>OW152830.1:8777147-13592147 GCA_933534255.1 Iphiclides podalirius | reverse complement strand
GTGTTTAAGGAAATACTTCACATTGTTAAAACTATTTTACAACCATCATCGGGTTACGTGAACTGATTTTGGCGGCGAATATAGATGCTGTGTTCGTTGTACGTGTTCAAAATTTCAGTCACAGTAAGGCAAAACTATTGCGTTAAGTTTATGCTTTATTCATTCAAATTAAATACAATTCTATTCAGAATTAACACTCATAGAGGGAATTGCACAAGAACCATTATATTTTTCGGATACAATGATTTCCTTTTCATAATCCACAAACTCTCAAGTAATCCCACAGTTTTCTGCAAATAGAAAACAGGAAACGCAAACGTCATCCACCAATGTACAATATTGCCTTTCAAAAATAGACGGCCAAACACCCAGATCTCAAGCTTAATCGGCTTTTTTCGCTGCGACTTGAAATTTTTTAAATCTTTAATATTCCAAACTTTCCTTACATTGATCTCTGCAGTTAAATCAAGATATCTTTGGTGCGGCCTAATCTTATACGACGATGTTAAATACATAACAATCGCTCACACAATTAATGTGTCCATGTTTTATGTAAAAGTTGCACTAATCTTTCTATAAAAGCTTACGACAATTAAATCTGATGGACCCATTAATTCTCAATGTCTCATTTAATTTTCAAATTAAATTGAGCCATCGATTTTTATAAGCTGCCGGCGAGCTTGACTTACAGTTTCGGATCGTTGAAATAAATGCGCTAAAGGCACGATTTTTTATGAGTGGATTTTAAGTCGCTTTGTTAATACATATATCGTTCGTTATTTGATTGAGTATAGTTACGCTTTACATTAGATCTATGGGCCTTAAAACGGAGTTAATAAACATGCAGTAATATGCGAAGTTTTGAAAATTTTGCTGATTATTGGCTATATATTGATTGCAGCTGCCTCCGAGTCATTGGAGATATTTATGTATGTTATTAGATAGTTATATTTTAATATAATTTAAGTAATGCTTAGGGAAATAACAAAATGCGTAGAAATAAAGTTAATATATTTTGTATTGTATAGATAGAAAGAACTCCGTAAGCTTTCTACACTTACAACTTCTACTTACTTCGTCATGGGAATGCAGTCGTTAAAATTAACGCCACATTGCCTCACATGGGTCCAGCACATCTCGGTGCTCCAATGATCGAGGCAATAATCGATGGGCGTTCTCGGAACATGGCGGGCTCGTTATTTGGTCGTGGAGCCAGCCTCGTTAGCGGTGCAGGCCTGATGTCACCGGCAGAAATAAAAGTGCGGTCGCCAAGGGATCGGGCGGTATCCGTTGATGTTAATAATGTAAAAGTGAAGTAACAGAGTAAAATTAAAGCCGTCAAAGAAACCAATGTCTGTAATATTAATCTTTACCTTGGAAAAAGCAGCTTCGAGAAGCGACTTTAAGGACTTTATTTAGGCACACTACATGTGTCCAAAAAATGTCTTAAATATTTCGAAGATTTTCCTCGCCATCTTTTTCTTTAACGGATAGCGCCTTGTAAATAAACTTTTAAAAATGTGTAAGCTAAAATAAAAGAGAAAGCGGTAGATGTAACTCGGTAGTCGGTAGTATTCACTTCATATCAGACGGTCCACCTGATGTTAAGCGAGTACCGTCAACCTTCGATATCTATAACTCCTTTAGGGGTGGTCGAAGACATAGATGACATAGACGAACATTCAGAGGATTGGGTCCAGGTTACATTACTCACTAGACGAAACACAAAAACACTTCCATTAAAGCCGGTCTTCTGTGAGACCGTGGTGCGTTCATGACGAACCTGTCCATTCTTGCAGATGTTCCTGGCACCACCACTTGAAGAGTGTGCTAGACCTTGGCTTATATGCTAAGTTATTTTATTAACTCGGCGTTATCTCCGCAAAGTACAAAATGATTTTATTTATAACTTTCTAGACGGAGTTCTAAGGTAACAAACATTTAAAAGATACAACCGAATTCAGAACTCCCATTTTTAAAGTCGCTTAATAAAATTGGGCTAAGACAATCTATTTTTAGCGAGCTTTTTAAACCTCCGATATCTTATTATGAATAAGACCGTAGGTGGATAATTCAAGAAGTTTCGCATCCAGAGTCAGTTATTGCTTGAATAGCGTTCAATTTTTAATCTGTTAAATAGAGTATTGGTTAATGTTACAATTTTACAGAATGGCGACCGCTACCGTAACCCAATACTGAACGTAATGCGTCACTTTTAAGCTGACAGCCACGGTCGCTGGGCGCCAGTCAGCCGCTAAATTAGCGGACAGTCATGCAAACATACACTCAAACTTCCGATATACGAAATACACTTAGAATTTTTTATGACCTTTCTACGAACTTATTGAAATTCACCATCGTAATCATCAATCCTTATCCCACTGCTACAATTCGTAGGATAGCAACTAGCGAGATTAACGGTAACTAGACTGTCGATAGACACTGAAATTCCCGACAATAGAGAGCCTTCGCTGTTGCACGAATGGGCAGGTCCGTCCGGGGAAGTACCACGAACTCACAGAAGACGGGCGTGAAGATGGTGTTGCACTTCTGCGTTTCGTCTGGTGAGTGAGGTAACTAGGGCTACTTAATAACGCGGCATGCATCTGCAACCCAACGGTTGTTTCAAATGTCACTGGTCGGCGGTCATCACTTAACATCAGGTGGACCACCAGCACCTTCTCACCGAAAAGAAAGAAAAAGTTTCATTAAACTAATGCTCCGTCTCCTTACGTCGCTCTGCGTGTGCAAGGCTTTGTGTGTGTGAACGATGCATGCAGGCAACCTTCACGGGCCGCTGCCCGTTGACACCTGGCTCCTTAGTGGCACGGTTGGCGGCACTGGAGCACCTCAAACAATGTGCCAGCTTCACACCTGACCTGGCACGCGCGTCTGCGTCGTATTAATGCAATTTCTAAACGTAGTGCGGACTTTATAGAAGCGTATTAACTGCCCTTCTTCCTGGGTCTTTGCATTTTAAATAGATCTTGGTCCATTCGCTCTCTTTTTTTAGCATGTTCTATTACAAATCTCGCTGCTGTCAGCATGAAATTGTTGGTTGTAATTTTAAGTGCTTTTAGGTTTTTTTTATTTTGAGTTTGTAGTAATTCCGGTTTTCATATTTATGCATAGTTGTGAACGAATTTCATCTGGTATATTGTTATTTAAACTTACCACGCAGATTGTTTAATTGATGTTTTTTGGTTTCTAAAACGGATTTTTGTGTTTTTTTTTAAATCATTTTATGATATTTTACCTTTTGTGGTTAAACTTTTAAATAGAAATTCGACATTCGACTTCCGATGGGAAAAACTAAAGAACTTATGATCTTTGAGTGACCACCTGACGAAATAAAGTACTTGAAATAAAAGAATCGCTCATTTTTCAATATAGATAAAATAACCTCAAGTCAAATAACAACTCAAGGCTATCACAGCAAATTATTATTCTGTGTTCAAACACTGTTTAAAGCAAAAATTGTCATTAGTCTCGATTGTGTCGCTAATTGGCTTAGAACGACGAGATTTAAAGCGAAATAGATCAATGGAAAGGTCACGTGGAACCGAATTCATTGCAAGATTGCCACTGGCCTCTGGTTGAAGTGTCGATTCGTTCGTATGGTCTAATCTAAACATTTCGTGTCTATTTGGATCTTCATTCGGTGGATGAGACGCGAAAGTAAATATATTTTTAATGTCTAATGTTTATTTTAAATGCTTTTTTTTTCGTTAAATTATAAACGTCAGAAATCATCGTTGTTGTCAGAAGCAACCTTTTCACATACAGTGTATACAGTTTCAATTTAAACTCTTCATCTTAAGATGTGTGAAGTATTTCAATAAGAAGATATTTTTTGAGGGTTTGTCCGAATGTCATAGAGACTAATGAACGAGTAAATATTTGGTTGCGTAGGACGATCGCACATTAGGGAACATACTTAATTGCTATTTGTTCGGATGTGCTGCAAGTGTTGAAACTGGCAATTATTACGTTCAAATATTTGCATTTAGCTTGGCCGAGCATTGCAGTAATATTTTTACGAGTATAGGACAAAAATGGTCCATAACCCCAGAGGTCCATTGTAGGGGGATAAGGGCTTCAGTACAACAGAGTTAGCACCATGGTACCCTGAGGTGCAGCATATCATATCTCTATGACATGTTTATAAAGTCTCATGCCATTCAGCTCTCGGCACGCGCTCACCTTGGCATTGCGTCGAAATCGGCCATGTTTTTCGCTAATATACATTTATCGAAGGTTTATAGTAGGGTCCTAGCTTGTTTATATCGAAGACACTTTATCGAAGAGTTAATGAACTTCTTAGCGTTATAGAACGATTATGAATAACGCTTTTTGACAATCTAATTTTAGCTAGCTTTTAAACCTCCGATAACTCATTATGAAATAGACCGTAAGTGTATCGTAAAGTGTATATAGGAAGAATCAAGTGAAGTGTCAAAAGTTAGCAGTCTTACGGCCGTTTACAATATTTTATCTATCTGTAGATTTTATTAGTGGAAATAAAATTTTGACTTAAGAATTATGGAGCTAATGTCAAATACTTATCGCCAGTAACTAAATCTACATATAGAATATTGAAATAATTTTGCCCCGTTAATCGGTTCATTATTATATCGCGATACTCCTTGTAATATTTTGGTATCCAACGTACACCTTTATGTCAACAAAGTGTTTACATAACAATGTGCGGTTTTCGCTTAAACTTGTTGATCGTTATGTTTTGGTTCTGCATTCATTCTTTGTTAGCCACACCGCGGAGATCATTCCATAACCCTCTAAAACACGCGTGACTAAGCCGGCTGGCCGATTTGGCGTTGCGCAAAAGTCCTTTATTTGCACACCCGTTAAAAATATTCACGCCATATTCTGCGCCCCCTAGCGGCGCGGAATGTCCGTTTCGTTTTATTTGTTTCCAAGACCCCGATGACACCGTTCGCGGGTAATTTATTTTCATCAGTTACCGCCCACATTCTTGTAGACTTAGTTTTGTTTCGCCCGAGTACACTGTAAGTGTGATGTAGACCAGGTCCAATTGATAATGAAAAATGTTTGGTGAGCGAGAAACATCTTTGTCCAATAACTTATATTTAATTTATAATT
Organism: Iphiclides podalirius; assembly: GCA_933534255.1. NCBI lineage: Eukaryota > Metazoa > Arthropoda > Insecta > Lepidoptera > Papilionidae > Iphiclides > Iphiclides podalirius. The sequence goes on along the minus strand of OW152830.1, from coordinate 13,587,026 downwards.
AAAACTTTATAATTAAATGTACGAAGTAAAAAGTCGATAACGCAGTTTGCTTTTATATGCATGATTAAAATCCGTTCTCTTGGATTACATATACGTTTATATTGATGTATATATATCAAAGTTCCTACGTTTGCCCTACTTTTACTGAGCGACAGACAGACCTATTGTTTTGTATATTGATGTTTTGTTGGTCGGATGGTGAAATGTTATTTGTTTTTGAAATTTTCACAGATGATGTATTTCTGTTGCCGCTTTAATAACAAATACAAAAAAAAAAACAAAATAAATAAATTATTTACGCGGAGCTGCCATACAACAGACATGATTTTTTCCCCGTTTAGTTAATGGTACGGAACCATTCGTGCCCGAGTCTGACTCGCTCCTGGCCGGTTTTTTTATATTTCCGACGTTTCGACGCTTCAAAGAACGCTAGTCACAGTTTGGACTAAGCTGAGAGGCACGATGGGCAATGGGTATTGCATATTTTATAAGTTGAATTAATTTTAACTGAGAGCACGTTGTTTGCTCGCTTAAAAGGTTAAACATTCTCGGTAACACGCCGCGTTGGCTAAGTTGATTATTTAATATTCTAAATATTTTTCGTTAAATTAATTACAATATTGTTAGATTGAAATACACCGCTTCATAAGGTATAAATAAAGTTTTTGCGGGAAAGAAAGTGAGCTATATTTTTGTCTATCTAAACGAAAGGGTTATTAGAATGCATAGACGAGCTAATCCTTGAGGATAGAGTAAGATGTATCCAAATACTCAAGAACTGGTCTGTTACTAAATATATCAAATCAGTGATTCGAACGAACCAATGTTGACACTAGTGATATAACACCGGCGTCTTTGAGGCAGTACCGGATATAATTCTACTGCATATGCACGTTTAACATCATCCCCTGCATCGCCACTTACCACCAGGGTCAGGTACTGTCCAGTTTCTCGTGTAAAAACGGTTCCATGTGTTGTTGCACATAAGAACCATCGATACGCGGATAAGTCAGTCGGCCCTTTGGAAACTGGTGAGCGCACGCCCCGCGGCCGCGAAACCAGTTCTGCGAGGAGCATATAGCTATTATTGTTGCCGCGATAGGCTTACCATTCCCACTGTTCGGTCCCGGACAAGAAAACTTTAAGGTTACAGGGTGAGCGAGAGCCCTGTGGTTAAACGACATCAGCAATGCTCGACGACGAAAATTTTTGGGATAACTGTTTGAAAAGTTGTCTGAATCGATTCGAATCGATTGTAATATCGGTATCAACGTACTTATCACGTCATCGATATTTTTATAATTAAATGTATTCTTATAGAACTACCGGCAGACTAACACTATTCAAACCGTTTGGTTTACCTTTTAACCTTAAAGTTTGAATTTCTGTGAGATATAGATGAGACCGGACAACCGGATTATTTGTGGTCACCCTAGCGGACGGGCTTGGAGGCTGCGCCGAGTGCCGTAATAACGATAGGACACCGGAATTTATGCTACAAAACGGCGGTTATTCTAAATTCACATCGCCCTAACATAGCATTTATTATGCAAAAAATTTTGTGTCTGTTAGTTTGTCACACCACAATGGTTGATCGGCTTCGAGTGAAATCCGGCGTGGAACTAGTTTGTACGCTAGATTATTACGTCATAATTCGAATCAGCTATTAATATACACGTCACTTAGTTTCTACGATATTTAATACGTCATAAAACGTATCAGTTTGTTGTTTCGGGTAGGATAGCTCGGTAAAAGCAAGTTGACAAGCGCTTACTAGTGTAGTGGCTCCCGTGTTACATAAATTAATTGATGACATTCTTTGAACTTAACGAAACTTTGCGCTATCTGTATAGCGATGGCCCTTTTAACTTTTTGCTTTAAAGCTTAGAACTATTTATTTTCGGAAAGCTTTAAACAGTAAATAATTTTCAGTAAATTCGGTATTGTTCATATTTACATAGTATAAACTAGAAAACAACGTCGATCACGATGCTTGTACGCTTAGATCCCTTAAACTACAGTTTTCAGCATAAGATAGAGTGACTCAAGCGGAAGGTTTACATGCATATCACAGTAGCGAAAAGCCGATAAATGCAATATCTACATTGCACCCGTGCGAAGCAGGGGCGGGTTGCTAGTGTGTTTTGCACTTAGCCTTTATTCATAAGATGCACCGAGTTCGCTGCAATCCGTGAAAGTATTAATAATTTTGCGCTTTGTCCGGTAACCAGGATCCTAAACGCAACACAATATATCCCACGGGTGTGTTGCGGTAATCCCCATCAGGTTTACCCTCGTATAAAAATACAGTGATTTGTGCAGTTGAAATATCAAGGCAATCCGTCTCTTCGCTGAAATCTACTCAAGGCGGAGGTGCAAGCTTCCATAGAACATAAATTTCATAATACATTAAGAAACAATACGATCATCCTTCAAGGAGTTTGCACTGCGCGTTATTGAATTGAGCGTTGGCGAATGCGAGACATGAATGAGCCGAGCGGTGGGCGGGCTAGTTTTTATGGGTCCTAGAGATTATTGGAAGCGGTTGCAGCGGCTGAGGCAATGTCTGAGATCACTTGTCGCCTCTGCCATAATCCGCGGTGACGCAATCGCCCGCTTCACGGTAAACATGTAATAAAATCGAAGCCGCTAAACAGCGCTTTCCGCTTGCAATTGCGTAGCGTTTTAGATCATTTTTGGGTGCATTTAGTGCGCTTGTTTTTTTTTTGTAATTAATCCTTCCTAAAGTCTTTCATAAACCAGAGCCGCGCCCCTTGTTTATATTCTCCTGACATTATCTCAATTCTTTGGTGTCACCACAGCATGTCTTTCTTGTAAGGACGTTGTTATGAGGTTCTATTGTGTTTAATTCGATTAGTCCCTTTTCAATTTCTTGAATGAACTGATGAATGAATGAATGAGCGAGTGAATGGAAAAACACAGTTTCCTTACGACCATCCTACACATGCAAATTTTATGCCCGCCTCGTGACATGGCAATCATCCAATATCATAACGCATATTAATGAATACGGGCTTATTTCTAAGTATTTCGCATCTAAACTGTGGTAGCACCTTGCAACAGTCTTCACTGTCTTCATAGTGTGCAAGAATGGGCAGATCCGTTCGGGAAGCAATACGACGTCAAAGAAGACCGCCATGAAGTAGAAGTGTTATACCTGTGCGTTTGGTCTGTTGAATCGGTAGCTGTGGCACAATTTACTAAAAGGTGGCAACGAACCTGCAATCTTACGGGTGTTGCAAATGTATATTGGCAGCGGTTATCACTTAACATCAGGTGAATCGGTCGCCATCTTCTTATATAGTGCAAAGAACCTCCGTCGAAGATTTGAAGTGATAATTCATTAGATAATTTTCCGCACAATCACCACCCTGAATGTGAACGGAATTGCCGGCACACATCGCTGCAAATATCACGAACCCGACTGGTATTGTGTCCAGGTGCCATTGTAAGGCTGCGCACCCATTGCAGCTATAATATTCAATTACGAGGGGCCGCTTTCACTATCAAGATGGCTGGTCCTTCGGTATTCGGCGCATGCACACGTGTGTGGGGCGCTTTAGCATTCTCTGCGCGCATGCTCGGCGGCGTCTGTGACGTCTCATGGCATTCTATGGTGTTTATCGGGAAAGTGAGCGAGGTAGTTCCGAGAGAAATTGACACATCCTGGTAAAAGATACACCGCGAATTTCGTATGTGGGTGATGTTTGTTGTTGCGGAAATGGCGTCGTCCTTTTAGATCTATTCGATTTTCCTCATAATTGTTGTTCAATTTATTGTTTATCTAAAATGTAGACGTCTGAAAATCCAATGGCGAAAGATCGATTACATATTTGTCCTCCATGTACTTTGATATTTATACAAATATATTGCTATGAGGAACCCTCATTCTCAAGTCACGTGTCTTGTAGGTTCTAACACACTTTGGTTGACACAAAAATATGATCATTTGAGCACAATAATTTATTACTTTTCTAGAAAACCTCAACAAAAAGGCGACTGCTAAAGGTCACATGATTTGCAACGACATAAAAAAACTTTTAACGAATAGATTAGAATTTTGCTCAATAATAGTTCTTCAAATATATAGATAGACAGAACTGGCTTTATTGCTTCAAAGTAAAGTAATAGCTTGTAAATGTCCCATTGCTGGGCAAAGGTCTTAAAAAGGGTATCAGGGCATAGTCCACCATGCGAGCCATGCGGATTGGCAGACTTCACATATTTATTTGTTCGAAATGTTTTCTTTGTTATTATTTCTAAAATGCACATTTCCTCACGATGGTTTCCTTTGCCGGCAATAAGTCAGCACTTTAAATTAACAAATTCATTGGTGCCGGAGATCGAACTTAGATTGTTCGAGTAAATTGAATTAAAGGCGAGCGCCCGGCTTTGGCTCTGTCCTTGACTTACATAATATTGGATATTCTGTAAAAGTATGAAGTCCTGGATTAGCCTGGATAGCCTGAGCGCTAATATCATAGCAGGGCGGGATTTAGGAAATACATAAAACCCGATAAAATCATACCAATCTTACGACAAGACATCGTTCGTATCAGAGTTTGCGTAGTTTTAGTCATAACATCGTGCACCAGAGGGATTTCAAAGGGCAATTCTCATTTATGAACGTATACAGTTAATTTTAGCTTTACCTTGTAATTGAAGATTTATGTGAATTATGTCTTGGGAGCACGCACATCTCACTTGCATTTCACGATCTCTTTATATCTTTCATTACGCGTACTTGTTTCGACCGGCCATAGATCAGGTGATAGTGGTCTCCACAGGTAAGACAACTGATATTCCCCTCAGTACCCTAAATATATGCATCTAATTCCTAAACGAAAATCGTAAGAATTTAATATCGACTTAAATTATTTATATTCATTATTTCGCGTGCTATTAGATGACGTATCTTAAAAAGGATTGTACTCATTTAATGGTCTCGTTTAATGAAACTCGATTTTTCATAGAAGTTGATTTGTTTTATTGTCTTTTTGTTTCATGTATTATTTACGACAACACAAAATCATTTGATACAATTAATAAAACATCGCTTAAAGTTCGCTATTTATTATTACCAAGGTGCAAATAGACGACGAAAAAAAATATAGTTTAAACATAGTTGTTTAATAGTTTTTACGGTATTTTTTATTCAAAAACAATTTAAAATATCACACCGACGGAAGGACTATCAATTAATCATTAGCAGTATAATACATGAATTCGAAACACTAATTAATATTCTGTTTAACTGTAATCATTGCCATCATGGTCATATTAGGGCCGAGTTTTAAAATTCATGATATTATCAACAACTTTTTTTTCTTTATACGTATGCTTAAAAAGTTTAATAAAATTCTACCATTTCCCAATAATAACCTTTTCTCTGTAATTAACCTTTAGTGAAGATCAGAGCAGCCGTAGGCACTTAACTAATTTATCTAGCTAGTTTTTAGATTTTATTCCAACCCCTAGTTTAATTAAATGTTTCAAACTGTCTAAATTATATTACGTCCTTTCTACGTGTGGTTTGAGATGACTGTATATATTTTATTTATTTATTATTTAGTACAATTTTAAGGCAAAGGCAAGGAACTAAATGCTACGGAGGGGTGATTTAAATGCTTTTTGTCATTCTTTGCCAGTCAACCCGTTGCGTGCAGATAAAAAGCTTTAATATAAGATAGTTAATCTAACTTAACTTATATTTCACTGTTTTATGTATGTAATCACTACATATTATAAAACAAAGTCGTCTCGCTGTCTGTCTGTCCCTATGTATGTTAAAACTACGCAACGGATCTTGATGCGGTTTTTTTACTAGATAGAGTGATTCAAGTGGAAGTTTTATATGTATAATATAAACCTATATATATGTACCTATATATACCTATATACATATATGTACCCGTGCGAATCCGGGGCGGTTCGCTAGTTAATAATATGGGCACTCTGTAAGCGAGGGGCTACTTACTCTTTGGCACCAGAGGTCCGAGAACGAGAAGCGCTGACCGCGTCGCGGGTCAAGGCCCTTAAACCACGCCTTACCTGCGACCCGACCCTCCACCTTTGCGATTATTGTTCCCCGCTCATTCCACTCCTGTCCTCCATATATAGTGACATGTGAAACGCTAATCTATGTATAAATACGATAGTAAACTTATATAAAAAAGAGAACTTTGCCATAGTATCTAATTTGAGAGAAATTCAATTATTTACTAAGAAAAAAGTGTCTACTTTTCACTTTAACTAAAACCACAAAAGTGAAAAAATTTCAGTTCTATTTCCATAGAAAGGGACTACTTTAACACCCGATACCCGCACCAATGCGTATTGAAACTCTGGCGTACCTCTAATTGGTCCAATATCAAATCCAGCGTACCCGTGTCTTCTTAATTATTCCATTTTAAATCCCATAAGTTCGTCGCAGTCACTTCATTACAATGAAGACATATGCTTCAATTTACCATCCTCTTAATAATGAAGCTTCCATTAACGGTTGTTATAACGTTGCCTACAAAGAGACACATTGTCGTTTGTGATGCTCGAGAGGAGAGAGATGTGTTTATGTTTTGTGCAAATGCAAATAATATGTTTGACTTAACTATGACGTACACAGGAGACTTCTGCAGGGAACCCGGTACATTCTTGAATCAGCAGGAACCACTACCTGACCCTACCACTGCTGAATGTCTTAACTTGTTTAAATTGGTTACGATAAAAATCATAGTTACTTGTAGATTATACGAGTCGTGGAAGCGTCGTAGTTAATTGCAATCTGAGTAAGAATTAACTGACATAAACTATTAAAACGGCAATATAATAACAATTCTGCGAATGTTCTATGATTTCGTATACATTTTAGTCGCACATGAACAGTGGTTTCTTCTATCTTTTAACCAAAGTGCTTAGTTGCTGTTATCAGTAAATGCTTTTAGCGTCCTAACTGTGGAGAACGTTGTCGGATCGAACTGACCCGACCTATTCAACCGAATTCAAAACAGGAGGAGTTTCTCAATTCGACTGTATTTTTTTTTATGTTTGTTACCTCAGAACTTTCAACTGAGTGATTCGATTTCGATGCTTCATTTTTTTAAAGCGGCTGCTCGCCATAATGATTTCATTGGTATTGGATCTTGGGGTCCGGAGATGCTTAGGGAACTCCAGAAAATCCTTTATGAAATGAATACAGAGCGAGATATTTGAGGTCGGTTTTGTTTTTCGTCAATAAAAATATAGATTTGTTCTTTCCATCGCTCGATAGTTTTTTGATGATATTTCTTAATTTTACAGTCAGTGTGACTTATCACGTACTCAGCGGTGAAGGAAAACTTCGTGAGGAAAACCACATACTTTCGTAATAATAACAAAAAAAAAATGTTTCGGTGGTTCATTTACAACATTTATATCGGCATACGACGCATATAGCGAACATCTTAAGTTAGTTTTATAAGATTTTTTTTAAATATTTTATAGTTTTTTTGTAAACAAACAAACCAAGTTTCCGAGAATCGATTCTATACTTAATGACAACGCGCTAGTTGTGACATCTAATGGGCTCTGACATCACCGACCACAAATCTCAGCTAATGAACGTTTTTAAATGAAAATGCAATTGACTCGGTTCTTGTTAACTTTGTCATTAACAAAAGCCGTGCCTTATTGTCAAGGGGTGGAGCGAACCAATTTGCTTGTCTTGAGGCAACTAGAGGCATCATTCTTGAGCAAGTGAAATGTTAATACGATTTCCATAAATAAACAGTAAGACTATCTTTGTTGTTCATTAGAGCTTAATTTTAGCTGACTCAATGGCCGTGATAACTCAATTTCCGGGCGCTCGCTTTTAATTCAATAAATACTCGAGCAACCCGAGAACTGTGGATTCTGGTTCAAAATAAAAACAAAATTAAACATAAATTAAAATCAGTTGTCTAATGACAGGCATGTTTGTTCTGATACTAATAACACGAATGTACTATCAAACTGTTTATGTGCAAAAGTGCCCAGTTTACCGCCTTTTACGTCCAAGTCTACTAGTCATCCCGCTGTGGTTAAAGATAAACACAAGCTAGCGTTGTAAATTTAATCATTACTAACGCGGTCAATACGAAGAGTATTAAAAAGAAATATTACGCGAACACTTTACGCGCGAATTTTCATACATTCGGTGTCAATGCGTACTTGTCTGCATTTAGGCATTGCTTCGGGTCCCAGATGCAAGTCAGTCCATATAAAGCTCGTCAGCAGGAGCCCAGTATCCGGGGCAAGGGCGGCGGGTCCGGCCCTTATACGGGCATGACCTTAGCCGATGCGCCATATGTTTGACCAAAGCCAAAATGGAGCGCGCGACAGATAATAAATCGATTGGAACACGTTGTTTGCGGTGAGACTGTGAGAGGAATGAGGCCGCGCTTCGTGCCTTATGCCATATGGTATTTGTTTACTACTTTTACATTGGTCGTGGCCAATATATAATTACTACCTACACCACACATTTTGCTATGAGACAAAGTGAACCGAGCTGGCGGTTCATCTGATGTTAAGTGATAACCGCCGCCCATGGACCTTTTAATAAAGTGGACCCCGGCTACTTCACTCACCATACAAAACGCAGAAGTGTAACACTTCTACTGCACGCCGATCTTCTGCGAGGACCATTCGTGCAGCAGCGAAAAAACGAACACTGTTGCGTGGTCCTACCACTTTAAAACATTTTGAAACCTTTGTACATACATTACTTCTATTACATGTTAATTACAACTTAATTAACTTAGTTTATGCAGTACAAGTATCTTTTTGAAGTCATACTTCTTTTGGCGTCTTAGTGAAGAAATATGGTAGTGAACTTTTCACGATGTGCGAGCAGAACGAAATGAAATACACAACATAAAGTTTAGTCGTTTAATATAATTATAACTTTAGTTATGTCTCAAAAACTCAAAATATTCAAAACGAAATGTATTTCTTTTGGAGTTACATACATAAATACACACGCGTTCTTATAATAATACAATAGCGAAACTATTTTTTTTTCATAGTCTTCAGGTTTGTTATGTCTTTAGCGCCCACTTAAAATTGATTGGCAGTTCACATGATGTTAAGTGATTCACCGCCGTCTATGGACATCTAAAACACCTGACGGAAGGCAGATGCGACCATTAATAAAGTGTGCCCCGGTTACCTCACTATCGAAACTCTAAAGAATAATACTTCCAATTCACGCTGGTCTTTTGCGAGGCCGTGGTTCTTCCCCGGACATGCCTGCCCATTCATGCAACAGCTGAAGCTGCCACGTGGCCCTAGCACAGAAAAATAAGTTTTCACTGACCTCGTGGCTTTCCCAGCTGCTTCCTCTCGTTGTTGGACAGTAGCGTGCAGTAACGTAACAGCTTATAACATATCGCACTGCTGGGCAAAGACCTCCTCTGTACAGAGGGTATTAGGGGATAGTCCACGCGACCCTACTGCGGATGGGCGTTTTTACAAAAGGAATGTCTTGGAAATGCTTTTGCCAAGCTACTCTGTTTACCACCGACAATTTCATTGCTATTTACCATAGACATAATTATCAAGCCTTTACCACTTCATGAATAAAAAACTTACAATGATTTGCATAATTTATTTACGTTCTTTTAAACATTCGCTTTTAAACAACGGTATCTGGGTTCTCTTTTTCTTCTAATATATTCAACTCATATGTGTAGCCGTGTCGTGTTTGAATTACAATATGGTTGACACGCTTTATCAAACGACGTGTTTATTCGTTTATATTTTATAGTTCCTTTATCTTGATGGCTAGATTGATGTTTACTATACGGAAATATTACGCATTTCAATCTGAGCATAATTATTGAGATGCACTTCTATCTCTGAACAAATCAAACAAGTACTTACGTTCCGGTGCTCGAAAAAAAAACATCCTAAAAATGGCTGTATATATCTTAAAAATAGAAATGTATCGAAGATGCGTCAAGTCCTTTTGATAGTAAGGGGGATCTATACCTAGATTTTTGACCCAACATTGGAACGTAATTTGTGTCACTGTCCTGATATCGTTTTCAAAATTTGTTGGGTTTACGACTGGGATTGGGGCTGGGACTGGGCTTTTGGCACAAACCGACACCTCAAGGATGTACATTAATACCATAATATTTTGTTATTATGCCGCGGCGTGGTTTTCCTGCAATTCGAACGGCTGTATGCCACCATTAGTCATATTTGCTCGGCGTAGTTACGTTTCGCGCGACGCCATCTTTTGTTAAGCCCATGTCACATGTCGCCATTTCAAAATGTCATTCGTTGCGCGGAATAATTACCGGAGCATACGTAATATTGTATTACAGACAAGTATTCGAAGGCTCTTTGTCTGCGTGTTCGCTTTGTTGACACATTTTTACCGAATATTAGTTATAAACTTCAAGGTCAGGTTGAGAACTTACATCTGGGTATGGTCTTAACGCGTTTTAGATTGTAAAGCCTCGGACGCTTTTAGAACCATTAATTGTCAACGGATGATATAAAAGATATAAGTAATATGTAAAGTTCTACAATCACTTTTATAAATTGAAAGGAAAACAAAATGTGTAGGTAGGGAAAACCTACTTTATTTCGAACAAATTCGACCTCTATAGTTACTTAGACTTTTACTTCGACTTACACCCGGTTTCTGAAACACTGATTATCGTAGATGTTAACTAATCAGCTGTCAAATAGCTTCAAATGTTATTTGAATTGCCAAAAGGATCGTTAAACTCTTTGAATTTATCATTTTGATCTTTCTGGTCAATTCAGAGAGTTTAACCTTCCTTTTTGCAACTAAAATGAACTTTGAAAAGCCATAGTTAGGCTTCTGATTCTTAGGCCGGAAATAATTACGCGATAAGAATAGAGTAGATAAATTTTATTTTTATTATATGTATGGTTACCTTATAAAATAGTGTCAATTATATTTTAGGAAAATATAACTAGGTACATAGTTATAAAGAGATAAAGAATATTTTTATCTACTCCCTACTTCAACTCTTCATATAACTTAAAAGTAACAACAGTCCACACATTTATTGTAAACTTAGTGTAATCATAGCTATTACCTAATATTTACTTTAAATTTGCAAAAGAACGCATAATCAAAGCATATCTTTGATTATATACTTGTCAAGTTTATAATATACTTGACAAGTATATAATCAAAAGTCTGAACGTCCTTTTACAAGCAAATCCTTCCATGTTTACAGAAATCAAAACTAAAAAGCTTCATAAACAGTAGGATAGATGGCGGTGTTTAAAGTTGTTTTTATTGCAAATGGCGAGTAAACATAACGTTGATGCATAATGTTGTTTCAACATTATTAATATAGCTAGTTTATACATGATGTCACAACGTTTTATTCTAATGACACCGTGTATATGATTATACGTTGGCAATCGTATTTATTCATGTTTTTAAAAAACTGAACGAATATTCATTCGGTATTTATTCAGAGCAGAATGTCAATGTCCAAACAAATGTATGACTCGTCTCGAATACACGCAGGCCGATATCACCAAATACTTATTCCGATAGTTTTATATGCACTGGTAAAAACGGAATTCTCAAGTCTTTTAACTCTTACAGCGTAAACAGAGATTTACAGTTCTACCTGCCGTTCCACCGTGAGGACTCGTTTCCCTAAACAATATCTTCGCCCCTCAAACTTATTTTATAACAACAAATTCACGTTTTAAGCCCGATAATCGTACAAATATAACAACTTAGACCGTCTTTGTTACTAGAATACGCAATAACTACAAAGTTACTGGAATAATAAACATGTTGAATAGAACAAAGGAAATCAATCAGGGTATATAATTGTACCTTCGACTTTTTGCGATGATCGTTACCTTGTACCATCTAACGGGTACCATTTTTGTCCACAGAATGTCCGACGGTGACGTCTCGCTGATTCGCGACGAGGACTTGTTGCGACGCATGGTGAGATGCCCCTTTCTGCACTTATCTCGACCCCCAATTGTACGCATGGATCCCAAAAGGAAACTTCACTCACATAATCACCAGTCCTTGATTATCCGATAAACACAATACCAAACTATCAACCAATACCGACATACCAACTGATCTCTTATTTCGTCCAACATCTTAAGTGTGTTATTTTCAACCGATTTCAAAAAAAGTAAGAGCGTTACGTTCCCAATTCGTTCAAATATGCATATAATTATATTGATTTTTTTTATGTTTGTTACCCGATAACTCCGCCATTTATGAACCGATTTTAAAAGTATTTTTGCATTGGATTCGTTTCAGCACCCCTGTGGTCTCATGTTTATTTAATTGGTATTGGAGTTTAGACTTCGAAAATAAATCATGGAACTTCTTAAAATCAAATCGAAAATGTAGTGAGATATTTTTATTTGTTAAAAACTTCATACTAAATGTTCTCTGGTCCTAACGTAACTTTAGTGAAAATTGTTCACAATGGTGTAATTTCAAATAACGTAGAAAGATTTTAAATCATGTGTACTGCTCTCTGTGCCTATGAAAATATTCTATTGATTGTGATACTATTTAATATTACGTACTTTATCTAATGTATAAAATTCTCGTGTCACGCTGTTTTTAATTGAACTCCTCCGAAACGGCTCGACCGATTTTCGTGAAATTTTGTGTGCATATCGGCCAGGATGGAGAATCGGACAACATCTATTTTTCTTCCCCTAAATATTAAGGGTGGTCCACCCCAAACATTTTTTTTCTTCCCTACAAATAATTTATATAGCAAAACAACGTTTGTTGGGTCAGCTAGTATTCTATATTAAATACGTCATCGAGCACCCAGATCCGAAAAGTCGTTCCACCAATTGTTGTAGCGTTGTGTTTGAACAGTTAAACAAGTATATCGTGCGGAACATCTGTGCCGTCCAAAGCACCAAATTAAACAGTCACTCCGACGTTTGCAGTGGCAGCAGACTCAAGACTTCTCCCGGAAGAAAGAGATTCGTGCCCACATGTACCGGCTGCGTGAGGAGCGCCTTCGCAACCTCTACTCCCCGGAACCGAACGCAGATACGAAGGGTAAATTGCTCTTTTTTATAGTGTTGGACATTTAAACAGTTTTGCAAATCAGCCGCTGTTATAAACAATTAGAGTGAAAATATTCGTCGTTTAATTTTTACTCTGTCTTTGTGTCTGCCTGTCCGTCCGTCACCAAGCTGTATCTCACGAACCGTGATAGTAAGACAGTTGAAATTTTCACAGATAGTGTATTTCTGTTGCCGCCATAACGACAAAAACTAAAAAAAAAAACAGAATAAAAAATATTTAAGTTGGGCTCCCTGTCTGTTGTAAGACATGACTTTTTGCAGTTTATAGATAAATAGTACGGAACCCTTAATTCGGTTTTTAGGATATTTGAGGAATGAAGTTGGACAAACTTTAAAAATAAACATATGTGTGTAGTGATTATAAATTCATACGCAGTACACTTTAAATCGCTAGCGAAAATTACTGGAAGAATGCACACATGTTTAAAACTGTTACCAGAAGTTGTAATGTATGTTATTCATCCCGTTGATGAATATTATCCTTATTAAGGTAGACCTGCAAAGACTTGTGTACTAAAAAAAGATAGCAATTGTGCAGTGCTGGACTAATGGAGGTCTGGGGTGGAAGGGGCGGCCCGCCGCAGGCCTCGGGTAGGGGCCCCCAAGTTCCCTTGAACAAATGCCTAAACAAGGCCTTAAAAATATGCTTCAAAAAGATCCCTTGATATCTTTTCATTATAGATAATATAGATGGTAATAAAATATGTTATTAATTATAAAGATCAACTTGATTTAAAAGGCACCTCACTGTAACCAGTAAGTATGTACGAGTAGCTATTATAGCATAATAGTGTTTGCGTCTCTTCATTTTACCACGTCAATAACTTTAGTGATATCAATTTCTTTCGATCTTAAACTTATATATAAACAAGTACTATATATTTCCAAATATGAATATAACGGTTTATACCTGTCTTCTCTCCTGTGTATACTGAAACAATGCTTTGTGACATTTTTGTTGTGTTATTAGAGTAGTGTTGTCCCCAATCCGGCAGGTTGTGAGTTCACGTCATCGCAGGGACATGTGAAGTCGTTCGCCGATCAAAGCTTCCAATCCATGAAGAGCAAGGAGGTGCGCGACGCGGGCTCCCCGCCCAAGGAGTTCACGTACAGCGGCCAAGGTGCCACCTCCATCCCTACCCAGGCATAACCTTAACAAGACTAATGCCTATTAACCAGTAACAGTCGCGCGACCAGTACTACCAATCTGCTCATGCCCCTCCGACCTTTTGCAGATCTGAAGGAGCTCTCCAACGCCGGTTGGAACGTGGAGTCGGAGAACAGAACCACCGACGATGGCCGCACCCACGTTAAAACCGTCCAGGCGAACATCGAGGGCAAGTATGACGTCGAAGGCGGAAAGGGCCAGTTCGCAGCGATCGACCACCACAAACAAGCTGTCACCGAATTCGACGATGGCAACACCAGCCTAAAGAGAAACGAGAGCTCGTCCAACACCGCCGCACACGAGCAGGTCGTTCGTCAGACCGATGACGGCTCCCTCTTCTCGTCTACTACCAGCTCGTCTACCAAAACCTCCAAGTTCCAGGAAATGTCCTCCACCATCAATGACACCATACCATTAACCACTGACGACTATGACCTAACACGACAATCTTACGATAATAAGCGTAACGAAGAAATGACAACCAGCAAGATTACTAATACTAATGACTACGAACAGAGTTTGAGAAGTAATTCTGAGCAAGGTGAACTAGTTTCCCGCAAGGTTGAATATCCGGATGACAATACTAAAGTTATAGTGGAAACCAGATGTCTCCCCGATGGTACCAGGGTAACCAGCACTCGTCGTGAATTCCGAGTACCAGCGGCGCAGAGTAGCCGTTCAGAACATTATTCACAACAGTCCAAAAGCGAGAGCAAATCTTCCTCTTACTCATCATCAAAACTACGTTCGGATTTCAAGGATACTTCGACTAAAATAATTCGTGATACATTTGATGATCGCACAGATGGTATTGTTGATCATCAAAGAAATATAGATGATAATGATTTTAAGAAAAATCATGATTTTGAGCGTACGATGAAGGAAAAGGATGATTATGAGCAAACTTATCAACAGCGTATTAACAAGAAGCGATATGAAAGCAAGGTTGATGACAAACAGAGCTACGTGACGAAGATTGATGACAAGCATACTTATGAGATCAAGATTGACGACAAACAGAAATATGAAAGCAAAGTTGACGAAGCTGATCGGCGTGAAGTTATATCGAAGGAAAATGACCAGCGCATTGTACGCCATGATATCAAAGATGATACTCAATACAAAAAAGAAAATAGAGAAGTTATTCATCATGTCAAAAATGAAAAGCAAACGGAAGAAGTTGTCGAGCGTAAAATGAGCACAGACAGATTCCAGACAACTTACCAGTCTGACTATACTCAAAAGAAGATCAGCTCAGATTGGAGTCCTTCACATCAAGCTTGGGCAAGCACTCTGAGATCAGATACACCAACACGTCCATCTACTAGAGCTTCTTCTCCAGGAAGTAGAACATTTGTGTCAAGTAATTCGTCCTTGAGAAGTAGTGTAAGCCCCGATAAGACCTACAGAAAACCATCCAGCCGTGGTGGAAGCCCCACAAAAACTGATAGATATTCCCCAAGCCGCAGTACAACTGAAAAATATTCAAGTATTGACTCAACGCATACTACAACAGAAAATACTACCACCAAACAATCTAACAATAAACATCATGGTCAGTCTCCAACCAGATCCTACAGTCCTGAAAAGAAAATGTCAAAAGAGCATTATACAAGACCAAGTGTTAGCCCTGAAAGGAAAATAACTAACAAATCGCCGATTTACCGTGGTAGCCCTGAACGAAAAAATGAACCTAAGCCTACCATCCCCGATAGCTACCCGGGAGCTAGGTCTTCTACACAACCCACAGAGAGAAATGACATTGTTAAGAGACCCAGTATTAGTCCTCATAGTAAACCAAGCTATCCACATGATGAAACTGAATATCCTGAAAATATTTCTCCCGATCGATCAAATGGTACCAGACCCTCACCACGACAAAGTCCAAGCCCAAATAGAAAATCTACCTATGAAAGACCTCAAGTGAGTCCTGATAGAAAACATGGTATAAGTAAAATTCCATCAAACGATTCTTTTCATGTTAAGTCACCAAAAGACAAAAAATCTTCACCTTCAAGATTATCACCTAGCCCTGATAGAAAAGGGAAAGATAAAAAACCCTTAACAAATTCGTCCGCTAGCCATATTCCATCAAACGAAAAAGCTCCAATCAAGCAGAATGACAATAATTCCGATGAAGGAAAACCTAGGGCTACTCCGAAAGATATAAATAACATCCATAGACGACAAAGTCCTGGTCCTAGGCCAGGTTATCAGCAACCTACTGCTCCTTACGAAGCTACAAGTGAAGATACTGATTTTGACATAAACCAAAAAGATGTTGAATCTCCCGAGAGAAAAAAACCTGAAAGAAGTAGTGTTAGCCCTGACAAAATATCAGAAGAACAAGTTACCAATTCTCCAACAAAAGCTAATTCAATTGAACTAACAAACAATAAATTTCCGAAACAATCTCCGAATAGAAATTCAGCTAGCCCGGAAAAAGTACCTCCCATTAATGACGAAAATAAATTCCCTGGAACCCAATCACCTCACAAAAGTCCTCATTCATCTTCTACATCAATAAAAAAAGAAAATCATTACAAATTTATTGATGAAGAGACTAAAATATACGCTCGAACAGATAAAACAAATCTTTCTGAAAAAAACACAGAATGATAGTACATCTAAACAACACAACATTTCAATAAACGATGACCTTTCAACGCCTAGTAATTGTGTTACAGTGAGAAAAGAATCTAGGTCACCATCACCTAATAAAAGTTCAGTCACATTTACAGACGATAAAAAATCTGAAATAAGATATAATGAAGTCTATAAAACTGGCAGCACTACTTCTGATTATGAAAAGTTGGAAATCCTAAAGAAAGATAAGCCCGTTTCAAATAACGATGACACACCCAGTGGAGTAATAAATAAAAATGTTAGAGAAACTTCACCTCGGAAATATGGAACATATACCAAAAAAGAAATTCGTACTAATGAATCACGGAACCAAATAGAAACTGCGGATTCTAATGTTAGACCTATAGAACCTAAATCACCCACGAAATCTCAACCTGAAACATCAAGCAAAAAATACACAACAGATAGTAGTTCACCTACGAGAACAATACTTAGGGATGATAAATACAAGACAACAACTGAATTTATTGATTTTGAAAGAACTTTGGAAGAGTCAAATAAAAAGACAGTTGATGTAAAAAAAGAGGTAACAACAACTAAGGGAAGACCACGTCAACTTGTTACTCCATCTAGTAGCCCAACTAGGAAGCCTAAGTCAGAAACAGAACCATCGACTGGCCAAAGTTCTCCGACTACTTCCGTGAGCGGCTTTGTGTACTTTAGTTCACCACATAGGGAACAAATGGTTGTGACAGATCTTGATGACAACACTTCCTATATGGAATCTACGGATGTGTTGAGAGATAATAAACATGAGATAAATGAAGTAACGAGACCACAATCACCCTCTAAAATTCCTTGTCGATCTCCATCTCCGCAGAAGACACCATTGCCAAATAAAAGTAATCTACCAAGAAAAAGTTCTTTAAAAAAACCCACAGGTGACAAAATACAAGTATCACCAACAGAGCAGCCTCCGTCGAATTTCCAAGTCTCTCCAAAATCCGATAAGAAAGATCTGCCTCAACGTGAAATTGATAACAATTATCCCAATAAAACAGAAAATACTACTGTTAAACCCAAACCACCACTTGAAAGACGAGAAACTTACGAAGAACGTTGTCGTAAGATATTAGGCATGATGGAAGACGCTTCATCTGAATCGAAAATTCAAGAAACCTCAAAACAATCTACTGAAAAACCAGATTCTTATCTTACCTCACCAAGTGTGTCTCCTTGTCACAGTCCAGAGCCAAAAGAAAATATATTATTAAGTGATACCAAATATTTTGGGAAAACTACTGAAGAGAAACTCACTGCTTCTGAATTTATAAAAAAAGAACAAGATTCAATTCAAATCACAAATATTATCAAAAACCAATCCGATATCCTTGAAGATTCAAACAAAAAAATACCTAAAAGTTCAACCAAAGATGAAATGTTAAAAGATAGTGAATTTGTTAAAAAAGATACGGATGGAAAAGAAGAGGAGGCAGATAGAATAGATCGATTAAAAACTTCAAAAAAATGTACGCATCGTGACGCTTCTGTCAATAATGAAACAAAAATAAAGTCACCTTCCTCTAGAGATACCTCGCCGACCAAGAAGATTGATAAGGATAAACCTCAAAAGATATCTTCTAGAGATACATCACCCACGAAAAAGTATGGCACTGATAAATTACCCCTTAGGGATACTTCTCCAACAAAGAAGTTAGATGCGGAAAAAACACATAAAGCTACTACAAAAGACACTGTTCCTACTAAAAAGTTTGACACAGACAGACCTCAAAAAAACCCTCCAAGAGATACTTCACCCAGCAAGAAATTTACTATGGATAAACCAAAAAATCCATCGCCAAGGGATGCTTCGTCTACAAAGAAATTGGATACGAAAGAGAAAACATCCAGAGACAATTCACCGACTAAAATCCGCAATGTAATTTCATGCACAGAGCACGCAATTGAAACAAAATCTGAAGAAAAATCAACAACTAAAACTTTTGAAAGCGACACCTATAATAAAACTGTTACGACTGAGTATCCGTTGCCTTCTGAGAGAGAAAAAAGTCTTGAAAAAACACTTAAACCTGAAGAGTTAGGTCCGAAATTAGAATATAGTAAGATCCCGTCAACAAAAACACCAGATCGTCCAGAGATCAGATCTCACCATCCTACGTATTCATCCACAAGACACACGCCAAAAATGCCAAATAAACAAGATATTAAATCAGATCGTAAACCTGATAACAAACTAGTAGGCCCCCATTCACCTACAGCTTCCGCTAAAATATCCGTTGAAAAGCAACCTAAAGAAGCCATCTCAAGTAAACACGATAGACCTCAAAGCCCAAATAAGAAGACCACTTCACAATCTCCTATTCGCAAGGTTGCTAATGATCATTCTAAGCCAACACAAACCAAGGAACCAGAATCTGTACTATATGCTACTACTACTAAAGCTACTTCTAATGTTGATGAAACGTCTAATTACTCTTCTGAATTTATTTCCTCAGAGAGAGAAAAGGAAGTTTTAGATAGGGTTCAGAAATCATTAAGAAAGTTGTCTCCGGAGCGAAAAGAAAGCACACCAAGTAGGGAAAAAAGTCCCGTGAAGACTACTACTTGCTTACGCGACATTGATATTGTCACAGATTACGCTGAGGCCAGTGAAATAGTTGAAGTTGATCAAATTGCAGAAAGTATACAAAAGCGTGTTATAACAACTAAAGATGATATAATTCATACGGAAAAATCAAAAACCGAGAAATCAAAAGATCAAAAGGTGCCTAGCAAACCCACATCGAGAAACGTCTCTCCAACTAAAAAAGCTCCAAATGTGTCTAAAACTACTGAAACTACTGAAACCGTGACTAAGCCAAGGAGCACGTCCCCTAAGAAACCCTTAAGCTCCACCGAGAGGCCAAAATCTCCACAAATACAAAAGACTACTGGAATAAAGTCAAAAGAACATGTACCGTCTCAGTTAACACGAAAGCCTTCACCTACTAAGTTTGATAAAACCATAACCAGCGAGATTAAGAAAACCGGCGTAACAAAGCAAAATAGTTTTACTAAGACATCAACGACAAAAACTTCGGTCACTAAAGTAAGTCAAAATAATATTATCAGTAGAACATCTGATTCAGAGGTGAAAAGAACGACTACACCCAAAGCACCTAACAAAGACATCGCTATGAAAAAAGAAACTGATGTTAAAGTTGCTCGCACAAGTAGTGATATAACACTCAAGTCTAAAAAACCTGTCTCTCCACAGAAAGTTAAATCTAAGCCTGAAATACACGTAAATGATATGTCTACATTAAAAACCAATAAATCGAACACATCTAGATCGCATAAATTAGCAACGAAAGAAGCTCAATCTAAACTACCGAGCAAACCTAAATCCGCTACTGCATTAAATACGTCTCTTGATGATGATGATGTCCTTATTGATGTTCAACAAGCAAAGTCTTCTAGAGAAAATTCTCCGGATCGCATCTGCCCCACTCCAATAAACTTCTCGGAGGATATTGGCACTCCAAGATTCCCCGACGAAGTTAATGAACCTGATGATGAATTAACCAAAAGACGACACACTATTATTCATGAAACAGAGTCTATTGTTGATGACATAGTGGAAATTTGTGAAGATGACGAGCTATTTGTAAAAAGAAATGAAGAGGACCATCTAACAGAGTCTGACGAATGCCTTTTGACTGTGAATGACAAGGTTTCCAAATTCACTAGTAAAATACACACGATAAATAAACCGAAAGAAACTACAACGCGATTTAAAGAAACAGAAAGGAGACTACATTCTGACTATATTGACGAAAATCTTAAAACAGATGAATGCTTGCTTTCAGTATCTGAAAAAGTAAACAAATTCGCAAAAGGACCAAGGGACACAAAAGACAACAGAAGCCCATCACGTAATATTAAAGATGAATATGACAGAGACACGGTATATCAAGATAACTACACAAAACTTAGCGTTAACGATAAGGCTCATCTATTTGTTGAAACAGCAGAAAATATAAAAGTTGGCAAGCCTAAAGTGAATCAAAAAGCAGAACGTCCGGATTTTAGTGACGTTGATGAATCTTTGAAAAGTGACGACTGTTTACTTAGCGTTTCAGATAAAGTTAATAAATTTGTTAAAACGGCTGAACAATTTCTAAGCGAATCCTATGAGGTAGAGGAAAAAGAAAAGAAAATTAAGGAACAACATGATAAAATTATGAGAAAAATTATCGATAATATTGACTATGATTCAGAAGACGAAAGCAGAGACATAGAAACTCGTGATGAAATAACAAAAGAATCAAGAGCTCATGATGAAATGTTAAACAAGAAAACGCCATCATCTCAAAATAAACCAAACGATAATTTAGTTCCAAATAACGAACCCACTGAAAAGACACCCTCTAAAATCACATCTTTACGTAGTAGTGAAGCTGTTAAAAAGGCAAAAGCCCTCTTTGAAAACATTGCATCTAATAAACAAAACAGTAAAGAAACAGTTTATACAAAAGTATCAAAAACAACGGATAGTAAGAAAATTACCAAACCAGATTCAGGAACTTTAAAGAAACCTTTCGATGATGTAAATGAGAAAACGCCTAACATTAATGATCAAGATAAGATTAAAACAATTCCTCGTGAAGTGTCCACTGTTGAAAGCCAAAATAATCTTCATCAATCTAAACGTGACCACGAAGAAAAACAGCGGCAAAGTCCTGCGCGACTTAAGGCTCTATCCCCTGTTCCAGCAAGGAAGAATTCCCCAGGACGGCACTTGATAGAAGAAAAAACGACTCATACGACTACCACACAAATTACGTCAAAATGCCCATCATCGGATAGGTCTGAATCACCTCAACAAAAAGTAGTAGATGAGTTTGCGGATAAACCGCACGATAAAATTCCTGGATATCTACGTCCTACGAAAACGAGTCAACTGAAAGAAGAGCCGAAAGTTTCGGAGGAAACAGAAGTCAGTAGCCGACGTGGTAGTGGGAAATTCGGAGTAGAACTTCGTCGGACGAGTATTGAAAGATCGACTATTAGCAGTGAGCGGCGTCGTAGCAGTGTCGAACATCATCAACCTTGTATTGAAGATATTAACGATCTTGACCTCCTGGAACAAATGGTTAGTATTCATCAAACATGTTCAGCTAATATAGATAAACAAATATTATATTAACATTTAAATGTATTTTTGCAGTTGGAAAAGGTCGTCGGTTACGAGCAGAGGCGTCGCATTAGAGCACAAATCCGAGTTGCAAGGAAAAAACAAGAAAGTGAACATATGACCATTACCAAAACAACGAAGGATACTACTATTAAGAGAACGGTGTCCCCGCAACGACAACCAAGATCACACACTCCTGAATACCAATCAAGATCCACTCCACAGAAGTCTCCAGAAAGGGAAACGAAACCTTATGAAAAACTTGATTCACCCGCTCGACAATCCACCCCACAGCGAACGATTTCCCCTGAATTAGAATCAAAACAAAAACCTGCCACAAAAAAATATGCTTCGCCTGAAAGACAATCTCCACATAAAAAGTCTATCTCACCTGACCGAATAAAACCAAGAGAACCAGAAAGCATTCTACTCAATGGCCACTCTAAGGAACCGTCTAAACTTGTTACTGATAAAAGACCTCAGAGTCCGGCAAAACTGCAACAAAAATCAACGCCCAGAAGTCCAATGCGGCCTTCGAGTCCCGATAAGAAGACGAGACCAGTTTCTCCTACCAAGTCTGCAGCACCCAAACCTAAATCCAACCGATTCAGCGAGTATGCTTCAGCCTATATGAAAAAGATTGGTCTTAAGTCAGAAGAAGTTAAGAGTTCTTCTCCGAAACCTAAAAAGACACCCAGTCAACAAGTGTCTGAAAATGTAGTAAAACAACAGCGTGCTGTGGAACAAATAGACGAGGAGAATCAGACAAAACAAACATCAACATCAATCGCAAAGAATGTATCGGAGCGTACCACATCTAAAGATATAATCGAAATTGTGCAAATTAATGGGCGTAGATCTGCCTCACCAGAGAAGAAAATTAGCCCTGAACGTAGACCTAAAAGTCCAGAAAAATCTAGAAGTCGAACCCCTGAATTGGAAAAACCAGTAGAAAAGACACCCAAGAAAAAAGAAACTCAGACAAAAACTGTGAATGATAACGAAAAGAAAGTTTCATCCAAACAGCAAGAAGAGGAGAAACCCTCGTGGGTAACGAACAGAAATCTGAAAAAGGTATCATCCACCGTTCGCACCTACAGCACTAAAAAAATTGATAATGAAAAGCAGAAGTACCGTGCTCCAAGTCCTTCCAAAGTAATATCAAAGCCAATTGACGTGATTACTTCTAGCTATGGACCTGGACCTCTGGATGCTGACGGCAGACCTTTGTTCGGCATAAAGGCGCTTAAAAAGGGGGCGACAAACTACCAAGGTAATTAACTATATTCACAATATGATAACACTATTCCAGACAAATGTTTTTAACGGTTTAACTTATTCATTTTCAGACATCTGTTACTTTTTAAAACTTTTCTCATCATGAAAATTAATTTATAAACTTATGTTAAGCTAAATAAATATAACATTAAGCACATATTCTGCCTTCAAATTGTGTCCATCCAAGCTTTATTTACAGTATTTCAAGGACAGTTTAATTCTTAACGTTACAATTAAATGCATGTCCAATTAATAATAAAGTTGACAAAAGTACGATAAAAAAGGCAGACGATACAAGTTCCAGCGCATTGGCAATATTCATATTGAATAAGATTAAATACAAGTATAAAATGTCAGTACGGTTCAGTTACATGATCACTTTCAAGGTGAACAGTCGTTTGACAATGTTATGTACACATTACGAAGACTGAATATTGAATAATGTGTATTAATTAACACTACAATAAAACTGTTTAGATAGTGTTTACACTGAGATCAATAATTGCTAAACGTTATAAATTTTTGTATAGTGAAGGGTACGGTGATCCGCCAAGAATTTCACTCGAAAAATGGTGGAGAGCCCGTAGGCACGGTCTCTGTTACTGCATACTCCACTGAACCTGAAGATCTGGAGAAACTATTACAAGATCAGGGTGAGAGACCTTCGAGGATCCACGGCCTGGCGGCCATTACGACGACAAAGAAGTTTGGTGGGGACTCTGGTACCACTTACAGCGAGATTCATAACGTAAGCGCCTTTTGCCTTTATTCTAGCTTATCGAATTAAAGCATTTCTAATTTAGAAGCGCCTATGGATTTAAAGTAGCAATCTGACACATTCATGTTGAAAATGATTTGCTAATATTTTATTTAAGATTTTACAATTGTCTTAGGGTGCGTGTTTTTTTTTTTTTCTAAATGAACTGGTTATTTTTAAGGGCAAAAATATTCTGTGTTACTCTAGAGTAAAATTAAATAAATGATAAATGCAAATATTTATTATAACCGTGCACCACTTGACACGTTTGCTACTAAAGAATGGTTAAATGAGAACAGCATTAGTCATTGCCTAGTACCGTTACGAGTAGAGGCAAATTTAGCAAACGTAGAACTACTGACTGTCATACATCTATCAGTATTTTACAAATTTTAAATGTTTCTTATAATCAAGGCGTAAAAAATTTTGCGAATATGTGTCGTTTGTTCTGCACATAAGGAAAACGTAAACTTTCAACCTTGTCAATTCACAGAGAGAGGAGAGAGCTGCGTTGGACCAATTCACTCACAGTGACCGACGCATCAGTGAGTCCAGAATAGATCGCTCCTCGGAGACGAGGTACGTCGAGGATCTCCGAGAGAAGAAGCACAGTGTCACCGAGAGGGAAGACAATAGAAGCTTTGAGCGACGCCACGAAGGGCGTGACCAAGAGAGAGAAAGCGAATATACTGTGGAAGTCACAAGAGAAGAAGAGGAAAGGGACAGCACACAAAAACACGACCGAGAGCAATTCTCAGAAACGTACGTTATGGAGACCAAGAGAGAGGACAGTCGCAGGCAGCAGGAATCTTCGGACAGGGAATACAGAGTAGAAGTCAGAAGGGAGGAGAGAATTGGACGGGATCGAGAAACTAGTCACGCCGACAGGAGTGGAGGGAAAATTCGCGAAGAGAGAGTGGAGAGGATCCAAACCACTCAGAGAGGAGAATCAAAGGGTAAAGAGACTGCTAGAACCGAGAAAAGAGTAGAGAACAAGAAGACTGTACTCCGTCAGGGCTCAGTCAAGTCACTCACGGAGAAATTCATTAAGAACGCAAGTAAGTACTTTCATGTACCAACTGCAGCTCTATTACACTAGAATCTTGCATGAAAATGATCTTGCATAAATATTCCTCCAAACTTTTAGAAATAGGCAAAAACTATTTTGCCGCGCTAACATTTGAAGCATTTGAGTATTTTGTAGGTTAAAGTCAAAATACATAAAGTATGTTTATTATTAGCTTTATTTTTTTTTAATTTTTTTTTACACACTTTAAACCAACATTTAATTCGAGAATAATAAAGAGAAATTCAGCTGTCGATCTATGTCGGCATTCCATACAATTTTGGCGCACCATTGAGAAACTAAACTTTTATCTATATCAATGGACAGTGCTATTGCCTTTTAGCTTGAAAATTACGAAACTGTAGTTATTATCTACGACGCCGAAAATTCGGTTCGGTCCGAGGGACGGCTCAGAAAAAACTGTCGCGTAACGACTCACTCCGTAACGTAATAACTTACGTAATTAAAGGAAATAAAGATTTGCTTTCAAGCGTTTTCGGCCTGCACTTCGCTTGCAAGTCGGGTTGAGTGAACACTGAACTAATGTCAAATTATTCCGTTTATCATAAAAAAACGGTGCGTTATTGTCAGTTTATATTTTTATTAACTTAAAAGTAATAGTGGCCTCACTGCTGTTTGAAAGCGTTGTGATCAAGCTGTATTTTATTATATTTGTCTGTTTCTAGACAACTTGTGTAAGGACAGAGTAATTGAAATACAAAGCTAATATTTAACTAACGTGGACTTGCACGAAAGCAGTACTTAATTCTGCCTGATTCAAAAAGAGCATTAATTTTTGTGCGGTTTGGTGCGTAGGCGACACTGCAAGAAGCGAGCGGGTCACATACCCGAAGGCCGGTCTCATCCTGCGCACAGGAGGCGTCAGGGACCCCACCGGCGACTCCACACACGCCGGTAAGAATCCGACATCTAATCCTAAAGCATAGGCCCCACTGCTGAGCAAGGCCTATCTCTCGTACAGAGGGTATTTCACATGTCTTCGAAACATTTTTTTTGTTATTCTCTCGAAAATATTCAGGTTTCCTCACGACGCTTTCCTTCAACGGTGAGCACGTGATAAATAAGCACTTAAAATTAACAATTACATTGGTGCCAGCACCGGGGATCGAACTCAGGTTAATCGAGTATATTGAATTAAATGCGAGCACCCGGACATTGAGCTATCACGGCTCTCGCATAGTCCTATAAGACTAAAGTAAATACTGTAAAACATGAAAGTAGATCTGTCTTCGCTTACTATCACAGGAAAGGAGGTCTGTCTTCGCAAACTAATCTCCACTCTCGTCAATATGGCAATCTTCTTGATTCCGTCGGATTACATTCTCACTTCTGGATTTCTACTTATTGTATAACTATTGTATGATAAACTTAGTTATTCTAGTATCGGGATATTCATATTTCTACAACGTTTACAAAAGTAAAGTATGTTAAAATATGTTTATCAGTTACTACTATAGTACGTACAAGTTTAGTTTGGGACTCAGGTTGAGTAAAAATAAGTACCTAACATTAGTTTCAAGCATACAATTAAAGTGACCTTTAAAATTAATATTGCTTTTTTCGCCAGAGCGGCATTGACCTTATATAAAAACTAAACGTTGAATCCACGGCGTGGTACCTCACCTCTCACGCCACAACAATAGATTACCTACGTCGCGTCACACGATGACAAACATCATTGTTTTCGATACAACGGCATGACGCGCCCGGCCGTTTGTCAGATTCGTACATTCAACCGGACCCACACTGATTGTCCGTACGCACAGCTGATATATCACAAAGAAATCTTCCCAGGCGAGTATCTTCCGAAGGAGACAGTTATAACATCGCCGTTGAGAATAACTTTTCGCTGACACTTCGTTTACACTACCTCCGCGCGTACAGATCTATCGCGAACGGACAGCGAGCACAGCCTGGGCTCGTGCGACGACGTGGTGACCACCAGCACCACCACCACGACGCAGGACATGGGCGACGGCGTCACCACCACCACCACGAGCACGCGCACCAGCCACGGCCACAGGCAGGGGCGCTCGTTCCTCGACAGCAACACCAAGGTCACCGGTGTTCAGGACATCCTCACCAGAATGAAGAATGCCGATATCGGTAAGCCTCTTCAGCTCTTGTAGGAGCACTAACTTCTACCTGCAGCTTTCCTTATAAATAACTTCTAAGACGAGTTAAAATATACTATATGTCATGAAAGTTGTGAACTAACATATTCGATATTACATCCAAACCTCACAGCGGGGACGGAACAAATACGTCTATTACAAGGTGAAACCAATCTGATATAGTTTTGTATAGATTGAACCATGGATAAATTCTTCGTAATACAAATCGTCTACCGCCTAGTTGGACGAAAACTAACATTAAACGAAAGCGTACTACAAATAAGATCATAGTAGGACTTGACCCTAGTCAAGGAGCTTTATCGGCATATCCATTACCTAATCCGTTGTTATAAACCAGGTCTTGTGTTTAGAAAAAAAAGTGCGTGGTATCCCTCCGCGTGGAAGAAGTGAAACTTCGAGTTCCACGCATTCACTCTCGCTCTATCTCTATCTATTCCCCCTCCCCAGGAGCGTTGAACGTTTAACGCAGCAGTGCTTTCATACTCCCTCCATGGTAGCGTTAAACGTTTAACGCAACCTTGTTGCAAGTCGCATCAGAAGTTTCACTTCAAAAAGTTCTCTCTCTAATGAAAGCGCCTAGAGCAGCCACCGAACATACCCTCCTAACCCCTCAATACCCTCTAATATCGGGCTTACATGAACCAAAACTACCAAGAATGCACTCAGTGTGACTGCTAAGCGCTGTATATATCATATAAGCAATTTACCGTCATCCCTGAATCCAATCTCTGATGGGCGATGATAATTCATGATACCCGCGAGACCCTCTAACTGTGGTAGGCCACCTAAAAGTGTTCACCGTTGCACGAATGGGCAGGTCCATCCGGACAAGTACCACGACCTCATTCAGAAGACCGACGTAAAGTAGAAGTGTTACACTTCTGCGTTTCGTCTGGTGAGTGAGGTTGCCGGGGCCCACTTTTTTTAAAGGTGGTTAAAAACCTATATCATTTTTTATATAAAAAACTCTACGGGTGTTGTAAAGTGTCTATGGGCAGCAGTTACCACTTAACATCAGGTGAGCCGTCCACTACTTCACATAAAAAAGCCCACTCTCTCGATCTCGATTCAGTATTTTCACGGTCTTCTTCAAGTTTCGTCACATTCTACTTCAATACCACGGAGAGTGATAAATTCTGGTATCGCCAGTGGTCGAGGACAGCGACTGTTGCGAGGACGCGGAGGCGCGCGCGCTTTTGAACAAGTTCCTCGGTGCCAGCGTGCTGATGGCGGGCATGCAGGGCTACGTCGACGAGAAGCCCGGCGGGAAGGTGGTCATCAACCAGGTCAGTCATTAGTTGGACCCCTTCACTGCGTAGCCGTGAGAGAGATAGTCGTGAGATGAGACTGTCGTAATGTTCACAATGTTGTTCCAGTCATGTTTCGCCTTAATATGATCTCGCTGCCTAGCCAGTCGATCACACTCAATGACTGATGAATGAATTATTTGTGTTACCAAAAGGATTGTTAAACTGTTTGAATTGATAATTCTGATC
Organism: Iphiclides podalirius; assembly: GCA_933534255.1. Classification (NCBI taxonomy): domain Eukaryota; kingdom Metazoa; phylum Arthropoda; class Insecta; order Lepidoptera; family Papilionidae; genus Iphiclides; species Iphiclides podalirius. The sequence goes on along the minus strand of OW152830.1, from coordinate 13,558,200 downwards.
ATTTAGAAGATCATTCTAATCAATTCAGAGAGATTAACAATCCTTTTGGATTCTAAAAAAACTCAAATAACATATTAAAATCCATTTTACAGCTGATTAGTTGACTTCTACGATGACATTTCAGAAACTGGACAGTAATGTTCACAATGTTGTTCCAGTCATTGGTATAATGTTTCGCGATATTATGATCCGCTGGGGGCAAGCTTCAGCCCAGTTTGTTCGGACTGCGTCATTAGTTGGAACCCCCTCGCTGCCTAGCCAGTCGTGAGATGAGACTGTCGCAATATTAACACTGTAGTTCCGGTCATTGGTATATCGTCATGACATCTTTCCTTTTTTTTTTTTTTACTAATTATGTAAATCAGTCTAACAAATCTCGATCTATAAGCACTCAAAAACAAAAAGAAATGTTGTGTTGTGTTTTTTACAGTTTATGTACATCGCTGCAATATTTTAATTATTTATAAACTTTTAAATTTGGATTCATTTTCCATTCCCCTTTAACATAAAGAGTCGCTGTTAAACATTTTGTTTAGCGATGCAAAAAAACTGGGCATTTCAACTTGAAGTCGCACGCATATCGTACTCTGAGACTCTACTACTCTACTACTGGGGAATACTCGTAGGAACTCAGTATTTTAAGACTAAACGACTAGTACAGATTAAAAATAACGAATCATAATGGTTGGCAAAACCTCTGATTGCCTTTTAAGGACACGTGAAAACTTTTCTGCCTCGTTCGTTTCTCCGCAATATAAACAAACAGCGCGCGGTAACGCGGAGTCAATGTCCAAACTAAAATTGTACTCGGATCGTATATAATACGAACATAAACTTGGCCGCCGACCAAATGAACACTCTTTGAACAATATCTGCCGTAGTTGGCGCGTCATTTAAATAAATAGGCGTTTCGTGTTAAAAATACGCTTGTCTCGGAAGAGATTAACTTCATTATGTGGCGAAAAACGACCGTTTTTCAAAAAAATTTAATGTTCCATCTTAAGTGCAAAGATTAGCACTATAAAAACATAACATAAAATTTAAACATACAGGTTAATTTACCTTTATTTTCAATAAAAATTCGTGATAGCTCATAATTTTTTTTGAAATTTTTTTTCTTATTTCGAAAATATGCAGGTTTCCTCACGATGTTTTCTTTCACCACCGAGCACGTGATAATTCAGAACTTAAAATTAACAATTTCATTGGATCCGGCACCGGGGATCCAACTCCCAGCCCACTGCTGGGAAAAGGTCTCCACCGTATTGAGGCTATTAGGTTATGGCCCATCACGCGACTTCACGCTTTGAAACTGATTTTTTATGTTTTATATGATCTTAATTCAAATTAATAAATCCCAACTTTTCTTCGAATACCTTGCAACACTCAAGGGCGAGGGATGCACTAAACAATATTTGCTGTTATAAAAAAAATAGTTTCACTTTATGTTCTGCGGTGTTCGCGTAAATGAAAGTGATTGGTGTTTGTAATTTATTTAAAAAACTAGATACTAGACAACCGGTTATAGCTGCTGTTCAAAGGGAGATAAAAACAATAAACATCTCGCAAAGTACAATAAGAGGACGGAAATGTATCGGTACATCAAAACGCAGTGAAAGCGTCGTAGCATAATAATAATTCTGTTTAAGTGTGAACGCCGACCATTTGTGTTTTGTTGATTATACGAGTCTCAAACAGTAAGCACTGAAAAAATATAAACGACGAAAATACATAGTTTCGCTTCGAAGTCTTCCTTTAGAACATCCTTTAGAACATGAAATATCTACAAATAATAAGAAATATGCAGCACTGGCTTTGTAGTAAAGAGTTTTAAATTTAAAATGTACAATATTACCTACACGAAAAACGTATAATATTGGAAATAAAGTTAAATATAATGTACCATACAAAATTAATAAAATTGTTATTTTTGAATTCATATAACATTTTATTAATTTTGTATGATACATTATATTTAGCACCGTTAAGTCTATTTTTATCATATTAGTTTCAGAATCGAATGCGGGAGTAAAAAATTAAACTCAACTAGCCAGAAGTTGTCTACAATAGACCAAACCGCTAAGAAAAATTGCTGGTTCGACATTTGTTCACATTGAATCAAGTTTTGCTGCCAAAATAGTGTTAATCCAACCGATCAAGACGATGCACTCCTAATTCGCGGGCAGTGCAGCGTGAGTCACTGGCAATAATTATCTATCAGGAAGCGAAGGGCAGATGCACAGATGCACAGATTAGCACGAGCCAACATCGTTTCGCAGAACACTTTCATATCAACATCAAACTCGAGCTGCGTATTTAACATAAGAGCTTCGGCCAAAACATCCGACGTCCAGGCTTAGAACTTTGAATCGCTTTTTAATAAATTAACAATATTATTTTATTTGGTCACCAACATAACAATGACCGGGGATAATAGTAATTGCTTATGAAGAACCGATAAATACACAAAGAAAGCTTGATTGGTCATTAATCTTCCGTGGACTTCTCCCAATGAAGTTGTGAAATGATATTGTATTTTATTAAGAAAGGCTTTTGAAAAAAGATGACGCTAGATTAAAGCTTTACAATGGCTAGCTCCACTAAAAAAAGCTTTCAACAACTATTCGATTCAGATGATGGCTACGACGGAGTAACAGCTGACTTTACTACTTTGTTGACACATTCGTTAATATCGATATTATAATTATACCATATCGTGTCGTTAAAGTTATATAAAAAAGTAAAGTAACAGCCTATACATGTCCCACTGCTGGGCAAAGGCCTCCTCTATATAGAGGGTATCAGGGAATAGTCCACCACGCGGCCCCCCTGCGGATTGGCGGACTTCACATATCTTCGAAATATTTTTTTTTTTTGTTATTATTTCGAAAATATGCAGGTTTCCTCACGATGTTTTCCTTCACCGCGGAGCACGTGATAAGACAGCACTTAAAGTTAAAAACTTCATTGGTGCCGGCACCGGGGATCGAACTCAGGTTGCTCGAGTATATTGAATTAAAGGCGAGCGCCCGGACACTGAGCTATCACGGCTCTTAAAGTTATATAAGGAAAAGCGAAATTTGTGTCTTTTCTTGGACCTTGAATTGGATCGTGACTAATGAAAATATCGGGAATATATAGAAACTAATTTGCGTTCACCTTTGTCAGAGATAGAATGCTGACAGGTGACTGACAGCGGCTAAGAGAAGCTTCTAATACAATATACCTACATATGTTTCAATACGACACAGACATCTTTCTATATAATTCGAAGCCATTTTATAATTATGACCAGTTTTAGTTATTCGAACTACGCAAATACTATGTTTATGATGAGTATATTATTAGTTCTTCGAATAGACTAGCGCTGACGCGTTCCAATACCGTTAAAACATTTACGAGTTACGATCTGATAGTGATATATTTAATCGATTTCAAAGGGAGGCGCTATAAAAATCCAGAGTAGGTGTTCAATGTGAAAATTACACATGACCGCATGTTGCAATTGTTAGTCGATATTGTTTATAAATAATGGCGCAACATAAATGCGTATCGATCGGCATGAGCGGACCGTATAGTAAACAAGAACGGGCGATGGATGCGCCCGCGCGTTGCCGTTTTAAGACACGCGCGGGAAACGCGAAAAGCGCGGCAAAAATAACACCGCGCCGACATTTCACCGCTCCGCCCGAAACCAAAGGACCTATATCGAGATCCGGTGCACAGCAATTCGGACCGTGGGTAGGCCACTCCACAGGGATTTGCGTGGAAAACCGTTTGCAGCTACCCGTGTGCTATATTCGTAGCGGTGACGTCGAAAACCATCTCCACCGCAGTCGGTTCCATACACCCGTGCAGAACGGTGCGTGTCGAAATTGACATGCCATAATCTCTTCCCCAAAGCCATATTATATGGTAATAAATTACCCGAGTGCCAGGAACTGTCATCAAGTACTGCAACAATACGAATATTAATCCAACAACTTGTCCAGTGCCTCGCGAGGTTTAGGATTGCGTTAAATTGAGCCAAGCTTTTGTTAGGTAAGCGCTCTTTGATTTTTCACATTTTTCAGTTTTTCTAATTTTTCAGAGGGATGACATTTTGTAACAGACCCGGACGAATGACTTTTTTGAGTGTAATTGGGCTGTATAACATTTTTGAAATTGTCACCAGTTCCTGTTAAAAATACTATCGTTCTATATTTGACAGATAACTGTTACATTTTACGATTTTACCATATTTTTAACTTTGCAATTTTATCAAGTTTTATCAAATTTGCAAAAAGGCTCCTTTCTTTATGTGAATATTTTGTATAAATTAGATTTAACCACAATTAAATAGTACAATAATTTTCCAGCACGGTTACCTGCTACATCTTCTGCTATGAACAGAAATGACAGTTTTAAATTTTAAAACATTATGATAAATTGTTATATTAACGTGAATAGGTACTAAATATTGTAGAATGAAAAAGCTTGAAAGATTTCGTGGTGTTTAAATATGACATTATAGCATACTAGCGACCCACCCCGGTTGCGCACGGGTGCAATGTATTATACATTATACATAACCTTGAATCACCCTATCTAGTTAAAAAAAACCGCATTAAGATCCGTTGCGTAGTTTTAAAGATCTAAGCATACATAGGGACAGGCAGACAGCGGGATGATTTTGTTTTTTATTATGCAGTGAAAACACCTCGATCTGTCACTTGTCCACGAAATAGTGTTAATGCATCGAGTTTTCAAAAGAACAGACTTGATAACTTGTTCCAAATAGTTAATTTTTTAAAGAATAACTTAAATTTAATAAATAATTTACTTTTAGTAGGTAATGCATTGTTACTTATGTTGTATAAGACCAATTATAATGGACTTTTAAGTACACAAAACTCTATTTTGTATTCGCCGCTTGAAAAATCTAGCGTCGCAGGAATTTTGAACAGATACGTAAGTGATGCTTTGGGATGTTCTTTAATATCAATTGTATACGCAACATTTGCCTTACAAAATAAAAAAAATCGTTATTTACCAGCATCTCCTTTGTAAAATTCTGACATTGACGGAACACTCTACGCGGCTTAAATCAATGAGTCTAGATAAAATTGTGTCGTAGAGTTTCTTAGATAACTTGTGTCAAATGTAGAAATTTCGTCCCCTACCGAAATTAAAGTTATTTTTTCTATAAAAAGCATTTTAACTTGATAATAGTAGGCGGTACTTTGGTTTCTTACATGCAAAAAATTTTCAATTATTCGTCTATTATTTGTTTGATAATTAAAACAAATTACTTTAAAAAAATTACTTCACGTTTTTTTTTTGTTCATTATATTTTTGTCTGGTGTAAATCACACGAGTACCACCATCAAGAGATAAAGACGATATATTCGAAATCTGGGGACTTATCGGAAGATAAACTGCGTCAAATGATCAGAAAGTCGCCTTAAGATGTTTGTTCACAAAACCGCCTCAAATATTTCCTTATCTCGAAATATTTGCTTTCATCAAGATATTTTTCTTTTTAATTTCCATCTGTTATTTCCATGATTCTAAACAACGCCATCTAGTTCAGACCTTAAAACGTCTTAAACTTCTATCTTCGTTACATTTAAATTCCTTCTACCCACACTAACATTTATGGACATCGTATCCAAATTCAATTAATATACTGCTTGAAATCAGAATATTATATCTGGCCGAACCATGATCTTGACTTCAACCTTGGCGATTCGCTATAAATTGCGACACAAATCCAAACGAATGTTTGTATACGATATCCGTCGGTGTAATGCTATCCGGCGGACACGAGCCGCTCAGCGATGTGTGAAACGGCCCTATCCAATGTCAGCCCTGGCAAATGCGGTTGCAACGCGATATCAGGGCATGACCTGATCCATGTGTCTGTCTCCTGGGCATTGTGCGGGCTGGCTAGAAATTAACTGTATTGTAATTTTGTGGTAGGCATCAGAGGTTCCGTGGGCATTGAGAATTTTTAATAAAATAATTGTCTATTGAATAGAATAATTGTCTATTGAATTGAAACAGCCTAAAATTATTGTCATGGCGCAGTTGCCAAGCTATTGGCTTCGGCGGCGGGGGTCGTGGATTCGATTCTCACACGGGACTACTGAGTAAGGGTACGCGCCACCTCATTAGTGACACAAAGTAGTAGAGCATAAGCGAATAGAGAACTGTGCCGTGTTTTTGAATCAAACAGTGTCAGACCTGACAGAAAAATATGAATTTGAATTTGTCTGTCAGGTTGACATTTAAATCAGCTTTTTTCAGTAGCTGATTAAGTTTAAGTGATAATTATTATTGTAGACTTTCGGGTACAGAGTGATATATTTTATTCTCTACATCACCACCATCATCATTGCAGCCTGTCTCTAACTCCACTCCGGTCTACCCCAAAGACTGCCACAAAGGATGGTCCTGTGCCACCTGCATCCATTAACCTCCTTCCATCCTTTAACTTTGTTCTCTTATGACTGATTAATCAATCAATCAATATTTATCTCTGTATGTAACTCATATCACCGCACTTACTAAATTTAGAACGAAGAATCAACTAAAATAAGCCTTTTAGTAAATTCTTTGTTTGGAATTTCTCCGTTTGAAATATCAACTATTTTGGTATCTTCCTCATCGTCCCTCTTGAGCTTTCGCCAACATAAACTAACATCATGACATGAAATATATTCTATCAAGACTTTCCAATTAGAAATACAACACATATGTAATATATTCAAAATTAGTTAATTTTTATCTTCATACATCTGTCAGAACCGTCAAAACAATTTCCAGATGCATGTAGACAGTGTAATCGAAAAAGAACCGCGAATCCATCTACGCGGAAATTACAAGGTCCGTTAAATTAGGAATTTGACGTCATCGTATCGGCTAGCGGCAGTTTCTTTCGGTTTATTTGCACTAAATAAGCCTCGCGTTCGGTACCAAGGCCCGACTAATTTTAGTCGCCCACAAACAGTCCGCTGTAAATTCGCATCGAACCATTTTGTAGCTCAGTAAAGTTAAACTAAACTTTAACTATACTCTATGGAATACAAAAATTGATCTCTCTCTTACGTGTCTACTCTACTCTCAACCTTACATGTGGGTCTTCCACGTAAACAAGTATTTGTTACACAATTTTTTCTGGATCTCAGTGTCACTATTTTTTTTAAATAATCGTAGTCCGTGTACGGGGAATCGTTTCAAAGGACGAAAATATTCATGGGAAATAAGTACGAATCCATATTTATAGAGTTATAGTCGACAGTAAATATTAAGGTGAAGAAGAGTGGTTCTTTGTAATCTATCAGTTATGGCATTTCTCGATTCGCGGGCGCTAACGATCGGCGCCCATTGCTAAGTAATAGTATACGGTTACACACAAGTTAAAGGCGACAGTGGTAAAAGGCCGTATCCCCTCCGATGTGTGGTAAATTGACCATGGAATTTTCATGGTAGTGATCGCTCCCCATCAGATCAGGCGATCATGCTCTGTAAAAAAAGGAAAAGTCTAACTAAAACAAAATTTAGTAGGTTTTATCCAATACGTGGTGTGGCGTTCGGAAACTATTAATCTTTTCTCAGCTCAGGTAATGTTTCCGAACGTCACAGTCTATTTTAATTGTCAACAGCGAGATGGGTTTTTTCATTGTATGTTCTTATCGTAACCACACAACATCTTTAGAAGACCGAAATTTTATCCCAACGCTACTAACGACTTGTATTTAAATGATAATATATACAATATTAATGTAATAAATATTAATAAAAAAAGTATGTAAATAATAATATCCCCAAAAGAATTTTACAATGTAACGTAATACAGAGGGTAAAAAATTCATCGTAATGACGGAACTGTAATGTTTTGTCTAATTCTTTTACCTTGACGATACCCTTTAGTGATTATAATGTCAATAACGATTGGTAAGCACCCATCAGTTAGAGGTAAAATGCCTACACTCAACAATAGGCTCAATTCTACGTACTACTGATCAATCGAGCAGCGAGAAGCGATCTCGGGGCGTTCACTCCACGCTCCAAATATACCCGCCAAATATAGCACGTGAGATTGGGTCGATTGATCCAACGCATCTATTCAGATTACGCAACACTCGATACAATAGACATAGCCCCTTCCCCAGCAGTACATCTACCTCATTTGGACGGGGATTGGGAGAAGAAGGTATTCCTACCTCCTGGTCCATCACCCTGCATAGCCTTGAGATCTCCAAGGCCTAATTAATAATAACGATTCCTGGACAGCTATTGTACTATGCTAATGTGGGCTTGGCTTTTCGACCGGCTTCATAAAAGGCGGTTCTGAAATCGGTTGTTTTTTTTATGTCCGAACTTCGTCATTTATGAAACGATTTATTAAGATTCTTCTTTCTTTGGCTTCGGCTTAGCTACCATGTTGTCTCATATTTTTATTGCCCTAATATCCTTAGTTCAGAGGAAACCGATGACAAAAAAGAGGGACACACACATGTTCAGTTTTCTAGCAAATGTGTATTCCTTGTCTCATCCGATTCCCGTTCTCAACGCAAATTCCCGGGCCGATGTGACGTCACGGCGTCGCGGAACGTGCGATCGGGGTCGCAAAGCTTTCGTGTTCCCCGGACGCGTTCCAAATACATCTGTAACAGGATACTCCGCCAGAAGAATATAACAATACGGAGTAAATTGTACAAATAAAGTCTCCGTCTGCCTCTTTTACTCATTTAAGTAGCTTTATCAGTTGTTTTGTCTGAAGTTTTTTTCCTGAAGTAAACAAAATAAACTCTTTAAAAGTCCCAAACCCTGGCTACCCTAAGGTATCGCGTCGTCTTGGCGTTCTGCCAAACTCCGTGGCCACCGACTCTTCGACTTCCCGCCCTATTTGGATATCCGGCACGTGACCTTGCGGCCGTCATCTTACCCTACTGCGTACACGGCAAAACTGCAAATCATCGCCGTCGAGTTCAGCCCCTAGCACGTGTAACTCTTTGTATATATAAGGAAGACGTAATTGACTTTGTCGCATGATGCCTTGCCTCATCCTTCACACTTTCTTTGTCAACATGTCCCTGCTGTGGGTAACATACACGACCAAACATCCAGAATAGTTACCTGCAGTTCATTACAAATACGCGATTGACCCTGTAATTATTGAGTAGTTATGTATACTTATTGAATCATAAATGTAAGGTATTTTTTTAACAATAGAAAATAACGTATGTTGGATAAGGGTTTAAACATTTCGGAAATCGATCAATCTTACTCGTACTTCTTTATCTTTATATATAATTCTTCTTTACATGTGTATGTCACTGAACTCCTCCTAAATGTATGGACCGTTTTGTTGGATGGTTAGATTCACAATTCATTTTTCTTTTAATTTATGTTGTCGGATTTAAGTCGCGCGTCTGTTGGGTCCGCTGGTATAGTATAAAATAAAGTCGCTATCGATGTTTGCACGCTTAGATATACAGCGTGTCGTTACCATCGCGACAATAAATGAACACACATATAGAGGATAACTTTTTAAAGTTGTATTAAACATTTAAATTCTTTAAACATCAATATTTACAGAGTTATTAAATTTTCCAAAACAAAGAATTTTAGAACAGCCTTACCTATAAAAGCGTAACGTAAAGTTCATTTGTAAAGGTCACAAAGCATATGAATGGGTTGAATGAATTTAAAAGAGACAAAACATACTGTTAGAAGGAGAAACTTGTAATGCGACGCTGTGGCGCGAGTTGTATAGGTGTTACAAATTTTGTTTCTTATTTACTTAATTAGTTTGTTTGAAAAATATTTTTTTTAATTATAGATTTTGTTTAACGTTAATATTTTTTTTATAATTATTGGCAAGTAGCGTTAGACGTGTGTTCATTTATTGTCGCGATGGTAACGACACGCTGTATATTTGGACATGTCGCGGACTAGAGGCGCGTAAAGATATTGCAAAGTGTAAATCCCTAACCTTTGTCTGCCCTTGTTGGCGGCTTGCGTGAGTTTCACATAGACAAGAATGTAAAGCAATATAGTCGTAACTCGTAGTAAACAGTATACGTTTGCGGTATATTTAATAACAATTTTCTCCGACCACAAAAGATGTGCCATAATGCAGACACGGTCATTATGATGGGAACCGCAAGTTTTCCATTAAACTTAACGGCGATCTCGGACATTTTCCGCTGCACCGACTAGCTTTCGCCGACGGTCGTTTACGGAACACGCTTTTTACGCCACTCGATAAGTGTAATTTTTCCAATAGTTCGCCGCTCTCTTTCTTTTTAATTTTAAGTTTATTATATTTAAGTTATTAAAAAAAACAATAATTACGAATATTTGTTAAATATACTCGTTTACAATTTATTTTAACATTAAAATAACCAAGCTATACCGTAAGTAGCTCTATTTGTACAGAACAAACGTATTATAATTTCGATTTCACTTCACTTTAATGTTGGTATAAACATTTGTGCAACTGTTTTGTATCTGTGGTTACAAACAAAAAAGAAATGACATTCGCGCGCTAGATGCGCGGCGAGGCGGCGCGTGGCTGTCTATTATCGCGGGAGCACGCGATCCGTTATGGCCGACTAGCAGAGCGTACGAATCATATCGAAATTTGCATGATCCGTTCCCGGGTGGGCAAAGAGGATGACTATAACGGCCCATTGCGCCCAGTGGTGGTAACGGTAGCAGGAGAAGTGACCGTTTTAGTCAATCTCCAAAAATAAAAGTATTTAAAAGCTAAAAATGCATTATACAGGAGATTGTATAATAATGCATTTTTTATGTGAGAAGGTGATTTTTGAAATGATAATCGCCGCCGATGATTAAAAATTTAAACTCTCAACATCATTCAAACAACCTGTAACAGCCATAAATTGCGATTGCAACAAAGCGATTAATACATCAACGTTCTGGCCTTCAGTACATTCTTAATGTTTTGTGAAAATTTCACCATTATCTGGCTTCATTCCAAACCCATGTCCATTAGATCAGAGCACAGAAAGCGAAAAAATATTATGAAAACTAAGTGAATCAAACTAAATCAGAATCACTCGACATTTGGTAGCATTCGCACGTGCGGAATGAATTAAAACGTTAAAATAAGAGTGTACAATTTACATAATTCCAAAATAATTAAGGCATATTCATTCCGCCGACAAAACTACGCACGGCAGCCCGCGAGAAGATTGAAATATCTTTTACACTTCGTTTCGTAATTATTAAATTATGATGATGCACTTTCCTACTCGTTTAGCTTTCAAATTGGCACATTTCATTGCAAATTTGCTTAAGCCATCTCTCTTTGACCCCAAATAAATTTACATAGAGATTATAGTAACAGTTGTCTTCTGGAATTTAATGGAAGAATATAATTTTGTGCCTGTGTAATTTAAATTAGTAATATAACATAAATTCAAAAATTTTATATTATTTTGTTATCAATGTTCTATTCCGTATTTCTCTTTTACATTGCGAACTGTCGCATGCGCGGAACCCGCGCAAATTTGACATAAATTTGCGCGGGACCCGCGCATTGTTTATTTTTAAAATGGCGGACTATCTAGGCGACCGAGCCTAGTGACCTGCCAAAAATCTGGCCCACTGATCTTATACGATACGCAGAATCGTAGTGTATGTATACAATGTGGTTATTTCGGTTATTAGTTTATTTCCGCTTATCGCAGGCTTATGTTACGATAATGTTACGAATAATAACGTAAACAATGATACACAGAACTGTATATGGCCAGGTTCCTTTGGTACGGCCCTTAGAATTATTTTTGGAAACTATGTACGAGTTTTTGTAGAATTAAATCAGGTTCTTATTTTTTAATCTGACATTATTACAAAATAAATAACAGCATTGTCGTATTTCAATTAAAAACTGGTGTATAAAAATGTGATAAACATTTTTATACAATAGCTATGATATACTCGTATAGTGAATCAATCTTTAAAATAATCTAACACAAATCGTTTCAAGAATTTGCTATGCTTACTTAGGTTTTTCTATGAAACGATTTAACAAAAATGTAAGAGAAGTAAGAAAAGGCGTCGATGCATTGGCATCGCAGAGCTTCAGGTTAAAATGCAGACGGACGCATGGATTTTCAGCAATGGTTCTTTCTATTAAGCAAATTTCTTAGCTCGCATAATCTGTTCCAAATAGCAATGAGATGAAGTCTTTTGTAATATTAAAATAACCACTTTTTACTAAATGCATATGGATGTGTACACGGTACATATACCAAAATAACATTTTTTACAATTTTTACCTGTCTGTCTGTCTGTTTGTTCCGGCTAATCTCAGAAACGGTTGGACCGATTTGGACGGGACTTTCACTGACAGATAGCATAAGGAGTAACTTAGGCTACTTTTATTTTAGAATTTTTTTTATTTCAAATTCCACCCGGACGAAGTCGCGGGCACAGCCAGTCTTCAATATAAAGCTTAGGCTGAGAATATTTTAACATTAGTGTATATTTAAGTAAATCCTTATTAATTTAAGTACATAATGAAGAAATCTCCACGTTGCAAAGCGCAAACGATAAGAGACAAAGAACAATGTAATAGCAGCTGTAATTTGCGTCGCCACATCTAATTATATGCTCCAATTCCAATCTCTTCCTCGTCTACGTGCTAGCTGTAGCGGCCATGTTTGTTGTTTGCTATGGACATTTCTCTCGGCAGGAAAAAGGTACTCTTTACGGAATATTTGGCAAACGATTCAGCGGCACCCCTGATAGTAATAGGTGTTTTATGAACGCGTCTAGTATTCTAGTTAAGTAATCCCTTCGAATTAATTTTAGTCTTAAAGTCATATTGGTCCGGAAAAACACTAAACAGGCGGGAGCTACTTACCGAAAGCGGTTATGCCAAGTGTCATCTATACACCTGCGATCTGACTTCCATTTTTGTGACTTGTCCAAAAGCTGAAGTGATAATTTCTGAGAAAGCTGCAGGCAGATTTTATAGTTCAAGTGTATGTAATAAAACAAAAAAAAATACTTGTATCGTTCTTTGAATTCTACGATAGGGAAATGCAAGAAGAAGTATCACTACCGATATTCTTTATAATGTTTTATAGAAAGGCCTCCAATGAAAATGATCCCGTATCAATTTATAGTCAACTAGAAAGTCTCGAAACATTATAAACCGTAAGGAAAATAACCAAAATGCGACGGTCGCATGCGAAACAGTTGTGTCCCGGGCTCGCTTAGGAATGCGTTCCTCACAGAGTTGGCCGGACGCCCTTCGCCTGCAACGAAGCTCACACCAATGACTCACAAAAGTAACACAAGTCTCCGTCTCCGATCTGTCAACGAGAGATGGCGATGACCGACCAAAACATTCAATAAGACGTTTCACTAATAAGCTCCTCTATCGGAGCCTAAGTCTTCACTGATGCCCGATACCATGTAGGAGACAACCCTTCTCTGATTGGATAAATAGGAAGATTGCATTTGCCCATGAAACTTGGCTGTACCACGAACACAGTTTTAATAAAGCTTTCGAAGTTTTCGGACTGAAAACGAGAAGATCATTCGATGAAATAAATAAAATAACTAATAGTACGGCAATATTCTTCTAAACCCGTCCCACTGGCAGTATTACCCATATATTTATAAATTTCATTCTGCAAATTGGTCAGTCTATCGCTGTTTTCGTCAACTACTATTTTAAAGTGATACAGGTCTTGCTCAACAGGAAAATTGAACCAAAGCAGCATAACCAATTGCTTAGCACCGGCGCAAACAAAGCCATGAAACCAAAATGAAAAATATTACATATTACATTCGAGCGTCTCTCAACAGTTAGGCGCCTAGCGTTTCTGCATGTAGACATTAACTCTTTTTTATTTTTAACAACGCTAGCGATGCCGGAGCGCGCACATTGGAGCAACAGCGGCGGAGGGCTAAATCTCCAAAGCTCTGGCACAAATCCAGAACTCTGCCGTCTGAATGAAAACAAAATATTGGCGTGGAAGCTTGAAATCGAAATGTGACTGCGTTCAATTTGACGTTTATAAACGCACTACCTATTCCCTACACCCACGTGAAACTCTTAATGTAATGAACTACTATATGTACTTGTATCTCGTATCTGCTCCATTTATCTCGATGTATAACCCAAAAGCGAAATTGAATTTTATTTCCAATTTCACTTCCAAAACTGGCAATGTCCATCAACTAATGGGAGAATTCTAAGTAGATCTCGGGGTGTAGATAACAGAAGGTTACCTTTTCTTCGGTGAAAACGATCTTTCATGGATCCCGGCCTTCGTTGAGGCAGCAGCAAGAATATGTGGGAGTGCCCGTCAGAACCGTACCCATCAAACTGCAATATAAGCACGTCACCGAATGGTCAAAAAAATCGTAGTTAAATGTTGTGTAAATAATGGAAAACTAATAAAAAAGTCGTGATTTACGAAAGAGGATATTAGACTCCCCGTTTAGAATTACAACTTATTCGACGCACGATATCAACTAAAGAAGAATTACGTTGAAATATTTTAATTTTTCTTTTTAACAATAGTCTTTTTTTCAATAGACAACCACGAAATCATCACCATCCCATCAATCTAATGAAAATATGCATCCCGTAGTAGTTGGAATCAATCCAAGTTTAAAAGTGGTTACAACATGCATAGATAAAAACTCAAATTTTATTAACTGGGATCCTTGTCACACCACACTCCAAGTATATTGATATGAGTATGTATATGAAAAATCTATTTAATAGATGACGACATATGACATAATATCTTATCGTTACAACAAACTTGCGATAGCGTGATAATATACACCTACTGGACAAATTCCAACCTAAAATTGATCAAGATATCTAAAGATGTACTTAGGAAACTATCTAGTGTTTACGCCTTAATATGATTTATAAATACAACGAAAACGAAACTCGTGCAACAGACACATAGCCATAAAAAAGTTATATAGATAAAACAAATGGAATCGATCGCTTACTGCACAAATACATTCAAGACCTGACTCACGTGTATTCGGACGCGAAGAAATTTTACCTTTCAACAGAATATCTGGAATATAACAGGGGTCCGATTAATCCTTCTTGATTCTTGAGGCTTTCGCTAATGCTATCATTTAAAATTGTTAATGATTGAATATATTTAGTCCGAGCGCTCCATTTTAATTCATTATGCTCCAATGAAATTGTTAATTTTACGTGTTCAGCGGTGACGGAAAACATCGTGAAGAAACCTGCATATATTCAAAGTAATAATAAAACAAAGATATTTGAAGTCTGCCAATCCAGAGTGGAGTCGCGTGGTGGGCTATGCCCTAACCCTGTACAGTGGAGGCTGGAAATATAGGCTGAAACTTCACTTTCGTTTATTATTAATAAACTTAAAATGTAAGAAAAGTGGAAGCCACAAATTCGAACTAGGTAGGTACTTTGTTTCTCTATATCTCACACGACTAGACATTGGCTGTACAGCACAAGTATTATAAATGTTTATTTTTTTAAACAAAACCACACTGGCGAAGACGCGGTGGACACCTACAGCCGATTATTCATGGTGACATTGCATCAACTCTGCAAACTTTATCAATCGAAATGAATGTTTATCCGTTCGTCATTTTATTACTTTGTTTACGTTCATCGTTAACGGTAAATGAAATTGTAAAAACGTTTCACAGCGATGATGAAGGTGAGCGGTGTTAATTTGCAATTTATACAACTCTCGAATCATTTTAACGCTTTTGCACTATTGCGTTCGACATTCTCGCAGTTCGCTTGTACTTTCTAAATGCGCTCTTACCTTATGTAAACATTAACTCGTTCATTTACAAATAAGAAAATATATCTGTGTACTTATGTAGGCACGTAATAAGTTATACTTCTTTAGCGTAAGAAAAGAAAAATAACTAAAAATTTTACGCCCTGTGTACCTACTGCGCCCTTAGCACTCTTTGTTTTTGATAAAATGCATTAAATGCAAATGATGACGGTTTAATTAAATAACTTGGAATTATAGGTAAAAGTCATAGTTTTTATTGGTTGCCATAGTAATACCGTGAAGTTAGTCGAAGTTGGCCGCTTTGCAACCAACTACGTATATCATGTCGCTTTTTGCCTGTCGGTCTGTGCGTGCGTGGTAAAAATTCTACTCTCATAATTTATTCCAAACGTGCCAAAAGGAGTATAAATTCAAAAAATACAATCTGTCTACCCAGAAAGAAGGCGTTTATTTCACTAAAACCTGTTTTTACCGAGAGCACTTACCAGCTTTTGCAAAGAATGACAGCCGAGGAATTTTACAGTAGCCAAAAGACAAGAAGCGCTAAGGAAAAGAGAAAGTTTTAGTTTTTTAAATATTAATTGACAAGTCAACTCTTTTACTGTTATTATAAGCAGGTCACTGTATTATGGATGTTAGACAGAAATGCGTCATCTCGAAGGGCGTCGATACAAGGCCAAGTGGGTTCGCCCAACGCTTCACGGTAGCTAATATTAAGTCGCTTGCACAATCTCTTTGTCTGTCAGCTTTGTTGGGCCACTTTCGGGTTTTATTTATAAATTCTACAAAATTTCACCTCTACGTACCACTACAAACTGCGCCGAACTGTGAAATTGAGGCTAGAACGCAAAGTTGCAAAAAAAATCTTACTACTAAAGAGATTCGGTCGCAAATATTCTTCTAATTGCGAAAATTTTACACGTTCTGTTCACGTGGATTTGAATGAATATGTTAAGCTTTTGTGATATGCTACACCGATGCAAGGTAATTCTATTTGAGCCCAAACACACACACAAAGACATAATTAAAGTTGAAAAATTTAAAGAATGAGTAGAAAGTTTCTAGATATTTAAAAATGTTATAGTGCTAATCTCAGTACTTAAAATTAAACATTGAAGTTTGTAGAAAAAAGAAACGAAAAACTTCTCGCCGCTGTGGGAATAGAACCCACGTCTTCGGTATCGCGCCCTGACGCTCTTGTTCTAGACATTTTCTACTTTGAATAGGACAACTATGGGTTCTGCCCTAACGACGCGTTTTGTTGCAGGAGACGGTGCAAAGTAGCGGTGGACAGGTGACCAGTAGCACCAAGGTCGAGGAGCTCGACCTAGACCAGTGCTGGGACGAGCGCGTCCTGCGAAACCTCGTAAGTGCTGCGTTGCAACAAAAATACATACATTTCAAAAATCATTCCATCATGATTTTGCCTTACCAGATGGGACATTGGAAGAAATATAAGATTACTAGCGGACCCCACACAAGTTGTCCTGTACACACGACTTAAATCCGACAACTTATAAACAAAAAAAAAACTTTTTGTAGTGGACCGAAATGTGAATTCTTAGCCATTCTCAAATCGACCTGGAGACACACAAAATTTCATTAAAATCGATCCAGCCGTTTAGGAGTTCAGTTGACATACACACGCACAGAAGAATTATATAAGTATACATATGTAAATAAAGATGTACCGTGGTTCGCGTTAAAATCAACAGAAAGTAATCTGAAAATCGCACTGAAACGGGAAGGTGGAATCAGTACTATCAACAGATATATTATATAATTATCATATTCATATTTTGTATTGAACGAAGTAAACCTTGCGAGCGATCGTAAAATCCTATTAATCAAAAACGCAAACGTTGCCATCTAATAAAGAAAGTTAAAACACAATAAAAACGCATTTTATAGCTAGCCGCGTCTGCGTCGGCATCAATACAGCGCTAATAAGCAATAATTGCGGTACGTAATGCTACGTTTTACAAGTTCATTGAGAAAGGCGCGCTGGTTCGGCTAGGCCGTACTAACGCGGGTTCACGGTCGAAATCACTGTATGTTTTAGCATGAAAAAAGATCACACAGAAAAAACTAGTTTGGATTTAAAAAAAGGTGATGTAGTATAACAACCCGATCGAATTACCAATCTTTATATACCTAAACGGCTGGACCGATTTTAATGAAATTTTTTGTGCCACTTCAGGTCGATTCGAGAATGGTGAGATTAACAATTCGGTCCACTACATTTTTTTTAAGTTGTCGTCGAATTTATGTCGTATGTACAGGACAAGGTCTGTCGGGTCCGATAGTAATTTATAAATCGCAAAACCTTAGCACAATTTGATCAGACACGGGCCTGTTATAAACTAGACAATTGAAGTCATCGTTTCCACGATAAAGCCATCATGTGTCTAAATTTAGTGTACTTCTTTTAACTATACATAAACAGGTTTAAAACTAACGATGTGGTGTGTCTCGTATTCCCTATTAACCTATATAAATCGTTTTAATCAACGATCAACATGAGAAGCAAATAGTGTACCGTAAACTTAGCCGATTAGGATCGTTACATTTATATATCGTCCTTGACTACCTCGTGACTCCGAGTTGCCCGTTTAATTTTAATCGACGATTGGACAAAAAACGATTTGCAACGGTAGTACCAGTTGGAACCAGCTAAACAGGGACAATGCATTGCACGAGACTTTTACGGTGAACGGCGGGAACTCGAAACATGTTCCACTTCGAACCGTGCACCGAGTTTTTATTTTTAATCTGTCTCAAATTCCAAATGGAGACACGTGGCCGCCGTTGCCGACTAGTTTACCAGCAATTTTGTTTCTTCTTATGTCTACGCAAGACAATTAGCTGGGTTTAACGAAGGTTTTTATTGTTTTGTTTAATTTTATAAAAACAAAACTGTTGTGCACTTGAAACTTGACTGGAACGCGAACATGGCTTCTAGATAAAAATATGTAAGAACGTCGGTGCCAACGCTGTGGGTCTTGAAAATAAAAGATCCCGTCTCTCACATTAATACATACTAGCTATCCGTCGCGGCATCGCACGATAGTAGATCTATCATAATAAAAAAACCCATTGATCCAATTGCTAATAAACTTCACAGGATCATTCGCTGAGCTAACATGAAGATTTCTCGAAAATTTCATCCAAATAGGTCCAGCCGTTTTTAAGGAATAAACACACAGGATTTACATACATTATAGCTCTCACGTCCTTAACCGAAGAGCAGTAGGTATTTTGTCGAAAATCGAGACGAATGGCGAACCGTTTGCCATACACCGATTCATACATGTCAGATAGAATTTTACACGGATTTCCTCAAGAAGAATTAGCTAACAAACCGTTGGAATCGAACCCGCAACATAACAAGACGATCTCGACCACTACGCCACCAGTGCCTTTAACGTTTATTCAAACCGATGCAGACTGTTGGGGAGTATGAAAGTTGTCACATATGACATATTTTATTATTCTAATACAGTCAAAATATGAAAAGGTACTTCAAAAGCTCGATTCGTTATTTCTAACGGCAATCGGACTAATAATTTTTATCTTTTATATCTATAGTTTTCGGACAGAATTGTTATTTTACATCCAGAATTATTTCTTAAATACGTACATACATAAATTGTGTAACCTTTAAAGCATTAAATAAAGATAATTTACAATGCAATAAGAATTATGTACAATTACTGCCGTAATATCGGTCGCCGATAAAACATGTAACATAAACATGTATGAAACCGTAGTTTATGATCTATATTGTTTAATTGTTCCCAATTGAATGATTTTATAACCAGATGAACGGTTCATGGGTTGGATTCCAACTACGCTAGTGTACAGGTGTATTTGTAAAATAGAGAGCACAATTGGTTCCGCCTTCTGCTCACTGACCGTTTCCGGTGCGAGGGAGCTCCGTTTTTGTGTCAACGATGTTTTTTGGCCAATAGTGAAGTCGCGTAGTCGCCTTATCGATTTCCCTTAGGTAACGCGTAACTTTGGGACGCAATTTTTATTGTTAAATACTGTATTACAAACATTATCATCCACTTTACCCGACTGCCGAAAAAGGGTAATGTTTTACGAGCGTACGTTCGTACTTCTAATTCATACGTAGTGAGTAGTCGCAGCCTTTGGATTTGAACAAATGAGATGTCATCATATTCGTCTCGGTTGTGGAATTGACATAGAACATATTATTTCTATATGGTTGCTTAAAAAAAGAAGAAGAATCAACCACAAATACACATACATACAGCTCGGAAAACCTATAAATAGCTCTCATTAATTTTAGTTCGAAACCACAACCACAAGCATACCGAGGTTGTAAAAGCAATCTAAAATATTAAATTATCCATGTAATTTTTAGAGCAGTTTTGCTCTAAAAAATAACTTATCGACCAAAGAATGAAATTAGGTAATAAATAACTAATAACTTCAACATTTTCCTACGAATGTTAATAAACCGTTTTCTAAATAAATGTATCACCCCTTCCCCTCGCTTACATCACAAGCTCTGTATTAAAATGAGTTTCTTATCCATAATTAAGCTGTCCTGACGGTACAATCGTACTGGCATGGAAAAATATAAATTAGTGAGCAATAAGTTTGCTCGATAAAATCATTTTCACATCCCTCAAAACGTATCAATTGTATGGAAGCTTTGACAACAGTGTTTCCGAGTCGCAGTTAGCTGACGGCGCGACAGCACGCAACACGTTAAGTCAGCAGACATTTCACGAATACAAGTCTTTAATTTACTTCTGTCGACATGTTAGGCGCTTTTACCGTAAGTGGTAGTTTGAATACGAAATGTTTTTAATCCTTTTTATACCGCATATCGTAAACTTGTTTCTTTTTTTTAATAATTCCCACCAGCTTTTTTACAGTTGACCAAAATTTTTTATATCAAGTTATGTAAACTGCTTTTTAGCAATTAAAAATATATTTTATTTTTATTTAAAAATTTTAATTGTATTACTTAAATCGGCCTTAGTGTTAATATACGAATATGATTTGCTTAATAATAGAGTTATAATATATTCTTCGAAAACATTTATTTATTTAGTAGTCTTTATTGCATTTCCTTTAATACAAAACACAATATGCGGACTTAATGCCTTTAGGCATTCTCTGCCAGTCAACCTATGGTGCGGTTGAGATCTTTAGGCAGGTGCAATAATAAAACATCAATTACTAAAAGCTAATAAGTAATTGTTAATTATATGATGTTAAATATGAGGTTCATCTGTTTTAAGAAAGTTGACGATCTTAGTTCCGTTTTCGTATGGACAAATTATTATTCGGGTGCTTAAAATTCGGGATGCATGTTATTTTAGTTGGAGGAGTGCAGCGATTACGAGCAGAGACGTCGACTGCGCGCGCGCATTCGCACCCTGATGGCCGAGCAGGAAGGTTAGTGTCAATAGTTTAAAAAATAAATTTTCTGGTTGTAATTACTAGTGTATGATAATAATAAATCATTTGTGGCTCGCTACATGCCGAAGCAATATTGAATGAAATGTTAAACGACGGTGTCCTTACTTGGTAATAATAAAGTATAGTCCACTTGTACGACTTACTAGATCGTAATAATGCGTCTAGCAAAGTAAGGCTCAAGGTTGGTGTATATTGCAGCATGCACGAGTGCGGTGACGGAGGCGCTCGCAGCGGCGGGAGACGACAGCGAGGCACGCGGTGAGTCCCTGCTGTTGCCACTCCTGCAGGACCTGCTGGGGGCGGCGGGCGTGGTGGCGAGCGGGGCGGGGGGGGGGTGGCGGGGCGGGCGGCGAGGGGGGCGTGCTGGCGGGGGCCGGCGCCGCCGTGGTGGCGGACGTGAGGCGCGCCCTCGGCCGGTTGCGCGCCGCGCTGGCGCCGCCCTGCCGCCACCCGCAGGCGCAGGCCCTCCTCAGCCTCGCCGAGAGACTGGAGGACGCCCTCGACGCGGCCGACCGCCTCGACGGGTGCCGCCGCCGGCCGCGCCGCCGCAGCCGCGCCGCCCGCCACACTGTCGCCGTCACGCACCGAGACCTCGAGGAGGCGCGCCGGATCATCTCCGACCCGCCGTCGCCCCCTCCCCCCGCAGAGCCCGCGCCCCGCGCCGCCGCGGACGAGGCACCCGGTAGGGCGGACGCGCACGTGGCCGTCTCGGCCCGCAGCCGGCCGCCGCCCGCCGCCCACACGGCCACCATAGACGCGACGCGGCTCAGCCACGTCGAGAGGCGAGCTCCGCCGACGCGGAAACCCGACTTCTTTAGGCATTCGATAGCCGACGCCGCTCAGACCGAGCCCGCGCACCGCTGGCCCGAGTCCAGGAGCGGCATCGCGGCAATCGCTAACAAGTTTGACTCGAAGGTCGAGAATAGTCCCCCGCCCCCGCTAAAGAGAGCACCGGTGCGTCGCCCTCCCTTCGCTACCCAGAAATCGCCAGAGACGGAGGAACCGAAGCGCGCGTCCCTGTACCGCCCCCTCCCTCCGACATACAATTTTGCCGCACCGCCTACAGACGAAATGTCCAAGCCTTTGAATCGTTTCAACAACAGCAAGCGCGCTCGCATGAAACGAGCGAACACCATAGACATTGGAAAACCCCTGGGGGGTTATCGGGTGGACAGTTTGGAAGATGACGATCGCCGCGCTCCCACCGTGCCGGAGTTCCAAGCAAAGACGGAGAACGATCGCAAATTCCTAGCCTTCATGCAAAAGAATCAGGAGAATGAACGCACCCCGGTCGGTGGGCTAGCCAATTGGAGCAGTAGGTTCGGCAACATTAAGAACGCGTTTGAGAGCCGTGAGCGCAGCGGGGAGCAGGGCAGGTCCGCCAGCGCCAACTCGGCCAAGAAAAGCTGGGTCTCTGACGAGCAACATAACACGCGCCCTCGGACATTCCTCTCGGACATAACAAAGGACACAAATAGACCACCGTGGGTGCAGCGCAGGGAACCGCCCACTCCAACCCACGTATCACAGCCAAGCGTAGTGAAACCGTTCATTGCGAAGCCAATTCCGGTCAACCAGTTCTCTCACGCTCCGATGTCCGCGTTTAAGCCTCTGAAAAAGATCACCTCGCCCACCTCAGCAGCCCCAAACGTGTGGAGTCCTCCATCATCGAACATCATAAAGTCACCGACGACGGACAATATACACGAATATGCATTTATGCCAAAATCTTTCGTCCCTAGTCCCCCCGTTCCTAGAGTTCCATGGGCAACCGATAGTGAGAAACCCAGAAAAACTGTCGGTCAAGTCGCGTCCAAGTTCCAAAGCGATAAGTTGGAGACGTACTCCGCCCCACCGCCCAAACTTTACAGCTACCACCCGCCCACGCCACCGACTCACGCAATGTCTCCACCGACGCAGAGTTATCCTATCAAAGCGATCCCCAGTCAAAATGAATTGTCGGCTCCGGAACTCGTGAAAAAGATACACGAGACAAATTCGCATCGCAGTCCAGCACCATTTCCGGAGCCAATAGACGCTCAAAAGTTGCAAATAGAGTTTTATGAGCGGCAAATCCGCGAAAAGAGTCGGCGCGGGTCGATGACAAATGGGCACTGCGAACCCGGCGACCGGAAGCCCCCCGCACCACCCGCGCCGCTTCCCACCTACACCATAGTGGACTACACTCCCCCTAACGTGACGGCCTCGTTCGTCCCACTCCAGCAGACGCCGGACATAGAGAAAGCGAAAGCTCACAAAGTTGATTACCTGCCGGACGTGGTGATGAACGAGGTGAATAACTATGAATACGCGATGCCCGCGCGCGTCGGCCCGCCGAGCCCGGCCACGAACAAGACCGCACCCGTGTATCAAAACGGCGCCGCGACCGGCTTGGACCTGGACGAGGGCACCACGGAGCACGGCAGCGTGGAGACGCGCGTGATGCGCGGCCCGGTGCGCGGCGCCGCCACCATCACGGCGGGCGTGCGCACGCGCGCCGCGGACGGGCTGCGCGCCGCGCTCGACCGCCTCGCCCCGCCCCCCGCGCCCGCCGCGCCTGCCGCCAAACTGGGCCGCCTCGGCGCCCCGCCCTCGCCCGCCTCGCGCGCCTCGCCCGCCGACGGCGACAGCGTCCGCTCGGCCTCCAGCGGCTCCGGCAGCCGGGGCTCGAGCCCGCGCCCCTCCGCGCGCCGCGTCGTCGGCCGCACTAAGTCCATGCACCTGCTGGCGGCGCCGAAGCTGTTCGAGGGCGGCATTGCACGCGAACAGCTGCCCGACAAACGACGCACGGTGGAGGCGTACTTCACGGGGCGGGCGGGCGCGGCGGACCGAATGGGCGGAATGGGCGGCAGGGCGCAGGGCGGCTTCGCGCTGGGCCGCAGCCGCACCATGGGCACGGTGGCCGAGCTGCAGCTGCTGGACGAGAGCAACGCCGACGACGCGTTCGAGGACCTGGTCTCGGCGCTCGCGTAGCGCGACATTCCACTAGTTAGGAGCGGGACGAGACGCGCGTGAGTCGTGTGTGTGTGGCGCCTGCTTGTGTCGCGTCGCATGTACCCCCCGACAACCCCCGACCCCCGAACCCCCTCGCGACCGCTCTCTTCGCCCGCGTCCACTCGATGTACATACAAACATATGAGCTAAACCCTCCGATCTCATTTCACCGTACCCTGTAACCGTGTTTTTTGTTCACTAATAGCTTTAAGTATTGCGTCTCGTTTTGCTATTGTTTTCCAAACTGCCCGATTGATCGTCGCCCCTAACAAAACACCTACATTACAACGGCCTTCGTTGCTTTCTTTGCAGAGGAAGAGGAGATAACAACAGTAACATCCAGCGTAAGGAGGAACTCAACCGAGAAATCTGTTAGCAGCACCACTACCATCAAAAATTCAAAAGGTTTGCTTTTGCTTTTGTTTCTTTAACAATACCGTGTTGCGACGGATGTCGCCGTTAGTTACACAATTCTTATGAAATGTAGAATTTAATACCTTTTTATACAATTAAGTGTTTTTTAGATTATTAAGCTTGGTAGGCGGCTTCAGACTCCGATTGTTTCATTTGACCGCTTCCTTCACCCGCAGTGATAGAGAGCGTGACACGAGCGGCGCCGAAACCCGTTTCGCCATTCGCCAAATTCCGTCAGCTCGAAAAACAAAACACAATCAACTCTCCCAAGTAAGTACCTAACTAAACGAACTTCGCGCTCAATTGACACTTCACTTGTCATTTTTCAGATTATTACAGATTAAAAATGATACAAACTACGTAGGAAACGAAGAAACATTATGTATTTTCATGCTACCAGATATATCATATTATTTTATTACATTATATAAGAACCTTTATACTTTATATGTCAATCAACCGTTTCTCGCTTCATATATTATTTTAATGCAACGTATTTATTTATTTTTGGCAGCTGTTACTGTGGATACGAATAAGGAAACCAAGTAAATATTCATATTATGACATTCATTTAACATTTATTAGTCGCTTCATTATAAAAATACAGAAGCACTAGAGTCGCTTTCATTAAGCACTTACACGGCGTTCGAACTACCGTTGGAATACAACATACGTGCGCTTTGTAAGCTCTTAATCCCATCGACCATTGCGATTCAGGAACGTTCATAGTGCAAAAAAAAACTCATTGAAATAAACTCGCTTAGCATCTAGTTGAACTTGAGAGTTTAGCACGACATTAATTCTTGTCAATAACCCGCGACCTCGTCCACCGCCCATAACCAGCACAGCGCGTGAAACAAAGCACTCGGATGTGTCAACGCACGTACTAATAGGCCAGTACACACTAGCGATTTTAGCCGCGCGATCTTTTACCTCGATTCAATGCCAACGGCCCGCTCGGTTACTTATTACATGCCATCTCATTAATCACGTTTATGCACGATCGACACACTGGGCTATCGCGACTATTAAGGAATAACGTACGATCATATAGCGATGTTAACCTTAGTGAATGTGCATTATGATTGGATAGGCAACTCTAGGGCGTTTGGTTATTGAAATCGCGCCACTTTCGCGTCTCAGTTGCTAGCATCGGGTTGACTGCATTGGCCAGTGGGGATAGTTGGGAACGTGTCGGTAGCGGGGCCGCTAAAGCGTGCTAGTGTGCGGGGCCGTTGCGCGTCGAGACGTCGTCCGCGACTAACTTGAGCCCCGGTTGTAGTTCGCCCCTGAGCCCGCAGAGCCCGGGCTCTCCGTCGCAGCCCTACTTCAAGTTCACCGACCCCGCGCTGCAAGCCAGCGCCGTCACTATTAAAGAACGGTTGCTGCACTGGTGTCGCGACAAGACCCGGGACTACGAGGTACACTGCACACCGCACACGCCCCGCAGCGGCCCACTCTTGACATTCCCTATTCACACTCAACGTAAAAACCAATCTTTGTACTTTCGTCGCAACCCTTCCATATTCTGTGCCCGACAATTCCTTTATTTCCCAATATTTTTTTGCAATCTGTGACAACCCACTAATAGTACGCAATTTATTTACACCGGTTTGGTATTTAAATAGTTTTTTTCCAAATTTCACCAGTTAACCTACATATTGGGATTGTTTCTTCATCACCACAATTTTTATGTAACATTGAACCGACTTATGAGTTTACCTCACTATTTCATTCCGCACGGACAAGCTGAAATCTATTATGAATTAATGTATCCCTTAGAATCTGAATTCAGAAATGAAATTAACTCTGTCAGAGTTAGAGCTTAAGCTGGAGTAGATACTTATGTACAATGAATGAGTCAGTTCAAGGTTGGGTTGTGCGACGGTTGCAAGATTGTGGCAGGGCCTGCGGGGGGCGTGCCACCTCCCACCCGCGTTGCACGCACTTAACACCGCCACCTCACAACGCTCATACAGAATCACGCTTCTTACGCTTTTTATGGCTGTGCTACCTTCTTATACCTCCTGTATATATATTGGACATTATACAGACTATATTATATACCTCATGTTCATCACACGACCAAATCGTATTGCTTTGGCCCCGTATAACTCGTTTTCATCGACATCAAAACGTCAAATAGAATCAGATGGCGAACTATCGCGTGATTGTAACCTTGATTATGTGGTTTGAAAATAATGGAACAAGATGTTTGCAGAGTGAAAACTAACTCTAAAAATGTGATAGAATAACAAAAATAATGGTTTTATACTGTACAGTGCATGGATGTTTTTTTCTGTAGCCTCTAACCTGCGACAACCGCAGAGGCGTATAAAATGTATTCATATATTGATGTTAAAAAGTATTTAGGTTAATACTTCCAATGGTTTCGATTAGAGTTGATTTATTACAAAGATGAACTGCCCTTATAGTTATTAGAAATTTATAAAAACTTTCTGTTACTGACGTTACTCCGGTACTTTTGCACCAGTGCTAATTCAATGTTGCCACACAAAATATATTCACACATTACAAAGGCAATCTTAAATTGTCTTGCTAGTCTTAAAAATAATAAACATATACAAACAAAATTATAAACATTATCGATTGGGAAACGATTATAAAACATTTATTTCTCATTCGGGAGCTTCATTAATAAAATACAAAGCTTCCTTGGTAAAATACAAATCGATTTCTGGTAAGTCGATGAGAGTGCTTTAAGGGGCAGCGAGTATCGAATATCGCTCCGATGTTGCGGTGGCTGACAGCCGTTCGCTTGTGCCTCGCAGAATGTAAAGCTGGAGAACTTCTCGACGAGCTGGGCGGACGGGCTGGCGTTCTGCGCGCTGCTGCACCACTTCGTGCCCGACGCGTTCGACTACCGCGACCTGACGCCAGAGAAGCGCCGACACAACTTCACGCTCGCCTTCAAAATTGCCGAGTGAGACACTTTTTCTCTTTTTTGTCTAAGACTTGCAGGAGTTCACCGAGGAAGGGCATCCTTGAACTTACATTTGCTGTGGTAGACTGCTGAGCTCGAGCGACCATAAGTGAGTGAGAGAAGTGATAGCGGAAAGCAGAAATAATAAGTACTTTTACGTTTCGTCTGAAAAATGAGTTAACCGAAGGCTCATCCTCTTATACGATTAGAATGGCAAATCCAGCCCACAGGACCCAGCAGACTGTTTCAACTATCCATAGGCGGTTATCACTGGTCATAAAGTTGCATATTAGACCTGACTTGCTCGTTTGCAACCACTTAAAATAAAAGGGGAAAAATTTCCAACATTAGAAATTTTATAGATTTATTGTTGCTATTTCCATATATACTCCTTGTCTGAACTTGAACGTAGTAAGAGTTTTATTACGTTTTCGATGTTGCTTGTGCATATCCCTGTATCCGTCTTGTCTCTAATAACAAATAAAACTGATAGATTATAGAATGATCTTTTGAGTCTTGTACCTGGTTGAGATGAATTGTTCCGGAGAACCAATGTTTAATAATATGATCTTATCGTAAATGCTTCATTTCGGGATTCTGTATAATGAAAACGCTGTGTACTTATCAAAGATATCAAAGCTCTCATTGCTTTTAGAGGTTGACCACTAGAAATCATCAGCGAGGCGTCGACTGACTATTGTTATCCACGTCCCACGTATCATCCACTGCCAAACAACAGAGGCTCACGTTTCTTGTTCTTGCGCAGAGAGAAGGCGGGCATCTACCCGTTGCTGGACGTGGACGACATGGTCGCCATGCGGAAGCCGGACTGGAAGTGCGTGTTCACGTACGTGCAGTCCATCTACCGCCGCTTCAAGGACGAGCACTAGGCCGCCTCTAGGCCTTGGACCCTGGGCCTGAGGGTCCAGGCCTCAGCCAGCGGCAGTCGAACGCGGTCCCGTCACCGAACTCGCCCAAAGACCATCGGCGCAAAAAGCTGTCAGATCGCCAGAGTCCGCCCAACTCGCCGCCACTCCGAGCGCTGTCTCGCAACAGTCCTCCTATTTATTCTAATCTAATCGAGATGTATGTGATTTTTTTTTATAATTATATAATATACAAACGTAAACTAGTTCGTAAGTCCCACTAACTAACGTTGTCATTTCGAGCGATGTTAATGTAGGTCACGCGCAGTGTATAGTCTACCCTTTCTTTCTCGCTATTGTCCCAACGACAATATCCGAACGCGCCGAGCGGGATCGCCTTCACTTATTTCGCTACATAAGCAAGTTGTATCCGTGCCTCTTTTGCGTCTACGTTTACGATGTTCTAACATTAACTTAACCGTTTACTCTCGTTTCTATTCTTTTTTATTTCTCACTTGTCAACTTGACATTAATGTTAGCGCCTAGCGGCTTGAAATAATCGCTTGCTGATTTTATAAAATTGACTATGATGTTACTAGGATTATTATGTTATTAAATACTTTAATTTATGTGATTATAAATGAAATAAATATGATTAACAATTTAACCGTACGATCGTTTTATTTTGTACATACTACGTGAGTTTCCATCGGCGTTTCTCCTTTAGTTTACAGTCTTAACGATAGCTAACAATATGAGAAAGAAGGAACAGGCGGCCACAACGAAATAGAGAGTAGTGAGGGCCATCGCCGATCGTTGTACGACTATACTGTACTAGGGGGAGCTGGCGACGGGCGGGGGGAGCGCGCAGGGGTCCGGGTTCGTGGCCCTGTCGAGGGTGCGGGGCGCGTTGTGGGGGGCGTGCGGGGCGTGGGGGGCGTGCGGGGCGTTGGGGGCGTGGGAGGAGGGCGCGGCGGAGGGGGCGGCGGAGGGCGCGGGCGTGGGGTCCGGCAAGGCCACGCGCACGTGCAGGCTGCTGTCGCGCCAGGCCCGCCACGCCGCCTGGTGCTCTTGGATCTTCAGCAGGAGCCAAGTAGTCAGCAGGCCGTTCAAAGCGCCTGCCGATTAATCGCCAATTCTATTATTACCATGATCAACACGAGTGTTGGTGAAGACTAAAAAATAAGACAAGAAATCTCGATGGACTAGACAGAAGTGGCTATATCCATCCACGTTCATCAACCGAGTTTATTTAGTCCAAAACGCGAGAAAACTTCTAATTCGTACGTCCTACTGGACCACTTCTAAGTATCAACTTTATTTAATTCCAAAGTAATATAATTGTCTATTTGACTAGCGACGATTCCCGCACTGTACTCGAAGTTTTAGTTCAAAAACCGAAAAGTCCAACATACGTTCTTATCGTAGAAATCCTTAGTAAGAACTTCATATCACGATAAAACTTCAAATCAAGTCAATTTAAAGAAATAGAACGGGAAGGGCATAATATATAGGCGTGAGATCTGATAATTTGGTGTTACAAGAATTACAATGAAAGAAAGTTACAAGTTACAAGGTGTTACAAGAATTCTGCAATAGAATACAGTACGCTCTATGGTATTTAAGCACAGTAGGGTTTGTACGGAACGAAATGCGCATACCGACTACACCGATGAGCAGCGAGGAGAAGACGTTCGCCGCGAGAGCCGCCGCGCCCCCTCGGCGTGCGCCCGCCTGCAGGGCGCAGTCGCAGGCGCGCAGCGCCCGCGCCGTGCCCAGCAGCGCCGCCGCGAACAGGGCTCCGCCCCGACTCGCGTCCGCCAGCAGGGCGCGCGCCCCGCCGGCCTGCGCCCACGCCACCACCGCCCGCCACCAGCCCCACCTGCGCGTGAATGCGCACTTCCTGGCAGACTGTTGTACTGATGTCTGTCGCTCTTACTTCTACAACAAGCCGCTTCTTAATAACAAGTTATAAAATACCGTTTGCTGATGTTAATTATTACTGAAAAAACATTGTAACAAGAACTCAACTATATAACACAAAACTTTGATGCGCACGTATGCACGGGCATTTCATATACGGTACATATAGTACTTACGAACAAGTATAGGCAATTGGGGAATAGGTCTTGATAATGAAGAAGCAAAAATAAAAGCGAACGAGACATTAGCTGAACATTAACGGCTAAGCGAATTAAAAGGATCGGGGCCAACTTGTGGGTCCTGGTGACGACGTAGTGGTGGCGGCAGAGCTCGCAGTGCGACGTCGCCGCCTGGAGGAGCCAACGCTCGAGGCAGGAGCGGTGGACGGCGGCGACGGTGCCGCGGCAGCTGCACGGACGCGCAAGCCGCTCCCTGGACTCCCCGCCGAAGCAGATGCGGCAGATGCTCGCCGATTGCCAGCTGCGGCTCGCGTCGCACGCCTTACCCGTTCCGGACGAGCCCTGACCGACCACCAAACATTGACTGAACACATGCTTCTAAAAGCCACTTGAAGCTAAACTTTGTAGTTTCGGAAACAACTGACAAACTCAAGGAATACAGCCATTTGCGTATGCTCGTATCGTTTGGTGTTCTCAAAATTTTATCAAAAGTGGGTTTTCATCATATAATCCATTATGTGGTGTTCCCATCTGGCAGTTCTTTTATAAATAATTTATTTTTATAAGACAAAAGCTTTGCCTCTGTTATTACATCCTGAGAAGTACTAATCCTCACACACTATCAACGTAGAATTTTTATTATTTATATTTAGTGAGTCAGTCAACCGATATTGTCGATATTCATGAACGGTAGTATTCATTTAACATAAGGTAAACTGTCTACGACACGGTGGTAAAAGAACCACCGTGGCGTGGAATTTAATCTTCTTCAATCGAAATAGAACGGTTTTTTTTTGGGCTGGTTGAGCTGGTTGAGTTCCGACGGGCTTGCTTAGCCTGAACCTCGCCAAATAGAACGGTCCGTGATTGTGACTTTTATCCAAACGCATCACCAACGAAGTGACCATTGTTCCAGGCAAAACCGAAAAAGTTTAATATGATTATATTCATTAAGTGCACTTCCGCCCAGCACAACTACGTAACGGTATACGTAACGGTTTAAAATACTAACGCTATAAAGTTTCTAATTTCCAAAACAAAGGAACAATTAATGGAAAAAAAGTAACTAAAGCAGCATTCGTAAATGATGGAAAATGGATTCGTAAAAATATGTCCCAATGTGGGATATCTTCGATCGATGAATAGACTAAAAGAAAATAGGCTGGCTGTTTTGATCTGTGCGTGGAAACGGCCAAAAGACCTGTTTCCTGAGCAGCAACGCGCAGACGGAGCCCAAAATTGAGGCGGAGCGCGCGGCGGGCGCGGCGGGCTGCAATGGCGGCGAGGGCGGGTACGTCAGCGAATCCGCAATGCGCTCGCGCAGAACCCGCTGGTCTTCTACCTCGGGCACTGCTAATTATTTCCCCGCATTGAGTGACAATGAAAACTTAATTATATGACTTGCGAACTTCAATCACGGTTAATTTTACAGACGATTTCGGATTCATTTTTAAAATTAAACACGCGTTCGCATTCGCAGCCTATAATCAGACTAAACTGAAGTAAGTCTTTATTTCACACACAATAAAAATGAGCAACCGTCAATTTATTCTTTAATTTTTGGTGGGCGTGAATTAAACTTAAATTGCGGTATACCCAGCTCAATTCTGTGTTAAGTCATTCCCATTAAGGTTGACTTTAACTACAACTAATACTCAATACAAAAGAAATGAATGATTTCAACAAATCATGTTCAATTACCTGGAGAAGAAAATGCAGAATACTGGCAGCTGATATCGGTCTGCTGGCCCGTGGACCGCAGTTCCTGTTTATTGACTTGTGAATTTTGCTGCGCCAAATTACATGACATAATAATGCACACTTTTTATTATAAGTTTAGTTCTTATTTTATATGTTTATATTTATAAAGTTACAGTTCTATTATATTTTAGACCGATCTGAGGTTGTTAACTTTGTCAAGATCCGTAATAATTGGAAATTCCTCATGACGCTTCATTATTATAGGGTTCGATCTACCATATGCAACTGAAACCACCCTCTTATCTCATATTCTAATGTGTAACATTTCTTAGAATCTTAAAATAAAGGTAGGGTTCCGTCTGCTAACAGTTAATATATCATTCAGATGGTGCTTTTTATCCTTCAAGGAATTAATTCTAGTGCGTTAAAATTCTAAAGAGATAGTTCATGTATCCCATATGTCAGTTAAGAAAATTGGTCATACCGGCGCGTGAATGGAGGTACTGCTGGACGCGGACATTATTGTTATCCTGCTGTCAGATCTGCCGTAGCCCCAGAAAATCAAAAACGTTTGGCCCTCAGCAACATTACATTCCTGGCAACAGCGCGGAAAGATATTTATAAATGTATATTAATTTATGAAATAAACTATGATTAAGAATGATAACTATGATTAAGAAAGAAACTATGTAGAAAAAGACGTTAAGATTTTCGTCGGTGTGGCAATCAGTCGTTTAGCACAGTGGCTAGAGCGTCAGTCAGCGAATGCCGAAGACGTGGGTTCGATTCCCACAGCGGCGACAATCTTTTCGTACTTTTTCTACATATTTTAATTTTGATTAATAAAACTTTTCTTAAATACTTTGGATTCTATATTTATTTCAGATCACAGTAGATCTCTATTACACAGAGAAGGCTGAAAAAAAAGCTTAAATATACTTAAGCAATGTTCTTTTTAGACTTGTAAGTAATAGTATATTCGGCCACACGAACACCAAATATTCTGCGGTCATCCCGGCCGAATAGTCGAATATTAGACAAAAGTATTCGGCCGTCACAAGGCGGAGACTTGTATCTATACGATAGTTTCTTAATTTGTTCTAATCTACTTATAGCTTTTTTGCATAGAATAGGAGTCCCACTCGCGCTCATCTGCTATCGCGCTGCGGGTTTTTTATGTGCTGTTACAAATACATATCATACATTTCTGTTAAAGTTAAATTGTGCATAGTCCAACGAATAGTAATCGATTATGACTTTTAAAATGATGGTCTTACAAAAGTATACAGAGGGTATCAGGGCATAGTCCACCACGCGGCCCCACTGCGGATTGGCGGACTTCACATATTTTGAAATACATTTTTTTTTTGTTATTATTTCGAAAATATGCAGGTTTCCTCACGATGTTTTCCTTCACCGCGGAGCACGTGATAATTCAGCACTTAAAGTTAAAAACTTCATTGGTGCCGGCACCGGGGATCGAACTCAGGTTGCTCGAGTATATATTGAAATAAAGGCGAGCGCCCGGACACTGAGATATCACGGCTCTCCATGGTCTTACAAACTAAGCAATAAAAATCAAGAACTTCACGTGGATATACTTATAATTTTCCATTTTACGATAATTGTAAAGTGTAAAATTATTCTATTTTTTTTTGTTAATTTTAGGAAGCATATTGGGCAGTATCCTGCCACTCCCAAGAGAAAGGGTATCTATTGAAAGCCTATGGGCGTGAATCCGGAAGAGGAAGCTTCGATTACCGCTGCGGCGAACAACTTTTCGCCTTTTTTTCTACAAATTTTAATGCAACATAAAAATTTAAATATCAGAAATATTCTAGTTTATTGCTGTAAAGGTCTACTATCAAGTCCATAGTACTTCTTTAATATCAACTTGTCATTTGACTTACTGACCTAGTGTTAAATTATACATATTAGCTTTTAAGGCCGGCGTCATACAATTAAAATTTTGAACGGAATTTAATGCAAAAAAAAATTATTTGCATATCATAGGTATAGCTATCAATCACCGCCATTTAAAATCTCTTTTTTTAATAACTGAGTTATTAATTTTCCGTGGCTACATTATAGGGTTTTTATTTTACTAAACATTTGACTTCAACAGAACATCTCAAATAAGAATCTATATTCGGCTGTATAGGATAAAAGTAACAGATTAGGCCCGATACCAAACAGATGAATATTCGTTGCAACTTTAGTTCACCTATCTTATCACTAATATTATTTATCTCTTTCTCTCTCTCTTGTTGTTCATTCTTTTCCGGTGAACATGCTTTTTGAATATGGAACCACGATCCTCAAGAACAGAAATAAATACACTTTAAATATATCATAGAGAGCATTAAAATTTTAAGTGCCCTAGAAGTGTTTTAAGGCCATATTTACTGAACGTTTCGTGAATCTAATTATATGTATCACTTTTTGATCCCTTTCCTCACTTTTACTTCATTCACTCTATATAGGTATATAAAAAAATTGCAGCAGATTAAAGAAGAACGTTACTCTTATTAAATTGCTGTAACTGCATCGTCTGTGAAACTTGAAGTTAACGTTTTGTAAAGCTTGCTGAATATTTAGTTGATATTCAGTTTGAGCTACGATTGCACGTCTCAAATTTGGTATCGCATCCTTTGAAAATCTTGACGTGCTCCTGTTTTCAATTAAATTATTTAACGTGAAAATTTTACTCATTATTCATTTTTCTGGGGCTCAGTTTAATTTTGGGCTAAACGTTTAATAAAGCAAATAGATTACAAAATAATTGTCATGATTGTCACTGTTAAAGACATTTGTGTACGCATATATTGTGTGTTATTCCATAATGAAAATACACAAAAATATATGGTACTTCATGTCAGCGTATGTATTCTCCAAATTTTATACTCAATTCCAATTACCACTTAAAAAGTTAGAAATCAATTAATTAATTTTTAGCATATTTAAATTGAAAATAGGGAAAATATTTAATGTGATCGCAGCTGATTGCGCAATATGGCGTTACTAGTCTTGACATAAAAACTGCCAAAACTGACATATATAAACTGTTTTTATTCCTTCTCCACGTGAAGCTTAAGCAGTCTTGTGAAATTTTTCAAAACTCATCGGTGGATACAAACAAACCCAACAGGCATGGCGGTCCGCGTTCAATTCGAAAATAATAATGAAGTGGGAGTGTTCAGTAAATTAACAAATTCATATTGTATGGTCGCGATCGGCGGCTCAGAAAACTTCTACAGCGTGTTCGAAGCTGAATTGGCGGATGCGGTGCCTGTTGTGCATGTAAGTATCGCGGGATGCCGTATCATCGGCCGTATGACCGTAGCCAATAAGAACGGCCTGCTGGTGCCGTCTTCCACCACCGACACGGAACTTCAACACATCCGCAACAGTCTACCAGACAGCGTCAAAGTGCAACGGGTAGAGGAGAGACTCAGCGCCCTTGGAAATGTAATAGCGTGCAATGATTACGTAGCTCTAGTGCATCCAGATCTTGACCGCGACACTGAAGAAATTCTGGCAGACACACTTAACGTAGAAGTATTCCGACAGACAGTCGCAGGGAACGTCCTCGTCGGCTCTTACATCGCACTAAGCAACAGAGGTGGCTTAGTCCATCCTAAAACCACAATACAGGACCAAGATGAGCTGTCATCTTTACTGCAAGTACCACTTGTGGCCGGCACAGTGAACAGGGGCAGTGAAGTGGTGGCAGCAGGAATGGTTGTCAATGACTGGAGTGCTTTTTGTGGTATGGACACCACCTCAACAGAAATTTCCGTAATTGAGAGTGTTTTCAAACTGAATGACGCTAAACCGACAGCAATCACATCAACCATGCGTGCTTCACTCATTGACAGTATGTCATAAAATGCACAGTGCAGTGCACTCTATAGGCTATGTTACATAACATTTTATGTGATAATTTCAATTTATTTGCTACATGGATAGTGTTAAGTATGTTTGTTGATCAAGGACACTCCATTATTTGTGTATACATAAGTAAAGAAATATTATTTCTTAAATGTTTTTTTTATTTCCATAATTATTTACTTGACTAAAGCTGCTTTAAGCAGAATTTTTCATCAAAATTACACAATATTTATTTTTTAACATTATGCAATTTATGTTGTAAAATTTAAAAATTACCAATTAAACAATTTTTGGGATTTTTCTTTCTTATTTGTCCCAATTTTTGCAATTAGGTTTTAATGGATAAAACAATGTTTTAATTATGTGCATGCAATTGCTAAAGTTATAAATATTTTAAAAGCTGAAGACCATAAATTATCACAATATTGGAGCTCCAATTCATTAAATAGATAAGAATTATAAATAATAGTAAGCAAGATTTTTCATATAATATAAGTACATCTCATCCTGTCTCATGATTAATGTTGGGAATCAAAACAATAATTAAATATGAAAAATGCATAAACAAGTTTTATTTCAAAATTAAAATAATTAGGAAACCTGATTATATCTTTATCTGGGACAATGCTCTTAGGTATGTAGCAAAATTATGCAACTGTTTTAAATTATTCTATAACTATTGACTATCACTAAATACAGTCCATGGAGTAGGTAAACTCGTCAAAATCAGTTGCTTTGAATCTAATTGAATTTTACTAACAAAATCAACTTTAGTTTTATGTATTACATATATTGTTCAGCGGTGGTAGCTCAGTGTCCGAGCACTTGCATTTAATTCAATAAAAAACTCACTATCATTACTATACTACCAATGAAATTGTTAACTGCTGATTATCACATGCTCAGTGGTGAAGGAAAATATCATGAGGAAACCTTCATATTTTGGAAGTAATAACAAATAAAATCGTAACATTGATCTACTGCCCTCTTGATAAAGTGACAACCTGTGGATTAATAGTTCAGGACCGTGTTTCGTATCAGACTGTGGGAGAAACCTATATGTCGCAGTGTTTTGTACACTGAAAGACTGAAATTATGAATATTTTATTTTTGTTAGAAAGTGGCAATTTAACTGGCAGTTCACTGGTGTTAAGTGCACAGCCTATGAACATTGGGAGGTGCAGTTGCTAAGCTATTGGCTTCAGTGCTGGGTGTCATGGTTTCGATTCCCACCTGGGACAAATATTTTGTGTAACCCACAGATGATTTTTCTGGATCCGGGTGTTTGTTTTCAACGTGACGTCAGGAGGGTCGTAAAAAAATCTACTACTATGTTGTGCTAATCCCATCTAGGTGGGATAAGGGCGGGATGATGATGATGATGAGTGAATGAAATCTATTTAACATTCGACCAAAATTACTTAATTGAAAATTTGACAAACTACAGTTTGTTAAATATACGATGATACACGGGAAATCGACATTAATAAACTAAAGTGACGTTACGAA
Organism: Iphiclides podalirius; assembly: GCA_933534255.1. Classification (NCBI taxonomy): domain Eukaryota; kingdom Metazoa; phylum Arthropoda; class Insecta; order Lepidoptera; family Papilionidae; genus Iphiclides; species Iphiclides podalirius. The sequence goes on along the minus strand of OW152830.1, from coordinate 13,520,522 downwards.
ATAAAGTACCACATTGTGTTACGTAGATTTAAAAAAATACGGAACTTGATATACGAGATCCATATTTGTATGTCAATGTCCCGCGTATCAACCTATATTTAACACTGTAGTAGTAATGATTAACTTTTCATAGAGCCCACTGTGGAAATTGCTGCTTTACTAAATTGGTTAGCTTGGGTGTTGAAATAAAACAGCATCTTAAGTCATATCTTAAATATTAATTAGCGATAAAGTGGCGGAATAATTCTCAGTTCAGTCATCGTACTGCTCCAGGCTTAGCGTGTACACGTCGCTGACCAGACAATCCGCCGGCTGTAAAAAAGAATTTCCACTTCATTAAAAAAATATAAAATTGAAGTGTATAAAAGATATAAAATTAAGTTTTATTCTATGTAATATTTGGAAGATTTAAAATGTAGTACTTAAAATAGTAAGACGGCATAGCCCATGCATATATTATGTACACAGGTGTGATATGGCAGTTAACCATTTTATATCTTTTTATTATCCAAAATTATATCTTTTTACTATCAAAAATTATAATTTTTATCTCTGCCGATAGGTAGGCAAATAGTAAATGAACATGCAAGACAAATAAAGGAATGCACATAAAATTATACATTATAAAAAATATATCCGTATAGAATAAATGTATAAAAATAATAAAAATAGTTTTTTTTATGTGGAAATTTTTATATATGAAGGTTAGATTTTGTTTCTCCCAAATAGAAATAATTTGCATCGAGTAAACGTGACTTAAAATCAAGGTTGAATAATAAGCATGAAAACGCATTAGGTGTATAAAATAAAACGAAGCACGAGCTCTCCTATAAACTGGATATAGTATGGATAAGATCGGCGGCGGCACCTCGGAGCAGATGCCGATGAGGGCGTCCGCGCAACCGTAGAACTCCTCCTTGAGCGAGATGACGATGGTCTGCAGGCTGCCCTTCTTGGAGCGGATGTAGGAGGCCACCTTGCCGATGTTGGTGTTGTCCAGGGCGGCGTCGATCTCGTCCAGAAGGAAGAACGGCGCCGGCTGGTAGCTGTAGCGTTAACAAGCACGTATTGTATCTATATTTTTTTTAATTCGCATTTCATCAGAGGATCATTATCGTTGTACAACGATAATGCGAACGAGAGATGTCGCCAATGCTATATGAAATTTATACTTACCTACCTTTTCTACAAATTTTAATTTTTCATCTTAAGTACAGCTATTAGTGCTATAAAAATTTAAGTCATCTATTATATTTCATAAAAAATAAACCTTTTTTATATATCAAGCTAAGGAATAACTTATATAAATTTTCAATTGCAAAATTATTATTATTATTTACTATTTTTCAAATTATCATCGTCTTAATATTAGCCTTGTTAAATGGTGAATTGTGCTTTATGGTAGTAACTATGTATACACGATTAATGATACTGTTACACGGTAAAACTCTTATGAGTTTATGTTTGTATCAGTTTAATAAGTTTGTAATTTTTTTAATTTATTTATACAAATAAATTAAAAAAAATCAAAGTAAAACGATCTTTATATTTACGATTTTGGTCCTTCGAACCGGACACAGTCATGTACCTGTGTATGGCGAAAAGCAGCGCCAAGGCGGCCACGGTCTTCTCCCCACCGGAGAGGTTGGACATGGGCTGGAACCGCTTCCCGGGCGCCACGCAGTTGTAGTTGATGCCGTCCAGGTAGGGCTCCTCCGGGTTCTCGGGGCCGAGGAACGCCTGCGCCGACTGGTTCATCGCCAACGCCTGGAACGTCACATGTGTCATTTCGAGGATGTATCCCGAATTTTAACATGGTGCCCCCAAATTTTACTAATTTAATATGTAATAATTTCTTGTATTAACGCGATTACACATTAGTAAATTAAACTATGTTTATGGATTTATCGCGTTCATTTTTTTTTGTTTTAATTCCCGACGGTTCGAACCCTTTACAGTGTTCATGATCTGAAATGAGTCTGCCGTAATTTTATATGTCATCATTTATAGTATTTGAACCAATAAATGTTTATTATTATACAAATATGGACCATAAAATCTCACAGTTTCTTCTCTGGATGTGAACTGACTGAAACTAAATAAAATGGTTAATAAAAGCCCTAAACTAGTCCCGTTGACAATGACAAGAAAGGTGCCTACCTTGTAAATGGCGTCTATTTCATTGGCAACATGCTCGAAGCAGTCTATGAATTTGTCGTGTCGCTCTTTTTTAACCTGAAAACAACAATTTTTCAAATGTTTACATTGGATATTCAGTAAATTAAAACGATTTTACGTTAATTATGATTTGAACACAAAACAACCTGTAATAACTTTATAAATTGACAAGATATCTCTATCTACTTATCTTCTTAACTCTTTAATTCAACGATTTCGACAATTTCCTCCGGAATGTTTTTCCAAAACCTTTACCTTTTCGAAGGCCAGTTTGGCCTTGTGTGCCCGTTTCCGCGCCGCCACGAACGCCTCGTTAGTCGCGTTTACTTTCTCCCTCACTTCGTTTAACTTTTGCATCGCCTGAAAGAATATATGAGAAGATACTAACTAAGAGAATAATTATAGAATACTGTCTAAAACAAAACTATGGTCAAGGTAACATCCATTTATATGTTATATATATAATTAACAATACATATGTTTTAATTTTTAAGACGCATTAGGACAATTAATTATTTATAGCCAGTTTGCACATAACAAATAAATACTTTGTTATCAGTTGAAGTCATCGCATGCATTATTGGAAACTAGCTTTTCGCCCGCGGCTTCGCTCCCGTTGAAGCCCTTCAATAAATATCTTTCCACCCTCTAAATCACTTTTTTCCAATTAAAAAAATAACCTTTGTCCTCTCTCATGCTCTAGACTATTTGTCTACCTAATTTCATTTAAATTGGTTCAGTAGTTTTGGAGTGATAGCGAGACAGACAGACAGAGTTCCTTTCGCATTTATAATATTGCTATGGATGATGTCACACATAAAAAAAATTATAAGGCCGAGCCAATGGTGCCCAAAGTATTACGAATAACCTGGAAATACGTCAAAGTGGTTCATTTTTTGCTAATGTACAGTTTGAGTGAGAATAAAGACATAAAAGTGAAATAAAAAAAGATCTTGGCTCACCCGCATGTTGGGTGCCTGTATCTTGTCCACGGTGTTCTGTAAAGAGTTGATGGCCTTCTGCAGCTTGTCAGCCTTACGCTTTATCTCGTCGGACTCCTCCAGCTCTTTTAGGGAATCCGGTAACGAGCGGTAGTCCACGCGGATCCTGGAATCAGCTGTATTTCAATCTGACGAATTTTAAAACAATTCAATTGGCCAGATTGTAGCCTTGTATGGTGTTTTGAAGTGAAAGGGGTTGGAGTAAGTCCCAACGACACAGTTATCCGTGGGTCACCCAAATAGTTGTCTCGTGTTGTGAAAAAGTGGCAAACAAGCGGGCAAACAAACTTTTTTTTTGAAGTGATAAGGGCCTCCGGGGCCAGACCAGATGAAACGCAGAAGTATAACACTTTACACTGGTCTTCTGTGAGGTCGTGCTACTTATCCGGACGGACCTGCCCAACTAGAAGCCAATACCTCGGCAACTACGCCACAGAGTCATCTAGTCATTTGCCCTTGCCACGTCTCCTCGTAGATAAAGCTGGGAAACGACTTGCCTGGAGTCGCGCCGGTACTGCTGCGTGGTGGACATCGAGGACTGCTCGGACTCTCCGTCGGCGGTGTCGTCCAGGCTGCCCTCGAGCAGGGGAATTATGATGTCGTCGATCTGAAACGACATAGGGTTACCCATTGAAAAACCAAGTGCGAGTCGGACAATTTGGGCCAAGTGCGAGTCGGACTTGCACACGAAAGGTTCCGTACCATTATCTGTTTAAAATTAAAAAAAAATCATATCTGTTGTATAGGAGCTCTACTTAAAAATTTGAGTACTTACACACAATAGCAGCAACAGAAATACATAATTTGTGTAAACTTCAACTGTCTAACTATCACAGTTCATGAGATACAACCTGGTGACAGACGCTTTGGGTACGGAACCCTAAAAATAGGACTCACTGCTATTTTCGAACACCAAAACAATAATATATATTTTCGGATACTTGGTCCTTCGAGCAGGATTTAATAAATCAAGCTGGATAAAAAGCACATTATGATGCTCCTCTACCTTGCATTGGCGAAGTATGTTGTGCCGGTCGCTGCGCTTGCTTTCTATGCGCGACTCGAGGTTCGCAATCTGTTTCTGGACCGCCTGGATCTCTTTCTGGATGTTGGCGACATCCTTCCGCGCCTGTACAACAGAAGCGACGTGTGTCCGTTAGACTAGTAGTGGTGAGAGTTACAGGCTTAAAGGATGGGTCGAAATCCAGCGAACGTAGAAAACACGGCCTTGAAGTGAGAGGGACGACGTATAAGGGTTTATTCAAGTCGGTGTCGGAAATAACTTTTTTTAATGAGAAAAGTGACAAGAGAGAGAGAGAGAGAGAGAGGGAGAGTGGGAGAGGGCACAGACGGCGGCGACGTCGTCGTCGGCGCGCTGCTGGCGCTGCTTGGCCTCGGAGCGGTCGGCCTTGAGCGCGTCGACGCGGCGCAGCTCGCGGTCGATGTCCTGCCGCTGCTTGGCCTCGGCCTGGCGCCCCGCCTCCAGCTCGTCCTCCGCATCCTGCACGGTGCGCTCCCAGCGCGTCACGTTCTCTGCGGACAGGGGAGGGCACGCTCGAGGCGGGACTCGACCGCCGCCACTCTGCGTGCTGGATACCCACTCTGCGTGTCGCGCGACCTCTCGAACTCGAGGTTGGACGCGATGCGGTCCATCTGCGCCTCGAACTCCATGCGCCGCTTGGCGCGCTCCTGCTGCGCGCGCAGCTCCCGCTCCTCGTACTGCCTGCGAAGCGAGCGGATGTTACCGGACACCGATTGGCCGGAGGCGAGGCGAGTTAGCCAGAGTCGTGGGCCGACCGTATGTTGGCGACGCCGATGTCCCTGCAGAAGCCGCGGAAGACGACGTCCTCGACGTTGTTCATGTTCTCCTTCACCTCCTGGATCTTGGCGTCGCGCGCGCGGATCGTGCGCTCGATCTCCTCCACTTGCGGCTGACGGACGTCATTCACGTGAGGTTATTGTCACATTACTCAGAATGAGTTCCAATTATAAATATAAACATAAATTACAGTATCAAATTTTGTATTGTATGAAGACTACACATTTTGTTAGAGTTGGTAAAAAAACATTGCTATAACATAAATTAAAAGTAACTGTACTCACCCCAAACATATCAATCTTTCTCTCTAACTCTGCTAATTCAGCATCTAATGCTTTTATTTGTTTCAGCTGAAATCAAAATAAGACAAATAATTAATTTTACATACAATATTATTTAAGATTGGTAATGGCAGAAGTTATAAATTTGAATTGAAAATAAAAAATTGTAAGAAATGTGAAGTTTTTAGACACATATTATATAAAATGCAAAAGTAAAGTAACAGCATATATAATATGTCCCATCGCTAGGCCGGCAGGTATATGATTTTTCAGCACTTAAAAGGAGCAATTTCATCGGTGCCAGAACGGGACACATTTTGCTCGAGTACATCGAGTTAGAAGAGAGAATGCTTAGGGAGCAGCCGCACCGTGGCGTCGCGGTCGGTGAGCGCGTACTTGAGCCGCGACTCGAGGCCGCGGATCTGCGAGTCCACCGTCGTCAGCTCCGACTCCTTGCGCGACTTCTTCATCGACTCGCGCAGCTCCTCGGTCAGCTTCTCCTGCGAACACCGTTCCCGCGTGAGCATTGCTAAAAATGCAATAAACGACATGTCGACATTTTAGCGCCGTCACTCGTCGACCGTTCAGCTTAGTACCGTTACCAGCTAGTCTGGGCGCGGTAAAATTCACATAAGTTTCATCTCGCGTGCACAGACTAACACTGAAAGTAAATATTAATCCTAGTACTTTTAACTTCATGGCTAAATAGTGTCTATCTTAGGCAATTGACAGAAATTATTTTTTTTAAGTTGTTATAAGAAACCTCACAATAATTGAAATAATATGTGTACATAGTTGAAATATTGAATAAACAAAATACTATAAATAGTTCGTATAAAAAATTCAAGGAATAATGGTGAACACAAACATTAGTGGGATATTATAAGAGTTCAAAGAACCTTCTTCGCTTTAAGTTGCGAGAGATGCTTTTCGTCCCAGCGCTTGGCTTTGCGCGCCAGGTCCAAGGAGCCGCCGGAGATGATGCCCGACTTCTGGTAGAACGTCCCGTCTAAAGCCAACGCCTGTGAAAGCAAACTTTCTTAACTTTCTACTTATAGTAGTACTTACTTTTGATAGATGATGATGTATATTTCTTACTTTGACGAATAAATGATTTGATTTGAGTAATTACAGACTACAGTACATTCAGAATACACTATTCTGATATTAATACAAGCTATATTATATCCCATTGTGTATGCACATAGTACTAATAATCCAAACCCAAGAAGCATACGTTCAAAAGCAGGTTCTGTACATGTAAATTTGGTCAAAGGCCTTTGGATGACACCGCGGCGCCGGGGGCCTCGGGTTCGATTCCCAAACGGGGCTCGCGGCAGATCGTTTCGGATATCTATAGCGGCACCGACGTCGTAGCGGCTGTTCTTGGTGCGGTCGAGGTCGTAGGCGACGCGCGAGGCGTCCTCGGGCGTCTCGCAGACGAGCGCGTTGTTGGTGACGAACAGCACGGCGCGGTGGATGGCCGGCGGCTCGAAGCGCAGCACGTCGAACAGCAGCTTCACGTTCTTCGGCTCGCGGATGTCGCTGCGACGGACAATTGTTCAATACAGAAGCCGGGACTACTACCTCGCTTCAGAAGACGGACTTTCTAAGGAACCCACCGCAGGCGCTCGCGCAGCGGCTTGGCCTGGATGTAGTCGAGCGGCAGGAAGGTCTCGGGCTCCAGCATGCGCTCCTTGAGCACCTGGATGCAGCGGCGCGCCGTCTTCTCGGTGTCCACCACGATGGCCTCCATGTACTTGCCGAGCACCTTGGTGATGGCCACGTTGTAGCGCTTGTGCGTGGGCTGGCACATGTTGATCATGCGGTCGTAGACGCCGGGGATCTCGCGCTTGAAGCTCTCGACGATCTCCTGCTTCTTGCGGCGGCGCGCCTCCTCGTGCTTGTCGACGCGCGCGTCGCCCAGCTGCGCCGCCACCTCCTCCAGCTGCGCCTGCAGCTCGGCCGCCCGCCCGCGGCACTCGCCCACGTCCGCCTGCAGCTCCGCCCGCAGCCGCCTCTGCTCCTCCAGCGCCTGCTCCGAGCTCTTGATGTGCTCGTTCAGCTTTTCCACTCTCTTCATTGCTTCGTTTCTTTCGTGGCCCTGTTCAAGGTTAAGTACACCATGATGTTAAACAAATATTCAATGCACTCCATAAACACAATTAGCTTTTGAATCTTTGAATCCTTTCGGGATGGATAAGATATTGTTCAACTGTGATACAGTCATATTTCACCAAACTTACACCAAACACTCGTCATTATTACCTTCTAAGGTATACAAACACAAAAGTATATCGCCACAAAAGCATTCAATGGAGAGTGTACCTTCTGTCGATGCTTGTTTTCCACTTCGCCCTTGCGCCGCATCTCGTTGTCGAGCCGGTCCTGGTCGGCCTTCTGCTCCCTGTTCACGGAGTCCAGCTCCTGCAGGTAGCGTGCCGCCTGCCGCGACGCCTCCATCTTCAGCTCCTCGTACTCGCGGATCTGGCGGAGGGGACGATGCCGTACAAATAACACGTAGGTACATCCATAGTTAACGGGTGAATAACTTATTCTCCAAATGAAACTTTCATCAGTGGGATACAGTTTCAGTAGACAAAGATAATTCTTTTTTTTTTTTTAAAACATTCCCCATACTTTAGAATAACAATTATCCTGTGTTGTAAGGACATACATATATTTCACGCGGACAGACACCCAGATCAGTGGGACACACAAATAGTTATCCAGTGTGAGAATCGAACCCACAACCCCCGACGCCAAAGCCATAAAATACGTTGGCAACTGTACCACAGAGTATTTAAAGTATTTATTTATTTAAATAAACAATAAACATAAAACAACCAACGAGAAAAAGAAAGTTCCAGGCAGATGGGGAAAATTGTTTGTCCATCCATTATTTTGATCCAGAAATCAATCAAAAGACTCTTTGCCAAGGCCAAAGAAATTCAGGAGTCAAGGTCGCTAGGGAAGATTATTGGATCACATTTTTGAAACTTGGTTTATATTAGTTAGTATCACTTTTGGATCATCCATCATACATTGTGACTTCATTTTACTTTTTATTCTGGCCTCATGGCAGTGAACGTTTCATTTATATATGAGTTACTACTTGTTTATTAATGCTTTATGTTAAGGTATATGGTATGAAGAAAAACTCACTTGTGCCTCTTCTAGATGTACATCTGCCCTCCCGGTGTGCCCAGTTCCTAGAATTGTTTGTTCCCAAGCTGCTTTCTGCTCTTCCACTTGACGCAGCTCATCCTCAAGTTTCCTTATGTCAGTCTGATGAGCCTCATGGGCCTTGCGGGCCTGTTCCAGAGTTTTAAGAGCACTTTCCAACTTTTTTTGAGTATGTGTAACACGTTCCTTTGCTTTGATGAAGGTTGGCCGCTTTTTAGACACTTCAGCTTCCTGCATATAACACAATGTTAAATTATTTGAAAGATGTGTATTCTTTGCAATAATAGCAGAAATATATCAATAAAAACAATTTTCTACAATCATGAATGATGCAAAATATTTCGGAATACAGGAAGTTGCAAATGCAATGTTCAACATGGTAAAATCTAAGAAGTAAGTAGTTTCCTTACAATAAGAAGCTTAGTATAAATGTAAGAAATAAATAAATCTCTGAAAATTTCTTATAGCAAAGCTCATATCTTTATTCCAAAACTGTCTTATGTTGTAAGCGTATTTATCATCATTAATTTGTGTTCATAATCATCTTTTCGATCAAAATAAAAGGTAGGAAAACTGGAAAAAAATTATATTTATATACACATACCACTTCCCTGATATCCTGTTCTATCTTAGCAAGCTCTCTTTGCACAGTGCCGGCTTCTTTCTTTTTCTCTTTAAGAGCATCTTCTGCCTTCTGCCGCTTCTTTTCAATCTTTGTCAATTCATTTTGTTTGTGCTGTAAATCTTCTTCATGCGATTGTATTTCCCTCTCATTGTGATACAGATGGAATAGCTGTAGTTCCACCTTTTGCTCTTGCTATAACAAATGCAATATTAGAAACAACTTTTCTTACAAAAATTATGCAAAATTAGTGATGGCAAATATTTTCTGTACTACTGACCAGCTCCTGTTTTAGGCGTGTGTACTTTTCAGCTTCCTCTTTTTCAAATTTTGCTTCTTTCCTCTCAGCTGCGACTCCTTTCTTTTTCTGATATGAGAATTGAGCTTCTTCATCGGCTCTATTTACTTCTGCACGGCATGCTTCATACTGTTCTTTTAAAACTCCAGAACTAAAAATATCAGTTAGAGTAACATGTGGTTTAATAAATTGCTGGAGTTTCTTTTATTTAGGAATACTATAACAAATACAACACCTGAATATAGTAAACAAAAACAGTTTTAACATGATAATCACCTTTATGGGTGTATTATATGTATTATATATATATTTCCCTTTTTATATATATTTTCATACATTAAATATTTGACTTACCCACTAATTTCTTCAAACAGAGCAGTTCTCTCCTTAGGGTTCTTCATAGCAATTGACTCGACTGCCCCTTGGAAAACCAAGAAATTCTTTGCCTTCACATTGATGCCCAACTTCTCCAGTTCACTAAGGTAATGGCTCACTGACACTGACTAAAATATAAAAATATAAATTGTTTCTCAATGAATAACTTTCATCCTTCACCCTGAAAATTCTTTATTTCAATTCTTAATAAAATCTCACCTGCCCATCTATCTTGTGATCTGATGACTGACCAATGACAGACCGCTGAAATTGTTTCTCAGTCATATCTTCCAATATAAATGTGGCTGTCACAGAAGCACTGTTAAAACATAGGCATATAAGATTATTATCCACTGTCTAAAATACAAAGTTGTATACATGCACAGTAAATAAAAATGTATTAAAAAGGTTTGGAAATTTGAATTAGATTCAATTCAAAACTGCCAATTATGGAAACTTATAAAGCAAAACTTCATGTTTAGTAAACAGATGCAAATGCAGTATAGAATGAAGTAAATAGTAACTTTTATGTAAAGAAGCAGTGCATAAACATAATAAATATCATGATTTTTCAAAACCTTCTAGACACAGGCTTATTTATCGAAGCGCCATGGATTAAATCACTGAGCCGCTTCACTCGCAGCAGAGATGTTTTTTCACCCATTACAAAACTCACTGCATCCATAAAATTTGATTTTCCTACAACAGAAATATTGTGATTGTGTTAAACAGTGCTTTAATATGTCAGTACACATATTATACTCGTCATTTTTAAACCGCACTTTTTATATTTTTGTACCTCGCCTTTTATATATATTGTACATTAGTTATTTAGAACTTTAATATTGAACAAAAAAACTATATCGTAAACCTATACTGTTTGAACAGAACAGTATTCAGAAGCACATTCCTGTTTATCCAATATTGTAATATTGTTTACACACTACAATTTTGTTTGTACCTGATCCATTCGGTCCAACGACGGCAGTAAAAGATTTCAGCGGCCCTATTCGATGATGACCGCGGTAAGACTTAAAATTTTCCATATCAATATATTTCAGAAAGGCAGGCATTTTTTCGATTTATTTAGCTTGAGATCAAAATAAACGCAAACTTTTAATTATGCCACAGTACATTTTATAGCGCCAAACAATTCACATCACCTTCTTGTCAAATTTGTCATTGTCAAATTGCAGTGTTACCAACTGTTGAAAAAAAAACTCCTAAAGAAATTTAAAAACCTCCTAAAATGCACTGTTTTCAAAAAAACACTTCCTAAATGAAAAAGTCACGTTACAGTCACACGTCACAAGTCAGTTAAATTATCTAACAAGGTAGAATAATTATCTTGGTAACCAAAACTGTTTTATTTTAAAATTAATATACCTGACCTTGAAAATTTTTCATTGACTTGAAAAACATTATACAAATTAAATACATTTTATTGTAACGATATAATCATTTTCAATATTTTTAAGAATCAGACAATAAACAATGGGAATAAGCATCATTCAATCATAAAAGATCTGAATTAAATATGCCTTTAAATTCATTGTTTTTTTTCCCACTTAGCTGCATATTTTAAGGCGGAACAATTTAAAATATTACATAAGCCAATGCAGCCAACACTAGTCACTGTTATATACAATGCTGCCAATACCATTATATTATATATCGTGTTTAAAATTGTGTAGTTTTTTTTTCAAAAATGTGAATAAAATTTTATTCCTAAAAATATTCCCAAAAAATTTCTCCTCCTAAAAAACTTCCATTGTAAATTTTTTCTTCCTAAATTTAGAAAGAAAACTCCTAAGCTGGCATCCGTGTCAAATTGTCTGTATAGTCTACAAGTAAACAACTCAGTGCTGCCAAAACTTGAAATTTTGTCCACCTAGGAGTAATTTCAAAACCCATAAAACTCTCAACTAATAATTTGAATGAATTAGTTAAAAAGCAATATTTAGTATTTCCAGCATCACAACACAATCTTTGTCGCTTTTATTTTTAATATTATAATATTTTCTACATATTTTAATTATAATATTTTTTTTTAAATCCCATAAATCATTATAACTCAATTATGTCTTTCATGCGTTTCTTATATGCGTAAGCATCTCTAGTTAGTCTGTGATGTCTTTGTTGTCTTTTGAAAAACATTGCCCTTACTCTAGGATAACATTATCCTGTGTTGTAAGGACGTTTTACAAACATAAATTTCACGCGAACTAACCCAGATATGAAACAACTATCTGTGGGCCACACAAATAGTTGTCCCATGTGGGAATCGAACCCATGACCGCCAACGTCGAAGCCTATACCTTGGCCACTGCGCCATGGAGTCATCATATAATCATATATATACTCATACACAATGAAATAGACAGTACAACAATCGAGATTGATTGAAGGTAAGTACTACTTGTATTCATAATTATGAGCAAATAATAATGTATAAAGATATATGATTTTTATTAAAGTCTATAAGTAAACAAAATTTTATAAACCCCAAAAAAATTGCTTTGCAAACTTCAAGGAACACTGTTGATAGAGAATTTTGCCGATGGAGGCGCAGTACGAATTTATCCCACTGTCAGACAATAAGACGCTTACAATGCACGCAAAATAGCGTATTTACTATTTTCGCGATCTGAGCTACTGATCTCTGAGCTGATCTCTGAGCTACTGAGATACTGATCTGAGCTACTGAGATACTGATTAAATCTGCTTAATCTTTTCGAGTCTACAGACATGATGTTATGTTTCTTTTTTTTTATGGAGAAAAGGGGCAAACGAGCAGGAGGCTCACCTGATGGTAAGTGATTACCGCCGCCCATGAACACCTGCAACACCCGAGGGCTCACAAATGCGTTGCCGGCCTTTTAAGAAAGAGTATGCTTCTTTTTGAAGGTTCCCAGGTCGTAACGGTTCGGAAAGACCGCAGGCGGCAGTTGGTTCCACAGAGTGGTTGTGCGAGGCAAGAAATGCCATAAAAATCGCGCTGTTGTGGAACGCTGGACATCATGTTGTGTGATTGCGCATAACAATGCATATTTACGCGACTGCAGCAATCGTGGTTGATGTGCTTTCATGTTTTGAAGAGTTCGTTGTCTATCTCCGAAATTTTACGAAATATAAATGGGAACATTTCGTAATAACTAACTAATAACATTTCGAACAAAAAAGAATTTTGGAAATCCGTCTATATAGAGTGGCTTTTCTAAAGATGGCCAAATTCACACAGAAGGTTCAAACTCGGTAGTATAATCGTTTATTGAAATAAAAACAAAAAAATTTTTTTTCAAAAAAAATTGCCATTCCTTTCCAACAAAATAGAACTTGTTGACAATGCGGTAGTCATTCATAAATGCGTCGTATACTTTTGAAACGAACTTGTGTGCCTGTTAGTTATTAATGATCGCGCGTAAATTAAATGAGTTACCCATAAATCACGCACTTTGGAGATAAGTTCAAATGAATGTATTAAATTAATTACGAGTAATTTTAAATATGTATCATTTTTATATCTCTCTTCTTGCTCGGTCGCTCAATGCTGAGGATCGAGAGCACATGATGTTCTCCTCCACTGTGTGCGGTCGTAGGCGGTGTGAACCGCGCGTTGCATGCTGCCGCCCACCGCGTTCTTCACTACATCAACCCATCTTGTCGGTGCCCTGCCTTGAGCACGTCTGCCGTTCATCTGGCCATTAATTATCTGCCTTTCTAAACTGTGCCTTGAAGATCGCATAATGTGTCCAAAAAAGCAGAGGGCCCGTTCACGGCAAATTGAAGAAAGCCGCTTCGTGATGTTGAGGTCTTTAAGTATGGAGTCGTTGGTTCTCCTGGCAGTCCAAGGAATACGGAGCATCCTACGCCAACACCACATTTCGAACGCATCGATTTTACTGCTATCACGGCTTCTTATGCTCCATGCTTCGGCACCGTACATAAAAATAGGGATGACCAATGCTCGTACCAAGCGCATTTTAGTTGCACGTCGAATACCACGGTTCTTCCATATCTTTTCGAGTCTAGTCATAGCACTTTTGGCCATACCGGCTCTACGACGAATTTCATCAGTGCAGCTGCCATCGTTGGATACCAGCGACCCAAGGTAGACAAATTGCCTGACTTTTTCATATCCATTGATTGCATCGGAGACTGGCAGTGTTTTATGCTCGGTCTACCACCATTATTTTAGTTTTAGAATGGTTGATTTTAAGACCTACTTTTGCACTCTCGACTTCAATTCTCTTTAGAAGTGCCGCCATTTCCACTTCACTCGATACAACTACTGTCGTATCATCTACATACCTTAAGTTACAGATCCTTCGACCACCGACTGTAACACCGCCGTCCCAGCCTTCCAGTGCTTTCCTCATGATATATTCCCCGTACAAATTAAATATTTTTGGTGACAGAATGCAGCCCTGGCGTACGCCTCGTTCTGGGTGGAAGCTCTTAGACTTCTGGTTTTCCAATTTCACGAAGCTTGAGCTATCAAGGTACAGATTCTATATAAGGTAGGTAAGATGTTCAGGAACACCCATCTCTACCAACACATCGAACATCGTCCGCCACTGGACACAATCGAACGCCTTGGCATAGTCGACAAAGCACAAGACCAGAGCTTTGTTAAATTCACGACATTTCTCAATGAGAATACGTACGTTCAAAATTTGTTCGCGAGTACCCTTTCCAGTTACAAAACTGGAAAGGGATATTTTTATATAACATTATTTATTTCTAGAATTTAATAAAAACAATGGATACACTTAGAAAAGTCTCCCTGTATAGTCATGACGGAGTTATGCCTGAACATAATTAAAAAAAAACATATGATCATCGGAATTGATAACCTGTAACCTCCTTCTTTTTGCAATAGGTTTCAAAATAAACTTAATAGAATATTTAGATAGAGCTACTTTTGATAATTAAATGGGCAATGAGTATCCTATGCCGGCTGAACGATTAATAAAAACAGGTCCTTTTTTTAATATTGATGAACTGTCAGACTGTCATTCACTAAATAAAACATTAACTTGTCAATTGAAAAATTAAAATATCATAGCAGGAAATAAAAATTGTTAACTAATTTATTATATACTGAATATTCGTAATCGTTTAATGCCGAAGGGCTTGCTTCTATAATTATCTCTTGTGTAGTTTGGAAACAAATATCAGTGTTAACTGCGTGTTATTTTCCAAATGCGCTTTGCCAGAATTAGCATGGATATAAAGATCGTGTAAATTTTATACACAAATATGAATGGTGATCAAAGCCCAGGTAGTCCTTTAGAACTTACTGATCGCGAACAAGCTGTTTTGATGGATCCCATAGATCATGAAAAATGTAGATATCCTTATTGCATCGTTTGGACACCAATTCCAGTTTTAACGTAAGTATATTAACAAACGTTACTGTAGCAGCCATATGGTATATCGTGCTTAAGATAAGAGTAGAAATAAAAGTGAAACCTTATATATAAAAGAAATTTTCTGTTCAACAATTGTAACAAAAATGCAGAGATTGTAGGTACATAGATTTTTGCTTAGAGTGGGTATATTTTTTTTTTATAAAACTTGCATGTTGGTTATGAGTTGGTATGGTATTATTAATAACTTAATGATATGGTAATATTATAATAGCTTTTTGTCTGCGGCGTGCTTAGCAATAGGAATATGTCTCAAGTCGGCGCACACTTCCCACTTCTGTGTACAAAACGTGTTGTTTTAGTGATAGTTGGGATTCACAAGGTGTTGCATAGTAGTTACTGCACCTCTTCTTTCGTTAAAATTGGCAAATGTATGTGATTCGGTTTAATATTAATTTATTTGCATGTAGTGTCAATTTATAAATTTGTAAACTTATTAACTTTGCAGTAAACCTATCCCCCAATTTACACGGTACTTGTTTTACACGTTTTCGCTTTTACATGGTTTTCCAAATAATTTTTTTTGTTCTTATCGCACTACTAAATGCTACTGGATTGAACATGTGCGCTGTGTACACATCTCACGGGGAATCCCGAGCTTATGTGCTGACTTGCTGCACACGCACACTGTATCTGTATTTCTTCGCGTATATATTAGTTTATAGCGTATATATTATTCGTAGTATATATTAGTTTATTTCGTATATTTAAAATTTTTGTCATAAACTATTTTTGTCATAAACTATTTTTATTCTTTGTGTGCCGCCAAATTTTGAAATGTAGTCCGCAACAAAAAAAAAAGTGAAATATCTGTTTTAATTTCATTTTTTCAGTAGTTTTGTTGTGCCGCCAAATTTTGAAATCGTTAAATATGTACCGCAACAAAAAAAAAAGTTATATAAAATACATCAAATGGATTGAAACTTTTTTGTGATGTACTTTGAAACTGTTTTTATTCTGTTGTTTCTAGATGGATGTTCCCATTTCTTGGTCATATGGGCATTTGCACTTCAAGTGGTGTGATAAGAGATTTTGCAGGACCATATTTTGTATCAGAGGACCTTATGGCATTTGGTAACCCCACCAAATACTGGCAGCTGTCTCCCCAAAGAGCCACAAATGGTCAGGCCGGTTGGGACGCAGCTGTTGCTGAGGCATCAGAGATTTATAAGAAAAGAATGGTAAGTGTTATAAATATACAAACCATGTAATGAATATAGAAAAAAAAAAAAAGATTTTTTCTAAATTAGCATTTATAATTTATTTCATAATATTTATTATTATCACTCATTACTATTATGAACTTTTTTCAGCACATAATATTTTATGATAATTGCCATTCCCATGTGGCGACTGCTCTGAATATTATGAATTATGGTGGCTGTAAAAATTGGAATATGGTTAAATTAGCATTCTACATGATTCCATATTCAAAGTATGTTAGGTAAGTATCTTTTGCTTAAATGTTATGAAATGTGTGAATAGTAACTTTGTGTACTGTCAAGCCTGCTCCTATTGCTGGTACCAATATTGGTATGCTGGTATAATTGTACTTAAACATACTCATATGATTTTAATTTCTGGTTCTAGTCTAGTTAGAACCAAAGAAACTGATACTTGTTGGAGTTGTTTTTGGGTGAATGATATCATCTTTCATCCACATATAGCACTAACCATATTAAGGTCAATATTTGGTCTAATATAAAGAACTGGCCTTAATATATATTTGATCTCTTGGTTTCTTTAAGTAACAAATGTCAAAGTTATATTATGTACAATTAGGCAAAGAACAACAGAATATCTAACATTTCAAAATGTTTCACTGCTGGGGGAATCATGCCTCTGTTGGACATAGACCTCCTAGTAATTGCCAAATGAATCAATCTTGTGCCATTAAGCTTTTGTCTTCTGTTAGCAATCTATTTATGTCAATGTCTATTTGTCAAAATGCACTATACACCATTTATTAGCATAAATATAGTAAATGAACAGCCTACTTATAAGTATATTCCACTGGTGGGCACCACCAACCATGCAACCCCACCGTGGTTTGGCAGAATTCACATCTCTTCCAAATATTTTTTTATTATTATTATTTTGAAATAATGCATATTTCTACACAACATCTTCTTTCACTGCTGACAAGTCTCCACTTAAAATTGCAATTGACAATTCATTGGCGCCGGCACCAGAAATTGAACTAGGGTTACTTGAATTATTTTACATTAATTATATTAATCTTTTACAGTTTTGGCGCTTTCTTGAAGACATGGTTGCCATTCGTCTTTATTGTTGCATTTATATGTGGCCTAGCTGCAATCATTTAAATTCCACATAGAAATTTGAAATTTATTGGTGTTTTTACAAATACATTCTTGATCAGCAGTGGAGGTACAAAAGGCACATTGCGCTGATATCTCACTACTCAGATGTTTTTGTGAAGTAGAGCCTTGTTGTAAGGGCTATGGAGTTTAATAGACATTGCTTCTGATTTATCTACTTTTTGTATAGTAAAATAAAATGTAATTTACCTCATATTATTAAAGTATACCAAATACAGTCTATATAAAACTTAAAGTTCATAATTGTTCAGGTATTTTATAATTTATTTTTTTAATCTTTCTAAGTTGGCATTTGTGAAAGTTTTTAGAAGTTTGTGTGATTGAAATACTGGTTATTGAAAAGTTGTTGCAGACAAGTTAAATTTTGTTTTGAAATTGGATATTTTTGAGGAAACATTCTGAGTATGCCTTGGAGGGGCCAATTTTTTTAGTTGTTTTATTTATTAACTAAGATAAAATGGTAAATCTTATCAACTTATCATTCTTAGCATACCTTTTCTCACATCAATAAGCAAAGATTTAAATATATATATTTGGGTACTACAATACTAATACGATGGACTGACAATTAAAATTCAATGAATTGTTGAAGAAAAATATTTTAATTATTTGATTAAACATAATTGATAATGTACACTTATTGCAAGTGTAGTCTGCAATCTGTTATTGTCTTAATATCATCAACTTTACATGAAACATGGTTTTAATACACTTTATACATATATATGTCCATGAAATATTATTTGTAAATAGTGATTCATATTATTCAGAAATATTGGCACCAATTAAGTACAACAATGTATCATAGAATTTTTAAAAAATTTCAAGCGAGAACAGATGCAACATTTGATTATGCTGTATTAGTATTTTTCTTATTGGAACATATTTCTAGGTAATTATTTTACCTTATTAATGTAAGCAATTAGATAAAATTCCTTAACAGAGGTCTAATGCTTGAAGAGTTTTAAATTCAATATTATTATATGTGTGTAACATAAAAAATAAAACTGTGTCCATATGTATCTTAAACAGTAATAATAATTTTGTTTATCATTTAAATTATTGTGTGGGTTTCCAATGAATAAAAGTTTTATTTTATAACATTTTATTTTTACTTGACCTTATCTAAATATTATACAGCTATTTTGAGTGATTATTTACAGATAGAATAAAATATATTATTAGTGTGTACAAGCAAACAAATTTACTCCATTAGTTTTCCTCTTTCAGATTATGTTTTTAGATAACATTTTAATCTTTTGACATTAATACCTGTTCTCAAGTAAAACAATAAGATATCCCATATCCCATTTTACAGATGAGTTCATATGCAATTTTATGAGTTATTATAAAAATAATACGAAACATTTCAATAGAGGAAAATTTTTTTAATGAATTGAAATTCAAAACATGCTACTTTGGATATATTAAATTAGGGACATATTATTTTTTTTCAAATAGGTACAGAGTATATCAGGATAAGTTTATCTTTAACTTGCATCTTTAATTTTATCACAGGGACTATTTTAGCATAATTAATGGAAACAATGTATAATGGCTGAAGTCAACTATGTAATAGATGATACTGACAAATTTTAGGGTACTGCAAAATGAACAATCATATTGTCTTTAAATAGGAGTAATAAACAAGCAATTCTTCATTAAAATATATAGGAGTATAGATGTATACATGCATTATTTTGTAATTAGTCATGCACAAAATATGGAATCCTAATCTTTTTAGCGGCCTGTGATCAATTACTAATTACAAATAATTCAAGTTTTTACACTTATTATATACAATACATGTATTATATTCTGTTCAGTACTACACAGCTTGACATATCTATACCTCAGTTTCATCATTAAGTCCTATTATGCTTAATTAATAAAATATCCAATCGTATATGACATCATAATTATTAATGTATTCAATGATTCATTCCATGCTTTATTGCTTTTCCTGAAAAATTCGTGTTTTGTCGCATAATGCTATTTAACTCTGAGTTACAAATATTTTTGTGTGAGTTATCATAAAATTTTGTTGTCAAACTCATTTTTTACCTCTAAATTGAAGAAAACTTAAAATAAAATAAAGAAAAGCTAATTTATTGTTGTTGTTATATATTACATAATGATTGATAACAATATTGACTTAAAACATATCATTTGCATAGTAGATAGAGCACATATTTATATATTTTAATTAAAAATGACAGTTTTTAATCCTAACCATAATATTTGATACATGGCCATATATGACATTTAATTATTTGTTATCAATGGTTGAATATACTTTCAACAAGAAGTTATATTGAGCCAACATATTGAACTCTGTAGTGAATAAATGATTAGAAATAAATTGTCTTCTCTTTATTTACATTGGAACATCTGAAGGATAATACATAATATTTGAGTTTTTTTTTGTTAATTATTATTGGAAGTGAACAAAAACAAATCACTATTTACAGTTTTGTTATAATATTATAAAAATATTTTTATATGTAATAAAATAATGTTCATGTAATGGTTTGTTGAAACTGGAAAAAGTTGTAACTGGGTTTAATACAAGGAGTATTAAACCCAGTTACTTTGCAGAGGACTATTGAGGTATGGTTCCTCGGGTATAAGCTATTTCCCGGGGAAGATGGATCAACTATTACAAAACCGTCGTCAGGTTTGGGCCCAGGTATTGGAGGTGTTTCATCCTTCACCGGAGACGATCTCCGTTTGCTAAAAAATGAGGAAAACATTATGCAATTTCTATTTTCACTGTATTTGTTTTGTTATCCAATTGACTCATTAACACTTTTTGTGTTATTTGACAGTATGTATAATCTGTGTTTTACAGTCAACTTGACAAATATAAAACGTAGAATGATAAACAATAACAGAATGTACTGTATGTACAGTGTAATAAAGGTATATACAAAAGATGGTGTTGAGAATTTCAGATGTTATCCAATACTAGCTGCTGCCCGCGAAAATTTAGGGTTGTATGTATTTTTGTATGCTGTATCATAAAAAAATAAAAACAATTTTTTTTCCAAAATTAAAAAAAAATGTTAAGGGTGAACAACCCTTATCACTTAAGGGTATGAAAAATAGATAGTAGCCGATTCTCAGACCTACTTAATATGCATATAAAATTTGGTAAAAATCAGTAAAGCCGTTTCGGAGGAGTAGAGAAACTAACATTGTGACACGAGAATTTTATATATGAGATAGTAGGTTTTTTTAGTGTACTTTGCTGTTAATGGGACCCACGTAGGCATTAACTTCACTGCAACTCCAGAAATTCTATTAACGAAAGATGAACAACGACTAAGAGACGGGGGACAAGATCCTCGGGCCCTTCTGATGAAACGTTTCAAACTCCACTTGGATGTCATCGATAGTGAAACCTATCTAGAGGAAGTAATAGGGTCAACTTAAATGAAAAATGAGGTATTTATTCCCCACGAACAATACAACCACAGCAAACATTAAAAATATATTATTAAATAACGAATATAGTTTGGACTTGGTGCTTGTTTGGTACAAGTTAAAACTTGTATTACTTAACACCAGATCTCCGCCATGGTGACCATCTCAAAAATCTGCCCGAACTAGCAAAAAATCTACCAAACTCGTCTCCAAAAAATGACAAAAATATGCCATCATATTAGTATTGTTTGGAGAAAACAGAGTATAATTAATGAAATAGACATTATTTTTTGTTCGTTTCCTCACTGCTGACGATCGTGACTCATATTCAATTCCACAACGAGCTGTCTCCATCGGTTGCACTGTGTCTGCTTGGTGGAATGCAGCGCCTTTGGGGATTTCTAGGTTTCAGAAATTTCGCCCACCTTTTAGGATGTTACCCTCTATTTACCCTATTTGACATAGGCAAACTTAAAAGAGCGTTTGCAAAGTTTGAAATATTTAAAAATTAATATAAAAAAAATATTTTTACTGGAAATTCTCTTTTGGAATATTATTGGGTAACAACTGCAAACGTTGATGTAGTTATGACTAGTTTACAATCGCAAGTTTTGTAAAATGCAATATCTTCCTTAGTTTTGGAAATTCAGGAGAAAGCAAAGGATCCTGTTCCCTTCACGTCGATACGAGCGCTTGTATTTTCTCTTCATCATGCACGGAAGACAACTACACACACGAAACGCCAAAAGAGAATAATGAATAAGGCATGAACCTCAATCAGTTGTATTTATAACAAAATAAACCTTATTGCTAATTCGTTACCGTTAATAATCATATGACGTACTTAAATTAAAATACAATAATCGGGAAATCTCGGAATGTGGCACGAAAGTTGCTACATCAGAAAATAATTTGTTACGAAATAATAATGAAAGCAAACAATACGACAGAATATTATAAAAATATTTAAAATTAATAAAGATTTCCTTGAAATCTGCCAAATTCTGCCACTTTTTTGAATCGTCAGTCTAATCTGCCATATCTGAAATTCATTAATCCTATCCATTCAATCGTGTTGTAATTGTGATTTAATAGCGAAATTACATACGTTCGTTTGATGATCGCAAGAAATTGATGAAATGGAAAAGTAAACAATTGTAATGAAAGTGTAAAAAGATCAAGTGCCGTTGCAATTGTTGAAAGAAGAAAAGTGAAGTGTTTCTGGCCACTGCGGTAATCGAACCAGCAGCTTTCAGATATGTACCCAGGCACTTGAACCACTAAGCTAAACGGATAAACTGTACAAGTTCTAATTTTTTTTAATTTATTTAAAAATAAAAAACTGTGGCCATATTATCAATTTGATTATTTTCAAAACGTATTTTTTATCGTAATTGTTTAAGGCTCAATGTCTAATATGTATTGGCATATGATTCTGTATTTTGGCTTTTGAGTGGATTTTTTAAAATTACTGTTTAGGCAAAATAAATACATAGGTACTTAATTTTTTTTAATTAATGTAATGGACTAACCTTTTTTTTAAATTGTTTTTATATTGTATTGTTTTCGAGCAACTTGTTCTCGTCTTACGTTAAGCGTATTTCTGTGATTGGTCATTTGAATTGACATTTCGTATAAGATTCTTATTAGCGAATAAGGAGTCGAAGAAATGGGTCACTTACTATACTCAATAAACTCTATGTATTCAATTATTCCGAGTACCGTGAACCCACTTAACTTTATATGTCAAAATCTGGTCAAAACATACTTTAGACGTGTTTTGAAGAAATTGTCCACAGAGATAGGTGAAAAAAATGAATGGACAAATGCAGTGATGTTACAAATAAGTGATAAAGAAAAGTGTAATTGTGTAAAATAACAATATAAAGTGTTTGGTGTAAATTATTATTTTCCTACAAGCCCAGCTGGCGACCATCGGGTTAATATTTTCATAAAGTTCTCTTTCAGGGTATCCTGTAACTTGTAGTTGTAAATACCTTAAAATTCGTAGGTACATGTAATTCTATTGTATTTATTCACATATATTGGTATTAATATATTATTAATTGGTTTTCTAAATTTCCATAACATGTTTACATAAAAAGTGAAGTATTTTAAACTAAAATTTCCGGAGATAAATGCTTATTTTAATCTTATAGAAGGCAGTCATATTCTGAAAGTATTATCAGTGACATTGATGATAATACATAAAAGTAAACTAAAGTAACAGCCTATACAAGTCCCACTGCTAGGCAAAGGCCTTCTCTATACAGAGCGTATCAGGGCATAGTCCACCACGCGGTCCCACTGCGGATTGGCGGACTTCACATATCTTCGAAATATTTTTTTTGTTTATTTCGAAAATATACAGGTTTCCTCACAATGTTTTCCTTCACCGCGGAGCATGTGATAAGTCAGCAGTTAAAGTTAAAAACTTCATTGGTTCTGGCACTGGGCATATATGTATAATACATAGCATATATGTATTGAATAAAAGGCGAGCACCTGGACACAGCTATCATGGTTATATAAAAATATTAATACATAAAAATGCTTATTCTTTAAGATTAAGTTGAGAGTTTTTTGTTTTCATATCGAAATTAACGATCCAAGTTGCATCTAAACACCATAGCCACCACTAACAATAGTGGTAAAAGCTAGTTTCTTAATTATGATTGCATCCTTTTGGAGGTTACCAACATTAAACACAATTACTTACAAAGTTTTTACTGCAACTGAATGATATAATAAAGTATTAAATTTCTTTAGAGGATTAATACAACAAATACCTAAATTTTGTCAATTTTATCTGTATACACTACAGCCTGAAAAAACTAGAAACTAGAATAATCTCTTGAATTGGATTATATTGAGTTTTCATATTGCTAAAATATATTTGCATATAAATTAAGATAGTATTAGAAAACTAATGTCAAAATTAATCATATAAATTTAAATTTACATCTTTTCCGAAAGAAAATAAAATCTAGCTAGATAATGTTTATCACTCTTAGATATTTCAACTTACACAACTCAATAATTAAAATACATATTACTTTAGATATTTATAAAATATCATCTTTAATTTGCTTTTCTGTTTAAAAAACAGCAATTGTTTTTATCTGACTTAGGTAATGTCAAATTTAAAGTAATTGTTACAATTATATGTAAAAATTAACTGTTGTAATGCTGTACTCAATTTTTTGTTTCATGTTCTATTGCAACTTTGTGTCAAATATAAAATTGGTAAATACCATTTTTTTTACCAATTTATGTATTCTAGTTTCTAACATTATCATTTTCAAATGTTGTTAATATATATCAGACATATACATCATCTTGTACAAGACTTGTTACATAAAGGTACATGGTAAGATTTGTTAATTGTTGTAATCATATCTAAAGAAAGGTCAAACTACTCTCTTGAATTTTTGTTTTTGTGTTTATTATACATCCATTTTCCTTGTCTATAACAGAAAAGAATACAAATAATTTAATATAAGATACATTCTTTGCTTTTCAGAAAACTGGCTGTTACCTGAAAATGGCCGATGACCCCGGCCACTCATCCTCTCATTCAGGTAAGTCGTTATTAATTCATCTATGTATAAAACTAGTTATTTAACTTACAGATCCCTAATCTTTTAATTACATTGGAACTATAGTTTTGTTTCATTCTTCTCCAGTGTGTGTAATTTTTGTTTTTGTCTTATTCATATCACACAAATGACATTGTCAAGTATTGCATTAGATTCGCTTAACCACATTTTGCCTTAATTAAAGTTGTAGATAACACAGTATCAATATGTGATTTTGTGTTATAATGTAATCATAATTAGGTAATACAATTGCCTTTAATTTTAACTCGCAAGATTTTAGGCTTGCTGTTGTAAGGGCCATCCACATTTTACAAGCCTATGTCCCAAGTTGACAAAAGTTAGACCATTGTTTTAAAAAAAAATCCCAAAAAATCTCAATGTTGATTGGCACGAAAATGTGCAGCACAAACATCCATATTCGGTTAATTAACAGTTATCTGAAGATATTTACAAAAACTCGTCTCAAGTGGGAATCGATCCCACGACCCGCGGGCACCGATGTCTGTTGCTTTGCGACTGTGCCGACAGAGACAAACGAAATGGGAAAATGAAAACGCCGGGATTTTGTCGGCAAGCACTCACACTAGCCTCTGGTGCTGAGAGTGACGCAGAATCTTTATATTTATGTACATTTACGCATTATGTAATGAGATGGTGTCGCTATGAAGTAATATCATTTCTTTGATGTTAATTTTTAAATCCATATAACGTAGTATGATTCCTATAAGTGCAGCTATTTCAAGAAAAAAAAGGAGTAGATTAAGTAGTGGAATAATTTGGCTATTGCCTCACGGAAACGACTAGTTTTCGTAATGCCCGCCTTTCGGTTACGATTTTGAATTTGACATAAGCTGTCATTGTTAAAATTTATACGGTGTTAGGGCCACGCAGCAGCCTCGGCTGTTGCACGAATGGGCAGGCTCGTCCGGGTAAGTATCACGACCTCACAGAAGACCGGCGTAAAGTGGAAAAACTTTCGCGTTTCGTCTGGTGAGTGAGGTGGCCGGAGCCCATTTTTCAAAAGGTTTTCAACTGTCTGGAACTCTCGGGTGTAGCAGATGTCCATGGGCGGCGGTATTCACTTAACATCAGGTGAACCGTCTGCTCGCTTGGCAACTTTTCACACATCCAAAAAAATCGTTTCGCCCGTTTAGATTACTTTCAGACAATGTTATTATATTATATCAAGATAAGACACTAGCGCACCGAAATCTGTGATTTGAGAAATCCAAATTGGTGTGATTTGAGTGCCTCAATTTGATTTTCAATTCTATAGACTTCTATCTATTTCCATATAACACTTTCTATATCATCTGTCACATTCACTTATATACGTCATATAATGTAAAGCGAAACAATTTTTAAGCGACGCGCAGTATGGGCATGCGTCATCTATATAATTAAACATCATTGCTTTAAGTTAAGGCATTCTTTTTGACCTGAAAAAAACTAAAGCAACTGAAATATATATTCATATCATTTAATACGGGTAAAACTAAGTTGGGTACCCTTCCGAGTTGCTGGTGCCCTAAGAGTCGTGATATTTTAAAATTTCATTAGACACATAGTTTTTACGTTTGTTTAATTCAATGTTATTAGTTAAGCTATTAGCTAGTTAGGTGCTTATGCCATCTAAAGGAGCCCCGATATTGACGTGACACAGGCAATGGAAAATTCCTTTAAAACTGTATAGATTTGTAACAGCCTCTACTAGAGCTAGAAATACCGGTACAATTCAACATGGTAGCTTGAATATGTGACGCTCAGAATTGCTTTTCAAACGGACGCAACTGAAGTTCATTACCGCAATTCAGGGTCGGTTCGTTGCTTTGCCGTCACTTAGTCACACGTGGACAGGTAAGCCGGAATGGCTCGAACTTAATATTTCTTATACATCGTCATAAAGAAATCGGTAACGTTTTTAGTATTTATTTATGCAATATATTAATTTTGTATCTGCCTTGTCGCAGTAGTCTCCGATACTGAATCTAATTATAGCAGGTCATCTTTCCGAGTGCAATGGCTGTTCATAATAAATGATATTCTTTAACGAAATAAATCAAAAACAAGAGTTGTACGACCACTATCGACGTGTTGAATCTCAAGTTTACTTTTTAAAACGAGTATTGTAAACTCGACATTTGGCGAGTTGGATAATAAACGGCCGGCGGAATAACATTTCAACCTGCTGGCGTCCTTCAGGTCTCACATCTTCCTTATGCGATATGAGGGCTCCCAGTTGTTTTGATTTGATGGCGCACGGGCGACGGTGCGAGGGCGCGTCGGGGGCTCGGCCCCGCGGCCCGATCGATGCGCCCAAGGCCACGGCCGGGCCGCTATTGATTTCCGTATAAATAGCGGCAGCCCGGGCGCTCCGCCCTCGGCTCCCTCGCCCCATCTAGCCACCCGACCCAACCACCAACCCCAGCCCGCGTGGGCCCCATGAGTCGTCGTCCGCCCGACCTTGCCGCCCGTGCACGTGCCGCGGTACCAACCACCTCGGGGTGTGCACTCATAGAACCCTACTGTGTTAGTACGTACTTGACTACTTCAACCAGATTTCAGTCCGTAGACTATTGAAGCTTTATCGAACGCAAAAACTTGAGAGATGGCCGGAGCCCAAGATCTTGATATGGCCCTCCGCATTGCGTAGGACTATTCATTATAGCCTTGAAGTATTGGCGTTATGTCGCTACATTTATGTTTTTATTTATTCAAGTGAGAAGGTGACTGTGATTATGGACATCAGAACACCTGCAGGCTTGCATATACGTTGGCAACCTTTTTTATTGGATACATTATTACTTTACGCCGATCTCATATGCGGCAGTTCTCCACCGGACGAGTCTAACCATTCGTCAAAGGAAACGTCGACTAAGTGTACGACTTAACTAAAACAATACTATCTTTGTAAAATACGTAACATTCTTCAATTAGTATGCTCTTAATGGACAGTTAATTTCGTTATTAATTTTTTTTATTACAGAATCGACATTAAATACATGGCAACAAAATATAAAAAAGTATAATAATCATTAAATACATTATGTCAACAACGAATTAAAGTTTTAATATAGGTAACAACATTAGCTTGTCTGGGCTTCACACGGGTATAATTAAGTTGTCTTAAATTTACTGGGTCACAATTTAGGGAATGTAAATATTATAACTTTGCAAATACATTATGCAAGTTTAACGGCTACACAAATATCTAATTGGTTAGGGTTGGCAACCGCCACTGCGGGCCATTTTGTAGGTTCGATTGGAATCGATTGGTGTTGGAGCACGTCGAATGCGGTCGATGATAAGTGTATTGTTAAGTAATTAATGTACATAATTGTCTGTAAAAATTAGCAGTATTTAGTTCATTATTTTGTTATGGCGAGAGCCTTACGACCAAAACAATCTGTTGATCGAGAATAAGTACTTGGTTGTTATGTTAATCTATAAAAGACATAAATGTAATGTTCGTTTGTGCCCAATCGCAAATCTCGGAATGTTCTATACCGATTGGTTTTAAATAGATAAAAGTTTTTTCTATGATCTTCAACTATTTAATTAACTTATAACAATTGATTATTAATCTCTACGAGTAAATAAAAAATAAGTTTTTTTTTAACGTAACTATTAAAAGTTTATTAGCTAATACACAAAAACGATATAGGTAAATATAAAAGCTTTATAATTAATACCCAAAAACGATATAGGTATTTATACAAAAAATAAACATATTTATAAAAAAAATTTGTCTGTCTCTCTATCTGATTGTTTGTCTGGTTGTTTTTCAGAAATAGCATTGCTGATTTGAACGGGAGATTCTGTGACGAATACATGGCGTATCGGCAAATAAACACCTAAATAAAAATTGTTTATGAAACCTATAAAATTTTGAAAATGCGATTCCGGTGTCAGTTTTTGTAGCAAATATTTGAACTTGTGAGAAGTACGTCCTTTTGACACCAAAAGTAAGTTAAAACACTTTGGACCCACGCCAAATCGGGTAATTTTCTTCCTTATAGCCATATATGTCATCTGTATATTAAAAAAAATCTGTATATGTAATCTGTATATTAAAATGCATACATAAAATAATATCTGATTGAGACTATATCGCTTGTTAGGAGTTGTAAATGCAATGTAAATCGTGTATACGTCACTAACTGCAGATGAGGTACTCAAAGTTTTATAAGTTATACTATGTGAGGAGAAAATTTTCAATTCCGCGGTTTGCGTAAGCAAGCATCGGTTAAATAAATTTGTAAACACAAACACGTGACATTTAGCGGGAGATCTCTATAATGACTGCGTGTTCTCAGACACCAAAATTGAGTCGATGGGTTTTGTTCATATGAAATGAATGTACTATCGATACTGCTCGAATAATTGCGGGCAGGTGAAACCTTCGCGAATAATTCGGCAGCCAACATAGTGGCACGTCTGGTCCTAGGTTCTATCCTTATGAGCACTGAAAAGTCCACGGTAGACAGACGTGACGGTAGCTCTTAGTGAGCCACGCTTGTTGTGACTGCGGACGTTTGGATACGGTGAAGGTCAAGGTTGCTTTTAAGGGGGTAGGGGGGGGCGTGGGCGGGGCACCGAGCGCCAGAAATAGACCCGGGAACACGGTTTGTCAACACACGCCCACGCAAGGCACCAGCCCCTTCGGCTGGGGCGGCAAACGAGGGGGTGGCTCTGGGTGGCGGGGGACGTGGTGGAAACCCCCCCCCCCCCTCTTCTTGGAAGCGTCGCTGGGCGCTCTCGGGCTCTCGATATATGATAGATGCACTCGATCTTCCGATTCTTATTATGGAGTTGATTGGCGTTATATTATGTGAACTGTGCGGTAATGAAGTAAGTTATGTCAGTGTTACCAACTGTCCAAAAAATATTCTCCTAAAGAAATTCAAAACCCACTAAAATTCACCAATTCTTAAAAATGTTCTATGGTATTTTTTTTGTCTTCCTAAATTTAGGAAGAATAAGATATTAGATATATTCCAAGAACTCTTTGGTAACATTAATATTATAAATTAGCGATTTATAATATTAATGATTATTTCTCATGTCCATTGACGATTAGTATTATTTAGTGGCCACGAGATATATTTACGAATAACTTGCCATAATAAGCGCCCTTTGCATATAAAAAGTAAAGTATCTGCCTATACACATGCCACTGCTTGGCAAAGGCCTTCTCTGTACAGAGAGCATTAGATCATAATCCACCACGCGAAACCACGTGTGTTGGAAGACTTCACATGTCTTCGTATTTTTTTGGAAATATATACAAAGAACAATATACAAGATTCCTCAGTATGTTTCCGTTCACCGCTGAGCATGTCATAAGTCAGCACTTAAAATTAATAATTTCATTGGTATGGCACCGGGATCTGAACTCGGTTCGTTCGAGTGTAATGGATTAAAAGCGAGTGCCCGGGCATTGAGCTATCATGGCTTTACGGCGCTTTGTCTGTATGCGCGGCTATTTCCACGACACCCCTTGACCTTGCCATCCGCGCGGTCCAATGTTCAATTGTAAAGCGTGTAAGCAAAAAAATAACAGCTATGGCGGCAATCAAATGTTTTTCTTTTACTTTTATACTTCCTTCGCTTATTGCTTAATTAACGATGTTATTAATAACGCAGATTTTAAAGTTTATGAAGTTTTGAAGATTTTAAAGTTTATGAAGCTCTTTGAGATCAGATATCACATTATGTTTATACATATCAAGTTTTTATTTGGGCAAATACGTACCTTTCTGTGATTTTAAAGCACAAATATAATAAAAGAATGTCTTTATTGAAGAATATAAGTATTATTGAAGAATATCGCTGCCTCTTGTCGTTTGGACATAGGTTCGTTTTAAATTAATAAAGTTATTTTCTTGATAAATGATTGATATTCTTTTGGCGCTTCTTATTCCCTTCGGAGTTACACTTATTTCCACACCTTTTCCCTTAGTTATATCGGAGAAACACATTAATTATTAAACATAACTTTAGTTTTTCATAACAGTTATGTAGGTTATCATTAATCCGGGTTTTAGAGACTCTTTGCAAATCCTAACCAAAATAGACATGCGACTTAGGACGCTAAAGCATATCCCTTAAAATCTACTCCAAACAAGCCTTTTTTATTCTGTCTGCCTATTGATTCGATATATTGTCGGATACCTGACTTTACCCATAAGTATGGGAATGATGTTTGTGGGACAATCATTGACGCAGTGAAACCTGTCTGTGAAACAAAAGGGGGCAATAAAAGATCGCCCGAAAGAACATATAGCTTACATAAACCATAAAAGTTATAGTAATTTTGCGTCCGTCAGCACACTTTAGATGGCCAGACCGATTAAATACCATTTGATGACACTTGCGATTGAAATTGTCTCTTGAAATTAAAATCCATCGAAATTTCAATAGAGAAGAGGGTCAGGTTGAGATTATCTATTTAAAAATAAAATAAAACCTAGCCCAAACATACCACCACGAAAGCACAATAGAATTCATTGAGCTTTTTATTTTTAATCGGACACAAAATTATTATTCCAAACTGAACTTTGGGAATTTAAGTTTAATATAATCGCGATAAATCCGCAACTCACTTGTTGCGTGTTGCGGATTTATCTGCGTTGCCAACCCTTTAAAGCGGGCTGCCACGGTCATCATAGCCTCACTCATCACATGTCAATATTAGTAGGATAAGTATACTAAAGTAGTATTCAGTAGTAGTATATCCGACTCCCATAGCAGCTGAAGTTAAGAGTAAGATTTGCTGTTTAAGGGTATGCGTTGTTTGCCTCTAATCTCGTTTATAAGGCGACTTTCGTGCAAGTTGCTTTCCATATATTTAATGACTGGAGTGCCAATCCATTTGTAAACTTTTGAATGTTGCCAAACAAATGAAAGGTTTCAACGAAGAAAGAATTGGGCAACACAATTCGGCTAACGCAATTCGCGGCGTTTCAATGCCGACTCATTTACGACACTTGAACACAGGTCACGTTTCTCGCTGGATCGCGGAGGGGTCGCAAGTGGCTGGGGGTGGTGCGGTGAACTACTGTACGATCGTCTAACATAGCTGAACAGATGATGTGTCGATATTCGTGTCTTTATCGCATATGGCATAACTCGCCACAGCCGCTCTTACTGATGGTCACATCACACCATAAGCAGGGGCCTATTGCCCCTTCGTTACTCGCTCCTTAAAAAAAACAATAGTTCGATTTGAGGTTTAATCGAAAAAGCATTTTGTGCGAAGCTCTGGAAAATCCTCTCGCTTATCAACAAGCATGCTGGCCTCATCGATGTTTTATATTGTTTGTGTTGTCGATAGTTTATAGGGTGGTGCTCCCGCCCTCACACCCTGTCAGCGAGGGGCGGGGGTGAGTGCGGGCTGCTGACACCCGTGCCAACATGCAGTGCCTCCCCCTCTCAGTGCGCTCATCCATTATGGCTAAACCTCCTAACCTACATAAACTTGAAACTAACTAACTAACCATATGGTTTAAACTATAAGAACCATATTATTTACTGTAATTGTCAACTTTACATAGGGGGCATTCCACGCGAAGCGGACAGGTAAAAAAAGTTGATGTTTCCGATTTTAGTAATATTTGATTATGTTATACCTATATGTGTCCTCAATCCAGATACAAAATATTTTTACAGTATAAAATGTAGTTAAATAAACATCTTCCTTTCACCTTTCAACTCTTTACAACACTTTTTTCCAATTAAGAAATGGCCTATCTCCTTTCTCAGGCTCTAGACTATTTGTGTAACAAATTTCATTTAAATCGGTTCTGTAGTTTTGGCGTGAAAGCGAGATAGACAGACAGAGTTACTTTCGCATTTATAATATTAGTATGGATGAATAACGCGTTTTTTCCTGTATAATATCTATCCGAATAGCAGGTCCGAGGAGACAGGACTTAAAATATTATATCATGACGCCTAACTGCTTAGTGCTTAAATTGAAGTCATCACCTGCTCAACTCAACATCACTTGCTCAATGCCCAACTCATTGCAGAAATCATGGAGGACGAGTGAGAGAATAGGCCCAAGCGAAGCCGGTAGTACCATCGCTCTAGCTCCTGAGGTCCTGAGGGTTTGCTTCTTCTCAAGGGCCTCCGGTATACCCATGTCCGCATCGTGTTTTCTGACCGTGTTCGCGTAAAAATGTCTACAACCCTCGCTTACATAATTGTAATTGCCGCGGAGGCTGTGTTTCCTTCCCCCACCGGATTCTTGGCCGCAACACCGGCGTTCGGGGCTCAGTCGGGGCCCGTCAGTCGCGGAGTGCGGACGCCCCGCTTACCGTCCGTCATGTGACCCTTCTGCGACTTGTTCCGATCCACCAATCAGTTGGTGCGCGATCCTCGACGAGATGAACATAGCTTTCGCAAATCTCCATCACTGGTGCGAATGACCTATCATACTTTATATCGCGTCCCTGATGATATCCAGTCAGGCGCCCCTGACTTAGTCAAATAGACCAATTTTGGTGTTTGTGCAGTAACTAAGTGATCCCGAGGAAAACATTATGTCGCTAGACCCATCAACTGTGACGGCTAAAGGTAAAGTTTACACGGTAGTCTTGTCCCTGATAGTGTTTACCATTCTAGAAGAAACGTTACGGAAAACGAATTGTTCGATCATTGTTCATTTAATGTTTTTCAACAAGGGAAAGAGGAAAATTAAGACAAAGTTAATAGTACCTTTTTCTTTCCTTTGTAGTGTAAGTGCTTAGTGCTGGCAAGCCGCGTGCGTATCGTTAGAAAAATAAGCTTTATCAAGCGCAATTAAACTTTGTATTCCGTTGTAAATATAAGGAACATGTACGCCATTCAAATGATGAAATCATTTAAAGCCACGTATACCCCTAACATAATTATGCTTTCTTGTTCAGAGTAAAATTAAATATAATTAGAATAAATGCCGAGAACCAATTTATGGAATGTTGCGTTAAACTGGTTCAATGTTATTCAAATAAATATATGTTGGGTTCCCATAGCTTTTGGAAAGTGTATTTGTGATTAAAACATTTCGTTGATAGTGAGAGCATTAGCTCGGTAAAAACATATTTGCTCTCGCCTTGACGGTGTCCATATATGGTCTGACGTTTGTAGACGAACAGACAACGTGGACATAACTTTACCAGATTATAATTAAACTTTTAATGGTTGAAACCCCAATTTATTTGTTTATTCATTGTTACATCGTTTATAGTCCGATCGAAATATCCATTTCTTTATAATACGAGTTGGATTTAAAAGTTTACAACGCACATGCAATATTTTTAGTTCACTACTGTCATTATGTTAATTGGATTATGATCACAGTGTGAGCTTTTGTTGCGGTATCATTTGCGGTTTAAATTAAAGCCAGCTCAGTCAGAGCATGTTGCTTTGATTTTATAAAATAGAGAAATTTGTACCACGTGTGGTCATCGAACACTTGATTACAAACACCACTCGAATAGATCAATGCTGACTTGAAAACAACGTTAATGAATCTACTCCAACATATATCACTGTGAAAAGTAGATAAAAGTAGATAGAGTAGTAAGCAGAATTCAAAGTGCACAAAAGATGGCAGGACGGCTGGAGCTATGACCATCCTGCCATATCTACGCCGTAGAAGACATCGGCAAAGTGAAATCTCATATTGGCAGTCCAGAGATTAACAATCAAGTAGAATTTAAAATTTATTCTAGTGCTAGTCTCGCACTTAAGTTGAAACTTAAAATACGTAAATTGTTCGCCACTACCAAGATCTGCTCCTTCCGGGTAACGCTGGGTGCGTGTTTAATGGTTAGAATTTATACAGGAGAATGCTTACATGATTAACGCTGTATGAACATTTCGTATGAACCAACATAAAACAGCGTAGCCAATGAACTTGTGTTTAATAAGGTTCTCATTCGTAGATTAGAACTAAGTACCCGGAGGACCGAGCCTTGCTCGGTTTGTTTATTTTTTGGTAAATCGTGTATTTTGGAAATTACATTTAGATACAAATTACTGAGTAATGAAATATGCATAATATTTTTCGATCTTACCGACGTAATAATAAGAAAATATGAACTGATGTTTTTCACTAAAGAAAGAACTTTAAAAAAAAGGGAAAAAAATAACAAAATAACAAATCGACAAAAAATTCAAAATAAAGAAAGCAATGATCTGGAATCGAAAAAAAAGTAAAAAAATAAATTGTGTAAATGATCGTGACGCGAACCACGGCCGTCTGTTTTGGGGCCGCCCGATTACCGACCGAGCTATTATGAAATTTTCTCTTGCGGCGAAATTTACCGTCATATTCGAATTATATTTTGCATTCCCTGAAAACAGGGATAAAAGGACATTTTCTAAAAATGAAGCCTGGCTAGATCGATTTTTCGCCCCCGAATCTACGCACATACTAAATTTCATGAAAATCGCTGGAGCCGTTTCCGAGATTCCGATTATATATATATATATACAAGAATTGCTCGTTTAAAGGATAAGAGATTCGGTTCGTAGATTTAGAACTAATTAGGCTCAAAATTTCTCGTGACTCACTTTACATTTTCATCCGATTTTTTTAACAGATTAAAGGCAACGGATGAAAACTGATTAAAATGGGTTCACAATTATATCCCAGATCCAAAATGACAATTCTACCAGTGGTAAACATATGGTGAACCGACTCCAAGGCTAAGGGAATTTTTTGAATTTTAGGGCATCGGATTTTTGGTGTCAACATGGCAACATTATATAATGGTGAACCAATAAATCAATATTTATAATCATCAGTGAAGAAATAAAAAAAGAAATACCCAGGATTACACAGAAAGAAAGTGTTACATCAGCACAATGATTGCGTTCACATCTTTATTGAATCCATAGCTCAAATTTGGCATTTTGGTTTCAAATGATTGTGCCATTTGGCTTATTCTCTTGATTTGGAATATTTTAAGAATGCTTAGACAGCAAGTGAAAATGTATAGATTTAGATGTAGTTTGTCAAAAAATAAAAATGTCTTTGTTCATATTTTAATAAATTTTCGTCTGCCGCGAATTTGTCAACACACCACAGACGTGCTAAGATAACTAAGGCGAAAAGTTTGTAAAAGGCACATAGTCACAGCCTGTACATGTCCCACTGCTGGGAAAAATAATCTTGTACACACGGGGAATCAGGGCATAACCATCCACGCGTCCCCTCTGCGGATTGGTGGACTTAACATATTTTCGAAATCTTTTGTTTTGTTGTTATTACCGAAAGGTTGTGGTGGGAAAATAATACACCTCACTATCGACAACCACGGACGTGACGCATCCTCAGTGACGTGTCCCGAGTTCGAAACCCGCGTTAGGTTAGCGTGCATCGGTCGCGTGAGGCTGACTATCGTCGGGCGGCGATAATGGTAACCTACAGTCACCGTCCGGCCGTTCCGCGAAACCATGCGCCGATATTGGCGCGTAGTTCACCTCCCCCGCTATTACACCACTCCCGCGCCTTGAAGCTGCCGCCCCCATCCGAGCCGCTGCAATCTTGGCTAATTGGATGAGTAAATATTTTCCATCGCGCTTCAAACACTGGTCTGTGCTGGTTTCTCCTTAACAGATTACGACGGTATCTTAGAGATCACATTGCATCGTGTTTAGAACTAGAGTTCACATAATCGACAAGCGATTAGCAAAATATGTTAAATGTGTAGATAACTTTGCTGTGACTGCCAGACCGTATTTTTGAATATATTTGCTACTAGCGGCCCGCCGCCGTATTTAATAAAAAGTTATCATACACACACACAAAGCCTTACGAATTTCGTCTTTGGTGAATAATTTTATGAATTTCTTCATCTTTTAATGAAATATCCTTGAAATTGCGTCATGAAGATCGAAAGACCGCTGACCAGATAATGGTTCCACTTTAATTACGGGACATTCGGGGTTACACGTAAAAGTGAAAAATAAGTCTGGTCTCCCATAGCTTCGGACATAAATCATCGCATCTTTGGTTTTTTAATGTAGATAACTCGGAGAACCCGTAAATGAATTTGACGTTGCAGATTACGCGTTGACCGATATTTGATATTTATATTTGTCTTGATTTAAGGCGTCTCTAAGATGAATGTTTCACCAGCCCTCAGTCTCTGGTGGTCGTGATCACGTGATCATAATTATGTAATTCAATCTTTCTGATATCTTTTTGCCATCATATCGACAATGTATTGAATAAAAACCGGCCAAGTGCGAGTGGGACTCGCACGGTTTTAAATAAAAATAAATACTAACATTTTTAAACTTGTGATATCTTTCGAATGGAATGTCCGAATTTAATATTTCGAAAAGTAATATAAAGCTATTGAAACAGTCTTTAATATGAAGTAATTTATTTTTATAAGGATTTATACCAAGATACAAATAAAGAGCCTTTTCTAGCGGCGGCATTTCAATCAAAATTTTAAAATAAAAGAACACTTATTGTGGCATAACTATAATAGTTAGACATATGCTCGCGCGACAATTTTTTGGAAATAATGATGTGTTCTGCAAATTCGTAGTACATTATTTAATTCTATCATCAATAGTTTTCGCAGCGCACGCGATGTAAAGAATATTTTAGGTAATTTTTGTACACTTTGGGTTACATTATTGACGTTTTAGTAAGGATCCCTATTTCTTTGAAAATATAATATAGCTGATATCGAGCGGGAATGATGTAGCTTCCCAACAGTGAAAGAATTTTTCAAATCGGTTCAGTAGTTTCGGAGCCTATTCAATACATACAAACAATTAAATCTTTCCTCTTTATAATATAGAACATATAGATTGTGTTTGTCGCACCGCGGTTTTCTAAATTACAAGACTAACGCACGGTTTCTGACACACTGATCATCGTAGAAGTTAACTAATCAGCTCTCAAATGGCCTGTCAATTAATGTCATTCAAGTTGCCAAAAGGATGGATAAATTTTCTGAATTGTTCAGAATGACCTTATGATGATCTAACCTGATTAGATAATTTCTACGATCAGTGTTTCAGAAACCGGGCTTATGAGTGTTAGATTTACATAAAATTTTCAAAATCGACAATCAACAAACTACAAACTAAAACGAAATCTGCAAATCAACAATTTCATCGGTTTTTAAAACGAGAGACACAGCTTCATATCTCTACTCCTCGAAACGAATCCCTACGGTTTTAGACTAAGCTTTCTAATGTCTTCGGATTGTTTGACGGCAGTGCTATAGATAAAGTCGGTCTCATGTATGACACGTTCGTTCGGCTTTGTCTAAAAGCGCACTTAGTGCGTAGTGCGGTACCTGGCCGACGGCGGCGTATATCGTCTAGGGGACATTGAGGGAGTGAATCGCCGCTATTTTCGCGGAAGAGCTAGGTATGGGCAAGTAAAAACAAATATTGATATTATGTCGACATTTTAAAAAGTATCAATAATTATCGAGCGATATCGATGATTGTTTATACATATTTTCAAACTATTAAAAATTCTTAAAATAACGATATAATATGAAGAAAACAGTTAAAAAGAGCTTTTTTTAAGTTACCGATGCGTGAGGAGCACGCTAAGAGCATGATATTAGCACTAAACATGAAACCAGAGTTGCTTTAAAATTATATCGAAATATACACGAATCCGATAGTCGATAAATATCGAATATCGACGATGTATATTGATATTTTTGCCCATGCCTAGGAAGAGCGGCTGTATTGCGGTCACTCCGCGTATATTCGGGGCTCGTTTGACGCACGGCGGTGTCGGGATTTCCCAGGACGTGAGTCAGCGGCGATTAGCGCGGGACGACACCTGCCCGCACCGCGGTTTTTAGTGGGATGTTGCTTTGTGCTTATCGAATTCGATTCCGATTGTTTGAGCTGTGGCAGGGCCACGCACTAGTCTTCGCTGTTGCCAGGGCCAGATTTAGGCGTCTGGAGGCCTCGGGCCAACAAAGAAGTGGAGGCCCCCTTGGCCCCAAATTATTTTCTATCTATTTCTATTAATATTGAATGTAATCATGTTTGTACAAAGTACTGTAGGTAAAAGTAAAACGTGAAAAAAAATATGATAGGAAAAGTTGTTTACTATTGTTTACTAGTCTAAATTTGAAATTTTTTTCCCGAAGTCTCTGTTGTGGAGGCCCCGGGACTGTTGCTCCGCTTGCCCTCCCCTAAATCCGGCCCTGGCTGTTGCACGAATGCGCAGGTTCGTCCGGGGAACACCACGACCTCACAGAATACCGGCGTGGTTAAGTGGATAAGTGGAAGTATTACGCCTCTGCGTTTCGCCCGGTGAGTGAGGTGGCGGGGTCCCACCTTATTAAAAGTTTATAACGCATCTGCAGCCCGTCAGATGTTTT
The DNA here is from genome assembly GCA_933534255.1 of Iphiclides podalirius. NCBI lineage: Eukaryota > Metazoa > Arthropoda > Insecta > Lepidoptera > Papilionidae > Iphiclides > Iphiclides podalirius. Next base: position 13,481,594 of record OW152830.1, on the reverse strand, counting down.
AGATGTTCATGCGCGGCGGTTATCATCTAACATCAGATGAACCACACCCAGCTCGCTCACATCAAAAATGCTTGGGCCTTGAGCTTCCGATTTGTAGGTGCTCCAGTGGCGAACACCAGAATGCCATTTTTCGCTTAATGTCAGCAGAAATCACTGTCTTGACGAGGTCAACTCTTCGACCACGAGGTCGGCGATGGCAACTGTGTCGATGGGGCGTTAAAATTTGTTGTAATGAGCAGTATTTGTAGGAAAGTAACACAATCTACTGCCGCGTACAATCCACCTGTTATTATAATTGATTTATCCCGATTGAGGGCGATTTCGAAACTTTGTTGATACCGCATGTCATGTTAATTAACGCTGTAATTAACTTTAACAAATATGAGTTAATTAAATTTATTCGCCACTGTATTACATAGCTCTATTTTGTGGTAGGCTTGTTTCTAAATTGAAATAAAACGAATTAAGATTTACACGCCTATCAGAGAGTCAGTACAAGTGAACTTATGTATTAGATTTAAGAACGTTATGTACCTTTTTATTGCAAATAAATAAATAAATATATTGTTGTGTTATATATAGGTGGAAGTGTTATACTTCTGCGTTTCGTATGGTCATTGAGGTAGCCGGGGCCCAATTTATTAAAAGGTGGCAACGCATCTGCAACCATACGGGTGTTGCAAATGTCCATGGGCGGCGGTTTTCACTTAACATCAGGTGAACCGTCAGCTCCGGAGGATACGTGGATCCTTGGGCCAAAATCTACTATAGTCTAGGTCGAAATATGGTTTAGAAAATGCGAATGAAATAAAATTCTTAAAGAAAGGAAATTCAAAATCGATTTTCGTCACGAAATCCATTCCGCTGTAATCGTGTTCCCATCGCTACATTTTTAATCTCCTGACAGCGACAGCTGCTGACCTTATCACTGTCACTTCGTTAATTATAGTGCGTTTGAGTTTTGAGAATGTTTCCAGATCATTAAATAATTCATGTGATATGATTGATTACATTAACAGAAATATTAAATTACCTTAGTTGGACATGATACCTACAAAGGTATAACTGAAGCTGCGTTTTTAAAAATTATCTAACTGACGATTCTTATTTTTTAATATAAACAGAACCATTTTGATTAATTACCCATTTCGGACACATTCTTACACAGCGGTCTCTAGCCCCATACGAACGAACGCTTGTACTATAGGTACTAGGTAACTGATAAACATACTAAAACATACTTTTCTTTTGAAATTAAATAGATATTATACATGTATAAGCACCCAAACACTAGAAAAACACTATGTTCATCACACAATATTATCCCATTAGTGGTAATCGAACCCACACCCTCTGGCGCAAAAGGCAGGTTTACTACCCACTACGCCTATCGGTTCGCCAAAACTATGATTTGAAGACCTAAGATTTGACCAAACAAAAAATTATAATATTAGTCATAGAGCACCTATGGCTTTGATATACATATTTACCCCCATAAGACCCATCCTAATGTATCGCTGCGAAACTTGGACACTGATACTAAGGGAAGAGAACGAAAAATATTTCATAAGATTTTGGAGCCCGCGCCACAGGACGGCACCTGTGGGATATAAAAGAACTAGGAGATAGAAGATTTGTTTTATGATCATTATGGGCGAGATCAAATCCGCGGGACTCCGCTGGCTCGGTCACGTGGAACGAATGCCGGCAGAAAGGGCGGTGAAGAGAGCCTATAATGGACGACCTGGAGGCCGACGGCCGGTTGCGCCGCCCAGATACCGCTGGAAGGATGAAGTGGCGAAGGACCTTCGCGCACTGAACGCACAAAACTGGCAGGAGATCGCACAAGTCAGGGCGCGTTGGCGCCAACTCCTATAGAGAGGCCAAGACCCAGTTCGGCTCGCTGAGCCAGCGGAGTACTTACTTAAGTATTTACCAAATGTCTTATATAGCCTACATAATAACTCAGCGTTCCTGTCGGACTGTTAAAATTCGTAATTTTTACTGGTTAGGTTTAATTTATTAGTTAGGTATATATGAGCTATTAATTTTAAGTCTTTAAAACTTTGGCCAAAGATTGTATGAAAGCATATCCGTCTGTGTTACAACACAATAACCTATGTTACTACACCGCTGTGTCTTGAATAATGTTTGTATTAAATGTGTACTTAAGGCAATTATGGAAAATTTTGAAGTTTTTTCCAGAGGCATGTTAATCTATTCATAAGAACATTTTAATTTGGAGGTAATATGTGTACAGTTAAAGTCTGAGCACGGTTGCTCCGATTCATACTATTTTTTTATGTTAGAAAGTTGGTAAGCCAGTTGGAAGTTCGGCTGATGTTAAGTGATAACCTCCGCCCATGGACATTTGCAACACCCGTAAGGTTGCAGATGCATCTGATGCCACCTTTTAATGTAGTGGGCCCCGGGTGTGGTCACCCACTCACCAGACGAAACACAGAAGTATACCACTTTCACTTAGCGCCGGTCTTTTGTGAGGTCGTGGTGCTTACCCCGACCTAACCATTCGTGCAACAACGAAGATTATCGCGTGGCCCTACCGCAGTAATATTTGTACTGTTGTTCGTAAATAAATAATTTACGACGATTACTTTCACCAGGCACGTTAGAATTAAATCTTGCTGTATACGAGTACGAAAATTGAATCTTATAATGGAGTAAAGTACATTCATAATCTGGACTAATCAATTTAGAAATACCTACTTTTTGTTGCTGTTTATTGTATACACGGATTTTATCTTGGTGTTTTCTCTCAGCAACTATCTATTGATCTACCACATGCCCCTTGCATGTGGTAGATCAATAGATAGTTGCTGATCACCAATTAAAAATAAATATTTTTTTTGTCGATGATGGCGCCGAGATTTTCTTTTAAATATCATTACATGAATCAAGTTGCTAACTGTATCTATTAAACAGGGCTTGGTGGCGTAAAAATCAAAAGGGAGCTCTTATTATATGTATTAATTCATGTGATTCGAGAAATATAATGAGGCATGCGATGTTTAAGAAAATGGCCACTTGATCAGAAGCAAGTCATAGGATAAGAAGACTCCCAAACACAACATATGTATTTGGTTCAAAATTCTAATGATACATGAATAACCGGTTGAAAAGTGTAATTCAAAATTGAGAAGTCATCATTATGGAAAGCTCAAATAGAACGATCATTTGTTAAATTTGAAGTAAAGATCTGGTTTCGTGACATAAATTTCGATGATAAGCGAACCCTTAACGTTGCCCGTTGATATCTAATATCTATTAATATTGTTAATGAAAAGAAACCATTGCTATGTTATTTATAAAATTGACGTACTATAATTTGATTATTATAACGGCATAACAGCGTAACTTTGTTATATGATATATATAAATTAATAACTTATGAATTAACAGCCTCCGTCTCAAGCAACTTTTTTCACATGGACAAATATGCTATAGGAAATGATATTCTATTGTTCTCGCGATTTTACAAATGAGAAATTAATACTGTTGTATTGTTTGTTTAAACTTTGGGCCACAAAGACTGAATGAATTCCAATGAAATTTGGAATTTTTTATATAAGGCACGTTATATAAACACGTCGAAGTTATTTTGAATACAGCCACACGGGCGAAGTGTGGTGTCAGTTAGGGATGCCGAAAAATATCGCTATATCGATTTTTTCTTTATACATTTGGATATATTTTGATCCGATATTTCGATATAAAATATTCAATATCGAAATCGTATCAAAAACGAAATTCTTTTAAATACGAATCCGGCCCAGAGTCCATGCATTGAAATATTTAATACTTGGCATACGTATTTTTTGACGCCAGGGCCCAAACAATAAAATTTCGATATTGATATTTTTTAAATATCGATATATATCTTCATTCCGGCATCCCTAGTGCCGGTCGTAAACAAGTGCACTCGCGGCCGGAATTAATCCGTGCCCAGGCGAGGGACAATGGCGCCGGCCGATTCCGGTACGAACGCTGGCCGTCGGGAAGCGAGACGGGCGCCGGCCGCCCAGCCGCCGGCCGCCAATTACTCACGACAGGGGGTGACTCCGCTGCGCTAAGGCGATCGATACGATTTACTATCACTTGGGTAGTTGTAGAGTAGGGTGAGGATACTTTATGGATGGACCTGCATATTCGTGCAATGGCAAATACTGTTGCGTTGTTCTACCACAGTTAAACAATGCAGTATTACCTCGATATTCCGTGAGCTATGTGAATGACCCATTACCTTGTGCTTCTGTTCGAGTCCTCGAGAATACAGAAGTACGGTGGAGGCGGGTCTCGCCGGGATAGACTCGAAGCGGGCGCCACCGTCGCCTCCCGACGTGACTTACTCACTTCTCACACAGCCCTTGTCCTGACTTGACGCGTTCTCATTGCCCCTTGGGCCTTTTATGTTAATAACGACTATGACTTCAAGAGAAGGTTTTCAATTCGACTGTATTTTTTTATATTTGTTACCTCAGAACTTTCGACTGGGTGAACCGATTTTGATGATTAATTTTTTATTCGAAAGCTGGTGGTTCCCATGTGGTTGGTCCCATATTAATTTCATTGGTATTGGATCTTGGGCTCAGGAGATATTTAGGGAACTCCTCAAAATCAATTATAAATGAATACAGAGCGAAATATTTGAAGGCGGTTTTGTTTTTCGTTATTAAAAAAAATGGTTAACAATCGTTAGATAAGTTAGATGTATGCACCTCCTTTATGTTCTTCACCGATGAATGAAACAAATAGATGCGGATAAATATGCGTCAATATATATGTACGAATAAGAGGTAGATATAGACACTAGCGCACCGAAACAGAGGAAAGGAATAATTGCATTGGTTTAATTAGATTGTAACTCTATAGACTGCTATTCCTTTCCCTATCACACGTTCTATATCATCTGTCACATTCATTTATATAACTATGTCATATATAGTGTAAAGCGGAACAATTTTTTAACACTGTCCAGTATGCGGCATAAAACTTCACGATTAATAGTTTCTAATAGAAACACAAAGAAAGATAATATTTTAACAAATACATTTTGCTTGGCAGTTTTCAAAGCGTTTTAAATATGTGATATTTTATTACACTTATAGATAATGCCACAGTGTACAGTTGTAATAATGTTATTGCAATACGTTTGTAGTTCATATATGTATACGATTGCAACGTTAGACACTTGACCGTCAAGTATGTGACGAGCTTATCGTCCGTTACGTAAGACGATATGCTGTGATGACAAATTGGTCGAGAAGTGTCACTTGCATACACCACGAAAAGAAAAATTTACTTCCACGAGATTGTTGTGAAAGTATACTTGCACTCAGTGTAATTAATTTTTATAATTTGGCATGCAAGCTTAACAACAAGAATGTTCTGAACGGCACCGACATTTTAATGTGTTGAATAATTGTGGCTCCATGCCACAATTATTTACGATTTGAAAATGATGAAATTTATGGCTTGCGGCATATCTGCACCAACCGTAGGCTTAATTATCTGTAGCTGTTATTCGTACTTCAGCGCGAAAATTGCAATTCCACGCTTGATTCCGTGGCGAAATTGTCGCAAAGCTTAACAAGACACATAGGCACGGGAGATAAATAGTTTTGGTGTCATTAAACCCATAATCAGTTACGGTTTTATTTCAATTGCGTTGTTATTATAACATATTTTAAGTAGTATTCAGAATATTTTAAGTTGCCGCATGATATTATTAAAGATTACGAAATTAACATATCTCCGTGTATTCCGCTTAAAAAAAGCAATTAAAACTTACGACGCCGTGATATTTTGAATGTGATCGCATAGAGATAAAGCCCTTTCATTAAAAAAATTATCTTAATAACGACTTTAAATATTGTTTTGGACAACGGAGCGCGAAGGTAATTCCATCCAAATGGCGCCCCGATGAAAATCCAGCAACATATAAATAAAACTAACATAAGACAAGAAGTGGAAGTATTGAAGCTTTCGCATTTCGTCTGGTGAGTGAGGTAACTGGGGACTAATTTTAAATGTTGTCAACGCATCAGTAAACCATCGGGTGTTTTATTAGTGTTCACATAACTCGAACCGCCTGCTCGCTTGACAAAGTTTCACATCAATAAAAAGGTAAATTAACTTCGGTCCCGAGATACTTTAAAGCAACCCGCATAATTTAATTCGACAGCGCGTAAGACGACACCGATTTCACAGTCGATGAGTGGCGCGATCGTATTGCGAAAATGAAAACGTTCGCAAAAGCGTCGGGGGCACGAGTGTCGGGGCCGCCTTACGCACGGTTACGCGTAGTATAAATAAGCGATTAGATCAGCCCGTCTGGGCGGGCGGCGACTGAGCGCCGGCGCCGCCGCTTCCGCGTCCGATGACTTGGACAATGGAAATAGAGGCCCGCAGCGTCAGGGCTGCGTTTCTTGCCCGTTCGTTATTCCATAACGGAGCCCGGTGCGTTGTACTTTTCCACTTCTGTCGATTTGTGCCCCACTGTGGGGGTCCAGCCGCCGCCGGCGCTCTTTCCGAACCGTTACGACCTGGAAACCTTCAAGAAGAGTGCGGTGTAAAGTCCTACATTCTAATCACTGGTCCATTATGGTCTTTATTACGTCGTAAGTAATGAAGGATGGATTTATACTATTGCCATTTGCGACTTTTGCAATACATGCGCATTAATCTATTGTTTAACGTTGTTTTATGTAAAATTTTATTGTTACTATATTTTTATATCACTCTTTCGTCTCCGATCTATTCTAAATACATATGTACCGTTGATTTGGACTGGTGTTGACTGTGACTCATGACCGCTCGAAAAAACCTATTTAGAATTTTGAGTTTTGACCGGATACACAGACCCGTTTTTTGAGTACAGTTAACTCGGCCCGCTTTCACAACAGTAGTTTTGACAACAAGTTAGTTTCTAATTTAAACACGGTTTAAATATTTTCTCCTAGGTATCATTTGTATAGGTAAAAATGTGTCACCGTACTGTTTCCGTCAATAAGTACAACAATCTTTAAAATGTTAGTGCATATATTACAACTTATAATGAACTCATTAGTATATAGGGGAATTCCACACATTTAGCTAGGCTACTTGGTGGTGTAGTGGCTCGGAGGTTTCATTAAGGAAATGCGAGTCGAGAGTTCGAATCCTAAGTACAACACGCTTTTTTTAATTTTCAATGTACAACGTAGAAGTTCAATTTTATTGAGTCGTAGCGGACCCAACAGACTTTGTCCTTAAACATTTTGTCCTTTGACTTTGATTTTGTCATGTACGCACGACTTAAATCCGACAACAACTTATAAACTAAAAAAAAATAAAGCGTAGTGGGCTGAATTGTGAATCTAAATCGTTCTCGAATCCACTTGAAGACACAAAAAAAGTCATTAAAATCGATCTAAGCATATATAGGGACAGGTAGACAGCGGGACGACTTTGTTTTATACTATGTAGTGAAACACGTACACGTTTCGTTTTCTACACATTTTAATTGATTTAAAATTATTTCCAAAAGATGTTAAGTACGGTAATGGCGGTTGTTGGCGAGAGCCATTAACGCTTACAACACGAGTTTATCTTTTACATGAGATCACTTAATTAACTTAGAGTTAAAACTGTCTTTATCAGTTATTATTAAATTGCGAATAAATAATTATTGCACTGGAAATTAATGATAAATTTACGATGAGAGTAAAATTAACATGAGAGTTGCACAGAAAAATTTAAATAATACTTATAACAGCCACTGCTACGATTGATACACAAATAAAACAAAAAAAGATGTCTGAAAAATGTATAGTGAGTAAAGAAAGGAGACCGGCTTCGTCCTAAGCCATACTCCGATGTTTGCTGTATGAATGGTGACAACGGTAGACACCTGGCGAGTATAACTGATCGATTGATAGTTGATCAGTTATGGACCGGGGAGGGCGGGAGATCAAATTGAATTGAAAAAAAAAAGTCATAATTAAAGTAAATTGAAATTATAAACTCTGAATAAGAATTTATCGTCCTATAATTATTATTTTCGATTGTCATCTTCCAACCCTATGGCGGATCTGTGGATAGAATAAAAAAAGGGGTAGAACGTATAAGGGTGAAAATAAAAATATGAAATTTTTTATTCTAAGTCGTAACAAAATAAAAAAAATTCTTGCCAAAAAAATTAGTTTATAATTAAAAAATAAAAATAGGGGTTGATCGTAAAGGGGTGAAAATTTAAGGTTATATGTATTTTTGTATGCCGTATCATAAAAAAATAGTCTAAAAAAATAAAATCAAATTTAGGGGTGGACCACCCTTAACATTTAGGGGGATTAGAAATAGATGTTGTCCGATTCGCAGACCTAATCGATGTACACACAAAATTTCTCGAAAATCAGTCGAGCCGTTTCGGAGGAGTTTAATTACAAACACCGTGACACGAGAATTTTAAATAGGTATTAGAAGATAAAGATTAGTGTTTGGGCATTTGAGTCTGAAGGCGCGTAATGTGCAGACCTACGGGTTGTTGCTTACGATTGTACTTTAAAATTATTTCTTAATGTACCGACACAATAATTCACTTGAGTGTAATTGTTTGTTTTTTTTTTTTTTTGGAAATTCTTGAGTAATTACTTGCAAAAACTTGTGTTTCTGTGTGTACACGGTGAAGGGGGGTGAGTTATTTATGTAAAATTATGTTTAGTTATAGAAAGTTAGCCGTAACTGAGGAGTTGGCCGTGGATGAAGGTTTTGGCAGAGTTCCCAGAAAAAACTCTCCTGGCCCCCTTAGTATTAGAATAGGTTTGCGTTGTTTTGTTGAGAACTTATGATGTTACTTAAATTCACTGTTTGTCCGTGACCTTTAGAAGCTTTACTTATTACAAAAGAACTCATAAAAAACGTTAGGACGATTAATAAATTGGAGTTCAATCTATTTTTTGACCGCCGCCCATGGACATTTGCAACACCATTAGCACCCACATACCACCACTTCACGCCGGTCGGGTATATACATATGTATAACCGGAGCTGCTGTGTGTTCCAACCAAAAATTACGGGGTGGAGGGGGGGGGGGGGGGCGAATGTCAAACTGAGTTAAGAAAAAGTTAAGAAGACTTTTTGTAGGTAATACAACCTGACGCAGATTACATGTAATTATTAACTGTACAGTTGCTTCTTGGAAGTCGACGCCAACCCGTTATTTTTTTATCATGACCGACGCCTGACGTCGCAGGAAAGATTTAGCAACTGGTTTTCTGACGCCTCTTGAGTCGGGCGCGGTCTGACCTCAAAGGTCTTATATAAGACGCGCCGCCTGTTGTAGCCGCTACATAATTAGAGAATTTCATTCATTAATTTCGATTGCACAACTATTTGTTTTTGATTTTTAAGTTTTTGCTGTAACAGGTTTGCTCGCGTGTAGTCTTGTTAACGACTCTGTTAAAAACGACCTAAAAGTTTATTTGGTGAATCTTTTAACAGTGAGAACACAATAATGTATGACTTATTACATTAACAAAGCCATTTAGTACAAATTTAAACCTAGATCATACTTTAAGAATAGTAGTTTTTGAAATTATGGTCAAACCATAAATAGGTTTGTTCACTAAGATGGAGAGGGGTGATCTAAAAACACGTTGGGTTGCCAACAGACAAGACAGCTTAACTGCCGTTACGTTAAAATATGGATTCAAACCAGTTGACCATATGCTTTGTACACAGGATATATACTGTATACTGCTTATGAATAATAATAGTGAACACATCGTTTTCGAACGCAACTTTATGCCTCTTTAATTACTGTTGTGTTGTGTGGAATATGCCATATTCAATTAGATTATTACCAGAGCGATATTGGGTGTGCAACGTAGTAACGTAGCTCTAGCTGTTGAGTTCGGTTACATATCTTAACTGAATACATCCCATGAATGTCTAAACACCCGATAGCTTGCAGACGCGCTGACAAACTTTAAAGAAAGTGACTTTCGTCTTATGAGCGGGGCCGGCCCCGCTCATAATACTTTTAGGGTTGCCAACAGTTTCTGAGAAAAATAAAGAATCACATTTTTCCAGTACAGTATAAAGAATTATAGTATATGGAAGAACAATAAGGTATTTATCAAAATTTTATTTATTTCTCCCCTTGATAATATAAAGATTGAAAGTAGAATATTTTAGTGGTAGGTCCTTACCCGGACAAATAATGAACGGCCATCAAGTTGTTGCACTTGGCGCACTGCCCGCCTACGCTTCACAGGCTTAGATACTCGCGCTAGGTAGTGAATTGCCGAGACAAAGGGAGCCTAATGGAGCTCTCGCTGGCGGCCCTTTGCCAGCGGCCGGCCTCCGCGTCGTCGCCTTGAATTAATTTGCGTTTAAAAGGCAAGGTCACGTTCTAAATATAACATCGGCGCGAAGCTCATTACGGAGGCGCGATAACTGTGGAGTTTATTGTAAAGACGATACGGTGTTCGTTTTATGATGCCAATGAAATATCCATGCACTCGATTTAAATGATGCACGAATCTCCGCATGTATCGTATGCGAGATTATATTTGGGAGGCAGAGGTGGCTTGGTCATTTGGCGATTCGGATGCATCATAAAATTTTCATTTTGAGAATTTCGTACCACAAAAATCACTATCACGTTTAAGTCTTGTCTACGATGATGGGTTCATTATCTGTGATGTTAGATCCCTTATTACGCAACGTGCAAATAGTATAGGTTATTTCAGAGTACCCTATAAAATTGTGGCTTGAATAATGTATTGCCTATTGTATATTATATTAAAACGAACAGAAAATTTTAAAATTTTACATTCCGTTATCCACCTCCCCCACTTTATCTTAATTTTATGAGAACTACACGAGAATTTATAACGGTAACCGAGTTATAGTTTCCATTACACAATTCTGTCTTTCTTGGTATCTCTAAGAAATTCCTATGAGTTATGAGTTGAAGTAAAAAGAAAGAACCTTTTTCATTATGGTGGACGCCAGTTTATTTTGGTAGGCTGCGGTACTCCAATAACAGCGTACCAATAAATTGGTTACTTTTGGCTTTTCTAAATGGCTTTGATAAGCTCTGTTAAATGACAAATTGTCCTCATAATTACAAGAGTTTCTTTATTTAATGTTATACTGTTCATGTTGATAGCCGAGCAGGTTTGAATGTTTTTAAATTAATTAATTGTGTTAATTCAATAACTGGTTCTCGGTATGACGTCGCGGTGCGATTTCCTGTCGGTGCCTTTTGCAACACCATTGTTATTTCTTCGACGCTCACGTCTCCATGAGGATCGTCACGTAACCACGAAGCATTTTAAGTCTCCAGGAGGTTTTGAGCCAATAATGTTTCAATATAGAATATCGAACCCTATTCTCATTGTTTTGTATGCTGATGCACAAATTTTGTTAACACGTGTGCATTTGAGGTTTTAAAAGTTTACAATTGAAATTAACTTAAAGCCTTAAATTGCTAATATCTGATGTGCTCAAATGGTAAAATGACGTCACAAAACTATTAAGCATCATTTTCAATAGCTGTGTATATAACATAATTGTTGTAGGTATATGATTTTTATCAAGTAGTCCTTTTGATATTGAGGAAAGTATTGTAATTGTTTATTTCTTATTGTTTGTCCTCTTATTGTTTCTATGAATATATATCGTTTTCCGTTGTTTACTCAGCCAGGTCAAGCGTCAAAGGCTCGACCTTTTCCTCTCGTTTGTACTGTTGTTACAATAACAAAGTCAATTACGCGGGTACGTGGACTTCCTTCTGCCTCGGCATCGCGCTAGCCACCAACGTATCTCCGCAGCGTTCTCTCGTGTGATGAGGTTCGCTTCTCGGAAAATCGCGCGGCGGGTGCCAAGAGGCGTGAGTGGGAAATTGCCGCGGCTTGAGGCCGCTGGAAGCGCTTTTCGGTGGGCGGTTCGCGCGTGAAGTTGATGCGCACGCGGCGCACCAGTCAGTGGCCGACCGCGAGCCGAGATAGTCGTGTCGCGCGTATCGGTTAAGTGTCAGTGCTTCGCCGCGGCGCTCGTCGCCAGTGCCAGTGTCCACATAAGATGTTTGCGTTCCGCGCAGTGTTTCCATTTTGTGATTGGGTCCGTTTCAGTGCCTAAGGTGGATTCCGGAGTGTACCAGGCCGTGGAGCACGCGCAGCGGCTCGAGCGCTCCCAGGCCATGTACGTCATGAATCTAGGTGAGCCCGTCCTGCTACCACGGATTCTGGATCCCCTCGCGGGGTCGTTTATCGGTGCCAGACGGAACCGGTATCCGGAGGCTCGACCCTCGCCGCGCACGGATCTCGAAAATGCCGCCGCGCGGCCGGGACCCAGTTTTTGCATGTGATACATAAACACGTCGCCTTTCTCTTTCACGTTCTCGACGTACCCTGGTGGCGGCGTAGGCCCGCCCCGGTTGCCCGATGTATAAACAACTTGTACGATTCCATTTCAATTTGTATCTTATTCATAGCGCAATCTTTATGCATATGTTGTTTTTATTACAGTTCACGTACAGCGTGTAGGCGTGTGTTGGTGTGTTTGCGCTATCGGTGTAGCTATTTTCGTCGCGCGCCTGTGTGCGTCCGTCGTACGAACGCGCACAGGTCCCCCTGTGTGCATGTCGTATCCGTGTTCGCCGTCTTATCATTTTCTTCGCTCGCCACCGACGCGAATCGCTTGCGCTATGCGCTCGGTCGCCGTTAAATGTATCGCCTCAGGTTCTCGCCGGCGCCGCCGCCAAGTGAAGCGTCATTTTCTTCCAATCACTAGGTACGAGCCGCGTTATCGACGAAACTTTCCGTTTCACCGTCGATAAACGCACGCCTCCGAAATTGTCGATAAGTGCACTCGTATCGGCACCGGCGTGTTGTCCATTGATGGCCGAGGTGCGGGCGTCGCGTCGGGCGCCGGTTGCGTGACGTGACGCGATTGCTCGCACCGCGGGCCATTGGGGAGAGCACACGCAGACGTCACGGTAGTGAACGAGCCCGTACAAACTTACGCGCGTCTACCGGGTGGGCTCTCATGAATGGCCCGTACGCGTTTGAGGTGTTTACAACGCTCAAAAACAAGCCGCACAAGGCCGACGGTGTCGCCAATGATATGGCCTACTACACGGACGTCGATGACAATTCATTTGTTAGGCGCTAGCTACCGTCGAATCGCGTTTCATTCAACGTGGTTTCGTTCTTTCTGTCAATGCCGATTAAGTGACAGGCATATCGGTAGACGCACATGTGGAAACTGGTCTTAGAAAACACTTTGTAAAGCAGAGTTACAGCTGTAAGTTATGCTTTGTCAAACATATTTAAATAATTGCTTACATATTAATATGTTATATGACATTACGAAGACATTACATGGCATTACGAAGGTTATTTATTCAAATGAATGCAGTTGATTGAGTATGTGGTTGGAGGGTGTTAGACTGGGAAAAGACCGAGAAAGATTTTGATGGACCGTGTGAAGAATGAAATGTCTGTGCAAGAGGTGAGTATTTAAATGAGGGTTGGTAAAGAAAAGAGGAAGTGAAGGAGATGTTGCGTTGACCCTACCTGCTTTGGGACCAGGGCTGCAGAAAAAGGAATGAGGTTTGAAGTCATTGCCTAATTTCACAATCGTTCTTCTTTTTGTGAATCCTTTTTAGTCAACTTAAAGCACCCGTCGCTTTGAAATTTAATAAATCGCTTCTGGTTAATGGTTTTTTTAAGATATCGGCAGTTTTCCTTATAAATAATTAATAGGTCCTAAAAACCTTGTGTTAAGTAATAATAATTCACGTAACTACTTGAAATTGTAAGTAACCTGATAATCCATTGTCAATACAAATAAATATAAACTTACTTTGACTTACGTAATGGTTGATCTTTTACTTATTTAGCAAACTTTAACCTTGAGGCAACTTGTTATAACACTTTGACTGTGACTTTAATTAAACATTTTGAAATTACATGCTTGTCAATCAAAAAAAAACCGTACGTTTCCATTATTACCATACCGTGATTGGACAAAATTTATAGCAAATAAATTAAATCAAAAATATATTTATTCAAATAGACGATTGCGCGTTCTTATGAATCGTCAAATTTTACATCAAAAATTATACATAATAACATCAAAAATTATATATATGTATAATAGAAATTAATCCTAAATTGTGTACACGGATGTCGTGTATTCTTGTCACAAATGTGCTAAATATCCAAATAAACGTTACCGTAAAAACATTACAGTAAATGCAAAAATCGTTACACAATCAATCAGCATATACATTAGTTATAGCGGTCCTAGATGTGTACCCTGTGCGACATCGCGCATTCACTGCGCTCGCACCCGTATCGACGGCCAAGATAACTTGCATGCCGCCGATAACACGCTCATTTAGTTGACTTGAACAACATTCGCGTCGGACGCTATCGAGACTGGCCCGCGCGAACATATAATTAATTCCAGCCGCAGCCAATGAAGTCGAACGCTTATGCAAATACCCCCATTTGAGTGTATATATATGCGTCTTCCGATGCAATAATTATTTATCTGTCTACTATTAACAGAACTCATGCTTTATGCTGTACGTCATATTTGGTTGAACTATTTTCGAAAGTGACTACAATAACAGGTCATATCATCTTGGTTTCTTAATAAGTTCATAACCACGTCATTGTATCATATCGAGGTTAGATTTTTACAAGTTGAATACCCCATGGAATGTTAATTTTACTTTTATAAAATCTGTAGAGTAAAAACATTTGTAACATAACGGAAATCTATAAAAAAAACTTTTATTTCAGTCAGAATGAAGTGGTTTAATATTGTCAACTATCTACTTCATCTTTGTTTTGGGTTATTAATTAAAAAAGAGGTAAATTTAGCAATCCCATTTTAACATATCACTGAAATGTAACTCGATCCACTTATTAAGATTTTTAAGAAGTTGTCAAATAGTTTTGGAAAACATAACAATGCTAAGGCTATTTGATTAATCCTAAGGTCAATACTTTATGCAGCATTTTTCTCACTGAAAAAGTAGCGCGAGGGCGGTAGGCCCTATTGGAACTGTTTTCCGCGGGTGCTGGTGGTGTCCGTTACTCGAAACCAGTTGTCCGGCCTGGAATTCTGCGCAGGGCCCGTAGACGTGCCGGCGCTGCGGGCTCCGGTCGCCGACCTCCTCCCGGAACTCGCACAATGCAGCCAGACCTGCATCTGTGCCGCATCACGCGATGCACTCACTTTGACTAGAATTTGGTGTAAGACGTATAAATCTTACACCCCAATGATTGATTGCATTGGGGAATATGCTAATCTGATTTTTTAAAGAGACGGCAAGTGTTACGAGATAAAGAATAAGGATAATGGCGTGCACCTGGAGAGCTGATCCACAGGTGCCGATTATCCAGAACTTGAATTTAACTAGAACTAAAACGTAACTCTTCGGCATTCTTTTATTTTGGATGTAATATGAAGCACGGTATTTTGCGCATTTCGCATACTTACATCCGGTCGAACTGAATGTGCTCATATGAAACGACTGGAATGATAAACACCATAAAATAACCGAACCGTAGTCGGGTGTAAGTTACCCGAGCTCAAACAAAGAAGGAGGATTATGAAGGCATGCAGAAACATCGCAAAGATAGCAAGCATAACGGTCGCCGTCTGGCCGCCGCGTTTTATTTCGGTTGCGGAACTGTCGCTCGTCAACCGCTGACGTAACGCGGAAAGAAAAACGCGATGCATGCCGCGAGCGGATCCAGCTCTCTCTGGAAGCTATATCTATTGATGTTTTCGCATCCCGCTCTATGTACCATGCAAAGACCCTCAAGTCTTTGCGCCAGCTTTCTGTATAGTTCGACGCTCTTTTCGGCAAACAAGACTGCCGGTCGATCCCCAAGGTGGCAAGCGACCAGGTTGACCAGGATTGCAGACAGTTTTTACCGTCGCCGTTTTTAAGTCTTCATAATTGGCAGGATTGTACATTTAAGAGGGTGGCCTATCCCACTTATCGCATGGAACGTATAAGTTGTACACTTTCATTTCACGTAGACTGACCAAAGAGAATATTTGTTACTTGTTTTGCTACGCTACTGCTGTTGCACAAACAGGCATAGGATCGGAATATATTTCTCACATCTCTCCAAACTTGTGAAGCATTGACTTCGTTCATTAAGCAACAACTAGGGTTTAATCGCGTTGTGACTGCGCAACGTCAGTGACGTCAATGCGGTTAAGGCGAGGCGCGATTGAGGGTCGGTGCCTGTATATTATTTCCAGGGGATTGGACCGTGAATCACAGCATTGAATTAAACGATACAAGAGTAATATTTTCCTGTCGGTGACATTTAGGTGGGCGACGTCACAACCAACGCGACCTCACCGCGGTACCTGACGTTATGTTTTTGGGTTAATTCATCAAAAGTTGCATGGTACATTCACGCGAACTGGTTGCGGTATTTCACACAATCATATCCTCACTTATTTGAAAAGTCGCTTATTTAACCGACTTCCGACGAATTCATACAATAAAGACTCGTTTCTCGCAATTGTCGTCTTTGTGTCGCTTGTTTTAATGTTTTTGACTCGTTTGATGTCACCGCTTGTTGTGTGGTGATGGCGTTTCGCTCGCCGCCCTTTAGATTGAAGTCGTTCTTGTTGTAGTTGTGTTTGCGCGGATTTTATTCTTTGTGTGTATGTTTTTATTTCGCACAGAACGTGTTTCGGCGTTCTTCTTCAATTAGCGTGGGCCGTGTTGACGTCCGGCGAGCAACGGCGCCGTGGATCGCTTCCAACTCGCCAATAATTAGCGCGTTTGATACTTGCGAGTTTGTTTTATATTTTTCTTTCGCAGTTTGTCAGAGCGGTCGACGAGAGACGTTTGTACTCTTGAGATTACTAAAGGAATGAAAGTAGGGAACTGATGAACCCTGTTTTTTTGGCTTTTTGGAAGGCGGTTCCGATTGGAAGAGTGTTAATTGATAGTCTTTTCTGACCCAGTGGATGGATCAGTAAGTCGACGTAGTTAAGTAGTAAAAATGAATTGTGTTATTTTTTAATTGAATATGTATTATTGTGATCATTCTGTAGCAATTCCGTCGTTTACCTACCTGGTTAAAACCGTTTTCCTTGACTAGCTTATTGTATGTTAAACAAAAACAATTTACGGATTTTATCGCGTTTAATTTTGAATTTAATTCCTGACGTTTCGAACCCTTTACAGAGTCCATGGCCACGGTACAGCTTATTGTAACTCGCGTATTATTTGGCCTATTTAATGTTATTATTGAAATGTGAAACGGTGCCAACCTTGATATTGTCCGCTCGGACATATTTTTTTGAGCGTCACATCAGCGAAGCTCGCGACGGCGTCGTCGGATGCTTACGTCAGTTGTGCTGGATGTATTCGCTTCGGGAACTTGGCCCCGTTCCGGCGTCACTTTGGCGTGCCTTTCATTCAGATTTGCTCTGAAATGAAATTATTACATTTGCTTCAATTATACCTATAAATTCAGTTAGTAGTGTCGGGGATTGGTGAAATTGACACACAATCTAAATTCGAATCTAAGAAGCGAGTAAAGAGTTTGTTTCACGATACCGTCTCAGTAAACGGAGCTCAGGGTCTTTTATCCATAATCTATTTCTATCTTTTAATAGTTAAAAAAAAAAGTTCGCATCTTGTATCTTGTTTAATAGCTTTTGTAGGACGCCACGAGCTGGCGTTGACGGTCAAGGTTTGATGTAATTTATTTTATCTTTTTTATACCATCAACGGCAATTCGTTCGGCGGCAGCGAGCCGTAAACTTGTGCCTTATGCTTCCGTATCGCGGCCGCTCGGAAAAAGGAAGTCGGTTTCTGCGTCGCCCGTTTTTATTCAGTGTTATTGAGACTGTTTTTGTCGAAAGTCGCTGAAGCAATGAGTTTTATCGAGGGCCCGTTGCGTTCTTGAAACGGAGTAATTGGTGGAATTTTTTAATGATTGATATAATGCCCCTGTTTCGCATACTTATTTTAACTTCTTTTTTTTTCAAACTGACGACTTTTACTGTAATAAGTACTGATCCACAATACCTGAATATATATATTTTTTTAATAATTTGAATGAATGACTTTTGCCATTATTACCCTCGATACATCTACAGTATCAGTATTTACACTGTCGGCTCTGTCTCTGTCGTTTTTCTTGAGAGTAATCATAGTGAGTGACCTTTCGTAAGGTCACGGCGCCCGTGGGGTGGCCGGAGCCCAATTTTCAAAAGGTTGTCAACATATCTGGAGCCCTCGGGTTTAGCAGATGTCCATGGGCGGCAGTATTCACTCAACATCAGGCGAACAGTCTGCTCCCTTGGCAACTTTTCACATAAAGAAAAGGATCGGATGCAAGGGTGCGTGGGAGGGTGTACATAAATGTTGACCGCCAACAATACTAATGGAAAGAAGTAACTGTTTGTTCGTCTTTTGTTGTGATTGCGAAGGGCTCCTTTGCCCACGTTGCCCACAAAGCCCACGCTAACCTTAAGTTGACGTCGACGTCGTTTGATTATCATGGATGCAATGTGCTTTGTTACAATCGACTGTTGTTTTCCAGCTAATGTAACTGCGGCGGTGTGTGGGATCCAATTATTGTGGAGAACGTACGATGTTTTTCAACCGTTATCATGAACTTGCATTCACCGTATACACATAACCACTTGGTATTTGTTGCGTAATCACGAATACATTTTGTGAAGGGGTCGTTTTGGTTTCGAAATGCTTTTTTGTACTTAAGTCGAGACGTAATGCTACTGCAAGCAAATCTTTATCTTTTATATTAGATTTAGATTAAAAAGTCGTTTTCATATTTCGTATGTATATGCATGTCGCCGTGCGGGTGAAAACTTTTTTAACGCCGCGCAATATGGACATGCGTCATCTTTATTAAAACATCATTGCACGAAACATTGTGCTCTCTGTCCGTTTGTCACCAGGCTGTTTCTCGTCAACCGTGATAGTAAGACAGTTGAAAATTTCACAGGTGATGTATTTCTGTTGCCGATATAACAACAAAAACAGAATAAAAAATATTTAAGTGGGGTTCTCATACAACATACATGATGTTTTTACCGTTTGTATAGATAATGGTACGGAACCCTTGGTGCGCGAGTCCGTTTCGCACTTGGCCGGGGTTTTTTTGTATAAAGTGCCACGCGTCGGGCGTTGAAGGAGAACCGCTTGAATACCTGGGAGATAAACGAGTTTCTATAAATGTTCGTAGTAAACAAATCCGCGTCGGGGCTGTATGCGTCATGCGTGGGACCGCTCTCCAATGCCTCCGTAAATGGAAAGCTAGTGCCCTGCCGTTAAATGGTGTTACCTTATAAGATAAATGGTGTCGCCCAATTTTGTTGTTGTTTACGTTTAATTTCGCTACTCTTACAACTCATAGACCGGGCATGTGGCAGATATAAATGGTCGATGTGGTCAGGCCGTAGGCAAACGTGTATTTGCCACATTGGCGGTGTCCTAAAAAGTATTCCATGTAAGAAGGTGCAAGAGGCAAAAGAGACGTGTTGCGGAAAGAGACTACCTCTGACTACACTTACAGGTTTATGTATGTGTGTTAAATATCTTTAAATATATTATTGTTATCTTATCAGTTATATAAATATCTGCAAATGGTGCTTTATCGTAATACGCTTAAAGGAATGACTATCGTCTGTTTTGAAATTAGCTAATTAATTAGACTAGCATGCGCTATCGCGACTACAATCCTTTCGGAGGAGTGGAGTGGAGTAGACAGTTTCGAAGTCGTGGCAAACGAGTAAAAAGTAAAGTAACAGCCTATACATGTCCCACTGCTGGGCAAAGGCTTCCTCTATACAGAGGGTATCAGAGCGTAGTTCACCACGCGGCCGCACTGAGGATTGGCGGACTGCACATATCTTCGAAATATTTTTTTTGTTATTATTTCGAAAATATGCAGGTTTCCTCACGATGTTTTCCTTCACCGCGGAGCACGTGATAAGTCAGCACTTAAGTTAAAAACTTATTTGGTGCCGGCACCGGGGATCGGGTCGGATCGAGTATATTGAATTAAAGGCGAGCGTCCGGACTCTGAGCTTATCACGACTCAGCAAACGAGTAGATCGCAAAAATTATAAAACACTTTTTGTCATTTGGACAAACACGAATATACAGCCTAATATAGGTTTGATACGAACACGCAGTAGTTTAGGCCACGAATGGGCGGGCTCCTCCGGGAGAGACCACAACCTCGCAGAAAACCAGCGTGAAGTATACTCTCGCTTTTCGTCTGGTCACCTCAGTCACTGGAGCCAATTTCTTTAATGTTGGCAACGCAGCCGAACACGTCGGGTGAACCGCCTGCTCGCTTGCCAACTTTCAACACAAGCAGGCTCTAGTTCAAAAGTTCCACTTCGACATGAGTCACTGAAATTGAATTTCAACAGCATTGGAATAAGTCAATAAAATCAAAAGTTGGAAACCAATCACCCTTGACCTCTCATTCGGCGCGCGTTCGAGAGGTCAGCCCGAATGCCCTGAATGCCTTCTTGTTTTGGGCGGTGAAAGAATGATGCTGGAACGGCTGACGGCCATTATTCGGTTCAACACCTGATGACGTAATAGCTCATTACCAATTCTATTTTTAAAGATTCAATGTAGGATGAAACTATCTGCATCCAAGGACGTTCAATTTATGAACTATGTATGCACGGTTTTCATATTTTATTTGTTATACATGCCATATAAATAATTATTTATTTAATTTTATTTTTTTATGCGAAAAGTTGCCAAACGAGCAGACGGGTCACCTGATGTTAAGTGAATACCGCCGCCCATGGACATCTGCTACACCTGAGGGTTACAGATGAGTTGACAACATTTTGAAAATTGGGCTCCGGCTACCTCACTCACCAGACGAAACGCTAAAGTATTTGTCATACTTCCACTTTACGCTGGTCTTCTGTGAGGTCGTGGTACTTACCCGGACGGGCCTGCCCGTTCGTGAAACAGCCGAGGCTGCTTGGCCCTACCACCGTATAAATATATTTCTAGAGGAATCGGAACGTACGTACGTATAGACTGATTGAAGTTTGTAATGAACCAATTAGTATGAAGTAAACCGTCTTAACACGTACGTAGTTTCTTTCGTCAAATGCCAGTTAAAATTAGACCTTAGCACGTAAACAGTACGCATAGTGTTTGACAAGTTACACAGACATAGTTGACAGGTACAGTTTGTATGGGAAAGTAAAATTATTGCTATTTCGAATGCAATGCAATTTTTCCATAAGTTCTCATCGTTTACCTTCCCTAAAATTAGCCAAATCGGTCCAGCCGTTCTCGAGTTTTAGCGAGACTAACGAACAGCAGTCCATTTTTATATATTTGTCATAATACGTACTGAAACAAAGTGAAACGATTTGTTTGTGTTACGGATTTGGGCCGGCGCTATTGAGTTGTTGTGACAGTTTGGCGAAGGTGGCCCAAAGCAGAAGCGGACCACGGGCCCGGCCCACTTCGGTGCCTTCTCTGTACTGCATTGAATCTCCGTTAAATTTGATAGTGACCGTGACGACTGTTTATATTAAGTCCAGCACTCTGGGGCCCTAAAAGAGTGCAATGCATACTCTGCCGCTACGTTCTAATACAAATATAGGCTTATGAATATCGCAGTTCTTAATGTTGCAATTAAAATTTTCTCTGAACAAAATTTGCTCAATTGGTATTCTTTCCCTTTGAGGTATCTAAACTATCTGTGGTAAACCTAACATGTCCACTTAAAATTGGTTAAACCAACCAAAAAAAACGGATGTGTGAAATAAGTAGAATCTTCTTATTTGACGTTGTTGTGGTTGAACTTTACCTGGAGACAATACGCCTATGTTGATTCATAGCTTTAGAAACAGGGCCACAAGTTCCATTTGTATGAAACCGCTCGTCCGATCCTGTGGTTCGGATGTAACCAGTGGCGACCGGACACGGTGGTGTCCGGTCGCCGAAACAGGGCCACAAGTTCCATTTGTATGAAACCGCTCGTCCGATCCTGTGGTTCGGATGTAACCAGTGGCGACCGGACACGGTGGTGTACCACGCTGTCCAGCGGGCGGGTATTTATAGCGGCCCCCGCGGCCCGTTGTAATTGCGTCGCGGCCGCGGGCAGGAAGCGCTAATGGGTCGGTGGCAGAGGTCGCCACGCCGAAACCCTCCGGCCCGCACCACCACCTGCCGCCCGCCACTGGATCTACGGCTCTCGCACTACGATCCATCATAATGCATTGACGATTACAGCGTTCAGTTAAGAGACTGCTGTTCATTAATACTGTTTAACTCTAACACAGTATATCGAAGCTTAAGTGAGATATCGGATATATAAAAAAAAAACTTAAATTGTGATCGCAATGACTCCGTAACGCAGTTGCCAAGGTATTGGCTTATGCAGCCGGGGTCGTGGGTTCGATTCCCACATAAAGCAGCTGCTTATATATTAAAAGTATTATTATATATCTTACATTCATCATGTTTTGATGTGATAAAAAGTGGTTCCGTGCTTGAATTTACAAACGGAACAGCTGATCTCTGAAATTTCGGAAAGTTCTATGGACTTGGTAGTTGTATTCATATTTCATAAAGGGAATATAAAGGTTTGTATTATTTTTTATCTCTTCTTATTTATATCAACTTTAACTTTCCAAGCCAAACATTAGCCTTGTAGGTCATTGACGAAAAAGTTATGTGAAACTCGAGATTTTTTTAAAACAATAATTAAAATTTTAATAAAATCATAATCGTAAACTACAGTCACCGATCACTTTGACTGTTCCGGGACAATTATGCAGACGGTTAGATTGTGGTCGGTCGATGCGCGTGTGTCAAAATAATCCATACTTAATATTATAAATGCGAAAGTAACTCTGTCTGTCTCACTTTCACGCCAAAACTACTGAACCGATTTAAATTTTGGTACACAGCTATCTGTGTACCAAAATTTATTTAAATCGGAAACCTAAACTATTTTAGAGCCTGAGAAAGGACATAGGCTATTTTTTAATTGGAAAAAACTTTAAAATATACATATATTTTAAAGAAAGATATAAAAAGAAAAAATAGATAAAGAAAGGGCTTCACCGCGAGCGAAGCCGCGGGCGAAAAGCTAGCTCTTAATATTTGTACAAGAATTTAATCTATAAATACGTTCAGCTGACGCGTACGTCGTATTTGGTGAGCAAACAATTGCTATCGTCATGATGATGACGATGCTCGATTCAAGCAGACGCCCCTTCTAGCTGTCGAAGTAAGAAGGCCGACTTGAAAACACTTCTCTCGCTCTAACCAGCGCCAACCGGAGATGGTCCACTGCCGTCGCATGTTTGCCAAGCCACCGCCATTAACGTCATCCGTTTAATATTGAAATACCCAATAATCTGTTAAATAACATGAAATAATTTTGACAACTAACCGATCGTTACACCTGTGTGTTTTCATTGTCACCCGATATTTCGATTTATCAAGAGATCGATGATAATAACAAAATTTAGCTATACTCATTCAGCACTTTTCGATGTATGGACAGATTGATTAATGAATTTTTTTTAAATAAAAATGATGATTGTGATTGTCAAACTAACAATAAGCCAGGAAATTACGTGGGCGAATATAAATAAAGCATATTTAGAACATATAATAATGATTCAAGAATAAAGAATACAATACTTGTCACCGACATAATATTTGCACAAGAAGAATGAAGGGCTCTATTATTACTATCAATTAAATACCTTCTTTCAGCTTATCGACGAGATAGAGAACAAATTTGTAAACCCATTGGAAGAAGTATATGATGTTTTTGCATCGGCGTGTCACAAATGGAGCAATGAGACGGACGAATCTCGTTAGATAAGCAAGGTTTGCGCTGCACGGCTTAATCTGTTCCGTATGGTTACGGGGCCAAGGGTTGGATTGGCGTGCTCCATTTTGACAGCTGTCGAGCGTCGACGTGCCAATTGATAGCTACCAATTTGATGGCATTATTCGTGAGCGAGCGAACGAGCCCAATTGCTCCGCGATGAGTCGATAAGTCGTCAGTTTGTATACTCGAATGTGAAGCATACCGGTACCTACTTTAAGAATCGTTTTTATGTAAGAAAGTGGCAAACGTGCTGGCGGTTCACCCGATGTTAAGTGATAACCGCCGCCTATGGACATTTGCAACATCCGTAGGGTTGCAGGTGCGTTGCCACCTGTTAATAAAGCGGGTTCCGGTTACCTCACTCACCAGACGAAACACAGAAGTGTAACACTTCTACTTCACGCCGGTCTTCTGTGAGGTCGTGGTACTAACCCGGACGGATCTGCCCATTGGTGCAACAGCGAACACTGTTGCGTGGCATAACCACAGTAAAAAAAATTAAATAAATTTCATACTTTCATACAGTCACAAATTTCTTGACTCCGAACGTAAAGCTGTGCTGCCAGATATCAGGGCAGAACAAATGTAATATTTGACGTTCATCTCAGCTGTCGTAATTTGACTAGATGGAAATAAGGTAAAATAAAAAATATGACGCATATACAATTAACTCTTTATTTAGCCTGTAATTGCTGACATCCGCCTCGATAAGTTTTCATAGCCCGCAATTACACACAATTAAATGCACACTGCAAATACAATTTCCTCATACCTGTCAATAGTAATTTGTGACACGAACAATCGATATTGTGACTTCGTCCACGGTATGCAATCCACAAGAGCGGCCGTCGATTGTTTGACTTAGTATCTACTGTCTCATGGGTTGGTTATAAATCCCAAAGACTGCTGCGACCTAGAAGAGAGCTAGATAGCCTCCTCCAAACCAATGAACCTATCGAAATTGACGTTCCATTAGAGGTACATGATTGTTTGGTTACCAAACCAGTTCCCGACTCCCAATATTGGTTTATATTCACCGCCATCGATCGGTGAAATTGCAAAACTTTTACACGGTTCGCCCATTTCGCGTTCGTTTTCACCGCGTCAGTTCAGCCAACGTTGATCGACGAATGTCGGCTATAAATAACTAACTCTACGATAGTCCGCAGAAAGATTTCCACCGGCTCACGTAACTGCGGCGCGTGTTGTTGTTATAGATGAGTCCAAACATCGCAATGAAAATACACTATCGCCTCTAGCGAATCTTACAGGAGACTGCTACTCTTCAACATAATCAGTTGCGATCGGCAAATGTAAAAAATGTTCTGGATAAGTTGCAGGAAGGTTTGAATGTCTTTTCGAAGAGGAGCCAATAGAACAAGAATATGACATAACTATGTAGTAAGTTGTATTTTGATGTGATTATTAGAAAAGGCCTCCGCTTCTGTTGTGTTACGTCGTTAAGCCTGTTTATCCACACCTCTGATAAATTAATCCAATTTAATTCGACCAATCTATAACCAATTATCAAAAATAAATTGATCAATCATTCGTGACGTTTGCCTAACTGCCGGAGGAGATTATCGTTACAGTACAACTGGTCACTTGATAACGAAAGATTTAATCAAGTCAATTTGGTTTTTATTCTCCGTCTAATCAGAATCCAATATAATTAATCGATTTTATATACCCCTCGTTGCAAGCCGCTGCTTGATTTTTGAGGTTGTACTTGTAGTTATAAATAAGAAGAGAATACAAAAGTTATCTCAAGAGAAGTATTGGAACACTGCAAGAAGTCTTTCTAAAATTGTAACGGCGGCAAACATTCAATTTATCAATAAAACAATAGGCGTGACGTTGTCGTTTGTAATTAAAACATATGCTAACACGAATCGATTAACATGTCAATCAATGCGTCGGTCCACCACCAATTAATTCAATGTGGCTCAGTCATCCTTATTATATTATCCGGAAGGCGTGCGCTTTCGCAATTAGCGGCGGTGCATTCCTCGACTATGTGGCCGCGGACGAGCGCAATGGTGGAACAATTAGAGGGATCGATGAATGGAGAGAGGGCGCGCGAGGCGGCCGCACCGGAGCGCGCTTGGCCGCCTTCCAATCAGGTGCGAACCGTTTGGCCATCTCTAATAATAAACGGGCCGGAGCTCGCCGTTTATAGACTAACCAGAATAGCGCGGCGTACGGACGGACGGGGCGGCGGACGGACGCGGACGGCCGTAAAAATGTAACGCCACCGATTTAGATGTGCAACGGCGTTAAGCCACCCGCCGAAATAGAAACGCCGCGCTCGAATCGCACCCGGCTCCAACCGGCCTCGGTCTGTGCGATTGGCTTCTACATCTGAGTTGGCGCGTGTGTCAACATTGACTGCGTTGATGCATCGATCACTAGCCTTAGTAGGTTTGTTGCTAAAAGTCGACCGATTTTCATGCATGACATTCAATCGGTGAAGGAAATGGCTTTATGTATACGAGTTGAACATTTCGGTAATATGTCAGTGAACCCCTTTTTTTGTGGGGTTGAAGTAAAACAGTTGCACAAAAAGCTATTCGAGTAGTTCTCGCCTAAGGGAAACGGAAAATCAATCCTGTAGTGAGCCCGCAGTTTATCACCGATTCTCCGTTTTGTATATTGTTCAGTTGCGTCCATTTGCGTGTATTATTTAGCCCTGCTTCCATATTATAATTATGCGTTACCTTTGTGTGTTCTGAAAATGATATTACGACCGGGAAGTCTGTTCGTCCCATACCGCGTGTCTCTTTTACATTAAACTGTGCCCATTGCTCTACTGTTGCCGCCACAGGGCTGTTGAACGTAGACTGAGGTAGTGAAGTAGGAGGAGTCCTACTTCCTAAATGTGTAGGGCACTCATTGCAATCGCAAAACAGTGGCGTGGCGTAACTCAACTTCCGGTGCGCCGGTGCGATCGCTTGCCAACCCCGTTCGCCGGAAACGAGGCGTACGACTTTCATGCTCCGCATTCTTTTCTGTTTATCGACTGCGTTATGTCTCGTGTTATGTTCACTTTAATAATTTTTATTGTTTCGTTTAAATCGATAACAATGACGTAAATCATACATTCGCTGTTTTTTGTCAACCGACTTCAAAAAGGTGTTTTTTTTTTATTATTTTCGTTACCTTAGAACCGCGTCCTTTCGAAAATCTATTCGGAAAATTCTTTTTCTTATTTGTTTGAAAGGGGAAGTTTTCAAGTGATCTCATTCCCATTTTAATTTCATCGGCATTGCACCTTTGATATCAAAATTACACCAGTGAATTCTTCAAAATAAAACGTACAGTGAATTAGATATTCGAAGTACGTTTTGAGTTACAAAAGATTACATGCAACCAATACGGTCAATGTTTATGATCACATTTAACGTAGAAAACTTTTTTAGTAAAAAAGTTAGACTGTGGAAAGTCCACACATCAGTCTTCGCTGTTACACGAATGGGTAGTTCCGTCCGGTTAAATACCACGATCCCACAGAAAACCGGCGTGAACTAGATGTGTTATACTTCTGCGTTTCCTCTGATGAGTGAGGTACCCGGGGCTAACTTTATTACAAGGTAAGGCAAGTCATCTGCAAATCGGGTGTTGCAAATGTACGGCAGGTATCACTGAACATCAGGTGAATCGCCAGCTCACTTGCCACATTCTCACATAAAAAAAAGTAAAACCTACGAACGTCAATTTGTCCAAACGATGTCTCGGTTGTTACCGTAACAAGAAACGTTACGAAACGTTCGTTATGCATAAGCAATGACGGTGGAGGAGCATTGCTATGGAGCCGTTGGCTTCACGGTGTACCCTCGCGTAAACGCGACCGTTGGTGCAACGATTGATTTGTATGCGCCGCGCTGCGACCGCGTGAGGCCGCGCCCGGTTATTGCCACGGGGAGACTCGCGCGCGTAGGCTAGTGACCTACAGTGCGACTTGTGCACGCGACGCACTTTGCTCGATTCCCTCGTCCCACGTCTGACGGGGTCACTCTTTCCGTCTGACGATCCTCTCTGTCTGTATTTTCTCGTTTTTATTTTTTATTTGAGAAAATGGCAAACGAGCTGGCGGTTCACCTGATGTTAAGTGATAACCGCCGCTCATGGACATTCGAAACACCCGTAGGGCTGCAAATGCGTTGCCATCTGTAAATAAAGTGGGCCCCGGCTACCTCACTCACCAGAAGAAACGCGGAAGTGTAAAACTTCTACTTTACGCCAGTCTTCTGTGAGGTCGTCGTACTTACCCGGACGGACCTGCCCATTTGTGCAACAGTGTTGCGTGGCCCTACCACTGTAATCGTGCGATAATTATGTGAAGGTCTCTTAGGGGTCAGAGCACTTATCTCGAAAGACTCCATCACTATATACTGTCTTCATCCATTCTTCATCTGGACATTCGTATATCTTCAATCAATCAAAAATCTTTATTCAAATAGACGCTTGCGCGTTCTTATGAATCGTCAAATTTTACATAAAAAATTATACATAGAGGTTCTCGTAAGGTACCACGGGTTCGGAAAGCAGTTTCTGTTGAGAAGAGACCGGCAAGAAACTCAACAGTTGCTCTTTTTCAAAGATATCAGTTTACAATATAAAATACCGGTATAATAGTCTTATTCTACCCTACATGACTCTCTGGATTCTTCCATACGTGGTCCCGTGGGCTGAGTATGTTCCTTCAGTGGTGGATTGTAAATTCGGATTGCGGGATCGTAGAAACGCTAACAAGTCCGGGTTAAAAATAGGATCGTCAGTGGTATGCGATGAATCAATATGATGATGTCTTTGCGCTATCCAGTAACTTTGAATTGTTTCTTTTTTCGACATAAACTCTCCATGTCATTGATAGTACTAATGATAAATAGTGATGTAAACTTAACCGTAACGGTAGCAAATACTTTAAAAATTCATTAATGATTAACATTCAAACGTTTATCCGCAGGTCGTGTGATGAATAATTCAAGAACATTTAGAATTGCATAATACTTTCCTATTATACCATTACACATATGGGATTTTTTGTACATTTCCCTTCTATTCTGTGTAAGGTATTGTCGATACTGTTTAGGGTTCCTGTTTGAATTTCAACCATACATGGAACACTCATGAAATGGTGTGAAGAATAACGTTTGATTGTAATGTTGACGATTTTGAGCATAACTCCTGTATTTCCCTGAAACATTTTCTATATTTGCTTCAAATGTTAATTTTGTGTAAATACTTTAGAATATATTTTTGACACAAAATTATATTTGTATGGTCATAATAATGTAAGTGGAAACCTCGCGTATTGGAAACAGAGGAGGACGCCTATACATGCTTACAGTATTAACCTTGGGGCGTCTAAAAGAATAGAGGTTTTCAAAGAACAATGCCCATTTTTGACCTGATTGTGTATAGAGGTGAAATAAATATTAAAATTTAGCTAATTTCATTTTATAGTAATTACACTAATCACAATGTTAAAAGAAGGTCAACAGAACTATATACAAAAATTGTTAAAAAAATACAGAATTTTATACCTACAGGCCAAAACAAGACCGCAGTTTCAAAGTAGTCCTCAAAAATATCCACCCCTCCACTGACATAGAAGAAATAAAAGCTGAATTAGAAATGCAAGGACACAAAGTCACTAACATTTGGAATGTGAAACAAAGAATACTGTTTCAGGAAGCCCAAATGCATTAAATGTGCTGGAGACCATGCATCGTCCAAGTGTGAACGGAAAGAAAGATCCGATTCAGTTAAATGCGTACTCTGCGATGGTAACCATCCTGCGAACTATAAAGGTTGTTCAATATATAAGGAGCTCCAGAAAATTAAATATCCTACCCAACCAGCAAAACATCAGCAAAGAATGTAGTCAATAAACAAAGTGGACACTTTTAGGCAGCAAGACCAACCAACCTACAAACAAGTGTTAATAACCAATAAACAATCACACCTGTTAACAATGAAAATCCAAATGAATTACCACAAGTCCAATCAAACAACAACAACATGAAAGAAATAATGAATACTATGACACAACTAATGCAACAATTAATAACAATAACAAATCTCCTGATGGAAGTCATGACCAAGTTGCAACCTTCTGCTCATTAAAAATAGCCCTTTGGAATGCCAACGGGCTCTCTCACCATGTCTTAGAAGTGGAGACATTTTTAAAAACCAATAAAATTGATATCTTGCTAATATCTGAAACACATTTTACAAAAATGAATTACCTCAAAATCTTTAACTACAAATTTTACCAAACAATGCATCCGGATGGCACAGCCCATGGAGGATCCGCAATACTAATCAAGAATAATATTAAACACCATGAGATTGAGCCATATAAAACTCCAGAGATACAAGCCACAAACGTTGTGGTCGAGGATTGGCGGGGACACTTGACTGTTACTGCACTGTATTCTCCCCCAAAACATGCCATCAAAAAAGAAAACTACGTAAGTTTTTCAAAACGCTAGGACCAAGGTTTATTGCCGGTGGAGATTATAATGCTAAGAGCACTCAATGGGGCTCTCGCCTAACAACTCCCAAGGGACGCCAGTTACAGGCAGCTATAACTGATCTACACCTGGAAACGATATCGAATGGGAAACCAACTTATTGGCCGACTGACCCAAAAAGAATCCCTGACCTAGTTGACTTCAGTGTCATAAAAGGAATTCCTACAAATTGTTTTAAATGTACCTCTCTTCAAGACCTCTCATCTGATCATGGTGTAGTTCTACTCGAGGTCGCACAGGAATTCGTATACGTTAAACCTGCAGCAAGGTTACATGAACGTAGGACAAACTGGGATATGTTTCGTTCCATAGTGGAGTCTACAATCAATACTAATCTGCCTCTTAAAACCGAAGAGGATATTGCAGCAGCGGTCGAACATTTCAACGAGTGTGTTCAAAAGGCTGCTTGGGATAGTACTCCTATTGTTAAGAAACGCACGGAACCATACTACTCAAAACCTATTAGAGAACTAGTTGCCGAAAAAAGGCAGGCTCGCAAATTATGGCAAAATACCAGATTTCCCCGAGATAAAACACGGTTGAACTACTTAACGACAAAACTTAAAAAACTTTTATATATGGAAAAAAATTAAAACGTACAGAACCACTTACGTAATCTAGATGCAACGACTACTAGTGACTACTCTCTTTGCAAAACAACCCAAAGAATTAAAAGACCTACCGTCTCTAATCCACCAATACGCAAAAAGGACGGTTCCTGGGCAAAAAGTGACCTAGAGAAAGGTAAATCCTTCGCCTCTCATTTGGCCGATGTCTTCGTACCAAACACTGCCCATAACCCATCGGAATCCAAAGGTGATGAAATTATTAACTTCCTAAATGAACCTTACCAACTAGACTTACCAATTGAAAAGATCATGATACGTGAGGTCACAGAAACCATTAAAAATTTAAATCAAAATAAAGCCCCTGGATACAACCTAATTACAGCAAAAATACTCCGTGAACTACCTGAAAAAGTTATAATTTTTTTAACACACCTTTTCAACTCCATATTGATCAGAGGCATCTTCCCACCGCAATGGAAGATAGCGCAAATTAAAATGATCCTTAAACCTGGCAAAGCTCCTGAAGATGTATCCTCCTACAGACCAATTAGCTTGCTACCCATTCTGTCAAAAATTATGGAAATACTGTTTTCAAAACGATTGAATATAGTAATAACACAAAATAACATCATTCCAGACCACCAATTTGGTTTTAGAAAACATCATGGTACAAAAGAACAGGTGCATAGACTGGTTGAAGAAATCCATAAAGCCTTCGAAAATAAGAAATACTGTTGCGCAGCATTTTTGGATATAACCCAGGCCTTTGACAAAGTTTGGCACGAAGGTTTATTACACAAAATAAAAAACTTACTCCCGACAAACTATTACATATTCTTAAAATCATATCTTGCTGACAGATTTTTTTTACGTTAAGCAAGGAGAGGATATAACCAAACTCCATAGAGTTCAGGCAGGAGTGCCACAAGGAAGTGTACTTGGTCCAGTTCTCTATCTTATTTTTACCGCAGACCTGCCCATGACAGACGGCGTTGTGATTGGCACTTTTGCTGACGACACAGCAGCCTTAACTTCCCATGACGATCCAGCACAAGCAAGTAACATGCTTCAACGCTCTCTAAACAACATCACGAATTGGTTAAACACATGGCGAATAAAAGCAAACGAATCTAAGTCTATACAAGTGACTTTCACAACGCGACGAGAAACATGTCCCCCTGTATGGCTCAACGGAGTACAGATACCCCAAGCAAATGAAGCCAGATACCTTGGGCTTTATTTAGATCGTCGTCTGACTTGGAAAAAACATATCTTTACAAAACGAAAAGCACTGGGAATCCAACTAAGGAAAATGTACTGGCTACTGGACAAAAAATCACAGTTATCACTGGAAAATAAATTTCTTCTATACAAATGTTTTTTGAAACCAATCTGGACTTACGGAGTACAACTTTGGGGCACAGCTGCCAACTCAAACCTGGAAATACTTCAAAGATTCCAGTCCAAAATGCTGAGGATAATAACTAATGCTCCTTGGTTCATAACAAACCAACAACTTCACCACGATCTAGAAATCAGAACAATACAAGAAGAGATTAAATACTCAATAGAATCATACAAGAACAGATTGGACTCTCATCCAAACTCCTTGGCTTCAAACTTAATGAAAAGTAACCCAACATTTAAGAGACTAAAAAGAAAGTCCCCTAGAGATTTATAGGAAATATGATAAACAATGGGCACACGTCACTGGACCCACTGCCCTGCAAGACAATCTATTCTAAATACTTAACCTAATGCTTAATGTTCATAGAAACAGATTGCATTAATACAAAAAAAAAAAAAGGTCGGGGAAAATAATATTTTTTGATATTTCTTTACGCTTATTTTACTTCAAGGGTAAACATATTACCATGTTTTGAACGCACCTTAACAATCCTTTGCATAGGACGTTCCATTTCTAACACTACCTACTTGACTATATTCAACTTTTTCTGAGTTTTGTACGTGATTTTACGTTTTAGAGAAGTGAGTAAGCACGTAATTGACAGTATTCGTATAAAAATTAAGATCAATTCTTATTAGTAGTACAGATTTATTAAAAATAAAATAATAAATTATTAATGCAGCATGTAATAAAGTTCGCACGGCTGACGTAAATGGATTTTTTTGACATTTGACAGTTCTGCGAGTGACTCATACTCATCGCTATTCGCCAGTAATTGTGAGTATTTATGTTTATTATTCTCAGTCTAAAAATGTCAATCATATCCTAATCAAACTAACAAAGCTCCTATAAAATATACCTGTGACATAACACAAACAAATGTTCAAAAGATCTATATATCCAAAATATGTATTATAAACTCAATGTATGTTTTTTTTATTTCAGATTACTGAGGAAGATTACATTTGTAAATCTTGTAATGAACTCTTTATGAGAATAATAAACCAGGAATTAACAAGCTGTGATGTTGCTCAAGCTTCAGGATTATCTCAACCAGGCCAAAGAACAGTTTTTGATAATCCTTCAGAAAAGCAAAGACAGATAAATGCTATTATACAAACAAGTTCACATCACATATTCATGTTATCATACAAAAGAGAAAGAATCTAGAGTAATAGTATCAAGTTTTATACTGGCAAATGATTAACATCACATATTCATGTAGAAAAAGTACGAAAAGATTGTCGCCGCTGTGGGAATCGAACCCACGTCTTTGGCATTCGCGGCCTGACGGTCTTATCAGCCGTTTAGCTCAGTGGCTAGAGCGTCAGGCCGCGAATGCCGAAGACGTGGGTTCGATTCCCACAGCGGCGACAATCTTTTCGTACTTTTTCTACATGTTTTAATGTTCAATCTTAGGTGCAGAGATTAGCACTATAAAAAACTTTAAAATTTATAAAAAGCAATGGCGACATCTCTCGTTCGAATTATCGTTGTAAAACGATATTCGAAATTGTTTGTATGCTGGAAAGGATATAACAATAGATTCGCCAAGCATTGCTTCAAATGCTAAATAACAATGTAGAAAGAAGGCTTTAAGATTTTCGTCGCTGTGGCTATCAGCCGTTTAGCTCAGTGGCTAGAGCGTCAGGCCGCGAATGCCGAAGACGTGGGTTCGATTCCCACAGCGGCGACAATCTTTTCGTACTTTTTCTACATGTTTTAATGATATTAATTTACTAACTTAAAGGTAGTCTTTCTGCTATACCTTGTAACTATACATACACTTTCATTATCAGGTTTTTAAATGTATGGGAAGTGGGCATTGTTCTTTGGCTAGTCTATTTATACATACATCGCTACACAATTGTGATAGCGGGTGTCTTACATCACTGCAAAGCAAATCTCGTACGTAAACGACAAAAATAGAATTTATGGACACATTGTTGTTCAAATTGGAGTGGATAGTGTTCGCTTCGTTAGAGTAGATTACAAATTATAACGTGGCCCCGTGACGAGCGATAACCGTCTGTGCGGCAAAGCTTTAAGGTCGGATTTCGTGCGTTAACGGTTTCTTTGTCATAATTGTGCGTGATAAACAATCTTGCTGGCGACATACAATCTGTCATAGCAGTGTGTGCTTTAACCAAATATGGACTTAATTTCCTTACGATAGCGCAGACCACTGGTGTCATATTAAGTCTCCGTGTTCGCGATTTCTATTTGCTAATGGTTTATGTCCACGTGTGCAGGACGTGGTTACACTCGAAGTTTACATGGGCTTACGATGTCAGGTGATGGGATGGCGACTCTAGCTTTGTGGACGTCTAATAAATAAATACAATATTTATTTATGACATAATTATCATCGACACCACTCTGATGTTTGGCGGTCCACCACTGTGCAATTTTCCGCCCCGCACAAGCGTCTGACTTTGTGGAACCAGTTGTCGCCAGCGGTATTTCCGGGCCAATACGACTTAGGAATCCCAAAAAAGGTTGCCTAGTCCTAGCTCTCAGGCCGTTAAAGCCATTGTGATTCCTCCCATGTTGCAAGTTTACCATCAGGTGAACCTCTTGCTAGTTTGCCTCCTTTTTCCATAAAAAAATATATTAAACGCCATGCGGAGGTGGAAACAAAGGTCGACGCTCGACATGACCGTTCGAGTATCTGGCCGAGAGCCGCCACTGCGATCTTAGTGAACGGTTAAAAATACCGTGCTGGTGGGTGACAGGTGCAACGCGAACCGCCCGCCGTCCCGCGGTCTACTGCAAACGCGGTCAAGGGCCAAGCTTCGGCGGAGTCATCGCATTCCTTCGGGATTGGCTCATGAGAGTTTACTAGCTGCACTACTGCGATTTAGTTTTCTCCGTCGCTTTTATTAACTAACATAGGATAGACCTTTGAACCTCCGTTTTGATTAGATGGTTAGCGAATATTTTGAATAGCTATGCTATAGGCAAATCGAGACTGGTTTTGTATTCGGTTTTGCTAATTATTTGAAACAGGTAGAGGCTATATTATATTGGCTATATATAAAATAAATTCATTTTTGTACTTAAATAAAGCTAATATCTATAAACGACTTAACGCGTGTTCGATGGAGATATAAGATTAGCGCGTGTTCTTATACATATCGGGACTATCAAAACTAATAAAACATATCTTTAATAACACGACATGCCTACAATTCTTGGTTGATTAACAGCGGCATAGCTTGCAAGATTATCTAATAGTTTCACAGAACAACCTACACGATAACGCTTTGAATTATCATTCAAATGATAATGTCGAGCCTGTGAATAATTCGTGCAGCCTGGTAGACAGAGAGACTGGACAGATCATTAGTTTCGCGTGTCACCTTTGACGCGGTGGAGTGATTTCGCGATACGTACCTGGACGGAGCATGTCGCGGGAGTCCATCAATTATTCGCCGCGTGACGGTAACGCGACGGGAGCGCGACGGGCGCGTGACCCGTGGCGGTGCCGTTTCGCAACCGCCGCGGGAGCGGGGCGATGCGCCAGAATAGTGCGCGTTGTGCAACGGCGGTGGCGCGGCCAGGGTCGCCGCGCCGCGCCCGGCTGCAAGCGCCCTCGCAACGTGGACGTCCATTTGATGCACTATACCGATTGGCTCGATCCAATACCCAAATTCTTTTTATTGTCAGAAGGTGGCAAGCGAGCTGGTTCACCTGATTTTGGTCTCTCCGGGGATCTACCATGACCTCAGAAGACTAGCGTGATGTGGAAGTGTTATACTTCCGAGTTTCGTCTGTCGTCTTCGGTCGTCAGGTTAAATTAACCCACTGATAAACCCACCACAGTTTTGAATGTGGTAGGGCCACGCAATACCACGGCAGGTCCGTCCGAGTAAGTACCACGACCTCACAGAAGACCGGCGAGATGTAGAAATGCGTCTGGTGAGTGAGGTAGCCGGGGCCCACTTTATTAAAAGGTGGCAACGCATCTGCAACCCTAGGAGTGTTGCAAATGTCCATAGGCGACGGTTATCATTTAATATCAGGGCAGTTCCCCTGCTGTTAAATGACATTGCTTGCTAACTTCTCATAATACACGCTAGAGATGATCTACTTTCGCGATCGTGTCGCAATAGCGTTATGTCCCGTACCTATGCCTCGTTGCCACAAAACTAGGACGCTTTATGGTTTTAGTATTTACACGAAGTTATTGCTGAAAGTGTGCACTAGAACTTGTACACACGCTATCCAAATATGTCATAAGACTGTCAGTCCCCAACAGACAGTTCAAAATTGTGAATCCATCGTATTACGCGGATGTTCTGACGTGATATCAAAGTCAACATTTCGTTTATTCAATGTTAGCTTTAAAGAAAACTACCACTGTTAAATTAGTCGTTAAATTAGACCTGAACAGAGCGGAACTGGCAAGAAACTCTACGATCTTGTCATAATATCTTTAAAGGATCCAATGGCATTCGATAGCTTGCCTGGCGTTCAGTGTTCAGCCTCATTTGGTGCGCCGCGACCTTTGCAACGGGGTCGCCGTCCGGCCCGCATTCCGGTGTCCGCTGCGGTCGGCGCTGCCAATCATCCGTCCCGCCCAATTGATCGCCGCCCGCCACCGCGGCGCCGATCCCACCCCATTCAGCAGCTCCACACTGCCAGAGGTCGAGGAGTGTTGCCGTATACCTTTTTGTTCATGTGAGAAAGTGGCAAACAAAGTGGTAGTGTTGCAAATGCGTTGCCACCTATAGATAAAGTAGGCCCCGGCTACCCAACTCACCATACGAAACGCACTTCTACTTTATGCCGGTCTTCTGTGAGGTCGTGGTACTTACCCGGTTTAACCTGCCCATTCCTTTACCTCCTGTCGCCATCAGGCGCTGACATGAGATATACCACTGTGACTGAGTACGCCTAGTACTTCCTGTTAAATCTGTTGTTGGCCACGTATGAGATTAACTGACGTAATTTAGTGACTTCGTACTAGTCTACTTCAGTGGCTTCCGTGTTCAGTGTTTTTGTTATGTGAGAAGGTGCGTAATTCGCTTACCTGTCTTAGTCTGTGGTAGGGCCATTCTCCGTTTCTCACGCCAAATTCGGCCCTTGTTTTAATAAGAGTCGAAAAAGGTAGTCGTTTCCTGACATAAAGTCAAAATCATCATTTTCTCAATTAGGTCCCTTTAATTCTAAATGTGCGTTAGTCTTTTGAAGACTTGCGACGCGTTTGCAACTCAAATTATATATCCATGGACTGTAATCGCTTAAGATCAGCTGAAACAACGATACTCTCGTCTTGGCGTATAAAAAATTCTGAAAATGAAATACGCGTCCTTTCAAGATGTACAAGTCGCGGCGTTTGGGATCGTTTAATAGGTAACGGAGCCAGGTTTACACACGGGTGTGCCGCTGTCGTGGTGCAATGTCACCGCAGCGGGCGCAGCTGACCGATAGCGGGCCGGAAGGCCGACAACCTCGCGCCGGAAGCGATAGCGCTAGCGCGACGCACGCCCGCGCCTCCGCCCTGGGCGCTCCTCTTCCACGAAGGTCGGGCTGTGATGACGCGTGATAAGAATTCCTGCGTGCTCATCATGAAATGAACCTCCATTCGCCGCTGTCTTGCGCTCAGTTTTCGCGCTCAAATAAAAGAAATTGAAAAGTAGTATGAATAAATTTTGCTGTTCACTTCTGACCTTTTTAACACGCTTTAATTAGCTTCATCTATATTTGTAACGAAAACTTTGAACGGTGTTTCAACCCACGTAAAAATGTCATAATAATTTGAAATTTTCTACACTTATCTAGGACCGATGACAATACAATGGTTTTAATATAAGTCGAATGAAAAATTTTAAAAAAAATTTCAATATAATAATAATATAATTAAGGAAAAAATTTGTCATTGTGCAATTTTTATTATAGCTCTGGAACCGCTTACTCTGTACACCCTGAGTATTAGGGTAATCCACCACGCGACCCCACCGCTTATTGGCAGTCTTCTCATCTATGAAACATTTTTTTTTAAATATTATTGCGAAAATATGCAGGTTTCCTCATGATGTTTTCCTTCACCATATCAGCAATCAAAATTGCAAGGAACAATTTTATTGGTGCCGGCACCGAGATTTAAAACTCTGACAGTAAGCTATCACGGTTCATATATTGCATAAACATAAACCGTATTTTGTGGTTTAAAATCAACTTTACTCATTTTACCTTTTTAAAGTTAATTTTAAATGAGATTCTTGGACATTAGTCACGCCGAGCGCTCTCGCGTCCGGTTTTGATTAAGGCTCGCTAACTTGTATAGAATCCAAATATCATGGCTGCTTCTGCGAAGTCGCTATTATAATTATAAAATCGACGAAAATGACGATGTAACAATTGAGATATTTGACGAATTCTTGATAACAACAAATGCTTGTTCAGACTTTATGGTGAGATATTGTAGAATTTTTGAATGTTTGGAAATAAAGAAACGATTCAAATGGAAAAAATTTCAAATACAATATTTATGTTTATCAGGAATTGTATTGCATTTTGTATTATTGTGGAGGTGAAGTTATGTGTACTCGTCCGGCTATTGTAAGAAATTACTGATCGATTTCTACTGACGAGTGACGGTGTACCTATAAATATCATTAGCGGGAGCATATGTGAGCTTACTTCAGTGGCTACTTGTGATAGTTTAACATTGTCTGTTTTGGCTTTAAGTCCGACGGTAAAGACAACTTCTTGACCCGCCCGATAGGTACGCCAGCAATGCTGGACGAAGAGAAGGCCGAATGCCTGTCTGACAGCCTAGAGTCTCAATGCTCCCCCAGTCTGCTTCCGATCGACCCCGAACACATCCGTAAGGTGAACGAAGAGGTAGAAAGGCTCTTGGACAGCCCAGTACCATGGGTTTATAAAGTCAAATATCTAGGCGTCGTCCTCGACTCCCAGCTTAAATTCACCCAGCACGTGACCCAGGTCAGGAACCGGGCGGCCTTCGTACTCGGTCGCCTGTACCCGCTCCTCAATAAAACGTCAAAAATGTCCCTTCGGAACAAGGTGACCTTATATAAGGCAGTAGTTCGCCCTATCATGACGTACGCGAGCCCCGTCTTCGCTCACATTGCTCCGAAGCAAATACACCGGCTTCAGGTGATTCAAAATCGATTCTTGCGCAGAGCCACGGGAGCACCCTGGTTCATGCGCAATATCGACCTACATGTCGATCTAGAATTGCCCACCATCGCGCAACTCCTGAAGTCGGCGTCGCGCCGATATTTCGATTCCGCCGCCGCGCATCCCAACCCACTTATCGTAGGTGCCGTCACCTACAGGCCCTTGCCGCTAAATATTTTCCGCCGCGATTACCGAAGACCGCGTCACGTTCTCGACTTCCCTGACGATGAGACGACTATCGCCATCGAAAGGATCAAAAAACTCAAGAAACACACCAACACACACCGCACTCGCCGGCGAGTGCGGCAAACATATACTAGGTTCCGCCACGTACCTGGCAGGTTTTCCCCTATTAATGATAGAAGCGTTGCTGGAGTTTCTTCCGCCACTTCTTCTCCCAGCGCCAACGCTCTCTGAAGTGGTAGTAATGTTAGCTCTAGTAATTCCCCCAGTCAGATAATAGCTACCGATCGAGCCGAGGTCCGGCCCTCTCGGGCACCCTCGAATCGGAATGCTAAACGCGTGCTGAGTGATAGCCCAAGCTGAGGTCCCCTCTCGGGGACCCTTGAGCCTGATGCACTCCATGGAGCACTCCATGGAACGCCCGCCAAAGCGCCCTAAGAGCTTGGCGGCCTCCCAAACCGGTAATAATAATAGCGTGACGGCCCGAGCCGAAGCTCCCCCGGGAGCCCTCGAGCTTAGTCACCATAACGCGTAATAATAGTACGCCGAGGTTCAGGATAGGCGCCTCGTGCGCCAGGCCACCTCAAGTCCGTTGGATCTGTAAAGGCCCCTAAGGCCAACAGTGGCTCAGCCAGCCCAAAAAAAAAAAAAAAAAAACAACTTCTTGACTACATTCAAACTTGTGAGAGGTTTGATTTCTTCTTCTATTTAACTTTTTAGTAGGAGTCAAATAAATATGATTGAATTTTACCGCAACTGTAACCTTTCCTTCAATGTCCAATGCTACGGAAATCTTTTATGCTTATGCAATCCAACCATTCACGACAAATATATAAATATTATTGCATAATTAGCAAATGTAATGGCTGCCTTAATAGATGCATTCAAACCGGTTGACTAATATAAATAAGTCGGCGGACCAGATATATCATGATGTTTTATTAAAGTAAAGTCTTGCTAGAACAGTGCACCTCACCTTGAAACCGTGTGGCTCTGACAATTTGTGTTGGATATCGCTTTCTATATAATACAAACGTCGTTTGTAATGATATCACCTCATCATGATGTATTGATTGCACGTTCACCGATCACTGTTTCGGAAACGTCTGTGTAGTTCTGGTTTGTTTATTTTCGTATTACGTTATTTCAGTGGTATTAAAAGTCTGCTAGTTTTATTAATAGCTACGTTGGAAGATCACGGACACGAGGTGTGCACGTGATGCTCACACGCCGCGACTCGCTCCCGCCGCTTGTTTGTGTATGTATTCATCAGATATTGTTTTGGAGTAAGCAGATATGCTACAGCGAACAGTCAAACTAAAACATAACTCCGTATTCGTGCAATCGGCTTATCTGTACTTGGGCCTGTATTCCGGGATTTTTGGCTTTGAATTACCTATTGGCAATGTGATTTGTTGAAGTTTCGTGTTTTCTTTTGTTTGTCTATCATCTTGCCTGATAGTAAATGGTGATACAGTATTTGGTAGTAAACGTACTAAATTGAGAAATGGGTATTTCACTTTAATGTTGACCCAATTTGTTATAAAGAAGAAGGAGGAATGCTTAAAGGAAAGGTCGTAAATAAACATTTCAATCGAAATAAACAATATAATAAGAATATACTATAGAAAAAAATATATTTAAAAGTGATGTGTATAATTAAGTAAAAGTTTTTCAATTATTTGATTGAACGCCATGATAAATATATCAAAGTTGAGTTGGAGGGCGGCTAGTGAATATTGATATAAAGATATTAATTGTATGCACAATTTGTCAATCGCTATATCATCATATTCAGTTATCTTTTATACAATTCCCCCTTCGAGCACTTCGCTATAAATGCAGCGCAATACAATAGCGTCTACGTTATTTACGCGATCCGCGGCGACACGAGCAGCTATCATAGACAAAAATAGACACGGTGAGCCTTGCACGCGGAAATCCTATTCCATCGTGTTTATTTTTATCTCGTGGTGTCACCGGCTACGCGCCAATGCCGTTGTCCGGCTTTCACTCTATCTCTTTGTTTATTTCTAGCCAACGAACGGTAGCAAAACAATTACTGGTTGAAGTTAGTTTACCAATTATAGAGTAGTCCCCTATATATAATAGTGCCGGGACTACATAAACCAATTCAGAAGGAATGAATAATGCATTCATTACTTCTGAATTGGTTGATGCATCATGCATCAACATTAGTTTTTCGTTACTTTTACACCTACTTATTTTATCTCAACATCATTTAGTATATTGACTGTAAAAGTTATATAAATGTGTGATAAATATATCCATACTCATTCCATATGTTCTCCCCCGGTGGATGCCAACATGCTCAGAATCGCTACTGAAGTGATCGTCGTCGAATATTTCTTTCATTTAGGTTAAGTAATTCACAATCAATCAAGCAATCTTCCATGAATAATATTCAACAACTTTACTAATGTGAAAAATCTTAATCAAATTTAAAAAAAATTGTTAAAAACTATAGCAATATTCATATTCTTAATTTTTCCTTTAATCAACTTCGGCGACGTGTGCTATTTTGTCCTGAATGCACATCACCTCTATAAAGTTGACCGAGTCCAGAAATTATGACTATGTATATTTCTATCGTTGTCTGCTTCAGTGGTTACCTATTCGCCAACGCAGTTCGTTTCTTAATATCGCTAGTGACTCTTTATTTTTTTCTGGGTTCTTATTACTTTATTTCACCCGCCCGGCGCTGACCTAACCGGTTAACACAATATCACTGGTTCTAGCTGGGATGCATTACGAAAATTGAGGTAAACATTGATAAATTGATAGCTAGTTTGCGTTGTGAATTATTCATGTACTTAATGAGACTTTAAAT
Source organism: Iphiclides podalirius (assembly GCA_933534255.1). Taxonomy (NCBI): domain Eukaryota; kingdom Metazoa; phylum Arthropoda; class Insecta; order Lepidoptera; family Papilionidae; genus Iphiclides; species Iphiclides podalirius. The sequence continues at coordinate 13,438,962 of OW152830.1, read as the reverse complement.
CGCTCGTTTTGTTCGATCTTGTAGTTTCGTGGTTAATGTGGTATAGTCAGCGGTTCGTAATTTACGATTATGGAACCATTAACTTTTGATTTTCCCACGTTGTTAGCACCATACTAACAATGCAGGAAATTCGTAGTTATTTCATTCGCCCCCATCATGTAGCTTTTCCTGTGTGGATTACAGGAAGGAACGTTTGAATTTTATTGATTGCACAATAGCCCGTTTCTTTTTACTTTCTTGGAAGATTAGAAACTACCTTCGCTTTATAAATATAGAAGCTACCTTTACGGTGGTAGGGCCTCACAACACTGTTGCACGAATGGGCAGGGTAAGTACCACAACCTCACAGAAGACCGGCGGTAAGTAGAAGTGTTTTACTTTTGCGTTTCGTCTGGTGAGTGAGGTAGCCGGGGCCCATTTTATTTAAATATGGGTGTATGGGTGTTGCAAACGTCCATTAGCGGCGGTTATCACTTAACATCAGGTGAACCGCCAGGTCGTTTGCCAGTTTCTAACATAAAAAAAAAATAATAAGTATTCTGGTGCGCAAAGTGTTTCTATGCGCACGAAAATTATCTATTATATGACAATATTATCTATATTAGTATTGCCAAATCGAAAATTAAACCTATCATTAATGGTAATAAAATTGGATATGAACTAACTCCTAATGTCTCACCTACCCAATGAAAATTCACCAATGCGTTTAAATAGAAACTGTATACAAAATTTGCGCCTTAGGGGCCTTTACAGATCCGACGGACTTGAGGTGGCCTGGCGCACGAGGCGCCTAGCCTGAACCTCGGCGTACTATTATTTGCAATTTTCAGTTAATCTGATTAATAGCATTGTAGATATAACGAGTTTGGTCTGCGTAATTTCAGTTGCATGATGCCATGATCATTTGCTAACTATAGTTCATTGCACAAAATTAAATGTAGGCACCACCCATGTTGATATAAACAGCAAATCTATCAACTGTACAATATTTTAACAATTTTTTTTCAACTGTAGTAGTAGTATAAGATAACTTAGTTGTCCTTTTGCGAAAACAAAAGATTTTTAAAAGTTATTGTATGTTTTTTTTTTTCAGGTAAAGCGACGAATAATCGATGGATTTGGTAAAGTACATTCTTAGAGTGGTGTTTTCTAAATAAAATTTTTTGACAAGTATGTATTGTCGAACGGATATAGTTTTATGTATACGCACATGATGTTACGTCACAAACAATCAAACGTAATACAGGTTCGTGTAAACAAGGGAATTGACGGGTAAATGCGTTTCGCAATCGGGGAGGTTGGGCCGGTCTACCGTAACGTTTAAGTTATTGAATGGATTTTGCTAAAAGCGTAAACGCCAAAGCGGGTACGTGCGGCCACAAAACGTCCCACATAATGTATTTACTCTCGACACGACCGGCTTCGAGGCGAGCGCCAGCGAACGCCCGTTCTATATTTAGCGCGCGCTGTTTCCTCGTGCGATTAGCTTTGGTGCGCGTTTCTGCCGACTCACGCCTGACCCACTGATAACTGACGCAATTAGCAGATCTGACGGGTCTTTACCTGTTTTTGTCGTGTTAGGGCCGCCCTCTACTAGGAGCCTGGTGGCGCTTCTAAGCTGATGTAACACCGTCCCAACTAGCACGCTGGCGTTAAAACGACCTCTGTACTTTTCGTATATTAGAACAGAGCTTGTAGCAGCGGAGGTACAGAGTGCTCTAACTCACTCATGAACACTATTTTACCGGTAAACGGTATAGAAAACCAGTACAGCGCTACTATTACGTATTAGTGTTGTCGTAGATAGGTTGGTTAACAGTTTGGGTCATAGAAAAACGTCTGCTAAGAATGATTTATCAATAATTTTATAATATCTTTTAAAAATAGTTATTTTGACACTTCGACGCGTATAAGCTATATTCTTCTTCTTCTATTTATATAAAAATGGATTGCTGTTCATTACTCTGCCTACAACTCGAGAAAGGCTGAACCAATTGGCTAATTTTGGTTTTGACAGTCCAGGGAAGGTTTAAACGATGAGAATATATGGAAAAAATGCATGGAAAATCAAAAAAGCTACAATTTTATTTTCCCATACAAACTGTACCTGTCAACCTATCAATTATGTCTGTGTAACCTGTCAAACACTTATTGAAAAATTCCCTAGAAATTATTTATAAGGCAAAACAAAGTAAAATTAGTAAAGTTTATTTTACAGAATTATTTATCGAATAATTTTCAAATGTATTGTTTGTGACGACGCGAAAGTGAATCTCTCGACTCCATCCTTTTTACTCACATATTATATTCCTTTGAGAACCAACAACACACGATCGGAAAACGGAACAAAACGTCGAGTGTATGCTAATGTGTGCATAATGCAATAAAAGCCGAGTCTTGTTCGATTGTTTGTTTGAACCGCCCTCGCACGGGCGCTCTGTCAATAGGCTAACTAATATTAGGCCCGGTGCGGGGCGGAGCGGGCCGCGGCGCCCCAGCCTTGGGCGAATAGAGACGCCCGGTGCCCACTATCACGCTTTACTAAATACCGGGACTACTCAGCCGATCGATGGCTCGGCAATGAGTTCCATATATTTCACGTTTATCATGTGTTCCCAACTGCAGGTCATAGCTAATGATGAAATGAAACTTGAAACTTCATCTATATCCGATGACTTGGTTGTTTGTAACCTAACCACCCTATCATAACCATCACCAACATCGTCATCTCCCATCGAATGTCCGATTTCTCTGAGAGACGAAGTCTAAGAAAATACCCCTTTTCTAATTCCTATCAAACGGCTTAACTGACCATTTCTAGCAATTTTTCTTTAAACTTTGCTGGCTTGCTTTCTCTTATTGAACCGTTTATCGAAATTTTAAGATTAATCAGACTGTATCTAGGTTTATGCATATAGGTAGTTTCGGCTTGGGAATTCAATTAAGCTTTATCGTTTAACAATTGCGGGATCATCAATATATGTCGTAGTGTATGAAATATAATCGACACAATGATTCAATTTATCAGAAATTAATATCGTATAGGAAATGGTTTTATGGCCCCGGTTTACAGAGCGGTTCATAAAAAACTTACATAAATGAATTCATAATGTCAGTAAAGAATCATTCGTCTTTGATTAAAATTCTCGTCGTTGTCGAATCAAATAGCGACTTTTTATTCATCGTAAAGTACTCGCGACGTGCATCTCAATTTCACAGAATAATATTAATCACCTAATCTGCATTATTACATCGGTTTCTGTTCGATATTGGGTAAATTTTCCTCTTCTCTTCAAAACCTTGTAAATAAAATGATTTCGTCTTAAATTTAACATTCATAAATCATACCGAATGAATTTAATAATTCATGAATTGATTTGAAAAGTCCTTTAGTCAGTTTGTTCTAATTTTACACGAATCCGTTTTAATTTCGCGGCGCTTTTTATGACGGTTCTATTATAAAGCGAACAAACGAAACGGGCCACTGAAATAGCACCTTGTATAACCAACACCGAGAATAGCCAAGTAGTGGGAAAGTATCGAGCGCGATATTTTTAGCGTCGACACAAGCGTCGCGCTCCAGCCTTTGTTGGTTGGAAATAGACCGGGCAGCCCACGCTCCTACTCTCTCCTGGTGGAATGTGTAGCTGGAGCTGGAGCTTTGGCCCTCCCGAGACCTTTAAGAGAGAACAATCTCGAATCGCTCGTCTCTTGGGCAATATTCTCTTGTATGTACTGCATCCAATCTATTTTTCTTTGATGAAAAGTTGACGAGCATTTGGCTCATTTCATGTTAAGTGTTTTACCGCCGCCCATCGACATCTCGGCTGCAGACGCGTTTTTGACCCTTAAAAAGTAGACTCCGATCACCACCCCACTCCCTAGACGAAACATGAAAGTATATTACCTCGACTGTCTATATTAATTCGGACCAGCCTGCCGATTCGAACAACAGAAGCTGCTTCGTGGCCCTACCATAGAGAAATCTCTGTCCTAAATTCCTTTTATTGATGTGTTTATTGATATGTGAGATAACCGCTTAAAGTTGCAACGCACGAAAAAGTGCCACCCCACTGTTGTTGTCAAACCTTTTTTTTAAATTGGCGCCTCTATTTCATCCAGTATTGTTGATTTCATATAGATGTTTTTTTTTCTTCTACTTATGATAGGTCAAAATCAAAATGTCTCCTTTGGTCCATTCTTTTGTCTTAAAACGACCGAAGCAAGTTAACTTGTGCAAAAAACAAATACGGGCCCTTTCTCATTCTAAAAATAATCAAGTTCCTTGATCGTTAGTCGCATTCGTGCCACAAATAGACTTGTGCGATAACGTTTTAAAGAGATCCGACAACGAGTATGAAGAAGACAACGGCCAAAGCGTTTACCGTTTTTTTATAATGGCCGAGAGCCGATGTACTCGTATACCGGCTATAAATAAGCCGGTAATGTGCGACGAAACAATGGGCGGACATTTCAAGTATTATTTATTGTGTCACGGCGCGGACAAATGTTAAGCGTGGAATATATCACTGACGTAAGCACCCTCCGGCTTGCCTAAAGTAGCGATTACGGTAAATGTCTTTACGTATATGAGTTTTTTTACCATGATAAATACAAAATTTGCTTGATATAATCTCAAACAACTTTATTATTTGTTCGAATCATCTTAAACACAGACGTGGCCCCATTAACTCTTCATTCCCAGTTGTTTTATTCTTTTATTCGGATACATAAAAAAAAACCTTCCCAGTGGATGCGTTGACAGCGTGTTGGGATCCAAAAATAGGGTCCCCGTCTATAAATAACCGAGCACGGAATGCGCCCGTCTGTTTATAGAGCGGGCGCGCGAAGCGGGAGAGATTTACTGGAGGCGCGGTGACACGGGGGGGAGATGCGCTGGAACAGGTTGACAAAAACCACACGCACCGCCCTAGCCCGCGGCAAGTGTCAACCTGTCAACCTGTCGCGAAACTGGGTGACGAGCCCGCGTTATTTTCCAACCGTACGCCCCTAGCAGTTGTCAGGTTCGGTCTTGTGATGTTAACCGGACGCGGCAGTGGCGTGTCCATACCTCCACCGCTCGTACAGGAGACCGTCGGAGCTGAAGAGGACGTTGAGTGTGCGGGTGGAGATAACGTACGAACCGTTAACAGAACGGTGTGAGTTGAACGCGAGATCAAAGCCGCTGTTTGCGGAACGGCACCGGAGCGGGGCCGGTAGTGTACCACGGCGGGGGGAGGGGGGCTCGCTCGTGAGTCAATGGCGGGGTCCTTGCCGGTGCCGGTGCGTTCTTTGTATGGTGGTCTAATTATAGATCGCGAGCTATTTATAGCTCTGATTCACTCCTGCGCAGCACCGCCTCATCTAGACATGAATTATGGCGTACATCTGATCGTTGGCCTATTTCGGATCTTGTGAACGTTGCCCACGTCTTTAACACGTGTTCGCGCTGTGAACGCTCTTGTTGGTTTTTTAGGCTTATAAAGTCGTAACAAATTGTTTTATTCTCTCAGATTGGCGCTACTCTTAGACGAATGATTGGTATTATTAATTGAACAAAGTCCTTATTTTCCATGTTGCGGTTTATTGTAAGAGCTTTAATAATTATTAGATTCAAATATGTACCAAGTCTCTTACAGTTCTACATATCTCGTGAACACTAGTTTACTGAACCTAATCTTAAATTATTCCTACTGCTGTCATGAGATAGCTGCTAATCTGACAACTTGTCGAAGTGTTTGTGACACCGGTTGAGCTCGCCTCTTAATCCGTCTCAGTCCAAACAGAAGACGGGATGGCACTCAATCACTCGGCCGCTCATTGAACGATCAAAACAATTGTCTTGGCGAGCGCCGCGCGTCTCTATTAGGTGTAGGGTACTACGGGTGTCCATGTCATACGCGGGCGGTCGCAAGCAATCACTTGTGTCCACATATCATGCGGACACATTGGAAGTAATCACGTTACTTGGTCTTGTTACTGTTGTCGCTTGATTAGTGGCTTTAAAGTAACTCAGCTATGATGCTTACATTTCAGTACAGGCAATAAAGCATCTCGATATAAAATAAATTGCAGATTCGACTGTCGTTGTTTGAGTTGGATTTTAAAACTTACTAATGAATTACCGAATAGTGAATACTTCTTGCTTTTCGTCATTCAGCATTCATTCTAACCATTTCTCAAATGTTGCATACGGTGCTAATAACAGTGACATGATCAATTATTTTTACAATTATTGTTTAACCGGGGTTTTGAGAGTTGTCTGTTAACATTCAATTACGATATTATTAAACTGGCAATGATGGCGTTAACAACTACATTTCAATCACCAAATAATATCGAATCACAATCTCTATGTTTAGTCTTAATACTAATTAATTAAGAAAATTTTGTCTTCCTTTTGCCGGTGACAATGGGTCTATCTATCCACCAGTTCATTTTGGTACTATGAGGGATGGACAGAACTTTTGGCGATGTACGTACGTAGTGAGGCTATAAACATATATCAGACTAATTAGATCTTCTCTAATCTTATGTTCGATCCTGTCCGGATGCACTTCATGAAGTTTTTGGCGCCGGTGCACACCGGACGTGGCGCGTTGCGCGATTCGCTGAATCCAAGAAGGCGGCACGTGATCCAAATGCAAGCTCGGAGCTTAATGTATCTTGTATAGAAGGGCTCTTCGTCTATAAAGGGGAAAAATTATAGGCTGCTATTTTTTTTTATTTGACAGTATACAAAAATAAATAACACCCAGACCCGAAACAATTATCTGTGGGTTACACAAATAGCTTTCCTTGACGGGAATCGAAACCCACGACCCTCGAAGCCGAAGCCAACACCTTGGCTGCGCCACGGAGACTTCATACACTTTACTTAAGCTGATCACATGATTTGGCTTTTCTCGTGTTGTAATGCACTCACGATTCAGAACGAGTCTTATTGAACTGAACTGTGGTAGGGCCACGCAATATCTTCGGCTGTCGCACGAATGGGCATGTCAGGACAGAAATGTGGCATCGCGTCTGCAACGCTACGTGAGTTGTAAATGTCCAACGGGCGGCGGTTATCACTTACCATCGCGTGAACCGCCGTACATTAAAAAGAATTGAATTCGGACTATGGCTCTCTCGCTGTGCTCTCTATCATCAACTTAATTTAGATAGCTGCAAGCTTCAGTCCTAACATCAAAGCGTAAAACGCAAATGCGGTCATTTATCGTTTGTGCAGTTTAAAAGCGGATCCCAATAGCGAGTAACAGCTCCAGGCAGCTTCAGTTCGCTCGTAACGGCTTACTCGTATATCGCGTCGATTGCGGTTCTCGGCCGCCGCACCTCTCGTACGGGCGTCGCGTGGGCGAGGCCGCGCAGCGCGCCGCTCTCTACGGGGGCGCGCGAGTCGCCCAATGTCAAGTTCACAATCGCTCATCGTTTGGACTGCTTCCGACCCGGTTCCTTCTAAGTCTGTCGCTGGCGTGGCTTTTAGATAGTGTACTGAATGAATATTTATTGAGTTTCAACTACAAACACAGTTATGTTAACAATTAAAAGAATATATAATTATCCAAAACATGAAAACAAATAATATAATTTCCCGATTTTCAGTACATACCAAAAATTAAAACTATCAATAACAAACTAGACTAAGATTACCGAAGCGAGTACATTAATTCAAGACAATAATTCAATAACGACTATTGAAAATTTAGGTACATCTATAAGTAAAAAGCAGTGAACAGAATAAAAAAGAAAACTACTACCAAAAAGAAAAACAAAACAAAAACAAATACGAACATCAATATAATCTAGCTCTACAAGAACACCGAGTCACTAATCAAAAATATTTATGTGTGGTGGACAATAAAGTATTCATTCATTCATTCAAAAATTCATTAACTATGTACACTGTATATCAAATGCACACTTATTATTGTGTACTGCCGTCTTATCCTTTTTTTTTTGTTAAAGAACGTTAGTCTATTATGATCTTTTAAAATTTTTCTACAAATTTTTAATGTTTCATCTTAAGTACAGAGATTAGCATTATAAAAACTTTAGATACAAAATTATGATCACTTGTTCAGGTGATTTACACAAGTAAATTATAAAAGGACTAAGACCTATTTCGAGGCGAAAACATCTTCTTTTTTTTTCGAATCATAAAAACACTTGACGGACTTGGAAAATATTTTTTAAAACATTGTCGTAATATTAAATGAAACTAGTTTACGGATTTTACTATATTTGTTTATCGAGAATTACAAATTATAAGTGCATATTTATTTTGCTCATTTGAACTGTAAACGAGCAAGTGTTTGTGCCATATACTACCGCTTGACCTAGGTTATCCTTGGTGAGTATGAGAGTGAGTGCTGTCTTTACTGTGGTAGGGCCAGGCCACACATCGGCGTCTGCTGTTGCAAAAATGGGCAGGCGCGTCCGAAGAAGTATCACAGATGACCTCCTTTTGCTGAGTGTTGTAGATGTCTATAGGTATAAAAGTCTTCTGTGAGGCCACTCTGGCCTTAATAAAGAAAATGTTAATGAAATTTAAAAAAAAATCCAATCGCACCATAATGCGTGTTATAAATGCATGTCCGATTGCGGCGCTCTTTCCGGCGGCCGCTTTATATAGCGCGGGAGAAAATAGCGGGCAGACGCGGCGCGAGCAACGCCGGGTAAACAGTTTAGTGGACGGAAATAGACCGCCGCTTGTAGATCTGGAGCGGCGAGGAGTTAGTTGGATTTTATGGCTGCACTATTTCAGGCGGACGGTGCGGGGCCACTGGGACCGCCTGATGGATGCGGTTGCACCCAACAGTTTCTAAAGTACGGGACTCGTCCATAAGCTACTGTTATGTTTAAAAAAGCAAATTGTTCATTTATTAAGATTTGACGGGAATAAATACAATTTATAATCTAAACTAGCTGTTCCGTGTGATGTTGTCCGCGAGAAACTTTGCTACGCCCCCGTAGGCCGTAGCGTGATATTAAAGACCCTATAACCTTCCTCAAGAATTGGGCGATCAATTGCAAAGATTTTTTTTTTTTCAAATCCGACTGATAGTCGGACAAGAGAGGTGTAATTGGATTTTTTTTTCAAAATTTAAAGCTGGGAAGTCCATTGGGCGTTGCTGTTTGTTATATGCGTTTTTTATATATTCTGTGTTATGGTTCTGTGCTAATTTCGTAACGGTCGCATAATGTTTGAGTTGAGTTTGATAATGATTTTGAGTCGCAGGTTCGAGTCTCTACTCTCGAAAAATGACGAGACTTTTTCCCGTTTTTCCAATTTCCCTCTTGCACAAGGCAATGTATCATATTTGACAAAACATTATCACAACGAGCTATATGATACATACAGGTGTTCAAGTCGTGTTGTAACGCTTTGTTCCCAACTTTGGTCCCAACGTTATTTTAATTGGTGTGCTAACGCCACGCAACAGTTTTCTCTGTTACACATCTTCAACCCTACGGGTGTTGCCAATGTCAATGGGCGGCGGTTATCACTTAACATCAGGTAAACCGCCTTCTCGCTTGCCACCTTCTCACAAAGTAAAGCTTGCAGTTTTTGTAATTATGATAACAATAAGCAAAATTTTGCTGAAATAAACAAAAATCTACCCAGACAAGGATGTAGCATGTAATTGGTTACGTCGAGATTTCTTTTAAAAACGTCATTGTTAAAGAATTATCAATTTTCTGTGGTTTTACCAATGGCGGGGAAAACCCGAGTGAACACATTACGTGATGGGATGCAATCGGACGGACATTATGAGCAATATATGACTATATGATTCATATAAAACGCATGTTTAATAATAGCAACAGACTCGTTTTGCATAAAAAAGCGGAGCGTCTGAATCAATCATACACAAAGTATTCATTTTTACAATACTAACCTTCCTTGCTCTTCTGTATAGAGTAGGCTTTTTCCTAGCAGTAAGACATATGTATGTATTAGCTGTTATATCATACATGGCTTTTTTCTTTTGATTTTATTTGCAAGTGAGCTGAACAAGGGATGCCGCCCTTTGACATTTACAACCCGTAGGGTTGCAGATGCGTCGCGACCTTTTGATAAATTGGGCCCCGGTTACCTCACTCACCGGACGAATCGCAGAAGTATAACCCTTCCACTTCACGCCGGACTTTTGTGAGGTCATGCTACTTCGCCAGGCGGACCTAGCCATTAGTTCAACAGCGAAGATTTGAAAGTCTCTGTGACTGAGAATTACAGAGAAAGATTTTGGCTACTTTTTGTATTGTTCTATAATAAAAGTTTATTAATTTCTTTTGTCTGTAGCAGGATTATAAAATAAAATTATCAAAGTAATAAAGAGTTAAAATTTGTACAAAAAAAGAACGAAAAGTTTCTCGCCGCTTTTGGAAAATTAAATGGAGTATTATTTGATTGATTAATTTGCTGCGATGACACTGTAATATGTGTACGGTCTTATTGAATCAAAAGCATCATTAATGTGTGAAGGATTTTGTAGACGTTAGCGACCTTAATGCAATAATTATAATATCATTCATATGGACGGTAGTAGAATTTTTAATATTCTTTCAATCCATCGTGACCGCTGCCGATTTGTTAGTTATTCCGACCGAGCGCCTCGGCCATTGTTGAAGAAGGTTATTTGCATATATTATAATATTATACGTGTTTATTTGCTCAAACAAATCGACTGAGGCACGATTCGTAGCTCGCGTGCGCGTTCTATTTTTAAATCTCCATAATTCGCTCCGCGTTGTTCCCGTCCCGCTTGCACCAGATCGCGGCAACATAAGTGCGAACGGGAAGGCCTAAAAAGCGCGGGCGAGTCCGCGTCCTTCACTTGTCGCGTTATGTTGTCTATATTTAGAATTGACGTTGCGTGGGCGCGGTGGGGGGAGGGGGTTTGTGTACATATGCTCACGGATGTTAGCAGTAATGGGGTCAACATAACGTATGAAACATTACAAGCGAGACATTATATACAAGGCCTCTTACATCTGAAGGATGTAATGTTTGTAATTAACGAATACTTTATTTCGCCCAATACGTGGAGCGCATATAGAGTATCCAAATTCAGTTCAGCTGAACTTTCTCACTATGTTATTAGGTCCACTAATGTGGCTTTTAATAGGAATATTTTTCCTGAACACAACAGAAGTTTTTATCAGGATGAAGGGTGAACTGCGCACTTTACGTTAATCGAATCGAATGTATAACTATCATACCACCTGATGAGCATTAACTGTTACGGCAGCAGTGACCTTCTTTTATGTGACAAGGTAGCCAACCAGCTAGCTATTCATCAGACGTTAAGTGATAATCGCCTACCACGCAGATTGCGTTGTCGCCTTTTAATAAAGTGAGCCACACTCACCAGATGAAATGTTGAATTATAACATTTCACGCTGGTCTTCTGTGAGTTAGTTCTACAGCGAAGAATGTCGCGTGGCCCCTACCACAGTAAGGGACTAGGTAAGTTGTTGTTGTTGTTAAATTACTCCTATAATTAAATTATACTGTAATTGTAGTAATACATACGTTTATGAGCATAGCAGATTTTCTATTCGCTATTTCTTCGGCACTAGACGAAGTACAGACACCGATACTAAATGCGTGGGTTAGAATTGATTGGATGTGTTCATGTTAGATATTCAGCACGTTTAATATTATTGGAAACCGCTCGTCTCCCAATAAAATTATCGTTGGTATTGGCCGCACGCTTAATGTCTGATCTGTGTCACTGTGTCGGCGCCCTTTGTTCTTCTAACGGTTCTCTTGCGTCGTTACGAGAACTCTATTCTCGGAACAAGTAAGACAATATATGACTCATACGATGGCTTTAAAACGTGTATATATTTTGAATTTGTTACAAGCGAGCGAACGGTTTGGTCATTTGTCGACGGTAATCACATCTCTTTTAGTGTTTTTCATCTTGAAGTAGTGTTGAGAAAAATATTCGTTCCACAGATTTGGCCATACGTAATCAAATTTATGTACTTGAAACTAATAAATTTTTTTTTTAAATTCGTGAACGATATTGTTGGAACCTTTTGAATAAAACTTTACACAAAGGTTGTTATTGATTCAAGCAGTAAAAAATAAAATAATGGCGTTGACGTAATTTTTACTCTTTAATGTGGTTTAGTGACGCACTTAATTAGTCACTACTGTAATATTCCCTTGTTTTTTTTCTTATTTTGTTACCTAAAAGGCAATATTGTAACCAAATAATTGCTTTCATAACAATTCATGGTAACAAACATTTTTTCATTTATTATTAATTTTAAACAAAGTCATAACGACTGAACCTACTAAATGAATTAAAATTAAACCTTGAAATATCCCAATGTAAACATTTAAGTAGCTTTTGTCAAATTAAATTTATTCGTAAATAATAAATTTATTAATTTAACATTTATAACATTGATGAGATTGTATCAAAAACAATTTTATTTCCGTAAACAAGTTATACGAAATGGCAATATATCTATATTTGTACTATGCATACGAAAGCTTTGTATCTCTTGACGCTACGCTACCGTAGCCTCGACCCGTTACGTAGGCAACGTAGGCGAGGCTGGCGTAGCGTTCCCGGTGTGTAGGCGGGTTACGTTGTAGACGGCTACGCTATGAGGCTTATTTACTCGGATGTTTTGTTTGTTTAGTGAAACAATGTTTCTTTGTTGGGTCTTCATCTTAAAGTAATAAGCTGATTTTATAAAGTTAGAATATAATTTGCCAACGACATGCATGTAATCGTATCAAATGTATGGTTATATTAAAATTCAAGTATCGTTTATGACTTTGTATAAGTATTTCTTATTGTAAAGCCTATTGCTGTTTACATTTTGGCAGCGCTAATCTTTGTACTAAAGATGAAACTTTAAATTTTGTACAAAAAAAAAGACGGAAAATTTAAGCCCGATGCTGCGGGAATCTAACCGACATCTTCCATATTTGCGCCTTGCTTTAACGCTAAGCGGCGATTAAACACCGAAGAAAATCTCAACGTCTTTTATCTTCATTGTTTTTTCACTATTTAAGCAACAAAACAATTTAAAGCCTATTGCGGACTTCAATCTCTTTTTATTCAATTTTTATCTTAATATTTTTCTATCTTAGGGGAGTTTTTATTTTCGCAACTGCTTATCTTTCCACTTTTTCGCGCTGACGTCACCGCGCGGTCATTTCGATATTCTAGTGGCTTAAATTTAACCGTTTTCGGCCTCCCGCTATGTATTGTTAAGCTTATAAAAATAAAATGTCACATGTCCGACCGTCGCCTGATCTCGTGGAAATCAAAGACATTGAAGAACCGACGCTGGATTTAATGACGTGACTCCAGTTCTAGGTTAATCCGAATTCTGGGGTTCGTTTTAGCATCCATGGTAGAGCTATTTCGTTTAATCACAGTCACGTGTCAACTGCGTGACAGCCGTGATAACTGCTCGCAGTCTTTCAGTCGATTTGTCAAGGTATATTAGTGTCAATTGAATTACTTCTGTTGAGACTAGCAAATGAATTGGAGATTTCTAGTTCTATAGTTCTCCAATTGCTTTAAATCAATACTTTGACAATAATTACACAAACTGTTGCAGTATATTCAGGTTCATAATAAAGATTTTACAATATTATGAATCTTAGTAGACGTGCTAATTAAAATCTCTCTGCAGTCTGCAGAGAATTGCCTGTTGTTCCCGAATAAGGCATTCGTTAGCTCTTATCTGGGATAGCTCAAGTTTATACGTACAATAGCGAATAATGATTTGTGAAGGACGTCCTTGTGTCCCGGGCCGTCGGTACCCTTCTAAATATAGCCTCAGCTAAAAATAGCCCCGCGCCCTCCCCTCCCCAACCCTGCCGCCTGCACCGCGACCCCCGGCCTTCGATGTAGGTCACATTGAAGAGGGTGGCCCAGGGAGGGCACGCTCCTGCGGCAGAGTCTGCCCCGGCCAACCTGTGTGCAGTGCTCGCTACACAACAAATCCCCGCTTAATAAGAAATTAATGTCGAACACTTGATGTATTGTCGGATTCGAATTTTTCTAAAAAAATAAGATGCGATGTTCTCCCGAACTGAGCGACTAACTACTCCAGCCATCTGCAGTCGTGACATGACTGAAGTTCTGAGATATGCTTATTTAATGTTCGACTGGTCCAGTCCATTGAAAATTTATTCTAAACCTTTTCTTTTATTATTTTTGTAGGCCACTTTAAATAACTTTAATCGTATACAAATTATTCACGCAAGTACCCACTTACTGAATTCGTACTGGGCGAACTTTGTAGGTCACAGGCTTTCAAAGGTTATTAGGTCGCGACCTAAGAATCTTAGACGTCGAGTACTTATCAGATCCATAATGTTACATCTGTACAATAAGATGCTTTGTACCAATTAAATTAGGTACATAAATAAATTACTAGGTAGCTGTTCCAAGAGTGTACTTCTAAAATGATTCAGAACTATATAGGTGGGATATGACACAATCTTTAAATGTCTTTAAATGTCTTTTTGGCGAATTCAGATATATTCCTAATAATGTAGGAGCTTTGTTCAAACGCTCTTTAAATTCATGTTAAGAACTACTTACACTTATTACTCGTTAAAATAATTTAATGTTTCAAATTTATAAAACGGCCGCTTTTGATCTGAATATCTATTCGGATATTAGATATATAGACATCTGTCTAGATGGAAGTTACACCTAGTGTCGACGCTGGAATTAATGGGTTATAGGGCATAATAAAGGATTCCCCGTGCACCGTCCGTCGCTCATGGCGCGTGCGCTTTGTTGCAGAGGTGGCGCACGAGAGCGCGGCGGGCGGTGCGGCGGCGCCGGGCTCCCCGCAGCACGCGCCCTCGCCCCCCCACGCGCCCCGCCTGCCGCCCGACACCAGCTTCCACCAGCAGATCATGCAGGTAAACATAGCCAGTAACCCTGGATCGTTCGGATCTACCAGGCTACCGGGTTTTCCGTAGTAGCTACCGGAGGCTTAAAACAGTGACAGTTATTTGTACGTCATGATTCTCCATACATGTGTTAGGCTTTCGCAACGAGATTGCGTCTAGTGTTGAGTGCAATATTTTAGTTTACACTGTCCAGATTTCAGCTGATGCAGCTTTCGCAGCAGGTGATGCCGCTTCAACCAATAAGCTGGACTATGGACTGTTCGATTTGAGATAGACATTGGCCACTGTACGAACCTCTGTAGGAGCCACCGCCCGGTGACTCGTACGGGTCAGTAAATCTCGCGGGGGATTTTCGTTGGAACGGCAAAACAAGTTTAACATCGAATTCGAGGCATATTTTACTACATGTGACGTAAGAGGTACGATCTTCGATCGCTCATTTCTCACTTCCGAGTGGCGATGTGTTTACGCTGGCGACGCGTCCGCTCCGGTGGCTGGACACCCGTGACCTTTGCCCACGGCGCCCCGCGTCCGACTCCGTCCGTCGCGTTTTTAAACCGCCGGCGTATTTATAAAATGTTCCCGCCCGCGTTATAAATAAGTATACCCACATAAAAAAAGCCACGCCGCGGCCCATCCGTCTGCATACTACTATATTTACATGAGTTCGTGTAAAGCGGCCGGGTAAATATAGCCGTCCGTTGATGCGGCCCCCTTGCGTTCGTATCGCGGATCGGTTGAGCGCTTCGGCCGATGTTATATCAGATGTCCGTAGGGCGACCGCCAAATTCGCCACATTGCGAAATTTGCAGTTTGGGCGGTAACATCGCGCCTTGCGGTACGCCCGAAAGTCTGTTACCGTCTAGTTGTTCCAACATATATTTAAATGGTACAGTACTGTACTTTACTTTTGTTGGAAACGTACCTAATATACATCGCTTTAACACCAATGGTTAGGTTGGAGATATTTGTATATAAATGAAAACTTGAAACATAATACTAACTTGCACGTAAATTTATTTCGATTAGTTAAGATCAGAAACTCTACAGTTTTAACATTTAATGTTACTTTTTTATCCAAATGTATCTTGAGAATTTTGTGCATAATAAAAAAGGTAGTTAATATAGGTATATAATAAAATATAAATATTTTTTTTTATTTCAAGTATCCACCTCTTCAGCCTTTATAATATTATTGCCAGCAGTGGAATTGCTTATTAGAGATACTCAACTGGCGATGATTTGGATAATAACTTTATGAAACATACATTTCGAACGCTTGTAATTAATCCACCCTCTTGCATGTTGATGGTGCCGATTCTATTAGTCTGACTTCATCGCCCCTGTGCCATTTTTTAATGAATGGACGTAAGTTTCGTTACGTGGAATTTGTGCTCTCGAATCATTTGTCTTTGACGTAAATTTATGATAATGCCTTATGTTCGTAAGCTTTATATGAAATGCCACTACGAGCTCATGATGATAGTTTTTGAAGGTTTCGAGTAAAAATGTTCTGCCGAAGAATACGGCTCGATTAAAAAATCATTTATGAGTATAAAGATATGGATTCGATGTATCAAAATAAAGTGGAGGACAAGTCGTAACAATTGAGATTTTTTTACCATAACCGGAAGACTTTCGAACTGTACCCTATCCGTCGGGGTATGATGTTTGAAAGGAGGATGCGCCGTGGCACCGGGGCGAGAGGCCGCGACAATGGCGCGGCCGCCCACGCGCACGCTCGCGCGCAAAACATCCGTCGGCGAGGGCTATTCGCGGCGCGCGCATTCCGACGCCCGCCATTTTTTCCATCCGACCAAAATAATGTGCACGCCGCCAGAAATACGCGGGGACGCCTTCCACCGACCGCTTCGAATCCACCGCTTCCCCCTCCCCTCCCCACCGTTATTAGCGTTTCGTTTGAATCCGTCTTTGTTTAACAAACGCACCGCACGCTCTCGTGTATATTTGGATTGCATTTCGTGTCACGACTCGAGGGAAGTAACTCTTACGTTGTTCGAGCGACATTGTCTCCGATTGTTGTTACACGCAGTTCCACCGTAGTGTACGAAACCTTCCCTTACAACTCACCCCACCGATAGATCTAGTGGGTCGTCGATTATTGTGTTGTGTGTTCACATAGGGTGTACTACTACTTTGCGATACCAGCCCGATGAGGGCCGTGCTTCTCCTTCATACATGTATCTCCTTTCCTTGTCAGAATCAGAGCCCGAGAAAGAACCATATCGCGGAGAGAGCGAAACAAAGCTTAGAGAATAATTTCCTGATGCAAGTGAGTGGCCAATTAACTATACGATTTGTGTGGACAACGTAACGTGACATATTCAACCGTCTCAGCTGAACATTCCTATATACACGGAGGCAGGCTAAATATAAAAGCAGCACCATAACAGCGTCGTTAAACGAGCGCCCAGAATAACAATTCACTAATAGAATGATCGTGTTTAAACAATCCAATGCATATTTTGTTGACACTCAGTTTTCCTCTGCCAATTATAAAGACGCATATCATCCGTAAATATTAGCTATTCTTGTACGGTGACGTTATATTAGTATACGTTCCCGTTCTGTAATCAACAAGAGAATTAAACTCAGCCCCATTTGCAAGAGCAGTTGGACAATGAGCACGTATAAATGAATATATGTTCTAACCCCCTAGCAATAGATATCAAAGTAACAAAACTCTGTGTCCTGCCAGTACGCCACCGATAGACCTAATTATGCAATCGCAATGCTATTTCAGTTTTATCTTGAAGGAACTAATTAATACAATGTAAAAATATGTTACATCGTCGCTTGTTACCGTACCCTTGTCTGTTGAATATAGCACGTGACGCTGTTTTTGTAACGAAGACCTAATTGTCAATGTGTGGATTTCTGAGTATCATCCTTAATGTACACTACGTTCGGTTCAAAGAGACCTGAAGATTAAGATGTGGATTTGATTCCCGTCCTTTGATAAATAAAACTCAATTATAGTCCATATATTATAATTTGTTTATGTCATGCTGGATTTTACGTCATTCGGTGTCGCTAATTTTGGCAGTTTTTTTTTATGTAACTCTACGCCAGTGGGTCAAGTCGATTTATATAGAAGACCCAGCAGCGATAAGAAACATGATATCACTTTTTTATGAGGCATACATACATAATTCTTACATCTGTCCTCCGTGATATATTCCGAGCAATATTAACATTTTTGTGTTTTTAATTACTGTAATATTAAATATAAACAAAATTGTATGTGCATTAAAGTTAAGGATGGCCATCCAAACAATATATTTTTTTTTGAATAACCGCTTTCCCACTTACACATGTGTACAAATACAAGCTTTCAACAGCGAATTAAAGCGAAACTGTTCATACTGCAATTATGCCTAACAAAAACACGTCAGTAAGTTACCTATTTTGACTTCCAAAGAGGAGTGAGGACTCTACTAAAAATATATGTAGGGGAAATGATGAAGTAAAAAAACGAAACATGATTTTTATTAGATGTACTCGATACTTTATAGATAATCCGGAAATGCATGTGACCGACTTCTTTGGATGTTGAAAATGGAGAAGTAATTAAACGCTAAAGATGAACGAAATTAACACGGCACTAACAAATACTGTGGCGAAACTACTGCCTTGTGTAAGCTACTGACTATTTCCGTTCCAGCTGAAGAAGCAACAACAGCTGCAACAGGAGATCCTTCTGCAGCACTTCCAGCAGCAGCGGCAGCAGCTCGCCGAACAGCATGAACAGCAACTCAGGCATCATCTGAAGGTATCCCAGAGTTTTCTTCTTTATCAACAGTTTGGTACAACAGGCAGACCAATGGATATAGGCAGGCGTATGAGAGAATAGGAGATGAATAAATCAAAGTAAATAGATCTAAATTTACCATTCGAACCGAATTTATATACAAATAGTGAGGCACATGTTGCAGACGGAGTATACAAGTTGGATAAAGGAAGTCCTTGGCGGTCCATGGAATTACGTCAAGCATTATCAGCTGTTTTAAATTTTAACAATCAAATTAGAAATGTACAGACACTCTTTGTAATGGGTAAAGTTGGGTAGCTCGTCAATTTGGTATTTTCATGCGCTCATTGACTTAGATTTTGCTGTGAACCGTTGGTATTCGATACACAGCTAACGCCAGTCCCGGGCAAATCTCTGCAGCCATATATATCTATTATCTTTACAGTCCAAATTATAATGAGGCGGTGGCGTGTCAAGTGTCCACCCAGCTTTGTTTACATTCATCGTGGACGCGCAGTTGTTTTGAGCGTTATGTCGACCGCGTCTATTTATAACCGGTACACCAGGCAAACTGGACATATTCAACAACCTTTCGGGTCTTCGTTAGACGCTCGTTTTTCCTGTTGCGGTACTAGGGCGTCTCCCGAATTTGGATTATGCTAATTGGTTCAAGCACGCTATTCTGATCAACAAATAATTAAACGTAACTACTACTCATTGGTGTATTTAATTAAATATAAAAATAGAAAATTGGTATCGTGTGGTGCAAAAGCGTCTCACGAACACTATACAAACAAGGATAAAAACCAAATCCGAAACAATTATTTGCAAGACATATAAATAATGTCGTGTAGAGTATTTCTACGAGTCACAATGACGAAGCTTACTACACCTTAGCCATTACAGCAATTATCTATGTCCTTTCTTTACTTGGTGCTGAAGATTGATGATATAGCTATTGTTCTTCCAGTGGGGTTGATAACTGCCTCTCCGTTTCTGAATTCTAACGCCTGTCAGAGTGTGACGCGAGCTTATTTTTCGTACACTAAAATCTATGTAGAACAATATGGGTAATGACGTCGTGTATGTGTAATGAATCGTATACTAAGACATATTCCCACGAGGCACACACGTAGGTGTAATTCCCATGGCGCTAATTGGGGTCGCATTAGGTCAACCACTGCACGGATATGACGCGAACTAGCTGGTAATTTAATTGCAGTTCTGAATTTGCGTGTTTCATAAATTTGTTTAAAGACTTTGCAGTTTGTGAATAAACGTGAATTTAACGTAATTAGTTTATTAATAGCTCAAACGACAAAGAGCGAATCGATCCAAATGGTGTACACGCTCGCGCGTAATGATTCAAGGCGCAGGTATTCGCCGACAAGGCAGGCGTATTTGCATTCCCGCGGCTCTCGTGAGTGTGCGTGGAGAGAGTCCAATATCTGTGATGCGGCGGGCGTGCGTTGTCTTGTCGCTGACGCACCGCGTGGGCACGCGCAGCCTCCCGCCGTCTCCCGCACGCTCGCGGCCGGCGCGCTGATGTCACCGGCGCAATGTCACGGGGCGGTTTGTTAGCAAACATCGCTCCCGGCGCGGGCTCGACCGCCCCGCGTGCCAACAAATAGTCGGCTAGCTCCTTCGGAGACTTGAGCTGGCCATACTACCCTAGGGCCCTGATCCCACGTATTACATTGATAACCAAATCTTTCTGGTCATCTTGTCCCAGTTTGGCGTTTTGTCATCTCTCATCTGTTGTATTAGTTCAATGATTTCTATTCGGTCATCGGACCCCAATAGAAATTACAGCAATATGACTGAGGTGTTTCCCTTTCTATTGGACCCAATAGAAATCACAAAAATAATGGGACTGTACGTGCTACGCTCGATACTAATAGGCGTCAATTGCAAGATTTAGGAAAGCCAAATTCCTGGAGGGACAGATTTCTTTGAGCTAGGGCCACTGCTGGTAGGAGTGGTTACTCCTCTCCTCTTCAAAGCTTATGCTCAGTGTCACAAGTCGCGTTGTTAACGTTTGTTCAAGCTGTGGGAGCAACAGAAAGCGATGGAGGAGGCGGCGCTGCGAGAGGCGCGGGAGGCGAGGGAGGCAAGAGAGGCCCGCGAGCGCCACGAGAGGGTCGAACTCCTCCGCAAGAAGGACAAGCACGAGCACAGCGCCAACGCCTCCACGCAGGTCAAGCAGAAGCTGCAGGTGAGATCGGCCACCGACGACGGCGTCTGCCATTTCCAAATGATCGTGTCGTTATGTTTTAGACCTGATATCTTTGCAACCGCTTTTCATTGACTGACGTAATAGTTCAAATCTCCTACCGCTCGTTGAGTAGACTTTCACTGAGCTAGAGGGTACACTGACATTGCCATTTGCCATCAGTTTGGTTGGTAATCCATCACTGGGCAGTTCGTCAACTTAGAATTCCGCATTTAATAGCCTCTCCCTTGACTAGGAATTCCTTGACATTGTTTAATGACGGAATTGAATATTTCTCTGGATGCCACTTTATCTACTCTGTATTACAGGAGTTCCTAAAGAAGAAACAGGCTGCGGCGAATGCCAACGGAACAGTTCCTGGATCACCGTATAGAAATTGGTAAGACTAAGAATAGTACGTGTCATCACATGATGTGCCGTAAATTTTAAAGTCTCAACACATTTGCCATTAATTTTGACTCATTGCCAGTTACCGACTGACGCGTGTTAAATTGAACTATCAGGTATTATGCTTTCTAAATTGCGACATATTCGGAGAAATGTGCAATCAAGTTTATATTAACTTAGCGATAGTAGTTCATTAATTTTTACAGGGAGATAGGGGATTAGAAGGCCCCGGGAGAAAGTGAATCCCATATCATTCGAAACTTACACATATCGCCTTCTTGTTTTTAAATAACTAAGTGTATACAAGACTATAGTATTAAATGAATATGCTCGGGATACAATAATGTAACAAACTGTTCGGGGGTTATTATCTGTACATCGATTATTATAATTTTTTATTTAAAGAATGATAAACTAATAAAGCGTTCCATAAATAGATTCTATATCAGTGTTATTATCAATATTTGTTCGATCATTAATGTCATCGATTGCACTTGTAAATTTAATATATATATATATATATATATATATCTTTTCTATAAATCGATATTGCCTGCATACCCTGCCGATATCAATGATATTATTATGAATTGATTAATCTTTGGGAAACGTACATACATATGTTTGAATAGATATGAATTGTATTTCGAATTCTGTCGCGGGTCAGACTTTTCCCTAATTACCATTGTAAGCAACCTATGATTGATTACAGGGGAATAGTGAAGTCGTCATCAGGGGAGTCTATCACGTCCACTGGTGCGACGGCGACAGCGCACCCATACCGGCTGGCGGCGCCCCTGCCCCTGGCGCTGAACGCCGCCCCGCCGCAGCCCTCTCCCGCCGACTACCCGCTGCGAAAGACCGGTGAGTAGACCGTGGGACGCGATCCCGACAGGCGATGGATGTCGACACGTCGATCCCGTTCCTAACGCTTCAAGTATTACGCTCGCCGTTGCCCGTGCAAGTGTTTTTGCCGTGTGATTTACCAGTTCGTAGTAAGTTTCTCGAACTAACCGTTTTGATGTGTAACATGAGATTTGAAATCAATCGAAAAAAAAAAATGGTAACTTTTCATTCAGAAAATCTTAAAAATATAGTATTTTGAAAAATTCTATTTTGTACATTTAACATTAACAATATTTTGCTGTTCTTGATATTTGATTAGAGAGAAAACCAATTAAACAGCGTGTCGTTACAACCGCGACAATAAATGAACACACCTCTAACGCTACTTGTCAATAATCATAAAAAAAATACAAAAAAATTAAACAAATTAAACAACGAAAAATTAAAAAATTAAACAAAGAAAAACAAACAAAACTTGTAACATCCTATACAGCTACAACTGACTGATTCATACATTCAGAGACTTTTTCATTCCTTGCTACAACGTCGCATTACAAGTGTCTCCTTCTAACAGTATGTTTTATCTCTTTTCAATTCATTCAACCCATTCATTTTTTTTTAATTTAAAAAAAAGTTTCAATTTAGAAAATTTAATAACCGCTGAATATTGATGTTTTAAGAATGTAAATGTTTTAATACAATTTTAAAAAGTTACCCTCTATTTGTGTTTTCATTTATTGCCGCGGTTGTAACGACACGCTGTATATGTTACAATTTTTTATTGTTGTAAAAAGAAATTAATTGCATCCCAGCTTTACGAATTTGAACATTTGCTGTTGTAACAAGTACTAAAATCAATAGTAAGGTCGTAGAATATTATTAATTATAATTATAACGAGAGTGATGAGAGAGTGTCAGTGGCAATTATCTGACCGCAGATTTGAGGTGCATAGATGGACACGATGACTGCGGTTAATAAACAAAACGCTTTATTCAAAACCAAAACTAATTTTGAAATTATCGCACATATCAAAGTCAAAGTCAAAATTCCTTTATTCATTACAGGCTTAATTTACGCTCTTATTGAACGTCAAAAAAACTACCACCGGTTCACTAAACTTGATCTGACCAAAGAAGAACCGGCAAGAACTCTGCGGTCTTCTTTTTTTAATGATGGCCAGGGGTCTTGCCAGTGCAGAGCAAGATTAACACATTCTTGGCCTCAATGTTTAATCGACGAAATCAACGTATCTCTTAATTTTATCCATTTAATATTTTAATTCGGTTAATCGTTTATTTATACGTCAGTCGTAATTCATCTTTGTCTTTGAACACAGTTTATAAAAAGTAACAGCTGCAGATTATTTACAATTCTGTAGGAGAAATAAAATCTTTGCGAAAACTGAAATCGTGAGTGCGTTCTAATTTGGGATTTATAATCAAAAGATTATAAAATCAATAATATTAGTAATTGAACAAAGCTAATTTATTATTTCAAATAGGGATAAGTCGGCAAAAGTAAAAAAGTCGAGCAGAAGGCCTCGTCCGCTATGTGCCTCCGGTTTGTTTGTACGTATATGTGCGTGCGTGTGCGTGTGCGTGTGCGGTAGGCGGTGTAACAGCATGCGCGTGCACTAACAGCGTCGGAGCCCAACATGCTGAAGGTGCGGCTGAAGGCGCGCGTGATCGAGCGGCGCGCCTCGCCCCTCGCCCGCCGCCCGCTCAAGACCAGGGTCAAGCACCGCAGTGAGTAGCGTAGCGTCGTAAACGCTCCTCTAGTGTCATTCGGTAACCCATTTTGTATTTGCTGACCGTACACTGTGCACTTTCTATTGTTGACTTTCGTCGAGACATTTTCCGTAATGTAAAACGCCTAAAACGTGAGGTACCGATTCATTAACACGATCGTGCGGGGCGCGCAGACTGCGAGGGCGGCTCGCCGCGCAACTCGCCGCCCGGGGCCACGGCGCCCATCCGCGAGGAGGAGGAGGCGTGCTCGCGGGCGCCCGAGCTGCTCTTCTCGTCGCCCTCGCTGCCCAACATCTCGCTGGGGCGGCCGCACGCGCCGCACACCGCCCACGCCGCCCACGCCGCCCACGCCGCCCACGTGGCGCACGCCGCGCACGCGCCGCCGCCGCCGCGCCACGCGCACGTGCCGCCCGCCGCGCCGGTACTTTATATGGCCGTTACATGCATACATGCGAGCGCGTGGGGATCGAGGTGACAGGTGGCGATTGCGCCGCAGGTGTCGGCGTCGCTGCCGCCGGTGTCCGAGGCGGAGGCGTACTGCGCCGCGGGCCCGGCGCCGGCCGCGGTGGGCGCGCGCCTGCCCAAGCGGCCCCTGGGGCGCACGCACTCGGCGCCGCTGCCGCTGGGCGACCCGGCGCTGCAGCCGCCCAGCGCGCACCACTACCTGCGCGACCAGATCCGCAAGACGGTGCTGACGCGCGCGCACGACGCGGCCGCGGCGCAGCTGCGCGAGGAGGAGGCCGAGGTCATCGACCTAACGGCGCGCCGCGCGGCGCCCGTCACGTGCTCGCCCTCCGCGCCGGCCGTGGGCGCGGCGGCGGGCGCGCCCGAGCCGCTGCCGCTGGCGCGCGCGCTCAGCTCGCCGCTTTGGGTAACTTGCCTCGCTGTGATTACATTTCCTTTATTATCATTTTCGGTCACTGTTTCTTTCCTTTGTCTTCTTTTTATCGGCTTTTATGTCACATTAAAACTTTTATGCAAAGCGCTAAACTACATTCAGTTACTAACTAGGTCGATGCACTTTTTACTTGTCCTCGTGTAACGATGCAATAAAATGAGTAACGAATGCACGGGCGCGCGCGCAGGTGCTCGTGCGGGGCGCACGCGCCGACGCACCCGGAGCACGGCGGGCGGCTGCAGTCGGTGTGGGCGCGCCTCTGCGAGACGGGGCTGGCGGCGCGCACCGAGCGCACGCGCCCGCGCAAGGCCACGCTCGAGGAGCTGCAGGCCGTGCACTCGGAGGCGCACGTGGCGGCCTTCGGCGGCAGGGGCCGCGAGGCGCGCGCGCTGCGCCTCGTGCGGCTCGCGTGCGGCGGCCTGGGCGTCGACGCCGACACGGCCTGGAGCGACGCGCACACGCCGCCCGCCGCGCGCCTCGCCGCCGGCGCCGTGCTCGACCTGGCGCTGCGCACCGCGCGCGGCGACCTGCGCAACGGGTGAGCCGCCCCGCCCCGCCCCGCCCCTCCGCCCCGCGTCGCCCCGCCTCGCCCCCTCCGCTCACCGCGTATGCGCCCCCGCCCGCCAGGTTCGCGGTGGTGCGGCCGCCCGGACATCACGCGGAGCCCAACCAGGCGATGGGCTTCTGCTTCTTCAACTCCGTGGCGGTGGCGGCCAAGATCCTGCACACGCGGCTCGGCCTGCAGAGGATACTCATCGTCGATTGGGTGAGTTCGAATGGGCTCCGGACTATTCGAAACCTCCAAAATGGACGCGTCCTCTATTCGGCCTCGCTGTCTCGGTCAGGACGTGCACCACGGCAACGGCACGCAGCAGATCTTCTACGAGGACCCGCACGTGCTGTACATGAGCCTGCACCGGCACGACGACGGCAACTTCTTCCCGGGCACGGGCTCCGTGAGCGAGTGCGGCGCGGGGGCCGGCCTGGGCTACACCGTCAACGTGGCGTGGCCCGGCTCGCCGCCCCTCGCCGACGCGGAGTACCTGGCCGCCTTCCGCTCGCTCATCATGCCCATCGCCAAGGTGCGCCCTACACCCTATACGCGTTTGAAGCGTCTCGACGAGCCGCTCCAAGGAAACCTTGTCTCCGGCAGGAATACAACCCGGAGATCGTGCTGGTGTCGTGCGGCTTCGACGCGGCGGCGGGCCACCCGGCGCCGCTGGGCGGCTACAGCGTGTCCGCCGCCTGCTTCGCGCACATGACGCGCGATCTCATGCAGCTCGCCAACGGCAAGGTGTGCTCTCACACAGTAAAAAGTCTTTAAACTACCGCACCAAGTTACTTTCAGACCAATTTGGTCTTACTTTCAAATTGACCGCGGAATTGAACTTTGCTCGAAATGTCGACGCCAATTATCCAATATTCTCAAAAACGACACGAGTTACGACAAATAATGCTTTTAGCGATTACCACGTTATCCTGTGTCTTTTTGGGTTGAATTAGACTAAATTTAATCGACCGCAGTCCGAGACAGTTTGGTTAACAAAGACTCGACTTCAGACACAACTTGTTCCGACTCTCTTCAACGTATTCCCAAGAAACATTAGCAACACCCTGCTCCGTTTCCCTCGAAAAGCGATTTACACAGCGCGAAAATAAATACGGGGAGTAGAATAATGTGGTGTGGGGCACAGGTGGTGCTGTCGCTGGAGGGCGGCTACGACCTGGCGGCGATGTGCGACTGCGCGCAGGAGTGCGTGCGCGCGCTGCTGGGCGAGCGGCTGCCCGAGCCGCCGCTGCACGAGCTGGCGCGGGCGCCGGCGCCGCACGCGCTGGCCGCGCTGCGGGCGGCCATGGCGGCCCAGGCGCCGCACTGGCCCGAGGTGAAGCGCTTCAGCGCGCTGGCCGCCATGTCGGCGCTCGAGGCGGCGCCCGCCGTCATGGCCGCGCGCCTCGGCCGCCTGCAGAGCGAGCGCGACGCGGCCGACACCGCCGCCGCCATGGCCACGCTCTCCGTGCACGCGCCCGCGCCCCTCTGCCTCAGGTGAGCCCGCCGCCCCGCCCCGCCCCCACCGCCGCCCCGCCCCGCCCCCGCTCGACTCACCGCGTGCGCCCCTCGCTTGCAGCCGCTCCGCGGAGAGCTCGCGCTCCGGCTCGGAGGAGCCCATGGAGCAGGACGAGGGCAAGTGAGCGCCCCACATTCCGCCGCGCCCCCCCCCCCCTCCGGCCCCGCCGCACCCGCCCGCCTCGGCGGAGCGCGCCCTGCGTGCACACGGTGAAATTAAGACAAATCTTAATTTGAAAGCTTTAAAAAAATGTAGTAGGACTTTAAGTGTACAAAATATATTAATGTTATTATATATTTGGATATGCTTTTAAGTGTATAGGAGACGGAAGTACGAACTGTATGTATTAGGCGCCCGGCGCGGGCCCGCGCGGCCTCCGCCGTTCCCGCTGTACCAAAGATTGCGACCGTCTGCGACTCTCCTCCCGCGAACTCGTCCGCTGGAATTTGTTATGTTAAATTATATAGAAACGATTGTTGTTGTATATTACGATTTGTCTATTTTTAGCGCAAAACGGTGTTCGTACGCTATTCAGATGTTTTCTCGGAGTATTAATAAAAATGTGTTAGAATGTCTACGGTGTATAGTGCGAAATGTTCAATGTGATATGCGCCGCCACGCCGGAGGAGTTTGCACCATCTTCGGTGCTTTAGTTTCATCGGCGGCGTGGCGCGGAGCGCATCTTTTATAGTGAAAATATACGTAGATTAACTGAAATGTTCATCTTCTACTTTTGGTGCTCTTCCAAGCACAATGTGTTGATACCGACTAGTTCCGGTCGTACCTAGTTGCCCTTCTGAAGGGTTTGTTTCTACGAATTATCTATTTGTTGTGGACGCCCACAAAACCGTAGCGGCGGCGTCCGTCGGAGCGATCTACCGATCCAATAGTAGCACTTGGGATGCGCTGGGAACGCGTTCCAGCATCGGTGAGATCGTGTAGGTGACGGCGATGGGTACGCGGGCCACAGCCGGCCCCTGCTGTATATGTTGAGCGTCGCCGCACCTCGATCGGGATTCGATCCTTGTACTATATAAACAGAGTTAAACAATGTTGTGTCTTTGAGAAATTTTATTGTTAAATTGGAATACAGATGAAATGACTATTTAATAAATGTATATATATTATATATATATTTGGAAATATACCAGCATTTTTATTTTTTTATTTCGTGATTTATTTTTTATTTCGACCCCTTTTTCTTTTCCTGTTTGAATGGATTTAAGATACAGGCATGCATTATATCCGCCATATCATATCCTCATGTCCAAGTGCATAAAACGAGATACAGTTTGATTCACAAGTGTGAGTAGAAAAATATAATGATTGAGAAAAAGGTAGTAGAATAATAAAAATTATATAATTTATCTACTATTAGTATTGAATAGGATAAAAAAAACTACATATTATTAATGCATAAATTTTTATTATGAAAATAATGAACACATTACAGAAGTTCGCAGTGATTATTTTATTTACAACTTACAACAAAGAATATTTTTCAAATAATTCGTATTTCGTGTTCCAAGAAAGCAGTTGCTTATAATAAACAAACTTTACTTAAATGCTATCAATAACGGACCGTGTATTGTGTGTTATCGAAACGACGAAAATTTGAAATCAAATTAAAAGAAGAAAATCCTCAAAATGGCTTAGTTTAAAAAACAGGCGTTCCAAAAACAGTAGTGTTATGTTGTCTAGTATTAATATTTTCTGGTTGTACACAAATATAAAATATATCGAGTTTATGAAACCAGATTTATGATAAATTAATTTCAAATACTATGCCTCCACAAAGCGATTTTGCACATTTCTTTCCTTCTAGACTATATGAAGCGGCCGTCGTGTAGTTTGACATATACTCGAATAAGAAAAGGAGCAACTTTTATGCATACAAAATGAGCACAATATATTCGAACATATTGAGACAGAACATTTAGAACTCCTTTTAGGTAAAATGGGATCCCGCTACTTTATTTTTTATTTTACATTTATAAATTATAATGGCAGTGACCATAAGTAACCACGGTCACTTTTATTGTTATGCCTAATTAAGATATAACCATAGTTTTTTCGTACAAAATATTGAAAAAACTAGCGTCAACTGTAGCCACTAACATTTGAGGCCTAATTGATAATGTAGAGGTTGCAAATTATTTATGTTGAATAATTATTTAGTGCACTGCTAATGACAATATATTTTCAATAATCTATTTGACATTGTTTTAAATTGGAAATATGCAAGATCATTACTGAAGCCAAATGGCAAAATTATCAAATATTTAAAATTTTCTTCGATACTTTGGCGAAAATATTATGGCCATGCTCATAGTTTCACTTAGCTTCTTGAGTTTTATGAGAAGTCGGGTTTTGTATACAAATTAATTTGATATTGCTAAATATAACTTAACTGTGGTAGGGCCACCTAAGTCTTCGTTGTTGCATGAATATGTAGGCCGGCTGGGGAAGTATGGAAATCACGGAAGATGGGCGTGAAGTAGAAGTGTTATACTTTTGCATTCCGTCTGGTGAGCGAGGCAACTTTATTAAAAGGTGGCAACGCATCTGCAAGCCTATGGGTGTGGAAAATTCTCACATAAAAATATATAAAATCTTGTCAACAAAAACACTTGAATCTTTATTGTATATTTGCTTACCGCATGACAAATTCCATCTCGTATTAAGATATTAATAACAATGTTTAAGCAAATGTGAGCCATAAAGGAATGCTCTTGGTAGTTTATTTATAAAAAAACTTCCGCCAAATGACGAATATGGCTTATAATTAAGCTGAACAGTTGAACGCAGGCAGTGCTGGGGGAATAGTCTCGGGGAGCGCTAAAGCCTGTCCGGCGGGTCCAAGGAGCTGCAGCGGCAGGAGCAAGAGCTCACAGGGCACTCGGAGTGCTCGCTGCAACATTCAGTCGGAAATTTTACCAGCTGTAATCTAGTATGTAAGGATTTTTAAATCTGATTAGGAGATTTTAAAAAGTTCGATCAGAACCGAGCGATCGATTGATAGCTAACACACATTCTAAAGCAAAATCCTATAACAAGTTTATTTGTATACCTAGATTAGGTCTTTAGGGATTTTAAAGTTAATCTTTTTAGGTTATAATTATCTTCACCTCCACCATAACCTCGGATCCTTGCCAGCGAAACTCGGGCGAGTGGTACTACTTTTTTATATTGTTGCGAGTTTACCTGAACCACTGAAGCAAATGGGCGGCGTGTCCGCCGTGCCTGCACGCGACGCACCAACTGAACCAGCCGCCGAAGTGCGCCCCGCCGGCGCCCACGCCCGAGCCGCCGCCCACGCCCACGCCGGCAGCGACGCCCACGCCGCCCACGCCCACGCTCACGCCGCCCGTGGCGCCGGTGCCCAGGTGCAAGAGGCACACGCCGCAGCGCGGCAACGGCTTGCGGCAGTTGGGGCACGAGGAGATCTGCTGCAATGGCAGACGGGCGGCAGTGAAGGCGGGTGACGGCGGGTGTGTGGGTGTGCGGGTGAGCGGGCGGTCGCACCTTCATCTTGGCGGCGGGCGGCGGCAGGCGCGCGAAGGCGGCGCGGGGGCGCGCGCTGGCGGCGGGCGCGGCCACGCACTTGCCGCAGTAGCTGCAGGCCACGCCCACCCTGCGCGCCGCCGCCAGCGCGCCTCCTGCCTCGCCCGCCTCCCCCGCCTCGCCCGCGCACGCGCACACGCACGTGTCCAGCGCGCACCGCGCCCACCACAGCTGCCAGCTGTCCAGTAGCGTGCGGTAGCTGTAAATAGAGGCACATCGAATGTAGTGCAAACATGTGGGCCCGCGATCAAGGGTAGGACCTTTTTCAGATTGTCGATCTGGATACGCACGAAGCTGACTTTAGTAGTGCCTTCGATAAGGTTGACCACAAAATCCTCATAAATAAGTTATTCTTATATGGCGTCCAAGGCTCAATCCTAGGTAACAACAGGCTTTTGGTTATCAATGGTTTCACTTATTTGTACTTTACCACGCCTTCGTGGGTACCGCAAGGCTCACACCTTAGACCTGTCCTTTTCTTGATTATTGTGAATACCATAGTCCAGTTTTTTATGCAAAATAAAGACCTACTGTGAAATCTACAAATAAATAAAAATAGAAATGATAATTCTTTTCTTCCACAAAGCCGTATTTTATTTTACTTTTATTTAATGGAGACCCAATAGCTTATAAAACATAAGTAAGAAAATAAGATAATGACAAAAAAATAAGTTTGAATGTATAGATCTTTCCACAGACAATAGAATTGAATCCGTTAGCTTGCAGAAAAAGGATGGCATTCGGGATTCGGGAGTATTTATTGAAAAAAAAAAACAACAACATTGCTGTAAAAGTCTATCTAATTTACCTCTATAACGTATCGATACGTACTATCCATATAGCATCCATGGATTTTAATTATCGTTGATGAGCTGCAGATGAAGTGCATGCTTAACTAGCAAAGACTGCATCTATTCATGAACGAAGCCAACCTCTCTAGCCAAGCGAGCACCCTGTGGTCGCGCAGCAGATCAGGGGAGCAGCAGCGAGCGGCGATGAGGGCGGCCGATTGCACGTCGCCGCTCGACTCCACCCAGCGCTGCAGCAGCGTCACGCCCTCTGGACTCACGCCTGTCGATAGTAGTATCAACGGAACAGTACATAAATCGCCTTATCTTCTCGACGCAGCTTAAATCATACAGATGTATGGCTGAATATGCATAAGTGAGATCAGTGCAAGCCGCACAGACCATCAGACGTACATTGGGTTGGCGATCAAGGGCCTTACAGTGCAATAGCTTATATAAGAGTAGAGGCGACCTGTGAGCAGCATGCCGGAGAGGTCGCCCTGCTCCGTGAGGGCGTCGCAGGTCTGCTTCACGTACTCGTGCAGCTTGGCGTCCGACAGGAAGGTGCAGGCGAACGCGACGCGGTCCTCCAGCCGCATCTCGGTCTCGTTCTGGCGGGACGGAGGACTTATACGTCAGAGCGAGACGGAGGGTCGGAGGGGCGGGGGGGAGGGAGGAGGGGGTCACTCACGAGCACGGCGCCGAGGTCGGGCTGCGAGGCGCCGCCGGCGGCCGTGGCGGCCAGGAAGTGCAGCAGCGCGCGCAGGTAGGGGTCGGGCAGCGCGGGCGCGGCCGCCGCCAGCGCGTCGCGCCACAGCCGCTCGTCGGCGCCGGGGCCCGCGAGCGCTGCGGGAGTAGCGGGTCATGGGTGATGGGCGGCGGGTGCGGGGGGCGGGGGGCGGCGAGGGGCGGCACGCACCGAGCGCGGCGACGCGCAGGCGCGGCTCGCGCGCGCGCGCCAGCACGTCGAGCGCGGCGCGCGCGCGCAGGTGGAAGGCGGCGAGCGCGGCGGCGCGGCACGGCGTGCCCTCCGCCTCGGCGCGCTCCACGCCCAGCACCGCGTTCTCCCAGCCCCAGCCCCAGCCGCACAGCTGCAGCGCGCACGTGCGCTCCGCGCTCCTGCGCACGCAAGTCGCCCGCTGTTTTACGCCGCGATTCGCATCGTGCGATACTCCACGGCGCCGGGCCTTGCCTGTACACGGTGACCTTGCGGTTGGGCATGTCGGGCAGCAGCAGCGGCACGGCCTCGGAGCGGTAGCCGCCGTCGCCGGGCGGCCGCAGCACGGTGCGCACGCCCGGGTGCCGCCACGGGCTGTTGCGGAAGCACCCTGCCCGACACCCAAGCGACAGCTCTTTCCCCGAACCTCTCTAAGCGATTAGCGAAATATGGAAAACACCCTATTTCGCCAATTGCTCACTGATAACTATTAAAAACGCACCATCTCTCTCATACTCTCAGTTCCCTTCGCGATATTCAAAAATAATTCTTCGATTTTTTTACAAAACCGCCAAACTCGAAAACAGCAAATGGACATAATGATTCAATACTCAATCAATAAATATAATTAAAAAAAAAAACTAAGTTCAACGTTAACTCAACGTTCACACTACTTGTATTAATAAAACAACTGAAATTCATTTTGCATAAAAAGAGATAGAATCATGTAAATATCGGCTGATCTAAATCAACATCCAAAACTGTCCACAAGCAATATAACAAATCTGTGGCAACAGAAAAACAACAAAATCCCCATCGGTCACGTCCAGATCGAGCATCGCTCACCGTCCTCCACCAGCGACTTGCTCAACGCCAGGAAGTGCCACAGCCCGCTGAGCGCCTCGTCCTCCGCTAAGTCAGCGTTTTGCCACAGATCCGGCTGCGCACAAAAAATTTTTGGACACACCTTTCCAAAGTACACGAGCACAAAAAGGTGTATTAATACGCTGATAATTTCGGGCATAGTAAAACTTCATATTTAACAGCAGTTGAGGTTCTGTGACAAAACTGTCTGTTACATAATAAATACTGCGTCCGGCCGGAAAAGCGGTGGGAATAAGAGCAAGACAGGTGCTTATTGAGAGTGAAAGGAATAATGTGATTTTTAACAACATATTGATGACGTCGATGACTCCACGACGCACCTTGAGTCCGTAGTCGGTGTTGGCGCGCTGCTGCATGAGGTGCGAGACGTCGCGCAGGGCGGCGTAGAAGTCGTCCTGCATGAGCCGCAGGGCGCCGCCGCCCGCCCACACTAGCCCGCCGCGGGCGCCCCAGGCCAGCGTCACGCGCTCGCACACCGTGTACTCCACCACGCCGCCTGCAGGGGCGCCACAATCAGCCGGTGTGACGTCACTCCCCCGCCCTTCGCGAGGCGAGGGGATCGTCGCCGGAGACGCGCTCACCGTTGAGGCAGAGCGCCAGCAGCCGCGCCTCGTGCGCCGGGTGGCAGCAGAAGGAGGCGAGCGGCTGGCCGGCGGGGCACACGTCGCGCTGCAGCACGCTCGGGCCCCGCGCCGCCTCCTCGCCCTCCTCCAGGGCGGGCGTGGCCGCCATCTGCGCCAAGCCCCCTCACGCCCTCTATAGATCTGAGCCCGCTCAGAGCAGAGCGGATCGCACGCCGTAATTACAAGGAAATTACTAGCAATAACGCAGCTACAAAAATGATAAAAAAACTAAGAACCACCTCGATCACGTCAGGTATCAAACAAAAAAAACTGCACCATAATCGTTCCATTCGTTTAGAGGTTACAATGCCACAGACAGACAAGTCAATGTTATAATACCCCTCATTTATAAACATACGGAACATACGGAACTGTCGACCGACTGAGTGGGCTTGTACTCCTGCGCCTGTTGAATGTCGTACAGCCGCAAAGTGCTGGAGTCGCGCTGCAGAGAGAGCAGCAGGTTTCGCCTGGAAACACACCAAGCGACATCTCATCGATACCTATTAGCAGATTCGGAATTGATACAATGGAAAATAAATTAGGTATATTACAAATGTATAAAACATGACAAACCAACCAACTTTCATGTGTTCGTTTGATGGGTGAGAGGAGCGGTGAACGAATGTTTAAAAAGAAGTAGCAATGTGATGGTGGAGGTGGAGGTGCGGAGGTGTGTAGCCGTGGAGGGGGGGGGAGAGCCCCACCTGGTGGGGCACCACTGAATGGTGCGTGGCGGTTTGGCGGTGGGCAGCGCCAGCAGGGGGCGCGCGAGTGCCCGAGCGTCCCACACGCAGAGGCCGCCCTCGCCGCGGGACGCCAGCTGCCAGCCGCCGGGCTCCGCGCACACGCCCAGGCACTGCCGGCTCGTGGCCACGCCCATCGCCTTGCCCGTGTTCTCTGCCAGCACGTCCGACTCGTTACGCACACAATTATGTGCGGAAAGAATGTATTATTTGGAAAAACAACAGCATATTTACCATAGGTTTCCCATCTCTTCACATTTTAATTAAAACTGAATACAATTTTCGAATATATGTATGTTTACATGAAAATTATGTAAGTAACACATTCTAAAATGATGGTTTAAAAAAGACAGACAGGAAAAAAATATTAACAGTTATAATAAAGAATTAATGATATGCTAGTAATAAATACAAATGATATGAGAAAAATTAATTAGAGTAAGCTTCCTCCTTAAAGTCTAATAATACATTAAGTACTAGAAACAACTCTGTGTATATTGGCATACATGTGTGTGTAATTTTGGTTCTAGTTATTTTAGTGATATTATGTTCCAATCTTCCTCTACTGACTTTTTAAATGCTTTGCATGGTAGGAAAGGTATAAGGTCTAAATGCGAACATTTGGCCTTGTATATATTCTAGATATATTTCAGAACAGAATTTCCTACAAATGAGTGCACTAGTGGTGTATGAAACATTTTATGATCAGTTTGCTTGCATAGTACATTATCAAATCAACCTGAGAGTAGGGAATGTAAACCCAAGGATTTCAAATATAATGTCACATATTTCTTCTGAGAGGAACCTGACAGGATTCTGTAACTAAAACATTATGATAAACATTTAGCATTTAACCAACTATGCCCTTATCATTCTTTTGTTAATTGATACTGACCTCTTAAATCGAAAATCTTAATATGCTTCAAGTTCATGGAAGCAGCCAGAGTATGGTTCCCTAGGTTGGTCCATGTTACGCTGTGCGCCGTTTCAGATAATGCTAGTTCCGCAATTGGCCGGGTGGGCTCCAATGATGGTGAAGTACTTTCTAAAGAAAGAAATTTATGAAACAAATAGACAAGAAGACATAATTATGAGGCAGTTTTTTTTTAATGTTATGAATGACTGTCACTTAATACCTGTGAATTCATCTGCTGACATGGATGATCGATGCACATCCCACACTTGTATGCAATTGTCGTTGCGGTGCTTGTCCATGGCAGCCGCAAGAAGATTGCTCTCATCATGGTTCCATGCTAAACCATTGCAGGGCCTCACAAACTTGGTCACTGTGTCAAATAAAATATAATGATCATCATAGTGAGATCATAAAAATCTAGTCCAGGTAACACACCCATTTATTTTATTTTATTTTTATTTTATGCGAAAAGTTGTCAAACGAGCACACGGTTCACCTGATGTTAAGTGAATACCGCCACCCATGGACATCTGCCACACCCTGGGTTACAGATGCGTTGACAACCTTTTGAAAATTGGGCTCCGGGTACCTCACTCACCATACGAAACGCGAAAGTATTTGTCACACTTCCACTTTACGCTGGTCTTCTGTAAGGTCGTGGTACTTACCCGGACGGGCCTGCCCATTTGTGCAACAGCCGAGGCTGCTGCGTGGCCCTACCACCGTTGCGTGGCCCTACCACCGTTGAACACCCAAATTTAAAATTATTGATGCTTTGTCCGCATTGAACGCAAATGATTAATATTTCTAATGTAATAAAATAAGGCAAGAATATGTACATAAAAATCGTCATTATAAAATTTTTTTCTTCCCAATTTCATATTTAAGACTTGAAAAATCAGAAATTTAAAATTTGTGGACTAAATTTCTTAAATTATAAATTACATGGTTGCCTTACCAAATTCTCTCCCAACCAAACCAAGTGGATCATAAGTCTGCTTCAGACTGGCTAGAGTAACTCTGCCACTTGCATGTCCCAAAGCTAACAATGGATCTGGCTGATCAGCTATAGCACTAATATCTACACACCGAACTCCGCTGGCACTCTGAGATGCCACAACAGTAGCACCTCTAGTTGAAGATATTTGCATAACTAAAATAAAGGAACAAATTAATTCAAAAATAATTTAATTTTTCTATGACCGTATTTTTTTTGATGGATTAGGTTTATTCTTTTATTATATTAAGTAGCCCCGCGAGGCGACGTAACAAGATTTAAGTTTTTTTTTAAATCTAAATGTCTGATTGATTCTGAGTGATCTGAATGATTTTACTTTGTTATTATTGTTTCGGTAATGTCTATCCATCGATTAAAATCATTTGTGTAAGATGCGCGTAACCCTATTGTAAACAATTATTCTGTTATTAGTAAACACGTACAAGTAGTCTTTTTCTCTATTTCTTGGAGTCTTGCCACTTCGTATAAGGTTATATCAGGACCCCATATAATAAACTTATCATGATGCACCGGAGACCACATCACATCCATTTTAGCTCCTGACATATTTTCCATCAGAATTATAATAGCACCAATTAAAGTTTAACAAAATTACTTATTGTATTGCAAACAATCAATTTGTGAAAAACATTACAATTTGTTTGTGATTACTGATTAGAAATGTTTTGGTTAACTACTGTCAAATTTGACATTGGTAATTTGGTATGATTGATAAGTATTTCACGTTTCATTACGCATTATATAGAATCTTTTTTTTCTAATTTACTATTATATTTAAAAGTTATCCAATATTTATATAACATCGAAACTAACTTTTATGTTTTTATTTCAAAATACTTTTTATTTTAGTAACAAAACCTCACTGCAACTATGGTGATAAGAGGATTGATTTTGTTCTTGCTCAAATGTTAAGCAAGCATGTTTTTGGTATCATATCGCGTGGACTTGATTTGTTAGATATAGCAGCAGTCTTTTTTATTACTTAATTGTAAGATACAAGATTATATATTGGAAGACTTAATAAAATCAAAAATTATATCGATTGTTATAAAGAGGTCGCTAGTATAGTATTAACAAGAACAATCATTTGGCTCTATTTCACCTCCTACTTCTGTGCGTTCGTCATTTTTGACAGATTTGTGAGATTACCCGTGGAAGTGAATGACCAGTGACAAAATTATACGTTGAAATCTATTTACATAGTGAAATTTTCCAAGAAAAAACCGAAGAAATATCTCGTGGATCCTGTAAGTGCGTAAGTTCTATAACATCGTACATCGGAATACAGAAAGTTACTTTTAATTGGTCCGTATTTAGGTTCAGTGACGTGATTATTTACTACAATGGCAACGCCTCTCGGTCTCCCACAGTTTCACGCGTATTGTCTTACGGTTCTCACGTGTAAATAAGTCCATATCCTCCCGAGCAAGACTAAGTTTACTGTATTTGTCGATTTAGTTACAGTTGGCGGAAACCAGCGTAAATTTCGCTAGTGACTCATGAGAGTGATTTATTTTCGCGAGATTTGCTTTTGTTTAAGAACAAATTATTCCTATTTTTTTCAAATAAGCTACCATTTGTTATTAAACCGTGATAGTTAATCTAGAAAAATATTAAACTTTTCTTACGAAGTGTCAAATTAGCATGGGCGCTTTAAGACTTAACATCAGATCAGCACTGTCGAGTGCACAGTAATGTTTTCAGCTATTGCATACAAATTATCTACGACTTTTCTTGAGGAACAAAAGGTGAGAGTTTGACGAATATACTTAATATATAAGATTTTTTAAACACGTCTTAATAATAAAATTAGAACTATGTATAATTTCAATTCTCTCGAAAGATGTATACCATAAATGTTTGGAAAATGAGGCAAGCTATGGTGTTAAATCTTTACAAAACTATGTATATAGTGAAACTAGTGACCCACCCCGGCTTCTCATGTGTGCAATTTATTATACATATAAACCTTCCTCTTCAATTACTCTACCTCAAGTAGTTTTAAAGATCGAAGCATACATAGGGACAGACAGACAGCGGGATGACTTTGTTTTATACTATGTAGTGATAATGGGGTAGTAAATCATTCTTGATTGGATTTTATAAAGGATGTATTCAGGAATACTATTATTAATGAGAGATTACTCTCCTACTAGTTTTATATTTTAAAAAGAACTCACTTTGTTGAAAAAGTATATATTCAGAATTTATAAAAATATGGTGGCATCACCTACTTATCTTAGAATTAATTGAATAGATTTGAAACTAATGAATTATGAATAAACTTGTTATCTAAAGTCTAGAATCTGTTAAAATAATTATGGATTATGTAGTTGTTGTGGTCACCATTATAAAAATTGTATGATTTAAATATAATTTTAGACCTTAAATAAAATTTTTATACATAAATATATACATGTGTAAAAAAATTTGATTTAAATAGTCCTAAAGAGAAACACATTTTTAATGCTTTTATTGTCATACATTATTTCAGATATGTTTAAGTTTGTATATTAGATTATTTTTTTTATTATTGTTAATGTTAAAAAACAAGTAATGTGTAAAATTAAGTTATGACCTACTTGCTACATCTGTTAAATTTTTAAATTATGATGTCATGACCACTCATGTAGACTAATTTAGTGTGAGTCATTTTAAAGAGCTGATAAAGTGCATTTGTTTCATTAGTAAATCTAAACAATTTTTTAGTATTATAATATTATGGTTTTAATATAAAGTGAAAGTATAAAGTTTAATATAAAGTGAATTGTGAAAATTTAGCATGAAGTGTGATAAGGATTATGACATTTTGTTCTTGCAACTACATTAACAAGGATTAGTTCCTGTAAGAATATACTTAATTTGAGGGCAAAGCTGGAATTCCAAATATTTTATCATTTTTCAGCCTGCTCTAAATTACTTGCCAACCTCAAACTTTAAATTACATGCAAGCCTCAGAATAAACTGTAGTTAGGGGAAGCATTGTAAATTGTAAACAACTAAAATTGACAAGCAGTAATACAATTTTTAGGTATTTGTTATTGTATATGAAGCTTTCATTTCTCCGCCCAACACTTGATGGCGCTGCGATCTATATAAAGCACGCTATCGTTTGTCACTTGGGACGAAATAAAGTCACCAAAAGTTTTCGATCAATATAACCAGCAACAGATCAGTACACAGTGTAGTTTTATTTATAAACTTCCTAGTGTGCACAACCATTGTTTGAAAGGCTACTTCGGTCTTTAACAGTTATAATGTTTTGTTTATACTTTTTTTCTTAACTAAAAGAAGTGAAAATGTGAAACTAAAAATATATCTCACTGCACTTTATAAGATAGAGATTACTGCACTGTTAATTCTCAATGAGTGGACCATTATTCCCATGATTTCTATTTCTTAGCAAGTCAAGTGGAAAATGATGCGTTTCACGCTGCGTGTGAGGGAAATCACAGCTGGGCTCTTGAACGGTTGCATGCCTCCCAGCGTAACAATGTTTTTATGATTTAAAAGTTGGTGCAACTCTCCACCCTGAACTTGCACCTGTTGAAAAAAGTTTCCATATTATGATGAATGCTTCAACTTATACACTGATCACCTTTTCTGAACCATTATTTTTTATTTACCAAGGAATTAGTATAATTAATAGTAGGAATTGGCCCTGGGTTTGCACAACTTAACATAATTAAAGCGTAACAAGCCAATTTTCAATAACGCAATTAAGGTAATTAAATATAAAAAATTAATAGTTACTACCTAATCAAAGAACATTATTTGTAGTATTTCTGTCACATTATGTATTGATATTGCTGTTTGGTTAATTAGTGAAAATAACCACCAAAACAAAGAAACAAATTTTCAATTAATATATTCACATTCAAAATATCTTTATTCAAAAATAATTTGTTCGTGAGTAAGTTACCACCAGTAAGTACTGAAAGCAGTTTCTGTTGAGAAGAAACCGGCAAGAAACTCATTAATCACAAATTTAATTATACACGCGCACACTTTGCCCCATGAACTTACTTTACTTTTTTTATTATAAAATGTAATATTAATTAATTAGATACCGGATGATAATTAAATATAATATAATTAATTAGCATCCGGTATAGACACGAAATTTGTATTGCAAAAGCAAGTGATACGGGTGTCTATGGCCTGGGTCCACGTGAGTCCCTTCGGCATATTTTATAAAAAATAAACATCTTAACACTCCCGTCGCTATACATACTTGAGAACATCATGTATGTACGAAATAACTTACACCATTTTACAAAAAAACATACCACATCGCGTCGGGGCCGTGGTGACACGTTGGAAATTCCGAGGTTTAGACTAGCTAAAACCAGGAAATCGTTTCTTGGTAGATGTATTAACTTATATAATAGAATAGGTGACATCCACAAACAATTAAGTTTAAATAATTTCAAACATTTTGTAAAAGCCACCTTAATGGAAAGGGCTTATTATAATGTCGAGGAATACATTAAGGACAAGGATGTGTGGAAATGACTCTTGCTCTGCACTTGCAAGTCCCCTCAAAGCTCCTGCTCCTAAATTATACTAAAATAATTTTGTGTGTATACTTAAATACTTAAAAAAAAATAGAAATAAAGTATACATATATGACCGCAGAGTTTCTTGCCGGTTCTTCTCTTGCAGGTCAAGTTTAGTGAACCGGTGGTAGTTTTTGACGTTCAATAAGAGCTTAAAATAAGCCTATGTTGAATAAAGACATTTTGATTTTGACTTTGAATCATAATTATAAATGATGGACGAGCCGAGATGCTGACTTGTCACGTGTGGAGCGGTGAAGGAAAACATCGTGAGGAAATCTGCATCTTTTCGAAATAATAACAATAAATATATTTCGAGGATATGTGGAGTCCACCAATCCGCAGTGGGGTCGCGTAATGGACTATGCCCTGATACCTTCTGTATAGAGGAGGCCTTTGCCCAGCAGTGGGACATGTATAGGTTGCTACTTTATATTATACTATGGACGCACTCTGTTTACAAATACACCAACTAGATTGTAAATGGCAACTGACAAATTGCCATCCGGCATACATCAAAAGCCCACGAATTGTCCGATAACCTTATCACGTTCATCAAAGTAGATAATTATTTAAAATTTACAAGTACGCTTGTTTAACAAGCAAGCATATGCAAGCAATTAGGCGGTCCATACCTATGGGAGTAGTGACTGGATGCCGGATTCGTTTTCTATCGGTTAGTAACAGATAACTCGTTGATGGTTTTAAATATTTTCCGTTGGGTATATGCTGGTTGTGAATTTCAATACAACACTTCAACTCGTCCATGTCGTTAACATAAAATGCCGACTCTTTCTGGATTACTGCCGCATTCACAGGAAAAGTGTAATAATGCATCGGTCATTAAAGTCTTCTGCATTACCTGTACCTATCTAATTTACCCTCTATCATACCGAGTTGTCCTGAGACCTCAACAATTGACCCGTGGTGACACCGTTACCTTCTTTCAACAATGGGTCAGTTCTCTTAGTCCCTATAAGGTATTTGGACCTCTGTCCTCTTTGTTAGATGGTGGTGAATCTTAGTATACCCGTGAACCCTCGGCTCTAGTTAATATCCTATGTATACAGCGTGTGGTTACCATCGCGACAATAAATGAACACACGTCTAACGCTTCTTGCCAATAATCATAAAAAAATATTAACGTAAAAAAAAAAATTTTCAAACAAAGTAACTAAGTAAAAAAGAAACAAAATTTGTATCATCCTATACAACTCGCGCCACAGCTTCGCATTACAAGCCTCTCCTTCTAATAGTATATTTTGTCTCTTTTAAATTTATTCAACCCACTCATATGCTTTGTGACCTTTACAAATGAACTTTACGTTACAGTTTTATACGTAAGGGTGTTCTAAAATTGTTTGTTTTGAAAGTTTAATAACTCTGTAAATATTGATGTTTAAAGAATGTATATGTTTATTTATTTATTTAGATAATTTTATACAATTTTAAAAAGTTAACCCCTATATGTGTGTTTATTTATTGTCGCGATTGTCGTGTAAAGACACGCTGTATACCCCGCTCAGATAGGACTGCCACAAGATTAATAAACGCTGCCATTCTAAACTCGACATCCTTATAACGATAATGTGCCACGATAATGCGCCTTCGTTCAGTGCGACATCGATTTTAT
Source organism: Iphiclides podalirius (assembly GCA_933534255.1). Classification (NCBI taxonomy): domain Eukaryota; kingdom Metazoa; phylum Arthropoda; class Insecta; order Lepidoptera; family Papilionidae; genus Iphiclides; species Iphiclides podalirius. The sequence continues at coordinate 13,396,431 of OW152830.1, read as the reverse complement.
CGAGCCGCACTTTCTAAGTTTGCCGTTGTAAAAAAAGTACCTTCAAATCGATATAATCGCCTGCACGCGCGCTATCATCGGTTACGTCAAGATTTTCACTTGAATTCCTCACGCGTCCATTAACCAATAGTTCACGTCACGTGAGATATTTGCACCCATTAGGAACGTATTAACGATTTTCGGTGTTGTTTATCCGTTTGTATTGGGAGTTTGCCAGTTCGACGTGTCTATTTTATCAGAAGTCGCATTCGTTTACAAAATATATGATATATTTAATACTATACAACTTATGTGGATTAATAAAAATTGATTTCTCCCTACCCTTTTCGTCGTCAGATATCATCTCTGTCTTACTCTATGTATCTCCCTATACTATATAGCACGTGGTCGACGATATTCCACGCAGTCTATTCGCTTTACTGTGTCGTTTATTATTGAAATAGCAAAGAAATATTTATTAATATACTAGAGGATCAGTCAGACGTTCTGTACACACGACTTAAATCCGACAAACTATAACTAAATTTAAAGAAAATATGAATCTAAACCATTCTCGAATCGTCCTGAAGACACACAAAAATTAAATTAGCTTAAATCTAGATTTTGTGCACAAAGCGCATTCGATCTCACATCTGGATGCGTGCTTTGACTTTGAGCGAGTTCTTCGAAGCGATTTGCGAGTGGGAGGGCTGTGGTCAATGCGTCATAAGAACTATCTCAAACGGATGCGCGCGCGTTCGAATCTCTGTGTCATGCCGATCGCTAAGTACTTTTTACATGTTTAAGTTTTAATCTATGTAAAGGTACTAACAGTCTAAAACCATGGTGCATGACTCCGTGGCGCATTTGCCAAGGTATTGGCTTCAGCGTCGGGGGTCGTGGGTTCGATTCCCACACGGGACAACTATTTGTGTGACCCACAGATAGTTGTTTCGCATCTGGGTTTGTCCGCGTGAAATTTATGTTTGTAAAACGTCCTTACAACACAGGATAATGTTATCCTAAAGTAACGGCAATGTTTTAAAAAAAAAAAACAATGAAACAATGAAAGCCATGTCCGTAACGATATCGTTTTCAATCAATTTCACTCAGAAGTTAACATAACAGAAGTTTAGTTAGTGTATAGAGCAAAGTAATACATAATTGTAAAGCTGACACCTAGACTACTTATACTGTAGTGTCAAAAGTCGGTTATTCGGAAACGAAATTAAACGCGGTGAAATTCCGTTTTAATTCAATTTTACAAAGCGCATGAGTTAACGAATTTAATACATCATTATACAACTCGTGTCCGTACTGCGCGACGTTCAAAAATTGTTCCGCTTCACATTATATAACATAAGTGAACGTGACAGTGACAGATGATATATATGATACAGACAGAGTAATCAGTCTATAGAATTGCAATTTAATAAAACGTGAGGCACCGACGGTTGAAGAAGTCTGCAGTTTATGATCACACTTTAGACCGCCCCAACCACTACATCACATTTGATCAGCCAAAAATCCTCGCAAAAGAACATCGATTCCTTCCAAGGATGATCCGCGAGGCTTTTGAAATAAAGAAACATCCTAATTTCAATAGAGAAGATGTTTGGAGTTTATCATCTGCTTGGGAGCCCATAATTTATAAAATTAAATCCAAGCACACCAACACTGCCAGACCTCAAGATACCATAAGCTCCTCCTGCGTGGATCGGAATAAAAATAAAGAAAATAATTGACGGTAGCCGGGGTTAACTATAACAACTTAGTACAACTACTTCCGGGGTTAACTATGACATCAAGACGTGTAACAACTTAGTCTGCCCCGTGACCATGAACGCTGGAAAGGGTTCGAAACGTCGGGAGTTCAAATCAAAATAAAAAACGCGATAAAATCCATAAAATGTAATGTTGTCTATCTGTGTATATGTTCACATACATTTTGCACAATAATGTCGAAATAGCTGTAAGCTTTTGTTTTTAACAAATTAATTAAGTATACGTAATATCGTTTATTAATACGATAATACAATTGAATTTTACGACAGCAAAAATTTTGCTTAATCTAATATAGAAATAGAATCAAAAAAATAGGATTTGCCGATAACTTTTAACTTAAAAATGGCTTCATAAAGTGTGTTTTGTCATGTATTTTGTCAATATATACAACCGATGTACGGAAACGTGTTGTTCGATTGTGAGAGCACCCTTCACGGAGCTTACAGCTAGTGCATTCGTTTCAGACCGGATCGGCGAGTGCCCAGACTGCTTTCGTTTTGAACTTGCAAGTCTAGTTTTCGGCGTAAGTGGAGCCCATATACGGTGGGAGGCCGTGGGATTGTACGCCTCGAAAGCTCAGTGCAACCGATGAAAGCAACGCTCGTCTTAAAGGAGTACCATAATGATTAACTGTAATTCTTTACGTGAATGAGGTATAGACATATTCCTGATTTGTTTCTGATGGAAGACTATTTTCAAGCAGGACTAGGGATTCCGAAAGTGGTGAAATATATCGATATTTATAAATATCGAAGAATACCGAATTAAGAATACCGAAGAGCAAAATTTCGATATTTTCCTTTTTGGGCCCTGTCGTCCAAAAATATTTGAATGTACGGACTCTGTCTAGGATTCGAATTTGAAAAAAATATCGTTTATGATACGATTTCGATATTGAATATTTTATATCGATATATCGGATCAAAATATATCGGCTTAAAGTACGGCAAAATATACATATTTAATAAGAAAGGACACCCGTCGTATGGCTTTTGTGTCGACCCAACTTTTCTTATTGAATATGATTACTTAACATGTATATATAAGAACTTAAAGGCATAATATACGCACGTATATTTAACGGCATACCGTACGCATCGTGTCAATGTTATGCCTAAGTTACGTCTGATGCAATTCACCTTTGTCATTCAGAGTCTAGGTCTCTGTCGGGATCAATTACGCTAACAATATCTGCTTACAGTCGTCATATTACAGTGTCCCTGTTTGATTTATAGATTGTTTCATTAATTTTACCAATCTCCGACGGGCAACGTTGCGTTGAGGTCGAAAGAGTTAAGGCCCATTTACACGATGCCATTTTCTTTTTCTTGTACATACAAGAGCAATAATTGAATGCAATAAATTGCGCGCAATAATTTGTTAGACCATTTGTTGTTTAGACCATGCAACTCATTTATTGCTTCAATTTAATTGTACTTGCACCGTGTAAATGGGTCTTAACTCGCGAACTTGTCAGATGTCCTTAACATCCATTGTCTCCATTCGCACAATGTACGTAAGTCACGACTTTAAAAAAAGTCGTTGTCTTCAGAAAACTATTGTGTGTTGACTTATTTTGAGGCACCCTCGAGCTACCCTTGAGGATTGTGAACGTCTGCATTCTAAATTTACATCAATAACGTTACAATATTTGTCATACATTTTTTTTCTTCATTTATCTGTTCTAAAGCGCCTTTTGAATTATATATTACTATACCTATACTAAAGGTGTTTCATTTTTTAATCAACACTCTCTGGGAATAAACAACCAGATCCCACACAAATACTTGGTCCACTGTGGGTATACAAACCACTACCCGACGCCGCAAAGCCAGTGGCATAACAGTCGATACAAAATCGTCAGTTATGAGATAGTTCATGACTGTAATAAATAGGTATAAGCCGTATATATATGTATGCATTTGTTAAGGATAAAACCACAGGATAAAATTACCCTAAAATAAGGCCACAAAAAAAAATCAGTACCCGTTAAAACCCGTTATTTGTTACGCTGAAAGAGTTGACATGGAGAAGGCAAATTGAAAAATATGTACTTATGTGATGCTAATAAGTAGAGTACGCGTATGCATACCAAAAACGTTGGATGGGGTATCAAAAGCGTGTCAGATTCGTGGGAAGTGTTCCGCTATTGTCTACTATCACAGCACCGTTAGGAACTAGTAGTGTTTTTTACGAAAATTTAGCCGAACTAGCATGGATATAAAACAATTTTAGAAGACCTTGCTCCTAGAACGTTGCCATTGGTGGCCTTACTTTGTTGCCGCGTCGCCACTAGCGGTAATTTTATCGTCCATTCCACAAGCGGCGGATATCGATCCGGCTTTAGTCGCCGGCAACTGTTGAACGTCCTCACATAACGCATTGATATATAAAAACGTGTTATGACTAGGTTATTTCGATTATACGGCGTAGCTTCTGTCAACCAACTAGGTCGATCAGATATCCATTAAATATGCCGTGTGGATTATGAACCTTAGAGGCGGGTACCCATTTGTATGTTTAACCATGTCTGCTACCATTAACACGTGCGCATGTCGCCGTGTTGGAATTCAGTCCACGCAACTGGCCATACACGGCTGTGATGCTGCACGTCTCTTGCTTCAATAATCAGGGTCCGCTTCCGCGTCTCGTCTACCGCATATAGCTGTAACTTGTGATCACGCAGGGGTTTGTTTGTCTGTTCTTGGTTTCGTAATAATGCCCCCAATATAGGGCAATATTATCTAGTGTCGTAACGACGTTTTATATATTGAAATTGCTTACGGATCGTCATCATTTAACTAGAGGTCGCACGCGTCGACATACATTGTTTTGACTGTATCCCAAACTTTAAGAAAAATTGTTTCATATAAACATTCTTCTTTTTTCTGCCTTTATCCCACTATGGCGGGGTCGGCAGTCGAGAATACCCAGATTCGTACAAACAATTAAACAACAATTATCTGTGGGTCACACAAATATTGGTCTCATGTTTGTGATTGTGAAACGCAGATGTATAACACTTGCACTTCACGACAGTCTCCTGCGTGGTCGTGTTTGCTCCAAACCATTTTAAGGCGCATTTGAGAGATCATTTTCTTTCAAATCTAGAGTGGCGTCTTCTTCTCCTTTTTATTAATGGCTTTTGTGACTAATCATGACTCCGCCAATGTCAAGTTGTTATTAAATTTCTCATTTATATAATAGTCACGTTAAAATTGTAATAGACAAATAAAAACTTCAAAAGTCGAATTCCACCTCTATTTCTCCTACTATTCTGTTTCTGCTGCTAGAGTGGTCGTCGTTTGAGTCATGTTACGCGTGTTGAACGTTGTGACAAACGTCAAATTGCTGACGCATTGTTTCGTCTCGTGCCCCCGCAGCGTGACAATCGGCCCAATCTGCATGACTGTGTCTGGCTAGATCCGCGGCCCGATTGTACACTACAGCGGCTTTATTCTCGCTTTCGTTTTGCAATCGCAATAAGGTTCATATTTGCCGGCTTTTTCATTTCTTTCCAACTCTGCAAAGCCTGTCTATGACGGTAATAAGGTCGATATTCCTTTGGCGGCTGTTTATGGGGCTTGTGGGTGACATAGAATTACGTTAATGGTGGCCGTCATGCCAAATACTCAGAGGCGTGACGGTGCCCTGTCTGCGTTCGATCGAACAAGTTGAGGTAAAATTGCCTAATTGTTTGTTAGTGGATGTTTAATATTTTCTTAGGCAAATACCAGAGTATCGCAAAAAACTAAACCTCAACTACTGACAACGGTGTTAATGTTAATTTCTCATCTTCATGCAAACAATATACTTTAATAATTAATTAAACTAATTGATAACTTGTAGGGAGCAGGATGCGGGGGAGCATTGTGATTCTTCAGGTTAGACAGATCAAGGATGAAATAAATTATGTAAAATATTCGAAACGTTAGAAATAAACCTAAACGCGATAAAATCCGTAGCAGCAGTTATGTTTAGTAAGGGTTTAATATTTTGAATACTTCACCCGTCCTACCCTGGTCGTGGTACAATCAGTGCTAGTCTACTGTGTAATCGATATCCCTCTATCACTCCGTCAGCTTTTTAGTAGAAATATAATTTTAGCTTTATTAACGCCTGTCGAGAATTATTAATGCAAGGTAGAGGCAATTCGCTATAGCCTGATATTAAGCGCTGCTCGACATGAAAAGTTCTGTTACGTTGTCTCAACCATCTGATAGAAACTGCACCTAAAACTGTCTCTTTCAATTGGGCTTTACGGTAACCATCCAGTCTACAAATGTTTTGATATCGTTCGAGGGTTATCTGAAGTCGTGGAACACAATCCTTGTACTATTATAGTCTTTATACTATATATTACTGTTTTTTATAGTCTTTATATTATTATATTCATTTATATTACTGTTAAAAACGTGTATGCTATAACAAGATTAGTAGATAATAGTAAACATGTTTTATAAATTACGCGTTCCGTGTGTGGAGAGAGGTATAATAGTAGGTTTACTATTATACCGGTGGGCGTACGCCATCCCTTATACCCTATAAATGTCTCACTTAACATCAGATGAACCGCTTGCTCGCTTGCTTTACCAAAAAAACACGGCGTTTTTTGGATTATTCACATCCAAAAACTGTGTCACGTGGCAATATTATACCGTAATCCAAGGTCATCTTCAACCAACAAATCCGTGTTACATTGCTAACGCTAAGTTGTAATATAACAACGTCCAGCTGTTTCAAAGCATACCATACCATCACTAGCTTTCTCTCAGCCTGAAGTTTACTGATGCGTATTGCTATTCAGTCGATTGTGCATGATGAATCCGTGGTCCAGTTACCAGTTGCCAATGTATTGGCTTCGGCGTCGGGGTTCGTGGGTTCGATTCCCACACGGGACAACTATCTGTGTGACCCACAGATGATTGTTTCGCGCCTGGGTGTTGGTCCGCGTGAAATTTATGTTTGTAAAACTACCACAGGATAATGTTATCCTAAAGTAAGGACAATTTTTCGCCTTATCAGACAACTGCAATCGTTAACTCGCCGTTGCATGATAACCCGCGGTAGTTAAGCCACAAAATGTCTAGTTTTTTTCTAAGTTATTTCCAGGATTTGACGACCTGTCCCCACGCAAGTTAAAACCACCCGTCACGAAATGACGGTTTTTTCGTCAATGACCGACGTTACAGTGTAACTGCATTCGCATGCGTTTTCGATTCGCGATCGTTTGTTTCGACGATTGCGTGCGTAATGTTTTGTGCAATTAGTATACATTCTACCAAAGGAAACCTATTTTAGATTCAAAGATATTTCATATTTTTATGTACCGTGTAAGGATCCATATGCATTTAGTAAAAAACGTCTATTTTAATATTACAAACAGACATTCCAATTTTATTTATCCGTATACATGTATACATAAAGCTGTCATCATATTCAAGTTAATAATTTTAATATTGTGGTCACTTGGCAAACCCTAATGCAAGCCTTGTTTATGTTGTCCATCCATTTTCTCCCAATCACCCCCTTTCTCGCAATCTTGCACTTTCTCTCTTTCATTCTCATACTCTCATACCCCTGGTTAAAGTTAGCAGGACTCAAACTAATGTCTCCTGACTGTCGAGTACAGGCTCTCTTTACGTAGCTTAGCAATCGAGTAAACAGAAAGACAGTTATATGAATAAACAAGAGACAAACGAACGACGCTTTTAACTAATAAAGAGTAATAGATGGTCACAAACAAATTCATTAATAACATATACCTATCCCCCAGTCAGATAATAGCTACCGATCGAGCCGAGGTCCGGCCCTCTCGGGCACCCTCGAATCGGAATGCTAAACGCGTGCTGAGTGACAGCCCAAGCCGAGGTCCCCTCTCGGGGACCCTTGAGCCTGATCACTCCATGGAGCGCCCGCCAAAGCGCCCTAAGAGCTTGGCGGCCTCCCAAAACCGGTAACAATAATAGCGTGACGGCCCGAGCCGAGGCTCCCCCGGGAGCCCTCGAGCTTAGTCACCATAACGCGTAATAATAGTACGCCGAGGTTCAGGCTAGGCGCCTCGTGCGCCAGGCCACCTCAAGTCCGTCGGATCTGTAAAGGCCCCTAAGGCCAACAGTGGCTCATCCAGCCCAAAAAAAAAAAAAATACCTACTTTATTCAAAACTACTTCAATCGACGACTCAGTAACGCAGTTGCCAAGGTAATAGCTTCAGAACCGGGCTTCGTGGGTTCGATTCCCACACGGGACAACTACTCGTGTGACCCACAGATAATTTTTTCAGATTTTTCAGCGTTTGTCCACGTGAATCTTTATGTTAGTAAAACGTCCTTACAATAATAATGCAATTACTAATGCAAAGCCATTGTTTAAAAGAAAGCATGGCGTAAACTGAGATAATTTTCCACTTCGGACTAATAAACTCCAAACGTTTACTTACCGTATAAAGATGTCTTGCATGTTTTTTGTTCATGTACATGGGTTTGTGTCCCTTGCGTTCTTTATACAGTGAAGAGAAAGATTGAAGGAGCGAGCATTGTCTTTGCTCGAGCGCCCGCCAGCGCTTAATTCTTACGCAGGCGGTTGCCTTAGCGTCGCGAAGTAATCATCGGGCCTAATTCGTTACGTGTACGCTCCTTGAAGGTTTATGTAACGCACCGGCTGTCCACAGGTGCACTTGAATGCATGCGTTGCACAGTCAGGCTTGAGTTAGCGCATTCCTTTGAGCACGCCTCAATATGAGACGTAAAGGTAACATCCCACGAATTTAGCTCAAATGCGTTGACTAAATTACTCCTCAAATCTGTGCAGATCAAAAAATCTTTTAAAAATTGGCCCGATGAGATTCAAATCGAGCAACATTAGATCGCAACACTAGTATTCATATTGTCAAACCATCGCTGTCTAAGTTAATACCTCTCTAACTTACGCCTAGTATTAAAACATCGAAATAGATACAATATACACTTTTTAGAGTATATATGACTTTTAGGTAAAGCCATTTGGAATTGGCAGAATGTAACTTTTCGGCATACTTAATACAGTATATGTTATACAGTGTAGAAATCGAAGTCAATACGCCTGAGCCTCGTAACCATCCTTACATGCTTATCGCATACGATAACCTAATCGCTTGTCGCGCCATAACCAGTTTAGTTAGTCGAGCTCGCACAAACTGGCCGTAGATCGGCGCTTACGTTTAATACAATCGACGCGGGCGTTAAAACTTCATCTTCATATTACACTATGAACTAAAAAAAAGCCGTCACGGGATACGACAAACCACTCAGTTAGTAGCTAGTGCAGTCTGTCATTTTAACTGCCCGCCACAATACCGCTACTGTAAGATAAGGTAACCTAGTACCATAGACGCGTTTTACAAACGCAATCAAACAATTACAAGCACCCAGATTCGAAATAATTATCTGTAGATCATAGACAAGGGATATACCACGGCCTCACAGAAGACCAGTGTGAAATGAAAGTTTTAGACTTTCCGGTGTGTGAGGTGACCGGGGTTACCCTACTTTTAAATGGTTGCCAACACATCTGCAACCTATCAGGATTTGTACCGCCTGCTCGATTGGCAACTTATCACCTGAATAAAACCCACGAGCCGTTCCGCAGGTCTTTTGCTTAGCATCGATATTAGTGGCTATATGTACTCCACTAGCGGTGTTCACGATTTGCTTTTGCCGCCCACCAGCTTCCTTATTAAAAGTTCGATTCTACGTAAATGTGAAAAACCGACAAAGTGCGAGACGGACTCGCGCACGAAGGGTTCCGTACAATTATCTGTAAGAACGGCAAAAGAAATCATGTCTGTTATGGAGCCCCGTTTAAATATTTTTTTATTCTGTTTTTTTTTTAGTATCTGTAGTTAAATTTCAACTGTCTAACTGTCACGGTTCATGAGATAGACCATGGTGACAGACAGACAGAGACAGCGGGGTCTTTGTAATAGGTTCCCGCACTACCCTTTTGTACGGAGACCTAAAAATCTTCTGTGCTATAAAGTTACTCATATATTTGTGCCCGATTGCGCTCCTTCATTCATTAGATTGTGATGAGACGTTAATGAGTTCGATGAGATGCTATGATGGTGGAAGAAAATTTCAAGAAACATTTATACGGGCCGCCTCAAAGCAACCGAGTGCTAGAAATAGAAGCGATTCGTGCGTCAAATGAAAAAGAATTTCATCAAAAAAATCTCGACAATTTTATTTCTCACATTACATTCTGTATTTGAACTTTTGCGTACGACCCCTTAACTGAACTCTAAGTATCTCTAACAAACTCCTTACGGTAGACGGATCATAAGAGCGTTTTTTTGGCTAAGACTACAACATTAACGACACAGCATTACGCCTACCGCCTTCATAATGACTTCCCTATAAGCCGATACGCCGTTAAAATTGAGTTATGCATTCAATTTACTACCTCGTAGGCTGCCACCAGTGCCCACTTAGTTTGTATATTTTCCCGAATCGCACAATTATTAACGACAAAACTTTAACAAACGTTTACGCTATGCTCACCAGAACAACGTTGTGAACAAAAGCGGTGATTGGAAGGGAGTGAAACAGAAAGAATTAAACGTTATGTAGCTTTCTAAGCCAAAATCGGCCTTTTGATAAGAGTTGAAAAAATTAGCCGTTTTAGTCGTTTCCTGATTTATTGTCAAAATCATTTTAGGTTTTCTTAAATATAGTGGAAGTATACCGCGCGGTTTCCAATAATTGATCAGAATTGAAAATCCTCTGAATTGATCAGAATAATCAATTCAGAGAGTTTAACCACCCTTTTGGCAACTTAAATGACATTTGGAAAGCCATTTGACAGCTGATTAGTTAACATCTACCGGGCATAAGTGTTACACTTCTGCGTTTCGTTTGATTAATGTGGTAGCCGAGGCCCACTTAATTAAAAGGTGACAACGATTCTGCGACCCTTCGGGTGTTGCAAATGTCAGTGGGCAGTGGTTAACGCACACGTCTAGGGTGGTAAACTTAACCATCAAACACGTGTCAAAATTAAACAATAGAAATAGTTAAACATCCGAACCGTCCGTATGAAGTCGTGAAAAAGTTGAAATATATTGTTTAACGTGTTGAGCTCGTCGCCAGCTGCTGTATTTAGTTTTATTTTTCAGCCAGCAATATTATACATGTACCATAAATATTATAACGGGAGTATTACAAGATACAGTGAAGTGAAACCTCTTTACTTCATTACTCGCTTAACTTATGACGCAAACGTGACGTTATTGCCATATAAAAATGTTATTTAAATATATTACTTTGCTGTTAACAGGTGGTATAACAACATAATTAATTGGATGATCACATTGCGATCCCTAATCATACTCTTATTTTTAAATGTCGCATGGTTATATGGTGTACGGAATTCAATAGTTTAGACTAGCGTTGGTATTTCAGACATAAAAACCCAATATTTTGATGACAGCACAAACAGTAACAAAAAACAGTAACAGACAGTAACAAAGACGCGAGAGCTATGACTTTATAATATGCGGTACCAATAACTCGCAAATTGTCAACCATGATATAGGGATATTTCTGGATGCTCAATTGTCCACTGTGATCCGAGAGAATACGAGGTAGATATGACACTAGCACACCGAAACTAAGTCACTCATATTATGTCTATTAGTGTACCTATTTACATTCTATCTCTTTACGTATCAATAATGATATAAATATGTATAATTCATTCACTTATATACAGCGTGTCGTTACCACCGCGACAATAAATGAACACACTTTTAACGCTACTTGCCAATAATCATAAAAAAATATTAACGTAAAAAAATCCATAATTAAAAAAAATATTTTTCAAACAAACTAATTAAGTAATAAAGAAACAAAATTTGTAACATCCTATACAACTACAACTGACTGATTCATACATTCAGAGACTTTCATTCGTTGCTCCTTCTAACAGTATGTTTTGTCTCTTTGAAATTCATTCAACCCATTCATATGCTTTGTGACCTTTACAAATGAACTTTACATTAAAGTTTTATACGTAAGAATGTTCTAAAATTCTTTGTTTTGGAAATTTTGATAACTCGTTAAATATTGATGTTTAAAGAATGTAAATCTTTAATACACTTTTAAAAAGTTATCCTCTATATGTGTGTTCATTTATTGTCGCGATGGTAAAGACACGCTGTATAATGTGGCGCGAAAACATTTTTAAACGCCGCGCATTATGGACATGCGTCATCTTTATCGAAACATCAATGCTTGTATTGCTGTTTTGGATCGTAATAGATCTTAATACACTTTATTGATCTTATCGTTTTTGTATCGGATGAATTATTTAGTGAAATAAGATTTATTTTTAATCCATTAATTATTAATTTGAAAACAAAACATTACTCGTTTTATTTCCTGTTTTAATTTTATCTTTAAACTTTTACGCACGGCTTTCGTTTACTGTAAAATTGGTCAACGAAAAAAAAAACATATTGGGAAGGCACAGAAGACCACAGATAAACAATGGAGGGCTATGTCGCTGTGTTACAGCTGTCTAAACTACTTTTGTAGCGGTCTAATACTCCATTGGTCAGACTATCTGTTCAACAAAGATCAAGAACCACCCTTTGGCCCTTTTAATTTAGTTTTTAATTATATTAACTATGCAATTAATCGTATTTTTCATCCATTATTTATTGTTTTTCACTTCCTCGCATCAAATAATGTGGATATATTGTTTTCAAGTACTGTAGTATAATATAATATGATACAAAAACCATCGATCCAACAAAATTAAACTCCAGAGAAATGATTTCGTTGGTAAAATTCCTGCAAATGTGTGTCTACAGTACAGCTTATTGATACAGAAATCGAGCCGGTTTCAATTTGATTTGATTACTAGCGATGAACTTGACATGTTGTCCATAATACTTACGTCATAATTCTATCTCCAGTTAACAAATCTAAAGGTAGGTTATTGAAAACGGCCGTAAATCGTATCCCATTGCATCGAACATCTCTATGATAGAAATAGTAGTTTTAAACTTTCGAGCGTTTTGATAACGAAATGTTTAAACAAAGATTTTTGGTTGTGCACGTCGAATAAAGAACTCAACGTAATAATTAGCGCCCTGACGCGACAACCGTACATTGTTTGATTCATCGTCGTTAAAGTGAATATGCCAAATTGCATAACGTGACAATGTCGACGTCCGATAAGGTTGAAAAATTATGTCTATTTATAACATCTCATCGCCCATCTGAAATCTGAATCGGAACGAAATCGCTCTGCTATTTTAAAGCGGAACATTGGGATATTATATAATATAACCGCTTTGGAAGGTTTACAAATAGTGTCATCTCCGTATACGCTCGATTAGACTTTAATAAAATAACACTTTCCCTTTTTAATTTCAACGTTTGCATAACGGTACAATGTCGACATTGTTTTGCATTACGCGCATATTCCGAGCCGAAAATCGATCTGTTATTGTCGTTAAGCGACGCTCTCTAGCTCGCCTTCCCCTCGGCTCGGTTCGCAACTGATCCTTAATGACAACATTTCAACGAAGCATTGAGAAGAATGCTGTTACAACTTTTAATTGTACCTATAGTGTGACATCGCTTTGTTAAGGTTGTTTGTCAAGGATATGTAATTAACCCGTTCATGCAATCACATAATTTGTCACCTCGTAAAGAAACTCCTCTCCGTCCAGCCACTACCGTTCCGAACGACTCGAGTTGTGCCCTTGTATCCCAATAAGTTGTCGTTTCTATAAAGTTCGGTGAAGAAACTGGGTGCACAGGCTTGGTCGTTCAACTGTTTGAGAATCGGAGTCGTGCCAAGTACTGAGACTGACAGACTAAGGCACTTTTAATAATGTGTGACTTTTAACTGTAGTCCAAGCAATAGGTCTCTGTTTCACGAATGGGCAGGTCCGTCTGGGGAAGTAACGCGACTTCACGGACAACCGGCATGAAGTGGGAGTGTTACACTTCCACTTGTCTGTGTTTTGTCTGCTGAGTGTGCTAGCCGAAGTCCATTTTATTAAAAGGTGTCGCAGATTGGCACCTTTATCGTGTTATCACTTACCATCCGGTTCACCAGCAGCTCGCTTGCCATTCTCTCGCACATAAAAAATAGACAGCCGTGCAGTGACGTGGCCCAAATTTTCGCAGGCGCGCGGCGGAGCCTCCATCGCCATGTCGAAGAAGCCGGCGGCGCAGCCCACGCTGCACAAGGTGATAATGGTGGGCTCCGGTGGCGTGGGCAAGTCCGCGCTCACGCTGCAGTTCATGTACGACGAGTTCGTCGAGGACTACGAGCCCACAAAGGCCGACAGCTACCGGAAAAAAGTGAGCAGAAATCATAGGCAACATTCAATTCGGATATTCGTATTTTACAGAACAACCTTTGTCGCCTGAGCATATCACGGTTTTAAAATTGTCACCAGATAATGTAATATTCGCGAACCTTTATCTTAAGAATATACTGCCTTAGCTTAAGAATATACTGCCTATGAAATAACTGGATTAAAACCTAACTTAACCTTAGTAACTTTAGCTACGTCCTCGTTCCTCCACTAAAATGAATCCGGAGAGGATTGTAACATAAACTTCCTTGTTGCCACAGAACATACAAATTCTAAGCCCTCAGCGTTTTCCCTTCAGAGGGCACAAGTTAGTTAAAGAACCCTCTACCCGACATAAATATTTCTCCGCAAGGTACTGAAAAAGCCGTTTCAAATTGTGTTATGTTCTAGTACACCACAATACAAATGACGATGCGAAACGTCACGTTAGTCTAGTGAAAGTTCGGGTTCGTTGTCGAAATACGGGGCCATCAGATTAACACCAATCAGACGGAAGTCCATAGCGGCTGCATTTATTTCCACACTCGCTCGCTGAACTGGTGTGGCTGGAAAGCGAAATGGCGCGTATTGAGTCTTTGTGGCGAAGTGCTAAACACACTTGCTCATTAAAAGGTGAAATTCTAATAATGATTTAAATAAACATCATTATAAGTAACAACAACGTACACGTGATGAAGTGAAACTTCATAAATAATAAAAAACCGGCCAAGTGCGAGTCGGACTCGTCACACAAAAAAATCATGTCTGTTGTATGAGAGCCGTACTTAAATATTTTTTATTCTGTTTTTTAGTTCGTTGTTATAGCGGCAACAGAAATACATCTTCTGTGAAAATTTCAACTGTCTAACTATCACGGTTCATGAGATACAGCCTGGTGACAGACAGACAACGAAGTCTTAGTAATTTCTAGGTTTTCCCTTTGGGTACGGAACCCTAAAAACAAGAGAGATTTACTTTGACAGACAGAGAGAGAGAGAGAGAGAGAGAGAGAGAGAGAGAGAGAGAGAGAGAGAGAGAGAGACATTTATCTTCTTTCTCCTGTAACGAAATGTGTAATTCTCGTCCAACTATTGAATCTCGCTTCTAAAATAAATTCACAGTGGGAGCCGTCGTCGGGTGGGTAAGCTGTTGTTTAAATATATATTAAGCATTAATTAAAAAAAATACGTTTCGAAATGGCGCTGACCGTTTTACTGATCGACTAAAACTTTGCTGGAATATCTATTGCGATATAAAATACGAGCAATTGTTCCTATTGTTTCAGCGCGGTTTGCTTAATAACGGCGTTAATTACTTTTAAGAGTATCCTTCAAAATATTCCCATCAAGTCCCTGACAAAAAAAAACATCATCTCGGGTTACCTTGTTAACTGAACAATGAAATACATTTCGGTTTTGATCGTTTCATAAAAAGCGACCATCGACCGTCAAGCCAGTGACAAGTTCTAATCATTCAAGTCGCTAATTGCTTTTGTGATGTTGATTTATTTACAAATAATGACGGCGGCTATCAGTACATAGTTATGTTCGCGTCCTTTACGAAACCAGAATAGAAGAATAACACTTCTGTCTTAATTTATGATTCACACTTCACAACGTTTCAATTAATTTATTAAATATAACGTTTATTATTTGTTCTTTTCTCCTCTCAAAGTATTTCTTTAGAAAAGTATATAAACTTTATTTGAACCAAATGCGGAAGCTTCAAGACAAACGAGTGAATTTTTACGCAATCAACTATTCGGATATGCAGACAGGTCGATAGCTCCGTGGCGCAGTTGCCAAGGTATTGGCGTCTAGGGTCTTGGGTTCGCCTCCCACACGGGACAACTATTTGTGTGATTGTGTATTGATTTCTATTTGGAGATTAGTCGTTTTTGGATTTTAGAATTCAAATGGGATTTAAGTAATGTTAACAACATGCACAGCTACGCTTCGTGACCTTATAGTACTTATATAATGGTTTTATGTTTCGTTTTAACTTAAAATATTGCGTGTATTTATCTAAAAACGGATAATCAATATCAACGACTCGTCTCGTATTTATTTCGGAGCTATAAAATAGCTCACGGAAAAATAATTATGTATTGACCCAGCAATTGTTATCCTGCTGTGGATGTTAGCTTAATTAGCTTAGTTATTATTATTATGTTGGGGATATTTCTTTGTTTTCTCGTCTGGTTGGATCAGTTGGTTCAGTTTTTAAATTGAAAACCTACATTTTTTTTCATCAATTATTACATTGACATGTATGACTCTACCAAATGACTAGCAGTGGCCGGCCATTCTTCTAATTATTAATGGCTTGTAACTAAAGTTATTGTTTCATATCATTGCATGTAATACATGAAACGGATGGATATATCACCGCAAAGATCGTAGCCTGTTCTTCTTAGATCTAAATTAGCAAATCGGCGATAGATTTTGTTTTTAATTGAAATTGATTATATACATTTTGCTTGACCAGAGTACAAATAAAAAGATGTGTAACCGGTGGCTCCGCAGGTGGTACTGGACGGGGAGGAGGTCCAGATCGACATCTTGGACACGGCCGGCCAGGAGGACTACGCGGCCATCAGGGACAACTACTTCCGCTCCGGCGAGGGCTTCCTCTGCGTCTTCTCGATCACGGAGCCCGAGAGTTTCGACGCCACCCAAGAGTTTAGGTATACTACCTAGTATTACTTCACGTTTCTATTATTTTATATGCGATGGACATTGTTGAAAGTGAAAATCGGAATGAGCAATCGTCTTGTTGCGTTTTTTGTTGAACTCATAGAAAACCACAAAAACCAATCCGAAGAAAGATCTATTAGATTGTGTTTTCATTGGTTCTTTAAGCCCCATAATGTGTTCGATTTGTAAAAGTCTTTGTAAGTTTTTACTGCTTATAACACATTCTTCTTTGCGACGTTATCCCTCATGTAACATATCAGTTTCTTGGAGAAAATTCTTTGCGTTCATTAGGAAATTCACTCGATAGGACCAATTATTCCCGCAGCGTCGTTTTTGTTCATTTATCTACAAAAAATGTACAATATAAATTATCAATTATATTCAAATCAGTTTCGAGGTTTGCAGCTTCGAAAAATGAATGCAGAGTAAAGTAAAGATAAAAAATAAACTAGGATCAGACCTTGTTCTTGAAACATTTGAGGCAAAGTTCTTTACACTCAGTTTCTAAGCGCGAATACTTATAGCACCGGGTCCTCATCGTGGAGGATAGAGCGAAAGAGAGGGAGAATATAGCTCGGTGCCGTTCGGTGTTAGGGAGCAGATCCTGCGCGTGAAGAACGACGAGAACATCCCGTTCCTGCTGGTGGGCAACAAATCCGACCTGGGGGAGAAGAGGCGGGTGCCCCTGGACGCGTGCAGGGAGCGCGCCCACGCCTGGCAGGTGCCCTACGTCGAGACCTCGGCCAAGACGCGCGACAACGTCGACAAGGTGAGGACACCGACGCGCCGACACGCAGACACACCGACACGCAGACACACCGACACGCAGGCACACCGACACGCCACCACCACGGACTGCCCTCCGCTTGTCTCGTTAACACCACCGAACTTACGCTTTGTTCAAACTTACGCTCTCTTATGAGTGGCAAATATTTAAGTTATTGTTGGTCAGTTGCTGTGCACTTGGGAAAACTTGTTATATACGCGTGCAGTGAACGGTTTCGGCAAAATTTCGTTGCGACGAGGTTTGCGTTTTCAAAATAAATAAATCGTTGTGAAATAATGTGCGATCACTTATCAGTAGAGGACGTTAGGATGAAAAAAACTACCTTCGATATCCGCGTCGTTTAAATACATTGTATAAAATCTCGCGTATCAAGAATCAGAATAGCCCCTAACTGTCTGTCATACATGCCAGCCGGATGAGACTTCCGCAGTATTATTAATCGTTTAGTTAGTTTGGAATGCTTTGAAAGACAGGGATTTTTTTTAAATCTTTCTATCTTATTTATGTGTACGGTTTGAATAGTAAAAGCGTTTCGGCCAATGCTTCAACGAGCTAGCGCATGCTGCACAGCTTTGCGGTTAACAAATGTAGTGTACAAGTCACTTTTTTGTCCAAATTTTTTCAAATTTTTGTCATAATTTTTTTCACTTAACGTTAACTTTAGTAGGTCGGGTTATAGCCATAGAAAATTTTCATTCGTTACAATGGCAACACCAAATACAAGTGTTGCTGTTTTTATGTGGCTGATATAAAAGTTAGGAGAGAAATAGTTTAAGAGTAGGACTGAGTGATGTGTAAGTTTTAGGGTGAATATGATTTATATTCATTTATAATGACGCTTAGGAAAGTGATTGGCTTTGGAATTAAACGAAAGTGAAAGAAGAGACAAAAGTGTTAATTTTTTATGTCCTTTCATATTTTCTTAATACACAAATCAGAGTTTTTTTTAATTTGTATGTCATTACTTTATAATATAGACTAAATATGAATATTGATTATTCGTTTAATTCTGCATATAATAATGTAATGAATTATTTTGGAGATAAGGGGAGAAAGAATTTATTTATTAAATTATTATATACATATTTAATAAATTAAGCTTTTCCGAATTATTAAGAAGTAGGTGCAGTACAGTAATCATATTTAATGCAGAGTCGAGATATTAGAAATTCCTTGACGATCACGACCATAGACAATTATATATAAAGCCCATAAATTAATAAGCCAACTTATCGTCGAGCATTAAACAATTACTCGCTAAATTTCAAATCGCACCAAACTTCATAAGATTGAACCTTGCCAATCCGGAATGGTTACGCTTTATAAAATTGTGTGTGCACGTTTGGGTGCAAAACCCGGTGGTGGGACGTCGCCGCCTGCGCGGTGCTCGCTGCGATTGGTGGGTCGGGTGTCTGTGCTTGTGTGCGTGCGCGTGCGCGTGTGTGCGCGTGTCGGCTGACGGGGTGCGTCTGCCCGCAGGTGTTCTTTGACCTGATGCGCGAGATCCGCTCGCGCAAGTCGGACGACAGCCGCGCCGCCAACGGCAACGTGCGCGACAAGGTGAAGCGGAGAAAGATCAAGTGCGCCATATTGTAGGGCTCCGGCGCCCCCCACGCCCCCTCGCCCCTACCACGCCCCCCCGATCGGTCGGAGCGTCGCGTTAAGTGTCGCTCACACTGTACTAGATTGAGGGCCCGAGCGCCTCGGTGCGTTCCGCATGTCGCGTGTCTCCGCATGCCGGCATGCGGCCGCATCGCGGGCCTCGCAACATGTTGTATTTATTTCCTAGATGTTAAGCGCTATATGTGTCGTGGATTGCACTGTGTCTGTGTTTATATGGAAATATTTTAGTCTGTGTCCGGTACCGTTAAGGTATTAAGTTCGATCTTTTTTTGGTTTTTCTGTGAGAGTCTAAATATTTCTATAGAAACCGCAGACGGAGCTGACTCGAGGTCCGTCACTGGTACGCTAGGGCCGTGCACGAGCTGCGCACGCGGCATTGGCATGTTGCATCGGCATCCGCTTCCGCTGGTTTCACTGAATGCCTTTACCTGTTTAACTCTTTTAAAAATTACACCATTTGTTGAGTTTCTCACCGTTATATGTGGCGAAATAGCTTCGTGTTGCTAGACCATCAGAGTATTTCGCTGTGTTAGATCACGACTCTCAGTTCCTCAACGGAGAACGGGTCTCGTGCACGGCCTTTGTGTTTGCTTTCTGTGACTCATCGTCTGTTACTGTGGTTGATAAGTCTTATGTTTAGTCTTATGTTCTAATCCTCTGGTTATAGCCGATTACTGTTAGCTATCGCGAGCTACCACCGAATGGAATGGCTTTATGTCGAAAGAGTATTTTTGCTTACTGATACGGCCAAGAGATAATTATTCCTGATTAAAGCTGGTGCTCTGTGTAAAGAGAAACCATTGTGGGGTTCCATTTCTAATGCTAGAAGTTCCGAAGCTCAATAAGGAACCGTTCAATATGGACTCAAACCAGTGAATTAAGCCAACATGGCTCAAACATGGTGTAACTCTGCCCGGGAGGTCCAAACTAACATTTCACATTGCTCAATAATCTAATTTTATTCCGAGATAGCTAACATAATCGTCTCGAGTCCTATCCACAGAGATACACATATTTGACATGATATCAAAGTATTTTTATATGTTAAAATTTGTAGAGTTCACCTTGTATCACGTTCCATGTAAAAGATTATTCTCAAATATTTGTCCACAAATTTCTACGGCCAAACTAATATATTTTAATCGTCCATTAATAGCTAATATCGTATCTTTGTGAATGGGACTTAAAATATTATGAATTGTATTCACGAGGGATCTGTTTTGGTTTCTTTGTCACAATATATTTTTAATTATGATGAAAGCATCGCATATTCCTATTGCTTGTTTGTTGTATTTGTATCTGGCGTTTGGATGTATTTTTAACGGCCTCCAAGTGGGTCGCTCTATTGTGTCTTTTATAGTCTAAAGCATGTTTCGCGTTTCCACCTGGGACGCTTTGAACGTGCCTCTACGACTTACATGATTCCTACACCGTTTAGATATATGCTAGCATTTGTATAGTACGTGGAAACTTTTTACGCTCATTGTGCAATTTAGACACAGTCTGCAATCACCAACAAATTGTCGTTATACATTGAAACTGAATAATTGTAATGTAATCATAAAATAGGCGTGTCATTGACTTCAAACCCTATTTCTACATAGATAAGTGCATCTTTAAATTAAACTTGAACAGGCTGCCTGCACAGCGTTACAATATGCCAAATTTATTATACACTAACTATAACAGATAATTCTAATTATTATTATTCTCCGTACATTTTTATTATCTGTATAAGGGTACATAATTATTGACAGCTGTCATAGGGGTTCACAAAACGCTGACACTCCCCTGACATGATATTGGCCGAATTCTTTTAAGAGAAGCCATTTATGAAAGAAGAACGCTGACACGTGTTCAACTGTTTACAGGCCTAGGCTTTGATTATATACATGTCTAAATTCCTGCGACATGTGAAGATGAATCTTTTCAGATACATTAAAATTAATATATTCGCATAGGACATGCACAGGATGACATATTGGTTAATAAATATGACGTCCTATGCAATAAAATATTGCAAAAGCAATACCGAAATAATAGGAAGCAAAGACGACAAACGAAATGTAATATTTTATTTTTTGATTCCATTTCAAAAAGTCACAGAAATTCAAGTTAGTAAAAATTTTATAAATTTGAATTTCTTTTCTCCATCAATCATTCAGAAGCCATTTATTCTTAGTGTTGTCCACATATGGGTTATATTATACCATATCATAGAAAATGTAAAATTACTCAATATTATAATATTTAGTGCTTTGAAATGTAAACTTCTTATGAAATGTTAATAAATATTACTGCAAAACTTTGAAATTATAAATTAATGGGATTCAAAATATTTAACACATTACATGTCATTTCATTGCATGATAAATTGAATATATACATAATATTTCATCATTCCAATGTTGGAAATGTCAGGCGTATCAAAGATGTATTAATATACACATGCCATTCTACAAAATGGAATCAAAACTAATGCACAGAAATAAGGTTTGTTCTGAGGCGTCACGGAATCTAAACGTCTATATAATCTTAGAAGTTAGGTTACCCAGTTTTGCAACTTAATTTAATAAGTGATATTATTACAAGACTGGCAAAATAGCGTCAATACCTAATCCTAAATGTAGACCTTGATTTTAAGTTAATTTCGGCTGTAGCATATAATATTAAAGTATCCTTTAGTATTGTTTGTCTTACCTCAAAAAGAACCACAATTGGCTTTTATTAAGACCAATTATTTTTTTTGTATTCATTTAATTTTAAGATATGTTCTATAGTTATGTCTGTATTTTCGTTTATGTAACATGCGTAAAGCTAAGTGGTTTTCATTTTAGTTCTATTTCTATCGTACGCCCTTCCGAAATGTGGGTAAATATTACTAGAATATAATATGTGTAATACGTTTGGAAGTAGCGAACACCGCCGACTTCCACCATTTGTGGTCATTCTAGAATGGTCCAACTTTGTATGTTGGTTGAATTGAAATGTATGTATGAGCTGCGTATATATGGAAGCACTCGAATAATGCTATGATATAGAATTGTTCTATACTATCAATGGTAATGGAGACAAGAAATATACTGATTTACACAAAACTGCTTGTTATTTATTCATACAAATTGATTTTGTTGAAATTATTGTCTATTACTGTTACATATACTGATATTATAGACTTTAAATGAATTCAGGTGAGTGTTTATGTAATTTAAATGGCTTTTATAAAAATTAAGAAAGTCTATACAGGGTGGCTTTTCAAAAGGTGCCCAAATTCATACAGGACGTTCAGACTCGGTCGGTAGAATAATCGATTATTGAAATAAGAACAAAACTTTTTTTCACAAAAACAGAACTTGTTGACAACGCGGTAGTCATTTATAAATGCGTCGTCTACTTTTGAAACGAACTTGTGCGCGTGTTTGTTATGAATGATCGCCGCGTAAAATATATGAGTTGCCCATAAATCCCGCACATTTTGAGATTAGTTCAAATGAATGTAATTAATTAATTACGAGTGATTTAAAATATTTATAATTTTTTTATATAACATTATTTATGTCTAGAATTTAATAAAAAAAATGGATACACTTATAAAAGCTTCCCTGTATATAACTTCGACATACTTATCTCCCCGCTGATGTGTTTTCCTGAAAAAGTAATCAGTAAATTCTAGCCTCCTCGAAATTTTAACCATATCAAGTAAATTACTGTTTTTGGAAATAAAAATTTACATAATAAAAGAATATATACAAAGGAAAATGCTTACCAGATAACTAACCGCAACTTGAGTATTACCAATTTGTGTGTAGCGAGCATTATCATCGGCTGGTGTGTCAGTTATAACTGGGAAGTTAGAAGGCCAGACATAGTCGAGTGCCGTTTAAGTGTGGGGCTGAACGCTGGTCGCAGGCGTTCCTGGCGCTGATCCGCGCCATGTCGCAGCAGAAGGCGGGGGCGGCGCCCGAGGGCGGAGGCGCCGAGCCCAAGAGCCGCTGCGCGCCCCCCTGCTGCCGCCTCGTCTAGGCCTCCGCCCCACCGCCCCACCACCACCACCACCAGGGCCTCGACAGCGGAGCTTCAAGGCTTATGTGTCTCCTCGACACGTCGGTTTAAAAATCAGTATTATCGCAAGGAATCTGACCCGCTCAGACAATCATTTTGGTTATGTTACTATTGCCACGTTCACAAGCAAATTTAAAGAAAACCAACTAATGTATAAAGTTAATGGTTGTCATCAAAAGGTTGTGATGAGCAAACACAAATCCTACCTATGAATTTTGCCTGAAAGTGACCGATATACAATTAGGTAAGCACAAAACAATACAACTGTAAGAAGTAACACAAATATGACTTTATTTACTTCATTTTTTTATGTTGATTGCTGATAATTTTATCAGAAGAAATTAATTTAATTATTTAAACTGTTGTTTTTCCACAAACAGCAGTCCAGAGCCCACTCTAACATTCGAATTTCGTACACGAGACAAGTGTTAATTATGAAAATCGTGAAACGCATTCCTATAAATCGGTGATTTATAAGTATTAGTGTTAATTTTTATTGAATGGTTATTTTTTTTTTCTTTATACAAATGCTAAGAAATATAAAGGATTATTGTTATGTAAATAAAGGATACATGTAAATAATGGTTTTAGTTTTTATTTTCCCTTAATAAAAAAATATAAAACATAATTTCAGTCAACGTTTATATAAAATATTTCTTACATTATTAACAAAGTATGAGATGCTATATCTTACAGAAATAGTTTCAGTATGAAATTAACAACCGAAAACTTTCATCAATATGTGAAGTTTGATACATCTGAAATTGAAACTCGATGAAATAAAAATAGATTT
This sequence comes from Iphiclides podalirius, assembly GCA_933534255.1. Lineage (NCBI taxonomy): Eukaryota > Metazoa > Arthropoda > Insecta > Lepidoptera > Papilionidae > Iphiclides > Iphiclides podalirius. The sequence continues at coordinate 13,372,353 of OW152830.1, read as the reverse complement.
TATTCGAAACTCTAAGATTTGTTAGATTTTATATTATATATTGCTCGGATGCATCGCTAAAAGAAATTCTGAAGTATATAATATAACGGATTAGACATTCACAGACACAGTTGGATTCGTAGTCTTAGAACGGCGGTCAGGGCGTCTGGCAGTGGTGTCCGCAGCCGGCCGGGCAGAGGCGGTGGCGCTGCATCCAGGCGCGCATGTGCGCCAGGTGGCCGCCGTGCGAGCAGCCCTGGCACCAGGCGAAGAGGCCGCGCACCGGCCGCCGGCACACGGCGCACTGGTCGGCCGCCAGCCGCGGCGCGCACCGCTCGCAGCCCGCAAGGCCCCTCGCCCGCCGCCCGCACCGGCCGCAGCACGCCGCCACGCTGCTCGACTGCTGCGACAGCGCCCACACGCTGCTCAGCCACGCGCACCGCACCACCTGCGCCACGCCCACATGCGCCCCGTCAGCCGTCGTCCTCCCCCACGCCCACGCCCGCGCCCACGCGACACCCACCTCCGTCGCCACGTTCCACAGCTTGTGCCGCTGCAGCAGCTCGATGTAGCCGAGCAGCCACTGCTCCTGCAGGCCCTCGTCGATGTACGCGAACAGCTCGTTCCTGCGGTAAGGAATCAGTTCGAGGAAGAGCAGGAGGCCAAATCGATAGGTCGACGGCTCGGCGCCCACCTGTGCTCCTGCAGCACGATGCAGACCACGGCCGCCGTCTGCACGTCGCCCAGGTCCGCGTGCAGCTTGAGGGCGGAGGCCAGCAGCGGCGCCACGTCCAGCTGTGGGCTGCGCGCCTCGCCCACGCGCACCGACAGCGGGCCCACCTCGCACTCCTCCGCCTGGACACACTCTTACGTCGGATACGGACGAAGCCGATGCCGCGATTAGATCGGGTTGCATTGCCCTCCATACATTCTAGCTGCAACAGGATCACGCAACAGTAGTAGTATTAGTTCGGAAATATACCACGACCTCACAGAAGACCAATGTGAAATGGAAATTTTATAGTTCTGCGATTCATCTGGTCGGTCAGATAACAGAAACCCCCTTTATTAAAAAGTGGCAACTCACCTACAACCCTATGAGTATTGCAAAGGTCCATGAATGACAGTTATCATTTAACATCAGACGAACCCGCCAGCTTACTTGCCATCTTCATACACATAAAAAACACATACCTTATATGCATAGGCAGTGACCTAAATAGACTTACAAGTTCACACTGACCTCGAACGATTCGCAATCGAAAGAACCGAGAGCCTTACCGTAACGAGAGAGTGCTGATGGTGGTAAGTCCTGTGGGCGTGGTCGTGGGCGGCGCCAGAGGCGGCGGAGCCCCCGGAACTGGAGCCGCCAGGTGACGAGCTGCCACCGCCCGCTCCTGTCGCACCTGCCAAACAGTTCCACTACTTGAGTATTTACCCAGAGTTCTACAGCGTGTTATTACCATCGCGACAATAAATGAACACACGTCTAACGCTACTTGCCAATAATCATAAAAAAATATTAACGTTAAACAAAATCCATAATTAAAAAAAAATATTTTTCAAACACTAATTAAGTAAAAAAGAAAAAATTTGTATCGTCCTATACAACTCGCGCCACAGCGTCGTATTACAAGCCTCTCCTTCTAACAGTATGTTTTGTCTCTTTTAAATTCATTCAACCCATTCATATGCTTTGTGACCTTTACAAATGAACTTTACGTTACAGTTTTATACGTAAGGGTGTTCTAAAATTGTTTGTTTTTTGAAAATTTAATAACTAGGTTAATATTGATGTTTAAAGAATGTAAATGTTTAATACAATTTTAAAAAGTTCTCCTCTATATTTGTGTTCATTTATTGTCGCGGTGGTAACGACAAGCTGTATATGATAGGAACAAAGACGGAAATAAAATCATCGAATCCGCTGTTATTAACGGTTTCAATTGTATTTCTAAACGCAAAATTTAAAAAAAAAACCTCGGACCCCATTGCAGCACCACCGTAAGTCCATAAGTCAGACTTTTAACATAGTGCCATCTATTGGATACTTACTCAATCCAGCAGATAAATTTAACTTACACCGCCATCTGTTAGAATCTTTTGGAACTCACTGACAATTATAACTGTCATTTAATAAACAAATAATTTGCAATAAAAAATATTGGGACTATACATTTAGATAATTATATCTACTACTATTATTATGAGCTTATGTCGTTTAACACGTGCTACATAATGTAGCCATAATGTTAAATGGAATTGTAAAACTGCAAAAAAATATCAATTGATTTGTCAAATTAGGATGACAAATGTTATGAAAGTTTACACTTACCTTGCCATCTGTAAGACTAAACAAAACTTAAAAACTGTGGAACTAGATTCTTTCAAGCCTTCCTGCTATAAAATTCTTATATTAGCAATAAAAAATATTAAAGTTATTATTTTATTGTAAATATATTTGGGTATAACCTAAGGTAGTTGTAGGAAAAGTTAGGTACCTGGAAGCTGGAGTTGGAGTTGTCCTTCGATATCTCAGTTTGAACGGCGGTCACTGGTCTTTTCCCACAACATTTTGCTATTAATTTTGAGCTTAATAAACTAGCGAATTCACTACAGCGCTGTGGTGACTGAAGTTTTTATGCGTGCGGTGCGAGCATTGAGAAAAAGGTTAATTGTCATTTCTTCGTGTTTTTATAGGAAGCGGAAGGGTAGGGATATGGATATGGACGGATATGAATATTATTGCCAGTAAAGCGGTGTGTGTGTTATAATGCAATTAAATATAATTGTGAAATTTAACTATTTATATATTTTTTTTATAAATTATTTTTTTAAATAAAATGGCGTAGACAGTAGTAAAACCAACATTCTAACGTTGAACAAACAACATAATATGTGCAAAATTGTATAAAATTCGGTTGAGAAGCTTCAGAGTCCACAGACACACTGTGACAGGAGATTGATACATAATTATTGATAAGTGCAGCTGTATTCAACGTTGCTCTTCTAGTCAAATTCGATTGCGATCGTTCTTGACGATCTGCACATAGCTCAGACAACTAACCGTCGTGGTCCGCGTCGTCCGCGTGGGCGTGGGCGTGGGCGGCGTGCGGGGCGTGGGCGGCGTGGGCGTGGGCGGCGTGCTGGGCGGGCGGCGCGCTGCGCAGCGGGAACGCCTCCTCGGGCAGCGACCAGTCCACCGCCTCCACGTCCACGTAGTGCGCCGACGCGGCCGACACCCAGCCGCAGCCGGCCTCTGCGCACAGTTGCGCACAGTTATTGTTCCGGATCTTGGTATTTATTCCTAAGAATGGTTGACATTCACATGTTGTGCTGACATCATCTAGGTAGTGCTAAAACTTAGTACTTAGGTTGGTAATAAATTAGCAACTCAATCAATTAGTTACTAGGTAACTAGTGTTACAACACAACATAGTTTTATCACTAGTCAAGATAAATATTAGACTGACTATATGTTATTACTTTTGAAACAGTATTTTGCTCAAAACTGTTTGCTCTTCTATATATGATGTTCTGATCAAAGTTAACATTCACACATTCCAACAATAGGGGTCCATAGACAAGTTAGTGAACACAAACAATTGAAGCATAGACAACATTAGTAACCATCGTCGCGCATCTGCTTCGCGAGCTTGGCGGGCGGTATGTAAATGCTCTGCGTGGGCAGGCCCAGCACCCCGCTGTTGTGGAACTGGTTCTCCGCCCACTCCTCCTCCACCTCCCCCATGGGCTCCTCCTCCACGGCACTGCTGGACATAATGGGAGCGATATTGGTTTTAGCCAGCTCATCGCGATCAGGAAGTATTGGCAAAACTATATTACCATGAAAAAGTTTCAACTCGGTTCTGAAAATTGTTTCTTACTCAGTTTTTAATTTTTTTATAATATAGATGTTAAAAATGTGTTTAGAAAACTGTATATTTTGCGTCAGTTTTATGAAAACCTTTTTAAGTTTTGCAGAGGGAAGCTGCACTAAAAATTGAAAATTAAATATAGTTCTTAGTTTGATGTTTAAGTAAATATCACAAAATTGACTAAAAATCACAAAACCTTTAAAGATATAACAGCAAATAATAAGTTTAGATTTACTTTTACTTATTTTAAAACATAAAATAATATGATTTGTTAATGTACGCACAGTGGGGAAAAGAAAGACATAAGAAACAATAATAACAGTTATATGATAAGATTATTAGATAACAGATAGTAAAGTGTGAAAGTTGTTTTAACAAGTGCATTTCTGATGTTTGTCACCGCACCTGTGTAAGGGTGTAGGCGGCGGTGGGGCGGCGCGGGGAGGGGGCGCCCTCGGCGGAGGGGGCGCGGGGCGGCGGGCGGCGGCGCGCGCCCCGCACTCCGCCCTCACCACCTCCCACACTTGCGCCACCTGCAAACCCGAATTATACACAGGAATGTTTAGGTTTTTGTTCAACAATTCTCCTATTAGGCTATTGAAAAATGCAAAGAATCGAGTTTGTATGGGAAAGCGGAAGGCCACTTTGCCTGGCAGTTGATAATTCTACATTTATTTTATTTTATGACCTACGTTGGGAGTTATGCGAGCCAACAGCTCATCGTTGTCATTTTATGCACTTTTGCACATTTTACAGTCATGCATTTAATTAATATGCCTAATTTAATTCAGTACGTGGTTCGCATGCAGCGAATCGATGCCAAACCAATTATTAATATCGCGTATGGATTTACTATTTTAATCATTAAATAGCGATTAATGCTTTTGTAATATTCTATCCGGCTCGAAGGACCATGTAGCTCGCGATTATTCTTCCTAGTTTTTCTCCAAAGCGGTACCCGGGATTCGCAAGCCGGCGCTAGTAATTAAAATGTTTATAGTCCTAATCTCTGCACTTATGATTAAACATAAAAATTTGTAAAAAAGAAGGCCCGAAAAGGTTTTTAATTTTTTTTAAATCTCTAAAAAGCATTGGCGGTATCGCTCGATCGAATTACCGTTGCAAAACGATTTTCGAAATTGTATGCTGGAAAGTAGATATCAATGGATTGCTTCGAATGCTAGAAAAACAATGTAGATAAAAGACGAGGAATCCGTCGGTGTGGCGATCGGCCGTTTAGCTACTTACGCAGTGGCGGCGCGCGTCCCTGGCCACCTGTGCGTTGTGCGCGGCCAGCAGGTGCGGCGGCTGGCCGCGCAGCCGGTAGCGGCGCGCGCACAGCAGCAGCGCGGGGGCGGCGGGGGAGCGGGAGGGGGCGGGCGCGTGGCGCGCCAGCGCCGACGCCGCACCGCCGGGGAACGCGCGCTCCAGCGCCGCCTGCGCCGCCGCCGACAGCGAGCCCGCCGTCGGCTGCTTGCGCCTGGAAGACACGCATAAGTGTGGTGGACGAATGGACAGGTCTGTCCGGGACGACCACTCCGGGAAGTGTTGCACTTCTGCGTGTCGTCTAGTGAGCGAGGTAGCCGGGGCCCGCATTATCGAGAGGTGGCGACGCATCTGCAACCCTACGGGTAGGCGGTTATCACTTCACATCGGGGGAACCGCCAGCTCGTTTGCCACTTCCTCACATATAAAAAAAGTACTTTGGAGGACACTGGGCAAAGGCTTTATTACAGAGGACATTACCTTCCAAATGTTTTTTTTATTATCATTGGTGTCGGCACCGCAATTAGAACATGCTCGTATATATTGAGTTAAAAGCTAGAGCCTAAATGTAGGGACAGACATTGCCCTCTAGTTCGCAGCGCTTATGACGATTTGTTCGCTTATATGACCATAAAGATGATTATTATGTGATATTTGGCATGTACCCCAGACCGGGTACGTGGCGGTCGGCCTGCTGGGGCGCGTGGGTGTGGGGGTGGGAGTGGGCGTGGGCGGGCGGCTGCAGCGCGGGCAGGGGCCGCTCGGGCACGGCGTGCGCCAGCTCGCCGCGCGCCGACACGCACACGCCCTGCGGGTTCGCCCACAGCACCGGGTGCGCCGCCTCCGAGAAACGGTGCCGGTACAGGCTGCAGTCCTGCCACGCCACCGAACCAGACTTCACATTAGCGAATTCTTAATTAGCGGTTTCTATATTTCATCCGGCTCGAAGGACCGAGAAGAGCGCGATGTCGAATCGCAAGAGTGAGCGTAAAGCGGCTACGAGTACCCGGCTGGTGGAGAGGAAGCCGGCGGGCGAGAGCCAGGCGATGGCGGTGGTGACGTCGCGGTGCTCGGCGAAGGTGGCCAGCGGCACGTGCGGCCGGCGCACGTCCCACACGTGCACCGCGCAGTCCAGCACCAGCGCGCACGACGCCACCTGGTGCCTGCGCAACCGACACGACACTCGCTCGGGGGTGACCCCGATATTCCTTCCCCAACCTTTAACCCGCGTCTTATATGCGTGTTAATTTACATGTTACCGATTTAATATCTGTCTGTTGACTGTCTGATTTTAATTTTTGACCTGCGACATTTTAGATGACTAATATTTGTTCGCGGGATACTGAAAATACTAAATGTTAGAAGATTGAAGATTTGCATGATGCCACTTGTATGAAATGTAAAGGCAAATGTTACAAAATTCTGTTGTTCGTTCGCTTACTTCTTCTGCGGGCGCCACTTGACGTGGCCGACGGAGGCTATCGTGTAAATCGTGTGCTCCAGGTTCGGCTTGCTGTGCATGTCCCACACCTGGGGTTGTGACAGATACGTGTTAACGTCCCGTTTAAATGACCATATCAAGTCGCAAAGATGATTTGTTCTTCAGATCAGATAACTTTTTTTAGTTTCAAAAACATTACCGCTACCGAATGGGGATATTAGAAGAAACAAAGTAGAATTCCGAGAAAATAGTAAGTATATTTAACTAAATAAAGGTCAAAAAATCTCTACAACGACCTCACGTTATTGAACGACTTGTAAAAACAAACAACAAAGGTACAAATGAACATGTTAGAAAAAAACATATAAAACGTATATCATCAGCGATTCGAAGATTTGAAATCAAACGGTTTCTGAAACGAAACGTCCACACATATTCGTTTTAATTTTATTACAACATGTAAATAAGGGTGGAGATTCGGAATTTAAGTAGTTGCATTTACCATCTTACCGTACCAAATAAAAGACTTATAGCATTCATTTAGCGGAAGCTTGATAACAGTTATCTTCATCGAACTGGAGCATCTCTGACCGAGTAACAATGAGTCAACGTTTCAGATGCAAATCGATAAATACATCGCTACGCTAACGAACAATCCCGCATGTCCTTTGCGTTAAGAGTTGAATTGATTTGCCATCGCGGACGGTCGAAACAAAGCTAGACAACGGGCAGTCAGATAACGCGGAGACAGAAACACTCGCGTCGTCTATTAACACTCGCGACAGTGCTATCGCGACGACCCACTTATGTCGCGCACGTGTCGCACCCCCGACCGCTGAAATTCAATTAAATATACTCAAGCAACCCCACATACACACCCCCGCCACGCGGTGGCATCCAAAAAGCGTTTTCTCCACGTGAAAAAAAAAAACAAAGATTTTAGGAAGATCCAACGCGACGTGAGAAGTCAGTAAAACCCAACCTAGTAGGGCCACGCAATAGCCTCGGCCGTTGCACGAATGGGCAGGTCCATCTGGGTGAACACCACCACCTCACAGAAGACCGGCGTAAAGTGGAAGTATCATAGTGGTCTGCAGACCTACGGGTGTTGCGATTCGATTAACATCAGTTGAACCGCCAGGTCGGTTACCAGCTTCTCACATAAAAAAAAACTAAGAAAAACCGATGTTACAGATACTTTACCGGCCTATATAAAGGTAAATTTCACACTTAAAACGCGAAATTATAAATACCAGCAAAGACCTTCTCTGATTGAGCCAGTCTATTCAGCAAGTTGAAATCACTGCAATGCCATTGCATTGCTGTTATTCTGTAGAGGAGATGGCGAAATCGATCGACCCCCACTGTTACGCGCGAGGGAAGCGAGGGAGAATAGGGAGCCCGAAACTGAACTCCACTCCCAACTGGCACCAGCGGAGGGAAGAGGGAGCTCTCACCTTGATGGTCTTGCGATGGCAAAATCGAGCAAGCAGCACTGACACGCGCGAGGGGGGCGGAGGGGTGGGGGAGAAGGAGCTGTCACCTTGATGGTCTTGTCCCTGGAGGCGGTGGCCAGCCAGGGCACGTCCGGGTGCCAGTCGCAGGCGAACACGGGCCCCGAGTGGGCGGTGAACTGCTGCAAGCAGCGCTCGCTGCGGCGCGAGTCCCACACCTGCACCGTGCCGTTCTCCGACACGGCGGCGAACGCGTGCGCCTGGTGGGGGCTGAACTGCACGTCGCGGATCGACTCCGTGTTGCTGCGACACAACAACCCTCAATGCTGCTCATTTTTCGTATTTGTACAACTCACGAAACCGGACCAGCCGAACTAGCTAGAACCCAGTGGGTAGGGCCGCGCGTACCCATGCGTGCGTTAGTTGTGACATTCGCTGCGGACCGTGACCCCGATGGCCGTTGACTGTGCTTGGTTAGTCGGTGGCTGGCAGCGGTGAGAACCGCCTTGGTTTAAAAGGGGCCTTTATTTTTATCCAGGTCAATGTTTTCTACATTCAAACATAACTTACACATAGACAAACACCCAGATGCGAAACAATTACTGTGGATTTCACAAATGGTTGTTCCGTGTGGGAATCGAACCCACGACCCCCGACGCCGAAGTCAATACTTTGGCAACTGCGCGAGGATGTCATCAAAATTGAATCATTTGTGCCTCAGTGCCATTTGTGAGAAAAAAAAGCGAAAATATAAGAATTTTGTTTGTTATTGACACAAATGGCTCTTTCGCACCTCCTTATTCTCTCTGTTTATTTGTTGGTTGACTGGTAAAGAACACCTAATGGTGTTAAGTTCGCGGACCATAAGACACCATATCAAACAATCATCACAACCAGAAGGAGATTACTCTTTGAGTGTGAAGTCCGGTTAAGATTTATTGGCAAACCATTCCACAGAAGTAGGTATATTTAACAGCAAATAATACCTAGATAAGTTCAATTTGAATGTTTTTGAACCACACAATAAATAATCATTACAGTGATAAGTGACCTAAAAACCTAGTTTGTTATAATTGTTTATAATTGTTTATCTAATGATTAATTCCTGCAGACCAAAACATATATTTATAATATTTATACTACTATTGAAATTAAATGATTGCCTTGAGTAGTTTATTACCATACATATTCCATTATAAATATGCAAATTTAAAACATGATGTCTGCCTTATTGTGTTCTGTTATCAAAAATAAATGTTATTATTATTTGATTCTGGAATGCAATGCCAATAAAACTACATATAAACAATGATTTTTATATAATGTTTGAAATTACTCACACACTATATAAAGCATTCCTAAGGTCAATCATAAGAAAACATAATTAATTCTACAGTAAAAAAGAACAACATATAAGTTAACTACACTGACCTTATAAATGTGCGTGCTACCTCCTTCATCCGTAAATCAAAACATTTCATCATACCATCCTGTGATCCAGAAATGAGGAGTGCTGGCTCAGTAAGATGGAAACTAACCTGGGAATAACATCACAGTTTTTAACAATGAAGAGATTTTAATATCAAGTTCATGCCATTTTTGGGAATAAAAGCCAAACTAATAACTGTACTCTGTCATCAGTTTAAGAAAAGTTTTTTTCTGTAACCCACAAAAGGGTAGTAATTATCAAATAAAATGTATTATCTTACAAGCTAAAAATAAAGAAAGAGTAAAGTAACACACAACAAATGTAATGTAATTTTAAATTCATGTTCCTATAACCTGTAACTTTGTTGTTATGACTTTTTTGGTCTCCAGTGAAGTTACTATTTTGTTTAATTATGACAAATATTTTTTCTTGTAGATACTGTATTATACATTATCTAATTGTTTTATGTACCTTGTTAACAGTTCGTTTATGATCAGAAAAGACATGCTCTTGCTTGGAGCGTCCTGATCTTCCAAGATTCCACACAACTACTGCTCCATTTGTTGCTGCCGTAGCCAGAGTGTTCTCTGCCAATAATTGTAGTCATTAATTTTATTCCTCATATAATTTTAACAAAGTCCAGTTAAATGTTGGTAAAATAATTCTTAAATTAAGAGAGAAAAGAAAAACCATTACTTAAATTAGATGACAAGTTAGGATTTCAGTAATTATTCTTTGATACCTTCGATTGTGCTCCAGGCCACATCAATTGAAGAAAAATTTAAATTCAAGTTTTTTCCCACTCTCAGATTACACACTTCAGAGAAATCATTTTCGCCAATCGAGAATACTTTGAACACTGAAAAAACATTTTCTATGTAACTGATATTTTAGATTTTTAAATTGTTTGTTATGAATTTAAGAAATATGTTACCATTTCTTCCTGCTATAACAACTTGCGTACAGTCTTTATTTAATGCTAAAGCATTTGCAGGACCCTCTTGAGATACACAAATTGTATTTGATGGTATCATTTTCGTGTTATTACAGCTACAACTGAGATTTAAATAATAATAGACTTAACTGTTGTTTCACGTCAATTAAAAACATTGGTAATATCATTATTTCAGTGTGATGTCATTTAAGTAAATCAAATAAACAAATATTATGGGCCGTTAAGAGCCAAACATTATCACATATTTTATCAATAACTAATTTCTTATGTAGGTAGATGTTTTTAATTTTTATTTACAAATGTATAAATCGCGGTTAGTTTTAATATATTTTTTTATTTTTTTCTTGTTGTCTTGTCACAAATCACAAAAATATGCAAACAGATAACAAATAACAATATCACTGAAATGTTAACATAGGATATGAAAGTCAAAAGTGTCTACTGTCTAGTCTACCACCAGTGGCCATTTAATAAAAATTAATATGCTGCCACTAGTGGTAAGTAAATATATAAAGTTAAAATTTGCCGGAAAAGTTAGAACAAGAAATCATGGTATTTTGGTAGTTTTGGCAATATGGGATTAAATATTCATCCGTTTAGAGATGCTTTAAAATAAAAGAATATATATGACATAATCTGTAATTTTATTCAGCCATCTTTTTTGAGGCGGCTGCAAAAGACGTATAATCAGATATATAAAATATAATTTCAGATATATAAATGTACTCTTTGCGTATAATTTCTGATTGTATGTCATTTAAGTTTTTATATATCAAGAAGCCTTGTCAGACCTAGGTTATTAGCGGACTTAGGATCAAAATGATCCGACACAACGCACCCCAATTTCGTCATCGTGCACCAACTACATTGTTCTCCAGTTGACTAAGTGTCGTCTGCTTGTGAACCTCCTCCGATGAATTTGAATCTAGTAAATCTTTCTTTGATTTTAAAGTCCTTGGGCAAACTACATTACAAAAGGTTAGTCGAGTTTCCATCACTCGCCTACAGGGGTCGCGGGGTTATAGTGGGTCGTGACATCGTTTCGTCGTCGTTTACCAGCTTTCTTGGTTCTCTACAGGGTTAGTTTGTCATCTACCCACGGATCTATTCTGACAAAACTGTCTAAGCCGTCGGGTTAATATCTTATTACACTTCGCTAAAAAAACTACCACCACTGCGTAAATGTCAAACTCAAAAGTGTCAATCGAAACGTCACAACCAGAATTCAACTGCAATAATGAATAATGATTTGATTAAACAAAAGTTATGTCGTTTTAGCGTTCACTGTAATGCATAACAATTGTTACAACAATTTGTCACTATAAACATTCTGTTAGTATGTGAGAAGACTTGATTTTTATTCCAAGGAACAATGGATGGCGGCGATAGAATATTGGTCGCTGCCGGACTAACAGCTGCAGTCGTTGTGGGCGCTTTTGTTTTGTGGGGACCTGGTGGTGCACCGCGCGTTAGAAAGCGACGCGGACAGATTGCTGGGCTTCAAAATCTGGGCCGAACATGTTTTTTGAACACGTTACTCCAAGCATTGGCCGCTTGTCCTATTTTCATAGAATGGTTGAAAAAGTACGCAAAAGCCGACGCACACAACAGTATGATAACAACCTTGTATACAGTAATTGAAGGTTTGTTTGCCTTAGTTTAAACTGGAACAAGAACATTCAGTTTAGTATGTAAGAGAGACCTAGTAAATAATGATACCATCTTACATAAAATATACACAATGTTTACCAATTCTAACTAAATAACACATTATCCATAACACATTAATTAACGGTAGTAGGGCCACGCAGCAGCCTCGGGTGTTGCACGAATGGGCAGGCTCATCCGTGTAAGTACCACGACCTCACAGAAGACCGGCGTAAAGGGGAAGTATAATACTTTCGTTCGTCTGGTGAGTGAGGTTGCCGGAGCCCAATTTTCAAATAGTTGTCAACGCATCTGCAAACCCTCGTGTGTAGCAGATGTCCATGGGCGGTGGTATTCACTTAACGTCAGGTGAACCGTCTGCTCTCTTGACAACTTTTCACATTAAAAAAAAATCCATCAAACCTAGCCCAAGCTGAATGGCACCTAGCATGCGGATTGTATTCTCTTACTGAACAGTTATTTTTAGCTTTTGATCCACCATCCCCTTTTTATGTAAAAAGTTGTCAACTTTTCACATAAAAAAACCATTCCATTAACATATCCTACATCTTACAGTGGTAAATGGCACACATGAGTCAGCTCGTGGCACACCAGTGTGTCCATTGGGTGTGTTGCAGTCCTTACGGGCCGCTGGTTGGGTGATTCCTGCAGACCAGCAGGATGCACATGAGTTATTGCATGTCCTTTTATCATGTGTAGAGGAGGAGACTACAGCTATGGCCAGAAAGGTATATTATCATATTTTTAAAAATTTCATAAGTAAATACATTTTTAAGATACATACTAAGGCAGTTGACTCATAATTGAAGTTCTCTTGTACAAACAATTTGGGTGCATTGATGACTTTTCCACTTTTTGAATTTTACATTAAGTTTTTAAATGTGGACAGCATTACCTACATCTATATATTCCTTCCGAGTGGAAAATATATCGTATAATATGTCTAATGCTTATATCAATATGAGAAACATACTCACCCATCAACCAACAACCCCCATTAGATAGTCTGTACTAAGGCTGCAAACAGGTAATTTGTGCTTTGTTGAAAAATACATTGTGAAAAACACATACAAATACAAGTGATCAACATGATGGTATATGATAATGGTAATCTGCCTTTAAAAATGTGCATCTTAGTAACTCTTAGTTATTCAACTATGCTATGGCTACTCAACAGTCCACACTGTTGCCCAAATGGGCTGGTCTGTCCGGGGAAGTAACATGACTTCAAATAAGAACTTATACTTTCATATTTCGTCTGGTGAGTGATTTAGTCAGGGCTCACATTACTATAAGGTGGCAATGCATCTGCTACCTATGGGAGTTGCTAATATCCATGGGCGGCAGTTTAAACTTTACACTAGGGAACCACCAGCTCATTTGCCACCTTTTCCTATAAAAAAAAACTACATGCATGACAAAATGTAAAAGAATACAAAGATATTTGTATTATTTTTAAATATTGACATATGCTGCTTCAGCCTGGTTGCCTCTCGGATGCTCTGGGTCTGGGTGGCGGGGGACGTGCGTGGTCGGCATTAGCATCGCCCGCCTCCCCTCCCGCTGCGCCCCTCTCCCTTCGCCCCGCCTCCGCCGCACCCCCTGATGAGCCCGATCTGGCAGATCCGGGTGGGTTTATTATATTGAAAATAGCAAACATCTTACCAATTTTGAATTTATGCTTTATATAAAGGTTATTTGTGTCCATCTGGACATGTTGATATTGAATATTTAGTGCATTTGTCGTTAACATTATTAAATATCAGCTAATTACACTCAGTGCTTTGGTAAATTGAGGATGAACAAAGAATTTTTTAGAAATATCATTTCGGTGTTTGGCTGTTTATATGTCCATAATAATTATGTACTTGTTTACAAAAAAAGTACGCAATATATCAGATATCTAGTCCCCAAAGTACAAGCAATGCGTCCTGGAATATCTGTTCAATGAAATGGGTTTAATGTTTTGTTCCGCGCAGAGCCTGCCCCGGAGCCGGCGCGTCTGTCGCGAGGAGTGTCCCGGTCGCTGTGCCAGCTGGGCGCTGCGTCCCGCCGGTGGGCGGCGCCGCCCTCGCGCCCCGCCCCCGCCCCGCCCACACGCGGCACCCTCGCCTCGCGCCTCCAGTGCACTGTCTGCTCCACAAAGGTCACTCCACTAACCAACTTTATACATATTTTGTGTTTGATTTCTAACATTTCAAATGCCTCATTCCGTATTCGATGTGGACTCATGTGTTCGGCGCTGCTAAGCTATTGGCTTGGGCGTCGATGTTCGTGGGTTCGATTCCAACACGGGATAAATATTTTTATGGCCCACAGATATGTGTTCCACAGGGGTTGAAATCTTAAAAATCCTAGCCAATACCACAAACAATACATAACATGATCGCACGCTGTGACGACCCGACCTATATGGGATAAGGTTAGGGGGAAACCATAAGTCACAGTTTAACTCTATTAACCGTCACCTTTCATATGGGTCATTGGGATAATATTAAAGGCAATAAATAATTGTTTAGGTAAAAAATTAATAATTAATTAATATATGCATTTTCAATTCCTTATTAGAGTGTTTACTGTTTACATTCTTAATATTGACAAGGTGCCCATAGGAATGATTTAAACTCTGCCAATCCACAGAGCCCGATTCGGTACGACAAGTTCGACAGCATCTCTCTGTCGATGGCTAACGCGGTGACGGGTCGCAATGGCGCCTACAGCCTCGCTGGTGAGTGATGGGGTGGTCCACTGGTAACTTATTCAGGGAATCTTGTTGCCATTGTATTATAAGTGCTTTCACTTTTATTTACCCTTTTAACAACAGTGGAACCTGTTGCCTGACCTTCCCACTTAACCGGTTAAACAGTGGACTTCTGGGAATTCAAAAATGAACCAATAGAATATGGCAATGAACTGCAATAATAGCATAGTACAGTACAATAATTATATAATTGTTCATCCATTGTATTTGAACTATCTACGGTCTACATAGCCATTCATGGACGCTGCTCTGTGGGTGTTGTACGAAAGGGTGCTCGCAGGGCTGCTGCGGGCCTTCACGGCGCCCGAGATGGTGCAGGGCGTGCGCTGCTCCAAGTGCGCCGCCCAAAGCCCCGCCCCCGGTGCGGACTCCGCCCCCAACAACGTAGCCCCGCCCATCGCCACACGGACCAAGCACATACGCACCCTCAGCTTTGGCAAGGTGAGATCTTCAAAGCTTTCAACATTTCATCTTCTGAAAGCTTTCGGCCACGAAGCACGTGCCACCTGCATCCATAGACACATTTGCACAGATCGTCACTCCATCTAGTGGGGACTTGGGGAGTTGTCCCACACTGCAACGGCACACGAGAACCTTTCTTCCTCATCGCTTATCGATACTATAATTATATCCCATCGCCATTTCATTTACTAATCTTCTGTGCTATGTTGTTTATCTACATTATCCTCACAACAATTTAAAACTATTCCGTCGAATAGAAGTAGAATCGCTTCACATGCTTAAATTGCAAAGGGATGAAAAACTAAATTTGATTATTATTTATCATTTTGTACTAATCTATTTATTGCCAGATTTGTCACAATCAAAACGAAAGCAAATATGCGACGATGATTTGTAAACGTAATAAATTCGGAAAGTGTCTTATCGAGATATCAGTCCTCCGTGCGAACCAAGAAAGGACAAGTGAATCGAAGAATATGAGTTCCAAGCGAGTTCTGTGCAGCTGCCGTGCTGCCTGTGCCTGCACGTGGCGCGCGTGGAGTGGGCGGGCGGCGAGCTGAGCAAGCGCGCAGAGTTCGTCGCCTTCCCCGAGACCCTCAACATGGCGCCCTACGCCGTGCGCCACCAGCCGCAGGTCAGTGCAAGCTCCTCCGCTGGCGTTGTGTTCTCGACTCAAGAAAGGCCAATCTGTCGTGGGACGCATGACCTTCGCTGTTGCACGGATGGGCAGGTCCGGTTAAGGAGAGTACCACCACTTCACAGAATACCGACGTGAAGTAGAAGTGTGATATTATGCGTTTCGCCCGGTGAGTAAGGTAGCCGGGGCCTACTTACTAAAAGGTGGCAATGCAACCTTACAGGTGTGGCAAATGTCCGTAGATGGCGTTGACTTGACATCAGTTGTACCGCCAGCTCGCATGCCCCCTTCTCACATAGAAAAACGCTCGTCCAAGGTGTAACAAATATTGTCTTCGACATGCAGCCGGAACTGGCGACGCTGGTGGGCGAAGGGCGGCTGCGCAGCGGGCTGGCGGCGTTGAGCGTGGCGGGGGCGGAGGCGGGGGCGGGAGCGGACGCGGAACGCGCACTTTACCGGCTGGTGGCGGTGGTGGTGCACGTGGGCGGACCGCGCTCCGGCCACTTCGCCACCTACCGCAGGGGCAACGGCTTCGAGAGCAAGAGGTCAGAGTCACTCTTTTTTCGGTCACTTTATCCGGCTCGAAGGGCCATTTTGACAGAGGATGGACGATAGAAGTGCGATAGTGCGAAATTAAAACAAAGTGTGATGTGGCAGGGACAATTGCTTAATACCTCGTTCTATATATTATGGAGAACATCTAGCAAATAGCATAAGCAAATACTTAAACGACATACATTAAAGTTCCCGTCCGAAAATTGATTGCTTATGCGGTTATTAATGAATGTAAAAACGTCAAAACACGTTTGACGACAAAAGACCGAGGAAAATGTAAATTTTTCCAGTCTAATCTTCAAAAGCCCTAACGAATCACCACTATTACCACATTGCCAGATGGTGGTACACTTCGGATACGCTGGTGCACGAGGTGACCCTGCAGGAAGTGCTGCGCTGCACAGCCTACATGCTGTTCTACGAACGGGCTAAGCCAGAGCCCTTGACGCACCACTTTTGAACTACTCGTGGATAAACACCACACCTCTGGCTTTAACTTTGCACCTACTTTGTCACAGAATATTTCATAGGCTCAAGATTAACTACCTAATGTCAATTTGATCATTAAAAAGATCGTTCTGATCAATTCAGAGAGTTTAACCATCCTTTTGGTAACTTAAATACCAGTTGAAAAGACATTTGACATCTGATTAGTTAACTTCTACAATGATCGGTGTTTCAGAAACCGGGCGTTAGGCTTACTCTATATCCATATAATGGTTATGAAAGATTTGGACGTTTATCACGTTATGATGTTCTTGAGCCATAGTAGAGAAAATTCACGCGTTTGCTTTAAATTCGGGAAACTTTAGGTACCAATTTTCATGTCAATTTTAAGTTGTAATTTATCACTTTAAAAAAACATCGAGAGGAGACATGGATTTAATTAGATGAAATATTTCGAATATATGTGTAGTGTGCACCCTTGATATATTGGTATTTCTATAGGTTACCAAAACAAGAATTTCCTGGTTTTTGTCATATATAGACATTAGACCATCCGAAAGTTGTAACTATTTATTCCAGGCTAAAAAGATGTAATAAGTTAATTTGAGGCTGAAAGAGAAATGTCAGGGTTTTGCAATGTCTAATCCAAATTTTTGGTAACATTTTCGAAATGTTGCAAAACTTACAATTAGATTAATTTCGCTCGTAAATTTCTACTTTGGGTGTTGCACCGAACACCTAAGTATTAACAATTTATTTTAGAATATTTCAACTAACCAAGTGTGATATTTATGTTAACAAAATAACATTTAGTCCCTCCTTCTCTTATGGCATTTTTTTTGCTTACGTGATCCCTCCAAACGAATACTTAACCACTCAACGTTTATATTCGATATAATTCAATATAATTTTTATGACAAGTCAAACAGCATTTAATCAACCAGTAACAAACAAAAACATCTACTCTCAAGACCTTGATCACACTGAATTTGCATATCGAATAAAAATTACCATGCCCAGTTTAGTTGTATTTAAAGTCTTGAAACTATTCATAGTCTCTCTCATATGACTTTTTGAATAAAATCTGAGTTATATTACTAAAATAAAATGTTAATATTGAATTTTAATCTACAAAAATCACAACTAGGTATAAATAAGACCATTATATTCATTTCTTGACTGAATTTTTTGTGTTTGTATAAAATAATTTGACGATGGTAGGGCCACGCAGCAGCTTCAGCTGTTGTATGAATTGGCAGTCCGGGTAAGTACCACGACATCACAGAAGACCGGCGTAAAGTGGAAGTATAATACTTTCGCGTTTTGTCTGGTGAGTGAGGTAGCCGGAGCTCAATTTTCAAAAGGTTGTCAATACATCTGCATCCCTCGGGTGTAGCGGACGTCCATGGGAGGAGGTAATCACTTAACATCGGTTGAACCGCCTGCTCGCTTGGCAACTTTTCACATTAAAAAAAAAACACAATTTTGACTGTATCTAACTGGATAACATGGTAGATCTTTGTATGTAGTTTTTGTTCCTACTTCATATAAATGGTATTACATTCGTGACTATGTAAATAGTCTTAGAATTTTTTAACTCTCAGACACCAATGTCTAGAAACTATTATAGATATGTGAAAACTGTACTTCAATGGTACCTTATTAAAGTATTCAGGTATTTTAGTCTCATAGCTGATAAGAGAGTGAAAATATTTTGTAACTTTCCTGTCTCAATTTTGCCCTCAAATCTCCACTAGTTTTCTATTCAATTGTATTTGTATAAATGTCTAATACCGCTGCATTTCTAAGCGCTTCTGGAAGGAATGTTTGTGAACAATCAGAAGAATGAGTATGTTAGTTTGAATAATGACCACAGTCATTCATTATGTTTGAATTTATATGTTCATTTTACCATGTTCACTTGATATTTCATAAAATTATAAATTTCGATATATACTGCAATTATGATACAAATCTATATTGCTCCTCGTCATCCTTGCCTGTGTGCCATATTTAATGTCCAGAAGAGAACTGCACTCAATCTTTACTTCTTTTGGTGCGTTTTAGAGTTCACATAGCATGTTGTACTTGCACATATATAATGTGAAAACCTTTCAAATATAATGTCAAGGAAATATTACCATCGTATATTTTTTATGTTTCAACTTTAACTAAAATGTTAAACAAGGAATACAATATAATTTAAATCTATGTGTGTACAATACTGCAATGGTTCATGCATACTCTGTTTTCATAATTAAGTATTAGGAATTATTATGTAAAACTTCATGTCTATCATTTGACAGCCTACGGTAATGAAATTATTTGACTAATGACAACTTTAATGGTTTCAATAGAAAAGTATTTGTCTAGGGGAGTATCAAACAAAGGTCAAGACTGATCTTTAGGTATGTTATTAAATAATAGATATTGATTTGGGTGGAGACGGGTATTACAATTTTACGATAAAATGTTAAAATTATAAAAAAGGGGTTTAACTTTCATTAAGTCATTATATATATATTTTTTGCGAGTTAATGTTGTCTAAAAGTTAGTGAAGTATTTGTATTACCTTGTGTTCAATTTCTTTAATTTTGCTGCAAGCTTTACAAAACTTGTTAGGACAATGGTATTGTTAAGAACAATTATCCTGCAGAATAATAAAGAGGAAAATGAGTAAATATGCCGCTTTTTGTATTTTTAGTAGCTCCAACTCCACAAGCTTTGTATATGATAATTTTAGTACAAATTTGTTTTCGGTAACTCCTTTGAGGTTCTGAGTTGGTGACGACTGTACTTCCAGTGTAACGCATGTGGCAACTGTAGATAGTATGTTGTGCTATTATGAAATGTTTATATAATAAATTTTATCATAAGTATTAATGTCTTTTTTTCTCTAAATGTTTAGCAATTAATAGAAACATGCAATATTGTTTTATACGTGAATATATTAACAATAAAATACAGTGTTTTTCCTTAAAATGTTATGAATTATTTTATTATTTTAGTACAAAAAAAAATAAAAAAAACCTAATGTACAATAATAAAGTTATAGTAGTAGACATGTTTGAGAAGCATAAATCTCCTACGACTTTCAGCTCTCCTGGTAAATCTTGTTTCTCCTAGCTATTATCCCAATTTATTTGGGGTTAGACCTCTTATTCTTCTACACCACACCAAACGGTTATATTTTTATTTTGGATGATCGCTATCTATAAATGTTTGTTATATCTAATATATAAAACTCTCGTGTCACGGTGTTTGTATTTGAACTCCTCTGAAATGGCTCGACCGACTTTTGTGAAATTTTGTGTGCATGTCGGCCAGGGTGGAGAATCGGACAACATCTATTTTTCATCCCCCTAAATGTTAAGGGTGGTCCATCCCAAACATTTTTTTCTACCCTTCAAATAATTTATATGGCAAAACAATGTTTGCTGGGTCAGCTAGTTGTGTATATAATATGCCCTAGAATATTTCAACCGGAAGATTGACTCTTTAGGTTCAAGTAGATTTGGTTCGGTTTTGATAGGTTCTCGTCCATTTTCGTCCCACCATAATTGTCTATGTGACATAGAAAATGCCATCTAAAGCTCAATTCTCCATTTTCTATGTATAAAAACATTTCCGTTGCTTCTATTTAGTTTTTTAGGAAAATAAATTTAGAAGAATTTGAATTTAGAATTTTAAAAGATGTCTAAAATGCAATTTAATTTTTGATTTTTATTCTTAGTGCTAGTCTCTGCACTTAAGATGATACTGAAATGTAGCTTGGCTAGAGGAATTGCTTAGTTATTTTGCTTTGGAATCCGAGACAAGCAATAGTATGATCCTCATATAATTCTTTTGCGTATGTCCATTTTCAAATTGTGATTAACGAAACTTAATTTTATCCTGTATTGGGGGTAATGTATCTTTAAAAAATACATTAACATAATATTTAATGGAGATCATGATTAAATACAACAATAGTTAAATCATCGAGCTCTTTATTATTTACAATAAAATATATATCTATCATACAATAATGCAGGTCATAACTTAGCACTTGGATTATCACATGACGGCCGTCTCTGCCACGTCTCACACAGCCGGGTTTCTTTTTGAAATGCGTAGTTCATGACAACACAATATGAAGGCGTGTTTGTGGAGCGTTAACCGAAAACGATTGACTAACTCTTTTATAAGGATAAAGAGCACGCATTGTTAATTCGTTTAAGTTAATCCAATTAAAAATGAAACAATAAAGAAGAAGTACTGAAGCTAATATCCTAATTATTTTGTTGGACTTTTTGAATTGTCTATTAGAGGCAAAGAAAAAGTATATATTGAGTTAAATATTTTTCACTCTTATACATTTCATTGACAGTAAAAGTTTAAAATCCATAAATAAACTGTGATGATAAAATTTTCCAGTGAATATTTATATACATATATAATTTATTGATAACAAATGTTTCAACAAAGCGCATGTTCGCCATTGTCAATACTAGTTTGTTCCGAAATTATTCTAGCATCATTATTTTAAGATTGAACATCTCAAATCACAGCGCATCACCAACATTTTATATAACCTATGTGAACTTTTGTATCTACTTATAGATAAATTCTAAAACAGTATGTATGTACACAAATCTCTGACAAATAGAGACATCATCGAGCCAAGCATCAACTGTTTCTAAGAGGTAAATGTATATTAAATTAATATAAAATAGGTAATTACGTTTTAATGGAAATGGTGTGGCGGTGTGAAAATTTTCCCAATTATTTAGACCCCCAATCTTGCCATGCATAGATTAACTTTCTTTGCAAAAGCTGGCCAAGTTTAAAAATGTTTAGCGGTGCGTCTACCAAGTCTCCGTCCCAGTTCAAACAGGATAGTCCCACGGTCACATCACAGTTATTTGACAACATACTTCTCATGGTACATCTTGCAGCGACGTTCGGCACTATAGATTGGAGCTGTTTTTGTTTCGAGCGTTGGGGGCAATGATGTTCAATAATATGGATATGATGTAGAACGTATGATAGGTCGGTGAGGGCGGGGGCGCGCTCAGTCGGGCGAGTGGGGCGGGTCGGTGCTGAAGTAGGGCGCGGAGTGCGGCTGCAGCAGCGTGCGGCAGACGGAGCAGACGCGCGCCGGCGCCCCGCGCGGCCCGCTCGCCACCACGTGCGCCACGCACGCGCCGCAGAAGATGCGCCCGCAGTGGCGGCAGTGCACCTGCAGGTGACACGCACTGACCACGGGCTGCTAAGTCATGACCCTGAGAGAGCTGCCCATTTGCGCAACAGGGAAGGCTGCTGCATGGCCCTACCAGTCTTTTTGTAATAGAACAGGAATAAGGAACAGGTAAATTTGTAATTATTGTTCAGACAGCTTTATGAACTCCAATGATTTTGTGCAAGAATATATTTTATTTCAACTGTTCCAAGTTAATTTTCTTGAAAATTCATTATTTAGTGTCATAATTAAAACAAAATCCATAATATATACTTTCTTATACGTCTTCGAATCACAATATAAGATGATCTTGCTTATTCCACTGTACTACAAAGTGTGAGTTATTCCTGAGTACTAGTTTGTTCACTACAAAAGGTTCACCTTCTTCTTGCTATTGGGGAGTTGCGTGTGGCAGCTCGGGCACTCGTTGACGTCCTCGTCGTGTTGCCACCGCACTTCCGTGTCCGCTTCGCGAATCCGCTGCAGCTGCACCTGCAAGCACCACAAACAGAGTTTCATAACATCCGATTCTTATTAGTTAATGTAATTCTGTGTTAGAACCAAATCTCAAATATCTTAATTCAATATTGAAGCATTACGCTTACTGATTGATTAGTCTACATCTTTCCAGATCAGAAAATACTAATTAATTGTCAAAATACTACTAGATTTATATAGTAATATAGCAGTAGATTGACATAGTTTATAAGATTCATAATATTGGGCCTGTTAGTGGGAGGTATAGCAATAGTTTCCAAGGCGTCATCTATTGAATAATACATGTAGCTTTGTGTGTATAATGCGTGTAAGGTGGAAATTATGGTATCTGTGAGTTGCACTTGGAAATTATTGATATGGGATAAAAATAAAGTGTATAAAATGTTGGTGGATTTTCTGTGGGGGAGTGGTAAACATTTGCCATCATTCACTTAACACCATTGCCGGTCGCAGATAGGAAAGGTAAACGAGAGTTATATAGAATATTTAACAGCTTTGGCTGTTGCACGAATGGCCAGGGACGTCCAGGTAAGTACCACGACCTCACAGAAGGCTGGCGTGTAGTGGAAGTGTTACACTTCTGCATTCCGTCCGGTGATTACTGTAGCCAGAGCCCAGTTTAGTAAAAGATGGCAACGTATCTGCCATACTGCTGGTATTGTAAGTCCATTATTGGGGCGGCGATTATCACTTAACATTAGGTAAACCCCCGGCTTGCTTGGCACCCACTTTAAAAATGGGAGAAAATACATGGTAGAGGTACCTGCAGTGACTGCGAGAGGCGCACAAAGTCCTGCTGCACCTTCTCACTGTTGTCCAACTCCTGCTGCAGCGCGTGCACCCGCCCGCGCATTTCGCTCACCTCGCTCTGCAGATTTTTCTGCAATCACACCGTCCAAGGTCAGCGTTTCGATTAGCCCAGTCTAGTCCGTATCTCAAACTTTTTTACTGTACCGCCATTTTAGAAAAAATTGGTTATCTAATGCCCCCCAGAAAAGCTTCTTCTAAGTTTGTACAGCAATATGTAAGGAAGTAAAAATAAAAATTGATCTTATCATGGTTTCAATCGCCCCTCAGATATCCTCAGCACACACCGGGAGCACTTTGCAGGCAATGGTTTAGCCTAATCTCCTTTCTAACTTTAAAATTTGTTTAAAACTTTAAAGTAGTTTGAAAAAGTACGAAAAGATCGTCGCCGCTGTTGGAATTAATTTGAAGCAACTTGGTGCATCCAATGCTAAAAACAAAGTAGATAAAAGACGTTGAGATTTTCGTCGGTGTGGCAATCAGCCGTTTTCAGCGAATGCCGAAGACGTGGGTTCGTTTCCCACCGCGGCGACAATCCTTTCGTACTGTTTCTACAAATTTTAATGTTCAGTCTTATGTGCAGAGATTAGCACTAAAAAAAATTACTTTCTAACTCTTAAATTAATACAGTGAGAAAGTTGTAGTCTGTCGTTTTTTCACACCAACACAACAATCACCTTGTCTTCGAGTAGCTGCTCGATCATGTCGTTGGAGTGGCGCAGCTTGTCGCCGAGCTCTTTCATCTGCTCGCGCTCCGTCTGTAGCCTGTCCAGCTCCTCCCTGCGATCGGAATGTTATGAATAACGATTGGACATCAAGGTCCATACCCACAAAGGAAGAGGATTCGTGTTACCGCAAAGTAGTGTGCAAATTTATCCTATCCTGAAGCGATCTCACATGCGAAGTAGAGGCGTGGCGGTGCGTTGTTATATCCGAGCTTAACTAGCTTTGGTGTCACCCTAGTTACTCCATCCAGCATATTCAGCAGTTTTATGAACTAGAGTGGAGCTACATGTTCTAAGCTCAGTCTGCTTCCGGAGGTTTAGATTAAAGATTCGCAGAATTTTTTTCTCATAGACCACTTTCAAAATGTAGCCGGTTCTGGTGGAACCCCCCCTCAATATTTTTACCATATTCCCAAAGCTCATAGCCGTGATAGCTCAGTGTCCGGGCGCTCGCCTTTAATTCAATATACTCGAGCAACCTGAGTTCGATCCCCGATGCCGGCACCAATGAAGTTTTTAACTTTAAGTGCTGACTTATCACGTGCTCCGCGGTGAAGGAAAACATCGTGAGGAAACCTGCATATTTTCAAAATAATAACAAAAAATTATATTTCGAAAATATGTGAAGTCCGCCAATCCGCAGTGGGGCCGCGTGGTGGACTATGCCCTGATACCCTCTGTATAGAGGAGGCCTTTGCCCAGCAGTGGGACATGTATAGGCTGTTACTTTACTTTTTTCCCAAAGCTCGACAAAAAATGTGACGTTTTGTCACGCCAACGTAGACCCCCGTCGAGGCTCCCCTGGGGGGAACTGAGGGTTTCGACGACTAAAGCAGGGCGTGAATGAAGTGAGCATAGAGGCGGGCGCTGACTTGGCGTCGCGCAGCTGCGCCGTGGCGGCGGCCAGCGCCCCCTCCTGGCGGTGGAAGAGCGCGCCGTGCTCGAGGAGTTGGGCGCGCAGCTCGGCCTCCGCCGCGGCCGCCTCCTCGCGCCCCACCTGGCACACGATCAGCTGCTCGCGCAGCCGCAGCTGCTGCTCCTGCAGCTCCTACATGTTGCAAGGACGTTTTACAAACATACATTTCTTTTGTTACATTTTATATAAATATGCCATGTCTTATGTTCGGAATTATGGTGCTAAAAGCCTGGAATCACAAAACCGCAATTCATTTAGTTTTCTATCAGTGAAAACCTGTAATTGGCTGGCTTGTTATTATCTCGTTTTCTTATTTATGTTAAATTAGCTGCCGGTTTTCCACAAAATAAAAAAATAAAACATAAATTTCGCGGCAAAACAACTATCTGTGGGTCACACAAATAGTTGTCCCGTGTGGAAATCGAACCCACACCCCGCGACGCGCATGAAGCAAACATCTTGGCGACTGCGCCACGGGATCAGTTGTTTGTTTCATATTGTCACTTCATTGAACTCTCCATTTCTAAGGGTCGTGTAAATACAGTTGGTTCCTGTTGCTGTTAGTGGGCAAGGATGGTGGTGTCTACTAATTTCCGCCAGGAGCCCCTGTATTCGGCCTGTCGCAAAGCAATAGAATACCAGCCAGTCTTGAGGTAGCCACACTGCTCTACCTCAAGATCTTTCCCCCTTTATTCTGATAAAACCAAATCCATACAAAACTTAACAAAGTTCAACATCCAATAACAAGTGTTCACTAGTCAACTATCAGAAGATGAAGGAAAGCTATTACAAATGGCACATGAAAATTCATTAATACATAGAGATGGACTGGAACAGACTAACTGTGGTAGGGCCACAGCAGTGTTTCCTGTTGCACAAATGGGCAGGTATGTCCGGATAAGTACAACAACTTCACGGAAGACCAGTGCGAAGTGGAAGTGTTACGTCTGGTAAGTGAGGTGACCGGAGTCCACTTCAATAAAAGGTGGCAAATGTTGGAAATGTTCATGGACAGCGATTATCACTTAACATCAGATGAACCGACTGCTTGCTTGGCACCTTCTCAAATAAAAAAGTATGTTTTTTACATTAAATAAATACATTTCAATGACAATTCTATATCTGTCTACTGCGTGTGTTTACCTCGACATTGTCTGGCAAATTTATTATCTCGTTCTGCATTTCAGCCGCCTTCTTTGTGTACTGACCGACCAACATTGCATTGTCTCGTTCTAATCTAAAAACCAAATTACCATTCAATAAAAGTCTCCTTTTGCTCCAAGCAATATTTCTATAATAAGTATATTAAAATATGTTATAAAGTAATTATGTATTGCAAAATAGCCCGAAATCCATAGAAAAATCTGTAGTCTCATACATTTCTTATTCCTGTGAAATCTTTACTCGTCACTATCGTCCTCCTGCCTATTTCTCACTGAGGTGGGGTCGGGTGAACAGGATGTGAATCATGTTGTACACTGTTTTTTTACTATCAGTCGCCTGCCTGATGTCAACCCTTGGGAAAATCAACCAGATCTCGAACAATTACCTATGGGGCACACAAATACTTGTCTCGTCTGGGAATCGAACCCACGACCTACGGTGCCGAGTCCAACAGCTCAGCAGTCACTGACAATGGAATTAAAAACTTACTAAGAAAACATTAAGTGTGGGTGACAAGACTATACACATGATGTGAGGAGCATGTAGCCACCTTGATGATTAGCGGTCTAGAACTGTTCGTTTATTACGCAATTTTCTGCTCCACATTTACTTTGTGGAACCAGTTGTCGCCAGCGGTATTTCCGATGCGACTCAGGGACCCTCAAGAAGAGGTCCCTGAGTCGCATCGTTCGCATACAATAGTGCCTCCTCCGACGTTGCACGTGCCACGGGCGGCGGTGATCGCTTACCATCGGGTGACCGGCTCGCTCGTGTGTCTTGCTTTTTTATGTGAAAAGTTGCCAAACGAGCAGACGGTTCACCTGATGTTAAGTGAATACCGCCGCCCATGGACATCTGCTACACCCGAGGGTTCCATATGCGTTGACAACCTTTTGAAAATTGAGCTCCGGCCACCTCACTCACCAGAAGAAACGCGAAAGTATTCTACTTCCACTTTACGCCGGTCTTCTGTGAGGTCGTGGTACTTACCCGGACGAGCCTGCCCATTAGCCGCGTGGCCCTGGCATCGTAAATGCTCATCAAATAACACAGGAAAAAGCCGGGAGCGAAAGAGACCGACGCGTCGAGCTTGCGCTGCAGCGTCTCGCGGTCGACGGTGAGCGTGGTGACCATGTGCAGCGCGCGGCGGTGGTGGTCGGCGGCGGCGTCCTCTGCGCGGCGCTGCGCCGCCTCGGCCCGGCGCAGCCGCTCGGCCAGCGCCGCCAGCTGCGCCGCGCCCTCGCCGCGCCACGCGCCGCTGCCGCGCACCGTCTCCTCGTGGATGGCGCGCACCCCCTCCAGCTCCTCCGTGGCCTGCGACGTTCCACTGGGCTCATTAGGAGGTTGCGCATTTGCATCGGGTGAGCCGTCAGCCTAAAAGAGCCCCAGCTCCGAACCGATCGCGACGCCCCCTAGGCACAGCTCACCAGCTTGAGCGCCTGCTCCAGCTGTCTCGCTCGCTCCCGCGCAGCGTCCGCCCGCCCCTGCTCGGCCACCAGCTGTCGCTCGTAGTTAGCGCACATGTCGCACTGTCGCGCCGCGTCTGCGAAAGCAATTCCTACAGTATATCTCAAATTTGCATGACATGGTCCTTCGAGCCGGATAATTGATAATCGATTTTCACTAACACTCGCATCTAGCAACCGACTTCAAAAAAGCTGAGTGTTTACCACCTAAAAACTCATTTATGTAGTGCACATTGGACTCTAAAGATACATCAGGGAACACCACAAAAAGAAATGTATAATAAGTGAGATATTTGAAGCGTGTTTTGTTTCTTTAAATAAAAATATTATACTTGTCCCACTAATGGACATAAAAATGATAATTGACATTTGCATAATGTATCAAAAACTGTTTTATTTGTGAATTCTATCTTTCCATCCTATTACTTTTGCAAAACTTAATATAAGCAACATCGGTTCCTGTATTCTATCACACGGGCTTAACTTTCAGTGAATTTAAGATATATGTGAACTACAGTTGTTCAGTGCTGCTCTCACCTGTCTCCAGCTTTCCGTCGCCACTCGAGCCGGTCGACACGGGAGTTGCGGTAGGTGTAGCCTTCGCTTTCTATATAGATAGAGAGATAGATATTATTATAACCTTTAAACATATTTCTAACAAACGAGCGAAGGTACCTTCTGTAAAAATATATCTTTAAAATACTTTTACGTTTCAAACATAGGAGCATAGACTTCTTTTAAAAACAGCTATGCTCAAGCGGCTGGAATGTCAGATGTGCAATGTGAGGTCGCGGGTTTATTCCAGAAAAAGAAGCGAGTTTTCGTATTCATTCAGACATATATTATTATTTTTTTATCTTCTATTCTTATTTATAAAATTAGCTGTCTTATATTTGTGTCCGGAAACATTATAAATATCATTGTTAAATAAATAATTAGCATGCGTTCATTACCAAGGCCTCCTGTAGTTGGGCATCCGTCTCCCTTAGCTTGTTCTTCAGCGCCGATATTTCCATCTCTAGTGGCTGGATTATGGAGCTCATCAGTTCGCTGTCTTCAATGTTCTGCAATGCAGAATACAGGGGGTAATCACGTCGATGAGGACGACCATAAATACATTATAACTGTTGCAACAAAGAACAAAGAAAACGAATCCAAGTTGATATTTGAATTGAAGTGAAGCAAACATGTCTGCAGTAGGGCCACGGCTTCACAAAGGACCGGGTGAAGTTAAAATATGTAAAATACTTTGTGAACGGTATACAACATACAAACGAACATACAAACCTCTCACAAAGATGTCTACAGACCATAATGGACTCGCTTTTGACTAAGAGGAAAAGAAAGAAAACTAAGAAAGGCGTTCGAGTGGCCACCTCCTATTGGTCATCGTAGTGTGGGACGACCTCCCACTAAATGGAGTGAGGGCCTAGTGGGAGCTAGTGTGCTGTTAGTAGATGGACGTAGGTGGCTCAGGACCGTGCTTCGTGGCAGTCTGTGGGGAAGGCTTATGTTCAGCACTAGACATGCTGAAATGATGATGATTTGACTACAGGCAGATAGGCAGTACCAGTTTTTAAAATATTTTAGAAACAAAATAGGCCGGATTGAACACACAAAGATAAAATTATATTTTTTTTATGTGAAAAGTTGCCAAGCGAGCAGACGGTTCACCTGATGTTAAGTGAATACCGCCGCCCATGGACGTCTGCTACACCCGAGGGTTCCAGATGCGTTGACAACCTTTTGAAAATTGGGCTCTGGCCACCTCACTCAACAGGGGAAACGCGAAAGTATACTTCCACTTTACGCCGGTCTTCTGTGAGGTCGCGGTACTTACCCGGACGAGCCTGCCCATTCGTGCAACAGCCGAGGCTGCCGCGTGGCCCTACCACCGTTAATATTTTTATATATTGTTGTATATTGCGTGTATGCGTGTGTTGGTACCTTTCGCGGGGGCTGCTCTGTCTCGGTGTCGGCCCCCAGCTTCCGGGCGAGCGAGCGCACGAAGGTGGCCGGAGCGAGAGACATCTCCTGCCACAGGCGGTTGGCAAACTCAGATCCTATCTCCATTTTGAGTATGCTAAGTATATTACGATAAGTGTCCTACTGAAGCTTGCTTAATTATACGCTAATAAAATTAATATCCGGACGCATTATCAATATTAAAAAAGAACACTTATTTCGCAACGTGTATCAATTTATCATTCTCAGGTACATTGCATTCTTTATACCTAACTTATTTATGAGTGATGATTCTAGTAACTACTCAAAAAGGAAAGGAAGACAACTTATTGAAAATTTCACTTTCACAATAGCGCATGACACTAACAATGGATACAGCCCGACTAAGTAGCAAGACTAGAGTGAAGACGTTTCCCTTGAATACTATTAACATATACATGAACAACATGAGCAGCGTTGCAATTTACTATTTAAATAAGTAAAATAGTTCGTTATGTGACACATTTGAGAACTTTAGCTTAATGGAAAATTTGGAAAAGAGTTCATTAAAATAAAAACAGAGCTGACCTGTTTTCAGTAGGCACAGTAGTATTAAGGCATAATAGGGTTTTAATGTAGTATTTTTATAATAAATCGTCGTATCTATTACGTAACCTAAGTGCTATTTTATAGATAAAATATACATTTGAATTGTGTTTATAATGTAGCAGGTAATCTGTATTGTATTTAATCAAAAAAAAAATAATAATTAAAAGCAATTAAAAGCATTTTAAATATTAATTAAAAGCATTTTATATTACACCTAAATTAAAATTTTCAAAAAATTGATGAATGCTTAAATTAAATTAGAATTGAAAATAACTTTGAAATAAAGTCTTATTTGTATCTTCTATAATCCAATCACAAATCTAATAAAAAGGTTAAAATATTGACAATGGTTGAAATTATTACTTTCACGACGTAAGAGAAATAAAACGATGGATTGATCCAATCAGGTTTAAGATATTACAAAACTGATCAGTTTTATTTAAATAATATAAAACTTTATTGTTATTACAAAAATGTTTCAAGCGTTTTAGGTATAACACATAAACAAGAAAATGCACTAACCTAAGTATCAGCCACAGTTAGTCACTTTTACGATACGAACGCGTATTAAAATCGATAGCGTTACTAAAACACATTATGAACTTTACGTGGTGTCGATAAGACTATAATTCGTTTAATTATCTCTAAAAACGTTTGTGCACCCGCAGCGCTTATCAAAAGGCTAAAATTTACATAATTGCTGTATGCGATCTACTTAAAAACATTTTTGTTCAAATTAACATTACTTACAAAAGTGGTGGTTGCTACATGTAGAAACATAAAAAAATAGACAATTCTCGTACGAAAGTGAAAATTCCTATATAATCTGCAAACTTGACATTTAGTTACTAAACCACAATGTGAGAATATAGGTGGAAATTTCAGCAATTTAGTATGAGGTTTGGAAATATATATAAAAAAATTAGTCCTATTTGTGCCCAGCAATAACAGCAGGTTTAAAGATAGAACAGCTGTATCGTCAATGTGATAACGGGTAGTATAACAGTACACATATGTATATCTAGGAATTTATAACAAAATGAAAGGGTTAATTTATAATCATAATGTTTACTGGTAGGTTATTTTCCTCTTTTTTTAATACTCCTACCTTAGAATAACATTCCATGATAATTACAGACTAAAACCCAGACCCAGGACAATTCTTTTATATCATACAAATACCATATATTGATGACGGCGCTAAAGCATTACAGGGTCCACATAATTTCTCCGACCGGGACAAATACAGATAAATAAGATTTTAACATATTATTTAATTTCAGATGTTAGCCGAGCAAGTAGTTCATCCGATGGTAAGGGAGGAATATTCCGCATGGTTGCACTCACAAGTGGCCATGGGAAAGTGAGTGTCAGTTAGTGGACTCAATGGACAAAACACAAAAGTAAAATCATGTATATATATACTTATAAGTACACATTTGTCTTCTGTGGCACCCTACTTATGTTCTACTACAATAAAATATATCACCCCTCACCTGTTGCTGCCTGAGCTGGTTGAGCTGCTGTTCCAGCTCCAGATTCCTGGCGCGAAGGCGGCGCATCTCCTCCGTACCGGAAGAAGACGCTTCCACCGTCTCTGTATCAATGGAAGGGGCAATACTTAATGTTAATGGACATCATTGGAGAAAGATTGTTAGCGACCCTTCTCCCAGGAACCTCAAAATTTTGTCAGACGGTGTTATATGACATTATTCGAATATAAATAACCTTATCCAGTAATATTACCAAAAAAAACATTACAGACAAAAAATGGTGAGTGGAGCTTGGTCATCTATGTATTATTATACTATATAGATTATTCAATCTATATAGATAGAAGTGATTCTAGAAATATAATTCAATACCTGCTTTCAGTTAATTCTATATTATTGCTCAGGTTGTGTTCAAAATTTACATATCTAGGAGATACAACATTAAAAATTACCTTTTGTGCCCCACAATAAGCAGAATGATGGCAACATGTCACTGACTGGTTAAGTTTTATAACCAAAATGAGCATTAACACAATGAGGAAAAAGAATTTTGAATATAATTAATTACCAGTACTCAACAATGAACTCTTATTAATTATGATAGCCATTTGATTTATTAATCAGCATTTTTTTACCTAGTCAACATAGTAAAATCAATAATGGTGTTGACCAATACCGTGTTTCTTAATAAAGCATACATTTTTATTGATCTTTAAAAGATCAAATTAGGACCCGCCTATGTGACTTGCACTTCAATAAATACAACTCAAGGTATGAAAGTCTTACTTTATCTTTCAAGATAATGGTGGTCCAATATCAATGAGAATTGGGTAGCAATAACTCTTTCAACCTCATCAATTTATTGGCCGATATAATAAAAGCGAATATCTGTGTTTAACACTTCTTAACAAACATTGTAAAAACTAATACATATGATACAAAATTGTAATTAAATATATCACAATTTTCATGGGACAATAACTGTTGGAACCTAACTTGG
Source organism: Iphiclides podalirius (assembly GCA_933534255.1). Classification (NCBI taxonomy): domain Eukaryota; kingdom Metazoa; phylum Arthropoda; class Insecta; order Lepidoptera; family Papilionidae; genus Iphiclides; species Iphiclides podalirius. Next base: position 13,339,578 of record OW152830.1, on the reverse strand, counting down.
TATTAATTTTTACGTAAAATTAGATGTTTCATAAGAATGCCCAAGCATATATTTGCATAAAGATATTTTGAATATGAATAAATATTAATTTTATATACAAGTAACAAGTACAATAATAAAAATATTATGTCAACCTATACAAAAAAAGCATACATCACACATGAACTTGAACTCACCAGTGACAAGAAGCTGTAGATTCTGTATTTCTGACTTCTGATTCTCGCTGAGCGTCTGCAACTGTTGGAGTGCTGCACGAAGCCCCAAGACCTCCGACTGTAACTGCTCTCTTTCCACCACCATTTTTCGCATGTCTTCTGTAAAGGAAAATATAATTATGTGTTATTTAGAACTTACATATATTTATGTGAAGTGACATTTAAAATGTTGGACAAAAAGATTTTAAATGTTTCAGTGTCGATTGTTGAAAATGTGTTTAATTACTTTTTTGGGTAAGACTTCACAAGATGGAGAAGTTTTATAAGCTAAAATGAGACAAGAAGAACAATGCTTCTTTTGTTTTTATCCAATTAAGTGGGAAGCTACATGGACATTAACATGTATGGTGTTGGCAACCCTTGAAATGTGGATGTAGAAATACTTTCATACTATATTGATTTCCTGTGATACTTCATGAAGGAGAGGCAGGATCTGTTATTGTTGCTTTATGATAGCTCTAGCAATACTTGGGACAAATTGTGTTTTCTGTAGAGAGTAGTCAGCCATAGCCTACCAATTTCATTTTTATTCTTCTCTATCAATATCACTAAGCATTGAATTAGTACTAACACAAAAGAATACTATTCCATCACCTTCAACAATAATTACACAATGTCGAAATACAAGCGGAAAGCAGCAACCAAGTAAAAACAATTTTATAGGTTAATAAAAAAACCAAGAGATAAGCTTCATTACTTTGTTTGGATTTGATATGCAAAAGTACACCACACAATCTTAGTATTTTATAGAAGTACTAAAGCATGGTAGAAGCACTTTTAGAAATAACAAAACGGGTGCAGTGCTTATGTCATATCTAAAATAAAATGAGATGTTATTACATTAGAGTGGCTACACACAATCGCCACACTTAATTATCTTTAATTTTTTTTTTAATAAAAGACATTAATAGGGTAATGAGGTTCCTGTGTATAATATTGTTTTATGTCCTTGAGTCATTATAGCAACTGGTTGACAAAATGGGCACTTTGTGAACTTAAAGATGATTGCAAAAGACATGCAATGAAAGTGTTCTTTCCACTGCACTAAAGCGCATAGACTAGGTTTATTAGAATACATATTATTTAAATTTTGATTTAAAATAAACTTGGTACAGGTTTATTTTATGTAACAATTTTACTGTTGTCATTACATCCCTTCATTGTCTTCATCAAAATTATTAAATAACATTGAAAATATAATTGATTCAATTAATTAACAATTATTATTGTTCAATTAAATAACATTCACTTAGGAATTTATTGATTTCATTGTTAGTTATTAGATAAATGGTAATAATACCTACTATCACATAACAAATCTATAATCAAAAAGTGGAATAATTTCCGGTATATTTATGAAATCAACACAAATATAATATAAAAACATCTGTACATTTCTTAAATTGCCATGCCAGTAGTGCCTGAACATGTGTAATAATTATTACCAGCAAGCTATTTAAAAGCCTTTCCCACCAAATGTTACAACGAACTTAAGCTACGAACCTTCTTTCTGTAAAAAAAGCTCTTTCATCTTTGCTCTCTGCACATTAAATTCTTCTTCGAGTTCTCGTCTTTTGGCGTCAGGTGTGGGTGATCCACCGTTGGCTCCATCATCGACTTGAAACAGAAATACTACTCAGCTGCCTGCACGCGAGACAGAGACCACTAAAGACCACTGAGTGGTGCAGGTGCAAAAAAACCAGGAAAGCAGCAAAAGTAGGAAGCATAGCATAGAGTGCCGATCTAAAACGTAAATATTAAGTAGGCGATATCCTCTCACTTCTTGTCCAGCGTTCGGCTGCGTTCAGTCTACGTCGAGCTCTAATTACAAGCAAAAGGCACAAAAACATACCTGTAACTGTCATCTCGCCAGACATCTTAGTTTGCTCGTTCATATTCTCCCGCAACAAAATTACGGCTGTTAATCCCTTTGCTTTTTACTTCCTAACATTGTCCTAAGTTTTCCAGAACTGAGTCATATTAAATTAAAGCGTAAGATTAGCGAGGCGTTTAAGAAAATTGTTTGACATTTCACAATTCACGTCAGTTCACTCAGTTCAGTTTTCAAAATCACAGATTCTTAATTAAAAAATTACAGACCCAAAACATAAACATAACTGACAAGGCGATGTTGTGTCTTTTGTTCTAGTATAGTTTACTCTACTCTCGACAACTTTATCAGACAAGATTTGAGATATGCGGTTACCTGAACACACTGAAGCCGAACCGCGCCGCTACATCATGACCATGTTAATTGAAAGATGAATAATTCAACTAACCATATATCCACGCACGACATTATGCAATGGCGCCTCAGATGGAGGTTTGAAACTTGGATCGTGATTAATAGTGGAACATATCCAAAGTAAGTAACAAGGTCGAAATTATGATTAAGTTACGAGATATAATACATCGACTGTGATGACTCCGTGGCGTTGTTGCCAAGGTATTGGCTTCGGCGTCGGGGGTCGTGGGTTCGATTCCCACACAGAACAACTATTTGTGTGGTCTACAGATAGTTGTTTCGCATCTGGGTGTTTGTCCGCGTGAAATTTATGTTTGTAAAATGTCCTTACAACACAGGATAATGTTATCCTAAAGTAGGGGCAATAAAAAATAAAAGAAAAAAAATGATAAAATGATAAAAATGATTGTAAGCCTCTCGCGTAGGGTAATTAGTGCAGATTGTAAGAGTTATAATCCTGATTATTTTACGATCCGTCGCATACAGGGCTGCACCGGCGTATAGTGCCAACTCTACCTTAGGGGTTCTGTGGATGTTGTTCGTAAAGAGGGCATATAAGGTCGGGGAAAGCAAGTAGCCTCAGGGCTTGGGAACGAATGCTTCCCTAAGGCGTAACCTAACCCATTAGCCTGTCTTACATATTTCAACTTGTGATGAGAGACTATACACAACTTCGTCAACACAGAGCAGTTCTGGAACGCGGGTGTAACATATCGTTAGTACGCGATGTGTTGTTTTCGTCGTGTTCGTGAGCGTGATTAAGCAGTGTTGTAGGTGAACGCTACTTGTGTTGACGCATGGACCCCTGAGCCCCCTAGGTCGGGAACACTTTTATCTTCTAATCGATGCGGATATCATGTTTACGTGATAGTTGATTATAACTACTTGGTTGGTAAGTGTTACGGAATTTTCGATATACAAGAACAGTTTCGTAAGATCTCTAAATTGATCAAAAATCGTAGGAAGAATTTTCAACCAGTTGCTGTGCAGGCTGACGTTTATTTTTGCATCGGATGAATTTGTTTTGTACCTTAAATTTCTTTGATTGTACATCGACAATGTTTGAAAAAGACATGCACGTGTAGGAAGCAAGCTTTGTAGAGTGAGAGTCTTAATGACATTTTGCTCCAAGAGCTAGATATTTGTACTTGTAAAGTATAAGAGTATAAATTTAAATAGTTTTACTTCACGCAGACATACGTTTGTTGTTACGGACTCGGTCAAGCTGGCCGATTCATAGAGCTTAAGCTTAAGAGAGCAAGCTTTAACTTAACTTTGTTTTAACTTTTATTTAAGGTTTCAGTCGTAGACTATTAAAACTTCATGGAACACAGAACTCGTGTCTAGCCTGAACCCACGAGGTTAATACAGCCTGCCTTTGGTTAGGGCCGTGTATGTTCTCATGCACATGTTATTTTGAGCTCGAAGAATGTCGAGTAAGCTTTTATGGCTTTAACACAGGTAAGTGGCCTCGGCTCTGTCTTTTAATTTTATATCTGTATAATACCACCACAATAGTAAAACCGTTCTAATATAGAGTATAAAACTCATTACTTTAGTAAATCAGTTTATAAGGTTGGTAGAACACACTATGAATACAGAATTCACCTAAAAATTACCTACAAGCAGAAACAGGGTGGATAATGAGCATATCACAATTCTAAATATATTTATTTATTTGGTATAATTAGTTCACATTTATTGCTTAAGATTGTTGATCACACATTAACACACATTATAGATGCAATTAAGTTATTTTAAATCATCTATTAAAATGTTTTAACATTTAAATAACTTACTTCTGTGATGAAAAAATGAGAAAACATTTAGTAGGAAAAAAATAAATTATACTTAAAATAAAAAAATTGACTACGTTCTTAACTGCCAGCAGCGCCATCTTACAAATACTGTATAGAACATTTCAAGGCACAGACATATCACAGGTTTAAAATCTAATTAATTTATTTGTAAGAGTATATATATAAATATTAATCACTAAAATATTTACACATTTAGCGCACACTTTAAATGCAACATTACAGCGTAAAAAAACCAAGAATGTAATGAAAACTGTGCGAAATTACTAAAATCCACGAGAGATGGCGCTGTACACTAGATCGGATTTCCGCCTCGAGATGGCACTAGAAGCCTTGCTTAGCGTCTCTGAACTGTAGGCCGTTCGGCTGGTCCTCCAAGCAGGGGACCTGCACGAGATTGAAGTAGATGTGGCCCATGAGGTGCGCGGCGGACGTGTTCGTGCTCTTGAGGCAGTCGAAGAGCATGTCGTCGCAGGTGCAGTGGGACTTGCTGTACAGCGAGTTGTTGGTGAGGTTGTAGCGGCGCGAGAAGGCGCGCACCTTGGTGGGGCACAGGTCGTGCGTCCTGCAGCAGCGGTCCAGGGGCCGGTCCGCGCCCAGGTCGTGGTAGTCCGCCGCTATGTCGCCGGTGCCGCACCATTTTGTGCCTGCAAAGGCAACACTTTGATTGTAATAGCTGCCTCCTTAACGCGGCCATGGGCGACTTGAATTGAAAAATAAATCAATCTGTATATTTAATTAGTGAATTAATTAAATAATTATTTTAATCCCAATTGATATGAAATTTTGTATAATTGTATGCAGTAATGGAAAACCTTAGATAGATGAAGTTAGTGACGGGTTTATGATCTTGTTTACTTGAATCTCACTATGTATAACAAAAGCCAAGTTCCCGCGAAGGTAAGCCGACAAAGCAATAGTCAAAGGTTCTAAGCCCTACCTGGTATGATGCCCTGCAGCAGAGACAAGGGGCTGCCGCCCAGCAGGCCGGCGTGTGCCCCGCCCGCCCTCAGCCGCGCCGCCGCTCCCCGCTCGTGTCCAGCGCTGGTCTCTGGGCGCCCGTTGTCCCACGCTTCTACGCCTTCAACCTGAAGAATATCATTTATCATTTTCTAACAATATTTTGTATTCACTTCTTTAAAACGTTCGTTATTACCCTTTTATGTGCTGTGATATCTCATTGTCCGGGCGCTCGCTTTTAATTCAATATACTCGAGCAACCTGAGTTCGATCCCCGTTGCCGGCACCAATGAAATTCTTAATTTTATGTATTATCACGTGCTTAGCAGTGAAGGAAAACATCGTGCGGAAACCTGCATATTTTCGAAGTAATAACAAAAAAAATATGTTTGGAAGATATGTGAAGCCCGCCAATACGCAGTGGGGCTGCGTGGTGGACTATACCTTCTGTACAGAGGACGCCTTTGACCAGCAGTGGGGCATGTATAGGCTGTTACTTTACTTTTACCCTTTTTGTTGGTTAAATTATTCATTCTGGGCCCGCAACTTGGGAACTGTGCCATCGAGCCACAAGAAATTTAAAGCAGTTCGATAAAAAGAAAACAATTTGCCAAAACTTATCGAATAATAAACTTATTTATGTCCCTGTTGCTACTTCGTCTGAAATTCTAACCTGGAGGCCCGGGCTCATAGAAAGGTATCCCCTGTCTGCCGTAAAATGCGACTAAAAGGGGTCACTAGGTTCACGAATCCGTTTTAGTTATGCAGTAGGAATAGGTTCTTAGAGACGCAAGACGGTGAAGTGATCGAGGAAGGTTTTTCCTAGGCCGAGGCCTGCTCATGTGCAGTACCGAGGAGCACCCGTGCGTTTCTCAAGAGATAACAGATCCTCCAAATGTACAGAAGTCGGCCACATAGGGGATTTTAGTACGAGGTACTAGCACCACAGAATCCTAACTTCCCCAGGTGGGGTGCCATTGAAGATCCCCCTCACGATGCAAAAAAAAGGGAACTTAAAAACTATCTCCAAACAAGAAATGACAGCCGTCTTGTTACAATCAAATTCAATCTCATACGTAACATGTAGATAAAGAATACTAAACGTCTATTATGCGCTTATGACATAACGACGTAATTAATGTAATTTAAAACATAACAAAACAACAATTACATGTGAAATGTAAATAAATAATATATTGCGCAATAATGCAGCCACGTGACTCTGACATATGGCTGTTTCGGACTTGCTAAGTTCGTGGGTCCCGTCGTGATGCTCTAAAGATATTTTCAAATTTGTGCTCATTTTAGAACGCCAGGCTTATTGTTAGATTTAATCCTGGGAACGACGGCCGACATGGGACTCCAGTCTGTGTTGCAAAAGCACAGGAAGGGAGTCAAGGCAAGCTTTTGCTTCCTCCAGCGAATTTCAGGACTTACAGATATGGCCCTGTCGCAACGTATGGAATGTGTCCACTAGGGTTAAAACAAAATCACACAACCCTGTCTCCTCCCGATACCGAAGGTATCTTTTGGCGTTATTGCTAGTATTTTCTAATACGTAAGGGTAATTAGGGCTTTGGCGTGTGTAAACAATCCAAGAAATTTATTTAAAATAGACTTAACTGTTACGACGAAAAGGGGGGATATCGTCGATCGATCGGTGTCAAGGCCAAAACGAAGTGGTCGAGATTTATTGTTCACGTGAAATAATGTCCGGTGATGTCCGACTCGGTACTCTGACGAATCTGAGTCTGCTTAATTAACCGGGGTTCCGTATGAGTATAAACAATGTGTATAAAAGAAACTGCCTTTTTGTATTTTGTAACTGGTGTTTTATACGTAAGACTCTGTTGAATTCACCTTTCTCGAGGGTTTTACGAGGTTTGACGAAACTCTTTTCATCATCAAAGTCAGCTTTGCGGGAGAACTGAATGACGTCATTTTAACTGTGGTAGGGCCACGCAACAGCCTCCTACGGTCCGTCCGGGTAAATACAACGGCCACAGAGAAGACCAGCGTGTAGAGGAAGTATTATACTTCTGTATTTCGTCTGGTAACTCACCAGCTAGCCGGGGCCCACCTTAATAACAGGCAACACATCGTCATACTTAGGGGTGTTGCAAATGTCAGATGCCTAATATAAAAAATAATTCATTAGAAAAAATCTTAGACAATGCCCTGGATTTAGAGGACATAATCCATGTAGTAAATTGGTTTGATTAAATTGCAAAATAAAATAAGCAAGATATGAACAGAAATCAGAATATAATGATGACGGTCTGCGAAATTCCCAACGGACCTCCAAAACATATCATTATGCTAATGGCTGGTTTTTGTTGGGCACATCGCTCGCTTAATCGTCGTAAGCACAATTTGGAAATGATGTACATTTTTTTTACTCATATATTCAATATTAGCCTAAGTAACGACGAATATTTTGTTGATAAATAGGTCGGGGATCGTAATTTTTAGTAACTATTGCGTAAACATTACTTCTTTGCTTATTGATTTATTGCATAAACACTAATTCTTAGATTACTATTAAATGTCGCATTTCAAAAAATATTTGTGCAAGATAAAAGTCGTAAATCGATTCTGACACAATTTGTGGCGTTATCTTAATAAATATTATAAAAAAGATAAAGAACATATTATAACGAGGATCAAGTTTTAAAAGCACGTGTAATTTTACGCAAGTTCTCTGTTACTTTGGAAAGGGAGACAGAAACATTAAACTTCCGAGTATTCACCCGACTGCAGACAATATGACGAACACAAACATCATTGTGTTGAACGTGATTACTGCACCTAACTATTGTTCCATGCAGCGTAGCGTCAATGAATGCTTAGCAATCGATGTAATCATATTTCATAATTTATTATCTGCGTAATATAGAAGCTCTGAATATGCTAATAATGATGATGATAAAACATTTATTGAGGTTAATAATTCTCTTCTCGTTTTCTCAAAGAGGTTATCACAATAATTTGATATATAATTTCTGATATGGACATCAAATCTTTTGAAATGGCTAAAACTAACAGTGGTATATTCGTGAAACATTTAAAGCGAAATATCAAGTTGGAGTACAAGTTAATGTTATAGGTATATATGAACAATACACTTGAAAGTAGTTATTTATGCTAAGTATTTCAAACATTTATCATTATTATATCCTTGAAAAATATGTACACTTTGCTAAGCTAAACCTTCCGACCTATGAAGAATGTCTTAATGAGCTAACACTCGAATTTTAAACAAAAAGATGGGGTCCTCTGAGTTTAAGGCCATTTTTGTGAGTGATCTCTTCAGAATATTAAGTGCCCCTTGAGTAACGAGGCAGATCTTTTGTTAACATTATGCAATCTCGTATTGCCTACGAAGGTTTTGTCGTCTGAACCTCCTTCATCTGTCAATTATAGTGATGTATTATTTTACATATTTGATGGAAATTAACAACATTACAACCGCAATTGATTTTAAACACAAAAAATCAACAAAATCCAAGTATTATTGAGTTTGTTAATTTCCAAAATGTGAGGTGTGAATGTGAAGCACAAGACACGTAATAAATAAATAATAAATATTTCGGGACATGTTTTTACACAACGTTATCCCAAATTAAGCAAAGCTTGTACTATGGGTACTAGATAATTGATAAACATATTCAAACATATTTTTCTTATATAATATTTACATATTATAGATATATAAACACTAAGACACTATAAAATGACTATGATCATCACACAAAAATTTCCAGTAGCGAGGATCGAATCCACACCCTTTGGCACTAGAGACAGGGTCGCTGTCCATTACGCCAATTGGATTGTCAAGCAACATTCGATCATCACTACATAGTATAAAACAAAGTCGTCCCGCTGTTTGTCTGTCCCTATGCATGCTTAGATCTTTAAAACTACGCAACGGATTTTGATGCAGTTATTTTTACTAGGTAGAGTGATTCAAGAGGAAGGTTTACATATTATGTATATAATACATTGCACCCGTGCGAAGCCGGGGCGAGTCGCTAGTGCATTAATAAAGCTACAATAATATAGTTTGTATCGTTCCTATCGCACGAAAATCAACGTACTCTCACTTTAGATACCTGCTGACACTGGCTCATGAGTTTGATCATCTGCCGGAAGGTGACCCCGAACGGCCGGTTCAGCCTGCCCAGCTGCCGCAGCAGTCGCCCCGTGTCCTCTTCATCACTGAAATGGCGCAAATAATAATAATAAAGGACCGTACCAAACACAAGTCCATTTTTTTTATTAACGAAAAACAAAACCTACTTGAAATCTCTCGCTCTGTACTCATTTTATAATTGGTTTTCAGGATTTCCCCAAGTATCTCCTGAGCCCAAGATCCAGTGCAATTAATATGGGACCAAAAAAGTAAAAGCACCAGCTTTCGAATAAAAAAAGAATCATCAAAATCGGTTCACTCAGCCGAAAGTTCTAAGGTAAGAAAACATAAAAAAATACATTCGAATTGAGAAACTCCTCCATTTTTGAAGTCGGTTGAAAAGGTAGCCACGATTGTAAATAATCAATGTAAAGTACCCAACTGGTTGAAGGGATTCGCTTGTCTTCAGGATCGGACTTAAATGTCCTTACGAATGTCTACTTCACGCTTGTGACTCCTGTCCCCAATAAGCATATAAGAGGTACATATTACACTATGCACACCGTCTATATCGTATATCGTATTCGTCGACATAACGCCTAACGAGGCGCCACCCGCCGCGATCCTCCCGCGCGCAGTCCGTCACATAACACACAAGCACTAACATACAGACATATGGCTCAGCGCAATCGACGGCGAATGCGAGGTCCCAGATTCACGGCCTACACGCGATATACTCGTGTGCCTGGTCGTTTTTGAATCATTACGTCGTGTTGTCATTGTCATTTAATTACGAGTGTATGGGCGCTCGTAATCGCTGCGTGATTAATTGTATAACCTTTATTTTTTGGACGATGTTTTCGTGAATGCATTGTTTTTATTAACATTGTTAACACCGTTAACACATGTTAATAAAGATGAACAAATCTCGTAAACAAATTGCTTTAATGAATAATTGTTTGTATAATTATTCATCCATAAGCGATATCGCAACGCCAATACGTCTCGGGATTAAATCACAATTTCAACCTAATTCCTTCCATTGGGTAGGTCCCCATATCGATTGCGATCCAAGCCGAGGTTCGAACCTCCATCCGAGGGGCCCTTGGATCGTGTCTTGCCCCCCCCCTGTTAGTCGATTGTCCATCTTTCGTTAGCAGGGTGTTTGCGGAGTGCAGCGGAGTGGACGGCGTTTTCTTGTCGTCGTCGTGCACCAGCTACGTTGTTCACCCGAGTCCGTGGGTCGTCTGCCCGCGGACCTCTTCCGCCGAAGCTGTCAAAGCCGCCGGGCTAACAGCAAACTACACGTCACAAAAAAAAGAAAAAAACTATGCGCACCGACACTGAGGCATTCGAATTACGTCAACTGCTGAAATTACATTGCAAATCAATTTTTTTTTTATGTGAAAAGATGCCACACGAGCAGACGGTACACCTGATGGTAAGTGAATACCGCCGCCCATGGACATCTGCTACACCCGAGGGTTACAGATGCGTTGACAACCTTTTGAAAATTGGTAAAATTGATAATTCTATAGACTGCTACTCTCTTTCGGTATGATACGTTCTATATCAGGGGTGAGCAACCTTTTTAATCAATGGGCCAATTTAAATTTCAAATTTTTTTGGCGGGCCGCACATAATAATTTACGAAAATTTATTTATAATAAATATTAGAATAAAAAATATAAAATAAAAAAAGTAAAGGTTTCATATACAAATTTCATTGCAAGGTAAAAACAAACAAGAAAAGAACAGAAAAACGAACAAAAAATATTTCGGTTCAGTATGTACTACAATTTTATTATAATTAATTTTATAACAATATATTGATGGGAGAAATTCGATAAAATAAATTCAATTTTAGAAACGCTTATCGGGCCGCATAAACAAGTTTAAGGGGCCGCAAGCGGCCCGCGGGCCGCGCGTTGCTCATCCGTGTTCTATATCATCTGTCACGTCTATATATTAATACGTGAAGCAAAAACTCTATACCCTTTTTACGATGCAAAAGTAAAAGCGTCTGCGGACTTTTGTAACAAATAGACTGGTAATTAAAATAAATTATTCACAGTATTCACATGCTCTCAAATACTTTAGTATGAACTCTTTCAATAATGTATGCAGTACAAGAAATAACTAATTATATTATTTAACTGCATCCTACATGAATTTAACAAAAGTGTTTACTGCACTAGCATCAAAGTCAGTGTCGACGCTGTTATGCTCTTCTTCGGAACGTGTGATTAATCGACCTTCATGGCCAATTTAGCAAGTTGCAATCTCAACCGTTCCCTGGCTTGATGCAACAAGTTTCACACAAGAGCATCTTTCTAAATAATATTAGTATTTGTAAATATAACAAGGAGGTGACCATGGTGTTTATAAGAGCAAAATGAATCACACGAATTGCACAAAAACTATTTATACTACTATATCCTAAATGTTGTATTGCAATTTTAAGATCCTTATATTTCAAACTAGCTGCTGCCCGCGACTACGTCTGCGTAGAATAGCCTGAAGGCGTAACATTCAGACAGAAAGACAGATATACATAAAAATATCTATAAAAATTATATCCTTTGTGTTATTCTGATATATAAGCTATATTTCTTTTTTTTTTCTTTTATAGTAAAACATTGCCCTTATGTTAGGATAACTTTATCCTGTGTTGTAAGGACATTTTACAAACATAAATTTCACGCGGACAAACATGGTAAAGTTTCATTAAAATCCATTCAGTAATATTTGCGTGAAAGAGTAACAAACATCCATCTTCTTAACTTTCGCCTTCATAATATTAGTAAGGAAGTAAGGATTGATTAATGGAACGTTTCATGTGACAAACTAAGCTGCATATGATCGATCTAATTCTAACATGACCTTATGCGCGCCATTACTGGATGCGGCGTTAGAATCTGGACGGGAGCAACCGACACCGTGCAATTGGCGTGCAGTCGCCCTATTCCATTGACCCATATGCGGTGTGGAGTTCGAGGCCGCGGTTGCGCAAGCACGTCCGCGCGTCGACCTCACTTTCCCCGAGAATCTTGGCGCCAACCGGTCCCAACTTCCCGTAGCGCACAGATAACGAAGGCGACAGCGAAACTGCATTATCACTACACTTTGTCTATTTTTCGTATTAGATCCGGGACTTTACAAGCTTTCAATATCAAAAAAATCAATTTATTCAATTATTCGTTTCAAAATATTGCCTACATTCCAGAAAGTAAAATTTTTAGTCATGTCAAATTGACGGAAAACTAATATAATATAACGTTTACGCATCCATATGTTAGTGGTCATATTCGGCTGATTTAGGAAACTGATGACATTCCGATAATAAAGTTAGTAGAAATTTTTATAAACGTCTTTTATATTGGACTTTATCCGCTTACTTATATATATTTTCTTTCTGAAACTACAATATTGTATTGTCATCTAAATTAAATGTGTGTATCAAATTTCAGATCAATCTGACAACGGGAAGGTGCTTAAATTTCAATTTCTAATTTTGACCCAAATAAACAAATAAATTCCGTACGTGTCGAGCTAAATAAAACCGTTTAAAAACAGGCGAGCTTAACCCTAAAAAGAGCTCTTTCCGGAGAATATCACGTTCAATCAAACAAAAACTTCAGCTTTATTATATATTAAGTAGTATTAAGTAAATATTTTGGTATGTATGACAGACGGGGGCTGTCTACAGCTGTCATGCATTACAATTTGCGACAAAAAAATTCAAGACATAACGAAATGTTACTAAACAACTTTCTTTCGCATTGTCAACGAAAAACATTTCCGGAAATCGAAATAATATCCGACTCGTCACGCATAAACAGGCAAACGCACGCGCGGACTCGTCTCGAGCGTCTCTTCCGTCCCGGTCAGTGCAAGTTGCGAAAATTTCAACAAATTTACCAAATACCGTTACAGTTTACGTGCCGATTTATACAATACTGTATTCTATTAATTGTGATTATATAATTCTAAATATTTATACGTATGTGCAAATGACACCTGGAAAAGAACAAACATAATTCGTCAAAAATTTGCTATAAGTCGTCGTGAAATATGTCGTCAAATAAATTTCAATAAATCGAAGTCTCTTTAATCAAACTGAAAAACAAAAACACTCCAATAATTATTATCTGTGATAAGTACTATTCAGGCTAGTTTTAGTTACCTACACGAAAAAAAAACAGATCGTCCTAAGATCTGCAATGGTCATTAGATTATTAAGAATTAAATGCAGAAAGTAGAGAAAAATTGAAAAGGCCAAGTGCGAGTCGAACTCGCGCACGAAGGGTACCATACAATTATCTATAAAAACGATGTAATATCTGTAGTATTGCACCCCACTTAAGCATTTATTTATTTTGTTTGTTTAGTATTTGTTGTTATGTTTTTACAACAACAATTTTAACTATCACGGTTCATGAGACAGCCTGGTGACGGACAAACAGACAACATGGTCTTAGTAGGTAATACCCGATTTTTACCCTTTGGGTACGGAACCTAAAAAGATCAATATTACATACATATATGAAATAATATCTAGTTACATTTTTGAAGCCAATAACTTATTTTATATTAAGTACTTAACCTAACGTCATCTTAAATATACTGCCGCCAAAAGTGGTTATAACTTTCGGTGGAAAAGAAAAATAACCTAACGTTATCGATTATAAGTTACGTACTGAATTTTTTTTTGTAAGATCATTTTGATTTTGTTTCATTGAAAAATCTTATAACCTGAGCGTACACGTATCACGTACTACGTAGAATACAAAATTAATACGAAAGAGGCGGTAGAGAACGGTATTGATTTTGGCGTCATTGCTTATAAAACAACAATTCTTTTAACGGCGAGGTTATTTGTCAATGTAACGGCGAATTCGTTATGTAAAGCTTACGAAATGTCAATATTGCCGAAAAAGCAAAGAAACCACGGTAGAGCTGGACGAGACTGGTAGAGAATAACTTACCTCCGTTATTACGCAATGTAGTATGCAAATGTTTTTAAATTAAAAGATTACTTTTGCGAATGCGAAATTAACAAAATAAAAATGTATCCCTAATATTTAAATCGATCGTTATGTCATTTTAAACAAGTAGCTTTGATAAATTTATGACAAACTAGTGGTCGCCCAGACCAGAATTAATTATACATTTTTTTATGTGAAAAGTTGTCAAACGACCAGACGGTCCACCTGATGGTAAGTGAATACCGCCGCCCATGGACATCTGGTACACCCGAGGGTTGCAGATGCGTTGACAACCTGCAACAACATGCTACAATGTAATTTTCTTTGATATAATGTTTTTTTATGCATAATTACAAAAAATAGCATTCTGCACTCATCTATATAAACTATAAGTGTGGGAAATTTATTACTCCTCCGCAAGCGCGATGTTCGAAAAAAGTTTTTGCTTCACGTATTAATTAATTTTTTTAAATGTATATGGAACTAACTAGCGCTTATGATTATGAGATTAATTTGCATACTACATTGGGAAAGAACGAAGACAAGTTAATCGGTACTGTCTCGTTCAGCTCCACTGTGTTCTGTTTTCTTTGCTTATTGGGCAATATACTTAGGTATAGATTATATTTTTGGCTACGAAGCGAAAGTGAATTACAACGATGGTCGGGCCAGACTAGGCTTTCTAAACTATTTTGCAAGACGTCCATAAATCGTGCATTGCACACCGTGCGTGACGTCCAGATGATAGGTTCTAGGTTAGCCCTTTCTAGACTTTCTGCGGCGGAGAAAACATTTCTCAGTATTGCCGTTGAAAAGCTATTGTAAGTGGGTCGATCGATTCAATTAGAGGAATGCGCGTACAACTTCCGGCCTTAGTGGAAGCTGGTCAATGAAGAGTACAGCTGAAGATGGTTTTCTGAACGAACGGATTTAACGAACTAAAAGTTGTGTAACCTCGACTCTTCGGAGTTTCGATCCTGTATCATTATTTAATTAAACATATTAAAAACTATAAATTGATGGAAACCTAGATGCTGTGTAATCATTTAACGTATGCGATACTGACTATTCAAGATCTATACCTATTTACTACCGTAAGCACCGTGTAGCACTTTTAGTCACATGAACAAGTAAATAAATAATCGTCATAACTTTTGGTAAGAATGCGTTTAACAAAATATATCTATTAAACTTAAATAATATATGTATTTTACAAATAATAATAATGGTCTTTCATTTTCATTAAAGTTATTACCAAAGTGAAACAAGACTACAAGTTGTTTAGTTTTCGTAATATTTGAGGAGTTTGTTCCATTATCGCCATGCTGAAATCCGTCGTTAATTGCAAAGGACTACTCGTGCGCTCCGCGTGGCTGCCATGTTTATAAATCGTCGCGTTAGACATGGATTACACGGCAGCGGTCGTTATGGACCCAGTAGCTGCCAGCCGTTTGCGAAACTAGAGGAAATCTGGCTCAAGGACATTTGGCGCGCAATTATTCACCGCCATTTTCAATCGCCATATTGGATTAAACTTGACAGTTCGTGTTATCATTCGACAAGAATATTGTAATCTGGTGTATGTGCGAGGCAGCGTTTTCTCGTTCAATTTATCTTTTAATGCAAAAAAGCAAGACCCATATTGCGGGATAACATTATTCTGAGTCACAGGGACATTTAAACTATGGGCAAACTAGTTTTACGTTCATCTTTAGTTCGTAGAAGCCGACAGTAAACCGATTGCGCAGAAGATATATCACTGGGGGGAATATGTCGCGTCAGTAATACGAGGACTGTGCCAACCCCCCTCTCCCTACGAGTATTTCGCCATAAATCACGTGAGCGCCCAGCACGGAATGGGTATTGCCGTGAGAATCGTCCGTGACGCGAACAGGTCGTCCGTCTGTCTGCGAAGCGTCGGCACAACTCTCCTGCGGGCGCGTTGCTTGTGGATGGCGTTATGCGATAGCTAAGAGACAATATTTACAACTGAGAAGTTCCCGAGCGGTCGAGAAATAAGGCCGAACGAGATAAATGATTCCACAATGTAGCCGTTTTTTTATTTAAGAAAGTAACCGAGCTGGCGGTTCACCTGATGTTAAGTGATAACAGCCGCCCATGGACATTTGCAACACCCGTAGGGTTCCAAATGCGTTGACACCTTTAAATAAAGTGGGCCGGGCTACCTCACTCACTAGATGAAACACAGAAGTTTAACACTTCTACTTTACGCTGGTCTTCTGTGAGGTCGTGGTACTTACCCGGACGGACCTGCCCATTCGTGCAACAGTGTTACGTGGCAATTCCACCGTAAATGACTTAGTAGTTTTATGTCGACTTTTATTATTTTGATCACATAATTAAGCTGACAACTTAATTTGTAACTGATAAAAATTGAATAGAAATATTTATAAATTTAAAGTTGAATTGTTGTAGTTGCGGACGACTAAACGGTTGCCTTTGACCGAACAAGAATAAACTAAAACTTTCCAAAAAAACTTTCGCGAAACTGTTATGCATCGTTTGACGTTTTGGTAGAATTTGCTAGTGATGTAGTTATATGACGTAATATGTTTACTATCTAAGGGTAATAAAGGACAAACATAAGGCACTCTAACGAAATATATACGAGAAAGTTTGTGGATGAACGGATAACAATAATTGAAACCAATTCAATTATTACGTATTTCTTATGTGATAATATGGCAAGCGAACAGGTCGTTCATTTGGTACTAATTGATTCTCACCGCCTATCAAAAGCTGAAATATGCATTAACATAAAAATGCCTTCACTTACCTCACAATAGATTTATGTCACACCGAAATACTGTGCTGCACCTATATTACTTTTTACGTAAACAATAACGTAATGGAAGTGACCGCGAGTAAAGCATACTATTAAATTCATAAACGATCTAAAAGAAGATTGTTTCTATCTTCTGCATAACGCCGCAATAAATGCGCAGACGCCTGCGTCAATTGCACAATGATCCAATCAGAGAGGCCCGCGCCCCGCGCCTCGTCTCCGGCTCTTCCCGCTCGAAACTTCTAGAACGAGTACTAGGATGGCGCGCGAATCGCCACACAGTGCCTTCGGATAGAAAACGCACATACGATTCTACTTCTATTATAGCCTTACTTTGTTTTATCGAGCTAAGAAGTACTTACTTTAATATAAATACTTTTATCAAATCACCGTAGTTTCATCTTTGTACAAATATAACACAACAACACTGGTATAATTACTTATTTTCTTTTTTGGACTGAAGAATCACAACTCTTACGATTTAATTTGTTATACCGATTGGGCAGCACTATCGCGTATACTTTTTGTTGACAGCCAAAAAAGACAATGACATGCTTCGTGCAGCTTATGTAATTTTATAACAAAGTCATAAAAACATAAACGCAGTGATTACTTTCTCTCTGATAGAAAGTAAACAGACAGCCAAAGAAGGCCATGAAATGAATCGTGCAGACCACATAGAACCACATTGAATGACACTTCGTTTAGTGTTGCCAACACTTCCCTCAAAGTTTTCTGTCGCAAAAAGTACGCGATCTAATATTATATATAAAAGATCGTCGACTTCATAATCAACTCTTAAGTGGTAGGGCAGCAGAATTTGCTGTCGGTTTTGTTCGATTGAAAGTCCATGAAGCCAGTGCTAAATAAAATGGGAAATTAATAAGAAAAAGGCAGCAGGAAACGGAATTAATTTTGGTGTCATTGCTTATAAAAACAATAACTCTTTTAGAGAAGGTTATTGGTCAGCGCAGCGGCGATTATGCGTTACGTAAAGCTGACGAAATGGCAATATTGCCGAATAAAAAATTACGCACATACAATCCTACTTGTGACTACCTCAAAGTTTTCTCTCAGTATTGCAGATGTTGGGCCATGGGCGGCGGCTATCACGTACCATCAGGTGAACCGCCATCTCGCTTGCCATCTTCTTATATAAGAAAAAATCTTTCAATTAGGATAATAATTGAAAGTAAGTAGATGAATTTTTAAATGACTTGCCACACGCTATATAAAGATGTTAAGTTTTTCCATAGATTTCTATTCTACGACTCGACTAGAATTATCAGCTAAGATCTTAAATGCATCGGCTTATGAAATGCGACTACTTTAACGAAACTTGATACATGTTTATAAGGGGTGTTCAATGTGTTCTCGGTATCAAGGTGATGAACTAATGATGAGGGTAATAATTTTTTCTAATTAGCTAAAGACACTTTCAGGGTGTAAATATAAAATGTTTCATGCCTATACCGAGAATAATATATTGGACGCCCCTCGGAACTAATTAAACAATAATTCCTCTGTTTCATTCGGAATTGTTATGCGTAAAGGTGTCAAGCAGCCCCGATTGTAACAAGTTTACGAAATGCAAAGCCTCCTGCAATAACGTTGCCTTATAGCCCGAATACAATGTGTGTGTCAAGGCGAGAGAGCGGAATAAACCGTCTGAGATTCGGTTTCGCTTCCCAGCAAGGACTGCGTCACCGGTCACTAATGGGTTCATAATCATGCGCTAGCCAATTCACGATCCAAAATGATAATTGTGCATCTCGATAAGCGCGACATCTCGTAGTACCTCTTCGAAAGTTGCTAGGGTTCTGTACCTAAAGGGTAAAACGGGACCCTACTACTAAAACTCCGCTATCTATCTCGCTGTGCGTCTGTCTGTTCGTCTGTCACCTGGCTGTAAATCATACACCGCGATAGTTAGACGGTTTAAATTATCACAGATGATGTATTTCTTTTGCCACCATAACAAAAAAAAATAATAACAGAATAAAAAAAATATTTAAGTGGGGCTCCCATACAACAGACATGATTTTATCTTGCCGTTTTTATATATCGCACTTGGTCAATTTTCTTTTATATTGATATAGCAAAATTATGTTACGATGCATCCCCCAGACATTTTTAAAACATGCTGTAATACACAGCTTTTGTTGTTTCCGTGAATAATAGTAATTTTTACGTCCACAACATTATCATAATTAACTGAATATCAATAGCGTTTACATTATGGTTTAAAACAATCATTGTATTTAAGTTATTTTTATTGTTTTAATATCTCTCATGTAATATATTTATATATTATTATTAGTAGCCTTTTATTAAAATCCGACTATTATAGAATTTCTGTGTTATTTACACGGAATTTAAGAATCAACATAATCAATAATCCATTGAATTTTTTACATCCATTTTTTATTTATAGACTACGTTTGGGGAGAATTATGAGAGTGAATTTGAACGCGGCGCGACACCTTAAAGTGGCACCAACTTCACGGAGTTACGAGCACCATGGCGTCCAATAACAACTTTTTGATATTCAACTATAATTCCAATTTATTTAATAAGCCCGATATCAACTGCATTTAATGCCTTTCACAAACAAAGAAAATAACGGTGTAAAATTTTTAGTTTTTTTATTACGCTAAAGAATCACTTCTTAAATGCGTACATACGAATATTTAATTTATACACGGCAATCATCAATGATTGATGAATGATTGAACACAAAAAAGTGCGCAAGTTTTGATTTTTTCAAATCTTTTCATTGCGTTGCATCAACCTTCCATTTTCATAGTCCGACAGCTTTAGAAACGAGTGCACTTGCAATGCTTCGATAAGTGGGACACCTGGCTGCCGATGGATTTTCTATCCGTTTAATATAATATAAATCTCTGTTTCAAGTAGATCTGTTGTCATATTTTACAAGTGTCATGTTACCTTAGGAATATCTTAAGGGTATAAGTACTTGCCTTATCCATTAACATGTTGCCAGATGATTGTTTCAATATTAAAAAAGCACAACAACTTTCTATTTCGCTGATCAAATTTAGAACCAAAGACGATTTTTATCATTTGTTTCTATGCATTTCCTATACCTGTTTAACTTATAGATGCTTATGTTCTTTTAGATTCCTACAATATCTTCATTTTCGTTTGTTCTTTGCTGTCGGCGTTTAAAATACGAGAAGTTACGTCTTTTAATTGGGTTTAATCAGATTTCACGTAAAAACTCCCGCGCTTCCCAACCTTGAACATACTGGAGTTGGGCTTATTTCTGCTACAGAATAAAGAAGTAGGAATAACACAGGCTCTAATAAATGTTTGTGGGCCGCTTTCACAACACTACTAAGCAAAGACCGTTAGACGTTTAACACGAGGAAGTCAATTTCCGTATGCGATCGATACAAGTTTCTCAGGAAAAAAGTAAGTCGATAATATTTATGATGTTTTTAATAATTAAGTCATATTTCTAAAACGTAACCTAATTTTCAAACAATCCTCGATGCCTGGTATTGTCTTGATGTCTGGATTAATCTTTGAGCGGGAAAATGATCATCACTGTACTTAAGATTGGCGCATTTGCCACTTTATCGCATCTCTCAGTATTTTATTTCAGTCGTCGCGTACTAGCGTCTAAAATAGGTAATAAAATTTTCTTATGGCATCGGGACGGCCGCTGGATTCAATTCCTATATACTCAATTTAGCACAGGACGGTCTGTGCCTAATATTCCGTGTCGTTGAACCCGATTGGTACGCTTCCTGTAATTTAGCAATACGACTTTATGATTTTAGTATCGGCTTTAAGAAGAGTAGAGTAGTTGGTTAAGATATTTTTGATATACACCGTAACTTGCTTGCTCGTTTGTCTTCTTTTTTTATGAAAAAAGTCTACCCTGTTAGTGTTGAAGATGTAAATAATTTTTTTTATTCGTTGTCATTAACCGGAACCTGAACTCAAACTTGCCCAATTGTCTATTACGTCATCAGTAATCTAGTGTTGCCTATTTGTAACCGTCATCCATAGACCTAACATAAGGAAGTGACTAGTATAATTTCCTTATGTTACAATTTGCTAATATATCATTTTGCCTGAGTTTTCCAAAGTAAATATAGATCTCTGGTCTTGGAGACGATACAAGAGGTCCTTGGTTAATCAAAATTAACTTTCAAATGCAGTAAACAACTGAGATCCTGAAAAATATCATACTTTGTATATAACTTTTTTTTTTTAATGGGAATAGGAGGCAAACGAGCATGTGGGTCACCTGGTGATAAGCAATCACCGCAGCCCATGGACATTTGCAACATCGGTTGAGTCGCAATTGCGTTGCCGGCCTTTAAGGAAGGGATAGGCTTATATCTTCTTGAAGGTCCCTAAGTCGTATCGGTCTGGAAATACCGCTGGCGACAACTCGTTCCACAAAGTAGTTGTGCGGGGTAGAAAGTTTCGTGAAAAACGCACTGTGGTGGAGCGCCAACCATCAAGGTGGTGTCGATGGTACTTGGCGGTTTGACGAGTTCTACGATGGTGAAATTCACCAGCAGGTATCAACCCAAACAATTCCTCAGAGCACTCCTTATGATATATCCGATAGAAAATGCATAGGGATGCAACATCCCTACGCAAGGCCAAAGAATCGAGGCGATCGGACAGGATTTGGTCGTCGACGATTCGAGCAGCTCTTCGTTGAATGCGGTCAAATAGAAGGAGCTGGTATTTCGGTGCCCCAGCCCAGAGGTGAGAACAGTATTCCACGTGAGGCCGAATCTGTGCTTTATAAAGCTGCAACCGATGTGTCGGCAGGAAATACTGTCTCGCTCGGTTTAGGACACCGAGTTTTTTACAAGCCAGCTTGGCTTTTCCTTCCAAGTGACCGCGAAATTGAACGCTGCTCGATATATCGACCCCAAGAATTCCGATCGAATCGGTGGCAACAAGGGGAGTGCCTTCAAAAAAGGGAGATACGACGTAGGGTTTTCTCTTCGCGGTAAACGCGCAAACCTGTGTCTTCATGGGGTTAAATTGGACTAAATTAAGTCTGCCCCAATCCGAGATTTTGCATAACATAATCTCGACTTCAGACACAAGTTTATTCCGGCACTCTTCGACGTACTCCTGAGAAATATTTGCCCGGCCGGTATACAATGCGTCACCCGTAGTGTCATCCGCATAGCAATGAATGTTGCAAATATGCAACAGATCATTGATATGTAGGAGGAACAACGTAGGGGCCAGGACACAGCCTTGTGGGACACCAGAGTTCACGAATTTAGCGTCGGAGCAAGCACCGTCAATAACGACCTTGATGCTCCGACGAGTGAGAAAACTAGTGATCCAGTTGCACAATTTCTCAGGAAGCCCGTAAGATGTAATCTTAGAAAGAAGTGCTTTGTGCCAAACCCGATCGAAGGCTTTCGCTACATCTAAACTAACCGCCAAGGCCTCACCCTTTGTCTCAACTGCCTCCGCCCATCGATGCGTTAGGTACACTAAAAGGTCACCAGCTGAGCGCCCGCGTCGAAAGCCATATTGACGATCGCTAATGAGCTGGTGCTCCTCAAGGCACCTAAGGAGCTGGCAGTTTATGATGGACTCCATGATTTTAGAGAACAAAGAGGTGAGGGCAATAGGCCTATAGTTCGACGGATCTGAGCGATCACCTAGTGCACTAAAGCCGTCTTCCAAGAAGTTGGGACAATGCCTAGAAGTGCCGGAAAAGGCGCGTTAAAACCGGTGCCAACTCTGCAGCACACGCCCTTAACATAATGGGAGGGATTCCGTCTGGCCCGCTCGACTTATGGATGTCTAAGGAGAAGAGTGCTTTACGTACTGTGCTCTGCAGAAACCTTATTTCTGGCATTGTGTGCTCACGCCGCGGGATGGTCGGCGGTGTGTTCCCCTTATCATCCAGTGTCGAGTTAGACGCGAAGAGGCTGCCCAAAAGTTCGGCTTTCTCTTCAGCGGTGTGGGCCAACGAATCATCTCCCCTGTGCAAAGATGGAAAAGATGGCGTACAGAAGTTTCCTTGAACAGCCTTGGCGAGAGACCAGAATGCACGAGTCCCCGAAGGAAGGTTAACTAATTTCTCGCCAATTTTGCCGATGTGCTCTGACCTTGCTGATGCGATTGCTCTTTTGAAGGACCTAGAGGCAAAGTTGTACTCCTTTTTAAAAGTGACTGGTATTTACATCCCTAGACGCCACCGCAACGGTCCAGGCCCGATAACTCTCCTGCTTATGGCGAGATGCCAGTTTGCAGGAGCGACGGAAGCAGGGATTGGATCTGCCGCCAATGGGAACCGTAGAGAAGGGGATAAAAAGTTCCTGAAGCACCACATCGGCGACAGAATCAGCGATGGCGCTGGGATCATCCAGCAAGAAGCAAACCTTGCCCCAGGGATAATATGCAAAGAAGGACCGCATCCCATCCCAATCTGCTGACATGTAATGGCACACACGACGAAAACTCGGGGAGCGCGTAAGCGTTCTGCGCGCGATGGGCACTACGCTCCGGACCAGACAGTGGTCTAACGAGCCAAGAGGGGCATCGACAGAAACTTGGTAGTGATCCGGATGAGTGGTCAGCAGAAGGTCCAACAGGGAAGGAGAATGATTTAACACATCTGGGATCCGCGTGGGCATAGTGACCAATTGTGTTAAACCATTTGCAATGGCAAAGTCGTGTACAGACCTCCCCGCATGATCGGTGGTATGTGACCCGAGCCAGTCGACGTGATGGGCGTTAAAATCACCAACGATCACGATCTCTGCGGTTGGGATCTGTTGGAGCACATAATCTGTATCCATTTGGACGTGGTTTATGAGTCAGTCTGTTTCCGTATTCCGCTATGGGACCTATAAAGGCACGCATAGACGCGAGGGTGGTCGTCATTGTCTGCACGTAGCCATATGATGGACAGGTCCGTGCCTTCAAGGCTGCTGAGACGACGCGAGCAGATATCCTCCCTAACTTACACACAAACTCCGGCTCGGGGCACAAAGGAGTTTTCCAACTTATACCCCGGATAAGAGAGATATGATGTGTCTGCCGGAGAAGATATCTGAGTCTCAGTTAGAAATAGCAAGCACGGCTTTGCCGTCTCAAGGTGGTAGTGGACGGCATTGAGGTTGGAGTGAAGTCCCCTTATGTTGCAAAAATCCACAGAAAGCGTGGTAGGGGTTGCCGTAGTGTGCCTGCTACGTTTGCCTCGAGCAGAGGGAATGGAGAGCGGAATTATGCCCCCCCCCAGAATACATGGGGCAGCCCGAACGCCCACGCCCAGATGGCGAAAGGTCATCTGAGCGCGGACGCCCAGTAGGGGATTCTCCAGAACTAGAAGTACTGGTACCCCCCTGGGGTATGTTCTTTTTTAACACCGCTACCATGATGTTGGGGGAGAGGGGGTGGGCCTCCGGCAACCTCACTCACCGGACGAAACGCAAAGGTAAAAATACCTTTACTTTACGCCGATTTTCTGTGAGGCCGTGGTACTTCCCCGGTTTGAGCCGGCCCAATTCAGCATCAGCAAATGCCGATGCATGGCTCTACCACGTGCAATAACATTAAACTTAATTTACTTGGGAATCGACTTGAGGAAATTTTTCGCTACATGATTGAATTTTGGGTCTGGTGAAAGGCGAGTCTGTCTTGGACTCAACGCTTTAACCGAATCCATGAATCGACTTCCTAAGCAATCTGGGCAGATTGAAGGCGCGCGGTGGATGCTACCAGTAGGTTGTTCCTACGGTGCGTTACCTCACGGGTCCCGTTTTCATGAATGGAGCGGTCAGGCGTCCTTGCTCTCGTCGCCGGCCGCCGCTCAATTGGCCTGGCAGCGGTGGCGCGACGTCATTACGCTCTTTGTGGCACGCACAAAGGCCACCACGCGTTACGACGGGATGCGACGATGGCGAGATCCGCCAAACCGATTGAGCGTTTAGATTGGAAGCAATGCACGCCGCTACCGCATGCCACAATACCGGGACGAAGAGGGTATAAAACTACAAATCCCATAATATAATGTATAAAATTGAAGTAACAGCCTATATATGTCCCACTGCTGGGCAAAGGCCTCCTCTGTAGAGAGGTTACTAGGGCACAGTAACAACACCAACACGCGACCGCATTGCGGATTGACGAACTCACATTATCTTCGAAATTTTTTTTTATTATTTTTTCGAAAATATGCAGGTTTCCTTAAGATATGATCCTTCACCGATAAGTAAGCACTTAAAATTAATAATATCATTGGTGCCGGCACCGGGGTGATGCGTGGCCCTACCACTGTTATGTGTTTCGTCTGATGAGTGAGATAGCCAGGGCCCATTTTATTAAAAAGTGGCAACGCATTTGCAACCCTACCGGTGTTGCAAAAGTCGATGGGCGGCGGTTATCATATTCTAACATCAGGTGTACCGCCAGCTCGTTTGCCTCCTTTTCACATGAAAGAAAATAATTTGCATCACTTCAATTGCCAAAAATCTTTACAATAGTTAAAATTTTACTATTCACTCAAGTTTTAAAGCAAAAATTGAATGAGCCAGCCGGACAAACTGATATAAGTGTGATCGCATAAGAGTTTCTGGTATCCGGAACCATAAGACTATACCAAAATAAGTATGAGTATAAAGAGACAACCATTTTTCTGAGAGAACATACGCCTCTAGATGAGATGGAATAATTTAAAAATACATTTACAAGGCTATTAGTATATAAAACTTTTTTTACTAACGAAAAACAAAACTGACATCTAATATCTCGCTCTGTATTCATTTTATAATTTTTCGGGAGTTTCCTAAGTATCTCCGGAGCTCAAGATTCAATACCAATGAAATTGGACCACATGGGGAGCACCAGCTTTCAAATAAAAAGAGAATCATCAAAATCTGTTCACTCGGTCAGGTGAAAAACATAAAAAAAAAATAATACAGTCGAATTGAGAACCTCCTTTTGAAGTCGATTAAAAAGATATAATATAAAAGAGTAACGAAATCCTAATGCGGCATACGATCGTAATAAGTGTTACGACATAAGATAATTTAGATTCTGACGGCAGCGACATCGGCTGATCTCAACACGAACAATCGCTGTGATATTGCACGCGACCATTGTCCACGCATTCTTTGTACAACTTTACTTAAACGTACCGTCCGTCTATAACTCTATATAGTATACTAGCGGACCGCACGGACGTTATCCTGTACGCGTGTTTTAATTCGAAAATTTCAAGCTTTGTTCCATAGATTTGTGAAACTAAACAATTCTCGAATCCACTTCACACTTAACAACACATGACAAACATACAAAAAAATTCATTAGAATAGGTCCAACCGTTTAGGAGGAGTTCAGTGACACACACACGTACAGAAGAGTTGTATTGTATAAAGACTAGCGGACTAAAAGGAAGTTAAAACTGTACTGGTCAACTTCTGTCAGATTTAATTATTATTAATTAGAAAAACATTTTGTGCTGGAGCGAATTGTGAATCCAAAAAAATCTCGAATCCACTAGAACCCATATAAAATATTTCATCGACATCGGTACAGCAGTTTAGGAGGAGTTAATTCACATACACACGCACAGAAGAACAGAAAAATTATAAATATATATATATTATTCTTACTTAAAATCAATCATCAAGACAAAAAGGCAGTTTGAAGAATTGGAATGAAATTGTCGCTTCGCCGAAAATTTTAAAGCGTTGTCTATGCTCACATTTATTTCTTGGTTTATATTATCTCTTGAACGTATATTATTCAATAATTCATAAGTTATTTTATAAATGAAATTTATATTTCTATTGATATGAACGCTGTTTAAATAATTACATTCAACATCTGGATAAATTTTCCAATACATTTGTCTGGCGTTATAGAAAATTTATTTTATATTATACAATAACATCAACTCTTCTTATATGAATTGTTATCTGGATGCTATTCATGAATATATATGTATGAATGAATTAAAAAAATATTTATAAGTGCAAGTAAACTTCGTCATATATATTTCACCATCATCATCATTTCAGCCTGTTTGAGTCCATTGCTGAACATAGGCCTCCCCCAAAGACTGCCACGAAGTACGATCCTGAGCCACCTGCACATATATTTATTTATCTATCTCTACAATATATGGGCTCAAAAACTTGGTAATTCCTAAACAAGACCATTCAAAAATCTAATTCTACCAACGGATATAAAGAACAAATGAATTGTTCTAGTATATAATTTACCTTTCGCTTTTGTAAGAATTGTTTAGTCATTTAACGACATAAGTTTTCAATAATAAAATTTACACTGATTGATGCTTCTAACGGCAATAAACAGTTGAAGAAATAAGAGAGAGGAGCCGGCTGCAGGGATTAGTCTATAGAAGCCATAACGTGTACTGGTGCAACTACGTAGATCGCGTGCGAGACGAATGCACTTGACATTGTAACGAGAACGTCACCATAGAATAATCTGGATATGGTCCAAGTTAAAATGAAGGCTTCCATTAGATCACATTTTTAAAGAAAACTTTTACAGGGCTACATATACCGAAATATACACTAGATAACTTACTAAACCTAAGATAATGATACAAAACAAAAATTGCATGCCGATTGCAAAAACATAAATTTAATTCAGAACTATATTAAAAGTTTCAAGGCTCTATGGCTCACGAGGATGCTAGTTTAAAATGGATTGCAAAGGTTATTTATGCAACGGACAGACATAAAGTTTACTGATGATATCGGCTTTTTTTACATATATTTAGTTAGTCTAAGTATTAGATGCCATATGTGGTGAGGATGTTGTCACAAACCAAGTAAATCGAATCGGCTACTTAGGACCTTAGCCACTGCACCTACTTATAAATGTAATCATCCTCCTATATATGAATAATAATTAATGTTTTTATATTTGTCCTCCGCTCCTAAACTATTCATCTGATTGTGAGCAAACCTTGGTGAGTTATTCCGTGTACGTCCGCGACGATTCATGGCCAAAGAGAAAAAGAATTTCACTTCGTACGTCCGTCCCCTTTGAAAAAACACGCATTGCAACGCATGGCGGGTTTAACGGCTCATTAGTAAATCACGCGACCTCGCATATCTAATGTAACACCCATGTGCCAGGAAAGTCGAAGCGAAGCCGCTTACTCCGGGGCGCTTTCACTCGCTCGCCACAAAATCATGGCACGAGCCGATCTAGATTATGTTAAAACAACGAAAGTGAAATTGCTACCGTTATGATCAAAGCCATGACGTTGTGAGTTCTGCGCTGTGATTTCTACGTCATTCGAATTTCACTTTACTTACTCCGAAAGACTGATAGATCGATACGTTATTAAGACATTTAATCCGACACTTCATCTGCACACATATTACATTTAGTTACAATGTTTACAATTACAAAATAAAAAAATAATAAAGTAAAAATAAATTAAATAACCTAAACACTTTTTAGAAGTTATACTTATTTTGGTGCGTTTGGAAAAAATTATGACAGTTAAATTTTTACGATGCGCGCGCACACCGATCCTCAAAAAGCGACATGTTGATGTTGGCCATGGTGATACTGTGAAGTTTGTTGCAAAGACACCAACTTCAAGGCATTACCATGGCAACCAATAGCAACTTTTTGTCATTTAAATATAATTCTAAGTTAGATATTTAAATAAACCGTTGTCAATTGCATATAATGTCATCTTCACAAACAAAGAGTAACTAAAATTTTTAGTTATTTTTCTTTTGTTACGCTAAAAAGTATAACTTCTCTTAAAATTATTATTGTAGTTTACCGGCCTGGGATTTCTCCGTACAGCATATTCAACATTAATTAATTTTTGTTTACATTTTTCAATTATCCAACATTGACCGCCATTTCTGCAATTCTGAAGCTCTTTTTTGTTCAAACCATTGACAGTTTAAGAAAAACGTCTGTCGAATATGTGTCGTCGTTGAAAAAAAAAACTAAGGATGACACTTTTGCAAATGTTGATGTATTTGGAGATTGATTGGGATCCCGCTTCTTTTTTTAAGAACGAGATTACTACTATCGGACGAATTGGCTACGCGGCTCCCGAGAGATTTTTGCGTCAAACATAAAGAATAAATATTTCCTGAAGATAAGATACAATTCGTATCGATACCTTAATTGGCAAACAAGCTAACTCCATATGAGCAATTTTTATAGGAGACACTTAAAACTGTATAAAATTTTTTTAGACTACTTTTGAGAAAATCTAAAATATAGTTGGTAGATATTATAGTAAATTGTCATTTTTGATATTATAAAATCCATTATACATTTTCATTACCATACTACAGCGTTTTTTAGGAGTTATCCGTTTTTCCTTTCGCGCAAAAGTATGAGATCTGGGAGTTAGCTGGTTTTCTTGATAGATTTATTTTAAATAAAAACTTTCTTTTTCTTTTCAACTGTACAACCAAAGCGTCTTAGGGTTTTAAAAATTGGTTATTAACAACCAGAAAAGAGTCAGGTTTATTGGTATCATCAAATTTAATTTAATTTTCTAATATCTGTTGTCATCTTCTTATGAATAGTAATTCTATTGCTGGAATTACTTTATCAACTGAGAAATTGGTTAAAATCGTTGCAAACTAATCAGAATTCAGCCTTTGCCTTCATTCCATAGAAAGGAACACCCATCTCTGGTTTTCATATCATAAATACAAACGTTTTGAAAGGTGGTATATAAAAGCGTTAACTTTTTTACATTTTTAAGGGTCTTTCCTATCTCTTTGCCTAATTGTATCTAAAATTTTTATTAAACTATCAACGTAAATTCGTTTTTTATCCCGTCATATTTAAAAATTGCTCAAATAATATTTTTCCGTCATCTTCAGAAATATTATGACATTGAATAACACTATTTCTCTTTTAGTCAAAGTCAAAGTCAAATATCTTTATTCAATATAGAAGCATTCACTTACTTATTGATAGTTAAAAAACTCTACCACCGGTTCGGAAGGTAAGCCACTGAGAAGAACACCTGAGAAGAACCGGCGTAAGAATCTCAGCGGGACATTATTTTTTTTTTTTTACTTGCCAAAAAAATTACAAATATGTGTACAATTATTAGACTCCTATTAAACTCCACTTGAAAGAGCCTGGAGCGATCAATTCATTTCCAGAGTGTGTTATCATTCATATAATCACTAATACTATAATAGCCATTAACACACAAACGTTCCTTTACAAGTTTTTTGAATTTAGCAACGGATTCATTTTGAACGTTTTCTGGGATTTTGTTGTAAAAGCGTATACATTGTCCCATAAAAGATTTACTTATTCTACGCAATCTAGTTGAGGGTAGAACTAATTTATGCTTGTTCCTAGTATTTACATCATGCACATTACTAAATTTTGAAAAGTCATTCTTATTTTTGTGGACATACATAACATTAGCAAGTATGTACTGAGAAGCTACAGTCAATATTTTTATTTCTTTAAACAGGTTTCTTAGTGAGTCTTTGGGGCCCAGGTTATAAACCGCTCGAATAGGTCTCCTTTGCAGGATGAAAATAGTATTTATGTCGGCTGAATTTTCCCAAAGTAGAATGCCATAAGACATTATACTGTGGAAATAGCTAAAATATACCAGACGAGCCGTATCCACATCAGTCAAATGTCTAATTTTTTTGACTGCAAAGACTGCTGAGCTAAGTCTACTCGACAGTTTATTAATATGGGGGCCCCACTGCAATATGGCATCTACGGTTATGCCAAGAAATACAGTCGAGTCAATGAGGTCTAACGCTTCCCCATGTAAAAGTACATCAGTTTTTACACTTTTTACGTTGGGAGTTGTAAATTTAATACATTTCGTTTTTTTTTACTATTCAACATTAAGTTGTTAGCACTAAACCAATGCACTACAGTGGAGAGAGTATTGTTAACGTCGTCATAATTTGAAGAATGTCGTTTAACTTTAAAAATTAAAGAAGTATCATCAGCAAACAATACTATCTCATGATCATTATTTACAAGATAGGGCAGGTAGGGCATGTAGATGAGGAAGAGAAAAGGCCCCAGAATAGATCCCTGTGGAACCCCCATACTTACCAGGGCCCCGGGAGATCTCTTGCCATTCACGTCAACTCTCTGAACACGATAGCTCAAGTACGATGTCAGAAGATTGAGTGCGGCATCTCTTATACCATAGTGGTGTAGTTTCCTGACCAGAGTGTCATGCTGTACACAATCAAATGCTTTGGTTAAGTCACAGAATATACCTAAGGCATCCTGTGACTCTTCCCAGGCTTCAAAAATATTCTTCACAAGCTGGATACCCGCATCTGTTGTTGAGCGACCAAAACTTACTTACAGTAGTCTAGTTTCATAATTTTTTAGTAGTTTCTGTATCAAAGGAACGGCCTAATCGTTATCCCATTTATCATTACTTGTAGAGAGGTGAGCTGGCTTAAAACTTAGAGGCATTTTCTGGATTGTATCTAAGTGATAGTGTAAGGTGACCAGATAGCAAACTTGGACTGAATTGTTCTTTATCAAACGGAAACATGTCTTCATTAACAACAATTTCATATGTTTGCGTCTCCTCCATGGCAGACAGTTCATTTCCAATACAATAAATGTTGTTATCAAATCATCATCATTTCAGCCTGTTTGAGTCCACTGCTGAACACAGGCGTCCCCCATAGACTGCCACGAAGTAAGATCCTGAGCCACCTGCATCCATCGACTTCCCGCACACTTGCACAAATAAATTCGATGAATTAGAAGCTACGCTATCATGCCCAACCAAAGCGTCGTAGGGTTTTGAAAATTGGTTATTATACCAGAAAAAAGTCAGGTTTATTGGTATCATCAAATTTAATTTAAATTTTTAATAAACTTTAAAATGTATAACTTCCAACCATAGCGTAATAAAGTAAGAAGTAAGCCAGCCAACTCAAAGCCAATATTAAATTTTTGAATTGCTCAATTACCTAGCAATGTTTTGTAAGAAATAAAATAAGTATCCATACTGTGTAT
Source organism: Iphiclides podalirius (assembly GCA_933534255.1). Classification (NCBI taxonomy): domain Eukaryota; kingdom Metazoa; phylum Arthropoda; class Insecta; order Lepidoptera; family Papilionidae; genus Iphiclides; species Iphiclides podalirius. Next base: position 13,307,394 of record OW152830.1, on the reverse strand, counting down.
TAATGTTAAATTGTTTTTCAACACTACCTTTCCTTTTGTTGCGTTTATATAATTTTTTTTCCAAATAACGTAGGGCGGTAACCGTAAATGACTCGGACGCCATACGAAATAGCCGACTTGGTGGAGTTGGCTGTTAAAAATTGTAACGTTCCGTGACATGCGGAAAGTTGGCTGATTTGCGAATACCGATTTATAGAAAGAAATAGTGATTATATCGGAGTTACTGTTTTTGCAAATCAAGCGGAATTATTATTGCGTACAAACAAAGCCAAAAAATATTTTTGACCAAAGGTGGAGTTAGCTGGTTTGCCAATTAAGGTATCGGTATAATTAATGTAGCTATCTAATTATCGTTGTATCGATGAGTAAGTAAGTGAAAAACAAGACTAATAACCGATTAATTAAAAAGTTGCAATTGAAAAAAAAAAAACAGTCTACGAGTAATGTTCATTTACGGATTGTAACGTAACATTCCCTACATATCTTTACATATTTACGTCGTTTGTGTAGTTAACTCGATTTCGCGTAATAAAGTAGTTGATGAAATTTTTTTCTGTATGGTTTGAAGCTTTAGAGATGGATTTTCATTTAGTGATATTAATTTCATTGGTAAAAATATAATTCCCTGACTTTTAGAGTTACATTTTTAGATTTTATTCATCAAGCCTTAAATATTCAAAATTCGACGCTTAATACAACTATTCAATGGAAAAAGTCGTAAATTTCGTAAATACAAGAAATTATTATTCAATGGAAGTTGTAAAAAGGTCTAAGCGGGAGATCAAAACTGAAATGAAACTATTAATAATCATTACCTCTTTGGAAGACTAAGAAAAAAAAATAAGAGTTCGTTTTTGGAAATGGACTAATTCTAGGATGAAGTCCCGTGAATCAATCTACCTGCGATTAAATTCAACAAACAGAATGAGCCCTCGCGTTTTCAACTCTACCCACTGCGCACACAATGTAATCAATGAATATCGATTTTAAAAAACCAAAAACCATAGCAATTCCAAAATGTAAACAACACGTTGGGACGTGCTCGTACTTTGTTAGTCAAAGTGTCAAGGGTAGACCGTAATGATAGACTCGGCGTAATATCGACTATCGATTAAACCATAAATAAACCTACTGTTACAAGTCTATCTACTATTATTCCAGTGGTGTTGGTTATGATATAACCGTCCCTTGCTTCCTTTAAAAAGCTATTTTTAGGGTTCTGTATCAAAAAGATAAAACGATATTCGCGCTGTATTAGGCATATGCAAAAGCGATGCATAAGGGACACGCAACTCCGTCATCAATAAACGGTTCAGCTCAGTGATTGGTTTGCTCACTGAAGGTCGCGAGTTCGTTTTACAAGTGAACGCCGTTGTGCAAAACAACTGTGTTTCTGTGCATTTTTTTTATTTTGATATACCCAGTGTCACTCTCACAGTAAATACGAATGTAACGACACCCAAGTGCCAAGCAATTATACATACATACTCTCGAAAAACATCACCCTCCTTCTGGCGCAGTCGGGTAACAAATTCAACCTCAAAAAACAAAAGAGATATTTGTTACCTTCGTAAGGACATGTAAATTTCAGCTTATGTAGTTTTGTAATTTCAGTATATGTAACAATTGCAATAGGATTCTCTTATTTTTTGTGAAATGAAACTGTTTTACGGATTTTAAACGCTTAATTAGATTTTTAAATTCCCGTCGTTTCGTACCTTTTCCAGCGTTCATGATTACGGGACAAACTGAGTTGTTTCACGTCTTCGCCCAGTTTCTGAAACACTGATCATTTCTTTTATTTAATTATTTATTATTTTCTTTTATTTATTCATTATTTAATTAAATGAGATTAAGAAGACTTAATGATCAGAATTTGGCAGCTCAAATAGGATTTGACAAGTCATTTTTTTGTCATTTGATAACTGACTGGTTCATTTCTACAATGGTCACAGTTAACTAGGGCTACTGTCAATTATTTTATTTATTTTTATTCTATGGACGCAAAAGGAGCTTATGGCTGACCTAATTAATGTATTGATGCTTTAGTTGATACTAAAAATGCTTCTTTAATCTACATAATTAACTTACACTGGATAGTTAGCTGATAGCTAACTATCAGCAGTTGTACACAGTTTTTAGTATTATACAATTTTTATTTCCACCCTTATACTGCAACGCATTATTAACACAATTAAAGAGAACTCAATATTAAATTAATACATTATCATATTATAGCCATATACGGTATCCGGAATGGATATATTTTGGCATGAATTCCCAGCTTTATGCAGTATGCACACTAAAATCATCTGAATATTTGGTGAGACTTCAAACTGTCTAGTCCAGAGTTCCACAAACTTTTTTGTGTCGTAGACCCCTTGCCATGTTTTTCCGTGTTTGGTAGACCCCCTACTTATCTGATATTGATTTCCTGTAAAGTTTTAACTGTAGTGAAGTTTAGTGTTAAAAACTTAAAGTAAAACACATGTTAATTTATACATTTATTAATTGAATTTAAATTAAAACTACTCAAAATAAAATTTTGTATCTGTTATTTAATGTTGTAAAATAAATATTTTTAAAAATATTTTCTTAGCACTTTCCTTTTCAAGATTCAGGAAACGAATAAACGCATTTGTCCCCCATTCGTATTTATAGAGTGACGAATTGAACAAGTCAGTGCAAGGTAGCGAAGCTCTGAGACTGCGACTCTCAGGTTTTTACAAGTTCAAAATGTATTGCGACCACAAAGCGAATACCAACATCCTACAACTTGCACAATTTTATAAACATATATAATAAGTTTTTTACTTCATAGGTACTTTTATAAATAATGTATATTTTTGATATTACAAGATAGTATGATGTAAGTAAATAGGTACTATCAGTGTATAGAGATAGTGTAGAGATCCACTATCGTGGACCCCCATTTTCATTTCATGGACCCCCAAATTTTTTTTCGCTGATGTAGACCCCTTGCAGGTTGTTGTAGACCCCTAGGGGTCGATATAGACCACTTTGGGAATCACTGGTCTAGTCTATAAATTAAATAATTCTCTATAAACAAATTAATTAAATAGTGTTGTATAATCTTTAACTGTTGCCGATAACTCTTAAGTTGATTAGAGTTATTTATTTGGTACATTTTTTTTGCATTTCCCGACCTTAAGGCAACAATAGAAACCATGCAAGCATTTCTTAGAAACACTTCTTCGTGAGTGTATCAATTTGTTTACAAAAAGAATAAATCTATTAAGTAATTGTAGTTTAACAAATGGCCTTACCTGATAAGCTAAATTGCGAGGAAATCTGATTGGACAAAATATTACTAAGGAATAGAAACCTATTGCAAACGTCTTTACCCTACAAAATTATAGAATGCTTCAGTAACACGTATCTATGTATACTACGAAGATGACTAATACACGTCAATATGATTGGGCCATATTTTAACAGTCCTTGGTCAAGTCTTTGTGCAACGACGTGTTGTTCACAGCTTAGAAACGTCTCGGATTACTAAAGGTAGCTAATTTATATTCAATTTGCGTCTATTTCACGACCAAATTCTTTACAACATTACTACAACAACAATCAAGGATCTCAAACACCTTCATCTTGCGACTTTGATAATGTTACGTTAAAATTTAAAAACACTAGTGCCTTCGGGTTATCTCTACATAGTATAAAACAATTTCGTCCTGCTGTCTGTCTGTCCCTATGTATGCTTAGATCTTTAAAACTACGCAACGGATCTCGATGCGGTTTTATTATTAGATTAGATTAGGTTTTATTATTAGTGATTAAAAAAAAAAGGTTTATATGTATAATACATTTCACCCGTGCGATGCCGGCGGGTTGCTAGTGTGATATAAGATTTAGAAACGAAAAAAAAAAGAAAACTTCGTTCATTGCAGATCAAGCAATAAATGTATTCTTCGGATGAGAAACATGCATCACGAGTAATGTCCGTGTTACGCGTTCATATTTTCCAACTCATATTACTGTCAGAAAGAAACAAAATATCAGCTTGTATTAAATTTTGAAATAGTACCTAAACAATAACAATATATTATTCTATTTTATAAGCTGTATTTTAGAATCGACTATTTTATAAGCTCTGCCTCAGATTAATGTTTTATCATCGGAAATATCAGTAAAATTTCGATTTAATTTTATAAGTTAATGTCATTTATTATAATGTAATTTGGTAACGCAATTTCATTTTATTATTTACTCGATATTTAACACAAAGTTAATTCAGACGCTTATTAAATATCAAACGGAGTATTAGACGTAACCTAACTTTTTTAAGAAATGAAGTAAGAGCTATTACCGAATTATTACAATGCCATTTACAAACGATGTCGTTAATAAATTTTCTTTAAATTGCATACTTATCAATTTTAATAGTAAATTATTCATGTTCTTTGTTGACGGTAAGTTTCGTAAACATTATTTTTTTTACTTTCGCGACTTCCCCCCATTTCCGCTGTAAAGCATTGAACGCACGGAGTTTAATTTTTCAATCAATGCTCAAAGCCATCGACGTCGCTAGGCAATAATTTAAATAAAGCACAATTGACTATGAGATTGACACTTCGCGACTGTTCATTGCTCACAATGGCCTATTTAGATACACACAAAGTTTTTCTTTTCAATAAAGTCCTAATAAAAACTTTGTGCTCACGTCCCAACAAAATTGCGAAACGAGTATTCCTTATCAGAGTTTTCTAATACAATAAATAAACATTAAATGATTCCCGTAAAGTACATGCAAATTACGAACGCAATGTTCTCTTTTCTCTTTAACGACACGAAAAAGTTAATGACACCAATCTTAATTCGTACCTACCTAATTTCTTCGATATTGATTAAAAAAACTATTATTTACAATATTTACAACCAACTGTACTGTGCCAAAGTAATATATATATATCGGATATATTAGTACGTTAATAATGCCATTTACACAGAGCATGAGTAAACCATATGAATTTTCGCATTACGTCTGTGTTTACTCAGCACCGTCGCAATGCACGTCGAACGAAGAACAGACAGTGTATGCATTAACGACTCTAACAGGACCAAATACCTAAATAAATGAATAACGCTACCATTATAGGCTGATAACTGAAACGGCATACAACGGCGTACTCACTATGTCTCGATGAGCTCGCAGTTGAGGAGCAGCTTCCCGGGGCCGAGCTCGACCACCGCGACCGTCTGGTCGTGGTGGTAGATCATGCGCAGCGTGTCGTTGCCCACGCGGCGGCCCGTGTAGGGCTTCACGCCGGCCGCGGGCTCCCGCCGCTCCGCCTCCTCGGAGCGGGGGCCCACCGTGCCCACCAGGCCCGCCAGCGACCAGCCGGCGGGGAAGCTGAAGGCGAAAGGCTTCGCGGACGCCGTCTGTGGCGACGTGACGGCAATACAGCATATGACCATGAGCGATATGAGCGACTTGAGTACGCCGTCGGCCAAGGGGGCGCCCCTGGCGAGCGCTTCCCTAGCGGAGCGCACCGCGCTCAGCAGCCTCCTGAACGACATGGCTACGCGTGATCGTCCATGACACGCGTCCGTGGCGGCGGTTCGTCGCCGACTGAGGCGCTCTGGGCCGGAGCGCCTCGGCGACCGAGCGGCCACTTTCTTCGTATGTGACGTCACGCAATTTCACCCGGTGCCACCACAATCGGAGTGGACACGGGACGCCGCATCTCTTTATCCAGTGACTGTGAAATATTTGACGACGTATGAGGACAGTTATATATTCCTTAAGAACTTAATTGAACCAAGGCACGCATGTCCAATCGTTTGTTATAATGCTGTACCTTTCAGTCTTTTAAAATCGTCAATTATGGAGCCTATGAAACTAATTCGATTTGTATTCCCATTCGTAACTGGAGCCCGCAAACAAACATTTGTAAAGTCCTTTTACGCTACTGGTAGAGATGGTTGGTACCAAGCAACTTCTTTTTGAGTTGATAAAAACCGGAAACTATTTACGTTTCTGAGGAAAAGAAAATACAGAGGACGAATAGAGACGACATCATAGTCTTTGTTAAGAGTAGACTTTATTATTTAAATCGAAAACCAACACATTTGTGATGAGATCTCGGATATTTATGTTAGCTTAGTTATATTGGTTTATATTGCATTGATTATTATTGAATAAGATTTTGGCTCAATCGGAGCAATCGACAAAATACTGGTGGCGACGATGAGGTCCAATAGGCATATGTACATGAAAACTATTTGTTTATCTACAGATAATTTCTATAGAAAGCTCCTTACATGTACTCATTTTTGGCCATTGTAAAACTGAAATTTTATTAGCAATTTCGTAAAACAAAGATTTGATCCAAGATCTAGGTTAGTCTACAAGTTAAACATAAAAGAAAAAATATGTGTAAATACACATGATTAAATGCAAAATGGTATTTTTATGTAAACGTTTCTTAGAGCCACAAAACATTCGGTTTCTGGCAACCCTAATATCACACGATTTTTTTTCAGTGAGACACGCAGGGCCGTGACAAAAATACGAGGGAAATCGTACGCAACTGGACTACAGATAACGAAATGTTTTGTTTTCTTTTCAACAGGTTTATGGGTAAACAACTTGTACGTACATGCCACTGATAAGTTCTTATACTTTCTTTGGCTCTGTTTACAATAACTGGCGGCAAAGACCTGATATATGTATAAGATAGGGTGGTGACGACATACGGCGAGTCTGTCATCGTAGTGATTATGCCAATTGACACATCATCTTGATCCTTTTCGATTTGAACAGCGCTGACTAATCGAAACTCTGCTTCATGGCACTTATTGTTTTACGCTGTCGGTACACAATAAATATATAAGTTGATTTTAAAGTTAATGCAATGTAAAGCTATTTTCATGCCGGATCCTGAATTTTAAAATCAAATGTTTTCCTCGTACGTCGCACAAATATAAAAGTTTATGGTTTTTTTATATACAAATATATGTTTTATTGACAATATAAAATTGTGCCATACAAGCTTACACTAAAAACTCTGACGGGGTAGATAGAAAATACCAGGTCCGTACTTGGAGATGCAAAATATCGTTCATTATCGCTCTCCACATTTGACTCCACTTAACAAATAAAAAAAAAATATGACAGATGGTAAGTTTGTCACCGTAAATGTGAGATAAAGACATTTCCACGTAACAAATCATTGCAGCTGGTGAACAACGTCATCGCTTACACTTTCTAAATATGATATATATTATAATGACCTACTCTATAGCAATACTGCCGTAACTCAACGAAACGGTTATTTACGACGTCATCCATGAAGGAGTTTTTATTTCTTTCGATCTCACGCGGTTTTAGCGTTTACTCACCGTCGAATGGATAAAATTTCACGTTTAATGGTTGTTATCGCTTGTTGTTAAGCTTCTACACCTCGTAAGGTTCTAACAATTAAATTTTGTAGAAAAAAGGAACGAAAAGTTTCTCGCCGCTGAGGGAATCGAACCCACGTCTTCGGGATTCGCGTCCTGACGCTCTAGCCACTAAGCTAAAAAATTCTCGACGTCTTTTTATCTACATTGTTTTTTGGCATTTGAAGCAATGCTTGGGGCATCCATAACCTTTCCAGCATACAAACAATTTCAAATATCGATCATTTTATATGATACTATCGAATTATCGTTATTCGAACGAGAGATGTCGCCATTGCCATTGAGCGACAGGGTGCGAATGCCGAAGACGTGGATTCGATTCCCACAGCGACGAGAAACTTTTCGTTCCTTTTTTCTACAAATTTTAATGTTTATTCTTAAGTGCAGAGTTATGCACTATAAAAAATTTAAAAGTATTAACACAACGCAGCATGCTTTCTACAACTGCATTTGAAAGTATTTTAAGCATACCTGCCCTTCTCTGTGTTGTTTTATTTCTAGAGTAAATGGCAATCGTTGCCCATTCTCAACGCTAGGTATGCTTTGGGCGTGTTAACATGTGCCAACCACTTAGAACGTGAGCGTTATTTGTCGGACGAAAACCAAAAGTATAAATACTTTCACATCAAGGTCTCTTATAAGGTAGTGTGTCTTCTTGTCAGATATTTAAATGCCGCGGGTCTGTCCGCCACCGGCCACAGATAAACTTACATAAACACCATAGAGTTGTAAACGACTTTGTTATTTATTGGGATTAATATGATTAAGAAAAATATAATTCGACAGCACGAATCATAAGAAGATCCACAATTTCATGATAAAATGAAGCCAAAAGAAATCCGTGCCTAGCAACAGACTATAGTCAAGAGACTAAAATGAATCGAGTAAAACGAGGTTTCAGCGCCAAGGAGGTTCCGATAAGGTTTCCCTGTTACGAGAATGAATCGAGCGAATGTTATTAAAGAATGATACGCGTGAACAAATTTTCTAAACGCATTACAGTAGAGTTGGCGGTTTTAACCGTGGTAGAGCAGAAGCTCCTGTTGTTAAATAGAAGAAACAGACAACTAAAATGGATTGATTAGACTAAATTCATTTTATTATAAATTTGTTAGACTTTCCTGGAGCGTTCTCAAGTCATTGTCGCCCAGAAGACCAAATATACAGTTGAATTTCCTATCCAGAAGATCTTTAAAGAAATGTACAGTTAAATTTCCTAAACGCTTTCCCGTAAAGTAAATGTCCATTAAGTTATTATTAAGGATGAATTTATTTGGACGTACCATTAGTCTTATGGCTTATATCGACATATGTGTAACTTGAACTTTAAACGTAACTTTTGATTTCATTCTTGTAATATCTTTATGGAGACACAATTGAGGTTAAGTAAGCAAAGTTGCTAAGACTGCGGGCGGTATCGCGGGTTGGACATGAAAACAATTGTAGCTGATCTTGTTGTTAGTGTTTTACATTACATGACGACAAATTTTACAACATTACATTTTACCAACGATTGACGATATTTAAAAAAACAATCTGTGGAAATAAAACTGTGAGAAATCATTTGCCGTATTCTATTTGACGATTGTTTGAAAAATAAATAAATGAAATAATAAATCCAAGTGCATTAAAAATACTAACTATTTCTCTATTGTTTTTGGCGGACAACATATTGGAATAACATACCATATACCACTCCTATAACTGAAACGAATCTAATGAGAATTAGACGTACATATGTATGTATACGTTCGAAAAACATTACCTTCCTTCGGTAGTCGAGTAAATAAGTCGAAAAAATAGTATAATTCGAAAAGAAAGTTTTATTAATACATGTTTCACGCGTTGAAAGATTTTTAATGAATATTAATTCGAAAGCTTGCAAACGACATTGACATTGAAACTGGGTGCTTCTTTTATTAGAAGTCGTTTCTCAACAAACCGGTTGGTAAATGTCTGACGTAAATTATCTACTACGAAAGTAAAGTTTTAAGATTAAAACACAGATGTTGCAAATTGGATTCGAATTTTACATACATATATTAACATGTTAAGATTTAAAAAATGATGCTTTATAAGCTTTTCAAGCGACATTAAAATGTAATATTATCTCTATATAAAATTATATTGGATTTTTCGCCGTAATTGTTCTGGTCATATGACTCAGTGGCCGTTGTTCAGCTATTGGCTTCGGCGTCGTGGGTCGTGGGTTCGATTCCTACACGGGACTAGTATTTGTGTGACCCACAGAGAATTGTTTCGGATAGGTAAGCCATCACATGAAGGACTTACTAGCCGGTGGCTTGGTCACCCACGGTGAAGTCAAGAGAAACCCACCATGGCTGGTAATAGGTGCGTCCGCGCTTTTCCAACTATTGAAGAAGTACCCCATTGCTTACAATACGCCCGAAATTAAGCATAGAATGATATAGATTTTACATCCCGCCAATATATATGTCAAAAATATATCAAAGTACAGCCGGGAGTAACTTAGTCTCTACCGTGGAAACTTGAGACCGTGGAAACTTATCTAAGTTAAAACCTAGGAGAATTTTTTTACGAATAATGGTGAATTTGTGATACTATGGACATTATTTAAAAATTGTCATTCCTCCTTTCATTATTGTTTTGATAGTGGTCTAGCCGACGTTAATTAGCTAATAGGAATTAAGTAAATGATTTTAATTTTAATAAATGAGTACGATAACAATATGCGTAAAGTAATCTCGTAAATAAAAGGCATACAATATGTATTTTATCTATTTACTATCTACTATTTTTTCGATAATGGTGGCATGTGCGGCTAGAGGGTACGCGAGCAACGGAAGGCTGCGATCCAGTTGGGCTACAGCCATCAGCATCACTTCACCGTCTTGATGCAGCAGCACTGGCCCGCCAGAATTCATCTGCGAAGCGAAACAAAATACTTTTCAGTTACAACCACCATTGTGCCGTGGTATCTCACTGCCCGGCGCTCGCTTAAATTCAATATGCGAGGAACTTGATTTCGAGAGTTGCCGGCACCGAAACTGTTAATTTTATGTGCTGACTTATCACATGCTCGTCGGTGAAGGAAAATTTCATGAGGAAACCTGCATTTTTTCAAAATTCTAACAATATTTCGAAGATCTGTGAAGTCCGCCAATCCGCAGTGGGGCCGCGTGGTGGACTACGTCTTAATACCCTCTGTACAGAGGAGGCTTTTACCAAGTCTTGTGACATATATAGGCTGTTACTTTACTTTACTTTTCAACTCCCATATATGTAGAGCGCATCATTCGATCTTTTTTTATGTGAAAAGTTGCCAAGTGAGCAGACGGTTCACCTGATGGTAAGTAAATACCGCCCATACCCATGGAGATCTGCTGCACCCGAGGGTTCCAGATGCGTTGACAGCCTTTTGAAAATTGGGCTCCGGCTGCCTCACTCACCAGACGAAACGCGAAAGTATTATACTTGCACTTCACGCCGGTCTTTTGTGAGGTCGTGGTACTTACCCAGACGAACCTACCCATTCCTGCAACAGTGAACATTGTTGCGTGGTCCTACCACAGCTGTTTATTGTTGTTACTATCATTGTTATATAAACTAAATTATATGTGTAAACTACGTTAATAAATATATTTACTGTTGATTTAAGTGACTGCCAAAAATACACATTATTGAGAAAAATCCAAGTGAGTAAAAATCGGTAGTTATTCGAACAAATATTTCAGTATTTAGTATTTTTTTTTTATTTCGGGGTAAATTTCTGTCGCTGCTCAATTGGTATTTTTAATTCCGATAAAAAAAATTTATAAGGATAATTTAACTTAAATACTTATTATATATAGAAAGGTTAATTATAGTCTCGCTGTTAATTAATAATTTAATTAGTAAATACCTGATTTACTTTGCTACTGACATTATTTCGTGGTGTCAGACAGAGGATTGAATCAGAAAGACTGGGATAGGCTCTACACTCCTCCGAGCGTAATGTTTTAGCTGGAAACGATGTGGCATTCATTACTTCTTTGCCCGTGTCATTCTGAAATAAATAATTTGCTTTCAATGACAGAACCAACTCAATTTCTATTATTGTTATTGGTTCAATAATCAAGTAACACCAAATTATGATTCAAGAGCCGACGATGCGCCATCTAGTGCCCAATAGCAAATACTATTTTTACCCTCTTTACGGTCTTTGGACGCTAGATGGCGACAACATATTTAAAAAAGCTTAAATAGATTTACTTTTGTCAAAATCCATCCGTACACCTGAACTTCTTCGTCTCCCTTAGATTTCTTCCGAGATATTTTCAAAGCCCCCGCAGCAGCTGCAGGCTCTATCCTCATTAAGGCTAAGCTAGGCGTTTTGTACTGGATTTCCAGCTCAGACTTGGTCAAGTTGGCGCGAGCATTTTCCTTTGACAGTTTATCCGCTTCCAACGCATTAGGTAGCAGAGTCAACTCGGTGACGTGGTGCGCAGAGCCGTCAACGAAAGGGTTAACAGAGTCAGCTATAATTGTGTACGCACTAACATTGGCTGTAATGAGCCGATTTCTGAAATGCCAAAATATTGAATTGAACCAAACAAAAAATCAGGTTTCTAGGCTTCACGAATATATCTCTGATATTGATAAAGTTTTAACTCCGAAATCACGGTAACAGACTTGCGCCCGGTTTCTGAAACACTTATCATCGTAGAAGTTAACTAATCAGCTGTCAAATGGCTTTTCAAATGTTATTTAAGTTGCCAAAAGGATTGTTAAATTCTCTGAATTGATGAAATTAAAAAGAGAGAACCCGATATAAATATAATCTCCATCCACCAAAAGAGAGCTATTCGAGCGGTTTATAACCTGGGCCCCAAAGAATCAAGAAGAAATTTGTTCAAAGAGATTAAAATATTGACTCTTGCTTCTCAGTACATACTCGAAAACGTTATGTTTGTCCATAAAAATAAGAATGAATTTTCAAGACATGATAATGTGCACGATATAAATACTAGGAACAAACATAAATGAACTCTACCCACGACCTAACTGTGTAGAGTAAGTAATTCTTTTATGGGAGAATGTATACATTTTTACACCATAATCCCATATGCAGGTTTCCTCTCGACATTTTCCTTCACCGCTGAGCAGCTGATAGGTCAGCACTCAAAATTAATAATTTCATTGGTGCCGGCACCAGGGATCGAACTCAGGTTGGTCGAGTATAATAAATTAAAGGCGAGCGCCCGGATACTGAACTATCACGGTTACGGTTTTTCACAATTTATTATATCTTATTTATTTTTTAGTCGATTAGTAGAAGTATAACATCACCTGCTGCAATTGCTGTACAAATGAGATAATAAATCCACACAGCTGGCTGCAGTTAGCACCCAATGCGGTGACAGCAATGTGCCTCCGCATGTTTGTGCGGTAACGTTTGACAGAGTTTCAAAGATGGCGACCAAAAATCGTGCGCTCTCAGGAGACATAACCTGATCACTTTCATGGTTTTCTGTATTTGTCTCGTTGAAATCGTTTATAGTGTTGTCTTCATCGAATTCACTTTTATTTTCTTGATTTACAACAGGATTTTTGTTATTTTCGGAAATATTCTTAGTTGTTTCCAATGAATTGATATTATCAGAGTCTTCTATGGAGTTGTCGAATACTGTACCGATATTATACAAAGTTTCAGGTGACAATTCTTTGTAGGCGTTGTTGAAATGTTTAAAACGATTGTTTTTACTCAACTCATCTTTTTTAGTGTAAATCTCAGGCCCAATATCATGTTTGATGTCGTTCAAAACTGACTGAGCAACCGTAGAGTCGCATTTCTGTACAAAATCACTAGCAAATGGTATACGTTCTTTTTCATAAAACGAAACTAAAGTTGAATTTAAGGCATTTTGAAAACCTGCGAGGAAAACATTGTTTGCATTAGAACTGCTTCCTGGAAAACAAGCTATTCATGATTTAGTACTTTAATAAGGAGAAGAAAGGAGGACCATTGTCCATTGTAATAATATAAATATTTTAGATGATTTAATAACGTTTAAAATGTGAAATGAGTTCGCTTATAATGGAAAGGGCTCCAATTAATAACTTTTATTTTTAATCGAACCGAACAGTTCCCATTAACTTTTCCATGGCTAATAAAAGGTTATTAACGAAATGTCTACGAAAATTGTTTTACTTACAATTTTTGTTATTAAAATCATTTTCAAATACCTATCTTATGAGACCAAAACAAAAATCTTATCAATTTTAATTACACCACGAAAACTATAATCTGATTGATTTGTTTCGGTCCCAACTTGACTGCTTTCACACGTAAATCAACTTACCATCAGACGGTAAGCTATCGGCAACTAGCCAGTTACCGATACAAAAGATTGCACTGTTTGTACTGGATACTTCGCCACTAGCTATCTAAGAGACAGCGTTAACACTAGCCAGTGCACGGTGTAATACACATAGATGAACGTCCTATTAAATGGATCAAACTTACCGGGCAGTTGTTCAAGTAGGAATATAAACACGGTAGCACCGGACATTGCTACGCTCGTGTTATTACCCGCTTCGATCCGAACATCGATCAGTTGCGACCGACGTCGTAACAGTGCGCGTTAGAAAAACATTAGCGTTTGTTGACCAATTCGCTAACATTGTTGACGAGCGCACGATGTTTGGACCGCGAAGAAAAGGAGCAAAAGTGAACTCCGCCACACGGAAAACTTGACTAAATGTGAGTTTCACGAATGTACTTATTATTTCGATGATTCAAGTGATCTCCTTCCATTGTTTTTATCGGTTCAGTAGTTTTTGTGTTTGTCACGTTCAAACACAGACAGGGCGAGGAGTTTTATAAGACATACCAAAAAAGTTTATGTTGAAAATTAATTGTTAAAAATGATCTGAAATCATTGTTATAGTATACTTTATAGTGTTTTCCATCTGTAACTCACAAAGTTTCAATGTATCTCAAATTATCATTGCAATAATATATCTAAATAAGTATATAAATTTCTTTAATCACTTCATCTTCCCTAAGTTAGGATGGCCTCAGGCCTTAAAATTGCCAATACACGATGTAAAAGGAGTGTTCAGAAATTATCCCACATTTTAATTTATTTATAAACGCCTGCGGTATTTGTCATAGCAACAAGTCCCAATTAAAATTTTGTTAATCAAATGTCATTGACCTTCTTATAACCGTCAGTGTACAATTTGAATAGAAGTCGTTAACATCTTCCTAAGCATTTTTATTCACCACCTGATTATACTCCCGAACATGGTCCTGGATCGAAACCGGATATAAGGAATACAAGTTATCAACCATTGGCTACTTAAAAAAGGAGATATAAATTGGAAATCGGAAATTTGAAATTAGAACAAAGAAGCTTAAGGGTCAAATGAAGGACATTGAAATGAAGTGATTTTGATACCAAAGTTTAAGTGTTAAGCAATTGTTTTACTTTATTTCCATCCAACACTCATAATCAGGTAGTATATAGATTAATTAATGCTTATTAATAAGGTTAGTAGACTTTATTTTATATAATACCTATTTTTTATATTATTAAGTACCGCTATTAGTTTAATGCAGTTTTAGTTTTTCAAAAGGTTTGAGTATAAGTTTTGTTTAGGTTAATTTATACTATTTACAGTATTTCGGGCAATTAATTGCTCCATTAATTAACTTGTAGTTTAACTTCACTCTTTCATTATTTGCCTTTTGTTGCTATAATTAAATATTACTTATAATAGCTATTTGTGTACTAAAAGCAGTAATTAGGTATATACATAACGAATTTTAATATAGTTGAATCGTAGCTTAGTGAAAATAAAACTAGCAGTAACTTAAATAGACTTTTATTATTATTACAATATATACACCTTTACTCTCTATTATATCATTACATTATTTACAATCGTTACATTTTGGATTGTATAAATTCCAGTTGGTGCACGTCAGCTTCTCAAAATGGCCGAAGAAAAGGAACTTATCAAAAAGCGTGGCAGTTACAAAGGACGCTTAACTGTTTTTGCTAACTATATAAACGCGTTAGATATTTCTTCTTTGAGTTCTGCTGCGGTAAATGAGTTACAATTACGTATAGGTAAGCTTGAATCCTTTTATGACCAATACGATGAGGTACAATTGAAATTAGAATGTATCGGTAATAATATGGATCAGCAATTATTAGAGCGTACTGAATTTGAATCTCAGTATTTTCATTTGCTTTCTAAGGCCAACGATTTGCTTAAAAAGGTCCAAAAATGTGAAACGCGCGATAGTTGTCCTACTACCGACAAAAATAATAAACTCGTTAAATTACCTACCATTCAATTGCCAAAATTTACTGGGCCGTACGAAAATTGGCTGGAGTTCCGTGATACGTTTTCAAGTCTTATTCACCAGAATAAAGAAATCGATGAAATAAATAAATTTCACTATTTAAGAGCGTCATTGGAGGGCCCAGCTTCTTTAGTAATCCAGTCTATTGAATTTTCGAGTAGCAACTACGCCATTGCATGGAAACTATTATGTGAAAGATTTGATAATAAACGCTTACTTATTCAGAATCATATTGCGGCTTTATTTAATATTGATCCGATCAGTAAAGAATCATCGGTAACTTTAAAACGATTAATTGATCAATTGAATAAAAACATACGAGCTTTAGAATCTTTAGGCGAGCCTGTACAACACTGGGACACACTTCTCATTTATATAATAACACGTAAATTAGATACAATTACATATCGTGAATGGGAGGAGTTCAAAGGTCGTTTCGAAAGAGATAAGTGCATTTCATTTCAAATGTTTGTTGATTTCTTGCGGTCAAGAGCAGATTTAATTGAATTATTAGAAATATCACGATGTACCACTAAAAATTATACAAGTCATTCTTCAAAACCAAATAACAATAAATATAAAAGTATGGTCTCAATACAAGACACAAGGAGTAATGCAAATTTATCGAAATGCTGTCCGAAGTGTAACGGCGAACACGATTTAAATAAC
The DNA here is from genome assembly GCA_933534255.1 of Iphiclides podalirius. NCBI lineage: Eukaryota > Metazoa > Arthropoda > Insecta > Lepidoptera > Papilionidae > Iphiclides > Iphiclides podalirius. The sequence goes on along the minus strand of OW152830.1, from coordinate 13,290,956 downwards.
TGTTCACAATTTCTCGCATTGACTAATAACGCACGACTTCAGTTGTTACCGAACTATAAAATTTGTTTTAATTGTTTGAGGAAAGGTCATTACGCTAATAACTGAAAAAAATCGGGTTGCAAAATTTGCAAGCGTAAACACAATACCCTCGTTCATATTGCGGAGCGTGACTGTTCACCGATACATAGATCGCATCCGAGCGATGCGACTTCACGCACAATTGACAATAACAAGCCCGAGCTCCCCGCCACAAGTGCGAACGACCCCAAGGTTAACGTAACTCTGTCGGCCAGCTGTAACACCGCGTCTTCGCCCGGTATCGAACACCGCGATGTGTTGTTATCTACTGCGTTAGTTCAATTATATGACGCGAACAATCGCTCGCACATCGCACGCGCTGTTCTTGACAGCGGCAGTACAACATGTCTTATGACGAAAAAAATTTTTAACTTGTTTAATCTTGCCTTTAGACGCATAGAAAAATCGGTATTGGGTATTAATAACACTGGATGTAAGGTGACTAAAACATGTCGTGTATTAATGAAGTCCTTAAATAATAATTTTAATACGAATATACAATGTTTAATTTTGCCATCGATTACAGATAAGGTCCCTAGTCAACAAGTAAACTTTTTGACATTAAATATTCCGGGTGACATTTGTCTGGCAGATCCTCATTTTTATACTCCTGCCACCGTAGATTTAATCTTAGGTGCTGATATATTTTGGGACCTATTAGGGTCTCAAAGATTAAGTTTAGGTGATGGGAAGCCGATACTTTATGAGTCTAAACTCGGTTGGTTAGTCTCCGGTCCTATTAATTACGGATTTGTATCGACATCATCGAACACTTTTAAATGCAATCTCATATCAGATGAATTAACCGACGCGGAGCGTATAAATAATGACATACAGAACCAGCTTACGCGTTTTTGGCAACTCGAAGAAGTTGACTCTAAATCATGTCATTACTCCCGCGAATAACTTTTGTGTGAAGAACATTTTGTTAATAATACCACTCGTCTTACTGACGGCCGGTTCTGCGTGAGAATCCCTTTAAAACAAAGTAGTGAATTATTAGGTGATTCTTATCAAAGAGCAAAGTGTTGCTTTTTGTTTTTAGAGCGCAGGTTAAAGAATCAATCTTCACTTCGTAACATATACTGTGACTTCATGTCAGAGTATTTATCTTTAAATCATATGTCTAAGTGTTCAAATTATTCAGAGAACACATCTTATTTTATTCCTCATCATGGAATACTGCGAGAGAATAGCTCAACTACCAAACTTAGGGTAGTATTTAACGCAAGTAGCCCTACGACCTCGGGTCTTTCATTTAATGATTTACAGATGATAGGGCCTACGGTGCAAGACGATCTTTTGTCTTTACTGATTAGTTTTCGGCAACATCAATATATTTTATCAGCTGATGTAGAAAAGATGTACCGTCAAATAGCTGTGCATCCCGATGACAGGCATTTACAAAGAATAATTTGGCGTAAGGATATTACAGAGCCGCTTCAAGTATACCAATTAAATACTGTCACTTACGGCACTGCCAGTGCTCCTTTCATTGCCACCACGTGCCTAAAACAAATAGGTCTGGAGTGCAAAGATGATAAAATCGCTAATATTATTTTACATGATTTTTATGTGGATGACCTGCTAACGGGTAGCGATGATTTAGTTGATTTAAAAAGGATACGCCAAGCTGTGACCCATGAGTTAGCTTCTGCGTGCATGGTTTTAAGAAAATGGAAATCAAATGAGCCAGTATTTAGGTCAGAATCATCATCCTTGGACTTGAATATAGGAAATGATGAATTAAATAAAACATTAGGTTTAAGTTGGCAAACGCAAACCGATGAACTTTGCTTTCCATTTAATTTCTCCATTTCACCTGGCAGCACGAAGCGTAACATTCTGTCAATAATAGCCCAAATATTTGATCCTTTAGGATTATTATCTCCCTGTGTCATATTAATTAAAATTTTATTGCAAAGATTATGGCTGCAGAAACTATCGTGGGACGATTTGCTACCTCCATCAATAAATAATTGTTGGGTTGAAATTTTGAGCGGTCTCCCACTGTTAAATAAAATAAGGGTTCCACGACGTGTCATCTGCGACCTTTATACATCACTCGAACTACATATTTTTTCAGACGCTTCGGAAAGAGCTTACGGCGCGTGTTTATACGTTCGTAGTTGCAGTGATCAGGGTGAGAGTTTAGTCCGTTTATTAATGTCGAAAAGTCGGGTCGCTCCTCTGAAGCCTACCACAATACCTAGGCTAGAGCTCTGTGGTGCTTTAGTAGGAGCTAAGCTTTATGAAAAGGCGATAACTTCACTGCGGGCTAAAGTAACTAGTACAACATTCTGGACCGATTCCACGATTGTGTTAGGTTGGCTAAAAATGTTGCCAAGTAAACTTCAGCCGTTCGTTCGCAACCGAGTTGCTACCATATTAGAAATAACAGGGAATTGTGCCTGGAGACACGTGCCGACCAAACACAACCCTGCAGACTTTATATCTCGTGGAACAGACATAAAATCATTCCAGAATCTTGAACTGTGGTGGTCAGGACCCACTTTCTTAAAACAATATAAATCGCATTGGCCACCATCTCCAAAACCAGTAGTCGAGTTACCCGAAACTCGATGTGAAGTAACTTTACAACTTAGCACTATTACACAATGTTGCTTAATTAACTTTGATCGTTTTTCAAATTATTTAAGATTAAAACGCTCTGTTGCATACATGTTTAGGTTTATCAATGCAACCAGAGGAAAACGACCACCAACTAACTATCTCACTAATGAAGAAATAGGTAACGCTTATAATTTAATAATAAAAATATCGCAGAGTCAATCATTTCCTGAATACCAGATTTTGTTACAAGGTAAATCCTTAAATAAAAAGAGTTCTTTACTAAAATTTAACGTATTTTTAGATCAAAATAAAATCATGCGGGTCGGCGGTCGCTTAGAAAAATCTCATTTTACATATGAAAAGAAACACCCCATATTATTACAGTCCACAAATCAATTAACTAAATTACTATTTAATTTTGAACATAAACGGTTAATGCATGCTGCGCCGCAATTGTTGTTAGCCTCAATTAGAGATACATATTGGCCCATTGGCGGGCGAAGGTTGGCAAAGGCTTGTTATTATCACTGTGTAAAATGTTCTCGTATGAAGGGTAAAGTAGTTACTCCCCTTATGGGACAGTTGCCGTCTGATAGACTATTACCTGGGCACCCTTTCGAAAGCGTAGGAGTGGATTACGCTGGACCCATACTATCTGCTACTCGCCAGGGACGTGGTTGTAGACTAGTTAAAGTGTACATCGTAATTTTTATTTGTTTTACTACCAAAGCGATGCACTTGGAACTTGTAGGCGACTTAACGAGTAACAACTTTTTATTGGCGCTTCGTAGATTCATATCTCGTAGAGGAAAACCGAAAAACATCTATTCTGACAATGGTACCTCATTTGTCGGTGCTTATAATGAGTTAAAAACATTTTTTAAGGCAAATTGTAACTCGTTGTCCGAAAAATTGCATAACGATGAAATTAACTTTCATTTTATTCCGGCCTATTCTCCACATTTCGGTGGCCTCTGAGAAGCTCGCGTTAAATCAACCAAATTTCATTTAATGAGAGTGCTGGCTAATTGTAATTTGACGTACGAAGAGCTTAACACGACTTTGGTTCAAATAGAAGCAATTTTAAATTCTCGTCCGCTAACACCGCTGTCTTCACATCCGGACGACTTGATGCCACTGACACCGGGGCATTTCCTCATTGGTCGTCCATTAATATCAACACCGGCTCCAGATTACCAGGATTTTTCTACCAATCACTTAACTCGTTTCCAACGAATAGAACAGCTTCGACAACACTTCTGGAAGAGGTGGTGCAAAGAATATGTGTCGGAACTTCAACAGCGAACGAAATGGCGCACGCGACACGCTGATTTGAAACTAGATTCGCTCGTATTGATTAAAGAGGAAAATCTGCCGCCTTTGAAGTCTAAGCTGGGGCGAGTTGTTGGTATTTATCCCGGTTGCGACGGCATCACTCGAGTGGCAGACGTCAAGATCGCCAATGGATCGATAACAAGACGATCATTTTCAAGTATCTGTCCTCTACCTAAGCCCGATGACCAGTAAATTGGTTGAAATGCAAGATTTCAACGGCCGGGGGCATATTCAGAAATTATCCCACATTTTAATTTATTTATAAACGCCTGCGGTATTTGTCATAGCAACAAGTCCCAATTAAAATTTTGTTAATCAAATGTCATTGACCTCAGTGTACAATTTGAATAGAAGTCGTTAACATCTTCCTAAGCATTTTTATTCACCACCTGATTATACTCCCGAACAAGGAGAGTAAATGTAAAAGTTTAAATAGAAATTGAAACAAAGAGCATTTAATTGACTCCTGACACCCATTACTTTTAAATTACAGAATCATTCTTTATACCCCACTACCGAAGGGAAGTAATTTTTTTGAACGTATATCTCTATTATATTATTTCTCGAAGGTTTTTTTTAAAATTCTGTATGCTTATTATAAAAATGAATTCTGGCTGATTTTTGAGAAAAAAGAAAGTTATTTTAAAAATCAGTGAAACTCGGGGACTGCCGCGGTAAAGTTACAAAACGTAGTGATTACATTCTCTTTGGTAAAGTTATTGCCAAAAAGAATGTAATGACTATGTTGTTGACTATTGCGTAGTATTTTTATCAACTTATGCAATTACAATTATTTAATTATTTTTTATTTATGCAGTATTTTTTAAAGTTACTTATTGTTTATTAAGTTAATATCGTTTAAAATATTTTTATTATTTTACAATACATGTAGGTTATTCAGGAATTTTTTCATTGAAACTATAGGTTTATGGTAACCGAAATAAGAAATCGTACAGTCGTACCATATACATACACGTTAAGCGAACGCTCGGCCGCACTACATGGTAGGCGGAGTGGGGGGTTTTAGGTTTTATTTCCGTTACGGAATTTGTTGATTCGGTCGCCGCGCTCAAAGCCCGCGATAAAAGCTATGCAATAGCTTAATAAAAAAAAATGTTTTGTTTCATATTTACGTAGAAATACGAATATTTTTAACTTTGATAACATTTATTTTAGAAATTTTTAAATTGTTTATAGTGCTAATCTTTGCACTTAAGATTGAACATTAAAATATGCGAAAAGATTGTCGCCGCTGTGGGAATTGAACCCACGTCTTCGGCATTCGCGGCCTGACGCTCTAGCCACTGAGCTAAACGGCTGATTACCACACCGACGAAAATCTTAACGCATTCTTCTACATTGTTTTCTTAGCATTTGAAGCAATGCTTGGCGCCATCTATTGTTATATCCTTTTCCAGCATACAAACAACTTCGAATATCGTTTTACAACGATAATTCGAACAACGTTTTTCTACATATTTTAATGTTCAATCTTAAGTGCAAAGATTAGCACTATAAACAATTTAAAAATTTCTAAAAAAAGCAATGGCGCCATCTCTCGTTCGAATTATCGTTGTAAAACGATATTCGAAGTTGTTTGTATGCTGGAAAAGGATATAACAATAGATGGCGCCAAACATTGCTTCAAATGCTAAGAAAACAATGTAGAAGAATGCGTTAAGATTTTCGTCGGTGTGGTAATCAGCCGTTTAGCTCAGTGGCTAGAGCGTCAGGCGTTGTCAGCGGCGACAATCTTTTCGCACTTTTTCTACATATTTTAACATTTATTTTTTTAAACCGTATGAAATATTGTTAATACGTTACGCAGTGACGATGCAGAGAGATGAATGCAAAGAGTGGTGGGAAATTAAAAGTAATCGATCGATGATGGCGAGGGTTTTTGGTGTAAAGCGAAATATAATTAAAAAGCGGAAGTACTTTCATTTTTTATTTTAATAACTTATGTTACGCTTTCAGTCCTTAGACTATTAAAGCTTCATCGAACGCAGAACCGGTGGGCTCAGTGGGTAGGGCCGAGCATGTACTCATGCGTGCGTTAGTTGTGACATTGACGATTGTGACGTTGATATACCTTTTGTTTTGGACGACGGGTACTTAAAAGAAAATATATTTCTATCACTTACGACCGATACTGTTAAAGGTAAGGAAGGGGAGGGAAATTAATTGTGAACACAAGATGAATGTCACATTTATTTTTTCGATACACGATTACATTCACAACCGATAAATTACAAATAAACATTGTTAGTAAACTACGACTAGGGTTCAGTAATTTCAAAAAATCACATCAATTATTTTTCCAAATACAAATATCAAAATGAGCATTTGATACTTACGCATAAATTTAAATTACGTCTCAATTTATACACTTAAGATTTTAATGTACTTGAACGTCTTAAAAAAAGTATTAAATAAATTGACGTCTTTTAAAACCATTGGCATAAATAACTTAAAATATACAACAGACAAAAAATAAAAATAAAATTTGGTTTCAAAAATATAATCTTTACTAGCGGGAAGTTATTTAATTAATTAAGCGTACAAAGGTATTAATGTTAACATGGTATTAATTAATTAAAATGGAAAAAAAAAAAAACAATAAATGCAGTTTTTCTCAGAGACGGTAATTAGCACTTAAAGTAGTTCATTTTTGAGCTTCAGTCTCCATAACTTTAAGAATCGATAAACGAGTTTAATTCTGGCGCTAATTGAGATCTCTGAGTGTGGTGGCGCTTAGTTATAATTCAGAAGGAAACTTATACTTTATACGAATAAATTAGTGCAGGCAGTAAAAATTGTATATTTCAGTTAGGGAAATATATTAATTATAAATTACCCACAAATAGAATTTTATTCAAATTATATGTATGTCTATATATTATGTATGTCTTCCATCGATTCCCCACTATCGTTTGATAACCCTTAAATATACAGGGAGGCTTTTCTAAGTGTATCCATTTTTTTAAATTAAATTCTAGGCATAAATAATATTTTATAAAAAATGATGATAAATATTTAAAATCACTAGTAATTAATTAATTAGATTCATTTGAACTTATCCCAAAAAGTGCGTGATTTATAGGCAACTCATTTATTTTACGCGCCATCATTCATAACTAACACGCACAAACCTGTTTCAAAAGTATACGACGCATTTAATGAATGACTACCGCATTGTCAACAAAGTTCTGTTTTTATAGAATAGAATGGCATTTTTTTGAAAAAAAAAATGTTTGTTTTTATTCTAATAAACGATTATACCATCGAGTCTGAACCTTCTGTGTGAATTTGGGCACCTTGAGAAAAGCCACCCCGTATACTATTTTAAACATTTCGAAAAACGTATCTATCTTTTAAAATTGATTAGGGCCACGCAACTCTTCACTGTTGCACGAACGTAATACGACCACACATGCGTTTCATCTGGTGAGTGAGTTAACCGGAGCTTTATTAAAAGGTGGCAACGTATCTGCAACCCCACGGGTGTTTCAAATGTCCATGGCCGGCGGTTATCAATTAACCTTCTCACATAAAAAAAAAAACTCATAATTGATCTTCCTTAATATTGAATGATTAAAACTATACTACTATTGAATGGTTAAAACTGAGAACTCTGTAAAGGTATAGGAGGCCAATCTTTGTTACCTGTTCTAATTAATTTGGCTCCCTAGTCTCATTAAGAAACCCGGGTATTATAAAAGTATACATTGGTTAACTGGTATACGTATAACTGTTGTCACGAGATCCTGGCCTGGATTAAGCCAGCTGTTCCAAGGCCCTGCACATCAATTGGTTAGTGCTCCATTAACCGAGCTCGTAAAAAACCTTAAATCTAAAACATCACATGACGCTTGTAATTCTACGGAACTATCTTCCGTTCGATATGAATAGACACCTAGATATATAGACGGACAACAATCGACATTGCGATAGTAGAGAGGATAGGTACATCAAAGTGGTCCTGTGGTCTAGCATACCTCACAGAAGACCGGCGCCAAGTAGGCGGCTTTGTACCTTCAATTGGCCATCATGGTGAGGTATCCGAAGGCAAATGCTAGAGGTCTGATTCACATTCTGCTTCTAAGCATACTTTGGTGACGGTTTCGAAAAGATTCGCCACAGTAACAGTAACAACAGTAAGCATACTTCTGAATGAGTATGCTACCTCGGGTGGAAGATTGTATGCTTGTACGTGTAAACTAAGATATGTTATGGGTGTGATTATCAGACGTGCTACGAGTATCGTATGGCAACCCATTGGTTTTGAGCCGCTTGGCCATTGACCACTAACCACACTGGTTAGTTAGTTTTTTTTTTAATCTTAAGCAAAAACTAATCACCCTGCAAGCTCTTAAATAGAGCCCAGACGCTTAATAGCTCCAGTGGTCCCCCCTGACGTCCCTCTCCCCCTCGCCCTGCCGGTAGCCGGATATGAACGGCAGGCCGGTGCCCACCTGCTTCTGGTAGGCCTCGTACTCCGGCCCGAAGAACGCAAGCAGGGTCATCTCCTCGGCGTAGACCCTCTCGCGGAAGAAGGCCCAGGAGGCGAGCGCGTAAATCCCCACGCACACCGGGTTCAGCAGGATCACCTGGTCAAAGGGCATGGTATGAGTCACTAGGCGTTATGTTAGCAAACATTTATGCGTTTGCCTTCCATTCGAATTGAGTGCAGGGAACGTTTTGGGCAAGCGGGACAGAATACCCGTCTCCTTTATTATATTTTGACGATCATCTCTCGGCAAGCTTTGGACGAGGTCCGTATTTATAAGGTAACTAATTAAAAATAAAAGAACTACAGAATATTGTGGGAAAAATGTGCCCTGAAATATGAGCACATTTTTCCACAACATAATGTGGTTCCAAACAAGTTACACATATTGTTATTTAGTAAATAAATACGTGATATAAATATATAACATCCACACAGACACTGGAATACCTGTGCTAGGGCCACGCAATGCTCTTTGCTGTTGCATGAACGGGCAGGTCCGTCCGGGACAGTACCACAACCTCACAGAAGACTGGCGTGAAGTGAATGCGTTATACTTCTGCATTTCGTCTGGTCAGGGTGGCAAGGAATATGCAACCCTACGGTTGTTGCAAATGTTTGGCCGCGGTTAGCACTTAACATCAGGTGAACTGCCAGCTGGTGTTTTTTTTTATTTTTACATATAAAACAACCCATAACACAAGATATCACGTCCATCCACTGCCACTCGATGACCCGAATGGCGTATTGGGTAGTGTACCTGTCTCCTGCGCCAGGGGGTGTGGGTTCGATCTCCACTACTACAAAAATATTGTGTGATGAACATAGTGTTTTTCTGGGTGTTTATATATGTATAATATGTATTAAATTACAAAAAAAAGTATGTTTAAGTATGTTTATCAGTTTTCTAGTACCCATAGTACAAGCATTGCTTAGTTTGGGACTAGAAAATGTCGTGTAAAAATGTGTCCTAAAATATTTATTTATTTGCTATGTGGTAGAAGGACCAGCCAACGATCCCGCATTAATAATATCAGTAGAGGTATACCTGAGTGCCAATAGACCAGTAGAACCATCCCACGTAGCTCGGGTGCCTACAGAGGGCGTACACGCCGTGAGTTACCAGACGATGTTCCGGACGCTTTACAAATTGCACCTGCACATATAACAATTCACCATATTAAGCTTGAAGTATATAATTATTTATTTAAGATTAATTATGTATAAAATGAGAAACTAACCAATGTATCAAAGAAAGATGTCATTCAAGCGGTAAGTACTGTTTAAACCATGGACAATCAGATATTTGAGTATTCTTTCAAACCCTGTTTCAAGTTCATATTCACATAAACAAAGTCATGAGCATAACATAGTTATTGCATTGATATCCTACGTAGCGAATAGCAAATAAAAAAGAAAGTAAACTGGGGTCCTCTATAGCTTGATCTTATTTAAGCATGTTTTGTTTTGAATTTTGAGTTTCCATTAATGGAATAAAACATTTTTAACATTGCTACCATCAGATTATTATATATTTCGGTTGATTATTTTCTAATTTAATTTTAGTTTTATTATTGCACCTGCCTAAAGATCTCACCACACCATAGGTTGACTGGCAGAGAATGCCTAAAGGCATTAAATCCGCCTATTTGTTCCGTATTAAAGTAAATGCAATAAAGACTAAAATAAAGAATAAATAAATACCCCATACAAAGAGGTTAATTTGCTTGTTACAAGGTGAAAAAAGGTAAATTTGAATCTACAAAAGAAACAAACTGGACATCAATAACAGAAGATATTTACAATTAAAAATTGATGCCAAATATTGAAAATTGCTTATCAAAGCACCTCCCATTCCTCCCACTAAATAATACTTATAGTTTCTTATTGATTTCATGTTAGTCATGGGTACTTAATTTTAATTTTGAATATTTAACTTTAAGTTTCATTAATAAATATATAAATAATAATAATTTACATGTCTTTTTTCTTCGTCTACACCTCACTATAGTTATCAGTCAAAATACAAATGAAGTTGATAAATTTTCAAAAATGCAATATTAGTTTATGGTAATTTGAGGGTCTACACAAAATCGTAAAAACAATATGGTTTGGAGAATGGTGGTCTACACCAATGACGAAAAAACATAAGGTGTACAAGAGTTGGGAAACTGTTTGCAAGGCAATAGTTTTATCTGGAGAAGAGCAAGGTTATAAATAATTTTTGTTTGCATGAATTTCTTTTGATGAATTATAAAGACCTTAGTGCAATTCAGCACATAATCGATCTCCATATAAACCTTTTGCATTAATGCAATATTAAAAGAAACAAACATGGTTACACTCATACTTTTACATAATTATATAGGTTCATATTATATGTAGCGTGAAAAATATGTTTTTCAGTTCATTATAACAATTTTTCATTTCAAAATAACAATTGAAAAAAAAAATGGTTTAATCAATCATCTGTAAATACAAGCGTCGAGAGTGACATACTGTAAAAAGGCATTCTATTTTTTCTAAAAACTACTATATTAGTTGAAGAGTTATAAGCATTTTTATTATAATGTTGCTTTTGTGAGATAGCGACAGGTATTTAAACGTCTAGAAAGGCTGACACTGTGAATAGACATGTAGAATAATGAAACAAATAAAAAAAAAAGCTGTTTTCATTTATTATTCATTAAAAGTTACATGCTGAGCAGAATATAGCGTTTTTTTTTTATTTTATTGCTAACATCTGTTGCTAGATCAACATGGGTCTAAATCAACATTTATTATTTTATATCTGATTGGCTTTTTTCCGTTATTTTGAAATGAAAAAAAAAATGTTATTTTAAATGAAAAACTAATATTGTGCCTTATTAATACAGACTTACTGTGTGGGTAAAATTAGTTTTTGCAGTGAACATTGCTTTCTTACGCAGCATCTCCCCACCAATACACATCATTACGCCAAGTTCGGACAGCCAAAAATTCAATTTCATTTCTGGAATGTACATTTTATGATTAAAATAAATAATTTCTTAGGTGTAACTAGATATTGAATTTTTATTCTTATACAAAAAAGCATATTTATAATTAGACAGATATAAAAAATTCAAGAATTTTTAAGAATTCACTGATATCATTAATATATTAAGGTGTGTATATAAAATTACATTGAAATATATTGTAAGTATTGAAATTTCGCAAAAAGCAAATAGAAACAGTAAAGCAAATATAATCAAAAACAAATTTGCAAAAACTAAACAAAAATATTGAAAATTTTATTTATTATTCACACATTCGCTAGCTCATAAACCCTTAAACAAAATGTGACTAAATGCCTGTAAAGTGCTGATTAAAATAAGAATATTTTATATTACAAACATACCTGGAAAGAAGTAAAATTCAACAGCCCATTCTATCCAACTCGCCACTGCTGCTAAAGCATACTGAACGCTATGATTCAGAATGAAGGAGTCAATTGTTACAGTCTTCGGGTTTGTCAATGCTACAGCCATAAATTCGGAGAAGTGGAAGAAAGTCAATGCCACCACATACATACCAAAAACCTTCCATCCGTTATTAAATGTCATCAAATAAAATCCCACTGCCATTGCAGACCCTAAGCCTGATGCTCTTAATGTGACCTTAAGAAAGGAAAGGTTTCCATTAAAGATAATTTTAGCATGATTAAAAATCAGCAAAAAACGATAAAAAAGCCTTTAGTTTATTTTTGGTAATTGTGACAAATTTTGCAATATTAATGTGAAATATTATAATATATGTAACAATATATGTTATACTATAATACTTCCTTTTTGGCTTATTTTAGTTTCATCTAAAATTTATCAGGTATTAGTTTCTTTAAGTTTCCGGGTGTTTTTCGACATAAAAAAAATGTAATTAGGTACAGAAAAATCATTAATAAAATACTCACCAAGCAGAATTTGGCGGTTGCTTATAGTTTTCGAGAAAAAAAATTATTTAAAACGTAATTTTCACTTTCTTAGTGAAAATTACGTTTTAAATAATTTTTTTTCACCATTTTACCAATTTGACTTCAAAAACTGAATACACAGTACCGCCAACATGAAAAATATAGGTAGCGGGTGAAGATTAATTTTCTTTTTATTTAAAGAGTGACAGATCCGACACAGAGTGATCCGACTTGGATAGGTTAGGTTAGAAGGTTAAGGCGGGAGCTGCGCTCCCGCCCTTAGACTTCGTGGTTATTTTTTTTATTACCACCCAGAAAACTTTAGTGTAATAGTACTTTTCGTATTTTTAAAGACTCTTTTTTAATAATGCGAAGGTTATAATTTGGAAAAGTGTGTGAATTCACAAATTTATACATGTTGTCAAACACAAAATGGCGGATTAATTTACTGAAAATAACAAGTTTTAAATATTTTTTTTTTCTCGAAAACTATAAGCACCCGCCAAATTCTGCTTGTTGATTATTTCATTAGTGATTTTTCGTAACCAAATAAAATTTTTGTTTGGTCGAAAACACCCGGAAATTTATGGAAATTTTTACCATTTATCATTTAATTATTGTTTAAACGATATTACAATACTACGATTTAAGAGCCGCGGCAGCTCAGTGTCCGAGGATTTAATTCAATATGCTGGAGCAACCTGAGTTTGATTCCCGGTGCCGGCACTAATGAAATTGTAGTTTTAAGTGTCGAATTATCACGTGCTCAGCGGTGAAGGAAAATATCGTGAGGCTGCATATTTTTGCGAAGTAATGAAAAAAATATTTTGAACATATGTGAAGTCCGCCAATCCGCAGTGGGGCCGCGTGGTGGACTATGCCCTGATACCCTCTGTACAGAGGAGGCCTTTCTCCAGCAGTGGGACATATATAGGCTGATACTTTACTTTTTATTGTTTATTACAAAATCGCGTTTATTATAAACAAATTGTGAAAGTACGTCTTCCGAACTTACCTCATAGATAAAGCCGGTGTAGAAGTACTTTAAGAAATAATTTATCAAACAAAGGTAGAATAATGGACCCCAGTATCTGATAGACCATAGTTCTTTTGAAGTACCCAAGAATCCAGATAAAAAACACATGATAAATGTACAGTTTGCGAAACAAAACCAAATGAGAGCCAGCCTGGCAGCAGGTATCATATTCGCCATTTCCTACAAAATAGAAACGCCTTTATTTTACGTTTAGCTTTACTATATATTTTACTGTAATGGAATTAAAAATTTAGTAAATAAATAATAAATACTAAAATATGTCAAAGCAAAGATTGTATTGATTATTACATTGACATTACTTGACATGAGTACCACAGAATAAATGTATATACGGAGTTTTTTATATATAGACTGAGTCAAGAATGTAGATACAAGTGACATTTTGCTTAAAATCAAGGGGGAAAATATTTTCAGGTTGCAAATGAATTTTGTTCGCTTTGATAGCTTTGTCAGATCAGGTTGGCGGGTAGACGACTAACGGATTCTAAAGAAAATAACGAAGTTTATGTACGACGACGGTATCAATGACGTCGTCTATTCCGCTGCAACTCCGCGACCCCTGTAAATGTAAACATAACATGAAAATTCAACTCACAGAAGAGGGTGAGATAACGCAATCCTTGTTTTCCACCAAGGGTGGGTTGGCTTTTCTATCGAGATTGTTATCGTATCTGACATAGCGTGCGATCGCATGTAAGACTGTCGTTGGCGTATAGTGCTAATTCGATGTTAGGGGTCTTTGGGAATTGAGGTTCGGGAGGCATGGGAGGTTTGCTCTAAAGAGGTTGGTGTAGAATAGGTTCAGACTCGCGTTTGATAAAAAATCGTCTAGTTCCACAAGTAGCCTCGTATGATTTTAAAGATCTTGTTTGACATCCCTGAGTGTAGCGTAAAAGTAATCTATTATGCCAGAATTTTTCGAACGACTTTGTAACATCGAACAGAAGTAACCCTAGGTGACTTTCTCCCTGGCCGTCAGTCAGAGTAACAACAAGAAAGTATGCGCTCTTGTAAACTTGGAGGTTGAGCTACTGGGCGGGGAAAAATAATTAAATATAAGCAATTCGACGCTGAATCCGAGCTTATTCGCTTATATAGTTAAATATCGCGCGTATATTGATTAAATAATTATTATGCTATTAAATGTACATAATGCAAATATTCCTTGATCAATATATAGTACCTAATCTTTAGCATTTATGGGACCACGTTTGAAGTTGAGGTGTTACTTTATGTTTTACATAGTAACTTATAAAACGATAGATATTTTTTATTAATCTATTGTAACAATTTTATTACAAGTTTTCTTCAAGCCAACCTGCGAAAGCAAATTATTCATTTTAAAAACTCGCAGTTCTTCTGTTACTATTATCTGTTATTTCAAATTCTCTCCTTTCCTTTCCATCTCTTCAATTTCCCAAATCAAAACAAATCGCTTAGTTTCAGTTTTCACTTAACAATAAGTTGTTCGTATTACCACTTAGCAGAAAAGTATAAAAATCAGGTTTATTATTTGTTAAATTGCTAAGAGGCCGGTTAATTAACTGACGTAATCATGCCGTGACAACATAGCTTTTATCGATGCAGGGAATGTTTTCGCAATATGATTTTCTATGAGAAATAAGTTGAACGTTTACTAAGACGTGGTTTCAGATAAAACCTAATTAGTTCTTAAACTTTATCAAGACCCAGTTGTCATTAATGCTATGAATTTCTAGCTTTTACCCTACTTCTGTGAATTTTACGGCTGTTACAAACTTGCCGAAATGAATGATCCATGGGATGTGAAATCCGTAAGACAATCTAGTCAATACCTCTCCTGTATGAAGCTCAACGGAGTACCACTTCTGCCGCCTGTTGTAAGTAGTATAAAGCACGATTTATACGAGGGTTTAGTACAGTAGACAAGTAAACCTTCGGACAGTGGCGAGTCAATTTGTCTAGCAAGCTGCCTTGCAACTTGACCGAAATAGAATAGAAATAAAAGCGCGCGCTTGACCCCCGTGGGGCACTTGACTCGTCACTTGCCATGGCCGGTGACAGGAAAAAAATTGCACATATTGCTCATCCGTTTCGACAGAGAAATCACTGGCCACTGTACTTGTACTTGCCGAACATCCCTATCCTTCACCAATGTAAATTGGGTGTAAGAGATTTCAATGTTAATTATATTTCAAACTGTTCTCATATATCTCAACAAATAATATTATTGCTCCTTATAATATTATGTTGTCCTAATTTCATTGTATTTATAAGTGTGCCAACACACATCTCTCGCCTAGAAATATTTTGATAGTTTTTGTTCTTTGTTATTATATAATTTTGAACAAAAAAAACCAACTACAAACAGGAAACTAATAAAACATTGTCAACGCCTATAACATTTGAGAATTGCCCTCGATTTCTCTGGGATGCTATCATCAGATTTGGGTTTCCTTATCATGGTACCACCCTTGGGATATCTCCATTCCAACAAAAAAGAATCATCCAAATTGGTTGATAAATGACGAAGTTATCTCTGAACACATATAACAAAAAATAAAAATATATACGGTCAAATTGAGAAACCCCCTTTTTGAAGTTGGTTAAAAACATTTCTCTACAATGTCAATTCAATTGTTATGACACAATGTTTGATGTGGAAGTCAACAAAAGAGATTGTAAAATAAGGTTGATATAGCTGGGAGTAAACATACTTCTGAATATTTAAATAATTTTCATTTAAACAGTTAATTAAAATCCTTTTGGCTGACATACTTTACTTGTAATGAAAATTTTTAAAATGTGTAATTTGAAAACATTAGATCATTATAGTTAACATTAATTAGATATATTCTTATTTTCATTTTAATTTGCCAATTTGTTTTTACTATCTACTAACATAAATGGAGCTTATATTTTTTTCTTCATTTCTTTGATACTACAAGGATTTATTTATATGTGCCAATATAAAATAAGTGAAGTTTAATTTATTTACATTGGAAAGTTTACAGTAAATGTACTAAAATGTATCTGTGTTTGTGCAGTTATCAAAAGAATGCCGAAAAGAAATGCAGTACTATAAGCTCCTTGCAAAAGAAGTTGAGAAAAGAATATCACATCTAAAACTAAATTATTCTGAAGGTGACTCAGATGCTAGTGAAGATAAGACTGATGCCCCAGAACTTCCTGAATCTGAACAAAATGATGTAATACCTGCAGAAGCGTTAAATTCCGACTGCAATGAACAAATAATTGTTAGTGATGTAGAAAAATCACTAAACAGATCTGTGACTGATTCCCCCAAATTAAGTTCCTTGTCCAGTAATAACTCTGACAAAATGACTTCTAATTACACACCTATAACAGATACAGCATTGAATGAATCTTCAAAGATAGTAATTGATCTAAGTTTGAGCTTTAACCCAACAGAAAGCACCTTGCATGAAAATAAACCAATCCTTAAAGAAACCCCCTCTGTTGAAATACCTGTTCATGATGATGATGTTCCTGACAAATTCCCTACACATAAAAAGGAAACTAAAGAAGATATTATAGCTAAAAAAGGAAAGGAAGAGAAGAAAGACAGAAAACCTGTTTTCAGGATAAATAACAAAAATGCAGTTTTGGACCAATTTCTCAATTATGTCAATCATGATGGGCCATCTTCCCTCAGCTCGAAAAGCTTTACCGGATCTCTTCATGATCTTCACAAAGAAAGCGAAACAAGCACTCGGACTAATCCATTAATTAGACAAAGATCATACACCGTTCTGACGCCAAGTCCGATGCTGCTGGCACATTTGAAAATTCAGTCCTTAAACACTGGTGTAGACATTACATCTATATCTATGAGCGAGTCACTGTCTAATATAAGCTCGCCCAATAAAAAGCGAAGAAGTTGGGACTTGGAGACGGCTAAGGTTAAATGGTCTAATATGGCGTTGGAGTTAAAGAAAAAAAATATACCGGTAAATGTGGCCATTGCGGGGAATGGAGATAACAAAATTCATAGCACAAAGAAACGTACAGTTTCAAGACCTGATATGTCCAAAAGCTTACCCAGGTCTCGGTCGGCAGTAACCGATAAGCCTAGGCAGGGGAGCGTTGCTAATAAAACTATGGCTAAATCTGAACCCATACAGAAAAACAAACCAAGTTGCAGTCCACCGGGAATTTCCAATAATCAAGCAATGCCTCAGCAACAGCCAGTTGCCAAAGACCATCAAAAGGCTGAAGTACCTTCGGCAAGACCGCAATTAATTTCTGAAAGCGATGACCCCGCCAAACGCGTGAGAGAATTATATGAGAGAATACAAAAGCAGCAACTTCTACAAATGGCCACGCTCGTCGAAAAGCAAAAGAAGGAGCAGTTACTGTTGCAGCAGGTTTTTGAGGAGCAAAACAATTTGCTCTACACTCAGTTGAAGACGATTTGCCCGAAGGCACCGGGGGAAGTGAAAGAGGCGTGGACGGATAAGGTAGAAACTGCCGAACGTGGACCAGTGAGCTTAAGCCAGTTGATCAATCACAAACCGTCCGACTCCATTGTCCAACACAGTCCAGTCTCTTGCACGTTGACGGACACGAACAACTACATAAACCGGTGCGACAGTGTACTGAAAAAGAGCAGGGACATAACCGGCGGTATGAAGAAGCAGCAGGTGAAAAACAGCAGCGAGAACAGCACCTCAATGTCCGTAGCCAGATCTAATGGAGATGCCGCGAGAGCCCGCCCACTGTCACCGGGCAGTAGAAATACAAGCACGTCTAGGAAACTCACTTACGAGACGAGCGCGTCTACCGAACGCGAATGCGAACCGATTCTGACCGACCGCACGAACGACACGATGGCTGACCTTAACGTGACCTTCCCCTCCGACAACAGTGACGACTACCGCCCCCCGACTAAGCAGACCCCCAGCGTAATGAGCCACTTGTGCGGGACAGAAGTGACCTCGGCTCACGTCAACTCGGCCCCCACGAAAGAAGTCGCTTGTAGGTCGTCAGAGAGCACTGTTAAAAGCGGGCAAGACACGCTGAAGAATTCCATCCTCGACGTAAGAGCGCGGCTTGTGCGGAAAGATTTCTCCCGAGCGCCTACTGCGCAAGAGGTATGTATGTGAAGAACTTAAAAAGCTAATATGTGTGCTCGATTAAGGTATCTTTGTTTGATAATTCTGCATTCACTTTTTAATATCGTCTCTTCGATTGTCTCATTGTGGTCTGGTGTTTTGGATCTAATTTTCTATACATTTTCTGTTCTTTGTTTGTACGACATAATAGTGTTCTTGTAGCTTCTTTACATTGTACCTTGCCATTGACCAACGACATTCCAAAACTTTAAGAATTTTAAATATATACATATATAACTTCTACCTATAGCACTCATTGCTTTTAGTGTCCTGCGTAATAGTCCTTTGATTCTACAGTTAACTAACTGTCCCACTTTTGCGTTAAGAATACTGTATACGTACTGTCGCTTTACCGTATTGGTGTTTGCGTTTCCCCATTGTCGGTACACAGTCTAGTGCACAATTTTATGTACGCTCCCGTCGGACGTCCGTAGCGCGCGGCGGCTACCAAGGTAGTGGCGTACGCGCGGGGTTACTTGGTCCGGCGGCTCATGAGGACCGAGCGGGTGCAAGGCACCGTGCAGACCATCCGGGACGCGCTCCTCTGCGCCCTGCAGCTGCACCAAGACCGCGAGGGCATCCGCGGCGCGGATGTTGACCTGCATCGGCGGCTGATACAGCAGGTGATACCGTAACGGCGTCCCGTATCAAGGTTCCCGCTAGGACACTGCCTGGCACCCCTACTATTCCCTATCGTTAGGAAACTAATATCGATTTCGCAGGTGAATTAATTAAAGAGCAGTAACTAACATATAACAAAGTGACAATTAGGTAATGACATAAATATTACACATACAAACATATCTTATACGCTCCGATATTTATTTACGCGTATTGAGAATCCAATTTTGGTCTATTACTTTCAAGTAATTGTGTATCGGCCTTTCTTGTATATAATCGTAGCACCAGCTTTTGGTCTTATACGTGGTGTTGGTTTCTCTTTATTTGCCTCCCATTCCCACTTAATTTCACTAACCTATGTATGTACTAAAATTATTATCTGTATATGACATAGTCTACACCGTATTTACTTTGTATCTTTATAAGATTTTTTTCGATGGATCATTTGCTTTATCAACGTAAGTTACAAAAACAACGTGCCGTTCAGACTAAGTATCGATTCGACTAGTTCCTTATCACTTTTGAGAAGGTCTTCTCTAATCGTGGCGTTAGCTTGAGTAAGACTTTTGAAACGTCAGTTTGATTTAACGTTAGCTTTGTTAGAAGTTAAAGAAATTTTAAATGAAAATCTACTTTTATTTTTTCTAGAAAGATGGTTTGTTTAAGAAATCTATCTATAGTCAGATCTTGAAGAATAAAGTTGGCGGGAAGACTTAACAATCACTATACCCAATTATATTCCGATCTTCTACTTAGCCAACACCCTTAGACCTTCAGGCCTCTAAATAGTTTGATGCGTGCTCAGATTACGGCGGCCTGCTACTCCCTCCACGACACGTTCATCACCAGCTCGACAGCGGAGCGCTGCGCTCTGATCGCCGCCGACCGGAGCCGCCGCCGCTCCCTGGCGCTTCGCCCCTCGCCGCGCCAGTACCGACCCACGTGAGTATCCGCGAAAGGGAAAGTCCGATAGGCCCAGATAGATAGTGATTTTCAAAGTCACTCCTGTCATGGACGATTAACTATAACATAAAAGTGCGACCACGCAATAACTTTCGTTGTTGTAGTAGGTAGGTCCGTCCGGTTGAGTACCGCGGCCTCAAAGAAGACCAGCGTGAAGTTTTGTCTAGTGAGTGAGGTAGCCGGGGTCCGCTGCTTTTAAAGATGTCGTAGATTTATTCGGCCGCCAGTGATCACGTTATATCAGGCGCCCGCTTGCTTGCCAATTGTTAACATAAAAAGGAAACACTTGAATCTCCAAATAAATTGAGTTATGCATATACAGGGTGGCTTTTCTAAAGGTGCCCAAATTCACACACGAGGTTCGGACTCGGTAGTATAATCGTTTATTGAAATAAAACAAACTTTTTTTTTTTATCAAAAAGTTGCCATTCTATTCCCTGAAAAACAGAACTTGTTGACAATGCGGTAGTCATTTACAAATGCGTCGTATACTTTTGAAACTAACTTGTGTGCGTGTTAGTTTGAATGATCGAGCGTAAAATATAATTATGAGTTGCCCACATTCATTTGAACTTTTTCAGATAAGTTCTTAAATATTTATGACTTTTTATATAACGTTATTTATGTCTTGAATTTAATAAAAAAAAATGGATACACTTAGAAAAGCCTCCCTGTATGTGATGTATATAGTGTCGCGGTGCTCGAAACTAATTTTTTACTCTACCTGAAATGCCAATGAATGATTCATTGGCATTTTTCAAAATTGAAACACATGAACTCCTAGGGTCGTATCTATCACTTTGGATTCTTGGTATGAGACGAACTTCTGCACATCCCAATGCATCCGGTCTATGAGACTAAAGCAAACATCTCGAGGCCGTTCAATCAAATTGGACACAGCTGTTCTTGCGCCATAAGCAGCCACTTTAATGGATATTCGGCTGTGATAAGTGATTGCGTCTGAGCCGTCCGGACTGCGGATGGGTCCAGGTAGTGTTGCGCAACCATCGATAGTTGACCTCGAAAACTATTCAGGATGTCGATTGTACTATCGATAGTATCGTCTAAGTCAATACTGTCGATACTACCGATAGTATCGATGGCTCTCCAAGTGCCAATACTATTGATAACAGCAATACTATCGATAGTATCGATAGTAATGCATGCGATAGTATCGATAGTATTGCAATTGCCATCAGTTTTTGACAAAAACTCGATACTATCGATAGCCAGTTAAAGGCTATTGGTAGTACAAAATCTTCACATAATATATCTATGATTTTGTACTACACACGTGACAAGGGACAATACTTTCGATAGACTATCGATGCTATTGCTTTTACCTTAACTATCGTTAGATAATCGATTGTCTATCGATAGCAGACTATCGATATGCAACACTAGTTCCAGGTCTAGAACCAGAAAGTGGAAGGGCGTAAAGTCACTTTACGATGCGTTTGCTATTCTAATTTGTGGACCAGGGACGTAATGTCGCATAGCCACACGGGCTCGTTCCCGACGCGCGCCCGCCGCTCCTCGCCCACCTCAGCGATGACTCAGTCCAGCCACGGTAAAGCCAGTGCCCAGTGTTGTGCGCTAATGTTTGTTTCGCGAGTTTGTAGCATCACGCATCGGTGAATGTGCACAGCACTATTTGATTATTGGCATAGTTTTAAATTATATTTGTATGTATGCACTTAGATGTTTTTATTTAACTTTCCGATGAAATTTTGTCTCGTATTTATTTTTATTCCACCGACTATTTTTTATTTTATAAAACGTAGGGGCAGAAACGTTTTGAAGTGATTAACTGTTTAATTCGATTCGTGTGTTATTCCTATGGGAAATCATGTTAATGGGACACATGTGGAGAGTTATGACATCATTTCACAGAAACATTCTACTTGACCAGAAGCAAGTTTTGAAGTTTTCTAAAATAAAATGAGTTTCAAATATCTGAAAAATAAAATGACATAAATGGGGTCGCCTGGTGTACTATTCCCTGATACCCTCTGTATATATGCTGTTACTTTATACGGCGTATCTTTACCATCGCGACAATAAATGAACACACATATAGAGGATAACTTTTTTAAATTGTATTAAAGATTTACATTCTTTAAACATCAACATTTACCGAGTTATTACATTTTCCAAAAGAAAGAATTTCAGAACACCCTTACGTATAAAACTGTAACGTAAAGTACATTTGTAAAGGTCACAAAGCATATGAATGGGTTGAATGAATTTAAAAGAGACAAAACATACTGTTAGAAGGAGAGGCTTGTAATGCGGCGCTGTGGCAACGAATGAAAAAGTCTCTGAATGTATGAATCAGTCAGTTGCAGTGTATATCAGTTATATAGGATAGGATGTTAAAAATTTTGTTTCTTTTTTTACTTAATTAGTTTGTTTGAAAAATATTTTTTTATAATTATCAAGCATCATCAAGTGTTTGAGTTGTTATTAAGTTTTATTTTCATGAGATTGTAACATATTATTTGACTTTAGTTAAGTAGTTGTTTCAATTTATTAGTAAAGTAATAGTAGTGTTTTTTTGTTGTTTATTTTAGCCCATATTCAGTAGCTTTGAGTAAAGCTTGCATTTTTCACTGTGTGTTCGTGTCCCAGTTATATGCAATTCACATTAAACAAAGTATGTTTTTATCCGTGAATTTTCTGTTTAACTTTGCATAAATTTAAATGAAATAACAAAATATGTCTGTCTTAACGTGCACTTAGTTAATGCATGTGTGAATATTAACTAAAATCAAACAAGTCAGTTACATGCATTTTACGTTTAGTGTGTCGAGTGAGGAACCAAGCTTTTTGTAAAACATTTATTTATTTATTAACGGTCAGTGGCGTCATTTTTGACGTAAACGGAGCCATTTTTTAAAATCTCTGAACAAATTAGCACTTCTTCAAAAATAATTAGCACATGGCTTTAAATGTTATGAAAATTAATTGTTTTGTGTTTTGCTTTGCGCACCAAGCATGATTGGTATGGCAGCATTTGTTAAGCATGTATTTTTCAACGACCTCTACGATTAAAGCAATGTGTGCGGATGTAGTTTAGATGGCCGATTAACACGTTTGGTGTGACAGAGAGCTATAGCGGCGAGAAGCTGGGGCTCCGCCCCCGCTACGTGGGCAGCCCGCGACGGCGTCCGTGGCGCTGACCGGCGCCGCGCCAGCTCGGGTGCTTCGCCCTCTGCTGGCAGCCGCGCGCCTCCGCCGTCTGATCTCCGCCGCTACTGCACCGTACGAAATATACCTTATACGAACATATTGCGCCGTGTACGTTGTATTACTACGACGTACGTAAACCAGTTAGTGTAAGCAGACGCTTTTAATTGTTTTATACGAGCTTAAAACATTCCTTCGACTTTCCAGTATGTCGATTATTTATCAGCGCACTGTTCATATATCTGCTTTAAATATTGTATCTAATCGCTTATCTAATTTTCATGTATCAGGCTTTTTAGTGTAACTAAATTTCACTCGAAATTTATTGAACTCGACAAACGATATCCATATTTCGACATGGGGTGATAGTTACGAAGTACCTAAGGGTCTTTTTTTATAAAAGATGATGCAATGAAACTTTCATGACTGACTACTGTATAGGTGATAATTGTGGCCAAGTAATGGAGCTACGGAGACCATGTTTACGAAAGTTGGCTCTTTGCTAAGTAAAGTGACGAGTGATAAACAATGGTTGTATACAAATTTCACGACCCTTCCGATAAACCGAGGTGCCTGCACGTAGTTTTTTTAAAGTTTGTAACTTGTTAATATAATAATTGTAATAATTATGTTGCCAGCGAAGAATGTCTATAGTAATTTGCCGCCAAACAGTATCGATTTTTGAGATTATTTTTAAATAATTATCGGATATAAGTATCTCTTTCGGATCTCGTAAAATTTTAATTGGCCTTTACGCTTTATAAACTTTGGCAAATATGTTGATGTTTGGAATGATATTGAAGCTATTTTTCCGTCACATTTCTATGTTAATAGTGATTAACTAATCACTAATTGTATATCATGTAGTAAACGAGGATTTTAGCTGCTGTACAATGCTGAAATTATTTTTTCAACCTTAACACTTATTAACTTATGAAATAAATAAAGAATAGTATAAACGATGTGCCGACAAATAAAATTTTATAATTATGTTTTAGATTAGTTTTAAAAAGCGTTTACGTACCTACCTATGTTTCTTCGTTTTAAATAATTTTATTTTTAGAGTGGTAACCAACAATTCACAAGCAATCTCTAGTCGTATTTACAATACCTTCGATTTTAATTTACTTGTTCTATTCTAAGTGTTTTGAAAACGCGAAGTGTGCAAATTATATACAACTCTAATAATAAAAAAATTAAGCAAAGAAAAAATTCGGCGTCGTCACTATCGACTTGATGTTTTGAATTTAATTATGAATAGTATTATTAATTTTTGTTACCTTTCATAAAAATATACATCTGCAAAGATAATTCCAAAAACACTTCGCGGTTTCTTGACCATAATAATGATACCAGGTAATCTGATGATTTGTAAAATCTGGGAAGCCCTTAATTTATTTTGCGCATTTAATTTAGTTTTTAAATTATACAAACAATAACAGAGATTGAAACAAGCTTTTTAAAAGATATTTATTTTGTAAGTTACTTTTACTTTTTTCAATCAATATTTTTAACTCCATAAAACAAAGAGTGAGAGTCCTATATTTTTATGTAAATATATATTTGTACCGAATAAATAATAAAACAGGTGATGCTATACTATGGGTTGTTTTAATTGAAACTAGAATATGCTCGAATTTTATTTATTTATTTTTCCATCCATATACAGAGACCCCCATCTGATTTTGACATCGAAAATATTTTTGATAAAAATACACGTGTGTTAAAATCATTATTACCCAACGTTGCGCCGGAAAGGGAACGCAAACTATAGAACAAACCTCCGGATTGGTGGCAGCGGGTGAGCAAAATTATTATACTACCATAAATATACGAAGTTACCTATTGTAGACAGTGAAAGCGTGTCTCGAAGCACAAATTAGAAAAGGAATCACACGGTTCACACTAGCACTGTACAATCGTGTCCGTCCGTTGCACTCGCGAGCCGCGTCGACAAGCATCTAGATCTATCCGTCACTGAGAATCCGCCAGGGGCGCTGCGGGCGACGGTCGTGGCGCTGGCGGTGGTCGCGACTGTCCACTCGCCACCGGTTAGGGCAGCGTGTACTTCACGTAGGGCACCTCCACGTCGTTGTCGTCCTCGTCGTTGCAGCACAGCTCGAACACCAGCGCCTTCACGTGCGGCTCGAGCTTCTTCTTCGAGACGGCGGTCACCACCTCCGACATGGGCAGGCTCAGCCGCTCCTGCTTCTTCGCCTTCAGCATGAAGAACGAGTAGAGCATGCAGACGCCCTGCGACAGCATGGTGATCTCGAGCTTGTGCTCGTTCTTGAAGTAGTCGAGGAACTGTTGCAGCGTTATCTCGCCCTTGATCTCGAACCGGTCCCACAGGGTCCACTTCTTGTCGTAGGTAAGTGTTCGTGGGCGCCGCGATCGGCTCCGAGAAGCCGAAGAACGGCAGCGCCAGGTTGACGAAGCCGTTCTTGAACACGTCCAGGGTGTTGAAGCCCTGCGCGAGCTTGTACAGCTCGAGGCAGACGAGCCCCGCCACCACGGAGGTGGTGGTGGCGATGGCGGGGATGATCTTGCCGGCGATGAGCTTGGAGCGCAGCCGGTCCGCGGGCGGGATCTTGTAGTTGGCCGCGCGCAGGTTGGACGCGGCGACGATGAAGTCCATGTGGAAGTTGGTGTCGTCGTCCTTCTCGAACTCGAGGGGCGTGATCTTGAGGTTGCCGAGCGAGCTGGGCGGCGGCAGCTCGGCGATTATGTTCTTCACCTTGTCCTGGTCCATCTGGTCGTTGTTCTGGGCGATGTAGTGCGTGTCGGTCACGGCGATCTTGACGCCGCGGCGCGGTTTGAATTCGGGCACCTGTGTTTGGAGAGTAAGTAATTTTAATCTCGGGATCATCATAGTTCACGGACACTGCAAATCATGCAAATAATAAGACAACACAATTCGCGTATCCCCCAACCTCTGCTGGTCAATTAAAACTAAAATATCGGTCATACCTCAACGCTAGCGGCCATTTTGGCGATCGCCTCTCTGTCCACACACGTGGGGATACCGTACACTTGGGCCCTGAGATTGGCAGCGGCCACAACGTAGTCCAGGTGCAGCTCATCCTCTGTGTCGAAGGTCAAGGGTGAGGGGCAGCGCTTGGGGCCCGACCAGAAGGGCGCCTTGCTGGCGGAGGGCTTGTCCGGGGGGAAGTTGAAGAGGAGCTGCTTAATCTGGTTGGAGTACTGCGCCTCCCAGTGAAGCCTGGCCCACGTCACGCAGTCCTCGAAGCTGAGCGGACGCTCGTTTATGGCGTTCTGAAACAATAGTCAACATTTATGACTCCGTGGTGCAGTTGCCAAGGTATTGGCTTCGGCGTCGGTGGTAGTGGGTTCGATTCCCACACGGGACAGATGCGAAACGACTCTCCGTTTCGCATCTGAGTGTTTGTCCAACTGAAATGTATGCTTGTAAAACGCCCTTACAACACAGGATAATGTTATCCTAAAGGGCAATGTTTTAAAAAAATAATAATTTATTATAAGATCAATTTACGCTAATAATAATTAGGCAAATATAATAATTCCTTAATTTGAACAATTTAGTCATATCATAAATGTTTTGTATTCCAAATGGAATACAAAACATTTCTTTGTATCTGAAAATTTTTTTTAAGTTGGCATGTTAGCGGGTCACCTGATGTGATTACCGTAGCCCATGAACATCTACATTACCGGAGGCATAGTCAAGCTTGAAAAAGTTGAGTCCTCGCTAAACGACACGCAAAAGTATAACTTTTCAGATGAGCCCAACCATTTATTTGTTCATCATTAGAAACTGCAGCATGGGTTATTAATAAATAAATTAGTACTACACACAAGAGTAGTGAATCCATCTGAAAAAAAAAAAACGTACCTAGTTTCTTATTAAATGTTCATCCATAGCTACATTACCCCAAGTATCATGTGCTTGTTTTAAATATTGCTAATTGAAAAGCCATAAAAAAGTAAAGTAACAGCCTATACATGTCCCACTGCTGGGCAAAGGCCTCCTCTATAGAGAGGGTATCAGGGCATAGTCCACCACGCGGCCCAACTGCGGGTTGGCGGACTTCACATATCTTCGAAATATATATTTTTTTGTTATTATTTCGAAAATATGCAGGTTTCCTCACGATGTTCCTTCACCGCGGAGCACGTGATAAGTCAGCACTTAAAGTTAAAAACTTCATTGGTGCCAGCACCGGGGATCGAACTCAGGTTGCTCGAGTATATTGAATTAAAGGCGAGCGCCCGGACACTGAGCTATCACGGCTCGTCGAAAAGCCATCTGAACAATAATTGACATATCACATTTAAATGAAAAGCAAAAATGAATAAAGAATATTTAGAAAAATTTATGTTGAGGAAATGAGTAGAAAAGTATGTAAGTATATCAACCACATTTAACATAAACTTTGGAAAAAACAAGCAGGCAGCCTAAAAAAACAACCCATAATGGACATGAATATGTATGGAGAGGCAAAGCAGCTGGAAATCCATAATCTCGATCTACTGATATGTGTGAATGGCTTGAGCTTTAATGTTATATGCCTTATAAAGAGTTTTTGGGGTGTATGTGTATACCAGTGTATGTAGTATGTCTTTTTTATATGAAAAGTTTCCAAGCGAGCAGGCGGTTCACTTGATGTTAAGTGAATACCGCCGCCCATGGACTTGTCCTACACCCGAGGGTTACAGATGCGTTGACAACCTTTTGAAAATTGGGCTCCAGCTACCTCACTCACCAGACGAAACGCGAAAATATTTATATACTTCCACTTTACGCCGGTCTTCTGTGAGGTTGTGGTACTAACCCGGACGAGCCTGCCCATTCGTGCACAGCTGAGGCTGCAGCTTGGCCCTACCACAGCTAATGTGTAATGAATACCTTTGACCGACGTTCCACAATAGCAAAGACCGTTAAGTATCTTTCCTTAGTTATCAAATAATTTCCACTGTCTAGGTCCAAAATTTTTCTCGAGCTTGTGAATATGAGGTGAAACATGTCGGGAGTAGGTGTATGGCGGGCCAGCTCACCCTAACGCTCTCGATGGCGTCCAGCGGCTGGCTGCCGGGCAGCTTGATGGTGCGCTCCAGGAAGTGGGGGTCGCTGACGTACTGCGCCGCGTGCTCGGCCGCCTGCCGGAACAGCCCCTCGAACTCGTCGCGCGCCCACTGCAGCGTGTGCTCGATCGCGTTGGGGAAGTTCTTCAGCGTGCAGATGGGGATGCTCTTCTCGGGCGGGTCCTGCGACGAGCTGTACGACTCCGTCAGGAACGGCACCACCACCTGCGGTGTGCGGTCTTGTCGTTAGGAAATCAGTGTAGGCTGGCGGTGAACAAAATGACAACGCCCTATAATTTTGATATGGGGGACAGAATTTGAATAGAGATTGCAAATATTTTGGATTATCACACAGAGAAAAGTGTATATAATAATTATCCATATTTATTAACATAATCTCTTATTGATTAATAATTTTTAACAGACTTTCAATGTTTATAATAGATACCTAATATATGTATACATCATAATAAAGGAATTTACAATGTTCAAAAAGTGGTTTTCACTACATACAGTTTATGCAATGAAAGTATTTCTTTATGTGAAAAGGTGGCAAGCGAGCTGGCGGTTCACCTGATGTTAAAAGATAGCTGCCGACCATTGACATTTGCAACACACGTACATTTGAAGACACGTTGCCACCTTATAATAAAGTTGGCCCCGGCTACCTCCCTCACCAGACAAAACGCAGAAGTATAACATTTCCACTTCACGGCGGTCGATTGTGAGGACGTGGTACTTCCCCGGACGGATCTGCCCATTCGTTCAACAGGGAAGACTTGCGTGGCCCAATTACGGTTATATTAATAATGGTCATTATTAACGGTGATCAGTAAAACAATATTGAGGGTCTAAGTTAGTCAATGATTATACCTGAGTGTTTCCCTTGGTACCAAGTGTGCCGCTCTCCAGCAGAGGCTTCCTGTAGTAAACGCAGCGACGGTCCATGTAGATTCTGGCG
Organism: Iphiclides podalirius; assembly: GCA_933534255.1. Lineage (NCBI taxonomy): Eukaryota > Metazoa > Arthropoda > Insecta > Lepidoptera > Papilionidae > Iphiclides > Iphiclides podalirius. Next base: position 13,261,562 of record OW152830.1, on the reverse strand, counting down.
TCCACGTTGTCCAGGGCGTTGGCTACGCCGTCCAGCTCCTCGAAGAACTGGTCGTGGTACACGCACTCCGTCTCAGGGCAGACACGGTTCTCGTGGGCCACCACGTTCATCGAGGGATTCATTTTCTTGATCGCCTGCAAAGGAACAAGAAGATTGTTTAGCTAAAATCTTTATATATCAAAATTTAGCTTCAGCGTGTTTGTGAGTACAGAGCTCAAAATCTAGCTGATGGATCGATTTAATATTTGTTCATAACATAGTGAAAGGCGAGATTTTTCATACTTTTTATTCAGAAGTTTTAGTGGAAACGAAAACGAAAAATAGGCATAGTGAAGCGAGCCTGGATTTAGCTAGTATTCTATAAATAAATATTTATTAGCATATTATTGTGTAAAACGTCTTATCATGTAAGCTACTATTTGGCACTCGACTTCTTAACCTTTCTAGTAGTCTGTTTGTGGATTCTTTAGAAAATGTTAAAATAATGTATCGCTCCTCTACCTTGGCCGCGGTGCTGGACTTTGGCTTCTGGACGTCGTAGGGCCGGAAGAGGAATTGGCGGTTCAGGTTGGACTTCTCGATGAGGTCCATGTCGGTGACGGTGACGCGGCCGCCGTCGGCCCCGACGCCGATCATCGCGAAGTTCTTCAGCAGCTCGCAGCCGATGGCGCCGGCACCTGGGCGGGGCACGGCGTCAGTATTACACATGTTTATCACTTCGGTTGTTCAGCCATTCTTCTTCAGTTCCCGACATATCTTTGAATCGTGCATAATGCATTTTCACCTGGCATCTTAAACAGAACCATCAGGTCAGATTTAACAGTTATGATGAACTAAAGAAAATGTTTTTCTATGGCAAAGGTGGGCAAAGGCCGCAATGCTACTGCTTGAGTTGTAATATGGGATATATTACAACTCAAGCAGTAGCAGCCATACGGTATGGCGGACTATAAAAGATGTCGAAATTGATAGATTTCCTTAAGTCTTCTTCATCGCTGGGTTTTAAATCTATTGCAAGAGGGCAGTGAATTTCCCAGAATCAAAACCATTTTTAACGAGAATACTTTCATTGTCATTATCTATTTTGACTTTAGATACTGGTAAGTGCTTGTCTTCTATTTCAACTAACTCATAGACAATCAACAAACTAGCACAGTAAAAGCCTGATAGGATGTCATCCAATATCATAAGGCCGTGCAAAGAACTTGATCTTAGACTAGTACAAGCAATGTATAAACACGCATGAAAAATTCATCATTTAACGTGTTGCGAAGGCATTGTGGCTGTTATTTTCCAGGATTTACGCTAGTCAAGAGTTAGTACGGCTACGGCTTAATTAACTGAGTTAATCATACCCATATAATTATTGAACAACATCAATATATGCATAATAATGTTGAAAAACACGCATATAGATCAATTATTTTATTCATATACTGCATTTGAATGCACCCAAAGCCTAACAAAGACAGTCACCCGGTGCAGGATATATGTTGTCAGTGAGATATCGAGCCTTGTGGAGTTTTATAGAAGTTGTTTTTTTGTTTACCAGCGCGTTCCCAACGTTCGAAACGTTTAGGCGTGACTCGATTTTAATTCAACTGAGTCACCGTCAATGCAATGACAACAACTTTTTTTTTCGCTAGGATCAAGAACGCGCGTACGCGTTACATGAACTTTTACAACTGTGAACACCAAATCGTGTAGATTGAATATCTTTCTGTTAAAATTAGACTATTTTGCTTTCTGTTATATCTGTTTTTCCTTATTGCATTGGCAGATTCTCCTTCGCATGGGAGATCAAGAGTTGCTAAAGGACTGACTCACAGAATACACACAAACAATAGTTTAAGAACCTTACGACTCTCGTAGATTTACTACGGAATAATGTCATTATTAGAGTAAATTTTACCTCACCAGTTACGTATTATTGAACGCCTGGAAAAAACATAGGCGACCTAACTTACAAAGGTTTTCGAAACACCCTTATTTTAGGACGTGGGGGTGGCAAATGACGTCGGCCACGCGACGAAACCGTCAGTTATTATCGATCACTCAATTTCAAACGCAAAGCAAAAGTGCATTTCATAATAACTTGCTCGTATTATGACGACAAATATGCTATTATGAAAAGTGGCCAAGCCTTGGTCTGAAGGTACTTGTCGAAAACATGTTATATAATATGAGATAAACGGGTGTAGGATCAACCAGGGCCGTGCCTGACGGGCGTTCATTGCGTGCACCGCACGCAGGCGGCCGAAATTAAGAGGCGGCCAAATCGTTACAAGTTGTTTACTGGGCAAAAAAATACAATCGGTTTGTTTTCATTAAGATACGAAGTAAAAAACAGTTTCTCTAATCTAATCTATCTAAAAAGAGTTTCTCAGAAATAAGAAAGGTATAAAAACTGATTAGGTCGTTGTAGTATTTATATACCTAGTCATGCAGCGAATCCGAATTTTTTCGAACATTGCACGAGCGACGAGCCGAAATAGTTCTTTCAATTGACCGGCGTCGCGTAAGCGGTCTTATTCGTCTTATTAGTCGTATTAGTCTATAGACTAGCGAGGATAAATCGTTATTTGTGTCCTGTGAGTGATCCGATATTATTAAATTCTTTAATTTAACGAATAAAAATAAATTGCTTAATTCCTGAAAACTTTTAGTTGTGTGTTCGTGTGGTGAAATTTAATAAAAAGTTTATTTATCGTTCTCGATTTCGAAAGTTTTCTCGATTTAAAAAGTTTTTTTATCGTTCTCGATTTCGGTTAACCAAAAACTGATTTTTTTTCCCGGTTTGATGCCCTGTGTAAAATAATAAACATTAAAAATTAAAGTAGTTTTTTTTAATGTTATCCTGGGGGCGGCCATACAGACTGGCACGCAGGCGGCCATATACCCAGGCACGGCCCTGGGATCAACGTCATAATATTGTGTCCCTCTCTACTATTTAACTTATTTTTTATTTCTTTTATATGTAAAAATTCGTTAAACTTATGAAAGTTTTAACTTTGGTTCCAATTTAATTATTTGATTACCCAAACTGTTCAAGGTTTCATGAAAGTAACTAAACAAAGTATGAAAGCAATATCGCCCGTTATTATTATTCATCAAAACAAACTCTCACAGTATGTTTGTTGGTAAATTGATATTACTAAAAGGTGAACTACTGCATAAGGATAATCTGTTAATAAAACTATGATAGCTGAGTTGGGTTGGGGAAATATTATATATTACTAGTATTTTTGCTGCTTCGTATAGCAGTTTTGCATGAGCCAAGACCTGACAGAGAACCGTGAAATGGAAGTGCTATACTTCTGCGTTTCGTTCAGAAAGTGAGGTAACCGTTTACACTCCACTTTATTAAAAGACAATGAGCAATTCGAAAACCCACTAAAATTCACCAAAATTCTAACCAAAACTTCCTAAATGAAAGCATTAGAAGGAACCTGCTAACAACATTCATGTTAAAAGATTGCAACGCATCTATAATCCTACCGGTGTTGCAGATTTCCACGGTTATCATTTAACATCAGTTGAACAGCTCGTTTGCCACATAAAAAATAGGATTGTTTCAAAGAATTAAAAACATATCCGGATGCCGCAAACTGCGGTCGTGATGTGTGAGTTATTTATGTTATAATACGTAATAATAACAATTGGAAACAGTACGAAATTTGCAACACCCAAACTGTGACAGAAATACGAGGCTGTATCATCGTTAAACATATTTCAGTTTTGGGAAAAATCAATTTAAAAATCTTACAGTACAATTTCTCGATATCGACTCTGTATTATAACTATTATAAACCTAATGTTGAGAAGGATGTTCTTCGACAATAGGAAAAATATTTACTGTAACCGAAAAAATGTCAATAATAAATAAATAACGTTACGCGAGCAAAGAAAAAAGAAATGAAAAGGCAAAAAGTGTTTTCAAGTTCATTTTCTCACAATCTTTAATTTTGAATGAATAAGTTTTTAGTACTTAAAGTTCTTCGGGCTATAGTAAGTCCCCATTTTGTACAGCAAATATGTTTTCTTACGTCTTAATAATAATAAATATGATTTATTGAACAATTTTACATGGAGTTTTAGTGACCTTTTGACAGTGCCACGGACTCCAAAACTTGGTTGTCCCATCCCCTACTAGTTAATACACTTTTACGCCAATAAAAATAATTAAAAGTTTCTATTTCTGTAGCGGAATCGAATTCACGTACCGACGATGAAGTATTTGAGCTCGCCGAGCCTCTTCTGGAAGTGGCTGCCGAAGACCGCCACCTGGCCGTCGTAGCGGGTGCCGGTGGGCCTGCACGCCTCCTCGGTGAGCGCGGATCGATCCTTGGGCAGGCACTCGATCGCGTCCAGGTACAGCCACTGCACTATGGGGTGGAACTTGCCCGAGCACGCCTTCATCACCTCCTGCGCCACCACGCCGCCGATCGCCGCGTTCATTGGGTTCAAATCGCCCGAGGACACCTGCAATCACGCAAACGGTTATATACTGGACGGAAAGTACTACTTATGTCTGAAGACTCGACTAGAGCATTAAAACAAGTCATACTCACTTTGCAAAATGTATCCAGAAGCTCTGTGTTGAGCTCGAGCTCTCCGTCTTTGCAAATATCCTGATCCTTCACTATGGCCCTTGCATAGTCCAGGAATTTCGCTGAGTCGGCATCGCTCCAGGCTTGGGCAGGCGACCTTCAGTGTCCTTGAACTTATGGAGGCGGCGAAAGCGATGTGCAGCTGTTGGGGGTAGTCGAACTTCCCAAAATCGGCAATCAAGAAGTCTGGATCTCTGATGGACTCCTTCAGGGGCTTGAAGCTGATCTTCTTGGGCATCTTCACCTGAGTGACGATGCCGCCGCGTTCATACTTCGAGAAGTTGGTCGTATCTCCAATGCTGAAGGTGTATGGCCCGAGCACTTTGATTTTGCGCGGTTCACAACCGTTCAACTCGGTCATTCCCTGTACCTGTGCGATTAAAATATTCCATGAGACCTCGTCTCCACATATGGGTACTACTACAAAAGCATAAACATATCCTATGGTAGCCATTTTAAATGTTTTTTTCTTGCCTTTACACCAACCTGGACTCATACTATATAATGAAATAATTTGATGAGGAAAAGGTATGCTTGTGAGTATTTTAGTGCTGCATTGTGTGAACCTTTCTCAGAGGTTTATAAAATTATATCTTAGAGAAATAATTTCAAAATAAAAATTGCTCCTTATAATAGAATGTTAATAAATTAAAAAAAAAATGTTTAATAGATAGTTAAATAGTAACAAACTGAAGCCATACCAGTAAGTAAGCAAATGATAAGAGCATGCTATTTATAGAATTAAGTTCCATTAAAGGTGTAATCTCATGAGAGGTTTGCAAAGTAGTCATATTGTAGATTTTACTTAATTATATCTTTAAAAATTGATACCTAGTTTAAAATTAAAGTAAACCATGATAAAATCCGTAAATTATTTATATTATTTCATCTAGTTCATTTCATTATAATTTTAAGTTATTAAGATTTATTTGTTGATGGATGCATGCAGGGATGGATGCAGGTGGCTCAGGATCATACTTCATGGCAGTCTATGGGGGAGGCCTATGTTCAGCAGTGGACACAAACAGGGTGAAATGATGATGATGATGATGAAGAAGATTTATTTTGACACAAGGTAATCCTACTATTTTAATGAACTATCAAATAATAGCCTCTATTCATGTTCGAGAAACAAATTAAAACAAAACTCCATTAATTCTATTTTATAATTTATCATAAAATAAAGCTTCATGTACTTTCTTTTATGTAGATGATCAGCAACCGTTAAATTTAAAGAAGAAACCAATGTAATGGTAAGATGAATCACAACATAAACTATGTTTACAGATTTACGACATTTAATTTTAGTTTTAATTCCCAATGTTTTGAACCTTTTACAGTGTTTATGGTCACGGGACAGATGGGTCACGATTTAATGGACACGAGAGTCTGTCCTGTAATCATAAATGCTGTAAAGGGTTTGAAACGTCAGGAATTAAAAACAAAAAGTTAATGCAATAAATCGCGTAATTATTATAATACATGTTTTTGCCTTTTCATGGTGAATGGAAACTTTAATCTTACAAGAAAAAGCAATATCGTTAAAGTAATTTGTTTCTAACTGATAAGAAATGTGTTAAAAACAAAGAACTGTTGCTGGTATTTTATTTTGATTTATTTGTGCCAAGTACTGCTTTTATGTATTTATTAATATGCAAACAATTTCATTACTAGGTACATAATGAAAGTTAAAAAAATATTCAAAAGGAATTAACCTCAAATACTCTTTCACAAGGCCATTCCTTTGTTCTTCACATATGCTAAATTTATTAATATTATAATACTATTTAGAAAATAATTGTTGCAAAATATTGGGCAATACAAAAATAGAGCGAAAAATGAATATAATAAAATGGAATGCACCTACATCCCTTGAAACTCAAAACATTTATGTATGCGTCAAGTGTATTATGATCAGCCATGGCCATGACTTGATGCCGCTACAGAACTATGCCCTAAACGTTAAAGTATTGTTGTTAAAAAGGTAAAGCAATTTTTAGCTGAAATCGAAATTTCTTGTACCCTCAAATGTAAGTGAAAATAATATATGTCAATTATGTCGTAATAAATATCTTTTTTTTAAGATCTGTGATGAAAATAACACCAACCTCGCTAAACGTAACATAGTCACCGTCTTCCAGACCATGGCGAGTGTCATCCAAACAAGTAACAACTGCTTCATACTCATGAGTGATAACAGCCACCATAGCAGATGCAGGGTTTTCACCAGTTACATCTAAGACTGTAAATTCTGGACCAAAATCGCAGAAAACTTGTGAGAACAACCCCCTGGTATCAGCAATGACCAAGGCAATGTTGTTAGCATGTGTGATGGCAGCCACGCGCTGTTGTTCCGCCCAGGAGGCTTGAGTGAGCACCACGACACGGAACTTTTTCAAGAATTCTTCGGTTAAAGGTCCGGTATAAGCTGTAGTTGGTACATAATGATTTAATTCAGCAAGTTGTTCACATGAGGCAACAGCTCTGTTCTGACCTATGGTACTTTCAGACAAATAAAATTGGGACGATAAATCTGCAATGGTACAATTTCTATCATCATGAAGAGTGACAGACTTGACACCTCCAAGAATCACGTTTTTTGCAACTTCCACGCCGAGACCACCTAGACCAGATATCAAGACATCGGAGCTAGCCATTCTACGCATAGCATCGTGTCCCAGTACGTAAAGCTGTCTGGAATATAGACTTTCATCGATTTCATCTTCCACACGCGCTCCATTGTTCGCCATTGCTGCAGATTTGCAACGGGTCTCTCCTGTATTTAGCTTCCGCTTTTTCGCCGGGGGGTCAACGGAATTATCGGCGACTTCAGCACTAGACATCGGGCACGAACGCGCACAATTTTGGCAGAATTTTGCTTTGTGTTCTCCGGCACAATCAAGAAAGAGTCTTCAAATAATTGCGAACGACATTCGCTCTTCGCTTCTATGAAGGCCCGCTTACTCACTGTCATGAACTTAGGTACAAAGCAACGTGGAAAAATGTCTGCGGAAGTGGCTTCTGTCGTTTTATTTTATATAATCTATTCTGTATAAAAGAATACTATTAAAATTGATAAAATCTGTTTTTATTAATGGAATATTCCCCAATGAAAGCACAATATGTTATTTATAACTCATATTGAAGTTATATTTTTAAGTAAATTAAAATAATGACGCATCAACTTCAATCGAAATATAAAATATTTGAAGAATATATATATCATCAAATCTCTGTTTTCCTCTAATTATTTACGGTATTGAAACTCGTGTGTAAAATTTTTTAAGTTTTTAATATAATTTTTTTGTAAAGTTAATTTGTTGTAAACCCAATTTTTGCTTAATCATGTTGCCTTACCATTTCTCACTGTATTTATAAACTTACAGATTCACTATAATATAAAATGTAAGTGAAATATTTATTATAATAATTAATAATATTTTTTGGTATATATGTTAACATATTCTAAAATAAAAAAGAAGAATTTATTAACATACTAAAATCGATATTTCAACACTAATCGAGTTTTCGTAGTTAACAAACTTCAGACCAAATAATCCAATTGTTCGTTCATTTCTTTCTTTCTTCATTCATTGCTGTCGTTCTTGTCGCATACCTATTGTAGGCGAATTTGACGTTCGTTTATTTTGTTGTCATGTGTTATCGGGAGTGAAAGGACGTTGTGGTGGGTTATTTTCAACAAAGAAGAATCATATAGCTTTCTGTGAACAGAATGATTGTCGTGTAAACTAGTAATTAGTGCTAAGGATCTTGAATCCTATTTCAATTAGAGACGTCCAGTTTAGTGATCTTGGAATCATGGTGCAAGAATACGTTTCCCCTGTCAGGGTTCACAAATATTCGTTCGAAATGGTGATGGCTGTGAGTATTTGCTTTTTCTTACTCTTTTTTGTCTATCATTTGTTCGATTGGTTGCTGATAGTAGATCATTAACTATCAGAAAAATTATAGTGATAATAATGAAAGTTGCTTGCTTTGACTACATGATATGTGCTATACTGGAATAAATTATTAACAATACTAACGAAGAATATCGTTTCGACCTTACATACTTTTTTTTTTATTCATACTCCTGTAAAGTATTAAGCCAAATTTGCAGGAATCTGAAATATCAAGTTAATTTCAGGTATTGCTCTGAAAGTAAAGCAATATAGTGGAGAAATGAAATTTTATGTTACATTAATCTTGGTTAAATAGTAAATACGTTTTTTTATTATTTGAAACAGATTTATGTTAAAGTAATCTTATCAATAAAATATAGGTTGTATCTTATGCAAAAAAGTTAAACTTGTATATCTTAGCATACTAAAAAAACTAGAATTTGGCTCTTATCAAGTGATATAATAAATATCAGCAACTAATCTGATTTGTCAAGCAAGTAATTGTTTTTGTCTGACATATATACCTAATAGTAAATAGTATGAGAATATCAGTATTGACATTTATAAACAGTAAAACCTGATTATGTAAGGATAAGAAGAAAGGAGAAGGTGTTAAAGAGGTTTTATGTTGCATATTCAATTTCCTTACATACATTTTTGCATAAAAATAAAAACTTAACATTTAACATTTTGTGTGATTTTTAATGCATTCAAGATGCGCTGTTGATTTTTTCTACATACTTAAAAATATGACATACCAAATTTCCTGGGACCCATTTATCAATAAAACATGACTGTTTATTAATATTCCCAATTGATAAACATATTTTTTTTTTTTGATAAACAAATGGCAGTTTTTTGGCAGTCAAACTAGTCATTTTTAACATATGAAAAAAAAAATATGTAATAACGATGGACATATTAATGAACCCCTATGTAATGAGATACATTAAACACCACCTATCAATTATAAAACTTCAGATGGTTAATAACATTTATATATGGGATGAGTAGATACGAGAGAGGTAATGAAATCCTCATCTATCACTAACATCAACTACCACCTCCAATTATAATCTGCTTACAGACGGTTTATCAATTGCTACATCTTGGACAAAAGTTTAGTAGGATATAAAAAAATTAAGCATTACCTCACAGAAGACCGGTGTGAAGTGGAAATATAATACTTTCCCGTTTTGTCTGATGAGTGAGGTAGCCACAGCCCAATTTCAAATAACGCATCTGCAAACCCTCGGTTGTAGCAGATGTCCATGGGCGGTGGTATTCACTTAACATCAGGTGAACCACCTGCTCGCTTGGCAAATTTTCACATAAAAAAAAACTTTAAAAATATATCTATCATTTATAAATATATATCATTCAATTTGTAACACTATAATGTTTGTATAAAAATTTGATCTCAACAGAAAATTTCCATGTCCATTTATTTATATAGTATTATTTGTATACTAAATAGGCAGGTCCGTCCGGGTAAATATCACGATCTCACAGAAGACCGGCGTAGTGGAAATTTAATACTTCTGCGTTTCGTCTGCTGAGAGAGGTAGTCGGGGCCCACTTTAATAAAAGGTGGCAATGCATCTGCACCATAAGGTGTTGCAAATGTCCATGGGCGGGGGTTATCACTTAACATCAGGTGAACCTCCAGTTCGATTACCTCCTTCTCACACATAAAAATAAGCGCCATAAACAATTTAACATTTTAAGATTTTTGAGTAATGGAGTGATCTGTTATTACCAAATAAAAATACACGTATATTATACCAATTGTACCGGTTAATCTGTGTAGAGGTGCTGAAACGCGTCATGCACACAGACGAAGCCGCGCTAATCGGCGTGTATGCTCAACCGTTTAGCGAGTGATTGCTGGCGCACATGGCGGCTTCGTCGTCACATTGGTACGAGGAAAAGCCGTGTGCCCTTGGCGGATTGTTTTGTGTATTTGACATTGTCGAGTGTGTTTATACTTAATTTTCCTCCATTCTCACGTCCCTCGAGGCAGTGTATCGGACGTTTTTATAAATTTACAATGATTTCTGAAGCCCATTCAGGCTTACGGGGCTTGCCTTGCTCGACTGAGACTGCTCGGGTGAGTCTTCTTTTACGCGTGCTGTGTCTTTTTCTTCAGATAGTTTCCAAAATTCAAAGCGAAAATACCATACAACAGAGATTGATAGATTTTAGGGTGGCAACTGCTGTTTGATATATTTGATCTATGCTAACCCTTACATCAGAAATCATATTAGGTATATTTTCCGGAGTACCTGATAAAATTAAGAAAACGTAATAAATGATCATGTTTGCCCTCGGCAATGTCTGTGAGAATGACATCTGAGATCATGTTCCGAATCCTCGTGAATTTCAGGATTGTCTACCTACCACCCATAATCCATTTAGTTATACGATGGTTATTAAGATGTTTTCACATAAATATTAGATGTTTTCATATAAATAGTTTTGATAGCAACGAATATAGAGCTCGTCCCATGATTTTTCGCAGGGTCGCTTGATTACCTAAAAGTGAAAGAGACGCATATTCGATCTTCATAATGGAAAACTGCGACAGTTGCTTATTGAATGGATAATTATCGAATTTGTATTCGCGTTGCTCCTAACTAGACAAGCGTCGAAACTCAGCCAAACTTGGACTCGCCGTAATCGCTGAAGCGATAAATATTTATTCGTAAATGTTTTTGGTCAACGAATATCGTCTATGACGCAAGCGACCGTGCAAAAAGGGTGTATGAAAAGGACGCCTATGTTCCTAAACCTGCTGCTAGCTTACAGCTAGCACTGGCTCCAGCTTATTTGGCGCTGGACGAATGACCTGAATGTCTTTTTAACTAAACATTGATCGCAAAATTAAATCCTAATGTATAAGGATTATGTTGGCGCTTCGAAAAGTTTTTGTATGATATACCTACATAAATCTTGAAAGTGAGGTATCTAATTATTTTAATAGGCCACTAAAGTTTGACGTGCAGAGTTAAAGACTTAGGTTAGCCTGTCACTCGTCATGTCCGCTTTACATCAAGTACAAGAACAAATCTCTAAAACAAGTCAAACCAAATCAAATCAATTTTTCATCGAAATAAGAAACATGTATTTCGTCTATCGATAGTCATTTTTCAGTCTACCATCATCTTTTTCCTCAGACATGAACATTGCATTAAAATATTAAACCTATTTATATTTTTTATTAGAAATAGCTTGGGAGCGATCATCAAATTCCCAGCGGTTATTATCATTAATGTATTCACTTATATTAAATTAACTAATTTTTTAAAGTTTAGTTCTTTATTAAATAGACAGACTTCGCACATTAACAGGGATTTTGATGTAGAATTGCTTACTCTATGGAGTCTAGTAACGTGTTTTTTATTTACATTATGAGTATTTTTATTAAAATTATTAATGTTTCTACGTACAGAAGTTATTACATTTTCATATACTTTATCTTGAGAGGCCAAGGTTAAAATATTTCTTTAAAATTCTCTCTCAGAGATGCTTTCGAATTTCGATTATGAATCACAAGCGCCATTAAAATCGCTACAATAATTTATTTTCCGTTTCAGTGACACAGCCCAGCCCGGCTTTCCTTAGCATTTTTCCAAGGCGAATTGAAATCTATTGTAATGCAACTATGGATTGTTTTCCACCGAGCCAACGTGTCCAATTCGGCCGGAAGGATCTTGTTAATGATTTCACTGGTTGCTTTTAGTCTCATAACGGCTGGTTATATCGTGCGATTTTCGATCTTATTTTCTTGCTGGTTTAGTTGAAAATCGTTTTTATCCCCCTAACTGCCTTATACTCCCGTTCAAGCGATTTTAATTTTAGTTTCGTTCTCTACAAAGTTTTGTTTCGCACGGTATGAATTTTCGGAGATTTTGATCAATTTAATACTTTAACGCGTGTTCGTTATGGTCGAATTTGTATCATTCTCGGGGCTTATTGCTCCGGGTGGGGTCGTTGACCCGTCAGCTGTGCTCCTCGGTGGGGACATCTTATCTTGGGAAGCAGGGCGTAGCAACATAAAAAATGCTCGACCACATAACTAAAAATGTTTTTTCTTTTCGTTAATTACGCATGCGTCACTTATTCTTATGGTGTGACAGAGGTGGTAAGGAGAAATACATTTTTTAGAATTGGTTTTCAATAAAGTAACGCACGCAAAAACTATGGTAAGCAATTATGGCCGCAATTATTTGCTAACAACCAGATTTGTTGAAACATGTCTTTAAAGTTTTTTGCCACTTTTTGCGTGTGTCGGTGTGCTTGAAATCGTCGACTGTTCCTGACCCTTTACCGTCATAAATTACGATAGATGATTTTTATCCGTGTAAGCAAAACTTCAACGATTCGTAAACCCAAAGGTGCGAAAAATTATATTATTATATAATTATCCGATATACGCTAATACGTGCTGATATTGAGTTTGACGATTCGGCTGGCTTCATTTTAATCAGATACGCAAATTGTCGTTTTTATAGCACAGTGATTATGCATTTATGAAACTTATTTACGGATTTATCGCGGTTTATTTTAATTTTAAACTCTCAAGGTTTCGAACTACCTACCTAACATATTCATGGTCACAGTAGAGTGCGGCCCAAATTAGTCAAAATACTTTTATACAAATGTGTAATATTTGTATACCACAATATATACACATTTGAGTAATTATTATGTAATTATGTTTCTTAAGTTTGAGAAGAGAATATGAGAACAAATATTAGTGTATATTTATAAACGTATATAGAAACATATGTAACCTATATATGTAATATATAAAATTCTTGTGTCACAGTTTTAGTGTTTATACTCCTCCGAAACGGCTGGAACGATTTTGATGAAATTTTATATGTATATTCACTATGTATAAGAATGGATTTATAATGTTTTTTTTTCTATCCTACAAATAATTTATATGGCAAAACAACGTTCGCCGGATCTGCTAGTATGTATATAAATATGTATATCACTACATAGTATAAAACAAAGTCATCCCGCTGTCTGTCTGTCGCTATGTATGCTTAGATCTTTGAAACTACGCAACGGATCTTGATGCGGTTTTTTTTACTAGATAGAGTGATTCAAGAGGAAGGTTTATATGTATAATACATTGCACCAGTGCGAAGCCGGGTGGGTCGCTAGTTCCCCATAAACATAATTATAATCAATTTGCTCAAAGATTACAATAGAAGCGATTTCACAACAATGTCCTTGCAAGTAAGCGAACTCGACGACGGATTCGCCTTCGTTATGACGCGCTTTTGCTTTTGGGGTACTTTCACAATGTTTGCAAAGACCGATTCAAGGAGAACAGTTGCGTACTAAGTGTGGAATCGTCCCTGCTACGGAGCTGTGAGATCAATGGAGAAGAAAGGTACATTAAACCGTGCATTTTAGATAGTGATTTTATTGTACGAAATGAAATGTAGTAAATGTTGTAATTAGTAAATGAGTAAAATGGAACCCTTCCACGTCTCTGGGATTAAATTCCCGTCGTATGTATAAGTAGATTATTTGTTGCAATCATATACGAGGACAAGTATCCAGATCTGGAGTAATGAGATTGCCAAAAATGAATGGTTAGGGTTTACCAACTAACACAACGATGCTTTCCGGCAGGTGGATTGGGAGTATAGGGAATATAATAAATATTTCCAAACAACATCGTACGAGAAATGGATACGACAGTATCCAATGAAATAAATCACCCCCTCTGTAATTTCTCCCTTAATTTGGAACGTAATGGGTTGGCGAAAAGCTGCCGACATTAACTGTCTACCAGCTGTCTGTCCCGTTCAGTTTGTGTTTGTTTTTTTTAAATTCATTAGGTCCCACCCAACATCGGCTGTTTCGCCGGTAGTTTGATATAACTATAAAATTTGAACATCACAACAGAGATGAAAATTTGCGCGTGATTTAAATTTAATGCGGGCATTTAGAAATGGCCCGCTGGTACCTCGTTGCCGAAAAGCTGTAGAGTATAGAGGAGCCGTGATAGCTTACGCCCGGTTTCTGAAACACTGATCAATGTAGATGTCAATTAATCAGCTATGGAATGCTTTTAACTCCATTGATAGAACGACTCTGCTGAACGAAGTGGCTAACCATACACCAGAAATATGTCACTATGTTTGGCAATGTTACAGTGAAAAGAGTAATTTATTTTATGAAAACCATATTATTGATTCTGCTGTCGGCGTTCAGCAGGGAGATCCGCTAGGACCAGCATTATTTAGTTTGGGAATTAATCCAATTATTTCAAAATTGAAATCTAAACTTAATGTCTGGTACCTAGACGATGGTACTCTGGGAGGTAAAGTTGACGATGTACAAAGTGATCTTATTGAAATTATTAGACAATTTAAAAATATCGGTCTCGATTTAAATAATTCCAAATGCGAACTTTTCTTTTCCGAAAAGATTTCTTTTCCGACAAAATCATTTTGACCCAAAATTTTAGCTCTATCATACCGGGAATTAACGTAGTCCGTTCAGATTCACTTTACCTCTTAGGTGCTCCTTTGTTGATACCAAGTTTGGAACCTCATTTAAAATTAAAGTTAAGTCAATTTTTAGATCATGTCAATAATTGTTTTTACTAAATTCGCATATTGCGCTTACTATTTTGCGACATTGTATTCTTGTACCTAAATTTACGTACCTCCTTCGCTCGAGTCCAGTTTGGAAATGCGGTGACTTTTTGAACGAAATTGATTTCCATCTTAAATCAGCTCTAGAAAAAATTCTAAATTTATCTCTTAATGAATTAAGCTGGACTCAAGCTACGCTGCCAATTCGTTTTGGTGGGTATCGGTGTAAGGAAAATTTCTAGTGTCGCTCTACCTGCCTTCCTTGCTTCCGTGCATAGCGTAAATAATTTATGTAATAACATTCTTAATCACGATTCAGAACTTTCCGATGCAGAGGAGGCAAGGATGTCTTGGCTGTCTATCTGTCCCAACGAAAATATCCCACTGGAAGTAAACCTACAAAAACAGTGGGATGTTCCTTTGGTGCGGAGAGAACAGAGAGATACGTTTCAATCTTTAGAAAGTAATTTAGAGCGTGCCCGTTTCCTAGGAGTCTCATCTAAAGAATCGAGTTATTGGCTTCACGCTTTACAATCAAGTAACTTGGGCACATTACTTGACGATGAAAGCTTACGCATTGCTGTAGGAATCCGTCTGGGGGCACCGATTTGTCAACCACACCAATGCCCTTGTGGTGTCAGTGTAGACAAATTTGGTCTCCACGGGCTTTCTTGTCAAAAAAGTGCTGGCCGTCTTTCTCGCCATGGTTCCCTGAACGACATCATCCGTAGGGCTCTTGTTTCCATCAATGTTCCATCTATTTTAGAGCCCTGTGGCATTTTACGCGACGACGGTAAGAGACCCGACGGTTTAACATTGATCCCTTGGGAGAGAGGCAAAGCCCTTGTTTGGGACGCCACTTGTGTAGACACTTTGGCTGCCTCTCATCTAAGGGGTACTTCGGTCAGGGCCGGGGCGGCATCGGAGGCAGCTGAAGTAAGTAAATGGCGCAAATATGAGTCTTTATGTTCAGATTATATATTTGTGCCATTTGCTGTTGAAACATTAGGTCCGTGGGGTGCCCACACATCAAATTTTTTTAAAAGTTTATGTCCTAGGCTTAACGCCGCGGCTGGTGACAAGAGAGCTGGTTCTTTTCTCGCGCAAAGGTTAAGCATAACTATTCAGCGAGGAAATGCAGCTAGCGTTCTTGGCACCATGCCGCGTGGATTAGGTTTATTAGATAATATGTAATTTTAGATAGATTTAATCTTGTAAATATTAGATCAATAAAGATTGTCTTTTAAAAAAAAAAAAAAAAAAAAATTAATCAGCTGTCAAATGAATTTCAAATTTCATTTTAGTTGCCAAAAGCATGTTTAAAATCTTTTAATTGATCATTCTGATCATAAATAAGATCATTCTGGTCAATTCAGAGAGTTTAACCATCCTTTTGGTACGTAAATTGTAATTTGAAATCCATTTGACAGCTGATTAATTGACATCTACGATGATCAATGTTTCAGAAACCGGGCGTTAGTGTCCGGGCGCTCGCCTTTAATTCAATATACTCGAGCAACCTTAGTTCTATCCCCGATGCTGGCACCAATGAAATTTTTAATTTTAAGTGCTGAATCATCACGTGCTGAAACATCGAAGTGGTGAAGGAAAACATCGTGAGGAAACCTGTATATTTTTGAAATAATAACAAAAAGAAAAATATTTCGAAGATATGTGAAGTCCGCCAATCCGCAGTGGGGCCGCGTAGTGGACTATGCCCTGACATCCTCTGTACAGAGGGGCATGTATAGGCTGATACTTTTATATAAAATCACTAGAACGAATACTATCGATTGCATATATATCCAAACGCAAAGCCACAGGTGTTGCGCTCGTATGCGTTAATGATGATAAACCATCAAAATACATCTTGATCGTGTTAAAAATTTGTATTAAAATAACAAATCACCAAATGAAATCAATACAAGCCCTGATGGATTGCCAACGCTTGCCAACATTAAAAAAGTGGGCACCTGCTACCTCACTCACTAGACAAAACGCGAAGATAAAATACTTCCACTTCATGGCAGACTTCTGTGAGGCCGTAATACATTACCGGACGAGCCTGCCCATTCGTGCAACAGCAGAACCTGCTACATAGCCCTACCACAGTAGATAGACGAATTATATTTATTTATCTTACAAAGGACAGCAGAATGAGATTACTCTAGCCAGGAGAGGTGTACTACATATAGCATAAGTCAAAGGGTAAAACAGGACCCTATTATTAAGACTTCGGTGTCTCTCTGTCTGTAACCAGGCTGTATCTCATCGACCGTGATAGATTTTCACATATGATGCATTTCTATTGCCGCTATAACAACAATAATAATACCCAAAAAAAAACAGAATAAATAATATTTAAGTGAGGCTCCAATATACCAGACATGATTTTTTTTGGCGTTTTTATAGATGAAAGGTTCCCTCCCCTTCGTGCGCGAGTCCGACTCGAACTTGGCCGGTTTTTTGAAGTATCCATAAGTGTGATGGTCATTTTCAGCGAAGGTTTCGTATACCACTTTGATGTTTAACCGCCGTGGCGCATGCGTGACGCTCACTGCCCCTCACCCCTCCGTTTACCGCAGACACGACTTGTTACAAAACCTCCAATTATCGGATTGGATCACCGAAAGCGTACAATATCTGTTCGTAATCTACTCGTTACTCAATTCTATGGCCGGTTGTGTCTGCTCAACAATTGTTCCGTTTGTAATTTTGTATGTATGCACACACCATATACCACGTGGCGCTACTAACGCGAACATAAATGAATACACATATAAAGGATAACTTTTTAAAATTTTGTTAAACATTTACTTTCTGTAAATATCAATTATTGAGAGTTATTAAAATTTCCAAAAATAAAAAACTTTAGAACATCTTTACGTATAAAACCGTAACGCAAATGCTATGTGTGTCGAACCAGCCATTAGGCCATTATTGATTTTTATAAAAATATATGATCAGGGCATTGTAAAGAATAACTGTTTTGATTAAATTTTAATTACGTCTGCCGTTCAAGTCAATTTTTTATATGTACGTCGTTACGATACGTGCGATAAACTAATTGGATCATCGAGTAGGGACGCAAGGCTTTATTACTTTAAGGGACATTCCTGTTATATAATTTCATTCATATTTTAAATTAATTCTGTGTTTCATATGGACGAAGACTGTGCTTATGAAATGATTAATACACATATTGTAAGTCTTGTAACGGGTTCTGTTGGTAATTCTGCGTTCTAATCTTCTTCACCCAGGACGTATCAGAGTAAAAAAATCTGATATGTCCTGGGTGAGGATTGGTCATTCTCTTATCCAGACTTTTGAGCTATACGTTTAATAACTGTTAGCCATTGCTAGTGTTTTCACATCCTTTTCGAAGAGAACACTTACTATTTACATCAATAGCCCAGTTTTTCTAAAAAAAATAACAAAATAACAAACTTTTTACTGTGGTATAGCCACGCAGCAGCCTCGGCTGTTGCACGAATGGGCAGGCCCGTCCGGGTAAGTACCACGACCTCACAGAAGACCGGCGTAAAGTGGAAGTAATAAATACTTTCGTGTTTCGTCTGGTGAGTGAGGCAGCTGGAGCCCAGTTTTCAAAATGTTGTCAACGCATCTGCAACCCTCGGGTGTAGCAGATGTCCATGGGCGGCGGTATTCACTAAACAACAGATGAACCGCCTGCTCGCTTCTCAACTTTTCACATAAAAAAAAAATAACAATATCTTGAAATGTAATGAAAATAAGGAATGAATATATATAGGGAAAATTGCTAAGGCTACTTGAAACTTTTTTTTTAGTTGAAGATTAATTAGTAATAATAAACATGTATACTTCTTCAATATGCACGGTATACTAAGGTATACTAAGGTATACCGCAAGCGCAAGAACAATAAAAGAAAAACTGGATTTAAGCGAAAACATAAACAGGATTTATTTAATGCGTGACAACCCTAATTGGCGTGACATTTGAACCAGGTGTCGAGCGGTTATTTCATTGCATGTTATTGTATCTGTGCTGAAGACCTCTTATCGGCCTCGACGACCATCTTGTCGCTAATCACGCAGAAAACGCAAATGTGCCGACGAAGCATTTTATCTTATTTGAGCAATTATAACAATATGCTGAAATCAATCACGATGATGGCTAATTAAGAAACGTGTCTCGTAATTGGTTCGCATCGGTCGTTAATGGTTACGGTGACATTTAGGGATTCCCGTTGGTGTTAAAGTTATTAATTTATGAGCAGAAGAAATCTAATTAAAAACGGTACTGTTAAGGTTTTTATCTCGTTTTGGAGTGCCAATCCAGGTTCTTTGTAGAATATTAGAAAACGTTAATAATCTATATTAATACGTGAAGCTAAAACTTTGTACCCCTTTTTACGATAATTGCGCGGGCGGAGGAGTATGAAATTTACCACACTTATAGTTTAATATAGACAAGGAGTGCAGAATGCTTATTTAATTAAATTATGCATAAAAGATACATTAATTCATAAAATCGTAATCCAATAAAAAAAACTTTACACCAACACTGGGCGACCACTGGTAAATATTAATATGCGTATTCAGTCAGTTCATTTATATACTTCGTAAAGCAATAAGTATATAAAAATGAAAAGAGATAATAATTAGTGACTTCTGGCCGTACAATAGACCTATTGTCAACGAGATTACGGAAATGCGTTGCGTAGGTGTGTGTTGCACTTACTTATCACGTCTTCAAATATTGTTACAAATTATAATAATAGAAAAGCATAAACAAATGATTTTAGTATGACAAGAATGTGTTCTATATTAGTTATAAACAAATGCAGAGTCATATTTTTAATTGAGGGTTGCTTATGCTGTTATGTACATGGCAATAAACCAGTGATTCTCAACCACTATGCCGCGGCACTTTTGTGTGCCGCCAAATTTCAAAAGTGTGCCGCCAAATTTTGCACATATATAATAATGTTAATATTATTAAATTATATCATTTAAAAAGAAAAATATTAGGCATTAGCCAACATTAAAACTAAAAAAGATCAAGATTGTTAAATGTAGAAGACGATATGAGAGTAGCATTGTCATTTTTACTACCAAATGTAAATGAAATTATCAAAAAACATCAAGCTCAAATTTCGCATTAAAAATATTTTTATTATTAGCTTGTAATTAATCCCTTAATAAACGTTTAGTTATTATTGTAGTATATATTAGTTTATTTCGTATATTTAAAATTTTTGTCATAAACTATTTATGCAGTGTGTTGTAGTAAGTAAATAATTTTTATCTTTTTCTTTGTGTGCCGCCAAATTTTGAAATCGTTAAATATGTGCCGCAACAAAAAAAAGGTTGAGAATCACTGCAATAAACCAACGCTTAAACAAGTTTATTATTTGTTAACGTGGGGGAAATGCCAACGCATAGCCGTCCTCGTGGGAGCAAGGCGGCTTATGTCGGATTCGCACCGACTAAAACCCAAGACGACCCCAGACGGTCGGAGAAGACGCATCTGGAATCCTACGGGTGTAGTAAATGTCCACGGGCGGCGGTTATCAACTAATATCAGCTGAGCCTTCAGCTCACTTGCTATGTTCTTACATAGAAATTAAAAATTGTGAACAAAAAATCTATAAATACCCATGATTATTTATCTATTTCGAGAGTGGAATACAAAAGTCAGACTTGATCTCTAAGCACTACCCTTAACTGTCCAATATAGAAATTGCCAATGCATTATGAAAATTGCTCGTGTCCACTTCACAGACAGCTTCATCCCTTGAACCACTCATGGGTTGTACTTATCGAAAATCGATCGAGCCCACTTAATGAAATTTTAGGTAGCATAGATTGAACTACTTAAACCTCAAGGTCGTAGACGCTTATTAAATATTCATAAGCAAAAAATAAGTGCCCATTATTCAATTTAGCCTCTTTTGAATGTCACAATCCACGAATTTCTAAAGAAGTTTAACTCTTTGTTAAATGTTTAAAATCTTTTTAGGGTTAGGGAACATATTACTAAAACTCTGCTGTCTGTCTGTCTGTCTGTCTGTCTGTCACCGGGCTATATATATCTCATGAACCGTGATAGTTAGACAGTTGAAATTTTCACAGGATGATGTATTTCTGTCGCAGCTATAACTAGAAAAGAATAAAACAATATTTAAGTGGAGCTCCCGTACAACAGACTTGAATTTTTTGCCGTTTTTATAGATAATGGAACGGAACCCTTCGTGCGTGAGTTCAACTCGCACTCGGCCGGTATTTTAAAGCCCTCATATTGAAAATGTTCATGGAACGACGTAGTCAGTTGTCATCAGTTAACCCGTTGTTCTTGTGACCTTTTCTGTATCATTGATTCCCTCACATGAATGTTCTTAGATTCGACGCAGACGAGCATCAGTGAGTTCTTTAGGAAATCCCTTCCAACGCACCGAGAGTCGCCAAACTGAGCGGGTTTCAGCAGTTCAAATTCCATAATACTTCCAATCTTGTGCGTAACTTTGGTCAGCGTACCTTTGGAAAGTTTCTCTGCTGATACAGGAAAGCGGCAGTTTCGGATCAAACATAAATTAGTTCAGTTAGACTGCGTAGAATATGTATTCTTATTTAAGACAATTAAATGTATACGTTTTTACAAAAAAATTAGTTCACATCGTTCAAAATGAAAAAAATCAGCTGGCAAATAAAAAAAAATAATAAAGAAACGTTTGTGTGTTGAAGGCTATTATAATATTAGTGATTATTTAAATGGTAAAACATTCTGGAAATGAATTGGTCGCTCCATTATAAACACGTTTCTTTGTCAAATAATCTTTAAAGAAAATTGTCTCGCTGAGTTTCTTTCCTCGGTTCTTTTCGGGTCAGTGGCTTTTCTTTTACGAACCGGTACTAGTATTTTGAAAATCAATAAGGAGGTTGTATTCACCACTAGAATTCTACATTATCTCAGAGTAAGATAGGCTATATTATAACTAGAAATAATTAGGGATCTGTACTAAAACTTCAATAATGTAACCCAAGGTGTAAAAAATAAACGCCCATCTCTGCGAAGATGAGACGAGACGCTAGAATATATAAAGAATAAAGGTATTTGGATAAAGATACATATTTGAATTTCGAACTTACAACTTTCGAACTTACTTATAACCGATGCAAACGTGGTGAGTGATATACCGTCGTGGTGCCGCAACACGCCGATTTCACGTCCTACAGTAGCGGACGTTTCCACAGTTCGCTCGACGAGGCACTTTGCAGTACGGCGATGTCGAAAGGTCGGATGCTGGCGTCGGTCGGCCATTGCACCGTTCTGTGGCTCAAGGCAGAACTTATTGTTAGTAGGAGGAGGGTTTTGTGATTGGAAACAAAACACTAGCTTGTAAGTGAAGGTACTATGAAGGAATACACTTTCGCAGCATCTGGCGTTGCGAATGTCTTTAGATGGCGGTAACAACTTACTATTAGGTAAGCCGTTTAGGCTCTAGGCTTAGGATAAGTTTAGTTTACTTCCCTTAGTATGAATTATTTACGTTTAAAGAAGACCACTTAATAAGGTTGTTTCGGCGGAATTCCTAAGGCTAGCTTTGACAATTTACTGGAAACATGGGTCACCCTAACATTTACGTTACTAGGTAGGTGATAATTAGGCTTCAATTCAAATTGTTTACCATTTTTATGTGAGAGATTGATAACAATGAGAACACTGGCATATTGTGTAGATAAAATTTGTAGAATCTTATCAAATCGTATATGTAAACTCCCAGGTTAGCCCTTTTTCGAAAGGGAGTTAAGCATAAAACCTTTACCAGCAATCCTCCTTCGCTGCTTCAATATCGCTATTACTGTGGGTTATTGCGCTTAGGTTAGGTCGCGAACTATCTGCTATGCATGGATGAAGTTTCCATCCTAGAGTGCAGTTTCAATTCCACTCCATCCTCTTGGGCTTTTCCTTCAATCTTTCCAGTATGTAAGATTTTTTAAAGAATTTCCCTCATAGTTGTCAACTAAATTAATGTAAATAAACATAATTTAAATAGCACCAGCTTTGAATGCAGATACTTTGTACATGGCACTTGTGTAATGTTAGTTGAAAAACGTGGCGCCTGGAATTGCACCTTGACCGTGAGCCAAAAATATGCAAACAGTGTTTTTTGTAGTGCTATGGGTTACAGCATACTGGTAGTTAAATAAACAGATTACGCGCGAAGAGCCGAACGCGTCTGGGTATAAATAATCAACGCTGCTCTGAAGGTCGGACTTTTTAATGTAATCGAGATATGACCCGACATTAAAGGCTCTTTCCAAACACACTATACGGTCTTTGAACATTATACATCATTGTTATTCGCATACATTTACCGATGTATTATCGATCGGCTCCAAATTTCAGACCAGCAGCTCGGTTCACTCTTGCGATACATTTCGTAAAACATTCTCCCGTTCCGCTTTTGTTCTTGTAGAAACTGCTCGGATTCATACTAGAGCGTCGATGGACAACGAAAACGAATGTCGTCGTCATTTGGCGAGCGAACCCCGCATAGCTGAGCGCATCGTGTTAAACGATTGTCGAACTTTGGAAGGATGTTATGAATAACTTTTGAATTAAACATTCGTTTACAATGTACAGATAAACGACTTTTAAAGTGATTCTTAATACAACCGATGTTTTTGCTTTCAGAGATGAAATGTCACCCCAACATTTCTTCTCTTCATTTTATAATTTCTTGTACTACAAGACAGGTTAAAATTGACACATTCTGCGTAGATCGGACACAAAATTAAAAGTTAAGAATTTAAAAAACTGTCGGTAGCCCAGGTTAATTATGACATGCAGACGTCAAACGCCTCTGTCCCGCGACCATGAACGCTGTAAAGGGTTCGCAACGTCGGGAAATAAAATTTAAAAATAAACCTGATAAATCCGCTAATATACATAATACAATTCTCTTAATTTTCTAAACATCGCTATAATGTTGTAGTTAGCGTTTTAACATCAACGGCGGTAAAGGATTTGTTTATTCATCAGTAATAGCATCTTGATCTATTGAGTTTCTCGCCAACTCTTTCTCTCAACAGAAAGTTCTTTCCGAACCGGTTGTAACTTACGGACATACGTATCAATTTTTATTTAAAATTTATTATATTCGACGTTTCATAAGATCGCGCAAGCGTCTATTTGATTAAAGATATTTCGGATTAAAATTTTTAACCGAGCTGAATAAAGAAGGAGGTTCTCAATTCGACTGTATTTTTTTATGTTTGTTACCTCAGAACTTTCGACTGAGTGAATCGATTTTGACGATTCTCTTTTTGAAAGCTGGTGCTTCCCATTTGGGTCCATGTTCATCTCATTGGTATTGGATCTTGGGCTCCGGAGAGACTTAGTTAACTCTTGAAAATCAATTATAAAATGAATACAGAGCGAGATATTTGAAGTCTGTTCTGAGTTACGTTAATAAAAATTGTCTTGTGAATTTTGCATTTGTTTGCTTTTGTTGCAGGCGTACGAGAGGCGGTTCCCCAACTGCCCCCAGATCCCGGTGGTGATCGACTGCGTGATCACCGAGGACAGCTGGTCCGCGGACGACTCGCAGCGCTACACCACCAGGAGGTGTCAGCTGAACGTGGACGCGCCCTATCTGCTAAAGAAGGTGACCTTTCATTGTCATGGGGCACGGGCAGTGTTGACTTCGCTGTTAGCCCGGCGGCTTTGACAGCTTCGGCGTAAAGGTCCAATTGGGGTCGAACAATATAGCTGGTGCACGACGACGACACGTACATACCTGAGGCGGTATCGCTTCTTGCTATCATGTGGGACTATGACCATCAGATGTGGCAGGGCCACGCGTGAGTTTGCTGTTCCACGAATGGGCAGCTCCGTCCGGGGAAGTACCACGACCTCGCTGTAAGCAATATCTTGGCAACTGCGCCACGGAGTCACGGAGTAGTATTTGCATGAAATACTAGAAAATTCACAAAAATCCGGTCGGGCCGGCCGCACCATACCCAGGACAAGCAAAGACCTTCACCATAGTAATAGCGGGTGTCCAAGTTCGATGAACCCTCTCACAGCCAAATTCCGACAGATGATCGGCGTGGACTACGTGTACTTCATCCAGAAGAACCACCTAGACCTGAAGAACAGGGTGCTGGAGATCGAGGCAACCAACGAGTCCTTCTCCTCAAGGGTCGGCGTCGTCGAGAAGTGCAGATATTACGTGAGTCAATTCATTTGCGTCCCTTTCTAGCATTGAACTGACATAGCTTCCTTCAACGTTGTCTCAAGAGCCTTAAATGTGTTTAATCGTGGTAGTAGTAGCGTGGAATAGTTGTTTTCTCTCGCCGATGAGATTGGAACCAGCAATAACAGATACGATGGCACCAGCTAATAGCCATTATTTGACGGAGCTGTGATCTTTTTCAGCCTTTTAATTTGCAATACTCGAGCAACCCGAGTTCGAATCTCTGTGCCAGCACCAATGAAATTTGAACAGCTGAGTTATCACGTCCTCAGCGGTTAAGCAAAACATAGTGGGTAAAACTGCATATTTTCGAAATAATAAAAAATAATATTTGGAAGATACATAATTATTATGTGAAGTTTGCCAATATGTGAAGTCTCTGAAGGCACAGAGGAGGCCTTTGCCTAGCGGTGGGATGTGACGGCTGTAACTTTACTTTTTACTTGATTTCATTTAGTCGGGGGTTCAACTCTGAATGTTGTCATTGACAAATAAGTATTGTGTTATAACTGTGTACGCTCTTGCAAGAAATACCCACGTGGGACGCTCAATGCAAACAAACGGGACGCGAACGTCGAAGGCGAACGTCTATTTCCGGCGCGCGCCCGAAGATATAATTTCCATCCGGCCGCGCATGTGCTCGATAGAAAATTGCGCGTCCTTATGTACTTGTGTTGTTCCGTTTCCCCGTTTCCACGACTATTGAATGACTGTTTCCTGTTGAGGGGCGAAATGAGTAGTTGTATACAATTATATTCGTTTACTTAGGAAAACTAGTCTTTAATACGCAAAGGTAACTTTATATGCGCATTCGACAATATTTATGTAATCATTTAGGTAGCCAGAACTTTTTAATACTATATGCTTATAAATTTAAAGTTTATAAGTTTAATAGATACGTTGTTGAAAATTTTCGCTTTTGGCAGGTTTTACTTTTAAATTAAACACACATTTCAAATTCATTTTCAGTACAGATTAGTACTAAAAATAAATAATAATCCTTCAATTATTATTGTTCTTAAATAAAAACAATAGAAATATTATAAACTAAAATTATAAAAACACAATTTTGTAATGTGTTATTTCTATTACTCTACTGCCAACTGAATTGATTCCAAAATTGTATTCATTCAAATGAAGTAAAATTAAAATAAAGCAGAAAAATTAATACATATTCATGGGCTATTTCAAATCACAGCAATTATGATACGCAATACCAACTTTAATACACAAAAACCGACTCGATAAATTAATAAAAATAAACCAGTCCGAAGATGGATCTGAAAATATTATTATTATCTTTGATTATATTTTAATGTGATGTACTAAATCTGAGTTTATTTTAGTTTTCAATGTTTGTATTGCCTAGGCGCGCGGGACGAGAATATGTTTTAACGAAGCTCATTTATTTATTTAAGTAATGTAATATTGAATGGTGAATGAGAAAGTACATAATAGAATTTTAGACATGAAGAAAACTTGTATTCTCGCCAAATGTCCATAGTTGTCATATTGAAAGGATCCAGAATTTCACTGTGTATCTATACTATAGGATGGAATTACTTTATTATTGAACTAGCAAAAATCAGTTTCTTAATTTGTTTCAAATTATTGTTATCGTAAAGAAATTGCCCCGCTCCGGAGAAGAACCGGTAAGAACCTGTGGTCGTCTCTTATCATAATAATATCATACTAATCTTAAGCATAATATCAGAAGGATGCCACCGAAGCTTCTCTTATTTCAAAACATCTCCGTATCTTTCCGTATTATAATAAATAATCATAATCCCCTCCAATTGAAATCAATTGCAAAGCATCTATTTTATGGCTCTGGCTTGTGTTACTTCTTTAAATCTTCTACGGCTTCTTGACCTTGATATATATTAAAGCTGAACACACGTATGTCAAGACCTTTAGTAGATTATGTGACACGTGAGGAGGACTTCGCTCAATGTCGTAGATATTTGGAGGTTGCTTGACGAGGCCGGCGCGTGCCGTCGGTGGGTCCAATCCAATTACGGTGGCGCGGCTTGGATTGTAATGAAAGATCACATTAAAACTAGCTGTGCCTCGCGGCTCCACCTACCTTATATGTAAAAATGGACTGTTGTTCGTTAGTCTCGCTAAAACTCGAGAACGACTGGTCCGATTTGGCTAATTTTGGTTTTGAAATATTTTTGGCAGCCCAGGGAAGGTTTAAACGATGAGAAATTATGGAAAAATGACATGGAAAATTGAAATAGCAACAATTTTATTTTCCGATACAAACTGTCAACTATGTTTGTGTATCCTGTCAAACATTTAGGCGTGCCTTCCGATTCCTCTAGAAATAATTACTAAATTAATAACTTTTTAGACTTCTCAAGTCAAGTGCCGTTCTCGTTTCACGTGGTAGCAAGTACATTTTCGTATTGGTTGACTGTTACAATTGCCTTAGATTATTCTCAAATATATTTTTTTCAGGAGCAGAGGCGAATTTTTGGTAGAGGACTCGTTGATGTTTAAAATCCGATATTGCATTTTTCTACAAAAAAGAGTATCAATGATACTTATTCAAAGAAATATGTGCTCAAACGGTATCGCTTACCGTTTTATTATATTGATTTCAGTGATTGTGCGGCTACGAATAGGTTTTCGGGCGAATAAATCTAATATGTCTCGATTAGTGGCGTTCCCGGTCAGCGGTCGAACAAGGTCATTCGAAAACCGATGTATTTCGCAACGATCTCGCCTGTTGTTGGGCATTTCGCGGAACGCTATAACAGGGCGGTCTGCTCGCGCGTCTGTTTTCACACGAGTGACGTCACGGAGCCGCCGTTTTCGCCGAGGCAACTGCTAATCGCAATTTTCGCATCGGTATTCGGTCAACGCGCAAGACGCGATGTTCAAAATGTAACTGTCTTTGAATGATTTTCTGTGGTAGGAACACGCAACAGTTTTCACAGTTGCACTAATGGGCAGGTCCGTCCGGGCAAGTACCTTTTTTTTCCGTGGGAAAAATCCTTTGTGGATCCCCTGCCACTGGATCGGGGGAGTGGCGTGGGTATGTGGGAGTTCCGGTGAGAAACGGGTACCCACTAAAAAACTCACGTTGCACCAGTCTCTGTCGGGCGGGGACACGGGAGCACGTGGACGCAATCTTCCACGACCCCGGCGCGGTCCGGGTAAGTACCTACCACGACCTCACAGAAGACCGGCGTAAAGTAGAAGTGTTACATCTTCCTCAACTTCTGCGTTTCGTCTGTTGATTGAGGTTGCCCAGGCCCATTTTATTTAAAGGTGGTAACGCATTTGCGGCCCTATATGTATTGCAAATGTCCATGGGCGGCGACAATCACTTAACATCCGGTGAACCGCCAGCTCGTATGCCACTTTCTCACATTAAAAAAGTGAAAAGGATGACGAGAGAATCCGTCCTATATTTTCGTCCTTTTCCCACGGAAAATCCGTCCGTCTACCTCGTACAGGTTAAAAGGCCTGAGACTTTGTATACATAACTCCTCTGTTATTTATTCCATAATATTAAGTAAGGGAAGTAAAGCTTATTCAAATCCAAAATATCTTTATTCAAATTGACGCTCGCGCGTTCGTATGAAACGTCGAGTTTTATATAAAAAATTATACATAAATTCATAAGTAAGTTACCACCGGTTCAAAAAGCTTCTGTTGTGAAGAGACCGGCAGGAAACTCAACAGTTGCTCTTTTTAGGGTTACGCACCCAAAGGGTAAAATGGGATGTCCGTCCGTCCATCTGTTTGTCTGTCATCGTACCAATTAGTTGGGCGGTTTTTTTTCTACAACTGTGTAGGTGCTGTATGTACATACTATGAGCTACATGCGTACCCTGTTGGGGTCCACAAGCTGTTGACGAGCGGGCCAGCGCTGTTGACGAGTGACCACCGCGGCCCGTAAACGTTCGCCACGCGCGTTGGAAACGTGTTAGCCTTAGCTTCCTGGAATGTTTCCCGTGCCTTCTTCTCCGTTAGTCGGCCGCCAAAAAAACCTTATGGTATGCAGAGAATCTAATTATACTCGTGTTTGACTGATGGACGCTTAGCAAGGATTAGCGATGGACTTTGTAACACGACGCCGTATGAGAGCCTAGTGTTGCTGATCCGATTGGTCGATGGTCCGACGATAGGTAATGAGACTTATCTATAGCTTATTTATGTATTTGTACATCATAAATACCATAAACTAGCTCTTCGCCCGCAGCTTCGCTCGCGTTGAAGCTTCTGACAACACTTTTTTCCAATTAAAAATTTAATTGTTTTGTTGTAAGTGTTATACGAAAAAATGGTCGTTTGCTGTAATTAAAAAAGAAAGTAGATGAAATACGTTGAAACTTTAGTCGTTGTGAAGATAAGCTCAGTGGTTAGTGCATCGGGTGCGTATTGCTAGAGACGCAGGGTCAAATCCTCGCGATGTCCTTTCTCAGGCTCTATCCGTGTACCAAATTTCATTTAAATCGGTTCAGTAGTTTTGGAGTGAAAGCGAGACAGACAGACAGAGTTACTTTCGCATTTATAATATTAGTACGGATTAGACATAAAGCCAAATGGCGTCTTCGTAATATTAAATAATAAAATAATTAATTAAATAATTAAACAATTGATAGATAAAAATAACCTAAATGATGTGAATATTTTTGATGCGTTTGCTTTGATAAGCCACAAACAGATCGTTGATGCCATTCAGAAATCCGCACAGACTTGAATAATAGAATTGGCACCGAATGTTATTTTTATATGACTAAGCTTGAAAATTGGATATGGAGAACTGTACTTATGTAGTGCGCCCTGCACAAGTTGAATTTCCAATACATAACTATCCCAAAAAAAAAAAGGAAGGACAAAAATTGATAGAAAGGAAAAAAAAAACATCTTTTCTCCTAATTTATTGTTCCACAGCATTCGTATTACATCCAGCCTTTAAAGGTATCGATTGAAGAGTTGTGACCCGGGAACTCGAATCGCGGTCGGTACCATCCAGGTCCCGACACCGTTCCTTCTATCGAACAGACGAGCATGAGAGCGACTCATAAAAAATGCCATGCACACAGATCGTTAAGACTCCATGTCGCTCGTAGTATAAAAATCAATAAAGTTAAGGTTCTTTCGGATTCATAAATGATTATACTTTCTCTGATTATTGTATTGGAACCACGGAACAGTTTCTACTACTACATGATTAGGCTAGCTCTTCCCGAGAATTATTATAGCCTCGCATGGAGTAGGTTAAAATTGGAGGCTTTTGTTTGGTTCGCCTTTTTAAGTGTAAAAAAATAGCGCGGTTCACCTGATGTTAAGTGAATACCGCCGCTCGTGGTCATCTGCTACACCTGTGGGTTGCAGATGCCTTGGCAACCTTTTGAAAATTGGGCTCCGGCTACCTCACTCACCAGACGAAACGCGAAAGTATTTAACATCCACTTCACTCGATGTCAAGGCGATGGTGATACCTGACGGTTCTGCCTTGCTACCTCGTTCACCAGACGAAACACGGAAGAATAACACTAAAAAAGAATAACTTAAAATTAATTATGGTCGAGTTTCGACCATTCGGCGTCCACTATTTCAAATAAATATACGCTTATACTTCGTAAAATACAAGTAACTATTATGAGACTGTATTTGTATCTGTGCTGACTGTCAGGGGGAAAATGAAACTATTTTACAGATTTTATCGCGTTTCAATTTGATTTTTAAATTTCCGACGTTTCGTACCCGTTCTAGCGTTCATGGTCACGGGACAGTCTATAAAATAGTCCCATTTAAAGAAGATGTAATATTCGCGTAAAAAGAATAAATCGATGTCTAACAGATAATCTGTTATTTTAATAAAATACGAAAGAGTCGTGAATATCCGCTAGTAAACATACAAGAATGTAGTTTCCATCCAAAGAGTGCTTTGCATACTTAAGCTCCAAGTTGGAAGTATTGATGGAACTTAATGGATTGTTGACATGGTTCAAGTTACTAACTTGGACATTCTTAACGCGTGCTTAGTGCACGGTTAAAGAAGAGTTTTGTTTTTTGTAATTATTCTCTTTGTACTTGGCATGTGCATTTCTAGTGAATAAATCAAATTAGTTTAACTAAAGCATTTTAAAATCGTACAATTAAATCAAATTAATAACCGTACATTATTTCGGTATATTTTGTTTGACCAAATTGAAACTCTTTCTCGGTACATTATTATCACGATTTTTATGCGCGAAAATCACCGTCCTTCATTTTTGGGACGTTGTTTGCACATCACTTGTCACATTTGGGTTTAACTCGGCGAAGTGTCCCTAAGGGCGTCGGTCGAAAACGTGAGTTGATTTCATTTTATTATTTATATTATTGAGCTGAATGTAAATAGTCCTATTTACGTCTTACATCGCTAGAGACCGCGCTTGGTATCAGTAATTATTGACACGTGGCATATACCAATGTACTGTTGCCTCTCATTTGCAGTAGACATTTCTTTCAATTTCGTACCACGGGATATTCATCTCAGTGTTTATATGTTTAGGTTATGAATTCGCTTGCGCGGAAGATGTGTTGCCGGTCGTTGGTATGTGCACACGCTTTGCAGCTAGGGGTTTATAAGGAAGTGGTACGATTATGTCAGAAGATTCACGTCACAATGGGTCCAATCCGTTTGTTATAGGCACGCATTCGATGCGTGAATGGGCCCTGCACGTTTGAATATGCACCCGAATTTTACGGTGTCTACGAGTTAGATATAAGTTACCTACTTACTTATTATTTTGACAGCAGTTCATGAATTTATTTCAATCGCCTTCAGCTTTATACGATTGGGTACAGAAAACTAAAAATGAGACACTTCTGACACTATAGAAAAGTACCAAATCATGTGTTTTGGAAATAAAAAAAAAATAAAGAAAATGATCTGGTATAGAAAAAAAAAAAAAAAAAATAAGTGTGTAAATGATCGTGATACGAACCGCCGCCGTCTGTTTTGGGGACACCTGATTACCGACCGAGCTATTATAACATTTTTTTTGCGGCGAAATTTACTGTCATATTCGAATGATATTTTTCATTCCCCGAAAACCTAGCTAGATTGATGTTTCGCCCCCATATTTCATGAAAATCGCTGGAGCCGTTTGCGAGATTCCGATTATATATATACAAGAATTACTCGTTTAAAGGATAAGATTATATAGATATAATATTATGCCTTAACTCCTTTCTCCTGCCCTTATCCCACACTAAGTCGGGTCGTCACAACATGTCCTTCCCTTCTATTTTCCTCTCTCAGCCGTCATCTCAATACTCACCTCATATTATTCTTCACACAGTTCATCCAAACCTATCTCGACCTTCCTCTATTACACCCTCCAATCATATTCATACCCATCACTCTTCTAGTCACATGACTTTCTTCCCTGCTCATTTGTAGAGAAAATTATTTTGTACCTACATTGATTGATGACTCTTGTTTATCTTTGAACATTTGCTAACCGCGCTGTTAAAATTTTACATGAATTTGATTCGGATTCCTGGCATTTGTTTTTTCAGTTCTTATCAAGAGAATATTTTGTTTCAACTGTGACCATTTATATATCACGGTGCTGGAATCTTGATCGATAATTTGATATCGTTTCTCCTGAACTTGTAAGTTGGTTCTTTTCTGTTTACCTACAGAACTACAATAGCCCTTTAGCGTTTTCCGTTTGCCTGTCTCGTGTAACTAGTGCCCGGTATCAGCTACCGTCAGTTACGTAGGCGTTGCGGTTGCGCGGATCAAATTAACGTTCCTGGTCTTCACCAGTTCTATTACTATTTGTACGTAATACTGTTATACTATTTTGCGGTTCGCTGAAATGTTGAAACTACTTGTCTCGTTAGTAGTTTCACCAAAATCTTGTCTGATAGATACATTAGTATCATGGTCGTGGTAATTACCCAGGCTCATCCGGGTAATTACCACGACCTCACAGAAGACCAACGTAAAGTGGAAGTATAATATCGCTTTTCGTCTGGTGAGTGAGGTGGCCGGAGCCCAATTTTCAAAAGGTTGTCAACGTATCTAGAACCCTCGGGTGTAGCGAATGTAGCTTGTGTGTAATTACCCGGATGAGCCTGGGTAATTATCACGACCTCACAGAAGACCAACGTAAAGTGGAAGTATAATATCGCTTTTCATCTGGTGAGTGAGGTGGCCGGAGCCCAATTTTCAAAAGGTTGTCAACGTATCTAGAACCCTCGGGTGTAGCAATGTCCATGGGCGGCGGTACTCACTTAACATCAGGTGAATGGTCTGCTCGCTTGACAACTTTTCACATGAAAAAAAAAAGAAAAAATGCATTATTCCACAAATATTATGTCTTCATGCTTGTCAAATCAATTCTAAATTTATTTATTATTTTCTAAATCCTAAATTTTTTACGCCTTTAAACGAGAAAAATGTTTTTTTTAGGTGTTACACAGACTGCTGTGTATGCAA
Organism: Iphiclides podalirius; assembly: GCA_933534255.1. NCBI lineage: Eukaryota > Metazoa > Arthropoda > Insecta > Lepidoptera > Papilionidae > Iphiclides > Iphiclides podalirius. Next base: position 13,227,719 of record OW152830.1, on the reverse strand, counting down.
GATTAGTCTTATATTTAAAATAAATACGCATTTCCTGATCATTCTAACGTACTCAGAGATAAGGCTGGCTATTCTTCGCTATTGCATGATATCCATCCTGATGATAAATGGTATAAACATCGTGTTTATGTATATATACTTAGACATTACAATTTATAATTAATGTTCACAGTTGCCTTGAAGACGATTATTTTGTACTTACGGTTTCTTTTCTCTAAATTGTCGTGTTTTAGACGTAGTCCAAACTCTGTAAAGAACAAAAAACAATATCACATTAACAATCAATGCTAAGTCTGTTACAACGATAATAAAAATGAAAATAACAAATACTCACATAGAAAACGTATATACTCTATTTAAGGTTGAATAGAAAAGTACTGGAAAGATAGTTTCATAAAACCAAAAGTTTTGGCCTCGAATTAGGTGCACCAACTTTCTCGTATAAGCGTACACCAAGGCATAAAAGCTGCTGTTGGTGTATAAAAATACCATATTATTGTGGTATCTGCCGGAAATCCGGGTTTGGGTACGAGCCAAGGACCGTCGGGAACGTACCCAAATAAAATTGATATTCTATTTACACTCGTTCATTGCAATACAAGGCGCATATATACTGTGGTCGAACACATAGCATCTCATTCCGCATGGAAGCGTTTGCTCTACTAAAAAGTAGACTAATTCCTCAGCAATGGTTCTTTACGTGAACCGATGTAAAGAAAAATAATCTTTTCTGATTTCGATTCCTATAGCGAGGGCGGTACCGAAGTCCTTATGATTTTCTTTACTTTATTTCTGAAACGCTCTTGCAATCCATCTGGTATTGGCTGTGATCATTTAGCATCGGGCGAATCGCATGATCTTTTGCCTCTTTAAAGGTAAATCCATCTCCGTCCTTCTCTAATACTCGCGCTTTCATTCCTTGAGGCGATGCAGAGGAAACAAAAGGGCATTGTTTAATTTTCGTAGACATGCCAAGCCCGCGTTTCGCGCCAAACGATCACACCAGTTTGTGTGTTTATTCAAGGGTCGCGTGTTCCGCACTAATGATGTTAGCATTGCCAACGTGACAGACATCGGACGACGCGTCGTACTAACGTTATCAGATAACGACTCGCAAAGTGACAGAGTGACATTGATTCTGTTTTATTTCTGCATATCCCCGTTCGTACGCATCATAGTTTCTCGGCCGCTTAGTAATGCATAAATAATAACGTACTTGAATATGCAAATTAGATGATTGTGAGTGTAAGTGTAGATAAATAGATAACATTTTTTAAAATAATTATTTTTAAAATTTGTGTATATAAAAGTACGAAAACGTTTTTCGTAGCTGTCGGAATCGGACCTACATCTCCGAATTAGCGCACAGACTTCTTAAACGCACAGTTTTAAACGGCTGGTCTCTCGACGTCTTTTATGTCAGATAAACATATGACATATTCTTAGAAATACATATAAAGAAAGAAATACATATAAAGAAAGAAATAAGTCGGTTCTTATTCTAATGAAGTCAATAAGAGTTGTATTTGTGTAGCAGTTACCTTAAATGCATTGTCAGTAATTTATTTTTAGTCAAATGAACAAAAATAACTCGTTCCTTTTTTCTAATGTCTTTTTATCATTCTATTAAATACTATAATAAATGAATGTAATTAATATTGTGTAATAGTTCACATTATAAAGGCAGTGTTTCTTGCCGTTGGGATGAAATCTGACAAACGATAACAATTTTATATACTTTGTGAAAAGATGAACTTGATTGTACAAAGAAGTTTTGACTTTGACATTGATTTGACCGGTTTATTCGATGCCAGCCGAACAGCTAGTGCCGAGGAGAAAACATAACGACAAAAGAACTTTGTCATGTAAATCTTGTCACGTTAAGTTTCCCATTATGATGATTCCGTCACGCTTGCTAAGCTAATATACACAATTGTTGCCATTTTGGATGTTTGACCGCGTGAAACCTTGTATTAAAAATCCCAAGGCAAAGGATAATCTTGTCCTAAAGTGGCGAAATGCTCCTAATGGTAGATTTGAATAATACACTGATGAAGTACGACTGACATTTAGAGGCGGCTGTCGACATCTTGCCAAGGCCATCTTGTTTGCAAATCTGAATATATCGGAAATTTTTATGTAGCATAACACTAATATAGATTGTGTTGAAGACGGTGCGACGACCTCCATTCTGTTAATGTAAGTCGTATACATATTTCGTATACATATGGTTAGGTTTTATTGGATTTTACGTTTTTTGGGCGTAAATATACATCTTATATTATGTCAAATTTTTAAATATAATCGAAGAGTATGAAGTCGAATTCTTTAATGTACGTAGGGCTTCCGTAATCATATTAACAAATTATTAATTTAATAGAAACAAATATGGTTTGTGTTGTATTATAATCTGACCATACAGAACAATGGGAATAGTAATATTTATTTAAACTACCTCAACCCCTGGTGTAAGCTGTCAAGTTTATCATCCTAAATTTGACATATTATAGGTACATAGATAAGAGATTTGTTTCGTGGAGTTTGCATGGTATATGTCCTTTCTCCTTTTCTTCCTTTTCTCCGAATTTTTGCCAACATCCAAAAACTTTTGGAGTATGAGAACTATCTTGGTTACAAAAACAGTTTCCTCCATTAATGAATGTTTTATTACGGATAATTGTTTTATTGAACTTGCTAGCAGACAACGCAGTCCAGATGTTTCTGTTGAAAATTTTAATCTCATAACGGATGGTGAGCGTACGCCATACTACAGTTAAAACAAACAAGCTATCGTATTTTTAGTCACAATCGTGGTGGCAGAGATACCTTGTATAAGTTTCACTTATTCTCATTTGCGAGTGCTTTGTCTTTACGTTTGATTAATATAAAGAATTGTATCACGTACAAATGGATGCTTACTTTTCTTGACGTACTTTATATAAATATCCCGATGCTGTGTTAAGTCATGAAGTGCAAGTGTATATCTCCGCGTTTCGATTATTGAGTTCATTTATTTATTTATTTATTTATATATTTATTGTACACAAAACACAAGATACAAAAAAAATGTACAAAAGGTATGCTTAACTCAATACATGAGTTCTCTACCAGCTAACATGGTTCATTATTTTAAAGTTCGGGGCAAGTGTTGTTGATATCAGTGTGTAGCGCTGATCACTTAACACTAACTTCAGATCAATTTTTTTTTTGTTATAAAGTTCGCTAAAAAATTGCTTGTTCGCTCTTTCCTACTCCCATTAATAAAAACAAGTGAATTGGACTATCAGTACAGTAGTCTCTCTCGTGAAATATCGTCACGATATAAATAGTTAAACTTCACTTTCATCATTCCAAATGTATCCTAATCCTCCTGCCCCTATTCCCCCTAGGTGGGGTCGGCACATCATGTGAATCATGGTGTTAGTCGCCTACCTGACCTTGGGAACAAACACCGAGGTGCGAAACAACTATCTGTGGATCACACAAATGGTTGTCCCGTGTGGGAATCGAACCCACAAACCCCGGACACCGAAGCTAATACCTTGGCAACTGCGCCACGGAGTCCTCGTTTCAAACGTATTACCGTGATAATATCAACCGTCAAATAATTTATCTGATCGTAGTGCTAAGTTTGTAGCCTGTGCGAATGGGCGATATATATATTACGATCTGGGGGAGATTTCGCCGGGCGCGCACGTCGGCAACCTGTTTGTCCAGGTGCTGTACAGCTTTGTTTTCCGACGATAAATAAGTGCTACCCACGCGTAACCCTTGATGTTAGTTCCTCCATTAAGGCTGTAGGTATAGGCAGATAGCGGCCAGACGCAGACGTACAAATTCAAATATCTTTATACAATATAGAAGCATTACACTTACTTATTGATTGTCAAAATGCTACCACCCGGTTCGGAAAAGAAAATCCACCGAGAAGAATCGGCGAAAGAAACTCAGCGGGATATGTTCTTTTTACCATTATTTGGCAAGAAGCATGTTTACAATGTATTAAAGTTCACTTGAAAGAGCCTGAAGCGGTCTTTTCATTACCAGGGTGTGTTATCATTTCAATAATCACTAATATTATAATAGCCTTAAAGATTTTTATCTAAGTTTTACAGTTTGTGTCTCGCTTTTGTATCTTCTTATACATTCTCACCTATCTAATTGTTGTGATTATGTATATATCTGTTTAAATTTTGTCTTCTATTATAATACATATATATGTATTCTAGATACATAGCATAAAACAAAGTCGTCCCGCTGTCTGTCGGTCCCTATGTATGTTCAGATCTTTAAAACTACTTAACTGATCTTGATGCGGTTTTTTTTACTAATTAGAGTGATTCAAGAGGAAGGTTTATATGTATAATACATTGCACCCGTGCGAAGCTGGGGCTGGTCTCTGGTTGTAGATAATAGGGTAACGGGTGCTGTTCTCCTTACTCATTATTTAACTAAGTAATCTAGCTAGAAGACCCAAGACCTGTAGCCCTCAGCCCTGTAGTCCCGGGCTCATAGAATAGGACTAAGGTATCTCCTGCCTGTCGTAAAAGGGGACACGGATTGGCAGCAGCTCGCAGTGGCCTCTAGCTGCTGCAAGGTGGCGAGGGAATTGGGGAAGGTTTACCCGTACCGAGGGACACCGGTGCGTTGCGTAGGAGATCCCGGGGTGCCTCCAAACGTACAGCTTTTGGTGCGTAAGACCCAGACACGGACAGGGTATTTTTTATGGACAAACCCCCCCCCCCCCCCCCCCGGATACCAATAAAAGGAGACCCTACCTTTGAAACTATATTGAGCAATTTTATTTTTTCAAATTTATTCATTATTAAAACGTTGAATATTGTCATTAGTGAACGTGGTGTATACCGATTTTGTTAGTCAATGCGAAGTTGCTTTGAAACTTTTTTCTTCGTTTTTGTTTCCCTCGCTGTATGATCTATTGTTGTAAGGACGTCTTGCTAACATAAATTTCATGCGGACAAAAACCCATGACTCGTTGCTATAACAGAGTTATCGGTTTTTGTCGGTAGTTCGAAGAAATCATAAAGTTGTAGTTAAATACGATTAATATTTAAATAATTCATGTAATAATTAATATTTATAAATATATATAAATAAATGCTTTATTCACCATCATTAAAACTTGAGAAGAAATTTTATAAAAAGAAAAGCTTATGAGGTAGATACAATAAGCCGGTCTTATCGCTAAAATAAGGCGCTCGCCCAGACAACCTTGTTGCTAAAAGTATATTACTTTCGACAACGCACTTCAATAAACTAAACGAATATATTATATTATTATATAATAAGAATATACTAACATATACCAAATAATTATACACAAAAGACATACATAACACTAAACATATACTATACAATAAACACATTGTAACATGATGATAGCAACTACATGGCCTTTATACAATTCTTTCCCACTCACAGGCCATGTATGCTTTTTGTGAATATTAAAAATATAAAAAGACAAGCGAAATTAAATATTTGGAATCGCCATAAGACATGCGTTACGGCCCCCAGACTCGCTTGCCCCGTTCCCTGTAGCGGCACGCTCTTGAAACGCGCCCAAGGTCACGATAATTGCCCTCCGTCACGCGCCGAAACGATCCTTCAGCCACCACTTTGTCCAATTCCCCGTCTTGCCGACATCTGGAAAAATGTTTTGAGTATCTTGAGCCATCTCGAGTCGGAGGGTTTCAATATGAATTCATATTAAAATAGTAAAACAAGGCTTTTTGTAATAAGTACAGTTATTTTCTATCTATATAGGAAACTACTTTACGGATTTTATGGCGTTTAACTTTGAATTTTCTCTCAATATATATTATAAGCCTTTTAAATAATTATCACCATCCACGGTTATTAGCCGTGATAGCTCAGTGTCCGGGCGCTCGCCTTTAATTCAATATATACTCGAGCAACCTGAGTTCGATCCCCGGTGCCGGCACCAATGAAGTTTTTAACTTTAAGTGCTGGCTTATCACGTGCTCCGCGGTGAAGGAAAACATCGTGAGGAAACCTGCATATTTTCGAAATAATAACAAAAAAAATGTATTTCGAAGATATGTGAAGTCCGCCAATCCGCAGTGGGGCCGCGTGGTGGACTATGCCCTGATACCCTCTGTATAGAGGAGGCCTTTGCCCAGCAGTGGGAGCATGTATAGGCTGTTACTTTACTTTTTACGGTTATGGTTTATGGGACAGTTTCTGGATCCCACAATTACATTTAGAAATGTGGACAAAAATTTTTAAACTGAAAAGGATACACCTAGTACCTATACCTTGTCATGGAACTGATAAAAATGCAAGATTAAACAAATTGTTCGAAACATTTTTACGTACTGCTAAAAAAATTATTTCATATCCCTGTATTATAATTAATGTATGTACACAATTAACTACCATTTGTAACAATTTCCAGTCACAGGTCTGCTGGAAGAAATAAGCAGGGTCTTTGTACAAATTCTTTCACACATTAAATTTTCTGTCATAATTCTCTGTGTACATAAATTATATATAAATGAATAAAAAAACGTTTACACACATCTGAACTCTCACAGCTATTTAATATTTCAGGACACAGGAGTTCCTAGTCTCGTTGGTGTATAGTATTGTGAAAAATGCGGCCAGTTGTGCCATATCCGCTCCAAAACCGCGTCCAAATAGATCTTGCGTCGGCCGCAATCGATTCGCAGCGAATGTGCTAACACGAGGCTGTTGGCGAAAATTAACGGTTGTTGAAGTTGCGAAAACGCATTAGCGTAGACCGCAAACAAATTGAATAAAAAGAGAAAAAAAATTAACAAAAAAACAACATCGAAGACAAAGTACATACCAAGTTATGTAAATACATTTTTTGTAATAATTTTTGTTTAAAAATATTTATAGTTTAAGATTATGTAATAGTAAGATTAATTATTATAATCTTTTGCTGTCCGTTAAGTAATGTAAAAGTATTAAAATATGTAGAAAAAAAAAAATGTAAAAGTAATCATTCCTTTTATTTTTCTTCAATACTGTAATTTAATAATAAGTCCATCTGCAAACAAAACCTACGGTTTACAACGCGTCTCGCTTGCGACGTTAGTAAATTCCATGTTAGATATTCAAGACTGGCTCGATTAAAATGGCATTTGCTTAGTTATATACGTATGAGGAAGATGCAGACAGCGTCGCCGACAAACATTCCAATAATGGCAAAGGCGCCGTTATGTCTTCTTATTGCACTAGAGAACGATAAAGATCGAACAAACGCTTGTGAACAGAAGAATTGTTGCTAGGCCTTAACCAGCAATGGGACAACATAGGCAGATAACGCCTAATAATTTTTGTTTAAATACTAGCAAATTACGTTTTTTTATTTTGATTGAACCACGAGGAATAAAGAACCTGTTAACATATTTTTGGATTGCTTTTGAGAGTGAGGGTTTAATAATCATTCGCAATGAAAACAATCTTATTGCATTCAACAAAGGGAGTGAAAAGTTTATTGTAAGGAAACAAGCATGTGCGAGCGACATAGCAATGAAAGAATCATTCAATAAGCAATAGGACGCTGTACGGACTATGCATGACACATTACATACTTTATTTTGAATTCATTTCATTGTTTATGAAAAAGGAAAAAGCAAAAAAATAGCCACTAATATGTACTTACACCTGAAACAGATGTTGTCAACATTAATAATATTGTGACAATAAAACTTTAAAGCAATTAAAACATAATGTTCGACGTAACATTAAAAGAAAAAATTAAAAAACAGCAACTAATACAATACATAGGAAACAACCTAAAAAAATTTAAAAAAAAAACAAATTTTAAAGAAAGAGTGTACTAGTGAATTTACTTCAATACTTTCTTTTTGTGAACATAGATAATCGATAATAATGTCCATAAACAGCTACAGTAAAAAGTGTATTAAGCGTACAATCTTGTATGTTAAAGTCCGCTGCCATTATTCCATTGCATTTTATGTTTCAAATTCAAATGCCATATACAATCGCGTTGTATCGCGCTTCGCACTCAAATAATGACCAGGTAATCACACCTGACAGGTACACCCCGAGAACCCGGATTGGACCTGCTTCGAGCAGAGCGCCCTGCTGGACGTGAAGAACTTCTTCGGGCTGGAGAACACGGTGGAGAAGATCGCGATGAAGCAGTACGCCGCCAACATTGCCAAAGGTACCGTGGTTGATTAAATCTCACAGAAGACCGACGTAAAGTGGAAGTATAATACTTTCGCGATTCGTCTGGTTTGCCATGTTGATAAAAAAAGGATGAGCTCTATACCCTACTTTGAGTCCTATCTTCTTAGGTACGTAAAAATATATTAGGATATGCAGGAATGTTACGAATAATCATTAATGGAAGTTATTCTTTTAGATTCATGATCGCGTTCCGTTTAATCCCTTGCCGCACAAAAAAAACTTTGGAAATAGGCATGGCTTACCGATATTTTGTATACTACACATTATTTCTTAAACGAAATAATTTTAGAGAATTTATGGCGTTGAATTTCGATTTTTTTTTCAATGTAAGTGTAACGAACAATTATCACCATCCACACTTATGGGACAGTTTCTGAATGCTGCCATGCCACAATTTTATTTAGAAATTTGGACAATAGTATGTGTAGTTAATAAGATACACTTAGTGTTCCGTTTGGAATTTACACTTTTGTATATTATACATTATCACTTCCGTGACAATGTATAATATACAAAAGTGGAATTATTCGAAACATCTTTACCCACTGCTATAAAAAAAACGTTTACACATATCCGAACATTTGCTATATTTATATTTTGCCGGCGACAAGTCGTAAATTCCAAACGTGGCGTCAATTGCTTTCGTAAATCGTTTACAAAATTGTCATTAAAATCTTGGACGCTGCCCAATGGCTGATTTCGTACACGCCATTTGTTTTGTCTCATCGGTAGAGGAAAATCACATACCAAGTGGGTGGGGTGCTCAAGCAATTAATAGACCTTGTATTCCAGGCAAGGAACTGATCGAGTCCTTCATGGCGGAGGTGTTGGCTGATGGCGTCAAGGACCTACAACCCTGGCGGGCAGGCGAGCTGACGAGGAACAGGGAGCTGCGGCGTGTGGTCGCCCGTGGCACGGAACCCCTCTCCCCGCTGGCGGCGCCGGAGGCCGCCAGGCTCTCGCTGCCAGGTAAGTTTTTTTTATGTGACAAGGCGGCAAGCGCGCTCATGGACATTTGCAACACCCTTAGGGTTACAGATGCATTGCCGTCTTTTAATTAAGTGGATGGCTACCTCACTCATCAGACTCATCACGGACCTGCCCATTTGTGCTACAGCGTTGCACAACTGTTGCATGGCCCTACCACAGTTACCAAGTAAGTTGTCCGTCAGGTTGTGTTTTATTTAGTTTCTCTCTCTTTCCTTCCTTCCTCTCTTTCTGTAGCATTGTTCTGCGCTACAGATGTTTATAAACAATTGTTGGATTTGAAATGTGTTTACCACGGCTCGGGGATTTCCTCGAACGTCAGATCATGACGAGACACAAAGGAGCGTTGAAATTTTGTTTTTTTTTTAGATGCCACTTGTCGAATACTCGAGACTGGTTGCTTTAATAGGAATGTTCCGTTTGTGATATCACGGAAATGTTCTGTTTGTGTTTTTTTTTGTCCATACATTTTATTAATACCTTAACATTATATATAACCTTAACATTATATTAATGCCTTAACATTATAACTAACATCTTTTTAGTTTATCTTCACTCAACGACCCAAACATTTTATTGTGTGGCGTCGTGAAAGTGCAAGACATTCAATGTCGCAGACGTGACTTGAATGCGACTCGTGTCTAGGTCACCGCTTGGCTCACGTAGTGTTCCGGATCGGCTATTATTTGTATAACAGTTGACTTACAACCTATACTGCTTCACTATAGACATCGAGGACTATGACACTGGACACAGAAATTGTTCAAAATTTCAAATCGTAATGACATATTGCATACTTTTGTGATAAGCTACTTCAAATAAGACTTTCCATATTCAATGGAAATAGGACATCCTTTTTCGCTTATTTTAAAGTCCCAAAATGTGACAGATTTTACAAATTGTAATAACAATGATTGTTGCACGTGTGAACAACGTAAATGAGAAAACTCAATAGGACGTCATTGACGCCTACGAACGAAATTTCCAGCCACTTGTCCAAGACTGCCGCATTATAAATTAACATAATGTGTAACATAAATTGTCTTTGATCAACACACGTTTATGTAATACTGTGGCCACACAGGCCACTAAATTATAATTATAATTACAAACACAACATATTTAGTTAATCAAAAATACTTACGGACACAAAGTGCGTCCACAATTAAAACAAATAATTATGATGCGCACAAATTTTCTTTTCGTCTGAAACTCGAACCCACAACGCAGTGTATTGCAGCTGACTATGTGACCACCCAAGACTATTGCACCATTCGTCCAATCAAATATTGTTTACTAAATCGAATAATGAACAGTTGGGTAGTCCGCCATTTTAGTTCTGAATAGAAGTTATTTCGAAAGATCGTGCACAAGATATACCAGGGTATACCACAAGGTATACATGTAGTCCGCCATTTTAGTTCTGAATATAAGCAAAATAATAGTAGTAAAAAATAGTGCAGAATCTATACTGGCATAAGTTCAAAGCGCAATGCTGTTTTGCAAGCACCAATCGCTCCGCGGAGGTCATGAATGCACGATCTTTTATCCTCCTACAGATCCTTGCCAAATAAAAGTAAAGTAAAGTTAAATTACTTACTTTTTTGCCGTATATTTCTTGGGGAAGAAACTTGTCAGTTTGGATTTTTCAAAATTTTTGACGCGAGAAAAATTGTTTTAGCTTTGCGAAATATGTCTCGATGAATACTCTTTCGTCTTGCATATATGTTGAATTTGATTAATACGTCGACTTTGTATGTACATTGAAGATATTTTATGTAATTTATATTAAGGCACGCGTGTTGTTTCCAAATAGCTTGACCACAGAAGAGTTCTTTGAACAATGAGTCATATGTACACTTTGTTAGTTCAGCTTTGATACGTTGTATTAAAGAAATTTGCCTAAAACAACGATAATCAGCATCCATCCACGTGCGACCTAATTGTCGTTTGTCGATTACGAAATTATATCTGTCTCGTTCACTTACGAGACATCGTTCACATCGTTGCGTTACGATTCAATATTTCGAATTTCGATTAAATAGTATAAACGTAAATTGCGCCTAATGAATAAGAATGATTGAGTCAAAAGTAGTTGCCAAGGCATCGGCGCCGACGGTCGTGGGTTCGATTCCCACACCGGACAACTATTTGTGTGACCCACAGATTGACTCGGATCTGTTTGTTTGTTCACGTGAAATTTATATATATGTAAAACGACCTTACAACTTAGTATAATGTTATCATACAGTATGGGCAATGTTTTCTTGGATCCGATCTCGTATATAACGTAAAATTATACTAAACAACCTAATATTTGTCCTTACTTCATAAGTTTCGCGACTCATATATCTACGTGAAGCAAAAACTTTGTACCACTTTTTAAGAAAATTGCGCAGGCGGTGGAGTATATTATAGCGGTATTCACTTAACACCTGATGTTAAGTGAATACCGCCGCCCATAGACATCTGCTACACCCGAGGGTTTGCAGATGCGTTGACAACCTTTTTGGAAATTGGGCTCCGGTTACCTCACTCACGGTAGGGCCACGCACCAGCCTCGGCTGTTGCACGGATGTGCAGGCCCGTCCGGGTAAGTACCACGACCTAACAGAAGGCCGGCGTATAATACTTCCGCGTTTCGTCTGGTGAGTCAGGTGGCCGGAGTTCAATTTTCAAAAGGTTGTCAACGCATCTGGAACTCTTGGGTGTCCATGGGCGGCGGAATTGACTTAACATTAGGTGAACCGTTTGCTCGATTGGCGACTTTTCACATAAAAAAAAAAACGTTTGGACTTTTATGCATATCAATAATACAATATTCTTATCACCATTCCGTCGGCATTTTTATCAGGAAACGCGTATCGACATACAATATGTGTAATAATTCTTTACATACGACTGCACATTCATCCATTGATGGGATCAAATCCTCTCGTTGTTTTTAAAACTACTTATTACGCACAGTCTAATGCTTGACTTAATTTCCATGTGACGTTAACCAGTGCAGTATTAGGTGATAGCAGAATTTAGTAAAACCCACTTCGATATATAACATGCCCACATTGCAATGGTACGGAGAGTAAGCAAGATCGATTCCTTTGGTGAGCAAAGTGAACGATGATAAATTAGTGAGATGTAAGTGATTTCGACGACCCGAATGGCGTAGTGGGCAGTACTTGCCTTCTGCGCCAGAGGGCGTGGGTTCGATCCACACTACGGGAAAAATATTGTGTTTTTCTAGTGTCTGGGTGTTTATATATGTAAAATATGTATTTATTTACAAAAGAAAATTATGTTAAGTATGTTATACACATAGTACACGCGTTGCTTACAATTAGTTTGGGACTAGAGAAAGATGTGTAAAAATGTGTCCTAAAAATTATTATTGTTATTATTATTCGTATTAAAATTAATTTTAATCTCTCTAACGGAACTTGGGGTGTTACGTCTAAAGGACAATAACTCCAGCTCCGCAAAACACACAACGTGTGACGCAAAACGCGTGGCAGTATAAATAGGATTATTTAATCTGCATTGGCCGTACGCCAATACTGGAGGCGCATCCTGCGTTAATTCGCTAACGAATCTTCAAGTTTGCGGCGCAACAGACTGCATTACGACATATATATGCAGATGTACCGAAACAGAGTTGAGGCACGACCTTGTCAGATGCCAGAAGTCTAAGATAGTGAATAATTTTCCCTTTGAAAGCTCACCTAAAACGGGACCCTATTATTAGGACTCCGCTGTCCGTCTATGTGTCCGTCTGTCATCAGGCTGTATCTCATGAATTGTGACAGTTAGACAGTGGAAATTTTCACAGATGATATATTTCTATTGCCGCTATATCAACGAATACTAAAAAACAGAATAAAAAAGGCTCTCATACAACAGACATGATTTTTTTTGTTGTTTTATATATTGTGGTACGAAATCCTTCGTGCGCGCGTCCGATACGCACTTGCTTTTAAACATTGCCCTAATTGTACGTTTTACGTACACAAATTTCACGTGGATAAACACCAAGATCCGAAACAGTTATCTGTGGGTCACACAAACAGCTGGCCTGTATGGGAATCGAACCCACGACCGAAGCCGAAGCCAATACCTTGGCAACTGCGCCACGGAGTCGGTATGCCCGTTCCATACATCTACGCATGCATGCTCGTCGGTAACGCATAGTTTCTCTACCGTCATACCACAGTATAGCGCCAATCGATGCATGTTCATTTAGGTCCAGGGTGACATCCTCTCACTCACTCTCCTACCATTAGAGTGAGTGAGATCCGTCTCCGTTCCATCACGACGTCCCTAACGAAACAGCGGCTTATATCACTCACCAGTTTAGTGCTATTTAATCGACGCGGATGTGAGTTCCCACTACGCTATTAGACGACCTTCGACTTAATCGAGGAGATAAAATTAATTGCGACACTTTTATGTCGTCTTAAAACAGTGCTGCTATAATTCTTGAATGTCGGTAGATATTATATAATCATTATAATAAATAAAGTATTTTTTTTATTTTCCAGTAGTTTATTCATTTTTTTATTTTCATTCGATTTATCTGAGAACAGGTTCTATTGATTACATTCGTTACAATGTTTTCTTCGGCCAGTTATTATTGTGAAACGATGGTGATATGTAGTTCATAGCGTACGACAAGATATTTGAACTATTTACCCTGAATAGATAATAGTTGACGTTTTGAAATTTGAAACTATCCTTGGAACGGCTAATGGAACAATTGGGTCAGCGTATCCTCCAAAAGCCGTTGGCAAAGCCACCCTAAAGCAGGGGGAGGGCACACACGCCGTGCTCTAGGGTTGAACCGGTCTGCCGCCGTTTTAATTAAACTAATTTTGCCGTCACAAAACAATACTGTGGTAAAGGTGGTTTACGACTCCGCGGCGCAGTGGCTTCGACGCCCATGGGGTAGTTTTTTTTCTTTTTTTTTATGAGAATAGGAGGCAAAAGAGCACGCGGTTCACCTAGTGATAAGCGACCACCGCCGCCCATGGACATTTGCAACATCGGTTGAGTCGCAATTGCGTTGCCGGCCTTTAAGATAGGAGTAGGCTCTTCTTGAAGCTCCCTAAGTTGTATCGGTCCGGAAATACCGCTGGCGATTCGTTAGATATAATCGAGTTGTGGGTTCGATTCCATCATGGGACAAATATATGTGTGACCCACAGGTAATTGTTTCGGTTAAGGATAATGTTTTTTAAAAGAAAAAGAAGTTCCGGCTCTTAGGCTATTAAATGAAATCATTTAAATCAATTGATCACGCCCGACATTGAATACGCTTTCAGAGTTGGATTAGAGTATAGAATGCGAAATAAATGCTACTTTTTTTACCTTTGAGCACATTATGCGACTGTCGACCAATAGCAGACATGATATACGTTCTAATGTAGGATTCATTCAACGAACGGCCGTTAGTTACATAGCTTCGTAACTTTCATAACGACTTGTATATATAAGTCGTGTTCACCCGATTCCTATAATAACAAAACTAGGCGTTTTCCTTACGAGCCGTTGCGTTACCTATGGAAAGTGAGTTACTAGCGCTCCTGTAATCTACAAGTCGTTGTGAAAGTTACGAAGCTATGTAACTCGCGGCCGTTCGTTCAATATAGGAACCGGGCATAAATAAATGCGACGCCAACACAGCCCTTACGTTTGTTTCACACGTCCACGCCCTTGGAGGCGGTGACGCGGCAAAGGTCTCGCCGTCCAACGCCTGAACAATACGTGTACATATTTGATGAGCGTGGACGGGCTCACACAGCGAACCTTCAGGCTGAAGTACGCGAAATTATTTATGAACCGCTTGTGAACTCGCCAGGTGGCCCCGCAATACGTGCGTTGTTCGATGGGTCCCATAATTAAAAAGCGGCCAAGTGCGTGTCACACTCGCTCACGAAGGGTTCCGTGCCATCTATGGAAACGGCAAAAAATGGTGTCCGTTGTATGGGAGGCCGACTTGAATATTTTTTTAATGTTGTTATAGCTGCAACAGAAATACGTCATCCGTGAAAAATTCAACTATCACGCTTCATGGTGACAGACGGACGGACAGACAGTCAGACAGCGTCTTAGTAATAGGGTCCCGTTTTACCCTTTGGGTACGGAACCCTAAAAAACCTACGGAGCTATTACGAGGTCGTTTAGGTTAATCCTTGTAAGATCTTGCTAAGGCACCTACGTTTTATTTTTTTGCAGATAAAGGGGATCTATAATCTTCTTAACCTTACGTCCGAATTAACGATACTAAACCCTATATATAGTTAATGGACTGTTTGTAAGTAAATAAACTTCGTAGAGCCTTAGTGATAGACAAATGTTTCTCTGGACCTCTAAATAGTTTTTATCATGTCGGGCAAGTATAAACAGCGTAACCACTCTATCGAAACGGAATGACAATGAAATTCTACGTGTTATCTCAACCTTCAATGGCGTACAGTGACGTCACTAACTTTACCAGAAGCCGGTCCATCCACCTCCCAGTCCTCGCCCCCATCCTCATCCAGACCCCGCGTCCTAACCGCCCTTTCCGCCCGCAGGCACCTCGAGTCACTCGAAGAAATCGAGCGCCCTCTCACTGCGGCGGTCTATCAGCAGCGTGCGGACGCGGAGCAAATCGGCGTCGAAGCTCGCCTCCGAGTCAGCGCCGAGCCTTTCGCGGATCCGTCTCAGGTCCAAATCGTCCACCTCGAGGGCAGCCGCGGATCTTGAGGAACGGGCGGACGTCCGCCCCCACAAGTCTACTTCCACGGAGTCCAGAACGCGGCTCGACGGGAAGCGTGTCACGCTGTCCGAGCCCAGCTTCCCCAGACGGGGCTCTGGTGGCAGGGGATTGGAGGAGTTCAAATCGTGCGATTGCGACCCTCGCGACTGTCTGCTCAACCGCAACGCTTGGACCCTTCTCGTGGTGTTCCTCCTCGCCGTGATCCTAATGCTCTCCCTGCCCCTCTCCCTGATGTACGTCGACAGCCGCGGGCGGCTGTAGATAAGCGGAAGCAGTGGTACTATTTATTCTCAATATATCGTGTCTGCTCGTCGTTTTTTTTTTTTTTTTTCAGTGAACCTTTGTCTAGAACTTAAGCGTGATATTTAATATTTTTTTAAATCATATTAGGAAGGATCGTACATAGTAGCAGCAAAGGTATGTGTATGTATTGATTTCGGCTATTTAATCGTTGTCCTAACCAAGACAGGATCAGTCATTTTAGTTCCTTGATCACCGATGACATCTGATTAGGAAACAGTGAAAGAATTTAATCTTAAAAGTTATCCTTACTTTACGGACAAAATAGTTCCTGCAAAATGTTTAATTCTATCAAAATTAAAATCACTTGCATCCTAACAAACTCATGTGTGTGTATGTGAGATACTACTACAAATGAATAAAATATCGTAATACTTATCAAGACGTGTGATGAAATGAAGTTTGCGCAATAGAAAAACAAACCCAAAAAACGCCCGTTAAATCTGGAGGTACTCAGAGATCCAGCTTTTGACTTTCTCCATAGTGACTTCAACATTCACGAGAATATGTCTGTGTGTCATATTATTCGAATGATTAATTTTATCAAATTAACCTAATCAATTAGCAGGAAAGGTCTAGCGCATGCTATATCACCTGATCAATTTTTGCAATAAATGTCCTCTGTCGTACCGCTAGCTATATCTTTACGACTATTTGCTCGTGAATAGCCTTAAATTCATCTGTTCAAATTATCTCTGTTATCGCGAATACTGTAATTTGTTGAATGGGAGGCGTCTCACCGATTTACTCGCGTTAAATTTTACGAGCTCCCTTTCGAGGCACGTACCCTGCGAATTATTCGGTGCGCAGGAATGCGAGAATAATTTGAACACGACATTATTTGAACAGTTTTAGCTTGATATGCTTTATGTTAATCGAAATATGTTTCGATAATTATTTCTCAAAGTCAAAGTCGAAGTTCATTTCTTCAATATAGGCTTGTTTTGAGCTGTAAAAAGCAAGCTGCAAGGATGCGCCACTTTTATCGAACTGATCGAGTCCTGTAAACAACTAAAGTTTTATATGTAGTTTGCATTTGATTAGGCATGTGCCGGACTGAAATCTGTACTAGAGTCACCACTACAGATTTCGGTTCCGCTTAGCAGATCTTAACCGATGAGTTAACTTCCGCTTTACAAATTATACACAGTGATTTAGATTTGTCTTGAGAAGAACAGGCAAGAAACTCTGTCTTATTCTAATAAGACGGAACTTGCAAGTATATTCTAAGACTATTTATTCTTCGACATTATAATATTTAACATATTGAAATTGTTTTTACTTGTTTGTGGATGTCACTTATTATACATATATAAATACGTCTACAAAGAAACGATTGTCTGGTTTTAAAACTCGGTACTTATATGTGTTACGTTTTTCTCTGTTGTCATCTTGACAACTGACTTTGGAGTAATAACATCATTAGATATTCCGCAGTTCAATAAATTGGACGTAATTATCCGAGATGGCTCCAACATAAAAATACACCACAGATCATCTTTCATTTTATCAGGCTTTAATTTTAAAAAACATACACTTGCCTTAAAGTATATAAATACCGAAGATATTGTTACAAAAGAAAATTACAATTATTTGCACGATTGGGCTTAGTAAATATTTTCGTATGAGTTGTTAATATTGCATAACTACGTCCAATTCTAATATCGCAACATCGCAATTGCGCGTGGGCGTTATGGTCGCACGACGCCCACAACGCAAGTTGTGACGTCACGACTGTCATATATCAACTTAACGTCATATAAAACACGTCGCGAGAGGATTTGTGACGCTCTCAGTAGTATAGTACACTAGTTTCATATTTAAAACGTGCTTGAAATAGTTTGCCCACTTTTTTACCCTCCCGTGTTCCCGGAGACATAGCATTTTTTTTACTCTGTACTTATGTCACGATTATCATCGAACCGTCACAATGAAATTATATACGCTTAGGATTAAATAAGATTTATTTGCAACAAAAATAATGAGCTTTATTGAATCTTGAATACATTCGAGGAGACATTATGATAATTATCTTAAGAACTGGACGTTACAATAATTAAATAGCCCAATCGTATAGCCTCTTCAGTGGCAGGTGAAATTCTCCGAGCTAGTATTCGGGCAAGGATGCGTCACTTTTATCGAACTGATCGAGTATAGATAAACAACTAATGTTTTATATCTGGCTTGCGTCAGATCAGGCATAGTCTGAACCGGAATCTGTACTAGGGTCTCCACTACAGATTCCAGTTCCAGTTAGCAGATCTTAACCGATGAGTTAACTTCAGCTTTTCAAATTTTATTACAAGCTTTGTAGTCATTAAACAGTTGCTTATTGAGAGATGGTGGACAGCGAGCGGTCGATTCGTCTGATGTTACTGCAGACCACGGCTTCTTAAGCGACAAACGAGCTGGCGGTTCACCTGATGTTAAGTGATGATCGCCGCGCATTTGCAACACCCGTAGGGTTGCAAATGCGTTGCAAACTTTAAATAAAGTGGGCCCCGGCTACCTCACTCACCATAGGAAACGCAGAAGTGTAACACTTCTACTTTACGCCGGTCTTCTGTAAGGTCGTGGTACTTACCCGGACGGACCTGCCCATTCGTGCAACAGTGTTGCGTTGCCCTACCACTGTAAAACTTAGCTTTATCGATTCTGAAAATTCTCCTCCTGCTAATTTATATTTTGCTTTCGTATTCATTTCCTATATTCATGTATAATGTATATCCATTTAAAGACTTTCGTAATATTACACAGCGCCTATCAAGAAACTTTGGTAATCTGTTCACGATCAGCCTTTGTTAATGCTGTTACCGCCTGTCGCACAATTGGGCCATTTGAAAGTGAGCCAGCGTATTATATTCAGCTGTTTCATTTCTATTTCTTTTTCATTACTCTTTTAACCGTTAATTTTCCGTTCATTCACTGTTGCCAATTACACTAATAGCGGTTGCACTCAGCGGTCAGTTAGGACTTGAGTAATTTTCATTTCCAACTTGCGCAAAGTGTAGTTAAAAGATATATACCTACTGATATATAGTTAGTTAAAAGATATATACTGTTCATCGCTGTCGTTAGGAATCAAGTGAAACAAATCGCCGACGCCTATTTGCGAAAATCAATGGAGCTTTAACATGAAGGTCTGGTTGGCGGAAACCCGATTTCGGGTACAGCCTTGACCCCGTGTCTATTCCCGGGACACTAGCTTGCGAAACGCACAGCTGACGACACCTTACGTATGTGAAATATTCATAATATTTATACGGTATTCTTCCTGTCTTATACCTATTTTTCATAATTGATATTAATCAATATTGAAGAATAGAACTTCATTAGTATTAAAATTGTAAAAACAATAAACTTTAATCTAGAATCGTGTACGTCTTTCTATTACGTTAAGATTAAAATAGTTTTAGTGGTGTCATATTGAAAGTTTCTGGAACTTACAGTAGAAAATCTAGAAAAGAGAACTCTCTACAAACATCACTTTGTAATTTATGAGACTTTCATCGTTATTTTCATGCGTCATGGTCCTTAAGAAAATTGCGTCGCTGTTACAATGAATTTGCCTCGTGAAAACTTTCGCCAGTGTTTTTTTATGATTTTCGCTGTGGCTTAAGTCAACAAGAGACTTTAATTGGCATTTGGCGGTACTTAGGAGAATTAAACTTTAAAGTGATCATCTCTGAGTTGTATGTTAGGGCCTTCCGGTGACTGTAGTTACAGAATAATAACTTACGACAACTGATTGAAATTAACAAATACGTGTCAGCAAACTCCGTACTGTATAAGGGGTTGGAATGGGCCAAGTGGAAAACATTTCTTATGTCCTCCTGAGGATTTGGAAGCAACTCATTGGATATCACTGGATTGAACTATGACGCCTAGTTATAGTTCTCCATTAAATCATGTATGGTGGTGCCGTAAACTAATGGATAAAGTTGAATACAGAACAGCCTATTATATCGTGACAGGTGACGAAGACGGATCTTTCCACTTGAAGGTCTGCCGACGAAAGTTGAGAAACCAGAATAATTCAGGCGATATTGGAAAAGCATTGAGGAAGGACTATGTCCACATATGGGTTGGTGCAGGCTGATAATGATGTGTCATGGAGCCATAGTTATGTGTCATCGAGCTTGATATTCGATCCCAGAGCAATGCACAATGAACCGTTGTTAATTTTTTCGTCCAGCATAGGGAATTTCGAATAATGTATGAGGGGCGTTCAATGTTTCCTCGATAAAATCTCATTTTATTATCAGCATTCATTAATTTCAAACAGTAATTTGATGACTCCGTGGCGCAGTCGCCAAGGTATCCGCTTCGGCGTCGGGGGTCGTGGGTTCGATTCCCACACGGGACAACTATTTGTGTGACCCACAGATAGTTGTTTCTGGGTGTTTGTCCGCGTGAAATTTATATTTGTAAAAATCTTACAACACAGGGTAATGTTATCCCAAAGTAAGGGCAGTGTTAAACTAAAAGAGAAAAAAACATTAGTATTCAAAATATCATTACAAAAAAAATACGATCACTGACACAGAAATGTCGAAAAATCGAGCATCGCGCTTTGATAAAATTCCTTCCAAAACAAGGAAAGATTTAGAAAGTTATTTAGGAAGAAATGGTGGCCGTTTACCAAGATACCGATCTTTCATTATCTACTATTCAGAAGTGGTCTATTAGATTAGTCGACGCCGTGTCGGTCGGTCGGTTAGTTTTTGTTAATATTTCTGGCCGGCTACAAAAGGAAACGTCAAAATCGTTGAAAAACTATGTGCTCGAAAGATGCATTCATGAGCATCTGAATCTGTCAAAGGTCAGTGCATGATGGGAGCCGCGAATGCCCATCGCGTTTCGGAAACAAGTGCGAGTTGATAGTTGGAGTTTTTGGAGCTGTGTGGTGAAAGATCTTCGAGGTAAACAGTTTTCCGAAGATGAAGAGTCGAATATAGCAATTGATGAAGATATTTTCGGAGGAGAAAGAAAAATAGAGGGTATTGAAAAGTTACTTTCCCACTCAAATAAGTGTTTTGAGGTCATGGGAGTCTACATTGAAAGTTAAATTTCATTCAGTATTTTCTGCTTAATCTTTCATACCTATACCGAGAATACATTGAACGCCCCATCGTACCTTCAAAGAATGTGCTTTTACACTATTATTATGTTCACTTCTAAAGACCACCCAACTGCTATATCAATTCTATCTAATCAAAAATACGAATAAGATTCACCTGTGTTTGGAGATCTTCTATACAATAAATGAAAAAAATGCAATCGTATCAAACATTTTTGGACACATATGCCCGACTTCCCTATTGTACCCATGAACGCTCCTTTACCAAGGATTCCCTAAATGAATCCGTCACCAAAATTCATTTTCACCAAATTAGGGGTACCGCTTAAGACTTGATAATAAGGGACTCACCTAAAGGTGGCGTAAGTGGTCGTGAAAACGAAACTAGCATTAAAATTTTTAGGTAATTACCCTTAAAGTTAGGTATCGACGGTGAAAACAGATAATTACTCTACTTATACACTAGAATACTTATCAAGTGTTGATCTCCGCCGCATAGCATGCCAACTGAGCACAAACAGAACCTAATTAAAGTAGATTTAAAACGGCATCTTAGGTATTAATTTGCTAAGCTAAGTTATGCATCGGAGTCAAGGTTGCGACTCGGCGAGGGTCTAAGCGAGAATGTACAGGGTTTTTATCGCTTCTCTTATCTTCCCGCGAATTTCACGCAGTGCCATTGCCACAGTTATCATGAGCCCGCAAATTGGATTCCGACTGGTTTTTCGTTTGGCAGCAATAACTATAATACTTTCGCGTTTCGTCTGGTGAGTGAGGTGGCCGGAGCCCAATTTTCAAAAGGTTGTCAACGCATCTGCAACCCTCAGGTGTAGCAGATGTCTATGGGCGGTATATATTCACTTAATATCAGGTGAACCGTCTGCTCGCTTGGCAACCTTTCACATAAAAAAAAACTAATGCAGTTTGCGACCAAGACCCAAATGCAGGCGAGCGTATAGTTTACGACGGTCAACGGCTAATTAATATTCGTTGCAAACTTCATTAGCGAGTTTTAATTTTGTTTTGAATGAAATTAAAACTTTATTTCATGTACACCTACGTTGCGCAAATATGTTTACTCCCATGTTATCTCGGTTCAGTTTTTTTTTTTAAGTTTATTTCCACTTTTTAACGGTGGTAGGGCCACGCAGCAGCCTCGGCTGTTGCACGAATGGGCAGGCTCGTGCGGGTAAGTACCACGACCTCATAGAAGACCGGCGTAAAGTGGAAGTATAATACTTTCGCGTTTCGTCGGGAGAGTGAGGTGGCCGGAGCCCGATTTCCAAAAGGTTGTCAACACATCTGGAACCCTCGAGTGTAGATGTCCATGGGCGGCGGTATTTACTTAATATTAGGTGAACCGTCTGCTCGTTTGACAACTTATCACATTAAAAAAAAAAAAAACTTTAATTTATTTCAGTCTTTTATTAGCACCTTCCATATTTTTTAAGAATGAAATCTTTTATACCCAGTTTTCGTCTATTAAATAGAGTATAATCTAATAGGTATATCGATTAAGTAAAATATATCAAATGTTAATGATGATGAATGAAAGAAACAAAAATGATTAATGAATTTGAATATAAAAAAAATTCCACTCTGGAACAAAATGTTAGCGAAGATACCTCTAAGTTCCTGTAGTGCCGAGAATAGCTAAAATCAATCAAAACCTGAAATTAATAGTTACCGACAACGATTCCATTAATTACAAGAATTGAAAAAGAAGAAGATATATTACTGATGTTGTAGAGACGAAAGTAAAAATTATCATGAATTTGTATTTAGTAACTTACCAATTTAGGCAAGGCAAGAGTGAATAGGTTTTTACTGAGCTAGCGCGCTTACCATCAAAGGCTGCATCGCCACTTACCATCAGGTGGGATGGCAGTCAAGTGCTGGCCAGTACGAAATAAAAAAAAAAAAAAAAAAAAAAAACTATGTTATGTAAAAATATTACATTAACGTCCTACAGTCAAAGAGTGCATAGGTTTTTGTTAAGAGAGTACTCGTAACACGTTTACCATTTTCGCTGCATCGTCTCCCAATTTACCATCAGGTAGACCACATAGTGGACTTGCCATTTTATTACATCCATTGCACTAGACGGTAAAAAATTAGTTTTTTCTAATGTGAGAAGGTGGCATGTGCGACAGGTTCACCTAACGTTAATGGATAACAGTTGCCCATGGACATGTGCAACACCCGTAGAGTTGCAGACGCGCTGCCACCTTTTAAGTGGGTCCCGGTAACCTCACTCACCAGGAGTGTAACACTTCCAATTCGCCCCGGTCTTCTGTGAGGTTGTGGACTTCCCGAGCGATCCATTCGTGCGTCGAAGAATGTTTCGTGGCCCTACCACTGTAATGCAAATCTCCCAAACCCGTGGGTTCTGGCTAGCCCACCGGTTCTGCGTCAGATGAAGCTTTAATAGTCTCGGGACTGAAAGCAAAAACATCAGTTAATACAAGATACAAGAATGCAAATCACATGTAAACATGAGTGGTTAATATATATCGGATTTCGTAAATGTAATCGCTGCTAAAACGAGAACTTATTATCTAAAGCTCACGTTGGCAGTTAATTAAGGTCCTCCATTCCATTCCTTGTTACAGACCAGTACACGCTGGACAGCGAGTACATCAAGCGGTACCTTGGGGAGCTGACGCCAATGCAGGAGTCCCGCCTGCTGCAGCTGCGCAAGTGGATTGCTGACCTACAGAAGGGAAAGGTGGGTTTTTAAGAGGTGGTAAATAGGCCAACCTTAATAGTTAGTAACCGGCTGCCCGTAGACATCCATAACAGAGCTGGGCCGATTAGCTAAAAACACAGTCGACGACCATCGGGGTCCCGGTCCGAACCGCAACCTCGATGGCCCTTAGATGACATACCATAGTTAAACGCACGCAATGCGAAAAGGCCAAAACCGGTTAAAGCACATGCAATTACAAACCAGCTCATTAGTGAACGTACCACTTATGATCCGACATTGAATGACCTTCAATATTCCCAGACACAAACATCGTGACTTAATCGTTTATGGTTAAACCCAAAAACAAATATGAGATAAGTAAGCGTGCATAATCGATTTAACCAATAAATTAATATAAAATCGAACAGTGTACCACAGCATATGTAGTCTCTAAACGTTTTACGGTAAGGAGGAAGATAAAATAAAAACTTTATAAAATGCGGTCTGTGAACCAATAACGGCAAAACAAAGAAAAAGAAACGACGACGAGAAGTATCATTTTTTAAAGTATTTCGAGATTATCGAAATGTTCTAAACTTAGAAATTTCATCGCTTGAAACTTTAATTTTAATAGCGGGAGTATTTTAGCCTTATAGCTTGACGCTGTTCAATCAATTGTGTGATTTGGAGATTATTAAAGACCAAAAATTTACTAGCTTCATAAAAGCATACGATGCATTAAAGTTTTAACTATTCCGTTTTAAATTTTCAATGCGGTCTAATCTTAACAGAATAATCAAAATGACAAAAGTAAACTACCTTCATAAATACATAAAAATAATTTGTTCCTAGCCTTTTGGGAGATGGGCAAGTTATTATTATGTATCTTAAAATAATTCAAGGTTCAAACGAAGATTTATATCATTATTTTACCTTTTATTACTCAAGATGAAATTTAAATGTGAGTTTATGAGCCCAATATACATTAGTGTTCTTCTTATTCGGCCACTTGGCACACTTCCCATTGTTGGTTCATATGGGTCTTTTTAGCGATGATGTGGGATCCAGCATTCACTCTCAATTTCAATCGCTGGAAGCCTTGTTGAGGCCTGTAGGAGTTCTACCTCTATCCAGACCTCTTCTACCTAATTTCTTTAAATATTAAATATTTGCGGACACATTTTTAGAAAATGTTCTCTAGTCCCAAACTAAGCAACGCCCAAACTATGGGTACTTGAAAACTGATGACTTTCTCGTTACATGCCCTAAGAACCTCACTATTTATAGTGTTCCATCTTCAGATGACTCCGTGGCGCAGTTGCCAATGTTTTGGCTTCGGCGTTGGGGGTCGTGGGTTCGATTCCCACACGAGACAACTGTTTGTGTGACCCACAGACAGTTAAATGAAACTACTTTACGGATTTTATCGCATTTTTTTATTTTAATTGAAATTCCCGACGTTTCGAACCCTTTTCAGCGTTCATGGTCACGGGACAGACTGACCATGAACGGTGAAAGGGTTCGAAACGTCGGGAATTTCAATTAAAATAAAAAAAAAGAAACGATGAAATCCGTAAAGTAGGTAGTTTCATTTAATATGTATAATATTCGCGTAAAATCAAGAAAACAATATGTGAACCACAGACAGTTGTTTCGTATCTGGGTGTTTGTCCGCGTGAAATTTATGTTTGTGAAACGTCCTTACAACAGGATAATGTTATCCTAAAGTAAGGGCAATGTTTTAAGAAAAAAAAAAGATTTTATCTTTATAACATTAGTTAGTCTGAACTTTGTCAAGGTCCAACGGTCGGGCCATAATGGAAATCGTAAATCTCGCTCCGGCATCAAGGGCGCGCGCCCGCCCAATCCCGTACCGCCCTTGAAGCAGATCCGCCGTATTTAATCTACCAATTACATCCGCTCCGCTGACACCGGACCCTTTTGGGCCTCCGAGGTTTTATCGAGCCATTACCTCGAACTACCGGACCGACGCGACGCTTAACTTTTTAGGGTTCCGTACCCAAAGGGTAAAACGGGACCCTATTACTAAGACTCCACTGTCTGTCTGTCTGTCTGTCTGTCCATCTCATAGATCGTGATAGTTAGACAGTTGAAGTTTTCACAAAGGATGGATTTCTATTTCCTTGTATTGCTACAACAACAAATCTAAAAAACAGAATAAAAAATATTTAAGTGGGGCTTGCCATCATACGACAGACATGGTTTCTTTTTGCCATTTTTAGAGATAATGATACGGAACCCTTCGTGCGCGAATCCGAATCGCACTTGGCCGGTTTTTTATCTTTAAGTGTACGAAGTCCAGCGTAAATGTTCGCCGAAATCTCCCGTCGTAGTCTCAATTTATACTCGCACTCCAAATTTGTACCGTTTTGAAAGCGAGGAGTGGGTCTATTGAGACTTTTCAAGCTTTTCTTAACCATTCAAAATATCACATCACCGTAATACAGAAACAATTTGTGTTGGAATATTTGTAAAAGTTACGTTTATTTTTAACAATTTGACACTTCAGATTGCGATGACAAATGTATTTATATACAGAATATTAATATTCTAGGAAAAATGACGGTGATACCGTAAAAAGTAAAAACTAAACTTTATATATATATATATATATATATATATATATATATATAATTCTTCTGTACCTGTGTATGTCACTGAACTTCTAAACGGCTGGACCGATTTAAATTTTTTGTGTGTCTTGATCAATTCGAGAATGGTTTAGATTCACAATTCGTTTTTGTTTTCTTTTTTTATAAGTTGTTGTCGGATTTAAGTCGCGTGTACGGGATCTGTTGGATCCGCTAGTAATTTATGAAATATCGATGAATGATATATCATAAAACAGTTTAGTAAACTGAGGGCAAATCTCTGCGGTCCCTCGCCACATCGGAAATGTGTGCTAATGGAAACTTTAATTTTATATAGGGTAAGATGAATAAATTTAACATTACACGAACCAATAAGAGTTTCATAACTTATTGAAAATGAATATATTATGCCTATCTCGAATAAATCAGACGCGGGCTTCGCCTTTGCTTTTCGAAAGCCTTTAGATGTTTCTTGTTCTTATTTACACTTCCAACAATTTTAACTTTTGAAGGAGGTTAACAGTTTTATACAATACTACTTTGTTTTATTTTTCGAAAATAACACTTAATGATGTGTTGGATTTACGCGAATATTACACATTATTGTATGAGAATAAATTAACGGTTTTTTTTTCGCGGTTACTTTAATGAATACAGGTTATTATTATTCATAGATAATTAATATTTTACTAACATAAGTGTTCGAACGAACGTTCGGTCGTACAACATCAGTAAAACCATACCATTTCGTTTTTCTAATGCGAACAATCAATGATAGCTCACTGTCCGGATGATCGCTTTTAATTCAATATGATGTAACTATTAATTCTAAGTGCTGACTTATCACGTGCTCAGCGGTGAAGGAAAACATCGTGAGGAAACCTACATATTTACTTACCTATACATGTTCGCCAATCCGCAGTGCGGCCGCGTGGTGGGCTATGCCCTGATACACACTGTATAGAGGAGGCCTTCCCCCAGCAGTGGGTCGTATATAGGCGGTTACTTTACTTCTCTTTTACATCTGACCATCACCAGGTGCCAAGCGACACCACCCTGCTCCGCTTCCTCCGCGCTAGAGACTTCAACGTGGAGAAGGCGCGGGAGATGCTCTCGCAGTCTTTGCTGTGGCGCAAGAAGCACCAGGTAGACCGACTACTCTCGGAGTACGAGACGCCCGAAGTGGTGAAGCAGTACTTCCCGGGCGCATGGCACCACCACGACAAGGGTAAGGGTGCAATGACTCAAACTCCTTTCTGTCGAAGTTATTTTTTTTTATCTTGACTACCTCCCTACTTTTTTTTAATTATGAATATTTGCATGCCATATATTATCGCTGAACTTTGCAGATCAGTAATCCGTTTTCTTAATCACCCAGTTTAAAGGCAAATAAAAATTATTATTATTGTTTAGTTGCACTAGCTAAGTGGGCATAAATGAAATCGTTTATGTGTATTGCAGGACGTCGAGTAATAAATGTTTAACTTGAATCCTTTAATTTTTAATGATGTATTTGTTAAATTTTACTACGAAAGTGACCTCATGTATCTGCTCATGTCTGCCATCATTTGATTCTTCGAGTGTAAGTCTCACTAAAAGGGCTACTATACCTTGCTGAATGAGGTGCCATTACTTAAACAAAGTTGCAGGTGATTTCTTAGTTGAACTTGTAATAGATTACAAGATTGAAATAAGAAGAATACTAGATGTTGTTAACGTAATTACTGCTGGAACAGACGGCCGCCCGCTGTACATTCTTCGCCTTGGTCAGATGGACGTCAAAGGCCTCCTCAAGTCGATCGGTGAAGACGGACTTCTAAAATTGGTTAGTACACTGAACTTCGCAGAGTGTATGCGAAAATAATTGCTTTGACTTTCCAAAAGAATATGGAAGATATTCTTATGTTCTGTACCTTTTTTTATGTGACAAGGTGGCAAGCGAGCTGGCGGTTCTCCTGATGTTAAGTGAAAACCGCCGCCCATGGACATCAGCTACACCCAAGGGTTTGCAGATGCGTTGACAACCTTTCGAAAGTTGGGCTCCGACCACCTCACTCACCCGACATTTCACATAAAAAAAATCAAACCTAACGCTGACAAGAGAACAAATAGTTGAGTTTTAGAAACCCTTTTACATAAGATTTCATGCTCTTTGTAGACGACGTGATAACAGATAAATATACTGTTCACACTAGTTTTATTATACATATTCCTGTTATGTGTTATCGTACACAAGTCTATCGTAATTCAATCATAAATATCACAAATACGCAGATATCTTAACACAAAATAACGAAGATAACAACTACCTCCTCTGTATACTATTCTGCTATACTTTTAAATTATTTCTTTGCTCAGTCGTGATGTAAAAATTAAAATAACTATAGCTAACAGACTAAAAGTATGTCTATAGAACTAGTTAATAATTGAATTGTAACTACATTTTTGAATGTTAGCCATCGGGGTGTACCTGTAACGCAACGTTACTATCGTTTATATAAGGCAAAAAATACGTATATACGATTATGTAGTTATTCTTAAAAGATTCTTTACAGAATTCTACGACACAATAGCCATCATTTATGAAGTCATGCTGATGAATATGAATTATCTGCTTCAAACTCTGTTTCATTTGAATGTGACTAGTGTATCGGTTTGAATAAATAACACAGACTCTTTTAAGTGCCGTAAGAAGATTAATACTATTGTGTTTTACAAACATCCATATCGTATTTAAAAGGAAAAAATAACTGCAGTTTTTGTCATCTCACAATATTTTTTTTCGTAAGGAAATTCATTATCTCTTAATAACTTTCTTTCTTTAACACAAACCTAAATATAAATGAATATGAAGATCTTTTGATCAACGTATGACGCCTTATACATTTTAATACTTATGTCGAAAAAATTAATTTTAAAATTACATTGAGGAATAGAGCTTTCAAAATTATGTCTCTGTCGGTCATTAAATTAAATGAAGTATCAAATGGAAATACTCCGTGGCGTGGTTGCCTAGGTATTGGCTTCGGATTTGGGGTCGTTTGTTTGATTCCCACACGGGACAACTATTTCTGTGACCCACAGATAATTGTTTCGCGTCTGGGTGTTTGTCCACGTGATATTTATGTATTGAAACTATCCTTACAGCACAGAATAATGCTATCCTAGAGTAAGGGCTATCAAAGTATGGCTAATCTAGCAAACAACGGCTTTGGAAATAATATGTCTAATAATATTACATAACTAGGGTAATTTGAAATGTGTTCTAGACACTGCACGTTTGCGAGGAAGGTCTGAAGCTGCTGGAAGAGGCGACCAGGTCGTCCGAGCACGCGGTTCAAGCCTGGAGCCTGCTCGTGGACCTGGACGGGCTGAACATGAGGCACCTGTGGCGGCCGGGGGTCAGGGCCCTGCTGCGCATCATCCAGATCGTGGAGGCCAACTACCCGGAGACCATGGGCAGGGTGCTGATCGTGAGGGCGCCCAGGGTCTTCCCGATTTTGTGGACCATTGTCAGCACGTTTATCGGTAAGCCCCGCTTTCTGTTTCTGTTTTCTTGCTATCCTCCAGGTCAGTAATGATAATTAGCGCTCATCGACGTATTCCTTTAAAAAAGTCTTTATAAAATCTTCGCGCCTTATCCACTTTATCATATACTAGCGACCCGCCCCGGCTTCGCACGGATGCAATGCTGAGTGTTTGTTTTGGATCGCATTAGAAACCTCTGAAATTATCAGTGTTTCTCTACTATATTATGCATGAATTATACATATGAACCTCTAAGCATATATGGGGACAAACAGACAGCGGGACGACTTTGTTTTATACCCGTAACTATTTTTTTAGTGCCCGTAAACTATTTTATCAGGAATGAAATTATCTATTACGTCCCAACAATGGGTTTTAAACATCCAGCACAAGGCTCATGTAAATGGGTTCTACATTATAGCGAGGTTAAATACTATTTTAAATAAATGTGAAATTTACATTTTTTATAGTGCTAATCTAATAAATTTCTAAGAAGCAATGGCGACATCTCTCGTTCGAATTGTCGTTGTAAAACGATATTCGAAATTGTTTGTATGCTGGAAAGGATATAACAATGGAAGCGCCAAGCATTGCTTCAAATGCTAAAAAAAAACAATGTAGATAAAAGACGTTAAGATTTTCGTCGCTGTGGCTATCAGCCGTTTAGCTCAGTGGCTAGAGCGTCAGGCCGCGAATGCCGAAGACGTGGGTTCGATTCTCACAGCGGCGGCAATCTTTTCGTACTTTTTCTACAAATTTAATTTATTAAATTAATGTTATTAAAATTCTTTAGTATCTGTAGTAGTGCCACGCAATACTTTTCTCAGTTGCACGAATGGGCAGGTCCGTCCGGGTAAATACCACGATCTGACAGAAGGCAAGATCTACAGGAAGTGGAAATAGTTCTGCTTTCCGTCTGGTGAGTGTGGTTACCGGGGCCCACTTTATTTAGAGGCGGTAACGCATTTGCAGCCCTACGGGTGTTGAATATCTTCATGGACGGCGGTTATCATTTAACATCAAGTGAACCACCAGTTCGTTTGCCACTTTCTCACATAAAAACAGGTAGAGCAATTTGTCGAGGCGAATGATACAACGAGTCATATGGTGAGCAGCATTTTTAACCGACTTCAAAAAGGGAGGAGGTTTCTCAATTCGACCGTATATATATATTTTTTTTTTATGTGTGTTCGGGGATAACTTCGTCATTTATGAACCGATTTTTATGATTCCTTTTTTGTTGGAAAGGAGATATCCCAAGGCTAGTACCATGATAAGGAAACCCAAATCTGATGATGGCATCCCAGAGAAATCGAGGGCAATCCTCAAATGTTATAGATGTTGTCAATGTTTTATTAGTTTTAGCCGGTTTTTTTCGTCATTTCAACTATTATTCTTTCAGATGAGAACACCCGCAGTAAGTTCTTGTTCTACGGAGGCAAAGACTACCTGCAGCCCGGCGGCCTGCTTGACTACATCCCCAAGGATCTAATCCCGGACTTCCTTGGGGGGCCATGCAAGGTACCGTCCTAGTGCCGCTGTTATAATTAATCTTTAACCTCCTCTAATTTTCTTTTTGATTTATCTTTTTTTTATCTATTTTTGCATCGCAAATGGAACCCTAGAATAATTTATATTAGAAATAAGTCTAAAAAAAATTGCATAAGTGAATATATATTAGTAATTACGAATTCAGTTTAAATTAGTAATTAAATATTTTAGATATTGCTTTAATAGTTCTAAAGAAAAATTTTGTGTTTTAGCAATTCTAAATTTAATTAGTTTTACTCATATACATCAATTTGTGATAATGAAGGCAGTGGTAGTAAATTCACGTGATTTAATAAAATTTTAATAATCTATCATTATCTGCATTATTTTATAGATAAAAAATTGCTACGTAAACATATCAATCGCTTTCTTTTTATCAATGTCACTTTGCTACTAACAATCACAGAAAGGGACTGATAGTTTTAACAGACAAGATTGTCTGTGTGTTTTTTTATATTTGCCAATTTGTATTATAATTGTCAATGTAACTTTAATATGTTCATCGTTTTGATTTTTTTCTTATTTATAATTATCGTCTTAATCATCTCATGGATGTAGATATTGCCAAAAAAAAATAAAGTTATTTAAAACAATTTGTACGAGGTTATTTGTATCTATCAAAATCCAGTGTGATAAAGCTTTTTAGAACAAAGTATCATTTTTCCATCCGCCAGATTCGCAAATGGGTAAATAAAATAACATTCTCATAAAAATCATATTTATTTTAAAATGACATTACTTTCGCCTTAGAAGAGGATCATTCTATGCAGACAATGGAATAATTTGCAAACGGAATGAACAACCCAAAAATTATATGGTCACATAATATCATTCTTATCCGCTGGTATTACAGTAAAGATGACTCAGTGGTGCAGTTTATGCTGTGGTAGGGCCACGCAGCAGTCATTACTGTGGCACGAATGGGCAGGTCCGTCCGGGGTGGTGCCACGGCATCGTAGAAGACCGACGTGTTTACATCTGCAATCCAGACGTTGTAGATGTTCACGGGCGGTAATCGCTTAACATCAGGTAAACCGCCTGCAAAAATATCTTTATTTAAATAGACGCTTTCGCGTTGTTTTATGAAACATCGAAGTTTTACATAAAAGTTAATACATAAGTTGGTAAATTACCGCCGGTTCGGAAAGCAGTCTTGTTGAGAGGAAACCGGCAAGTCGTCTTCCCTAGCGCCAAGTGTTAATCGGAAACCTCTCGAATGTTCCCGTGCGGTGCAGACGGCCGTCGCGACGCCGCAGTGGTACGTGCCGCAGCGATTTTACGACTCTGTACGCAGCGTGAGAGAAACGCAGTTTACCGCACTCAGCCACTTGTGTACCCTACGTTCACCGGCGCAGTGTTCACCTTACGTGCCCCAATAGCGACTTTCGACCCGCATACATCTGTTTAATCCATTTTCGGAGCAGTTCATTGCGATTATTTATTAGGTTTTATAGGTTAACGGTCTCGAACTGTCAAACGTTTTGGCGGGAAAATCTCCTGTCAATGTTGACTTTTATTCTTTCCTTATTTTTTTTAAAGTGTTACTGTTGTTCCCGTATACCATGTAACCCGTAAGTTCTACCATGCACGAATTTGGTGTAATACAGTTTAAATATATAGAGAAAATTGTGAATGATACGTATTCACATCGCGAAGTTAGCACGCCCTAGTTTAAAATAAATCTTAGTTTCGATCAATCGTTTTATAAAATAAGAACGCCATTTCAAAAAATAACACTCGTTTCAACAATCTGATTACATTTAATAAACATGTATGAACGTGACTCGAGCATTTAAAATACTAATTAATCTGAGTGAAAATTAGTTCCGACGATTGCCGAAAAGATTCCAGAATAGATTAGAAATGTACAATTTAAAAATGATCACCCCGCTTTTGTGTCAAAGCACTAAGTGTGCGTCGCCTAAAGTAAATATGAAAATATTGCTAGAACATCTATTAAACCCACCCTACACAGTAGTCATAGATCAATAATCATAAAATAACGTTAACGTTATCTGTCACAGTGCTGTCAAAAATGTTGTGTTGTAAAAACATTCTATATTTGATGTTTATATATTTATGTATACATTTTATCGTTTACACGATAAAACAGAACCCTCTCACGTTGCATATATAATATATAACATATGAAATTAAGGCTAATATTCCGAATAGTACGTCTCGTTTTTCAAGCTAGAAAAAAATTTTTAATCTATAGAGAAATGTTAATAACTAAATATTATATAAGTTATAATCAATGAAAACCACTAGATTATGAGGAAAAAATTAACAAAGTTTTTAAATTTCATACAACTGAAATCCGTCATTACTGTGCGTCCATTATTCATTATAGACTATTATTTTAAGTTAAAAACTTACGTTTTCACTTTTTACGTTGTAAGAAGACACAAATACACAGATATATCACAAAAACACAAGTTTCTTCTTCATGAACATGTATTATCAACAATTTCTAAAATTTAAAATTTGTGACTTAGTGTACACTTAATGTCTCGAATATAAGGTTCAAAATGAGTCACAGATCCGACACAGAGCGATCCGACTCGGATAGGTTAGGTTAGAAGGTTAGGTTAGCGAAGCTCCCGCCTTAGCCTTCGTTGTTAGGTTCTTTTTTTATGACCACCCAGAAAACTTTAGTGTAACAGTACTTTTAGTATTTTTAAAGACTTTTTTTTAATAATGCGAAGGTTATAATTTGGAAAAGTGTGTGAATTCGTAAATTTATACATGTTGTCAAACACAAAATGGCGGATTTCTTTAGTGAAAAAAACAAGTTTTAAATATTTTTTTTTATTAAAAGTAAGTGTTTGCCTTGGTTTTCATTTATGTAATATTTAATTATTAACGTTTCTCTATCGATTAAAATTTTTTTCTAGCTTGAAAAACGAGACGTACTGTTCGGAATTTTTACCGAAATTAAAATATCATATATGAATGTCGTTAAATTCTGTTGTGTTGTTCATAATCGTCAATGGCTTTGTAAAATAGGGTAGTGAATTTGAAATGTCTCAGCACCACATGCCATAGAATGTTATACAATATACGTAGGAAAATAGTCTCGATCTGTTTCCACTACCAGCTTGTGTGATAGTCTGTAACGCTGGAGCAATATTCAATAGTCAGTTTGTGACACGTATTGATAAGGAAGGTATCGCATTTGCAGAGCTTCGTCCACGAGGGTGGGCTGGTTCCGAAGAGTCTGTATGTAAGTGGGGCGTTCACGGAGCGAGACGGTGACCCTCTCAGCGAAGACAGCATCTACCGTTCCGTCAGTCTGGCGAAGGGACAGGTGAGTCGTTTAAAGTTAGTGTAAAAGTAAAGTTAGTTCAGTTTCGACAATTCTCTCGTATCGAAGTTAAGTTTTCAGACAACACCGCCCGAATCTAGACGAAGTAGTTCATTCGTTTTTCTGAGGGGGACGTCTACAGCATTATGGTTTAAATAATTCCTGTGTCTCGGAAGATTTCGCAAACACGAAACCGACTATTTGCGGATCACGTTTTTGTCTCAAGCGGCCATCGATCCCACAATACGAGTTGCAAAGCATTTGGCAAGGGGCCCTTATAAATCAATGAGAGTTAAAAAATATGGCCTAAGCCCCGAGGGGTGACAAGCTACCAACATCATCCCAAATACACCTGCTGTAAGTTGAGTTTGTCAGTGGAACAGTCCCAAAGATACAGGTTAATACAAACCTTGCATGTGTATTACGATACTGTATCTGGTGAGGTGATGACATACACACTATGTTTATTCTGCCAATAGTGCTTATGGCCCTATTATACAAAAAATAGGAGAGACATTTTTTTTGTAAAAGCCTCCTAAAATAATCCTTCGGATAATTCGCCTAGCTTGTTGGAGATGGTATCAAGGCTTAGCAGCTAATTGTGATGATGAGGACTGTTTATGACCTGCGTAAATTACGCAATTATTATCACATCTTCTTTGTATCTACGATTCCATTTTATTTTAACAATGCATAAATCGCTCCAGGAACGAAACACGGGGCCTATTTATATAATCGTCTAAGGGTCTCGACCCATCTCTTGGCGGGATTCGACCAAGACTAGGCCTCCTGACGGCCTTATTGGCGTGTTCTCGGTGAAAATGCAGGTGCCACTCCTAAATGACTTTGTTTTTGTATCATTAAAAGGTACCGACAAAGCCTACTTCTTAATGCAAGAAGCGGCAATAGGTGTTCTAATCCTCATCCTTTGAGGCGGAGAGGGCTTCCGGGATCAATACAGGCAGTCACGTGCCTTCATGTGGTTCGTGATATCCCGAGAATTGCTTGGGCCCTAATAAGCCTTAAACGACAGGCGGTTCACACCCAAACACTAATCTATGAGCACAGCAAGGACCTCAGCGCCGTTCTGAAACAATAGCGACCTTCTGTATTTTATTTAGTGAACAGTTTCATCTGTAGCAGGGACACCCAACAATCCCCGCTGTTGCACGAATGGGTTGGCCCGTAGGGTAAACACCACGACCGCACAGGAAACGGAAGTTTTTTTTTTATGCGAAAAGTTGCCAAACGAGCACACGGGTCACTTGATGTTAAGTGAATACCGCCGTCCATGGACATCTGCTACACCCGAGGGTTACAGATGCGTTGACAACCTTTTGAAAATTGGGCTCCGGCTACCTCACTCACCAGACGAAACGCAAAAGTATTTGTCATACCACCACTTTACGCCGGTCTTCTGTGAGGTCGTGGTACTCACCCGGACGGGCCTGCCCGTTCGTGCAACGGCCGAGGCTGCTGCGTGGCCCTACCACCGTGAACTACACATGTTACACTTCTGCGTATGGTTATGGTACGGTTAGTGAGGTAGCCGGGGCTCTCACGTGTGCAACCGTACGGGTGCTGCATGTGTTCGCGCATCGCTTGACCGGCGGACCTGCGCAGGTGCACGAGGCGGTGGTCCGCAACCGCGACCCGCAGAGCGTGCTCACGTGGGACTTCGACGTGCTGCGCCACGACATCGCGTTCACCGTGTTCCACACGGCGCTCGAGATGCCCGAGCCGGAGAGCTGCGCCACCGGTCGGGACTCGATACTTTTGGCCATGTACTTGGCTGCGGGTCAAGTCTAACATTTGTCGTATTACCGCTGTTTAAGGAGGGGGGGGAACTATTTTGTCCAGCTCCCATTAGTATCTGATCTTTGACACCAGAGACTCGCCATGGAACTCTTCAAAATTAAATATGAAATGTACAGTGAGTGAGATATTTGAGGTCCGTTTAGTTTTAGTTTAGTTGTAGTAGTGACCTTAAAATTTGTAGAAAATTGGACGTCGGCACGGCAATCGACCGTTTAGTTTAGTGGTAGAAAAACTTTTCGTCCATCATTATGCAAATTTTAATGTTTCAACTTGAATGCAGAGATCAGCACTATAAATCTTAATATAAAATTTAAAAGGGACTTATTATCTATGAAATAGCATATACATGTATATACCGCGAGCAAATTTAGAGAATGAACGACGCAGTCTCGAGCTGCGGCGAACGGAAACGAGACCGAATGAACGGAACGGTAAACGGTAAACGGTAAACGTGTGGTGGGCAGCCCTGTGCGCGAGCGGCGGCGAGCCGCGCGCCGTGCTGCCAGCCCTGGAGCAGCGCGGCTGGCGCGAGGGCCGCCACTACCAGCGCGTCGAGCCCACGCTCGTCTGCCACGACGGCGAGAGCATACAGGCAAGCGCGCCCCTGCCGACCACGCCCCCCGTCCCTTTCGACCCGTTCCTCCTGGGCCAGAGCGCCGCCAAACCCTCATCGACCCGTTCCTGAATGTTGGCCAGAGCAAGCCACGGACTGCTGTCTCAGTCTCCACCTCTGGGCCGAGACTGAGACAGAATTAACCGCCGAAGTTGCAGATCGATAAGGAGCTAAGGGTCTGTGCTTCTTCGGTTCCGACTCCTTACATGGACAAGGGCATTTCTGACTGATTATGTGAAGCGGTGTCTCCTCGTCACCACTTCCCCATCACTAACTACTCCATTCTAGAGAAACAAACTTCCTAAAGATTCGTGTAAGATTTATACAAATCTGCCGTTGTTCTTAAACAAGAGCCCGATGAGACCCGTGCATGCTTGTGCGTGACGACCTGATGTCCCGCAGATGTCCATAGGCGGCGGTATTCACTTGTCCCCAGGTCGCTTGCCAAATGTCTAGCGCGCAAAAATACTTATCCGGAATCGGTGTTCGCAGGGCTCCCACGTGATGGCGGAGTGTGGCAGCTACGTGCTGCAGTGGCGC
The DNA here is from genome assembly GCA_933534255.1 of Iphiclides podalirius. Taxonomy (NCBI): domain Eukaryota; kingdom Metazoa; phylum Arthropoda; class Insecta; order Lepidoptera; family Papilionidae; genus Iphiclides; species Iphiclides podalirius. The sequence goes on along the minus strand of OW152830.1, from coordinate 13,189,714 downwards.
TGCGAGCTGCTGGATTCCGCGCACCGCGCCGCCCAGCTCATGTACTTCCACGAGACCCTCGCCAGCCACCAGTACAAGTGAGGACAACCGGCACCGCATTACCACCGCACACATCCAAACACTCGACGAGAAAGAATCTTTCGATACGGCGAAACGGTTCAGAGTCTATGGGGACTTTATCAGGGATTGTTTCGACACCTTTAGTAGACCACAAGACCATAGTTTCTTTCCGGTTCTCCTCTGGGACAGGTCTAGTTTGGTGAACCGGTGGCCGTTTTGAGACGTTCAATGAGAGCTTATGATAAGCCTATGTTGAATACAGAACCTTTGCCTTTGACCCCGTAATTGGAGAATGATGAAGTAGACTGGTATCTCTAATTCTTTGCCTCGTTCCTGTCATGTCGTGACGTAACATCCGTGGCACAATCCCACACCCAAGTGCCTCTTGCTCTGCACTTGCGAGTCCCCTGGATGGTCTGGTCTAAATGGATAGGTCTAAATTAGTGAACCGGTGGTAGTTTTTTGACGTTCAATAAGGGCTTAAAATAAGCCTATATCGAATAAAGAAGTCGATGGATGCAGGTGGCTCAGGATCGTGCTTTGTGGCAGTCTGTGGGGAGGCTTATGTTCAGCAGTGGACTCAAACAGGCTGGAATTATGATGATGAATAAAGAAATTTTAACTCTCGACGTAGAACAATGAACGCGCACCGTTGCGAGTCCGTTTCGGGGAAGAAACATAAAGACACATAGCAATACTAAATATAAAGTATAATATTACCGTTACTTGAATCTATTCATTAACGGCTACCCACCATAAGATAAGATGGTTGTGAAATTAGTCGTAAAGACCAATATACGATCTAGGCAAGGTCGAGTTCTGTCCTATGACATACCTTACCGATTCACGGTTGGAAACTAGCCCTCGCTCTTGACGTGGATGGAATTCGGTGCGTGGTTTTAGGTCCTCGAAGTGAAGGCAACGCTCCGGGGTCGAAATGACGAGTAGGCTTAGACCTCCCCACCGCCACCCCACCAGGTACGTGCGTGGCCAGACCTGTCGGCTTTCGATGGAAAATAACTATCATCTTCAAAATTAACCGCATCAGCTGCGATCACATCGAATGTATATCAAAAATTTTAATAATTACTCATTGTACTCTATTAAAGTATCTAACTCAGCGCTCGTTAAGAAATGTACGTTAACACTCGCCCCGCTTTCAATTTCGTTGTTAGTAATTTGTTGCTTATTCAATGTAAGTGTTATTTTCGCCGCATCTAAAGGGGCTACGTTGATGTTTAAAAATTTTGGAAGTTTTTTCACCACTAACCATTGATATAAATGTAGACATCAAACTTCAGCAGCCATCTCTCAATCAAGTGCTAAACAAAAACTTTTTGTTGACTCATTTATACATATACTCGGAGACGAATCTTGGACTAATGAGGTCAAAGGCAGCTCTTTAGCTTATTGTTTTCGTCTTCATCATACTAAGAATCTTACCTGCCGCGCTATTAGGCTTTGGTGACTTACGCGTTGTGTTCTGCAAAACTACTCCTATTTAGTCTGCAAGGGCGCAGTTTGATCATTTGCGTTCTTACTAAGTTAATATCCTTTCGTTGAGTTCGTCCTGAATTGAGGCTGCATAGTGTTGGCTAATATTTAAACCGTATTCATCATTTTGCAACATTATACGTTCTCAAACTACTGACAGAAATTCAACTGCTTTTATTAATCTCACTTAGCTCAACGCTGGTGTTCACAGCGTCCACAACTGACCTTAATCGTAATACTTATCTCGCGATCTTGATCTATCAACGAATTCGTGGAAGGATGAAGTGTCCTTCTATGTTTTCCCAACCATTTGCTAAGGTGAGACTGCCCAAAAGACGACTGGTCCACTGCAGAACCTGGGTCTTCTCCAAATGTTATCCTTGATCTTCTTATAGTTTATAAAATGCAATAAGGTTTCTCAGCAATGTTGCCACTCGACTGCGCTTGATAATTACTATCGAGTTGAGACGTCCCTCGACTCGATCGAGGTTATAGATCAACACTTGTTTATGTTAAAAATATGTCCTGAAATGTTTTAAAAATATTACTAGGAATTCTCCCATTTTTTGGGAACGTTTACGGATACACATTTCACATTTGCAAACGCACGGTCCCGAAACACTTACCGTGCGGGGATCGAACCCGCAATAGGCGCAGTGGCCCGTATGGCCGGTTGCCATTGGGCCGACACCGCTCGTTGCCACCGGCCGCTTGCAGGGGCTCCATGTCGAGCCTGCAGTCCGCCACCAGCGGCTTCTCGTGCCTGAGTGGCAAGTCCGCCGCCAGCTCGTGCCCGTCGCGGTGATGCGAGGGCGGGCCCGCCACCAGCGACGTCCCGCGCTGCTGAGGGTCACCACCACCACCACCACCACCACCACCATTACCACCGCAACGCCACAGCGCTGGCCGAATATATAATCTGTGCCGGGGCGCTGCCCGCGCTTCGCGCTCTGTATCAGTGACACTGACAGGCGGACGGTGTTGCCCGCTACATCCGATTTTGCCGAAATCGTGGACATTTCAGAGCGACGTTTTGGAAAAAAAATTAACTGTATTGTAGCGTGTTGCGGGATCACAATATTGAATTGTATGACAAAAGCGTATCGGAATAGTTTTTAAGACATTAAACGGAATTGAAAGAATCCTGTATAGGAATCATATTATGCTGAATATTAAATCGGAAACTGTTAGTAATAATTGATATAGCAACGCAATAGAACATTGCCTGCTCTTAAATCGCAGAATGGCCGTTTAAATGAAAATTATACTTAATGTTTAAATAGAAATACATCTATCTCTTTCTCTCTCGTTATCTTTGCTTCGACTATATCTAGTTCCTCAATTTCGACGTTCGTTGCTTAGTTTTTGAGCAGACCGTCGCCTTTCGACGCATAATCATAAATAAATAAATAAACCCGCTGGGATATTACCTATAAGTGTTAAATAGTCCAATACTATGAATTTAAAAGAGGTTAATGTAGTTATAGTACTAGTTAGACAACGCGAGTAAGCGAAATTAATGGAAGCTTTGTCTTATTTCTTTAAAATTAGAGTCTATTTTTAAGTAGCAAATTGCGAGTTAGTGGAGTGTAAAGAAACTTCAAGATTTCAATAAACACTTGAAAGCTAAAAGTATTCCTTAATAATATTAGCGTTTAGAGTGGTGTCAGCATTATAGTTAATTTAAATGAAATATATCTTATAATCGTTTTAACACGTTATCTGTCGTCAATAAGTATTTTTAATTATCGGAGTGGTTTTATGAATTAAGGATTAACAAAATGTATGATAAGTGATAAAAAAAATTGCTCGAAGTCCCATAAAGTTGGCAATGGTACAAAGTTGTATTAGGAACGCGAAACATGATGGTTATAAAAATCTAAACATATATCTAATATGTTATTTATAGTAAATTTGACGATGTTAGTTATATAATAGATAATGTAATTAATGTACATGTTATGAAATATTAAAATCTATTGCAAATTCATCTATTTTTAGATCAAGCTTAAAGAATAACGCATGAGAATGATTGTATTTTTTTCTCTCGTTTATCGAAGAGTTTTACAAACATCCGTTTTGCTATTTACCTAGAACTATAAAAATACGAAAGTATACAAATGAAAATTTTCGTTTAAATAAATAATTTTGACTAATTAACTATGAATTAAATTGTTTTCCTCATCCGTCGTATTCTAGCGTTGGTACTCCTGAGTAGTGATTCCTTTTGGTCCAAATTAAATTCACAAGAATTTAAATATCTTATGACGTAAGTTGTCAACTTCCGTAAATTTAGCCTAGAAATATTCTCATTGTGTGTATTAAATGTTGCACTGACCGTTAGCGTGTTCGGAATTGGAGCGTATCTCAATATTTGAGGCGAGTACATTGTAGGAGTGATGTTGCCAATATATGAATTTAAATTAAATCTAGTGTCTTTTCTTTTACACACGATCCTATATTCCTCATATACGAAAACGTATTTATGTTTATGGTAACGCGCATACTATTAATATGTGTTGACTATATATTATGTTGGTGGTATATGTTGATATTTCGTATTTTTATGATATTTGACAAGTTATACGTCTTCAAATGAGACACAAAATATTTTATAGTAAGTATAAAACGTAGTTAACGATTTAGTGTTTTTAAAATTTGCGTAAGAGCTGTGTGCGCCTGCTCGAGAACACATTATTAAAAAGATAAATGAAAATAAATAAAACAGTCGCATTTAAAAAGCTTATCAAATGAAATATAATCATTTGATAAGCTTTTTAAATGCATTTTTAGTTTACTTATAAAAGTGAAATTCAAATTTAAACATAATTTTTTAAACTTAAAAAGACTACAAAATTACCTAAATTATGCTTCATTGCTTGCCTAGATAACCTATAAATTATTAGATTTTAGTGACGGTCTTGACGAAATTTCTACACAATTCAACCTATTTAATTGTTTTAAAAATACTATTTAGATCCGATAGGTCTTAGCTCCGCCCGGTTTTTGAAACACTGATCATCCTAAAAGTTAACTAATCAGCTATAAATAGGCTTTTCTAATGTCATTTGAGTTGCTAAAAGGTTGGTAACTCTAAATTTCTAAGAATAATCTTAATGATCAGAATGAACAACTCAAAGGGCTTAACAATCCTTTTGGCAACTCAAATGACATTAGAAAAGCCATTTGATAGCTGCTTAGTTAACCTTTCCGATGATCAGTTTTAGAAACCGGGCGTTAATGTTTTGATTTAATAATACATAATTACGTTATACCTCGTAACATTCCTTGCACTCAACTTTTACACAGATTCATTTGAAACGGCTAAAACGGGTAGTTGCCAATTTGATTTTTTTTTTGGGTTTTATGGCCCGGTATCAAGGACTGCCAATTTGTTTGCCTTTTTTTTATTACAGATACTTTAATGCGTAATAAACAGATAAGCAATATGTTATGACGACTACTTACTTATTTCTCATTTCTTACAAACAGGGAAATCTGTAAAAAATATTGTAAAACCGAAAATATAATTTAATAACCGTTTAATAAGGTGAGCTAATCGCGCGTATAATTAAAAGGCACTGGTTGTGTGTTTAAGCATTTCGTAATTTATTCTTTATGCATATTTGATATTGATAATATTTATGGAAGGCTGCAACCACAGCTGTATGTTTATAGCTTTATTTATTTTATAATAGCACTGGTTAAGTAGCATTAAAATTATAAATTAAAGAGGTCTTTTTAAATTAAGAGACTATTTAAGTGAAGGGACTAGCATTAAAAATAAAATGAATAGTAGACTTGATTGAAATAAAATAACAATAGAGTTGAAAAGGTGAATGAATGAATGAATGAATATTCCTTATTGCACACACCATGGTAAAAAAGAATACATTAAAAATAACAGATGTGTACAATGGCCGGTCTTATTACTCAACTCAAACTAAAGCAATTTCTTCCAGGCAACCTTTGGAAGGACTTAATATGAAAAGAGTATTTTAGGGGTGTGGGTAAAATTCTACAAATTTTATAAGATAAATACATACTTAAGGTGGTGATGGGGAAATGGTAATCTATGGTATATATGTAAAGCAAAACTTTATAGGCACCCCTTTTTAAAATTGCGCGGATGGTGGAGTTTGATTTTTTTACACTTATAGTTTATATAGAGGAATGCAGAATGCTAATATTTGTTTTAATTATGCATAAAAATACATTAAATCAATAAAAAATACATAACTCACTACCATGTATGATTAATTATGGTTGAATTACTCCGTGGCGCAGTCGCCAAGGTATCGGCTTCGGCGTCGGGGGTTGTGGGTTCGATTCCCACACGAGATAACTATTTGTGTGACCCACAGATAGTTGTTCCGCATCTGGGTGTTTGTCCGCGTGAAATTTATGTTTGTAAAACGTCCTTACAACACAGGATAATGTTATCCCAAAGTAAGGGCAATGTTTTTTTAAAAGAAATAAAATTACGACCACTGGGCGACCACTAGTCAAATTAAATATTCGGATGGGAGATTGATATGACAATTTATTCATTCCTTTTTCTGTTTAATAGCATGTGCATGGTATTGTAGATATAGAAAAGAATAACGACATGTAAATTATATCATATTATTTAAAATACAAAGTGATTACTTATTTGCGATTTTGATATAGTGAAATGTCTCAATCAATTAAAGTAACTAATAAATTAACTCATATTAGTTTATTTATATAAATAATTTATACAGCATTAAAGTTGCATTAGCGTGGTTTAATTGAATATTAACTGAATTTGTGAAATTTTATGTGTAATTAAGGTTAAACGATATCTCTGAGGCCGTCCGCTTACTTACCTGTTTCTGTTAGTGAAATAAGTTAATTTCAGTCTGTTGGTAAATTTTTTTTGTGACGTGTAGTTTACTGTTAGCCCGGCTGCTTTGACGGCTTCGGCGGAAGAGGCCCGCGGGCAGACGAGCCACGGACTCGGGAGAACACCGTGGTTGGTGCACGACGACGACGCAACACCCTACTGACGAAATATGGACAATCGACTAACAGGGGGAGGCACGATACGATCTAAGGCCACGCAATTGGAGGTTCGAACCTCGGCTTGGATCGCAATCGATGAACGGGACCCAGAGGAAGGTCAATCACGAATGCTCACTGTATAGTGATAAAACAAATGACAAACAAAATGCGTAACCATCTATGTCTAAAAGAGCCGGGATGAAATTTAGTTCACGGCCGAACCGGATCGTCATCGGAAGTTACGATCCCCACTTTTTTTTGCTCAATCAATCTACCGGCGAAGGCACGCACTACTGTTCGGTTTGATTAGTTATGTATCTTAAAAGATCGTAATAAATAATATACAGTCCACTAAGTCTTTCATTTTGAGCTAAGGATCCTACAATTCGGTCAGGTCTGATTTAACACTGAGACGAAACACCAAGCAATTTACGTAATATCTAACAATACATTTAAATTAATCATAATAGGGTTTGTAAAATCCAGGTTAACTGACGTTGTACGGCACCAACGAATTGGTAATATTTAAACAGTTGTCACTGCAACTGAACAGCAGTATAGCGCATAGCAGGCACATTAAAAGTAAGATAAATCCTAATACAGATTATAGCAAGATCAATAATGATTTTTTGTCGAATTATTTGCCTAGTCTTTGAAGCTTCGTCGGAAGAAAAAATTTACCTATATTCAATACTTTGTTTCCAGATAAATATTATTGTCTCTTACAAGGCTCCGGCTCAAACAACGAACGAGGCAGCAAATAAGTTTAATATAGGGACGAGAAAGACCTATGCATTTCGAGGTTTAAAACTAAAGTGACAAACACTTGCCATCATCTTTTTTCTTATTGCTTTAATTACGCTATCCTTTTTATACCATTAAAAACGAAACGTGGAACATTTTCGACCGGTGATATTGTATGCGTTAAACATATCTTTTGTATATATTATCATTAATCAATAATAATAAAATATACCTAATTGAATATGTAGTTGTTAGGTGCATAGATAAATAAAAGAATATAATATTGGATAGATATTACTTTTCATATTTAATAGATTAGTTTATTTAAGTTCATGATTAACAAACAACATTAAAAAAAATATTTGACAGACGCCAATATATCACAGATACAAAAGGTATATCTTGAATCATAGTTTCATCCATACTTTTTATAGGGCGTAAAGGCAATCGCGCGCTAAGCGGTTCGTAATAAAAAATACATAGTTATAGTCTATGCTCGGTGGGCGTTGTATTGGGTACTTAAAGGCGACCATAACAAATTCCATAAAAGCCGAAAGCTCGATAACGGACCTCATTTCACAATACCAATCGCAACTCTTGAAAAACACTACATTTGATTAGCCTCAGTGAAATAGCACGCAGCACACCGCCACCTTTTATTGCTTTGCGAGTGATTTCTTTCTCCACTCTCGGACTCTTTATTGCTTGATAAGGGAACGGACAATTTTACGCTGTGGAAATTAGCTTTTCTTTTTCATAACGAACGCACCGTTGTTCTAATCGCTGCAGCATATTACAGACCTATAAGAAATTTATTTAAGAATTTTCTTTGTCAGGGAACTTGGAATAAAATTGATATAATATTAGAGACGTGTTATGACGTTTTAAAAACATAGCTTTTACCGACTTATGCAACTATAACACAACAATAACTCAATAATTGGATAACAATAATACTTAGCTTTTCCAACAGAGATTATTGGAGAAAAGATATAAAACACAGCCTTTACCGATTTATACAACTATAACTCGACGATGACTCAATGATTGGATAACAATAGTACATAGTTTTTCCAACAGAGCAACAGCCTTAACTACTAATAACCAAAAAGCCAAAAACTAACTGGCATACGTTGTGAGAGTTGAATTTATACCCCTAAAAAATAGTATCATACCAACAACTTTTAAATAAATCACAACAAACTGTACTAATCAATTATTGATAAATTATTAATTAGATTAATTTTGTGCCATAATTATAACAATACATGATTTATGCTATGTTTATTTAACATACTATTGTTAAATAAACTTATTTTACGAGTTTATCTCATTTAATTTTGTTTGAATCTTATGCTTCGGACACAATTATAATTAAAAATCCATAAAATGGTTTTATTTAATAATTGCTTTAAATTTTATAGAAATCGAACTCATTGTATGGTGAGACCGAAGAATACTAGCAGTAATTAGAGAAGATTATGAAAATGTTTTCTAACAAATGTCTTCTAGTAGATAATGGAAAGAAAACCGATTAAAAACATTCACGTCAAATTCAGGTCCTAGCCAAAATTATTTAATTTATTACAGTGTAATAGTCAGAAATTACGTACAATAGGTCGTACAGTTTACTTACTGTACACGATGTACGAACTATACAGTTCACGACCTCTTGACCTGAAACTAACACAGTCACAATGACCCTAAAACCACGTTCCACTCCGGAGGGTTGCAAAAAAATGACTTCAGAAAAGATCGACTTGTGCGGCAAACATCTAAAGAACCAATAAGTCTTAGGGATAACGAAATTACTACTGAACGACTTAAAGCAAGCTAAAAACCTCTGCTCAACGATAGTTACATATTATTTCCATTATCCAAAATAAGACTACTTCGAAGACATGGAAAAGGAGCATAACTGTCTTATACAATAAAAGAGAAGGTCAGATGATCATCATCATTTCTGTCTGTTTGAGTCCACTGCTGAACATGGCCGACACGAAGCACGATCCTGAGCCACTTGCAAAAAGAAGAAAAGATACTACTTAAAACTATCGACCCATCTCGGCCCGAGCAACGTCTGCAAGTAGTTGACATTGGTCATAAAAATCGCGTCGTGCGAAATCTTGAAATCATTTAGCCTAGGGCGTAGACTAGATTTCATTATCTATGATATTAATTATCTATATCTATGATATCTGTTACTTTACTTTTTTACTTTTACTTAAGTTTTTACCGGTGCCATTGTCATAATTGATAATTGTAGCATAGCTCCGATTAAATCTGAATTTCTTTCATGTTATCTTCATACAACGCATATCTCATGTTTCATTCTAATTTAGAATTTTAGACCATTTTCGTTTTAATTAACTTCATCTTTTTATACATAGACAAGTATCCTACGTAAGTTTCTAAACATGGAATCTTACAGCTGACCTCTAGTTAATATTCTATTAGGAATAAAGAAGAACATAATTTTACACACAGAAACTAACACTATACTCGCATTATTGAACTTGTACTGTATTCTGCACATGTTACGGCTGATATTGTACTAACAGGCTTAATAATATATGCCAACGAAGGCGCCCCAGTTACGCCAGCAGTTTACGATCGCATTGTTCCCAGGCAGAATTTTTTGAAATTATGACCTGATAAGGTGGTCGTGCTATGACGCGGCTGTGCAGTCCTAACATATACAGCCATATTTCTAAGATGTCATTTTAAAAAGATATGTACAAGATATATTAAATAACCAGGTCATAACATGAATAAACAAAGCTTGAATGTCACCATTCATTTCCGCTTCTAATATATTGTCAGCGTCAAAAAGTTTGGCTTGCGGCTGTCATATAACAAAATGGCGGGCATGTAATTTATTGTTGTAAAAGACGTTTATTTTTTAGGAAATTCCAAATACTGCACGCTTGTTTCGTGTATTTTTGGATATAAAAAGGTGATGGGGTTAAGCATTTTAAACACAATTTAAAACTTAAAAATGACCTCTGTTTGCTACTTTTTTAATTATAGTGGCTCCATCAAGGATAGCTTGATGATTCTGCCAATTTCAAGGTAGAATAAAACAGACTGTCATTATATATTATTATTGATAAAACTTCTCATAGTGATGACTTTTGTACGGTATTTAGAACATCATACTTTATTGGTTGACATACCGGAATAGAAACTAAACAATCTGGTAGAAGATGAATAAAAATGGGTGAGGATGACTAAAATGATAAAGGAGACACAAACAATTACAAGGAGGAGAAATGGAAATGTTTATATTATTAATACAAAGGAATTTATGTAGTACTTTGACAACGTGGAAGTCATTAACAGTTAAAAGGAATGGGATATTAACAGGTCTGGGGAACTTTGAGGGAAAGATATCGTATAGGGGAACGTTAAGATTTGGACATGATAAAAACATGTGTTCCAGGAATCCCTCTGTTAAACCGCACTGACACAGAGAGTGGTCCATTAAGCGCAGTTTAGCTAGAAACACTGGGGAGCAAACATTTCCTAGACGCGGGCGAATTATTACAGAAGTAATTAATTTACTAAAAGACTTGTATTTGGAAAACGAAGGCCTTGATGTGATATTAGGCTGGATACTGGCATAGAATCTCCCTTTCACAGTTTTGGTTTGTTGCCACAAATTATCCCAAGTTTCCATTAAGTGAAGTTTGGCCATAGAGAAACCTTTCTTCTAGTCGAAAACGAAACCTTTGGCCACAGATCGCGAGCTGGGACGCTAGAGTGACATGGCAATAGCTTGTTTGGCATAATAATCGGCTGTTTCATTACCTAGAATACCCATGTGGCCTGGAATCCAGGTCCTAGGACAGTTTCAATACCCTCTCTTTGTAACTTAAATAATGTTTCTTTAATATTAAGAATAATTGAGGAGTAGCGTTTACAGTGGAAGGGAAGTTTCTTTAAATCCTCCAGATAACTACGGGTGTCACTGAGGATCAGTCTTACGAAAATAGGATTGGTTAGAATCTATATACTTGACTGCTTCTAAAATGGCTACTAATTCACCTGTAAAAATTGAACATTCTGAAGGACATTTAAAACTCAAAACTACACTGTACTTTGGTATATTAACGGACGCACCAATAAAGGACGCGTCTGTTTTTGATGCATCTGTGAATATCAGAACCCTGTTCGCCCATTCATTCCTCACAAGCAACTAAAATTTCCGTTTAGCATCTAAGGTATTCTTGTCGATGCCAAGCTTGCTAATTACAATTTGAATGGCGCCTTTGACGTCCAATAGAATATTTGCCATTGCTATTTTTTTAATCCGCCAATAGAATAAATTCAAAATATGATTTTGAATTTAAGCTATGTATAGGTACGATAAGTTAAATTGAAGAGTGTAGGTAATTGAAAGCTTAACTGTAGGGAGAAAATAACAAAACGGGAAATATAATTTTTAAAAGTTATGCGTTAGGAATAAAGTGGTCATGGTCTACGAGTGATGCAAAAAAAGTCGCCCTAAATGTAACCACAACCTTTAATATAACTGAATTCGTTCAACACTTTAACAGTTTCCATTACTGAAATATTCAAATTTTGAAAAAGCCGAACTAGTCTAGGCCAAATTTTTATTTTTTTATTTATTCATTTATTAAGGCTAACCAACTATATACATACAGAACATTGAAATCTTAATACTTTCAACTTAATAGTAAAGTTGTAAACAATATATGTACATGTATATGCTGCTGAATTGGATTATAGGTATATTCCTACAAAAACAACCCAAATCATGATATAAAAGTAAAAAAACTAAAGTACCAGCCTATATTTGTGACCTACTGCTGGGCAAAGACATCCTCATCACAGAGGGTATTAAGGCATAGCGACCCCACGGCGGACTTCACGTACCTATCTTCGAAGTATATTTTTTAATATAATTTCGAAAATACCACCCACCATGGGTGATTAATGATGATGACCACCCACCGCTGAGCACGTGATAATTCAGCACTTAAAATTAACAATTTCATTAGTGGCGGCACCGGGGAAAGACCAAACATTGTTTTTTTTACATATTATGTTCTGTATGCTATCAGCATATCATAGATTCAATAATTGCAATGGAGCTCATTAAAATTTGTAGAAAAACATGAAAAGATATTCGCCGCCGCTGGAATCAAACTCTCACCTTTCGGATTCGCGGCCAGACGCTTCAACCACTAAACTAAACGGCTAATTGGTACACCGTAAAAATTTCCTTTACCTACATTATTTTTTCGCATTTTAAGCAGTGTTTGCCGCATCTATTGTTATATCATTTACAGTATACAAACATTTTCAAATATTCTTTTTATAACGGTATTTCGAATGAGAGATGTCGCCATTTATATGATTTTTTTGTAAACGCTAATCTCTGCACTTAAGATGAACCATACGATTTCCGCAACCGATTCCTTTCGTCCTTTTTTTACAAATTTTAATGTTTCATTAAAATTCATTAAAATTTGTAAAAAAGGCTCTCTCTTTATTGAGCTCTAACTCGAGAGGTGCCCAGAATTAAACTGATCAAAATCAGAAAATATTTTTGAATAAATCATCAGGAAAGTATTTAATGAAACCTTAATTGAAAAGATGTATTTTCTTCTTCAATAATACTTGGAGCACCCAAACGTATAGCGTAGCATTTTGACAACATTTACAAGATCCATGACCGCTGGCTATTTTCTACTTATGTTATTCTATTATAATTATGTACAAAAGATACATTTGACCGTAAAGTATCGTGCTGGGTCTTTTCTAAGTCTGATAAATAACCCGGAGATTTTGTGTTTTTATATGCACTAAAAAATCCTTAATTGAATGGGTAAAAAGTATTTGACTAAGACTACTAAAGAATTTATTAACGAGTTTAAATTTCGATATTAATTTATGAACCTTATGGCTTAACGTCAGTCAAAAATGTTAGCACCATTGAATTGCTGTAACCTATTAAATTAGGCAATATGTACATCGTAATACACTTTGTAGTGACCTGATGTCTCTGAAGGCAAGTCATAGTTACGAAGTCATGAAACTGTCATCGAGTCGATATATTCTTGAAACAAATAAATGTACCAAGATATATATACCAATATACTTATAAATTGTAGAAAATAGAAATAAGACACAAATATAATTAATATCTATAAACTAATAAATGCGTAAGAAAGCGACAAAATGATAGATGATATTTCATGTCAATTTTCTTTTATACCGATATGTTCTTAATGATATTCTATCAATACAAACTACCAAACAATCTGTAAAGCATATATTGTTAGTCCAAAATAATACCAGCGTTTTAAGGATATTAGGTAAGCAAGCTTGTGTTGGCTGACCGTACACTTGTCATATAAAATGCTTTTAAAGACTGATATGTTAATGTAATTTGATATATTGCGATAGAGGGATAGAAAAAATATATAATCCAGTTATAAATCGATTATAACATTTGAAATAGTTAAAAGTATAAATTCTGTTTAATAATAGATATATAGTTACACAACACACAAACGACAAAACGGCAAAATATATTGTCTGTTGTATGGGAGGCTAACTTAAATATTTCTTTATTCTGTTTTTAGTACTTGTTGTTGTAACGGCAAATACATCATCTGTGAAAATTTCAACTGTCTAACTATTACGGTTCATGAGATGCCTGGTGACAGACGGACAGATAGACAGACAGAGCAGAGTCTTAGTAATAGGGTTGCCTTTGGGAACCCTAAAATGATGTTCTCTAATGTGTAGTTCTTAATGACATTAACTTAAAATTATAACTTAGAAAAAATTGTTTATTTTGTTCTAGTTTCACAAATTTTATCAATATGACACTAACAATAGAAAAAAGGTATTTAATACATTGAAAGTTTTATTATAACGCATTATCTAGTTAAATAAAGTTTATTTAAATTTCACAAAATAAATATCGTGAATACAGTTGTCAGTTCTCACGCAAACATACGTAGATGTCTAGCTAGCTTCAGGGTGTCAGTTTTTCGTGACGGTGTGCGCGCGCATCGTAAAAATTTACTCTCATGATTTTTCCCTAACGTGCCAAAAGAAGTATAGCTTCAAATATATAATAAATTAGTATTCCATAGCAGATTTCTAAATATTACTTAGAATGCTTTACAGTGGATCTTTAATATTGCCTAAATAACAATGTGACATATGAACATGAAGGGCCTTTACTTTCATGTTCTGCATGGGACGAATAAGCCAAATTATACAAAACTATATTTTCCTAAGGTAATTTCGATAGCTTACATATGTAATGAACCTATAGATTTGTAACATGCACTTCACTTCAGAATGAAAATTGCGAACAGCCCAGGAAATAGGTCCCTATGCCTATTAATTATGATAGCCCCATAAGCCAATCAGAAGCAACAAGGACAATAAATAAACAAAAACTTATAAATCTGGGAATTTCAGAAGCTTTTAATATTAAAACTTAGATCGAAAGAGTGTGTTAGTGGAAACAGTGTGTTAACACAACCGACGATAAATGTACGTAGATACAGTACGATAATATATATTTCAAGATGTTTAATATATGTAATTCCTAAGGTGTGAAATAGTTGCTAAGTAAATGAAGTGGAAATATGAAAAACAGTAGTTACAACCCAATTTGTTTTGCAGTATTTTATGTACGCTTTGTACTCATATTTTGCCTCGTTGCTACGTGGTCGTGTAGCATAGGACAAGTTACTGCCACGTACTCAAATGTTTTATTACATTCGAAGGAAACACATAAATTTCGTTGAGTTCATACAGGCTAATATTTTAAAGTGTGTGTCAATGTCATTAATGGTTAAAGTTAGGTATAAATACTGTATAAGTAAACTTTCGGACACTTCGAAATAAATTGATTTCACAGTGACGTTCAGTGACGTTTTGTGTTTTTTATAAGAAAAAAAAAACAGTCTATGATCAAAATGGCGATGACCAATTGTTTAAAGTGTATTAAAAAAAAAACAATTTAAAATTTACATACGTCAGTGGGACTTGTGAGGTCACGTGCCACGAGCCGCATCTAGCGTGGATCATTGACTTTCAGACGACACGAGTCGGGGCGAACAAACTAGCTTGCGTGGACAGTTTGCTCATACCGCTCGGGTTGTCTTCCCGCCACGTGGAAGGGCTCCAGGGCTCTACCGCACGCCGCAAAGGTGCGCGCGCGGCCCCAGCCGCCTCGTTACTACCGCCAGGAAACTATGATGTTTGCACAAGTGTTTTCAGTAACAATTGCTAAGGACTTTTCTACTATTACCTTTGTAATGTCGCGGCGATAGTGCGCCGACAGAAGTTGTGTGAAACGCCAAGAATGAGTATCAGATTCGATTGTTTTGAGATCAGGGAAATTGAGAAAAAGTTTACATTTTTATTAATTTGACAACAGTTAATATTTCATTTTACGTTCTTAAAACTCTGACAAATTGACATCCAGGGAAATCACTTACCATCCACTGTGGTACTTACCCGGTTCATGCATCACAAGCTATTGTGTAAGCTGTTTTAATTTTGGCACATTGTGGGTCGACAAATATACTACTATGTCCAAAGAACAATATGCGACGACAGGCATCCTCAAGTGCCGTCAAAACTCCAATGGGGTAGTTGACTCAGCGACAAGAAGATGCGTAAGTAATTTTTTGGAAGTCAAGAGTGTACCTGGAGTTTTGCGGCCAGACCGCGTGATCCCACGATACGGCCTATATAAGCGCGAGTTTGTGGGGCCATGGGAGGTGTAATATTGGAATTCTTAATCGTCTCTAATTACGTAATTCTCGTTGCCTCAAGAAAACTCAGCCACATCCACAGATTAACAAATGACTAAGACTATAAACCACCCTCCATCATTAAACCTACTAACCATCACGTATCAAAGTAGCCGACTCAACGGTACCTATGTTATTAAAAAAAACAACTACCTCACTAAATGCTGGTAACATTCGCGTTCGGCCTAAGTCGGAGAGCGCGGCAACACCGCCAGTGGCGACCCACATCGGCGGCGGGCGGCGACCACCTTTATCGATGTTGATAAACTTAACTGCCGCCAAAGCGGATAAGCTGCCGCCGTGAAATCGCCGCCGTTTCTGCCTCACCTGTAGATTGTTCTCCAGAACCATCGACACTAATATCACATAGCACGCATGATAATGTATTTACCAAGGTTTCGAATTTTAAATAAAGAAAAGTTTTCTATATATTTTAATTTTAATAAAGAAAAGTTCGTGTGCGTCACTAGTACTCTCGGAACTTGAAATATGCCCGCGAAAATTGGTTCGCGCCCTATCTCAGACGAAGCTTTCTATCTATAGTTTATGGTACGAAAAAACATCATTAGAACATTAGTAACATTGTTACTTCCTTACTTATTATATAATATTATAAACGAGAAAGTTTGTATGTATGGATGGATGTTTGTTATTCTTTTACGCAAATACTACTGAATGGATTTTAACGAAACTTTACAATAATATAGCTTATTCATCAGAATAAAACAAAGGCTATAATTTGTATACCTACATTTTTATGAATGTCTGTCTTTCGCGGGCAGCAGCTAGTTCAGAATAAAAATAACTTAAGTATAACGTATTAGCCTTAATATTTAATCTCAGTTATTAGTAATTAATAGCTAGATAGTTACGCTTAGCATTAATATCATAAAATAAAATAATGTAATTGTTACATTATTTTATTTGATATATTTTAATTGACAGTCTAATTGGTTGAATGCAGACGTTGTCAAACCAATGCCTACGAGTGTTTCATTGTAATATACAAATGATATTAAAAATTGCACTCTATGTAACTGTACCTACATAGGAGGCTTTGCCCGGCAGTGGGACAATGTACTTAACTCACACGTGTGTTATTTAGATGTATGTTGTATACTTTTGTTACTTTACATGTATGTTACTTTACATGTATATTACTTTACATGTATATTGCTTTACATGTATATTACTTTACATGTATATTACTTTACATGTATATTACTTTACATGTATGTTACTTCACTTTACTCAGTTCATATTGAAGGTTGCTGAATTACGATAAATAAGATATTATATTTTATGCACCTATTGTTCTTGGACGCATATTTCACTATTTACACATTTTTGCTTTCATTTGAACCGCTGTGCGAAGCGGTCGATCCATTCTTCAGCTAGTAGTCGCCAAGTGCGATGATCGAGCTGCATGCGGTGCGTCATCAGTTCCTCATTTGTGCTTTTCAAATATGTATGCGTTATCTAAGCGGAATGTTCGGTTTATCGTGGTGAATGACGAATTTGTTGTATTCCTTTTTTTTCATGTGAAAAGTTGGCAAGCGAGCTGACGGTTCGCCTGATGTCAAGAGTTAGATACCGCCCATGGACATTTGTAACACCCGTAGGGTTGCAGATGCGTTGTCCCCTGTTTAAAAAATGTCCCGGCTACCTCAGTCACTAGACGAAACGCAGATGTATACAGTATAGGTAACACTTGGCACTTCACGCCGGTCTTTTGTGCAGTCGTGTCACTTACCCGGACGGACCTGCTCATTCTTCGTGCAACAGCCGTAGCTGTTGCGTGGCTCTACCACCGTACAAGAAACGTAAAAAATTGTGTTCTACAATTCTGGGATGGGTAACAAAACACTCGAATTCCCAAAGTGGTTTGTATCATACTAAGGATAAAAAATATTTATTGCTATTGTAAACAACGTAACTTACCGTGCCTCCACGGTTCACGGTGTCTTAATAAAATTTAAATTAAAAACATATTGGTACCGTTAGCTTCATCGAATTTCATTACACCGGTTTGCTTCTGGTTTTTTTTAAACTTGCGACCGACACTCAATTAAAATGGGTCTTTTACTTGTCATTGGCATAAAGGTTAATAAAATGCCAGAAAAAGAAGAAATAAATGGGTCAATTTTATGAACTGTTTTTTTTTTAAATCGGCACTTGCGACGTTAGTGTTGTACCTACTTGCTCAAAAGAAGATATTGACTGGCCTGACAATTAATAACGAGTTACAAAAAAAAACTGTAGTAATAGTACCTTACATATTTAAAATTGATTTATGGAACTGTGGGTGTGATATATGTTGGTGAAGACTTACTTATACGAAATATTGTGCACACTATTTGTTTTTAATTAAACAATAAAAAAAATCTAAATTGTGAAAAAATACATAGTTTTTAGTAATTTGTGTTGCCTCTACGAACCCATATACGTGCAACTTCATTAAGATGATGTGGCATGCATGCCACAACTACTGGTACTACAGTAGCCAATTTCTCATACGATAGTTGTCTATGCTTTTTTTTTGACAGGGTGTGCCACTGTTGTCCTAAGGGGCCTTTACAGATCCGCCGGACTTGAGGCGACAGGGCGCTCGGGGCGCCTAGCCTGAACCTCGGCGTATTATTATTACGTGTTATGGTGAGCTTATTGAGGGCTCCCGAGGGAGCCTCGGTTCGGGCCGTCACGCTATTATTAATCTCACCGGTTTGGGAGGTCGCTAAGCTCTTAGGGCGCTTTGGCGAAGGTTCCATCGAGTAAAAAGGCTCAAGGGTCGCCGAGAGAGGACCTTGGCTTGGGCTGTCACTTGATACCCGTTTAGCATTCCGATTCGAGATTAAAAAAAGATATAAAACAATTTCCGATACAAAACAACGTCGTCCCGATGTCTATGTCCTTATGTATGCTTGGATCTTTAAAACTACGCAATGGGTCTTGATGCGGTTTTTTTACTAGATAGATTGATTCAAGAAGAAAGTTTATGTGTATAAGATAAACCCTATTTATTGCACCCGTGCGAAACAGGGGCGCCTCGCTAGTGCTGAATGAAAATGGAGTCAAAAAATTGAGAATGCTCTTTTAAAATATCGACGCATCTGTGAGAGTATCGAAAAAAAAATAGAAATATAAAGACATGGTTTACGTAAATCCGAAATTTCGTCAATCATTGCTTATGTACCATTTTTGGCTCGTGTATTGAGAAAATTTAATTGACGGTCATCTAATGAACGACAAATACTTATCATCTCATTCCTATTTTTGGGTTATGAACAGCGATAATGTTGGCAAAAAGTGGTTTGATCATTTCTATTACAATTGTTATTGTTCTTACGGATCGTAAGCAAACCACCTACGATCCCGTATACGATAGCTTGCGAACTTCCCACTTAAACTGATATCGGTCATAGAAAGTGTTAGTGGTCAAAATGAATAAATCTACATATAAAATTAAGTATTATAAATAATTTATTCAAGAAACTGTAAGTATAAGTCATAAATATTGTACAGTTCCTTTTTTGGCAAACTATAAAAATTCAAATTTAATAGTTCAAAAAAAGATACAGTAAAACTTTCTGCGATATTATTTTAGGAATAATGGATATCTAAAAAGGTCAACGATGTTGACCACTACCATGCGTTATCACTTTTCTGTTATACCTCGATACATAGACAGAACAAAACATACAAATTCTCGAACGGTAATACCGGATATTAAAACTGAACTAAGAAAATTGTTCATTTCTCTCTGACACGTTATTGCCCCCGTATGTTATTGTGATAAGTATCATTCTTTCTCCTTCTAACACGCCGCGAGCTGTCATGTTGGCTTGGCGTCTGTAGGTATGTTTTATAGTATACGCACTGGGTTACCATGATTCATTTTTAAAGTACCCAGTTTATGTAGTATCGTAATTATTATTTGCCTTTTACTCATTATTGCCATTTAGCAAGTTGCCCTTACAACTTGCTAAATGGCTTTTCTATTTTTCAGTGTGTCTAGTTAAAATACTGTTAACTCATTACTTTAACAAATTTTAAGGGTTAAACTGCCACCCAGTTACATAAATATTGAAATATATTAATATATTTAAATCGTATTATTGTTATTTAGATATAACTACCAATCTTATTTAAATTCTAGAAAATTAAACATAATATTTACCAAAAAAGAAATTTCTTAATAATTTCTTATATTTACGCGATATACCCACTACAATTACCTGTTACACTTAAATTAGCGTGTTGTGCATAGATGGACCTAAAATAATTAATAGTTTAAAAACTGGCGGTAGCCCGGATATCAATGACACTCAAACGTCCAACGCCTCAATCTGTCTCGTGACCATGAAACGTTGGGAATTAAAGCTAAAAATAAAATCACAAATCCTTAAACATAGTTTTATTTGTTAGAGGCATTTCTTTTCAGAAGGTTTATATTGTTTTATTTCAAAAATATGATAAACTTCTCATACCCTTTTTGTAAAATTACAAATAATTGAGGTAAAATTTTTTAGTCTGGTAACTCGATATACGCATCAGTGGTGGTAAACTATTCACTTTTGTAGTGTACCGTAGTTTTGCCAAATGCTAAGTCGGTGTTGATCCGAATTAGACTCGCGTGTGTTCAGTGCGTCTAGTGCCGAAGTGTTTAAAATCATTTCGTTACTATCGCGGCAGGTGCATATGTTTTATTGTAAAATTTCTAAAAAATGTGATTACTGTTGTTAAACAAGCTATGGCGCGAGAATGCATCTATTAGAATTATTAAACAGTGAATGACTATAAAAGTTGCGAATGAATTTTTCAAGATGCATTGCGTTCTGTTATAAATTATCGGAATATAAATGTTTATTGTGCTATTAAAGTGTTAGTGGCTGAGTGAAGATGAAAACCCGCCTTTGTTTCGTCGATGTAAGTAATGATTTATAAGATAGGTACCTAGTTATAAAATATATAATTTTATTCGTAATGCAGGCACTTTTTATAAGTTTAGATTCATGTCTGAGATTTATTGTATTTAATTTTCCTCTTGGCCAATTATTTACGAAACGCTGCTTTCTTCTAGAAAGTTTGTGTTTTTCTCTTTAACTCGTACAAAGAAACTGGCGCGGGCCCAGGGAGTCACCTCGCCTGTATATTTAAAATACACAACAATAAATTATTGTCACCGATAGGTAGGTATTCTTCAGTATCAAATCTGTTTATCGTATAAATCAGTGGTATGCTATAAAGATTTTAGCGTTGATGTTAGCGTTTATTAGTTTTATTGTAGTTATAGACTTAAATTAAGTACATTGTGCAATGCGCTTTACAGTTATTTAAAGAAGTACGTTTAATTGAAAATGCAATATGAACTGAAAATTGAAAATGCAAAATGTATATGAACTAAGTAACGAAATGTAATCGAGTAGGCACTGGTCAAACTTCCCGTGCGTTTTACTTTCTAGCCATATTCCTGGTTGAGCCAGCTAGTCAATTACGTGTACTCTACGGCGGCTTAGAAATGCGATCTTTAGTACATCGTGCGCGAGTGAAACGCGTTAATGTAACTTGTTTGAGTTAGAACGGTCCACTATTTAAAAGATGTAGACACTTTGGATGTTGCGTATTCCAGTTTATTCCTTGATAAATATATACCCTTTTTTTTAGCCGACTACAAAAAAGGAGGAGGTTTCTCAAATCGACCGTATATACTTTTATATTTTTATGTGTGTTCGTGGATAACTTTCTCGTTTATTAACCGATATTATGGATATGAACAAACATATCCAAGTTTTAAATGCTAAATATGATTAGATGCATGTCTCGCACCAATTAACATTCATGGCTCGTTTTGACTGGTTGGTCGATAATCCTCTTGCCTTTTAACTAATAGCGGGCGAGAAGTATACACGACTATTAGTCCGTAGTACCTTAGCCATAAGTTAGTTTTAAAATTCCATCCATTCTTAGTGCTTATATTTATATGCGGTACTAGCTGCTGCCCGCAGAATAGTCTTAGAATAGGCCGAAGGCGTAACATTCACACAGAAAGACAGATATACAAAAAATATACAAATCAAAAAAATAAAAAAAATCCATTCAGTAGTATTTGCGTGAAAAAGTAACAAACATCAATCCCTACATACAAACTTTCGCGTTTATAATATTTTTAATGATTAGGTATAAGGTATACACAATCGAATCTTGTTGGTTTAGACTTTGTTAGTCTTAGGGTTCTGGTAAGAGATAAGATGGAAGTCGTCCAATATATACCATATCGTGCCGATTGAGTGTATATAAAATTGAGGAAATTGTACACGCCATCAGAGGGTATGTGATACGTAAGCATACCTTCTTTCAAAACTCAGAATAACTGACTACACAGCCCCGTACCTCAGCTACTGCTGGTGATGATTTTGTTTTGTATAAAACAATGTTTTCTAAAGTCTGTTGAAGAAGGGTTAATGCATTGCTGTTCGCCAGTATTCTGTATGGCCTCGGAGTACCAGAGACGTTTGGAGTATCCTCAGATGAGAGCGATAGCAACAGCTGTTACCCTTTACCTTTCAACTTTAATATTCTGTAATACCTCAATTATTTAAAACGGCAGTCGATCTTTACTTCGCCTTTATAATAAAAACTTGTCTAAAGGCGTGACCACACGCGCGCCGGACGAGTCGCTTACGTGATGCGCTTGTGTAAGCAGCCTAATGTTTATTCGCGTATTATATTTTAAAGTAAATACATCATAAACGTAAGCAGACGGCGCACCGTGACAAGGTGTGACGACATTGCGTTAAAAATATCTCTAGGATTACTTGTGTGTGATAAGGCATCATTAATACAGTTGGTAACATTTAATGCACTGTGATTCCATGAACAACGAATGGCTTCAAAGGGTAATAATGCAGGTAGTGTGGAAAAGGTAGATTTTGACCTTTTTATTGTCACAATCTTGATACACGCTGTGTTCCTAAAGTTTTGTAATGAGTTACCCTATTTGTGTTGGCCGTGGGTTAGTAGTTTTCTCGAATTTAGTAGACATTTTATTTATATATATTTAGTTAAGACCTGGCAATAACCAATGAACACACAAATTTACGAATCCAAGTTTGGATTCTCGGAAGCGCAGCGGCGATGTGGAGGTGTTTCATGTTATTACTCATTTACCTCGTATCGGTGAAGGAAAACACCTTGAGGAAACTAAAAACGAAAATTGAGTTTTGCACGCGCCCACTTAACCGGAGGGTTCTGCTTCGAAATTTGATTTGTATTTTGTAAAGGCGTCAACGTTTACGGTGGAATTATACTTATCTATATATCTTTATTTTAATACGTGAAGCAAAACTATTTACCTCTTTTTACCAAAATTGCGCAGACGGAGGAGTATGAAATTTCCCACAATGAGGCCCGGTTTTTTTGAAACACTGATCATAATAGAAATTAACTAATCAGCTATCAAATGGCTTATCAAATGATTGTAAAAGGATGGTTAACCACAATGAATTGATCAGAATGATCAATTCAAAGAGTTTACCATCCTTTTGGCAACTCAAATGACATATGACTAGCCATTTGACAGCTGATTAGTTAATTTCTATGATGATCAGTGTTTCAGCAACCGGGAATTATAGTTTATATAGAGGAGTGCAGAATGCTTATTTTTTTTTAATTGTGCATAAAAAATACAATAACTCAATAAAAAAAGCATTACACATACTACAATGTATTTAATTATAGTCGAATTTCGACCGCTAGGCGGCTACTAGTTAATTTTAAACCACGAGTGTCGAGGGATAGGCCTGCTACGAATGTAGGACAGTAAACTGTAACAGTGGTAACTAGCTCTATGGAGCAAAATACTGGGATTCGAAGCCATAACATTAATCGCGGGTCAACATAACAGCTATAAATTAGAGACCCAGAGGCGACGCAGTTAAAAAGCAATCAAAATCGACAGGGAGTCGTTTTCTAAATAACTCAACTATTCACATTAAAAAGTTGTTAAGTTAGCTTTAAATAATATCACAAGAAAACGCCTTATTGTTGGTCAAGCGTCTTAACGATTCCGTGTGATGCCCGCTGTTATTGGATACGGGTTTTGTTTGTTGGCAACATTGGGCGAATTATTTCATGATAATTAAGAAAATTTAAAAATTGGAAGTCCCCTAGTGCTAAGTACTTAATTCGCTGTATTATGAACATTAATCCAAATATTTTTAATCCTGATAAGCAGCTGTATTATCAATGCAAAATTCACTGTTAAATTGTTATCAGTAGTCTGACATACAGTGTAATATCGTTGGGGCATCTATTTCTGTGACCCACAGATAGTTGTTTCGCATCTGGTTGTTTGCCCCCGAGAAATTTGTTTGTAAAACGTCCATACAACACTGGATAATGTTACCCTAATATAAGGGCAAAGTTTTTTTCTTTAAAAAAAAGAAACAAGGAGATTTGTATGCGGAAATGAGAACTTCATTACCGTTTTGCATGAAACTGTTCTACTTTTTCATGTTTAAGGAGAGGAGAAATTTAAAACTATCCTTCGACAGACTGTGCTGCGTCGGAGGTAGAAATAAACCTCTCTACATAGTGGTCCCTTTGTTATACGTATAGCCAAACGACTGGTATGTAGATGCAGTTTCAGTTTGGACAGTGGTAGGGCCACGCATCAGTTCGCTGATGCACGAACGGGCAGCAGGTCCGTCTGGGCTTCCCCACCACTTGGTCGTGGTACTTCTACCACGACCTCGCAGAAGGCAGGCGTGAAGTAGAAGTGCCTTTGTAACCCTATGGTTGTAATAGGAAATAATGTCACGCATCGATTCATATTTTGACATCGCACCAAATATCATTTGAAGCTTTAAATAAAGTTCTTATTATATTAATAAATATCTTTCTTTAATAAATATAAATTTTAAACCAAAGTGATGTAAAGCATCATTTTTTTCCAATTAAAAATAGCCTATGTCCTTTCTCAGGCTCTAGACTATCTATGTACCAAATTTCATTTAAATCGGTTTTGTAGTTTTGGCGTGTAAGCGAGACAGACAGAGTTACTTTTCCATTTATAATATTAAGTATGGAAGTATGGATTGTGTATGTGACGAAGAATACTTTATGGATCTGGGAACACTGACATGCCAAGGAATTATGTCTCGCTTGAGAGAACAAAATGACACGACCCAATAACGTACAATATTAATTTATATTTATATGTCTTGTCGCAATTTTAAGGACTGCCATTTGGCATCAAGTGTTGTCCTACGGTCGTGGGATGGAATCTCAGTGCACTTCGCAATGGTATATTTCCCATTTTTTGATTTCTTTTATGCCTTTGTTGTCCGATGAGCGGCGATAGGCTTATCACCTGTCTCGTTTAGGTACTAAACAAGCTCGGCTGAAATTAACAGCATAAGCTGTCTCTCGCCACTGAATCGGGGTTATAAAGTTGTTCATTTTGAGCTTTACCACTCGGCGTCAAAGGAAAATATGCTGATGAAACCCGAGCAACTACGAAGTTATCATCAGCATGTTTAAAACGATATTCTTAACATGGAGTCTCCAAATCCGCAGTTGTGTCGCGTCTCGGACTTTTCCTTAATAGCGGCCTCAGTCCAGCTGTGGGATATATATAGGCTGTTACTTTACTCTATTTAAAATCGGCCGGTACTATATCTTAAGCCGGATTACTGAAACAAGTGACGAATAGGAGCGAATATAAATAAACATAGTCTTGCAACCTTGTCCTTCGTGAATGCGGCAAACGACTTTAACATAAAACCCGCGTATACATTAATTTATAAATACAATGCGTTTTCGTAAATAAACAGTAAACCACCAGCTCTTCAAATTATGAACCTGTTAGGTTAATAAGATTACTTTAACTTCTGATAGATTCAAGCGACCATATCGCTTGGTGCGAAATTGTTGGCTCGATCGAATCGCGACATTCGCGACCCGATTTCGGGTCTTAGGTTTTTAAGGCTCCGTGCCCAAAGGGTCGGACAGACAGTGGAGTCATAGTAACAGGACCCTATTACTATGACTCCAATGTCTGTCTGTCTGTCCGTCACCAGGCTGTATCTCATGAACCATGATAGTTAGACAGTTGAAAATTTAAACAGACGATATATTCCTATTGCCGATATAACAACAAATACTACAGCAGTACAACAAAAACAAAATAAAAAAATATTTATGTGGTAGGATTTTTTTCCGTTTTTATAAATAATGGGACGGACCCCTTCGTGCGCGAGTCCGACTCGCACTTGGCCGAATTTTCTTTTTTTTTATGTGAGATGGTACGAGCTGGTTAAGACCTGATGTTAAGTTGTAACCGCCGCCCATGGACATTTGCAGATGCGTTGTCACTCACTCACCAGACGAAACGAAGAGGTACTGTATAACACTTCCACTTCACGCCGGTTTTCTGTGAGCTCGTGGTACTTAACGACGTATCTGCCCATTCCTGCAACAGCCGAAGCTTTTAGTGGCCCTGCCACAAATAAAAGTCGTTAGAACAGAGCTGTTCCCGCTTTAAGATTTTCTACTGCCAGTTTATATAACCGCTTATGGATAGCACTTAGCCGCCAACCTCACACTCTTCTATTTTGCCCCATCTTTGGTGGTTCTTGTGTGACGAAATCCTTCCTCATTTCTCCTTTCTGTTCGCTTATAATGATGATAAGATATTAGTTTACTTGCTTTACGCTTATAATTTTGCTAACGGTAGAATGGCTAGGCCCACATCAGGTGGATAGGAGCAAAGCATTAGTCAGCTCGTGATAAAAAATTATGATACACACTAACTTTAGTGATACTTCTCTCGTGTCTATTTTCGTTTGTCCAAATAGATTGATACGTGGGCTGGCCGTCTTGAGCGTACGTAACGTAGATATGTTTGTTGTAGGGTTGTCACAAAATGTGTAAGTAGCGAGAAAGCTGTTTTTGCTTGCTGTCAGTAATCAGTTGACATCTGATTGAGTTTAGATTAATATGAGATTTTAATATATATTACCTAATATTATTTGAAAATTATCAGTGAGCTGCAATGTGCAGATGATTCACTTGGGAAGGCTCTACCGAATGTTAATGTACTACTGTATATACAGCGTGTCGTTACCATCGCGACAATAAATGAACACACGTCTAACGATACGAGCCAATAATCATAAAAAAATATTAACGTAAAACAAAATCCATAATTAAAAAAAAATATTTTTCAAACAAACTAATTAAGTAAAAAAGAAACAAAATTGTAACATCCGATACAACTACAACTGACTGATTCATACATTCAGAGACTTTTTCATTCGTTGCCACAGCGTCGCATTACAAGCCTCTCCTTCTAACAGTATGTTTTGTCTCTTTTAAATTCATTCAACCCATTCATATGCTTTGTGCCCTTTACAAATGAACTTTACGTTACAGTTTTATACGTAAGGCTGTTCTAAAATTCTTTGTTTTGGAAAATTTAATAACTCTGTAAATCTTGATGTTTAAAGAAAGTAAATGCTTAATACAATTTTAAAAAGTTATCCTCTATATATGTGTTCGTTTATTGTCGCGATGGTAAAGACACGCTGTATAACATGTATTGCATATTCTTAGAAAATTTTGGTCAAACTTTGCACATAAGAAACCACATAAAATTTTAAATTTATTTTTGTTGCAACGCATTTGTATTTGTACCCCTACATTATTGATTGGGTGTTGCATAGGTGAACGGGCCTTCGTTATCTCTTAGCATAAGGTGAAACGACAGCTCGCTTGCATTCTTCATACTTAAAAAAACACCATAATTTGCTGCTAACAAATGACCAAGTAAACGTAACCCTGACATCTATGTAGCCGGTTAATGAAACAGGCGAAATGCCGCGTAAATGAACTTCATTAGGCTTCAATGTAACTTGTGGCAACCCTGCGGTTATAATAACATCGCCCGCTTAAATGACGGAGTGCCGACAGTAACTGCCGTACTGTTTATTGCTCCGTAATAGATCTCACAGCGGGCCTTCTCTCTGCACCGACTCGTATACCTCTCATACGAAAGCATTTGCTCTTATAACATATTTAACACTGACCAGTGCTTAACTGTAATTTTTTTCTACATGTTTTAATGTAACTTTAGCTGATGATTACATCACCATGTCGTTAACGCTAAACAGTGGCTATGTGAAAGCTTAAGACTGTGTTCGTGACATTGATATCGGACGGTATTTTGTGTGGAAGGGGCTGGGGTTGGACAGTAAGTTCCATCGACCACTGCGACCTAGATGATCCATTGTAGTCTTCCCTTCGAAGTTTCCTTTTACTATAGGATAACCATATCGTGTATTGTTAGAGTTTTACATACATAATTTTCACGTGGAAAAAACACACACTAATGTATACCTGTCTAGAGAAGTACCGGCAAGAAACTCTTCTGTATTTTTTTCTTTTTTTAAAATATATATTTATACAAAGTTAAGTGAATCAATCTATTCCGTACTTTGGTTAAGGGAACGATGATAATAAAATTAAGTAAAATAATTTAAGTTCACATTAACTCGAAATGCACTTTAAATCCTCCGGATAATTTATGAAATTGTTTCAACAAACTTCTTGCAAAGCTATTCTGACGTATCTTTTGAGTAACATCGTCAGTTAGATATAAACTAAGATGTTTAATGACAATGTCGTCATCGTCAAGGCATAGAAACTTTCTAATAAGTAAAGAAAAATGGATATTTGGCATTGAAGACGTTAAGACAGAGTGGGAGAGAGGTACCTCTCTTCTCTCTAAGAAAATCTCTGTCTAGCCAAACGTGACACATATTTGAAATTTCACTCTTAACTCTCGTCCAATTAACGGATCGCGGCCTAAGAGATTTCATTACAATGCGAACATAAAACGTCAAAGGCATTTAAGGGGGTCATATATCGAATATTTTGCAGCATTCGTGATCTGTACTTTTAAAATATCTAAACTTAACATAATAATAAAATATTTTGGAATATAAAAATATGTAGTCAACGTTATCTAGTCCAAAACTAAGCAAAACTTGTACTATGGGTACTAAGTAACTGATAAATATACTTATACGTTATTTTCTCTTGTAAATAAATACATATTATAGATATATAAACACCCAGACACAAACACTACTTTCATCACACAATATTTTTCCAGTACTGGGGATCGAACCCACACCCTTCGGCGCAAGAGACATCATTATCAACTACGCCAATTGGGTCATAACTTAACAAAACATCGAGGTCGCTCATCGTTGTCAAAGTTATTCTAAAAGCAATTCCAAAGGTCGTGTCGCGTCGGTCATAAATCTCGGTTGCAATTCAATTGGCCAGTTCGAACCGCGGCTGATGTCGGGCCGGGTCAATTGGCGGGTCGCGTCGCGCGGGTCTGTCCCGACCCGATTGTGTTTTAATTGTTTCACGCGTCGGCTAACTCGTTTAGCTCTCGCCCGTTGATGATACCCTGGTATGCAATGGGCTTTCATATTTCTTGTGTGACCTACAGTCAAACAAACCACCGACAGGCAAAATTAAAATCTATCATTGGTATATATAAAACATTTTATTTACTACTGTACTTAGCGTCTACGAAAAGATGTGCTGGACTTATCTTCACATCTTACTTGGTTTATTAAAGGTTTTTACAAGTGAGCCACAACATGCTATGTTTTAATTCTTTTACTCGGCCATCAAATTTAATGATTCATCTATAGGCGCCGTGGTAGGGCTACGCAACAGTTCGCTGTTGCACAAATGGGCAGGTCCGTCCGGGAGAGTGCCCAGTGGTAGTGTTATACTTCTGCGCTTCGTATGGTGAGTGAGGTAACCGGGGCCCACTTTATAAAAAAAGTGGCAACGCATCTTCACATCCTACGGGTGCTGCAAATGTCCATGGGCGGTTATCACTTAAAATCAGGTGAGCCGCTCCCCTAACCTTGCCACATAAAAAAATCCTTTCTATAAACTTACTTGTTATCAATCTTACAAATATAACTTATTAAATTCCTTCCTGCCATGAGCTGCTTTTACCGGAGAGTCTAGGTCGTAAGTATGACTTCATTTTATTGTTAAAGATTTATTATACGTGTGGAAACACTGGGACGTTTGGAAGTCGTTGGAAAATTCGATTGAAATGTTACATCACGTTAAGCGTACATGCATATAAGTCGTGATTGGTGTCTGGCTATGTCTGGGTCGTAGTACACAAATCGTTAATCAAACGACGGTCAAGCCCAGCCAAAGCAAACTGGGCATGTATGGCATTGGGCTTGGCTTTTTGCCGATGCTTTATGGGGATGTTTGCTTAGATTAAGTGTTCAACGTGAACCAATGTTATACGACCTGGCTTCGGCTGTAAAACTGTTAAGTATGAGGCTTAGCTTTAAATAGTTAAGTAGTAGGATGAAATTAATCATCTAATATATAAAATTCTCGTGTCACGGGGTTCGAACTTGAACTCTTCCGAAACGGCTCGACCGATTTTTGTGATTCTTAGCGTGATTGTCGGCCAGGGTGGAGAATCGGCCAACATCTATTTTTCATCCCCCTAAATGTTAAGGGTAGTCCACCCCTAAATTTTATTTTTATTTTTTAGGCAAAATTTTTCGTTTTTATTTTCTTATGACACAGCATACAAAAATACATACAACCCTAAATTTTCACCCCTCTACGCAGACATAGTCGCGGGTAGCAGCTAGTAGTCCTATAAAATGATGAATCAAGTCATCGTGTTAGTCGTTACTTTTTATGTTTTTGACATATTTTCAAAAAAGTGAAATTCAAAAAAAAAAGACTAAATCTTTTACATGTTAAAATTAACTTACATTTAAAAATGCAGGCTTGCCTTGGTGTTTAGTATTAATGGTATTAATGGTTTGATAGTATCTCGATTCATTTTATTTGACGTTTAGTATATGACAAGCAAGCATTATTATTGGGGGAGGCCTATGTTCAGCAGTGGACTCAAACAGGCTGAAATGATGATGATGATGATGATGAAGCATTATTATTACTATCATAAGCTGTCTTTATTATAATTTAATTCAGATCCGTGCAGGCGTTACGACGTGAACGGAACACAAACACACACACACCCAAATTAAATTATTAATTTATGTTATAACATAGATCACTTTCCTTTGGCGTCTCTAGGAAACGTTTTATGCCCCAACATTCTCTATTGTTTTAAGCAGTTTGTTGTATCTTTTTCGACCCTTTCGAATCTTTATCATATCCAAGCAAACCTTTATGTATGTATTTTATTATAGTTACTTCCGATAACGGAATTAGATTATAGAACACTATATTCCATAGCATTATCCCATTAAATATTCGTAAAACAAATGAGATTACAAAACAGAAAACTTTCTCTTTGGCGATAAGGAAAATTAGTAACTCGTAGTCTGATATAATTGTTGGATTCATAAACATCGTTAACTATAAAACTTGTTTTTGAATGAAAAATTTCACTTGAGGTGTAATTGATAAAACCTACATAATAAAGTGTGCGGAATAGTAAGATGATATTTTATATTGCATAATCGATGTAAATAGAAAAGACATGCTAAAAGTATTTACTAAAACACTTTAACTTCTTTTTTAGCTTATTGCACCCATCACGATCCCTCTCCACGCCCCGGGTTCACTGGGAGAGAATGCCCAAATGGCATTAAGTCCGCCCTTTGTTATCATTTTTTCTAAGGGTTTGCAATAAAGCATAAATAAATAACACTTGCAACGCATAAAGCGATCTAAAATTAACTTTGAATGTTTCCTGGGGACCATGTTAGAACCGGACCCCAGCCTTGACGGTCGTCGACTTCATCGGTAATTCGATGCGGTGGGAGTCACCGCGAGGTTATAATGCATAGATATGCCACTATTCAGTTTACGTAGCTTCTGTGCGAGCGAAGGAAGTTGTCGACTGTTTGAATTATAACGATTTTTACATTATTTTTTAAAATTAAATCCATGCACACCAACACTTCTAGACCTCTAGATACGATAGGCTCCTTTTGCGTAGATCGGAATAAACAACAAAATAATTGACGGTAGCCGGGGTTAACTATGACAGCGATTGTAACAACTTAGTCTGTCCGTGACGTGAAAGGGTTCGAAACGTCGGAATTTCAAAATCAAAATAAAAATGCGATAAAATCCTTAAACTATTTTCATTTAATATGTATAATATTCGCGTAAAATTAAGTCGATAGGATTTTTACGTTATTTATGCGCGATGATGAGTTTGCCCGATAAGCTGGTTGGCTGCATGCACATTAACTGCGCAATGCAGACCTATACGCAAATGGAAATGAGGAATGTTAATGTAATTGATAAAAGTGTCGATTTAAAAAAGTGCATTTTAATCACTATCCAGTTAGTACTAGATTAAAACCTTACACACTGCATAGTAAAATTCGATTTGTTTGATTCTTGAAGATTCTTTTATTGTATGATCAGACGGTTAATAATAGTAAGTTAATATATTAACTAAAGGCGAAAGCCGCCCCCTGTCTCCTTAGCGATTAGCGTTGTGAACTTTTCTCTCGCGCTGGAAGGGGTGGGTTCGATCCCAACCACTGGAAAAATATTGTTTCTGGATGTTTATACATCGATAACATGTATTTATTTTCAAGAGTATGTTCATGAGTTACCTAGCACATATACAAGCTTTGCTTAATTCGGGACTGGATTACGTTGGGTAAAAATGTGCCTAGAAATGTTTATTTATATTTAAATTACCTCGGAGTGTAACGAAATAACATCGTACCACAGAGGCATGGCAACGGCGGCCTTTGCAGAGACCGAAGGCACACACAGGGGAGAAACCGTTAACCAGATGGGTAAGCCTGTGTCTCCTCTGTCACCATCCAAAACATGAGACCACGCGGCCACCTTTATTGGGGCAAATCTCGGGACCGGTTGGCTGTTAACGCTCGTGCGTCACTTTATTACCGCATTATCACCTAAAACCGGATTAATGACTCAATTAATTACCGCAATCTCTGGTTTTCGATTCTCCTTACGGGTTCATTTCCTTTTTTCACTTTCGTTTAATTCTTTGTCAACCGACTTCGAAAAAGGAGGTCGTTCTCAATTCGACCGTATATTTCTTTATGTTTGTTGCCTCAGAACTTTCGACGGAATAAACCGAGTTCGATGATTCTCTTTTTATTTGAATGCTGGTGCTTCCCATGGGTTTCCATATTAATCTCATTTGTATTGGATCTTGGGCTCCGGAAGTGCTTAGGGAACTCCTGCAAATTTATTATAGAATTAATACAGAGCGAGATATTTGAGGTCGAGGTTTTGAAGTCTTCTATCTTCTTTCTTATATATAAAAATGGATTGCTGTTCGTTAGTCTCGCTAAAACTCGAGAACGCCTGGACCGATTTGGCTAATTTTGTTTTTGAAATATTTGTGGCAGTCCAGGGAAGGTTTAAACGATGAGAAATTATGGGAAAATTGCATGGAAAATCGAAATAGCAACAATTTTATTTTCCCATACAAACTGTACCTGTCAACACTTTATGCGTGCGTTCCGAAAATCCCCTTTCTGTGTGTTCATATTGACAAATTCCCTAGAAATAATTTATATGGCAAAACAACGTTTGCCTAGTCAGCTAGTTCGCAAATAAAAATGGACTTATTTACGAACGATTCGCCCGCAGCACTGTTCGCGTGGCGTACCTGTAATTACAAACGTTTCTACAACTAATGAGTTTTTGTAATAGGGTTTATTTTATAATATAATTGTTGGTCTTTCACTCGGATTGTTACGGTTAAAGTAATACGATAGTTGGCCTTTATTTCTGATTGCGTAAGCTAAAATGAGTTCAATTAGTGTCATTATTTATATTTTAATAGACTGACCGCTAACCGCTACCGCTAACGTCGACTGACAAAATTCGCACATAATAATTTGTATTTACATTTTCAAAACACTTTGTTAATAATTAATTAGTTCAGTACTTTATCAGTCCAATATTACATTGATTCAACAAAAAAAAAATACATTTTGGTACACCTCCGGCAAATCTTACAACGTCATCGCATTTACATGAAATGTTTGGTGGCGAAACATGTTTATGAAGTTGTAAGTTCGACGACCTCGGTACGATTGCGGTGTTTACTGCTGACAGGCGCTGAGAAAGTGAGTCGCGAGTTTGATTCCTGATGATATGTCGGTCCTAATTAATATAACTAGATAAACTAATACAACGCGGGTTGTGTTGTTTGTTTGTGCTAATCTCTGGTCTTAAGATGAAACATTTAACTTTGTAGAAAAATAGACCACTGCGGGTTTCATGCCCTTGGGCTTTAACTACTAAGCTAAACGGCTGATTTCCACAGTTGAATGGAAGAGTAGTCAAGCACTTGGCACTTACCTAATATGAAATGTCTGTCATGTGTCTGATACTTTCCTATTGATGCACAAATCTTTCCTATCCTTCGCTGCGAACCTTTTTATTTGAATGTTTTCGTCCGTGACGGCGGTATTTGGTGGCCGCAAACTGGCGACATCTCCCTGCACTCTTGTACCTGCTTAAATTGGTGATTGAGGAAGAAGTTACGTAATTATGTGCGGTATTTCCGGTTCTGAGAAGGAAGCGTGTCGTAGGTAGACCACCTGGCGACGATATCATAACCATCGCAGGATAAACTTGGATGGGATACGCTCACAGATGTAAATGGCACAAGAGGGGGAGGCCTTTGCCCAGCAGTGGGCTGATATGGGCTGACGATGGTGATGATTACCAGTTCAACAACGCGGGCTATAATTATATTGGTATACCTACTTATTACGAAAATAAAGCATCCTTGAAATCTAAAAAGATTTCTCTGAAAGAGAATAAAAGAAGAATATGTATAATGCTATAATTCTTATTGTTTGTAATCGATTTACTTGATGAAATTGTGAATAATAAATTAATCATTATATCTGTAAGGACCTAAGCGCGGAAATCTTCGTCCCCCTAGCTATGGATAATAATCTTGTCAAAACGAAATGTTTTGAACACGACTTGTATAATTCGTTTATAAATCATAAGTTATGTGACACGAAAATGCGCACGAATTATATATAAATGATTACATCAGGTTATATTTATGTTGTTAATGGCTTCCGACCAAAATCTACGTATAATATCTCACGGTTTCATTTGTTATTCGCATGTTTTATGCATATGTCCTTACCTTATACATGTAACAAACATCGCAGCTAGCTAGCGCGTCGGCATTAATAAACCATTCAGTTAATGTCAATAAATTACTTGTTTTATCTCTTATTTAACTATATGTCGAGGATTTAATATGCACCTATGTTTACTTGAATTCTAATGGTTCCATCAGCGACGAGCATGGTTATAATGTCACTAAGATATTATTAAATGGAACTATTTTAAATTTATATCCTTCATTTTAAATTAAA
The DNA here is from genome assembly GCA_933534255.1 of Iphiclides podalirius. NCBI lineage: Eukaryota > Metazoa > Arthropoda > Insecta > Lepidoptera > Papilionidae > Iphiclides > Iphiclides podalirius. The sequence continues at coordinate 13,154,130 of OW152830.1, read as the reverse complement.
ATTACTAATGACGTATCGAACTTCACAACACTGTTCTAATTTATTATTGGGTAGCGGTCGTGTAAATATAAGAGAGGACGTTACTGGTTAAAATATGTTGGTACGAGGATACGCAAACGCACAATGCAATGGAAATGCAATAAATTTTTTGGACACGTTTCCGATGCAAAATACCTACCGGGAACGACTTTGAAAGTAAACGTCCTTCTGGGATGTATTTTTAGGAGGTGTAGTGTGTGACCTTCTAGCATCTATGATCTTGCTCTTAATATTAAAAGCCGATTCTTTATGATCTTTTCAACCCACTTTAAAAATACAGGAGGTTCTTAGTTAGGTTTTAATAATTTTATGTTTCTTTCTTTAGAACTCCGTCATTTACGAATGGATAATAACTAATCTATCTGTATTGCGTTCGGAGTCGCTTCAATGTGGTCCCATATTAATTTCGTGCACATCAGAGAAATATTCGAGGTCAAATAGAAAATGTATTGCGAGTGATAAAATTGGTTTAGATTTTTGATATTAAAAATCTAATTATTGTAGTACGTAAAAGTAAAGTAAAATAACATCCTATACATACCCCACTGCTGGGCAAAGGCCTCCTCTGAATGGAGGGTATTAGCGCATATCATCATTAAAGCTGAGCACGTGATAAGTCGGCACTTAAAATTAACAATTTCATTGGTGCCGGCACCGGGAATCGAACTCAGGTTGCTCGAGTATATTGAATCGAGTATATTGAAAAATAAAGCGAACCCCCGGACACTGGGCTTATACAGCGTGTCGTTACCATCGCGACAATAAATGAACACACATATAGGGGATAATTTTTTAAAGTCGTATTAAACATTTAAATTCTTTAAACATCAATATTTACAGATTTATTAAATTTTCCAAAACAAACAATTTTAGAACACCCTTACCTACAAAAGCGTAACGTAAAGTTCATTTGTAAAGGTCACAAAGCATCTGAATGGGTTGAATGAATTTAAAAGAGACAAAACATACTGTTAGACGGATTTTGTTTAACGTTAATATTTTTTTATGATTATTGGCAAGTAGCGTTAGACGTGTGTTGATTTATTGTCGCGATGGTATCGACACGCTGTATATTGCTAATTATAATAATTAATAATTAACTTATACATTGCTATGTTCGTACAAATAAAGAAACACGTAAACGAATTCCTTAACCGCAATCCCACCGTAAACAGAGACATTACGTGTCACAGCGACCGTTCTCGAACAAACAGAGGTCCGAACAAATCACGGGCGGTAAATCACCACACATAAAAGCCACAGTCGCCCGTCCGATAGCTGCCGTAGCGCAGAGCTGGCAAATAGTGGGAGCCTTGCGAGATAACGCAGAATCCGCTCGCGTTTCTGGAGCAAATACGGCGAGCTATTTTCGTACGCTATCAGCGCTGATTACGCCGTTGAGCGCGCTCATTAATATAAAATATTCGTCTTCGGTTTGGCTTCATTCGCCGATCTTGAGAACACATCGACTAAATTAGCAAATGAAAGAAAGAAAGAAAGGTTATTTGGTACATAGAAATAAATGAAAATTGTTTACAATAAAAAGAAATACAACTTAACTAAATGGAAAACTAACAACGTCTACTACAATCTACAATGCTATACTGTCTTTATGTATTTGATGCCCTAATACCCTCGGTATAGAGTTCGCCTTTGCCCAACAGTGGGACATGTATATGCTGTTAAAAGTAACGTAAAGTTGAGACTTTACTTACGTTACGTTTCTATTTAGTCATCCTTTTATATTATATTATAATGTAGTAATTATTGAAAACCATAAAGTCTCGAACTCCAGTTTGCTATTTCAGATCGTAAGCATAACAATTTCAATGAATACATATTCAATAAATATGCATCTAATTTTAGTAGTTCTTAAGTATATGGTGGAGATAATTGACTATTACAATCGTAAAGTCTACGTATTGCAGTCGGTTTGTTTGTCGGAGTGTGGGCGCACGCCACAGAACCGTCATCGCTTGTTAGTTCTAAAATAATATAAAACAAAAACCGGATAAGCGTGATTCGGGCTCGCGCATGAAGGGTTCCGTAGCATTATCTATAAAAACGGAAAAAAATCTTGCCCGTTGGTCCCTCCAAATTAATTATTTTAATTTAAATATTAGGCCCCACTTAAACATTTTTTATTCTGCTGCTTAGTATTTGCTGTTATAGCGGCAACAGAAATACATCAACTGTCTAACACGATATATAAATTTCACGGTTCAAGCTTGCTGACAGACGGATAGATAGACAACTGAGTCTTAGTAATAGGGTTCCGTTTTACCCTTTGTGTACGGAACCCTAAAAAGCTAATCTTCGTAATGTCAACTATGACAAGACATTTAATGTTCTATGGACATAGGTAATATAGTTTCCGTGTTTAATTAGCTTATGTCCATCGTTACCTTTTACGAAAGCACAAACATCTCATAAAAATAATTATTAAAACATAATACTGTGAAAAATACATTGATATTAAACTTTACAACACCTACATAAGAAACGACTATCTACACACAGATAGTTGTCCCGTGTGGGAATCGAACCCACGACCCCCGACGCCGAAGCCAATCTTGCATGGAACTCAGGTTTCAGGATTATATTGAATTAAAAACAAGCGTCCCGGGCAATGAGCTATCACGGTTCCATATTTTTTTTTTATGTGAATAGTCGCCAAAGGAGCAGACGGTTCACCTACTGTTAAGTGAATGCCGCCGCCCATGGACATCTTGTTTATTAAAGTTGTAGAAAAAAGGAATGAAAAGTATCTCGCTGCTGTGGGTATCGAACCCACGTCTTCGGCCCTAGCCACAAGCTAAACGGCTGATAGCCACAACGACGAAATTGTCAACGTCCTTTATCTACACTGTTTGTCAACTCTGTGGAATAAAAATACTTTTATTTTGAGTAACTTCTCCACAGTCACCACATTCCCACTCCACGCCGGTCTTCTGTGAGGTCGTGGTACTTACCCGGACGGAACTGCCCATTCGTGCAACAGCGAAGACTGTTGCGTGGCCTTACCGCAGTTGTTGATCTTGCAAAATTTTCGGACAGTACTCTAATCAGATCAGTCACTGGGCAGTAATATAATGTGTAAATAAGTATTTATCTTATTTTGAAGAATATTGTTTCTCAGTCTAGTCAGATGGCATTATCATACGTTCTAAATAAGAAATTTTATAAATAAGAATATAATTTTACATAATAAATAATGAAATGATAATAAATAATGATGATAATAAATAATTATGAAATCAATAATTTTATTTTACTATGTCTATTTTTCGTCAATAGGGGCGAACATAAGCTTTAAATTGGTATTAGAATTATTAATTTTCATAGTGAATTATGGAAAATATGGCGCAACGATAAAAAAAATGAGAAAAAAAATAGAGATTTCATCTCAAATCTTTTTAGCCTTTTTGAAGAAGGGACTAAAGGCCCATTTACACGATGCCATTTTCTTGTACATACAAGAGCAATAATTGAATGCAATAAATTGCGCGCAATAATTGACCATCATGAATTGTAAGCAACAGTTTACACGCAGATATAGTAAAAAAAATTGAATGCGATTATTGTATGCAAGTCTTGACAAGAAATAATTGCAAATGTCTTTTGTTTACACCAATGCAATTATGTTTAGGCGATTATTGCTTTCAAGTTTTGACTTGTCTAAACACATGTTTGTATGTGCGTGTACAATTTATTGGCGTGTTGCTTCAAGTATTGCACGTATTTGCGTTGACAAATATTTCGTTCAAGTGTTGAATGTTCTGAAAAGGGCTGTTTATTTTAAAAAAAAATGGGTCAAAGATAAGGGTTCAAGTTAGATTATGCAGATTTAATATATTTCATTGAGATTTATTTATTATTATCCATATATTATTATTCATTTTATCGTCCAACTTTTTTTACGACCCTTTCTCAATATTTCTTGCCTCAAAAGAACAGCAACGATTAAACACTCTCACTCATCGCACTCATGTTTGCAAAGGAAGAGAGAATGCAATTGAATACAAGAATTGCTTAAGAAATTATTGTGTGTGCTGTTTACACCAAGGAAAGTTTTGAAACAAAACTTGAAGCAAGTCTTGTTCAACAGTCAAGAATGTTATGTGTTGCTTAGACCATGCAACTCATTTATTGCTTCAATTTAATTGTATACAACATGCAAGAAACTGGCACCGTGTAAATGGGCCTTAATACTCGCGCGCGACTGTCTCATTCGTTGCTCGGTGCTTGTTGTATTTACTATAAACACACACCCACACAAAGCGCAAGCACTCGCACACACGCGCAGCTGTCGCCGGCCGATAATATTTAAACTAAAACGTGATACCTCTTTGTCCGGGGCGCTGGCATTTAATTCAATATCGAGTATATTACAACCTGAGCAACCTGAGTTCAATCCCCGGTGCCGGCACCAATGAAATTGTTAATTTTAACTGCTGACTTATCACGTGCTCAGCGGTTATGGAAATCGTGAGGAAACCTGCATATTTTTGAAATGATAACAAAAAAAATGTTGCGGAGATATGTGAGGTCGCGTAGTTTAATACTCTCTGTACAGAGGAAGCCATTAACTTTAACACTTTTTTTGCTTAATGAGTTCTTTTTAATCATTCCTTGCCAACATTATTTGATGACCCTAATGCAATCTTCACGCTGATTTCAGTTCACTCCTATTGTTGTTTACCTTATTGTACCATATAGTTTGCAAATAACAAGGGCAGTTTGTTAAAACGTGATTTTCGTTGAGGTAAAGATGAACGTTTAGAAGTCAAAAGAAAACTATTCGGCATTGCTTGCTGAACAATTTTATCATCAATAATATATTCTATACTTTCCCAACTAGGTATAATCTTGATTTACCTTATTGTACCTAGAATATAAAGATATTTTGTATTTTGAATTTTGATAGTTTGAGATTTTGACACATCATTAATGGATGTATACGAAATAACTCTTTCTGCCGCGTAAAGCTTTGTAAAAAATTAAGTTTTAGGACCGTGCGGGGTTCAAACCTATAATACGGTGCTCAATGGCAGTTACTGAGAAACTGTTGAACGTATTGCAGTTTGTATTGTCAAATGTATGTAATACATGAACTGTCTTAGGTACTGAAAAGAAAATGTAATGATTATTCATTTAAAAGAAACCAGTAACAACCAAACGCTTTCGATAGGCACGTGAATTATATAGTGGTGTCATTTGGGTTACAATTATGAGTCGCGTGGATACCGACCTCTTGTTGGAGAATATATAACTGATCGTAAAGAACAATATCAATCAATAGCCCATCTAGCACCGGAGTACCTGAATACTGCTGACATTATTGTCATCATTATCAATGGTTCACGGAATATTTTAGGTACAGCTCAACCATTATATATATATATATATATATATATATATATATATATATATATATATAAATACATGGTAGGTATGACACTAGTGCACTGAGACTGAGGCACTCAAATTACACCAATAGGTGTAATTCTAAAGACTGCCATCTCTTTCCGTATCATTCACGTTCTATATCACAGTTGATATAGAACGTGTGACAGTTCACAATCACATATAATAAACAGTACCTGGAGGACCGAGCTACCATTTTCTAAAAATGAAACCTAGCTAGATCGATTTTTCGCCCCCGAATCTACGCACATACTAAATTTCATGAAAATCGCTGGAGCCGTTTCCGAGATTCCGATTATATATATACACAAGAATTGCTCGTTTAAAGGATAAGAGATTATATAAAGTGGAACAATTTTTAAACGCCATTTTGTATGGACATGCGTCATCTATACTATCAAACCATTGGTATAGCTATCTGTGAATTATGGATCGAATATATTTTGTCCGTGTATTAGCATAATGCCGTTAGCTATAAATGGGTCTCAATGTTTTATGTAGTTTTTTATTGAAATTATGTTGTGTATTTGTCTTAAAGAACGGAACAGATCCATTATCTGTGATGGATGTAAATCGCACGTTCATATGAACCTCGTCTATCTGTTTTCTTTATTGCTTATTATTTATACCTATGTGGAAAAATGTTTTTGCACCTTTTTGCTGTTTTCGTAAAGGAGTGCAGAAAGGTAAAAATATAATTTTATTTATTAAATAAAACAAAACATTGTTTACTGCTCATGTCCAACACAATAGTATGTTGTGGCCAGCTGTTGCAGAGTAGAGATTTTACGCCTTTTAGAATTTCAAAAAGTCAAATTGAAACAATGAGGTTTTATGATAAAAAAAAAATTCCACCACCGGGTGACCTTCGCTAGGAATTAATATAATTTTTTAATATTTCAGATTTTTAATAGATTATATTAGTGTTTTCGTATGTTGTTTTCATATTGAGCAGTAATGTTTTTATGTGTAACAATTACCATTGTAAGTTTTGTGATGCAATATGAAAATCATGCATAGAACTCCATATAAAAATTTACAAGACGGTCTTTGGAGGTAAAACGCGTCAGTTCGACACAATATCGCTACGAGCAAACAAACAAGTCTTTGTCGCTCATCCGGATCTCGGGATCGCGTTGTCCAATTACTTAATATCCTGCATCCTTTCTTAGCCCGCTACGTCAGCTCTGATGGGAATTATCCTCAAGGCGACTCTGTACAGTCTTATAGACGTCGAATTCGTCTGGACTTTAAAAGTAATGTATAAAGAAGTAAAGTAACAGCCTATATATGACCCTCTGCTGGGAAAAGGCCTTCTCCATCTATACAGATAAATAAAATTGGAGTGTCTGTTTGTAAGATTCAAATAATCGTTGTTTACTAAATGGATATGGATGTATACACGGTACATATATAAAAATAACATTTTTTACAATTTTTTTCTGTCTGTCTGTATGTTTGTTCCGGCTGATCGCTGAAACGGCTGGACCGATTTTGACGGGACTTACACTGGCAGATAGCTGAGGTAATAAGGAGTAACTTAGGATACTTTTAGTTTAGAAATTTTATTTATTGTTATTAATGTATATATAATATAATTCCACGCGGACGAAGTCGCGGCCTCAACTAGTATGGAATATAAGGGTATAAATATTAATGTATTTCTATTTAACTATACTGTCTCTGGCAGGCTTGTTGTATATGGGGTATCCCCACTTTCCACGGTTTCTGGGCAAGAGACTCAGCACAACTCAGAAATGCTATCTTTTGTAGGTATATCATCTTTTAAATGCTGCCAAAAACAAGTAAGACCGCGTTTCCTGTTCATGATTGATTTTTGATTGCGTATTTGATGAGCGTAATTTCCATAATAATATTGAAAACAATAATGTGCTCGTAAATTGATAATTTTATTCTGACTGATTGCATCATTTACGATTTGTCATAATATTATTCAAATGACCGCGCGATTGTTTCGTTTTTAAACTTGCGCAATACACAGCGCGAGTAAAGGCCCATTTACATGGTGCCAGTTTCTTGCCTGTTGTATACAATTAAATTGAAGCAATAAATGAGTTGCATGGTCTAAACAACAAATGGTCTAAACAATTATTGCGCGAAATTTATTGCATTCAATTATTGCTCTTGTATGTACAAGAAAATGGCATCGTGTAAATGGGCCTTAAGCGATGCCATACGTCGAAGACCGACTGCAACCAGCACGATAAAGCAAAAATATCGAAAATGATTCGGTACGCGATATTTTTGCTGTGGGATGCGCTGCGGTTTCGAACGCTAAGGCTGTTTGCACATGGAGCGTTTTTAAGCCGTGATGAAACAAGAAGACCACAAACTATCGTCAGGTCGAATATTATGTGTGGCAGGTCCGTCCGGGGAGATACCACGAGAAGACCGGCGTGAAGTGGAATTGTAATACTTCTGCAACCGAGGCCCACTTAATTAAAAGGTGGTAACTCAACTGCGATCCTAAGGGTGTTGCAAATTTCAATGGGCTTCACTTAACATCAGCGAACTGCCAGCTCGTTAGCCACCTTCTAACAAAAAAGAAAATTCAGTTCACATAAAAACGGGGTAGATAAAATTGAGACAGTTGGTTTCAGCCAGATGCATGGAAAACAAACATGGGATTGTGCATTCTGCAGGTGACAAAGCTCTGGAACTAGTCATAGTTATTAGTAATTGGGTCCACCAATTCCAGTTTTGGCTCTGGTAGGACCACGCAGCAGCTTCGGCTGTTGCACGAATGGGCAAGCTCGCCCGGGCCAGCGCTTCGCCCCCACTAAAGAGTTGCGTGAACTTTTTAATATTGGCAACTCATCTGCAACCAGTCAGTTTGTATTGTTTTATTTGTATTGAAGATAACAGAGGCGGTGATAAAGACTTAACAGCAGGTGTAACGCAAAAAAAAAACCCAACTCCCCGGTCACATTACCAACTTATTATAATAATGTTATTATGGTTATCTTAGGGCAAGCGATAATGTAGGAGCAGACATTAAATTCAGCTCGTGAGATACTAGCTCGGGTAACAACATTCAATCAGGTTTTGATGACACCCGCGCCGTTGCAAAGAATCGATTAATTTGCTTTATGACTTCCTGGTTCAATAAAGCTGAAGGACAACGCGTGTGAGTTTTGTTGACAATTTTATTTAATGAAATATATAGTTTTAAAGCACAAATTATTTTCCCTATTGCCTCAAAACTTTTTTTCAACCGTTGTACAGCCAGCCTTATTTGTCTGGGCACAGATGTTGCGTGATTCAACCGCATTAGGGCTTGCTTTGGCGGCAGTATGTGTTATTATATCTGGCCTTGGTGAGTGGGAATGGAAGGCGATATTTATTTTTATAGCTCGAGTATCGGTGCAGTGACATCGCTCCTAACTTCTGTATGTGATGATGTTATATATGTCTTTTATTGAATTTTTCTGTCGTAAGGCTAAGGAAAGCCTCCGCTGTGGTAAGAATGGGCTCGTTAGGAGTAGGTTGCGGTATCACAAACCTTACTACCTTACTACTGGACTAGCTTACGGTACGGGGGAAGCTACCTTTCGCCATTTCACAGCACATTGCCTTGCCACTTTATAAAAACAAAATATTGGTATTGTATTATTTAAATTTGTTAATATTATTATAATTACTGTTTTTAATATATTTGTTTCAACAATTTACTTTGTTTTTTTTTTGTTACTATCAAGTTAAAAGTTTTGTGTTATTATGGACGTATTCCATGGACTTAGTCAGCGAGATGAGTAGTATTAAAAAGATAATATTGAATATATATTGAAAGTTTTGTATTCTTGCCTTATTGTTTTGGGATAAATTCTTATCTGGCACTAGCCGCGAGATTGATTCGTCAATTAGTTAGTTTTAAAGGATATTAATTTTTATAATTCTATTTTCGGCCCATAAGATAAATTTAAAAAATTTTTAGGATAAATTTACGTCCGTTTTCGTCCACTTTTCTGCAAATATTTAAATTGTATATTGAGTGCAGAGAATAGCACTATAATAATCTCTAGTATTTAAATGTTTCGTTGTAAAAAAAAAATGCTCGTTTGCTGTAAAGGACTAACACTAGATGACGCCAAAAATTGCGTAAAAATTTAATTAAAAATAAAGTAGATAAAAATACGTTAAGGCGGATTCTGGTATGATTTGAAATTACGTAAACAACGATGCCGCTCCGAGTAAACATTTCTAGTTTCAAACGAAACGATTCATTTGGGTTAACTGTATGCGCATTTTAAACGGTACGCCTAATCTCTGTCGTTCAGTTTAAATATCAACCGGTCTAACGGTTAACTGACGATTTCTTAAATACGAAAGCGAATTGGCTGTTGCAAGATGATGCTTTTTTGGGAGTAAACCCCACTTTCACCGGACAAGAGTGAAGAGAGTTAACTAATATTATTATTTCAGTTCGTTTTAGTCCACTGCTGGACATAGTTCTCGTCCACTAACTATGGAGTTCACTATGGCCCTTATTTGCTTTAGTCTTGTAGTGTTGTTATGACATTTATTTTAGTGAAGTAGGTAACTTTATTGTGACTAGTTTAATCATGCGGTTATGAGAGTTCCTTTTAATGCAATTAGCAGACCCATACCGTTCATAATAACATAGATATAAACGACCCGCCCACAATTACAAGTTGGTTTCATTGTTTGTAAAGGTGGCAACAGACTTGTCATAAACAACACAGTGTTTTTTTAAATGCGATGCATCTAGTTAGATGGACAATTATTGTTTTGCCGTCATTTTAATCGTCAATTTTTTAAAGGATAATAATTTTTATATATACCCTGTATTGAAGATGAAATTTACAAAAACTTTTTATAAAATGCAGGACATCTTCGTGATTCTTATGAACTCCAAATTGTTCGACGGATGAATATTGTTCTGTTGTTATAAAAGACAAATCATTCTGGCCTATTTGGAAATGCTACTGAGTAGTAAAGTCAGTAAATTAATAATTCATTATAATAAAAAGTATTACCAAGTTAAATTGTAAATCCTACGTAAAATCGAAAAGAAGGCAAAATTTGGCCTTCCCACCCAACAAGCTGAAATCCGAACAAAAACTACTTGAAATCGTTAAGTAAATTCTTAAAACAATTTACCGTTGCTGTAGTGTGTTCGCGCCTTAACGCAATTTTCTGGACAGTGACGGCTAAATGTATTCAAATGCCTTTTACGTTCGGCCGTTTCAATTATATTGCTGCCTGTAGATGGGTGCGGGAGGTGGCCTTGCTTGGGCTACACCGTTGCGGTTCGTCGTCGTCTTACAGAATCGGCATAGGTCGGAGGAAAGTCCCAAGACAACAAATATCACGGTGGTAGGGCCCCGCAGCAGCCTCGGCTGTTGCACGAATGGGCAGGCTCGTCCGGTTAAGCACCACGACCTCACAGAAGACAGGCGTAAAGTGGAAGTATAATATTTTCGCGTTTCGTCTGGTGAGTGAGGTGGACGGAGTCCAATTTTCAGAAGGTTGTCAACGCATCTGTAACCCTCGGGTGTGGCAGATGTCCATGGGCGGCGGTATTCACTTAACATCAGGCGAACCGTCTGCTCGCTTAGCAACTTTGCACATAAAAAAAAAACAACGACGACCCGATTGGCGTGGGGAGTAGTGAACCTGCATCTTGCGCCAGAGAGTGTGGGTTCGATCCCCACTACTGTAAAAATATTTTGTGATGAACATAGTGTTTTTCCAGTGTTTGGCTGTTTATATATGTATCTATTTACAAAAGATATGTATATTTATCAGTTTTCTAGTGCTAGCATTGCTTAGTTTGGGGCTAGAGAACGTTGTGTAAAATTGTATCCGAAAACATTAAAAAAAAATATTAAAATCAAGAGTCAGTCGTCGTATACCGCGCAGAATAATCAGACAGAGATTTCTGCACTGAAATCCCAAAAACTGAATGTTTTCACTTTGTTTTTAATTATTTTTATTAATTACGACCTTACCGTACAATAAATTTTCTTTTATGATTCAGGCATAGGTTCAAAGTGAAATTGCGTTCGTAGATTTCTCGAAACTGCTCTGTGAAACATTTATCTATAGGATGACTCTTTGTCAGTGACGTGTTTTAGTGTAAAATTCTATGTATTACATACACTGGACTTTATTACTCGTATAGTGAACTTGATTAGTGTTTCATATAGTACAGATTTATTCATTAAAATAATTAAAACTTTCATGACAATTATTAATTAAACAATTAATACTGACGTGAAACCGGTGTTTGTACCGACTAGCTTTGATCCGGAGGTCCATCGTCAGGCTGAGTGGAATGAGGTCGCGATCGTGGTACTGGTGAAGGAATTCTAGGTCCGAAACTAGTGCACACACCGATTGGTGGTGGATCGAGCCGTTTTGAATTTTCAGATTTATTAGTCCCCAAGTTTCCGTATCTGCCTATTTAATCTGAGTCCGTTGTCTCAGGTGGCGTTGTGGTGTTTCGTGGTGTACCTGGCGTGCCACGTGCCCTCCATCGAGATGCGCGTGGACGACCTGGAGCAGCCAGCTATGAAGTACAAAGAGGTACTCGCCGCTAACTAAAACCAACTCTCCACCGAGCCCGTTAGCGTTCACAAGATAATACTTTTTTAAAAGGTCTAGCTAAAATATTATTATTAAACGATAAAAGGTTACATCTGCAACCGCACGGGCGTTGCAAATGTCCATGGGCGGCGGGTATTACTTAACTCCTATGGAAATCTAATTATAATCGTTTTATGGACACTAGTGGATTGATCCGATTATTTAATATTAATAATAAAAAGAGCCGTGATAGCTCAGTTTCCGGGCGCTCGCCTTTAATTCAATATACTCGAGCAACCTGAGTTCGATCCCCGGTGCCGGCACCAATGAAGTTTTTAACTTTAAGTGCTGACTTATCACGTGGTCCGCGGTGAAGGAAAACATCGTGAAGAAACCTGCTTATTTTCGAAATAATAACAAAAAGGTATATATTTCGAAAATATGTGAAGTCCGCCAATCCGCAGTGGGGCCGCGTGGTGGACTATGCCCTGATACCCTCTGTATAGAGGAGGCCTTTGCCCAGCAGTGGGACATGTATTGGCTGTTACTTAACTTTACTTTTAATAATAATAATTCTTTAATAATTTGCATAGATTAAATATAAAATAATGCCAATGAATCTGGACGATAATACTCGTGAGTGTCACCATCGCAAGCGGACACTTGAAGCACGTTGCAGATAAGCGTTTCTAGCTTCAGACTTTCCCCGTACGGTCTTCCGGAACACGATAGAAGATCCATCTTTGTTGAAATTGTTCATTCTTTTATTCGTCTAATGAACTGATGTAACTGATCGCTCCACAGCCGCCGGCGCCGACACAGCGTCCAGAGCCCCCGAGGCAGGAGTTGCGCCGCGGCAAGTGCTTCCACATGCCCCGCTCGCGCTGCCCCCCAGAGGGCGCCAGGTGCACCAGGGTCGACCCCGTCTCCGTGCTCTGCTGCGACGTGGACAGCTTCCGCCTGAAGGAGGGGCTCGCCATTGTTAGTGAGTGGCTCCCGTTGGCTTAGTCCGGCCCTCGAGACAGTCTAGGGTAGTGCAGGGTTCGTAGGTATTAGATTACGGTGTCATCACGCCGAGACCGCGTTGTATACAAAGCGAAACTTCCGATAAAATCCGTAGAAGTTTAATGTTTCCTAAATTACTTGGTTATAAAACTTTAACCGAAAACTCTAACCAAGAATTCTATATTTATTTATTTATTTATTAGGTCTGCCAGTAGTTGTTACATTAAAAACAATATTATGTGAAACAAGAATTAATGTTACAGCTTAATGTACATCTGATTATGGGGCAAACACAGCATGCTTAAAATTAAAAACAAAAAAGTAAATAGAAAAGTATGGACTTTAGGGCTGATAAAAAAAAACAAATTTCAATATTTCAAAGACAAAAAAAAAGAGTTTAAAATCTATCAAAGACAAATCATGTGGTCCCATGATATAGTTTGGAATAAGAAATACTAGGTTAAATGTCATCAGCAATCAAAATACAAATAACTTAAATCTTAGCATTACAATAAATTGAGATTTCTTATTTTAAGTTATTCATTTATTTCACTTTGACTTTGACTCTTGACTATATGTATGTAAATATTATATCTAAATTTTATTTCCCTGACGCCTGGGTACTTCTCTATCTTTTGAAATAATGACATTGACATTTGACATTTAGTATCCATACTAATATTATAAATGCGAAAGTAACTCTTTTTCTTTTTTTTTTTCTTTTTTTTTTATAAACATTGCCTTCACTTTAGGATAACATTATCCTGTGTTGTAAGGAAGTTTTACAAACATAAATTACACGAGGACAAACACCCAGATGCGAAACAACTATCTGTGGGTCGCACAAATATTTGTCCCGTGTGGGAATCGAACCCACGACCCCCGACGCCGAAGCCAATAACTTGGCAAATGCGCCACGGAGTCATCAAAAAACTCTGTCTGTCTGTCTCGCTTTCACACCAAAACTACTGAGCCGATTAAAATGAAATTTGGTACACAGATAGTCTAGAGCCTGGGAAAGGACATAGGCTATTTTTTATTGGATTTTTTGAAAATAATGATTTATTTAAGGGCTTCAACGCGAGCGATGCCGCGGGTGAAAAGCTAGAATAATATATGGGGTACACTGGCCACGTCGATATTTCTTAAGGAGCAGATAACTTGTACTCAAGACGTGATCTGAACGTTGCCAAAGGAAATATCGTATGCTTGCAACAGAAATTCGCAATCCGACCTCAGATGTTGGATCGAGGTCCCTGTAATTATTTGAATGCGTGTTTTTCAAAAAAAAAATGCCCTTTCTGCGGCGTATTCTGTTGTAAGGTCGCCTTACTTATGTTTGTTTACGTACTTAAATCTAAAAGCATTTGTGGTTCCCAAAAGAAATCGCCGTTGCATCCGTACCCCCTAACGACAAAGCTATATTGTGGATCCGTTTCCTGAATCCAATGAATTAACTCTTAACATAAATGTTATAATAAGATATTGTGTATACAATGGACACAATATCTCTAATATTGTGTATGCAAGGGTATGGTTGAAAGAGATTTAGGAATTTTTAGGGTTCCGTACCCAAAGGGTAAAACGGGTCCCTATTGATAAGACTCCGCTGTCTGTCCGTCTGTCACCAGGCTGTATCTCACGAGCCGCGATAGTTGCACAGTTGTTTGTGAACTTTCACGGATAATGTGTTTCGGTTGCAGCTATAACAACAAATACTAAAAAAAATATTTAAGTGGGGCTCTCAAACGACAAACATGATTTTTTTGCCGTTTTTGATACGTTTAGGTAACAGTACGGAACCCTTCGTACGTGAGTCCGACTCGCACTTGGCCGGTTTTTTTCGTATAATATCTGTTTAAGCTCACTTATGAACAGTCTCACGGTTTGATTAATTTCGAATTAAATTGCACGATATCGATTAGTTGTAGAGTACCTACTTTTTTTATCTCTCTTACTCGAGGGCATTTAGATATGTTGACAACTTTAAAAAAAAAATCTCTATTGAAAATTTGATTTTTATGTATTTCTTTAAAAGTATTGAAATGTTTCTCGTAAATTTCAATGACCTGAGGATGTACCTTTAGGTCATACGTTTAAAGAATACGGTATGTACATGCAATAGTATGTTACATGGAACGAGTTTGGCAGGATCCAAGCGATGCGGTCGCACCAAGGCCGTGTTTTTGAGGGCGTGTCGAACGTGGCGGTTGAAATTAAAACACACACTGGTTATATTGACGATAACGATTAAAAGGTAATCGAACTCGGAACTCCACTGGCACAAAGGGGCCCTCCATTAATCACGTGAGGTTTTTATAGCATTTTTAACACCCTCCTCCCCTTTGGTGATACGTGGTGGGGGCTTAAGACTACCCCCCACCCAATATCACGGGTTTTTAGCACCTACGAAGAACCTTTTTTTTTATTTTAATACAGGTTTAGATTATAATATTATTTTAATCTTAAATTAAGGACCATGATAAAAATGGAACGGCGTGTCAAGGCCAGACTACACACTGCTTTTTGGTTTAGAAATCGCGCGTTTGTCGAAAAAATAACGTGATATCTTACTACACCCTCCTTCCCCCTTGTGATATTTCGTCATTTTTGCCAAATAATAATAACAATGCTATGCCTTAGATTAAAGCAGTGAGGTTATTTATGACTGAAACACAATCGTTTGTATCGCTCCTTTCAACATTGGAAGGGTAAATCAGCCGTGAGCTTTGGGGAATACCCGCCCGTAACGTGGTCGTGACGATACACACGATTATAGAAATTTTAGAATTGCTTTTACCGGGATGCGCGTCTTGTCCGCATGTTCACGAAGGGGCAGGTCCGTCCGGGTAAGTATTACGACCTCACAGAAGGCCGGCGTGATGTGGAAGAACTTCTGCGTTTCATCTGGTGAGTGACGCTAGGTCCCACTTTATTATGAGGTGTTAACGCATCTGCAACCCTGAGGGTGTTGCAATTGTCCATGGGCGGTTATCACTTATAATTAGGTGAACCATCAGCTCGCTTGCCACGTTCTCACATAAAAAGACTAAGAGCCTGGCAAACTTACATCCCGAGGCTAGGCAGACCTCGGCTTGAATCATCAGACTCAAATACACGGTCTAGATATCAAAATGGAAACATAAAAATTATCTATATACAAAAAGTCTGTCCCGTGACCATGAACGCTGTAAAGAGTTCGAAACGTCGGGAATTAAAATTAAAAATAAACGCGATAAATCCGTAAAATTAGTTTCATTCATAATGTGTAATCGCGTAAATACAAGAAATTATAATATATACAAAAAGTCAGGACTATCCGTCGTTTTGTTGCTACCCGAAACTAGGACGAAACGACGAACCGGCCCGTATACATAAAATTGTAGTGTCTGTTTGTGTAATATTAAACTTACATTTTATACTAATTGAACTTTTTACTAAATGCATACGAATGTATACACGGTACATATACAGAAATAACATTTTTTAAAATTTTTCTCTGTCTGGTTGTTTGTTCCGGCTAGTATCTAAAACGGCTGGACGGATTTTGAGGGGAATTTCACAGGCAGATAGCTAATGTAATGACGATTAACTTGGCTACTTGTATTTTAGAAATTTTATTTATTTTAAATTCCACGCGGACGAAGTCGCGGGCACAGCTAGTCTATAATATAAGCAGAGCACAATGTATCTGTTTATACTCCTACCGACACAAACTTCATCTTGACCTTGAGTGTGTCCATTATGAATTGTCCGTAATGCAAATGCGCATACCTAGTGGCTACGGACAATGAATACTTACATACACTGATATAAATACACTAGTTACTTATGAGTTTACGCATTGGGTCCGTTTTCTAGAATTACGCAGAAAGATCGGAATACAAACTGTCGTTTCTGTGGTCTGTTGGTGAGCTTTATTATGAATACGTACCCCATATTGTTATGTATATATACCCATATTATATAACCCATACTACATAAATATATATATACCCAGTGGTATATATATATTTATGTAGTATGGGTTATGGTGGTGGTAGAGTTTTTTGACTATCAATAAGTAAGTGAATGCTTCTATATTGAATAAAGATATTTGAATTTGAAAAAAAAAACTCGTTTCGTATAAGTACCTACACTTATTGACTTCGTATTCTAGAATTACTAAAAAATTGTGGATACTAATAATTAATATCCGTAATCTGTTAGTGAGTTTTATATGATGAGGGGAATAGTGAGCTTTGTGGGTTAATAACCTGTTTTGTTATTAGAATTTAGACGTTTTGTATAGTTTTTATTTTATGAGAGAAGGTGGCAAATGAGCTGGGGGGGTCACCTAATGTACGTGATAGCCGCCGCCCATGGTCGTTCGCAACACCCGTAGGGTGGCAGACGCTTTGCCACCTTTTAATAAAGTGCGCCCCGGCTACCTCACTCGCCAGACGTAACGCAGTAAAACACTTCCACTTCACGCCGGTCTTTCCTCGAGGTCGTGGTACTTACCCGGACGGACCTGCCCATTTGTGCAACGGTGAAGAATTTTGCGTAGCTCTATCGGTTTTTAACAAGAGTCTGTTAGTCCCTGAATACAATCAATAACGATAATTTAAGACAAAGTATGTCACACATTTTTTCAGTAAATTATACATTCATTTAATCAACAAGTAGTTGACACATTTAAACATGATGTATGCGTATGAATTTATCATGTGGCGTAACGTTATCTAAGTCTTATTTGAAGCAGAGTTTGCACAAGAAAATTATTGTTTGGTCAGTGCTCACACGGTTTAAAAATATGTAGTCCATAAAATAATTTTAATTATGTCTTTTATTTACGCAAGAGCCGCGATATCTCAGTGTCCGGGCGCGGTTCAAATCTCAGTGCCAGCACCAATGAAATTGTCAATTTTAAGTGCTGAATAATGCTTAGCGGTGAAGGTTTACGAAACCTGCATATTATCGAAATAATAACAAAAAAATATTTCGAAGATATGTCAAGTCCGCTAATCCGCAGTGGGGCCGAGTAGTGGACTAGCCCTACTACCCTCTGTAACGAGGAGGCCTTTGCCCAGCAGTGGGACATGTATAGGCTGTTACTTTACACTTTTTCACACAGTTCCCGCAAAAATATTTCTGTTAACTGGTCGTGCTCCCCACCACGCAGTATTAACTGGTGGAATATACCTGGTTGTCCTCCCCACCAGTGACGCAGAACACCACGAACCTCCACGTGCTGAACGCCAACATCGAGGAGTTGGACGTGTCGCAGGCGGTGTTCAGGCGCCTGGCCTCGATGGCCTTCACGGACGGGAACATCGGCAAGATCGTGGGTGAGTATCTACTCCATGATGTGAGGGTGGAACATAAATTAATATCAAAAGTGGCCGTCTACAAATCAAATTGCACACTTTCTAGTTGTCATATTCATATTACGTTAGATTTAAGGTTATGTCAGTTTTGTTTTGGAATAGTATTTGTATAGTGTAATATAAACTTCTTCGATACAATGGCACGTTTGAGTCTAAAACAACATAATATCTTAATATTGCTTAAATTAACGCGATTCAAGGAAGGGGTTAATTTAGCTGTTAGACGACCTGGCTGAACATTCAACAACATAGCAGTTTGGAAAATTAATAAAAACCCGGTACGGATGACTACTTAAAATGGCATAACAGATTATATGTCGAATTATGCATGATTGACATTAAATTTAATTCATTTGGTGTTAACATTTTAAATCTCCTTTCAACACGCTTAAGCCGAGGACGTTGTTTTGGAGGAGAAAAGAAATAACGGAAGCAGTGAGTAGAGTATTCAATAACTATGTTGTTTCGTATTCAATGTTTTTGTATATTCCTTGAGTTCATTTTCATAAGCCTCGCAAGATTTTCTCCTGTAAAGAATAGTGTTCTCCAGTACTTTCAAGTGTTTGTCGCGCACGCAAGAGACATAGGCGCCACTGTAATTTTTGCACGCCAACCAAAGAGCCGGGTGTAAACGATCCCAGTTTTCCAGACTAGTCTACTTATTGTTACAAGTCTCTGTTTAAGCTGTAAACGATTGTTTTACCTTCACTGAGTTGTTAATCAATCATTCCTTTTCCGCTGGCATCAGCAAAGTCATCTGCCAGCCATTGATTGCATTGTGTCTAGCTTGTGGGTGCGCGTCACACGCTGGCCTATGTGCAGTTTTCTCTAGAAAGTTCGTCAAACTCCCGACCAGGCCAGTTCCCGAAGTACTCGCCGATCGCCTGCCTCAACATATCGAACAACAATCTGACCAGCGCCAAGCTGCAGCCCTCCATCCAGCGCCCCTTCGCGTACCTCTTCAACCTGACGATGCTCGACGCGTCCGCCAACAACCTCACAGAGTTCCCGCTCAGCCTGGTCCAGAGCAACAGGAAGATATCCGTCGACCTCTCGGGTGAGAACATCCCTTGAATGGTACTATTTGGTCATCAAGTTGGGACCAAATTAACGCCCCGTTTCTGAAACACTGGTGATCGTAAGTTTCCGATGAGAACACTCCGATCATTCGGATCAATTCAGAGAGTTTAACCATCCTTTTGGCAACTCAAATGACATTCGAAAAGCCATCTGACAGCTGATCAATTAACATCTACGATGACCGGTGTTTCAGAAACCGGGCGTAAAAAAACCATGACTTTGACTTTACGAAAACTACCTTTCTCGACCCTTATTAAAACAATGTATTTCGGTGTAGAGAGCTACGTAATGTGTACTTCGGTCACTTCCACTCCTATCCAACCGCCGCGTACTTAAGTGCATAAATCGCAATTTTACGTTTCCGAAAAATGTATTGCAATTGAAACCCGCCAGGCAACAACTACCTGCCGTGCAAGCACTTCCAGAAGGCGATGGAGACGAACAACAGCTCGCTGGTGACCTTCGTCAACTACAACCAGACCTTCTGCGCGCTGGACCTGCGCTTCAACTGGTTCAAGGACGTGCAAATAGTCCAGATAGACCATCTGCGCGTGCAGAAAGAGGTGAGCCATTTGGCGGTCTCGTGTTCTGTTCTTGTATAACTGTGTATCGTGCAACTTATTTTACGGTAGGGCCACGCAGCAGCCTCGGCTGTTGCACGAATGGGCAGGCCCGTCCGGGTAAGTACCACGACCTCACAGAAGACCAGCGTAAAGTGGAAGTATGACAAATACTTTCGCGTTTCGTCTGGTGAGTGAGGTGGCCGGAGCCCAATTTTCAAAAGGTTGTCAACGCATCTGTAACCCTCGAGTGTGGCAGATGTCCATGGGCGGCGGTATTCACTTAACATCAGGTGAACCGTCTGCTCGTTTGACAACTTTTCGCATAAAAAAAAAGAAAAGGAAACTTATTTTTTTTATGTGATAACCGCCCATGCACATTTGCAACACTCGTAGGGTGGCAGATCCTTTGCCACCTTTCTAAAAGTCGGTCCCCGGCTACCTCACTCACCAGACGAAGCGCAGAAGTGTAACACTCCTTCACGCCGGTTTTCTGTGAGGTCGTGGTACTTACCCGGACGGACCTGCCTATTCGTGCAACAGCCAAGACTGTTCCGTGGCCCTACCACTGTTAACATCACGCCCATTTGGCGCTGCCACAGGGAAACTTGTCGCACGTCGTTGTATAACTTTGCCAAGCTAAGATTAACCCCACTTATCATTGTCTCATTTCCTATTAAAAGGACCATTCTATATTACTGTGCAATGCTCGGAGCATGGCGTTCGCGCGTTTCAAATTGCAAATTTATGCCGTAAACAGTCGTGGTATAATGGGCAGATTAATAACGACGAACAAAACGACGTAGCTAATTTTTCAAGGTCCGTTTTTTATCTGCGGACACAGTTGCGCAGTAATATACAAATCGCAACACATTAAGAACATAGTATTGTTTTGACCTAGTCGTTATTATTCCGCGAACGCGTGTAAACGTTACATTGTAAGTAGACAGGGCCAGATTTAGAGGTCTGGAGGCCTTGGGGCAACAAGAAGTGAAGGCCCCTTGCCCCCCCAAACTATTTTCTATTGATCTCTGTTAATATTTTAATTTAATCATGTTTGTACATGTGTAGGTAAAAGTAAAATGCGAAAAAAAAAATATGCAAGGCAAAGTTGTTTACCATTGTTTACTAGTCTGAGTTTGAAACTTTTTTTCCGAAGTCGTTCCCTCGTTTGTGGAGGCCCCGGGGCTGTTGCACCGGTTGCCCTCTCTTAAATCCGGCCCTGTTTGTAGAAAAAACGTTGACGAAAAATCTTGCGCCTCTGCGGGAATCGAAGTATTCCGGATTCGAGCCCAGATTTTTTTTTACAATTTTTTGTATTTCCTATCACAACCTTGTATTGTCCAGTAAACATTTTCAATAATGAAATTAAACTAAACAATGCTGATATATCGATAAGGAACATGCGGTTTCTGAAACACTGATAATTGTAGAAATTAACTAATCAGATGTCAAATGTCATTTCAGTTGCCAAAAGGATGGTTAAACTCCTTGAATTGATCATTCTAATCCATTGAAAGAGTTTAACCTAACGAGCGCCGCTGTAATTTTTGCACGTAAATCAAGGAGCTGAAAGTGAATGATACCAGTTTAGCAGACTCTAGTCTACTATTGTTATAAAAAGTCTGCTCATGCTGTAGACGTTTATTTGTATCTTCACTTTATTTGTCGATTGTCTATTTGCATCTTCACTGAGTTCACGAAAGAGTTGATGATAAGCGATTCGTTGTCCGCTCACGGGCGTTAAAACAACAAGGGTAGTAGGTGCGTTGCCAGCTGTATATTGGGTCTGTGTTGACATCACTCTGGACGAAAGGCAATGATTTCTAGAAAAACATCGTCCCACACACATCATCCCACACTTGAATAAACTCACGCCGGCTATAGCTGAACGCGAGCTGCCGCAACATAAAGCCGGCCAGCATCAACTGCACGTGCGTGCCCGAGCGGCTGGAGCTGCTGGGCGACGAGGTGACCAACCTGGTGGCGGTCGACTGCTCGCTGCGCAACCTCACCCAGCTGCCAGCCGACCTGCCGCCCAACACGGTCAAGCTGAACGTCTCCTACAACAATGTGAGTGTCCACTGCTGGGGTCACCCTGCACACTACCACAGGAGCCAGCCAGGGTAAGAGCGGGTGGAGGGTGCTGTATGGAAACGGGGTCGTCGTGAGTTTCCAGTGGTGGGGCCACCCCACCAGCACGGGAGCTAACATCCTCTGGGCAGCACCAGGGTAGGAGAGCGTGGAGGGTGGTCCGTGGAAAGCGGGTCTTGCATTAATCCACGTGATGTTTTTTAGAATTTCCAAACCGGGAGGTTGTCACCGAGATCACTTGGTGAGATCTTAGAACTAGGATTGTCAATGGATACCGAAATCGGCATGTTAGCCGATAACAATAAAGTATTTTGCTAATTGTGTGATTTTTCTATGCTTTGTCTTTGATAAATAACTCCATGCCTTCGCTATTTATTTGTAGAGTTTGTTTTGTTGCGCATTTGCGATTTGTTTCTGATAGCGCAACAGCAATGGCCCTAACGGAAAACATTTCACCGATTATAAAATCGAACCAATCGAAACAGTTTTAGCGCGCTTTTTTATTTCTCTAAATTTATCTTCTTGGACCATCCAGACAGTAACAACATGAATCGAATGTGTAATTAAAATTTCACAGATTATAAAATCGCAACGTTATGGATTCGATCACATCGTTAGGGGCACATTTTTCTTAAATAATTATTTCTCGACCTTCCAGACAGAGTCGATATTCCACAGATTATTTGTCAAGATACAGACTTGGCGCGTTTCCTCCACTTTGCGTATATCCATTACTCGTGGAACGTTAGTCCACAGACTATATTATTGAAAGATTCTAGAATTTCGGCGCCCTTCTGCTCTGCAAATATCAATTGCTCCTGGACATATTGTGAAAAGATAACACAGAATTTTGGCGCGCTTTTCACTTCGCGCTTATCCATTACTCGTGGAACGTTATTCCACAGACTATATTGTCGAAAGATTCTAGAATTTCGGCGCCCTTCTACTCTGCAAATATCAATTGCTCCTGGACATATTGTGAAAAGATAACACAGAATTCTGGCGCGCTTTTCACTTCGCGCTTATCCATTACTCGTGGAACGTTATGCCACAGACTATATTATTGAAAGATTCTAGAATTTCGGCGCCCTTCTGCTCTGCAAATATCAATTGCTCCTGGACATATTGTGAAAAGATAACACAGAATTCTGGCGCGCTTTTCACTTCGCGCTTATCCATTACTCGTGGAACGTTAGTCCACAGACTATATTATTGAAAGATTCTAGAATTTCGGCGCCCTTCTGCTCTGCAAATATCAATTGCTCCTGGACATATTGTGAAAAGATAACACAGAATTTTGGCGCGCTTTTCACTTCGCGCTTATCCATTACTCGTGGAACGTTAGTCCACAGACTATATTATTGAAAGATTCTAGAATTTCGGCGCCCTTCTGCTCTGCAAATATCAATTGCTCCTGGACATATTGTGAAAAGATAACACAGAATTTTGGCGCGCTTTTCACTTCGCGCTTATCCATTACTCGTGGAACGTTATTCCACAGACTATATTGTCGAAAGATTCTAGAATTTCGGCGCCCTTCTACTCTGCAAATATCAATTGCTCCTGGACATATTGTGAAAAGATTCACAGAATTTGGCGCGCTTTTCACTTCGCCGCTTATCCATTACTCGTGGAACGTTAGTCCACAGACTATATTATTATCAATTCGGCTGCTCTGCAAATATCAATTGCGCCTGGACATATTGTGAAAAGATAACACAGAATTTTGGCGCGCTTTTCACTTCGCGCTTATCCATTACTCGTGGAACGTTATTCCACAGACTATATTGTGATCAAGATTCTAGAATTTCGGCGCCCTTCTCGGCGCCCTTCTACTCTGCAAATATCAATTGCTCCTGGACATATTGTGAAAAGATAACACAGAATTCTGGCGCGCTTTTCACTTCGCGCTTATCCATTACTCGTGGAACGTTATGCCACAGACTATATTATTGAAAGATTCTAGAATTTCGGCGCCCTTCTGCTCTGCAAATATCAATTGCTCCTGGACATATTGTGAAAAAGATAACACAGAATTCTGGCGCGCTTTTCACTTCGCGCTTATCCATTACTCGTGGAACGTTAGTCCACAGACTATATTATTGAAAGATTCTAGAATTTCGGCGCCCTTCTGCTCTGCAAATATCAATTGCTCCTGGACATATTGTGAAAAGATAACACAGAATTTTGGCGCGCTTTTCACTTCGCGCTTATCCATTACTCGTGGAACGTTAGTCCACAGACTATATTATTGAAAGATTCTAGAATTTCGGCGCCCTTCTGCTCTGCAAATATCAATTGCTCCTGGACATATTGTGAAAAGATAACACAGAATTCTGGCGCGCTTTTCATTTCGCGCTTATCCATTACTCGTGGAACGTTATTCCACAGACTATATTGTCAACAGAGTATAGAATTTCGGCGCACTTCTTCTACTCTGCATATACTCGTATCCATTGCTCCTAGACATATATTTAAAAGGCTCAAACCCCCCCCCCCCCCCTTCCCCTGGGAGGTTGCAGATCACGTCGCTGGGCGCGGTGAGCGACGACCCGTCGTACGAGCACCTGCGCCAGCTGATCGTGGACCACAACGACATCGACAACATCGTGGAGCTGGAGGGCACCAAGTTCATAGACAACTTCATGTACTTCTCCATCGGCCACAACAAGCTCAGGACGGTGCGTGGGCCTTCGCTCTGATGTGATGCCTGCCGCTATGTTATAGTGTGAAACGTCTCATACGCAAGTGTATCATATATAAAGAAAAAAATGTTGATTTTCTAATTCATGTCTCACTGCTGCGCAAAAGGCCTCTCCTGCACAGAGGGTATCAGGGCACGCGACCCCACTGCGAATTGGTGGACTTCACATGAAGTAAAGCAGAGTATCAGCCTATAAATGTCCCACTGCTGGGCAAAGGCCTCCTCTATACAGAGGGTATCAAGGGCATAGTCCACCACGCGGCCCCACTGCGGATTGGCGGACTTCACATATCTTCGAAATACATTTTTTTTTGTTATTATTTCGGAAATATGCAGGTTTCCTCGCGATGTTTTCATTCACCGCAGAGTGTTTTATACTACGTAGTGATGTCAAAGATTTGTGTTTAGCTGTCTCCTATACAGTATCCATTTTTTTATTAAATTCTAGACATAAATAATGTTATATAAAAAAATGATAAATATTTAAAATCACTCGTAATTAATTAATTACATTCATTTGAACTTATCTCAAAAAGTGCGTGATTTATACGCAACTCATTTATTTTACGCGCGGTCATTCATAACTAACACGCGCACAAGTTCGTATCAAAAGTATACGATTTGTAAATGACTACCGCATAGTCAACAAGTTCCGTTTTTTAGGGAATAGAATGGCAATTTTTTCGAAAAAAAAAAAAGTTTGTTTTTATTTAAATAAACGATTATACTACCGAGTCTGAACACCCTTTGCGAATTTGGGCACCTTTAGAAAAGCCACCCTGTATATTTGATAGATCCACACGTACGTCCTCTCCAACAAATTCGACACGATGGGCATTTACACGACGTTCTCAATCGGCGGCAACTACATCCACTGCGACTGCAACACGGAGAAAGTTCTTAAGGTAATTGCGAATGATAAGCGTATAAATAATAATAAACTCGTCACTGTATACGAATTTGCATTTCCCCTTGGAGGCTGTTTATTGTACGACAGGCTTGTCGCCGTTGTGTTTACTAATACTATTTAGGTCGAGTCTTATGCAGACCATTTCCTAATATGTGCACGATGCGAGAACGGCTCTGGCTACTGGTGAACTACCGGCGCCCAGGTCGTGGGCTCGATTCCCGCACGTGCCGAGTATTTGTGACCCACAGATATATAGAATATAGAAAAACCTAACCAGTTAAAGTGAAAGATGCGCGGCGGCGCTATTAAATGTACGCACGTGGAATTGTTTCACGTGAAAAGTTGTAAAGCGAGCAGGCGGTTCACCTGATGTTAAGCGATTATCCGCCCACGAATATCTACCCGGTGGCTTGCACCTTTAAATACAGCCCCGGTTTTATCACTCACTAAATTAAACGCGAATATATTACTACTTTACTACTACTTTAAGCTGGTATTTTGTGATAGGAGCGTTGGACGAGATTGTAGAGCCATTTGAATCTTTCACTTAGACCGGGGAGCTGGTTTGACAGACTTATCTATGATATGGGCAAGGGGTGATGCGGTGCAGCAGGTGATAAAGGGGGGGGGGGGGGGGGGGGGGGGGGGGGGCTCGACAGATCGGTGGGTGGGAAAAGGTCAGGACGGGGATGATTACGGTGGCAGGCACGCGCTACAGTCTTCTTGACGTTCACGAATGGGCAGGTCCGTCCGGGGAAGTACCACGGCCTCACAAAAAACCCGCGTGAAGTGGATGTGTTACTTCTGCGTTTCGTCTGATGAGTGAGATAGGCGGGGTCCACTTAAAAGGCTGCACCGCATCTGCAACTGCTGGTGTCGCGACCACGGGCGGCGGTTATCTATATTCACTGTGGTGGGGGCCACGCGACAGTCTTCTCTGTTGCACTGTACCACGTAGTACCACGACCTCACAAAACACCAGCGTAAAGTGGAAGCGTTGCATGCATCTGCAACTGGCGGTGTTGCAACGCGTCGCCAACGTCCCCAGCCGTGGCTGCTGGAGAACTTCCGCAACATCCCGGACTACCGCGCGCTGCAGTGCGAGGGCGGCGGCGCCGTGGCCGAGCTGGCGGAGGGCGACGTGTGTCACTCGCCGCGCGACTGGACCGACTACATCTACTACATCATCGGGCTGGAGGTGCTGGTGCTGGTGCTGCTGGTGGCCAAGGTGCTCTACGACTACTGGGTGTTCAAGAGCGCCGGCTACCTGCCCTGGCCCGCCAACAAGATGCCGCGCCTGCCCTGCGACTGGCTCTGCGAGTGAACGCCCCCCGCGCAGGTACGCGATGTTCCGTGACCGTTCACGTCTTCGACCAGGACTATTTTCAGCAGACTCCAGATATGTGATGCCCTATAGCCTGACCGGCACGCTTCTATCCTGGTAAAAGATCCCCCGTAACGATTTACGTCTCGTTAAGCAGCACGGTGATGATGCATTTCCATATTCAACCGACCTCGGAAAAGGACGAGGCTCCCAATTTCTTTTTAAAAGCATCGCTCCTACTTTAGGATAACATTATCCTTTGTTGTATGAACGTTTTACAGACGTAAATTTCACACGGACAAACACCCAGATGCGGAACATCTATCTTTGGGTCACACAAATAGTTGTCCCGTGTGGGAATCGAACCCGCGACCTCCGACGCCGAAACCAACACCTCGGCCACTGCACCACGGAGTCATCAATTTCGAGTGTATTTTTTTTATGTTTCTTACCTCAGAACTTTCGAATTAACCGGTTTTGGTGATTATCTTTTTATTTGGAAGCTCGCGCGTCCCATGTGGTCCCGTATTAATTTCATCGATATTGAATCTTGGGCTCCGGAAATAATTGGGGAACTCCCAAAAATCAATTATAAAATGAATACAGAGCGAGATATTGGAAGTAGGTTTTGTTTTTCATTAGTAAGAACGTTGTTTATTATAACGTTACCTTTACTCTAGGATAACATTCATGTGGAAACACCCACATGCGAAAAAACTTTGTGGGTCACAGAAATAGTTGTCCCGTGTAGGAATCGAACCCACGACCCCGACGTCGAAGAAGCAAATATCTTGGCAACTGCGCTGCGAAGTCATCAACTCACTATGAGAATGACCTTTAAAAACCGGTCAAGTGCGAGTCGAACTCGCGGATCTATGAAAACGGCAAAAAAATACTCTTGTCTTGTTGTATAAGAGCTCCACTGGAATATTGTTTTATTATTTCTTGTTATAGCGGCATCAGAAATACATCATCAGTCAAATTTCAACTGCCTAACGGTGAACGACGGAAACACAGACAGATAGCCGAGTCTTAGTAATAGGGTCCCGTTTTAACCTTTGGGTACAGAACTCTAAGAAGAGCTTCTTCTTCTATCTCAATCTGAATAGAAACTGATTTCCAAACCGATGGTAACGTACGAACTTATTTATCAATTTGTTTTATGTAAAATTTGACGTCTATTTGAATAGAGATTTAGAATTTTTGAATTTACTGACCCACTTCCATCCAGGTAAGCGATACCCTATAACGGCTGATGTTTCGTCGACCAGCAACACAGCTATGCTCTGCGAGTGACCACTAATCCAGCAAGCTGACGGCAGACGTCTAGTCCAAAGCAACATGGCAACGGCACCACTACTATATTGAAAGTGGTCACATAAACAGGGAGGCTTTTCTAAGTGTATCCATGTTTTTTTATTAAATTCCTAGACAAATAATGTTATATAAAAAATGATAAATATTTCAAATCACTCGTAATTAATTGATTACATTCATTTGAACTTATCTCGAAAAGTGCTTGATTTATACGCAACTCATTTATTTTACGCGCGATCATTCATAACTAACACGCACACAAGTTCGTTTCAAAAGAAGACGAAGCATTTATTAATGACTACCGCATTGTCAACAAGTTCTGTTTTTTAGGAAATAGAATTGCAGAATTTATTAATGTTTTTATCTCAATAAACTATTATATTACCGAGTCTGAACGTCCTGTGTGAATTTGGGCACCTTTAGAAAAGCCATCCTGTATACCGCAAATAGAAAAATGACATCCGAGTAAAGCCCTGAAAAATCTCTTATGTAGGTTATGTCAAATGGATAAAATACTTATATGACATTTTTTTCCAAAAATGAGTTATTGGTTTTACATATTGTGTTTTCTGTACTGATACCGAATATGTAACTCATTTTTGGAAAAAAAATCATATACTTACGTCTTTTTTCGTTATGACGGCAGAATGTGTGATTTACCTAAACGCATTCGAAACAAATGAATATATGCCAAACAATTTACCGCCAAAATCGAGACAAATCCTTTTCATTTATATATGCACTGGAAATAATCAACTTTAATACTTTAAAGACGAATAGCATTAGTTCTTGGGTTAAGAGTTAACTGCAGCTTATATTATAGTCCGTGGTAAAAAATGGACCAATACGAAAAATCGTGTGTGTGTGATTATTTTTATTTTTTATTCCTTAATGTCACAATGCACACGACTTTTTATATACTTTTTATGTACGTCTTATGAATTGTATAAACTTTGTTTCCTATATATATATATATATATATGTGGGACTAAAATGGTGTATCAAATATCATTCACATATTGCTAGATAAATATAATACTTTACTTAATTAATATTCTTATGCCAAATAGCCTGAAGATGGCTCGATCTTCATTCTGATAATTTATAAGTTTCTGATAAGTTATTAAGTTCTTATTACGCAATCGTTTTTGTATATAGAACTAATTATTTACATTATTTTTGATATGTTTATTGTTGAAAATATTGCAAAAGAAAAATGAAAGAATCAGTTGTACCTTTGTAATCTTTTAATGTGTGGTGATTATTTATTTTTTAAGGAATCTCTTTAATTCGGACTCGAGTGAAGTTTACATATTTTTATAGTTTTTTTTAATGATATATAAGATTTATATAATAAAACATAATGTTGACTTTTCAAAGTACACACTCATAATTATCATGCAACCGCTATATTTAAGTGCCAATGATTTTTTGTATATTAACTTAGACAACACAACTTTTAGCCACTAAGGGGGATAACTAGATAAGAAAAAATAAGAGGCTTAAATTTATTAAATAAAAATTGTACTGACCAATCTAAGACTATGTGAAAATGTTCTCTGAGCAAACTCTTATGGGAAATTACAAAAAAAGTCATATCTTGGTGCCATAAGCTTGCATCTCCTTAATATTTGGCTTGAGTTTCCAGATTTGTCCGTTTGGTCGAGAGTGTATAACTGTTTTTGTATATAATCGCTATTAAGACTGTATATTTTGTATGCGTAGTTTTGATTTTGAATGAGTAAAGAATTTATTAATTTAATGCTGTTTGTTTTCCACACCTTGTTGAGCAATACAACTTTTTAACTGCTGAAATTTATCTACTGTTGGATTTAGTACGTCCATAGTTTTATTCTGATAGGCGATAAATATTTCGCTATATGCCGAAAACCAAATTCTAAGAAGATTGCATGTAAATGTTTGAAAAAACCTTGTACATCACTATTCTGGCTTACGATTTTGTAGTCATTTTGACTAGAGAAACGATATTCTAGCTACAAGGACGGATGTCGAAAAAATATCTATATTTTGATTTTATATATCGATACTTTATTATATTGAGTCGATATAATATTTGGATCCGATACAAAATATTCAATATCGAAATCGTATCAAAAACAATATTTTTATAAATTTCGAGTCCGGTATGGATATATTTATTCACTTTCGACATCCCAAGCTACTAGGACTTAATAGGAGAGACGTTTTATAAAGAAAAGCAAAATAGTATCAAAATTTTAATTACTATCAACTAGACGCAGCCGATTTAACGAACACTTTCTTTTTTCTCTTCTTATTTATCTTCTTCTCCTTTTTACTCTCCTTCTCTTTACTCTTCTTAATGTTGTTCTTCTTAGTATGCTTACTATCGTTACCATTCTTACGTTTCACGAATTTGTTGTTACTCTGTTCTTGATTACTCTTAACTGGCTTTGCTACTTTCCTCTGCTTCACACTTCTTGCATCGGCTACATTGTTAGTGTCCTTCGTCTTCTTGTCGCCAGTGTTCTTGCCGCTCTCTAACTTTCTCCTGTGGACAAGCGAGGCTTATTGTAAAAACGGCAACTTTCTTCCGGATTTTTTAATATTACATACTGAAAAGGACTTCAATTCCATATCGCCATCGCTTATAACTGTGGTATGGCCATGTCTTAATTGAGGCACCAATTATCATACCTCATAGATGAAAGAACAAATTATTCGTATTTGTATACAACAAACGCATAAAAATTAGGAAAATATGTAGGTAAGTTATTTTTATCTCTGGAAAATCCAGATGGCGCGGCGATCGAGTGATGCAAAAACAAAACCTATTTTTTAATCCTATATAAAATAATAAATGTTTCGGGACATATTTTTATACAAATTGTCTAGTCCTAAACTAATTAAAGTTTGTACTATAGATACTAGTTAACTGATAAAACATACAAAAAAAAACAAACGTGCTTTTATTTGTAAATAATAAATATTATAGATATATAAACATCCAGACCCCACAAAAACACTATGTTCGTCACACAATATTATTCCAGTAGTGGAGGGATTATTCCGCAGTGGGGCTGCATGGTGGACTATGCACTGATACCCTCTACAAAGGAGGAGGACTTTGCTCAGCCGTGGGATATGTATAGGTTGTTACTTTTGTGTGGAGGGATCAAACCAACACCCTCTGGCGCAAGAGGCAGGGTCAAAATCCACTACGCCAATTGGTTCGTCAATTTTATTTGCTCGACATCCCTAGTTTACCTCTAATTTTTTTATGTGAATACCGCCGCCCATGGACACCCGCTACACCCGAGGGTTGCAGATGCGTTGACAACCTATTGGCAGTTGGGCTCCGGCTACCTCACTAACCAGACGAAACGGGAAAGTATTATACTTCCACTTCACGCCGGTGTTCTGTGAGGTCGCGGTACTTACCCGGACGAGCCTGCCCGTGCGTGGCCCAACCACAGTGTTAAAAACAGGATAAACATCACTTGTCGGGGCGCCTGGGCAGCGTGGTGGCGATGGGGTCCCTGCGGGGCGCAGCGCTGGCCCTGCGCCGGCGCTCCGCCCTCGCGCGCCGCAGCCGCAGCATGTAGGCGGGCACGGCGCAGCCCGACT
This sequence comes from Iphiclides podalirius, assembly GCA_933534255.1. Lineage (NCBI taxonomy): Eukaryota > Metazoa > Arthropoda > Insecta > Lepidoptera > Papilionidae > Iphiclides > Iphiclides podalirius. Next base: position 13,122,125 of record OW152830.1, on the reverse strand, counting down.
GCTGCAGCACCGACGCGATGCTGCGCAGAGTTCAAGGTTCAAAGTTCGTGCTCTGGATAAACGCTGGGGTCGTACTCGAGGGCGTGCCGCTAGGGCCGCTAATGTTAACAGTTAACGGGCTCGAACGGACATGCAGTTTATTTTTCAATTTCAAAGGTAAAGTCAAAATTTGTTTATTAAATATAGGCTTATTTTGAGCTCTTATTGAACGGTACAGTTAAAAAACTACCACCGGTAGACCTCTGTCCAGAGAAGAACCGACAAAAAACTGCGGTCTTGTTATCTATTTTTTTTATATAGATATAGTATACAAAAATATTTAAGTTCGAAATCGGCAGTAGCCAGGGGACTTGGAAATGCTGAGCAAGATTAATTTCCACACAGGCCCTTTCCATTAGGGTCAATTTTCATTGATCATCGTTCATGGTTTCTGCGGGCGATTTAAGAGAAACGGTATGCTTAAATAAATACTTCACGCCGTGATACCTCAGTGTGCGGTTGCTCTCTTTTAGTTCAATATACTGGAAGAACCTAATTAAATCCCCGGTGCCGGCATTAATTTATAGTGCTGACTTATCACGTGTTGAAACTTGCATATTTTCGCAATAATAAAAAAAATCTAATATGTGTGAATATGTTTGCCAATCCACAAAGGGTTCCCACTGTACAGAGGTCTTTGGCCAGCAGTGGGACACATATAAGCAGTTCACGGCAGTATATTGTCCGCGTACTGGTTTTCGTGACATTTTTTTTTTCACAAAACCAGCACAGAGCTTTCCTTGCCTCCTCAAATTGGCGACGTCCTCTTGAGTGAAGAAGGTGACCGCTCGTCCCGGCTGACCCGCACGCCCCGCCCTGCCCACCCTGTAATCGTAAATAAATCGTTTCGGTATCGGTGTAATAATACAGTTTTTCGTTATCCGAGATAAATAAGGATGACCCGGTTCAGAAGATGACCACCAATTTGGTTGCTCCCAATGGCTCGTAGGATCGCACTTCGTGGCAGCCTGTGGGGGGAGGTCTATGTTCAGCAGTGGACTCAAACAAGCTATGAAGAATTGATGATGATGATGATTAACGGCCACCGCCTCAATACGAAGCTAAGGCTATCGAACATAAATTTGCGACAGTAAGATTGTGTATACATTTTTAGCTTCCGCATCTTTGTGTCCACAAAATCAAAAACTAGCTGACGTATTGATATTTATTCACAACATAGAACAGAAGAGTGTTTTCATATATTTTATTCCAAAGCTTCATCGGAAACGAAAAAAGATGCCACAGTGAATTGTTGCCGGGTTCAGCTAGTCGCCAATAAGAGAAGAATGATATCCTATTCGAGTTATGGTTTGAGCACTTTTTAATGTTCTAAACTCCTGTCTCGATTTCCCCTCGATAGTCTAGTTGAGTCACCTCACCTGTGCACGTAAGAGATGGCGGAGGGCGGGAAGTCGTAGTTGACGACGAGGTTGACGCCGCGGAAGTCCATTCCTCGTCCCATCAGCTCCGTGCAGATCAGCACCCAGATGCGGCCCACGCGGAAGCTGCGCACCACGTTGTCACGCTGGAAACGACAACCGCTCATGTACCAAAGAAAACAGCAATAATGGCCATTTCTGCTTTAATATATATATATATATATATATATATATATAACATATAACATATTGAGTGCGAGAATACTTGTGGTGGCAATCGAAAACCTTGCGGAACCCTGAAGTTTAATACACTTTTTAAAAGAATGACTTAATGTAGGTGTACAGTTTTAACGGGTACCTCACATATACATAAGTATACATTATCCTATGGGGATTCAGTCTTTGCTGGCTCTATATAGTTATGTAAAGACTTGACAATTCCACTCACCTGCGCTTGGCTCCTGTCCGAATGTATGACGTCCACGTTGATGCCGTCGTAGATGAGCTCTTTGAACAGCTGTCTGGCGCGCTCTTTGCTCTGAACGAACACTGTGAATCCAACACCTCAGTATATGTGTGAAATTAGATAACAAAATGATACAGAAGCGATTGCTTTACTAACAATTTCTAGCTGGGTTTTTTAATGTGAGAAGGTGGCAAACGAGATGGCGGTACACCAATGTTAAGTGATAACCGCCGTCCATTGACATTTGCAATACCCATAAGATTGCAGCTGCGTTGCCACCTTTTAATAAAGTGTGCTCCGGCTACCTCACTCACCAGGAGAAACGCAGAAGCATAACTCCACTCCACGCCGGTCTTCTGTGAAATTGTTGTACTTACCCGGATGGACCTGCCCATTCGTGCAACACAGAAGACTTGCATGGCCCTACCACAGTTGATCTTCCCTTCTTAGTGGGAAAGGGGAAGTGGATGATGATGTTCTGTAGAGGGAGGGGTACCAATGCGAAAGTTTTTCTTTGTGTAATAAATCGTGAATAAAAATAAACGCTCACCAAGAACGGGGGGCTTGAGACCTTCCTGCACCATCTGTCTGAAGGCCACCAGCTTTCCATTTTCATTGCCACAGTACAGCAACTCCTGTTTTACGAGATGGGTCGCTGCGTTCCTATTTACATGAGATTGAATGAATGAATATACTTTATCGTACACCTAAAATAAAACAAACAAAAATTAATGTAGAAGTGATGGGTACAATGGGCGGCCTTATTACTAAGAGTAATTTCTTCCAGGCAACCTTTGGATGGATTAAAAAGAAATAATTTAGGAAATAGGTGTGGGTTAACTAAATGAATGAAAAAGAAAATTATATAAATTAAAATTATCTACAAGATTGAGTGATTGGCATAACTAATAGTATAGGCTTATTATATTATAAAGAACATTTTTATAAAATAATAGGTCCCAAGATTACGAAGAGCTTGCAAAGCTCTTGTTTAAGACAAAGTTTTTCTAATAACTAATTTGAGACCGTTTTTGTACCGCAAACTTGAGAACTATCTATATAAATAAAACGAAGTTTATATTTGATGCCATGGATCAATAACCATAAGTATAATCACATTCTAACAATCTATTACTATGACCCGTTGTAATTAAATTAACAATGGCCCAAACCCTGAAGTATTGAGTTTGAGTGAATAATAAAGTGAGCAAACAAAGTTACTACAGGCTTTGTAATCAAAATTAAAAGTGGCCCAAACACTGAGGAATCAATAAAGTGGGCGAATAATACTTACTATAGCCCTTTTTCATTAAAATTAATAGTTGCCCAAACCCTGAGAAATAATAAAGTGAGCAAATAAAAGCTATTATGGCCCTTTGTTATTCAAATTATCAGTGGCTCAAACTGCTGTACCGACCTGTGGCCCACTGTAATAGCAATCAGGCCGCGCAGATTGCGACGGCACCACTTGGCCACCGCCGGGGTGTGGGTGGCGCTGAACATGGCCACCCGCCGATTGGCACCACCGCATGCGGTCATCACCTGGTCCAGCTGTTGGCGAAAATCGGCCTCCTGGTCGGCGGAGCCCTCGAACATCTTGTCCGCTTCGTCCACCACCAGCCAGCGGACCCTGCCACGATAATAGATCACCAATAAGCGATAAAATAGCCAAAAGAACTAGGTTTTGCATTAAATGTGTAATGTGTTAGGTAACTATGAAAGTCCTTCTAATTAGGACGAAAATAAATAATTTATTCCACTAATGAAACTTTACGAATTCGTTCATAAAAGGTTCTTTTAATTTGTCTTGTTTGGCAACTCACTCACTTTGGATCTGGTGCAAAGAGTGTGTTTTTTGTTAGAGATCTGAACAAAAATTTTATATTTAATTGTTTATGGCTTGAGTGTCATTACACTTTTTTTACATTTAAAATAATTCTGGGTGGGTCCCGACTCAGTTAAAAGATAACCTAAGCTAACCAAATATTGTTAAAAAATGTAATGTGTAAGATACAGATATATATATAACTGCAGAAACAAACAAACCATGTACGAGGGCAGTGAAATTTACATTCTTTGCTGATTCTTTGATGTTGCCCAAAGTGGCAAAAACCATTAAGGTCTTTAATGGTGGGATACTTTGTTTGGAAACATTGTTTTCCCGCCAGTGATCGTAATTTTAGAACTGGTGGTTAATTAGTTTTAAAAGAGCTTGAATAATCATTGAATTTGAAGGGTGCTTTTTACAATATCTCATGATGACGAAATGGTATATGTCTATTGATCAATGTATACTTATTAACGTATGTACAACATATTTCACACTAACTTAGGATTCATTTAGATAAAAAAGTGTGAGTACTCACTTGTCTAAGGAGATATTTACATTGTCTTGATTCAGCAAATAGCACAGGCGGTTCGGTGTGCTTATGACAATATCTGAAATTCAAAAATACTTTGTAAATAAATATTACTTTTCAAATAATAAATTTATCAAAGGGATATGAAAAATAAAAGGTAGTTGTTGAAATTTTCGCATCGTGAGGATATCGAGCACTTACCTTAGATGGCTAGAGCTTCCCAAAGATGGGAGGAATGGTGGTAGGGCCAAAAGATTCTCGACACATTCATACAAATAAAATTATAAACAATTCATAATTGTTAATTACCACTTTTGCGTACAGTAGCCTCGCGTTCCTTCACCTTGCTTTGTATTATTTTCCTTATGATTGAGCATCGGAGTTGTGTGGATGCGCTAAGCCGCAATGCTTCACGGTAGATCTGTTGGGCCAGTTCCCTTGTGGGGCACAATACGAGTGCCCTTGGGCCGCCTTGTGCACTACCCAACACATGAAACAGGGGCAACAAGAATGCAGCAGTTTTGCCTGATCCCGTCGGTGCACATGCTAAAATTTGACGATCCTGTAAATAAGTAATGCTATAATGGATATCATTTCAAAATGATGAATGTAAAATAATTTCAATTTTCTTTCACAAAAAATAATTATATTAGCTAAAACTGTTTCTCTCTGTGAAAGCATGCTGAGAAGTGTTTGAATTGTATCTGAAACTGGACTTAAAATTAAATGTAGATACGTAACATAGTTTTATTTTTATTACAGAAGTACTATATTCACACAAGGTAAAGAAAACAGTAAGAATTTTAATATGCATTAATGTAAGTACGAGCAAAATGTATTTTATTATTGCTTGTGTTTATACAAATTTTACACATTAAAAAAGATAGATATAAACAGGTAACAGAAAATTTATTCAATGAGGATTATGTTTTTAATTTTACTCAAAAAATTAATAATTTAGTAGTGATTTATGCGATATGAATCATAATAAATATCATCAAACCTCAAGCATGCAGGGTAACGCTTGCCGTTGCACTGGAGTGGGTTCTGTGTAGCCACACTGTGTTATAGTATCAACTAGGGCACTGTTAACATTGTACCTTGTGGTCAGATCTCGAAAACACGTTAGTGCATTTGGTACATGTCGGCCAACTGCTTTGATACCATGTTCATTGCGAAAACGGTTTTGCTAGAAAAATATAAGTATTTTTTAAAATATTTATAATTCAAAAAGTTAACACTGCACAACAAAATCTTACGTCAGTGATGTGAATATTCCCTCTCAACCAGAGAAGTACCGTAGCCTCAGAGAAGAATGAATAAGAGTATTGATACTTTTACATTTCGTTCAGGGAGTCAAGTCAAATCAAAACCAATATACAAAAATCAATACCAAATCTTTCAGAGGATGGTAATGTGCGTGTCACATCTCTGATGCTATCACTTACTGATGTATAAAAGGGTGAACTTACAATCAGATCAACCACTTCTTTAATTACCATTTTTTTTAAATCTAAAAGGCAGGGTTAATTGTCTACCTTCTTAAGAGGAAATTTATTTATGACAAATTTTATGTACCTCTTCCAATTCCAACTTCTTCTTCAAATCCTCTGGCTTATCCTTTTTCTTTTTATTTTTCTTTTTCTCACCTAATTTCATGCCCTCCACGATATCTAAATCTTCATTATTATTTTCAGACTCGCTCTCACTGTGAATAATTGCGGCTTCGTCGCTATCTTCGATTTCTTCCTTTATTTCATTAGTTTCAATATTTTTTATCTCAACTTCCTCTTTTACAGTATTTTTTGTATTAAGCGCCTAAAAGTGTTTTAATAAAATGTTTACATTTTCGGGGGTTCGTTTTTGTTTATATATAATAAATAATTATTTAGGTTATAAAAAACTCACATCATTTTTGACTCCTAATACTCGATATTTGAATTTCAAACCTTTCGTTAATTTCTTAAAAATATCATAAGCATCCATTTTACTTGTTATATATATATCTCGATACGAACAAAATACATTAAAATACTGCCATTTTTTTAGCGATTAAGTAGGTATCATCGACTCCGCGACTCGTACATGTGATCATGACATTGTTTTGATTGACATTTGACATATATTTTGACTTTTGACAATGACATAACGAAGTTTTAAAAAAAATAGTATCTGATTTTAATTTACAGCCATTGTCTTTTTTAATTATAAAACATATTATGTAATTTAATTTTTGTCATAATATAATTTAGAAATAGGAATTTCGTTACAGCAATTAGAGAGTAGGTTAAACCGATGAGGTAGTGATAGCTTAGAGTCCGGGCAGTTATTTTAACTCATTGAATTCTAGCACGCAGGGAACAAGTACAGCCTAGTTAAAAAAAGAATTTATAAAAAATAATAATGCATTTACTTTCACCTGGACATGATACAGTCATTCATCAAACGTTCTAAAATGCCAAAGAGTATTTAGTAATATGTCAAAGAGTGCATACAGAGTTAAAGGGGAAAATTAAGAGGCATGAGCTTCCTTCTATGTTGAAGGAAGCTTATGTCATCGGCAGCCCTAAGCTGAATATGTCCAAAAACTTAGCTTTAAATTAACGGCTCATATATTTTCTCCCCCATGGTGAAAATTTATGAGTGCACTGTCATAGAAAGGATTAAAAATGCGATCAATCGTTAAATTTCACGGTCTTATGCTGCTACACAGACCTTCACTTATTGTTCTTATTTTTTTTTTTTGTTTTTTTTTGTTATGTTTACATTTATTTTAAGTTTTTCTAATATTATTTTACATAATGTGTAGTTACATTATTATTTTTAAGTGTTCTATGTATCTATTGTGCTTAGACCGTGAATAAACGTTTCTTCTTTCTTTTTTTCAAATTTTAATCCTAAATCGGCAGTTTGGTGCCGGACACTTAAGCGTCCTTCGAGAGAAATGAGCACAAACTCTCATCATTGACGACTTGAAGAAGGGCAGTCTTGTAGGTTACTTCTGTGTGACGTTTAACCCGACCTATTATATCCTACACTTGCATGATCTTCGCCCACACGCATCCTACTCGCTTGTACAAGCTGCAAATAGTACAAAATAAGTTCATCCGCCGCGCAACCAAGGCGCAGTGGTATCAGCGCAACGTCGACCTGCACAGCGATTGCAGACTCCCGACAATCCCCAAATATTTTAAAGACTTGACCAAACGGTTCTTCGATAGAGCCGAACATCATCGCAACCCCCTGGTGCTAAGCGCAGCAAATTACCAACCCGACACAAACGCGAACGTCAACAAGCGTCGCCCGCGAAACGTCCTCCTCGACCCGGTCGAGGAAGGGGACTTAGATACGTCGGACCCACCGTCGAGGGTCCCGCCAGATAACACTACACCCACAGCTAGTGTAACAAAAAACACAATAATTCGCCCTCGCCTCCGAGCACGGCGAGACCAACACAATGCGTACACAAGGTGCACCCGCGTTCCAGGGCGGTTCTCACCGCCCCCAGCCACCGATTAGCTAAAAACACAGTCGACGTCCATCGGGGTCCCGGTAACTGCAACGTCGATGGCCCTTAGATGACATACCATAGTTAAACGCACGCATGAGAACATGCGCGGTCCTACCCACAGCGGAGGGCCCAAACCCGTGGGTTCTGGCTAGCCCACCGGTTCTGTGTCAGATGAAGCTTTAATAGTATCGGGACTGAAAGCAAAAACATCAGTTAATACAAGACACAAGAGACGTTTAACGCGTTAACAGAACCCTCGTAAAGAGTGCAGACGGTTTCGTTATCACGCGAGACTACTTATCGAAACGTCGATTTAAATTTCTAGTCGACGGTGGCTTATCCTTCCCTCGTCCCTGAGTGTAAGCGTTCCCTAAGAATCATTATTTTTCCGCATACACCAGCGACATACCTGGGATCCCTAAAGTCAAAGTGTCTCTATACGCCAATGCCCGATATACACATCCGAGTGCAACAAAACTCAGATCATTATCTTAGGCGACAAGTCCAGAAAGTGGCGGATCAAACACTTTCCGGCGCTGCGGAATTCAAACCTGGGTTTTCCAGGTTACAAGACAAGATGCTTTATCAACTAAGCTAAATAGCGTAAAATTCTCGACATCTATCTACTTTCTTTATTCTAAAGGTTGATGTTATCTAGTGTGCATACTGTAACATGCCATTTATTAGTAAGCAGCATCTTTAAAATCTTAAAGATTTTAAATCTGCTATAGCAAAGATTTTAGAAAAAATAACAAACTTGGTCTTTTTGCTCTACTGATCGACGTCCCTAAAGACCTACAATTCCACTTCACTATCTTGGCAGATGATACACTCCTATATCTTCTATTCAGATAAAACCTATGCCGAGTGAATATTCGGCTTCAAGGCGCCGCCCCATATAAGGACCCGCTTACCTTACTCACCAGACGAAACGCGAAAGTACATATAACACTTGCCTTTCGTGAGGTCGTGGTACTTCCCCGATCGAGCCTGCACATTCGTGTAACAGTAGAGTAGCTGTTTCTTAGCCGTACCACTGTCTTATCCCAACGTGAATTAATCAGACCTTAGAAAAGTGTCTATAAAAGATGCGCGGCCTCCTGGACGGAAGGCGTGTTATCGATTCTCACTGGATCTTTAGTTGTTGTCATTGGAAGATATTCAGAACGTTTTCGGTGTCCTAAAAACACAGCGTTCCCCTCTGCATTGAGCAAAAGTACACACCAGTGATGGCTTATGACTTAACTGCGTTACTATCCTCATTGCGTTCACTTTAGTTCTTTTCTATTAGAATTGTTTTCTAGGGCTCTTAAAAATATTGTCATACAGTTTTTTTCCTTGGCACTAACTTTACTAAGTATCTAATTTATGTCACTTGTAATATATATAGGTTATATATATAATAGGTTTTTGCCAGTATAAGCTTAAACGGTTGTAGAGCGTAGTACATAGAAAGCTTTTTAGTTCTTATATAGTGTTACAATTACTTGATTTACAAAGACCATTAAGCAATGAAGAAGAAGTCATCTTAAATGTCAAAGTTTTAAATAATAGACTTAAGTTTTCATTAAATTGCTATATTTTAGAATAAAAGAAAGTTCTTATTTCAAAACATACTAAAAGGTCCTGATTTTAGAACGTTTTACACGGAAAGCGATCGTAATTCAGACTTATAATAGGAGCTCGGCTTACCCTAGAGAGCAGTTCTGTGGTGGAACTCAAAGTCGAAAGAATAAGAAGATAATGAAAAGTATACAGTGAAAAGGTGCAGTGAAAGTGAGAAGACACAAAAAGTGCATTTGGAAGATTTGTGCCACAATAAAATGGAAGTCGCACCTGTTTATGTGTGTATATAATGTTAATGTTACAATACCGGCCTTTCACTCCGATTCTGCAACCTCTATCCCGTAACAATATTTAATAAAATAGTTTTCATTCATCAGAAAAAAATCGTAATTATTTTTTCTTTCAGTAGGCGAGAAATGTAATATATGATCCAAAACTTTCATATATATCTATTTATTATTTTAAGTATATTCATAAATAATGTCTATTTAACCTACATTTCAATAATTCTATAACAGTATCAATCAATTGATAAATCTATAATTTAACGAGAATGACTGAATTTGTAGGATAGGTTGTAAGTATATCTTCCAATGAAAAGAGTTCTAAGTTATAATATTTGTCATATTATACAGAAACTCTTAGGGACTAAAATTAATGGGTAGGGTATAAATAAAAATACATCGCATCATTGGAATCACTGCGAGTTTATTTAATTTTATACTTTTATTACATCGAACTGTTTCCGCATGAGACTTCAGAACGCAGATTTTGCATTAGAACCGAGAGGTACATACGCTTTCAACAAACCAATTGCAATCGAATATCCCCCGATGTCAGATCCGAAGATACTTATAGTACTAAGTTCATCCGACATTTGATATGTACTACGCAGCCCAAATTGATTCCTTAAATCACATATATCAACAACATCAAACAAGTAGAGACACTCTTGCCTAACAATTACTGACAACATGAAAAAAAAAACAAAACACTGTTTCGATATTGTCTATGGTAAAAACGGTGAAACGTGCAGAACGGTGCACGAAATCAGATGACGTTTCGCGCCAAAATTTACGTTTACATTCAGTCTACAATATTAGTGTAACAACTTTAGCTGTTGCTATTAATACTTCAATTGACTTGTCCAATTTTTTTAAGTTAACGGTTTTCAATGGTTCTACATGGCAAGGTAAGTTCAAGGAAGTATAACTTAGTAAGTATAACTTTTTTAAGCTCTACTCACACTGGAAAGTAAAAATCGATATGCTATGCTCTCCCAATATCAGTGATTGTTAAGCAACGTCACCCATTCGTTAATCGACATTCCAATTACAACAATAGTACTTTAAGTGTCTTGACTGAAATGGATGTTTCAACTTACAACAATTCCCACAGGGGTCCTAACTCTCTACGGGACCGCATTTAGCGGTCCCACCACACCTATACCTTATCGACCAATACACAATACTATGAAACATATTTGTACACCCCTCCCTTCATTCCGAACATCAAAAGTATAACAAAACTCATTAACTAAATGTATTTAAAACATATTTCATCCTCTTTGATCAACGATGGCAAACTATAAATTTTACATAGTAGTAACACAATATTAGTTTAGGCATATTAAACCGCCTCAAGTGTTACGCACACTCGATCTCATAGTATGTTGTTCTTTATTAAAAATACAATAAATTAATATGTGATCTTGTCTATAACGAATCGAGCGCACGTATCGCCCAAGGCGAGGGCAAATTCTTAAAATAAAAGAAAAGAAAATCGATGCTAATAAAAACGCAGATCGTGCATACATTAAATTACGAAAAAAAGACAAAAACCTAAACCTAAGTGTGTCAGCAAAAATATAGTGCAGTTAAAATTAGAATTGCCACTTAATTAACATTGACATATAAAATGTTTTTTTTTCATAAAAAAATATTTCTGTGTATAAAATGTGTCACCCAAGCGTAACAAATGAGTGGTGGGATTCTGCTAAAACTTGTTGCCCTTCTATTATAAAAGATAACATTGTATAATTATTTAAAAAACAAAAAAAAAAACGAAAATCTACATTAGAGCAATATTAATTGAGGCAGTTATATTTGGAAACTTACAAAAATATTGCAACCACTTTAGGCCGCTTTCAGAAAGTTTTAGCAAAATCGCTCCACCGTTTTTCATTATCTGTAGATAAAAAAGTTACATTCTAGTAATATAACTGTAAGTATATTGTATGTCGTAAGTGAATAAATTGTAAATACTTTCATTTAGTTGCTGAAAAACTGGCTATCAACGACAACTGCTCGACCGAAGAAGTGTCTTCTTAGTTTATAATACTTATTTTTTACATAGAGATTGTAAGTGCACTTCGAGTTACGGAACTATATTTTATGTAACTAGTTACTGTGGTAGAAGAATGGCGATAAACACCGACATCAACATGATTTTACAATAAAATTAGCAATCTATCATTACTAACAACAACCATTTTATCCCTATTTTGAAGAGTAAGCTCGTGTTTTAATACGAGAAGAGCGCTGATTGTTTTGAACGAACGGTTTTTTAAGAAAACGTGGTGGACGTAAAGTCTAAGAATGGTAAAATATACAGACGCTAACTCTTGCCGCGGTAAGATTCGAGGCGTTTCATAAAGCCGCGAGTAAACTATCGTAGAATGTCAACAACAATAACTTTTAACAACTAAAATACTGCAAATAACGTTGCTATTACAAGATGGATAACCATGAAGCGATCTTATGCTTACTGTTACAGTTAAATATGTATAAATGTTATAATTACTGAGGTACTATGGCAGATTGAAAACTATTGCTAGAACTGGTATATATAATAATTATATTAGACTGGAAGATACTGTATATATTAAAGCTATTTACTTAAGAATAAAACGACTTACCAGTATAAAGACGCAATGGACTGATCGGATATGAAAGGAAAGTTCTGATGCTGTTGAATAGTACAAGTCGAGTAAGTATTAGTAAATTTGGCCTACTCGCGATTGATAGAAATAGTGAAGCAGTTTTACTTCACCATATACAATCCAACTCCCCGTGAACCTTTAGGATGTAAGTACTTAATAATATAGATATGTAAAACTAAAAATGCCTCACTTAAATCTTTAAACATAGTCGATTTATCCTTAAAAATGGCTTTGGCTTCTTCGGTCGAGCAATTTTTAATTATTTTGTATATTTAACTATTGTATTATCTGGGCCGTGTCGCCATCTTTACTTCCGCCGACTTCCATTGGCAGAAATAAAAATGGCGACGATAAATACTATTGCATTTTAAATATGGAAATGGTTTAACAAAAATAATGTGTGTATGGGAAAAACTATTAACATCTGCTATAGCTTTGTTTGGCAATATCTATAATCATCCATTTACATAAATATAAGCGATCACGTTTATTGACTCGTCCAGGTATTAAACGTTAGTGTAAGCGTGTCCTTATCCCGACCAATGTTAGAAACGCATAAGATATCGATTATTCAATCCCTTAAAACTTAGCCTACCCCGTATACGTTATATTTATCGAAATAAATATTTAGAAAATTCATTTCTAACAATGGTTCGACGGATAGGCGGTTTCGCTTGCTACATTAAGTATATTTAAAAATTAAACGATTAAATTGGAGGTAATACTTAATATTATTGGAGGTAATACTTAGATTAAAAAGACCAAGATCGTTTTTGTGAAACAGTTTGTGAACGTGTGACATTTGTTTGACAGTTCGTCATCTAATTTAAAAAATTACCGCGTCGTTACGAAGCTATCTACGTTCGACGGATTACGAAGAAACGATACGAAGTGAGATTTTAGCCGGAATCTACTGAATTTCGTCAATGTGCGGTATAAAAATCTGGCAGTTATCGGCATGAGACGGTAAAGCATTTGAACAAAATAGTTGTTGATTATAACAATGAGAAACGGTATTGTGTTTAAAGATATGTTTAGTTACTTTTTAACCGGGCTGTAAATTGAAAATAACCGTTTATTATAATTCTATGTTACTGTTACTGAATATTAACGTTTGTTCCTCTTAGGTTCCTTTCTCTTTGTCCCCATACCTGTCATTTTTAATGGTCTACTATATATTTACTTACTGTAGGTTATTTTTATAGTTGTACTGTAACGAAGGCATTCCGTTGTTGATTATTTTGTGCACTATCTTACTTAGTAACACAGTCGGTTGTTCAATGTATCCATTTAGTTACTTAAAAAAATATCGGGCGAGAAAAAGCAAAAATGATGAAAACGAAACATCCACAAAGCAATTCACCCCGGGTGAAATGATTTTAATAAATTCTTTTTGCCGTTATAAACGAAAATCCCCTCACTAACGAGACCTTACTATTTAGAAATGCAGCATTTTGGTATACATTGCATAATATAAAATATAAAGTAAGTATAAGTTAATTATGTTTCCATTCGTTTCGCGTTTGATATTCGCGCCGCGGCGTTCGGCACTGTTTTTGTTTACGTTCAGGCGACAAGTTTAATTCCTCGTCAGCAATCCGGCGCCCATTCCGCCGACACATAACCAAACTTAACGCAATAAGACCTAATTAATATAACAATCGCCGAAGGCCCCCCCCGAATTCCGGTGTGGTTCGCAGCCGCGTATTGAGATCATGGGAATTTTGAATAGCACGTAATTGATTTCAACAAACTAAAATGGGCGACGAACATTCCGAAATGTCTCCAGACAACTAGGCGACCAACAACAGGCCTACGAGCGGCCGAACGAATAAAAAAATAATAATTGCACAGCGAAAACAATGAACGCAAACACCAAGAGAGGTTATTGAAAGACTATAGTCTAAGTTTCACTATCAGTAATCCATTAGTAGAATATATAAAAAATCCTTTCCATTAATGATTTCATCTATTTACTATTTAGTTAATAATATCACGAGGCGTATATCCCAAACGATGCCACGATACTTTAATTATGTATTAAACACTAGCTTATAACATATTTACAAATCATACTACCCGCTTGCTTTTTTTTTTCACGTCAAAGCTCCCTAAAAAGTTACTATGTCCACTCCCGAACCGATATTACCATTCTCTATATTACATCGGACTTTTTAAACAGACATCCGGTAAGTATCATTTTAACATTGAATTAATAAAATCAAAAACAAAATAATATATTTGAGGTATTAAATAAACTGAGGTGCGCGCGCCTTATCTGGCGATAACCTTGGATTTTTTTTTAAAAAAAAGCTCAAAGCCCCACGTCATCCGCAAGCCGAGGACAAACCGAAAATACATCTAAACTGTTAAAACTATTTGGAAATCTACCAAATAACGTTAAAATATGTAAAATGATATCACAAAGTACGAATATATAACATTCCGAAAAAGAAATTGCCGAACACCTTAAATTAATTCTTACATGTTACCTTAGCGTTGAGAAATAAATGCAAAAAAAAAAAGAAAACAAAAAAATGTCAAATATGTTTTTCTGTTTTTAAATCGAACCGAATTGAGTCGAAAGGGTGCACCGAAATTGGATACGTCGCGAGCCCTAAGAAAATGGCTATTCATAAAGATAGTCTCACTTTGAGTGATCGTTCTGGATATGTTGCAGTGGAAGCTGTTTATAAAATTTCATAAAGATATGGCACAATAAAATCGTTTTAAACCTGTCATTTCTTTGTTCAGAATGTTAATGTTAAAATATTCTACTAGAAATAAATGCATATTGGCAAAATATCATCCTCTTTTCTTTTTTTTTCTTTGGCTTTGTGAAATATCACGGTGTTAAGAATACTTTTCCTTCGTTAGCGTTACTATAGATATTATATCTCTGTGATATGTTGGTTTTTTTTTTCTCAAGGACATTTTCATATTATTTCGATCTTCGTTCGCTTCTATTGTTAGTGTAAACCCTGAATAGATAGATATGTTCACCTTATACTGTATGCCGAATGCGGTACCCAAGCAATTTCCTATATTATTAGTAAATAAAAATATTCTTATACAATCTGCAGCCATCTTATGGTCGATCCTAAGAATTTCGAGAATAATATAATAATAATAATAATTAATTAATCAATAAATCTAATAAATTTTCAATAACGTGACGTCCGCTACGTTGGTCGACATTTAAATAAGAAACCACTATACACTCATAGAGAGAAATCCGAAAATGGATACAGATTAAATATAATTATATTAATTAATAACTAACGCCTACGTGATTTTTATACAGAAAGAAGAGACGACTAATCAATTATGTCGTAGTCATGATTTGGAATCATGCACGCGTATACGATCGACGAATTCATCGCACTCCGAAGACCCACGCGCTACCCCTATTTTTTTTGTTTACCCCTACCCTCCACACGGAATTTTCACTCCCTCCACGCCGAACTGTACTCCACTCTTGACCCTGTAGTCGCGGCCTTAGAAATGTCGCTAGTCCCCCCAAGAATGCTAACCGTTTGCCAACTGTACGCCCCAAAGTCCGTACAATGCGATGGTCACGCGGTCGAAGGCACCTAACTAACGCACCAACGGTGACCCTAAGTGCACTATGGCGTCAACGACGGCAGTTCCTCGTTCTGGGAGGCAGTTGTAAGGCTTCGGCGGACCTTAAAGGCTTTGAAGAAGCCTTCACTTGAAATTAGACAGATTGATCCCGTGATAATAAATCTACGAAATTTAAGAGTTTTTGTCTAAAAGTATGCGAGATTCCAATCTAGAATCCTGAGTTGGCATCCCACAATCCTGGAGTGGGTATGTTTTTTTTTATCTATATACGCAAATTCTTTTTAACCGTGGAATTCTCATCAGCCTGAACACGTTCTCCGCATTCGGGAAACTGCCCCATTTCGTTGACGATTTACGTAAGTAAATAAATTGTAAGCCAAAACGCACATACAATACAAATAGTGATCAATCAGACGTTTAATTTTGTACTTTCGAAATCAGATTCTAAGAAGTCTTTAATTTTTACTCAACATCAACTCGTTTTTTTTTTTTCGATTTTATTATTATTTTTTTATCTAAAAATTTTGGCATTCAACCACTAAATAATCTGTATTCATCTTTTTTTTAAAATTTAGATTTGGCGACCCGAAAAAGTTTCCTTAAAAAATATTTTCTTTGTATTTTCTTCCTCTCATTAAAAATTACGGTTTTTTTAAAATTTGTACGTTCCATTTGTACAGTTATCGAATCTAATTTGACACTAGGCGTCGTCGCAAAAAATTTTGTTTTTAAAAAAGTTTTGATTTCCCGTCATACTCCGCACTAGAATACAGTTGGCATAAATTTGGCAGTACTAGATATATTAATACTTTAGTATTGCTCTGGTTTACATTGTCGTTTTGAACACTGAACGTTCTCAATGGAAAAGGCCCGTCCCGGGGCGGGGTGCGGGCGGCGAGGCGCACTGGGCGGCCCCCGGCGGCACTCCGCGAATACTGTTCACGTAACATTACAAGCTAACGTCGAATATTTAACTATATTTATAATACACGAATGAACGCCTGCGGGGCGGCGCGGCTATTATATTCGGCACTGTCCGTATATTGCACACGTGCGTTCAGGCCATGGTCTGCGGTCATTGCAGGGCGGGCGGCAGCGGGCCGTGGTCGCCGGCGCCCAGGTCGAAGAGGTGCGGCGCCGGCGCCAGCGCGCCGTGCAGCGCCGACGTCTTGAGCAGCCGCTTCAGCATGCCGCTGGAGCCGCGGTGCTGCAGGCTCTTGTGCGTGGTCAGCGAGTTCTTGGTCCGGTACCTCCGGTGGCAGAACTCGCACACGTACAGCGTGTCCGACTGCTCGTGCTTGTCTTGGAAGTGTCGCTTCAGGGAATAGTAACAAGAGAATGTCCTGCGACAGTACGGACACTCTTGCGGCTCGTTGATGCCGCCGGCGGTGGGCGGCGGCATCCGCAGCGGCGGCACGGCTGCAAATTGAAACCGGGTTACGGCGCTGCCTGTGCCGCCCGCGGGGGGCGTGCGACGTACGCAGAATGCATGAGGTTAATAGTAATATTATCGTATAACTAATTATATGCACTGTACACATTGACTAACTACACAATAATCACGAGTTTGTATATATTCAAAAAAGTCTCAAGGAAACTCTCTCAACCACAACGACACAGAACACGTGATAACAAAAATGATAGAAGCATGCTCCAAGCAACACAACAACGTCAAAACTGCGACACCCGATGGGAGGGGGGCCTTTGGCTTCGGGGTTTCAAATCAAGGATTAAAAAAAATAATAATCTTTAAATAAAAATCAAAACATTTAGGAGTGAAAATAAAAGATCAAACCGAAACAAAAGAGAAACAAAGGAGGACCCGTCGAGTCCTATCTTATATATGTATTATCGGCAAGTATTTTCGTTAGCGGTCCCTAGCCCTATATGCTGTCTATAAACATAGTCTAACCTTTGTGAGTGATGTTATGTACGGCGGTTGAGCGTGGGTTGGCCTCGTGATGGTTCTCTTTGCTAGACGAGTTCTGCCGCGTGCCGCACCAACTCCGCCCAAGTAGTCACTAAAAAAATCGGATATGATCCGTCTCCCCCGGCCTCGACTTGTGGTAGGTGTATATGTGGGTCATCAGGGAGTTCCTCGAGCAATAGACTCGCTCGCATATCGTGCATCTGTACTCCTCCTGCCTCTCGGCGTGCTTGTCCGCGATATGCCGTTTCAGAGACGCCTTTGAGCATAACACTTTCCCGCATAGAGAGCAGGAAAATAACTTTTTACCTGCAAGCAAATCGAAAAAAAAAACAAAACAAATATGGGGCCCGCTCCCCCGGTTTGGCGCGGTGGGGGGGACGCTTTATGCGACCATGGGGACACCTAACTGAGCACTCCGTGGTCGCCATGTCTCCAAAACAAAAATTAACGGTGAGGGAACAGAAAGTGTCACGAGGTATAATAGAAATAAAAGTTAAAAATAAAACTCAAGAAATGAAACGAAAAATTAAAACACAAATAAATAATAAATGATGGCGAAGCTACGGTGGCCGGTGATGTGTTAGGGAACAAAGGCATGCACGCGTTGCGCGGGGGATTGGGAGGAACACAAGTGTTTAGGCTCAAAAACCAGGTGTGTGAAGCGCTGACAGAGTAGTGTAGAAAAAAAGAACTGCTCTATGGTCCAATCTACAGGAAGCACATTATCACAGCTACGTCACGCCTTTTAGGCGCGCTACGTCAAATCGGACGCGTCCTCGAGGTGGTTATGAATTAAAACTAGCGACATTGTGTATTTGTTTTTATTAAAAACGCCATTATCATCAATATTAGGATTTATGAAGTTCCGTTTAACGATTACAATTACATTTTATGAGTAGTTACGTCAAGTGGTTTCACTTGTAGAAATTATAAAAAGGAAAAAGAACTATTACGATATACATACGCAGGATATGAACATATTGTTAAATAAGTGTGCAGCCCATTACAGCTTAGTGTTGCCAGGTCGTTATAACATCGATAGAAACATTTAATCAGCCACATAAACATCATTTAAGAATCAAACATTCAGAAAAAATCGCGTCGTTTGGAAGACAAAAATATCGAATAAAATTTTGGCACCCCAACGATAAGTAACTAATAGTCTAATGGACTGCATTACAAATAGTGTGCCGATTGTCAACAAATTTAAATACAAAAAAAATCAAAGATATTAATAATTTAAGAAGAGAAAAATAATAATAAAATTTCAATAAAACAACCAATAAATTAATTTAGACTCCTTATAAAATAGGTAAAATAGCCAACAAGAAGTATAAGAACACATTGTATCAAGGCTGTGCGCCTCCCACGCCGTGGCGCGTGCGTTGGAAAGATTAAAAAAAAAACTTAAACAGGTCACAGAAACAGTCTTAAACTTGCTAAGATCCTAACTAATGTAGTTTCAACAGGGATGTGTTCTGCTCCTTAGAACACGGTTTAATGTATTCGCCCTTCAAAACCCATCCAGACCGTGTGTGGCCGCATGAGATCCCGTTAAACTTAGCGGCTACGAGAATTAAACGATGTAAACGAAAAAGTTTTTTTTTTTTAAAAAAAAACTTCCTAAGATCCGAATAAATCACAAAAGAGTGAGAATTTTTTTGACATAATACCGAAACAGTTACGCTTTCCGACTTCACGACTTTTCCATCATATAAAAATTTCTAGTTAAATTTAGTAAATAAATTGTACAATTTTTAATCTAGAGAATATGCCTAATAGTGTACAATTCAATCGGGTACTTAGTCTAATCAGTCTATAGCGTTTATTAATTTTGGCGAAAAACCTTTTTGATTAGGAAATTATAACGAAAAAAAAAAGACAAAAAAAATGACATCTCAAGATCCCTTTGATTACCCCTCAGCTACTAAGAAATCAGCCAAATAATTACCGTACTGCCACTCATAGCAGCACATCCCTGTAATCGTAAATTAAACGTAGATGCTATTATCTATGAATTCAGATAAACCTTACTCCTACGTAGTTAACTAACTTAATTCCCAAACCCAAATTAACAGTAAAACTATTATCTAAATTACAAAAAAAAAAAGGAAAAAAACAACAATCCTATTACGTCTTACGAAGTTTGCAAGTGAAGATTTGCAAATAAAAACTTAACATCCTCTCCGAGCGCGGAATGTTGCGAAATATTTGAAAAAGGAATTTTGACTCCCCCCCCCCACTTTTTACTCATCCCCCTCCCCCCTTCGTTTAGCTTAACACTTTCCTTAACACGAACAACGTTCCATTTTAGCACCAAATCACTAGTCTTTCCAATTAGTTAAACGTACCATAATAAAGCTTATCAATCAACTAAACAAAGAGTAGTACCTAAGCTTTTATGCATCTAGTAATAACAACATAAAATCTTATAACACATAGCATTAAATTTATTTTAGGAAGCCTCTGGTTAAAATATTAGCATGAAACGTTACCTTCCAGGTAATGTGTTTCTAACACTACTCCTAAACATTCTTCGATTTATTTTTCAGAAGATCTCATGCAAAATATGTCTTTTTCTTTTCAAACTCGAATAAAAACACAATCGTAATTATAAAGCAGGCACTAATAATTACTTAATGTGTATATCGTTACAATAAATTATGTTTTACATTTACACTTAGATAAGAATTTCTTATTACTATATAATAATAATAAAAAAAGTAAAAATAACAATAGCTTTACCGACAATATGAGTCGTGTGAAATATAGTGATGTGTTAATTGAACTATAATTGTAGAGTATAGTCGTATAACGAAAACGTATATGTGTTTAACCAAAAATCTACACTGGTTAACTTTAACGCGACGGTCTAGATCCAGAAGAGAGTTCTAGAAGTGTTGTCAGTTCACTATACACCGAGCAAGCAATCGAATCGCGGTATAGGAATATCTATTTCTTACATAGGGAAAGAAATTAGGAATAACAATTGCGCGGTATAGGCAGGGAAATATCCTTGTGCACGCGGGTAAACGGTTTACTTTATATCTATGTAACATTAAAATGAGCTTTCTGAATCTAGACTACTATATAAAATGCGTTAAAATGCTCATTTGCAATAGCTATAACGTTAAGACTACGTATGGCAAGCAAGACGTTATAAATGAATATTCACTGTTCAAATTTAGGAACATTTAACACTGAGAGTTATTACAGTTTAATAGTTATCACCTACATGTATTTTTTTTTATTAGTGCGTCATTTGCTTACATTCGTCTAATGTAACAGAAACATATTTATGTAAGTCGACACGCAAAATGAAATTCACGCGGGAAAACAATTTAAAACATACCAACGTCAAAAGAAATGTCAACGAATAAAAAAAAATAATTAGAGACGAACACGTGACAGCGATAAAACTTATTTCCGAAAGTAACTAAACCTCTTCACTAAATAAAAATATTATTAATAAAAAATAAAATAAAATAGCCATAATTCATTCGCTTAAATGGCACCTTGCGATTCACTTTGCTAAGTAATGCTGTGTGTGCTTTGAATATATTCAAAAATAAATCGTAATAAAAAAAAGATAGTAAATGACAAAATTCAGCCGACTAGAAAGAGAAGCCATAAAATAAGAATTATTTGTCGACTTTGAAATGAGAAAAATTAGCGAGATATATTGTATCTGTTTTGTGGTATGTGATGTTTCGGTGGATTTTTACTTTTCGATACAGATTCGGTATTGGTATTATCGGTATGTGTGTGTTGAGCGACGGTGCCCTGCGGGTAGTTTAAAAAAAAAACTGTTGTCATTGTCTCTTCTATTGGTGTCTGGTGCTATTTATCATCTGATTGTTTCAGTCTTAGTTAATGAACAAAAAGAAATCACCTAAATAAAATATAAATTTGAAAGCCTCATTAGCCAATTATATATCTGTGTATATAATTTTTTTTTATTAACTTTAAATAGATTTTTAGTAATCTCGTATAAATATCTAAGTGTGAGATCATGAAGGTAAAATACAGAATAAATAAAGTTTGCGAAACGCCGAAAAATGAACACAATGTTTCAAACAATATGCCTCTTTTGTTTCTTATAACGAACACTGTTACTTTCTTTTTTTTTAATAAATTTAAGCCTAATATATAAATTTACAGCACCAAGATTTTTCTCTTTTCTCAAAATATTATTTTTTTCTCTTCGCCTTATTGTCACACATTAACATAGTGTAAAAATCAGGAATATTTCACATACCGCAGTATTGCACCTTGCGGGCACGATAGTGGCACGATATTTTCGATAACAATTCTCAAAGACTAAATAAACAAAGACTCGTCCCAACTCCACCCACCCTCGCAACGATTGGAATGTCGTAAATCCGTTTTTTTTAAATATTGTGATGATACGTAAGTAACCGCCGCAAGCCGACTCCCTCGCAAGATCGACTCGAGAAGTTCAAAGATTAAACAACAACGATAGTAATAATAATAAAACAACGTAAACAGAACGACACGTGGCAGCCCACCGGAACGGCGAGCCGCCGTATGTACCGTCTCCGCGATACTTGGCGCGCCTAGACGTCGAAGTGGTCTTTGAACTTGTAGAAGTCGATGTTGTGGTGGGGCGGGTTGAGCTTGGCGTCGGCGGCGGTGCTAAGGTTCTGCGGCTGCGCCTGGTGCGGCGGGCCGCGCTGGCGCCGGTGGTAGATGCTCTTATGGTTGTTGAGCGAGTTGAGGGTGCGGAACACCTTGTGGCACAGGCCGCAGCGCGCCGAGTGCAGCGGCTGCAAGTGCTGCTGCTCCGTGTGCCGCTTGAGCGTGAGCCGCGTGGAGAGCAGCTTGCCGCACACCTCGCAGCGGTGCCCCGCGCCCAGGGGGCCCACTGCGCCACACATAACGACCAACATTAGCGCATTAGTCAACGGCGCGCCCAGCGCACCCGCCCGCCTCCAACGGCTCCCAAACGTTAGGAACCAATTGGCACAAAGGCGCGCCACGCGGCGCCTCCTAATCGTCTCTACGGCGTGGCTATTTTGCGAAACGCGGCTTGGTCGAGGCAATTCAACGCGATCCGGCCACCGGGCTTGACTAATGCGCTCATTTTTTTCTCGTTGCAACAGGAAAAAAAATTTAACGTTGGTGGTTATGCGTGTACCGATCAGAGATGTCCCAATTGGTTCCAAGAGGCGGGGTCGTGTAAGCGGAGCCGCGCCGGAGCTCAGGGCGCCCCGCTTACACGCGACAAGGTTTAGTAACGATACAAAGATAGGTTATATGGCGGTGCGCATGCAAAGTACACGTAAAACTATGCTATGTACAAAATGTTAGGAACATGTCGCTTCACGACTCTGCTTTCGTAAACTTAATAACAAACTTCTAAGGGCAAGACTATGGCGTTTTAGGTGGTAAAGGATGGCAGCTCTAGTTCTTCGAATGGCAACGTATTCGGCGGCGGATTCGGCGGGCGTCAATTGACCGGGTAGAAAGGGCCCTGGCCGGCCGTGGAGGGCGGCTGCTGCTTGCGATGGTAGATAGACTTGTGGTTCCTCAGACTATTCAGGCTGGAGTATACCCGCCGGCAAATATTACAGACGGGCTCCCTCGAGGGTCTCATGTGAACGTTCTGAATATGACGTTTGAGCCGCGTCAGTGAGGACAAGCTCTTGTTACAGGGCTCGCATCTGTAATCTTCCTGGGGGGTGCGGGCGCCACCTGGTCACAACACAAGCAGTTAGCCCCTTGGAAGCTTCCGAACGCACTTTTAATGCACTCTCTTTATCGCAGCCTCTCAATTTGTTTTGGTTTTGTTTTACTTTTTAAGCACCGCCACCCCCCTTTACAGTTTGATGATAGCCATCCGTCGCGCCGTAAATAATGCGAAGCGATATTAGTAACGCATGTATGCTTTCTGTGCCCTACCGCGGCCTAAGGCCTGCTAAGCGCGGCCGGTGTTTTGGCGATGCGACGGCCGTGTCCGCAACGCGGTGCGCGGCCTCCGAGCGAGGGTCGAGGGACTTCTCAACGGAACCGGAACCGTATGCTAACGTGTGTCGCGTGTGTTGATTTCAGGTTTTTTTTTTATTATTTCCAATTCAAAATATAATCCGACACCCGGGTGGGCCATTACTAAATTCCATTGTCCAGTCTCGAACGGCTCCGGACGTTACAATTCCCGAGACAATAACGGTTAAGTGCAATACGAGACTGTTTTAGATACACGAATGAATCATGGGATCCGTTGCCGGTTTAAAAGTAAATAATTCATTACCGGAATACGGCGTGAGCTAATTCGATGCTGTCGAATGATGCTACTTTCGGAATCGTCTTCTCGTGTTTCTCATAAATGTTTTCATTTTCGACACACAGTAATTTTGCAGCCAATTGTGACAAGTGCATTTGCCGTTAAACGGTTACATATTTTTTTTTATCGTTGTTGTTGTTTGTTGATGTTTTAAAAACGACTTCCAATACGACATGTTGTCATGAAAACAAATGCAAATAGACAATAACAGAAAAAAAAGAAAAGAAACTCAAAAGTTGGATAACGGGAATGAGGGATCTTTCCTAGCTTATTTACTTTAAGACACATCTATGAAACAAGCTAGCATATCTTCCTTGTATAGTTTACATTAATCTAGGTACAATACAATAACATGCACGCCACGTTGAGTTTTGGTTCAATGATCAATTCTCATTTCCGGTACAGAAACGTATAGAGTCTGCTAAATGAAAAAAGATTATGCCTAATACGCGGTACATCGAACCAAAACACAAAAAGCTAACATTAATACTTAGTACAGAACACAGAGCACAAAATGAAGATATATATGTATATATAGAGGTTAAGAGGATGTATATATAAATACTCATAATACATAGTATTAAACAGATACAGATCACGTGGTAATTGCCTCATACATTTTTTTTAAAATTTAAATACAAAAACCTAATAATGATACATAAACCTAATAATGACAGAGCAGAGAGGAAGCGGTGATGGTGGCATACGACAGACAGTGCATTAAAAATATCGTTTGTTTCAATATATGTAGGTAATGCATAAAATAAATTTGCTGCTATAAAAGCCGCGACTCACCTTGAGATGTGCTCGCCATGCCGTCGGGGGCCAAAGGGCTCGGCAGTCCTGAAAACATCGCACACAACTTATGCAATCGTCATTAGAGACACATCCAACTATCAATGAAACATATTAATAATTAAAAAAAAAACAATCGTTTAAAATAAACTGATAAAATTATGGGCAAAAATTGAAAGATACGAATTTCACTTATAAACTTCCACCTTCTTTAATCGTAATTGTCTCGTATTTAACACACACGTGATAACGGTACATTCAAGATCGTGACATCCATCGATAACCCATTTTCACTTCATTATTGAAGCAGATATGTGTCACGAGAGTTTCCTTTTGGCAAGCTGTACGTGACGCCAAACATCTTGACGGCTGAAATATCGTAAAATGCACCCGAGACGGTAATTACCGGCAAGCGACGAGTGATCGGTGAGCGCGGCCATGCTGAAGTTGTAGGTGTTAGACGGTGCGAAGAGTTTGGTGTCAGTCGGCTGGATGAAAGGCGACGGCGGCAGCTGCGGGGGCGGGGTGCGGTCGTCGGCGTCGGCCGAGCTGCCGCGAGACGGCGGCCCTCCCTGAGGCATCAACGATGCAGGCATTAAACTCTGGCGAAGACGGACAACCAATCTTTGACACGTATTACGTCCGCGTTCAGCGCCAACGCTAACACAGCTAAGCTTTTATAAAGTTCACATAGTTTTAGCGGTGAAAATTTGACAGTGTGAGTTTGTGTTTCAAAACCTTGATCAAGGTTAGGTCACATTGTATAGGTTCAACATTATGTTATCCTGTTTATCTATAGGTGTAAATTTAATAATTGTTCCAATAGTGAAACTACATAAATTCACTTGAACAAATTATGCTGCAAAATAAACACACCAGGGCCTTGTGATAACCTAATGTATTAGTGATGTATTGCTGCTGTATTAATACTACTGTATACTATTTGAGTGACGATTTCTAATAGTTGATGACGCTTTCAGTGTGTTAATAACCGTTTATTCTCAAGGACGGCATACTTTCGCGTGGCCTATTTGAAAGCGAGTCGTCCATTCTTCGGTGCGAGGCCAGTTACTTGACACCCCTTCCGCGTAAAGCGTCTAGTTATGATACCAGGTAACGATATGGAGGCGATTAAGCTTCGGTTACGGCGAGTTCAAACTAAATAGTACTAGTTTTTCGGGCGTGTGGTGGTTGTGTCGGATCAACGTGGTCGCCGATTGGAAGGAGCGAGGTTCAATTTCGAATTGCGAACGTGAACAAATCTATAGCACAGTCCTGTGAGCCGTGAATCTTTGAATGAACTGTCTATCATCAGCTTGGGACAGCATCATTTATAAAATCAAATTCAAGCACCTACACTGCTAGACCTTAAGATATCATAAGCTCCTTTTGTGTAGATCGGAAGAAATATATAATAAAATATATAATATAATAGTTGACGGTAGCCCGGGTCAACAACTCGGGTCTGTCCCGACCATGAACGCTGGATAGGGTTCGAAACGGGAATTTAAAAGTCAAATTTAAACGCGACATAACCATTAACTGTTTCTGCTTGTTACCGTGAGGTCGAAGGAAGTTGGTGTTTGTCAACAGGCAACATTTTTTGTCAATATTTATTAGTTAAAATTATTTTTGGAAAACAATTTCCCGAGCACTGTTTTGAATCTTCGTGCGGTTTGATAGCGTAAACGGTTAGAGAATAACAATGAAAGGAATCAGATTGTCCAATAGATTGTCCTCATGATATCATAACAAAGTCATTTATTATAAATAAGGAGACATCTAATTAATGCCCGTGAGTTCACGTCCATAATTAAAACATATAGTCTCCGCACAAACTTTACAAACATAAGAAATTGAACCTGTATTATTGTTAATGAAAATCCACTCAAGTATCGGATTTTTACATACAATACGTTAATTCTTTAAACTTTGCAACTCCCACGTTTAATAAATACTAAAAACACTTTCTCCATGGTCGCGTACGTCACGAAACTCTGAGCAAATTGAAAGGAATTTATCCTATTACGTTGTAAGAAGGTTGTGTTTACCCGACAATATCTAATCCCAAACTAAGCAAAGCTTGTACTATTTTATTATGTTATTGATAAACATACTTAAATTCAAGATTTTCTTTGAATAAAATAAATACATATGATACATAACAAACAGATGACAAAGAAAACACTATACTCATCAGATAATGTCATTCTAGCAGTGGAGACTGAACGGATGCTCTTAGACGAAAGAGATATTTTCTATTTCTCTTACTCCAGTCTGGTTATAGATGTATGGTATCCCTGTTTACTTAATATATCAAAAGTATTCATTTAGGCCGTTGTGTCCGGGTAAGTACCACGACCTGACAGAAGCCCGGCATGAAGTGAAAGTACTTGAGCGTTTCTGGTGAGTGAGGTAGCCGGTGCCCACTTTATTATAAGGTAGCAAACTGCAACCCTACATTGCTGCATATGTCCATGGGCGGCGGACGTCACTTACCATGAGGCGAACCGCTAGCTCGCTTGCCACAAAAAAACCAACCTGCTGCAATTTTATCACCAACGTTCAGGCGAGCGGGCGACTAATAAGGCAAGCATATACATTTCGTCTGCTTCGAATGGGTCAGCCTGTCCCTGCGACAGCGGCAACTTGTAAAATTTGTATAGGAACATACTCTTGAACACGGCTCGTTTCGGAACGTGAGCGGAGACTTGTAGCCTCTCCATACAAGCGTTGTGTTCGCTCCGCCAGCTGTTTGGGAATGAGGTGGGACCGACTCACCATAGACCTGTGGTGCGAGTGGGGCGGCGTGTCGTCGCTGCGGTCGATGTCCGCGTTGGGGCCGCATATCATGTCCACGGGCTCGTTCTTCACCTCGTCCAGGCGGGGGGAGGGGGAGCTGCTGCTGTTGGAGACGCCGTTGCCGTTCCCCTCGTGGCGGCCCAGGTGCGGCTTGGTGGAGAAGTCGGCCGCGTGCAGCTGCGGCTGGTCGTTGTTGTTGTCGTGGCGGGTGCGCTTGATGACGTCGGGCGAGTTGTCGGCGGAGCGGCTGTGGCGGCGCGGCGCGGGCGGGCGGCGCAGCAGGTGGGCGGCCACCGCGGGGGGAGGGTGCGAGAGCAGCGCCTCCTCCAGCTTGTCCGTGTAGCTGGGCGTGTGCGGCGTGTGCGGCGTGTGCGGCGTGTGCGGCGTGTGCGGCGTGTGCGCGGCGTGGGGCGGGGTGCGCGGCGAGGCGGCGGCGGCGGCGGCGCGCGTCAGGTTCTGCAGCAGCGGCTGCGGGGCGGCGGTCAGTCGGTTCGGGGAGCGAGAGGTGGCGTATTGACTGGCGCAGACCCATGTAGAAGTAGCCCAAAAAGGCAACAACCGCGCCGGGGTCGCGAAAGTTTGCGTCCACGCGTTCCCGTGTCCCGGGCCGGTGCGATATAGACAGGTGCAACGTGGGTCTTTGCGGGCACCCGTCTCCGAGACTGCCACATACCCCTGCCACCCCCGATCCAGCGGCAGGGGATCCATAAAAGATTTTTCCCACGGAAAAAAAAGAAGGTATTCGTAGCTAGACCTCTCAGTGTCTTGGGATTGACACTCGCGAAAACAGTATGTATGACTTTCAACTCAGGAGTTGTTGGTGCCTGCGCCATGGGTTCGATTCTAGTTTAATTTAAATATTCAGATGGCTCATTTTCCGGGTTCTGAGTATTAATTCAATACACTCGAGCAACCTGAATTCAAATCCCTCATATTGATTTCTATTTTAAGTGTTGAAAGAAAACGTAATGGAAAAACCAGCATATTTTCACAATAATAATTTAAAGATAAATGAACCTTTCCCTACCGAAGAGATCTTTATCAAGCGGATTTCGACTGTTACTTTGTTTTTGTTTTTGTTTTTATTATCCAGATACCTTCATATTTTAGCCAATGTT
Source organism: Iphiclides podalirius (assembly GCA_933534255.1). NCBI lineage: Eukaryota > Metazoa > Arthropoda > Insecta > Lepidoptera > Papilionidae > Iphiclides > Iphiclides podalirius. The sequence goes on along the minus strand of OW152830.1, from coordinate 13,093,329 downwards.
GGCATAAAGTGACCTTTTTTCAAATTAACCTTGACCAACATTGGCACGTGAAATGTTGACTGACTAAATCCATCAATTCCTTTCCCCACAGATATTATTATTAAAAACCAACTTAACGTGAACACAATCGATCGACACCATTGTTTGCTGATCATGATATGAAGTCGACTGTACTGTTGTTAAAGAAGGCTCGGCTCCACTTACTCCCTCGACACGTGTTTGCTGTTCACGATATGGAGTTTCGACGATATGTACTGTTGTTAAAGAAGGCTCGAGTCCACTTACTCCCTCGACACGTGTTTGCTGTTCACGATATGGAGTTTACTATTCTGTTGTTAAAGGGCTGGACGATATGGAGTCGACGGTACTGTTGTTAAAGAAGGCTCGAGTCCACTTACTCCCTCGACACGTGTTTTGCTGTTCCTCGACACGTGTTTGCTGTTCGACGATAGGCTCGGTCCACTTACTCCCTCGACACGTGTTTACTGTTACTGAGTTTACTATAAAGGGCTGGACGATATGGAGTCGACGGTACTGTTGTTAAAGAAGGCTCGAGTCCACTTACTCCCTCGACAGGTGTTTGCTGTTCACGATATGGAGTCGACTGTACTGTTGCTAAAGGGCTGGACGATATTTAGTCGACTGTACTGTTGTTAAAGGGCTGCACTCTTACCCCCTGGGCGTCATCGTTCTGAGTGAGGCCGGAAACGCGCAGCACCTCGGCGGTCTTGAGGAACGAGGAGAGGCTGCGCTGGTGGACGTTCACCTCGCCGTGGTATATGAACTCGACGAGGGCGTTCAGGTCGGTGAACGCCACGTCCTGCAGCACGATGACCGGGTGCTTGCACGGCGTCGACTGTACCGGAAGATGGTGAATTATGGATATGACATAAAGTAGTAGGACCAAGCTGCAGTCTTCGCTGATACACGGATGGGTAGGTCCGTCCGGGTAATTGCCACGACCACATAAAAGATCGGCGTGGAGTAGAAGTGTTATACATCTGTGTTTCGTCTGGTGCGTGAGCTATCCGGGGCCCACTTTACTGAAAAATGGCAACTCATTTGCAATCCTAGGAATTTTGCGATTGTCCAGAGGCGGCGGTTATCACTTACCATTAGGGGCACTTGCTGAGCTCGCTTGCTACTTACTCATTCACATAAAATAAGAAGTCATATACTAACACTTTACAAAGTATGATCTAAAGCTAGACACTAGAGATTGAATCACTAGAATTTTCTATTAAATGAAACTATTGCTTCGAATTTATCAAATTTATGTTAAATTTAAATATCCCGAGATACTGTTCCGTCCCACGATAAAGAATAACACAAAGCATTCGAAACGTAGAGAATTTGAGTCTAAATGGTTTTTGCCTTATATTAGATTATTATTATAGTAGATATAATCATGTAGAGCCTGATTGTTGCAACTAAAACAAACATTACACTCCATCACGAGAATACGAGAAAGTTATTCAAAACTTACTTTTAGACAGAAAGTATGAAAGTGCTGAAGTAACACGTATATGCTACAGGAATAATTCAAAGAAAATACCTAAGCTTGGCAAGATAAACTCTTATTTGAGAGAATCATCAGGGATTACTGAGTGCCCTTAGTGGTTATGCAATTCCATAACCTTAAGCGGTACACTAACGTGCCTATACGATTGTCCTAATGATGCATTAGTTAGAAAAGAAGTTTTAGTCGTTGAATCTCTAAGATAATTATCATGTTCACACTTGCAGTAAAAACAGGGTCTAGTGTATTACGTAATATGCATGTATCGTAATTAATTTTCAACATAAAAACGACATGACTCCATCTAATTCAAATCTAAGAACGCGTGAATCACTCATCGGCACCTGCGCAAACAATGGTGTCGAAATCATCTTTATGGTATTTGTCATTACGTATGAACATACATACAAACATTTGTACATACATATAGGTACTTCTATTACAGCGAATTATTTCAGTCTTCGATGGCGACATTTACAAAACGTATCCGTGTATGAAAGCCTCATATCTCTTAAATTCTATAAATTTTGCATATTTTTGCTTAACTTTGGTTTCTCCGAACAAAGTTTGTACGCTTTAAAATTTTAGAAGTGGAATTTGATTTTGTTTGCAAAGGTAAATCTTTGCAGCGTTAAAGCCGACGTGATTTAATAGCTTTTTGCATCGTTTCGATTAATACATTTCATAATATGAGGTTTCTAAATTAGCTAAGTTTCCCGTTAGTCCCGTAAGATGGCAGAATAATAAACCGTGCGGTACCGCACCGTGGATAAGTGGCAAGTTTGTTTGAGGGTGTTCAGCCACGGCAGACGATTTGCATGAAATAATTTTAGACAAGGAATATATACATATTAGGAAACATTTGTACACTTCATTCTCTAGTCCCAAACTAAGCAACGCTTGTATTATGGCTAGTACTCATAGTACACGCGTTATTTCTTTCTACAAGATTATATTATTGTTTTGTTTCTTTAACTTTGCCATCTGTTGGATAAATAAATAAATAATCAGGACACATTTTTACACAATGTTCTATAGTCCCAAACTGAACAAAGGTACGGGTACTAGATAAGCGATAGACATACTTAAAAATATTTTCCTTTTGTAAATAAATACATATTAAAAATATATAAACACTGGAAGAGCACCATTTTCATCACACAATATTTTTCCAGTAGCGTGAATCGAACCCACACTTTCTGGCGCAAGAGACAGGTGCACTACCCACTACAATCGTGTCGTCATCGCGATCCAATGGAACAAGTTTTTCAGGTAAATTAGAGTTTAGGGAGTACCCACCTTCAGGAGCTCCCTGAAATAGGGGCTGCAGGCTGACAGGACCACCCTGTGCGCCTTCAGACTGCGCCCGTCGCAAGCGAGCGTCACGTCGACGAAGTCCTCGTCATCCCTTAGGTTCTCGAAGGCGCTGGTGATGCTGCTCTGGTAGTTGTTCCACCGCAGGCAGAAGTGCTGTGTGTCCACCATCTTGCGTGTTCACTTTATTCCGCTCGCCGTGTAGATTACGGAGTCATGTGGCCGGCAGGCGATCTGAGGGGAGGAACCAGGTTAGTGCCCGCTTCGAGACTGGCAACTAGAAAGTTTTGCGTAAACAAAAGCTCTTAAGAAAAATTCTTTTGAAGACTTTTAAAGAACTCGTTCGGTTAACTTTGTGAAACAAATATCAAGCAATTTGAATGGAATAATTATTCGCTGCGTAATATGAATTGTTATAATTTCTCCAGCTGTACTTTACAACTTGAATTTTTAGACAAATTAGGGATACCAGAAATCTGTGATAATTCCTAATATAAGTCGTAATCTATAGAAATTAGTTACTATTAAATGTAAATGTTTTTTTCCTAATTAAGTGTCGTTGATTTCGACATGAAAATGTAATACACATGTATAGCGAGAGGGAAAAGGTATGATAAAATGTAATAAAGTTAAGAACTCTCGTGACATGGAACTTTTATCAATAGACGTGGCTACGAGTGAACCTGACAAGATGGGATCTTAAACGCGTTAATAATTGTTTACTTCGTGGAAACGTTACTTACTGCCGTGTCCTAGAGAAAATTGCGTAGTTGTCGCATTATCGGCGAGACGGACGGTTTGTTTTTAAAAGTTACGCAGCAATTGATCTGGATGTCCTTAAATAGAAGGCGCGTCACATTATCGGGACATAGGTAACCTATAGGTTAGTAGTAATCGTAAATAGGGCGAGTGCAAAACAACTGGCCGCAAACAAGCGTAGGATAGTCGTTTTTTTTTATCGGCTACGACCTGATTTTTAATCTGTGCACATTATTTTTTTTTTTTATGTTTCACCCATCGCAATTTATTGTCGGCCGTTTGATATAAACGTAGGAGCGTGCAGACGTGGCTTTTGTTTTGATTTATGTAAGCTGTCGGCGTATGCCGGTCGCTTTTTTAATTATGTCCCGCTAATATGACAAATGCGAAGTTTGGTCGTTTGTGTGCGTGTTTCTGTTGAGGTATTCGAATATTTATGACGTCTAAATCGTTAAATGCCAGTTTCGCCTGTTCGCTCAGTTTAAATGTACTGTTAAATGTGTGTAAATTTGTTAAGGTGAATTAGTTATCTATAATGAGCTAATAATATTGGCTTCGGCGTACATGGTCTTGGGTTCGATTCCCACACGGGACAACTATTTGTGTGTCCCACAGATAGTTGTTACGCGTCTGGGTGTTTCTCCACGGATATTTATGTTTGTAATGCGTCCTTACAACACAGTTTAATGTTATCCTAAAGTAAGGGCAATGTTTTTCAATAAAAAGAAAAACTAAACAAAATATTGAATGTAAACTTCTGTAAATTCCCGCTAAATTCTTAATAAGATTTCGGTCAAGATGAAGTTAATTTGATTTGAAATATAGAAAGGTATCTAAAATGTGCGTGACTTGTACGGAATGACCAATATTTTCAATTTGGCAGCATTATTTAATGCTGAATGTATTATAATACCATGGGAAAAGGATGCTTTTGTTCAATAAACGGCTCATAGCGATGTCGTGTTGTTTTGACAGTTTTATAATTTGAGTGGATATTGTGACAATCATTCGGTTAGTTCAGTTAAAGTTATATTTTTGCCATGTCCCATTTAATGTTTTAATAGGTTGTGAAATCCTAAAGACGGATTAGCTGGTGGCTGATTAAAAACCGGCCAAGTGCGAGTCGCACCCGCGCACGATAGGTTCCATATCATTGTCTAAAAAACGACAAAAAATCATGTCTGTTGTATGGGAGCCCCACTTAAATGTTTTTTATTGTGTTTTATTAAGTATTTGTAGTAATAGCGGCAATAAAAATACATTATCAGTGAAAATTTCAACTGTCTAACAATCACGGTTCATGAGATACTGCCCGGTGACAGACGGACGGACAGAAAGACAGACAGCGGAGTCTTAGTAATAGGGTTCCGTTAGGTAGGGTACGGAACCCTAAAAAGGAGTAGGTGTATTGAGTTTTTAAAGTATTATTTTATTTGTGTATTATTATATTTCTATCCCCTAAAATAGACTGTTTTATTTCTTGAAAATTAAAATTTAGTAAAGTAGTGGGACAGGGTTGAATTGGATTTTCATTGTAGCCTTTTTCATGCTTTTCAAGTGATTCCTGGCAATACTATCGTACAATAAGTGAAGTGATTCATTGATTACCTGGGGCCTTCAAATATTTTTTAATTCCTTTATCTTTATTAGTGATTAATTAAGTAATCTGTATATCAAATTCACTTTTAAAACCTTTGCATAACCAACAAAACAATCAACATTATACATTCGAGAGCGGGCGATCTATCAAGCATTGGACTCAAGATTTATCAACGTTTCTCCAGCCAAATTCATAGAGTAATGTCTGATTTTTAACAGAGTTTTAGTTTAGGCAAATATTTGATACGAATCTTGCAAAAGTAGGCGTATAAAAAAGTAATAGGTAAGTATGGTAGGCGATTACGTCGTTTAGTAAAAAGCATACAAACAGATGCCAGAACATTCGGGGCTCGGTAAAAGAAATGAAAAGAAATTAGGAACAGTTATTAGAGTATAATACGAAAAGTCTCATTGAGATGGCTTGTATGACTTTGTATGGGTTCTCTCATTCAGCGCGGAGGTCGGTTCGAGTGGCGATTGTTTAGTTTAAAGAAAGTTTTCGGGGGGGACTTTTTGGGGTTTGCCTTTGGGGTTATCCCTCATTGTGGACTCTCACAATGGAGGATTCGATTCAGTTGTGAATTGAAAAACTCCGCTAAGTATATTCAAAGTTTTCGCGACTTTCACAGATTTCCCGCTCGGCGAAGGGGTGGAAACGTAATTTGATAGGATGAATGCTTGTTTGTTTCTGTGAGTTTTTGAACGGCTCGCTGGGACGGTTTGCTCGTAACTGGATCAAAATTACTCATTGCCTGTAATTACAATTCTGAGTTAACAATTTTAATAATACGCTCTTATCTTTTGCATTTCTAGTTGAAGCTAGTGTAAACTGTGTGTTACGAGCACCAGTGTCAATCGAAATAATGATGCGATTTACAATAAGCTAAGCAAATGTGCGGGAAGTCGATGGATGCAGATGGCTCAGGATCGTACTTCCTGGCAGTCTATGAGGCAGGCCTATTGTTATTATTATTATATATACTTTATTGTACACCACAAAAAGTTTTATACAGTTGATATAAAATAAATCTTAAAAGCTAGGTACAATAAGGCGGTCTTATCGCTAAAGAGCGATTTCTTCCAGACAACCTTAGGACAAGGAAAATAAACTTATGAATAGTGGGCGGTGGTGTGCTTAATAAACTGCCTATATTCAGCAGTGGACTCAAACAGGCTGAAATGTTGATGATGATGAAGCAAACGTAATTTCTTCAAGGCAAGCTTCGGAATTAATGAATTTAGGAGTAAAATTCAATTCCTGTGTACATTATAAGTCTGTGCTAGTGACTATACGACCTAGTCTTGTTGACCTAGTCGTGGGATTTCTATATTTCTCTATGCCAGTCACTAGATAATTATTTTTATCGCGTTTTCGTAGCATCTGTTTCAGTGTCGGATCCTGGGATGCAAATTAATTTCGGTACTTAGTATATACGCCGGTTTATTTTCTTATTTTAACTCGATAAATATTCGCAAAGAAGACGTTAAGGGAGGCTAAAGTGGGCGACACGTAAACCCATCATTGGACACTCGACAACATCAGCAATTGCGCAACAAAGTGTCGCATAGTTCTAATGTATTCCTGAAAATCCGTATCGAGGCTGGACTGCGGTTTCAAAGACGCAATCCATCCTCTAGGCTGCTAGTAATAAGGGTGCCATACCCGTTTCTCGGCTGCAAACAAGAGTGGTGTTCCGCGCGAGTTTTTTCAACAAATCGTAGACAATAGGTCCCGGTGACCGAGAAACAATGCTGCTCGGGTTACCACTCGGTATGCGGGTTGGCGATCTCGGCGGGGAGTTGGCGTTATTAACGATTTTATTGGTCCAACTGAGTCTATGAAAATCAAACTGTGCGACAATGCAAAGAAACCTAGAGAATCCGGACGATTAACTGTGGGCGGGCCACGCAACATTTCGGGGAGATCTGTCCAGGTAAGTACCACGACCTCACAGAAGACCGGTGTCAAGTGGAAGTGTTACCGCGTTTCGTCTGGTGAGCGAGGTAGCCGGGCCCACTTTATGGTGGCAACGCATAAAAGGTGGCAACGCATCTGCTATCCTACGGGTTGCACACTTAACGTCGGTTGAGCCGCCAGCTCGCTAGTCACCTTCTCGCATAAAAAAAGGATTTTCTCATCCCACGTATGTCGGGAAGTTGTGACGATACGATTTTATTGTATCTGTGACCCAAAGTGGGTATTGATTCCATTTACTTGATCAATAGCGAAATGTTAAATGCTGCCTATAATCGTGAACATATAAATAATATTATAATCGAATTGCATACGACCCCAAGAGTACTTTAGTCGAGATATCGAAGCCAGTGATTAATTGAATATTAATGATTAAAGGAAGGTTTTTACGTCATGTGTTTTGAAGCGACTAATGGTTGTACTGCCCGTTAAATGGTACGGGTTCAATAGTAAGTGAGCAAGAGATTTTTGGTGACCTTTAAGATGAAACTCATCTCATTCAGTGACAGGTACGTAGGCGTAAAAAAATTCCACAGAAGTTGTGCGTGGCAAACTATCAGGATGTGATAAGAAGATCCAGTGTCGTGTTGTTAATCGTTTTTCTATTTACGTTAATTATTAATGTTAATTAGCACACTTTAAGGATTCATGACCTATATTGCAGTTGGAGGAGTAACCTCGGTCGGTTGGTTGAATCCCTAAACTTTGTAGAACACTGAACAACGCAGCGTGTGGTAATTGTATCAATCGTGAAACTAATACGACAGTATGAAACAGGGCTTGGAAAAGAAAAAAAATGAATAGATTATGGCCTAATAAGGGGCCTTGAGTAGAGCAATCGAAAATATTCTAGTGCATATATACTGGTAGAGTTACTTTTCGCTCTCTATACATTCATTTCGACACAAACGGAACGTAGGACTGGACACACTTATAGAAAAGGTGCCCAGCCCTAATTTATGGGATACCAACGTGCAGGAATGAATCCACATCTATTTATCCTAAGCCCCATTGGCGACAATACATTAGGGCGGCGAAAACACTGAAGGTAACACCACATAGCAAATAGTTTGTCCCATTCAAATCCGTTGAAAAGGTTGTCACCCCATCCTGGAATGGTCTATGTCAAGAGCGAAATATTAGTTTATTTCAACCTCCTAAAGGAAAATGCTTTAGCGTAGCATTTAATGAGTATTTTTTTTTTCACTGCTATCGCTCACGCTGTAACATTAGAAGACCTACATGAAGTAGAAGTATTATCATTTTGCGTGTCATCTTTTAAGCGAGATAAGCTGCTCTATTAATTAAACCGTTGGTGTAGCATCTATATCATCAAAGGTGTTACATCTCTAGGAGGCGGCAGTTATTTTACATCCGGTTTTCATTGAAAATTAGATTTACAGTTATGTGCACATTTATAGACAAATGAAAATCCTGGATATAAAAGAAAATATTAAATCATTAACCATCATTGGTAAATCAGCGGTGAGAAACCATGTACGAAGCTAGTGTTCATTCAGACAGTCTAAAACTACATGTCAATATAGCGTGTTCCAAGTTGATATTTTTTAGAAACGTATTTAATAATGTTAATACAAAATAATTGTTTTCAACAAAAATTGTGAACAGATTTTGGCAGTTTCGCACCGGGAGCGTTCGAAGTTTTTGTAAAGTTTTTTTATATAGCATAAGTAATCTCAAGAGCAAAAGTTTAGGGGTAAAACATTGAAGCAATGACTGGAGAGAATTCTCGAATCGATGGTGAAAACTGTGTTCTTGCAGAGTTCTTTTTACGTAACTTAAGAATGATTTACGCGATATATTATTATGAGTCCATCTGTGACATGAAAGTAGTTGTAAATAGGTCTTAAGATTATAATATAAGGCAGGCTAGGTTAAAGCTTGAATATATTTACTAATTGCAGGTCTGCAGAGATCTAGAAATATAAAATAACCTCGAATTGAACAGAAGTTCAGATAACGTCCTTAAAATATTTCAATCATTAGGTTCGTAGATACACGAAGTAATTTACTACTACTACCCGTTAGCCCGTTATAATATCATTTAGGAACCTAATAGAAATTCCGTACTGATGACCATCTTGCTAAAGATTAAGGAGCCTTTGGCAATGCTTTTATTTATTAATTTATTTAAACAGGCTAACCAACTAAATACAAAAAAAAATTCAATAATTATTCTGATTTGATGCACTTAAACATTTACTTTGATATTGTATATATATGCATTTAAATTAAAGGTAAACACAACTCGGATAAAAGACTTAATTTAAGGCGAACTTTACTACAAAAGTAGCACTACAATAAAATATGTGTCTTTCTTAAGAAGTACCACAAACTTACAAAATGTTATCGTTGAGCGAAGCATTCATACTTTTCTTTTCATCAGATGCAACCCTGGAGTTTGGCTGTGGCTGGAGCCTGTATAATCACTCACTATCAGGTAAGACTTGCTGGATCGCTATTTTCTTTTATATGGCAATCGCCTCGCTCGCCGTTCATCACTTAATCCAGGCGGCCCAACGAATTACATAGCAAACGATAGCGTTTCAATGTTAAATCCCTCGTCGCCTATAACTTGACCCATTCATATCGGACCTCGTGACAAAATGGCCGCTTTAGTCCTTTTCGGCGATGAAGCAAAATGTCATTCACGTGTATTAAATAAGCCTTTGTCTGTTTAACGCCTCGATTCATATTTTTAATAAGACGACATATGTGTCGTCGACAAAGTCCAGAGACAAGAAATATATTATGATATATTTCTTGTCTCTGGACTTTGTCAACCGTCTCCCTCTGTCTAAGGCAACGTCACACGAGATTGGATCTTAAGACCCGAGGTATTAGTGATCAATTCGTGCGCACTGCACTAATGCAATAGAAGCGATAAGGTTATATAACACGTGCATTATCTTTTGCATTATATGGTCGACAGCTAAATGTTTTTTCAGGGTTGCGTGCTGAAATGTCACAACGTTGAATATCTCTTATTTTATGTTAAACTGACAATACAACGACATTTTATTTCCTACCTTATGATATGTGCTAACCACCGCTCATGGACGTTTGCATCACCCGTAGGGTTAGAAATGCGTTGCCACCTTTTAATAAAATGCACTTCGGTCACCTTACTCACCAGACGAAACACAGAATTACTAACTTCCACTTCACGCCTATATTTTGTGAGCTCGTGGTACTTCCCCGAACGGACCTGCCTATAAGTGCAACAGTGCGAAAACTGTTGCGTGGCCCTACCACAGAAAAACTTTTCCATCTTGAAATATTAGGGGTGAAAAAGGGTCCTATTTAAAAATGTACTTAACGATGAATTTCGTTTTTCTTGCTATTAATACGTAACAATAAAATGTAGATATTTTTGTTTGAATATTATTTGCGGCCGAGCTACTGAACCATCGTGTAAACAAAAATTCGAACACGCTGAATTCCTTTTGGCGTTTTATCAGAGTTTCCGCGATAACGTTTTAGAAACTATGATAAGCCGAATTAGTTTTGTGTCCAATATCATTACGAAAATGTTCGCAGAAAAATATATCGCCAAAAATACATGACGTACATAACATGTAGTTACACGTAAAGGCATGATGACAAGCAATTTAAGTTTGTAAATTTTATCACAAGCGTTTCTCTGTGAACTCATTAGCAGTCGGGTTATACATTCAAGTATTTCTGAATGGATGGGTCAGGAATTAAAAACGTGAGCTCAAAATACATTTTTTTTTAATAACGAAGTAGCCATTTTCCAATGATTTAAGTACCGATGTAGACGAGAACTATGTCGAAGATGTGTTAACTCAGCAAAAGATCCTTATACTCCAGTGTTACAAAGAGTAATTAATATAAATAAGCGTAAATGTTATTACGTTACCCATATGAATTAAAGAGGTTATTGTTATAACTATTTGTATCGGTTAAAACACGTGACAGCTAATTAAGTTTGAAATTGTAATTTATGTATTATTTCTTAAACATGATTTTTTATTTGTACGCCATTATTTAGGTACATAATTTTTCATGAAATTTAACGGTTCAAACACTATTTTAAAACTTGTTTGCCGCCGTTGATGAAAGTAGACAGAATAAATTAAAAGTTCATGAAAGAACATTGGATGATAAATTTCTCATAAAAACGTATGGTAATGGCGTCTTTTGACATTATGTTTAAATTAACGGAGTAAACTCATGTTATCATTTGGTGTCCGATGGCCGTACCGTGCGGACATATCCCACGAGATAACTAGTTTTTATGCATTCATATTAACTAAAGAAAACCAATGATATTATATACAAATACGTTTACGGTGGTAGGGCCACGCAGCAGCCTCGGCTGTTGCACGAATGGGCAGGCCCGTCCGGGTAAGTACCACGACCTCACAGAAGACCGGCGTAAAGTGGAAGTATGACAAATACTTTCGCGTTTCGTCTGGTGACATCTGTAACCCTCGAGTGTAGCAGATGTCCATGGGCGGCGGTATTCACTTAACATCAGGTGAACCGTCTGCTCGTTTGACAACTTTTCGCATAAAAAAAAAAAATAAGAAGTAGATATTACATTAGCGCACCAAAACTGAGGCACTCAAGTTTATGCAATTAGATTTCAAATCTATACACTGCTATCTCTTTCCGTATCACATGTTCTATATAATCTGTCGCATTCAATTAAAAATGTCATATAATGTAAAGCGGAACAATTTTTAAACGCAGTATGGACATGAGCCCGATTATTCAAACATCATTGAAAGAAAACTGTCATGTGACATAACAGAGATAAATTGGCATTATTTGGACTACTCGTAATTTAACTACGGATAAATAATCAAAAATTAAACTCTTTATTCGCAATGATGAAGTTCCGCTTTACATCATATGACACATATAAGTGAATGCGACGGATGATATAGAACGTATGATACATCATGATGAATTGCAATCGAATTACACCAATTGGCTTCATGGATGTATATAATACCATTGGTTATTCGAGTTAAGCGTCTTAATCGTGATTTTACAGGTACAATAAGAGAGTCAACGCCAGTTACTTGACTACATAGAGTCAGTAACTCGTTCATGGGAGGGTGTATACGCTTCTACAACAAAATCCCAGTTGATTTGCCAAGCCTATCTATTAACAGGTTTAACATAATTTCTTAGGAGATAAGGTTTAAAAAATTAATTAAAGAAAAAAAATTTAAAAAGGGTTATTATAATATAAATGAATACATTAACGATAATAACCCCTGGGAATGAGATGATCGCTCCTAAGCTGTTTCTAAAAAAATATGTACTTTATAACAATGCATTTGTTTGACAAAAAAAAATTGACAGAAAAGAGGATACCTACGGAGTTTCTTACGCCTGTTTCTTCTCCGTTAACCTCAGGAACCTCATTACGAAACGGTGGTAGATTTAAAAAATGACTATCGATAAATGAAATGTATATTTCTTATTTCGATGAGTAAATGATTGGATTTGTCGACGGACGTTCGTACCTAGTTAATAGCACCTGTACATTCGCTACTTAAAAGTGCAAAAAGTAAGCTTCATCCCAGTATAACATTATAGATAGGGAACAATGTTAACCGAAGAAACGATTACAGCGTTTGAACCAAACATGTAGCGTTGAAATAAATAACGCTCATTCGAAATATATAAACGATTACGTTATAACAGAATTAGGAATCCAACGTCCCGCTCGGCTGACGGCCGATAGCCCCCACTTATCGCGGCTTTTTTTCCGTAAATTTAGCCTTTTATCAAAGACCTAGGCTACCTGATATCTTATCGAGTACGTACATAGTTTAGGTTTTTAGCGTTTCTATTTGCTCGCTGCCGTTCGCTGTGTTATTACTTTCGACGGACGAAAAAAAAGGATAAATCTACAAAATGAAACCGGTCACATTTTAAAGTAAAGATAAACCGCGACGAAACACATAAATTAGTTTTGTTAAAATGTATTCGCGTAAATAAAACACTTAATCAAAAGGACGTTCTCAATTCGGTAGTATTTTTTTTATGTTTGGTACCTCAGAAACTTGACTTCTATGAGCCAATTTTAAAAATGTCTTTTGTATAAGGTTCACTTAAGCTCCCATGTAATACCATGTTAATGCTATCGGTTTTTCACCTTGAACTTGAGATCTCTTCGAAATCAAATAGAAAATTTACGGCGAGTGATATGTTTGAAGTTTGTTTCGTTCTTTCACTGCATAGTATAAAACAAAGTCGTCCCGCTGTCTGTCTGTCCCTATGTATGCTTAGATCTTTAAAACTACGCAACGGATCTTGATGCGGTTTTTTTTATTAGATAGAGTGATTCAAGAGGAAGGTTTATAATCATAATAAATTGCACCCGTGCGAAACCGGGGCGGGTCGCTAGTTGTTAATAAAATGTACTTGTTGTAGTTTGCAATTTCAATTTCGCACTGTTCTCTATGCAGTGACGTCATTTTGTCATTTAGTAACACATGTGTGGGAAAACTATGAATTTATTCGGCTTCTGTGCTGCGGCAGCCATTATCAACGTAAAACAAAGTGTGATTATGACTAAATATAGTTCTGATATGCAAGTTGCAAACGTTTTTAGAGACTACGTTAATTCGTGAGATAATGTCCGGACTATTTTATGCTTAATATATGCTTAGTTTGACAGCGTTTATAATTCGCCGGCTTAAATTCGCACGCCCGTTAACTTTTACGTGCTTAAGTATGAATACAAAGATCATTTACTTCATTCCAGACTGATTTGGAAATTTGTAAGATCACTCTGTGTTACTGACCGTAAACAATTTTAGAATATAAAACGTTACGATGACAAGAACACCTAAGTTATTAAAGTTATTGTGCCATACGCGACTGTTATCTTGCAATAGTTGAGTATTTGCTCAGTAAAATTGTTGATTGTCATTTTGTATTAAAATTTATAACTGCTAATTGGGCGATATTAAAGTATTTGTTAGTTACATTCGCTAGTTTGATAAGAAATATTGTTCCACGACAAAATTAAGCGAATGGACGTTATGTTTCGTTTCTTTGTGTACAATTATTTTTACAGGCTGCATTTAAGCGATTGACAACAAAATTCTTTGACTTTGTGATCGTGTCTGAAATGCGTATTGTTTTCTCATATCCCGCGTTTTCGTAAATCAGCCGATATATGTTTTAATTTATTGGTTATGTAACTTTAAAGCTTAATGTAGCTTCGGTTGATGGCCTAAGTAAGAAGCGGTGTTTTGCATGATCAAGGTTCAATTTCCGTTGAGTCGCAGGTTCGAGGTCCTTCGTCGGTTCGCTATGGAAGAGCAAAGTTGAAGTAATCTCAGGATTTTGAAATGTGCAGTGCCGGATTAACCACGCAGCATGAGTAGCAAATGCATATTTAAACCCATTCAACTCTGCCTGAGCGTAACATTTTGAGTGAAACTTATTAATATGTGGTGTATTGAATTATTTGATGTCACAAAAACTTCGAAGCTACTAAGATAATCCACGTCAGACAATCCGTAACCGAATATTTGCTCTGCATAAATAAAACACCGAATTCATCATACGGTAAACGCACAAATTCTACTAAAAGTTGCTTGTATAAACGTAGAATTTCAGTCGACCCGATAATCAGCTATACAAATTTTTTTTCAATTCTTAGTTTCTTATCAATATTATACTAAATTGACAGGTAATCTCATCTCTGGCTTTTTGTACTTGCCAGAGCCTAGCAGGGCCTATAGTAATCTACTAGATTATTAAATACCCACAAAACTGTGACCTTTAGATGGCACATATTGAGAATTGAACTGTTTTTACCATTTTATGCTTAAGATCCCTTAGCAAATAAAAGGCTCTTTGAAATAATTTATCTATGGGCCCCGCGCTTACCGGCACCGGAAATATGCATTAGCGAATTGTATGTTATGTAATAGTGAATTATTAGTCGAATCATCTTCTGCACTTTGATTCCCCAAGTTTTTACGCAGAGGCGCGGCGCGATAAATCTATTATATCGGTAGTTATGTGGCAACAGATAATGTAATGTGCCAAATAATCTTTCAATGTTAATTTTTTTGCATCAGTTATAAAATTAGAACGCGATGTTTTATTTTAAATTTCACTTTTTTATAAGCGACAGTCGTCCCTCTGATCTTAATTAAAAATTTAAATATAGAACAGTCGTATGAAAACTTTCGCAGATGTAAAGGCTTTTGCGACTTTTGCGAGGTTTAGCCATCAAATACGTAATTTACCCAAAAATAGAATGTATTTGTCATTTCACGAATATTTTATAAAGATTCTTACGTAATCGTAGTTTTTTTATTGCAATTTTTGTAGGCAGAAAAGTTTGTGCCAATTACGAAATGATTCGTTCGTAAATTGTAAATAAATCTTAGAGATATACCATAGCGATTGGCAACTTTTATCTTTACTCCGAAGTTTTTTATAACCAGTCGTCACGTGCGGTCAAATGGCATATGTACTTCTATCGTCGATAATTATCAATGTATTATTATTATTATTATTATTATGCTTTGCATATCGATTTTATGACTTCCAGAAGATGGCTAGCAACACGAGTGATGAGGGCGATGGAATGACATCAAGCTTAAGAGATTAAACGCTTAAGTTAGGTAACGCAAGTTGCAAACCTTCCAAATTTGGATTTACTTTTAAATGACATAATTTTTTTTACACTACTAATTACTGCATTTGAGATGAAATTAAATTTTGTAGAAAATTTGACTTACGTGAGACTGCTCGACATAGCGACTCGGCCAAAACGCCGAAACGCGCGCGCGTTATCAAGAAAAGAACTAAAAAGTTAGACTTTATCTAGCTTAGTGTCAGAGCTATCTGCCGCCTGTGACCTACCTACTCTTTATCGAAAATCGCGTTAATTATTGCCACTGGTGCTCGCAATTATTTGTTGATACCCGTTTCTATTGGCGGCCGGTATTGTTACTTCCAAACTTCGAGGTCGGTTAGCGAATTAAAACCTTCTCCGCTTCACTTCAAGACACTTTTGCATTGTTATTGTGTGTGAGGGCTTGTTTTGGTATAAGGGCGAGCGTTCTTTTTCGTTTGTTGATTTGAGACGGTGTGAGGAGAGAATTTACCTGAGTACACCCGATTTAAATAAATAGTTTTCATTTCCACGGTAGAGCAAAGGTAACCGACATTTCTTAGCGGCTTAGTAAGCTGATGTGGTAAACGGCCGGCCTTATAGCTAGAATAACCGATAACCGGAGGAGAAAGGCTGTCGCGTGGCAGCCACGTACTGGCCATCGTGGTGTAGGCTGTCACTATCTAGATGGAGTGAGGATCTGTGCAAGTGTACGGGAAGTCGGTGGATGCAGGTGGCTCAGGATCGTTCTTCGCGGCAGTCTGTGGGGTAGGCCTATGTTCAGCAGGGGAATCAAACGGGCTGGCAATAATAGCTTCGCGCTAAACGGTCGACGGTGATTGTTGCTAGATTGTTTATTTTTTACTATTTTGTGTTTTATTTCGATCATGACAAGGTACAAGTATTTGTTTGCCCCACATCTGAATATGGGTGTCTTTTTCTAGGAAGGTAGACCTCAGGCAGGTGGCCGTTTGTCTAAGAACTAGCCAGTAACAGCATGATCCACATGTTGCGTTGACCTCACATATGGGATAAAGGCAGGAGAAAGAATTGTACTCATATTCTCATATACTGTATAAAATATAACTAGGTAAAGAAATTATTTCTTATTATTCCCAATGTTATCTATGTTTCTTCTATTATCTTGCCAACTTATAATTTTTCCCCGCATATAATGAAATTCTCCTCATATGAAACTAAGCAGTTACGACCTGGGAACCTTCAAGAAGAGACCATACTCTTTCCTAAAAGGCCGGCAACGCATTTGTAAGCCCTCGGGTGTTGCAGATGTTCATGGGCGGCAGTAATTACTTACCATCAGGTGAGACTCCTGTTCTTTTGCCGCCTTTTTCCCATAAATAAAAATGAAGGCAGCTTGCATAATTTTTGTTTTCTACAACTTAGCGAAACAGATAAGGTCCAGTTGCTATTTTACAAGTTTAAAATAAAAGTTACGTTATATTTCAACTTTAATATTCTTATCTCAGTCATAAGTTTGGTATAATAGATTAAATGAACATTATCAAATTCTGTACCAAACACATTATTTCTTAGTAATGTGCTGTCGAGACACTGATGTATAGAAATATTTCTCTAACATAGAGGGATCTTCGCGACGTCATTTTTCACCGAAATGAATTTTGATGATAGGCCAAAAGGATGAGGGATCTTGCTTCATGGTAGACACTAAAGGTCTGGTGGTGGACCAGTTGGCTTTATCCCACGATCATGGACTCATGACGGCGAAACAATTAAAGATTTTGTCCAAGAATTCGAACATATAATAATAGAAATACGGAATAGTGGATCCTGCACGCAAGAATTTCGAACCTGCGACTCGAGATCGCGGAACGATGCTGCCATCTATTGAACATCTACCGATTTATAACAATCTATTAAAAACTCTTGTTCAAGTTAGCGCTATTAAATGTTTAACCAATGATGTTCCTACTTACCGTAGCGCGTAGCAAGACCTTCTTATTCGACCTCCTTCCTATTCAAATCTGAAAAAGAAAGGAGGGTATAAGCTTTGAAAAGTTAATAAAAAGAAGAACGGTCGCGGAAAACGTATGTATTTTGTAAGGGCCGGTTCCTCCGAGTTTGGTTTAATCTAAAAGTTGATTGAAATGTATATATCATTGCTCCGAAAATCTTTATCTAACTGTTAAGGTTAGTAAAGATTTACCTTTAACCTAATTTTGTAAAGAAACCTGTATTCCTGAGAAATGTATGTGAAAAAAATCAAATGTATGTGAAGTCTGTCGATCCTCTGTGTTTTAGTGTGGCGTACTATGTCCTGAGATTCTTCGTACAGCGTACAGGGGAGGCTCTTGCTCAGCTGTGGGATATATATAGCCTATGTATGTCCAACTGTCACCTTAATTTACTCCTGAATTTATTCAATCTGCGAATATAAACTATATATTTGTAAAATAATTTGTGAAACGAAAATCCGCAAATCTTGTCCACGTGCGCGGATAAATGGCCACGGTTTTAATGCAGACGAAATCTAACAAAGCGCGGAATAGGCATTAACAACCAATAACACAAACGGAACGTAAGCTTTCAGTTTCAGCGGGCCATCAATTTGATTAGAAGTACGGAAACGTCAAACGTTCACGTGGCCGACAATACCTAAGCACATAGGCCGACATCCGGGCGGAAACTCGGGCACATTATATCCGTAAGGTCCACACGAGAGCGGCCGCCCAATAGAGGCGAAGGTCAGCCGTCGTAGCGCCCAATGGATGGCGCCGCTCGTAGCACGGGCCGCGTAGGCTCGTAGCGAAAGTGAAAGCCGACAAATCGCCGACGCCGCGGCCGTGTGCTTGTGAGGCACACGTGGGCGCGTGTGTGCCCCATGAATGGAGTGGAGGCTCTACGGGCCGCGTAGCACCGCTATGTGGTCACGCCTTCGCGTAGAGCGCGTACATAAGCGACAATTGGCAATAGAGCCTTCCTATAGTTGGTATCCGCTACGAAATGATCGCATTCAAAGTTTATGTCATGCTCTCGTGTTATTGTTGTATGCTAATAACAAAAGAATCAGAAAAAAAGTACGGTTATATGTATGCAATTGTTTTTTATTCAACAAAAAACAAATTTCATTATTTTATTGGGGAACACATTGTATCTTGGATAATTGTATTAAATAATGTCAGCATTAATTATTTTGTATTATCGGTTCTACGAGCTGTATGGCCGGCCCATCACATTGTAGGACGACCCCCACTAGATGGATTGACGACCTGAGCAAATGTACGGGAAGTCGATGGATGCAGGTGGCTCAGAATTGTACTTCGTGGCAGTCCGGTGGGTGGCCTGTGTTAAGTAGTGGAATCAAACAGGCCGAAATGATGATGATGACGGTGTTTTTGTACACATAGATTAAAGCTCTGCCATCACATCGCTGTACTTTTACCAACTAAACGTCTTTTTAAGCTATTACTGACCTAGGTACTGTGTCGTCATAACCTTGATACAAATTAGCTATACTTTTACAGCCATTGACTTATCAACCCAATGACTTTTTTAGTCTCATTTGTGATTAAAACATGATAAATGATTAAAATTAAAAACATTAAAACATGATTAAAACATAATTAAAAAAATGATACACCCAATAATATGAAATGAATTGAGATTTATACGGCAATAGTGATTTGAAAGCGTTGATTATAGTCTTAATAGGATATCTTCTGCATTTTTTCAAGTTTACGTTTTTACATCGTATATTCGTATAAACCATCATATGGTAATTAAAGTCACCGTTAACATCGATAAGTGCGCTTAAACGGTGAAAAAATCATTGAAATTTCATTCGAAATTATTTCACTTTTAAGGTTAAAACTTGTATGAATGAAAATAAAGAGAAACTGTAGTATTAGCTAGTTTTAAAACCGCTCAACTCTCTCGGGCGGTAAACCGGGGCCCGTTTAAACTGCGAATAGTCGAGCGATCGACGGTTAATTATGAGGGTTCAGTTGATTTTCGCGCGACCGTTAACCCTATTAGTGAACGTTTTAGTGCCGATGCGCGATCGCCCGTGATATGTCGCCACCCCAATAGCCACATCTCACCCGTGAAAACTTTGATGCTATTTATAAGTTACACGTGTTCGATTTATAACGACTAAAGGCTATTAGGTCAAAGTAAAATGGAAGTATTAAATAATCGTTAAATTACCAGGCTCTCGGATCTTTGCAGCATCTATCCAAGATTTAGCATTAGTCACTATTACTACATAGTATAAAACAAAGTAGTCCCGCTGCCTGTCTGTGCCTACGTATGCTTAGATCTTGATGCGGATCTTGATGCGCTTTTTTTACTGGATAGAGTGATTCAAGAGGAAGGTTTATATGTATAATACATTGCACACGTGCGAAGCTGGGTCGGGTCGCTAGTGTATTAATAATATAATACCCTCATTATAAAGAAGGCTTGTGCCCAGCAGTAGGACATAAATAGACTGCTACTTATTTTGGATCAAACTTATGTGACAAGGTTTGTAACATTTGTCTAAAAAACAACAAAGCTTGTACAGTAAGCATCGACGCATCTTCTGCCAAGATGGGATGAAAAGTGAGGTGTTAATGAAAAACGTTATATCGCAAAGAGTTTAACGATCGGTGCTTCAGAGCGTTGCCCTGCGGCATGCCGTGATCTAGTAAACAAATGTACGCGTACTAATAAAATGCTGTAAATTGTCGGTCTTATCTTGTTTGCATATATTTGAATGTATTGTTTAGATATTATTTCAGTTCAAGATAGTCGAAAAAATTGCTGCAAGTGTTTTTTAACCTGTAAAGAATTTCAAATGAAATACATTTTAATATTTCAATTCAAACCCCACGTCGTCAAATTTATTCTGCACCCAGTAACTCCCTAGGTAGGCTTAAGCAGATAATAACGATATCCTCTGGACTCAAACACGTTTCTAAGAGTCTACTCAGATTGAATCTACTCAAATTCAATGGAACGTTTCGGATGTGTTACAAACATAGTATCGATGATGATATCTGATGGTCTTTTTCAACTGGTGCCAACATAGTTGCCAACAGGTAAAAATAAAGTAGATATATTTCATCAGAAGCTGAGTGCATTCAAACGAAGTATTCGAGACACATAACGGTTTTCTTTTTTTCTTATTTTTACGTTTTAACCGACTTCAAAAGGAGGAGGTTCTCAATTCGACTGTATTTTTTTTATGTTTGTTACCTCAGAACTTTCGACTGGGTGAACAGAGTTTGATGATTCTTTTTTTATTTGAAAGCTGGCGCTTCCCATGTGGTCCCATATTAATTTCATTGGTATTGGATTTTGGAGTCCGGAGATACTTAGGGAACTCCTCAAAATCAACTATAGCATGAATACAGGGCGAGATTTTTGAAGTCAGTCTTGTTTTTCCTTAGTAACAAATTGCTTATATATTTATTTACTTTTCAATAGTTTACAATAGCTTCGTCATTTGTTTTGAAAATTTTATAATTTAATATTGTTTAATGATATCGAAGCATCTAGTGTACATATATATTTTTGGGGGACGGTTTGTATAAGTTGCCCTTATTAAGGTTATTGTTAACATTATTGTACTGTTTGCTGTTTTGTGTACCAAATAAAATAAAATAAATAAATCAAAGAGCCGTGATAGCTCAGTGTTCGGGCGCCCGCCTTTAATTCAATGTATTCGAGCAACCTGAGTTCGATCCCCGGTGTCAGCACCGATGAAAATGTTAATTTTATGTGCTGACTTATCACGAGCTCAGCGGTGAAGTAAAACATTATGAGGAATCCTACACATTACACACGAAATTATAATAAAAAAAATATTTTGAAGATATGTGAAGTCCGCCAATCCGCAGTGGGGCCGCGTGGTGGACTATGCCCTGATATCCTCTGTACAGAGGGGGCCTTTGCCCAGCAGTGGGACAAATATAGGCTGATACTTTAAGTAAATAAAAAAAAGTATATATAATACGTTGATTGGCGGGAAAAATGTCGCTTCTAATAAAATAAAATATGATTCAACTTTACTCGTAGTGTTGAACTCTAATTACGTGAGTGTTTTATTATCGTAGGATATATTACTTCCAAGTATGTGCTATGTGGGGTAATAGATAAAAAAAACTGTGCTCTTCCTTGTACTGAAGGTTTTTGACCCGTCCGTTGCCATCCGATCCCACTAGTCAGAGCGCGCGGTTCTGTCCGTATTTACAAATTTATTCGCTCGGGGCGTCTCGCAATTTCGACGAAGACAATCCGTTTTAGATACTTTTTGGGATGTTACTCTAAAGTTTGCGTTTACGTAAAATGAGATCTTACGACCTTTAAACGTAATGAGTCAGACATGGCTTATGATATTTCACCATGTTCCTAAGCCCCTAATTACCACAGACCATGTGTATGGTATAAAATACAATTGTCTATGCTGTTGACGATATTTCATCGAGGGAATGTGAGTCAGAGGATGCTTTTAGGAGGTGCTCAAAGAAAATCATTCTTGTTTTGAATTTTGTACTGGAATGATAAAAAAGGGAGTAGACAAATTCTAAGCTTAGGATTAAAAGACCATGGGTTAATGGACGCTGCCGTTATTTTGTACACTCAGACGAGTGAACTCTACAATCCTATTGCACGTTTATATGTATATATGAGTTCAACGATACGCGATTAGACATATGGAAAGAGTGTTAAAGTAGACAGGAATGCTAGTCTATGTTTGCTAAACAAATGTTTATACGAAGTATTAAAAACGCGATAAGGTGGGTGCAATAAGTGTAGTGATGTGCCCTCGGTTTATCGACAACTAAACGAAATAACGTTTTTGATGCGAACGCAAATAAAACGCTCAACATGAGAACTCTATTCATATTTTTGGTTCTAAAACCGCATAGTGTTGGTAAAAGGCAGCGTTTATCGATAAATTACATCTTTCGAGCCAAAGCGTCTCACATTGGAGATAGTAAACGGGTTTTGGGTTGCGCGACTCAATTAGTTCTTGTTGCTAAATGTCAAGGTCGCGCGGTCTTATCGACAAATCGATACGCGCGAGACGCGTCACATCACTAACCTAGGGCAGGGCTAGTTATCAAAGTTGCAGGAGATTGCGAATATGAAAATATCAGCGTGCTGATAAGGCGTGCCGAATTATGCTAGATTAAATTTAACAGGACATACTAGATTTCGTTATTTGCCTTTAGAACTAGGACTGTCATGTTCAGTACGACCGTTATTTATACAGTTAAGTAATGGCTCTATGTAATTTGGTCACAAGTAAAAGATATGTAAGAAATATCTTGCCGAGATACTTTACGACATCAAATATTTTTGGTCTCATAGCGAATAATGTCCATGTAATATGATGTACAACATAAAGATATAGTGGTAAATTATAGACACTAAGTCTTCTTTCATTTCCTTATCTAAAATATACTAAGGTCGATTTTAAGAGAATCGTTCAATTTATTTTCGCTTTCGTTTCTGCGGTCATTTCTTCGTACGACTAAAGAATTTTTACTAATCGAATTTAGCTGAACTACTAACACTACTTATAAACTACAATGCGATATGGTATCGCACAGATATAGCAAGCACTTTTATATGTGTACCATAATATTTTTCGACTGATTGTTTGTGGACTAGTGGAGTAGCCATTTCCCGAGCGAGGATATAAAGATAGGTGAGACATTAAATCGAGAGCGAATATTAGAAAAATATTTATAGCCAAAGTATAGCACCCAAAGAAGAGAAATATACGGTTTCGAGTAAAAGGTGTTGACGACCTTCAAAAGGTACTGGTTACCTCACTAATCAAATGGAACGTGTAATTATAAACGCATTATGCCAATCTACCCCAGTTTGGTTACCACAGGCGTGCAACAGTAAGGTGACGTGCGTGACTCTACCACAGAAAAATTTTTGCAGAAAGTATATAAAGGATAGAGTATAAGATGCAGATTTGAAGAATAATTTCCATTCTGGTTTGACACAAGGTTAATCACATCAAGACGTAGTCCAATTTTGAGGATCAGATTTGCATAGTGGATAGTGAGTCTATTACGCAAACGGGTGTAGGTTCGATCCCCACTGCTGAAAGAGTACTGTGTGATGAACGTAATATTTTTAGTGCCTGGGTGTTTATTCATTTCATTTTATTTTATTTGTAAAAGGCCTATCAACAACTATTTACGCTATATCTTAATAATAAAAAAGAAAACAAACAATAAGTACAAGTATAAGTATAACAATAACTTAAAGATAAGCACAGCCAGTACAGTTAAACATCATAACAATAAATATAAAACTAATACTATAAATAATGAAATAGTAAAAAAATAAATAAAAACGTGGCTTAAAATACACAGCTGTAAAATAAATTAAATTAAATTATGGCTTGCTCGGTATGTTTATACATAAGGTAAACGTATATTCAAATTTTAGAAAGTGAGGTAAGTACGGTGATACATTATTTTAGAGACTTTGGCTATTGAGTCAACATGAATATCAATTCATGTTTAATATGTATATATTTACAAAAAGTATGTGTAAGCATGTCTATCAGTTACCTAGTGAATAGTGCCAATCCGCAGTGGTGTCGCGTGGTGGACTGTGCCATAATACCCACTATACAGGGCTGGTCTTTGCCCAGCAGTGGGACATATAGAGGCTCTTACTTTACTTCACTTTTAACGTCGTGGAAAGTTGTGTTAGGAAAAATTTGTTTATTTCAATAGGGACCAAGGACCGAAATTCGGATTGATTGTGTCGGTGTTGATATTTCAGTTTGCGAAGCTGCCGGCGGCACGTCAAAGTCGGCAGTTACCTTCGCGCCAAAGTGACGCATCGACGCATTCCCCACAGTTTGTTGGGCATTTAGTTGTCTCACATGACGCCTAGGTATGTACGCGGCTGCGTTGTTTACGGCCGGCGACCGGACGGCTAAGCGACGGATAAAAAAACACACAAGCAAACCTCGCTCGCCTCGACTGCAAGAGTAGAGCTGTTAACTCTACTATCGGAATGATGACAATAAATGGAAGCAACGACGTCGTTCTATTATTCGGGTCTGTTTCAAGAACCTGTGAATCTATTTGTCTATGCAGGTTCGTAATTGGTACAAAAAGAAAAGATACTAATGTTTAATTATTACTTGTATAAATAAACATATTAAGCTAACAGCATAAAAACTGTGTATAAATTTTATTAACCTCCGACGTAAAACCAGGGGTGTTACAAATTTGACGCGTCTGTCTGTGTATCTGTGTGTCTCGCTATCTGTGGCACCGAAGCTTGAATGGCCCATATATGGAGCGGTTTTTTTTGTTTGGAAGCTGACGTGATCGAGGTGGTTGTTAGCTATAATCAAATTAAACTGTCTAAATTTTGCATTATTTTTGTTTATTTTGTATAAATTTAGTAGCGAAGTACCTTTACATGTTCTCGTAGAGTTTACATCGTAGGCACTTTATACTAAAGATCAAGACTTTTACACATTCTGTGAAAGTCAGAGGTCCCATGTATGCCCCAGTATATCAAACATTTCGCTTCCACACTCCAATTCTAACCAATCGTAATAAATTTCTGATAAAGGAAGCGTATAATCGAGATTCTTACGAACTGTTGAATTTTTTGGAAATTACAATTGGGACTTGAATGTTTTTAATCCAGTTGTAAGACATATGACATTCGAAAGTTCTTTAAAAATTCTCAAAACTTACTTTCGAGGTATACTTCAGCAGCACATTGGATTAAAAAAAGCTACTGAGCGGTCAAATATAATATCTAATTCTTTATACGGTTTTATTATTTGAAAGTATGCCGGATCTATAATAAGGTGAAGAGGTTAGTGGTAATGGTTCTACCAAAAACCTCATCAGAGTCTTCGCTGTTGCACGAATGGGCAGGTCCGTCCGAGGAAGTACCACGACCTCACAGAAAGCCGGCGTGTAGCTGAAGTATTATACTTCTACGTATCGTCTGGTGAATGAGGTAGCCGGAGCCACTTTATTAAAAGGTGGCAATGCATGCAACCCTACGAGTGTTGCAAATTTCCATGAACGGCGGTTATCACTTATCATCAGGTGAACCGCCAGCTTGCTTGCCATCTTCTCACATTAAAAAAAAAGAAGACAATGAATTACTGACAATGAATCCAGTACCATACTGCAGCTTGTAAAATTGACGCCTCAGCTACCGTCCAGTCATTGTTAAGAAACAGAGGAATCGCTGACGCCGCCGTTGGTCGTGACCATTCATTAGATGACTCCAGCCACGTCCGATCATTGTGACAGGCGAAAAGTCATGAGCAATCGTTGCCGCTTCCGAAAATCGATGCACGTCGAAACACGGTACGGTGGGCGACGCATGAGCACATAGCCAATGGGAGGCCGACACGCGTTTCCAGAGCCTGTGTCTGAAGCAATAGTGGCGATATTCGGCTGCGCGCTACGATCTTCGTTTCTCACGCTGACGGCCGTACGAATATAATGGATTGTGCAAACGCGGCATTCCGATTATTTTGTTGGTTAACTTTAACCGTACGGGGAAATCGACGAGTCCGCGGTTCTCTTTGGCCCGCTTTGTTTTTACGAGTTGCAATCGAGTGTCTTGTTAATTCGACCATCAACATCTGGTGTCCGGGCTTGATTGGGCTTTCGGGGTGTTCCTGATAGATTAATATCACCTGTATCAAAATCCGCATAGTAAGATCGTTTAATTAGCTAGTAACTAGCTGATCCGGCAAACGATGTTTAGTGGAATTTCGTAAAATCCCTTCTTAGCAGACCTCTATTCGGCAGGAATATTCCTACAAATTTTCAAGTCTCTACGCCTTATGGTTCCAGAGATATCATGATGAGTCAATTATCGGTGCAAACCTTTTATACATATAAATGATATTCTATAGGTTACCCTAGCCGAGGTACATTACTCTTCATTTAGATACCTATATTCTAACTGTGGTAGGGCCACGTAGCAATTTCTACTGTTACACGTATGGGCAGTATCGTCCAGGGAAATACCACGACCTGACAGACGTCCACCTTGAGGTGACGATACTATACCTTCACGTTTCGTCTGTTGAGTGAGGTAGTGCGGGCTCACTTATTAAAAGGTTGTCAACGCATCTACAAATCCCCGAGTGTTGCAGCTGTCCATAGGCAGCGTTCACTTAACATGACGTGAACCGCCTGCTCGCCTGACAACTTTTTCCGTAAATAAAATATTGAAGTTAAAACTATTTCAATACTTAAGAATTGGTTTTACTTAGCTTTTGATGTAACGCAATATCCACATGGTTTTGTCTACTAATTGTACCATCATAAATTGCACCTTGTGTAATGGCAAATAAATAAATAAATACTCCATCGGTTTAGAAAAAATGGGACGTCGAAAACGAAAATACGAAATAAACAAAGCGAAGAAGGATTCAATTTAAGCGGCGATAGCAAATTCGTAAAAAAACCTAGGCAACATGAACATACCGAGAGAATAAAAAAAAACAGGATACGAGGTTGTTTATTACTCAGCGCGTGTGTGTGTGTGTACGGCATGACGTTTCGACAATGTTAATTCCTTTAACGCTTGCATCGGGCGTTTACTGGAAACGCGCGCGAAATACTAGCGTAGCCGTAACTAGAAGCGTCGCGCGGGTGGTCCGTTCTGCCAAAGACACCTCGTCACTTCCGAGGGGATCACGTGGCCTTCCCCGGTAAGGAGTCGCTACCGGGGATCCCCGGCTGATTTGCCAGTAGACTAGCTCGCTTTCACAGTTCAGTGAAGGTCGAAGACCTGGTTTAAAAGACCCAAATTGCCACTACTGAAGAATGATGCTGGAAATCGACAAGGACTAACCGCCATAGTGTCATATGGGGTTAGGTTAGTGGTCATCGGTGAGGTGACTGTATGGGCTTCTCCTGAATAAAGTTGTTTGTGACCTGGGGCGGGATACGGGATGGAGCCGAAACGCGTCTGTTCCAAGAGCAAAATATGTTCGGTGAAATCCCCAATCAATTAAATGTAAATAATTTCGGACATTTTGTAAAAGCTACATTAATGAAATATTTTGAGGACAAGGATATGTGGAAATGGCTTTTGCTCTGCACTTTCAAGTCACCTGACTTCTGCTAATTTTATACTAAAATACTTTTGTGTATATCTTTAATGATTCATTGAAAAAAAAAAAAAAAAGATAAGTAAAGAGTTTATTGCCGGTTCTTCTCTGGCAGTTCTAGTTTAGTAAACTGGTGGTAGTTTTTGACGTTCAATCAGAGCTTGGAATAAGCCAATGTTTAGTAAAGAAATTTTGACTGACTTTGATTTAACCGTGTCCCCACTTGTCCGTGGATTTTAAAACAGTTTTCCGTCAAAGTTCTGCAATTAATTTGTCAATGTTAAAATTTTTAGAAAAAGTACGAAAAGATTGTCGCTGCTGTGGGAATTGAACCGGTTTTCGCGGTCTGACGCTTTAGCCACTAAGCTAAACGGCTGATTGCCACACCGACGAAAATCTTAACGTCTTTTATCTACATTGTTTTTTACCAATTGAAGCAATGCTTGACGCATCCATTGTTATATCCTTTCCAGCATACAAACAATATTGTTGTTCTTTACCGAGCGATATATAAATTAAACGAACGATTGATAATTTAATTCGTTCCCGGATTTCAACTTGTGACCTTTTAATGTTTGAAATGCGAGAGCGCAGCCACTGAGCCACCACGGTCTTTGCACAGAGTTTGTTCGATAAAATTCCGAACATAAGTACATTAGCGAGAGTGCAGATAGTATTTTCCAAAATATTGTTGACAATCAATTCGACGACCCGAATGGCGTGGTAGTGTACCTGCCTCAT
Organism: Iphiclides podalirius; assembly: GCA_933534255.1. Classification (NCBI taxonomy): domain Eukaryota; kingdom Metazoa; phylum Arthropoda; class Insecta; order Lepidoptera; family Papilionidae; genus Iphiclides; species Iphiclides podalirius. The sequence goes on along the minus strand of OW152830.1, from coordinate 13,064,666 downwards.
ACGCCAGAGGGTGTAGGTTCGATCCCCACTACTGGAAAAATATTGTGTGATGAACATATTTTTTTTTCTAGTGTCTGGGTGTTTATATATGTACAATATGCATTTATTTACAAAAGAAAAGTATATTTAAGTATGTTTATCAGTTATCTAGTACCCATAGTACAAGCGTTGCTTAGTTTGGGACTACAGAATGTTGTGTAAAATGCGTCCTAAAATATTTATTTATTTATAATTAGGAAGTCCTTTGGCTTAAATAAGTCAGGCCCTGCAATCGACATCCCGCCACTTCAACATTCACCCACATTTCCAAATATCGAAGTGTGCAGAGTTTCCAATATTGAATTTTAATATTTCACAAACAGAACTTACACTAGCGTTATCGCCAACTAATCATAGAAATATAACTTGGGAAACCCGAAACAAAAGAAATTGCCGAAACCGTGGAAATTCATCGGTTAGATATTAAATTAATGTTTAAGTCGTCATTATTGGTATTATCTCAGGCGATCCCGATTGTAGGTAAAAGCGTCACCTCTTTCCGGTTTCAATTAGCGACGTGTTCCGACTTAGTAGGTAGTTTCGGTTGCTGCAAAAATAAATTAATAATACTGAATACTTAACTAATGATATTGTTAATTCGTAGTTATTCTAACGCTCCACTATCAGGGCCCGTAATGCCTAAGCGAATTTTCCTTAAAAAAACGCGGCTGTACAATCGGCTGCATTGGCAGTAGAACATTCAATTAGTCATAATTTAATATACCATTTGATTGACACCAATATTCGTATAGCATATAGGAGTAGGAATACGGTTAAGGGAAATTCTGATATAAATTAGAGCCTAATATAATTAATTGACGCGTGATAATTATTATTCCATGCATAAACGATACCTAAATCCGTGTAAAATACAGAAAATTATAAGAAGATATTAGGAGGAACATTTAAAATTAATTATAATTATTATTTTATACAACAACGAAAAGGCGCGTAACAATTACTGCCATTCGCAATGTCAGCTTTTGCAATTATATTTTAAAGATATACTCGTTACATATTGTGCACTATAATTGAGATTTGAAGACCTGTAAGTATAAAAGCTTACCTCGTGTGCAAGAAAGACGCTGTCACGCAACTCAAGAAAATTGTGATTAAATAAATTATATTATTTATATATAAAAATAATTATATACACTAGCACAGGTATAATACATTGTAAAGAAATATGGGGGAAGTCGAAGGATGCAGATGGATTATGCTTCATGGCAATCTTTGGAGGAGGCCTATGGTTAGCAGGCTGAAGAAGCAGGCATTTTTTATGTGATAAAGTGGCAAACCAGCTAGCGGTTCACCTGATGTTAAGTGCTAACCTCCGTCCATGGACATTTGCAACACCTTTTAATAATATAGGCCCCGGCTACCTCACTCACCAGACGAAACGCAGAAGTGTAACACTTCTACTTTACGCGGGTCTTCCGTGAGGTCGTGGTACTTACCCGGAAGGACCTGCCCATTCGTGCAACAGCGAGCACTGTTGCGTGGTCCTACTACATTTTTCGTTTAGTATTTTCAATATTATATAAAAAATTGGCTGTTGCAACGTTTGTGCTAGACTGTACTAGCCCTATCGCCGCCAGACTAGACGTAACAGGATGCTATGCGAATAAAGATCAAGTAGTGGGGAGCGTGCAGCGCCCACGCCGAAATCACTTATTAAAATTCACTCGTAATTACCTCAACGCATTGCAATTATTTTAATTGTGCGATAAGCTAACTCGCGTACTAAGTCTAGTTGATCCTCGATGAACATTAAACACAACAATGAAATTTAAACACGATAAATTCAGTATCAAAATTTATTCAAAATGATAGCATAGCATTAAGGGACCACTTTCATAGATCCAAAACGGTGACAAAACGAGAGTAGTAGGTCTACTTTATTGTGAACATACGTTCAGGTAACAGTTTAGGGTGAAGAGTTTAGCAGTGAACGTGGCGAATAGTGCCTGTCAACAACCCATCTTTGTTACAAGCAATGTTACCGATTTAGTGTTGTGCCTAATGAGAGGCACCAGGCTCTCTTTACATCAGGACTAATATATCCATAGATAATAGAATTTACCTCTGTCCACCGCATCTAGGATTAAAACGTTGGAACTTGCATAGTATACTCGTAAATCTAGCCCAGTCTGTATACAAGCAACTTCATCTCTACACTGAGAACTGTGGCCAGCTATATTTATATTTATGAAATAAATCTATGTTGTTTTCCATTAATAACTCAATATGTTTTAAGACGGGGTACCTTGTTGGTTCTTTTGAGACCAGCTCCAAATTTGTGGACGATTAGCCTGTTTTTTGACGTTAACGACTTTTAAATTATAACTACGGGTATTATATGCATTTGACATTACGGATGTAGTGCCCCAATAGTTGTTCGTAAGGTTGGGGCTTTGAACATTTGTTTGAATATTTGGTTTTGCTATCTTTATGCATATATAATACGAGCAAAATTGAAAAGGATGGGAGGCAAGAGAAGTACGTCAAGATCGAATGAATCTTCTTGTCTCTACATATAGTCTAGTCTACAGATGATGGTCTACTATATCGTTTTTTGATTAAGATGTTCATTTTAGTTTCACCAACACTTTTTGTCTGGTCTATTTTACATATAAATATTTTTTTTTATATTTGAAATCATACACTTTAAATGCACTTATAATACAACGTATGTCTATGCTCATATGTATATTTATTACTAATGTTCGACTCGAAAATTTTTATAGAAAATATCGTCATCAGCGATCTTTTCACAGCCTGAGTTCATATCTCTCTTTCTTTGTATGTCGACTCCGTCTAATTGGAGTCGGTGATGGATATTGGTTGACCTAAAAAAGTAGAGATATTCAACAGACTAAATATCCCACTGCTGGGCAATGGCCACCTCTGTGCAGAGGGTTTTATGGGCATAATACACCACGCGAACCCACCGCGGAGTAGCGGACTTCATAAATCTTCCAAAGAGGTTGACAACAGGACACAATATTTCTTCCGTCTATATTTTCTATTTCTTCTATTTATACTTATGTCTAGTCTGATCTAATCATATCGATGCAACGGGAGCCTACTACTAATCGCCTGTTGCATGTTAGCACTACAGTTGATTGAAAGGACGCTGGAGAAGTCAATAGATGATTTTCATGCCTATATGGTGTCCTTTTCGATGATTGAGGATTCGGCGATATCTCATAATGTTCGTAGGCGATGACAATGCGCAAAGAATAAAGTACCATATACTTCCACATGTAAGTGCAGATGATTAGGTTTTCCTTTCGTGGACTTATGTTTGTTGTTGATTGTGTTTTTCACAAATAGAGAATTCTTAATAGACGTTTTTCAATAGAATATAATTACATTAAAATCGCCATCGAACCCCAAATATTTTAGCCTAGATAGTTAAAGCCTTTTATTCAATGTTTCAGTTTGTACGTAAATATATTTAGGGTTACAGATCGCTTGCTATGGCTAAAACGACTATGTTCGTCCTTATGAATGAATACACTTTTATTGTCCACCACAAAAAAGAATATACATAAAAGTAACAATATAACAACAAATTTATGCAATGTACAATAAGTAATTAAGATTTTAGCGCGCCTACTAGAATCTAGTAGACCTTTACTAATGAATAGACATCGAAAGGGAATTGGCTGCTACAGTCTGCATGCGGGCAGTGATTATCATCTGTGCATTCCCGCCAATTTCGAGTAAGCCCCGCGCCAGATGATGGCGGGAGAGTTAATATTTGAACACGCGTATCTCCACATCGTAAACGCATATTTATATGCGCCTTTGTTTTCTACGCATTAGCGACAACGCCACACTTGATCCGTCCACATTATCGCAGCGAATCCGTTTCTGGAGTGAACAGAGAGCCATGTTGCGAACAGACGTAAATATTGATACTATACTGGTATATTATATTATACAGCGTGTCGTTACCATCGCGACAATAAATGAACACACGTCTAACGCTACTTGCCAATAATCATAAAAAAAATATTAACGTTAAACAAAATCCATAATTAAAAAAATATATTTTTCAAACAAACTAATTAAGTAAAAAAGAAACAAAATTTGTAACACCTATACAACTCGCGCCACAGCGTCGCATTACAAGCCTCTCCTTCTAACAGTATGTTTTGTCTCTTTTAAATTCATTCAACCCATTCACATGCTTTGTGACCTTTACAAATGAACTTTACGTTACGCTTTTATAGGTAAGGGTGTTCTAAAATTCTTTGTTTTGGAAAATTTAATAATTCTGTAAATATTGATGTTTAAAGAATTTAAATGTTTAATACAACTTTAAAAAGTTATCCCCTATATGTGTGTTCATTTATTGTCGCGATGGTAACGACACGCTGTATATGATATATACCCAATTCTTTATATTGCCGCAAAGCTGTCTCAAGTAAACGTATAAATAATATAAATTTAAAATTTCTTCATCAATTAATTCAATTATTGGTGCCACCACCGGGGATCGAACTCAGGTTGTTCGAGTATATTGAATTAAAGGCGAGCGCCCGGACACTGAGCTATCACGGCTCCTAAGTTAAGTACCTTTTATATATATCCTACTGGTGGGCAAAGGCCTAGTCCACCACGCGACTGTTTGGCCGACTTCACATATCTTCAAAATATTGCTTTATGCAGTAGAACCAAGGTAACCGACATAGCTCAGAGGATTAGGAAGCTGAAGTGGCGATGGGCCGGCCATATAGCTCGTAGAACCGATAACCGTTGGGGAAGAAAGGTTCTCGAGTGGCAGCCTCGTACTGGCCATCGCAGTGTAGGACGACCCCCCACTACATGGAGTGACAACCTGTGCAAATGTGCGGGAAGTCGATGGATGCAGGTGGCTCAGGATCGTACTTCGTGGCAGTCTATGGGGGAGGCCTATGTTTAGCAGTGGACTCAAACAGGCTGAAATGATGATGATGATGATGATTGCTTTATCACTATTATTTTTAAAATATGCAGGTTTCTTTTCATAAAGTGGGATTTGAACTCATGTCGGTCGAGTATACGCGCCCGGACATTGAGCTATCGCGGCTAACCTAAATCTATAATTTCGGACAAAATAAATGGTTGCTGTTCAGGCTTTTCTTCTGTCTAAACACTAAAAATAAAGAAACACTAACAGGATAATAGATAATTTCAACCCGGAGCAGGTAAAACGTTTCATAAATTCATGACAATAAAAAAGTCATCGGGCAAAACTAGCATGTATGAAATCGGAAACGGTCTTTTCGGTTAACCACATGCAATTACACTAATTGGTCATCTGTTTTAGTTGTTACGCGGAAAACGATACGTCTTATTTTCGATCGGGAGCGTTATCGCAAGGAGCGCCGCGGTGTCAGCCTATGCGAGGCGGAATCTCTAGGTATTGAACTTTACACGTACAAGGACAAAATCTAGTTGTTTGCGCTGAGACAATTCTATTTTTGTTCGTAATAACTGTGCGCGCAGTTCTTTTGTCTTCGGCTCCGCCAGAGCTTTTTGACTGTATGCACGATTATCGATGTGCTTTGCTGACTAACTTCTGCTGAACTCAAGACATAACCTGTGGTAACTTACGAATCGGTGGTAACTTACGAACGTATAAAATTTTGACATTTCATAAGAACGCGCATGCGTCCGTGTTAACGAATATATTTTTGATTTGACTTGATTTGATAACTAATGTCCGCCGTAACACTGCAGCCTGGCACCTTGGTCCATTCTGCGGGCAAGGGCCGAGTTTCCTATCGAAGAAATCGAAATGTTCCTTTTCAGCCGCTCTTGAGTCTGGGTTATTTTTTACCTTCCACTAATGAATTGTGTCAAGAACACAGTCATGGTGTAATAGTTCCGACACAAAGCGATGGTACACTAGCGTGTAAGTAAGACCTCATTGACTCAACAGGTAAAACGCTAAAGATAGCTCCGTCAAACCCGATTTACCAGCAACAGGACATTTGTGAATTTTGTATTTAGTTCAGAATCGGATGAAACTTAATGACCCGCAAGTGGGGCTTGGTATTTCACCGCTGGCCCTATGAGGAAGCCCAATGCGGTATTTCTCTGCGTGATAGAGTTCGCAATGAAGGCATCCGCAAGAAAACAAAAATAACTGACATAGCTAAGAGAATTAGTGGCTATGGGCCGGCTATTCAAGTCGATGAACCAATAGCCGATGGAGAAGTGAGGTCCTTTAGTGGCAGCCTTATATTGGCTATCGCAGTGGAGGATGACCTCCAACTAGGTGGAGTGACGACCATGTGCAATATGCGGGAAGCCGATGGATGCAGGTGGCTCAGGATCGTGCTTCGTGGCGGTATGTGGGGGAGGCCTTTGTTCAGCAGTGGATTAAATAGGCTGAAATGATGATGATGATTGTTCCCTGAAAGTTTGATACTCTTTCCTTCTTCATATTTAAATATTACATTCATTATTCCTCGCGTTAAAGATACTAAATTTGTAGTTATTAACTTAATAAGTAAATACCTACGAGTATATATCCCTACTTAATATTATAAATGTGAATGTAAGTCTGTTTGTTTCTTTCACGCCAAAACTACTGAACCGTTTATCATGAAACTTTGTACACATATTCTTAAAGGTATTAAAAAGGACATAGGATTCTTTAAAAAAAAAGATATTTATTTAAGGGCTGCAACTCGAGCGAAGCCGCGGGCACAGCTAGTAGTTATAAAAGTACGCACGAAACTACATAAATATATTTAAATTATTTATCACGGTGTTAATAATTTATAATTGAGAAACGGTCGAAGAACGAAAATTGCGACTTCATATTTAAAGAGAAAAGACCAAAGCCATGAGACACAAGTTGAAGTTTTTTATTCCCTTACAGACTACTATCAGAAAATATGGACTAGATCAACGTATTCTTATACTCTTGAACTATGGAACAATGTTTTATCAACAAGCAAGGCTTTTATAACCTCAATTGGTATGGGTTAAATGATTATTTCGATTTATTTTAAAATTTTCCATTGAAAATATATAAATTGCAACCTCCAGCCGTGTAAGATTATATTGTATTGAAAACAGAAAAAATCTTACAATTTTGCAAAGCAGAAAAGCCTGAGCTCTATCTCATATACCAGCATTAGTCATTCCTCAAACTCTCTTCAATTTACAGAAACTATAATTGAACCCGACTAAATGCACTAGACGAGATCTTAATTCAATAATATTGAAGAAATCTGAGCCCGTCAGTTTTGACTTATGTCAATATGGATCCGACACTTGGGTTAATTATGCATTTGGGTGGAAAAATTCGCCCGAGGTGACCTTCTACGTTTCATGAGCTGGTGGGGTCTGCCGTATATAGACATAACACACTCAGTTTTTCAAACCGATTGAGGTAGCTCAAGAAACTCAACTATATCGAGGTAGGGTATGCATAAGTGATACTAAGTAACCTACAAATGCACAAAGAAGAAAATTAAGCATGCATATCCATCGCCGAAAATCTTGCTGCAATTCAAATAAGTAAGATAAAAAATAATTAAGCAATCTTGTTAATAATTGTAAGGAATTCAATTAGAGACAGGCAAGTAAATTGTATTATGATTATTTACGAGTATCATATAATTTGATAAATACGCATGCACTATCTAATTAAATGAATTATTTGATGTTTTACAAAGCACATGTAATAGAACTGAAATCGGTTTGAAAATTTGATAGAGCTCACATGAAATACGGGAAATGGACATCAGATTTAATTTTAAGTACCGGTTGATGTTTTTATGGAACACTTGTTAGTAGAACCGTAGCTTTTTTTATTTAACGGTAAAATAAAAAAAGAATATATATTGAAAAGCATCTTTACTTCTTAAAATATCTTCCCTTGACTTTTAGGAGGTTTTTTATCAATCATCAAATTAAGTTTTAAATTTCCGCGCCACTATCTTTTCAACATTAGTAATGTAACAGGACCGTCCTCTGTCGACTGCACACACCTATCTCAATTTGTCTATAAAAATGTTATCTTTTCTAAGAACGGAGTAATGCTGCTAACACAACACTTCGCATTCATTAAAGACTAATAAGTGACCGAAGAAAAACTCGTATAAACGGTACGCGTTGTCCTAAACGAGGTCATCCGTGGCAGTCTAACACAATTTTTGTGCAAATAATATTATCATTTGGCACGACCTTGCTCCCAGCTATCACCGAATTTTGCTAGTTCTAACGTCATAATTGATAACCGAGAATAGTGAATTAACGTTGAAAACTTACCCGAATTCGCGCCAATCCTGTCAGCACTCCACTTCACTACGCGAGGAGGGAACTTAATGGCGAAATTAAAAAAACAACAGTATGTATATTCGTGGAAATTAAAAAAAAAAATAAAACGAAACAACGCACGCGGAACTCGAGGCTCAATTCGAATTTCAAAACGTTTCGTTCATGTCAGCCGCGTAAGTGCAACGTCTGCCCGCGTAGTGTTGCGAACGGCGTGCTGCACATCGCGCGGTCGCCGGCAGTCGCCGACTGGCGGCGCGCACGCACGCACGCACGCCCCCCCGCGCGCCCCGCGCCGCCGAAAATGCGCCGCGTAAAAATACGGCGGGAGGGGGCGCGTAAAAACTGAAGGGGTGCTCCGCGCTCCTGGCGCGAGGCTGTATGCTAATTAGGGCTGTGACGGATACGTTTCCGCGGGCACGGGGTTGCGTTTCGCGTCTTTTCGCGGGGATTTCAATGAATTTGTGCCAGTCTATGGCAAACGACGATGTTTTAAAGATCTCAAATTACGATGTTCAAAATCGAAGCCGGCGCACATTACTTGAATGAGATAGAAATAATACTACGTGCTGTTTGAATAAACATTCAAATGGGAATGAAAAAGATTCCGAAAATTCTCCGGGAAAACATTAACAAGCGCTCCGCCGTTCCGTACCGCGCTTCCGCGGCGGAGTTTCCCTTTCGCCTCCTAAACAAGCACTCGCGCAACAGCCCTATGCTAATCCATCGTACACTCGCCCTTTTTTCCGGGGCCGAGGGGGGGTGGGGGGGGATGCAATTAAAAAGCCGCGCGTGCGTGGGGGACGCGATTAGGACGGAGACGGAGAACGGAATGAGTCTGTCACCGTTTTTTACTTTTTTCTAGGCCGCCTGTTCTATGTGCGATCTCTCCCCTTGCAGATTGGCGCGGAATCGATGAGCGTCTGGACCCCCGATGTGATTACCGCTCCCGATCTGTTGTTTTATCCTTTTATTTCCCGCCGCTCGATTCGCCCCGCTGCAGCATCCGAAAGGATCGGAGACTGGGAAAAGTGAGCATTAGAAAATCACCGGGTCTCAGAAATCGGCGGGGGCGAACGAGCCCTGCGTATGACTAGACAATCGGCGGCTGCCTTTTTTTCATTTTTTTTTTCGCTCTTAAAAAAGGAACTCGGTCGTAGCCGTCGCACCAGCGTGTGGTGAGACAATCGAGGTTTTTTCGAAAAAGGAACGCTGTCTAAACGTTTATAAACTGTATAGCTGTCGCACTCCCATCGAAAGCAAAGTTATAAGAGTATTTCGAAAAAGGAACGCGGCCGATCATTTTAGAAACGAGACTAGCTAGCGGCTGTCGGTTGGAGTTTAGCAAAACCGCTTTGGAGAGTCGAATGTGAATGGCACAATGGCGGGATCCGTCGTAGACAGGGGCGTTGCAGAGCCGAGCCGCGGCTCGAGCGCCTCACCAGCTACGGCCTGCAGGGCGCCGAGCCCGCGTAACCGACGCGATAGCGCGCGCTTTTTGTTTTTTTTTTTTAAACGGCGCACTGAGCTCTCGCGGCATTGACCGTCACGGTCGTTCGAATTTTGAAAGACGACAAAAATATGATGGAAGCGATTTAGCGCTTTTTGATATTATTTATATGCTTTCATACGTATGATATTTTTAACTTTAGGTTAGTAAACTTTTAGATTCTTTTTCAGGTAATTTAGACACTTTGTACATTTGAAAATTAAAAAGTAAACGTGAAATTAAAAGAAGTAAATGAATGCATTCGTAATTTTGGGAGGAGTATTAAAGTAATAGTTGGCAATAGGAAGTATGAAAGCATTTCTATAATTTTATTTTTAACAGAAAATTCCACAAAGATACGACGATATCTTTATTATGACTTTGTGTTATAGACGACTGTCGATAAATCAACAGTTATTATAAATAGGTACAATGATATTAAAGACACGCCTGCTACATAGAGGAGTGGGCACAGATAATCAACAGTTTTTTTTTGGGTCAAAGCTTTATGTTTAATGTTACTGGCATGTCAGTGTAGATGCAGATTTAGGAGAGAGGATGAAAAGGAGCTTTTGTAGATTTGTAGTATAAGATGTAATAACTGCATTCTCTTTGGGTACGGACAAAGAAGCTATTTAGTATACGAAAATTAAATTGAAGTAATAGTGCTTTTTTAATGTAAATCGACATGTTAATAACCGCGACTGGGCTAAGAATTTTTATTTTAAGTTTAATGAACAAAGAGAGTCGCTTGTAACTAGAATTTAAAATTTTTAGAGATACAAACGTGTTCAAAAACTTACGCGTTGTTCGGATCGAGATTATATTTAATTAAAATTAAGAAAAGATCTCCTCAGAAATAATAAAGGCGATAGTTGTGTCGCAAATAAATGACATTTTGCGTTATTAGGATTTCATAAGAGCAGCGCAAGTGATAAAAATAATTGATCGCGCTTCTGTGTCATGTCTGCAAAATAAGAAACGTATTCATTTACTGATTACGTATTCATATCGGAATCGAATCCTTAACCCGTTTAAAGGGTGGAATAATTAATTCCGATATACCACCCATTTTTATCGCAATTGAGATGAGTAAAAAAATTAATCTACAAGATTTCATTGGAAACTGAACTACGAATAATCTCTCTATATATATTTATATATAATTCTACTGTACGTGTGTACCACTAAACTCCTCCTAAACGGCTGGACCGATTTTAATGAAATATTTGGTGATGTCTTGTGGTTTATAATTTCTAAGTTTTCCATTTAAATTAATGAGTATCATATATATTTTAGAAAGGTTAAGATGTGTAAATTATCAATGGGTTACTAAGTATTTAAGCAAGATATTTTTCTACATTAAAAAAAATAGTTGTGAAGCAATTTTAATAATTTTCTAATAGGGAGGGGTTGTTTTTTGTTGCCGAAAGCTACCGAAGCTGAGTTTTTATCATTTTTGTATTCCTTAATTGTTCCGAATTCCAAAGAATTAAAAAAAAAACTTCGTCTTTTTAAGCTATAGGCATAAGTGTCCACTGAGGTAATATTTTATCAAAACGAATTTTACGTTTTATCGTAATATTTCACTAGTTATGGCTTTATTTATTACTTTATATCAAAGTTCAATATAGGTTTTTACTTTTTCTTTGCGGTGAACTAAACTATGATAAGAATATTAGTGGGTAGTTTTCCAATCAGTTGCGGTAATTTTATCGGCTAAAAGAAGGTATTCTTTTCTATGAGAACATTATGTTATCAGTTTTCTCATTGGGTTTGCACAAATATTAAAGCTAGGCTATATATCTCGAGTTTTTTTAGCATTTTCAGCAAAGTATACAGATACTTCTTTTACGTAACTGTTGAAAATATAAAAATGAATGGATATGGTTGTATTCGCCGCGATATATGTTCTTGCTTTTAATAAGCGGCAAAAGTACTGAGGATCTTCAAAAATATTCAATATATAATTTTCATTTATCGGCAACAGATGTGAATACAGTGATATAAACCGAACCATAAATGGGCAAATGCCCAAAGAAAACTTGTCCGGTTTGAGAGTCAAAGTGCCGCCTGGTTGATCAGTTAGTTTAGAGTATCGTTAGGTTCATACAGGGTTTCCACTTCTGAAGGTTCTGTATACACTTCTGGAGATCCAGGTAGACCCAGTAAGCCTTATGATTAGTAGGTCAGAAAATATAAAAAAACGAGGAAACATGGTTTAAGATCTATTTCTGAAAATGACGAGGCTTCGATTGTATTTTGAGAAATACAGCTCAGGAGAAGATAAAGACAATTGTACAAATCATCTTGAAGAATTCTGATGCATCGTCCTGGTTTAACAAATATTTTTTTTATTATCTTCATTCTATGGGGTTTTGGTATTGTTTAGCAAAGAAGAGGCATTGAATGTGCATATTGCCATAGATTCATCTAAAGCCCAATACAGTTACCTGAGGCTGAGACTTATTGAAAAGGGTTTGACTTCTGTATTTCCTTCATACCAAACTTTGGGGTGATGCAAAGAAGCATTGCTATCCATCCGCTGTATGCATCAAGGGTGCTGTAACAACAGGCCTGGGTATATAAGCGCGGGCAGTTCCGTCGGTGGGAGCAACAGGTCAATCGTTGCTCTTAGCCTTAGAGGCGAATATGGCCGCTTTGTGGAGGCTGGCAACGTGTGTGGAAGTGTGCGTACACGAGCGCGTGTTTTTCTCTTTTCTCATGTGATACTAGCGTCCCACCCTGGCTACGCACGGGTGTAATGTATTATACATATAAACCTTCCTCTTGAATCACTATATCTAGTGAAAAAAACCGCATCAAGCTCCGTTGTTTGCTCCGCGTAGTTTTAAAGATCTAAGCATACATAGGGACAGACGGACAGCGGGACGACTTTGTTTTATACTATGTAGTGGTGGCAAGCGAGCTGGCGGTTCACCTGGTGTTAAGTGATGGCTTCGGCTACTGACGACAACGCAGAAGTAAAACACTTCCACTTAACGCCAGTCTTCTGTGCGGTCGTGGTACTTACCCGGACGGACCTGCCCATTCGTGCAACAGAGAAGATTGTGGCGTGGTTCTACCACAGTTAAAATGAGTAGTTTGGACATGCAAAACTAAGGGCCATTATTATTATCGCTCGCTTATTAGGACTGTTGCTTACTTATTGGTTGTATTTGTCCTACGTTGTGAAAATATGACGTACGGTATGGATCATGGGTCGAATACAAGCGGTACACTGATGACAGTATTAACACAAGCAACAGATTTTTTTATTGTAAGAAGATGCCAAGAGAGCTGGTGTTTCACCTGATGTTAAGTGACAACCGCCGCTTATGGACATTTACAACACCCATAGGGTTGCAGATGCGTTGCCACCTGTAAATAAAGTGGGCCCCGGTCACCTCACTCAGTCGAAACGCAAAGTGTAACACTTCCATTTTACCCCATACTATGGAAAACGTTAGAGCAGCTGCAAATCAAAAATGGTTTGTAGCAATGTGGCTACTGACATAATTTTATTAGAAGTTTAAGAACCAAACTAAACTATAATATAATATATATAAAATATATATTATATAAATTTATAGTTTTGACGTACCTACGCCCTTATAAAGCCTGTCCACTTGATCACTTTCAAATTGATTTTAATGTTGAACTTTGTAGGAATAGATATAAAGTGTAATATACATTTTTGCAAACCTCATTTTCTAAAGATTCGTCGGTGTCGTTAAAATAATAATAAAATAAAATGAAGTGAATAATTTTTATTTTTTAAGTTCATCGAGACGTGGTAGTTACCCACGTAAAGCGGGGGCTTACATTAAATTTTATTGTGTTAATGTTGATTTGTAGCCTAGTTATTCGTAAAAATCATCCGAAAAAAAATCAGCTTAGGATATTTGGGATTTTAGAAGTGATTATTAAAAATGTGTAAGTCAGAAAAAGGAAAAACGCTATCTATTGTGGCTTCAAATGTAGACTATTTACATGAATAGTGCGGTATGTTTTGTAATTAACTAAGACTTGATTAAGAACTTACTTATTGTATATATTAACGAATTAACTTAGGAATTCATTGACGTTAGAGCGTTTATCTTGTATGCAACCATGATGCGTGGGAAAAATTCAATCAACGAGACGCAACCCTAATATTTCAAGTAGTATATGACCGGTCTCCTGAGGCCGCGGTTCTTCCCTGGGACCTGCCTATTCCTGCAACAGCGAAGACTGCCGCGTGGCCGTAAAGAGTAAAGCTAAAGAAGCTGCTAAATTATGCGGTGAAATTGATCGGGTTGGTTTGCGCTCTTAAACCGACTTCAAACCGAAATTAAGAAACATTGTTGATACTTATAACATTTGAGGATTGCCCTCGACTTCTCTGGGATGCCATCGTCAGATCTCCGGGTTTCCTTATCATGGTACCACCTTTGGGATATCTCCTTTCCAACAAAAAAGAATGATCAAAATCGGTTCATAAACGACGAAGTTATCCGCGAACACATAAAAAAAATATATATACGGTCGAATTGAGAAACCTCCTCCTTTTTGAAGTCGGTTAAAAAGTCGTGGGTTCGATTATCTCTTCCGTGTATGGATGTCGCTACAGGCTACGTTACAGGTTCTAAAGTGATAGATCTTTTTTCAACAACAGGTCAGTGACAGTGATGTCTATCTTTACTTAAAGATCTTAAGTTATTACACCGTGATTATCATGTTTCACATAAAATTAACTTATTATATACTCTCATTTATATGGAACATGTATATATAATTGGAGTATGTAATAAGTTAATTTTAACGCCTGAAATAAAGTTCTAGTTGTGTAGATATAAAGTGAAACCGAGTAGCCAAGACGTTTAAACAGTAAGCTTTCTGAGGACTTATTAATGTTTTTAAGTGTTTAATTAAGAAAGCCGTTTCGTATATTAAATACTTGTAATTCAAGGCATTGTAAAAAAACACTTTTATGTCTATGAATAAAAATGTATCTCACTTTTTTTTATTTTTAACAATTGTACTTTTTTTCAGCCTTCGTGGCAATGTTTCCCTAAAATAGTACAACCATAGTCTGAATTAAGGGCTTTTGGGATAGACATTTGGCATAGAGTACATTTGTTAATAACTACCGAAGTAAAAAAATTAAACGCGGCTCTAACTCTTACGTAATGGTCAATATAAATTTGTGAAGTACAGTGACATATTTAAGACTTATTATAGTTATATTTCCGTGATTTCCTGATCTTATTATGTGTCAGACTAATCTAATGACTTAATTTTTTTATTAAAATAAATAAAAGTCACCAAAATAAAGTTATCGTCTTAAAATCGAGTCAGAAATTGTAACGCGACATTGCATAAATTGCAACGTAAATGTGTATAAAAAAAAACCTCACTGCATTTCTTTGGGCCGCTGAATGATTTTGTCACTGGCACCTTGAGTAGCAACGGTTAGGCGGTGAACTCTGATTATTTATGCAGAGCGATCTAATGCCGAGCTCCGCTGACGTGTGCAGAACAGCTAGACCCTTGCACCGCTAAAGCGTCGAACAAGCGATTACCATCATAATGGGACAATTGAAGGGTCACCGTGCTCGAGAGACAAATCGGAATGCCAACTGGTCCGAAACACAATCAAACTATTTATAAGCTGACGCACGAAATAAAAAAAAACTTTCATTTAAAAATCGAACGATTTAATTCTTGAATCGAAAAAAAAATCCAATCCCTGTCTATTCATATTTATATATCCCCGTTTTATTCAAATAAAAATTCTCGATTAGAAAATGTTTCTTTTTTTTCGTCGTCTATTTTTCCTGCCGGCCAGCGGCGACTTACCTCGTTCCCGGCCGCCCCGCGCTCGCCGTCGCAACGCAACAAAAACAATCGACGGAACATCAACAAATACACTACAAGTCAATGTCCGGTAACGCGACGCCAGCTGACAAACAAACCGGTGCAGTGGCGGCGCACCGACCGCGAGGGAAAGATGTGGCGGCGGAGAAAAACGGTCTCGAATTCGAAAAAAGAAGCGGGGGGCGCGGGAAAAAAAGGCGACAAAACGGCGCGAAAAGCCGTGCGTGGAGCGAGCGACGGTCCGGCCAATCCGTCACGCGACCGCTCCGTCCACACACGCACGTGAGAAACTTCGGGCCGTAGTTCGCGTTCTAAACTTTCGGCCCGCACGCGTCCGGATGCTCCGACCGCGGGCGCCGCGACTGAGGCCCGATAATTCCAAATTCGAATTGTTTCTAATTTCGCGTAACTTTTTTCTTTTCCGGAGCGCGGGCGCTTTTTTTTTCTATCTCGCCCTCGCGGTGGCCAGTATCGGAAGCGTCCACCCGTCCGGTCGGGTCCGGCGGGTCTGCAATATTAACGCGCCGAGCGTCCACCTTTTGTAATGAAACGTTCACACATGCTTCCGCATTACCGTACCGATGCCATCAATAATGAAGCCGGGCGGGTAAAAAACAAAACCGGCCACCACTCCCGTCGAGGCGCCCGCCGACACTACAGCCTCCTCGTCAAAGATCAGAATTGCATATCTGGGTTGCGTTAATGAGAGGGGTGGGGGCGCGAGGTGGTGGGGGGGTGGCGGGGCCAGCGGTGCGGGAGGGGGACGCTCGAAAAAGTGGCACCGCTCGCGCGCGAATATAAATTCATCGCCAAAAAATCATTACGCGGGGGGTGGTATTACGGGGGCCGCGCGGAGTTCGGTACGTATAGTTTCCGAGATGGGGCGCCCGCCGCACGGAGCGCCGCGGCGGGCGGTGGCCGCGCCTTTACTGGTGCGACGTCTCCAGACGATGCGAATGCACCGTCAACTATCACGCATGCGAGCTGCACGCTTGGGCCGAGACCGCAACGTCTCCGCGTCCGTTCGCGGATTGCCCGGCCCGGCCGGATTAGATCTAACACACTGCGCTTACGATCGCGCCAGTGCGTGTAGCTGAGTGCGGGGGGCACAATCCGAATTCGCAGCGTACACTCGGGCCAAGCGGCACGAATTAGACACGGTTATTTCGCAATTAACAATCGGCATATTAAAAACAATTTGAATTTACAATCGACCGAAAGCTGTATTGAACGTGGACATTGGAAATTGCACATCCTTATTTAATTATTATAAAACACAATTCCATCAGCAAATATAGAATAAATGCAAAGACTCGTATAAAATTACGAATAAGAACTGTATACAGCCTTAAAGATTTAATAATACACGTGACACTTATGAAAATACTTAAACATACTGGCATTGTTGCATGTCGAGCGCGAAATTTAAAAAAAATGCGCGACCACAACACTTTCCCGCCATTTCGTACGACGTAACACACCCGTGACTGACTGTCTTCGATATTAAATCTAAAAGAGAGCAAAAAAATAACGCCAGAATTCCCTCCAAACTACACATTAAGGTAATGCGATCGACTGTACTTTAAACACTCACACAAGTATAATGTTAAAAATGAATTACCAACACAGGCCCCACTGCCTCCCCGCTACACTCATTTTCATTTCGATGTTTTTGGGTTTTTGCGCAGATGGGGGGGCAGGGGGGGCCGCCCCACCCCGCGTCGGTGCCACCCTCGCCCTATGAAAATAGGATATATTTTTATGTTTTATTTGCCGGAAGCCCGTAGCTTAGTTGCATGTTTATTAGAACTTTTTATTAGTAGGAACAATACGGAGCGAGAGATTTTTTCCGCTTCCCGCCGGCACGCGCTCCGCCGCGGATGATTTGTCGACTCGCCTATCGGTCGGAGTCACGGAACGCTCGCCTCTTGATTGGGTCCCGGGTTCGATTCGTGGCGTTGTACCGTCGCACGACTCGGGCGTGACGTCATCGCGGGGATACGAAATTGTCCTGAGGTTTCAGTTCGTGACGAGTGAACGTAGACAATAGAGTGGCCTCACGGAAGCTTACGATAAACGCTCCATTCCCGTGGAATTTATTCAAAAATATCTTGAGATGTTTAGCTGGGTTAATTTGATATTTTCGTCTTGATTATTAGACTAATTCCACTCGCCCTTATACTCGTATATTAATGTTTGCTTAAGGTTAATAGATTAGTATTCGTACTAAAGCAAATCAAAGTAGTGAAATGTTCGTCTGTAGAATGCCACTCAAAGGAGATTTGTACATGAACGCTAAAGAAATAAGGTTCATCGAATCTGAGTTAAGATGTCGCTAAGGCCCCTTAAAACCTTGGCAAGGGTTGATTTGGTCACAGCTAATATTATTAATTAACTATAAATTTACAACACCTAGAATATATACTTACATAGATATATCTTTTTTTATTTCATTGTAAATTTAATTGTGAGGCCGTGCAACATTCTTCGCTGTTGCACGAATGGGCAGGTCCGTCCGGGGAAGTACCACGACCTCACAGAATATCGGCGTGAAATGGAAGTGTTGTAATTCTGCGTGACGTCAGGTGCTACGTCACAGCCGGGACCCACTTTATTAAAGAGGTGGCAACGGAGTGGCAAGTCCTGCGGGTGTCAATGTCAAGGTGCAAATGTCCATGGATGGCGGTTATAACTTAACTTCAGTTGAACCGCCGGCCGGCTTGCAATCTTCTTACATAAACAAAAATTAAGTAACTCGATAAAACTTTAATGTTCTAAACCATATTATTATTATTTTTATGCGAAAAGTTGTCAAACGAATAGACGGTTCGCCTGATGTTAAGTGAATACCGCCGCCCATGGACATCTGCCACACCCGAGTTACAGATGCGTTGACAACCTTTTGAAAATTGGGCTCCATTACGCGTCAATGTTCGAAAACATTGCTTCATCTGACAAATTTTGATGAAATAAATAAATGACTTATTAATGTAATGAAATGCCTATGAGTATACGCTTATGTGTAATCTCATGTGATACTCTAATTACAATAGTGTAAGTTTTAACACATCAAATGTAAGGACGAAATTTCCTCGCAACGAAAACGTCTCGGCGCAAAACCTTATTTACACTTCCGTAAGGGAAAGGTAAGTGACGAATTCGGGGCACGGAGGAATCTCGCCCGAGTTTTAATCTCGCGAAAGGATTGTAATTAGTGCCGAGTGTAACTGTAAATTAAAAGATGTCCAGCCGGGGCTACAGACGCTGGGAGAGATCTCGCAGTCGGCGAGACGGGCGCCGCGTGGCAACACCGAATCCAATTCGGCTACGCGTTTTAAGATGCGATTGCATTCTTCACTACGTAGTTTAAAACAAAGTCATCCCGCTATCTGTCTGACCTATCCTTAGATCTTTAAAACTACGCAACGGATCTTGATGCGGTGTTTTTACTAGATAGATTGATTCAAGAGGAAGGTTTATATGTATATATTCATCAATTATAGTTACCGATAAAAATCTTATCCTGCGAAACTCGTGGTATCCGACCAAAGCGAGACTTTATCTTTAATTATTCCAGTACATCACTATTAACAATTCATATTATCGAAGAAATGAAATTAATTGATTCACACCCATAAATACTTACGTCTTTTATTTTTGGTAACGTAGGCAGAATTTTTTAACTTCCGATACAAATATAGACTGTTTCATTCGAAATAATCGAATAACTTTTACATATTTTTATGGGATGTGATATACTTTAGAGTGTCGATTTATAAAATTGCTTTGAAATTACTAATAACTATAGTGACTGATATATTTGTTGTAATTGGAAATCTACCTGACATTTATTTTATTTACGTTATAATATATGAAATAAATAATTATATATAAAAATAGATAATTTAATACTAACGACTTCCTATAATTATAAAAGTAAATTGGTTTTACTAAATAATTGCGTTTTATTTTTAGTATTAATACCGGATAACCGCAATACGTGTAGCATTCATGATCAAGGAACTGACTGAGGTATCTAAATATAATTATTAACTCTTAACTCATTAACTCATTAACTCTTGTAATTTTTATAAATTATTAATTCTGGGGACAAAATATTATGTTGCGTTGTTGATATGTCTCGTTTCGAATAATAATATACGTATACCTAAATCTAATTTTATGTAGGAAATATATCTTCCTATTTAATCAATAGTCAATAATCTCCATTGACCAAAAGATTGTCAATAAAGGCAAAAAGTTAAGAAAAACATTCTCATCAAACCAACAACTTGCGTTATAACAAAGAATGCGGCTCCATCTAAAATAACTCCCGGAAAGCGCGCAGAAGCTACGCCGCGCGGCGCGTAGCGCCGAGCTACGCTTAAGGCCGCTACGGATCTCTTTACTCAGATATCGATAACTCTTGATACAGACAGAAAAGTTGTATGTTTTTCTGCTTGAAGCAGAAGATAATAGAATCTTATGTTGACGGGATAAGTTAACATATTTAGTGTCTTCGAGCATAAACTGATCTGATTTTATATTTGACTGAATACCGTGACGATAGTGCAAATAAGTGTGCTAACGAAGTAAATTCTAGTAGCTGTAGATGAACTTATGATGATATATCTAATAATACCTTGAAACGAGCAATTGTTGTATATATATAATCTGTATCTCGGAAGCGCCTCGATTTTTGAGCGAACGATTTCCTTGAAATATAGTGTGCAGGGGGTTTTTGGGACGGTAAATCGAACTAGCTACGCAATGAAAAACTGTTACAATATAATTAGAATACGAAGGTAAATTTCGATGCCATCTACAAGGTTATAATAGCTTGGGCGGTAAAACCAGAACACCCTAGTTCGTTTTTTTCCTTTTTTTTCAACTTCCTTCTTTGCGAGAGAAAAATCCGACCAAAGCTCGGTGATTCTGGTACTTTGTATATATATTTAGAGATATTTTAGTAGGAAATTATATATGATATACAAATATAAATCTAACATCGACCTCACAGAAGACCGGCGTAAAGTAGAAGTGTTACACTTCTGCGTTTCGTATTGTGAGTCAGGTAAATGTCCATGGGCGGCGGTTATCACTTAACATCGAGTGGAGCGCCAGCTCGAGAGCGCTTCCCAAAAATATATAAATCTGACATTTGGAATTGTATAAATATATTCTAGTTAACTGTTATGTTGCATGCAACTTTAACCCACTGATGTTTGTTTGCTTTAATTAAAGATTTCAGACTTGCATAGGTTACCTTTAATAACAGGAGCACAATAACTTTCAGTTAGCATAATAGTTCTGATATTACCTTACCATTTGTAGCTCTTACACGGGTTTTAAAAGTTAAAAGTTTTCGCACTTTAACTGTAACCTAGCCCATACTTTTAATGGTTGTCAACGCATCAGCAACGCAACGGGTGTTGCGGATGTCCAAGGGCGGCGGTATTCATTTAACATCAGGCGAATCACCTACTCACTTGACAACTTTTCAAATAAAAAAAATATATATTATTACTTTTTCAAAAGTATACGCTTCGATCATCATCATCATCATTGGAAACATTAAATCAATAAAGTTATATACAAACAGTATCCGATAAAATCGCATATTCTTGACATACGAAATATAAGTTTGTTTATAACACAAAGATATCATTCAATACAACCATCTGGTCACCTCGAATCAGACACTTCTACATGAACAATAACCGAAATATGCGCATAAATATTCACCATCTAAGGCGGCGAGTACTGTTAAGAATAGATTGGTTTCCAATCAGAGGTTTTGTTGTCGAAGTCAGGATAACACCGTGCCAAGAACGCCAAATAACTCATACTCAAACAAATCAAAAGGATCGGGCCTTTGGAACGTCACACGCAATACGCAGTTGAACACAGGGACGAGCGGAACCGGTCGCCGCAACTAGTCGACGACAAAAAGAGATAAACGCATCGGATATGAGGAGCAGTCATTTTTCCACCAATCGGGGAATTATTGGAAAAACTAGCAAATGAATTTATTATGGCGACCCGTGGAGTGCCACCCCGTTCCACCCCACCACCCCCCGGGCGTATTATTTTATACTTATTATGACGATATCACATGACGCTTTTAAGCCGATGTATACAATTGCGAAGGATCACTGGTTAACACGCGCTAACCTTTCATTTAATTAACTACTTGCGTCAGAAGATTATAAAAATGTGCATATGCTTAAGACATTAAAACTATTGAGGTAGGATTTTTTTTATGTGAGAAGGTGGCTCACCTGATGTTAAATTGACATTTGCACCAACCGTACACGGTTGCAGTTGCCACCTTTTAATAAAGTTTGCCCCGGCTACCGCACTCACCGGACGAAAAGAAGAAGTGAAACACTTAATTCACGCCAATCTTCTACGAGGCCGTGGTAATTACCGGATGAAGCTGCCCAATCGTGCAAACAATAAACAGTATGTGGTGACCTACCACAGTCGCTAACGATTGAGCGAACCCGATAAGTGCAAAACAAAACAGTGATTGCTTAGTTGGATCCTGAATCGATGGCCGAGAGTGAGATGTCCGCACATGTAACTTTTTCTCTACCCTCCAATGGGAATGAACCTGGGAATAGTACGCTGGTCGATATTCCCGGCAACGAGCCACCGGTATCTCATAAGTATCCTCTCGCTAGCTTTCCCCGCGCGGTAGGCAGAATGTCCGAAGACGTCGAGAAACTCAGACGTTAGTTGTGACATTGAATTATCTCAAAATCGAAAATGCACTTACCTCGTAAAGTATGCCGGGAAATCTGTAACAGATAAAAAAAGCAACTTAGTAATCTATGTAACAGCGATAGATTTCAATAAATATGCTCTTTCACCACGTTAGAGTGGACATAAAATTTATTTTAGTCACCACTATCCGTTACTTGCCCAGATATATGTCAACTATTCATCTTCAGTGAAAGTTCAGTAATTCTCAAGTCTTCAAATAATATTCTTTTTTCTCTGCAGCATTCTCTACCAGTCAACCACCTGTTTGACTGTTAGTTGACCCTAGTGACAGTATGCTCCAGGCATTAAATCCATCAACACAGAATATATGAGTAGAAGTTAGCGAAATAAATAAATATATTTATCCAACGCATTGTAAGTTAATAAAACAGCCTTTTTACTGCGTTATTTGCAAAATAATTCCCTTTAAAATTTCACATTACAACAATAGTAGTCGGTACAAAAAGGTAAAACAAGTGTAAGACATAAATTGACGCATTTCCAGTTTTGCATAAAGATGTGAGATAAAGAAAATAATGTTATCGAACCGAAACTTGGCAATGTATCTCGTTTCACGAATGAATTATACCGAAGCACAAATTCATACTATGGTGATATCGATTCGGCCAAATTTAGAAAGTAGTTGACTAAATTTGGCCCACGACTGTGCGTCATATTGGAGTTATAAACAACTTCTTTGGCTTTCACAAGACCTACCTTAAACGATTACTGATATGACTGTTTAGCAATTTATGATGCAGGTTGCCATTTAGAATAACTAGTCTGAAAGACACTATATTATATTATACTTAAGTCGGTAATTATAATCAATGCAATGACAATATTTCAAACTTAACAAGAATGAAACGAATTGACAATATATTGTTCGTGTCGCTTACGTACGGTTCAACTAGAGATCAATTAAATATTTAAGATAAAAAGTTTTAAAAGTAACTCACAATTTAGGGCTTGAAAATTAAAATACAGAAAATAGCATTAACCGGTTATGGCAGGCCGTGTAATGTTAAAAGACGTACTTTACACCACATATGTATCAGTTGCATTGTTATAATTTCAAATCTTTTTGGTAGTCAAGAGGCAAAACAATTGGAAACTGTTTATTTTTAAAACCAATCACATAATGGGAAGCAATGGACATGTAATGGACAGGGATGCGTGGAAATGACACTTGCTCTGCACTTGCAAGTAACCTGGCTGCTTCTAATTTTATACTTAAATACTTTTGTTATATAATATAATGAAAAAAAGGTTTTTGAAGTTCAATAAGAGCTTAATATAAGCCTATATTGAAAAAAGAAATTTTGACCTTAACTTTGAACAAATGGCGAAACGATGTAGCCTAATTATTCAACTTAACAATAGCCTTTTAATAAAGTGGGCCCCAGCTACCTCACTCGCCAGTCGAAACGCAGTAGTGCAACACTTCCACATCACGCCAGTCTTCTGTGAGGTGGTGCTACTTACCCGGACGGACCTGCCCACTCGTGCAACAGCGAAAACTGTTGCGTGGCCGAACTAGTCCGTATAGTTTGGTCGCGATAATCCAATTCCTATTCGACATCGCATGTCCAATGCCGGTGCCGAATTCTCCTTTGTCTAAGTTGACACAACTGTTCGATTCTAATAGACTTGGCGTTGTTCTATTTGCACAGATGTGACGGACTGTCTCACGCGTTACATAAAAACGTTTTACAAAGATACTGTAATATTAGGTATCTAGTGCAAAACTTTGTATAACATATTAAATTGATGAATTAATATAGGTCAGATGGTTTGAGGTCTGTCTATTTTCAGAAATGACGGTACATCTAAATTTGACGACGTCAATGTTAACCCTGGTTACCGTCAGCTTTATTTTCGTTTTATTATTCGTTTGTACTTATCATTGTAATAATAAATAACAAAATATTTTCAGGACATACTTTTAACGCGTTATCAAGTGGAAAAACTAAGCAAAGCTAGACTGAAAACTTATAATAATAATTAAAAGTGCTTTTCTTTTGTAAAAAGAAATACGTTACGCCGTTGCCAAGCTAATGGCTTCGGCGTCGGGGGTCGTGGGTTGGATTCCCACACGGGACAAGTATTCGTGTGACCCACAGATAATTGTTCCGAATCTGAGTGTTTGTTTCCCAAGGAGGTTGGTCAGGCAGCTGGTCATAAAAACATAGCCGAAACCACTTACAACATAATTCACATGTGCCGACAACACCCAGAGATAAGGGCAGGAGGATGATGATGACAGATGTTAAACACCAGTCCTATGTTCATCACACAGTACTTTTTATGTAATGAGGGTCGAACCCACAACATCTGGTGCAAGAAACTGGTACACTATCCACTACGCCGATCGGGTCACGTAATGTGTCAAGTTTTGCAGTGGCGGTGTGCCTAGGCCATTTAGTTCTAATATATTAACTGGTCCCCAAATATTAGATGGCAAGAAGCTATCTCTTGATTAGTTTTGAACTCAACACGAAAGAGCAACTGACACGCGATTGCTTTTTCGCGTTGAGTTAATAAAAAAAAACGGCCAAGTGCGCGTAGGAATTGTGCACCGTGTGTGGGTTCCGTACCACTATCTATAAAAACTGCGAAAAAATCATGTCTGTTGTATGGGAGCCCCACTTAAATATTTTTTTACTCTATTTTTTAGTTAATATATCTGATAAAAATACATCACCTGTGATAATTTCAACCGTCTAACTATCACGGTTCATGAGATACAGCCCGGTGATAGACGGACTGACGGACAGACAGACAGCGGAGTCTTAGCAATAGGGTCCCGTTTTACCCCTTTGGGTACGGTATCCTAAAAAGACTGTGGAATCCGTCAAATTATTTCACAAAACGAATGTCGTAATGTCGAAAAATTTATTCGTAATAATTGCCACCTCAAAAATATTAAACCGTTTCCGCGCAGTAAATGAAATGCAACAACTCCATAAGATTCCTCCAGTAGGAAGGTAAGTTAAACGGTTCTTCTTTTTCAACGATTTGAAATTGAAATGAAGAACAGAGCCTACGAGGCTCTGCTTTGCCCAGTCGGCGATCCGTTGTCGTTTTGTTTAAAGCACATTTCCATGACACAAGAATATTAAGCGTTGCAAGGAATTCTTGGAGTCATTGACGTATCCCGTAAGTTGCCTGACGAGTAAACAAGTACCGTAAGAGAAATATTTCATATATTAAAGTACTGCGTTACCCGTAAGTTGCTCTCAAACAACAAAGGTTAACTGAGAGAAAATGGTATTTAGCATTAAGTGCCCCTTGTACAAACTTATCGGTGCCATAAAGAATTTCAATTGTATGGCTTAGTGCGAGTAGCCGAGGAAATCACGGGACTCAGTTATGGATCGAAAACATTGATTACATTTAGATCATGCTGATTTTCTTATTAATGAAGATGTATGAAAAGTTAGTAAAATCGTAATTAATATCTCATCTATCATTTGACAACACAAGCAACAAAAACTTGGCATAATAATACATGTTTTCATTGTAAATATAGCTCGAACCAAATTAAACATACTAGCGACCCGCGTCAGCTTCGCACGGGTGCAACATAGATATTGAATTTCTTGGCTTTCCACTACTCTAATATACATGTACACTATATAAACCTGCCGCTAGAATCACTCTTTCTGAAAACCACATTAAAATCCGTTGCGTAGTTTAAAAGATCTCTAAGCTTACGAACATCGGGACCACTTTGTTTTGTACAATGTAAAGATAAACGAATGTACAATAAATGAATGAATGAATGAATGTAAATTTAAATAAATAATACAGCTAACGAATAATAAAGACACTTTGACAGGGTAGCGCCATGTGCCTGAACGGTTACTAGGTCTCGTACGCGGGAGAGAAGTTCCAAATGTTTAAAAAAATGTGTGTGTACTTATGTACGCACGTAAGAAGTAATTCTTCTTTAGCGTAACAAAAGAAAAGTAACTAAAAGTTTTATCCCCTGTTCCAGTACTGTGTGTTTGAGAAAAAGTCGTTAAATGCAATTGATAACGGTTTAAAATTACTTTGAGTTATAGATTAATGTCAAAAAGTTAGTAACATGGACGTCGACATCCGAACAATGATGTTCATTATAAGTCCGTAATTTTGTTTATCTCTTATAATTTTTAAAATTTTTCTTCATGCTGCAGTTTTCCATATAACAATAAAATAAAATAAAAATAAAAATTATTGCCACGCTGTATCGATTTTATTGGAGAAAATAGTTTAATAGGTAAGAGTAGGAGATGGGTATGTATTTATTATTACGTAAATATAAATATAACGATGCAATAATACGAAGAAATGAAACTGACGTGTATAGTGCTTCATTTATCATTTCACAAATAGTAAATAAATCACCGTACGTGACATAAGAATATTCTATGGCGTAATGTGATGAGAGAAAATCTGAAAAATAAAAGATTCCACTATTAAGACCGTAAACCGCTTCGTGAAATCACGAGCCTATCAACAGATTCGAAATGTTTCGAAACAATTATGAAACGTAATTCGCCGAGAAGAAATCATCGAAATGTAGAAACACGCGGAAGCCCATACGGAGACAATATGAAGACTCCAACGAACGTTGAAAGTGGAATTTAAATATGTAAGGAATTAGGAGACGGGGGCTTGGGGGTGTGGGGTGGGGCGGGGTGGCGCCGGGGGTTGGGGAAGGTTTTTCAAAACTAGAAAGAGATGAACACGCTTTAGTATCGCGATCTGAGCCGCGGAACGGAGTGGCGGCTCACATGAGGTGAAGTTAGAAGGATTAGGTCCGGAGATATACGTTACATACGTTACATAAGATCAAAAGCATAAGCAATGGAAAGTACGCTGTATTTTAAGAGTTGTGAGAAAAAAAGAGTTGCACACAAAACGGTGCAACAAAGAGTTATCAGCTTATTCCCAAATTTCCCAAAACATAACTTTGACAAGCAAGTGGGTTTAATTGTTACAATTTAAGACTTAATTAGCTGAAACACTAAGTCATCACTCGACTTAGTGACATACATTTGGTAACTAGTGGTAAATTGTTTTCTTATGCTTTTTAAAGTTACAATTAGCGTCCCGGGAAAGAGACATAAATAAATAAAAACTTTACATACATGTAATTTTCAAAAGACAGGCAATTTATATTTAAACAAAGATAAAGTTATGCGATTTTAACAATTTCTACCATTAGTTAGGGCACTACACAAATTGGAAGATTGGAAGAAGTTGGACGACGATATGTTTAGAATTATCTCTGTTCGCTAATGGCGTGTGTGGTCCACGCACGCGCTGTAATGAGTGCGCGCGGGGGGTGGGTAGTTAGACAATTTTACAACTGCGCCTCTCCGTTTTTTGGGAGACTCGCATCGCTAGATGTTCCGATAGATTATACGAGTCACAGACGCGAACTTTCCTTTTATACCTCACATAGACGATGTTACTCAAAATTCTTTCCCAATCAAAACTTATTTAAAATCGAGTTACGTAGAATGATCATATAGGCAATGTAAATATGTTCACCGTTTTTCGTATTTTCATAGTTTAAATTAGTGTACTTTAAATGATGATACGAAACACTCACTATCGTATCCATTTTTTTTTTTAAAACTGATGAACAATTTTGTGTTACATCATTTTATATTATTTCTTTTTTATTTCTATCGCCATTCAGTCTGATCCAGAATTTTTCTATTACATTTAGTCCGGCTACATGAACTTGAAAGCCAATTTCAGCTACTATTTATTGTTACTATGTAACTGAATTCAGAAATACAGTCAAAAAGCGAAGTGACGGTTTGTAATAAGTAAAGATGGCTTCGAGCATTAGCCTCTGCGAGACTACAAATTGGGTAGAATAACGTATGTATTTACTTCATGTAAAGTGTCTCATCTGCGCCGCTTAATCTATGCCAACATCTGTAGGTGAGTACAAATTTGCATACGTCGAAATAATTTAGGGGGGGTTACTCCACACCAACGCTCCCCCGCTAATGTGCGCGCGTATTGGTAACTTAGAATAAGAAAATTTCGTAGACGTCACGGCGGAAGTCATTAAGTTAAGGTAGCTTGGTGAAGTATCGACGGCCTCTTAGAGGGTGGCAGATTCCATGAGGCGAGTTTATTTTATAAAATACAATTTTACCCGAACTCAAGTCTCTGTTTATCGTGTTAGACGTGAATGATTGGTTTGCACTATTTACCTTTATTAGGTGATTATTGTTTCGGCTCCAATAATGTTAGCTTGAGCTCGCAACATAAAAAAAAATTCAGTCAGAGGCAATCAGAAATCTGAGGAAGTAATTTATTCATTTAGTTCCATGAATATCACAAGTTACAGAAAAAAAATAAACTAAAACACAAGATTGGTGTGACCCAAGTTATAGGTAGAAATAATACAATATTATCAGTAGCATTGCATATTAATAATAATTTAATAAAAAATATAGACACAAAATTAAAAATTATTTATTAGAATAATTATATATAATTGTTTTCTTTTTTATATAATAAAAAAGGAAAAAAATTGAGATAAACTTATTGAAATAACCACCAATGCATTTTTACTTTAAATACCATTTTGGGCTAACGAAACTTCTCGTATTCATGTGGAGAATAACAAATACATATTCGTAGCATGAGCAGAAAAAAAATATCTAATCAATAAAAGCTATTGGCGGCCCTGTATTCTGATTTAAACAGAAATACATTAAATTCAATGAGTTTACACACTCTGATGTAATCCATATTTGATCAATGTTAGTGGGATAACTTAAAAAAACCTAAACTTGACTATCTCAAGGCGTTAACTAAAAATCTGCATTACAATAATAAAGTGATTTCAACTACCATCATTCATAAGTCCCATTTCGCATCTACACGTAGATGTAATGAGGGTGTGATAAATAGGTGTATCGAACTTATTATGGAATGGTCTACTGTAAAGACGTGGTACTTTCCCGTAAGAGCCTACCCATTTGAAGCAGCAGAGTTCTCTGTCGGGCTCTTAATAGTAAAACATTTAAAAGGAACAAACACAAGTTGGTATAATCTTCCATCCTTAAACAATATATCAGATATTCGAGTTGAATCATGACTAGCTACTGATTTCAGGACTTGAGCCGAATGTACAAAACGTTTAAAAATTAATTTACAAAACTTGAAAATTTTTGATTACGTATGTATATGTATTATAATATATTAATTAAATAATTTAATTAATTAATTTAATTTAATTATTAATTATTATATTGTTTATCGCAAATTAAGACCAATCCTTAATAACATTATTCATTCAGAGACCATCCTCTGCAATGCAACAATTTAGCTAACCGCTTATTATTTCTTAGGTAAATAAGAGCTAGAAATTAGCCTAAAACTTGAAGCAATTTTGGCTTTAACTATGACTTTGATATGTCGCACAAATTGTGTCTAATTAATTAAAATATACGGCAAAGTAACCAACGAAACCGTCCTTATTTCTAAGGTTTCACGAACGCCTCCGCGTGTAGTAACAGCCATCGAGATAGTTTTATTTTTAAAAGCGACCTTGAAAATAAACTCCACGCGATATACCCGGTGTGGATTTAAAAAATGGCCGTATTTTCGTTCGAACGACACTAAAAGTGAGAGTGTGTGTGGTGGTTTTTTTTTTTTCAACAAAAAAAAACACGAGCCGACAAATGAATGAAAAATATTTTTAGCCACCGCGAGCGTGGCCCGCTCGCAAATTTTAGAGATCGCCGTCTGTGTGTAAAAAAAAAGGAAAACAAAAAAAAAAAAATAGAGCGCGCGAAAAATGCCTATGTCCGCACTATCGGTCGGTATTTTTCATTCTCTATTGAGTGTTAAAAGTGAAATAGATTTCGGTTTCCGGGCGTGTCTAGTTCACTAGCGCCATCGGAGCGTCGTTTTTTTTTTCTTTTTTGCGTTTTTTCTGCCCGGCAACGATTGTTTCGCTAACCGTTTCCCGTTTCACTCCATCAAAGTTTGATCGGCCCTCACTGGCGTTTCATAATACTGGTTAGGATTCTAGTTTGTTTCGCCGGCGCGAGTGGCGTGGCTGCGAATTTTTGTAGTTCACTGAACTTAGCAGGGGAGCGGATTAGGGGAGGTAAACGAGCGCTACTGCATCCGATATATTACGATAGTGTGATTTATGTATTTTTATATGTTATATGATAAGAACACGGAAATATTAGCGACATTCGAAGAATATACCTACATTGTATAGATTACGGTAAATGATTCCTTGTATTTAAGAGACGACTAAATTTTGTCGATATGATAACTGTGGTAGGGCCACGCAGCAGCCTCGGCTGTTGCACGAATGGGCAAGCTCATCCGGGTGGAGTACCACGACCTCACAAAAGATCGGTGTGAAGTGGAAGTATAATACTTTCGCGTTTCGTCTGGTGATTGAGGTGGCCGGAGCCCAATTTTCAAGTTTGTCAACGCATCTGCAACCCTCGGGTGTAGCAGATGTCCATAGGCGGCGGTATTTACTTAACATCAGGTGAACCGCCTGCACGCCTGCCAACTTTTTACATTAAAAAAAATTGCCGAATAAAACATTAACACGGATATATTTAATTTAATAGAGTTCTTATTACTTATCACAAAACAACAGTGTATTAAATTATAATTTTATTTAGTACTCTAGTAACCCTTTTACTAAAGACTACATTTATATTAATGATAATTTTCGTAGACATTTTTTTTTTTAATTTGTCGTAATCTTGGACCTCCATTACGAACCGAGCAAGAATGTTGCATAACGGTAAGCTCTTTGTAAATGGATAAGAAGAAATCTATGAAGTTTTGATGTAATCAGAAATCACATAATTATCAACACATTAATTGTAATATTGACCTTAATTGTGAAAACTTATTCTTGAAATTCCTACTCTAAGTCATTTGCGTTACTTTTCGCTATTAGTAAAATGCATTGGTGGAGTATCAGATTTCTTTTTGTGATTTAGTGTTCGAAAGGTATTACATACATTAGACCGAAAATAATCTTTAGTTTCTATATATATATCTAGTTATTAATTTGTACTAGGCAGCCCAATTTCCAAAGACACATTTATAGAATGTGGTCTATCATGAAATTATAGCCCTGTTTATATCTAGCAATAACACTGGTTTTTTAAAACAAAAGTTAATGTAGGCCGAGGGGAAAAGTCCCTTTTAGTAGATGGCTGTGGCATACTTGACATGTTAGTACATAGAGAATGTACTTAGACCACAGTACATGTGTTTGAATCCCAATGGCGCCTTTTGTCAATTGTTATTCTGTTTATTTTGTTAACGATTGAAAGTATTCATGTTTATATCATTTTAGCGTATTTTAGAATTTTAGAATTATTGTATTTTTACCTAGTTTAAAAAGTTAAGTAAAGTAACAGCCTATACATGTCCCACTGCTGAGCAAAGGCCTCCTATGTACAGAGGGCAAAGGCGACCATGCGAGCCCACTGCGGATTGGCGGACTTCACATATCTTCGAAACCTTTTTTTTTGTTATTTTGAAACTATGCAGGTTTCCTCAAAATGTTTTCTCTTCACCGCCGAGCACGTGATATTTCAGCACTTAAATTAAAATTTCATTGGTGCCAGCACCGGGGATCGAACTCAGGTTGCTCGAGTACATTGACATAAAAGCGAACGTCCATACAGTGAGCTTTACGACTTCTTTACGTAGAATATTATAGTAATATGTAACCTTCGTCATCTCTAGAATTAGTTGTCGAGTTTCATTTGTCAATTATTGTTCCTTATTCATGTAGTGGCGTTGAAAGGTATTACTTAGATTTCGCATATTGTTAAAGGAACGCATATACGTCATCGCAGCCTGGGTAGCTTATTATAAGGTTAGACAAAGATTCCTCTCGCGACATCGGGCAACCAGTGTCCGACGGCGCCCGATAGAATTATAATGCGCGATCGATCCTTACAGCGGGAACCGTGGCCGGTGTGAAATTACACCGAGATAGAACCACCAGAGCGGGGCCGCTAGGTTACATTCTGACAACTCTAACGCGAGGGAGCCCACACGACAGGCCCGTAATAAAAATTATATGCTCCAATTTACGATGGCATGGGAGAGGGTGGCGGGGGGAGGCCGAAAATTCCCCCCTCGGAGCGCCCCCCCCCCCTGATTGCGGGATCGAATCTCGCTAAACGAACGCCGCGGCCGAAGGGTGAGCGAAAAATTTTCGCGCGGAGGTAGGGGCGGGGGTGGGGGGCGCAGTGCCGCGGGAAGCGCGATACAGTTTTTTCGCCATTATTCCCCGGCTCGCGCCAACTATGTGGCGGGTGAATTTGCGAGTAATTATTGAATTTTATCCGGTGCTACGCGAGGCCGCTGTCGGCACCGCGCGGATTTGAAGCCGGCGTCGCTCGGCGCCGGATGTTTCTGGAAATTAGCGTACTGCTCGCCCACGCTTTGTTCCCGCGTCTCATTTGACGCCTTGTATCGCGTCCCGGTCGGAATAGCGGGGCTATAGCTTTGATATTATGTCATAAGTTAAATACTATCCTATATGTTCCTAACGTGTACATTTCACCTACACTTTTACCAATAAAATATGGATCACTGCAAGAGTAATTATGCTACACTCCATCAGTTAAAGAGCTTTGATATCTTCTCCTTTTCGAACGCACTAAGTTACATTTTAAGACAGCAACGGTTCCGTTAGAACAATGTAGTGTTAATTAGTAAACAGATGTAATCTCCTAATTAACCTTAAGTATTTTAGTAGGAGGAATGCTAAATAGGAGTTGTAAGTTTCTAATGAGTCGAAAAAATCTCTGTCCAAGTTTTAAACTTTGACAAATACTTATAAACAAATATGAATTTTAATACAATTTGCATTACGAAGGTTTAACGAAATAATGTCTCTTTAAAATTTGCAGTAATGTAAATCCTAAATTGCCAATTTCGTTGACACCAATATTTTAAGTAAAAATCACAGTGAGATCTCATGCGACCAGACACTCGGTAACCATGGCCCTCTGTCTTATTTTAATTAGAATTTAAAAGACCATCGTTAAAGGTGTAAAAAGCTAGTACAGTAGACAAGTCGTCAACATCGGCCAAGTGCAAGTCGGACTCGCATACGAAGGGTTCCGTACAATTATCTATAAGACAAAAAATTATGGCTATTGTATGGGGCACTCCCTTAAATGCTTTTTTTATTTTACTCTGTTTTTTAGTATTTGTTGTTATAGCGGTAACAGGAATACATCATCTGTGAAAATTTCACCTTCTTACTATCACTGTTCATGAGATACAGCCTGGTGACAGACGGACAGACAGAGAGACAGACAGCGGAGTCTTAGTAATAAGGTCCCGTTTTACCTTTTGGGTACGGAACCCAAAAAATGAAATGAAGAGGCAATGAAATGCATCTTAGTAAGCTACCTGTCGGAGGAAGAATGGTGCACATTGTTTTTGTTAATTTCGTGCGTTATTTAACTGTCTTTACATTTTGTATGTCTTACTGTTTATGTTCTTAGTTGTTTTCGTTTTCCTGCACCATCAAGCATATCGTTATATAATACTAATTACTGTTTTTTTTTTATTTCAAGACACCTTATTACAATAACTAATTTTAGAGGGTGAATAATGTGGCATATATTTTTTTTTGCATATTATTTAAGTTTACTTCTACTAATGTACATCCGCAGAGTTTATTTTATTTGAATACGAGTATATCAAATTGTTTTACAACTGTTTATTTTCAACGTAGTTATTACGTAAACTCAATCTTAATAACAGAAATAAATCTACAATAGGCAGTCACTCCGTAGTAAGACTACGACGTAGTACTACGCTACGTCGTAGGCGGCATCAGGAGCTCTGACCTCTTAGTTGTGTAGAAGAAATAGATTACGTATTTTGCGAGGCCCTACGAATAAAGTAATTGATTATTTCTCGAGCTTTTATGATCATACGATATTCGGGAGAGTTTTGAATGGCGCTTAAGGGAAGGGAGATTATTTATTGAGGAAAACATCTAATGTTGCAAGATGTAAAAAGTATGCTAATGATCTGTATAGGCCTTATACACCTATCTATTTTCCACTGCTAGTCATAGCCCTCCTCTGAGCAGAAGCTTGTGATTTATAAACAACTAGCGACCAGCCCCGGCTTCGCACGTGCAATGTATTATACACATAAACCTTCCTCTTGAATCACTCTATCTAGTCAAAAACCGCATCAAGATCCGTTGTGTAGTTTTAAAGATCTAAGCATAAATAGGGACAGACAGACAGCGGGACGAATTTGTTTTATACCATGTAGTGAGGTCTCAAATAGTCAGTTTCTTTGGGACGTTGCCTTTATTAAAATGCACGTGGTAAGTCAGCGTTAAGTCTCGATTATTAAGCCACTAAAAGCTCGACTTTTCCAATCTTTAGCCCACGTATGAGGTCTGTGCCGGTTGCCAAGTTACGTGGAAACGTGGAGGGAGTGCCGTCGCACTAGCTAATAAGGAAGTCCCGTTTTCCTTGACCGAGTTATTCCTGACCCAGTTACTTTTCTCTTGAAATTATAACGATTCCCCAAATGGGAAGTGCCCGACGAGCCCGAGCTTGCAATTATGCTAAACGATTTCCTATTTACTTTTGATTATACAACAAGCGCCCTCTGAAGAACAAAAATAACCTGTCATAATTTATTTATAGAAGAATCAAATATTATTTATTTTACGTCTGTAGTTTCTTAAAATTGCGTATCAGAAATAGCAGTACTGTCAATTTACTTTTTACTATCAAAGTTTTTCTACTATAGTTTTTCACTAATAAAAGTTATTGCATTATAATTTGTAAAAATAATGGACGAAAAGATTCTCACCGCACTGGGAATGTACATCGTTATTTCAAATTATTTGTGCGCTGTAAACGATATAACAATAGAGCATTGTCTAAAATGCGAAAAAAGAATGTATATAAAATACGTTGAGGTTTTCGTTGGCAGTAAGCCGTTTAGCTTAGTAGTTAAAGCGTCTAGGCACGAATCTGGAAGACGTGGGTTTGATTCCCGCGGCGGCGAACATCTTTTCGTCCATTTTTTGTAAAAGTTTTAATGTTTCATCTTAAGCGCACAGATTATCACTACAAAAATATAAAATTTGAAAGTTACTCCATACCTTCAGGTGCGATAGTAGTCGAACTTCCGACGGTTATTGATTAGAAAAAATTAAATGCTTAACTTCAAATTTGTGATTTATTCACCCAGAGGTCTACTCAGGGTTATTTGCATCTTATTACATATATGTAGATATCATCATCATTTCAACCTATAAGAGTCGACTACTGAACATAGGCCTCCCCCATAGACTGCCACGAAGTACGATCCTGAGCCACCTGCATCCATCGACTTCCCACATTACAGGTCGTCACTCCATCTAGTGGGGGTTTGTACTACAATATACTTAATATAAATACTTATATCAAATATATATTTCACTGTGTTTTATTGTCATTACTTTTGGTGAGTCTATAAGTGATCGTAAAATTTATGATTATTTTTTGAGCGATAGAGTTTATACTTTGATAAGATATTTAAGTTATGGAGACGATGATCGCTCCGCTGGAATATATAGCGTCATCAGGAAACTTAAAACATCGTCTGTCACTCTTAATTAAAACAATGTCTCACTAACTCTAATTTATCATTGTTATTTCAGCCTGTTTGCGTCCACTACTGAATATAGGGCTCTCCCACAGACTGCCACAAAGCATGACCCTGAGCCACCTGACCATCCATCGACTTGCCGCACTCTTGCACAGGTCGTCACTCCATAGGGGTCGTCCTACACTGCAATGTCCAATACGAGGCTGTCACTTGGAAACCTTTCTCTCCCATCGGTTATTGGTTCTACGAGTTATATGACCGCCATATTGGTACTTCAGCTTTCTAACTCTATTTCACTAAAATATATGAGCACAAAATTACATGCGCGTTTAATGGTTTGATTAAAACAGCGAACCGTTGGATTAAATGCTTTGAGTCCGCTAAGTACAAGTCATCTTTGTATGTAATCGGATTATAAACTAAACGTACAGTTTACGCTTCTAGATTTTGAAAACTAGAGAGATCATTGGGGCGGAGTAGTGATCTTAAATAGTACATAGAAGTAACTTTATTGTTACAAATAATAAAATAGTGATATCGTTGCTGAAAATCTCCAAATCTAATCAATATTTTAAGCATACTTGTTGAATAAACTTTAACATAAATTTACTTTTCACCTATTGGATGCAGATTTTTTTCATATTTCCCCAGTATAAGAAGCATGTAAGTTTACAAGGATGATATCTCAAATAATTTCTACCAGCGACTTATTGTTTTCCGTAATTAACATAGTCTTCGACCCTACCGCTTAAATTACTCAGCATCTTATATCGATATAAATAGTTCAGGAGAAAATTCCTTACACAGCTTCGCCCTTACAACCTAAGACGACTTTATTGTCGCGACAAGTATCTACTAGCACGCCACACGTACAAAAAGCCCGATACACGATCGCGACTCTACATGTAGAGTCAATTCTATATTGTGCTCATTTCAACATAATGCATAAACATACGCGCGTATATGTCGGCACGTAGGCGTCACATCGGCCCCCCCTGATTAAAAATCATGACATGCGCAGAGTAATTTAAAAACTAGCGGAGGTCGGGTTAATTTTTAAGTATTGATCAAAAATTGCGTATATGCACACACTTGTGTTGTGTCGGTGGCGGCGGGCGGGGCGGGGGGGGCGCGGGTGGCCGGCCCCCCGACGTGCGTGAATTAGAATTTTCGTTTTGTTGGAAATTTGTCATTAGAAAGTTCTTTTGTTAATACGGGTCGGGTTTTATTTTCCGTTTCGCCGCTTTTTTTTCTCCTCTCTCTCTCTCTAGTTCTATGTGTGTGCTTTTTATCTCGTTTCGCGTATACGTCGCCGCTTTCCGTGTCGGTTTTTGCGCTGTGCTAAATTTGTTGCATGGGAATATTTTTTTTTAATTTTTTCGCCGTTTTTTCGCCTTTTCCGTGGGTTGAGCACTATTGAGTTTGTTCCTTTTTCGTAGCAGCACATTCCGTTGGCATGGCAGTTCTTTTTATTCAATGCACAGGCTTTCGCTTTCACGTTTCACTGTGACCAGTGTTAAGCGTTAGATTACAGTTGTAAGATAAGTTATTTATTTGTAAAAATAATAACTTATCTTACAACCATATATCAATATCAATATCTGTTTAAAACGCTGAAGTTTAAGCAAGTATGCTGCTTTTCAGAACCAGCTCTAACT
Organism: Iphiclides podalirius; assembly: GCA_933534255.1. Lineage (NCBI taxonomy): Eukaryota > Metazoa > Arthropoda > Insecta > Lepidoptera > Papilionidae > Iphiclides > Iphiclides podalirius. The sequence continues at coordinate 13,026,905 of OW152830.1, read as the reverse complement.
CTGTTTCTGCCACAAACATGTCTGGCACATTACATTTACAAAGCAAGTCGAAGCATATTTTAATAATAAAAAGAGTTATAATATTATGTGTTAATTAAATTGATTATTTTAACGACGGCATAACACTAACTGATTAAAAAGGCTTAAAAAAAAGAAACCAGCCAAACTGCAAAATTTTGTAATTTGTATATCAAATATTACTTACTTTACTTTACTACATCAAAAATTAATAAATAAAGACGGTGGTAGGAATGAGTGAAACTATTCAAAAAAATCATAGAATTTTTTATCAGCCACGTTACCACTATTAAAAAAATACGAATCAAACGCTTATGATCAAAACAAAATAAATTAAACTAAATCCATACATACTGTTATCGAAAACTTTTGTAAAAATGAAACTGATAAAAATAATAAAAAACAAAAGTAAATTATTCAGAGCTGCCTTCTGAATAAGATTCGTCATTCTATTACGACACGGAGCTAAGTAGGTCGTGTGTTAAAAAATCAACCCTCCAAAGATAAGGGGGTGGGAAGGGTATACTGACGTGCCCCTTATTTTCACATGACATTTGCAGTGCGTGCTTCTTAACGATCTTCCATGGATGCTGGAGAAGACGCTCCGAGCGGATTCACGCTTTTAATTAAAAATATTTGGCCTACTTTATAACATCAGGTAGGGTTGGTTTGGTTTATGAAATTGAATGTGTGGAAATGCCTCTTGCTCTGCACTTGCAAGTCCCCTGGCTGTTGCTAATTTTATACTTAAATATTTTAGTGTAATTATATAATTTAAAAACCCGGCCAAGTGCGAGTCGGACTCGCGCACGAAGGGTTCCGTACCATTTATTTATAAAAACGGCAAAAAAACAACATGTCTGTTGTACGGGAGTTCCACCAAAATATTTTTTTATTCAGTTTTTTCGTATTTGTTGTGATAGCGGCCACAGAAATACGTCATCTGTGAAATCTGTCAAATGTGAAATTTATACTGTCTTTCTATCACGGTTCATGAGATACAACCTGTTAACGGACGGACAGACAGATAGACAGACAGGCAGACAACGGAGTAATAGGGTTCTGTTTTACCCTTTGGGTACGAAACCCTTAAAAAAAGATAACAAGACCGCAGAGTTTATTGCGGCTTCTAGTTTAGTGAACCGGTGATAGCTTTTTGACTTTAAGTATAAATTGAATAAAGAAATTTTGACTTCGACTTTGAAAATAAAGACAATCGGGTCGTAAGTGTACAATGATATTTTTAAGGCGTATTTTATTTACCTTAGCTATACACCCCCTACTTTAGATTCAAGTCCTCATTATACAGATAATAATTCATAACAACGACGAATCTAATGTTCAAAAATCTAAATTTGCAAATGTTTACCTGAAATCATATTTTTTTTACAAATCCTGAGGCATAACCAGTGTTTATAGTTCTTAATTATCTGTCCACCTCGTAATTTTCACGGAGTTACGTCACCACAAAAAGTGTTTAAGTAACTACGCGTATTTTCGTATCATAAAATTTCTTACCTTCTAACTTATCTTTCATTTAGTTTTAGTATGGTAAAACATAATTACTTAAACTTTATTTTGGATGTTCAAAATGTGTACATAGTATAGAGTTCACGAAAAAGAAAACAAATTCTCCTTAAATTCCGAATAGTTTCAAATAGTCTACGCGGATAAAGAATGCCGTAGCAGACTGAGTTGAGTTCTCTCGGAGAGAAATATTTATCTATCGTTACTTTGAGCAAAAATACCGGTTGAACCGCTGGAATTTTGGAAATGAAGGCTTTAAAAATCCTAAAGAATAGTTTATCTACACTTTAATAAAATAAGATTGACCAAAATTATTTTATAGAAAATATTAGACAACTGTACTGTACTGTAATCGAATCAAAGAGTTATATTTTGAAAGCTTTTTACTGGGGTAGAGCCACGCAATATTCTTCCCTTTTGCCAGGATGGGTATGTCTACCAAGGCCTCACAAGACCGGTGTGAAGTGGAAGTATAATCAAAAATCAAAATCAAAATCATATTTATTCAAATAGACGCTTGCGCGCTCTTATGAATCGTCAAATTTTACATCAAAAATTACGTAACAGGTTCGTAAGGTACCACTTCCCTAGGTGGGGGTGACAACGCATCTGCAACCCTAAGGGTGTTGCAAATGTCCGTGGCCGGCGGTTATCAGTTAACATCAGGTGAACCGCCAGCTCGCTTGCCACCGTCTCACATAAAAAAGCCACTGAACCCGATTTTGCAGTGATTATGTGTACACATACTATTATACTATATTAACGCGAGTTATTGCAAATATGCGGGACGTCGATGCATGCAGGTGGCTGAGGTACGCGCTTCGTGGCAGTTTGCGGTGGAGGCCTATGTCCAGCAGTGGACTCTAACAGGCAGTTTTAATGTGTTCCCTCTGATAGCTTCAGTCCTTCCGGCGGGCGTCGAGACGTTTCGTCCATTTGCATTTCTATCGCCATCATGTAGTGCTCAGATGAATTGCTAAGATTAATCTCTGCGGCTAAATTTATGTAACGTACAACGTGACAAAACGTTCAATATCCTATAGGTGATTTTTAACGACCACCTTTACGGTTGGCAGTCAAGCACGGTGCGTTTTTCAATGAATTTTGTACCACATATGGACAATGTCTAATTAGTTGTCGCCACAAGCAGTTTTAGGGTTTATTTTAGGTTTTTAGTAATAGTCCCGTTTTACCCAAAGGGTAATACGGGACTCTATTGGTAAGACTCCGCTCCATCTGTCTGTCCTCATGAACCGTGACAGTTAGACAATTGAAATTTTCACAGATGATGTATTTCTGTTGCCACTATAAGAACAAATACTTAAAAACAATACAAAAATATTTAAGTGGGTCTCCCATACAACAGACATGTTTTTTTTTTTTTTTTACAGTTTTTTATAGATAACGGTACGGAACCCATCGTGCGCGAATCCGCGCGCACTCGGCCGGTTTTTTATCGTAAATAACGAAAGTAATTTTTTGAAGAAATTTTTTTACCTAATATTTTTCTGGGCACAGTAATCTTTTATCAGTCGTCAGAGGTTTTGTGTAGAGATATCGAGGTTTTGTGCAGAGGTATCGTCGATATTTTATTAGTTTGTAGACTCTCTGAATAGCAATATTCATTCATCGTTGTTTTGTGTACTATTTTGGCATACTTTTTTTTTGTAATTAAGAAGTAACATTAGACTTAGTTTGGGTAACAGTAAATTACTACTAACTAACCTTCTGAGTGCTAGTCGTGAGGAGAATTATAATATTTACGTTCATTCTATAATAAAATTCAAAAGCACTGAGTCAACGAAATTACATTGGCTTCTAAACTGCACATATATTTTGTTAAATGTGGCCATTGTAGAGGCCTGACCTGATTTAAAATCTTAGCGAATCGCTTCTAATTTGGCAATGCTTTGGCAGATATAAAATACGCGCTACTGCAGCCTAGGAAATAGGGTGCTGGGGGGTTGCTATATAATTTTTTAGAGGAGTTGTAAAAGGTTTACGTCTAATAAGCGAGGGCGGGGTGCGTCGTAGTGTTTGTGTTGCCCGTTTTATTAATATCCGATATATTTCCAATGCGTTGCTCGGAAGTAGCGACTTAAGACAAGACGTGTATCGTCTACATCTAAAACATACATAAATTGCTTATTACGAAAACATGTCCAAATATAATTGTTAAAAAATTTAAAACATTGTTAAAAAGAAAGTTTATGTCAAAATATTGTTAATGACAACATCGAATTAACCTTCTTAGCTTGCATCACACCACGAGAAATAGATTGGGATTGTTGAATCAATAATATAAAGTAGCTTACTAGATTATCTGAGCTAAGCTCTACTCTAATAATTTTCTTCATTGTGCGGTGATGAACATTAAATGAAGATTTGAATTAAACGGTTCGCAATTAGCGATCGACGTCATCAACATTGGTGGGCACCCTAAAGAATTAGAGTAAAAAAAAAATCCGCTCTCCGATCGGCGACCTCAAAAGAGGTCCCCATGCGCGGGATAGATAACACAATAGACGCGGGGGACGAGGATTCGTCCTAAACACAGCGCAAACAGCGGCATGTGAGGAATAATTTAAAAAATACGCAAAATACGGCCACTTCTAACGGACGGGGGGGGGGGGGGGGGCGGGGGCGGCGCGCCACCCTCGCCCCGGCGCTTTTGCGTATTTTTCGGTATGCGTGGCAGGTGGCGCCCCCACTCGGGTGGTTCGTTAAAAAGCGCCCGAGTACGTAGTATTATAAAAGTTGCGCCTACCGCGTGTAAGTAGTGGCGGTGTGGGTGAGGGCCCACCCCGCCGGGCCCCCGCCACCTAGTTAGACAGTTAAAAGTATGCGGTATTAACGGAACGGAAATGAATGTACGAGTAGGTAGGCGGCTGCGAGTTTTCGGGAGGCTGCGATGTGACGCCGCGGGTTACGGCTATGGAGGGTACCAGGCGTTTTATTCCCTCGGACGTATTATGACCTTTTTTGTGTGTGTCTCTGTTCGCCCCCGCGACGGCTCTCGGTAGCTTCTCGATTACTTCTGTAGACCGATAGGCCTTCATTATGATTCTGTTTCTGATCAATTGGCCTGGCAAACGCTGTTTCTTCTTCGTGCTAGAACGATATTACCTTCATTATGAACCTATTAGCCATTTCTTCGTTCAGCTGTATAGCTCAACGTATAGCTGCGTGTAAGTCGTTCGGAAGTTACGTCACTGACAGACGCACTTAGTAACGGATGACGGAAGCGATATTTTACTGTTAGTTTGGAGGTGATAGGTTGTCGAATCATGTCAATGGGAAATGTAGAATCTTGAAAATCTCTCAGAAGGTCTCCATTGTGGTTTATTGTGGAAATATAAACTGTTTTTAGTTCTTAATGACGAACGATTATCATTTAAAACTTTCAGTAATGAGGTACATGGGATAAAATCATCATAAATTACAATAAATAACGAAAACAAAAAAATGTTCTAAATTTAGTAAAATTTGTGCTTCCTTGCTTAATTTAATGTTTTTTTGAATATAAATAAGTAAGCAAAACTTTAAATTAACATTTCATTCATGATCTATTGAAAAAATAATCGTTATATCAATAAAATATATTTTTTGAAATTTGACGAAGCAGAAGGTCTAAAATTAGAATTATCTATTTTTCATACCCATTGTGAACGGAAGAAACGTTTACAATTATGTACGACAGTCGAAAGGGCACTAAAGAATTTACACTAAAGTGAGTTTTATCTTTACCTCGGTATAAAACTTCACCAAACGCTTTGAACAATATCAGCGCCATAATATAGTGTATAAAAGCGCACGGTCGAGTCGGATCCACTAAATTTAATGCTCTCTACAGCTATTAATTCTCTAACTGCGGACCGACGAACATAAAGCAAAGCGCCTGATATTTTACAATAGCAACAGTAATTGTTGCATTGTATAAAAGTGCTATTAAGTTTTTACTAGGCGCTAAGGAAAATTGTTTCGCGTATTACATAGTTCGATTTTTAAGTTTTTCAATGTTATTATGGACGTTATTTTACAACTTATTCAATAATATTCAATTTATCAAGTGTTTTTGGAAAATGTTGCATTTTTACATTGTTATCCAAAAAGACTACAATTAAATACCAGCTAGCTATAAGCAGAAAGAAACTTCAACAATACTTTCAATACTTTCAATAGAAGTTGGATAATCCGAAAAAAATAGAACATGTTGCTAGCTATTTTCCAAATCCGATACCCCGGTATTGTCCTTGTTCCAAGTATGAAGTAAAAAATAAAAAAACAAGCAATGAGCAAGCGCAATTAAGAAATAGAAAATAAATAATAGTATAAAAAAAGACTTAAAAACACGCTTTTGAAGATAACCGAAATAAATATCATTCTTAAACCCGATATTTAATACTACAAATATGACAATGAAATACATTAAAAATTGGGAAATATTCATATCGTTGACCTTATGATAACAGAATCAACATCTGCTATAAATAGATTAGTAAATCCATATTGTTAATTGAAGTGTAAAATAATTTAAATCAGACCAACATCTGACATTCAAGGTTAATGATATTGTTTTTTATTTTTTAAAACAAAGACTTTTCACGGTTGCCAGTGATTTAGTATTTGTTGTATATGATTTCTTTGTATAGTTTTTAGTTTAACAAAAACTTTGTTTACTTGAATAATCAATAATATTGAATTGTATGATATCATTACACACAATACACCCATATTTGTCGGAAAAATTCTATACGAATTTTCTTTTTGTAGACTGTGTCCGTCAGTTTGTATGGTGTAAAACATTTGAGTATGAAATAGTTTTATTAGAATATTGTGTTTGCGTTAATATAAACAAAAACTTTACGACACAAATCTGTAATACATTAAAGACAAAATTGTAAAACGTTTCCTTTCGCCTCTTTGTACTGATGACTAACGAAATTACCTTTGCTTTATCGTTACAACATACTCGTATGTTACTTTCTAAAATTACACATTAATATGTTATACTGAAATATGTACATAAAAAAATACATATTAAGTAGTTAGAAGCAAACAAACGAATTCCATATTTTGTACCAATGGGTGAATATCGTTTTTAAAATTCCCTTTGCATTGCTTTCGGTTTAGGTCCCACGTGATCCCATTTCATTGATATTGAACCTTGGGTTATAAAGATCTCCTAAAAATCCGATAAAAATGAATTGTGAACGAGATGTTTGTCGGTTGCGAGTTTGTGATTATAAGTCGGTTTTGTTTTTCTTAATTTAACCTCACAACTATCGCTTAGAGCAACGGGTTTGGTTGGTCTCGTCAGATGTCTAGGTAGTAGGAGAGCATGGACGCGTAGGGGATTACGCGAGCGAGGGGGCCCGTTGCACTCTCGGGGGAAAGGGCAGTGTGTCAGCAGGGACGAGTCCTTACGCCGCGGTCATGTGCCACTTTCAACGGCTCCTTTGTGCGGTGCCGCCACATGATTTGCTTTTCGCCACTACGAAAGGAGTTCGCATGATTGTGTCAGTTTTAGTTTTAATTTTGCCGTTTCTATACTGGCTGGATGTAGAAATTTTGAAAGAAAGATAATAAATACTTTTGGACGGAGAAAAATAAAAGGATAGCAATGAGTATTCTTAAAATGTTGACAATGAAAGTGTATTGTTACTATTATTGAAAATTGAGCGTTTTCTTGCTCTGACAACATCATTACGTATTTTAAAACCGTCGTTAGACTGAAGTTCATAAGATTTGTGACCTAATTTTATTCATAATTCGGATTGTGATTGCACAATTCTCGAAGAACCGCGACTGACTTTCCAAGTTTCAAATGTTAAATCGCTGCCTTCAATTAATGCCACATGCATATTTAATTCAGGTGCAGCCGTGTGGGTGAGTGGTAAGGTGGCAAAGCTTAACCGCAGAGTGTAGATTCAAACGATGGCATAGGCGATTGTATCTCGCAGCTCCGCCAAAATGGTAGTGCAGTCGAGAATGTATTAATTATTCAATTCATAAATAAATCAAATAAAATCTCATTTAATATTAGTCGCTATATAAAAATATATCGTTATATAAAACCATCATCATCCTCCCGCTGTTTACCTGTTGACCGGCGGACTGTCTGGGAAACGAAACACCCAGATTCAGAACAATTATATTTAGGTCACACAAATAGTTTTCACGAGTGGGAATCGAACCCGGCGCCGAGGCCAACAGCTTAGAAAACAAGTGTTAGTTCATAGGCGCCAGTAAAACGTAGTTGGCAAGTCCTAACTAATCTGATTATTATTATTGTAATACTGCGATAATAGTTCATGGATTTTGAACAGACAATTAACAACTTATGTATCATCATCTTGTTAAATTCCTCAAGATAGTTCCATATGTCAGAAATGAGTTTTACGTTCGTTTTCATATATGCAGTACGCATGACTTTTAAAAAAATGATGTATATAACATCGTCCTAGTACCGAAGACTCTGCAACATATGTAACGTATGGCCTGCCATGTGGAAACATACACAGGAATGAACATCGTTTTTAGACGCAATAAACTGCTCGAATCCATAATATGCTAGACGACAGGTACAATCAAGCTGTCTCTCGCAACTGACGCGCTGTAAATCGACATTGTGGCTAAGACAATCGCTGTTAGGCAATCCGTCGTGGAGCCCAAACCTGCCACGTCTCGTCTCCAGCGAAAGGACGCGGAAACGCCTCAACTCGGCCCCGGCGCGCGTATAATAAATTCGACATGGCGCGGCTCGCAAACATCGCGAGTAAAACAATTTATTACAAAATGTAAACAGGAAGAGCCCCGTATTTTCATTAAGAATACGAATTCTCGATACCCCCCCTGCCACCCCGCGCCCCGCACGCCCCAAAACCCCCGCGCCCCCCAGCCTCCTCAGCGGGACATGGACCGAAAATACCCGGTTATGATTAATTCCAAATGCGGCGCATTGATCAAGGAACCAAGGCTTTTTACTTCAAACTACCCATCTCTCGCCACCCCGCCGCCTTGGCGCGAGCGAGACTAAGCATGCAACGTCGCCCGTCTCGCTCTAAAACAAAGATGCTAAAACTTCTTTCGCTAGTATGAAGATTTTAATTTCATATTTTTGACGAAACGGCTCTAATTTTCACCGCACCGACGCTCGGAAATCGGCCTTAAAGGCAAGCCAATAGGCTCAATTTCGAACGGCCGCCCACAGCACTTGCTTCCGTCTTCTAATGCCGAATTAGTTTCCGAAGTGGAAAGATACAGTCCCAAGACTGCGGGCGCTCTCGCGATCGGTTCGGACCTTCGCCCGTTGGGCTAAAGTCGAAAACCCCTTGGCGGGGCGGCCGCAAGAAATAATTCTCGAGTTGTACCCCGAAATTAGTCGAATGAGGGGAAAGGGGTTCACACGACGGGTGGTTTTAAAAGAAGAAGGCAAAAAGGTGGGGATAGAAAGATGCGCAAAGACTTAGTTTGCGCGGGAAGGGGACGGGGAGGCGTTATAAAATATATAATTCTATACTTACAATACTTGTAAATACGGTACGCGGAAGTACCGCGATCGACGCAGTTTGGCACTTGTTAACGTTGATTAGACGGCAAATTTTACGAAACATACACGCGATCGAATGAATAGACTATTACTGTACTCTTGGTTGTCTTTAACAGAAATGTCGCCTTACTTTGCGTTCTCAACGATTTAATTACTCATTAGCACTTAACCAACTGATTTATCTAATAAGAATACAAACTGTCATGTTTTCTTTTCTTATTAGAAGCTTTCACAGTAAAGATTCTTTTGGATACGATATCTAAACCATATATCTAAAAGTACTTTCATTTTCTAATGTATTTCTGTTATAAAAATGTCATATTAAGTGGACAGTTCTGTGATACATATTTTACTAAAATGTTAGTATCGTGTGGACAATGGGATAAGAAGATAGAAGAATATTTTAAGACGTATTTTGAGGCGTGATATAGACATTTATTTAACACTTTCGTATCCATTTCTCAATAAGTCAAAGTAAATATGCTTTAAAAGGTAAAAACAACTATTTATTATATGATGATGAATGCTATAAGTTACTGAAAAATGGATCACCAAAACATTAAAACAAACAATAATCACGGTATAGTTGATTAAAATTATTTTAAAAGATAGGTATATATTGAAACGATTACAACAATATAATTTTAAAAGTACACCAAACAATTTTAAAAATGTTCTTCGTGGGTCAAGAGTGTTGAGGTAGCGTATACCGCTACATTCGCTGATATTTAGTCGCGAAACGGGATGTATTATAAGACGGTAGTTGTTTAAAATAAGAACGGGCGCGGACCCTCATGGCTCGGTTGTTGAAGCCACAAACGTCACAAGTTCGATTTCCGGCAAACATCCATCAAAAACCTGCTACTACGAAAGAGTCCAAATCAATTACAGTAATTGTTTACGGATTATTACGCAAATCTTAATACAATTGTAAAATTATGATTTGACAAGATAATTTCCTCATTGATTACTAGTTATAGTTTATATTGTTAAGAATATTTTTTAAAGATTCTTCAAAACTTATTCAATGCAGTTATTAATTTCCTTTTTAAGCAGATTTCTAGTAATTTAAATAGGAATTAATGAAAAGAATTCTAAACATTACTTACATATATCTATATGTTTAGGCGTCGAGTGAAGCTACCTATGTTTTATCCACTCATTTCGCGTGGTTCTTAGTAAAAAGTTGTACGGGGGTGCACTAGCGCCTACGCCGTAGCGGCTACGAGCGTAGGCCTCGGCAGGGCTGTTGCGACGTCGATTGCCATCGTAATATTTAATTGCCTCTTTCTGGAGTCGCCCCTACGGGTGGAACGCTGCAGGGTGGTTTTGTGAGATTTTCCAACTCTAACCCGGTCATATGATATTAGTTTGTTTTGAGTGTTTCAACTCGTTTAAATGAGCTACGGTTATTTTTAATGTTACATTCATCCCCGAAGTACCGCTAAGTTTCATGTCTCTCTAGATGTGGGTAGTCAGTCGGTGATTAAGTTTTTTTTTAATTGTTTATAAGATAATTCACTATGACAGTAACAAATTGCAGTATTTATTTCTATACAAATTTTATTATAATTGAATTAATGCAACTGCAAGCTTATATATAGCCTCGTGTAACTTTATTATATTTGAAAATACATATTTGTGAACTTTCTAATCAAAATGTTTCAATCATAATCTATGTTATTTATTCATTACTGCTACATATTGTGTGTTCTAAGGCATATTACATTCTTCTTTAATTCCTTCTTTGCAGCTCTATTCGAGTATTACTAATGAGATCAGGGGAATAAGAAAAATATGCACGTCTTTGGGACGCGCGCCGGAGGGGCTCCGAGGTATCGCCCACGCGAGGTCTCCGGCGTCGCGAACTACACTTAAGACCCTCGCAAGAAATGACACCCTAAAAAGCGAAAAGTTCATTAGCCCCAGCCCTGACGCTTACTATCTTGCACGTTCCTAAGACGCCCCCCGCGGGTGGCTTTAAAACACCCCCCCGGGCCGGGGGTGGAACGCGGAAATATGAAGGGAGTTCTCATTTATCAATACACCGAGACTGTTTCTTTCTCTCTAAGAATTGATTATGTTCTACTAAGAATATTGACGGGGGAAAACTTGCGGGGGCGGCGGGGCGGGTGGGGGCGGGCGGTCGTTATGTTTTGATTAGAGTTTTTGATGTTCCTCCGTAAAGGCCCCATATAGGGTGCTTGTATGTTAATTCTAAATACGCTTTGATACTCGTCCCCGTTCTTGGGAGAGACGCGAGATGAATACTTTCCTTAACGATTCCTCGGGCTTTTTTTCCTCGTAAACCATTATCGAAGGTTTTAATGGCCTGCTGATTTGAGGTGAGGTTTTGGCACTTTTGTACTACATCAGAGTAATCTAAAGTAAGCGTTAGCGAGTTTGTATGGTATCTAAACGATATGAATAAAAAAAGAGTAATAAATAATTTAGAACACATTCCTATACAACGTTCTCTAGTCCCAAACTAAGCAACGCTTGTACTATAGGTACTAGGTAACTGATGAACATAATTAAACATATTTTCTTTTGTAGATAAATATACATATACACCCAGACACTAGAAAAACGCTGTGTTCACCACACGATATTTTTCCAGTAGTGAGGATCGAACCCACACCCCCTGGCGCAGGAGGCAAGTACACTACCCACTACACCATTATGGTCGTCGTTTAAATTTTCAATTAAGAAAGTCACTAACGTTAACTGTTATGAGTGGCTAATATTGGTTAATACGTGTGATATACTAGAATCGAACGTAGGACCTGCTACGTTAAAACCAATCGTAGATCAAGTTTCATTGAGCCCTGAAGACAGTTAAGATCAGAGATTCAAACAACTTTTTCGTTTCTATCTCAAGACTTTCTTTACCTTTCATCGCAGCAATAAATGCATGCGTACGGAATCGAACTTTGGAAGTATTTTGAAAAGTCCCATTTGACTCGTTAATCGAACTATTAGGACTCAAGAAATATTGATTGTTTTACAGATGAATTATTTATATTGCACTTTAAAATATATATTTTTTTTTTTATTAACTATACTAATTAATGTAGTTATTTACCGTAATAAGTTAATACTTAACCTAACTTTCTACCATCAAAAAAAAAAATAAACCTATATATAAGAAATGATTAATTCCATTTATTTATTATTCAAGAAACCACATTGTGAAAGTAACTAACTGTCTTATCTCTAAGGAGGCCCAGATACGATTTTGTCTATATTAAAACTTTTCTGAATTCGGTATTGATGGGCTTAACTTGACTTCAAAAATGACATCGAAACAGCTTCAAGTCATAAACTTATCGTTTACTATTCAAGCTCTCATAGAAGAGAAGATAAAGAAATAAGTATAATGCATAAAATCGGCAGAATCTAATGAACGTTTTAAATACAACAAAGAATTACCAATCAAATACCTATCAATACTCGCTGTCGAGCTGATTTTGATTTTGTTAACTCATAACCAATTTGTATATACCATTCTCTGACGATAAACGATACAAGTAACAAGATATGACGAATTTAGATTGATTACAAAACTACCCAGCTGGTGACGAGCACGACGTCCCTATCGTGCGTCCGCCGAGTCATAAATAACAAATCGAATAGCGTCGCCACTAGTCACGAGTGCGTCGCAGGATCCTAAGCCGGGCGCGCTGGGACCCTCGGTGGGTGGTTAGCCCACCGCAGGGCCCATCTGCATAGACGGAAAACTTGCCGGAGTCACGTAGACCGAGCCGAGAGGGCACACAAACGCGAATAGGCAATAAAGCACCGCCAGTAATATAAAACTAAGAAACATCAACATCTTACCCCCCCGGGCCCCGACACCCCGCCTCGGGGGTAATTCCCCCCCCCCTGAACTTACTAAAATACTAAAAACGGAGATACGAAGGGGCGGCCCACCCCACGACGTTTTCTTATGCAAGATGGTTATATTTTAACCTAAATGTTAGAGCTACAGAATCCGTGCCGCGTCGCGAAATCGCGTCCACCACTTCCTGCCGCTGCCATTTGGCGAACACGGCGTGATTGTGGTTGATGGTAACACAATTATAATATTAATATGCTCAAATGTTGTTTGTAATTAAAATACCGAATGCTATAATTAAATCAGGTTATAATTCGAAAAAAAATCTAAGGTCATCAGTGTATGGGCAAACTTTTAAATCTTTTGCAATTAAATTCTTACTGTAATTTAATTAGTGATATGATCTGTTGAAGCCAAATAAAAATTTTATAACTAAGAAAAAACTTTCGAAATTATTAGTTTATTTTCATTGAAACCTTAACGCTTTAATACTTGTAGTTTCAGAACGCATGACCAAGTTAGACAAATAGGGCTAATGGATTAAATCAGTTTCGACATTGATAGATAGCACAGTACTGCCCTCTAGTAAGCATTAGCAAAGTTGTACCACGAAGATTTTATTGTAAACACACCAATAGACTGTCTGAACTTTTATGATTGATAACTATATAGTTTCATTATTCACAACATTATAATCATATACATTAAAACCCGTATTTTAAAACGCAGGAACATAAAGTATAATTTTTAAATTCAATAGAACTAAGAGCATTAAAACTAAACGAGCCTCCGTTTAGAAATAGCGAGGACGTCCGAAATCAAACCAAAATTTCAAAATCAAAAGCGAAATATAAACCAGTAAAATATTCCGAAAACATGGAAGAGTAATTGGGCCGATAAAAGTGAACCGCACGGTTTCACAGTCGGTGTGAATTTAATAAAAATAAAAAGGAAAAAAAAAAAGGAGCCGTGTAGCTGAACAAATCGATGATCGCTAGAACGCGCGGCAAAAATCCCGAACGGAACTCTATTTGCTCTTGCCGGGTTTACCGGTGAAAGCGAAAAAACTACGTCACTATATCCATCGTGCGGGTTGTGGACGAAAATAGAAAAAGTATAAAAAATATGGCGGACGCGCGTCGAAAGTGAGAGCACTATTTTCAAATTGCCCGCGCGCCGACGCCGCGTCGTGTTTATTTTTCGATGGCCGGTTTTTTTTATTTTCCGTTTATTCGCGCCCCGTACTGAAATTCATTTGTCGGACTCGCGTGGAGCGTGTGAGTTTTATTTGCGTGGGTTATTTTTTATCTATCTAAACTGGCACGCCGTGGTTTTGTTTCAATAAATCCGTCCGGATGAATGACGCTAGGGATGTTCCGCAATTGCAGTTGCGAAATGCCAGTGAAGTCCGTTCCTTGTTTTGTTGGAATGAAATATCTCAATATAAATAATGGAGTGGGGGGTGGAGTGAATTTAATATTGATAGTAATAATAATTAATAAATACATTTTACCACATACAGGTGCTGTGACCGAAATAATCGTGAAGGAACGGATGCATATATTCGAAATAATAAAAAAAAATCTTTTCAGAGATATGTGTTTCCGCATTGGGTGATGGTCTGTACCCTTCGCACTGAGGAGGCCTTTGTCAAGCAGTGAGACATATATTGGCTGATTTTTATGTTAGAAGCTAGAAAGGGAGCTGGGGCTGCATCACCTGATGTTAAGTGATAACCGCCGCCCATTGACATTCGCAACACCCGTAGAGTGGCAGATGCGTTGCTATATTACGATATAAATTTATAATGGGCCCCGGATCCCTCAGTCGCTGGACGAAACGCAGAAGTATGACACTTCTACTTCACGCCGGCCTTCTCTGAGCTCGTGGTACTTCCGGACGGACTTTACCATTAGTGCCATGTACCATGTTGGATCCTTACTAGTCCCAAGGACCGATAAAAATTTACTTATATAAGTCGAACAAAAACATTTCCTTTCTCAAGATCCGCTAAGAATCGGCCTTTCTTCAAGCATCACGGCCACACACAGAGACACCAATTAGCATTTAATTTATTCGTTTGCAAGGTTTTCTTTTGTGTCAATACGGCCACCAGACTTGTTAATTTACTTCAAAAAAGAGTAATACAGTTCCCAGCTTTCAGCTGTCAATAATGCGGAGTCCAAGTTGGCCGATGCATAATAAATTTACAGTTGGACGGCACAAATCGCTTGTGTCGCTTTCGCATGCTGACTCTGCACTTTCCTCGAAGTCTTTTCACTCCGTCAAACGGATGTGAGACATGCGTCTCCTCCGACGATAGCGCTACGTCTGCCTTCACTGAGTGTTCGAAATTCAAATTTGACAGCTATCACTCTCGTCATCTTTTTAATTTTTTGTCCAATACTCAACGGCACGGTCTCCGAATTTAGCCTGCGCTTGTGTTAATGATGTAGAAAAAAAAATGTAATTTTAGATTTCCCAATATTACAAATAGTGTAGGGAACACAGGAACTTACTACATATAGGTAAAACATATACCCAACTTCAGACACTCACTAAAAGTGACACATACACTTTCTATGTTATTTTCAGTTGTTTCCTGACGTATCCCCAGAGAAAATCGAACAATATCAATGAAATAAGTAATAGACCATGTGATGATAAACTAAATATGTTACCCACATGGACCCAATGATTGAACCCAATGCATAAATGAAACTTTTAAAGTCGTTTCATAAATCATGGAGTTCTGAGGTAGCAGACATGAAATACGACCGAATTCAAAACCTATTCCTTGTTTGAAGTAGGTTGTAGCCAGCAGATTTCCACCTAACTCCAATTTGGTATAAACATCATATTTATCACACATTTGGAGGTTTATTAGTTCCGTAGGTCCTTACCAGCAAACGTCTATCAGACGACAATACCGTTCCGTCATTGATGCCAGTGATAAATAACGCAACGCCGCGCCAAAATGAATTTAGCTGCGTCAATTAATCGTTTTAATCTATCGGACTGGCATAAAAATAAAAGAGAGCGCGGCGCATCAGCGATGCAAATCAGCGCTGGGGCATAGAACAAATATATGTCCGAACAGAGTACGCCCGCAAACGCGCATAAATATATAATGGCGACTGCATTTAAAATGGCCGAACAAAAAACATCGCGCCCAATGATTGAGCGGTCGCGTCGGCTAGTTTTGGCGCGCTGATTCGCTTGCTGCCATTTTTAATTTCTTTTTTTTTTTTGTGGCGATTATTTTACGGCTTCGACTGTAGGCCTACGGCCAATATTAGAACAAAAAAGAATTAAATAATAGATGCAATATTTCCCCATAAGAAGTTATATTTTTTAATACTCGATACTTTTATAGTCTGAGAATTATCTTCAACATTAGGTAGAGAAAGTTATGACTGAGGCGGAAACTATGTTTAACAATACAAGCTCCGCTTATAGAAATCATTATAAATTTTATGTTAATGACTAGTTGATCGACAAACGTTGTTTTTTGGAATTTCGTAAAATCCGTTCTTAGCTGACCTCTACTCGGCGAAAGGAATGTTCCTACCAAATTTCAAGTCTACGCCTTATGGTTCCTGAGATATCGTGATGAGTCAATTATCGGTCGAAAACTCTTGTATATATATAGATTAATAAGACAAGAACATGATTTTAATTCCAGAAGTACACAGATCTATGAGAATTGTAAAAAACGCGAATGAAGGATAGAGTATCCAGAATTTCTTAATGTTTCCAATGGCGAATTTGTCGAAACTGTTAATTTTCGTTAACAGTATGGAGCAGGCTTTAGTTATCCGTACGATGTCTAAATCGTTTTTATCATACATTTCATCTTTCTTTATTCAAATCAAGTAATGTCTGGCGACCATTATGATTGATAATCAAACGGAAGAGATAGATAATATATTTGAATCCTCCACTCGAAGTCAGATCGACAGAAGGACAGTTTTTCGTTCTGATTACGCAAAACACGAGTCGAGTCATGTACAAAGCATGTGCGGATTAAAGCTGTACATAGAAAAAAGTAAATAGTGATAAAAAAGCCACATTTTATTATGAGCAGATCAGATGAGAGGAAATTTCGCGATTGTGTGTACGTAGCCCGCCCACTGCACAGGATGTTCCGTTAAACAATGGATTATTTGTATAGCTGCTTACTGCTTTATACTGCATCAATAAATATCAATATTTAGACAATTTTTATTACGTTAAATCTTGTTTGTAACAAAAAAGAAAAGTAGGCTCGAAAATTCTACAGTAAAAACGTGTTTACGTTTCATTGGTAATTCAAAAATCAAACGCCTTTGTCATTTTTATGAATAATAGTATTAATGCGTATACCTATATACCCAAGAAGTACCGAGATACTAGCACGTATTATAATATTTTAAATTAAAATTTAAAAATGGAACAACACCATACTTATACGTACAATTTATAGATCACCTATTTGTAGGTACGTATTAGTACTCTCGGATTCTCCTTTAAATTCGAACAATGCTCCGGAGCAATTTAAAAATCGAACAGGTCAATGAGTGTGGGACTCAACTGCTGTGCACGTTTGAGTTGAGATTTTTCGGATTCGTATTAAACTCAAAAATAATATCCACTCGGGCAATTCAAAAATCGAACAGCCGTATCGCGATCGCGGATGTATTGGTGGATGGTACACTCGCGCGCGGCGAGACGAGTGTACAGGCGCGCGCGTGTGTGCAACGAGGTCAGAGCGCGGCGGGCTTGTGATGCAACGAGGGAGAAAAAAAACAATGCATGTGGACGTACAACGCGTATGTGTGTACACATTAAATTTATTAATCATCACGTTCTGTGTTCAAATATCCTTGGAAAGCCGTGGCTTGTAACCTAATTCGATCCGACTGTGACGGGAACATTCAAATTCAAATCGCTAATGCCACGACGGTAGCATATGGCCATACTCAGAGACCATGATTAGCGCTGGGATTAAATTCATCTATATCGGCTGGAGATATTCATTAGTCTGCAAGCCTAACTTGATGCTTGATGAAAGCTATGGACGTCTTTGAGCGGGCCATTTTATTGTTATGAAGGCTGGTTGTATCTTTAAATTTTATTCACGAATTTTTTGCAATAACCGGATATCAAGTGTTCTTAGTGGGTGAATAATAAGAAAAATATATTTTCAGCGCTCATTTTCGTTTCATAGAGAAATTGGTACATATTTTTTCACTAATCAAAATATGTAGCCTAAAACAAGATGTGGTATTTCAAATTCTTTCTACACTAAGACATTATTAAGTAACCAAGATTATCGTACTTGCGTGTGAATCAAATCACGGAATTATAAAAGCATTAAATTCATAAACATTTTTCAAATGTTAAATAAAATGCTACGGCGTTAATTAGAACCCGACGAGTTTTAAATAATCATATACGAGATATATACGACCGGTGGTTACTTATAATTCCTTAAAGTTGCAGAGATACAAAATATCTTCTAGCTTTCGTGAACCGCAATTTATTTAAATTGTTGGCATTTCTCGAGTAAAAACATTAATGCAGTACATTCAAACAAGTCGAAAATTTTATTGTTAAAGTAAACTATTTTACGTATTTTATCGCTTTTAATTAGATTTTTAAATCCCCGACGTTTCGAACCGATGTTAGACATCAAGACGTGTAACAACTCACGCCCGGTTCCTGAAACACTGATCATCGTAAATGTTAACTAATCAACTGTCAAATGGCTTTAAAAATGTTTTGAGTTGCCAAAAGGATGGTCAAACTATCTGAATTGATCAGAACGATCTTCTCAATTATCAGAATGATAAATACAAATAGTTTAACCATCCTTTTGGCAACTCAAATGACATTTGAAAAGCCATTTGACAGTTGATTAGTTAACTTCTACGATGTTCAGTGTTTCGGAAACCGGGCGGCAGTATGTCCCATGACCATGAAAGCTGGAAAGGGTTTGACGTCGGGTATTAAAAAATCTAATTAAACGCGATAAAATCAATATATAATATATGCGTAAAATCAAGAAATCTGTAAGTCAAAAATTAACTAGTGTTAATCTAAACACACGTCTGTCTCGCGGCGTTAAGCTTTGTCACCTGTCATTTTGACATTTGTTCCCACGTCCAGATGAATACAGTAATAAATCTGAACTAGGCACGGCTTAACTCTTACAACCGAATGTACGCCAATTTTCGTGATGTTTATTTTCGTTAAATGCTTCAAAAACTGTACTCTGTTCACGATACTCAAGAGACCGTTGTTTGGACAACAATATTCGAGACAAACGAGGGACGCTATTAATGCGTAAACTTAAATTGCCCGATGGTTAATTGCCTAGAGATGGCCAGTGGCAATTATTAACCTCAAATGTAAAATACAAAAAATCACAATACCTGACAGTGTTGCACTTTATACATAATCACCACTTCAAGCCACCCAAGTGTGCTTAATATTTATCTTTTAATAACCTTAAGATTATCCAAAGAAAATGAGAAAGTTACGTATTAAATCTGAGAAACATTATTTTCGTCTTCAACAAACCTCCAAAGTTTTTTATATTTATTATTTGCTCGTGGACGTGGATTGGTCGAAATTCGACCATACTTAATTCAAATTATAAGTTTGAACAATATTATACCATTCTCAAATACAATACACAATAAACAGAAGGGTATATATTATGCGCGTGTGTGTCAAATGCATGGTAGTGTGTGTAATGTTTTCTATATTGCTTTAATGTATTATTTATGCATAATTACAAAAAATCCTTGTCTAGAATTATTAGTGTGGGAAATTTCATACTCCTCCGTCCGCGCAATTTTCGTAAAAAGGGGTACAAAGTTTTTGCTTCTCGCATTAATAATATATAAACATCTCTTTGTGTATGATTTCAATTAAAATACATTGTTATTTTTATTGAGATTGTTTAAATTAAATAATAGCATTAAATAGTAAAAATATAAAACAAAACTAGTTTCTTCTTCATCTTACTTTCTTATGGCTTCTCTTAACTAGTTTCAAGGAACACAATTTCGTAGACAATGAAGATTAAAAATGCCTTTAATTAAACTTGAATGAAGCTCTATTCTTGTGATAAAGTATTACATTTTTTTTAATTTGAAAAGTTTCCAAGCGAGCAGACGGGTCACCTGATGTTAAGTGAATACCGCCGCCCATGGACATCTGCTACACCCGAGGGTTGCTGACAACCTTTGACAACCTTTTGAAAATTGGGCTCCGGCCACCTCACTCACCAGATAAAACGCGAAAGTATTATACTTGCCTATAATACTAAGTATTATAATGCCTGCCCATTCGTGCAACAGCCGATGCTGCTGCGTGGCCCTACCACCGTAAAGACATCATCTAAGAAAGTTCTGTTTTTAATAGTAATCAAATAAAACAGTGATTCGTATGAAAATATCTTAGCTTCAATTCCAATGAAATATGTATTAAAAATGTTTTACGTAGGGAAGGTTGGAAAATAGTTGGACACTTGTCTACTCCCTGACGGGGTAAACTGATTCCACCGACTTTTGCAAGAGCTTATCCACTTCGAAACGTGACAGGTTTATCGCCTGTCGCTATTTTCGTCGTTTAGGTACACGAACGGGAATAAATGGCCGAATTTTAATATCGGGTCGCGGTGTGAGCGCAAACTTATTTCGGGGGGTCACGGGACCTCGCTAATAGGCGACTCTTATCGAGTCGTTTTAGTTTGAATTTGCTTGTAGGAATTTTTGTCAATAAAAGAACTTCTTATGTCTTATAATATTCTTCATGTATTTGTATTAAAATAGTAAACATTTACATAATAAGTTCTTATATAACAATTTTAAAAAAAGGGGAAAGAATGACGAGTACGTTGAGTAAGTAAGCAAGTATATGGAACAGTATATAACGGTTAAAAAAAAAGACGATGTTGCTAGCTTAAGTTACATAGATTAAAAAATGTATACATCTCCACATAACATATCACCCCGCGTTGAAAGGAATACCTTTCAAATCTATATGGGCAAAGGACATATTTTTGAAAAGGATCTTCTGATTAAGCCTGCGGAAGTTTGAATATCGGCGACTCTTGCGACTCTATCATGACCAGGGTATACAGCAACTACGCGACCGAGTTTTCATTTCATTGGAGGTAGATTGTCTTCCTTTATAACAACCATCAGATTTTCATCTAGAGCTCCCTTACATTGCCTCCACTTTTGGCGTTCTTGCAGCTCCGAAATATATTCCTTGGACCATCTGGTCCAGAAGTGTTGTCGCAACTGCTGAATACGTTGGTATCTATTGAGTCTGTTGGTATTTACATCAATATAGCTTGGCGTCGGTACTACTGTTAGTGGTTTGCCTATTAAAAAGTGTCCAGGGGTAAGAGGGAGTAGGTCATCAGGGTTTGAGGAAAGTGGGGAATTTGTTAGTTAAGTATGGCCTGTATTTGTGAAATCACAGTGCATAGTTCCTCAAAAGTAAGGTGACAATTACCAAGTACACGTCTTAAGTGATATTTTGATGATTATATTATAAGATCATCATGTCATAATGGGTGAGGGGTATTTGTTACTACAATACAAAGTGCGTTTCGTTGCATACTGTTCCTAGCGAGAAGTATAAAAATCACATAATATAGTTTTCTTTTCGAAAAACCTAAAATCGCACCGTAGAGGAGGCCTGAGTAAAGTTAGCTACAAACAGAATTGAGAAAATATTTGTATATTTGTACAGAAACTCATTTGAATGCAGTGTGTATTTGATTTTGAAGAACCTAACTCAGTAATTATGTCTTTATTGTAAAACAATAATGTATTGAAGACACTTAATTACCTTGTTGGGAAGTAACGTAAACTAAAGTAGGTAGATGAATAATAAGATTTGTCAAACACTTCTTCACTTGCTACCTTCACTACATAGTTTTTACCTTTTCCAATTTTATAAATGTGATTATAATAAGCGTTTTTTTTTTTAATATAAATAGTTGCCAAACGAGCAGACGGTTCACCTGATGTGAAGTGAATACCGCCGCCCATAGCCATCTACTACACTCGAGGGTTCCTGATGCGTTGATAACCTTTTGGAAATTGGGCTCCGGCCACCTCACTCACTTCCACTTTACGCCGCTCTTCTGTGAGGTCGTGGTACTTACCCGGACGAGTCTGCCTAAGCTCTGTCAGGTAAGTTCTGTCAGCAACTTGCCGTTGAAGTTGGGCCCGCAAATTATTTCTATTAGGCAAAGTGGCGAGCAAGGACGTTCTTTCTGATGGTGATGAAGTAAAGCCTCCCATAGACATGGACCATCCGATAGTTTGACCACAAGGCGACTTTTGCCGAGTTTAAGATTGACAGGTCTTAATGAAACTTTACAATAATATAGCTTATACATCAGAATAAGACATAGCCTATAATTTATAAACATATCTTATGTATAACTGTCTTTCTGTCTGAATGTTACGCCTTCAGCCTATTCTACGCAGACGTAGTCGCGGGCAGCAGCTGGTAAGTATAATGATTGCAAGTCTTTCCTGTTACGTTCAGCGTCCTGCCCGTTAAATCTGCCACGTCTTCTGTAAGGCCGTGGTTCTTTCCAGTCGATCGGGTCTATTCTAGCTATTTGTACGCTGTTCTCAGTCTAAAGCTCTCCCGTGGGACTGTTGTCACGTTTCATGTAGACGCATTTGGAGGGGAGGTGGGTTCAATTGAGTTGGCCGAGGCCGTCAACGATTTATCTTGTTTAAACCACTGCACTGTCCGCGTCCCACTTTCCGATGCGCCCGCCGATTTGGGTCAGGCCGAAACGGCGACGAACAATAAACACTGTTCGCCGTTAGGTGTTGCGCAAGCGACGCAAGATGGCGGCGGGTCGTGCGCGGGAAGCACACATTTCCCGCCGAAAATTTGTTTATCTATGTTGTAGTGATTAATTAGAATGAATAAGAAGTGTCGACAATCGTTTTTTTTATGTAAGAAGATGGTGAGTTCTGAGGCTGGCGTTTCACCTGATGTTAAGTGATAACCGCCGTCCATGGACATTTGCAACACGCGTAGGGTTGCAGATGCATGTTAGTAAACTGGGTCCCGGCTACCTCACTCGCCAGACGAAACGCAGAAGTTATAACGCTTCCACTTCACACCGGTATTCTGTGAGGTCGTGGTACTTCCCCGGACGGACCTGCCCATTCGTGCAACAGCAAACCGTTGCGTGGCCTACCACAGTTTTGCTACCCTACCCGTGGCTACAAAACTCTTAAAAATATGTTTATTATCATGAGCAGTCTTATTACTATCGATCTTACAAATGTAAACCATATTTTTTTGCCCTCAACTTCTACGAAGGCTCCGCTTGACTGGTCCAACTAAGTACCCTCAAAAACGAATTGCATGTTGTTCCCCTCCTTTACCTAGGTAAAGGAGGGTAAACAACTTAGGACTGTTCTAGAACCGCCCTAGGTTCTACATTCCATCATCACTAAGGCTTCTTTTTAAGCAAGTAAACGTTTTGACTTTTCTAGAACATCATGTATGTACGTAATAATATCCATCTTTTTACAAAAAACATACCACATTTAACCAAAAGTCGTTTCTTGGTGGACGTATTAACTTTAATAATTAAATAAGTGACACCCACAAACGACTAAGTGTAACTAAGTGTAAAGAATAAATTGAGGACAAGGATGTGTGGAAATGACTCATGCTGTGCAATTGCAAGTACCCTGGCTGCTGTTTTATACCTAACACCGGCGATCGAAGGTTGCTGGAGTATATTGAATTAAAGGCGAACGCCCGGACAGATTTACACTGAAATTTAGATTAAGTTTAAGTTTATATTTTAAAAGTGATAACCCATTGTGTGTTTTCTGCTGATTCTTGTCCACGCAGTGTTTACCAGTAATTAGTTGTGCACCGGATTATTTCATTTTTCATTTATACTTAGCAAAATTTTATTAGTGTGACAACTGTCGGTGAACCTTAATAAAGTAAAATAAAGACGGAACGTTTCGTCGTCACTAGAATGAAGTTTTGACACCATATAATTAAAATATCCGGAGGAGGATGATAATTAATTTAAAAGAATTCTACACCGTGCTGCCAATCACTGAACTAATACGCAGCCGTGAAGTTATTCAATCAATTAATTATCGTCGGAAGATTCGCTGATTTAGTTTTTTTTTTTATTAACTGCACTCATCCCCAATTTCCAAAATTGCAGACTTGACGCTGTAGTACACATTAAAAATCAACATTCGAGTGTGCGTCAACCCGGCGGCACTCGCATTAAAAATTAAGTCACTAAAAAAACGTATGCCTTATATAATTTAAAAAAAACCATTTCCACATGTTAAATATAATGTATTGCAGCGAAGGATACCAAATCGTATAATACACAGGAAGATGATAGCATAACAACAATTATAATCCACAGAATTGACGCAAATCGATTTAAACGCATTACTTACTGGCATTTTTGAAGGCGACTTTATTAAAAATAAAAAACCGGATGGCGGGAAAGTGCAATGTAAAACGGTGCGGCCGCTTAATGATGCCGTTCGCGGGGAAATTTCACCAATATCGAGGGTGATATATCGATGTAAGTTGCATAAAATCGATTGCGAACGACTCGAATAACTCGTCCGGCCGACCTTTGTATTTTGCGCGCCGCTGCGAATAAACAAACTTAAGAACGGGCGGAACACGCGAGAGGTCGTATCTTATTAGTGCTGGCCGTTTCAAGCGGAAAAAGTTTTAATAAATTACGAGAAAGATATGTGCGTAATCCGATCTTCAGTTTTAGTGCATTGTAATTCGATTACGTTTATAAGCACAACTGTCTACATCTCTACCACAAACAGTGTATTTTTATCAGTAATTTTGACAGGTT
This sequence comes from Iphiclides podalirius, assembly GCA_933534255.1. NCBI lineage: Eukaryota > Metazoa > Arthropoda > Insecta > Lepidoptera > Papilionidae > Iphiclides > Iphiclides podalirius. Next base: position 13,002,068 of record OW152830.1, on the reverse strand, counting down.
TTAAGTATATTGAACGAATATAATCTAAATTATGCATTATTTTAAGCAAGCTTCAAGTACTAATGTACACAAGAAACAAAAAAAAAAATATATAACATGAAAAGAAATAAAAATATCAGTATCATAAAACTGACAGTTTGCTTATGGTTATAAATATTTCCAAAGCTACCTAGCTCTACATACGGCCTGCTAGGTTTACATATGCGATAGCGAGGTTTTGCAACTCGTACCAGTTGTTGCATGTCAAATAACCTATTAAAACGTCACAAATATGTTAAATCAAAAGTGACTCGGCGCGTATATGGAAGCGGATTTGCTTACAGGTTGTAAAGTGTCCACGAGATTACCGTTCTCCGCAATAGATGGCGGTCGTTTCCGATACGAGATTGTCAAACCACCCAACGGAGTTTCTTAAATTCGACTAAAATACGACGCAATTCGGCACGATACCTCGGCTCGCGAGCGCAGCTGAAGTCCACTTAATTAGCCAGTACGTGATTGTACATTTCATAATTCCACACGTTTCGTATTTCGTTGGTTCGGACGACGAAAAGATGGGGCCGGCGCTCTGGAAAGCGCGTGGCAATTTACTTTTTCCGTGACATTTAAGGTATTATTAGCGATTATTATCTGCGGAGGCTGTCTCGGTGTCGAACGCATCAAAGGCTAAGGAGTCGCGACCGGCGTCCATTCCGACGATGTTATTGTGCCCCGCGCAACCGTCATCGTGACTATATGAATGGGAATGGGCTTCTGTTTACAACGTTTTTTTTTGCAATTAAGGTCAGATATAATTGCCAGTTGTATTTCCGAGATGAAGTTTCGCTCGTAAATTTATAAATTGAATCACATGTTGAAGACGGCCGTATTTATGAATTTTCCCTTCATAAACATTTTGTTTATCAATCACTGTTCAACTACCGTTGAAGTGCGCGGAATTAAGAAACAAATTTTCGATTAATTGCCGTTCCAATTGGTTAAGAGTTGTTTTTTTTTAAATCGAATACAATATTCAAGCGAAATCTAAAAGGCCATTCCGTAATGAGCGCGCCGCCTTGACGCACATGGTTTTAAATTTGTGTACAACTTCGCTGTGCCCGTGTGCGTGCCGTTGCGTCTGTGTGCACACAGGTTGGATCGAGTACGGTCAGAGCACAAGGCCTTAAAGAGATGAAATAATTATAATTGTCATTAATTACCTAATTAAAATGACAAGCAACAAATGACATTTTGCTGCATGTAACAGTGTATGTAGCTCACATTTCTTTAGTATATAATTGTTAATTAGCAGTTATTTTTAACGCAACAACGTGGTAATGTGTGTACAAACACGTACATTACGATTACCAATTAGTACAAACTTTTACGATATTTTTTTGTATGTATGGCAAGTAAGGGGGCAGGCAAAAAAGCAAGCAAGCAGTTCATCTGATGTTAACTGATAATCGCCACCCATTGGCATTTGCAGTACCCATTGCCACCTTTTAATAGCGTAGGCCCAGGCTACCTCACTCACCAGACGAAACGCAGAAGTGTAACACTTCTACTTTACGCCGACCTGCCCATTCGTGCAAAAGCGCAGACTGTTGCGTGGCCCTACCACAAATCTCTGCTTGAACGGAATTCAAATCTACGGCTGGCAAATCCCAGTAACTTAGCAATCAAACTCAAATAGTGCATAAGGTGTAAGAAATCAATTTTGATTTCGCCTAAAAACTGTAATTAATTAGTTAACTTTTATAAACTTAATTATAATAATACATTGTTTAATTACCTAATCCATTGTTTTTGAGTGTGAATGCCCGCTTAATAGATCAAACTTACGAATTGCATTATAATTTACAAGCATTTTACTCTTTAAGAATAATTGATTAAATGAAGACTTTTAATAGTTTTTGTCACAATCTATTCTAATTTTAAATTAGAATAAACATACTATAGGTATGAGCCCAAAAGTAAATGCAATAGACAATTTGAGCTATAGAACTGAGGTAGCTTCTAGATTGGACTGAAACGGTTTTTCTTTAATAAATGGCTTCTCTTAAAAGAATTCTGCCAAACTGAAACAGTTAATCTCGTGTGTTCTAGAGGTAATTTTTTTTCGCCCGCTATCTATTTCATATATATCTATTTCGGTTTATGTCTTATCTATGGCTGCCTATGGTTGCTGCTGGCGGTACGCGGAATGACAGGCGATATTGAATTGTGGCGGGAGGCCGCTGTGTGCGCGCCATTCTTTCACACATTTTTGATCGCGACCATTTTTATTCGCGGCGATCGGGCCGCGCGCCAGTGTGCGCGTGTGCGCGCTAATTGCGATAGCTACTTCATTTAAATTTCGAATGTCAGCCGCCCGCGTCGAAAGCGTGTAAGTGCGCTTTTGGGGGAAACGAGCTTGTGAGGTTTTTGTCAATGGCCACGATTTCTGATCTGTAGTCTGTGGACAACTCGTTGACCCAAGAACGACATTTGGCGACAAAAGCATCTGTCACGTTAAGATCACGGTTCAATAATTAGCTGTCCACTTGCATTCTCTATTTCACTCCATCGTGGTCTTAAGATGGGTAAAAGACTAAGTTTAGTCTGTTTTTACTAAGAGAACATTTTTAATTAGTATTTTTAATGCAATTAATTTGTTGTTTGGTAAGTCATTCATTTACTGGATACTCATTCATTTTCATGATTATTAATCAAAACCAAATGACAATTTCGCCTCATGTAATGTGAATTTGAAAGCACTTTCATAATTGAATCTAAAGTATGATATAAAACTTTTTAGAAATTATAATGACCGTAGCTTTTCGAACCTGTCGCCTTTTGACGTAAAACCGAAGCGGTTGCGAACAGATTGACCGTAAATTAAAGATCAATTACCAGCTCTTTGGAAGGGCTAAAAAAACAATCTAAGTATAATGGTGAGGTATAATCGTCATAATATTCTCGCTAAAAACGTAGAACAACCTAATTGGCGGACGCCAATTATATGTAATTACTGGCGATTAATTTATCGTTCGCCACATTTTAATTACGTCATCTTATTGAAAAGCACGCGAAACTAAAACGGGTCGCTAGAGGCGGTGTGTTTGTCGCTAACTTTCACTCGTTTAAGCTCCGTGCGGAATATTAATAACAGCCACATAACAACGGGACGTTATCTCCGATCTGTTGAAACAGGTGTATTATGTTTCACAATTAATGCAATTAATGCAAATTACGGAAGGCATATTTGGATTTCACTTAGCTGTCACTGTCAATTTTATGCATTCGATTCCAATTCTTAGGACATTATTGTTCACTTTTCGTCCCGGTCTTACTCCGAACGTTTTGAAACGTAGGCTATCAATAAGCTCGATCTTTAACACGAATAATTCACGAATCCCTTCACTTTGTGCACGTAATAAAATTGAATGAGCAATCCCGCAAATATCGTTACACGTAAATAGAAGCGACAAACTGTTCTGGTGGGTCACTAGTTGTTTTCCAACGTGCTTGGGACCAAACATTTTTCGAAATCCAATGAAATACTCAAAGTGTTACGTATTCGTGGTCACGCTTGTTGCGTGTCATTGGCGAGTTGATTCCGCAAATAGTTTATAATATGGGTACGTTTGTGGGTGAAGCTTGAAACTCCGACGTCGACTCTGAACTTAGTCGCATATCGTAAGTTCGTCAGACCGTGAAAATGCAGCCCATACATGCTTTGATTTCGCCAAACACGAGTTTGCTCGCTCCTCGATCATTGTCCAACGCTGCAGCTTAAATACCGTCTAATTGGTGTATTTTCATTGTTTATTTTACAGCGTTGGCTACATGCATTGTTTTGTAAAACATGAATTATCCTTTCTGCATTCTCGAGTTTTAATTTCTGCCTGAACTGTTTTCGGTTGCGTCGGAGTGCATTTCAATAAAATTCATTTTCAACGGGTCTTCTTTTAGCATAGCATATAGCAATTGAAAGAACAAGTAAAATTCCCACTAACTTACCATTCAGACGCAAATAGTGCCAGGTATAACAAATTAATTTTAATGTCGCGTAAAAACTATCATTATTTAATTGATATTTTTCTTTACCTTTATAAACTTAATTATAATACTGTTAACAAAAATACATTGTTTACCTCTTTGATTGTTCCATTGTTTTTGAGTGGAATGCCCGCTTAATAGAGTACACTAACGAATTGCATTATGATTTACGTGTAAAAGTGTATTCACTGTTTTCTGAAAGACATCAAAGTCAAACAAAAAAAATCGGTCCACGTATTAATATTTACCTTGAAGCCATTTATGACAAGTTTATAATACAAACTTTATTTGTAGTTACGTAATAATTTAAAATGAAAAATAAAAACGAACATAACTAATTTTAGACTTATCGCATTTTCCCAATGGACCGGGACACGATAAACGGCCATGCAACCGGACATTACGCCCTCATTTTTATTTGGCACATAGACAAAAACACCCTTTTTATTTTATATAACACTCACGCACACGTCCGGATGGACACAAAAAGAAATTATGTACACGCCAGCCATATAGGCCGGACGCGTACATGGGCCCCGCCCGCGCCCAATAATTAGCGAATGTTTTTTAAGCACAATTCCGAAATTTGAAATGAAGTTTTATTTCGGCCGATTGGTTTCGTTTTTTTTCCCAATACGCAATTTTCGAACGCGCCACCACGATCTCTACTTTTATTATGCTTTTGCTTCTATAATCTGTTCTTTACTTGTTAATGACGTTTGCTCATGTTGTCGCCTACTTTAAGAGTCTGGACCTGTCTGAAGACATGTCAAAAAAAAAGATACGAAAGTTTCTGATATATTTTCTGTTGATGGATAATATAGCCATCATCTTTATACTGAAGATGATGCTTTCATTTGATACCATGGGTATGTGGTGATCAAAAACATTGTTTACCGTCTAAAGAATTAGACGGTAACTATGTACCACGCAGTTATTTAAAAATGAAATCGTCATTCGAACTAGTTTGCTTTGAATTGTATAAAGATTTTAGTCATAGCTTAATTCTATTATATTATGTAAAAAAAAATCCTCGTTCACGATAAAAGAATGGGATTGCACCAAGCAATAAAGGCGAAATTAATTTATTACTGTCCTCCTTTAAGATTTCGCTCCGCAATTTAATGAAAAAAGATGAAATACGCGATTCTGAATAAGTGTTTCAAATTGTTACGTTTAAGCTTTGAAGTCGGATTTAGTTATCAAACATACTGGCAAGTAATTTAACAATCATAAGTCTAAACCTAACAAGCAAGTAATACGCCGACTTTGACATTAATGGGATGATAGCTAGAAAGGCTTCACAGAACGCCGCTGTAATACGAACTCACAACATAGGCACACTTCTGCAACTGCTGAGCCACCGCTGAAACTAAATACATCTTTAAAATAATATGGGTTAAAAGTTCCCGTTGATCTCTCATCTGTAGTTACCATGCAGCTTTCTCAACGATCTATACAAAAGAAGAGAGAAAATATTGAATACAGTGAAACAAGTCGCTAACTTCCGAATCGACTTTTACAAGTCGGGTACAAGAGCGTCCCTTGGCCCTCCAAAGTATACTCCTGGTGACCAGCTTAGCATGAGCTACCCTTTATTGGTGCACGTTAAACATGTAAAGCGGATAGAGGTCACAATACCCGTCGCGAAGCTCTCGCCAACTGGTCGCCCCGATAAAAAGAACTAAGGGCCCTTATGGAGCTGTTGAGCTAGCTGGGAAGGACGTAAGGTCGAACAAACTGGATTCCGTCGCGTATATAGACGGTGTCTATGGTCGGATTTAAGTGTAGTGAAAAAAATAATCAAGGTGAACCATAGCGACGGACGTCGCGGTAAAATGTCTTATGGCCGAACGACGCGAATCTCAAAATAGAGATATGTAAGATTGAGTTCATTACACGTATACTTTACAATCGCCCTTTAATAAATTTGCTGTCTGACAGCTGCTTATGGACCAAAGTATAATAGTTTAATAGTTGAGATAGTCTATTTTGGAAACTGCAAAATGGGATCGTCAATGGTAGAGTAAATACATATATTGATTTGTAAGTTAACGTGGTATTAACCTCAAACTATTTAATTATTAACTAGATAATGAAGTCACAAAATTAATATGTGTGTTTATTTATAAAGATCACTAAAGATTTTCCAGATAAATGACGTATAATCGAACCCTGGCGCAAGAGGCAGGTACCCACTAATTCAATCGGGTATATTACGCTTATGTTATTTATTTTACACTTGCATTCTTTCGTCTAATTTTCTACCGCTGGATTATGTTGTTACCGATACAATATGTCTGAAATATTATGATGATAATAATATTGGTATTATTTGGTGGTAAACATTCTAAGAAACTGAACATGAACAATACACATCAATAATCAATATTCAAGTACTGCATAGGTTAAGAACTTCATTGTTATACGTTACTTAGAAAATGCGCTTCCAATAACAGGTATGTACGGCATAAAGATTCCGATGTCTTGCACAAAACATTCGTCAAAGCGCTCGGCTAACAAACAAAGCACAGAGTAATAATCAATCGCGTCGCGTCGCCGCCACAGATAAGCCCGAAACACCGAGCCGAGCGGGCAATAATTCAAATCGAACTCCATAGAGACGCGCGCGGCCCGTGTGTGTAACAATGGCGTCGCGTGTGTGCCGCGTCAAACTAGCGCACGTATGTATGTGTGTGTCTATCCTTCCTTGACCTAGAGCGGCGACTATCGTCTCTAGGTCAGGACCACTACGAACTACGTCCAGCGTTACAAGACCCCCGCCGCCTCCGCTAGCGCACACAGCGCGTAGCCCCGCGGGCGTTTCGCTCGCGGAACGGAGGCCAGAGCGTTATGGACGTGTGCAGCGACTAGACGAGTTGTAGACGGCACAAGCAATGTCGGTAATGGCGGTCGGAATTTGTAACGCTTTCGGACAGAATGGTTTGTTTCGCAGTTTTAGTTTAAATTACTCGAGCCCATTAGCGGTTTGTGACGTGGTGGGGCTTTATCGATATTTAGCCACAGATACAGAAACATTCACAACATATTTACAAAAATACGCTATTAGATATTTTCCGTTGAAGCATAAACGCGTAATAGAAAAGGTTGTGCTACCGTTTACCATAATGGGAATCAAAAATAAAGTTGAAATAATAGCAAATTTGAGACCATATCCATGGATATGTTATTATTGTCAGTTATAATGTTTTTAATATACAATATATAAATATTATTAACTTAGTTTTATCCTCTATAATTAACTGTTGCAGCAACTTTATTATTTAGCAAGACACTATCAAGAAAAATCGGGTAGAAAATGATCTTGGAACTCGAATAAATCATTTAACATATACTAGCTTTTGATGGGTAGATTTCATCCCTATTAATACTTTGTGCATAATATGCTAGTAAGAGGGACAGGGATTGAAGCGCTCTTTCAAACAATAACTTTATGTTGCGTTTATGTTAAATTATTGACATTTTCGCTACTAGCAGGAAACCATATAGTATTAATATGAAACCAGAAATGTTTTCACGAGTTACAACTGCATAATCTTTCACGTTTACTCGACCAATGAAGCAGTTGTTAATTTAACAGCAAAGACAGCTTTTGTTTCGCAAACTGTTGCATTACGAAAAGCCGTTTGGGCGGAGCGGTGAGTAAAGGCTAGTGCGTGAAACGCTATGTTAATCATTCTCATGTCCATGTATGGGGGTGCACTTCCTCCGACGAATTGCGCGCGTCGAATCCTTGACTTTTCGCAGCGGGTGCGGCCGTTTTAATCGCGAGGTCGAGGGCGCATTGATTCAAGAAGATCTCCTTTTATGTCGAAGGTAGCCAGAGGTTCGCGGTTCAGTTTCTATCTGCGCGGAAAGTAGCATATAAACGAACAGACAAGCCGACGCGTGATTTAATATTTTTTGTTATCTAGTTGTTTTTGTCGTCGACTCTTGGTTAAACCGCATCATTATGTTTTAACTGTGGTAGGGCCACGAATGGGCAGGTCCGTCCGGGTAATTACCATGAACTCACAGGAGACCGTCCTAAAGTAGAAGCTTTACATTTCTGTGTTTCGTCGGGTCAGTGAGGTAGCAGGGGCCCACTTTATTGTGTGTGTGTGTAGTGGCAACGCATTTGCAACCCTACGGGTGTTGCAAATGTCAAAGGACGGATCAGACGAACCGCCAGCACGTTTGCCACTATTTCACGTAAAATACGTTGACAGTGATGATTCTGTGTTGCGAGCATTATTATATAAGCCAAATAATACACATAGAAGTTTTGAAGAAAACGAGACTATGAATATATAAAAAAATACCTATATAATTATAAGAATATTTTTAAGAAAACAAAAAAAATAATCCAATTCGTTTGTCGACGAACGCCAATCATTTACGACATTAAAAAAAAAACAAAAGTTGACATTTCGCGCCATCGCACTCGCCGCGTCTCGACTATTTCTTTATTGCGCGTTTGTTTCACTTTTAATCATCGGCAGTGGTGCACAACGCGCGATGCCTAATTGCTTACAAATGTACGTATCGGTATCGGTTTCGGTCTACTAACATTACCATAATACTTGTAGATAGTGCCGTATAGGCCTGCGCTGTATAAGTGTATAATATGCACACATAACCCGGCGGGACTAGTTATGTGTTGCCAAAGTCAGGGATGGGAGTGCATCGGGTTGAACGACCGCCGAAACGCACAGCGCGGCAAGGTCACGCACACTAGCGCGCAGGCACACATAGACGCGTCGACCGTGAAATTAGAAATAGTAGTGATGCCCGACGCGCGTGGCTTGCGCTATCGACTTGTGCGGGCTCGACATTTTTATCGATATTTGCTGATTTTTTTGTATTCACACGAGACTCAGTTTTGTACGAGTCAAAATTATATAAATACTTATTTAAGTATATGAGATTTGTTTATTTATAGTAGGTAAGCGAAATTTTATTACAGTATAACAGAGTTGTTAATAATTATTATTGTTGATTTACTAAGAAACATTGTCTACATTAGAAGGAATTGAAAGATCATTTCTTTTATATTATTAAAACAGTTCAATTTTATTTTATTCACAAGAGGTCAAATTCCTTTGCACTATGCAAGGTGCGTGTAAACATACTGAATGTTAATGTACAATTAAAGTAATCAATTGTGTAATCTGTACAAAGACATTATTAAGTAGAAATGTAAGCGTCACAAATGAAATTGGATCGATTTATGTTACCCACTTATCGCAGGTTACATACCATTCACGAACAATGTACTTTAGTTCATATTGCTACGTGCCTAAGTCATAAGGTTATTAACAATTTAAATCGACGTACTACTTTTGAATAAAGCATTTCGGTGGATCGTTGAACCTTTAAAATATACGAGACAAGTACTATGTAAATAACGAATTTTGTTCAATTCAAATAGCGCTCAGCCAGCTGAATTCAGGCCTCTTGAATTAGCAGCCGGCGACGGTTGCATGCTAATGAATCGAGCAACAAGAATTCACAAAGATGGCCAGCTTCGAAAAAACAATCGTTTCCTGGCCGAACGCACTATGCCACACATGCTAATTTCGGCTGTACAGAGTCCATGATGATGCTTATAAAAGATAAGTGCTTTATGAGGTGGCGTATGATCCTTAAAATTCAAAGTTCGGCCTTTACGTACCGCTCTTTGTCACACGATTTTAGATTATATGTGATCGCTTTACGAGCGAGAATTCAATTTTATTTATGCCCATGTAGGTGTAACTACCACTTTTATGACAATGAATGTAATGAGTTATAAGAAGCACAGACATTTTAATTTAAATCCTGTTGTTTATTGCATCATTGTCTGCCGACAAAGACGCCATGTTCAAGATTTTATTTTGAGTATATTTATATATTTTTATAACTATAAACTGTTTGAATTTCATGTTAGAACATATTAGAACCACTCTCCACCCACTCTCTCAACCAGAAACCATCTCTCACTAATTTTCCAAGAAATGTTTAAGAATGTAAAATTTTACAAAGGTTACGATTAACATTTTTTTGCACTGTAGGATTCCAATCTAAAATCTTCATCAATGCGGATACAAATTGAACATAGACGTTATCTATCGACAAATAGATCGTCCATCACTATTCGAGTCGTTGCACTAAGGCACGAGTGACTAATTTCGGTTTCACTACTGGCTTGTTTGCTTCGAAAGCTACTCTTGGTTTATTTTCGTAATGTTAGAATCGGACGCCTGCAACGTAAGGTCACCGACATACTGGGGATCGTAAGCCCCTCACACATTTCCGATCAACAAATCTATCATTAAATCTTCAATTATACTAACAAATTTAAATAAACCAAAACCATTATTTGGTAAATTTTAAACGTTTCAAATTGTTGTATTTGCAAATAATGCTCGATAAAGCTCGATGCAAATTCATTATCGGCGAGCCTCGTCATGTAGTTAATTTAATTCTGAAACGATAACAACTCTGATGTGTGCACACCTCTACACCGAGACGCGGGCAAGTTGCGTTGCGTCAGTATTCCTAGAATACCTAACACTATTTTGGTTGCCTAGGTCACGGTGCCACACTAGAGCATTAGTAATGCGAAACCAGTTGTCCCAGGTTTAATGCCGTTGTTTTTTTTTGTCGTTTATCGTCAGCTATTTATATTCAGTCGGGCGCTAGTCGAGTTTCCGAAGTTATTGCGTGTAATTTACAAATGTTGTCTCCTTATCGTTTTGTATGCGCCGATGATAATGAGTTATGAACGCTCAATTCAATTGAATTGTTCATGTTTTCGTGAGCTCCTTGTTTCCACATTTAATTTATTTCGAGTAAATTTCGGTTTCTGTGATTTATTTATTTGAATCATTATATATTTTTCCATATTCCGTTATATCACTGGCATGGTTTCTTTTTCAATTTGTTTTTCGTCTAAGTTTTAGAATATTTTGAATATCACATAAATTGTTGCTCTTATTTTGATTTTAGTGTGGTCAGTACTTAAAAAGTTAAGTTTGATTTTGTATTTTTTTTTAATATGAGTAGGTGCCAAGCGAGCAGGCGGTTCTCCTAATGTTAAGTAATGACTGTGGAAGTGTAATAATAACACTTCACGTCTTCTTTGATGGTACTTCCATGGACTAGTCTACCCATTCGTGCATCAACAAAAGCACGGCATCTTACCAAAGATAAGACAAGGTGTTAAAGTTATCAAAAAAAAATATATAATTTCAATTTTTGTAAGCCAAAGTAACGTAAGACTTGCTAACATAAAGCCAGCAATGAGGTTCTCTTAAGAATAAAATTAAGAGGAACATTCAAAAAGTATCCAGACGGAAAAGGACGTAAGTGAGTATTTAATTTACTACAATTTATAAAACCTTAAGTGACCGTAAGTGAGCACGTAGATGGACAACATGATAATTTATAGCTCGATGTCGCTGCGTTATTAAAAAAAAACCAAAATAAATTTTGGATGCAACCGCTTAAATACTTTTAAGCCTGCGTTAATATTAAAAGGCTTTGGCCGAAAAATAATACACAAAAAACCTCCTCTCTGTCTAGCTCACCTTCAGCGGATATAAAAAGTCTTCGCAATTGCGAGGGTTTGCGAGGCATTATTAACTTTCCGCTTTGGGCGCAACGTCCAAAATGAAATTTGACATGCAATTCTGGCTATATCAGTCGTTCCACGAAAACAACACTTGCACAAATAGCTTTTAGGTTGGAATTTGTGTAGCAATAAAGGCCAGTTCGCCTAAACGCTGTGGTAAGTTGAACTCAATGCAAATTCATCTCAAATCAAAGGGGAAAGAACTTAAAACCCATCTACGACTCGGCTCGTCGGTTACGACTCTCCGTCGTTGCGCAGAACTGCCGAAATGCATCGGAAGGTCAACGAACCTCGCTCGCCAAGGACAGTGCATTCCGTTTTTAAATTTAAAGCTAGCGCGCCAATAGAAGGCAGGATCTAAATAGGGCGGCCATCTTGCGTCGTCATTTTTCGCGGGAAGAACTTTTTTTTTAATTGCGCCATTTGCATTTTTCGAGTTCGGTTTCGGGGCGTGTTTTTTTTTTTCGGACAAACAATGGTCGACGTTTCGTGTATTATTTCGGCGTAATTAGGGAGCGGTAACGAGATCGCAATTCTCTGACTGTTCGTTTGGTTCGCGTTTATAAGCGGGCATACTTTCGAAAGCCCGGTTATTGTTCTCAACAACGTTCGGTATTGATAATTGACGTTATAACATTTCTAAAAACCGAGTGACGAGGCAAAATGGAGATGGTCTTACGAATACGGATTTTGTTTTTTAACGATCGAATCGTGAGTCATTCGCGTGAATTGCAACTTTCAACAAAAAACATGATTGTTTATCACTTTTAATTGCCGCTTGAAGGCGACTATAAGTTTTACATTAATGCCGGGATCATAATGTCATTATAATTGAATTATTCGAAGCAGCCTCGCCTAATAGAGTCCTTCTCGTGCGATAAAATAAACTTGTTTATGCGAAGGTGCATGACTGTGTAGGTCGGTTGTTGTAATGTAGATGTCGCTCGCAGCTCGTCGCGATGCAATCTGAAGGGCAGATGCTTAGCGCTTCGCCCAGCGACTCTGCGCTTTATTGCTTCAATTTGTCTCTTCCATCAACTTATCAGCATTAAGCCATAGATCCATATTGGTTTTATGGGGTGCGTCTGAACTCCGATAGAAAACATTGCTTTACGATGCCCATATCTGATGATTTAGTTTGAATTATTTTACATCATCCAGTCTATCCTTAGTAGTCGAGGATGATTAATTTTTGGATCTAAAGATGATCAACGACCAATAATTGGATCTTATTTAATTATTTAGATGAATAAAATTTACACTGTTGCTTGGACGCGATTAGGTAGAACATGTTCTCAGAATGGTTATCGTCAGCAGCTATCTTCAGTTTGCAAACACGGGTAAATAAGGATTTTCTTAAATTTAATTTAGGGACAAACCGACTGCGCTTGAGGTTTTCTCAAATACAGTGATTATTATTTAAGAATAGAAATTAATATTTCTTTAACACAAACTTATTAACTACCTATATTTTAAAGTGATGAACAAATATAAATGCAAATAATTGACAATATTTAGGTTGATTCGTCTATATACTAATTTGAGAGAAAGAGCTGTAGTGTTAGTTTGTTGTCTTTGAACGCTATAAATAAATAAATAAACATTTTAGGATACATGTTTACACAACGTTCTCTAGTCCCAAACTACATATGCCACGCTTTTACTAGATAACCGATGAACATACTTTTCTTTTGTAGATAAATACATATTATTCACATATAAAAACACTGGAAAAACACTATGTTCAACACACAATATTTTTCCAATATTGGAAACCAGTTGGATCTCTGGAACCAGTTGGATTTGATAAATATCTTTGCATTTTATAGCCCAATTCATGAGGCGATTAAAAATATATTAGATAGGGTATTAAACATCACGCTACGATCTTCAGGGGCGAAGCAGAAATGATACACGCGAATGAAATCGCACGGGACAAGCAGCATTTTATAACTTTTTAAAAAGCGTTGATTATGTGATATTAGAAATTGCTGATCATGTTTTCTTTTCCGCCTTAAGGAATGTCTAGCTTCATCAGACCTAACCTGTAGAACGGACATTTTTCGCGTGTGTGTTATTGCAGAACTTACGATCCGCTTGAAAATAATCAAGGCGTTTAATTTGTTAAACTTTCAAACCAGCCACTCGGTGCGAAACGAGTTTAGTGGGCGCAAATAAAGATAACATTAATTGTCGAACGGTTACTAGATCTACATTTGGTGCGTTGAAAAGGTACACTTTAAATGCGCGTTTGCTCCTCAAGGCGATCGCCTTCTTTTCGATCGAATTGAAAACGTTAATGTAAACGTTGATTCCAACTTTTATGCTTCCACGAGTTGAATTATGATTTGAACGGATTTAACGAGTATTTGTGCGTCGAAATTATACGTGCACCTTGGGATTTTAGGCGTAATTATGGGTATTCATATTTTTGCACGGCTTACAGTGACAAGGCGCACAGCCGATGCCATAATTTCGACATTATTAAGTTTATTCCTAATACAGATGTTTTGTTATACGAAAGTCGTTAGACCGACTGGATACGCAGAATTTTGAAAGCGCTAACGAGGCTTCAAAAGACCTCAGAGAAGTGATATTTATAAGAGTTTAACTATGTGCAGCAAGCGTAAGCCGTGATAGCTCAGTGTCCGGGTGCTCACCTTTAATTCAATATACTCGAACAACCTGAGATCGATCCCTGGTGCCGGCACCAATGAAATTGTTAACTTTAACTGACTTATCACGTGCTCAGCGGTGAAAGAAAACATAGTGTTCAAACATAAAAACCTGCATATTTTCGAAATATATTTCGAAGATATGTGAAGTCCTCCAATCCGTAGTGAGGTCGCGTGGTGGACTATGACCTAATACCCTCTGTACAGAGGAGGCCTTTGCCCAGCAGTGGGACATGTGTAGGCTGTTACTTTACTTTACTTCAAAGTTGGATCAGAAGTAGGCAGTCCTCTGGTTACTAGCTGAACATAAAAACTAATTTACGTTTCGTAAAAACCTCACTGCGGAAGGTAAGGTCATTACTGGCACAAAAACTGCCTATAAATTATGAAAAATTAAAAGACCGTTCAAATGTTACGTCCGTTCACTTGTGTCTCGATTTCAAAATCTTTGATTCGAAAACATGTTTACTCTATGTTACATGAAAACATGGTTACAGCTATATTGGCACTGGGCGACCGTTTCTTGACCTGATTTTAATGTTACTTTATTTCTATATTATTGCCTGTGGCAGGGATGTCGCGTGGTCTTCGCTGTTGCACGAATGGGCAGGTCCGTCATGGAAAATACCAAACCTCACAGAAGAGCGGCGTGAATTTGCAGTGTTATCTGCAACCCTATTGTCAATGGGTGGCGGTTATCATCACTGCGGTCACTTAACATCAGGTGAAACGCCATCTCGCTTACGACCTTCTCACATAAAAAGACTAATAGCTTAGCTGACAGTGAAAGGTAAGCTATTAAAAATAAACAATACGTTTTAAGTTCATATTCAGTCTCAGGGTGGACGCAGGTAGTGTATAACTATGGTAGAGTCTCCCAGCAACTTCTGTCGTAGCATGAATGGTCCCTTACGTCTGGGGGGAGGCGTGTGGCCTGCAGTTTATGCATTTGGACTCTGATTTCAAAGTCAAAGTCAAAGTCAAAGTATATTTATTCAATATAGGCCTAACTTAAGCTCTTATTGAACGTCAACAAAAATCTACCACCGGTTCACTAAACTAGACCTGCACAGAGAAGAACCGGCAAGAAACTCTGCGGTCTTGTTCTTTTTGTTATATATATATATTTTTTTAATGCAATTATACACACTTATTTGGGTTTAAAATCAGCAGCAGCCAGGGGTCTTGCAAGTGCAGAGCAAGAGTCATTTCCAAACATCCTTGTCCTCTATGTATTCTTGGATATTATATTAAGCCCTTGCCATTAAGGTAGCTTTTACAAATTGTTTGAAATTGTTTATACTTAGTTGTTTGTGGATGTCACCTATTTTATTATAATTGATTTCTGGCGGGTAAGGGTATCTAGACAGCCTGGTGACCGGGGTCAACCTTCTTGACTTGGTAACGTAGAAACCAATGGGTATCCTGGGGCGGCCGTAATCACTCAACTGCAGTTGAACGCTCGTTTGCCACACAATGATATAAAACATTTCTCTTATACAATAGGCCCGCAGTGAAAACTAAAACGCGGAGATTGTGCAACGTAATACGTTAGCGGACTGCATTTGCATGGGAATAAATGAGAAAGCGCTCACGCGGAGCGCCAAGGCGCCGAAAGATGCCGCTGTCGATGCATTGCAATGGATACTATGATGATTTCGATAGGACATGACGCGAAAACTAACGCTTTGGCTGCGTAATTTTCGTATGAAAGAGAGAAAGAAAGCATTTATTGCACAAATTTATGACGGTGAGGCAAAGCCCTCGTTCTGGTGGCTACCTGCATACACATTTTGGCTTGCTGTCATCTAAGGGGTACTTCAGTCGGGACATGAGGGTTGGGCGGATTCAGAGGCAGCTGACGTAAGTGGCGCAGTATTAGTCTCTTTGTTCACGTTATGTATTTTCCTAGCCTGTTTACAGGAGAGCTGGTTCTATTCCAGCTCAAAAATTAGCCGTTACTATTCAGGGTGAAAATGCAGCTAACGTTCTTGACACCATGCCGCGTAGGTAACCCGTTGTTGGATAATAAATGTAATATTTAATATTTTAAATTATTATTATTCTATTCTGTTCGATAAATTTTTACTATAACTATAAAGTTGCATTTGTACTAAGATTATCCGGTTATCTGACAGATTATATTCAAACTAAGGTATATATATGTAATGGATATTAGTCAATTTATTTATTAAAAATAATAACATCGATTCATCCCTTAAATAGAAGCCATTCAGTTTTCAGCCAACAAAGTTACGTAATTCGTTTTACGTTGACTATTTTCGTTGACACGTGTTATTCCCGCCAACTCACTGCGATAGCGCCACAGATAATGCTACAAAATGTTTTCGACGTGAAAGGAGGTTCGCTTTGCGTGTGTTTTGCAAAGGCCGCTTTTATTTTTACAATCCAGCCACCCCATGCGTATTAATCTTTAAACTGTACGCAAGCTTCCATTTTTATAGTCAATAGATTGTATTTGATAAAAAGCCGGGAATAGTAGCGTGTTGGGTATGAATGGATTCATCGTAATATTTATACGCCAATTAAAAAGTTTTGTTATGAAAATACACAATGTTTTTTATTTTTAATTCTACGACGAAAAAAAATTTCTCTTGATTTTCCTATTTAATAGCCCTCGTTAATATTTTATGGGGTCATAATTAATAGAGCTCTCTTTGTTTCGGTATTTATTAATCTTTATTTTGTATCTGCGGTGATTCGTGCACTTGGTTTAATATTTAAGTTATTTCTTATTATACAACTGCGGCATTAAAATGAAAAAATTATTTAAGGATTGAATTTTGTTGAATAAGAAATAGTTTTTGATTGAATAACAAATAGTATAATAATAGGTAAACTTACAGTTTCTGATTTCAATTATTTATCACTACATAGTATAAAGTAGTACAACGTCGTACCGTTGTCTGTCTGTCCCTATGTATGCTTAAATCTTTAAAACTACCCAACGGATCTTGATGCGTCTTTTTTACTAGATAGAGTTATTCACGAGGAAGGTTTATATGTATAATACATTGCACCCGTGCGAAGCCGAGGCGGGTCGCTAGTGGTACATAAAACTGAAATTTGTAACTTCCTTAAAACAAATAAAAAAAGCTACTAAAATTTTAATGGCAACACGCGTGTGAAGCACATCATGATTTAATGAGGGATGAAACTTGATTTCGTGAACTCAAAATCGTCAACTGGCGGTCACACCTAGAGACAAGTTTTAAATATCTGGAATCGAGCTGAAAACTGACAAAGGGAAGGTCCTTATAGTACTAGGGTAATAGAAGGCTATTCTTTGCTTCGTGAGCATTCAGGGAGGGCACCACGTAGCGTTCTCGATTCCCAATGACGTCACCGTTCACCCCACAACGTCACGCCATATGTCGAGGAACGCGTTGGGTTTCAGTAGCTGGGGGACATTGTTAATTCTTTGGCAAAATATGTCACAAGTACGCGAATATTGCAGTACTCTAAATGGACAAGGAGGTGAGCTTTAATAGTCTTTTACTAAGCTTATTAAAGGAACGCGTTGGTAGGCCTCCTTTTAGGTGGACCGACAACATCATAAGAGTCGCGGGCAACCGGTGGATGCAATGGCAAAGTGTCGTTCGTTCTGGCGTTCTTTTTTTATGTGAAAAGTTGCCAAACGAGCAAACGGTTCACCTGATGTTAAGTGAATACCGCCGCCCATCGACATGTGCTACGCCCGAGGGTTACAAATGCATTGACAACCTTTTGAAAATTGGGCTCCGGCCACCTCACTCACCAGACGAAACGCGAAAGTATTTGTCATACTTCCACTTTACGCTGGTCTTCTGTGAGGTCGTGGTACTTACCCGGACGGGCCTGCCCATTCGTGCAACAGCCGAGGCTGCTGCGTGGCCCTACCACCGCCTAAAACGCGTTCTAAAGGGTAGGCCTATATTCAACAGTTGACGTCTTACGGCTGATGATGATGATGAAGCTTATTAAGCCTTGAAACGGGAGAGAACTGGACGCAGTTATTAAGGCAGCTATTTCTGTGTGTGCAAGTGAGAATAACTTCAAACTGATTCATGCGCCTCTGGGATTTGAAACCAGGACCAATCGCTCTACCTACTGTTGTCTTTGTAGCTAGTTGTGGACGTTTTTTTATCGATACGTCTCATATTTACGTGCCCGAAAAGTTTCAGCTGTCACTCCTAAGATAGATCTATACACGACCTTCTCTCTCTCTCTTCTCCTTTGACCTCTTCCAACATCAGACCTCTACAGTGCCCGGCGACAACCCTTTTGGACTCCATTAAGAGGCTGCTATTGCATTCACCGAGTGAAGTGGGGTTTTTCCGACGAAAATAAATGTATCTGTGGCGAGGTCCAAACTATGACCCATCTGCTGCAAGGTCCTATGTATCCCTTCTCCTGCACATATGAACACCTATTTGAATTTCAATCCGAAGATTATTTAAAGTTATAGATGTAATTTAAGATTATACAGTGTGACCTCGATATAACGAAAGTCAAGGGAATTAAAAAAGATTCGTGATACCGCGTAATGTGTTACAATGAGGTTTCTTGTGAAGAGGTTAGACTGGACTACGATTCGTTTGAATATGGGGTAAAAAGAAACTTGTTCGTTAAAACTTTACTTAGAAGCTCATCTACTTACCCTGATAAAGCAAAAAATAGTAACCAAAAAATTAATGGGAACAAACTTTAATTTTTATCTGGACTTGTTGAAACATTAATTACTATTGTACAATTAAGTGGGAATTATTGATGAGGATACGTTATGTCCAGATTATAGGTTGAAAAATTCGTAAAAAATAGGTACGTTAATGCTTTCTATCTATATTCTGCAATTATTCAAAGTCCGTTATAATAAGGATTTGATAAATATATTCGTAATGTAAAGGTATATTTGGGGGGATTTTGAAAAAATCGTTAAATGGATGCATTTTGAAGCCAATTCTGCAGCAGTGGATGTGGCCAAATACTGGTCGAAAGAAATTTAAAAAGCTATTTTGACCCGAAAAGAAGAAGCATTGCAATCAGGCTCGTGACCTTCAAACGTCGTGGTCCCTATATCACCTTCCGCCAGCGAACTCATTGTCGGCAGAGAAACGCACCCATTCTTGGAGGCCAAGGTTTAAACGAACAAACACGTTCAAGGAAGTGTGTGAGAGATAATTGCATGCTCATTGTGTTTAAGAGATACGAAAATAGCTTGAGCATTGTTATGACAACTATAAACATAACATAATTCATTTCAATTGGAAAAACTATAAAACACGATTATAAGATTAACTTTAACGGTTGTAGGGCCACGCAGCAGCCTCGGCTGTTGCACGAATGGGCAGGCCCGTCCGGGTAAGTACCACGACCTCACAGAAGACCAGCGTAAAGTGGAAGTATGACAAATACTTTCGCGTTTCGTATGGTTAGTGAGGCAGCCGGAGCCCAATTTTCAAAAGGTTGTCAACGCACCTGTAACTCTCGATTGTAGCAGATGTCCATGGGCGGCGGTATTCACTTAACATCAGGTGAACCGTCTGCTCGTTTGGCAACTTTTCACATTAAAAAAAAAATAACCGCCCCGGCTTCGCACGGGTGCAATGTAAATATTGAATTTCTCGGCTTTTCTCTATTATAATATGCATGTATACATATAAACCTTCCGCTTTAATCACTATATCTGTTGCTGAAAACCACATTAAAATCCGTTGCGTAGTTTAAAAGATCTTACCATACAAACATCGGAAGCGACTTTGTTTATACTATGTAAAGATTTGCGGATCTTGTATAACCTATAAAATTTGACATTTAGTCATGAGCCGATGATCCTACAGTCTACCCAGTGACTGCTCACAAATAAAAATTATTTAAATAACTTTTTTGAACGTAATTAGAGAGCGTAAGATATCGTATCTATTAAATAATTACATTGTCATTGTTTGTCAATGTGTGCATAAATTTTAAAGTTTTTATAGTGCTAATCTCTGCACTTAAGATTGAACATTAAAACATGTAGAAAAAGTATGAAAAGATTGTCGCCGCTGTGGGATTCGAACCCACGTCTTCGGCATTCGCGGCCTGAAGCTCTAACCACTGAGCTAAACGGCTGATAGCCACAGCGACGAAAATCTTAACGCCTTCTTTCTATATTGTTATTTAGCATTTGAAGCAATGGTTGGCGCATCCATTGTTATATCCTTTCCAGCATACAAACAATTTCGAATATCGTTTTACAACGATAATTCGAACGAGAGATGTCGCCATTGCTTTTTATAAATTTTAAATCTTTTCGTACTTTTTCTACATGTTTTAATGTGTGCATAATTTCTTATCATTTCGGTGCCTGGACACAAGTCGATATTTTTATGTACGAAAAACACAACCGAATTCAAATATCTAATTTTTATTCAAATATCAAATATATAATTTATAATTGATTTTCAGGAGTTCCTTAGTATACTTTCAAAGTATCTTAGGAGCCAAAAGATACAATACCAGTGAAATTTATATGTGGCCTCCTCTATACAGAGGGTATCAGGGCAAAAACCACCACGCGGCCCCACTGCGGATTGGCGGACTTCACATGTCTTCGAAATTTTTTTTCCTTATTATTTCGAAAATATGCAGGGCAACCTGTGATGTTTTCCTTCACCGCTGAGCAGGTGATAAGTCATTGCTTGAAATCAACAATTTCATTGGTGCCGGCATTGGGAATCGAACTCAGATTGCTCCAGTATATTGAATTAAAAGCGTGCGCCCGGACAATAAGCTATCACGACTCTATGTAAAGTACTGTAGAAAATTATAGAGTCGCCAAAATATATATATTTGATTTTTTATAACTATATTTTGGATGGATACCTTTGTGATATGTATCTAAATATATTTTTGTATGTTATAAATATAATGTCTTTATGTATACATAACATGTAAAATAGGTACTATATTTTAATAACTTAATAATAAAAATACTATATGTAGCCGAAGAAATGATAGCCATGCTGCACGCATGCATTACATATCAGTGAAAGCCCATTCGTTCTTATTGATACGTTTCTTTTTTATTTTATCTCACCATAGTATATTGTCTTCCTTTGGGAATAAAAGCTTTTCGAATAACGCTCTTTAGGCAGCTGATAAATCATTGTTTGATAATAAATCATTTTAATACTAAATGCCTACATTTAAGACGGAATGGATGAGATGGTAAAGTCTGAGTATAATCATAATAGATTATTTCATAGATACATATAACCGATAAATATCTTTCACCATCATACGTTCTATATCATCTGTCACATTCAATTATATAATTATGTGATATAATGTAAAGCGGAACAATTTTTAAACGCGGTGCAGTATGGGCATGCGTCATATATTTTTAAACATTGGTACATAGCATGTTGAAAGCAAAATCCACTTCTAAATCAAGCCGAATATGGTTAGATTTGCGGATGGTTCCCACGCCGAGGATCTCTCTGGACGCACCACCGACACGGCCATTTGGCCATCGCGACGTGTGAAAGAGAAAAAAGAACCTGCAACGCAGAGACAATAATAATGGCGTTTGCGCAGACGCCGCCGCGGAAACGGGGTCAAGGCGACGCATTCGGTGCAACTTTCGAAATGCACCTCCCTCCTACCAGCTGAGCGCCCCCCCACGCCTCAGCCGCCAGTGGGGTGGCCAGCCGTCCGGATAAGCGGAATCGTCCCGCCATTTTCTTGACATCCGTTTGCTCAAATATCCTTATTCAACAAAGGAGCATTACACTCGGTTATGGTTTGTCAAAACGCTACTACCGGATCGGAAAAAAGCCATTGACTTGAGACGAATCAGCGAAAGAAACTCAACGGGACTATTTTTGTTTATCAGTTTTTTTTTTGTCAGTGGAAAAAAATTTACAATTCATTTTTTTTTTTTTTTTTTTTTGCGAAAAGTTGTCAAACGAGCAGACGGTTCACCTGATGTTAAGTGAATACCGCCGCCCATGGACATCTGCTACACTCGAGGGTTACAGATGCGTTGACAACCTTTTGAAAATTGGGCTCCGGCTACCTCACTCACCAGACGAAACGCGAAAGTATTTGTCATACTTCCACTTTACGCCGGTCTTCTGTGAGGTCGTGGTACTTACCCGGACGGGCCTGCCCATTCGTGCAACAGCCGAGGCTGCTGCGTGGCCCTACCACCGTAACTGCGTGGCCCTACCACCGTAGCTGCGTGGCCCTACCACCGTAGCTTAAATTCATTAGAGATTTAAATTGTTTATAGTGCTAATCTTTGCACTTAAGATTAAACATTAAAATATGTAGAAAAAGTGCGAAAACATTGCCTCGAACCCACGGTTTGAACGGAAAAAACGTTGGGTACGATTCTCACAACGGCGACAATCTTTTCGCACTTTTTCTACATATTTTAATTTATTAGAGTCCAATTAAAAGAGCCTGGAGTGATTCATTTCCAAAGAGTTGACATTAACCGATCAAAGTTTAAAACAGACTACTATTCGACTTTTATTTTTACTTTATTCTTTATTTTCAAATACAAATGGGGAACTTAATGCCTATTGGCATTCTCGTCTTCTTTGTAAACTATAACATTATAATTGGATGAGGAAAAACAACCTCTGCTTCGATGATTATATTTATTATTTCTGTATTAAATAACTGGGATGTAATACTTTTGTTTTGAGTAAAATGTCTTTTAGATATATTATATTATTTATTACCATATTGTCTATATTGACGAAAATTCAACAAACGTCGGGTCACTGTGTCTTTTTGCGATCCCGGACACAAACGACACAAACTCGTGTGTTTGTGTGTGGACACAAACGAAGAAGAAGAAGAATATAGTTCGAAAAGTAGTGAAAATTTGATAATATTGTAGTCGTTGATACTACATATGATGCTGGTCATATTTCCTTCCATGAGCTTCCATCATTGTTTGATGGTACAGTCTAGTCGTAACCGGTAAATGGGCTATTTATTAAAAACTTGTCATCAAAAAATCACTAATACTGAATTCCACCACGCTTGTAATATAAATACTCCACTACGTAACAGGATTGTGAAGTGATATTAGAAGGTATTAGAAGCAAATGTTGAAAATGGCTTGTAAAGAAGCTATCATCGGTTTCAAGTACCTCGTTTTTAGGGTTCAGAACCCAAAGGGTAAAACGGGACCCTATTACTACGACTCCACTATCTGTTATTCTATCATGAGCCGTGATAGTTAGACAGTTGAAATTGTCACACATGTATTTCTGTGACCGCTATAACAACAAATATTTAAAAAATATTTAAGTGGGACTCCCATATAAGAGACATGATTTTCTTTTCGTTTTTACAGATGGTACTTTCCGTGCGCTAGTCCGACTCTCACTTGGCCGGTTTTTTAATTAGCTTCACATTTTGCATTCCTCTTATTTTGTTCCTATCTTGTGCGTATTCCTAATGAAAACTTTATCAGGCTAACTTATTTTATCAGAGTTGGTGTACTTTATGTGCTACTATTTTGAGTCCTGGATAACCTTGTCTACATAATTGTTGCTGTTGTTTTTTTTTTTGTTTCTCTCAAGCTTTTTATATTTTTTTTATTTTCAGCGTATAAATCTAGACGAATAACCTAATATTATTATTATCAAGAGCCTGCCCGGGAAAAGTGGCATCTACAAAGTTGTCTGAGGCATTTACAAAAGAAAATTACACATATTGCGAATTGTAGTGGCTCAAACTATTTGACGTCGTTCTGAAATTTACACCATTAACAGATTTGCTTACAATAATGGCACCCATACATTGAAATAAAAGAGTTTTACAATAGGGAAACTTAAATAGATATCTAAAGAATGGCTTTTTTTTAAATCTCCTTAATGAAGAAGAAAATCCGATAATAAAACATAATAGGTGACATGGCTTAATTATTTCTTATGGTTGCGATCATTTCAGTAATTTATTTTCGACTTTTTTATTTGATATTATCCTCATTAAATAGAGAACCGTGGTCTTCCTACACAAGCGGCGTATCCTTGCGACGCCCCGGCTTCGCTTATTTATAACATGTAGGTATTATAAACATGCTCGTAGGCTTTAATGATCGCGGAAGGCTGACGGCTCCGTGTGTTTCACGTTAAGTGACACGCGACTCTGCCTCATATCGACCACACAATAAAAGCTATAATTACGTGCCCAAGCCAAACCGCCATAACATAATAGGTGCATTTTCTCAAATCGCATTCGCGTTTGTTTTTTTGGGCGCGTTATTATCATTTTTATTCGCAATTTAAATGGTATTTATTGTTGCACATTTTAATATGTAAATCAAGTATCGTTTTTTTATAATACAAGGCAATTGTAGACTTTTGTTATTTGAACGGAAAAAAACGTTAGGTTCCTTTTTATTAATGTTAACAGTAACAGTCAAATGCAGCGTTTTTATTTTGTTATGCCATCATGTACGTTTTTTACTATATATTTTTAATTATTTTTGAATAATTACTTCCCTCTTTGTGAATTTTATGGAAATAACAATTTTTTGCTACGATGGCTTTTATTTATAATCAATTCAGCTTTAGCAAGTCTTCGTTGTGATTTTCATCCGATGACATCGGAAATGACACTTAATATCCTAATAAACATTCATTCGAGTGTGTTTGGCCGGTATAAATTGTATTTTAGTGTACTTCTATTTAATATAAATAAAGCTTATAATCTTTATAATATGCAAAGATTAAAATCTTGGCTGAATGCTACCAAAAAGAAAGTAAAAAAAGTAGGTATACGCAGTTTATAGTCTTTTTTTTTTTTTTTAGTCTGTTTGCATTGACAGTAGTAAAGTGGAAGGAAGCAATATAAATGTCTGCAATTTTCCTATTCGCCCCATTCGGCCGTTTGAAAGGATGCGATCGTCGCATGTTCTCCGACCCCAAATTAGCAAGTAGACATCAGATAACAGCCAAGGTTCGGGTTGACAAACCCGAACAATATAACAGACTAGCGAGCACGATCGGATGGGTGATATTGTAATTTTGCCGCGGCCCCTCGAGGAGTGGCATTGAGCGGAGGTTGGCGGGAAGTTCTTCCTTGACCCTTGGAACTTCGGAGAGATGTTAATTTTCGCATGCACTCACGTTTTGGGAGCACTCGTCAATTTTATAAACAGACCGCAAATCGTTTGTTCCATGCTATAGACAATTGGCAATTTATATTTTTTTTATTCTAGATGTACAAATGTTTTGTTATTACAATTATACGTGTTTTTAAATGTTTGAAAATTAATTAATAAAAATTGTAAATTGTTGCGACCTCATGTTTATTCCTTTCTGAACGTGGAGCGAATCGACATTTGACAATTATCGGTGTTTGTTGCAATCGTCGAGCGCGTATCGTTTTTCGGTAGGCTCGTTAGCGCGGCACCATCGGCCGGTTTCCGTTAAAATAATCTCCTAACGGGAATATAAATTCGGGTTTAAATGTCGCCGTGTTGTTAGCCCCTCGACTGGAGCAGGTGCAACCGCGCGCCGCGCCGGGCGCTTATCGAAATGTATTTTTTCCGCCTCCGCATCGGCAACTTTCGCGGAATGTTTTCACCTCATCTGTCCATTGGCTATTGAGTAATGCAAGCCGTCGGCCATCTTGTTTTCAATTTGGCCTCCGTCGTTTTCACTTGCGCCGGTCCATTTAATGATTGCTAATGTTATCTAAATCCACAAAATAGTTTTATCAAGGCTAGAATATCGAATCTCAATGTCAATTATAACAATGTGTGAGTTGATGACCATTACCGAACGCAATGTTCCGTTTTCACGAATTGCGCGCCAATCGCTTTTCCCGCCAACGGACAATGGACCGGGCGCGGGCTGTGGATAGGTAAATAAAATTCTAGCGGCGCTCACACGCCCGCCTAGCGTGGAGTGCGCGCAACAAGTCGCTAGACTAGTGCAAGGCTGCGGTCGGGCACCGGGCGTCCTCGGACGAGCGAGATTGAGGAAGTGATTGAGTGATCCTTAGATTTGAGAGGCTCGAACCGCTCGTACGCCTTTGTTCGTTTTTTTTTTTTTTGCACAAATGAAATTGTAGACCCTAACTCTTTTTTCTCGTTGCACGTTTTACCTTAGTAGCATCGCCGGCTAGGAGAGCGGGAAACAAGATGTGCAGTATTAATTTAAAAAAAAATAGGAATATCGTTTGCGTTTTGTTCGTCTATTGAAACGTCATTATCAATAAAATAAACGTCAATTGTTATAACGGAAGTAGCAATTTAGCTTTTAGGGTCAACCTACTTAATAGCTCGGAGGCAATTATTTTCTCTGATATCCATCAAAAATCGATGCTGTGGGCCGTTTTGAAATTCGTATTATGGCAAAAAAAATGTTCATTGCTTGAGCAATTTACTGGTATACTTTATTAAAGCGTTTTTTATTTTCTTAACAACGTATTGATATTCTTAACGCGTATTGCATGTTTTGAGGTATTATTACATTACGTTGATAATTATACTTACCCGTAAGTAATTTAAGTACAATTTACCGAATAATTTATGCACAGTGATATCTACAAACTTTAAATTGTCGGTGTTTCGTTGTATGTTATAATCAAATATAATGGTGGTTTGCGTAGATTTTGATTTGCTCATTTATTTCGTTGAATGTTTGTATTATATTTAACATAATGCATAGTTTTCTTTGATATTTAAACTGTTCTAATATCTAAACTATAACTGTCTATCTGATCCGCGACCTACATTGATATTTTTTTATGGAAAAATAAGCCAACGAGCAAACGGGTCACCCGATGGCAGTGATGGTGATAGCAAAACCACCGCCACCCATGGGCACTTGCAACATTGGAAGAGGCACAACTGGGTTGTCGTTCTTTGTTTTTAATATTTATTTTCATGTCTTCTTAACCATTGTATAGAAATGGAACATATACGAGAAATTAACTCAATATTCCTTTGGACTAAATTTTTTATTGAAATCAGTTTGAGTGTTTCGATGCCTATTCGAGGCAAACTTTATGTCATTCAAGATTAATAATAGCACTTTTTGGTTTACATTTTATCATATATTTGAAATCACTGACAGAAATTTCAATTTTATCATTAGTATTTCTTCAGTCGCTTACTTTACTACAATTTCGCTATAAAGTAACAGCCTACTCAAGTCCCACTGCTGGGCAAAGGCCTCCGTACATAGACAAAAGCTATCTTCGATGTATTTTTGTAATTACTCCGAAAATATTCAAGATTCCTCACGTGTTCCTTTACGCTATGTAACAGCAAAACTTGTGTGACACGTAATAACTGTTTGATTTAATTCGAACCTTTTCGCCCGCTAAAGGCATTTGGTAAAACCGCGTAGCAACCTCCGCTATTGCCGGATTGCTGAATGGCCCGGTGAGGTAAGGAGTACCACAGCCAACAGAATCATGCGTAAAAAGAGGTACTATAGAATTTCTTTTGACCCTAGTGTCAAGGGATGCCTGGAGACAAACACTTACTTTCTCTCTCATAATTTTATCTTCTCTCATAAATAATCGTAAGCATAATCCCTTAACGATTATATTTATCGCTTTTGTTAAATGTCTTATAAACTTTATTTTATTTTATTTTTCTGATTTCTCTCGCGAAGGCGCTGCCATAACTGTGACAGTCAATTCAAAATTTCTTCACTCAATATACGCTTATTTTAAGCTCTTATTGAACTTCAAAATACTACCACCGGTTCAGGAAACTAGACCTGAGAAAAACTGGCAAGACACTGCGGCAAGAATCTTTTTTTTTAATCATACAAGTATAAAACATTATTTAAGTATACAGTCAGCAGCGCCAGTCACGCAAGTACTGAGTAAGATTCATTTTCATACATACTTGTCTTCAAAGTATTCTAAAACGTATCATATATATCATACTAGGCCCGTGCCATTAGGCTAGTGTATACAAAATGTTTAAAGTTGCAGTTTCCTGTCGTTCACATTTTTACCATTAAAGGAAACCTTATCTTATTTACACTTATACTGAAAACGAATTGACGATCTGGACCGTGCCAGTATAGAAGCAGGTGGGCTGATGACGTAACGAGCAGGTGCGCTGCACTCGTCGGGGCTTATATAATTGCTGAAGAATCCTTGGACGTGCTGCGACCGCGCTCAGTTTCGCGGGTGAAAACATACCTCAACCCTCGTTATATCTACGAGCCGATTGAATAACCTTTCACTGAGCTATCGTATTAATGTTGCTTCACGCGGCATCAAATCGGATGGTCCAGCATTGACAAAGCTCGCGATGGTTAAAGGCGAAAATTACTGCGCGCTTTATACAAAGGCCGCTGCTTGAAAAGACGATCTTGATCGGGGAAGTACCATAGCCAAATAGAAGACCAGCGTAAACTAAAATTAGTAGTATTTTACATTTCGTTTGATGAATGAGGTAGCGGAATGATTCGGTGACGCACTTGGTAAGCTATTGGTTTCGGCGCCGAGGGTCGTGCGTTCGATTCCCGCACGGAAGTATTTGTGCGACCCACATATAATTGTTCCGGGTGTTTGTTCCCATGGAGGGTTGACGTAAAGCAGGCGGCTGGTCGAAAAAAATCTAGCCAAAACCACTTAAAACATGATTCACATCTTGTGTTGACCCCGCCTAGGTGGGATATGGGCAGGAGGATGCATGTGAGAGCTGAAGGCTCATAGATTCATTGACAAACGGACTCGCAACATCTCTGATGATGTGTCTAAATGGTTTTCATTTACCAGTTGAAAATAAACACGTATACTTATAGCATTTACTTCTTGAAAGAAATATTCTGTCGGCTTCAATCTTAAGCGGGTCACCTGATGCTACCTCGGAGGGCTCACAACTGTGTTCACGTTTGAGATAGGTGTACGCTCCCTTCTTCTTCTTCTTTCTAGAATAATCTTATGTCTTTTGTTCTCTTGAATCTCTATGGAAATAACGCTTGTTGAATAAGAAATTTCAGTTACCTTTGCTAGTTCCAAACGATACAACCGGCTCGGGTTAGTCAATACGGTGGTATGTTCCATTCCCGCACATTACAGCGATATGAAATTTATATCATGATTTAATTTTAAGTAAATTTTTAACAATAATAAAAATGGTTATAAGTTTTAATCAGCCTAACGCCCGGTTTCTCAAACACTGATCATCGTACAAGGCAACTAATCGGCCGTCAAATGGCTTTTCAAATGTTATTTCAGTTGCCAAAAGGATTGTTAAATTCTCTGAATTGATCAGAGTTTTCTTCTTAATGATCAGAACTATCAATTCAAAGCAAAAATTAAGCCTAATAAATTTCAGTGCTGTCGGAAGGCCCACTATAACGCACATTTGTCGCTTGTGGATTTATGTTTCTTTTTCTTTGTTCGTATTCAATGCATCGTAGACATTTAACGAGGTTAATTGACAGGTCCTAATTAAGTACAAAACAAAACAACCACTAAACTGAACGCTCATGTATACAGTATACGTACATTCAAGTACATAAGACTGTAACAAAAAGGAAAGGTTTGTTTGTTTACATGTATTAGGCAATCTTTGACACGTTACAGTCGTTTCTAAAATATTTTTTTTCACTTATTAGAATTTACGTTAGTAAATTGACAGATTTATTTATATTATTTGTATTTAATTAAATTGTCTTCGTATCACGGCGTGCTTTGATTTATGCCCGGTTCCTATATTCAACGAACGGCCGTTAGTTACATGCAACGGCTCGTAAGTAAAACGCCCTGTTTTGTTAATATAGGAACGGGGGGTACAGGCCTTTTATCTACAAGTCGCTATGAAAGTTACGAAGCTAAGTAACTAACGGCCGTTCGTTGAATATAGGAACCGGGCATTAATGGGAGAAAGCAACGAAATGGTAACTTTGAATTTCCAGCTATGACGTCAAAAGATGGTGCGAAATCAGCCCCGTTCTTATGATCGCATCGTATCGAAACCTACTCAATTGGCACTTAATTATTCTTATGCTATAAATCCCACTGGCACATCCGTTTAATATATATCGTTTACAATGATGATTAAACCAACGAAAACTTTACTCCGATTCTCCCGATAAACTACAGTGCTAAACAGAAAACTTCAATCTAGACCAAACTTGATGAAGTGGAAGAAATATGAAAACGTTAGGCCAAACTTAAAGTCTATTCAGCAACCCTCAGAGCATTGACAGACCCCTGCCGTTAGCGACTTACCTGGATCTCGAAACCAGTTTTATGGGTATTCATTGCGCGTTATTTGACGGTATGCGGGTTCGATTCTGTTTATGTTTTTCACATTAGCAATTTTTACATCGATCGTACATTCTAACATTTTTTTTAACTTTAGAATGTACTTTAGAATCGATCATTTCCATATTTATGCGATTGACCCAGACAATTCAATTATAAGGTTATTTTTAAGCTATAGTTATTCGATTAGAATAAAACTTATCGCAAGTCATCTAATTCACCTATGTTTATGACACAATAAGATTGAATCGTTTTAAATACTTTTAAATCCCGCAAATTGTAAAATAATGAACAGACCTATCTATAAAGACATTGTTACAGTAAATTACCCTACTTTGAACTATCATCTATTATACTTAATTATATTTATAAATGAGAAAGGAAAAATGTATTTTTTATATCTTATACATATTTCGAATGATTTTAAACAATTTAAGGATTCAAAACTTGAAGGATTGTTGTCAGTGTCCTTTCGCATTGTAATCTGATCTATTGTGTGTTGTTTATGTGCTAATTTCGTCGTGCGCGTCGGCCGCGATGCGCACAAGCTAGCCTCGGTGTCCTTGAAATTACGCTGTTATTGAATCGCGCGCGCCCCGCTCAATTGGCCATCTCTATGTTCGGCACACGCCCGTTTTAAAGCGAAACAACCATTTGGAATAAAATCAATTACGCCACAATCCCGCCGCGTGCGAAAACAATGCGGAGTACGCAAACAAACCGGAGCGTTTTAACGGCGGGCATTTAAAAAAGGAACTGTCTATCCGTGCACGCGGAACAGCGTCTAGCGACCCGCAATCGGGAAGTGATAATACGACAACGCGTGCCAAGTTTAACCGGACGCACGTTTCGCTATCGCGCTCCGTGCGCGCTTTCCAGCTAAACAAATGCACGCTGTTATTGTGCGAATGGTGCAGCGGAATGACACCGTGCACGCCCGAATGCGTCGTCTCGAGACGTGAGACAGAGACGGGACGTTCGTGCGTGGAAGAGACGGACCGGTGTGGTTGTTTTCAACTGGCCGCATGTAGGTTGCGGTCTTTGTTGCACTTTGTGAGAAGAAAAAAAAAACAACGTCACGGCGGTATATTTTTCGCGATAAGTCATCGCTATTGAAAATATGTGTATCGCTAAAAGGTACTTATCACTACAGTTCTTGTCAGATACGGAAAAGCAGTTGTTAAATAAAAGTCAGTAGGCACTTACATCAACGGTCGTATGTTGTTCAAATCAAATGAAACAACGTCTAAAAATATGTAATATTACGCCACGCCACAATTTTTTTTACACAAATAAAAGCCAAATATAACATTTTGAATAACTACTGTTTCTTAATAAATATAAACAGGGGCTCATCAATTTTCATTGGCGAATGATTTAACTATATATAGAGGATCGCGCGGGAACATTATTCGTCTTCAATAACACAATGTTAAGAGAAGACATTCGCTTTTATTGTAATTTGTAATTGAAATAGAAGTACCTATATAAAATTTTAAGGATATTGTAATGTTATGTATGCTGCAAATGAAATTAAATGTTGAACATTTACCTAATTCAAAAACACGTTCAGGTTTTTATGGTTCCAGGCTTACTCCAAGATTACATTTTAAACATCTCTGCCAGGCTCTCATACGTCTGCCTATATACAAGTGTAAATTAAATATAACTTGATATATTACATTATTATAAATACCAGTAACATTGGCACGTAGTTAAACTTACTGACGTCCTAGACTTCGACTTCTCCTGTTAGGTAAAATAATTCATATAATATGGTACCTATTCTAAATAATCATATTGTTGACTACGAAGACACTTTGGAAAGGAATAAGAATTGGATAATTTAAATGGAAGAATTTGTTGGGGTTCTTAATTGTTTAAAACTTCGTTTCGATGGTTTTCATGACTATTAAATTGTGTAAGAAAAGTTTGTCGTTTAGGGCTTCTTGTTAAATTTAATTATATATGTACAACGCTGAGATTTTATATCAATTGCCTAATTTTAATCATACATTCATATATCATCGATATAATGGTGAGGAGCTATTTTCTATAAACCTTCAATGATGCCGTTTGACTTATCTATACAGATAAATAAAATTGAAATGTCTGTTTGTTATATTAAAATAACCGCTTTTTACTAAATGCATATGGATGTATACACGGTACATTTACCAAAGTATTTTTTTTACAATTTTTGTCTGTCTGTCTGTCTGTTTGTACCGGTTAATCTCTGAAACGGCGTGACCGATTTTGACGGGACTTTCACTGGCAGATACCTGATGTAATAAGGAGTAACTTAGGGTACTTTTGTTTTAGACTTTTTTTATTTTAAAATCCACGCGGACGAAGTCGCGGGCACAGCTAGTAAACATTAAAATTCCTTAAAGCTGGCGATTCTTAGTCTAACCGCCATCTTGCGTTGGTAAACAACAAATGACGAATCAAAAACAAAATGGACACCCAAGTGCAGGGAAATAAATAAAAATAAACGCTCTAATGCGTCCACGAGTTGTTTACAATCGGTGTAACTATAACTAAATACGAATCGGATAGCTGAAGCTATTTCAAATCTATATTAAACTTATGATAGCAACTTTGTGCGATGAAGAATAAATTGTCTGTATAATGACGCACGCAGGGGGCACGTTAGATCCTTAAAATTGCATACGTTTTATGCTGTCCTCTGAAATTTTACTTTTTAAATTGCAATAAATTTGGTTATTTCAGAGCAGGAATATTTGGCAATTTATTGCAGAATCTGTAATAAGTTTATAATAATAAAATAGAATAGTTTGTAAAGATTAGTAATTTGTTAAAATTGTGGATTGATTTAGCTAAGTTCAGTCAAATTAAAAATAGTAATAAGTAAAATCTAAGGGATAAGAATTGATTTTTCGCGTCTGTTATGTCCACGATGTGTTGGCGTACCATTGTCCAATTCTTAGAGTAATTGTCTGGTAGTATACATAGTATGTGGTCAGTGCATCGTAATGGCTGCTACTGGCAATTTTTTATCACGTGGTTAAATAATGATGTTTAATGGTTAGACGTCTTTATTATCACTTTATTAAATTGAATATCATACTTTAACACCGACAACAAAGACTGTATCACTGAAAACCTATGTAATGTTTGAGGCATTTGCAGGTGGTTTGCTATCAATAAGGGAAAAAATACTGCCTGTTGATTTGTAAATTATTGTTTATTTTATTAAATTTAACAATATTATGAAGTGAGAGGGAAAATAGCTTTGGATATATTTTTGACATGCCACAATTTCCTTGTATATTGGAGTATAATTTGTTTTATTTCTTGAAACATTTTTACCTACTATCTAGTTAAGGAGTTAAGCAACTACAGCAAAATATATTTGTAGGTAATAAATTGGTTTACATTTATACCTTCCACTTATGTGTTGATTACAGCAGATTTAAAAGAGAACAATTTGTACCCTGTGGATTTTATGGCGCGAAAAATTTTAACTTCGTAATAATTCGTTTTTAATATATATGATAACTTACGACAGATTGGAATTAATTTAATCGTGGTCCAATATATTTTTTTAAAGTAATTAACTCTACCATTTATGGGTAATAAAATAAGCAATCTTATCGGTTCTTTGTTTCAATGCAAGTACTTAAAGTATTATTTTTCAATTAAATGTTGATATGCAATTCAACATACGTTTAAAGACATTAGTTATTATGGAAAAATGTTTTTTGCATTACTAATAAAACCCTTGGAACTGAAGTTAAATTCGGTACAATTACGGCATTGAGATAAATGGTCAGAATTAAATATATATAAGAAATGTGCTTAATGCAGCGACGTCGTACTTATGTTTACCGATAATTTCTAAATCCATATGTACACCAACATGGCGGTATAGCGCCCGCGCATTTTGTAGGCTTCGAAAAAAGAGCACAGAATCAAGATGGCCGACTTTCTCGCCAGTGCCTAGTGACGCTGACGTCACTGGACGACGTGTCCTTGTGCCTAGTCTAGCCCGTTTTTTTTATTAGAAATACATTTTTAAGAATAAACCAGTGTTTTCATACAATTCTTTATGCAATCGTTTCAATAAAACACTTTCCTTGTGTGAACGGTGACTTTAGGTAGGTTGGTTCATTTTATTTAAAATCGAAAGGCATTTATTTCAAATTTAATAAAAAAAATATTGACCAACAAAAACAAAAAAAATAAATACAAATTATAGACACGTTTAAAAAAAAGTGAATATGAATAAAATTAAATAAAAATAAATAACTTACCAGAAAAGAAATCGTTAAAACACCAGAGTGTCCGAACAAAAAAATTCTAAATAACGAATATAATAAATCACAACACGTCACAAGTCACTACAGTCATTGTATAAAAAAGAAAAAAATCTTGAATTCATTAGATTAATAAAAATATGTATATAATAATTTATGCCATCGTCCGATTCTGGAAAAAGCAATGGCGAAATAATACGGCGCTCGCCCTCCAGTTTGGTACAAAACGCCCGTAAAACAATTAAACGTCGATAAATGCGCTATTAGAAAAGTGGAAGCGAACGAAATTCCCGAATTCAAATTGGAGTCCAACAAGAGCGCGCCGACACGTGTGCCGATTCAAAAATTGCGACGTACTGTCGCTAATAAAGCTGTTGGTACGACTCCTTTTCCTAGCCGTGTACACATGAAATACTTTTTAAAAATCCCCAACGAGCGTTTTGAGCCAAAAAATCTAACCTAACCTAACCCTGTCGGGCGGGCGACTGGCGGGCGCGTAGGGGCCGCATTGCCAAATATTTTTTTTTGCATCTCGGCCGAATTATGCACTTGTATGCGACTTACGTCGTCCCTTCATTGTAGTGGTGCGACATGTACCGATTGGGCATTTTTATGTCTTCTCCGTGTGTGTGTCACACTCACACGAGGAAGCGGCTCTCTGTGTGCGTACGCGGCCCTTCGGCGCGAGGTTTCTTTAAAAATTCGTCGTGTTATGTAAACATGTGAATTTTTTTTTGTACACTCCCAACATTAAAATATTTAGGTGCTGCCCCCGAGGGGTCGACGGCCGCGTTTTTCGGGAACTCTGACTAATTCCGCTAAATGGATCCGTTTCGACGTTCCCACCGCGGGTACAGAAACCAGAGTCGTGTCAAAGTGCGTTTTCGGCGCGAACGCAATAAAAGATGTCCGTACAGTGTACATGCACGGATTTGGGAACTCTTTTTCGGCCCGCAGCTTCCTGTTCGTGTCGATTTACGGGTAATAAGTTCGCGTAATGGTGATTTCATATGATTTTCATGCATTTACATTATTAAGTTGCCTTTTATTATCCATTTGTGTGTCCCCTGTTTTCGGAACGCCCACATGGAAGCCAACGTACGGTAGAGACGAAACTAAGAGCTTCTGTAAAATCAAGGCTAAAGACATCGTAAGAGCATAAACATATGAGATGTGCTTAAACGTACATCACGTATATAATGATTATGTATACTTTTTTTAAATCGTCATAATAATTAAGCCAGCAAGAAATGGTGGCGAACGCAGGGATGTTTTCTTACCATCGATATAAAGTTTTAAAATAGTTCACATAATATAGGTACAAAATATAGTGATTTGAGGAACTCGATATTTTTTTTTATTTCTGTGCTGTGATTTTGCCTTAACATATTATTAATTATTATTGTAAGAATTCAGTGCATTGCACATTGGTGTTAAGAACCCGCATCGCTCGGATGCTTTGCTTTGCTTCAAAAATATACTGCGGAAGCGGCAAGGAAAAAAACAAATGTCACTTTGCTTTTATCAAAATGAAACTGTTAAACAGTTTTAACGTAATTTTTTTTAATTTCTAATTTCATGATGTTTTGATCGATTTACAGCATTGATCTCGGAATTACGAGCGGGTGGGCCCTAGGTATACGAAATCATTACTTTGATTTAGAATTCATATAAACATTATTAATAGGAAGTTGGGCGTTCTGCCATTAAGGGTTTAGATAGGTTTTTCGTTTATAAACGTTTAATAATTAATAAAGGTCCGTTCTCATGAAACATCTATTCATTCATTACGTGTACAAGAGTAAATTATACAGACTTTAAGGTTAAACTTTGTGATGAAAATTGAGCGGAGACAAGTTTATCGCTTGTTATTTTAGTTTGACTTAAAAAAATAAAAAAAACTTGTTCTACATATTTGCAAGCTCTAACGCACCTTGGCGTTTTTGTTTTTTATAAAATTGCATAAAGGCTATTGGCGAAACGTTTTCAATATTTAAACGATCGTTTATTTGTTATTAAAGTTTCTTTAACTTGTTTGAAACGTGGTAAAATTTTAAGAATACAGTCAAGTACAGTTTAAAATATATCTACATTGCTCTATCTGCATTTCTATATCTGCATTTTAGTGACATTTATTTAAATTAAAATAGATACAAGATATAAAGAGATGTGTATTAATAAAAATATAACTTCTAATGCCGCCTATTTGGCTTTGTCGCGACACAACAGATTAAAAATAAAAACCGATCGAAAACCCGACTGAGGTCGTTCGGGCAAGGCAGGTGACCTAAAAATAGTGCAAAATGAACCATAGGAACTATGCAAACTGCCTGACCGGGATCCTCAGTAAGTTAGTGGGTAAGGACGGACGGAATAAGAAGACACCGTAAGCTATATTTTAAATATGAACATATACAAATAATTGTCGATCCTTTCTTATTTTAAATTTTTCATCGATTGGAAAACTAAAAAAATATAGGTACTAATTTAATTAAATGTGTTTGACATTTAGTTTACTAGGAATCTGTTTTCAGTTTATATATTTTCGTAACGTCCAGGGTATTTTCGAAATTATGGTTTTTAGTAATGATGTGCATTTGTTATAAAGAAAAATTCGTAATATTTTCTGCCTGTCAACACACGTATTAAAAAGCAGCATACTTAAGACTATAGAATGAAGTAAATTAATTACGTTTCATGTAATAATTTATTTATTCCCGATAAGATTGACAAATGAAAATGACTTTATACTCTTTTATGCTTTAAAAAAATCGTTATTTTGCACGAGAAAATGTCATAAATAATTGAAGCTCTGAATAATATTGTAAACATGATTGTATTGAGAGGATTTTGTTTTGGCTTATTTATTCTTAAAACCCCCTAGTTTCAATTGAGATTGTCCGTAACAATAACGAAACTGCTAAAAAGCTAACATATTATGATTAAAATATTAACGTAGTGAGTATTTGCTTAGCTTTAAGATATGTGTTTTTCGAAGAAAATTACTAAAAAAAGAGACATTAGAGATATGAATGCTGGTGACGTTGCTGTCATATGTATAAAAAGTTTTTCATCATTCACTCTTTACTAGCGGCCATCTTGACACGTATTCCGTCATATTTTTATTCATCGTAGAACAAATGGCGTCAGTAATTATATCACATAGGGTCTATGAGCTCAAGGAGTTGATCTGGCGTTTGCTGCCAGCGATTCAGCAAGAACTAGTGCGTCAAGTTGTTTTGCGTTTAGTAATGACGATGACGTTCCCGCCAAAACTCGCGTGCCGCCATCGACGTCGCGCGTTCGCAGCCGGCAAACGCGTTAGACAGATAGCGCAGGGTTGTCGGCCGAGCGCCCTTGTTAGAAAAAGGACGAATCGTATAACTACAGCGCTGCGCGCGCAAAGATCAAGCGGTCAGACGCGCCACCGCCAATGCTTGTATCTTGTATTAACTGATGTTTTTGCTTTCAGTCCCGAGACTATTAAAGCTTCATCTGACGCAGAACCGGTGGGCTAGCCAGAACCCACGGGTTTGGTCCGCCACTGCGCGAACAATTTCACTGTAAGCAATGATATTCCATCCCCACTACTGGAAAAATATTGTGGATGAACACAGTTTTTTTCCGGTGTCTGGGTATATATATGTATTTATTTACAAAAGAAAAGTTTATTTAAGTATGTTTATTAGTTATTTAGTATCCAAGTTAGTACAAGTAAAAATGAGTCCTTAAAAATGTTAAAATACGAGGTAGATATGACACTAGTGCAACGAAACTGAGGCACTCAAATCACGCTAATCGGTGTAATTAGATTGCAATTCTGCTATATCTTTCAGTGTCATACGTTCTATGTCATCTGTCACATTCAGTTATATAAGTTATATAATGTAAAGCGGAACTATTTCTAAACATCGCGCAAAAAGGACATGCGCTATATTTATTAAAACATTGACTATTAGCCCTCAACGAAGTTATCCTACTTTGGTTTTGGTTGTTTTAAAGTCCAGTGCGATTATTTAAATGTTATGAAGAATATTCGTCGGGTTCGAATTCAATTTTAATTCATTTTCATCATTCAATTTTGTAGAAACCTATCAAGAAAGTACACCACTTAGCCTATCAATCCTCGATTGGTCTCGCAGGGAGGTGTCCTTTATTCGTAACTTTAGAAAGAAAGAAGCAAAAAAAACATTTATTACACAAATACGCCACATAAGGACTGAACTGTTGGAACGTCTTAACATTTAAACTTAAAACATTAAAAACCAAGAGTATTATAAAATAATAGTACTAATAATCGTGAAACAGACATCACAGATAATTATGTGTGTGGCGTGTACGGCAAACAGACCGCACTCGGCTAAAGCCGCAGTAGATATGAGAATACGGCGCTGGTTTTTAGCGGGCCTTTAGACCAGTATAAGGTTTTTATGGTGAGAACGGATGATGCTTTGGTTGCTCATGGTTAAATATTGAATTAATAATTCTGATCATTAAGAATATCATTCTGATCGATTCAGAGAGTTTAACCATCCTTTTAGCAACTCAAATGACATTTGAAAATCCATTTGACAGCTGATTAGTTAATTTATACGATGATCAGTGTTTTAGAAACGAGCCGTGAGTGATTGGTAATGATTATCAGACAGGGCAGAGAGGAGAGAGTCTGCTCTGATACTCTGACTCCGCGATTTGTTGAATTAACACGTTCGGGTGTATACTGTGTCAAAGTATGTTTGGAAACCTTGCATTGTTCTTATGTAAGAAGATAGCAAGCGAGCTGGCGGTTCACCTGATGTTGAGTATTTACCCCTGCCCATGGATATATACAACACCCATAGGGTTACAAATGCGTTGCCACCTTTTAATTAAGTGGGATCCGGTTACTTAACTCACCAGACCAAATGCAGAAGCATCACTTCCACTTCACGCCTGAGACATAGTGGTACTTCCCCGAACAGACCTGCCCATTCGTGCAACAGCAAAGACTGCGTGTCCCTACATATAGTTTTTATACAAATTAATGCTTTCTTGATGCTACACACACGTATCGTTCAGAGATCATCTAATAGGTATAACAAAGCTTCGTGGCTACGGTCCAACAATTGATATGGCCTACGGGATTGTTTTTTTCACTTTGATTCTTCCAGTCTTGGGCGTGTGTTTGCCCACGTGAATATTGTATTCAAGAATGCCCATTAATAATTATTTAAATGTATAATTTTTGTAGTAGTAGTACCTTATTTTTTTACGTGGGAAAAATCCTTTATGGATCCCCTGCCACCAGATAGGGGAGGGCAGGGGTATGTGGGAGTTCCAGTAAGAAACGGGTACCCACTAAAAAACCCACGTTGCACCTGTCTCTGTCACATCAGCCGGGGACACGGGAACACGAAGACGGAATCTTCCGCGACTCCAGGTAGTAGTAGCACCTATTAGATTAGCATGTTGTAAGCCTTGTAAATAAAGAGTAAAGTTAAATAACTTCCTATATTTGTCACACTTCATGGTGTGACGCCACCGCCGTTTTGTAGAATTCACTATATCCGAAATACATACTTTTTCATTACTCTTTCTAAAATTAAGCAGGTATTCTCACGATGTTTTTCCCTCATTGCGGAACACGTGATTTTTTTTAGACACTTTTCCGCCCAACGGTTACATGTTACGTTACGTTTACTTGGAAACAATTAGCCATTCGATGAGGTTTTTTTTTGAGAAAACTGATAAAGTTGCAGCAACCAAGTGTCGCGTCTGCTAAAATTTACTTCCCTCTTCAGACGGCGTATACGCACACAGCTGTAGCCCGCGTCAGCGCAGCGTAGGACTATAGACACCTTATGTTTTGGGACATTTCGCCTTGGGTATTAAGCATTTTTAGGGTTCCTTGGAAAAGGGACTTAAATGACTGAATATCTGTATCTCGTGAACCGTGATAGTTAGACAGTTGAAATTTTCATAGTTGATTTTTGAATGTTTGACCATCGTATTAATCGTTAGCTTATTAATGTTGTTATCCCCAATAAAATAAAATAAAAATTAATCTGGCGAAGAACTTCTTAAATCCCTCACATTATTGGACCCCTTATGGCGTTGTTGCTCAGACTCGCTATGACGCGAACGGGGTGAGCGGTATGTAACAGGCCGATTATGTGCGAAGAAAAATCTTACAAGTTGACATTAAAAGCGATTTGTAGACAAAGTGAGGATGGGATTTACCTTCATATCAATTACCTCTATAGACCTCGTCATATGTCATTAAACTGCATCATTATATTCCTCCACCATCAGCATTTAATTTTTAGTTATTTAATTATGTAAAGAAAGCTCGTAAGTTTGATATTACTGCCTTTTATGCCTGCCTGATGGCACTAGAATCTGTCAGGAACTATATCTGTCAGGAATGCAAGCATTTCCCGCTGATGTACGTACTTTTTAGCAAAACAAAAAAGATGCGTCGAAGGGGAAACTGCAAATAACGTTATAAACGAGAATGTCTTCATAAAGTCACAATAACTTTTGATATAACATTAAACGTGACCAGCTCATCGGCTACTAAATTGGAGCCTTATAAGCTTTGCAGAAACACTAGATTTTTCTATCCGATCCTCACGATTAATGACGTTGTAATGTACGATTTGTTTCAGATTTGTACAGGCACAGACTGATTGCGCCATTGTATACTATGGTCGTTACTCCACCTCTAGCAACTGGCTACAGTAAATGTTTACTATATGATGGTAAGCAATGTAGCCGTTCCTAGACCACCGATTACATTAATTTTAATGCTTAAAATAGGGAGTTTCCCTTTGGAAAGATCCGTCGGTGTTATCGCCATAATGACATCTGGGACTATGTTTAATTTGCGTGTGTGTCGAGTGTTATGCGCGTGTGCGTAACACGTGTTGAGTCGCGGGTTCAATCACTGTCCCGGGGATCGTGGCGACGAGTATTGATCCCGATACGTAACTCCAAAGATCATAGATAAAGACGCGAGATTCCCATAGATTCTGATACAGTGTTGTACGAACAATAGAACAAAGTCGCATCACCCGTGATGCTAGATAGCAATTTAGGGCTTATCCTTTTTTACGAACGTACTTTTTCTGTGCCTATACGGCTTGTTGCTCGCGAGGTCCAGGTCGACACAGTGGACGGAACACGGATTTTATCGTTTGTACGGCAGTGGATTAACCTACACAAATTGTACGAGATAAACGCTCAGATCAAAATAACAATCCATAAATAATGCAGATATTATTACAATGCTGTTTAATTCAAGGATCGAACATACGACCCGCGTTAGCCATATGCAACTACACTCATATCAAGCCATCATAGCTTGGCACTAGCTTTTGCCGTTTTCAGACTTACTACTACGAAAATATTAAATTGAATAGTATAAGGCCAAAATATCGTATTCGTATTGAAAAGTGCAGTTTTCTTTGCATTTGTTACGATTTAATTCAGGCATTGTTAATGCGAACTCTAAAATTTATTTAGGTCTCTAGTTCTATAATTGTTCGCTTAATGCGTTCGACCGTCCGTCCTACTAGACGAGTGCGCAGAGGTTAAAAAACACTAGAACCATATGACGATGCATGTATTAACGCTTCTGGGACACCGCAAGGACAATGTTTGGATAGTTCATTATACTGTGTAATTTTACGACTGCAACCGGGCAAAGTAAAATGAAAAACGGTTGTATTATACCGGGTGTTGATATCGTTGAGATAAATTAATTGCAACACTAAATTTAATATATTATCTATGTTAAAACTTTATGTATTATCTGTGCGACTCCCTGTTTCTCACTTAAAAAAGATTGCGTATTTAATTTTTAATTATGTAGTTCTGGAATCACCTAAATACTTTCATCAAGAAATAAATTCAATCTCTCGAAACTTATAATGATAACGGTGTCAGTGATGTCTCGCAGCATTACGTTTAACTTAGTTAATTACATGACAAACACAGGCGATAAGCCTGTTTCTTTGTGTAGGCATTACTTTAGCCTTGCTAGGATTCCCCAACCTCCTAGTTAAACCTACGCATAAAGAGTAATACACAATGTGCTACGCTTAACTTCAAGACAATCTATTTACTGTTAACATACATTTTGTGTTTGTAATTTATTTTGTGTGGAAGGACCAATGTGATCTAGAAGATCTGTTACAGTCTTTCCTCCGACATATTACTTACTGTAGGGTAACATTAGCCAGTTTTACATACATAAATTTCACGTGCACAAACACCCAGATAAGAAACAATTATCTGTGGGTCACACAAATAGTTGTCTCGTGTGGGAATCGAACCCGCGAGCCGCGGCCTTGAAGCCAATACCTTGGCAACTGCACCACGGAGTCACAAATACGATGCATTACCGGTAAGATACTATTTCTCAATTACGATCGATTCGATCTTACTTTCGAGATACCAGCCGATTGGAAAGCATCTGAGCCCAGTAAATGCAAAGTGGGTCTAGGCTTTGACATTTTCCATTCAAATCAATACTGCCGAGTAACGGAATGTTTCAGTATGCGCATGATTAACGGCAGCCGAGCATAGACATCCTCCATGCATAATAGACTACGTGGGTGGACTGACCGTGGCCGCGCAAGGTGAGGTCCCAAGGTCGGCAGACCATCGCTCCATTGTTTGTCACGCAACGACGTAGGTTAGTGTTGCCAGTACGCCGTTGTGGGCGTCCGTCGATTATCTAACCTACACTATTCGTGTTTAGTTTCGTTCGTAACGTATTCGTATCTGTATTTGTGTAGTCTATGGTTCTGCTGTGAAATCATAGACTTTGTCTATGCCGAACCGATGGCCTCTTGATGACATCGTTGATCGATTAAATCTATAATTCTATCGACCGAAATTGGAATAGTTTTATTGTCTATAACTCATTTACTGTCCGTACGAATGAAAATTGGTGAAACGCCCATTATCATGACTAGAACTGATGTAGGTAGGAGGAAAGCTAGCCATTAAAGCCAAAATGGCAACTAATTTGAAACTAGAAAATGTTAAGTTTAGAAATTCAGTGTCAATAATTTTAAGTTAAATTAAATACTTTTGCGTATCTTTATTTTAATAATATCAGATTAATAGTCTAGTCAGGTAAGTCGTAAATTTTCTGCTGTTTACGAAGATATTTATAAAATGTTCACGTTTGACAATGTCTAAAAGTATTTGACATTGGTCGTTACGATCATGGTGTTCAAATATACAACATAAGTTTCGTAAGAAATTATCGATCATAGGTATTTCATTTTAAACAGTCACTTTATAAGTTATTTTATATTATTTAAACATGTAGAAAAAATATATTATATTACATATATTAGTGTTTATAATATCGGGTTAAAAGTAGGTACAATTGAAGCGTAAATACATTGTATATATCTAGTGATTTGTATTTATGAATGATAATCACTTATGTCTTCCGTGAGTGATAAATAAAAATTCGGAATACATGTGATTCAGCGTTTGTTCCACTTTCGGAAGGTGGTGACGTCACAAAAAAAAAACAAAAAGAACAAGACCGCAGAGTTTCTTTCCGGTTCTTCTCTGTGCAGGTCTAGTTTAGTGAACCGGTGGTAGATTTTTTATGACGTTCAATAAGAGGTTAAGTTAAGCCTTTATTGAATAAAGATACTTTGACTTTTGTCTTTGATGCTAATATGGCGGGCTCGCGGACGGCGGGAGCGTTTTATCTGAGCGTGTG
Organism: Iphiclides podalirius; assembly: GCA_933534255.1. NCBI lineage: Eukaryota > Metazoa > Arthropoda > Insecta > Lepidoptera > Papilionidae > Iphiclides > Iphiclides podalirius. Next base: position 12,957,485 of record OW152830.1, on the reverse strand, counting down.
TCTTGCGCCATTCCAAAAAAAAAACTGCGTGGCCCGAATGACACACTAGCAAAAATTTATAACCTACCGCAACGTCCGCTCTAGCCATGACTAACGCTGACCTTCAATATCTAGCGAGCGTTGACACCGGCGGCCGAATAGATTGGCGCGCGCGGAGGCGGGAAACGAACTTTTGATATGTTTTTTTTTGTCTGTGTCCGATTCCTCGCTAAAGCAACGCTAACATTGAGCCCGGAATATTTTGATGTCGAAATTTTATCTTTTCCGAAAAAAAAAAACAAAAAATAGGTAACGAATTGTATGTAAAATTTGCTCAAATGGAAATAACAGCAATTATGATTAGTTTATTATAAAATTTGTTTTTTTTTTATCTTAACTTTGATTTTAAATATGAGAAGAACAACTATCGATTCAATAGAATTCAAATGGAGAAGCTATACGTGAAATTCAAAACTTCATGGGCATTAAATTTATATATTTCAATATAAGCCATATTGCTTATATATGGCTCAATATCGAATTAGGTAATTGCTAAAAAAATAACAGCCTTTATGCCCCACGGCTAGACAAAGACCGAGATATGAGTGCCAGTTCAATACTTATTGAAATCTCGGCTGTCGTAAATGTAAAGTATTTAATGTGTGAAACACACATCATGAAACTAAGTAGGAGCAAAACATATGACGAATAGTGTTCGGGTCGTTGACTGCTAGAACAAGGTTACGAGGTCGCAATAGATTGAAGTAACCATCATCGGCGTGCCAAAATGGGACAGTATTTGATAGCACTATAAAATTATAGTGACAAAGTAGATATTTTGTTACATATTTCAAGCCTCCAATAGTTCACTGCGCCCTGTGAATTAGGCTTAGATTTTCCAAACATTTAATTAGTTTTATTATCAAAGGCGTTTCAATTATTCAGTTCGTTAATATGATTTATTTAACCCTCGCGATTTACAAGATGTTCCGGGTAAAGCGAGTTTCGTCATATTCTGTACAAACTCGTAGCAATTTAATAGCAATCTAAAAATAAAAAAAAATAAAATAAAAAAATAAAAATAATTATAAATTGTTGCTTGTTATAAGTATGCTTAGCGAACTGTTAGTTCCTCTGATGTTAAGTGACAATTGCAACACATGGAAGTCCACAAAACCTGAGGGCTTGTAGAAGCTTTGGCAACGTTACTGTTGCGGGGTCCCACGCAACAGTCTTCACTGTAAGTCAAATGGCAGGTCCGTCCGGAGTGTCTCCTCACAGGAGACCGCTTTGAAGTTTAAGTTTTATACCTACTTCTGCGTTTCGCTTGGTGATAGAGATAAACGTGGCCCAATTTATTAAGAGTTGGCAACGCACCTGCAACCCTACGGGTGGTGCAAATGTCCATGGGTGGCTGTTACCACCAGTCGCTGCAATCGCCTAAACTCGAAAGTACAACACTTTCACGTCACGGCAGAAGCTATTGCTTAAAGAATATCCGTCATACCGCTTTGGCAGGAGCTCGCAGCAAGGTACTGTCGCGTTTACAGGCCAAAACTACTTTGTGTTCAACGACATGTAAACACATGTCATAAATAAATAAAGTGACTAAAATCCAAAAACTCAGCCTAGGTCCTCCAGACTTTTTTTAATGTGTTAAAGTGGCAAACGAGCTGACGGTTCACCTGGGATTACGTGATAACTGCCGCCCATTGACATTTGCAACACCCGAAGGGTTGCAGATGCATTGCCACCTTCTAATAAAGTCCCCGGCTACCTCACTCACCAGACGAAACGCAGAAGTGTTACACTGGTGGTACTTACCCGGACGGACCTGCCCATTCGTATTCGCACGAGCACTGTTGCGTGGTCTTACCACAGTAACTACTCTGTTCATGGTCTCGTACTGATTTTAATTTTAAGAGGCGGGTCTGTCCCATCAGGTCGTGGCGCGTGGCCAATCTTTCCGCACCAAACGCATATACCGTATGTTCGCCAATAGAGCGTTTCTGTCCGCTGAAAACGCGACGTGTGGAGCACGCGGCAGCGGCGTGTGGAAGGTCACGGATCTATGCTAAATCTAGAACAGACTCCGAGGTCAGTTTCCAATGACGTAGCACTTGTGTCGAGGCGGGTGGATTTGTTTTCTCGGCAGCCGGTTTTTTAGGCTTTTTATTGCCAGCTTTTTTAGCCGATTCGTAGAACAATACGCTTACATTGATACGTTTGAATGCTAACAGTGTAATTTGGGCTGGGAATGTTATATGTAAAACGCGTTCCCGTAAAAGAATTTGTTCATGATAATTTGTGATATCCGTTAGATGATTGTTACAATGACATTTTAAGCAAAGTTCAAATAAACGAAGGAAAGTTGACTTTATGTTGTTTACTATATTTTAAATTGAGAGAAATCCGAAGAAAACGTTGGATTTTAATCATATTCCAATTGAGTATACTAGAAGATTCTCGGAAACGGAAATTCATAGAAATAATTAATTCGACTCGTCGGTAAAGCAGCACACCAGTGATGATATATTTTTTCGACGAACTGTTTTTCAATGACAACCACGATAATAAAATGGAAAACGTAAAAGTTCACCGGCATTAATACCATTTCGTTTTGTGTTTTGTATGATTTCGTATAAGATTAAGTCTCAGTTTCACTTAGGTAATTAGTTAAAAATTTTAAAAGATATTATACATTACATATTTACATTAGACATTACATAAGACTCTTTCGGACTTTAACAAGTTTTCAAAAAAGTTGTGAGGTTTTAAGAAATAACAGTGAGAGATACAACTATTAGATATAACATAAAAGCATAAATTAATTCTGCAAAAAAAAAAACAATATATGGGCGGGCCATAAGATAAAATCAAATGCTGCCATGTATTAGTTTTATTTTCGAAGTTAAGGATATAAAAAAAATAATAGGTATCATTTATAATACCTTGTTAAATTGCTGTTAACTAAAAATGTCTGTTAGTAACAATTTATTGAGGAAAATAGAACCCGGTATTTCCAGCAATTACTAGTTAGACCTAAACAAACATGTTTATCGTGTGCAAAGCGACGCAAATAGTTTAAGGTGAAGGTTAGATACTGTTTACTCTGTGCTCGATGTTGTGCCTACGCTTTGCGTACACTTCGCGCGCTTTTCGTTGGCGGGAATAGTATTTGGTCGCCATTTTTGTTAAACATCATGATTTCCTCGTATCAGTATCGTGGTTCGTGGCCGTGGGGGCGGCCTATGTCCAGCAGTGGGCTCGAACAGTGTGAAATGTCGACGATGATTCGCTGAGCGCGAATGGTCAGGTTGGGTTAGGTTAGTTGGGGAAATGTCACGACCTCACAGAAGACCGGCCTGAAGAGGTATTATTATATTTCTGTGTTTCATCCGGTGAGGTAGCCGGAACCGCACTTTATTAAAAGATGTCCTTACAATGTCCATGGACGGCGGTTATCATTTAACATCAGGTGAACCACCAGCACGCTTGCCATCTTCTTACAAACAAAAAAGTAAAAAGTGGACTATCTGTTTCGTATAACCATATTTATATATTTATATATTCTTTAATAATTTTAATTGTATTCCCAGTCTTAACACATACTGATTGTTTAAGACTTTTTGTATTTATTTGCACAGTATGTGTTAGGTTCGACACAAAACATACTGATGTACCTACCTACAAATATTATTACATGTTTTTTTTCACTACAAGCATTATAAAAACTCGTTATACGTACGCTGTGAATATTAGAGCCGTAAAAATAAAGTGTTTCACTTATTCACTGCATAAAATAAATAAGCAAATATAAACATAATATATATAACGGAAAAATTGTTTGGTGTGTGAATAACCTGTCATCGTTCTACACGTTATTTCTGTGCACCTACCTCGATATCTCTACACCATCCTAAGGTTGAATGGTAGAAAATGCCTTTGGCATTAAGTCAGCCTTTGCATTAGATTGTGCATAAAGTGTAAATAATAAAAGCTCGTGTGCAGTTTAGTCATTCTTGGTTTTTTACTTATTAACAATCTGACTAGAACTCATCTTTGGTAAAAGACCGACGCGAAAGTAATTGTTTTCGAATTTTCATCTAAGATCCAGCCGATAGGCCCGGCTACTATTTAATAAAAACTACGATTTTATACCCTCGACGTATTAACACTTTAATTTTATACCCTCGACGTATTAACACTTTACTGATTACGCTTGAGGGATTGAGATACTACAGAAGTTCGAAGTTCGACCTCACAGTCGAGAATCGGGGGCCTCCTCCTTTTTCGTAGTCGGTTGATAACTTAGCAGACGGACAGACAAGCGAGCGAGCGACAGCGCGTTCCGTGTCCGCAGTTCGCCCAGAGCGTTCCGCGCATCCTTTGTGCCGCTCAAGGCCCCATCCCGACGCGTGGTTCATGGGCGGTCGGTCGTTAACGCGCCTAAGTCCCCGCCGCCGCTCGCTAGAGACGCGTTAGCTGAACAACAAAAATAACGAGGCAGATCATTTGATTATTGACGAGAAACTAAGCCGACTTCAAACGTCTCGCACTGTATTCGTTTTATAATTGATCTTCAGGAGGTCCCTTAGCATCTCCGGAGGTTTCAAATAAAAAAAAAATCATCAAAATCGGTCAGCTGAAAGTCCTGTGGTAACAAACATAAAAAAAATAAGTTGATAAAGTACAATTAATGCAATACTTGCTGCTATTACTCTGTTGGCGTTTTGTTATTGATTTTGTATGCCAAAAGACATTTTTGTCTGGCTTTTTAATCGAAAACACGCAGCCATTTACAAAACAGTTGGTTTATTAAATAGTATTTCGATTAGAAAGCCTATCAGGACCTGCTAAAGTTTAAAAAGATTTTAAATAATGTTTTGATGCAAATAAATTATCTATTCATTTAACATATTAATTTCAATACTTCTAGATGTAAGCGCATTCGATATCGAACGAACAAAATTAAATAATGAAATAAATAATGATTGTTAGATTTGTTACACTATTTTTATTACGTCCTGTTTACATAATATTATATGTATAATATGATAACCTCAACAACCATAATAACCTGTTATTATGATAACATGATGTAAAATGCAGGGTAGAGACTTTTTCATAGATGTTACAAAGTTTTCGAAAGTCTTGAACTTTAAAACAAAACTAAACGGGAAGAAATTCATAGTATTTTGTAGTATTATTACAAATGTGAAATAAAATTATTTTACAGAATTTTGAGTATTACGTTTTTTGTGTTTGTATTCTCCATTTTTCGAATTCGTAATGCGATTCCTAAATTTGTTTTGATTAGTTCGGTTGTTGTTTTTTTACAAGATTGATTGTTTTTTTGTACGTTATTTTCTGTTAATACAGATCATTACCTTATAATAAAATATAATATCTTTCTGACCTTAATTCTTAATGTATATGACTTCTTTATTTATCGTCATTATATTTTCTTTTCTTATTATAATCGAATGCAATCGTCACGTAGGAACATCTTAATTCATTTCGATTATTGTTTATATACTTTCTCCTATCCTTTTGTTACCTGTGTTAAGATTATATTTTGTAGCAGTGACTCTGTATAGAGACGCTGAAGATAGATAATCGACCGCTTTAAAGAAAATTTTGTCGGCATATTATTTACTTGTCCCCTTTGAGTATTGAATCCAGGTCCAGCGACAGTAACAGTTATCAGTAACTGTATCAGTAACGTTACTGATAACTGTTACTGGTTGTGTTGGTACACCAGCTCTCCAAATACACAGCCAAGGTTAGAAGACCAGCACCAAGCAGTTCAAGAGCGTATGTTAACGCTGTCTTAATAATTATCTAATAACTAGCGACCCGCCCTGGCTTCGCACGGGTGCAATGTATTATATACATATAAACCTTCCTCTTGGATCACTCTATCTAGTAAAAAAAACCGCAAAGATCCGTTGTGTGTTTTATAATAATAATAATAATAAAATATCTTTATTCACATAGACGCTTGCGTGTTCTTATGAAACGTCAAAATTTTACAAGAAATTAACACGTTCGTAAGTTACCTTACTTACTTTAAATATCTAAGCATACATAGGGCTAGACAGACAGCGGGACGACTTTATTTTATACTATGTAGTGATTATCAAGCTATTTCAGTCAAGATACCAAGTTCCGTTGGCTCTGGAGGGTTTCCTCCCTTTCCCCCCCCCCCCCCCCCCCCCCCCCCCCCCCCCCCCCCCCCCCCCCCCCCCTCCCCCCCCCCCCCCCCCCCCCCCCCCCCCCCCCCCCCCGGCGGCTGAGAAATTGCAATGGGTTTTCCATCCTCGTGAAAACTTCGTCATTATGCACACGATTTGCCGCGAGAGTTTCGGCGAGACTATGTATAAATGTTCTGTTCGTATATAATTTATTCTTAAACGAGAAAGATTTACTACAAGTACACGTACATATGGATATGGAGTAATAAAATATAGGGCCAGTTACTATTGAGTGGATAGACTAGTGGCACTGATACGAGAAGATTTGGTTCATTATAGCTCTGTCGATGTGTGTGTGATCTTCATTTGTTTGTGCCGCCCAAATAGTACTGCAGTCAACTATGTATATATTATTAATTACTGTGCTGACTGTACTGCTGCTCGTTGCTGACTGTACCAGCCGTCCGGTTGAATCCGGTCAAATCCGCCTTGGGCCGGTCAACGTTCGCGCTTCTCCTAACGCTATGGTCGGAGTCAACGTCCGGCCACCTCCGGCTCGCAGCGCCGGCCCCGAAATAATTCCACTACAGAATTATCTAGATACGTTGCACTAACGCGACGTAACCTGCTCGCGTGTCTGCGTGGCGGAAGGCTACCGAACCGCCTCTCTACGGGAGCAGCGCTCGCCTCGGTACACCGCCGGCGCGGGAAAACCACCCGCCATTTTGTCTTTTTTTTTCTAAGCGGGCAAAGAGCAACCGAGCATCGAGTGAGTTATTGACGTTGCAGTGGTTGGTGTGGATCCCTATTGGTGGTCACCATGTTTTTAAACAAATTAAATTATTTACGAAACGTGGTCTTTCGAATCTGAAGCAATTGGCTTGACAAATACGTCTACAGAAGGATCGGCATGTTGAATATGGATCCATTTTTATTCCGTGCGTAATATGCGATGGTATTTATATAATGCATAAGCGTGGGAAATAAAAACTACTGTATTATTATACCTAGAAGTTCTACCTTGTTTTATCAGTAATATCTTAAATTAGATATTAAACGTGATTCTGATATATTTATAATGAAGCCTCCAAGTTTTATTTACACCATCGAGATATCTTTACCCCGTGCTCTCACGTCAGCCAGCGACCAAAAGGCCTCCGTAGCCGAAATCGTAGATTCAGCGTAGATCCGTAGGTGGCGCTGGACCTCTACGCCCTTCTAATTGGCCAGCGGTGTAAAGTGCATCGCACCGAGCATTTGCCAAATATTTTTTTCTAAATATGTAACCGGCGGTCGTTCAACCCGGCCCGCCATTATCGGTGCCGGTCGGCGGGTGTTTTAGATTGGCGCCCAGCCGCGGCCGCCTCTGTCCGCGTGCCCGTCTCCGTGCTTGTGTGCGTATTAATGTCTTCACTTGTATTTTCGAAGGTTAATGGCATCTCATACGACCAGAGTCTAGATGTATCTGCGATGCAACGCCCCGCGTCGCTCCGGCGAACATTTTTGTGGGTCGAACACTCGCGCGAAGCGTCTCTGAATACGCTTGCTAGCACTCTATATGTAGAGAACTTGCCGTTGCCATTGCAAATGGAAATTCACTAGGGAATAACAGCGGTGTTTAATGGTACCTCTTTGGGATAGACGATTTTAACTATTTGCTACTGATCTGGGACAATTTGACTGAGGAAATGTCTCGTAAAGTCGTATGATAGCTATTCGGGATTGATGACGCAGTTGCCACCTTCATCCGACCTTGTTTCAGATTAGATTGGATGAGTGTGTGTCTATAGACACTAAAATACACTATGGTTATAACTGAGCAAGTAGTTATGTGTGCACGTCGTATTAATCTTTAGTAATAAAGAAAGTTATTCTATTATGAACTCTACGTTTTAGACATCGGTACATTAATATCGCTATGTAGTAAACGAAACTATGATCTTTATTATAGGTTTCTAAGAAGTTGCTAAATTAATGTATCATTTTTAAGTGTTTTTTCTTATTCTTTAGTTACAACAGGGACTATTCGCTACTTCGAAATGATAACACATACATTTTAATCATCAAATGGCATACTAGTTAGTAATTTTGTGCGGATAGTATTAGTGAACGAAAACATTTTTGCTTTAGAACTGTAGTAATACATACGTTAAACCGTTATTACAAATTATTCAATTTGCACGTTTTGTGACAAATAAATAATTAATCAATAATTTGTCTTTTAGATAAATTGATTGTGTTGAATCTTTTATTAAGCAGAATAACAGTGTTTCTTCTTTGTCTTTTAGATAAATTTATTGAGTGGAATCGCCTACTAAATAGAATAAGAGTTTATGTTCGCAATATTACAGTGAAGTGAGCATTTCACGAGGTCACTAGTTTCGTGTGAAGTGCTTTTTACGAAGCTCTCATATACACGGAGCGGATCTCGGTTGCCACGAAGTCTTTTGTCTATGATATTCTAAGCGTATTTACGACGACTGGTTTGTGTGTGAACTCGCAAGAGCGGACTATCGAGAGACATCTCTTGACCCATAGCGGGAGGTTAAGGGGACCCACAATAGTGTCTAGACACCGCGTAAACGGTTGCATTGTTAAAATTCGAACTAGTTCCGAGCAGAAGGACGGCAGAGTCGCTCTATTGTCATGTAGTTTATTCTTCGATAGCCAACAATAAGTCCAAACATGAATAAATATGTATTGCGAGTGGTTGAATGTTACACTCGCTTCCTGTTTACAATATTCTCATTCGGGCCTTTTTGTATTCTATTTGTATGCAACAGTTAAAGTTTACATTTGTACGATAGACGAATAGAAATGCTGCGACATAACGAAATACCCGTTGTCTATGTGACAGTTGGGGTATAAAAAAAAACAAAAACAATTCAGAAAACATTTTTACACAACGTTCTCAAGTCCCAAACTAAGCAACGCTTGTACTATTGGTACCAGTTAATTAATAAACATACTTTGTTTGAATAAATACATGTCATAAATATATAAACACACAGACACTGGTAAAACACTACGTTAATCACACAATACTTTTCCACTAGTGGGGATCGAACCTACACCCACAAGAACGTGAGTACTGAACACATAAGAGAAAAGTTCACTATTCACTATTCGCTGAGTTTTTATGTTTTTATTTACTGTTTTATTTTTTTCAAATATAGTTTTAAGTTCTTTTGTTGTTATTTAATGCATTGTGGTTTACACCTATAATTGAGATGGCACTCACCAAGCCTGTTACTAACATATTATGTGTAAATTGTCTAAATTTAGTGTTCAATAGTGTCGTAACAAAAATAATTAAATAAAATGTCTTCGAAGGGAAGACTACAATAGAACTATCTAATTCGCAGTTGCCGTTGGGACTTAGTACCCAACCCCCTCCACACAAGCGTACAAAAATGTCTCCCATGTCTGTCTGTTAAAACGACTATAAGGGAATGATAGGGCCATGAATCTGATCCGCTGTTGTACAAATGGGCAATCTCCTCTGGAAGTACCACGGCCTCACAGAAGACCGGCTTGAAGAGAAAGTGTCGAATTTTTCGATCATGAAGGGAGGTAACTGGTGCCGAGTACTTTAAAGCTTAGCATCACGCCTGCTGCCTCACAGGTGTCGTGGATGTCCACGAGATATAATCACTTCACATGAGGTTAACCGCTTGTCTGTTTCAACCTCCTTACATAAACGAATAGACAATAGAGATAAGACAGTCATCGTCCACTTTAGAGGAGGGACGGAATAGGCAGTTTTCACATTACACCCCTTGAATATGAAAGTATTTCAAACATTGAACTATTTAATCGTATAACTCATCAACTAATTCTAAAACATTAAAACCCTTTTCACACAACATAACCCTTTTAAATCATAGACGTGAGGTTCAATTAACTAGGTCATAGTTCAACTAGCGATCGTTGCGCGCGGTCATTGCAAATTGTCGTGTCAAAGCACCCGTAACCGGTGTTGCCACAGCGTCGGTACCATGACAACAAACAGACAAAACAAAAATTGCTAAGTTAGTAACGGGAAAGTCGTTGCTGGAGAACCGAAGGCAAGTACACTATATTTGTACGTAAACAGTTAAAAGGAATAAAAATATATGAAAATTAAATATTTTATTTTTATACATGTGAAATTTAAAGTACATTAATCGTGTGTTTTATTGTTGATTCTTATATAATTAGTCTCCAACCTTATATCAGATTTAAATAATAATTATAAAGAATTTTTTCCTTTAATAGATTATTTCTTGTAAAGTTTCGTTTACTTAGACTCAAAACTAATGTAATCCGGTCTCGATGAAGATTTTAATCGAAAAAAATGCGTGTCGAAATAAAAGTGGTGACACAACAAATATGGCAACACTACAGCAATGTCCGCGCACCGAACTAACACAAACTAGCCGTCGTTGTAGAAAATCGCTATTATAGTCTAACAATGGCTGCTCTGTGGCACACAGTCCCATATAAAGCCCGAGCGAGCCTTCCACGTGACCTTGGTCATAACCGTCTTGACTATCAATAGACGCGTTCGAGGGGGATAGCAACACGCGGGGCGGCAGTGCGAGAGGGACGGAATAACAACATAAGAAAAGCAAGGTCGCCGGGCAGTGGGTCAGCACGTCTAGGCAGCGTCTAGTACACACACCAGCATGCTGTAGGGTTAGAAACTAAAACATTTATCTACAATAATATTTCATTTAATAAAGAAAGTGCTCAGGCAAGAATTTGTTGTATTTTGGAAAAAGAACAACAAAAACAATTGGGCGAAAAAGAAATTTACGAATATAATATAAAATAAATTATATCATAAGTAAAGTAAACGTAACGTAATACCTAAAGTATAATACGTTTATTACAATCTTTTTTCCTAGGATACAATATATCACCTGTATACAAATGTTTACATCGGCATATACCGGTACTGATAAATGTAATACTAAATATGATACGATCATTGTCCGAGCTAAGTTAGCACTATCAGAATAACCACGACTGTCCCCGTGCACGTGACCCGCGCAAAATACTAAAAATACCAAGAATCTACCATAAAAATAACTGTCTTCTATTATACCGTTAATATGTTATTGTAAAAATAGTTGTACTCTATACCCTATGTATAGGAACTTCGCCCGTTACTAGCTGCAAGAGATATTTAGAGTTTGTATCAGAAGCCGAACATATATTTGATGACTATAATCCAAATCACACTCTTACTTAACACTTTGTGGGTTAAATCTTGCTTTTAAGATATCATTCGTACATTCGTTCATTTTATTTATGCTTTGATATATACCGTTTTATATACATTTAACAACGGCCTATTGAATCAACACTCTATCAATGGAATTGATAAAGTTATTGAATGTATCTTTTTAAACGGTATCTATTATTTAGCTCAACCCTTACGGAATTTGTTTGTTTGGGTCAAAATTAGAAATTGAAATTTAAGCACCTTGCCGTTGTCAGATTGATCTGAAATTTGGTACACACATTTAATTTAGATGACAATACAATATTAACAAAAAAAAAACAAAATAAAACCGTTTAACTTAAAAGTTTTTAAACGGTTTTATTTTGCATTAACACGCACCAGCTGAATAGTTTGAATCTGCAATCAGCATGGAAATGAAATGAAACAATAAAATTATGTTCTAATAAACTTTAGTAAATGCCGATTTCTCTTCGCACCGTACTTTTACCCACAACTACATCCCTTTGTGACGTACAAAATAGTGAAGTGTTCACGCACACACGTGGAGCGTGCATGGAGCGTGTGTGGCCGCGCACGTGTGCGTGTGGGAAGAAAACGAACGCGGAACTATTATGCGCGGGAAGAGCGACCGCCATTTTCTAGGCCGTGGCGTCTGTGGAGCGAAAGGGTTCGCGGTTGTCTATGGTCCCTTCGAATTGCGATGTGAATGAAACGCAAACTATTTCTAACTTTCGATATACGTCGGCGCAACAGGTGGTTGCTCTCCCGTTGATCGGTGTGATCAATTGAGTTGTCTTCATTAACAAACAGCCCCGTATCGCTGTAACGGTTTAGAAATCGCCCATTCCAATGAACTAACGACTGTCGAATATCAATTTGTATTTGGTTTTGTTACGACGTCAAGCTCGCTCACATACGCATTTCGATAAAGATTGGAATTAAAACCATCACATTGTTTATCCCTCCAATATGTTAAGACACGTTCACGACATTTCTTCGAGATAGATTTTTTATTCTTTCGAATATACAACTTTCCTCATAACATCTTCCTTCACCACCGTGCACGGGACACTTAAAAATCCAACCAACAATTTTACTGGTGCCGTCATATGCATTTGAAGACGTGTACTGAACTAAACGTGATCATACTTTTGTAAACTTTGAGCCGTGTCAACCTCAAGTTAAACCACCTTTCATAGAAATAGTGCACTCAGCATGTCTATTTATGAATACTAATTGTCGTAGAATTTTTTTATAAGTATTCAATAAATATTTTATAAATATTATTAGAGCCGTGATAGCTCAGTGTCCGGGCGCTCGCCTTTAATTCAATATACTCGAGCAACCTGAGTTCGATCCCCGGTGCCGGCACCAATGAAGTTTTTAACTTTAAGTGCTGACTTATCACGTGCTCCGCGGTGAAGGAAAACATCGTGAGGAAACCTGCACATTTTCGAAATAATAACAAAAAAAAATATATTTCGAAAATATGTGAAGTCCGCCAATCCGCAGTGGGGCCGCGTGGTGGACTATGCCCTGATACCCTCTGTATAGAGGAGGCCTTTGCCCAGCAGTGGGACATGTATAGGCTGTTACTTTACTTTACTTTTAAATATTTTTTGTGGGACACCATGGTCACCCTACTGTGAGGATACGCGAGCACATACATTATCTGCCCCGTAGATGCGTCGGGACAGAGGAACGACCCCATGGGACAAGGTCAGGACACATACGTGCAGCGGACCGCTTAGATGTAGCGTTGGCAGCGAACTCGCCGCCTCATTGAAAGCTATAAAGAAATTAAGAGCAAGCAACAAGTTCATTTTACTATCGAAAAACCTATCCGACATCAAATATTTCGCTTTACAATTGATTTTCGCGGGTTTCCTAAGTATCCCCGGAGCCCAAGATCCAATACCAATGAAATTAATATCCACATGGGAAGCGCAAGTTTCCATATATAAAAAGAATCATCAAAGTGGATTCACTCAGTTGAAAGTTCTGAGGTAACAAACATAAAAAAAGACATATCGCATTAAGAACCTCCTTTTTTGAAGTCGGCTGAAAATTATCAAGCATCTACCAATATACATAACTTTCAATAAGACTCTTCTAAGTATTAAGAGTTTTAACTTGTGTGAAAACTCGACAACGCCCTTATTTCGTAAGTTATTTGGGCCAGACCCGTTTTCACCGCTTTTAAAAAAAGATCAACTCCTAAGCAGCCTTCTAGATTTTCTGCTGGCGGTACTCCGTGCAAAAAGGCGCGTCTGACATCACCTATGCAGGTCCGTCTTGGACAGCGATTGTGCATAATCGGCCCGCCGCCAGGGGTCGACGTGCGCGCGCGTCTAAAAAAACGCCCGCTCGACCCTTTTTGTTCGCGGCAACGCCGATTAGAAAACGCCCGTTGAATTTGCAACGTTTGAGGAGCAACGCCCTGTCAAAGGCGCCATTTGAATAGTTGTTTATGTGAGAAGGTGGAAAATGGGCTGGTGGTTCACCCGATGTTAAATGATAACCGCGGACATATGCATCACTCGTAGGCTTGCGGATGCGTTGTCACCTTTAAATAAAGTGGGCCCGGGCTACCTCACTCACCAGACGAAACGCAGAAGGTCCAAACACGTCTACTTTGCGCCTGTCTTCTGTGAGCTCGTGGTACTTACCAGGACGGACCTGCCCCTTCGTGCAACAGCTACCACTGTGGCGTGGCTCTACCATAATTTCTTGAAAAAAAAAAATTCTTGTTCCTTCTTGGTGAAAATTCTCGTTAATTTCACTACAACTTTTTGTAAATATTAGCTTGTGTCGGCCAAAGGCAGACGGAAGTTTTCTTCTCCGTTTTTCTTATGGTTTCATGAAACTGAACACTTATTGTATGGCACAGTAATGTTGCTTTGTAGGGGCGTTTTACAAAGTAAAAGACTAACGAGTAGACCCGGAACACACTGCAAATCAAAGAATTTGTACAGGTGAGAATTGTGCCTGCGACTCACAGTTTGTTGCTATCTAGTGCCACGGCATGGTATTATAAGATCAGACGGCAATATTTTTTTGCATATTCCGCCTTCGCTCACGAATATAAACAAAAGAGAGCCAAGAATCTACCACATTCAATAGGGCTGTCGGCAAGATCAGCATTACAAGTTATACGTACTGCTGAGAAAGTAGCAAACGAGCTTGGTTCACCTGACGTTAACTAGTAACTGCGGCCCATGGACATTTGCAACACCCGTAGGGTTGCAAACGCGTTGCCACCTTTAAATATAGTTTAGTAGAACATAAACGACACTTCATAGTTGTACTGTGTGAGAACCGAACCCACCATCCGAAATATTTCTATGCTTCGCTTATAAATGGCCCTTACCCATAATTGTAAATATATATAGAATAATTGTAATATATAATACAAGGAAAGTTAAATTAAGTTAAGTTAAATTAAAGTGTTTTTTTTGGATATAATTGACCTAGCATCAACTTAATTCGCAGGTTTGAATAGTAGTAGTTCTGTGATAGTTAACGATATAAGAAAAATTTCTAAATCGTATCGTAAAATCATCGCTCTGTCTTCTTCTTAGCGGGTCAACGGCAATTTTGAAAAAAATAAATAATAAAAATGGTTGAGATGTAAACATGGTTCGGCCATGTTCAACTATGCGCACAGCATTATCTGTAGCTGCCGTTAGATCTTCAATCCCACAGTCCTCGTCACGCTGGACAAGCTAAAATAATAAAAGTTTGGTAACAGACGATGTGTGTCCCACTGCTGGGCAAGAGCCTGTACAGCGACCCCACTGTGGCGGACTTCACAAATATGCGAATATTTCATCATTTCAAAAACATTCCGGTTTTCTCACGATGTTTTCCTTCGCCACTGAGCACGTAAAAGTCACACACCTTAAATTGCATCTAACAATTTCATTACGTTGCTCGAGTATAATTGAATTAAAACATCTGGACTCTATCTATGACAAGTAAAAATAAAACAAATCCCAAATTATTTCCATCAAGATTTATGTTTGTAAAACGTTATGACACACGATAGTGTTATCCTAAAGTAAGGGCAATGTTTTTTTTTTTAAATCAGAAAATAAGCGTTCGTTACGGGAGCTTACCGGACAAAACGCTTATACTTGAAGTAACAAACACTACGTTAGCATTATTCACATATTTCAGCGATAAGCGGTGCTTTGAATGACAGATTTCAGCAATACGTAACAATCTTAGGGTATATTGGGTATTACAGGGTATTTGGCCAACTATGAGTTTCTTGAACGATGTGGCGGTATGCAACACAGCTAAGCAAGAATATTTAACATTGTAATATATTGATTTCTTGATTTTTAACGAATCTAGTTTCATTTAATCAAAATCAAAATCAAAAATATATTTATTCACATAGACGCTTGCGCGTTCTTATGAAATGTCAAAAATTTTACATAAAAATTAATACGTTCGTAAGTTACTACCATATAATACGTATTTGAAGCTAGTTTACGGTAAACCAGTGTCATTTAATTGTTATAATATGTTTTGCAACAAAGCTAAGCACGAATATTTGCCTTTTATTGAAACTACGCTCAACCAGGATAGTGAAGATACTGCTTGGACTAAAAATTCGCTGTATACGGTTTAGGTTATTGCTAAGGGTATGGGATAACTGATAAAAATGCTTCCCTGCTATTTTTAGCTTCTTTCATGCATCATTATCTTGTATGAAAGCTTCATTTTTCTCTGCCTACGCCTGCACACTTGGCAAACGTCTGTCAACCTAATCTCCGCCAACACCTCATCCATTAGATGAAAATTGCGCCGGTATTTAGTCCATTCATTCATTCAAACATAAAAAAAACTACCGACTAATGCATATGACTACGGAATTTTACCGGTAAAAAGGGTGCATTTCATATTTCAGTGGTTGGACGACTACAGAAGCCAAAATTAATCGTAGAGCCGCTAGTTATGTGTGAGATTGATAAGCATTTTGGAGTAATTAATTAAATGCCAACTAATTTATAGTTAAATAGGTAGCCGTTAATTTCGGCTATAAAGGCCCAGCCCAAGAAAATTTTGCACCGTACAATTTTCATAAGAACCATATATTCGGACGGAAGACTAGTTTTTTCCAGTCTCCGGCCTGTAAAGTATGGTTATCTTGAGAATATTCCATACTAATACCACACTAATACTTAGATTTGCTGCTAACACAAAAGATGCACAAACTGACGGGCACACTGTCACAGTTATAATGCTGCGATGTCGCTGTGATTAGCAAAAGTAGCGATAGTTTTGCCGTCGCGCACTGAACACATGCTGTAGGCGTCAATTTTCAAGTTAAAATTTCGTTGTAGAAACTCCTTCTGAATTCAATGATGGGAGCTAGGAATTATATAAGAATGTAAGCGAGCCTGGCGATACCTGTTAAGCATGTTAAGCGATAACCGCCGCCCATGGACATTTGCACTTGGGCGGTTTTTTTATTCGAAATTATTATACTTATATGAATTTAGTAAAAGCACTTCATTTGAATATATGCTTTTATACAAATATTGTGCCGTGATAGCTCAGTGTCCGGGCGCTCGCCTTTAATTCAATATACTCGAGCAACCTGAGTTCGATTCCCGGTGCCGGCACCAATGAAATTGTAAGTGCCGAATTATCACGCGTTCAGCGGTGAAGGAAAACATCGTGAGGAAACCTGCATATTTTCGAAATAATAAAAAAAATATTTCGAAGATATATGAATTCCGCCAATACGCAGTGGGGCCGCGTGGGGGACTATGCCCTGATACCTTCTGAACAGAGGAGGCCTTTGCCCAGCAGTGGTACATGATACTTTAATTTACTTTTTATACAAATATTCCAACAAAGTGTCGAAATGTCGCGCTGTTCTTGGAAACCATTAGGGGTTATTAAGAATGATTGTTCCCGTTAATATGAAACTAGCTTTTACCCGCCACCACTCCCAAATCTCTCTGCTTCCAAACTTTAGAACATCAAACGACAAAAGTTACAAGATAATAGTTAATTACAATAGTTAATTACAAGAATCTTACGCCCGGTTTCTGAAACACTGATCATCGTAGAAGTCACCTAATCAGCTGTCAAATGGTTTTTCAAATGTTATTTGAGTTGCCAAAATGATTGTTAAACTCTCTGGATTGATCGGAATGATCCTCTTAATGATCAGAAAGGCGCTAGTGATTTTTCTAGAACGTAGTGAACTAGAAAATAGTTTTGAAAGTTACTCCCATTATATACTTAATTCAAAGCCGTTCGGCTTTATAGTCGGAAAGGAACAAAGTTTCGAGTTTATAATTTTATGGCGCTTGTTTCGCAGATTGAAACAACCCTTCAAGTTATGATAAATACTTGACGGTTGAACCGTTGACCATTAAGTACAATAGACAGTGGACTTGTATTGGACATAATAAATACAAGCTGTGACCCCGAAATTGCTCACTTTTGAATTTGCCTCCAAAGCTAACTCACTTTAGCTAGCACTTTATGTTATATTTGAAACAAATGGGTATGCATTGGCATACCCATATTTGTTTTCTATTGAGAAAAGCAATAGAAGATCTCAATGATTTGACTGATTTTTCAATAATCTTTTGTTCGAGCTACATGAAAAAGGGAGAATGGATGGGAACTTAGATTTTTCTTCCTTACTGTTAACATAAATTCAAATGCGTTTGTTGCTTCACCCTCCTTTTCGGAAGCGATTGAACAGAAGTTTGGTATGATTTTTCCAGTAGAGGATTTAGAGAACGGAAAGTATCATAGATTACTTTTTATCCTGCAAAAGAACACCAAATGAGGTCTGAAGTAATCTTCGCTTCGCTTGAAGCCTACTGATGACCTACTAAATTACACAGGCGAGATGCTAATCTTTTTTCATTAAGAAATCCGGCAAATCACGCGTCAATATTCAGATCTCGCGTCATTGATTTTAACCATACGCCAAAACATCCGGAGGCGACGAAGATACGTGCAGACAGCGCTCTGCTAATAAAGCACCAATTAAAACCGACATAAATACAAGTATCCAAATTTCGAACAAACAATGCTAATTAAAATAAGCAAATAAACAAAAATGGACGCGCAAAAAGCGTCGACATTCGTAATTTAAAAAAGTAATGACGTCCCATTTCGCGCGGGACAGAGAGCTCAAAAATTAAACGCGCTGCAGTGTGCCCGTTAAAATTATTTTTTCACTCGCGCCGTATGTGTGCGTCCGCGGGGGATAAAAAAAACGAAAAAGCCACCAACACAAACGCGCGAATCCATCATGCGAACGACGAAAATACACGCGCACACACAACGTGCCGCAAACATAAACGCGCCACAATACAAGCGTAGAAAGAATGCATTTATAACTCACCCACTCACACGAGCGAGCGCATACGCACACTTGTTTGAAATTTGGTGTTCCTATAATCCAAAATTTTTACTGCCGTGTGCGTAGGCCAACATTCCCACGCATGCATAATGTGTTCACATGCTAGTTCTGCAAACGCCGTGCGCTTGTGTAAATTTCGACGTTAACCTGCCGTAATAAAACTGTTTATCCATTGGTGGGAGTTAATGATTGGGCTGCATTTATTTCTTAGTGTGCGCCAATGCGATTCGTTCGTTTTGTTCCTTTTTTAAATTTCACCGTTTAGTTCAATCTATTTATTGGTTGACGGGCGTGTGTGCGTTTGCGGTTACATCGGCACACGCGGTCCGGCGTGGATGTGTGGGGACGCGAAAGTGCGTAGAAAAATTGGCGGATATAATTATATATTATCGACTATCTTTTTCCCTCGGCTCTCGTCTCTCGTTAGTATCGCATTACGTTCGGCGTATTTTGGGAACATTTTTGTTGGGCTTTATTTATTGTTCGCGGGCCGAGTTTGGCATCCACATCTCATTATGCATACGTACCTACAGACATACACGCGAGACGGACGTTCTTGAAGACAAACATGAATACAATTTCGTGTGCGTCGCATCCAAAAATCTGTTAGGATGATTTAAATATCGGATCATTCGTAAGACGCAGTTTCCATAAGTAACGCGCGCATAGCTGTTGGAATTTTGAAATGCAAATCGGTCTCTACCGGATGTCCAAGACTCGGTTTCGACAGCCGCCCTAAAAAGTTGATTTTACGACACCGCGGCGTGAAACATGAGACGATTTGGATTCAGCTAATCAAAGAGATATTTTATTAAGTAAGGAATACATTAATGTCGTTCACAAAGAAACAACATCGTATACAAAACTACGCTAAAGATTTTTTGTGACGTTTTTGTTGTTTCAATAGAAAGCTCAGAGAAAATAAAGTTGTGACATTTTTCTAGTATTTGTTTCTATGTCTTTAACTTTTGCATCACTTAAGCCATATATCTATAAAACATATTCCATGTACTGTTCGTAGTTCAGTTAGGCTGTTGATTTTTTAAATGTTAATGGCTTAGAACGTTTTATTATTTATTTTATTTAAAAGCTTTTTGCACATAAAACGTACAATGGCGTACTTAATTAGGTGTTCTCTACCAGTCAACCGACAATTAAGTAGTGAAAACTTTTAAGTAAAAATATATTTTTTAAACGAATTGTGTAAATTTCAAACTCATAACTGGCCACCTCAAGTGTTAAAACAATATTTTTAATGTACATGAAATGTCAATGAAACATTATTTAGAAGTCGGTCTTGATCACACCTGTCCATATACATTTTTAAAATGAGAAAGTTTAAAAAAATAACGTTACTAGGCTTTATTACTTTTAAATAGCTGTTAACTTTTAAATAAAGTAACTGTAAATCTGTTACCGCTAAGTATAATTCGCTGTTTAAAGTAAGTATATTATAATTTAGCTTTTAACTTGGTACGCTTCAGGTAGCGTCCCGCTTTGCTAATTTTTTTTATTGCCATATAAAATCAAATGTCTGTATTATCTCGCTGAGAATTTATATTTTTTTAGGTTAAGATTCGTAAAAACCTAATTTGATACATCCTTGTAAGCGGATCACTTTGTTTGAAATCTTTGCAAGGTATGGTCGTTACATTTCGATAACTGTTTGGCAATACAAGAACAATTTACAATAAATATAATTAATTTTAATAGTACTTTAATGAAAATAGTAATAATATATAAAGTTTTTTTAAGGGTGTAATGTATTTTACGTACGAACAATTGTATAGTCCTTTGTGGTAATGTATATTTACATTTTAGTTCATGCGGAACTTTAACTCTTCACCTTTTTACGCCATCATCTATTAAGAAATAACAAATACGTACATTTCTCAATTTTACGAATTTTTGTGATTTTAAGGGGCATTTATATTTAGTTTTTTTAATTTAAAAGTCATACATATAAACGCTTTAGTTGCGTTTCATTTGAAAAACAAAACATAAAAAAAGTTAAAGTTTTCGTTTTATTATATCATAGCATCACGTAACTAATACTTTGCCACTTTACAGAGTTCATTATCTTGCTAAAGGTGAATTAATTACTCGCAAACAAGAACAAATACGCCGTTATGGCCGGGAGTTCCTCGAGAAATACGTAACGCCTAATTCCTGATCATATTGAGATATTTTTAGGCCTAAAAACTCTTTACTGTCTGCGAGTAAAAGAAAAACCATTGAAAGATGTAGTTTTATAATTTTATGATTAAAGCGGTATTATTGAGTAAAAAAAAAGTTGTTTTTATTACAGTTATTTAGTGGATAATTTGAGAATGGTAGGGCCACGCAACAGTAATCGCTGTTGCACGAATGGGCAGGTCCATCCGGGTAAGTACCACCACCTCACAGAAGACCGGCGTGAAGTGGATGTGTTATACTTCTGCGTTTCGTCTGATGATTGAGGTAGCCAGGGGCCTATTAAAAGGTGGCAACGCAGCTGCAACCTGACGGCTGATGCAAATGTCAATTGGCGGCAGTTGTTACTTAACATCAGGTGAACCGCCAGCACGTTTGCTGCCTTTTCTCATAAAAAAAGAAAGTTAAAAGATCACACTTTTTAAAAGATCACAATTTTACATTGCATAAAAATTTAGGCTTTCATAACACTGAATTATTTAAGCTATAAAATAGGAATATAGTAAAATTCTAGAATAGCGACACATTAGTTTTTCATTTACAAATATTTTCAAACGGCAGAGAAACGCAAGCGAAATTATAATTGCAAAACAAAAATCATCGGAAACGTTTAGATCATGGGAAGAAAAGAAATTACAATTTTACTGTCATGCGTAGCGTAAAGTATTCATTATTTTATCTTTACTTTGTTGAAGAACACATCGACACAAGATTATCAAAGAACCTAAATCACACAATAAAAAAATATAAAACATCTGCGATCACGCTTAATCAAACATTTTAATGATTACTTTCTAATAACGCGTGATTTGGAGCATGAATGCCAATGCAAAACGGTTTATGCTACCTTATTAACAACATTCCAATAAACGGCAAACGAAAGTTCTAGAAATTTACCGTCAGATTTCAAAAATTCGATCGTTGATTTAGTATATGTAGTATGTTAGTGTCCTAGCGCCTCTCTTTTTTTAAAAAAAACCCCAAAGGGTTTTATAAAAAATGTACGTAAATTTATCTCCTTTTCTGTTTGTGTATTACGATAATTTATAATGTTTTATGATACTTCATTGGATTGTAACTGCCACTAGGACGTCTAAATTCCATGGAAAGATTACACCATCTTTTATTGCAGCTTTGTTATTCATTGGTACACCAATATATAGTACAACCAGGCTGAGGCCATTATCTAAACTTTAAATTCTTGTGACATCCACTGAGAAGTTTTCTTTTGAAATCTTAGGAGTATGTTCAGTACCGGATGCACTAATGATACTTTTGGGAAGCTCATATTTCGCATAATATTTGATATTCATCATCATCATCAGCTGCTAGATGCCACTGTTGAACATAGGCCTCCCCCTTAGCACGCCACAACGAACGACACTTTGCCATTTGCATCCACCGCGTGCCCGCGACTCTTACGATGTCGTCGGTCCACCTAGAGGGAGGCCTTCCAACGCTACGTATTCCGGTTTGTGGTTATTTGATATTATTGTCCGAAAATTATGACTATCTGCTATATATAGATATATATATATAAAGCCATATATATAGATATAGATATATATATATAGATATATAAAGCCAAAGCGCTCTCGCTAAAACTTTGACAGGCTTCTTTTATAAAGCGAATGGCATATATTCCGGTAGTTATTTCGTCTGATACATCTAGTTATTTTACAATGAACAGACAAGTTTCTAACAATTTCTTGAATTGAAACGAACGCTATACGTTGTTTAATATAACCATCCAAGTATTTCGTATTGCTTAATTTCATTAACAGTTGCCGAATGTAAATTTAGACTGAATAACGTCGAAAACTTTGATGTGACGTTGCGGAATCGTAAAAGGACGAAATGCGTCGGTCGAAAACGCGACGATATCTGCGACAATTGGGCTTGTTTCGACGTTGTAGTTGAAAGGGATGCAATGTTAAAAGCGTGTGCCTAACTTAATGAGTTGCGTTGCGTTCGAGATCTCGCGGCCGCCACTTATCCCCGAAACGGACGGGAACCGTCCGCGTGTGTTGCTCGCGCGCTAGTGTGCGCTGGTGCGTGTGTGCGTGCCGGGTGAAATGCAACTTGTTCTAAGGAGTAGTCGAGGCAGGGGTTGCCAACACTACATCCGAAAAACCTAACCGTCTCTACCAGCCTCACGATTCAATCCGATCAAACAAGGCTCTACTGTAAACTGCTAGACCGGCTGCGGCCGACAGGCTACTTTTGCTGTAACTATTTATTTCTCAGTCCATCTACTTTCCAATTTCAAAATTCCTCTGTAGACCTTTCATCAGCTAGCCTAGCGGATTTAACTTTGGTTAAGAACATGATAGTTAAGAACATGTATTATATCACTTGTGAATAGGAAGAAACTTTTACAGTTCATTAAAATGAAAGACCTTGGGCTGATTTATAAATTTTAATTGCCACGAACAAATGAAGTAAAAGGTTTGCTATCTAAGTTAAAGTATCCTCATTTTTGATCTTAATTAACCATAGTATTCTCCCAATCATCCGTGTTGGGAGATACTAAAACTTACGCATGACCTTCATGGATCCTCACAAATGCTGCCAAGATAGACCAATTTTTTTCGAACATGTGTCGTCTTTACTGGCTAGGGTACGACCGCCTAATGGGTATTAGCAAATTATCAGTAGATGGAAAATACGCCAGGTCAGTATGGTCTATTCACTGTTGTCTACTCGTCATTTTCTGTCTAAAAGACAGACTCCAGTACATTCTGAGAGAGACGCACAACATTTCTGGCTGGCGCAAGAATGATCCCAGATGTACCAAGATCGCAGAAGATCGTAAGAGTAGGAATAGATAGTGGATGAAATGACTAAACCTTGTTAAATACCGACCGAACGATGACTCCGTGGCGCAGTGGCCAAGGTATTGGCTTCGGCGTCGGGGGTCGTGGGTTCGATTCCCACACGGGGCAAGTATTTGTGTGCCCCACAGATAGTTATTTCGCATCTGGGTGTTTGTCCGCGTGAAATTTATGTTTGTAAAACGTCCTTACAACACAGGATAAAGTTATCCTAAAGTAAGGCAATGTTTAAAAAAAAAATGAAATAATGAACCAAAGTAATAAGAGCCTAAAAACGGTATTCGAAAACTGTATTCTTGCTGATGCGACCCACTTAACCAACTTTGGCTTTTTAGTCAACCATTGCCTTTAAATTGTTTATTTACTAGTCAAGAAACCTTTCCTATTGGTATTACAATGAAACATAATCCTAAGGCTAAAATAATTCGTATCTTTTGGTAAAGAGATAAGAATGAACAGAAGAATATGAGAAGAGCATAGCAAAGAGAGAAAAATGGAGATAATATAAAAATTTAAATCCACACTCGAGCTTTTCTATTTCAATATTTTTAAGTAAAACTTTTTTCAGCGTTTAAAATTAGACTTTTATGGCGTGAGACTTCAAAGCGTCGTTTTCGTAACAAACTTTAGTGTCGATGAAATACGACACTTTTTTATGGACGAGGAATTTGTCTAATGATGTCCACAAGGCTTGGTAGATAGATATAAAGTTAGGTAAAAAAAATGTGTGCGTGTACTAGCGTACACTCGTAAGAAGTGAAACTTTTTTATAACGTTATTTTTCAAAAAATAATTTACTATATGCAACTTTACAGAAATTGGTTAAATAAAGTTAAATTAGATAAAGTTTAATAAAAAGCTTTTATTATCAAAGACATAAATACAAATTCTACAATTATTTCATTTTACCTTTGTATAATATTTAGTTTCTTATTTGTAATACATAGGTGGCGTTAGTAGGAAATTAAAACACACTATGGTTTGACCGTTGTAATTAGTATGAGGGTCCGCAAAAATTGTTGATTAAAAAACTTGCAACGTGAACCTTGTTTATTTATATATTACCGCAAGTTACAGGAGCCGATCGAGGCTTCGAAGAGCATCATCGGTCAGCTTCAGACTGTGTCTTCGGTGGAAAGGCGCAGTCAGGTCACGGTGGGCGGTGCCTGCCTTTGGAGTAGAAGAGAGTAGTGAAGTATTAGAGCTAGCACTGTCATTGTCATTTGTGTTATTAATGGCTTATGGTAACTGAAATACGAAATATATTGTTTACATTTTAGAATTAGAATTAAAATAAACCCTTTGATTTTGCTGATCACTTTAATATAACATATATATATATATTGATTGTTATGAACACACAAAGGAACTAACGCCATCTAGCGTCAACCATTAAAACCACAACAACAAGATGGCGCGTAACACAAAATTTTTTTCCAACCCCGATAAAGAAGTTTCACTTC
Source organism: Iphiclides podalirius (assembly GCA_933534255.1). NCBI lineage: Eukaryota > Metazoa > Arthropoda > Insecta > Lepidoptera > Papilionidae > Iphiclides > Iphiclides podalirius. The sequence goes on along the minus strand of OW152830.1, from coordinate 12,932,184 downwards.
AAAAAACTTAATGTCGAGTTGGCTCCAATTCGTGCTCGCTTCTCTTGTACGGAACCAGCGGGGAATGTGTACAATTCTCCGGCAATCTCGAATCTTCGATCGATCTGTAATTAAAAGTGACGAGTCCAGTCCGATCTTTATATAGCCTTTCGGACAATCGTTCATTCCGGCTGAACAAAGCAGTTTTGCGTATATCTCCTATAATAAAAACACTTGGTTTATAAGTCCTTGTGTCTTGCGAGGCCTATGCCCGTTTTCACCATCGATCCCTAACTTTAAGGGATCGGCAGTGAAAATGGGCGTTATGTCCAAAGAGTACCAAAGAGTTTAAATTTTTTAGATTTAAAGGAATTAGGGGTTCAAGCATTTGGGCGTGTACCCGATCTAAAAACGTGGGTTCTATTCCCGCAACGGCTAAGACTATTCATCCTTTTTTTGTAAAAATTTTATAGTTTGGGTTAACTTAAAAAACTTCAAATAATTCACCCAACTGCGCTGTACTATCAAATACATATATCAAAATCTTTCATTTTCGTTATGTGAGAATTTGGCGTGATATGTGATGTCTTCCAATACATATTGGTGAAATAAATCAATAGAATAGAATAAAATTTATCCATCTATAATCTGTGGCATCGCGAAATGTTCTCCGCCCCTGCCATAGAGTAATGTTACACGGGTAACAGGTCCGCGGCGGCCATTTTGAAAAGAGGTTTTTTAGTGCTTTCGAATTTCGGGTGCGCCTAGGCCGATGACCTCGGCGCGGGCCCAGTAGGGCCGCGCAGCCGCCATCTTGCTGCCCCAAAAGGGCGCCTAATCATTGCGCAAGTTTTAAATCGTCCACTCCTCGCAATAATTTGCCGTAATTATTTAATGTGTGACGTTTTTATTATTACGTTAAAATTTAAGCACATTAAACATTACATTTCATGTAAGCCTGTTTTCGTAAGGAAGTTGGTTATTGATAGTTACTTTTAAGATATTGATGTGCTTCTTGTACAAGAACAGAAGGTTAATGCGTATACAGAAATTGAGGGCAGTAGGAACGTGTTTGACGAAAAGGAAAATGTTTAGAGATTTCGGTGTCTCAATGAATATCTCAGCCTATATGTGATACTGTTATTTCTCATAAATTCTTTTAGGTAGCTCATAAACATATTAAAATTTATTAAATGAAGCAAAAATATGAAGGTACTACGTATGTACTCGTAATTTGCTGATCTAATTTTGTATCGCGAATGTAAAAAGCGTCCTATGAACATTAACACATATATATAAATAATTTTTAAAAATAACTATGCGGATATAAGTAAAGCTGCATATAATATCTATTATCACTAAGTAGTTATTTAAACTTAAAAGAAGTATGATGATAGCAAATTGATCATTGTGACTTCCTATTACTTTATTGCTAAGTTCGTACATGTATGGATATCCTTGGAATATTGATATGATAATAATTTTTATTGAAAGTATTACATTATTATTAAGTTTTTACAGAAATATATAAGCAAAATAATCTGTCGGTGCTGGCACCAATAGATTATTATTTACAAAGGCGCCTTTTACGAAATGATCTTCATTAGAAAACCTTGATTAAAATGAGATATTAAGTTTATAAGGCTTCCCGTTGCATAGAAGTTAGTGAACATTCAATTTATTTCCAATGAAGATTTTAAGTATATTACCAACATAAATAATCGATATATTAAATTCACAATTCGATCCAATCGTCTTGTCGGACAGAGTGCCATATCAATTCTAAAACCATATATCCGTATCGAATGGCCATACTTAACCACGCTACTAGTCTATTCATTGCATATTTCAGATGTAATATTCATATTTCAGAAGAAATACATCACTCAGAAATCAGGAACATAATGCGACATACGTTGTCACCCGCTGCAGATTAAAAACACGAACGTCCGCACAAAACAAAGGCTGTTTAATACATACGGCCTGACCTTTCGCAAAACTGTTCCGAGAACTCCGCTTTGTACATGTTTAGGGTAAATAGAGCGCGATACATAACCGGGGTGGGGGGGTGAGGGGTTAGGGGCGCCACGGACCTAACTTTTCACTTTAAAGGGTTTTTTCGATGGACCACCGTGGGGGCAGGTTTGGGGAGGGACAGCCGCCGCCCGAACAAATATGCGAAAGTAGAGGACGGATCTAATTTGATTCCGTTGTGCGCAACCGTCTAATGGTTTTAATTTCGCCCGCGTTGTACGAGATTAGCGGGCGAAATTCCCTTTGTTCAGCATTTGGTGGCATCCGTCCGGGTTAGTACCACGACCTCGTGATACCAAGACCGGCGTGAAGTGTACTGCGTTTCGGTGTGTGAGGCAGCCGGGACCATTATTAAAAGATGACAACGCATCTGCAACCCTACGGGTGTTGCTAATGTCCATGGGCAGCGCTTATCACTTAACATTAGGTGAACCATCAGCTCACTTGCCACTTTCTCACAAAAACCCGGCAAAGTGCGAGTCGGACTCACGCACGAAGGGTTCCGTACCGTTATATGTAAAAATGGCAAAAAAATTATGTGTTTTGTGGGAGCCTCACTTTAATAATTTTTGTTATTATAGCGGCAACAGAAATACATCATCTGTGAAAACTTCAACAGTTCCATCTATAACGGTTTATGATATACAGCCTGGTGATAGACAGACAGACAGCGGAGTCTTAGTAATATTTTCCCGTTTTACCCTTTGGTACGTTACCCTAAAAATGGTAGCGCTGGACATCCCTATAACTTGTCTTAAGTGCTGTGGACAATGTCAACTTATTTAGCTTAGCCTATAGCTCGTAATACTCGATGGCCGTTCACTCTTGCCTTGAAATGAATGAGGTGTTATTGAAAAGACTAACAATAACCTGATTGCCTTCATGGCAAGAGTGTATAGCATGAAGAAGTATCACGGCAGCATTAATAACTAACAATCGTGTGGAATGTCTGATTTAATTTATTATACAAAATAAGATTAAAGGTACATTAACTATGTATGATTCTGTACAAAGTTCATGTTAATTTTTTCTTTTTTTTACACATGTTACCTTTACTGAACACGGGTAGAACATAATTATCTCAAAGTGGGGGTTAGTCAAGCACTTGGCGCTTTTTGCGACGAAGTAAATGTATTGATGGTAATGAAAGCTGTTCTGTTTTAAGCATAATTATGTTCCGATTGCTAGATATTGATAATTCATCAAATATGTTTCGAAACGAAAATATCTGGTGAGTGACAATTGGATTGTCACTCACCAGATATTCTCGTTTCAGTATCAGCACCATCACGCTATGCTGCCAGTATTGGCATGCCATTCAGAGGAAGGATCTTAAAGAAGCCGAACACCCTAGATCAATCCAAAAGCACGTTGACTTGAACCAATGACGACAGCTCCGCGAAACTATGCTTACCCGTCTGATATAAAAGCGATTCAAATGCGCACTTTGCGCAGATATAATTTACGATACAACTCGTTTGCACGCCCGCTTTTAGTTTATCTTGGCCGCACAAGTAACGTACAGACCCGTGAAAACAGAAATACATGATTAACATAACTCTCGTTTCTCTCTTACCACCCAACCTCGTGGTGGGGCCCGTAATTCACTTAAAATCGCCCGTATATACGGGAATCCGGGAAAAAACATTATTGGCGTATGTAACGACGCCTCCGGGCGACATCGACCTGTGCGTTTTAGCCCACACGGGCCTCGGTCCAAATCACAAGCGACAGCGATTGATTAAAACGCAAATTCAAACATTTTTATTCAATAATTTTAGAAGAATTACTACTTTTACAATTAATTATTGCTTATAGAAATACTAGTACCGGATCGAAAATGAAAAGCCACTGACCTGGGAAGAACCTGCATAGAAACTCAGTGGGACATTTTTTTGTACTATTATTTGACAAATGAAACGATTATGTATGGTGAAAATTTTGTCTTATGAGTGAAGACTGTGGCAGACTGTACGAAACTTTTACAATGCACCGTCCAGGACCAGGGCATTGTAAATGGCTACTTATTTAACATCATGAATGAGAAGTGAACAGCTGTTTCTGCTTCTTTAATAGTAAGAGTAAATTTCTCTCAATGCTGCAGCAGTTAACAACATACAAATTGTCAATTTTGTTAATTTGTCATAATTAAAAGAGTGTATCCGAAGCAGTCTGAGTATATACGTAATCCAAACTTTTATTTTTAAGTTTGATGGCATAGGGTGCTATTTTTTTTATTCTTCTTTTAAAGCAATTAGCTAAAGAATTTATCATCAGCATCCCATTTATGGATAAAGTCTAATACTTTCCGAGTAAAAATGTATCACATGAGTTGACCTAGTGGTATAATATATTCTGTTTTTCATTTCCCAATTCTAATTTCAATTCGAATGACACTCAAATTCGTTGTTGTGTGCAAAGGAAAGTACAAACACACGCACATACACAAATATTATGAGAACTGTATTTGATACACTTTTCTACGAAACTTTGAGAAATCAGTGTATCGACTATAAACGAACAAGATTAACACTTTAAAAACCGAAAAGTATCGTGGTGTAGATAGTAATTACACACTGTAATTAGTATCTAAAACTATAATTACAAATGGCTCCTTTCAACAGGCGATGTGTCACAAAATCGCTCCTCGCTCACGTCTTAGACCGACCCTTATCTAAAACCGTTTTAGAAATGAACCGCGCGTAGAGAGCTGCCCGCCGCGTTACAGAGGGATTCGCGCAACTAATAAATCGAAAAATAATAACGGACCCCCGCCTCGGAGGGGGCAGGGGGGCTGGTCATTGTTTTTAAAGGGTTGCGTTACGTATCCCCCATCGGACCGTACAGGAGTGCGGGCGCGGGCTTATCGCCGATCTAGATAATGGCCTAATTAGCTAGCATAAATGGGACCGGAATTATTCCAAATTATTCTTTCGCGTTTCCGAAAATTCTAATCCAATTTGCCAGCATTTGGGCGTTATCTGCGATCGCGGGCTGTCCGCTAATAGGGTGGCGCGCTGGCTGCTAATCGGCCAGATGGCGGGTCATTGTCGCATGAGGACATAGGAAACACCACAACAAAACACGCTTAGAAATGCGTCCCTTTAAGGTAGTGGAATTTCCTTGTCAGTTCAGGAAACGAAGTATACGGTAGTACAAAAAGTACTTCTGCTTTAAGCCGGGCTTATGTGGGGGGCCATCATTATGCAATGGCTATACTACTGTGTAGTTCAAACGCCGGTGGCAGACATTACTGCCCATTGAATTGCCACATAAAGCACTGTAATCTTCCACACGTAATAATCCACAACGTATAAAAACGTGGGAGTATAAGCCATATTTGTACATATCTAAATTGGAACCAAATCTGCTGGTCTAAAAAGTTATCTATTGTTTGAAAGACTTTTAACTTTTCGACTACATTTAGCGTAGCATATTCCTTCATTCGCATCAATTGAATGTCATCTCAACATTGTCTCCCTTCTTTATTCACAATCATTAAGACAGTAATCCATCTTTTCGTCCCTTCCTTCTTTATACATATTTATTCCCCCCTTGTCGCTTTAGTATTCATTAAGAAATGATGTTTATAAAAAAAACTTTCAAGAGAATCTGAAATGGAAAGCGGAATCTATGGAGTATAAAATAGAAATGATTCAGACATCTTGGGTGGCCGGCATTTTTGTCAACAGCTTTCATTAAAAACTTGACTTTTAACAATTTGCATTTTGTGTATTCTCATTGAACTTACGGCTCGATATAATTATTTGTATGAAAATGACTGTTCATATATGGTCAAAATAATTGTGCCACATGCTGATAATAATAGCTTCACGTTTTTTTACTCCAGTTTTATCGTTTTTTTAATATGCGATTTATACATACATCAAAATGAATATTCCACATAATGAGCCTTCTTGAATCTAAATATTATTTAAAATCCTTACTAATATTATAAAGGCGAATGTTTTTATGTATGGATGGAATTCCAGAAACATGAATTCCAGAAAACGCTCAAAATGCATCAATAGCTAAATTTAAAAAAATAGTAAAAGAACGTTTGTGTGTTAAAGGCTACTATAATATTAATGATTATTTAAATGATAACACACTCTGGTAATGAACTGATCGCTCCAGGCTCTTTCAATCGGAGTTCTTATATTGTATTTTAACGAATTTATGTCAAACTGCTTATTTAAAAAAAAAGCCCGTTGAGTTTCTTTCGCCGGTTCTTCTCAGTACAGTGGCTTTCTTTTCCGAACCGGTGGTAGTGTTTTGACTATCAATAAGTGAGTGTAATGCTCCTATGTTGAATAAATACATTTGATTTTGATTTTGATTTTGGATGTTTGTTACTCTTTCACGCAAATAGTACTGAATGGATGCTAATGAAACTTTACAATAATATAGCTTATACATCAGAATAGCACATAGGCTATAATTTATAAACATATCATATTTTATATATATCTGTCTTTCTGTCTGAATGTTACGCCTTCAGCCTATTCTACGCAGACGTAGTCGCGGGCAGCAGCTAATTAATAATAAATTGACATTAAGCAATGCTATTTGCACTTCGAATAAACCGCAACAAAAAAAAACCAATTAACATAAATGTAGTAACTCGTAAATATACCACTGAAAGACAGTGAAACTACAATATAGTTGTGCCCTTGTTGTAAAAGGGACTTCCTAAAGATTAACAAATAAATGAAGGCCTTAAACATTCCCATCTAAGTATCAATTGCCTGCAATGTGATAATCACTGCTGGGTAGGTCTTTGCTCGCCATTTTATGCAATAACAACTTGCACTCACTTGAGTCCAACTCGCACTTGGCCTGTTTTTTTATGTGAAAACCTGTCAAGCAAGCAGGCTGTTCACATGACTTTTAGTGAATACCACCCACGGACAACAGCCGATGGCTTGCAGATCCGTTGACAACATTAAAAATGTGAGCCACGGACACCTCACTCACCAGACGAAACGCAGAGGTACAACTCCACTTAACGCCTGTCTTCCATTAGGCTATGGTACTTCCCCGGACGGACTTACCCATTCATGCAACACCGGAAGCTCTCACGTAGCTCTACCACAGAGAAGTGTATATAGCGTTATCTATATAAGCGACGCAGTTCCCAACATAGCTGACAGTTAAGCCGTCGGCTTTCATACCAATCACATTCATTAATACAAGCATTAATTCGCTCGCAACAAATCAATCAATTCCAAAAAGTTGACAGAGCGGTCCCAGCACAGAGCATGTAATAAGCGACAGACGGGAGTATGGGGTAGAAAGGGGTTTTTTCCACTAATGATTTGTATTTCGCGGGGCATTTTAATGTGTGCCTTCGGACATATTTAAAACGCGAACTTTTGCGTACCCCCCCCCATACGCGGGGGCTGCCCACATTTCGGTAGTTAGCGGGGGTGGGTGAAACGGGAAAAAGTACCCTCCGGTGTGGGGTAAAAAATGCGTAGTTTTAGCTAATCTGCATGGGCGGGCGGCGGGGTGGTTGTTTAAACTGGGCCGCCGGGGTGGTTTTAGGGCTTTTTAGCGATGTACAAAAATGAGGGGCGCGGGGCGCGTGCGGCGGATGGAATCGGATGTATTATGCCCGGATCTATTTATATGTTATACGAGCTGGTAACGTGACCAAATCTGTCTTAATGAAGTGCGGGACAGTCTCGCTAATGTCGAATTTCTTGAGTCATCTAAACTGGTTTGTTACATTTCGTCTTTCCATGACCAAAATAATATTCAAAACGTATGCGGTGTTGATTTGATAATATAATTAAAGTTAATATATACTCTTATGTCACACATTTTAGCATGATAGTTGATTGAATGTTTCCGAGAGTTTTTAATAAGGTTTGGAAGAATAACTATGATCTATTCTTTGCAAGTAATAAAAACGTGCGTATAAATAAAGTAAAGGGGACGTCATTATTGTTGCAATAAATTAATATGTTTTAATTATATTTTCCCGCGCAGTAGAGACGACGCGTAATTATCGCAATTAAAAACATCACTAATTTAATAGAAACTTAAATCGAATAATAAGTGATATCTTTGTAAATAATGCAGTTATGACGACGACACTAGTTTTAATTTTTGTACCTTATCTTTTTCATAAAACACTATAAATTACATCTTAACCTAAACAATAAATTTCTTTTAGTAAAGAAAAATATCAATTTATATTTCCTCAATAATCTAAAATTATGATATATTTAAATACACAATTTGAATTTATTCATTAGGATGAACGAAAAGGTTACGAACTGCAAGTCTACAGACATTAGAACTACAAGGTTTTGTAGACACCCATGTTCTACGCTTAGCTACGGATGCGTGTCTACGTGATCTATTACTACGTAGCATAGAGACTTGCTACGTTCAACGTAGACCTTTCTCTTCCTGTACGTTGTACTGTCTTCAATGTTTCTTGATGTAGCAAGTTGTGTTAATAAAATATTTTCGCGATTAGTCTTAATTTTTCTAGTCTAATGACCGCGATATTTTCGAATTTAATTATGTTTCTATTAAAGTTAGCTTTCAAATTCAACATAAATGCAAACATCTGCCAATTCATTTTCTAATAATCCATTCACATTTTGGTTACATCTTGTTTCATACATTACTACTATTTAATCAGTACATGTATTACAGTACACGATCAGGATAAGAGGGCTAATTAATATGTTTGCCTGCGTAAGTCTTGTACGAGACATAATTAAATAAGGGCTCTTGAGGTTCGATATGTTTTAAAGTCATCTCTCGATCAAACCGAACCTCAATGGGGAATTTCGGTGCGCTAACAATAGCAATGGTCCCGAATATTTCGCCGTTCCCGCCGGCACTCGAATGACAATAGTGTATGCGACTTCATTACGCAACATTACTTGTCATTATAAGTTAAAACATTGCGAAATACAAGGAGGGCTAATTAAGCGCCAGCGGCCGCCGGAGATGGGACCATCCCGCTCTAACGTGCACCCTTGGCCACATTAACCCGTCGCTCCTCTCTCGCGTTAATATCGGTTGTCATGGCGACGGGGCGATTACTGCATCTACTCGATTTTTCGCCGCTTTTTCCGTTGTAATCAAATGAGGTGCGACGTGTGTGGGGGCGCGGGGGCGAGCGGGGCGGGTGGGGGCCCCGCGGGGGGTGTCACGCGTGTACTCAATTATCCGCAGTGAATCAATAGCGACGAGATGAGGGTAGTTCGGATCGTGGCGCACGTGGAAGCTTTTTAAAATTAAGTTCGGCAGAGTAATGCGCTCTTAATTTACCGATAGCGCCGCGCGGGCTCTCCGAAGCGCCGCCTACGCGCGTTTACGTAATCATGTAGCCGTGTGGTTGGGCGTCAATGTATGGGATGAGGAGTGATAGAAGTAGCTTGGAAGCGTCCTCTATTGCTTATAGCAAGGGTCGGTGCTTACCTTTGTGACCCCAATACTCTGATTTTAGGTAGAGTGAGCAAAGCAACATGCTCTACCGACTGTTTAGTAGACTCGTAGCGGAAAATGTCAAGGTCAAGATTAAGAATTCAAAAATCAAAAATAAGATAACCCAGGATGCGGTTAAAAATATTTTACCGAGAAACGTTTCAACGATGCACAAAGTTAAAGGACCCCAATAACTTTATAGGACCACATTCACAGTTCTTGATGTCAGTAAACTTGTCAAAAATGCCAAGAATTTTGAACGTGCTACAAACGCACTAAACTACAAGGGAAGAATTCTCAAAAATTAGAGTTCAAATGTGTGTGTTTTAACGATAACTCAATTAGAGTCAAGTAGAAAAAGATGTATATGAAAATAATCCAATCTCTTCAAATAATATCCGGAGACAAGATTTTTGGGGCATTCTTGTTATATATGATTATACACATTATAAAATTTAAATATTTTATTTTCATCAAATACAAATCTGACCGCAAATCAAATCAAATCATTTATTCGTCGAAATAAGAAATATACATTTCATTTATAGATAGTCATTTTTTAAATCTACCACCGTTTCGTAATTAGGTTCCTCTAACGGAGAAGAAACAGGTGAAAGAAACTCCGTAGGTATCCTCTTTTGTGTTATTTTTTTTTCTCAAACAAAAATACAATACGCAAATATGTTAAAAGGGATTATTAAAATATTATAGGAAATATGTGTAGACCCTCCATTGACAACACTTACCAACAGCACATGAGACTGACTGAAGAAAGTATAACGGATCCGCTACATTCTGAAAATAAGAAGAGAAGAAGAATAATAGACGAGGCCCGAACTTTGCTTCTAGCGGGGCCATAATAGAGGGCCCGGATGTCGCTGTACATATGCCCGTTTAGTCCCGAACCAAAACTGAAGTTGATCCACTTATGAAATTTGCGTCGCAAAGAAGTGGAACGATATTCTAAGACCATGCGTTTCGACATCAAAGGTTTGTATATGTGTTGATATAAAAACACCGTAGCGAGGAATCTTAAAGCATATGAAGCATCCTTTGTCTGTCTTAAAAGCAGTCCTAAAGCAGTCTTAACGTCACCAAAGGGTATCTTTTGCTCAGATGTCTAGTGGTGGTGATACTTTCAGCTTCTTCTTGCTTCTCATATTTGGTAAGATCTGCAAATCTATATTACCGCTATATAAAATAACCGTTGTGTACCGTACAAGATGAAGACTCTAGCAACGCAAATTGATACTGTTCGTCAAGTTGATGCAACTTACTTTTATTTTAGGAAGGCCTTTGACAACCCCAATCTACTTCAGAAACTGGCTGCGATCCACAATTAAACTCTTTAATTTATTTGCACACTGTTCGAGGAACCATAGTCAATTCTTTTCAATCGAGAAGGTTCCTTTTAATCGGGTAGGCTGGCAGTTCACCTGATCTTAAACGATAAGCGTCACCACCGTAAGGTTGCTGATGCGAGACCACCTTTTAGTGAAGTGGGCCTTGAATTCGACTCAAAAGCAGTCGAATAACACTTCTACTTCACGCAGGTCTCCTGTGAGGTCGTGGTACTTACCCGGATGGACCTGCTCGTACGTATAAATTTCTTCACTTATTCCATTTGTTCTAGTTGCCAGTAGAAGGTCAACTACGTTCTTGTATTAGTCTGGGAAACCACCCATGTTTTATTCATGGTTAATGAATTGTCTGTTGTCGTGAGTACTGCTAAATGTCTTATGTATGCAAGGGCGGATCCAGCTTTGGTGCCAGGTCGTGGTCAAGTGATATGAAGTTATAATAAAATTTTTATAATCATAGATACAAGTTAAAAGAAGGAACTTATTTTTAACCGACTTCAAAAAGAAGGAGGTTATCAACTCGGTTGTTTATATTTTTTTATGTAGGTATGTTCGGGCATACCTTCGTCATATTATACAGCGTGTCGTTACCATCGCGACAATAAATGAACACACGTGTAACGCTACTTGCCAATAAACATAAAAAAATATTAACGTTAAACAAAATCCATAATTAAAAAAAAAATTTTTCAAACAAACTAATTAAGTAAAAAAGAAACAAAATTTGTAACATCCTATACAACTCGCGTCACAGCGTCGTATTACAAGCCTCTCCTTCTAACAGTATGTTTTGTCTCTTTTAAATTCATTCAACCCATTCATATGCTTTGTGACCTTTACAAATGAACTTTACGTTACGCTTTTATAGGTAAGGGTGTTTAAAATTCTTTGTTTTGGAAAATTTAATAACTCTGTAAATAATGATGTTTAAAGAATTTAAATGTTTAATACAACTTTAAAAAGTTATCCCTATATGCGTGTTCATTTATTGTCGCGATGGTAACGACACGCTGTATAAACGGATTTGCCAAATTCTTTTTTGTTCGTAATATTTCGTTGCTTTTTATTATCATATATTATACAGGGTGGCTTTTATAAAGGTGCCCAAATTCACACAGGAGGTTCGGACTCGGTAGTATAATCGTTTATTGAAATAAAAACAAACTTTTTTTTAATTTGGTATTTTATTCCCTAAAAACAAACTTGTTGGAAATGAGGTAGTCATTCATAAATGCGTCGTTTACTTTTAAAATGAACTTGTGTGCGTGTTAGTTATGAATGATCGCGCGTAAAATAAATGAGTTGGCTATAAATCACGTACTTTCTGAGATAAGTTCAAATGAATGATTTGAAATGAATGAGTGATTTTAAAAATTTATCATTTTTTATGTAACTTTATTTATGTTTAGAATTTAATAAAAAAAAATGGATGCACTTAGAAAAGCCACCCTGTATTTTAGTAATGTATACTATTTTTTTAAGTAGCTATTGGTAGGATTACTTATTTTTAGAATTTCTTTTCTTTATTTCTTCGTTACCAGATTTTATGTAGTCGTATTGGTTATAATATTCTCTATTCCTCTATACTAGCCTAAGACGAGACTATCAGGACACGGGTTAATAATAATATATAATCAACCCAAATGAAAACTCCTAAAATAGCAGTACACAAAATAAAATTACACGGTCCACATTAAAAAAATTATTATTATTATTATATACTTTATTGTACACCACAAAGAATTTGATACAATTAGTATGAAATAAGTCTTAAAAGCTAGGTACAATAAGGCGGTCTTATCGCTAAAAAGCGATCTCTTCCAGACAACCTTAAGACGAGGAAAAATAAACTAATGAATAGTGGGAGGTGGTGTGCTCAATAAACTTACTTAATACCAAAATAGACTTAAATATAATAAGATAAACAAAATTATAATAAACATACATAAACATAAATAAATATATAATATATATAAATAAATACACGAGAGAAGAATTAAATCTGAATATTGCCATTAAAAACTATGGATTACAAAGCGATAGATAATGTTGTTTTACGTCAATTTTAAACTTGTCTAGCGTCTTCGAACGACGAATTTGCTGAGGAAGTTCATTCCACAAGCAGATGGCCTTAACTGTAAAGGAGTTCTTATAATATTTAGTTTTGTACGCATGTGGTGCTAGAATTAGATCTTCAGCTGATCGCAGAACTCGTTCTGGATGGTTATGGCCAAGAAACTTAAAGTGTTCCTTTAAATAGCTTGGAGTCCTAGGGTTAAATAATACACAGTACAGAAGAGAGACAGTGTGTAGATTCCGGCGAAAACGAATGGGTAACCACTTGAGCATTGAACGAAATTCGGAAACGTGATCATATTTGCGTAAACCAAATATGAACCTAATGGCTAAATTTTGAATACGCTCAAGTTTATTTAGTTGTTCTTCGGTTAAATCAAGATAGCTTGCATCCGCATAATCGAGAATGGACAGGAGTAAGGATTGTGCTAGCATAATTTTAGTTGGAATGGGAAGAAAAGAACGTAAACGACGGAGAGAACCCATCGCAGCAAATGTTTTTCGGCTCACTTGATTCAATTGTTCCGACCACGAGAGGGAATTGTCAAATTGGACACCAAGATTTTTCACAGTGGTGCAGTACGGTATTATAACGTCATTTAATTTTACCAAAGGAAGGTTATTCCAGTCAACTCTTGAAATCAAACCAACACCACCAACAATAATAGCCTGGGACTTAGTAGGGTTAACATTGAGACCATAGATTTTACTCCATTCACTGATATCGGCCAGGTCATCATTGATGGCGGAAACAGCAGTAGGCAAGTCTTCAAGAGTTGACTGTGTGTACACTTGGAGATCGTCTGCATACATGTGATAGAGAGAAGTGATTTTTTGAGAAATTGAATTAATGAATACGGCAAATAGAAGAGGAGACAACACACCACCTTGAGGCACTCCGGTGCGCAATTCACACCAAGACGAGAATTCATCCTCTATGCGAATACGCTGCCGTCGGCCACTTAAATAACTTTGAAACCAGCCAATCACTAGTGGAGATATGTTAATAGAACGTAACACACTCAACAGAATGTCAAAATCGACGGTATTAAATGCATTACTAAAATCTAGCAACACAAGTACATCCATACCCCGTCGAATGTCATCAGTAACTTTAACCAACGCTGTAGTCGTACTATGACCTGATCGGAAACCGGATTGAAGAGGATTAAGAAGAGAATTTTTGTTCAGATAGAGATTTAACTGTTGGAAAACTAGTTTCTCTAGAACTTTAGACAGGAACGGGAGAATAGAAATAGGACGAAAATCGGAAAATTGCAATGCATGGGCTTTCTTAGGGAGAGGAGTCACTTGAGCACTTTTCCAAGCTTCGGGAAATTTGAATGAAGAGATTGATGCGTTAAGGATATGGGTGATAATAGGAGTAATAAAGTCAAGGATAGGTAAAATCATATTACGACTAACGTTGTCGTCACCAACGGCATTAGACGAGATTGATAATATGTTCTTCTTAACATCACACTCAGTGAAAGGAATGAAATTAAACGGTGGAAATTCAGGAGCTGGCATGGAAGAAAGAATGTTCAGAGTGCGCGACTTATCTGAAATATCTAAGGAACTAGAAGAGGTGAAATATTCATTAAGGAGTTCAATATCTATATTATGGTGAAGCAAACTAGAAGACGCTTTACCAACTCCAAGAGATTGAAGAAATTTCCAAACTTTGACAGGGTCGCCGTTTTCGACAGATTTGTGAATGTGGCGTCGTTGTGCATCTCTACACAATGTATTGCAGCGATTCCGCAGTTTATTATAATTTTGCAGATTTTTAACAGAATGATCAGCTTTCAGCTTGCTTTTCGCATAGCCTTTTTTCTTAATAATGTTTTTAAGATCATCTGTTAACCACGGCGCAGGTAAATGTTTTATTTTTACGGGTTTAACGGGGGCATGCACGTCATAAAGCTGTGTAATAAACGAATTAAACAATTCAACTTTCATGTCGACTGTAGGAGCATAAGCAACAGCAGACCAATCAATAAGCCGAGCATCTTCAAGAAGACGTTTTTTATCCATTCCACACAAACTACGCTGCAGACGGATTCTCGATTTAGCTTTAGGAGGGCGAACTCTGTATGAAAGAAACAAAAGATCGTGATGAGAGAAAGCATCAGCCTCATGCTGGCCATGCCTCAAGACAAAATCAGGGGAAGACACAATTATAAGGTCGAGAAGAGAAGGGGTGCAGTCAGGTTGGTTATGAGTAGCAGAAAGCGGTAAAATATGTAAGTTACACGCTTCAGTAACCAATTTGAGCTTTTCACATCGATTGTCTCCTTTAAGTAAGCATGTATTAAAGTCGCCTATAATTATTGTGTGACTGTATGAAGGTATTAAATTTTCTAGTAAACATTCAAGTGTAGAGAAGTAGTCAATATGAAGAGCTGGACTGTAACAAACGCCAAGAAGAATTTTGGTGTGGGATAATGTTACTTCAATAAACAGATGTTCGGCCGCATTAGAGGGAGGAGGCTGGGTGGACATACTTACAACAGAGAATGGAATATATGAACGGAGATAAATTGCCACCCCTCCACCACCCCTTCCAACCCGGTCATTGCGAATGAGGTGATATCCTGGTAATGAGTAAGAGGTAGATGGTAAACATGGCTTTAACCAAGATTCGGAGACAAGAATGGCATGAATATTACGGGACTCAAAAGATGCAAGCATATCGGGATAGTGTGCCGGAATACTTTATGCATTTATGTGAACCACATTAAAATTTTTCAGAGAATCTGAGAAATATGAATTGAGGACTTCATTTATCGGAATAGAAGATTTTGTACTGTGAAAGCTACCTCCATAATTAAAATGTTCATAATTAACAAAAAAAAAATATTCAGTCATTCATTCATTCATAATATTAAGCGCTTCTAATCCATCTAATCAAAGACAGAATCCACATTCATAACAATCGGAACGAACAAACTTTATTTCCCAAAGATGGTCTCGCAAACTCACGTCCACTAAACCACCACATCTCACCACCCATCAAAAACGGTCCACCCATTAAGACGAATCAAACTCGACGCAGTTGTGTTCCTTAATTATTTAGTTCCTATGGCCACATTCCAGCTCTGTCATCAGACCCTGGTAACCATTTTAAAATTAAGTACTCGCCAAGACGAATCATACGAGCCGAAACTCGATAGGGTTGAGTCGTTTCATCACAGAGTAATCATAGGAACCTCACAGAATAGCCTCACAGACCTCACAGAAGATCGGCGTAAAGTACTTCTGCTATTTGTCTGGTGAGTACCTCACTCACGAGATACGTTTTCTCTTACTTGTTATAAGGAGAAAACGTCTGCAACCCTATGCCTATGTCCATGGACGGCTAAGATGGAGCTCTATCATCAGATCCTGGTTACCAATGAAAGACAAACTCGTCAATACGATTCAAATGTACCCAAACGCGATGAGGCTCTGTCGTTTCATTTCGAAGTTCCTTTGGCCTGCTTCCAGCTCCATCATCAGATCAGCACCATGTCATAAAAATATTGCATTGTCTCGCGATTCACACATGAATACAAATTTTCAGTTCAACCGGTAACCGGGAAGAAAAACCAATTTTATTTGCAAGATTTGATTTGATGATTTAACATTAAAATATTGTAAAAATGTTCATAAAATGAAAACTACTTGGCCAAACTATGGTAAATTTTTATGGGACCAAATGACAACTATTCTGCATCAAACTAAAGAAGAATCCCGTAAATCGGATCATAAATCTCAACGTAATCGGTGTACACACATCGAAAAAAAATATAACAATCGAATTGAGAAACTCCTCCTTTTGAAGTCGGTTAAAAATATTATATTCATTTTATTAAATATTGAAGGTACTTAGATAAAATCTATATTGTGGCAAAAATATATAAAAACATTATATTTAACAATTTTAATTAGTGGTCCACCTAAGTCGTGGACTCAGCCCAGGGGGGGGGTCATGACCCCCATGACCCCCCTGGATCCGCCCTTGTATGTATGCGGATGACCTTAATTTTTATCTGGGTATAAAAAATCTTACCATAACAGAATAACTACAGCAGGGAATGCCTTGCTTTAAATTTTAAATAATAAAATAATTTTTAATTTTAAATAATAAATTTTAAATGAAAAAATATTCCAGGTACTTTCACAAAAAACAGATACTTTTGTAAAAAAAACCTTTATGTGGTTTAACTATTAACTAGTCAAAGGTATTCGGAGCTTTTTTTACTGACTCGCAAAATAACCTATTCACTCTTAATTGAAAACATATTGCTGTCGCCTAAACGTTTCTGTTGTCATTCAATAGCTCTACGAAATAAAATTATTTTTGTGGGCTTGTTTAGCACACCTAAAATAGGTAAATCTAATCCGGTTTAATTATCGTCCTATCTCTATGTTGCCGGCCTTAAGCAAAGTGTTTGAGAAAATAATGCTGGATCAAATAATAGTTCATTTTAACAAATATAAAATTTTAAACCAGCACCAATTTGGATTTACTAAAGGTAGATCTGATGATGATGATAGAATTAGTTTCACATATCCTGCAGTCCTGGGAAAGCTTTCATGACACCATTGGTGTGTTCTGTGACCTTTCCAAGGCATTTTACTGTGTAGATCATACAATTCTAATCAGGAAATTGGAATATTATGGTATTCGCAATTGTGCCATTGACTTTGTTTCCTCATATCTTACTGACAGGGAACAAAAATTATATAAATATAATGGTATATTGTCAACGGGGTCAAAAATAAAAATGGGAGTTCCTCAAGGATCGATCCTGGGCCCTTTTCTGTTTTTAGTTTATATTAATGATTTGCCATATATAGTGGAAAAAAGGTCTCAAATTGTTTTGTTTGCGGATGACACTTCATTATTGTTTAAAGTTAAAAGGAAAGATGATGCACTGGAACAACCAAATGAAATACTAGATGTTGGGTCTGGCTGGTTTGCTACTAATAACTTTCTTTTGAACTCCAATAAAACAAAATGTATTAGATTTACTCTTTCAAAGTTGTGTCACCAATCAGGAATCTCTATTGATGAGAAAATCCTACCCCTTGAGGATTCAACAGCATTTCTTGGAATAAGCGTTGACTCCAAGTTGCAATGGGGATTTCATGTAGATAAGTTAGCTAAGAAATTGAGCGCTGCCTTATTTGCCATACGCCAAATCAGGCAGCTAACTAACGAGGAAACTGCAAAATTAGTTTATTATGCTTATTTTCACAGCATAATGTCCTATGGTGTCTTACTTTGGGGTTCCGCATCCGGTCTAAACACAATATTTGTATTACAAAAGCAGGCTATACGGGCCGTCTATGGCTTGGGTCCACGTGAGTCGCTACGACAAATATTTAAGCAAATAAACGTTTTGACGCTCCCGTCGCTTTACATACTAGAGAACATCATATATGTACGTAATAACATCCACCTTTTTACGAAAAAACAATCCACATCGCGTCGGGGCCGTGGTGACACTCTGGAAGTACCGAGGTTTAGATTGGCTAAAACCAGAAAGTCGTTTCTTGGAAGATGGATCAACTTTTATAATAAAATAGGTGACATCCACAAACAACTAAGTATAAACAATTTGTAAAAGCTATCTTAATGCAAGGGCCTACTATAATATCCAAGAATACATAGAGGACAAGGATGTTTGGAAATGACTCTTGCTCTGCACTTGCAAGACCCCTGGTTGCTGCTGATTTTATACCCAAATAAGTGTGTATAATTGCATTAAAAAAAAAAAATATATATATATATATATAACAAAAAGAACAAGACCGCAGAGTTTCTTGCCGGTTCTTCTCTGTGCAGGTCTAGTTTAGTGAACCGGTGGTAGATTTTTTGTTGACGTTCAATAAGAGCTTAAGTTAGGCATATATTGAATAAATATACTTTGACTTTGAACGATTGCTTTCGTAGCGTTTCATAAGTAGTAGTAGCGTTTAAATAGGACAAAAATTATTGAGTTATTTAAAAAAAATTCAACACCTCTGTGGTATTATACACGCGCCGCACACAGAAAAAATTGCGCGGTAGCTTCTAAAATGGTGGGATTTTAATAGGACTACAAACCGGATATACAAAAAGTATTTTTTTGTTTGTGGGTTAGTAGAGCGGATGTTAAACATTACGTTCAACACTCACGGCCGTTTAGAACGAAATTTACTGTGGACAAACAAATTCATAAAGGTATGGCTAAAAATTTTTATGAAACTTTTTTTTATTTTATTTTTTATGTGAATTGGAGTGCATAACAAGAATTTTGTTTAAAAATATCAAATGCAAACGTTTTAAATAAATTTAATAAAGATATCAAAAATTGTTTTCAAATTCTCCAAAAATCGGCATGGAATTAGTTATTCTTTTGATTTTTAAAGACATCAAAAATGAACAAGCATTGGTTGAAAGTATGTTTTTTTTTTCATAATATTTAAAAGTTATTTTTGCTCGTTCTAAGTCGTAAAGAACTCATTTAAATGTTGTTTAAATGAAGAACTCATTTAAATAACAGAATTTGACATGCTTTATACCATGTTAGATTACTATGGATGTAGAGATAAATATCAGGAGGGCTGCTAGCTTGTTTCTTATATCAAGTTTACTGTTCCGAGAAAAGACCAAAAACAATGCCGTAAATATACAGTATTTCGACACATGGTATATGAAAGCGTGCTAACGTAGCTGCATTCTGCTCATATATGCAGTAAAACTGCAGATTGGTGACCTGTGGTTTTCCTTTTGTTTTGAGGTGGCAAGTGAGCTAGCAGTTCACCTGATGTGAGGATCACCGCCAACTAGGCTGCAGATGCGTTGCCATCTTAAAATAAAGTGGGCCCCGGCTACCTCACTCACCAGACGAAACACAGAAGTATAATACTCCTACTTCACGCTGGTCTTCTTTGAGTTGTGGTACTTACCCATAGAGACCTACCCGTTCGTGAACAGCTTAGACTTTTCAAAATCAAAATCAAAAATATATTTATTCACATAGATGCTTGCGCGTTCTTATGAAATGTCAAAAATTTTATATAAAAATTAATACGTTCGTAAGTTACCACCGGTTCTCGGAAAGCAGTTTCTATTGAGAAGAAACGGGAAGAAACTCAACAGTTGCTCTTTTTTAAATAGTCAGTTTATAATATAATGGTACAGGTATAATAGTCTTATTTTAGCCTACGTGAGTATCAATAGTATTAACCCCACACATTGGCGTCGTCAGGATATTCCGCAATGGTATAATATGCCTTAGCCATAAGTTCACTTTTAATTTTGCGTTTAAATTCATCTAGTGGCAGACTTAATATCGACTGTGGGATTTTATTATACATGCGCACACTTTGCCCCATGACGATCTATTTACTTTTTGTAGACGAAACAATGGCGTAATTAGTTTGTCCTTATTTCTAGTATTTAATTTATGTCTGTCACTATTCTTTAGATAACAATTAAGATTATGTCTAACATACAAATTTTGCGTGGCCCTGCCACAATTAATCGCCTACAACCTTACATCAGAACCAAGTCCTAGTGTTTGTTGTCCTAGTCCAAAGTTGTGCAATGTGTCATCTGATATGACGTCTAATATATTTATCAGTAGTGTAACAAGAAAATTAACTTTAATGTTTTAACAAAATGTAAATAATCCTCAACAACTGAGCGAAAACAATATTAAGAAACTAATAATTTCAATCTCAATTGAAGTTGGATTATTTTAAATTGATTATTTTAGAATGAGTGGGAAAATGTGCAAAAAGAACCAACATGTGTGGAATTGTGGGCGACACTCAACTGTCCAATTTTTAGAACCGGCTATTTTAGTTACTGATTTTCATAAATGACTGAAGTATGCAAAAATATAGAATTATTTAATTCACTTACTGAACACCCAAGTAATTGATAACGTCATCCATTTTACCGCTGTCGATTAGAGAAGTAAAGGTTATGTGCAAAATATGACTGATTCCCAACTTTTAAATAAAGGAATGCGTAAATTCGCGAATCTCCGCCAATTATTGAGAGTAACTCTCTCGAATATTTAATGAGACTACCCTTCAGAATGAAAAATAAAAATTAGTTTACATTATACTCGTAGTTCCAAATCCTCGCGAACTTGGTGGAAGGCATGAGATCTTAAGCTATAAAGCCAGTGGTTAACTATTCCATATGAATAGTAAATGTCAAATACACTAATATTAACATAACTTACGCCCGGTTCCTGAAACACGGATCATCGTAGAAGTTCAGAATGATCTTAATTATCAGAATGATCAATTCAAAGGGTTTAACGATCCTTATGCCAACTCAAATAACATTTGAAAAGCCATTTGACAGCTGATTAGTTAACTTATACGATGATTAGTGTTTTTCTTTCACATGTCATTGGCGAATTCATAAAAGCGCCATAAAGGAGAGAAGAAGAAGATTAGTGTTTCAGAAACCGGGCGTTAACGACAAATTTAACATGATTGCTACACCTTTCGGGATTATTCAGCATCATGATTATTTACACGTTTTTTACAAATAATCTGGAACCTACCTTAAGTAGCTACCTTAAGTAACTAATTTTTGCTCCACCCACTAGATGTCGCTTTTCAATGTCGGGCAAAACCGGTTTATTTAACTATTTTTATTTAATGTAATCAACGCCATCTGTGGGTAATTTGTGAAATTTGATCTGTAAGAAATGAACTGAGTGGGTTTACAATTCGTTGTCATCAAACGATCTTAATTTTAATTTCCAAGAAAAAACTCCATACAAAAAGAAGCAACTACACTTTTGATCCATAATCGTATTAACGTCTATCTATAACTTAAAGGGTCAGTGAAGGAAGCCTTGTACAATCAAATAGTCAGCGATTTTAAATTATAATGAAATATCAGTTCATAGAATATATAAATGTATGTGAAAGAACTGTGGAATTATGATACCCATAATAATCATAATAATACAATAATCACAATTCCCTTCACCTAGGTTTTTTTATCATGGAAGAAGGAGACAATCTCGCCAGCGGGTCACCTGATGGTACGCGATCACTATAGAATTGCATTGCCAGCCTTTGGGGTAGAAGTAGACTCTGTTCTTGGAGGTTTCGTGTGTTCGTGATACGTCCTCAGAGTTTATAACATAATCGCTGCTGTATGCCGTTATGTGTTTTTTCGTTTGTATGTCCGTCCGGGGTAGGAGCATGGCCTCACAGAAAACCGGCGTGAAGGGGAAGTGTTATATGTACTTCTGTATTTCGTCTGGTAAGTGAGGTAGCCGGGGCCTACTTTATTTATTAATTTATTTTAAAAAAACACTACCTTACCTTAGGACAACATTATCCAGTGTTGTAAGGACGTTGCACAAATATAAATTTCACGTGGACAAACCCAGATGCGAAACAACTATCTGTGGGTCACACAAATAGTTGTCCCGTATGGGGATCGAACCCTCGACCACCGAAGTCAAAGCCAGTACCTTGGCAACTGCGCTACGGAATCATTAAAAGGTGACAACACATCTGAAACCTACGTGTGTTACAAATGTCCATTAGCGACTTATAGTATGAAAGGTTTTCACATTTCTCTTTTATGGAAATGTCCGTTGAAATGCGCTTGACATATCCTGCTTTATGTTGAAACAAAACTAATCTCATGAATTTTTACTTTTCGATACTATTCATAAGAAATGATAAAAGTCGAAATGATTACCACCAACCGTGTGGTTTGAAATAGCACCAGTAGGTTTTCAACTTTGGAAACGGCGGCCCATCCCTAATGCTAGATAATCAGCAAAAAGGATAAATATTACTATTTTAAGCTTTTTGGGAGTCTCCGATGCTTGCAACTTAGATATATTACAGCAAAAACAACTGCATATCTATCTGTAGCACCGTCGCAAAATCCTTACTAATATTATGAAGACGAAAGTTTGTGTGTATGGATGGATGTTTGTTACTCTTTCACACTAATACTACTGAATGGATTTTAATGAAACTTTACAATAATGTAGCTTATACATCAGATTAAGACATAGGCTATAATCTATATACATATTTTTATGTATATCTCTATTTCTGTCTGAATGTTATGCTCAGTCTATTCTACGCAGACGTAGTCGCAGGCAGCAGCTAGTATTTAATAAACCTAACGTTTTCTCTATATAGGAAATTTCATACACATATTACACAAGTGTCATGAAATATAATAAATAAAACGCCATTCGATCCGCAAATTTACTTTAGATTTATTTATTTATAAAAGTAAAACTATAAACGAAACGTCGCTTATTAGCTTACGCAAACAGAAACTTTCCGATAAAATCGTTAATTTCTTGAAATCTTATTAATAACGAAACACGTTATTCACGTATTATATTACAATAGAATTCCAAATATCTCGCTTAACTTAATAGTAATAGAGTAAGAATTTGTTTGGCACGTTTTTCGTTTGTCTGGGACGGCACTAACTACTAAATAAAAAAAAATGTAAATTTAAAACATAAATCGTAATAAACAGGGACTTATTTTAGGAATAAGCAAAATATTACATATAACCCTTAACTATTTGTAACTGCGTCATGGAGTCTGCTATTTACATGAATTATTTACGATGTTACAACTTTCGTTTTAAAAAAATTAACTTATATTTAAAGTGACATAGATTAACAAAATCAGATATATGACAAATAATATACGATCTCTCACATTGTCTCCGTTTACTATATATTTATTTCTTTTTACTATACCGTTTATTGCTAACTGTCGGATGATAGCCCCTTGGCAATATTTCTCGATTTAGAGTTAAGAAGGTCAGAAGGCTATTAGGAATGTATTGACCCTTACATGCCAATTCTAATTGTTGCATGGCTTGTTAAATATTATTTACGAATGTATGAAATAGTAAATATTAATAGCTTATTTTTCAATTACATTTTTTTAGCGTTGGGCAAATTTGTAATGACATCTAACATGGCGTAGTTTTAGTTTAGTAGTATACATAGGCTGACATTACTAAACTAAAACTGTCCCACGGCTGGGATAAAGAGTGTTGAAGTCACAGTCCACAGTCCACAGCGTGACCTCACTGCGGATTGGCGGACTTCATATGCAGGTTTCTCGGGATGTTTTCTTCCACAGCTGAGCACGTACTTAAAATTTTAAAATGGTATAAATCAAGAGTCTATTGTCATAATTTCGAATAAAAAGAATTAACAAAATACGTGTTTTCATTATTTTTTTTTAAACAGCCATAACCGAGCAAGTTTATAATGTTTTTACGATTTAAATTTTTTACGAGTTTTGTTTTATTTCCCTTAAACAATCAACTTTCGTAAGGTTCTCGTTTGAAGTGTCTGATAAGAGTTTATGACCCGAGAGCGAGGGTCCGTAACTTTATGAACTTAAGACTAATAAAAAAGTGAAAACCATAGTTACTTTGCAGTTATGTCTGAACGTGTGGTTCTTCTCTCCCACCTTTCCAATGTCCTTCTATTATATATTTTATTATCTCACTTATATAGGCTAACCATAAAAAGATTTGATAAATCTGTTCGTCTCGGCGGACTTGTTAAATCCAAAATGCGTCTACATCTTATTGTTTGATAAAAAGGATCGATTGAATTTGAAATTAAGATTTCTTGTTGTTGATGTTTTAGCGAATATAGTGCAGTTCCCAGTTGCTAAGAAATCTCTATAAGATATTTATTAACGTCATAATGCACGGGGCTCGCAATGTTTTAGTATTATATTCGTTCAACTTTATTTAACAACCAAATTAATATTTATTGCCAAGGTAAATACTATGTTAGCAACCCTTTCAAAGTAGTACAGAATCTACAAAGCTTCTTAGGAGACAATATAGAGAATTGGATGAATAAAAGAATATGAATATTGTAGGGCCTAACGATTTCTTACCACAGATACGTTAAGCAACTTGACAAGTTACGCGACGATTTAAAACTACATTAGAATCTGAAAGGCTAGCAACTTTAATCACGAACGGAAACTTAAAGGATCCAACGGATGGCAACACCGAAGCTTATAGCGTAATAAGTTTTAATTCTACCGTTTTCTTTCTTGTTATCGAGATAATTTTACAAAATTACATCTAGTAGTTTTTCGATATGACGCCAACAACTTCTCTCTAGAGGAAATAAAATATATATATGTATAAAACATTAAAATGACAAAAAAGAAACGGAACGCAACATAACAGATATAAAATCTATAATTTACACAATAGTAATTGTTAAAAATTTAGTAAAACTTAAATATTATAATAATACGACACAAACAAGGTAAATTTGAATCCCACGGCGTCCCGCCCAGTGGAAGCTTTGAATATTGTTAATTCCCCCTAACGTGACATCGCCTACGTCTATTTACAAAAAAAGATTGCAGTTGACCAACTTTAGCTGGTGCTGTCAGATTTGCCAGACTCACTCTCCTCCGTGATGGTGATCATTGGCGGTGGGTTGTCGAAGAAGCAAGCTTCCGGAGAAACCTCGTTCTTAAGTTTCTCGAACTTCGGCGAGCCTGTCAGCATTGCCTCTTTCACGCTATCGTATACTTCCGCCCTGACTGTTGGAATGGAGGCCCTCTTGCTCTTCCCCGCGTCTTTTAAAGGCAGGCCCTCTTCCACAGTCGCCGCCGCAGACACCGACTGCTTGTCCATCTGCAATGGCAGACTGCCGGCCCTATTCAGTTTCTTTTCCGGACTCCGAGCCTTTTCTGCTATCGCCACGGCGACGCCGTTCTCCATCTTCTTATCTCTCTGGTCGTGCAAATGCTGAAGGCTGTATTCTCTCGCTTGCACATCAGAGAGGAGGGGGCCGTCGCTGGAGCCTTCGATGCAGTAGCCTGGACCCTGCAGCTCGCTTCCTATGATCGAGTCCTGCTTGAAGATCGCGGCTGTGACGACAGGCTTATCTGGATCGGTCGGCGTCTTCCCAATCAGCGGCTCTTGTGAGTTGTCGTGGGTAATGCCGTCGGCGTCGTCCTTTGACACCTCGTAGCCCGCGTACACGGGATAGCCAAAGGGCCCCTGCTCGTACCCCATTTGGCTTCCGTACGAGTAGCTCACGTTGTGGGACCCGATCGAGGACATGCTGAGATCCGATATGGAGAGACCGGTGCTAGATAACGCCAGCGCTTGCTTTTCGAATTTCGCGCTGCTCCTCTCGTTGTCCTCCTCCAACATTCTCCTCTCCAGCTCTTCTGGGACGCGGTGGATTAGAGCCTGGTTGGTCGAGATCTGCGGGTCATGTGGTGGTGAACTGTGGGTCGACTTGTTCGGCCTGTACGCCGCCGACTGCTGCACCTCGACGACGAAAATACCGTCGTTGTCCGGCGAGTACTTCATCTTGGTCTCGCGGCCATTCTTCGTTATATCCTGCAATAAGATCAATTATGATTACTCGTACATTATAATGCGCAATAGGCTCAGTTTCTTTAATCATCTTCATATTATCCACACGCAAGAAAATGTTAATCCATTTTATGTACATTATTTTTTTTTAATTTAAGCAATGCTTATCTTACTGGTTAATTAGTCGGGGAGCGAACCCTGAAGACGTGGATTCGATTTTCGCAACGGCGGAAAACTATTCATCCATTTTCTACAAATTTTTATGAAAAATATGTTTGCTTGTTGTGTTCCATTAGTCCTGAAGTTAGCAGTTAGTTCGCCAACGTTTTCGCAAGCGTGTATATAAAAGCTATGCCGAAACGTGTTTCCGACAGAGCTAGAATTAAGACATAAATAGCATTGAGATTGTTCTTAATATGTGACGTGAACTTGATGGGAGCATTGACGCAGCTTTGAACTTTCTGCTTGTTGGTTCGGTGACCCCTATTTCTAAGTTTATTGCCTTTAACAGCACTCGGATGGGAAATAGAACTTGTTTGATCAACGGAATACTGTCTATGTTCTGCAGGTCAGTATTTGTGCAATTTAGTTAAAAAATGATTGTACTAAGTGGAAGTGTGTAAAGTAAAAGTAAAGTAAAGCAACAGCCTGTACATATCCCACTGCTGGGCAAAGGCCTCCTCTGTACAGAGGGCTTCAGGGCATAGTCCACCACGCGACCCCACTGCGGATTGGCAGACTTCACATATCTTCGAAATATTAATGTAATATAATATAAGTGGAATAATATTGTACAATGATAGGTGTAACATAATCCATTATGGCAAATACGTTCGTTATGGGACTAATACTCTTACGTACTGTAGGAGTTCCGGGAGACCTTCGGCCTTCTTCTGATGATCAGGAGACGATTGGGGAGTCTATTTAGGTGGTCAGTCTATACTTTAAACATGGTCCTACCGGCACCAAAAAGAAGTGGATTTCTTACAAGTCCATATTTTTACTAACGAAAAACAAATAACCAATTCAAATATCTCGCTCTGTATTCATTTTATAATTGATTTTCAGGAGTTCCCTAAATATCTCCTGAGAACAAGATTCAATACCAATGAAATTTGTTGAAAACACAGTGAAGGATCATGAGTTGTGCAATACTAGCTATTGCCGTATATGTCGACCGCGCCTGATTGAAATAGCTTCTTTGGACGATGACTTTTCCTGTTCTCGCGACATTTTTGTCCAATTCCAACGTGTAACTTTTTTTCGTATAACTTTTCGACAAATATCTGCAATGCTAATACTTAGTATTGCAGTATAGTCTTATATAGAGAAAGACATGTATATTGACTTGAACAATTCAGGCCGTCCTTAAGTATTATTTATTTTAAAATAAACATTTCCTGACCTCTTGCACATAGTTACGTTTTTGAAGAGCATACAAACGTGCCTTAATAACCAGTTTTTATACTGTGGATTCTTTTTAAACTTCACCATCTGACAAATACCATAAAGCATACCATTAAGCTATGTTTTTAATCATAAACTTTCACTTTCTGGAAAAAGGCTGTCAACATTTGACGTTTTTGCGCACTTTTTTCCTCGAGGAAAAACATGTTAAGAAATTACTTCATCATAAATTTTGTCACATTCTCAAAACCACTATCTGGTCATCATTTTTAAAACTAGGCGTGAGGTGCTGAAGCATTCAGCTTAAATAAAGTCAAAGTGCTTGTAACGTCCCAGCAATATCTCTTATCCTTTAAACGAGCAATTCTTGTATATATATATATATATATATATAATTGGAATCTCGGAAACGGCTCCAGCGATTTTCATGAAATTTTGTATGTGCGTAGATTCGGGGGCGAAAAATCGATCTGACTAGGTTTCATTTTTAGAAAATGTCGTTTTATCCCAGTTTTCAGGGAATGAAAAATATTATTCGAATACGACGGTAAATTTCACCGAAAAAAAAAATGTTATAATAGCTAGGTCGGTAATCGAGCGGCCGCTAACAAACACGCCACGAAACATAAGGCCGTGGTTCGTATCACGATCATTTACACACTTATTTTTTTTATTTTTTTTCGATTCCAGATTATTGCTTTGTTCATCTTTTATTTTTTGTCGATTTGTTATTTTGTTATTTTTTTCCCTTTTTTTTAAGTTCTTTCTTTTATGAAAAACACCAGTTCATATTTTCTTATTATTACGTCGGTAAGATCGAGACACGTATCGAAATGTAATTTCCAAAATACACGATTTACCAAAACAAGAACAAACCGAGCAAAGCTCGGTCCTCCAGGTACTAACACTTTAACTGTGTAACATTAATATATAACTATCAATTATTTTATATTAGATGCCACCGCCTATTTAAACCCTATTAGTATTATGTAGATAAAAGCGATTGACACACACAAGTCCCGTCCTCGGAATACTCTAATGGTAAATTTTAGAATCAGTGTTGAAGTATAGTATATTAAAATTCGATACAAGTCTTTTTCATTGGTGTATAATTAGCGTTAGAGTGAAATTTGTACAAGTTTTAAAGAAAACTTTATAATTTAGGTACTCTAATGTACTTGGATTAGCAAGAGTATCACGTCATAAACATTGCCGATGATTGGTTTTGTATAACGTGATATAAAGATGATGGTAGGGATAGGCAGACGGCTTCTTCAAACCTACTGCAGATGTCGCTACAGGAGCCATAACAATAAGTATGACGGAAAAATATAAAGAAAGAATAAAGAGGTAAACCTAAAAAGGGAATGAAACATGGACTTTGCATTTATCGTCGATCAAGATGCCTAATGTAATCTAATGAAGGATGGAAACATAGATTTGTACTTGCTTTGATAGTCTTTATTCCTCTTGGATGTGCTAAAAATCGATGCGGCTTACTGTACTTGTTCTCGATGATACTTACGGGATTCCGGAGCCGCGGTCTAGCAACGTTCCAAAGCGCTAAGTGGTCGAAAGTGTTTTGCGGATAACAACCATCAACAACTCTGCCTTGTTTTCCCACAATCTGACTTGGAGGTGACCAGAACAGAAGAGAAGATTGTCAGCACACTTACATTCCTCTCCTCCGTCTCCACGATTAGGTGGTTGTTCTTGAGAGTCATAGTGAAAATGGACCCGTTGGCGGGCTGCACATCAGCTCTCTCCAACCCATCTGTTATGCCGGTGCCGTCGTCTTTCAACTGGAACAGAAGATATAAGGTATTAGCAGGCTTAATGAAAACTTGTAAATTTTAAAGTTTTTTATAGTGCTAATCTCTGCACTTAAGATTTGAACATTAAAACATGTAGAAAAAGTACGAAAAGATTGTCGCCGCTGTGGGAATCGAACCCACGTCTTCGGCATTCGCGGCCTGACGCTTTCGAATATCGTATGTTTGTATGCTGGAAAGGATATAACAATAGATGCGCCAAGCATTGCGGTGACAATCTTTTCGTACTTTTTCTACATGTTTTAATGAAAACTTGTAAAATTTAACTCTGGTAGGGCCACGCAACAGTCTAAGCTGTTGCATGAATGGGTAGGTCCGTCCGGGTAAGTACCACGACGAAGAAGACCGGCGTGAAGTTAAAGTGTTGTACTTCTGCGGTTCGTCTGGTGAGTGAGGTAGCCGAGACCCACTTTATTAACAAGTCTTACTTGGAACTTTTGGTAAACAAAGAAAGAAGCAGAACGGGACGAGAAAGATGGCTGTGTGGTACTAAAGTGACAAACATTTGCTGTCCTCTTTTTTCTTATTGCTTTAATTATGCTATCCTTTTTATACCATTTGAAAAAAATGTGTAAATGTGTGCCATCACTCTGGAAATATGAACACATTCGACCAGTGAATTTGTATGCGTATAACATATCTATAGTATGAAATATCATTGTGTATAATATCTACTCTTAATATATAGTAATATAATTATTAGGGCCACTGACGGACACCCCTAGCAATAGTTATTGATTGGCTGCCGAATCAGTCAATAAGTGGTGAATGCTTTCTTAATTTTAATTTTTTAATATCTATAAAAGATATTCGAAACACACGAAAATGTGCCAACAACTTCTTACCAAATATTTTGACGATAATGTATGATAATTTCTTGTATTTATGCGATCAAACACTAAATGATACTATATTTCCAGATATGTCATCTGTTCGGACAAAAACTATAATTTATAAACTGGCAGTAGCCCGGAGTACCAATGACATTCAGATGTCCAACGCCTCATTCTGTCCCGTGGCCATTAACGCTGAAAATGGTTCGAAGAGATGGAAGTAAAATTGATAAAAATAAACGCGATTAATACGTTAATATACTTTCATTTTTATTCGATTATTATTAAATCAGCCTTGTAATTATTGATTTATTCATCGAACGTAATCCAGTCGACTCGTGGCTCGTTCTTAACGAAAGCGTGAACGTTATATTAAATCTTAATTCACATTAAAACCCTCACTTTACAAGTAATGGCAACGATACGAACGCACAAGATTCGGGATCGAGGTCAACGTTAAAACTCCTCGCATTAAATATGCTATCGGCGTGTTACATCTTGAACGAGTGTAATCTTATACTTAAGCAAACAGACGAGCGAAAAAGACTTGCGATGACGACAGCCCTAAAATCTCCATGCACATGATATTGTAAATGTGAGTTGAGGCAATTTGGTGATTTAATCGGTAACTGTGTAACAGAACTAAAGTGATAGACCAGTTCGACCGCAGAAGTAAATACTTACTGTGGTACGTCCATACAGCAGCCTCGGCTGTTGCACGAATGGGCAGGCTCGTCCGGGTAAGTACCACGACCTCACATTAGACCGGCGTAAAGTGGAAGTATAATACTTATCGTATACGTTTCGTCTGGTGAGTGAGGTGGCTGGAGCCCAATTTTTCAAAAAGGTTGTCACCGCATCTGCAAACCCTCGGGTGTAGCAGATGTCCATGGGTGGCGGTATTTACTTAACATCAAGTGAACCGCCTGCTCGCTTAAAAACTTATCACATAAAAAAATACCAAAGATACGCAGATACCGCTAAAGACCGATATTGATGTGGAGTGAATTTTTTTATAACTACTCTTGGTATTCAGCTGATTTTCTGTGGTAGAGCTATGCAGCAGCTTCCGCCGTTGCAGCGGCAGCCATGGCGTCTGTCGCTCAATATGGGGCTCGTGAGGTACCGTGCCAATTGCACCGGCACAGCACCGTATAGAAGAGGAGGCCCAAAAGGCCCAAAGGCCCAAAAGGCCGGGGTCGCGGAAGGTTGCGTCCACGAGACAGGTGCAACGTAGGCTTTTAGTGGGTGCCCGTTGGGACTCCCGCGTGCTCCTGCCACTCCCCCGATCCAGTGGCAGGGGATCCATAAAGGATATTTCCCACGAAAACATCACTTGTCCGGGGCAGTGGACGTATGTATCCGTAGTATAAATACGGCCTCACAGAAGACACTGTGTGAAGTAGAAGTATATACTGTCGCGTTTCGTCACGAGTGAGGTAACCGGTTTAACGGTTGCCAACGCATCTGCAATCCGTCAGGCGTTGTATGTGTTTATGGGCATTTGACGACTTTCACAAAAAACTGGAATGAATTAATGACAGAGCCACACTTAATGTCATTGGCGACACGCCTGCACCACCTCTAGTGTTGTGGGTGACGATGCTCGTCGCTAAATTTCCGGCGAAACGATTCCTTGAATGACATCCCTTTAAAAAACGTCACAGTACTTAAATACAACGCTCATAAACCATAGTCCGTACTGCTGTAACCATGGATAAGAAAGTCAGTTTTTCTTTTTGTATTTTAAGTAACCATAGACGGTACTGCTATAACCGTAGATAAGAAAGTCAGTTTAAGTCTTTTTGTATTTTAACTGAATGTCATATACAAGTTGGCTATTTGGCGGGGACGCAGGCTCGATTGGTTTACTTTTTTCAGATTTCATAGGCAGAAAAAATTATACCTCACAATTGGGACAGCTGCATGATGGCAGGCTTACCACCTGTCACTTTCGTAGTCTTAAACACGATGGAAAATATACAGATTACTGTCAGGGTCAAAGACATATCAAGTTTTTTTTTATGTTTGTGTGTTTGAAGCTATACTTATTATGCGCTTTAGGGTTGGTAAAAAATGATAAGAGTGAATTTTAACGATGCATGCCATGAAGTCGATAAATCTCTCCTTTAGTAACGTGTCAAAATCTCGGAACATTCAAAATGAAATGTGTTTTATTGGAGTCATTATTATCCACTACGTTTCTAAATAAGTACACACACACACACACACACACACACACACACACACACACACACGTTTTCATCAAAGTCCTTTAAGTTTTTTTTTATATTTTATGAAAGAGAAGTTGGCAAGCAAACTGGCGATTCACCTGATGTTAAGTGATAACCGCTCATGGATATTTGCAACACTCGCAGGGTTGCAGATGTGTTGCCACCTTATAATGAAGTGGGCCCTACTTCATTCACCAGACAAAAGGCAGATGTATAACATTTCCACTCCACAACGGCCTTGGTACTTGTAGTACTTGGTCATGGTACTTCCCCGAACAGCCCTGCCTATTCATGCAACAGCGAAGACTGTTGCACGAATGGGCCTACCGCAGCTAGTTGTCTTTGTCTGTCTAAGCTACGTTCAAATTACTGATACGAAATTCCTCATTACCTTAATGTGTTACGATATCTCTAGATTCATCCTCATGATAACAGTGGGCCCTACATTAGGTTTGTGAAAATAAGTCAGCATGATAAACCATATAAAAACCGTAAAATGCTGTTAACTTGCGAGCATTTTATTGTTTCTTGCAACAGCTACGAGCAAAGCCTGAGGACGTTTCTGCGCGTGAGGTCACTTAGGTCTAAACAATGTTTTATTTGCATGCGCTGGCCTCTCAGGCGGGCGCCGTACGCGACACAAAGGGTTCGGGCCTCTATTTGCCGCGACGCGTTTGGAGGTCGCTAATGATTCGCGCATTGACGAACCGTTCACCTTCGCCCACGCTCCCACCCAAGACACGAGCGGAAGCGATTTCGGTACGTGTCTTATAGCGACAGTGGCACGAAACGCTTCCAGTTAGTTCATCAACTATGTAGTATTTTTTGAAGATTTACTTCTTTTGGCGGATTTGGAAATAAATATGTGAGTAAATTTTTACGATACGCGCGCACACCGACCCCCAGTATACGACATGATGACGTTGGTTGCTTTACTATCTAACATTTACCTATAATTTCAAGTTATAACAAGTCGTTTTCACAAATCAAGTGTACTGGCACCTAAGGGGATCTTAGGGGAATTTAAAGTTATTTTCATTATAATACGATAAAGAAGTATAACTTCTCATGTGCGTGCATAAGTACACACATACAGATAAAATACATTGAGACCTTCGTCGGTGTGGCAATCAATCTTAGCTTAGTGATTAAAGCGACTGGGTGTGAATCCGGAAGACGTAGGCTCGATTATCGCAGCGGCTAAAATCTTTCCATCCATTGTTTCGCAAATTTCTATAATGTTTACAAATTTAAGTCTCCCGTAGTATTTCTTGTCACTTTGATTTTACGCCGGTCCATCGTCCCGCTACGAGTGGTATTTATCCATTAGTAAAGTCGACCTATTTGAAGTTTCAAATGCCTAATTTTTGATAGTTATTACAAAAGGAGTGGAATTTAACTGAAAGGAATTATATCAAAAGCCTGCTTTTAAAAGTTTGTGTTTAATATCGTAATTAAGGCGTTTTCATGCCCGAACTCATCATATATGTGTGTAATAAATAGAAGGACAGTGACCTCAGGGTCAATGTCCTCCTATTTATGGGCTCAGGCCCAAATAGCATAGATGACAGACTTGTCATGTCATGTCACCGACCTTTTCAGTTTGAATGACCACTTATCACCAGCGCAGTATTAAGTGAGAATCTTGAGGAAAAAGTGCACAAACAAACAAAATATAGGTACCTAATTTTTAGTGGCAGATTAATAGATAGTGATAAAAAAATATGAAGAAACCCAACAAATTTTATCGCAGTAGAATTAACGGAATACAGAATATACGAATAAACATTCGTTTTTACTGATATAGATAACGAACGGTCGTGAATCAACTCCAAAAAAATATTATTTTTCCGCTTCTACACAGTCGCTTGCGGCAATTATCTAAACCAACTCCGGCAGACCTCTAAAACTACGTCTAACTCCCTCATTTTCAACGGAAAGGCCGTGACAG
Organism: Iphiclides podalirius; assembly: GCA_933534255.1. Lineage (NCBI taxonomy): Eukaryota > Metazoa > Arthropoda > Insecta > Lepidoptera > Papilionidae > Iphiclides > Iphiclides podalirius. The sequence goes on along the minus strand of OW152830.1, from coordinate 12,897,647 downwards.
CGGGCGGCGGGAGGGCTCCCGACACATCGGCGGTGTCGTCTCACATCATAAGAATCCATTGCACTTTTAAGGTGCATATTTAAAATTAACGTGCGTCTAATGATGTTGAACCGTACATCAGAGCATTTAAGGTTCGATTTTGCGTAGCGCGTAGCCGAAGTCGAACTACACGGGGGCACAAAGAAAGGGATTTTGGTATTTCGATTTTTGATAGCTAACGCACCGTGTCCAGGTGTAGACGTCGCGACGCACTCGTAATGAGTTATTTCGACACGAAGAGTTTTAACGAGAGCTCCTTCCCGAGTTATTTTAATTACGTTAACGCTCCTAAATGGACTTGATGTAGAATTCGTAGTAAATAAGTTTATCTATTTTATTTAAAGTAAATTTCTCTCGGACGAATCTGCAACGATGTAAATACGTCATTTAAAAATGAGGAAACAGTATCACTGTGACTGTCGACAGTTATTAATGACAACTGGATAAGATATATTAGCGCCATTAATATTTTCCTTTCTCCATATTCCAAGTAATGTTTGTAAGATGTGACTCGTGGTAAAGATAAAATGCCTCAACAAAATATACCAACTGCAAGTTATAGGTTCATGAACACCTCCCCTCTCGCTCACGTGTCTAGCTTGCTTGTCTTTCGTTTCCACTTCGCTCTATCCATCGCATCGTCATGGGTAACATTGTAGGCGCTAAAGTCTTTTCTCAGTACGTCTGTCCATCTTATTTTTGGTCTTCCTCGTCTCTGGGAACCTCGAATGTCCAAAAGGTACGCTTCATTCCCTATGTACTCAGAAGGTCGACGTTGCACATGTCCACACCATCACAACCTACTTTCCAGGAGCTTGTCGACGATGTTACGCACTCCGAGACTTCCGCGAACGTACTTGCTTATCTTGTCCAGTCTCGTCACACCGCACATCCACCGTATCATCTTTGACTCTGCTACTTGTATGGTATGGACCTGGTTCCGTCCCACGTTTCGCTTCCATTCTTAAGAACTGGCCTTGATCATTTAATGTACTAGCCCCTTAAGTTTGATAGGTCAGGTCACGCCAGTTACCTCCCTCCATTTAAGCCAGGCTGCTTGAATTCGGTGCTGAATGTTTACGTCCACTTCCCCCGCACTGTGCAAAATGGTGCACAAATATTTATATTCGTCGCATCTGACGACTTGTTGGCCATCGATGGTAAGTGGGCAGCTGTCGACAGTATTTGGATCATTGGACACCAGATCATTGGAGCAGTAGGACACCTGCTCTTACTGCCGCTACCACTCTTTTAGGGTTTTCGCCAGTTCCTCGCGTGATGTTGGCCATACTGCTACGTCGTCAGCGTATATAAAAGTCCAGGAAGCAAAAGATTGTGCATGTTCGGTAACTGCATTCATAATCAAGCAAAAGACGTAAGGCCTTAGGACAGAACCTTGGTACTCTTGGTACCCCTGCCGTGACCGCTATTGGGTTTGTATGCCCCACGGTAGTCATTATTACTGATCACACATTCTCATACATGTCGGTTATGATGCCGACGTACCTTTCGGGACTATTAAATGAACACCTACAATTCAAAAATTCTTACACAAGAAATTTGAACACATTAACATTTTCTTATATTTTTTATATTTATTATCACTCGATCCACCCGTAGCTATATTATGGTAGTGGTTATTCAAAGTTTTATAACTAGTCATAAGTCGATATTTTAAGGGGTATTATACCGAACAAAGTCCGCATTTGCATTTGAAGAACAAGATTTTTGACCATGAACTGTAGATGTGAACTCTCTGCAAATAAAATAATAAACCATCAAAATTTACTGTTCGCTCATGCCGTGTGCTGTCCAAATAAAAAAATATAATTACGTTATTAAACTGACTCACTTGTTGATAAAAACAAAGCTAAAGCAAACAGCTAAATCGGATGGGACCCGCACGTAAACATATTAACCATTTAAAAAACTAAAAAAAAAAAAAACAATCATATATGAAATATTTTAAAGCCACTACAATCCTGCATTACAAAGTAATAGACAAGAACATATTTATGTCACAATATACAGCGACATATCATGCCGTGATAGCTCATTGTCGGGGCGCTCGCCTTTAATTCAATATACTCGAGCAATCTGAGTTCGATCCCCGGTGCCGGCACCAATGAAGTTTTTAACTTTAAGTGCTGACTTATCACGTGCTCCGCGGTGAAGGAACTATAAGGAGGTGGACTATGCCCTGATACCCTCTGTATAGAGGAGGCCTTTGCCCAGCAGTGGGACATGTATAGGCTGTTACTTTACTTTTTTACTTTTACACAGTGACACATACAGAATAACAGTGTGTTAGTATTTATTTATTTTAGTTAATATACTTTTAAGTTTTTAAATTACCTATCAAAATCTCCCCACGTCAAAGGTTGAATTGCGGAAAATGCCTTAAGACATAAGTCCACATTTGTGTCCTTCAATTTCGAAAGTAATGTGATAAAGATTTTAAAAATACATGACATACAAATTAGGCCATTTATCTTAATTATCCACTATGAGCGATCCGCCTGGGATTCGCACGGGTGCAATGTATTATATATATAAAACTTCCTCTTGAATCACTTTATCTATTAAAAAACCGCATCAAGATCCGTTGCGTAGTTTCAAAGATCTAAGAATACATAGGGACAGACAAACAGCGGGACGACTTTGTTTTATACTATGTAGTGATGAGCGGATTGATAGTCACGAGGAAGCTAGTAAGCCGTACTGCCATACTAAACTAAAATGACCCGAAAATTATTGAGGATAAACTAAAATGACACGGAGATTACACGTGGGCAAAAGCCCACGTATAATCAAACAATTCAGCACTGAAAGTCGATGTAAGTTGGATTTACACATTCCTCTGTACATACATAAAGAATTTGTATACGGGTGAAGCCTAGAGGCGTAAAAGGACGTGTCGCCGCGCAACTCGATTAGCGCTCAGGCGTAACTTAAAGTCACCTTTGGGGCCTAGATGGCACTTAGGTCTAACTTAGCGCGGCCGGGGTCGTTGCCCGGTCGACGGCCGCTGGGATTTCGGGCATGTTTTTTCGCTCGGCGCAGCCTCCTGCAATCGAGTTGCACTTTTTAGATGCACCTACTCTCGCGTTACCACTATCTAACGACCGGACACGGAAAACTGTGGAGTGGTCCCGATACAATTAGTTCGATCAATCCGCACTCTATTTTTTAAAATATGACTTTGAAACAGAACTAGCGGTAACTATCCTGTTATCGAAAAGCGTATTTCAAAGAAGAATATACTGAACAAAAATGTATTCTTAGTATAATAATAATAATAAAATATCTTTATTCACATAGACGCTTGCGGGTTCTTATGAAACGTCGAAATTTTACACGGAAAATATTATGTTCGTAAGTTACCACCGGTTCGGAAAGCAGTATCTGTTGAGAAGAAACCGGCAAGAAACTCAACAGTTGCTCTTTTTTAAAAGGTCAGTTTACAATATAATGTTAAAGGTATAATAGTCTTGTTTTAACATACGTGAGTATCAACAGTATGTAACCCCACACATTGGCGTCGTTAAGATATTCAGCAATAGGATAATAGCTTCAGCCATAAGTTTACTTTTAACTTTTCGTTTAAATTCATCAAGTGGCAGACTTAATATCGACTGTGGGATTTTATTATACATGCGCACACTTTGCCCCATGAACGACCTGTTTACTTTTTGTAGACGAAACAATGGCGTAGTTAGTTTGTCCTTATTTCTCGTATTTAGTTTATGTCTGCCACTATTCTTTAGATAATTATTAATATTATGTTTAACATACAAAATATTAGTCCAGTATATTACACTCTTTTGAGTGCATGAAGTCAGAACGGTGGGATAAGTATTAAAGAAGTGAACAATTTCATTTTTGCCAAGACTCATACAAAGCTTGAAAAAGCAACGAATGCATTTGAGAAGTTAGTTCAGTAAACTGTTCCACTCCCTTGCTCTAAGAATTAATAAGTAATGTAAAGTCTGCGACTCGACAGTGGGTTGGCATGGTGAAAGTAAGGAAAGAAAGAAAGAAAATATTTATTGCACAAAACGGTGGTGGACTATGCTTTACAGACAGAATTAGGGCATGGTACGGAGGCCTTTGCCCAGTTATATACTTCTCGTATATATGCTTTACAAAAAGTGCTTATTTAAACATATAGATGTTTTCCAAAAAAAACATTCAGTAAGTTTAAATATATGATAAGTTTAAGTCGCAACACGACTCCACGGCACCTCTGTGCACGCGTGCATGCGTCGCCGGAGCCAGTTTGACTAGATTTTTGGCAACGGCCGTGTGGGCCGCACCCCTCCCCGCCCTCACCCCCACCACCCCTCGTCTCCCGCCACCGCGCAGTTATAACTTTCCGATGGCTTAGAGAATGAGAGCTCGAAGGAGAACTTTCTGCGATATATCACGCGAACGTGCCCATTTCACGAACATAGACGTCGATGAGATTGATACAGATGATGCCCTTGCTGCTTTATTAATTTAAAAAAGTACACAATTATATAATCAAGAGTAAAATAAATTAGTGCCTTGTTACAATATTATTTTATAATATACTAAAATATCTCTCCAAATAGCCTCTGCATTAGGTACATGAAATAAGTCTACTCGTAGTAATGAACTATTTATAGTAGTTATTTCATTAGTTGTAATGCAACAGACAGTAATTATCACATTTGCACTTGCAAGGGGCGATTCAAAAATGTATCATAATTCGCACCCAGCGTAGAACAACGATACATCTGCTAATTATAATTGTTCAGGACGGCCAGTTCAAATTATATTTTTTTATACCTAGCCGTTGGCTATGAAATTTTTTTAGGTTTTTTATAATATAATTACGTATATAAATAAACAGTATACTTTTTGAATGAATAAGTATATTAGGAAATAAGAGGTTTCATCTGTAATAATAACATTTTCCAACTTTTTCCTAAAATGGCAAAAAAATTATGGTTCAACTCTTTATATACCACGTTGTTCAACGGAACATTAAAAAAAAAATAATAGGTCATACATTTATATATAATGTTATTTTACTAAAAACTTAGAAAGTCTATATGACATAAACGCATCACTTTTTTCTACGAAAAAAACATAAAAATATGGGTGACTGTGATATTTCAGTAAAAAATGTTTACTTTCTCTAATAGAGTATTTAACACTGGTATATTACATTAGTAGGCCTAGTCTAGTCAGTCAAAAAATAACTGTGTCTAGACATACATAGCCTTTGTATTGCGGAGCACAAATCAGATGGAACGTGGTTCCTTAACTTCGTTCTATGTTACCGCAGAACGTTATTCTATAACTTTAAAAAAAACGGAATGAATATAAAAAATGAAGAAATTGAATTAAATAAAAATCATACAATACAATTAAATCAATGTGTGAAGGAGAAAGAAGTGACAAACGTTACTCATCATTTCTTTTATTGTTGTTTTATTGTAAATGCAGTGCCAGACAAAAACACAAATTTGCATAACAATTGTATAAAAGTATTTATCCTCGTTTTTGTTGCAGGACTGGTTCCCGTTAAATCGAAAAACGAACTTGCACATTTGTTAGTACCCGCTAACACAATGTCAACGGATATTCGAAGTTGTAAAACCTGCGTAAACATCACAACTTTCCAAAATAGTGCTTTTTTATGGAAAGGAGAGAAATGAACAAGTCACCCAATGTCAATTACAACTTCACCTAAAACTCACGTAGGCCAAAATAAGAATATTATACTTAGGCTATATTGTAATCTGATCTCCATAAAAAAAAACAACAACTGTTGAGTTACTGCTACGAAACTGCCTTTCGGACCGGTGGAATCTTACTTACGAACTTGTGTATCAATTATAGGTGGAGAGACGACATCACAAGAGTCGCGGGCAACCGGTGGATGCAAATGGCAAAGTGTCGTTCGTTGTGGCGTTCTAAGGGGGAGGCCTATGTTCAACAGTGGACGTCTTGGGGCTGATGATGATTATGTATCAATTATAGGTTACGATGACGACGTACTACGTTTCATAAGAACGCGCAAGCGTCTACTTGAATAAAGATATTTTAAATTATTGAGAAATTTTGAACCTAATGATAAGTGAGTACTGTGGACAGTTGCTACATCGGAGTCGTCCCAACTGCGTTGCCAGCCTTTGAGGTAGTACGCTCACCCTAAGGTAATTCTTAATTACATGTAACTCCATAAAGATGGTAAATATTTAAGAAACTGCTAGTATATTTACGTTAAAGTATTTTTTTATGTGAGAAGGTGGCATGCGAGCTGGTGATTCACCTGATTTTAAGTGATAACCGCTGCTAATTGACATTTGCAACACCCGTTTTGTAGATGAGTAGGACTATTTCAAGTGGGCTCCGATTACCTCACTCATCAGAAGAAACGCAGAATTGTAACATTCAACCTTCACGCCGACCTTCTGTGAGGTCGTGGTACTTCCCTGGACGGACCTGCCCATTCGTGCAAAGAACTGCGAAGCCTGTTCCATGGCCATACCGCAGTTAATTGAATGCTATGAAGCATCTCCTTAATTGTTTCTTCATATCATTCAATCATTTAATGTTACTAGTGGTCGACCATAATTAAATACATGGTAGTATATGTAATGTTTTTTATTGATTAATTAAATTATGTACCTATGTCTTGTTTTTATGCAAAATTATGAAAAAAATATTGGCCTTTTGCGCTCCTTCGATATATAAACTATAAGTGTGGGAAATTTGATACACCTCCGCGTAATTTTCGTTAAAAGGGGTACAAAGTTTTTGCTTCACGTATTAATACATAGATGCATTATACCTAAAATGAAAACACAATTTAAACCAATTGCTATTAATTCTATTTAACAGTCTTATTCCAATCTGAAAACAAATGCCACATCAACGATAACATTAGAAAGTGAAATAGAGCAAAGCTGATTTTGTACTTCAATTACTCGCATAAAATCAAAAGTAAAATAACAGTAACAATTTTAATTATTTTTTTGAACCCATGGAAGGAGGAAGACGAGGGAGAATGAAGAAAAGCGTCGCTTTGGTCTCGCTGCATAGCCTGTTCAGTAGCACTATGCTAAATTTGTAGGAGAAAGTATGGTTATATACCTATATCATTGCATCATAAGAAAAATATAAGTTTAGTTTGTAGGAGAAAGTGGGCTATCCGCTGGGCTAATACTGCTGATATAATATGATATTATATCAGCAGTATTTAATTGTTCTCCCATAAAATATTTCATAGTAAAGCACATGACTGGTGTCGCGCTTAAAAGCTACCAGATTATGACCTGTCGTATACTCTGATCAGAGCTTGGTTCTAAGCGGAAAAGACGTCAGATTGACAAGGGGAAAATAGTTTCGTCAATTGTTTTCATATAGATACTTCACAAAATGGTATTTCAAACTTAACACAAATGAGGGTATTGTTATCAAGAATTTGATAACAATAGTGGGTAAAGATGGTGGGCCATTCAGTTTTCGAGTGAGGACAGATAAAGTTTCGAAAGCCGAAGGGCTCTTAGGCGTAGCGTAACGGGTGAAGTTTTCCAAAACATCTGAAGTAGAATAAGAAGATGCGCATAAAGTATTAGCATTACTCGTAGTACTTTTAATTTCTTTTTATGCGTGTGGTAACTTGAGGCGTGAACTTAAAGGTTAGCATACGCCTACAAGACGAGGATGTTGCTAATTTAATTAATCTATTCTCATTACCACTTAACACCTAGAAAAGTATTTGCTAGTATGCTAATTTTTCCCTACAAAGTGCAGTAAGAGAGTGTTATAATCAATCATTCGAAAGATCACCGCGGAATTACCTTCGCGACCGAATTGTTTAATCGCAAAGGTTAATTGGTGATACCGGTGATACGTTAAACGTTTTATCCAAAAACGATAAATACAAGGATGCATTAAGACGATGCGGTGTGTACCATTCTAAAACAGGATTTCATGAATATTTAACTTATAACGTTAACGTAACACGATGTCAAAACAACTTTTGGTGACCGTATTAGATATTGGTTGATACGATCACAATTGTTCATTATACTTAACATGTATATAGTAAGTATTTTGTAATGATCTAATATTTACAAGATTAAATCTATCTAAAATTACATATTATCTAATAAACCTAATCCACGCGGCATGGTGCCAAGAACGCTAGCTGCATTTCCTCGCTGAATAGTTATGCTCAACCTTTGCGCGAGAAAAGAACCAGCTCTCTTACATACTTAACATTGATTATGTCAGGTTTTTAAAGAGAATTAACGATGAAAACTAACCAATTGAATGTAACACAGATCCAAAAACTTATATGTTAGTACACTTTACCATCAATTAATTATAGCCATGAATCTACTACGGTGTGAGCTGTGCCACCTAAGTTGCAGGTCAAGCGGTCTTTAAATACCACTTGCTCCTCGGCACCGCAGGGGTCATAATGGACGCTACATTTGTTGTCAAAAACTGGCACAACGCGGTATGCTTTCTCCCGTTAACTTCAGGGTTCGATCCGCATCCTGTTGTACTAATATTGTTATGTGATAATGTGGCAAACGAGCTGGCGATTCACCTGATGTTAAATGATAACCACCGCCCATGGACATTTGCAACACTCGTAGGGTTGAAAATGCGTTGCCAACTTTAAATAAAGTGGGCCCCGACTACCTCACTCTCCAGACGAAACGCAGAAGTGTAATAATTCCACTTTTCGCCGGTCTTCTGTGAGGTTGTGGTACTTACCCGGACGGACCTGCCCATTCGTGCAACAGTTAACAGTGTTGCGTGGCCCTACCACAGTTACGGTTGTGGCTCTAACCAATATTTTATCGAATCCGGCATAACTTAGTAGTTATTAAGCTGCCCCACCAGAAGAAATTGAGTGTGTTTATTTACGGGTACATTCATATCTTTTCTCTGCTGTGCAGCTTGAAGGATTTCACGATGTCAACAGATGTCCGATGTCCAATTAATCTACTTTAGTAGCGGATCCATCATAACCTATGTCGCCATCACAAATTTTAGAACCCGTCTCAATTGCTGATGTAACTTTATGTTAATATCTAAATAATTTTTACACAATCAAAGTACTTTTTAGATTATTCATAATTACTTATTTCTCTAATGCATCATCTTCTATGTAGGTAATGTTAACTAAAGTTTCCGCTAAATTTTGAACAACTACCTGACATCCCGACATCCCGATTCACTAATGAAGAAGGAAGATCAGATATCTTCACTGGAACAATCACGTCATTACAAATAATTGTGTAACTCGATATGAGCGCACATGTCTCGTATTACCACAGGCTTGCAGGTCTAAGTTACGTTAAATATTTTAAGGTTCAAGGTCGTAAATACTGACATATCCCTGACTCCGCGCGATTAAATACTTCAAACATAACTCACAATTTAGAGATTAGTCTTATCTATCTTCATGTATTGTCTATATTTTGTCAAGTCAGTTGGCACCAATGATCCATACTAATATTATAAATGCGAATGTAACTCTGTCTGTCTGTCTCGCTTTCACGCCAAAACTGCAGAACCGATTTAAATGAAATTTGGTACACAGATGGATAGTCTACAGCCTGAGAAAGGACATAGGCTATTTTTTAATTGGAAAAAAGTGTTGTAAAGGGTTGAAAGATTAAAGAAAGAAGTCCATACTGCGCGTCGTTTAAGAATTGTTCCTCGTTATATTATATGATATAATTATATAAGTGAATGTAGCAGTCTTTAGAATTGCTGTCTAATTACACCAATTGGCGTAATTTGAGTGCCTCAGTTTCGGTGCGCTAGCGTCATATATACCTCGTATTTGTATATAATATCATTGGTTGGACGCTTTAGACGTGTCAGTTTTTCCTACATTTACTCGTATCAGCTGATGTGATCAAAAATTAAAATTTCATTTGGACAAACATTGTAACTCCTGAAACTTAAAAGTAACTATAACTTAATGAAATATACAATGTTACTGATGAATAAAATGGCTTTTATAGTGTTTCCAAAAAATTAGGTATCGTTACATTAGTATATGTATAGATACCATACCAAATGTATACTGTGATACAAATGTCAGCGTCGTTTTTGACGTTATCTTAAAACAAGCCTATATTGTATGACGAAATTTTTGACTATGACTTTGAGTGAATAATGTATTAATCTTTATCAAACTAAAAGTACAACTGTTTTTTTATCCGGAAATGACTTCACAAAAGTGGCACTTTCGACGTGACTGATCTCCTTAATGCGAACTTTTTGAAGTGAAAACTTCTTTAGGCGCGTTAAGTACTTTTTGGGTCAACAAAACGCGTGAAACTCGCGTCTTCGACACCAAACGCTTTCCACGAGCTATTTTGAAAAAAGCAATACCTACGCAAAAAATGTGTGCGTGTACTAGCGTACACTCGTAAGAAGTGAAACTTTTTTATGACGTTATTTTTCACAAAATAATTTACTATATGCAACTTTACGGAAATTGGTTAAATAAAGTTAAATTAGATTTAACTTTATTTAAATTTGGATAAATTAGACATAAATACAAATTCTACAATTATTTCATTTTAGCTTTGTATAATATTTAGTTTCTTATTTGTAATACATAGGTGGCGTTAGTAGTAAATTAAAACACACTATGGTTTGACCGTTGTAATTAGTATGAGGGTCCGCAAAAATTGTTGATTAAAAAACTTGCAACGTGAACCTTCTTTATTTCAATTAACCTCACGGACCCAAAATACAACCGCTTTGAATTTGTACATGGTCCTTCGTTGCCGAATAGTCAGCCAGTGCGCGCGAGTGTTGTGAGTAAAGTTTTTTTGGAAAACCGAACTTGGGGGCGTTGGATCGACGTCGCAACCGCAAGTTCCAGGAGCCGATCGAGGCTTCGAAGAGCATCATCGGTCAGCTTCAGACTGTGTCTTCGGTGGAAGGCGCAGTCAGGTCACGGTGGGCGGTGCCTGCCTTTGGAGACGAGGAAGTCTCTACAGTGTCGTGCTCTGAAGTATTAGAGCTAGCACTGTCATTACTACAAATATTATTATTGAATTTCATTAATTGTAATAGAATTATTACTATCATTGATGTCGTTATTATATATTTGTGTTATTAATGGCTTATGGTAACTGAAATACGAAATATATTGTTTACATTTTAGAATTAGAATTAAAATAAACCCTTTGATTTTGCTGATCACTTTAATATAACATATATATATATATTGTTATGAACACACAAAGGAACTAACGCCATCTAGCGTCAACTATTAAAACCACTAAAGAATAAAAACGACATAAAACCCCCTATTCAACACTATTTCCAACCCCGATAAAGAAGTTTCACTTCAATAAATAAATTTAAGTTATGGATATGATATAAATACAGTTGTAATCGTTCGGAGTGCCTATAAAATATGCAAAATTAAATATTATACAATTTTAATTTTGATATTGTTTTAGGTTTACACTTCTGTCGGCAGTCCCCTGGAGACTGCCTATTTTTTATGATAAACTGTGTTAATACAATATTACACTTTACCACTTTACTCAACAAAAGCCCGCTCACTATAATCTTGAAGATACTTCTTTAAGTAGCACCACCATTTGACATGTGAAAAGCATCCATGTTTTTCTTTAGACCTTCATCGGACGTTAATATTTACCTGGAAACGATGTTGATACCAACAGGTTTCCCTGATTTAATCGCCTTTTTATTACCTCGTTATCTTATTTGTCTGAGTTAACAGCCTGTCTGTCTCTCAGTCTAGTATAACAAAATTGTAATATACAACAAGTTTTGCATTCATTTGCAAACAAACTTACAGTTACAGTGATAGGGTTAACGTAACAGTCTTCGCTGCACTAATGGGCAAGGCTGTCCGGGAAAGTCCCACCAGCTCACAGAAGACTGTCATGAGGTAAGAGCGATATGCTTCTGCGTCTCATCTGGTGAATGAGGTAGTAGGGGCCTAAACAAGTGGATCCAACCTTTTTTTTTGGTATCCGGGGGAAATCTTCGAAAGATACTCTGTCACTTTACATGACAGGGTTATGTGGGATTCTTACCCACTAAAACCCCTTCAGTGGCCGTCTTCCGTACATTTGGTGGGACTCCAGGATCTTTGGAGGGAATTGGAGAAGGTTTATCCTTCTCCGATTCCCTCGCCCTCTTGCAGCAGCACGAGACCACTTCGTGCTGCTGCCCACCGTGTCCCCTTTTAGTCGCCTTTATGACAGGCAGGGGATACCTTAGCCCTATTCTGTGAGCCCGGGACTACAGGGCTGAAGTAGATCCAACCTAGATGAACACGTGTATAAAATTATAGATATAATGAAAGTCAATATACTGACATTAATCGATGAGGCATCCGTGTGATGCTAAAAATATTTCAGGCCTTTTTCCGATTTCATAACCAAACAGTGCCGGATTAACCATGTACCAAGAGTAGCAACTGCTACGGGCCCCGCGCCAAAGGGGGCGCCCCTCATATTTAAACCCTCATCTCTGGATCTAATTCTGAGCCCTAATTTTTTGAGTGAAACTTATTAAATAAGTAAGAGTATTGAATTGTTTTTTTACCAATTTATACTTTTAAGAACCCACAACAGATCAAGGGCTGTTTGAAAGAATTTGCTACGGGCCCCGTGCTTGCTTAATCCGGCACTGTACACAAAACAAAGTTTCATCAATCTGAAATACCACGTGTTACTTATATTAACAGCAGTTCTTTTCCTTGGAGAAAATCGTACACAATCCGTTACGCGGTTTCAAAGAATACCCAATTTATCGAACAAACAAAAACACAAATATACAGTTATCGTTATATATATAATTCTTCTGTAAGTGTGTATGTAACTGAACTCCTCCTAAACGGCTGGACCGCATTTAATGAAATTTTTTGTACCGTCAGGTCGATACGAGAATGGTTTAGATTCACAATTTTTTTTGAGTTGTCGGATTTAAGCCGTTAGTATTATTATATCTATATGTAATGATTGTTGTGTATGTTTATGTATAACATGTATTTCTATTTTATAATTACTTATTGTTATCACTTTAGTGTATACCCTCACTGGATACTACTGACTTTATTATCTCCTTTTCCTAGTTTGCCTAGAAGAAATCGTTTTTAGCGATAAGGGCTGGCTATTGTACAGACTTGTATTGTTTGTTGTTGCTTACAACATCAGTCATAGCATATGGTAAAGTAAAATTCATTCATTTATTCAGATAAATATCTCTTAGACCAATAAAGCGAATGTCCCTTTATTGTTCTGAGAGTTGATATTTATGAGAATGAATGAATTTAGGTATAATTTAATAGAGAATGTCAATCTGACAACAAAAAAATTTACGTACAAAAGCATGATGAATTTGTGTACTGGTGTTGTTACCATCAGGTGGAAATGCTCGACTGCGGCTCCAAAAGTTATACCCGACTGTGATCTGGATACAGGGAGTGACGTCACCGAGCGCACGAAAATCTCGACATCGATTCGGCGCGAGGCGAGTTGTTATTTGCGTTTTTCATTGTAACCGAATTCCGTCGGGCGCTGGGCCCATTCGGCGTATTGTCTCGCGACCGCAAACCCGACGGACATTGCGGGCGTCTAAGCAAGCGCCGGGGGAATCTAGGCCTTATTGCCAAAGCGCTAAGACCACGCGGCTGAGATACGGCCGCAGATGCCGCGGGCGCAGCATCTCTGTGCCCCGCGTTTGTTCGATGGCTAACGGTTGTTCGGGTTTGGAAAGCGTCTGTTCTCCGAATTGGCTATTTGTTCGGCGCGGACCGCGTTACCGATTGCTCGCTGCTCAGGGGTCGTTGATCACGTCGCGAAACGATACGCGAACGCTGACATGTGCATGTCGACGCATGTCGGAAGCGGCGTGCGCCACGTTAACGATTTTTCGTTTCGGTGCGCCTGACGTTAAGCGATAGCCGCCGACCATACATCACCTCACTCGCCAGACGACAGAAGTATAACACCTGCACTTTACGCCGGTCTTCTGCGAGCTCGTGGTACCCTGCTGAAGGGTGTTGCGTAGCCCTACCACATTTATATTAATGTGAAGAAGAGAAAGAAAAACAAAGGGAACTACTCTTTCATGAAAGAAGGTGGCAAACGAGCTGGCGGTAAGGTTACAGATGCGTTGCCACCTTTTAGTAAAGTGGGCCCCGGCTACCTCACTCACGAGACGAAACGAAAATTGAAACTGTGTTCCCGCAATGACGGATGCATTTCTTCTTCAACCGATTGGTGGGCGCTGGAACATGGAGAAATTAATATATTTCCAACGTTTCACCACGAAGAACACAGTAGAGTTGGCAGCTGCTCAACCTCAGTAACTGTCCCAATTGCTTTTTTTTTGGCAAACGAGCTGGCGGTTCACCTTATGTTAAGTGATAACTATCGTCCATGGACATTTGGAACACCCGTATGATCGCAGATGCGTTGCCACCTTTTAGTAAAGTGGGCCCCGGCTGCCTCACTCACCAGACGAAACCCAGAAGTGTAACACTTCTACTTCACGTCTTCTGTGAGGACGTGGTACTAACCCGGACGGACCTGCCCATTCGTGCAACAGTGGACACTGTTGCGTGGCCCTACCACTGTTAGCGGAGATCTTAGGATATCTTCATAGTCCAGAAGAAGTTCAACTGCTTTCATCATAGCTTTACGTGAAAATTGACGCGTCAATTGGGGAATTCGAAAACGAGTTGAACGCGTTATATGTAAATAATCCTCCCAATTTCAATTTCAGAAGTTACGATTTTATGTTTATTCTTTTATTTTTAATTGATGATAACTTGGCATTTTTTTTACTTGCCGGTTTGTAATTATCAATCATTTTTCTATTTACCATTACGTATCCAACGAGCGACTATATTTTACTAGCAGTAGCAGTAAATAACAGGTTTTTCAACTTGCTAACTAGAATAGAACCATCACACCGATCAAAGCCATTGCATTAATTTAGGCTGTTTATATGACTTATCAATAAAAAATAACGAATATGTAATATAAAATATTTATATACTCCTAAGTTGAAACTGGTCTACCAAGAAACTGTCAAACTGTTATTTATTTGAAATAAAGTATCAGTACATCCCTCGGTATTGATTACCCGAGAGCTGAATATAACGATAATACACATATAATGATTTATTACGATGGTTTATTACACAGCGCTACATCCTTACAGGCTCCGGCTTCAATAATATATTTTAGTACAGAGTTTTATGCTACACTAACTGATACCCGCGACTTTGTCTCGTTGCTTGACACTTTAACATTGTCTATCTAATCAATGGATGTCTAGCACGACGAGAAAACACACGAAATTATCAAATGGTGCTGATAAAAAAACGCGTCATTTCTTAAAATTATAATAACTTTACAATAAATGAAGATGAAGAGACAATTTTTTTTGTAGATAAAGCAAAGTGTTTAAGAATTAAAAATAATATCTATAAATGCACGCAACAGCGGACCAAGAAACCAGTATATTCGATATAAACAGCTATGTTTTACAACATCTTTATAAGTGCACATAGATAATATAACATTAATTTAATAATGATATGAATGTATAATAGTTACTAATCACAATGTCCTAAATTGTCCTACCGTCTTTGGTGTGCAATTGTTTTATTTATAGGAGATTCTTTGTTAAAATAATGCGTCATTCTGATACAGGTTTGTTTAAGTGATTCCTTCAAAGGTATCACTAAAAAAGCAAACAACAAAGAATTGACGTCCGAATGTGATAAACAAATAATACCTATAAGTATATATACGTTCCTGCAAACATATGTTTATATTTAGACGGAAAAATAAACTTCACCTCGATGCATACAACAAAACAACTCAGTGTAATCCTTTGAACCTAACAGAGTTTAAAAAGATGGCATATTCTGTGCATGATGTTCATGATGTTACTGTTATTTAGTCCTCCAAACAAATAAATATAATATCACTACGCCATTAACAAATAGTTAATGGCGTAGTGATATAATATTAAAAAAATAGTTATTAAGGATTACCACTTCTTAAGGCGTTGGCACCGTAGATTGTAATTTAGCAAATTAGTCAGATATCGGTAAATACCTTACCTTAACGATGAATTCTTCTCTACACAGAATAAAACAAAGTCGCCCCGCTGTCTGTCTGTCCCTATGTATGCTTAGATCTTTAAAACTATGCAACGGTTCTTGATGCGGTTTTTTTTTATTAGATAGAGTGATTCAAGAGGAAGGTTAATATGTATAATACATTGCACCCGTGCGAAGCCGAGGCGGGTTGCTAGTGTACATATATAATCTGAATCTCGGAAACGGCTCCAATGATTATCGTGAAATTTGGCATGAGTGGGGTTTCGGGGGCGATAAATCTAGCTAGATTTCATTTCTATTAAGAGGTTTTATGCGTGTTTTGAGGCAGTGAAAAACTGCTACAATGTCATTAGAATACGAAGGTAAATTTTCGCCACCATAGCTCAGGTGGGAAATCGGGCAATCCATAAGCCAGAAGATGCCGGTTCGAGTCCACATGATTTTTTCTTTTTTTTACTTTTTCCCTTTTTTTTTTTTCAAGTTCCTTCTTTTGTGAAAAAAGGGAGCAAACCTCGGTCATCCAGATACTAATAATTAACCATATAAAAAGCAAACAAAGATTTTAGCTCCTGTCTCTTTCTAAAACAACAACATGCACCTCGCTGTCAAATAACTACGTGGCAAATACTCAAGTCAAGGCAAAAAAGAACTCCATCGTTTTGCGACAGATTCATTAACGAATTTAATAAAAAAAGATTCCGTACGTGGCAGAAATAAATTTCCGGTCCGCCATTTTGGGGTATCAACAGTGTTGCGTTTTCGTTTCACAGTTGTGATTGGTCGTAAGAGTAAAGTTGAAATAGGTGCCTTAAATAATGTAATATTTCAATTGCCGATATCACCCCCGTCAGCATATCTCCGTCAAACTGCTAATTAGGTTAAGATTTTGGCACCTAATAAACCTTAAAATCGCCTAATTGTGAACATTTTCGACATCGCCAGTATATAATTATAATACGTTACATTAACGAGAATTTGCTTAGAAGCGTGGTCGATCGAATGATACTTTTGACTCGTTCTTTGGACTTTTGTTGTATACCGCGACTGGAGGGACATAACATGGGGCGAAATCCTTCAAGTGTAATTACTGAAATTGGATAGACAAAGTTGCTTTTTACATACCTGATGCGGTTGAAACTTGTTTAGCCAAAAGTTGAACCAGAAGTTGGACACGGTATGAAAATATGTATGTCAGTTTGTAAGTAGAGCTTCGGTCTGATGATAGTCACGCCATATTTGCGATTTAATGGTTACCGTTTAGTGTCCAGTGATGGACATTAACGAGTTTCTATATATGTAGATAGATTAGTATTTCGTTCTTTAATCGCGTGGTAACACAAACCAGTATTATTATTAATGATTGGACAGTGAAAAAATTTATGGAGTCCACGTGTTTAAGCTTGTACTGGCATATTGAATTTGAAGATCGCTCTCTACCCAGAATAGTAAATAAATGATGTTGCTTTTGAGTTGAATTTATAAATACAGTATGGACTTTAATAAAGTTAGCGATAGATGTAGTACAGCTTCCACCAATGTCCATTGTTCGATAGCAAAATCGAGGATTCTTCGTTTTTACAAAAAATACGGTATAGTATTATATAAATTACATTTTAAAAAGGTCAATTTTTCTTACTGCAGAAACATCGAATTCCATTCTATCAATATAATTAGTATTGTGGTGACATCTGGCATATTTATGTGATGGTAATTCATTCACATGTTAATGTGAGTATATTATAAAAGTGACTAGGATTAAATGAACTTTGCCATTTACACCTGTAACTACGTAAATATTTACCATCAGCTAAGATATTTTAATCGCCTTATTTGTCTTAGGCGTGTAAGACTGATATACATGCAATTATTACCGACAAAATTTAATAAACGAAAAAGCTCATCGAAGATCGAGCCGAAGGAATGATCTTGATACAACTCTCTCTCCTTTCGTCGTCTATTCGTTTCCTAGTTCATATCTTAAATCAATGTCGCATTTGATTTTGGTTAAAATTCCTGACAATATGCCTAGGCTATACCAAAAAAACTGGCATAGCCCAGTTAACTATGAGTTTAGAACGCGAAACAACACGATCCTACACGTGATGATAGACTGTTAAGTGATCGAAACGTCGAGGATTCAAACCGAAACGTTTTTAAATCCTGAACTAGTTTAAATGATTGTACTCAGTTCAAAGCGTTTACAATTAACCTTGTAGATCGATTCTCTCCCATTTAACGCACCGTTTTCGTGTATGCGTAGCGTCTATAAATAGGTTATAAGCAACATTCGGCACTGGAAGTTGTACTGGACTGGTCCTGGCGTCGGGGACGCGTGCGCACACTCGCCCAAGGGCGAAGGGAAATTTCGGCAGTGTATTCAACGGTTACATTACACTCGACTGGCAACGGTGCGCCGAATTTCGAAATTGCATTTTCTCGATGAAACCCTATCACGAATAATACTTACGATCTATATGTATCTTCGATATATAAGTTGGCTTAAAATTTCATTAGAATGAATATTTCTGAACGAATGGTTACAATATCCAGTTGTCTTTCGTATAGATTAATTAGAGCATGCGATAAGCTAATCCTAGATTTTGTATTAGAGTATTTTCCTTCCAATAACATTGAACATTTTATAATGAAGAAAGAACGTACAGTATTTCTCGCGTTTAATTGCAATAGTCTACCCGTGGCCACGACTGGTCTTTTTCAAATTTAAATAGTCTATTTTGACAGGAAAGAGTATGATATGTATTAATCCAGCGTTAAATCTTCGTTGTCACTATCTAGTAACGAATGACGTGATGATTTAAATCAATAATATGGCAAAACAGCAGGCGGTTCACCTGATGGTATTTGATCACTGCCGCCCACACAACCCTTAGAGTTGCGTTTGCGTTACCAAAATTTAGTACGGTGGACGTCGCTCAACTGACCTAAAACTTCACGTAAATCAAAAATGGAAATAGCCCTTTTCTGCGCCGGTCTCTAGAAGGCGATCATTCGAACAACAGGAGCTACTGCAAGGCTGTAAAGTTCTAATACCTATATACACGTTGTATGGCGACAGGTGTAACACTACCTCAGTATACCTCATTAGGGCCATAAAGTGAGAATGTACTTTTTGTGCTTACTGTTGTACATCATTTTTGAATTTGAAAATTACATTCATCAATCACTACCGTCCTCTAAACGGTCGTGAACGTACTTCAAATATTATTTCTGTCACCGAAACTCGCACGTTAGAGCAGAATTACTTATCGAATTTTAGACTAAGTCGGGGGCCTGTTAAATTATGCTGAGACGACTCTAGCCGACCCGGTTACAGCATCCCTCGATCTCCAGGGAAAATCCTTACAGCCCCACTCAAATTCTCTCACAGTACACCTTGCTTTATCAAAAGATGAAATTATTACATAATTGGAGCTGAACTGAACACGGACGGAATTTGTCTTAGAACGTAGAAGGTTTCTCTGGTTCTCTGCGGTTTAATGACTAAAATTACAATTTATATATTATTTACTTAATATTATACAGATACATAATATACATTTACATAATATTTACTTGTCACGGCTTTGTGTCTGACAATCCTGTCTAAATCCAATGACAAGCAAAATCTTCACCATTTTCCACTGAATAAGTTCAAAGAGTTAAACCCATACTAAGAATTTTAAAAAGTATAATAACTACGTGTATGGGAGAGAAAAACAAAACGAAAATATTTTATAAAATCGAAAAAAAATTAATATTCAAATTTACTCAATATAGAAGCATTACGTACTTTTTGCTTGTCAAAAGTAAAAAAAATACTACTGGTTTGGAAAAGAAAAACCACAGACCTCAGAAGAACCAGCGAAAAAAACTCGGTGGGATATTTTTTTACCAATTATTTGACAATAATAGTTCACTTGAAAGAGCCTGGAGCGATCAATTCATTTTCAGGGTGTGTTATCATGTAACAAAGACCTAAAGAAAAAGATGTAATTTCTGTTCTTTTAAAGACAATCAGACTCGCATAAGGAAGCAAGAAAGTCGACAGCCTAAAATGTCGCGCGATGTTTAGGGCGCGCGAACGCGGGGTCTTTGTGTTTGTGACTTGGTGTGCGTTTGCATGAGTGTGTGCAGGCGATCATTATTTGTAAGTACTAGAGAGGCCTGTACGTATAGAATTTTGGGTGTACAATGACGAGAATGTGAGTGGTTGGCGTTGCGATAAATTTGGGAGTTACATTTTTTGTTAATATGAACGTTTTGTTCGTTTCCTTCGAGTTTCAGAGATCTTAGTTTAGGGAATAACTAAGAGATGATTTTTTATGTAAACTACTTTGAGGATTCCATAGCGGTAACTTTATTTTTAACACGTTATAAAATATCTAAAGTTGTTATTGCTTGTCTTTGTTCTAAACTGCTTTTGTGAATCCTTGTCATCAGTGACAGGTTTGGACTTGTGGTGGGATTTTTATTAGACACGAAGCTATGTTAGATGCCTCGTCTTACTAGTTTTTATGATTTGTGAAATGTACTTCATATATAAAAAGTAAAAGTTGAATTTATTTTTTTGTTATTCTTTCTAAAATATGCAGGTATCCTCACGATGTTTTCGTTCACCACTGAGCATGTGATAAGTCAGGCACTGAGATTAGAGCGCCCACTGAGCCGTGATAGCTCATTGTCCTCTGAACCATCATGGCACTATATTAAAACAAACTATTTTTATACTCACCACCCTTTATGAACCAAACGATATTTTGCTATCTTATCCTTTAAACGAGCAAATATTGTAATTATATATATATTATATATAATATTATTATATATATATAATCGGAATCTCGGAAACGGCTCCAGCAATTTTCATGAAATTTAGTATTTGCGTAGATTCGGGGGCGAAAAATCGATCTAGCTAGGTTTCATTTTTAGAAAATGACCTTTTATCCCTGTTTTCAGGGGAAGAAAAATAACATTCGAATATGACAGTAAATTTCGACGCAAAAACAAAAGTTATAATAGCCCGGTCGGTAATCGGGCGGCCCCAAATCAGAAGGCCCGAAGTTCGTATCACGATTATTTACACACTTATTGTTTTTTTACTTTTTCTTCTACACCAGATCATTTTCTTTATTTTTTATTTTTTATATTTCCGAAATAAATGATTTACCAAAAAAAAGCGAACCAAAAAAAAAGCTTTAAATAAGGTATCTCAAACTAAGAATACAATGAATTTAACTGCGGAGAAATAATGCAACATGATCCATTATCAAGAATATTTTTTAATGAGACTACCAAACAAAAGTTGAAGTCTCATTAAACCTATATATTTTTGCCTTTTAAAATGTTCCCCTCAAAATCCCTTGAAGCCGTAACAGACTTATTAGCAGTTGAACCTTTTAATTAGATGAATAAAGTCGGGGATTACTCGACGTCAGAGGAGTTCTCGTGGCTGTGTTTACGAGCTGAATCGGCTAATTACTCATTTTCAAGCTTAAAATGTTAATTTTGCATCGTTATTTGATTTTTGCTTTTTGATCATTAATATGACTTTAACTCATGCCATATATACGTAAGTAATAAAGGGAACAATATTTATCGAAAATGTTATTCAATATCGGAAAATTTTAACAGAATGGTCAATCATTTTTAGTAATCGTTCTTTGGAATCTATATATTCTTCACAATGAATGAAGGGAAGAAAGTAAGCATTGTAAGCAACACTGATTTTTTTATTTTATATCTAAACCAACAGACAAAATGTAATCTTTCTTTTTTATTTAAACGTTTTCTGACTTTCAAAATTGCCAGCAACACTTAAGTTATGGTGACCATCGATACAACAATAAATTAAATGGATCGTAAATCGATAGGAATCCGAGCGCTTCCACATTGCAGGGCCGAACCGCCGAAATAAGTCTGAACGGGCCAAGCGCATAGGTCAAGCGCACTACACCCATCCTGCTCTCATGCGCAAGAGCAACAGAGACGGCACACGCCCTCTAGAGCTTGCAGCCAAAAATGCAGCCCGACCCGCCAACACAAAGTATGCAATGAGAATTTTTTGGCCATTTTTTTTTCCTCGCCCGCCCGCCACCATTTCTCCGGTGCGTAGATTAAAAAAGATGGCGCGCAATTTGCGCGGTTGCGAAACGTCTTGCTCAATTATGAATTAAGGTGATCGATGCGTTCGCCTCGGCATCCATTATTGCGTTAACGTCGCCTTCGAAAAACACGACGCCATCTCGAATATGCAATGGGTTTATGTCACAATACTTGGTAACAATGTCTTCTTGTATCTTGTCTTGTATTAACTGATGTTTTTGCTTTCAGTCCCGAGACTATTAAAGCTTCATCTGACGCAGAACCGATGGGCTAGCCAGAACCCACAGGTTTGGGCCCTCCGCTGTGGGTAGGGCCACGCATGTGCTCATGCGTGCGTTTAACTACGACATGTCATCTAAGACCCCGATGGCCGTCAACTGTGCAATTAGCTAATCGGTGGCTGGGGGCGGTGAGAACCGCCCCGGAACGCGGGTGTACCTTGTGTACGCGTTGTGTTGGTCTCGCCGTGCTCGGAGGCGAGGGCGAACTAGTGTGTTTGTTGTTGCACTAACTGTGGGTGTAGTGTTGTCCGGCGGGACTCCCGGCAGTGGGTCCGGCGTGTCTAAGTCCCCTTCCTCGACCGGGTCGATTAGGACGTTTCGCGGGCGACGCTTGTTGACGTTCGCGTTTTTGTCAGGTAGGTAATTTGCTGCGCTTACCACCAGAGGGTTGGGATGATGTTCGGCTCTATCGAAGAACCGTTTGGTCAGGTCTTTAAAATATTCGCGAATCGTCGGGAGTCTGCAATCGCTGTGCAGGTCGACGTTGCGTTGATACCACTGCGCACCGGTTGCGCGGCGGATGAACTTATTTTGTACTATTTGCAACTTGTACAAGCGAGTAGGGTGCGTGTGGGTGAAGGTCATGCATGCGTAAGACATAATAGGTCGTACGCAGGTCTTATATAATAATAATTTGTGCCTTAAGGGCATTTTACTTTTAGCGTTAGTTAAGTTGTGTAGCCGGCCGGAGACGAACGCGGCTCTATTGCGAACGTTATTAATGTGCGTAGTAAATGACATACGCGAGTCGAAAGTGACTCCTAAGTATTTGACCTTTTTCTCCCAGGGGAGCGGTTGGCCATAAAGGGATATTTGCCCCAACTTTCTGCATTGACGAGGGCCATTATAAAGATGTGACGGGTAAGTACTTCGTGTGAAGTGAATCGCCACACTCTTTTCGGGATTTATTTCTATTCTCCATTTGCGGAACCAAATCGCCGAGGCGGTCGGCAGCGCTTTGGAGTCGAGTGGTTAGTTGTCTAAGGTTGCGGTCTGAATAAAAGAGCGCCGTGTCATCCGCGAAAAGCGCGAGATTGACGTGGGGGTCTTTAGGTATATTGCTCGTGTAGAGCGTAAAGAGCAAAGGTGAGAGGCAGGAGCCTTGTGGTACGCCGGCGGTGAGGCGGCGGCTTGTGGAGAGGGTGCTTTCAATTCGACATCGAAAAGAGCGGTTCGACAGGAAGGCCTGGATGGTTTGTACGAGCCTATCTGGCACTTTGAGTGTGTACAGCTTGTAAAGCAAGCCGTTGTGCCAGACCTTGTCGAATGCTTTTGCGACATCGAAGAAAAGAGCCCCTGTACTAATATGTTTAGGGTGATTTAGGCCTTTTAGGATATGTTCCGTTAGGCGGAATAGTTGATCGGGACAGGAATGTCTAGCTCGAAAGCCGAATTGTTCCGCCGGCAGAAGGCCGTTGGAAAACACATGCTCATTGAGCCTGTTTAATAAAAGCCGCTCGTAGAGCTTCCCCAGGCAACTGAGGAGGCTGATGGGACGATAACTAGAGGGCTGGTTGGCTGGTTTATTAGGCTTGCGAATGCCGATAACCCTGGCTTCTTTCCAGTCGTCCGGAAAGGAGTAACTGGAGAGTAAAGTATTGTAAATGGTCGCCAGTAAACAGATAAGCGGCCCAGGGAGAGCTTTAAGAATTTTGCTACTAATATTATCTGGGCCCGGGGCGGATTTGGGTTTTAAGTTTTTAATAATATCTTGAACCTCTTCGGGGGTCACTGAATTCAAAGGATCGCCTTCCGGTGGAAGCGCAGCCCTAATCTCGATTACGCGGTCCACCTCCGTTAGGTGGGCTGTATCGATGTGTTCGCGCGATGGCGTACATTGCTGCTCTAGGTTGTCCGCAAGGCATTCGGCTTTTTCGGAGTCATCTAGGGCTACTGAAGCGCTATTAGGTCTAACTAACGGCGGTAGAGATTCGCGGGGGTCTGCTTTCAGACTGCGGACCTACTGCCAGTAGGCGGTGTGCGATGGCTCGATGTCCTCTAGGAGAGTGTCCCACGTTGTATGTCGGTGTTCCGATACACGATCTTTGACTTCTAGCTGAAGGCTTCGAAGTAGGGTTCGGTTCGATTCCGATCGGTATCTGTCGAAAGCGCGTTTGGCTGCATTTTTCTGCCTAATTAGGAGTCGCAGGTCGGGCGGAAAGTTAAACCGTTGATCGCCCGATAGTTTAACCGTCCGTTCCGAGTCTGCGACTGCGGAAGTGATGGTTTCTCGGAGACTTGCTATCGCTCGATTTGCGTCATCGAACGTAGCTATCGTCTCGGGTAGGTCGACTAAGTCCTGGGGGTCCAAGGCCTTGAGTTTGACCTCAAGACGATGCCAGTCCACTACGGATTTGGTCGGAGGGACCGCGCCGGCGTTCTGGCCCAGTTTACACAGGACGGGCCTGTGATCTGAGTCTAGTTCATGGATTGTCTCTATCGACTCGATGTCGAGCGAGACCTCCTTGAGTAACATGATATCTAGGATACTCGGTGTCGCGTGTTGGTAGTTGTCCACCGTAGGATACCTAGTGGGAGTCGCAGGAGCAATTATGCTAAAGTTTAAATTATCGGATAAGCTAAAGAGATGCTTTCCGTTGTTATTTGGAATGCTGTGGATGTCCCATGAGCCGTGTTTGCAGCTTAGATCTCCTGCAATTATCACGGAAGGGAGTTAAGTAGCGTATCTCACCTAAGTTGAGTAGCGTATCTAGGTCGCTTTGTAATAAGGTTTTGTTCCCCGAGAGGTAGGCTGAGACTAGTACAAGCGGCCTATGGCCGGTGAGCGCTAACCTACACGCGGATGCCTCTATATGGCTTAGCTCTGGAATGTCGAGCGGGCTACAGTGCAAGGACCGTTTGTAATAAATTAAGGTGCCTCCCAGACGGTTTGCTAACCGGTCTTGGCGGACTATGTTGTAGTTTGCGATTCTGGGATCGCGTACACTAGGTTTTAAGAATGTCTCTTGCACTAGAAAAATATCTACGTTATTATCGCGAAGGAATTCCGCGATTTCGTCCCTTTGACCCTTTATGCCGTTTGCGTTGAAATACGAAACAACCAGAGCCCGAGGTTTTGTTCTACCTGCGGTTGTACTTCCCATTAAAGTTTTTTATGAGTTCTAACTAACGACGCGGCGGAGCGCGGTTTTATTGCGCGGACTATTAAGTTTATGGTTGGCTTGTAAATGCCCAGAGGGCTTCTACAAGCATTTTATGTTCGCTAATGGCTTTAAATCGCGCGTTGCCAGATGTGGCGGCCGCTATTTTAGCGGACAATACGGCGAGTTCTTGTCTATTAATGCGGTCTAATAAGGCGCAGATGTTGGCAATTTGGGCGAACGGGTCATCCTTGTTAACGGCGAAAACCGACGGTGTCGACTGCACCTGCGGCGTCGGCGCCGTTTGATAGGCGGGCTGCGATAGAGTGATTGGTCGTGAGGCGACCGGGGGCGCAACTACCTGCGCGGCCACCTGCGGTTTCGCCCAGGCGTTTACGACGGGTACGGGCGCGGGAACGTATTTCGCGGGCGCGGGTTTGGGCAAAGTAGATTTCGCGGGAGCTTTTCACGCGGGAGTTTTTGGGGCCTTAGCGCAGCCCCTGTAGCTAGCCGGGTGGCCGGTGGTATGACAATTAACGCAGTCCGGTGGATCTGCGCAATCTTTTGGCCGCGTACAATCGGGCGTGCCGTGGTCACCGGTGCATTTGACGCACCTAGGGTGAGCGAAACAATTATTAGCCGTGTGGCCATAGTGTTGGCAGTTGTGGCACTGCGCCACAACTCCCGATCTTCGCGGTGGCTCGATCACGAGGTCGCTGAGCCCACAGACCCTCTTCAGGTTGAAGATGGCCTTACCTTCCGGGGTAGGGTCAAGTTCAACCATCACCATGTCCATAGGGACACGGGTTCTGGGGTGTCTGAGGCGTCGGACGGCATGCACAGGGTATCCCTGAGTGCGGATGTCGGTTTTCGCCTTGTCGACATCCGACTCTTTGGGGACGCCCTTGATAACTACCCGAAGCTTGCGTTCTTCGGGCAAAGAGTAGGTGTGAAAACCTATCTTATTTTCGCGCAAGTATTTCGTTACGCGGCGGAAATCGTCCGTTGTGTCAAGGTATACGCGGATACCCATTTGTGTATTTTTCGGCCGGGGGTCGCGGATATTGTGGCGTTCAAACCACGAAGAAATTTAGTGCCACTTAGCCTTCTCCTGAATGATGATGGGTGGAGGAGGCTTTATTTTTCGCTCGGAGGCGAATTCGGGCATCGGTTTAGCCGCCGCAGTCGCCTTTTTGGCGGGCGTCGCGGTGGGTTGGTTAGTTGAAGCGGCCTCGCATTCGGGGTCGCTGTTGGCAGCGGGGCGTTTTTTGCCCTTCTTACGCGACTTTACGACGGTGAAGCCGTCGACGTTCGCGTTTTCAGCGGGGGTCGTTTCGACCTCAATGTCCGATCCGCCGTCCGATTGTGAGTCGGGAACGACGGCGCGGAAGGGGGCCGAGATGGGATGCGCGGAAGGCGCGATGGGTACGATCGCGGCGGCGGAGGTCGACGCGACGGGCTTTTCTTGTGTCGCTGAAGGCGACGCATTAACGGGCGCTGAGAGCGCCGGAGATGACGGCGAGGCGACTGCCGGTGAAGCCGGGCTGTCGCTGGCGAACTCGACGACTAAACATTTTTCTTTCGCGAACGCGAGAAAGTTTGCCCACACTTCGGGACATCGTTGGCGAAGGAATTCCTCTAGGAGGGAACCCATTTCGAGCGCTTGAGCCTTTGGGGCTTGCGCCCCGCCGGCGTGTAAGTTACTAAATAGGCCTCCCCACCTTGCGGCAGGGAGGTGTGTGCCTAAAACTAACAACTAATCCGCCTGCGCTTTAGGTGCGCTAGGGTGGGTACCTAGCTGTCGCCTATCGCAACAAACACACAGTTATTAAATAAAAACAATGCCGCCTCTGAGGCGAGAAGTGTGTATAGAATTCTACTTACAGAACAGGAACCTGCCTACGAGCACAACACTAACACTAAACTACTGCACTGCTTGCACAAAGATTTAAATTGCAACCGAAGTTGCGAGTAGCGTGTAATTCGGGTGGCATTAGCCCTCCGTCTTAGAGAGAGTTCCGTTCCGTACGAGAGCACGAAGCGGAATGAACAATGTCTCTGTCAGTAGAGCGTTTTTGCAGACTATTATCTTACAATATTGGTCGATTTTGATGGCTATTTCGACGGATAATATTAATTTATTGTTGTTAGTCAAACCGCACAGAAAGATAAATCCGACTTCATAGATTTAACGGCATACGCGCTACCAATATCCTCGCATTCCAACACTTTTGAATCGTATTGATAAAGGTTATTTTCCATTAAGCACCGAAGCAATAATACCTAAACAACACTGAGTCAAAAGTTATAATATTATGGTCCGAAAATTTCATTGAAATGTCAACACAACATAACATCAGATCACTTATTTCCACCAGGCTATAGATGAATCGCTAAGATTATTTACAATATACTTAATATTATCATCTCATTGCGAATGTATGCGAAAAAACAACAAACGCAAAGCTAGTCATTTGAACACGTCTAGGTCGTCAATGTATGGTTCCATGATACAATTATTGCTCGTTGTTTAGAAGACCCAACTTACAAAGTCGCGTAGAGCATTATGACACTACTACAAAGTCTGGAAACTTCTTCAAAGTTGATTAATTAAGCCTCAAAGACTTAGCAAGAGATTATGAAGGGGTGAATGTCATTGTTTAAACGATAATAAGATATTACGTCGAATCTAATATAAACCCATTTTGTACTCTAAAATTATTATCTATTCTCCATTTTTCTAAATAATTATAAAGTAGAAACAAAAATAACTATTAAGTATTTCCAGAGCCGTGATAGCTCAGTGTCCGGGCGCTCGCCTTTAATTCAATATACTCGAGCAACCTGAATTCGATCCCCACCAATGAAGCTTTTAACTTTAAGTGCTGACTTATCACGTGCTCCGCGGTGAAGGAAACATCGTGAGGAAACCTGCATATTTTCGAAATAATAACAAAAAATATTTTTCGAAGATATGTGAAGTCCGCCAATCCGCAGTGGGGCCGCTTGGTGGACTATGCCCTGATACCCTCTGTATAGAGGAGGCCTTTGCCCAGCAGTGGGACATGTATAGGCTGTTACTTTACTTTACTTTTAAGTGTTTCAAGGCTGTTCCAATTGATGTTTTCATTTTTAATTATTTTATTTAACGTTTTTCTTGCGTCATATTTATTACTTTCATTTATACTTTATAATATTACACTTTTCTGTGGTAGGACCAAGCAGCAGTGTTTCCTGTTGCACAAATGGGCAGGTCCGTCCAGGGAATTACCACAACCTCACGGAAGACCGGCGTGAAGTGGAAGTGTTTGTTATACTTCGTCTTTTGTGTGTGGTAACAGGGGCCCGATTTATTAAACGTGCATGTGCAAGTATTTATAATAAAGGTCTATATTAGATGAAATTGCTATACGCTCTCGCGTTTCGTCTGGTGAGTGAGGTGGCCGAAGCCCAATTGACAACGCATCTGCAACCCTTGGGTGTAAGAAGCACTAGCCAAAACTGACTAAATTTGAATTAACTTGATGTATTAGGTAAGCCCTTTTACTAGAGTAGTCTAAAAATTTACAGAAGTTCGAATGCCGATATGATTCTGATGCATTTTCTAGAGTTCCTTCATAGTTGCATATGAGTTTTGCATGGACAATGTTTTTAATTTTTTTTACAGTGTGTTTTCCTTGTGATGGGAGAGGACATACATGTGAATGAAAAAGGTATGCGTTTTTCGAACTTTTGACTAGTTAAATCATTGTACAATAATCAAATTATGAACTCAATGTACGGTCACAACTTGTACTTTCTCGTAATTTAGCGCCTGCGTAAATTTTATAGCTACATGTTTACCTCAGTGTCAATAGCCAAAAATTATTTATTAGGCGCGCTGTTTTTTAAGTGAAAGAAAGAAAAGAATAAAGAAAGAAAAAACATTTATTTACCAAAAAAAGGACACACAAAATAAAAGAGAAAAAAAACTGAAATTAACAAAAAATTAACTTATAAATCATTCAGTAAAGCAAAAGAACACATAATTAAAATATAAAACAAATGAAAAAGAACTTTAACAAACCAAAAATATTGTACGCCCTATTCCGGTAAATTAGGTTAGCAGCTCGGCATTATGCTGTGCCATAATATATAAGTAGGTATCGAATATTATTTTACTTTCAAGTATTTTGAAGTTGCTACTTTATTCACTACAGTTTTAGCTAACTTAGAATCCTTTATCTGAATAATTAAAAGAATATAAACTCTAATTGATCTGGTCAAAATTGAGAAACTCTGTTTGTGACGAGATAGAAAAAAAAAAAGAAAATACCTAAAAGGATAGATTATTATCTATAAAAATGCTGCAGGCTGTAGGCGGATGTGTATGAGAACTTACATTTACACTTTACAAACTAAAATATAAAGTAACCAGTTTCGACAAATTAAAGCGGTGGTGGTCTCACCTTCACTATCCGTTTATATTATTTTGAATTGGTTCAAAAATTCTAATGAAGAAATAACTGAAGAACAGCTTGTTTTACCTGCTGGTTGGTGTCGTGCTTCTCGCTGCTTTCGGAGACGGAGGAGCCAGTGGGTTTCCTGCACCACCCTGGACACCATCGACGGCACATGCACCTGCAGACAAGAGAACAGTAATTAACAGCATTAGCTATATGTTCCAGTTTTGTCGAATGCTGGTTATTCTCTAGACAGGTCTACTTTAATGATTCGGTACAAAGAAACAAAGAAATTTTGACTTTGACGTTAAATTCCTCTCGGTACACAGAGTATCTAGAAATCTAAGCAAAATTCATTTTGGGGTCAATGGGCAGACGATAGCATTGATGTTATGAGTTAGGGATGTCCATGGACGGTGGAATCACCGCTTATGGCTGCAGTCTAGTCGCTGACTCTGAATAGTGCGCATACCAGTTATCTCGCTCACCAGAGCATACGCTTAAGTAACGTCTCTGTGAAGTAGAAGTACTTCTCAAAAATGTGAATCACATTGACTGAACTGCAGAAGTTGACTCTACTGAGTGACTATGTCACGACGAACTTTGGATGTCAAAGTTTTTGTTTCCACTTCATTATAAAAGAAAATTTAAAAATTGTATGTCTTTTCTGCTTTACTCTTATCTTTGCTCTATTTATCGTCTGGGAGTCGATACAGTATAAAAATAAACAAATATAATTTGTTTATTTTTTGTTTTTTATCTCACATCATATAATATCCGCTATTTTATATTTTATATAATAGGAAACCATAAAATAAATATTTTCAAAAAAAAAAATATTATTAATTAATTTTTAAAAATGAGTTAATATATGCGAGTTGCAAATCCAATAAAACTTAACAAAACCTAAGAGCGAAGGTTCTTAGAAGAATAACAGACAAAGGTGCTACTTTTGGTAGTACTTTCGAGCATTAGACCTGTATTATGGGCGTAAACTAACCTCATTAGGCATTAAAGCCATAATAAAGTTTATTATCAATATGGGTCCTTCATCTTGCTTAAAAGAGAAAAGCCTCCTCTATACAAAACGTATTATTTTTATTTATTACATACAAGAACATACAAGATTCCTAACGATGAGACACAGCTTAAACCGGACAAGTGCGAGGGTTCCGTGCCATTCTATAAAAACGGCAAAATCATGTCTGTTGTATGGGACCCCACTTAAACATTTCTTATTTTGTTTTTAGTATTTGTTGTTATAGCAACAACAGAAATACTTAATCTTTTGTGAAAAACTCATCTGTTTAACCATCACGGTTCATAAGATACAGCCTGGTGATAGACGGAGAGACCGACAGACAGCGGAGTCTTAATAATAACGTCCCGTTGTAGCCTTTGTGTAAACTGTATTCGCCCTAAATTCCGAGTCACTCGTATACTGAACATTTCGAAGCATTTTCATCGCGTCTATTTGGTTACATTTCACCCAGTTATTTTCCGATCGGTTATTTTTCAAGCCTCGACCGGCTCCAGTAGAATTGGGTCGAGTGCGGTAAACGCTCACTTGAGTACAGAGCGCCGGTAGACTGTTTAACGACCGGTCGGATGGAGTGATTGAATAAATGTTAGTTTCACTTTTTTGGTTGTAGGGCCACGCAGCAGCCTCGGCTGTTGCACGAATGGGCAAGCTCGTCCGGGTACTTTTGCGTTTCGTCTGATGAGTGAGGTAGCCGGAGCCCAATTTTCAAATTTCTGCAACCCTCGGGTGTAGCAGATGTCCATGGGCGGCGGTATTCACTTAACATCAGGTGAACCACCTGCTAGCTTGGCACCTTTACTAAAAAAAATCATAGCCCATGGCATGGATAGCTCAGATCGATAGAAAACAGACTTCCATCCCGCTTCTAAAAGCATATTGGCAAAGGATCGAGCGATTAAGCCAATGGTAAGTAATCATCACCCTTCGCCAAGGGACTTTGCAGTTGTAGGCCTGTAATGGATCTCCCATCATCACACAAACTGAACAAGGCATAAGTCCAAATAAGTGATAAATGAGTCTAAATAATTGAGAAACAGTTGAGCTGGTCATTGTCATTTGCCATTGTCATTTGCAACACCCGTAGGGTTGTATAATAAAGGGTCACCTACAAAGACCTCGAAACAGGTTTCCATGTCACCTCTCCTCGTAATTGTCAACTTGTTACTAGAATAATTAGCATTCTCGCACAGATAACTACAATAAAACAGGATTCGATAAACATGAAGATCGTTTAAATTTCAAATTAGCGAGTGAAATTGATTATAATTCAAATACATTCGCCGGGGCGATATTTAAAGTTATTTTCAATAGAGCTGGTAGGTAATCCAATTTAACTTGGAAACTTTGACAAGAACCGCCGTGCGCTTGGGTCTAATCTGGTATACGACCGAGCTCTCAAACTGTTCGGCGTTGATTCGTGGCTTGCGTTGAAAAGTTTTCTGCTATGTGGAATTTATTAAAAAGTCACTAGGTTCTTTCATATCTGCACAAACACGAGTTGAGAATGTTCCAGAATGTTTTTATAAGTACTTTGAAATATTTTGAAGAATGTTCTTATACCGGTAATTCGATCCACCAATTGGCTATTAGCCGATATTCTCTACATAGTTTTCGGCGATAAATTTTTTTATGTTTTATTTTTGGTGGCAAACGAGCTAGCGGTACACCTGATATTAAGTGATTTCCGCCGCCCATGGACATTTGCAACACCTTTTAGTGTTGCAGACAATACGCCACTTCACCTTGTTACTTGTAACTTCTTCTGTGAGGTCATGGTATTTCCCCGGAACTCATTCATTGCCCATTTGTGCAACAATGAACTGGATGTGTGGTGTTCCGTGGCCCTACCAGTTAAAAATAATATTTCCAATACGTATTCTTACAATAAATGATAAATCTAAGTAACGAAACTTATTTTATTCGTTAAGGATTAAACTTTATCACAATTCGTCAATAATATCGTAAAGAATCCATATAAGCATTTTTATGTTAAGACAACAGGTATGTCTAATAAATAAATAAAACTCAATAAATGCCTTATTGTGAATCCATTCGACAAAATACTTCAGTGAATCTCGGTTAATTCGTTGAACGTTCATTCGCTGTCCGCCTTTCAATTCAGAGCACATCCATTCAATCATTCGTTCTCTAAACATCGACGGCTTTGATAATGCTCATGTGTTTGGAAGAAAAGATTCGCCGATTCCGTGATGTGCCTTTAATCAGTACAGCTAGTTTGTTTCGTCTTGCTTTTCCTTTCTCTAGTATTCTAACGCTTTAAATGCCATGTTTTAGATTTACAAGGTTATCCATGGATACATCACTTACCGTGGGACATAATACGTATACTCTGTGATATAAATCAATTTGAAAGTGTAAAAAATATACAGTGCTTGTTTCCGAACAGATATCTTTCATATTGTGTTTTCGGCCCCTGGTCTATGGTGTAGGTTGTCTTGATTTTAACTGATCTTGCAACACTCCTCAGTTTCATTTGATTAGTCGCTTGAGATCATTATAGAAGACATAGTTGTAGAAATTTAAATTATTTATAGTGCTAATCTCTGCACTTAAGATTGAGCATTAAAATATGTAGAAAAAGTACGAAAAGATTGGCCGTTGTGGCAATCGAACACTCGTCTTCGTCATTCGCGGCCTAACGCTTTAACCACTAGGCTGATTGCCACACCGACGAAAATCTTAACATCTTTTATCTACATTGTTTTTAGCATTCGTACCAATGCTTGACGCATCCATTGTTATGTCCTTTCCAGCACACACACTTTTCGTACACAGCACACAATCTTTTCGTACTTTTTCTATATATAATAATAAAGACATAGTTGTGTCTTAATAGGAAACGTTCAGGGTGGTAGACCTCACTTCCCGTCTATTTGACCTTGAGCTACTAATATTTCAATTGACTCTTGAGCCGTGATAGCTCAGTGTCCGGGCGCTCGCCTTTAATTCAATATACTCGAGCAACCTGAGTTCGATCCCCGGTGCCGGCACCAATGAAATTGTTAATTTTAAGTGCTGAATTATCACGTGCTCAGTGGTGTAGTAAAAGATCGTGAGGAAACGTGCATATTTTCGAAATAATAATAAAAAAAAAGCTATGAGACATATATAGGCTGATACTTTACTGTACTTTTTTTTGAAGTTAGTTAGAAATTATTTCATTAGTTCAAGTTTTGTGGTTTCGGTTTCTTTCCAGTACTTAACAATTAATGTTGATTTAAAAAAAAATGCATTGCGCCTTATAACAATAACAGGCAATGTTAAATCGGATCGTAATTGCGTGTCGTTTTCAGGCAATTGTTAATCCTATAATTGTCTACACGATTACTTACGTCACTTACTTCTAAAATACAATGACATACATTTTATTCAATATTAAAATAACAAAAGTTTTTAACTCTTTTAGATACAAAAGACTTTTAGAAAAATATTTTTTCGGGAAATATCAGTAATATTATTTTTAATGATAACAAAAATGGAAAGCCCTGAACGTTAACTTAGGTATCAATAATGAGTTCAAACTATAAAAAGTGAACATTTTTTTTAGTTTGAATTCATAAATCAATCATTTTATAATTACAATCATTTTTAAGAGTACTATGTTGTCCATTCAACGCCGAAATATTTGTGTTTGGGTAAGAAAGTTTTGTTGAAATGGATGATGGATGTTAAGTCCTCCAGTTGCCCGATTTAATATCTTTGATTATACAGGACGACTTTTTTAAAGGTGCCCAAATTTACACAGGAGGTTCAAACTCGGAAGTATATTCGTTTATTGAAATAAAAACAAACTATTTTTTTTTTCAAAAATTACCATTCTGTTCCCTAAAAAACAGAACTTGTTGACAACTTGGTAGTCATTCATAAATACCTGAATTTTACTGTTCACGCACACAAACGAACTTGTGTGCGTGTTAGTTATGAATGATCGCGCGTAAAATAAATGAGTTGCGTATAAGTCACGCACTTTTTGAGATAAGTTCAAATGAATGTAATTAATTACTTACGAGTGATTTCAAATATTTATCATTTTTTATGTAATGTTATTTGTGTCTAGAATTTAATAAAAAAAAATGGATATACTTCTATGGATATTCTTGAAAAGCCTTCCTGTATGTTGCGTGTGGCACCCGTTACACAGGCTTTACAGCTCTAGAATAATTCATGGACGAAACGCAACAGACCTTGGCATTTTCGCACGAGCCATCTGTAATGTCCTTCACTATTTGAGGGATTCGGGAGCAGATATTAAAACGCGTTGAATAGTACAACCGCCATTTATTGACTGATTCATTAGACGAGGGTACATGCCGAAAACATTATAATCTTCTACCGACAAGAACAATACATATATTACATCCCTCCCCGCTTTAATTGACAACACAGGTGGTATGAGTATAATATAAAAATACAACTTGTAGAAGATTTGACAACAAGACATATCAATACAGGATAGACTATGCGAGGTACCAGCGTACAATGTTATAATTATACACATAGCATTGAATTTCGAGAAATATTGTAAACTAGAGAATTCACAACATTTGTTTGTCACATTATTTTTCTCAATAATACTTCTTCCTCCACAACATAGACAAATAATACAAAAAAAATAAAAACTAATTATCCTAATACATAACAGTAATCAAAACAAAAAAATAACAAAAACAAAAAGTTACAAAATTAATCGTTTAGGTGGTACTACCAAGCGACCAGATCGAGTGCGAATACCTGGCTCGTCAGGAATAGGTGTGCGGGGTTGTTGCCCTAAGTCTGTTGCATTTGACGGCGTACCGAATGAGTCTTCTGACTCAGCCCACTCGGAGGCTTCACTACTACTGCGCAAGGTCTGGTTCACAGTTGGAGTGTTAGGCGTAGTTCCTGGGGGTAACCGGCCTGTAAGCTGTGTTACCGAGCCTGAAGTAGATAAACAAGGATTATCCTCGGTACTCACGTCCTCAAACGTCCATGCTCCAGTACAATTATTACCTTTATAAGAATTGGCTGAAATTAATTGATTCGCGTGACGCCTCCAAACAATATCGGTACCTAGTATAGCCACATCATACATTACTTTACCAACTCGCGCAACGACCTGGCCTAGGATCCATCGTGGTCTTTTCGCGTTAAATCGATAGTCCCTCACCCAAACTCTGTCTCGTAACTTAAACGATTTTATTTTGCCACCAAACCAATATTTTTGTCGGTTTTGATTCAATAGTACTCGGTTGTGCAACTGTGTTTCGGAATTTGAACTTATGCTTTTATACTTATTACCAAATAAATCTAGTTTACAGCGTAAACTACGACCGAACATGAGTGACGCAGGAGACACACCCGTAGTGCAGTGCGGTGTATTCCGGTAATGAAACAGATAGTTATCTAATTGACTTACCAAAATCCTTTAAGCCGCTATCTTTGATGGCGTTAATGATAAAACGCTTACAAATCTTAACCGCGTTCTCGGCGAGTCCATTACTTTGTGGCGAATACGCGGGAGACAAAATGTGAGTTATGCCGTTATCAGTACAGTACTTCGAAAATTCAGACGAAACGAAAGTTTTAGCATTATCTGTAACAATAGTATTGGGCAAACCAAAACGAGAAAAAAGTTTCTTTAATTTAATGATAAGATCTTTCGTTAACAAATTTAACATTAATTCGCATTCGATCCACTTACTGTGAGCATCAATCACCACTAAAAACATTTTTCCACGAAAAGGGCCGAGATAATCCAAATGTATTCTTTCAAAAACCGACCTGGGCCATTCCCAGGGTTCAAGGCATGCTCTCGTGGGGTTAGCCCGGAAGGATACACATCGGTCACAATTAGAAACCAATACTTCTATGTCGTGATCGATACCCGGGTACCAACAGCGTTCTCTAGCTAACATCTTCATTTTAATAATACCCAAGTGTGCGGCATGCAGTTCTTGCAACACCGCCTTCCTAAAAATTGATGGCACCACTATTCGATGACCCCTCATTAAAATGTTATTATCAATATATAATTCATGTTGGCATCGATAATATGGCAGCAGTTCCGGTGGAACCTTCCGGGGCCACGAATGAGTAACATGGTGCACAACAAGTGACAGGATTTTATCTTGTTTGAAAGCATCGTGCAAGTCATTTAACGACGCGGGTAGTGGCGCGCCCGCCGCAGCTAGCGCGTTCACATAACTCGGAATCGAAAATTCTGAGATTGCCGTATCTCGAGACGAATCACAATCGATAGGAAAACGACTCAAATAGTCTGCCACATTTCCCTCACTATTTATAAATTCTATCTTATAATTATAAGCCGAAAGGAACAAAGCATAACGTTGCAGCCGGGCTTCCGTCATCTGAGGAACCCCCTTATCAGGTGAAAAAATAGATAAGAGGGGTTTATGGTCTGTCCTCAATATGAATGGTTGCTGTCGACCATACAGATATTGATGAAACTTTTTGATACCATAAATAATAGCAGTCGCTTCCTTCATAATTTGACTATAAGCTCGCTCACTTTTACTGAGTGCACGAGAAGCGTAGCTGATGGGTCGCTCAGCACCCGTGCTGTAGCGCACGGCGAGCACCGCGCCCAGCCCGCCGGGCGCCGCGTCCACCGTTAGCACCGTTGCTGGCTCGGGTCAAAGTGTGCCAACACGCGACTCGAGCTCAACTCGCTCTTGATTGCATCGAATGATTTTTGATGTTCCGCACCCCAAGTCCAAGGCACATCTTTCCTTAATAATTTATGTAGTGGCTCAAGAATAACCGCCGCTTGCGGTATAAAATTACGATAAAAGTTAACTAATCCTAAAAACGATTTTAACTGCTTAACGTTCTCTGGGATATTTACTTTTGAAATAGCTTCCACCTTATCGGGATTTGTATGAATACCAGAGTGGTCAATAACAAAGCCTAAGTACTCTATTCTATTTTGAAAAAAAGAACATTTGGATCGCTGTAACATTAGACCAGCATCACGAAACCTGCTTAATACAGAATCGACGCGTTTCCAATGTAATTCGGGAGTGGGAGCAGCGATTAACACATCGTCAAGAAAACACACCACACCCTCTATACCTTGCAGAAGTTGCACCATAGCACGCTGGAACAAAGCTGGCGAACACGCGCCAAACCGAAGACCAATCTCGTGTAAACAAACAAACCCTTATGCGTATTTATGCACGTATACTCTTGTGACGCTTCATCCAGTGGAAACTGATTATAGCTACTTGATAAATCGAGCTTACTAAAATATTTGCAACCGTGTAAGGATACACATAATTCACTAACTTTCGGTAACGGATAAGAGTCTACGATTAATGCTTTGTTGATAGTCTTTGAATAATCGCCGCAAATACGTACGTCATTATTTTTCTTAAGCACAGCAACGATCGGTGACGCGTATTTCGAATAAGAAACCGGTTTGAGTATTCCAACGCGCACTAAACGGTCCAACTCTTCTCCAACCTTATCTCTAAGTGCAAATGGCACAGACCGAGCTTTAAAAAATTTTGGCGTAACACCATCTTTTAAATGTAATGTTATTTTATATTTATTAAACGTGCCGAGGTTACCCGAAAACAAACTTTTATATTTGTCTAAAATTGATTCTCCTTTTCCTAACGAGCAATAATTTAGCGAAATCAGGGCAAAATTAAATTTTGACATGAAGTCCCTGCCTAGCAAGGGAACGGGACCATTATCTACAACATAAAAATGAACATCGTGTGTTTCATTATTATACGTCACTGGTAACTTACAAACTCCGAGCAGACTCAAGACTGATCCATTATACGTACGTAAAGTTTTATTTGACTTACCGAGCGACGTGTACCGAGAAAAATACATACGCCACAGGTGTCCGGGCAGTGCCGACACCCCACTTCCAGAATCGACCTCCATAATGAGTGCAACACCCCGCA
The DNA here is from genome assembly GCA_933534255.1 of Iphiclides podalirius. Lineage (NCBI taxonomy): Eukaryota > Metazoa > Arthropoda > Insecta > Lepidoptera > Papilionidae > Iphiclides > Iphiclides podalirius. Next base: position 12,858,562 of record OW152830.1, on the reverse strand, counting down.
CACTCACCTCCAGAGCCAGCGGGTTTTCATCCTTACACAAAATATTATTAACAGTAGAAGAGTCATATCTAGTGTCATTAACCTGTAGCAATTCACTACAATCGTCACTGTCCATACGTTCAAAAATATAATTGTTCCGTGGACTACCATTTTTTCTAAAAACCGCGCTCCTTGTCGCCGTAGGCCTGTTAGCTACATTTTTATTTAAACACATTCTTTTTAAATGCCCCTTTTCACCACACACATTACACGACAAATGACGGTAACCACATGCTTCGGCGTCGTGTGACCTCGCGCCACAAACGCCACATCTTGAGCTGCCACCGCCACCGGCGCTGCCACCGGCGCTGCCACCAGCGCTGCGACCGGTGCGCGTGCTGCCTCTCCGACGGGACTCCGTATAAAGTAATGACTCCGTTTTGGTCACCGGTACCGATTCACCAGCAGATACAATACGCTGCGCACTCTCCACAGCGCGCGCTAGATCTACAGCTCGGGTCAGTTTGAGCTGATTCGGGTCTTCTCTAAACAACTTCTCACGGACCGAAGCTGAGTCAATACCCAGTACAAAACGGTCCGTTAAGCACATTTCTAGTGACGACCCAAAATAACATTCCGACGCTAAACCACGAAGACGAGCGACAAACTCAGTTATTGACTCTTGAGGTTCCTTTGCAGCTGCATAAAATTTCTGCCTTTCTGCGTATACGCATTTCCTGGGATCGAAATGACCATTAAGCGTAGAAATAATAACATTATAATCCGTTGACTCAGGCGCATCTGGATGCAATAAATCGCGTGTCAGACGATAGGAGTCCTGAGACATGCCATTCAATAAAATTGCTCGTCTTTTCGTTCCATGTGGATCGGTAATTTCATTAATTTCATTTGCCACGAAGAAATTATTTAGCTGCGCTACGTGTACAATCCATTCGTCTGTTTTGCAATCGAAGACGGACACACTGCCGAATATAGACATTTTGACGCGTGAATTTAACTTTTAATTAATCAATTATTAACAAAAATAAACTCGTCGCCACTGTAATGTCCTTCACTATTTGAGGGATTCGGGAGCAGATATTAAAACGCGTTGAATAGTACAACCGCCATTTATTGACTGATTCATTAGACGAGGGTACATGCCGAAAACATTATAATCTTCTACCGACAAGAACAATACATATATTACACCATCTAATAATTTTGCAATGAGAGATTATCACATTAATTTCAACATGGTGGTTAGTGATCACCGCCGTCCACTCGCAATCTCAGAGGAATTACAAATCACAAATGCGTTGTCAATCTTGGTATTTCATCAGGTTACCATAAATAGCAATTAAGACAGAATTTTTGTTAAAATTGACATAGTATTAAATAAAGCTGTTTTAATCGTCGCTGTCTAATAACGCTTTCAACTGTGTTGGTTTGTAATTAGCGAACATAATATTTTATTAGCGCTTAATTTGTGTCATTTAAGCGAAAAGGATTTATTATTGAATTAAATTTCTAACAGGTTTTATAAGAATAAATCCAAATGATTTAGCAAAATGGGGACTTCGGCTATCTAGTAATTGACGGAAATTATCTCGTAAAATTTTTGAATCTTGTACAATTTTAAACAGTGGTCAAATTCATAGTTAATGAAATGTCAAAAAATTATAGCCATTATGGTTTTACTTTGCTCATATATTATATTGCTTTGTTATACTGAGATGTGATACTATGGCAGACGATATCTATATGTAAATATGTCGCTTTCATTTACATATAAAATGTATATTAACTTTGCATGCATTATTATCGTTATAGGTAACAAATGTCCAGTCCTTTAGAAATTTATCGTATAACAATGTTCGATAGATCTGTTTTAACAAATATATTGCATAATTGTATAAAACATATACATATAATGTATTACTAATCTACTATATGATCCACTATAAAATATTAAATGATATTGAATTAAATAATAATACAGATAACATGTCGCCATAAAGTCAAGCTTAACTTTACAGCTTTTTAAACGGTTTTATTTAGCTCGACCCCTACAGAATTTGTTTGTTTATTTGGGTCAAAATTAGAAATTGAAATTTAAGCACCTTCCCGTTGTCAGATTGATCTGAAATTTGGTACACACATTTAATTTAGATGAAAATACAATATTGTAGTTTTCAGTGCACATAAAATAAAACCGTTTAACTTTAAAGTTTTTAAACGGTTTTATATTTGTACACCTTTTGTTGACATATAAGCATCGTTCAAAGCATCAATAATGTCTCTTATTCTAGCGAACACATGCCCCTTTGCAATCGCGTCAAGCATTCGACTGGATGGAATTGTGTTTGACGAAATGCCGAATAGTCGATACCACGTTTCGGCCACAAATACCGTTGGATTTGATCTATCAGGCGTGCCTTTGTGCGGTTGCAATGTCCAGTGTCCAGTTCTCTTGTTACCCAATCTCTAATTTCACGAATTTTTTTTCAATCTGCCATCAACTAGTCTCGATGTTAAAAATTAGGCTAAAAGTTTAGAATAGCGACGCATGTTAAACGATAAAGAAACGAAACCGAAATTAGGATAACCAAGTTAAATTACCGGTCACTTTTTTTCACGGAACATAATAATTTACACATTTATGAAACACTTAAAAAACTTATTTAAATTCAAATTCAAAATATATTTATGCAAAATATATTAATACATGCGCGTTCCTATGAAGCGTCGAGTTTCACATACAAAATTAATACACAAGTTCGTAAATAAGTTACCATCGGTTTGAAAGCAGTTTCTGTTGAGAAGAGACTGGCAAGAAACTCAACAGTAGCTCTTTTTCAAAAATATAACCAGTACAGGTATAGGTAAATTACGTTAGCTGCAGCCGCAGGACTTGAAGAAAACCAATTCTTAAAATATAAATTTAATAAAAAAAGAAAAATTACAATAAATCTACAACTAAACTAAGCTAAAGTGATAATTTCTTGTATTTACGCGATTACACATTATAAATGAAACTAATTTTACGGATTTATCGCGTTTATTTTTTTTTTTTTTTTTTTTTTTTAAATTTTTTACGTCTGTCCCGTGACCATGAACGCTGTAAAGGGTTCGAAACGTCGGGAACTAAAATTAAAAATAAACGTGATAAATCCGTAAAATTAGTTTCATTTAAACTAAAGTGATTATATTCTTGGACGAAGTAGGACCGAAGAATAATGAATTCCGATTCCGATTCCGTCTTTAAGTAGGTTGGATATTTGGAACTACGTGATTCTTGCAAGGGCGTCGGGCCTTTTTTTTTTTTTTTTTTTTTTTTTTTTTCGTGGGAAAAGTCCTTTATGGATCCCCTACCACTGGATTGGGGCAGTGGCAGGGGTATGTGGGAGTCCCGGTGAGAAACGGGTACCCACTAAAAAACCCACGTTGCACCTGTCTCCTGTCACATCGGCCGGGGACACGGGAACACGTGGACGCAATCTTCCGCGACCCCGGCGCGACTATGGCCCTGTTTAGGCCTCCTCTACTGTATCGTGCTGTGCCGGTGCAATTGGCACAGCACACGTCTTGAGCCCCATATTGAGCGACAGACACCCCCATGTCTGCCGCTCAGGGTCTCGCTATCAGGGGGGAAGGTTGCGCGCGTAGGCCAGCCTCCTGCGCCCTGGTCTCCGGCGACGGATTTCCAGGGTGGCAGTTGCCTCCCTTTCTCTCTCCGCGGCCTCCTTCCGGGTGATAACGTCCTCGCAATATGCGAGGACAGCACCCCACGCTCTCTCGCTGTCAACCATAGCGCGAACCACGGCTGGCAGCAAGAGATCGTGCCCTACGATAGCGCATAGCTCTCGGCGCTGCTCCGTCCAGGCTGAGCACTCCTCCAGTGCGTGTTGGGCCGTCTCCTCGGCACATACGTCACAGTGGTGACATTCCGCTGTGGGCTCGCGAAACAGGTACCTCCCGAAACAGCCATGTCCCGAGAGGATCTGCGTCGCACGGTAGGTGAGGGTGCCGTGTCGCCTGTCCAGCCACTTCCTGAGGATAGGACGTATGGCCTCTACGATTCTTAGGCCCGCACTGGGGTGCTCCAGCCTCTGCTCCCACTCCCCGATGTCCCTTGAGCGCAGGCGATCCCTGCGCTCCCCCAACTCCTCCGGGGCCGGCGTATGGCCCTGGGCTTTTGCAGCCTCGCGCCAGGAGTGCAATGACGCGAGGATCTTAGCTTCCAGATCCCAGGGCAGAAAGCCGGCCAACAGGCAAGCCGCCTCACCGAAGATCGTCCGGTAGCCCCGTATGGCCCGAATAGCCAACACCCTCTGTGGTTTGCGCAAAAGCGTTTGGGTGCGGCGCTTCAGGGTGTCAGCCCAAACGGGAGCTCCGTACAGGGCCATGGACCGCATGACTCCGGCGTATAGGCGACGGCAGGAGTCATTGGGGCCGCCAACGTTCGGGAGCAGCCTACCGAGAGCTGCCACTGCTTTCGCCACTTTGGGAGCCCGACGCTCGAAGTGGGCCCGGAAATCCCATCGGCGATCTAGAACTAGGCCGAGGTACCTCATCGTAGATGTTACATCGACACGGACCCCACACACAATAATGTGAGCATCCGCAGGTGGCGCGTTCCGAGGCCCATAAAAACATAGAGCCTCGGATTTATTCAGCGCCACCTCTAGCCCTAGTCGCCGAATGCGTCCCACCACCTGAGCCACTCCCGCAGTGGCGAGAATAGCGGCACGGCGAAAGTTTGTGCCACGGGCGGTCACAAGGGTGTCATCGGCGTAACAAATCACCTCGACACCCCTGAGATAGGCGCCACGTAGCACCCAGTCATAGCCTATATTCCACAGGAGTGGCCCTGAACACCGACCCCTGTGGAACACCGCACGTCACCTCGATGGTCCGATACCCGTCTTGGCACGGAAACTCAACACGGTGATGCGACAAGTAGGCCTTGATGGTACGGCGCAGGTAGAGAGGCACTCCATGGAACCGGAGCGCCTCCCCTAATGCAAGCCCAGGGCAGAGTGTTAAAGGCGTTGGCGATGTCAAGAGACACCGCCAAGACAACTCCGCCCTGGGAAACTGCTTCCTGTGTGAGAGACCTAACTTGCAACACCGCGTGGATAGTTGACCGACCCTTGCGGAACCCGAACTGCCTCTCCGCCAGATTCGGTCCAACGTTTTCCAGATGATCGACGATGTGGCCAGCGACAACTCTTTCAAAGAGCTTCCCCACATCGTCGAGTAAAACTATCGGCCGATAGGCGGAGGGCGAGTCCACGGGACGCCCCTCCTTCCGGATGAGGACGAGTCTGCCTATCTTCCACTTCTGTGGAATTATAGCTTGGGCCAGACAGGCAGTAAGGCAGCTTTTGACTTTCATCCTAAGGACGGCAGCGCCGAACTCGCCCGGAGTCACCTCAGGTACATCCAGGCTCTGGTCGGTCACCTCCGTGCCGGGTCGAACCATCGCTGGTGGCGTGTGCTCCTCCCGCTGTGGAAATAAAGCTGCGGCGATCGCCGTTACCAGTTGTGGCTGCAGGCTCTGTGTTAATGGGGGGGCCCAGGGGCGAAGCTTGTTCATCACCATCCTGTAATGCCTCCCCCATGAATCACGGTTGAGTGCAGCCAAAAACTGCTCCCTAGCAACGGCAATCGCCGATGCTATAGCCACCTGCAATGCCATCTTGGCCTGTCTGAAGGAGGGCGCACAGTTCGGTTTCCAGGGCTAAATCCCTGCGCCGTCGCCTTCGGCATCGGGTGTACCGGCGTCTTGCTGCTAGACACGCACTGCGCATTTGCGCGATTTCCGCAGACCACCAGTACACCTGGCGCTTGGGAGGAAGTTTTCTGGACCGGGACATGGACGCATCACACACCTGCGTCATCACTTCCCGGAACCATTCCGCCTCCTCCTCAACGTCCAAGTGCCTAGGCGCAGACACCCAGGACTACACGATTGCCGCCTCCTTCAGGACTTCTCGGTCCAGGCTTCTGAGCTGCTACCTTGGGCCATCTTCGCTAGCCGGTCGGCTTGGGCTGGTCAAGGGATCTGGTAGAGCGGAGACGTCGAATCTGATATAAAGGTGATCCGACAGTGTCTCTACGCCAACAACCACCTTCCAGCCTCGGACACGGCGTGCTAAGGCGGGGCTTGCGAACGAAACGTCCACGACTGATCCGCCCCGCGACCGCACGCACGTGTTCACCGAGCCCCGGTTTAGGATAGACAGCCCGACCTCGAGGAGCCATTCCTCCAGCACCCTACCACGCGCGTCTGTTATGGGCGATCCCCACGCCGCAGATTTGGCATTGAGATCACCAGCAACAAGCACAGGGTAGGGATTCAACTGGCGGAGCATTGACCCCAGTCGGTCAAGGTAGCTCTCGAACTCGGCCAGCGTTCTGTTGGGAGAGAAATACACAGAAATGACAAAAATCTCTCCGACAAGAGCTGCCACGAAGCCTGGACCTTTCCTCACATTACTGGGAGGAGGAGAACCTGCAGTGGTTCTGCAGACCACAGCCGCTGTGCCGGAGTGGTCCCCAGCCCAGTACTCGCTAGGGGGTACGAAGTACGGTTCCGACACCAGGGCCACCTGTGTCATCCACTGTGCCATGCTCTGGAGTAAAAGATCCTGAGCCCTAGCACAGTGTTTGAGGTTCGCTTGCAGGAAACTTAGGATGGCCATTCACTATTCAATGGTCATTTGAATCTCCTCCTCTCGGACCACACTGGCGTTAGGGCGAGATGATGCCGACCGGGTAAAGATTTCAGCGGCACCGTTTCTGCTTTTCCTCTTTTCTGGTTTATTAGAGGAGCAAGCCTTGCTACCAAGTTTATGGCTAGCAGGCTTTTTTGATGCAGCACACACTAAGCAATGTGGCGCTGCGCAACATTGGCCGGAAAGGTGGCCCGTTTGACCACAACGGTAGCATGCGCTACTGCGATCGACTTCTGCCGTGCACTGCTCCCGGACATGGCCTACCTCCAGGCAACGGAAGCACCGCAGGGGCCGTCGTGGCATTAGTCTGGCTCGCACCGACGACCACCCAATGAGGAGACGACCGGCTTTAATTACTTTGTCAGCTGCACCGACAGGGCAAGACACCAGGACCGTTCCCAGTCCTGACCTGTCTCGACGAATTTCTCCCGTCTTAATGGAGGTAACTGGGCAATCGCCTACCTGCGCGACAACAGAAGCCACCTCCGTACTTTCGGCAGAGTCATCCAGGCCAGATATACGCAGATCAGCACATTTTTCCGGCCTGGAGATCACAGCGACATCTTCGTTTATGACCCGGCGCAATTTTTCCGCTAACAAATTAGCCTTATCGCTGCTGGTGGCTCCCGGAACTTCCAAAATTCTCGCGCCCGTGATAGTTTTTCTAAAGCGGATGGCATGGATACCCATATTCTCCAGGTCCATAGTTTCTTTCGCCTCTTTTAGGATGCTGGCATAGGTGACCCCTTTGCTCGCTGCAACCTGCTGCAGCTTAATGACTACAGCAGAAGAGCGTGGGGGTCGTGAGCAAATTTGGCATCCTCTGACGCTCCTGGGGCTTTGCGCTTTTCCCACTCGTTGCGGGTTCCGTGCCGTTCCTGACTGATTTGAAGGGCGTCGGGCCTGCTGACTCGGCGTTTCGTGACACGCGGCTCCGCCGTGTGTGTCTTTAAGTAGGTTACATACTTTTAAGTAGGTTACGTAATTGGTATAATAATCTTATTTTAGCCTACGTAAGTAACAACAGTATTAACTCCTCACATTGGCGTAGTAAAAATGTACCCAACCTCATATATTAAAATGGTAAATTTTATCTATTTGTAAGGTCAAGCATAACTTTATTACAAACACCTTAAATAAGTATTTCAGACACGGACTTAATGTTTTTGGCTTGATATTGGACGTTAGAATTCGATGCTAGTCAACCCAAATTTGGCACATTAAAGACCGATGGCGCCACATTAGTTACATAATTACTCGGTATTCTCGACGGGATCACGATACAATAATTATAATACCATGAAGATGAAATTTTCGTGTTTCAACATCATTAATTATAATTGATTGAAATCATGAAACCGGCTTTAATTAATTTACTAGGCTACCAAAGTTCTCTCCACGCTCCGAATTTATTGCGGGAGAATTACTCAAGGCGAAAATCAACCCTTTGTTATCCTCGGTTAAGATGATACCTATGAATTTGAAGCAAATAATCAATTAGATGGTCTTAATCAACCCTTCGCTTTTTACTTCACAGTCTAGTTTCTGGCGTGTTTTATTCAGTAATGATTTTAAACAGAAACTATAACTTTCTTAAATAGGATACCGAATGGCTAATAATTGATGTCTTTAGTAACAACAAAACACTCAATCATTTCTTCATAGAATTAAGAAATATAGATTTCATTTTTTAAATGTACCACCGTTTCGTAATGTTAAGTTCCTCTAACGAAGAAGAAACAGACGAAAGAAACTTCACCGTAGGCATCATCATTTTGTCAATGACATAATATACAAATACGAGAGAGATATGACACTAGCGCACCGTAACTGAGTCACTAAAATTACACCAATTATCATATCCTTTTATCCTGTAGTAGGGACTAAAGATCTCAGTATCTGGTATAAATTTTAACTTGCTACGTCCACCCGTTCCTGAGAAACTCGGTGGTGACACACGGACAGACAGACGAATAAGGCAAGTAACCCTAAAAAAAGGGATAAAATCGTGTACCCAAATATTCAATATACAATATATGTGATACGGTTACAATTACAGAATAGAAGTTAAATTAAATACATCAATGGAGTGGAAATTTCGTGAGAGTCAAAATATTACATTCGCCACATGTTAGTAAGGTGCGGTAAGCGACTTCGTTCCAAAAGTTATGTACTGGTTTCGTTTCGAAATAGAAACTGTTCCACAGTTTTTTCGACCACTAAAAAGCACTTTTTTATCTTTTTATGTATTACTGATATGTAAAGCTTTTCCCTATATCCTGACGCTATAAAGTGATGTTATGTGTAACAAAAACATGCATACGTAAAGGCAAAGTTTTCGTGAAGAAATTAAATCAAAACATCTTCCTCCCAGACCTTCCATTCAGTCGATGTGAATCATATACAGTCAAAGTTAAGGCAATAATATTTGATAACATAAGTCATATATTGCCTAACCTGCCTATTCTATTCACCATGTTCGAAAAAAAGAGAAGTTATGTAGTTATATATAGCAATGTTTCGTATTCGAATAAATACCGTTTAATTCCTCAAATCCATGAATATATTTCCACCTCTATTTGTTTTATCATTGTGGCTTTTTGAATAAGCCTGCATGATATATTTTATACCGGGAACATAACACGCCATAAATGTGCTGAATTGTCACATAAAAGTGACGTAATCGCACTGAAGAGTTGGAAAGACAGCGACCCGGAAGAGACCATTCCATTTCACGTGGGATCTAGGTTACCTGAAAGCTGCCGGCAAGCCTCATGCCATATTCAGGTTTGTTTGCTCGCATTGTGTGCTCGCGTCTTGTGATTGCGACATGGGCATAAGGGAGGTTGTATCTCAATTGTGTAGAGGGTATATACCTGTGTCTCAATTGTGTAGCATTTTGCAGCCCCGTTATCCATTCGTGAATAAATTGCTTCGGTGAAGATCTTAAATGATAATTCAGGCTAATGTGTTGGCGCTGGCAACACTGTATACCGGATATGACGTTATCTTCTCGAGCCAAGGGACGCATGGTCGCATGGAGCAGTGGTCTCTTGGATTTCGACTGCGTTCCCTGACGGTGATATAACCACTAGTGCTCTGCTTGTCGTTATAATAGTTGTTAATATTCAAGTTCAGTAACCGTTAAAATATTCGGATCTAGGTAAAAACGTTAGAACTCTTATAAATGGGATTTGATCCAGCCATCTTACATAACGTGTCTATTGAAAAGAAAAGACTTTCTCGCATGCATATCCTAAAAATGACAACGGTCTAATTATTTTAACATCGTTCTAACGGGCCGTAAAATTGGCGCCTTATAGGACAAAGAGTTCATTATCGTAGCGTACATATATATTTCGTGATCATCTCCCTATACAATTCTGAAAATTTCCAGGATCATAATTATCTACATTAATAAATGGAGAGCCATTTTTTGTTCGGTAATACTGTGAAAACTACTATTTATGATATATACCTCATAAAGTGATATGTTTGTTATTACTTATCCGGAACCTTTATTTATAGAAGATGGTATGACGAATCATCGACATTCAATTAAAATTATTATTTGTTCGTTCATAATCCTTTAGCCGTGATAACTCGAGCAACCTGAGTTCGATCCCCGGTGCCGGCACCAATGAAATTATTCATTTTAAATGCTGAATTATCACGTGCTCAGCGGTGAAGGAAAACATCGTGAACGGAAACCCGCGTGTTTTCGAAACAAGAAAAAAATATTTCGGAGATATGGGAAGTCCCTGATACCCTCCGTACAGAGGAGGTCTTTGCTCACAAGTGAGACATTTATAGGCTGTTACTTATTTTTACTTTCATAACCCTTTATTCTGAGATCATTTTAACACTTCAAATTCATTTGTAATATAATGAAATAACAGCTTTAAATATATTTGTTCGTAAAGCTTTCCCTCTAAAGAAACATTGCCAATTAATTTTGTGGGCGATGTACTCCATAATTGCATGTTATTAGTCGTACAAACGCGGCCAAGCTGAGTAGTTCATGCGAGCCTTCGCGTAATTAGTGACATAACGAGTTTAATTACACAGTTTATAGCGAAACAACCATGGCGGAGGCAAACTTTCCTGAGTCTATTAATCTGGTTTCGAGTTCCACACATAGTTGAATGTGGTAGGACCAAGTAACAGTTTTCGCTGTGGCACGAATGGGCAGATCCGTCCGGGTAATTACCACGACCTCAAAGAAGACCGATGCGAAGTGAAAGTACCATACTTCTGCGTTTCGTCTAGTGAGTGAGTGATTCGGTGCCCACTTTATTAAAAGGTGGCAATGCATCTGCAATCCTACGGGATACCTATTAACATCAGGTGAACCGCCAGCTCGTTTGCCACCTTGTTACATAAAAAAAACCAGTTTAAATCACGCGTATTCTACGAAAGTAGTTCAGATTATGAAAAGCAACTACGAGTAACTTGAATCACACGTATATTTGATGAGTTTATGAACAGTCAACAAATACTTATGAAACAACACGCACATTTGTCGGAGTTAACCTCAATTGATGGATTATTTATGATCATGCATGTTCGGGCTCGTTAACTCATTACGCTTTTAACTAATTTAACAGTTAATTCGTGAAAAGCATAATTATATAAATCATGATTTAACACATATTACGTGTAAGATAAAATTTAATAGTTTTAGTTATTAGACGAGTAGGTAGGAACGTTAATTGTGTGTTAAGTAAGGACAGTCGGATTTCTTTAGAGGGCACCGTAGGCGAGCTTGTATCAACCAGACTAACTCTATACTGAGGTAGGGTGGGGTAATTAGTTCTTGTAACCGCTGAGCCGAGAGCCGACAGAGTTGTTCAATATCTAGGAAAATTGATATCCGTTATCTTTGCCCTTCACTATAGAGCAACGGTAAGTGTTTGGTATATTTTATTATCTTTGTTTTATTAACATTCCCCTTACTGTATACGAACCGCGGCTCGTGTGTTTGTTATGTTTTGACTCGATAACGGAGGACATGACATGATTTTAGGAACATCGAAGGGTGTAATTAAGGGTCGATGCAGTATGTGGGCAAAGAAAAAGTGATCCAGCGTTATTAGGGCCCAAATATTGATGAACACTATCTAAAAGCGGAAAACCAAATATCTCAAATAGTGCAGCGAAATGATATATATCAGGTGCTTCAGGTATTTATTGCATGAAAGCATTAAATGCGCCACCTGACGAAGTCGACGTTGACGAAGTTTTTTTTTCATGTGAGAAGGTGCCAAGAGTTGCCGGTTCGCCTGATGTTAAGTGATAACCGCCGCCATAATCTTATACAGCGTGTCGTTACAACCGCGACAATAAATGAACACACATATTATAGAGGATAACTTTTTAATATTGTATTAAGCATTTACATTCTTTAAACATCAATATTTACCTAGTTATTAAATTTTACAAAACAAACATTTTTAGAACATCCTTACGAATAAAACTGCAACGTAAAGTTCATTTGTAAAGGTCGTTGAATGAATTTAAAAGAGATAAAACATACTGTTAGAAGGAGAGACTTGTAATATGCGACGTTGTGGCAACGAATGTAAACGTCTCTGAATGTATGAATCAGTCAGTTGTAGTTGTATAGGATGTTACAAATTTTGTTTCTTTCTTATTTAATTAGTTTGTTTGAAAAATATATTTTTTTAAATTATGGACTTTCTTAACGTTTTATATTTTTTTATCATTATTGGCAAGTAGCGTTAGACGTGTGTTCATTTATTGTCGTGGTTGTAACGACACGCTATATACACTAGCCACGCCAATAAACATACACTAGCGGACCCGAAAGACGTTGTCCTGTACACGCTACTAGAATCCTTATTTAAATAAAAAAAAATTAGTGGACCGAATTGTGAATCTAAAACATTCTCGAATGGACCTGAAGACACACACAAAATGTCATTAAAATCCGTCGAGCCTTTTAGGAGGAGTTCAGTTACACACGCGCAGAAGAATTATATCTAAAAAAATGTTTTGCAAACAATACACATAATACTAGCTGGCCCGGCAAACGTTGTTTTGCCATATAAATTATTTTTAAGATAGAAAAAAAAATGTTTGTGGTCGACCACCCTTATCACTTAGGGGTATTAAAATTGGTTAAACCTATCCTCATACCTACTGAATATACACATAAAATTTCATCAAAATCGGCCAAGCCGTTTCGGAGAGGTATAAACAGTAAATCTGTGACAAGAATTTTATATATTAGATATAAATACATATTTTTGAACTAGTCACTTTACTCTATAGCGTCAGGTTATCGGTGAAAGCTTTATATATCAGTAAAGTGGAGTCTAAAATTCGTTACGATCGCTTTGATCCCCTTCAGTAACTCGATTTACCTCCAATTGAGTGTAGCCTCATACAGTGTATCGAGCGGAGGGCTCGACTAGGCAAATAGACGAATAGGATACTCAAGTTCGAGAGCCGGCAATCTGTTTAGAAAAGAAATAGAAAACATTAAAGGTGACGGATAAACTTCCAATGAGTCTCCCCATTCACGAGTATAGTTAAGAGTAACATTTTAGTTAAAGTAAAATAACTATCTGAATTTAACTTTGTTTTTGTTATCACGCTGAATGTTATAATTATCTAAAAAAAAACATCTTTTATTACTCTCTCATAACTGTTAAAAATAATATTTACTAAGAATTGACTAATAAATAAAGCACACAAATAATGTTAAATACATCTGTTACTAATAATTCATATCAAGGAGGAAGCATAATAACCGTTTGTTTATGAATTACGTCGTTGAATCATTATATTTTACTTATAAAAAATAATCAATTTTCCTACAATTTTTATATTAATGTTTTGATAGGGACAACCTTTTTTTAAGCTAGCAATATACTATCATTTCTTAAATTGAACATGCTCAAAAATCCTTTCTGAACAGTGACATTTTCTACATTTTTCGTTCATTCTACAAACCGTAGTCTTGTTGAAGGTATTGAATGTTTTCCGACACAATTATTTTCAATGCCAATTATGTCAAACTTGACATAATTGGCATTGAAATTAATTGAAAATAATATTGCACGGCCTCACAACAAATATAAGGAAAGTAAATGCAAGAGAAATACTACAAGTATTATTTTAAATGTCGGTGGCGCATCTGCAACCCACTGATGTTGTAGACCATAGACAACAGTAACATCTAAACATAACATCAGACAAACCACCTACGAGCAAACGAGTGGACACCAGTCTTACGAAGATAAAACCGTGTTGGTCTATGGTATTGATACGTCTCGACAGAGGAAAATACTTCCGATAACCGGCTACCTCAGCAATAAATCCGCAAACAATATTTATACCCAATACGAAAAAGTCAAACATATCACATCCCAGTACAATGAGAAATTTCTCGGGAGGCCAACTACTTTAAGAGTCGAACAAAAATGAAAGTTACACAAAAGACGTATCTTCAATATCTTCTAACTTCTTACGACGTAAATAGGCGTAACTACTTAGGATTTCGAGAATAGTTGCGTATTACAATGCAGCCCTTTTCCTTTGCCCCTTTCCGGTTGTAGATTTTGATGTTCAATAAGAGCTTAAGTTAAGCCTATAATGAATAAAGACACTTGACTCTGACTTTGACTTTGAGTTAAATCCATTTTTCCTTACTCCGTCCTCAATTTAGATAAGTGCTGTTGATATCGAAATTTACAAATTTCCGTTTTGTAATGCAAAGCATCTAAAAGCTCTATTACATTATATTCAATCCAATAAATTACTAGAGATATTTGTGTTTCTTACTCTTTTTTACTTTTTCGAGGCAACAGTGTAACTAAATTGTTGATATTATCGCACTCAATAACACCTTTGACAGTTAATTAATAATCTTTATTCTCTCGTGTCAATTTCTCGGGAAAATTACAGTCTTTAAAGATTTTTAACGGGACCATTTGAAAATGAAATAATTTAAATTTCAGACTGTTAACTGGCAATAAATGCGGCCATAAAATACTATTTTAGTGTTTATGAGATATATATTTTTGTATTTGTATTTGGTTATCTCACGGGTCAAACCTTAAACACGCCTTCTTACCAAGCTCCACGTTAAAATCGAAATGCTTAGAACTGGCCGTAAACGAGTTTTTTTTTTTTTCATATACTTGACACCAAATTAGACCCAATCTCACCAGATTGGTAGAGCCAAAAATCTTCTCTGTTGTACGAATGGGCAGTTCCATCCGGGGAAGTACCACTCACAGAGGACCGGCGTAAAGGGGAAAGTATTACACTTCTGCGTTTCGCCTGAGTGAGGTAGCCAGGGCTCGCTTTATTAAAAGCTATTAATGCATCTGCAACCCTACAGATTTTGTAAATATCCTTGGGCGGCGGTTATCACTTAACATCAGGTGACCGCCAGCTCGATTGCCATCTTCTCACATTAAAAAAATAGCCCGTAAAGCTGAAATCTTATTACCAAGGTTTAGACGAGCTGCTTGGTGTTTCGAATGGGTCATCCTATTGCTTTAGCAAAATCTGCTGCACCAAAGTAGCTTCAGGACGATATAGATGTAAAAGTCTAAATAGCAAAGGACAAATTTTACGACTTATTTAACGACCTGCATCCGTTATATCAAAAACAATCAAGTTCATAACATAACATACTAGCTATAGTAAAGAATGTAGTCACGGCAACGCACAATGGGTTAACGAATGGCTCTATCTAGTTATCTCTCACACCGGTGCGTTCCGCAGGAGATACCGGAGTCCCAAAGCCACAGAAGGTGGGCACCGAGAGGGTTTTACTACGAACCCCACATAACCCTGTCATGTGAGAAATGACGGGGTATCTCCTGAAGTCCCCCCAACTACCACCGGTGGTAGGGCCACGCAGCAGCCTCGGCTGTTGCTTGAAGGGGCAGGCTCGGCCGGGTAAGTACCACGACCTCACAGAAGACCGGCGAAAAGTGGAAGTATAATACTTTCGCATTTCGTCTGGTGAGTGAGGTGGCCGGAGCGCAATTTTCAAATGGTTGTCAACTCGGGTGTAGCAGATGTCCATGGGCGGCGGCATTCACTTAACATCAGGTGAACCGTCTGATCGCTTGGCAACATTTCGCATAACAAAAAAAAACTACCAAAAAAAGATGGATATCTCTCACCTGATAGCGAGGGTCGCGAAGAGCACGGTCAGGAGCGGCAGCAATGTCCCGAAGCAGGCCAGGATTAGCGTCTGGAGGTCCGTGAAGCCTGAGAACACAGAGAGAACTGCGACAGGTCACATGCCAAAGCGCTGCACACACTCAACGCGCCAACTTTGTCAAATTTGCTGTTCTTGTCGTTAGGATAGTTATATAGGTCCAGTATATGTTACATCAGTACGTTTGCTATTAATACTGACTGTGATATAAGCTTCTCAATTATTATCTCTGCGTCAGAGTATGATGTATGCCATGAATAGTGAATGAATCGATCTTAAATCGTAAATAAACAAATATTCCTTGAGTTTATTCAAAACTTATTTGTTAATTAAAGAACTGGTATAACAACACTCGAACGGCAATTGTCATAAAATACTTTGATAAAATACTAAAACCTTCCGAACGGGATTCGAAAGTTTGTTTTTAAATCCAACGAAAAAACTAACACTCCGGTTTAACTGAGAATCACATCGAAATGTTTGCAGTGTACACATTTACGTCGGTTTCCACCGACTTTAATAAATAAAACTCGCTTTGAAACGAGCGAATTTGATTTACTACTGATAATTTATTGCATTAAAAAGCAGTCATTTCAGTATTGCATAGAAATGGTTCTATCCTTTATTTATTGGTTGCACATTACATTCCTGGTTTAGATTAGTATATTTTTTTCCAATGATTATATTTAAGTCAACATATTACGTCATACTTCTTTAATTCACAAACAATTAGTTTTTTTAGTTTTTTACTAAT
This sequence comes from Iphiclides podalirius, assembly GCA_933534255.1. Lineage (NCBI taxonomy): Eukaryota > Metazoa > Arthropoda > Insecta > Lepidoptera > Papilionidae > Iphiclides > Iphiclides podalirius. The sequence continues at coordinate 12,841,881 of OW152830.1, read as the reverse complement.
TCTTTCACACGGTATAAAAGACTAGTTATCCCTCATTAAAAAATAATCAATACTGATAAAATTTAATCGCAAAAAGCAAGCAAGGCGGGATACAGCCGCCCACATAATATACTTCACACATAATATATCACAGACACTGTACCCTAAACAAGATTTATAGCTGCATTAGATGTGCGACTTTTTAATAATTAAAGTCACCGTTCGACAATATTCCAAGTCATATGGCTATCGTGTTTGAGGATAGTTTTCATAAATTTACAAAGTTGTGGTTGTATATGTTCGGTCTCAATCAAAATATTTTTTTTTTACTCAAAATATTCCGATTCGATCTTATATAATATACAAAACATACAGAATATATGTCAGTTCCGTAAACACTAACTAAGATGTCTCTAAAAGACGTAAGGTCTTGATGAAAATATCGAATAATTAAACGATATACCTACAATCATGACAAGTAGTATTATGGGAAAGGATAAACAAGAAACCGATGGTCCTGCCGTGTAAATTTAAATACAAAATATGAAAGATAACCTTAAAGTCAAGTAATGAAATAGCCTATACAAGTAGGTACAATGCTAGGCAAAGGACTCCTCTGTACAGAGGGTAAGACATAGCCCACCACGAGATAGATGCGGATTGGCAGACTTTACCCATCTTCGTAATTTTTTGTTATTTCGAAAATATGCAGGTTTACTCACGATATTTTCCCTCACCGCAGACCACGTGATAATTTAGCACTGAAAATTGACAATTTCATTGTTGCAAGCACCGAGATTTGAACTGGGTTGCGAGTATATTGAGTTAAAAGAGTGCGCCCGGACAGTGAGCTATCACAGCTCCTGGGCTATGAAAAGGGAATACAAGCAAAGAAAATCGCCACTTCAATTAACGGTAAGCGATATCGCGACTCGAAGATGAATCCGAACAGAATCGAAATCGCTTATTACACTATAAAAAAAAAACTGTCGGCGGAATTGATTAGTAGCCCTCGGAAATTGATTGCGCCGATATTTTAACAGTTTAGTTAAATAAAACGTGTTTACCTTTAATTTTTTGAACATTCGCGTAAACATTATAAAATTGTAGACAAACTACAGATTATCAATGAGTTTAAAGTTTTTTTTATAGTTCTAATCTCTGCACTTAAGATTAAGCATTACAATTTGTAAAAGAAGTACGAAAAGATTGTGGCCGCTGTGGGAATCAACCCACGTCTTCGGCATTCGCGGCGTGACGCTTTAGCCAATTACATTGTTTATTAGCATTTGAAGCAATATGCTTGCTGCATCTACATCCTTTCCAGCATACAAAAAGTTTCGAATATAGTTTTCAATTTCTAAAAAGCAATGGTGACAGCTCTCATTGGAGTTATCGTTATAAAATACCGTTATTACCGTGGAAAATTAATTTCTTAAAAGTTTATTAAAATAATTTTAGAGGCAATGAATTTTAAAAGAGATATATTTGAAAGTAACGTTTCCCGAACGTAGATTACGATATTGGATTCAAATATAAACAATATGAATTAGAAATGCCGAAAAAATATCGATATGTTGATATTATTAGATTTAATCCGATATATCGATACATCGATATAAAATATTCAATATCGAAATCGTATCAAAATCGATATTTCGTCAAATTCAAATCGAGGACAGAGTCCTTACTTTTAAATATTTAATACTTGGAATTCGTTTTTTTTTCTTTATTTTTTGAAAACAAGACCTAAAAAGAAAATATTGATATTTTTATAAATATCGATATCGATACATTTTTTCTCTTTCGGAATCCCTAATATGAATACTTGGTTGGAGGTCATTAAAATACAAAAATTATCTCAACACCGTGATCCAGCGATGTTCGCTTTATCATTTAGCGCCACCTCTGGGTACAAAAAATAAACTTACAACTGAACAATCTCTTATCCTTTAAACGAGCAATTCTTGTATATATATAATCGGAATCTCGGAACCGTTCCAGCGATTTTCATGAAATTTAGTATGTGCGTAGATTCGGAAGCGAAAAATCGATCTAGCTAGGTTTCATTTTGAGAAAATGTCCTTTTATCCCTGTTTTCAAGGAATGTAAAATATCATTCGAATATGACGGTAAATTTCGCCGGAAAAAAAATGTTATAATAACTCGGTCGGTAATCGGGCGGCCCCAAAACAGACGGCCGTGGTTCGTATCACGATCATTTACACACTTATTTTTTCAATTCCAGATCATTGCTTTCTTTATTTTTTATTTTTTGTCGATTTGTTATTTTCTTATTTTTTTCCCTTTTTTTAAAGTTCTTTCTTTTGTGATAAACACCAGTTCATATTTTCTTATTATTACGTCGGTAAGATCGAAAAATATTATGCATGTTTCATTACTCAGTAAGTTGTATCTAAATGTAATTTCCAAAATACACGATTTACCAAAAAAAAAACCGAGCAAAGCTCGGTCCTCCAGGTACTATAGATTAAATGCAATGAGCACCGTAAAGAAGAAATCATTTAAACTCTTCTTAAAACGGTTTTATTCGGCCATTCCATCGCTAAGTTATCGGTAATGAAATCAATCTCGACGGACGATCAAAGGCCCCTTCCAGTGTCAATAACTAAGAAGCTTAACGACAAAATATAAACCCTATAAGTTTTCCGAGCGCCGATTTACTTGGAATTTCCGAGTCAAATTAAACGCGAACTTAGCTCTGGATGCGAGACTCTCGTTTTGAAATTGACTTAAGGGCTTAGTGCTAAGAAATAAGAATAATTTAGTTCTTCCTCGCTGTAGTCTAGCCAAGGTTAGGACTTCAATCGTGGGGCTCTGTGTGCGCTACTACAACAAAATTCCTGATTATAAATCTACCGGACAAAAAGTTCAAATTTATTGTAAAGCAGACACTGTTTAAAAAAGCTTATTATAAGATAGATGATTATTTAAATGACAAAGAGGCTTGGTGTTCCGACACTCCAGCACGGCATGAGAGACATATGTTATAAAACAAAGTATAAGACGTCGAAAAACGATTTGAAAAAATCTTACTTCGAATAAATGATTTCGATTTTAATTTTGATTTGATTTTAAGGCAAAATTGCTAAACGATAAGCTAGCATTGCATTCCTGTGGACCAAAAAAACATAAAAATTACCAAAAAAACATAAAAGAATCTGTATGCAACCTAATTAATACCTGATCCTTACTTAGTTTTTGTGTAACAAAAGTAGATCGAACGCCTCTTTGTTTATAATTTTATCTCTTTCTTTTATCGTAAATTATTTAGTTAAGTTCCTCATCTAAGTGAACTATGCAATGTCCTTTTGGGAAATAAAATTCTTCAAACCGTACCCGATCAGATCACTTCATATGAACATCCTGAAAAATTATACAGCTGCATCATCATTTTCATCAATCATCGGAGCATAAAGGTATACTAAAATCTTGGTCGTGACTTCTTCTTTTGAAATATTTACCCTTGTTGCTACAGACTCGATTGGAATCCTTGACTGTGCATATGTTTTCAAGCCGTGTTCCAAGTTGGCTTCTAATAAGCTCCGTGTTCTTAGCACAGTGAGACAGTATTTTCTGTCAGCCCTTCACTGATACCTGTATAAAGCATAGATTTGGCCGCATATGGAAGACAGATATTGTCTGGGCTGAGGCGCCCCCATACTAGCGTAACTAGTCCAAAGAAGAACCGCTCGAATCATTGATAATTAAAGGTAAAAAAAAAAGAAAAAGTCCCGCTGAGTTTCTTTCGCCGGTTCTTCTCAGGTCAGTGGCTTTGCTTTCCGAACCGGTGGCGGTGGTCTTGATAATCTTGGCAATCAATAATAAGTGAGTTTTATGCTTCTATATTGAATAAAGATATTTGATTTGATAAGCCGTCCGATCGTTTCGGCCCTTTGGCCTTGCGAAGAGCATTTTCTTTTAAAAATAAAATAAAATTAAATTAAAATCTCTTTATTCAATATAGATTTTATAGCGGTATAACACTTACTTATTATTAATTGTCAAAATAATACTTCGTAAAGGAAAAGCCACTCGACAATTACCGAAAGACACTCAGCAGGATATTTTATTTTATATTTGACAGTAAAATATATTTACTATAATCATATTATAGTACAATTGAACGGGAATGCTAAGAGGGATTGTTCGAAGTAATGCCTGTTACTGCAACTCGTCAAAACATCCGTACGCTTTTTTATGATTGAGTAGCAAAAATGTAGACTTTCCTTAAGAATGAACTAATGATATAAGATAACATAACAGTACCAACCTGTAATTATACAATTATTGTGATTTATTGTTACTAAGATAATAAAACTAAAAACGATTTCTATACAGCGTGTCGTTACCATCGACAATAAATGAACACACGTCTAACGCTACTTGCCAATAATCATAAAAAAATATTAACGTTAAACAAAATTCATAATTAAAAAAAAAATAATTTTCAAACAAAGTAATTAAGTAAAAAATAAACAAAATTTGTAACACCTATACAACTCGCGCCACAACGTCGTATTACAAGCCTCTCCTTCTAACAGTATGTTTTGTCTCTTTTAAATTCATTCAACCCATTCATATGCTTTGTGACCTTTACAAATGAACATTACGTTACGCTTTTATAGGTAAGGGTGTTCTAAAATTCTTTGTTTTGGAAAATTTAATAACTCTGTAAATATTGATGTTTAAAGAATATAAATGTTTAATACAACTTTAATAAGTTATCCCCTATATGTGTGTTCATTTATTGTCGCGATGGTAACGACACGCTGTATGTAAAACTGTGCGAAGATTCAATACAATGAGTAATGGTAATTACCCATGACATTAAATAAATTCATAATTACACACAGAGTTGTATCTGTCAAAGTCAAAGTATTTGGATAAAAAAGATTTAATTGTAATTCTTTAAATGACAATTAGAAACACCTAAAGCCATTTATTGCACCGATTGTTTTAATTAGAATTACACCCTCCGACTTCCGGATCGATCCACTAAATGCAATAGGGGATTTCACCCCTATACACCGCCCCCGGAAACGCACGGAGCGCGTCTCATCACTTCCGACAGCCCTCACAACCAGTTTTAATTAGAGCCGCTTAAGGGAAAATATTCATACAGGAGTTGTGTATAATGTGACTGGTTCTGAACTCCGTTAATTTTAATTGTGCTACATTAATTTGAAGTGCCGGTCATTGTGCTTTATCGTTTTGTTTTATCTTTGCCATAATTAGGAAAATATAAAAACATTCTTAATAAAGAAAGTACGTTTTCATCATCATCATTTGAGCCTGTTAGAGTCCACTACTGAACATAGGTCTCGCCCATAGACTGCCACGAAGCACGATCCTGAGCCACCTGTATCCATCGACTTCCCGAATACTTGCACAGGTCGTCACTCCATCTAGTGTACGTTGTAGTGAGTACGTTTTATTAATAACTAATACAAGGTGTCAAATCAAAAACTGATATCCTGAAGAGTGACGTGGGTAACTTTTGATATTTCTAAGTGTTCGTACAAACTAAAAAAAAAAATTTATTCCATTCTACATCCCAAGGACTTTTAAAAATAGAAACGAAAACGCAATTTATTGAAATGATTCTGATAAATAGAGGTAGATATAGGCTCGGGTGAATTATTTACGGATGAGTGAATTTTTCACAGCTCCACCATTCAGTGTGCAAAATAAAAATTACGCTTCGAGATCCGAGCAGACATGGCTGCGTGTTAAAGCCTGATAAATTGAGGTTACGTTACGTAACAGTTTACGAACGACACAAATTATGACATAAACATTCCTCGCCTCCACCCCAAATTCAATTTGCCCTACATTGTCCGTTATAATTTTGACGTTCTGTGGCCGGTAATTACTTCCCTTCATCATTTGATTGTATTTCGTATAATCAGCAGGTCAATCGACATTTTGTTACACAGGCTACCAATACTAAGTGGTCTTACGATGTAAGTTTATAGACTGTAGGCAATTTTTATAGTGCTAATCTTTGCACTTAAGATGAAAGATTAATGTATGCAAGTCAAACTATGTAACAAAAAACGTACCAAATCTGCAGAGAACAGTATTTATATATATATATATATATTAAGACATTTGTTCTGTTAAACGAAGGAGACGGCTCATTCGGGAATACACCAAGAGTTAACAGTGGTACAAATTATAAGACTCTACTTTGGACAGTATCATAATAACATAACTTAATAGATCTCCTGACATTTCTGTACGTATTTTATTGTTCGATCTTAACTCCAATAAACTACATTATATGTACATCGATACCAATGATATTATATACAAATCAAGGTATATTAGTATGACACCAGCCTACCGAAATTGAGGCACTCAAATTTATCCAATTGGTATAATTACATTGCAATTCTATAGACTGTTATCTCATTCCGTATCATACGATCACATTCACTTGTACATGTAAAGTAAAGCGGAACAATTTTTAAACGCCGCGTAGTATGAACATGCGTGATCTATAAAACATCATGTATCAATACCAAAAGAGTACATACACGTATAAAGATGGCTACGAAGTCAAACATAAAGGCGTAATCAACTGACAAAGGATTCCTTTAATTTACGATCAGTTCAATTTATTGCTCAGCTCATAGGATCCCGTCACCTGGGCGGCCATTTTATTTGATTGGGGTCCAACGGGAAAAGCATTAACGTGCTATTAATTCGAACACTTTGGCAAATGAAACGTTTTTGGTGTCCGTTAATCTCTGCAGAAAATATTACGATGTCAAGTTTAACCCTGAATTTAAGGCATGTAGAAAAGTATTAATCGAAATATTATTAATGACTAATTTCAATGTGACATAAGCCGTCACCATAGCAACGGGATCCAATTAATTTTTTTTTAGAATTCGTCCGCTTAGAAACCACAGCTTTGTGTCAATAAGGTTGATAATAGTTCTAGTGTCAGTAAACTGCCCGGCACAATATCTTAGAAAAACATACTTAGCTATGAAATTATAAACCACAGTAAATCAAACGAATGCAAAGGCTAAAACGTTCAAGCAAGTAATGGATGGTGCACTATAGCCCATGCCCGTTTGGGGGACTCAGATATATCCCTTTGAATTTACTCAATATTCTTGGGTACCAGTGTTTCGTGAAACAATAAAAAGTCAATACTAACTTGTGTCCGGTGCTAGATCGTTGTCCACTTCGTGGCTGGTCATGTTCGCTAGATGGTACGCGCTCTTGTTACCGACAATCGGCTTCAACAGTTCGACTAGCTCAACATAGTCAATTTTCCTCCTCTCATCAGGGTAATATCTATTTGCTCTGTCTGGATCCACCTCACTATAGTCCAAGTTGTTCATCACATCACTGACATTTCTATCTGTCTTATTCAGCTTGCTATCACCGTGACCCATTGCTCTGTCTGGTGCTGTTCCGGTCAGCGGCTGACTCGCTCTTAAGAACTGGAAATTGGGTTCGTCGGATCGATATTCTATGTCGCCGAGGTCCTCCTCCCTCTCGGTCTCCGAGTCGATGATATCCTCAAGCAGCGCGTTGGACACGTAAATTTGTTTGTCCAGGCCTTCGACGACGTGATCTCTCAAACCGAGGAAGGCCAACTCATTGTTCTCAGTCTTAGAGAGATCCACATCTCTATACTGCTCTGAATTTACAATATCATCTATCTGAGTTTTATATTTCCTTGCCTCGTTGGGCGTGACTACGTCGCTGGCTACGACAAGAGTATCGTCGTCCGGTTCCACGGGAAAAGTGAAAGGGTCCCACTTACCGATGGGCCCCCACATTCTCGTCGCGTTCAAGTTGGGAGGGGGCCGTGCCTGCACCGTATCCCGCGACAGCACAGCGTTCAGGATGAAGAACATCAGTTTCAATTTAACATTAGTCATCTCTGCTCCCTTATTGTGGAGGGTCCCCAGTTGCTTGTTAGTTAGTCACAAGCCATTTCCGCTCGGTGTTCCAGCTTATATCTTCAAAACTATATCCTCGTCCATTATTGTCTACCGCTCTCCTGCGAACAAAGGTAACTTTTAACCATCGCTAGTTTGCAATTGAGCAGTTCCAGAAAGATTTCGCTAGAGCACGCGTTTTCTTTTGGTTAGGTGTAATTTTTTTCCAAAGCTTTATTAGAAGTTAACGACAACTTTGCCTATTTCGCGTTGGAGCTATTCGGGCCTGAAGTGAAATTGCCTTTTAACTAAGGATCGCGGCCGGGGGAACCAATTTGTTCTCTAGTCTAAAGCTGGCGGACTCCATTAAGGGATACTTAAGATTTTTCGTCTTTTGTATCGGGCAAAGCCTTGGTAGCGCCGGTTAGTGAACGACGCGCTCGTTTTCATTTTATTATACTCGAAGAACCTCAGCTTTAATCTGAGCATCAATAAAATTGTATAATACAATTACGTGAATCGCGAATTACGTCATAAAATCAATATGAAATTTTATTTTTCTATGTGATTCTTACTGTGTTTTTTAGCTTTTATAATCTACGAAGAGCTATTTAATGTAAATTATAGATAGTTGTGTAACAACTTAATGTATATATTAGAAAACAATGACATTAAAATTTTAATGTACCCAGTGAATTCAATTGTCAGCTTCGTATATAGAATCAAACTCATTTTTATCGTGATAAATGACATCTGGTAGGTTAAAAATATATATGAGCATTATTGTACAAGGTTTAGAATTTGAAACGTCATACGTAAAAGGTAAAAAATTGTCTGTGGCTTAGTTTGGCACTCGTGCGAAACTATAAGCTAAGGGTGGGGGCTCGCATTATCCCCGCCCTCTGATAAAACGAGCTTAAACAAAAATCTCACACGTCGATTTAGCCCATAGTTTGTGCAAAACGACACAAAACTTCTCCAACTATACGGACGGATATTCTATAGAGTGCTACGAGGTAAGGTCTCCAAAAGTTCGATAAGCCAAAGCTAAGTTAATCCTCAAAAAGATCAGCGGACGTCGCGTTAGCTAGTAGCAGTCTCCAGCGGATACCCTTAACGGTCATTAAGGCGCTGCAGATGGAACATCAAAGGCGCGCCGCCGCCGTGAGAGCCACTCGGCGATCTCTAAGCGATTCTCAGCGTTAACGTAACGTCCTTAGCTGCCTTATCGACGCCGCAATATGACCGGAAGCTATTACTAGGCTATCGTCTTTTTAGAACGATGCTTTATTTTATTACAACAACAATAAATAACGATCAATGAAGTAACAATACTGGCTTAAACGAGGGATGGTAAAAGTAAAAAATAAAGTCACAACCCATACATATCCCACTGCTGGGCAAAGGCCTCCTCCATACAGAAGGTACTAGGCCATAGTCAACCCGTGACGTGCGGATTGGGGACCGGGGATCGAACTCACGTTGCTCGAGTATAATAAATTAAAAGTGTATAACAATTTTACAATAAAAATTAAAATTATACTATGCCACAAACACGGGACAAACGGACAAACACACGGCTTGTATGGCATAAGCTTTATAGTAAAAAAATGTCACAAAAACAACGGTACGTTGGTCTTATAGGTCGCAATTCTGAACATGGCATTTGAAGACACCTAGCTATCAATTATGCAAGTCTACGGAAAAATAAAACCACAGCAAAATTGAAATCTTTTTTTTACACGCATCTTCATTCGATATTCCTTAACTTCGCAAGCTGCATCTTCATAAAAACCTACAACAAAAAACAAGCGATAAAAAGACAAAAGCACTTTCGATTGCCAGAAGTTTAATTCTGCAAAAAGGCACTCGGAACGCCCTAGGGGTACACGGGTTTCCTTTCTACTTAATATGGGAAACATACAAGTGCGTGAGTTGAGGATGTCGACGAAAAAAAACGGCCTCGCGCACGATGGGTTCCGTACCATTATCTATAATAACGGCAAAAAAAACCATGTCTGTTGTTTGGAAGCCCCACTTACATAATATTTTTTATTATGTTTTTAGTTATATTTGTTGTTATAGCGCCAACAGTAATACATCATCTGTAAAAATTTCAACTGTCTATCACAGTTCATGAGATACAGGCTGGTGACAGACGTACTGCAGTGTTAGTAATAGGGCCCCGTTTTACCATTTGGGTACGGAACCCTAAAAAAGGAAATTTCTCACCACACCTCCTGGCAGTGCGGAGTGACTAAGATAGTAAAAACATTTACCATGAATTGCCTGGGGCTGGTTGAAGTTGATTGATTTTTTTTCCCATTAACCTAAAACAACACAGTCCCTGCACAGTCTTTGAAACTGAACTAATTCAATAAACAATTAAAGCAAAAGTTATTATTAGTTTGAGTCAAAACAAAATATCTTCTCTAATAGAGTTCAAAATGGCTAGAAGTTTTACTTTGGCGTCAACGTGTATTTACTGTCTATTTTTAAAAAAAATCTATCGAGCATAACCTAGATTCTACGCCGTAGCACCACTGCTCGTTCCGCTCTACCGTTTCAGACTATTTTATGTTAACCATAGTCTTGGTGCTACGCAAATTTTCGCGCTAACTAGATGGATCCAAAGTAGACCTTAAATTAAGTAATAAGATGGGATGATTTAATGAATGATACTTAGTCGAGTCTCATAAGCTGTCATTGTAGAAAGATCCAAAGTGAAAGTTGGACGTAGAAGGCCGTAGGCAGTTGAAATCACGATATTCCTTTTCTGGCGTTCTATACCACTATTTTCTACAGAAATGGGTTGTAAGAGGACTTTTTGTAATTATAAGACCTTTATAAGTTAGTGCTTCATCATAAATATAAATTCAGTGACAAAGCCAATACCAGTCATTACTTACAATTATAAAATATACAGTTTGTAAAATACAAATTGATATTTTAGAATTTAAATCAGATTTATAGTAGGTCCACGATAAAACCCACACATATGAATTAGTAGAGGATTAGGTTAACTTTATAACTTTACAACACCTGACCCATTATCTGGTGCTGGTTTTAACTTTTGTGTGTTTTTCTTTTAACGTATCTTTTATTAGAATATCATCACTGCAGTGCTGCAGGATTCACTTTTCTCATCATTTATGCTTGGTAATTACATTTCATATTTCGCAATCATCATATTGTGCAATCTACAGACAGGAAGTACAACGCCGTAATTTTTTAATTCAATTAAAACAGTCTAGTTAAAATTCTATTAATAATAGTTGTTCACTAAAAAAATATGTCTGTACTTATGGACGCACGTAAGAAATTACACATCTTTAGCGGAACAAAACAAAAATATTAAAACATGTCAAGAAAAAGTACGAAAAGATTGTCGCCGCTATGGGAATCGAACGCACGTCTTCGGCATTTGCGGCCTGACGCTCTAGCCACTGAGCTAAACGGCTGATAGCCATAGCGACGAAAATCTTAACGCCTTCTTTCTACATTGTTATTTAGCATTTGAAGCAATGCTTGGCGTATCTATTGTTATATCCTTTCCAGCATACAAACAATTTAGAATATCGTTTTACAACGATACTTCGAACGAGAGATGTCGCCATTGCTTTTTTTATAAATTTTAAAATTTTTTTATAGTGCTAATCTCTGCACTTAAAATTGAACATTAAAACATGTAGAAAAAAGTTTTAATGTTCAATCTTAAGTGCAGAGATTAGCACTATAAAAAAACTTTAAAATTTATAAAACAAAAATAATTAAAAAAAATTATCCCTTGCACCAGTACTCTTTGTTTGTGAAAAAGGCACTAAATGTAATCGATAACGGTTTAATTAAATAACTTGGCATTGTAAGTTAATGTCAAAAAGTTGTAATTGATTGCCATTGTAATACCGTGAAGATGGCCCAAGTTGGTCGCTTTGCAACTTCATCGTGTCGCTTTAAAAAAAGTGTTTAGTACGAAAGCCTAAAACGGGACTATTACTAAGACTAGGCTGTCTGTCTATTCGTCCGATTGTCACCAGGCTGTATCTCATGAACCGTGATAGTTAGACAGTTGAAATTTTCACAGATGACGTATCTATATTGGCGCTATAACAAAAAATAGCAGAATAAAAAATATTTAAGGGGCGCTCCCATAACAGATATGATTTTCTTTGCCGTTTTTATACATAACGGTACGGAACCCTTCGTGCGCGTATCTGTCTCACACTTAACCAGTTTTTTTTCTATAGTATAACTTCAAAAGAGTTTGTAAACACTCTTTGTTTAAAGCCACGTGCCACCGCAATCTCGGACTGGACACGGCTCGCATCCGAAAGCACACAAACTCGTCAGTATTCGAGAGACGACCAAGAAACCTCCAATCAGAGCGCGCGGCGGCAAAAGCAGACGTTATGTCTGTCATTTTCACAACCCACATTAATTCGGTGTGCCGCCGCAACAAAGCGCGAACGACTGCTTATTTAAATGCATATCATAAAGTTTACTAATTCGTCTATTTGAACAAAACAAAACAAAGACAGAGCGAGGAAAGATACAAGCAATGAAAATGGCGGCTGATACTGGTTTGAAGCGGGATACTTACTTACTGTATCGCGTATATTTTTCATTAAAGTGTATATTGACATATTTTATTAAGATGTAAGACACTCCAGTATCGAAATAATGACGCGATTACTCACTGTTTACACTTAAGAAACAACATCCTGTTCATTCAAATCTAAAAGCCATTACAAAGCTTTCACTATAGCGTTTTTTTTTTTTTTACTTTTAAACGCCACACAAAACAAATTACTGTTCAAATAGACTGCGTGTGTGTCTGCAAACCCTAAATAATAACATGGTGATACTTTCTGCTATTAGGAAGATATTAACTACAACTCGTAAAATTAAAATAGCTTTGTACAATTACAGTCTTCTCGTTCTGCGACACAAAACGAAACCGGCATACCTCGGCTCCCCCTGCGCTGAAACGGAGTTGCAATCCAACCTTTAAACAGTGGCGGTAAATACCGAAAACACTTCCTCGTCGACGAGATAAATTCCTGATGTCAATTATATAAAACGTTCATGTCCCTCTGGTAGAAACTGTACTAAAGCTTTGTTTGGAGTCTCCAATGGACTCTTTTGTTAAAACGAACGAACAGATTTTTAACATTTACATAGTTATAGTCAGTTGAAAAAAATCAAGAGCAGCTGCAGTTAAAATGACAAATTGAAAAAAAAACGTTTGACATAAAAAACAACATGTTAAAACAATAAATGAAGAACAAATAAACAAAATAAAAACATAAAGTGGAAGAGATGGTCCCTAAAGTGTCTATTTTAGATTAAAAGTTTGTACAATATAATAGTTCATCGTATTACTCCATAAAATCGTGATATACGAAATCTGTCTGCTGACGCATTTTTAGGCCCTAAAATAAAAAAAAATTATTACATCAATCAGAAGTGTAAATTTAACAAAAGGAAACAAACGGAAACCTTTCGTAAAAGTGTAAACAACAGAGAAATAATAAATCATCTCCATTACTGTTAACCAACTTTTCTTTGTATTCATTCGAAAGCGACGTTACAAACTTTTAGGGGGGATGTTTTTATTTCCGCAAAAACGTTTACCGACATTATTCCCCATGAACAAAGCACGTTTATTAAAAACAAAATTTAGGAACTGCAAAAGTAGCAGTCGGTAATGATTCACTGGTTTTTTGCTAAAACAAGAAAAATACAAATTATGTTACGGTTCACAAACTTCAATTTTTGTTCTAATACGGTCAAGAAATCTAATTACATAATACGTATAATTTGGCACCGTGACCATAAGCGATGATATTTTATGACTTTAGAATAAAATCTAATTAACTTTTAAAATAATATATGGCGTAATTACAATAGATAACATAAATTTGAAATCCTATGAATTTAACCTTGCTTCGTGACATCGTTAGGTCTAGAAAATGTTTTTCTTTTAAGTTACAAGAAAAGAATGCGTTATCTTCGACCCATAATTTGTCAATGCGACCCTCTCGGGACGTACATATATGGTTCTGTCATAACACGCATAAGTTGTCCATCTGTCAATAGGATTGCCTTGTAAATGTTGGATATTACAATTCTTTATATACCTAAACGTCTACAACTACACATATGTATATAAATAATAATAAAAAAGGCCTTATAAGGCATAGAAACAATAAGAAAAGAACCTACATAAAAATACATACAGACGGACATAGTACCTCCTCCTTTTTGAAGTCGTGTAACACTTCTACATCACACCGGCCTTCTGTGAGGTAGTAGTTACCCGGACGGGCCTGTCCATTTGTGCAACAGCGAAGATTATTGCGTGGCTCTACCACAAAAATACCATATTACTACTACTGTGGAAGTAAGTTTTCTTTTTCTTTTTTTTTTTAAACTCTCTTTTCTAAGTCTCTTACTTATCTTACTTTAACTACTTGACAATCGTAAACTTAGTATACAAATTTTCAACAGCACTAAAGATCTTTCAGTATTAGTTTGGCTTTAGTGTTCAGAACATTGTTTAAATATGACTTTATCTTAAACAGAGGCTGGTAACTTTTGGATTTAAATTCTTAAAGACACCAGTAGCTATCATATCCAAACGTTGAATTTGATTAACGTTAGTATAGCTAGGGGCGAGCGTAATATATGTAAGGAAACTACTTTGCCATACATCTGCTACACTAAATTATTTCTGACGCATGTAGCGCAAAGCGAAATTTGTCCGCCCCAAATGAGCCCTTATTTCTCACACGCCCCCCAGCGAGGGTGTTGCGAATACGGCGGAGTATCGACAAGCGTCAAGCACACAGCTTAAGTAACAACGATAATTCTCCGGAAAAATGACCTAAATGAATCCGATCTTTCGACTGTTCGAAATATAAGTTAAGTTTAATATGTAAATAAATAAATAAAATATTTCTGGACACATATTTACACAACGTTTTCTAGTCCCAAACTAAGCAACGCTGATGCTATGGGTACTAGATAACTGATAAACATACTCAAACATGCTTTTCTTTTGTAAATAAATACATATGATAAATATACAAACACCCAGATACTGGAAAAACACTATGTTCATCACACAATATTTTTCCAGTAGTGGGGATCGAACCTTCACCCTCTGGCGCAGGAGGCAGGGTCACTACCCACTACGCCAATCGGGTCGTCATATGTGCTCACTTTTACGTGTTTGAGGATAAAGTAACGTTTGGTAGTTTTTTCTTTGTTTTATCTACAGAGTTTCAGTAAGTTTTTCTAAGGTGCTTTCAGGTATCTGTATCTGAAGAAATATACCATGAGCAGTCTTCAGATTTCTTTATAATGCGATTTTTATTTCATCGGTCCAACTAATGTTTTATTCAGAACAGGATAATTCGTGTTTTTGACTAAAATTCAAATGGCAAAGTTAAATTCGCCCATCGTTTTTTACACTTTAGCTCTTTAGAATAAATTTTCTCTTTAAAATACCCAAGTGAAGAATAGGAAAGGAATAATGATCATAAATTTTAACTCATGCTTTGCTAATTCTAATAAAAAAAACAAACAAATCGATTGCTTCATTACTGCTTCCTTAATTACCAAGACCTACAAAATATACATAAAACAAGCCAAAGCAAAGACAAGCCATACAAGTTTTGGATTTGAAATAATCCTTTCTCAGTCACCTTTTCTGTCGCGAGCTTTTTATTATATTACCCGGTAAGTCGAATCAGTTGAAACCAGTAATCTATCGATTTACAGATATTGCATCACTGTATATATCATCAAACATAGGATCCCGTTTTACATGTCATTAAACATTTAAAACGGGATCCTATTTCTAAGACTCCGCTGTTTGTCTGTCACCAGGCTGTATCTCATGAACCGTGATAGTTAGACAGTAGAAATTTTCTCAGATGATGTATTTCTGTTGCCGCTATAACAATAAATAAAAAGAAAAAGAATAAAATAAAAAAAAATTAAATGAGGCTCCCATACAACAGACATGATTTATTTCTTTGCCGCTTTTATAGATAACGGTACGGAACCCTTCGTGCGCGAGTCCAACTCGCACTTGGCCGTTTTTTTTAAAACGAAGAATACACATGCCAAAAATGAACATATCATTGCTCGATGAGACTCAAATCGTTGTCTGAAACATGCATTCGCTATCCACAAATATTTCCACTCGCTTGAGTTTGTACGTGGGTCGCTGAGCTAAAAGAACACTTACCGATCACAGTTCAATGAACCAAGAGAAACAGGTGTACGTTTTCCCATACAAATAATCACTGGAAACTTCTTAGAAACGGGTAAATTCCGTGCCTTCCCATCTAAAACGGATCGGCATGACCTAGCATTTTTCTTTATCTTTCGGAGTTATTGGCTTGCGATCAACGAGAAAAAAGATTACCTAGTTTCGCGAGGGTAAGGAAAGAACCGTGATAGCTCAGTGTGATTAGTCAGCAACGTGATGGGTCAGCAACGTGTGATAGTTTGACACGTGCCGGGCGGTGTAGGAAAATATCGTGAGCAAACTTGCATATTTTCCGAAGAATAACAAAAAATATTTCGATGATATATGAAGTCTGTGCAGCCACTACGTTCGGGAGGCTGCGTAGAAGGGCTTGGGACAATAAACACCTCACGATAAAAACAAAAATACTTATTTACCAAGCGTGCGTCCTAAGCACTCTCTTGTACGGAGCGGAATCCTGGACTTCATAAGCAAAACAAGAACGGCGACTGAACAATTTTCATATGCGCTGTCTTCGGAGCATAATGGGCATCACGTGGAAGGATCGTGTGACAATCGAGTCTATTCTAGGCATCGCACAGCTCCATAGCATCGCAGCCATATTAAAAAAGAGGCGTTTGAAGTGGCTCGGGCATGTGTATCGAATGGAGCAGTCTCGTTTACCACGCCAAATCCTACTAGGAGAGATCGCAAACGCAAAAAGATCGGTCGCACGGCCAATACTCCGCTATAAAGATTGCGCCAAGCGTGACATGGCTGCCTTTAACATCCCTAGCGACCAGTGGCAGGACCTGGCCGAGGATCGTCTCGAGTGACGTCGCCTTATCCACGAGGGCTAGTCCAAACATGACGACACCTGGTTCCAGGTATTAAAAGAGAGACACATGAAGCGCCATGAGCAGGTTTCCCATCCTCGCCCACCTGGGAGAGCATACACTTATCGTAAGTGCGGTCGGGGGATACTCTCTCGCATAGGCCTGTACAGCCATGAACGCCGGTGTCGTCAACGTGATGCTGCTTAAAACATCTGACACAGATGAAAAGGCCTGTATATATATATATACAATCCGTGTTGCACTATGAGTTAATACTGTACAGACGAGGCCTTTGGCCGTCAGTGGGAATTGAGTAAGCTTGTACTTTCCTTTTCAGGAAAAGTATTAAACGTATTTTAAGGTCTCCTATCCCAAATAGCAATCTCAATCTCAATAAAGTTTTTTTCAGTGTTTTCTGCCTGTCTGCCTGTTCGTCTGTCACCAGGCTGTATCTCATGAACCGTCATAATTAGACAGTTAAAATTTTCACAGGTGATGTATTTCTGTTGCCGCAATAACAACCAATACTAAAAAACAGAACAGACCAATATTTAAGCGGGGCCACCATACAACATACATGATTTTTTGCCGTTATTATAGATAATGGTTAACCCTACGTGCGCGAGTCCAACTGGCACTTGGTTGGTTCTTTACATCATACCATAGTACAATAGATAGTACAAAAACACATTTTATGTTTGACTTTATTTAAATATTGAGGAAAATAAGTTTAACTAATTGTAAATAATGTGGTAGTAAGTGGACCTATTAAAGTTGGGTGGATTATCAATACGTTATCGCGAACAAACAGCAAGATAACAGGGTTCATTCATATTTTTGGCTAAATCATAGTGGGTGACTATTCTTATTCTCCTACATAATATATTATGTAGAAGAATAAGACTGATATGGACATTACGCAAACGTTTATTATTTAAAGTGATATGCTCGATTTTTTTTTAATATTGTTTAAAAAAACTATATTATTAAAAACTTTGCGACTTAGAGCCGAAGCCATTCGACCTAAGAATACCCAAAACAATAATTTGCCTCGAACCCAAATTTGTTTACCCACTGTAGCAATTCCAATCACTTGCTTCTGCTTGCACTGGCTCCTGCTACTTTACCCCAAAATTAGGTAACTAATACAACACCGACTTTATATATGGTAGAGAAACAAGAGGACAATGACGCGTGACGATTCACTCCTCAGACAAAACGCCTCTGAAGGAACTTGCACTTAAAAAATCCCGCTGGCATAGGTAAACGTTTAACCGCGAGTTGTCTAACCACAAGCAGCGCGCACTAAGAGTGCTCTCAACATTACCGGGATGAGAATGTTAGAGCGCTGCGCTTTTGTTTCAGACGACGTACGCGGCCACGAACAGACGGCTTTAGACTTTCACATGCGCTTCATTCATTTCCACGGCCTCTGAAGCGTTGCTGATGCCGCAATGGCCACTCGTCGCGCAATGATTGTGAAAAGCGCTGACTATGGCCCACGAAGAGCTACGGCGCGTTTTGATTTAGATTCACGCCGATATTTCAGAGATAAATCGCCTATCAGTTGGTGCGAGTGGGAAGCGTACTAATAATGCAAACCAGTAATAATCTTTAATGTTAAAATAATGCAAATAAAGTTGGAGTTTGAGTCTGTTATTTTAAAGCAAATTTCTTTTATTGGGTTGGGACCTTACAAAAATTACTATATGCAGAAGTTATATAAAAAAAATTATGGGAAAAGTTGGGGCGCTAGAAAGCGGTTTACTGGATTTAAGTGATAATCGCCGCCCATAGACCACTGCGATACCAGAGCGGTTATAGATGCGTTGCTGACCTTTGAAGAAGTATGCCCCGGTTACCTCACTCGTCAGACGAAACGCGCGGTACACTGCCACATCACCGCAGTCTTCAGTGACGCCGTAGTACTTCCCCGGACGTGCCTTCCCATTCGTGCAACTAAAAAGCTGTTGCATGACCCTAGCTACATGAGACTAAAATCCTTAAGAACTTTTGTACCCTCACAAAAGAGTAAACCGATTTTCAGTGGTCGATAGAGAACTTTTCCGAGTAAAGGCTACATTTCATATTTAGGCTTGACTACCTAAATGGGCTTGACTACCTAAACAATCAACTTAGGTACGTATAAGTAGGTATGTACGTAGATTATTTTAGATTGTGAAATTGACTTTTCTGGGTTATTTTCATTTCATTTTTAGTCGGAATCGAAATGGTGAGCAACCAATTAATTGTTAACAGCCAAAACTTATGTATCGTATGTATGTACTTACAAAACGAACTAGACAGCATTAATTAAACAGCAAAACAACTCGATAGTTCATATTGCAAGTTTATTGTAATTTAACTGACATTTGGATCGTTACAAAAACAGTTTGATATGCAATATAGTACCAACATATTTTTATTTATAACGTTGAGTATGATAATATTATACATTTAAGAATACTATTTATAAATGAAACATACCATTTATAAAGATTATTCAAGATTCTTTTAATTTTATTTCCCTACGTTTCCAAACCTTTTTGGCTTTCATGGTTATGGGACAAACTGTGGTGTTAGACGTCTGAATGTCGTAATAAGTCTATGCTACCGTCAGTCTTTAAATTATTAATTTGTTGTCCATTCTACGCAGAAGGTGCTTATTTTATCGTATCTAGCGGTAGTGGTTCGTTCGGGCCTAGATTTAATTAATCAACGAATGAGCATCGACTCCATCATCAAGCACGATCATTTAAACACTTTTTTTACTTTTTTGTCTATACCGTATCTTTGCTTTCTTTATATTAATTTTTTTTATTTCTAAAATACACGATTTACAAAAAAGGTTCAGGGTCACTTATACATAACAAATTCCACGGATGCCTGTCTCGTAGCCATCACTTTCCTTGCATGCGTTACGAGAGAGGGTTCATTAAAATGTTTATTACTGCAATTAATTTGACACACAAGCTTTAGTGCCATAATTAACATACAGCGAGCACATATAAGTTGCTTTATAGCTTTTTCTCAGTGCTCACGTCTGACGTTTCAAGAGACGAACATAGTCTGCCTATTAATTTCCTATGAGGACATACTGGTGTTAAATATTATAAAAATAAACCATGTATACATGAATATCAAACGAAATATTTATGGACGTAACAACTACAACAAAGAAATCTTTGAGATAATACACAATTCGCAATCAACGCTATAGACTAAGTTCATTATTTTATTTACTATATTATTTATAGAGGAGTAAGGCTAATGAGAGTCCCTCGTTTTAACAATTTGTGTAAATCATTGTAAATCATAATTATGTGGCTTGTAAATAGTTGTAATAAAATTTATATGCCATGAGTATTTTCCATGATGAAAGCTACGTAATTGTAGTGGATTGTTTACGTATTTTTAAGCAAAAATAGTATTATCGTACATAAATAGTTAATAAAATCAACGGTTCCATTACGAATTGTTTTTGTAAGAAAATACGATAATTAGGGAACTGTTCTGGAACTCATTTTCGGCGTATCTTCACTATTTTATATACGAGAGCCATCGTCCCATTACATCACACTACCCTTACATCTACGAAAGAACAAAGGATACTTTCTCTCGAGATCTCTGAAGATATTGAGGCTGAAGAGCAATTTCATTTCATTTAATTTTTGAAGCTATAATAAACAGCGACAGCGTTCTAAAGAGAAATTCATCACAAAGATGGTGATATGATCCTATTTTAATATAATGTATTATAGTTTTAACTTACTGTATCTTAATCTTTTTTTATTACAGTGTTCTGTATACTGATAAAATATTTTTGATACATAATTAATTATTGATATTTGATGTTATTATTGACGACTTACAATATAACAATACGAAATTAAGATAAAAAATAAACTCACCACAATTACTAATAAATATCGCCCGCCAGAGACAACGGTCGAGAACTGTCACAGATCCACTTGAATTATCAGACGAAAAACCCACCACGGAATAATCAACAATTGCAATTCACGTAAGCAACACCGACACTAATTGTGTTCCAATTTCAAAACTGACTTCTGAGAGAGGTTGCATTCTTTGGAGAGCGTTCGCCGTTTGAGAAAATTCTCAAGGTCATGCCGGGATTATTTCCAAATCTCCGTATACAGGAGCGCGGAGCGACGGTCCGCTAGCCGGGAGATGCCACGGGCTACAGTGGCTGACTCCCTCCACTCCACCGGTCGAAGCTACGTAGTCTGCAGCTCCCCTCTTGCGTAACTATTGTCGCAAATTGAATAACAACTTAACACGTTAACGCGCGACCGACTCTGTGATATTCCGTTGCATTTTATTTAAAAAAAAAAACAACAAATAGCCAGTCTCGTTTTACTTCGGCGACTACTTAAAGTACTTTAGAATCATTTCGTCTCTCGCTGTTGATGCATATGTAAAATGTCTCTCATTTTATTACATGCTGTGTCTAACCTCTCTAAAATATACCTATTTAGTTCACGATAGTTTCGGAACGTGAATATATTTCACATTTTAGCAACATACGAAGCTTCGACCGCCCCACATCTTTCGGGAAAAGCGTCGGGGCGCACGCGCCAAATAGAATATTGGAGCGGGACAAGAACAAATTGCCCCCTTCGAGTAAAAGAGACAGTAGTATTAGTCGAAGTAAGTGCATGTAATCAACTCCATCTGTTGTCTGGGCACGTTTGAATTTTAAAAAGATGACTTTTGACATTTATTCTTTTTTATTGTATAAAATGTCACCAAAGATTCCAATTCAAGTTTGTGTCGCTGAATAAGGCACTTACATACTTCGGTAAGTTTGTTAAAAAATTTGCTTAATAAGTCCCGAACAGTTGACACTAATGTGACTTGAAATGTGAATTGGTGAATACTTTTGAACATATTTCTATATGGCGTGAAATACTTATCCTAAATATGCGCATAAAATTTATCTCGTAATTTATAACAATTAGCGGTTTTTATGGATTTTAATTATATTTTTGTACCAAGTAAAAGAATTCTGTGAAGCTCGTTCTTATTATAACTATTATATTAGATTGCAATAAATAACATGAATAAAAATACGTGTGTAAAATGTAAAATAACTAAAATATATCATTTTACATTCAATGTTTTACATTTGTTCTGCTGCAAGATAAATAACATAAAAGCTATAAAACTGACAAACACTACATACGTAGTTAATTTGCAAAAACTATGTATACGTTCAATAATGAAATACGTCCAATTAATGGATACTAATTAACTGCCTTTTATTTTTTCATTACGGAAACTTTTCACTTACCGCTGCTACAAATACATTACTTCTATGTATACATCGCTTCTGCGTATACATTGTTTCTATCAGTTATGATCCATCCTAGACGATTTCTATAATTATTTTTTTTTTCTGTAATTATACATTTTCAATTATTATAATAATAAGTACAACTATGCCCAGAATCAAGTAGCATAGCTCAACATTTTCAACCGAATTAAAGCACATAATAGAGTAGAGGGTAATAAATAATGAACAGGATAACAACTAGTAGAAGAAGACACATTTAAAAAAATATGTGCATACAAACTGCAGTAGTACAAAGATAGCCAGATTTATATGGGTATACCTGAAATCACTTCTCTAGTAGACGGAGATACCAAGAGGCTACCCGCTTCAACCACCAAGGTTTTTTTCCGGATGCTGTAAACACCTACAGTAGGCAGATCAAACTGGACCATAATACGAAAACACAGATTAGGCGCGGCCGGATTGCGGCCTCTCTTGTTACTGCTACCGAGAACAGCCAACGGCTATTATCCACTTACTGACTGACTGTCTCATATGCATTGGGAACAGATCTGATTGGGCTTTATTTATATTGAACAAGTCATAACCTTATATCACTTTGTAACCTATTAGTTAAAAACAGCGCTTAAAAAAGGGCTACTAAGTAAATAAGAAAACGTACTTCGAATTACAATACAGGTTCAATACAACAATAATAAAATAAAATAGACGTGTAATAATAACAAGTAAATATGTGTATAAGTAGTAATAATAAAATATATAAAAGTAAGAAAAGATATGTAATACAAAAAATAAAAAAGTGTCCAAGTAGCTGGAATAACATACTTGTAAATTAAGACAGAAAAATTATAAAACGAAAGAAGCAAACAGTGAACGGGAAACAGTATATATTACAAATCTTGTCGACTAATAACACATTTCTAACTACTTTAAGTAATAAGACTGTGTTTAACTTATAGAAAGAAGAAACAAACGTATAATAAATGTGTAAACGGTGGTAGGGCCACGCAGCAGCCTCGGCTGTTGCACGAATGGGCAGGCCCGTCCGGGTAAGTACCACGACCTCACAGAAGACCGGCGTAAAGTGGAAGTATGACAAATACTTTCGCGTTTCGTCTGGTGAGTGAGGTAGCCGGAGCCCAATTTTCAAAAGGTTGTCAACGCATCTGTAACCCTCGAGTGTAGCAGATGTCCATGGGCGGCGGTATTCACTTAACATCAGGTGAACCGTCTGCTCGTTTGACAACTTTTCGCATAAAAAAAAAATCCTAGATGTAATAACTAGTAATAAAATAAAAAGCCAAAAAAGCTTTCACTTCTCGAAAAAAAAAGTTAATAATCAAAAAGTTTCATTTTAAAATTTGAAACTATGGCATATTCGGGGGAAAAGAAAAAAACATGGTCCTCATCTGCGACTTTATAAGGATTGTGAAACGAGGCTGTTTCAGCGTAGGCCTTAAAGGTCACATGACATCAGGGTTTGTAATTACGAACAATAAATTGCACGCTCTCTTCCCAGCCTTCCTTAAAAAGAAGTGACAGAAATATTAACTGGCCTGAATGTAAAAAAGTTCCGCACAAGTTTTTCAAGAAAATAATAAAATATAAGTATAAAAATAAAATTAAGGCTTTAGTGAAATTAATTGAAAATGTAATAATAAACATATTATGAATAACTTACTAACATGTGAATTATATATGTATATATGTATATATAATTCATATGTATTGTCATTATGTATCAAACAATTCATATGTATTAACTATTCAGTCGAATTTATTTAGTTTGATTGTATAACAAAGTAACTCATAATTTACACTTAACTATTCCCCAACACTCATTCTTTTTAATAAGATTAAGGCTCCATTTTACCTTTCTCTGTTGATTTATTACAAGTTTTATTTAACACAAATTATTAATCAACCGTTAATTTATTCACTATATATGGTTTTTTGAAATTTATACGTAGATGACAATTAATTAAGGGCAACATATTGAAAAATAACGAGGTCGAATTAAAGTAAAGTATTATAACTATTTGCTGTAAAATAGGTATAAGTTATATGTCTTTTATAACTCCAGAACAGACAAGCACTCATACCTTAACTATAACGTGCTTGACAGATATAATTTATGATAATGATTACAAATACAATTAATAATAACTGAATCAGTTAATATTATGTCGGGCAGTAGCATGCACGAACTTTTATCGATGACAATTGGACGAGGCTACTAAAGAATCTAGAATAACATGCAAGGTCGTTAAATTTGACATTTTGTGAGTTCTTTAAAGAAGCAGTGCATTTTATTTTAAAGGGAATTTATGTCTTCCGCTGTAGCAGGCACCTGCTGTCGGTATTGGGAGATTGTAGAGTCAGCCATGCTTCCACTACCACGCGTTTTCGTTTCAATTTCCACAAATACTATTAGCCGACACACAAGTCGCACTATTGGAAATGACGTTATAAATATATTTAGGATATATTCTTCCACAAGATCTCAGCGCGGTTTGGCAAACTTTGCACATTTTTCACATTCCTCGCAGTATTTCATCAGCCCCGAGCATATTTACGTGTAACGTTTTACATAAATATACTTAAAATCACAATATATTATAATAATCACAGTATAAAACAAATATTTGAGTCAATCTAGACAAAAACATTAATTGGTCTATTTAAAAAATATGTTATTAATAGAAAAGTGAGACTTTTTCAGACCTAAAGTGAATGATATTGTATCGAAGTTATACCTGGTTTCGAACACTTTGCAATAGTAGGGGATGTCAGGTACCATTGTTCGTTATATAACCGTATCCAGTGTCTGACTGGACGCTCCGGGTTGCGGACAGACGTCTATTAAATTCTCTACAGCACAGGTTCTTAAAAAACACGTACAGCGTTTCGTGTACCTGACTTAGACCATTTAATGTTATAATGGCGAAAATTTTCTAGAATGATGATTGATTGATGATAATTGTAGTAGCATATTTTTTTTTATGTGAAAAAGTTGCAAACGAGCTGGCGGTTCACCTGATGTTAAGTGATAACCGCCGCCCACAGACATTTGGAACACTGGTGGCAGAGGTGTTGTCACCTTTTAATAATGTGGGCCCCGGCTACCTCACTCACCAGACGAAACGCAGAAGTGTAACACTTCTACTTTACGCCGGTCTTCTGTGAGGTCGTGGTACTAACCCCATTCGTGCAACAGCGAATACTGTTGCGTGGTCCTACCACAGTATAATGTATGCAATATTGTATATGTCAATGACATAACACATTATAGAAGCTAATTTTACGTAGAGTTACATTATATTTTTGCGTCTCTTCTGATGGCTGAGGTATCTGGGGCCCACTTTTTTAAAGGTTCTGCAGTCTCATTCACTAGTATTGTAAATGTTCGTGGCCGGCAGTACTCACTTTACATCAGAAACCGCAACAATGCATCGGTATTTCTTTAAGAATTAATATATTTCTAAGGCCAATAACCCATGTGCCAATGCACTGGTGTTACGAACAACCACGGAAGCAGTGATCAGTAATGATTGATACTCTTGCTCAAATATCATCACATCCTTTATAAATAATACTTTTATATCTGCCATTATTACTTGGGCACTTCTCTAAAAACATTAGCGATGAAGGTAAAGATGTAAGATGAAGGTAATGAGACTGCCAAAGATTTAAATATTTTAATGGTATATTAAATGACACGCTCTCTGTGTATCAAGCCTATACGTAGCTGTGCTAGCGCTATTGTGCTTTATACAGTAAATTTTTACTTACCTTTAGTTTTGCCGTATGTAGAGGAATACCAAACGAAACAAATATTTAATGGGTTATGCCTGTTTTTCATTTTTGAAAGGCTATAAATAGGCTGTAATATCCGCACGTGGACTACAATACAATGATTCTATATTACATATAGAATCATTGTAATATGGCAAATAATAACAAATATATTTAAAGTAGCCGTCCCGACAGACGTTGTCCTGTCTTAACGATGACTATTTAATTCGAATTGGTATAATTAATAATAAAAAGTGTGGTTATTATTCTAATTCTTTGTGATATACAATATTCTCGGTTTTTTTTTCTTTTGCGTATATAAATAGTTTTGTTGGTATTCCGACACGGGAACAGGCGACACATAACTCAACAACACTGGCCATGTGAAAAACATGGAAACAATATCTGAAAGAAGTTAAATTAGAAATAATATTATATGGTTGTTAAGTATTCTTAAATTTTCTAATTTTCCGCGCAATTGAAATCTTGTTTTTAGGAATATTATTTGTTATCTATTATTTCCAATGATTGTTTGATAAAAATGCAGTACAGTAGAATAAACTGAATACCAAAAGTATTAATATTATACATGTAAAATTGTCTTACGCGTGTGATATTAAGGATCCAATAAATTTATTTTTGTTTCACAAACTCCTGGCATGTTTTCAGAGAACGTTTCATTCAATGGCTCTTATTGTTCTCAATTGGGCTTTCACTGTAGTCATGTGTAGCACGATGTAATGTAATAACTCCGCTACGGCGCTACGCCGTAGACGCTCATAGCGTTCTGTTGTGAACGCTTTTTAACAAGACCGGCTTACGTCGGGATTACCTCGCAAAAATTCATACAGTAAGATGAACCACACACTTGTCAGATATTAAAGGTAAAACAAAGATGAAAAAATATAATTGTAAACAACTAAATCATTCTTTTTAGAAAATATTTCAGCATTTTTTTATTTATTTACGTTGGTAAGGCCACACTTTACGGTGGTAGGGCCACGCAGCAATCTCGGCAGGCTCATCCGGGTAAGCAGATGTCCATGGGCGGCGATATTCACTTAACACCAGGTGAACCATCTGCTCGCTTGGCAACTTTTCACATAAAAAAAAATTTTACACAATAATTTTTTTGTAATTATTAAGTGTAATTATTATATACAACTAGCTATAATTTCCGCCTGTAATATGGGAACAGATACACTGCTCGTATCATATTATTGGATGAGTCGTAAATAACACTGTGAAACTTAATATATGTAGATAAACTATTGAAAAAATTATCGCTGTAACAAGCTAACCCGTTACGTACTTAACTAAGCGGTTGATATCACTCACCGTATGAAAATCGCGATGTTTTACCTACTTTTGTTTATATTGCATTTTAGTAATGCTTGGCACTATCCATTGTGCTTCCATTACAACAAACATTCTGAAATATCACTTTTACAATGAATATCTACAAATTTTAAGGTTCATATTAAGTGCAGAGATTAGCACTAAAAAAAAATAAACTATATTAACTACTCTGTTAGGTTAAATGTCGTTATATCTTGAATTTTTATTTAAATAAAACCACATGCAAGCCTTGTAAAAACGTGACAATTTATTCAAATTCCATCGACACACGCGAATTATTCCTTTACACCGAAGCGCATATCAAATAAATCCCACCCAAATTTCATTCTAACTGTCGAAACATGTTCCA
Organism: Iphiclides podalirius; assembly: GCA_933534255.1. NCBI lineage: Eukaryota > Metazoa > Arthropoda > Insecta > Lepidoptera > Papilionidae > Iphiclides > Iphiclides podalirius. The sequence continues at coordinate 12,814,058 of OW152830.1, read as the reverse complement.
GATAAGCCGCGTAAAAGTCAAGTGTACTTCAGATGGATTTTTATTGTTTCGAATTTATTGTTAATAGTATTAACAGCGCCGAATTAAGCAAGCGCGGGGCCCGTAGCAATTGCGTGGTTAATCCGTCACTGAGTAGTAGTAGTATAATAGATGGTATGCTTTAATATTTCATACTATTTCATATACTGCTCCACTGTATGGCGAAAATATTTTATCTACACTTCGCCAAAAACAGTTCAAACGATTAAACAGACATAATCCCATATAATTCCGATACTCGTATTGTACGGAAATTAAACTTAATTAAGAAAAAATGATTTTCTACCTCAGTAGTAATACTAGAGTCGTCCAGTACTCACCGCATGTGTAGGTGTGACTGGTGGTGAGGACATAACGGTCACAGATATAGAACTGGAATTTTTGCACTTCAGAAATCGAACTTGCTGGTACAACTCGAACGCTTTACCAAATGCCCAACTTATCCATGTCGGGAACATTTCTTAGTAAACGGTCAATCGATTTACGATAATTGGCTTATAAAAATGTTAAGAATGTATTAAAATATGATTTCCGTTACAGCCACTAGCGGTAAGTTAAATAAAGATGGAGTCTTGCGAAATAATAATAGAAGACGTATACTCTCTGTACTGTACTTTTGCGAGGCCAGGCTAAAAGAATTTTGGGGAACAATTTTACAAGAGGAATTGAAGTGTATTAAACACGATGAGGCATTATGGGGATCATAAAATCATCAATAAATTTGTTCCATCCCTTTCTAATAAAAATTATAAACATTGTCATTTGCATAACAGTCGCAAACATTATTCAATTCAAATAAGGTCGTATTGGACGTGTGTAACAGCATAAATAGCGTTCTAGTTAGCAACAATTGCTTCTAAGATGGATCCTTGCACTATAATGCCTGCGGAGCAATTTGCCAATCGCTGGCACCCATTGCTGCACGACCCTCTACCAACCTTGATGATTAATGAATCATAGCAATTTGCTGTCAACGCACATCATACACGTATAGGCGTATACGTATTTAAAACAAATACTTTGTAATAACTACCCTAATGTAAAGGACCCTTTATAACGTCGAATGATACGCTGAGGACAAGGATATGTGGAAATGAGTCTTGCTCTGCACTTGCATTTCACCTAGTAGCTAGGAGAATTTTTTATACCTAAATAATTTTGTATACTCATAAAATTTTTAAAAAATGGAAAAAATTGAGAACCTAAAAAGAAAAGAAAAAATCTTGGTAGTACGATTAAAAGTTCTTGTACCGTGACATAATGTTAACATTCTTGCGGTACCTTAAGTAATTGTAAATGTTCAACTAAATAGGATAGAAAAGAAAAACAAGTTGACTTTTGGTATAGCAACTTTTATTACTTTGACTTGTATATACACAAAGTATAATAAAGATTTGTAAACAATCTTAAACAATATTTGTTAAATTATACAAGTTAGTGTTTAACATTAGGTTATTACATGATATACGGTTAAATTTTATTCATTATAAGTATTTAAACTATATCTTATTGGCTTTAATCAATGATTCAAAGCATTTCTCAAGGCTTTTATAACCATAGAAAATTATTACTCAATTGTACCAAATCTCTAAAGAAACCTGCTATATTTCAAACTGCTAGTGTAATAAAACTTCACACAAAGCTTGTTATCGAAGGTATTAGACATATGTAGAACAAGGGTAGGCATATAACACAGGATGGGCACAATCAACTAGGCAATCTACTGGTGTAGAACACACTAGCCTACTCTTGTCTACACCAGATAGGACTTGGTTGGCAGAACGAAGCCGGTGAGAAATTCGTAAGACGTTTGTCTAAAGCTATCTCAGTCGACGGTGACCCTGCTGGGCTTGTAGGAGCCGCCCACCGCTCGGTCAACCGCGCATCTACTGAAAAGACCGGAGGCGTGACTACCAGCGCGCATGGCGGTCACCACGTCGTTAGTGCGGCTGCCCGAACGTGTACCGAGGGTCAGGTTGCACTTGCTGACCTCTAAGCCCGGCCTCTCGCACCCGGTAGACCGTCCAAGAGACTTTGACCTCTTCACAGCGAACCTGTCCTTGGGTATTCTGACGTAGATCGGGTTAATGACCCCGGTAAAGGTCGGGTCGCGGTTTATGTTCAGACGCGACTGCACCCGCTGTAAGTAGTCGAGATGGTGCTCGAGCTCCTGTAGACGCTTCGATGGCTCGTGATCTGTGAGCTCGTTTGTCTGGAATGGCGTTCGGCTGTGTTTGGATCTACAGAGGTATCCGGTTGGCTTTCACAACTGGTTGGTACTGAGATAAAGCCAAAGTACCGTCAAGGTAATCACAAACTAATGACGATTATTTAGAGGAAAAACTGATGGCATGATATTGTATTTATTTAGTATACCCCTGACTTCTATTAATGAATTTCTCTGCCCTAAGGTTTCCTGAAAAAGATGGCTGCTTAGGCGATATGGGGGCCTGTAGTCCCCGGTTGTCTTTTAATAATAAATACTGTAATGTCTTTATGTATCAATAAAGTATATTTTACTTTACTTTTATTGTATTGCTGTTTTAATCGCTATATTTCATTCATTAATAATTAAAAAAATTATCAATTTGTTCAGTAAATCGGTTTGTGACATACCGCAACGACTTTTAAAGATTTTCTTTCAAAATTTTTAAATCAATTCTAAATTCGAATATGGTTACATTTTTTACAGAATTTTTTAAATGCTTTAATTCCATTACTTATGTAAATTATATTTTGTCAAAAACACACGTGTTCTAAGTTTTTGTGTACTTATAAGTAGAGGAGAATAATTTCTGTAGTTGTAACCTATAAAAATATGTTATTACTATAATTGTTTCAAAAAATTTTGTTTTGTTGAAAGCCTAACTCGAGGAGAGTTAAGAAGACAAAAGTAGAGCATTGATTTTTTTATTTTTTATTTTTGTAAGAGGTCGGGTAGTAAGGTCCTACGACCAATGCGACCTAGAAAACATTGTAGTCTTCCTTCGAAACCTTTGCCCCCTTACAGTGGGATAACATTAGCCTGTGTTTTAAAGACATTTTACATACATAAATTTCACGTGGACAAACACCCAGAACCGATCTCTGAAAAATATCTCTGTATCACAAAAATAGTAGTCTCGTGTGGGAATCGAACCCACAGCCCCCGTTACCGAAGCCAAAACCTTGGCGACTGTGAGTAGCAGATGAGGATAAGTGTAGTGTTTCAACAGATGTATAGGTAGTATAAAATGTAGCTGAAAAAGATCTGTAAACTCTAACAGTTGTGGTGGGTTTTGGGATAATCTGAGGGGTTCACCTGTCCGCAAGTGTGGCGTCTGGGCAGCGGCGGAGGCTGCGGTGGGGTGTCACAGTCTTCTCGCTGACGGTACCGCGCTTGATATGTACCGACCTCCTCCGGTACCCTACTTCCGAACGACCTTTGTTTAAGATTTTCGACAAAACAGAAGTATAGACTGTAGAAGCTGTGGAGACTATTGACATTTTCTTATGTGAGGAGGCGGCAGTCGAGCTGCCGGTTACCTTGATGTTGAGTGTGATGATGAGTCATAAATATATTAAACAAATTACTCATAATTAATATATAAATTAAAACTAATAAATGTTACTTATAAAAATAAATAGCTACTCAAAATACCAACTACTTATCCAAGTACTTCATTAAATTACCTAAGTGATACATCTTGCTCTCTCCGAATTTATGATTTGTTTTGCACTATGCCCTATAAACAGGGTCCATAAAGAACTATTCTACTAATAACCCTAACACCTTTTGTTACTTAATGGATGTGCAATAAATAAATAAATAAATGATAACCACCGCCCGTAGACATTTGCAACACGGATCTTTTGATAAAGTGTGCCTCGGCTACCTCACTCGCCAGACGGAACGCAGAAGTGCAACACTTCAACTTCACGCCGGTCTTTTGTGAGCTCGTGGTACTTCATCGGACGTTCCTGCGCTTTATGCAACTGCGAGCACAGGTTATACACAACTTACCCATAGAAACTAGAGAACTCTAGAGGTTATGAAAGTAGTCACCTGACTTGCTGTACCTGATATCCTGTTAGTAACCGTTTTCATTAAGTTCGTTTCTCATAAGCCTGCGGAATACGTAACATTCAACTAAATGCATTCCTCGGATAGCTACAGAATCAACAGAGATATTTGAATTTTAATTGGTTGATTTATTTAAAAAATATATAACGATGGATAAAGTAATGAAGATAATAAATATAAAAAAAATAGTAATAAATATGAAGGTGGAATTTATTATAAATACAGTTATATTAATATATAAGAGTGAGTTAGTTAGGTGTTACTCGAGAGGACTGTTGACTCGATATAATTAACTGTATTACTTCCAGTTATAACTGCAAGACGATACGGCTCAAATATGATGTGGAAAATGATCTCGATATTTGTGTTAAATATAATAGTTAACATGATTGAAAATAAATATCCATGAACGATATTTTAAAGATCGAGATCTGAAAGCGATTTTAGAAAGGAAATTTCTTGTTTCACGCGATAACACATTACAAATGAAATACTAATTAAATTTTAATTCCCGACGTTTTCACCTTTGCGGCGTGCATGATCTGTCCCGCCTGTCCCGTGACCATCATTTATACTACTAAGAAAAACTACTACACGTAAAAATGTTTCCTCGCTAGGCGTTTAGGTACATGATTGCGTGTACTGAAACGAATCATGCACGCCCGTGTGGGTAGTTAAAGCGCCCAGTTGGATTATTAATGCCTTTGCTGTAATCTCGCCGAGCGGACCTTTGCCTGCATTATTAATATGACGCAAACGTGAGTGCGAATGTGTTAAGTGTCAAAATTTAAAGCCCCCTAGCGAGGTAACTGCTTGACGGGGTCTTTATTTTCATTAGATGAATACCAAGCATATATATTACTTATGGTTGCAAAGTAAAGTAAAGTAAAGTAACGTAACAGCCTATACATGTCCCACTGCTGGGGCACAGTCCACCACGCGACCCCACTGCGGATAGGCCTTCTAGTGACTTCACATATCCTCGAAGGTTTACGTCATAAATCAGCACTTAAGTGCTAGCACCGGGGATCGAACTCGGGTGAGCGAATTAATAGCGAGTGCCTGGATACTGAGCTGTCACGGCTGATTGTTAAGTGAAACTATTTTAAAGATCTTTTCGTATTTAATTTGATTTGAAATTGCCAACATTTAGAACACTAGAGCGTTCGTGGTCACGGGACAGTTGTTTAACGTGCTAATTTTGGAGTGGCTGGGCTACCGTCAATTATTTTAACACGGAACTATTTTCGCTGTTGCATGAATGAGCAGGTCCGTTGGGGTCAGTACCACGATCTCACAGAAGACCGGTGTGAAGTGGAAGTGTTGTACTTCTGAGTTTCGACTGGTGAGTTAGGTAGCCAGGCGCACTTTATCATGAAACGTTAAATTAAATCACTTTTTTTTTTAATTAAATCGGCTAATTTAACGGCTTGGCTGTTGCAGTTATTGGCTTCAGCGTGACGAGTCGTGGTTTTGATTTCGGTGCGAGAATATTTGTATGTATGAAAAAAACTGTGAATAACTGATTTTGAGATTTATTGATAAATTACTGGAAACCGTCGTATATTCTTATATACGATATATATGAATGTCTCACTACCATGTCGACATTTCTTAAGGTCTCTACAATGGGGCATTGACGAATGAATTTAGCACAGCTCTAAATAATATAGTGGACACCGTTGGAAGCAAACAAAACAAGAGTGACTCAACAAATACCTCTGAAAAGTCAGCAGAAATTCTCAACTCTAGAACGCTGCAGTTTTTCTGTTCCAATTCAGTGAAATCTAGGACGAATTGTGTAGCGGCCAGTCTTTTTTGTCAGATCTTTTGTCAGTACAGTATTTTGTATACCACATTTACTTTCATGGAAGTGGAATTCATAAAGCTAATTGACAGTTGATTCAAGGTTTAAGATCCTAATATTATTGAAAAAAATTAAAATTGTCAATAATATGGCGAAATTTTCCATAATGTTGCCTTATAAATATATTTATATGCGATGGGAAAGTATAATTTTCTTTTTTGTGCAGATTTTTTGAACATTGCACTAGAAATGTTAATTATTCGAATGGATGCACCTTCGTTGCCTATTATGTATAAAAGCCCCGATATAAATAAATGCAATAAAAGAACTAATCACATGATGTCATATTAGAGAACAATAAGATATAAACGCAATAATTATGTACGGCTCCAAAATTCGAAATTTAGTATGTGCGCAGATTTCGATCTGGCCTAAGTCCAGTGAAAATAAAGGGTGAAAAAAATAACGGTTACAATACTCGTTATCCCATGTTGGTGACCGTTTATGACGTTTTTTTTTCACGCAGCAGCTTCTGGTGTTGCACGGGCAAGCTCGTCCGGGGAAGTGCCACGATTTCACACAAGCCAGTGAAAAGAAAGGGTAAAATATCGGGCGTAAAGTGGGAGTGTTATACATTTGTGTTTCAAAAATCGCCGTCCAGAGATTGTGGTACGCATGGTGACACGGCTAGCGGAATGACTTTGAGACTAATCAATCTTGGTCAAAAGTCATTACTAAATTATATACGTATATCCCTTGATTAAAGAACGTTTTCAATTGTGAACTATCAAGCAAATTTAGTGGGCAGTTTATGCTAAGAAACAATGTATATAAAATACGTTGAGATTTTCGTCTCCGAAGACGGGGGCACGATTCCCGTGGCGGGGAGAACTTTTTCGGCCGTTTTCCTGCAAAGTCTAAAGTTTCTGTGCGACTCACCCTGCGGCCCTCTCGCTGCTTCTAGAGCGCGCGGCTCGAGCGAGCCGGTGCAAGGCGAACAGCGCGCCCTCGCTCGAATCGCCGAGGAACGAGCACAACTCCTGGAGCACCTGCAAACAGCCCTGTCGTCTCTACAACCAGACTATGGGCTTCAAGATAACCTCACATCTACTAAATGGAACTATCGCGTTTATTTAAGTCATACTTCTTTTGGTGAGATTGGAAAAAATATGAGATGGTAAATTTTTTACAACGACCCTCAAAAAGCGACATGACGCTGTGTCCGCCATTGTAAGGCTATTGTGCATAAAGTTTTTGAACAAATAAATTTATATATTTAAGCTGCATTTAGAGAGAATACGACGATTGGGACAACAGTTTCCATTTTGAAGTGATTTAAGTGTGTGCATATTATTAAGTTTCGTGCCTGCATTAGTATATCTGAAGAAGAAGAAACGTTTATTCACGGTCTAAACACAATGAATACATACAAAACTTAAAAATAATAAGGTAAACATAACAAAAAAAAAAACAAACAAAATAATAACAGTAAGTGACGGTCTGTGTAGCAGCATAAGACCGTGAAACGGACGGGACTCGGTAAAAATCGAGATGCAGTAACTAAAATGTGTTCTGATCCCGACACCGGTTTTCAGTCCGGCCGGCAGGCAACTGGGACGGCTAGTTACAAAATATTTTAGGTTAGATAAATATAAATTCGCAACAATTCCCAAGGAAGTTTGACGTCAGGCGAGCCGGTCGTGAAAATAAAGCCAATAACTGAAATAGCAACATGTCTCCGAAAATAAACGACGGACATGTTGTGGCGACTCCACCTAGTGGGAGATAAGGGCAGCATGAAGAAGACACATATTTAAGCGCGGAGCGATAGCGGCGTCTCACCGTGAAGCGGGCGCGTTGCAGCAGCGCCGGCACCAGGTCCCCCAGCGCCGCGTGCAGGGCTCCAGCGGCGCTCCGCCCCGCCAGGAAGTTGGCGGGCGCCGTCTGGCTCAGCAGCCACTCGTCCGCTCCGGACCACGACTCCTCCGCCTCCGATGCGCCGGACTCTTCCACTGCGCAGTATCGGGATGGACCATCATCCTCCGAAGGTTTGTTTCATGTGAAAAGTTGCCAAGCGAGCAGACGGCAAGCAGCTAACGCGCTTACCGTCAACGGCTGCATCGGCACTTACCGTCAGGTGGGATGGCAGTCAAGTGCTGGCAAGTTCAAAATAATAAAGAAAGTCCGTTCACCTGATGTTAAGTGAACACCGCCGCCCATTGATATCTGCGTTGACAACCTTTTGAAAATTGGACTCCGGCTACCTCACTCACCAGACGAAAGGCGAAAGTTTTGTACTTCCACTTTACGCCGGTCTTATGTGAGGTCATGGTACTCACCCGGTCGAACCTGCCCATTCGTGCAACAGCCGAGGCTGCTGCGTGGCCCTACCACCGTTAAAGTTTGATAAAAGAGCCGCTTGATTGTATGCTACTACCCCCTATTGGTTCAGCGCTTCAAAAGTATTTTAGGTAAACTGCTGTACGACCCCACCATGAAAAAGTTGTACTACGAACATGACGTAAATACGCAGTATGTTTCATTACGAATTGTAAAAGTATGAGCCTACACATGTCCCACTGCTGGGCAAAGATATCCTCTGTACAGAGGGTATCAGAACATAGTCCACCACGCAGGCCCACTGGGGATTGGCGGTTATTATTTCGAAAATATGCAGATTTCCTCACAATGTTTTCCTTCACCGCTGAGCACGTGATAATTCAGCACTTGAAATTAACAACTTATTAATTAACGAAACCGGGAATCGAACTCAGGTTGCTCGAATACCTTTAATTGGTACAAAATGATAAAAAATGTGTTCTGTTATTGGCCTACGTACCAGTGGACCAAAACAGGCTGAAGTGATCACGATGTTCAGTTCAACCGTCATCAACCTATTTTTATCACAATATGACTAGTTCCATGAGTAAAGAGATAAAACTTGGCGACCCGAATGGCATAGTAGGTAGTGTACCTGCCTCCTGCGCCAGAGGGTGTGGGTTCGATCCCCACTACTGGAACAATATGTGAACATGGTGTTTTTCCAGTGTCTGGATGTTTATATATGTATAATATGTATTTATTTACACAAGAAAAGTATATCTAAGTATGTTTATCAGTTTTCTAGTACCCATAGTAAAAGCTTTGCTTGGTTTGGGACTGGAAAATGTCGTGTAAAAATGTGTCCTAAAAATATTTATTATTATTAAAAACTGTTCTATTGTGGAGCTGGGTCGTTCAGAAATGTACGCCAACAGTTTCGTACTAAAACCTTATTCAACGAAAGTTTATGGAATTCTTTAGTAACTTCATCAAGAGATACAAATAAATTCGAACAGTACAAGTTGAAATGTTGCCTAAATTTATAAAGCCATCCACTGAATATTAACATGACAGCGGCGTATCAAGAACATAGAGCAGAAAAATGGTTCGGTCGTGTATCAATTTCATATTCGTGCTTCAACCATTAATATCAATCTGCAATATGGCACATGACAACGCGTATTATTCTTTTACTGAGTTTCGTGGCGTCATGGTGACACTTTATACGAAAAACAATTGTAGAATTTAATAGTATCGAAGGATTATCGATAGGAATTTAGTAGAATCTTAACTAAATTCATAAATTAACTATCTGATAACAAATTTAAAAATCAATATGAAAGTGGAAAAGAGCCAATGTAGAAGAAAGGTGATAAAGGGAGATATTTTGGTGTGACCTTGACCTAGAAGAAATTTCAATAAACATTTGAAGATATAATTATGTAAACTAGCTAACAGAATTTGGGCATACGCTAGATAGATATTATGGTAGAGGAATTCGTTAAACATGTAAATTTAAATTAATGATAGTTGCTGAATGTACTGAAATATTAAAAAGTAAGACTATAGAAAACTGAAAGATGTACAACTAATAAAGTAAACGGGATATAAAATAAAGTGAAAATGTATCAAATAACACTACATAGATTCTCTATTATAGACGATTATAGTATGAGAGTTGATTTAGAAGGTTACCAGTATATGTGTATGGACGATTAATAGTATGAGAGTTAAATTAGAAAGTTAATAGTAAAAGAGTATAGATGTTTAATAGTATGGAAGTTAAATTATTTAGGTTGCCTATAAAAACTCTGAATAGGTGAGAGGTCGTTAACGTGATTTGTTATTTCCGTGATCTTAGTTATGATTATTTTTCTACCTCCAAGAAAATATTGTGTGCAGAGATTTTTTTTACTTTATAAATTTTATTTTAAAAATAAATTCCTATTGGATAATTTTAGACTACATATATATATATATATATAAAACAGTTAAGATTGCTTTAAAAAAAGTAATAAAACGAGAGAAAGGAATAACGAATAAAAATGTCCCGAGAACTCCCATATCAGGGAAAAAAAACAAAACAAAGAAAAATCCCAGGAAAGAAAAATGCTGTGTCCGAGAGTAAAGATTACAAATGATTAGTTCACATCATGGTGATCATCGTCCATAGACAACAGCAAAGGGGTTTCAGCCACTATACTGGCCGGTAATTAATAATCTAACGGCTGGTGGTATGAATGTCAGTCTACTTTACCCACCGTACAGCGCATCCCTGACTCCGTTGATGAAGTCCAGTGTCTCCAAGATACTCGGCCTGGACAGAGCCTTGCTCTTCCTCAGTGTGGAGCTGGCGGAGCGCGGGCGCCTCTTCATCTCCTTGATGCTCTCCACCGGCTCCGTGTACACCAAACTCTTCAAGGTGTGGTACTTCCGCCTGAGCGTCTTCGCGTCCGACCGATCGGTGATGGAGATCTCTGGGAACCCGTACGAAGAGGCGGATCTGTCTGCGCGCGACCTCCTCACCCTCGATGCCGAGTCGAGGGTGGACGCGTCTTGGGCGCCAGCCGGAATGATGTCCGGCTTGGCGCTGCTCCTCCAGAAGTGTCCGGACTTCACGCTGTTCAGAATCTCCTCTGAGCTCTCGTGTCGTTTTATGTGTCGAGGCCTTGAGCTGCGTTGGAAATGAAGTATCTGCTACGATCTTACTTAGATATTCATAGAAACAAATTCTATAGGTATAAACGTAATATTAATAAAATTTAACCAAGGCGTAGTGGATAGTGAAACCAGAGGGTGGGTTCGATCCCCACAACTGGAAAAAAATTGTGTGAATGAAATAGCGTTTTTCTGGATTCTGGTTTTGACTATATATACATTATTTATTTATTTAAAAAACAGAAACATGTTTAAGTGTTTTTGTCAGTTACCTAGCACCCATAGTACAAGATTTGTTGATTTGGGACTAGATAACGTTGTGAAATAATATGTCCCGAAAATATTTATTTCTGAAATATTTATTTAAAATATTTAATTCAACATTACGCCGTACAAGTTCGTGTCAATGTCAATTCACGTGTTTATAAATCCAGACCAGTCGAAAGGATAACCGACAAGAAACTCTACCAGTCAAATAGACTTTCTCGGTGAATATTGTAATTTTATAGAAAAATTAAAATTTGTACAATGAAATATATTTAACCTGTAAATCAATTTCTGTATGAATTTTATATTATCCGATATTTAAAGAAAATTGGTGCTCTTACAAAAAAAGGAATAGATTAAATTTTAATAAACAGGCACCGACATCTTGCTCGTAATTCACAAATTGGACGCTTCCAAGCGATGACAAGGAATTTCACGCGACGGGGGGAGGGTACACGAAAATCATTTTTCCAGTCGCCACCTCACATCCGCCGCGCCATTTTCCAATCATAAATAGTAATTTATTTATTATAATCTGCAGCCGCCGGAGAATGGATTCGCAGGCGGAATTATTCATGAGGCAAGCGATGGGTACGCCAGCCGTTAGGGCGTAGACACACAGCTGAAACGACCGTGCCTCTAACTCGTCATCAAATAGTTACTTATCAGATTCAGTACTAAGTACTTCGGTGTTGTACTTAATTATATGGATTTACGTTTCATACAATAGTTTCGGGCCTAAACAATTTCGACTTTGTAAAGTTTGTTCTGATTGCAGACTTTAATTAAAGTGGGCCCCGGCTACAACACACACCAGACGAATTTCAGCAGTGTAACACTTGTACTTTACGCCGGGCATCAGTGAGGTCGTGGTGATTACCCGGACCTGCCCATTCGTGCAACAGCGAACACTGTGTGGCCCTACCACAGTAGGTAGCAACTGAAACGCAAGCAGTCGATGGACGAGGCTGTCACCGCTCCTAAGTACGTACTCACCCCCGGTCGGCGAGCAGGGCGTGGTGGAAGGCGCCCACCACGCACCTGGTGGCCAGCCGCAGCTTGGCGTCGGCCTTGTCGCGGCCGCTGAGCGCGAGCCGCCTGGCCGCCTGGTGGGCGCCGAGCCCGACGGGGTAGGACACCGCCAGGCCCTCCCCCGTCGGGAACACCAGGCGGAACTCTGGACACCGGGTGGTAGTGTTGTGTGAGAAGGTGACGAGCGAGCCTATTCTTCATCAAATACTTATCAGATTCAGTACTAAGTACTTCCTTGTGATATATAATTATATGGATGTATGTTTCATAAAATAGTTACGGGCCTCAGACATTTTGACTTGCTAAGTTTCTTCTGATTCAAGACCCATAAAATATTTTCCGTGGGCAAAGTTGTTGTTGTTAACGGCGATTATCACTCAACCGATGTTGAGTGATAATCGCCGCCCATGGACATTTGCAACACCCGTAGGGTTGCAGATGCGTTGCCACCTTTTAATATAAAGCTGCCTCAATCACGCAACGCAGATGTATAATGCTTCTTCTTCACGCCGATCTTCTGTGAGGTAGTGGTACTAACCCGAAAAAACCTGCCCATTCGTGCAACAGCTGAAGCTGTTGCGTAACCCTACCACAGTTGCCTCAAGGCGAATAAATTATTAATTGTACGGAGGTAAGCGATTGATGACTCCGTGGCACTGACGAGATATTGGCTTCGTCGCTAGGTGTTGTGGGTTCGATTCCCACACGATACAACTATTTGTGCGGCTTACGGATGATTGTGTCGGATTTTGGCGTTTGTCCACGTGAAATTTGTCTCAGTGATCTCTACAGTGAGGGCAACTTTTTTTAATAAAATATAAAACTGAAGCAACAGTGTTATTGTTTACGTTCGTTCTGTTACGATTTTAATACAACTGCATTTGGAATTGCATCGCACTTTTTTTTTTCATAAGCCCGACATTTAGGAAGCTCCCTTCCACGGTTGCAGGTACGCCGGGAAAGAGACGCCATAGATACTGAACTGGTTCACTCAAACTCGCGCAAATATAAGACACACACAAAAGTAACAGCCTGTACAAGTCCCAATACTGGGTAAAGGCCACCTCTCTAGGATATCAGGACATTGTCCACCACGCGACCCCACTGCGATTGGCAGACTTCATTTATCTTCGAAACATTTTCATTGCTATCGTTTCGAATTTGCCCCTGATAAGTTTATATTTTTAAAAAGGATCTACTGTTTGAAACTTAAACTCTAACTAAAACTCCGTAACTTCTCCCTCTCGTAAGCTATTTAATTCCGAAAGCCGAGTAGCCATCACAGAGTTTAGATACGATCGTCCGTTGGAAACTTGTTAGGATCCAAAGACTTGGCACCGTAGAAGTGACACTTCGGGATGGAACTATGCAAGAAGCGCAGAAAATATTCATTAGATCCTTTTTTGTTATTGTATATGTATATATGCGTCCAACGTTGGGAATACTTTGATAATTTTTATTTTAATGATAATTAAAAAAAAAAAACGTTGATAATTTGAACTATCTATACAAATTCTGTCACGCCTACTATCAAATCCCCAATACTGAGGAAAATTACTGGCACTTAAAATCGGCCATTTAAGACACAGTTAATGTTGAGTATTTAACTTTTTTACCTATATATTTTTTGTATGACAAACTATCTTAAAACGCTTACACGATACTGTGTTAGGGCCACGCAAGCTTTTGCTTTCTGCTGTTGCAAGAATGGGCAGGCTCGTCCGGGGAAGGACCACGACCCCACAGAGCACCGGCGTGAAGTGGAAGTAAACTTTCGCGTTTCATCTAGTGAGTGAGGTAACTGTTGCGCACTTCTTTAAAGGTTGCGAATACCTCTGTAAGCCATCAGTTGTTGTAGGTATCCATGGTCGGTGGCAGGCACTTAACATTAGGAACCAAACTTAACGAACCTTACGATGACTCCTGGCGCATTTGCCAAGGAATTGGCTACGGCGTCGGGAGTCGTGGGTTCGATTCCCACACGGGACAACTATTTGTGCGACCCACAGATAGTTGTTTCGAATCTGGGTGTTTGTCCATGTGGAATTTATGTTTGTAAAGCGTCCTTACAACACAGGATAATGTTATCCTAAAGTGAGGGCAGTGTTTTTTACAAAAAAAAAACCGCCTGCTCGCTTGACAACTTATCACAAATAAAAATAAAAATTAGCGAAATACAACACTCGACTAAAAAAATGACGTATGTAGTAACGTGTCAATCTACGGTTCCTGAACAGGCATTGCTGACCATTAGGCCTTGATCCCGCCAGCGGAATGGGCCGACTTCTCCGTGAGCTCTAGCTAAACTGGCCGATTAAGTCAACGTCACCGCCAGGGCCGTGTTGAAATTTCGATCCTCTCAGATTCGATTCGGGCTTGGCGCAGTAAAGTTCGTCAAACGCAAGTTAGTTTTGCACATTTGGCGTATTTTTTGTGTTGCGCCAGTGGGAAGCATTAATTTTTATAGCACAAATTCGACTGCTATAATTTGGTGCTTTTTAGAGTTCCGTATCCAAAGGGTAAAACGGAACCCTATTTTTACAGATGATGTATTTGTGTTGCCGCTGTAACAACAAATACTTTCAATTTCGATGACTACGTGGCGCAGTCGCCAAAGTCCGTGGGGTCGTAGGTTCGATTCCCACACGGGACAACTATTTGTGTACCCCACAGATAGATGTTCCGCATCTGGGTGTTTGCCCGCGTGAAAATGTTTGTATAAATGTACTTACAACACAGGATAATGTTATCCCAAAGTAAGGGCAATGTTAAAAAAACTGAATAGATAAATATTTAAGTGAGGCTCCTATACAACAGACGTGTTTTTTTGCCGTTTTTGGTTCGTTCAAGTAAGGGACGAGATGAAACTTCAGAACGTCACGTGAGGAAATATCAATGGAATTACGTATAACTGAATTGAGGCTCGCATATTTTCTAATTGTAGCCCATATTATACAGTTTCAAGTGTGTCTTAGTAACCCCAAGTGTATGACACAGATGAGAGAGAAGATAAGTTAAATGAAAGATACTATGCGTTTTAATTTAAGATAGTAAAATTGTACGGAGAGAAAGATCTACGCCGGGAAACCGTTCTACTCATCGACTAATTGTAATACCAATAGCAAAGTAAAGATAATCAACCCTCAAACACATCAAATGCACCCAGTGGCGAATTTGCCCTAAGGCCCAATAGGCCTAGGGCGGCCACATATTAAGGGCGGCTAATCGTGACAAAAAAATTCACTGATGATAACAAGATATATGACGGGCTTTGAGGAAGGGGCGGCTGAAACTTACTACATGGGCTGGGGTCAATGGCGGCCAAGATTGCAGCGAAGAATATCCAAAAAGACAGTCAAAACACATTGTACACATAATATAGACGCGACCATTATAATATAGAAATACTAGCTGCTGCCCGCGACTACGTCTGCGTAGAGGGGTGAAAATTTAGGGTTGTATGTATTTTTGTATGCTGTGTCATAAAAAAATAAAAACAAAAAATTTTGCCCTTAACATTTAGGGGGATGAAAAATAGATGTTGGCCGATTCTCCACCCTGGCCGACAATCACGCTAAGGATCACAAAAATCGGTCGAGCCGTTTCGGAGGAGTTCAAGTTCGAACCCCGTGACACGAGAATTTAATATATTAGAAGACAAGTTGATCAGAGTCCCACTCACCGACATGCCGGAACCTGTCCACGAAGTCGACCATTGCCTTCGCCCAGGCCAGCTTCTTGGCGGCCTCCAGCAGGCCCAGGCACGGCTCCACATCGCCCCTGTGCACCGCCGCGCAGTACACCCCCAGACCCTGGTACTCCGCCACGCACCGGCGGCCCTCGAACTCCTCGAGGAACCAGCAGTTCTCCAGCGAGGCGAGGAACATCGCGTCCAGGTAGGGACCGAGGACCGGGCCTAGGTGCTTCTTATCCTCCTTCGCCGCCCGCCCCAGCCAGCGGAGGACGTTCCTCATCAGCTCCACGCCGTCGGCCAAGTCCCGCTCCCGAAGCTCGGGGTCCCGCCGCGCCGCGTCTATCAGACAGGCCGAGGAGGCGTCGTAGTAGTCCCTCAGTCTCTTCCACTTCTTCGACCTAAGTGGATTATGCGAAAAGAATATTATCTATAAAAGAAAAAAAATTAACAGCCTCGAGTGTATTGAATTAAAAGCGAGCGCTCGGGCAGCGAGCTATCACGCTATTATTAATACCATTGAAATGGATAATCTAAAGATCGTCGATATATGAGTAATAATATTTTCACTTATTAAAATACTTAGTGAAATGATGTCTCAAATAACGTTAAACTTCAGTTCTCGAGAAAATCATGACGTACACGACACACAGAGTAAAAAGTCCAGCATTACCTGTACATCGCCAGGTCAAGGTCGAACTGACCGCCTGGAGCACCCTGCGGGGCCTCCAAGTGCAGCTCCCTCGCCTGGTCCAGGGCTACTGCCATCACGTGCACCAATCGCTCAACCCCATCCTGTGCCCACGCCGCCCCAGCTTTCTGCTCCTCCTAACACGCTTGCTTACTCGTCATCGTCATCAGCTTAGCATATAATTTGACTGGTTTGAGATTTAAACGTAAAGGGGTAACGACACTGTAATGTTGTGCTCTTCGCGCAGTTGAACAGTTCGGTTGTGAATTAATAAAACTATTATAATATTTTCGTTTTGAAAATCGCGACATGAGAAAAGAAAATTTAAATGAATCATAAATTTAAGAAGAGCAAATGCGACATTTCTCGTTACTAACATTCATCGTAAAATTTCATTTGTAAGGTGTTTCATACTGTAAAGTATGCACACTAGATGGCGCAAAGCATCAATATAAATATAAAAATGATATGGTGTCGCGGGACACCAGATAGGAACGAAGTTCCTTCGGCTAATGTAGAATCGACACAAATTGCAAAAACAATCGTGCTCAACTTTATGTAGGTTTTCTTGATTTTTTCTCTTGAATTCTGCTGATTAGTTTTTATTTAAGTACAAGAAAGTATTTAGGAAATTCAGTATTTTAGGAAATAATAAATTACTTAAAATAAAATTCCACGCACTTTTTCTTACGGTTTTACTATCACATTTTTTTCAGTTAGATCGCGCAGCAAAATCCCTATCCCCTCCAAGCCTGCCGTAAGGAACTTCGTTCCAAAAGAAAAGTGGAAAAATGTCTATATTTTCGCACCGTGAGGTTACCGGAATCAAACGAGTAATTTAGAAGACCCTGGTTCAAATCCAAGTTAAAAAGAAAGTTTTAATCCAACTATCTAAAAAAATTCCATTATCTGCTGTGTAATCACGATAAATCTACACTTTACATCAATAATTCATCGCAAAATTTTACCAGGGCTGAAGTCTACTCTCTCGAATGCAAGTTAAAAAGAAATTTTTAAAGCAATTATCTAAAAAAATCCATTATAATCACGATAAATCTACTTTACATCAGACAATTTATCGCAAAATTTTACCAGGACCGAAGTCTACTTTCTCAAATCCAAGTTAAGAAAAAAGTTTTATTCCAATTATCTAAAAAAATCCATTATAATCTGATATATCTACACTTTACATCAGACAAGTCATCGCAAAATTTTATTTTTTAGACTGAAATCTACTCTCGATACGTTGTAAAGTTCTTGATGACTCCCAGGCGCAGTTGTCAGGGTATTGGCTCCGGCGCCGAGGATCGTGGGTTCGATTCCAACGGGACAAGTATTTGTGCGACCCACAGATAATTGTTTGTCCACATGAAATTTATGTTCGTGAACCTTACAACACAGGACAATGTTGCAGTACGAGCTACAAAAAAACGTACTCACATCCACCGTCATGTTCTTGCAGCTCATCAGCTCGTTGGCCACGCGGCCGAGGTAGCGCAGCTGCCGGCCGCTGTAGTTGTGCGGCGCGAGTGCCCTCGCCTCCCTGTTCAGGCTCTCCCAGCGGTGGAACAGAGCCGTCTCCAGCAGCTCCGAGGGTGCACGGGGGATTTCGTCGCCCCCTGGAACGGGAATTATTCCCCAATGAGGGGAAATAGCACCCATCTTTTAGGAGGAGCCCAAAATCAACTCGCTCGATAAACTTTTTTAAATTTATGTACAGCTCATATTTCTACACCCTCTATCGGATAGTGCTGATATAACAGTAGATGCGCCAAGCATTGCTTGAATTGCGAAAAAAATTAATTAGATAAAAGACTGTCAGATTTTCGTCCGTGTGGGAATCAGCCGTTAAGCTTAGTGGTTAAAGTGTCTGGGCGCGAATCCAGAAGAGGTGAGTTCGATTCCCACAGCGGCGACAATCATTTCATACTTTTCCTACAAGTTTTAATGCTTAATCTTAAGTGCAGAGATCATCACTATAAAAAAAACTTTAAACTCATTGATAATTTGTATTTTGTCTACGATTTTATAATGTTTACGATTCTCGCAGAGGCGAAAAACTTTTCGTCCATTTTTATACAAATTACAACGCTTCAATAATCAGATTGATAACATTTGCAGATCTTCATGCGTGTTTGACTTTATGTTCAGGAATTGTAAGTTGAAATAAAAAAAAAATAGTATCCTAGTTATTTTTTTTTTTTTTTTTTATGCGAAAAGTTGTCAAACGAGCAGACGGTTCACCTGATGTTAAGTGAATACCGCCGCCCATGGACATCTGCTACACTCGAGGGTTACAGATGCGTTGACAACCTTTTGAAAATTGGTTAAAAGTAAACTGGACTATGGCACGGTAACCTGGAACCCCTGCTACCGATATCCAAATGAACTAAAATCGAATAGAAACTGTCAAAAAATCACACAATTCTTTTTTGGATCCAAAAATAGATCCCTCCAGTAACGAATCAAAACATTTAAGTTTGCTCCTTGACAGAGGTAAGCTCTTTGTAAACTTATTTACGAGACTTTAAATGTATTCAATTTTGTTATGCGCGTTCTTATTGCTGGATATACAGCGTGTCTTTACCATCGCGACAATAAATGAACACACATATAGAGGATAACTTTTTAAAACTGTATTAAAGATTTACATTCTTTAAACATCAATATTTAACGTGTTATCAAATTTTCCAAAACAAAGAATTTTAGGACATCCTTACGTATAAAACTTTAATGTAAAGTTCATTTGTAAAGGTCACAAAGCATATGAATGGGTTGAATGTATTTAAAAGAGACAAAACATACAGTTAGAAGGAGAGCTTGTAATGCGGCGCTGTGGCAACGAATGAAAAAGTCTTTGAATGTATGAGTCAGTCAGATGTATGTATGTATAGGATGTTACAAATTTTGTTTCTTTTTTACTTAATTAGTTTGTTTGAAAAATGTTTTTTTTAATTATGGATTTTTTTAACATTAATATTTTTTATGATTATTGGCAAATAGCGTTAGACATGTGTTCATTTTTTGTCGCGGTGGTAAAGTCACGCTGTATTAAATAACAGAGTCCGAATTACGAATACAGCTAATAAACGCCGTTCTTAATTTAACTACTACTAAATGATACTATCATGTATGGGGTCTTAGTTTAAAAGGATGCTCATGACTTTATCAGCCTGTATATTACATTCACACTTGAGGATCCTCTTGAACTCAAATATCCTATATTATTTGCTAAGCCTGACCGACTTGACGGAATGACATCATGCAAGCGACTGTCGCGCCCCTCAACAAGCGGGTGTCGTGCTAAACACTGCAACGAGGCCATGGCCTGCCACCCACCAGCTGGGCAGCGCTGTTGCAGGCTCAGCAGGCAGCGGCGGAGGCAGGCGGCGTCGGAGCCCCAGTCGGCGGCCGCAGCGCCCCTCCGCGCCACGCACTCGCGCCCCGCCGGGAACACTAGCCCCGCCGCCCCGCCCCTCTCGCACACGCGCACCAACCTACGCCCATTGCAGCTTGGCAGGTGCCAATGTCGCACTCAGCGGCTCACCTAGCCTTGGTCAAGTCGAAGTCTCCTTCGGCGCCAATTAATTTGAAAACCGATTCACTCTGTCGGCATTGTATATGCCTTCATGTATTCTACTAGGTTGCCTTAACTTTACTTTCGCTCTGGAAAATTACTTTAAAACCAGTGTATCGACAAGCCTCGGTCTCGAAGTGGTCTTCACTTCTGCTTGTGACAATTAATTTGAAACTGATTCACTCCTATTGTCTATGTGTCCCAAATTCAACGATAAAAATACACCACAAGGTGGAACTGCTCATGACTACTCCAGAAAAAATTTAGAAAAAAAAAACCTTTTTTGAAATTACAAAAAAAATATGAAAGTTTATGAAAATCAACACCCATAATGGTATTTGTTACTATTGTGATCACAATTTTTCAAATATTTCCGATCTTTTGTTTGTAACAGCAAACTACATCACTCCTTTCTATCGCAATTCTTAAAAGTATCAGACTACGTTCAGTTTTTACATAAAAAATCATCAAAATTGATGTTTTCCCTAAAGTTTTGCATGATTTCAACTTTCAGTCCACTTTCACTCATCGTGGTGTAAAAAAAAGGCAATTTAAATAATTTAAAAAGGTTTTTTAAAAAAATTCTACAACTATTCAATATTCTAAAATAATATAAGTAATACTAATTTAGGAAAACTAGCCACAAACAAATGATGAAGTAGTCTAAAGCAGAAACAAAACTGCAGGAAGAACGTCTATAAACCGGGGAAGAAGGGTCTCACGAGTGAAGAATGTTGTTTTGAGGATGATGATGAGACGATGAAGTACACTAAAGCAGAAACAAAACTGCAAGAAGAACGTCGGTAAAGCGGGAAAGAGGGTCTCATGAGTGGAGAATGTTATGTTTTAATTAAGTATATCGTAAGACGATGTAACGGAGAAATGTACTCACGAGTCCAGGATGAGGAGGAGATGGTGAGCGGCGAAGGCGGCTCGCAGGGCTGCCGGCCGGGCGACGGTCACCAGCCGCCGTTGCAGCTGGCACCAAACCACGTACCGGCTTAGCAGCAGCGGACAGCCCTGGACAACCGCACTCTGCTACTGCCACCGTACTTTAGTTTAACGTAAGAAAAGTCATAGTAATAAGAGGACTTAACTCACGTTAAAACGGTGTACGCACCGACTGGTTTCGGACTCTATGATCTTAAATGGAGATTAAAAATGACTGGTTTAAGCTATTTGCGGCATTTTCTATTCTTTACTTACACTAATTACTTATAATAATACTAGCGACCCGCCCCGGCTTCGCGCGGGTGCAGTGAAATATACATATAAACCTTCCTCTTGAATCACTCTATCTAGTAAAAAAACCGCATCAAGATCCGTTGCGTAGTTTTAAAGCATACATAGGGACAGACAGACAGCGGGAGCGACTTTATTTTATACTATGTACTGATGAAGATATATAACTGAAACAGACCTGATATACGCCATCGCGCATATTGTCGATGAGGGAGTTGAGGGCGCCTGCCACCCGTGCCACGGCGGACTGATCGGAGAAGTGGGTGTCCAAGGTGGCTTCGAGCGAGGGCTGCCACAGCTGCCACAGGACGCCTCGTTCGCCGGACGTGGTAGGGGATGGGGGCCCTATCGCCACGGCGTAGTAGCCCTTTAAAGACAAATGGGATGGTACTGTAATGTTTTGTTAAAGATAATATTTCCGCCTGTCGTAACTAAACCAAAGATTATCTTTATGGTTTTGATTTCCACTGATCATTGCTTGTATATAAGACGTGTTTCGTTATTGGAAATTAACATCACCAGATAAAAACCAACATGGCGCATGCTAATGTTCGTGCTAACTCGTTGTCAGCTTCTTGATATGAAGATTATTGTTTAGAGGGAAGAAAAAGAGGGGATTAATTTTGTTATTGAATACTATTTGTAAATGGGGGTTTCGCTAACGGCTACCACTAACTCACCCCCTGGGCGGCGGTGTAGTGCAGCAGGGCCATGGGGTGGGTCATGGGCACCCTGGTGGTGTAGGCGTGGGCGCTGCAGCCCCCCACCCTGGCGCCCAGCACCAGCTTCGCCTCCGCCTCGCCCGCCCCCACGCGCACCATCACCCACGCCGCCCCCTCCACTATGGCCAAGCGACGCTCGGGGCTCGACTGTTGGGAGGCTGTGAGGCACCACCACCATTTTTAGAGTTCCGTACCCAAAGGGAAACACGGGACCCTAAGACTCAAAAGAAAAAAACCGGTCAAGTGCGAGTCGCACTCGCGCACAAAGGCCTCCATGCTACAGTCATCACCAAAATCAATCAATCAAAAAATCGTGGGTGAGAGCAAATGAGAGCACTACTTATATATTTTTTTAATCCATATTCCGCCCCAACCGACTAGCTAACGACTAGACTAAATCACTGTGCAATCCGAAGACTGAATATCAAATCGCCTCAGTGCATAAGGACGCGGCGCGGGGCCAAGTTTACAACTTACATAATAAAATGTCGCTAGAGCACTAACTTCGGCCGCCGCATCTGAATCTTGTTAGAATATTGTTTCCGCTATGGATATTGGAGTTTGAGTTACCAGCGTCGTTTCCTATCCTTTGTCATGACAATGTAAGGCTGACATTGTCTTCTGATTTTATCCCAATTGTAATGGAAACCGTGCAATCTTCTGATTGGTTTATTTTCTGGGATTTTTTTTAATAATTACCACATTAAAACATGTAGAAAAAGTACGAAAAGATTGTCGCCGCTGTGGGAATCGAACCCACGTCTTCAGCATTCGCGGCCTGACGCCCTAACCACTGAGCTAAACGGCTGATAGCCAGAGGGACGAAAATCTTAACGCCTTCTTTCTACATTATTATTTAGCATTTGAAGCAATGCTTGGCGCATCTATTGTTATATCCTTCCCAGCATACAAACAATTTCGAATATCGTTTTACAACGATAATTCGAACGAGATATGTCGCCATTGCTTTTTATAAATTTTAAAGTTTTTTTTATAGTGCTAATATAATATTTTTCTACATGTTTTAATGTTCAATCTTAAGTGCAGAGATTAGCACTATAAAAAACTTTAAAATTTAATTACCACATTACCTACTTCGTTAAAAGGTGGTAACGCATCTGTATCGGTTAATATATCTACGGGTGATAATGTTATCTACGGGTTAAATGAAACTACTTTACGGATTTTATCGCGTTTTTTATTTTAATTTTAAATTCCCGACGTTTCGGACCCTTTCCAGCGTTCATGGTCACGGGACAGACTGTCGATTTAATATGTATAATATTCGCGTAAAATCAAGAAAACAATATTATCTACGGGTGTTACAAATGTCAATGGGCGGCGGTTACCGCTTAGCATCAGGTGAACCGCCAGTTCATTTGCTACCTTCGCACATAAAATAGTACAACACGAATAATAATAACGTTATAGGTACAATATATATTGATTTTTAATAATACTATAGATATAGGCGGAAAGAGACAGAAAGCGATCCAGACTTTGTGGTGAACAAGAGTCACACCATAAGACTGATCGAATACATTATCTAGAGCAAAGAACGTCCCGCAATTAAACCTCGACCGACTACATTACCGCGTCCCAAAGGGCACCGTACACCTCAACCTGCAGTAAGCGCGCAATGTACTCGCCGCGAGCGCTCCTCGCCTTACCGCGCTGCAGGTAGCAGTAGCGCAGCGGGCGCGCCCTCGCCGCCGCCCTTGCGCACTGCACCCGCGACCCGCCCCCGCCGCGCGCGCGCCCGCTCCGCGCCAGCAGCTGCACCCACCGCTCCACCACCTTGTCCCTGCGCCCCCGGAACGTTCATTCGATCGTTCGTTCGATCACTCATTCGATCGCTACCCCCTTGTCCCTGCACCCCCTAACCTTTCATTCAAATATCGAACGACCATACATTCAGCTACTATCCCCTGGTCCCTGTGCCCCCAAATCGTTCAATCGTTAGTTCACTCATTCAGTCGCTACCGCTTTCTTTGTATCTGGACCCCGCAAACCATTATTCAATCACCCAAATCATTCTTTCAATCATTCGTTCAAACACTCATTCAGTCACTACCACCTTGTACCTGCGTACCCAAACCATTCATTTAAATATCATAAGACCATACATTCAGTCACTACCACCTTGTACCTGCGTACCCAAACCATTCATTCAAATATCATAAGACCATACATTCAGTCACTACCACCTCGTCACTGCGCACTCAAATCATTCATTCAAATATCGTACAACTATACATTCAGCCACTACCACCTTTTGACTGCCCCCCAAACCATTCATTCAATCATTCGTTCGATCACTCAGTCATTACCATCTTTTCAATGCACTCCCACACGGTTCGAGACAAATTTATAATTATACCATCCAAATGTGGCGATAAATAACCTGCAGAGGTAACCAGCCGGCGTCAAGAACTCAGCCCATTTGTCGGCCTCCCGCCCAGTCAGTCTGACCTTCCCGTAGCCTAGGGGCCCGTTCTGCAGACGGCACTCCTCGCTCTCACCATTCAGGGTCGGCAGAGAGTCCAGTGTCACGATGTACTCTAGTGAGCGGGAGCGCATCTGAAAGAAATTGTATTATCATCACAGCATCGCCCGCGCAACGTCCTCATCGACCCGGTCGAGGATGGGGACTTAAGTACGTCGAACCCACCGTAGGGGTCCCGTCACACTCAGTTACCATCAAAAAACACCATAGTTCGTCCTCGCCTTCGACTAGCGCGAAACCAACACAACGAGTACACTAGGCACACTCGCGTTCCAGGGCGGTTCTCACCGCCCGCAGCCACCGACTAAACAAGCACGGTCAACGGCCATCGGGGTCACGGTCCGCACCGAACCTAGATGGCCCGCAGGCGACATGTCACAACTAACGCACGCATGAGTACATTCGCGGCCCTACCCACTGAGGAGGGTCTCAAACCCGTGGGCTCTAGCTAGCCCACCGGTTCTGCGTTCGATGAAGCTTTAATAGTCTAAGGACTGAAAGCGTAACATCCGTTACACAAAAAAAATATCATCATCAACATTTCACCCTGCTGAACAAAGCCCTACCCACAAACCGCCACGAAGCATGACCCTGAGCCATCTGCATCCATCGACTTTCCACGCACTTGCTCAGGTCATACTTATTAATAGTATTGGTTATCCGAGCTAACGATGCCAATGTGCTAAACCACGCCCTTATAGTAGACCAAAATGAAGTAGAATACTTTTGCGTTTCGTCTCATGAGTGAGGTGGCCGAAAACCACTATTTAATGCTGGCAACGCACCTGTAAACAGTCTGGTAATTAGATGGCCATAGGCGGTAATAATCACACAGCACCCGCAACAGCGCCAAGCATAATCTCTAGTGAGTGGGGTAGCCGGGGCCTAATTTATTAAAAGGTGGCAACCCTGCAAATGTCAGTGGGTTGTGGTTATTACTTAACATCTGGTGAACCGCCAGCTCATTTGCCACTTTCTGACATTAAAACAAAATTGTTTCATTTGGTAATGTTCAATCGTGTAAATATAATAAATATTATCTGTTCACAAACTCGCCTTTTTATGTCTGTGCAACGCGATGAGGTGGCAGCATCTAAAACGCGGGTCCCTCTGCCCTGCCCCGTCCACGATTCGCTGCACAATGTCCTCCACGACACATTCTGTCTCCAATGACATTCGACCTACAAGAAATAAAAACTCGATCGATCGAATATTTACAAGATTAAATCTAATAAAATTACATATTATCTAACAAACGTAATCCACGCGGCATGGTGCCTAGAACGCTAGCTGCATTTCCTCGCTGAATAGTTAACCTTAACCTTTGAGCGAGAAAAGAAGCAGCTATCTTGTCACCAGCCGCGGCGTTAAGCCTAGGACATAAACTTTTAAAAAAATTTTATGTGCGGGGACCCCACGGATCGACTCCAACTCAATTATTCCCGCTGATAGCGGAATAAAACGTGATGGTGAAATTATTACAGAAATTCACTAGCGACACGTTCGAGTACAACGATCGTCAATTTTCATGGTTTTTAGACGGTAATACAGAAAAATAAAAACACGTCAAAATTTCCAATCCCATTTGGAGAAAACTCAGACCTGTTGACTGTACTTATTGCAAGCTTCAAATTATCCTTTTCAGAAATAAGTTTTAAAAACCGGGGCAAAGTGTGAGTGGGGCTCGCGCACGAAGGTTCCGTACCATTATCTATAAAACCTCAAAAAAGAATCATGTCCGCTTTACGCAGCCCCATTTACTTTTTTTAGTATTTATTTGTTGTTATAGCGGCAACAGAAATACATCATCTCTGATAATTTCAACTGTGTAACTATCACGGTTCATGAGATACAGCCTGGTGATAGACCGACCGACAGACAGACAGACAGACAGACAGACACACAGCGGAGTCTTAGTAATAGGATCCCATATTATCCATTCTTGACATTATCTGACGTTTTATTGCGTAATATGCTCCGCTTTAGGCTTCATCATTACGCATTTCGCCATATCCGATAGCTTTAGGTACGGAACCCTAAAAACAAGAAAGGGATAATTTGATGCGATTCTGGGAATTAACCAGTATATACTAGTTACATAATCCAACATTTTATAAAAGAATACACTCATTCATTTAAAATGTTTGGCTTCTTACAAACCACGGAGTATAATCACCACGTTACAACCATTCCTAATCATTCCATATGTAATACTCACCTAGCATCCCTGCAAGTCTCTTTTGGTTTTTTTTTTTTTTTTTTTTTTGTTTTATAGTACTCATACTTTAGGAACTACATGAGCAGAGAGAAACACCTGCTGTCATTGATGTTTACGAATATAAACCGATGAACATTGGTAAGTAAACGAAAAATAATTTAATTTAAGAACGATAAACCATAACGGTAATGAATCGTTTTAAATACAGCTGCTTAAAACAGTTGATAGAATGACTTATTATGACGAAGACATCTTCCATTGTATAGTATACTCTGGCTACGTTAACAACACTGTAATCACGACGTTTGCCGCCACGAAGCGTAGCCATTGTCTGGGCTACATCGCGTGTACATTGTCATGCATATCGCGTAATATATTAATGATTTTCAACGGCTTTTAACCAGTCACGATTAACGACAACGTCTACGTCGTATAGATTCAATCGAGTGGTGAGTATCTTGAAATATAAATTTAACAATAAGATACCTCAGCGATAGGCGACTCGATTGTTGTTCATGGGATGAAGTTGGTATGAATCGTTGGCATGACTGTACTTCGAACAACTTAGATATAAACATTACAGTAAGTTGACTTTGCAAAAGAACTAACATAAAACTTTCCTTAAACTAACGCTTGCACTGTAAGCCAATTGGAAGACGTGTTTGTACTAATGATGACGCAATGAACGACGTCATCATACAAATGATGTCTAGAAGACAAATGGCTCAGCCAACCTTTAAAAGAGCAAACGTCTAATTCAAATGTGAAATCTTTAATCACTATAGAAGCAAATCACTTACTTATTGATTGTCATAATACTACCACCGCTTTGGAAAAGAAAAGCCACTGACCTGAGAAGAACCGGCGAAAGAAACTACGCGGGATTTAAACTCAGGTTGCTCGAGTATAATAAATTAAAGGCGAGCGCCCGGACACTGAGCTATCACGGCAATCGAGTAAGATATTTAACACCACCTTCTCACATAGAAATATATGCACAGAAAAGGATGATACATATTAAAATTTTAATATAATAAAAAACTTAAATGAAAAAAGTAATAGTTTACGTGACACGTTGGCATTGTTTAATTGACACAACACCCGTGGAGTTGCAAATGCATTGCCTACCTTCCTGCGTGCCTATCCGAGAAATACCAGAAGGATAATAGGAAAACTTTAAGGTAACCCCTTAATACGATGATGTCATTACGACGCGAAAGGAACAATAGTTCATACCTGCCTTTTCGTGGTACAACCTGTCGGCTCTGAAGACGCACCTTTTTGATCCTCCTCATGCAGCATCTCCACGTAGGAGTTGAGGGTGCGCAGCTGGTGGACGGTGAAGCGGAGACCGGTCGTAGGCAGACGCAGGTCGGCGCCGGGACTCTCGGCGAGGCCAGACGCCCCAGACCCCATCGCTGAGGGATAAAGAGACGTACAAGGCACATATAACGGTAGCTGAAAATAGTTACTATAATGAGCAATACACATTTAGTGATGAGATAAATTGCCTGTTTTTATTTGACTCCTGGCTTCTGTCATTTTTTGATTTACTTTAAAAACATACAACACCAAAAACTACGAAACGAAACTGCACACAGTGTTGGCTGTTGCACGATGTGCAGGTCAATCCGGGTAATTACCTCGCAGAAAATCGGCGTGAAGCGAAAGTGACGTGAAGTGTGAAACTTCTGCGTTTCGTCTGGTGAGCCGGGGCCCACTTTATTAAAAACTCATCTGCGACCCTAAGGGTGTTGCAAATGTCAATGGGTGCCGATTATCACGTAAAAAAATACGTACTCGTAATTTATCATCCTTTCGGATTGGTCTTATTTGGTTAGTTAGATAGTATGTACCTAGTTTTAAAAAGTGTTTATTAGTTTATAAGAAGTCTGTTATTTTAATAAAGAAATAATGTTTTTGACTTTTGCCTTTCAATCATCATCATCAGCCGCAAGACGTCCACAGTCGAACATAGGCCTCCCCCTTACAACGCTACGCCTTTCAATGGGTTAATTTAGTAATATCCTAACTTATGTTAATTTCTAAAAGTTATAATAGCTTTGGTTGTTAATGCGTTTACGGATAAAAAAATTAAAAACACCGACACCAATGGTTATATTATGGACATAGGACAAACTCTTAGTATGAGAGTTGCGATTCCATTCAGCGACTTGCTTCGACGCTATTAGATACAGATGCGTTGTCAGCACATGGCAAATTTTTTATTATTAAAAATCATGGAGATCGGACCAAATGAAAAATCGATTATCGATAACGATCCCGCCGGCACAATGCGGTGGTGGAGCCGAAACTGCCTGCATTGTCCATCTTCCGGCGGAAGCGCTTTATCTGGCGCCGGTCATGCGCTCAGGTGGCCGTGAGCCGCGGAATTGTTCACGGGGATTGTTGCCATCGTTGTTATGATGCGCACATGGGATGTAAAACATATGCCTAGTTCGGTAAATACAGCTCCGAGTCGACATTGAATCTCTTCTTAGATATCCACTACTATTTATCTATATATCTATAGTCTCGGAATGGTAGTGACGGAATTATAGTAGCCTGTAGGCCGAATTCACACGACGGACTCAGCTCGACAATCCAACGAAGACCAGTTTCGCGTAAAAGATCCTTGATGTTTACTATCCTCTCCATCTTGCACCCAACAAATTCGTCAACGCGTAACGTTTCGCTAATAAACAAGTCAATTTTTTATTAACAAAAAACAATAACCGTCTTCAAATATCTCGATCTTTATTCATTTTATAATTGATTTTCAGGAGTTTCCTACGTATCTCCGGAGCCCAAGATCCGTTACCAATTAAATTAATATACGACCACATGGGAAGCGCCAGCTTTCGAATAAAAAAGAATCATCAAAATCGATTCACCCAGTCTGTGTCTGAGTCTCAAAGTTCTGAGGTAACAAACATAAAAAAAAAATACAGTCGAATTGAGAACCTCCTCCCTTTTTGGAGTCGGTTGAAAAGGGGATTTCTCGCTTAATCACGTTTCGATGTAAAGGCATTAGGCGCGTCACGGGCGAGCGGCGACCTTCCGCCTTCCGCGCTTGTACACATTAAAAAATGACGCGTCATCGAAACCAGCCGCGACTCGGCTAATTGCGGCGATTTGCGGCCACGGAACGTACAATTGAGTGGACCATCGCTCCGTATTATCGTAATCAGTTCTAATTTGTCACTTTGCGGAGTCAGCACGCGAGCAGTAATGGTCCGGCGATGGCCTTGCCGATGAAGTAGCTCTAGGTGATAAAGTCTCTATTTAGAATATTACGTTAGCTGAAAAGATGGCAAGCGCGGCGATTGACCTGTTGTTAACTGGATTCCTTCGGGGATGTAATGCTTGAGAGGGTCCAAATGTGTTGCCAACCTCTCAAAATTGGCTTCCGCTTACCTCACTCACCAGAAGAAAAAAGAAAGTATAGTAATTCCACTCCACGATAGGCTTCGATGAGCTGCTGGGGGAATCGAACCCACGTCTTCGGGATTCGCGCCCTGACGCTTTAGCCACTAAGGTAAACGGCTGATTGCCACACCGACGAAAATCTTACGTCTCATGCTAAAAATCAATGTAGAAATAACATTGATTTTAGCCTTCAACTATAACACTTACATATAAAACACCTTGTATGTAACTAGCTATCCTAAGAAGCCTTTGAAACTTCTCAAGTTAAATCAATTTTTATTTAAAACTTTTGCATCAAGCAACATAGATTTGGTGGATTAAATAGGAATTCATTTTTAATGATCGTTACAAGATACGTGTATTATCTTCTTCAACTAAGAAGTATGACACCGTAATAAACCTATCATAATCCATGAGCTCAATTATGCCAGGCGCGGATGCTCAGAATCTCGGAAGACAATGGACACAATCTCTATAATGCACCAAGATCATATCTCGAGCATAGGTTCAAGAGAAGAGCCTACCGCGAGTGATAATCGCAGTTAGAGCCTCATTAACCTACTTTTCCGAGTGTGCCCGTGTATATTGCACTATTCTAGTAAAGGAAAGAAAAAATATTTTAGTCTGTATTAAATATAATTTTTCTTACTAAAACATATTTAATTATACTAATGTGTGTGATGAAAGAAACTTTAGAAACTGAGATAAAATGTTTAAAGAGGAATAACGTAAACATTGTTGTTACATTGCTTTTCATATTTTTACTATTAAATTTTATATTTTTATCATTATTATTTTTTATTTCGGTTTGATATTCCAATTTCAATACTATGCCGTTTTTTTATTTAGTAAAATAATGTTTCCATTATAAATTAAAAGACGTATTTTGCCAATTCTTTTAACGTTTTCCTTAAACTAGTCAACCACAATAGTAATTTACCAAGTGAAACAGACTAACATATATAAAATAATACTGGCATGAAACAAAACTGCATACGAGCTATTGCAAGTCTATAGTTTTATTAGTAAGAAAAAAATATGAAACAGGAAAATTGATTTTACTAAAAGTGATATTTTACTTGCCAGAGCTCTAGCAATTTTAATTCAAACCAATAAAGTTTGAAGTCATGCACGAAGTTTTACGTGAGTCTACTTTGCTATGTACTCGTTCACAGGTTATGTGGATTTGGAAATTAAGATAATTTTTTTTTAAAGAAAAAACTTTCAAAATAAACCCACGCGTTTTATAGCAAGTTATGAATGCAATCGCGATTATGAAATGGTAAATGGGTGTCATCCAGGCAATTATATAAATAATTATGGCATATATTTTATCCAAGTAATTAAATTCGACTCTTCAATAATAATTTCATTTGATTAACTTCTCTCAAAAAGCTACTTTTGTGACATTTTAAAAATATTTTTTTTTTATTATAACTATATTGTAAATCGGGTAATTGAATGAAAATTCATTATTTTTTCAATACCTGTCTATAATATAATCAAAAAATACCTTAACTTAAAAAAATATGCAGTAATTTTAAAGTCAATACTTTGTTTTTAATGATACATGCTATAACTTACTGTCTAATAAAATAAAATACTGCTAAAATAAAAGTAACTTCCTACCTGCTCACTATAATGGTACTATCCCATTAAAACAATCAACAACAAAATCTAAACACCCCAAAGTCTGTTCGCATTTTATTTTAAACGTCAAATTTGCCGCGCGAATTAACCTTTCTTTTTAAATTCTGACACAAACTACTATACAGCCGGTCCTAGCCGGAGCGCGTGAAACAAGTGTCTGGTTATTTGCTTTTCGTTTAATGGCGCGCGGAATGGAGAACGGAAGCCACCAACATTAAGTCGAATAGTTATTGTGCGATATACTGACGATGACTATTGTGTTCAAATGTCGCTTCATTTGAACTAACTTTATTCCTCCTAAATTAGTGTAAAACAGTTCTAATAATATATATACTGTTCTATACAAATACTGTTCCAATGATGACGCAGATACTAAAAAAAACTTTGAAAAGATTTACACTGATTCCATTAACATCAGATTAAATGACGCCTTAGGGAAATAAGGCATTACGTATCGTATTTCCCTAAGGCGAAATTAAGGTGGGCACAGGTTGAAACAGGAGGAATTATAATCTCCATAAAGAATATTTAAGAATAAAAAGAGTAAGATAAAAATAAAGAACTTTTGAACTGAAAGTATTTTTACCGATTTTATTGCGTTTAAATTTAATTAAAATTTTATCCACCGACGAAATAATACCTTAAACTCATAATATCCACACGTAATAACTTAGTGAACTTTTCAGCAAATTCTTTTAAATAACAGTTTCGTTTAATCGTTACAAAGATTAAATTAATTAGGTTAGTTAATTTAATAGCTGTATAGAAAATGGAGACGCGATTTATAGGGAAAATGAAATAAAAAATATGTATATTGATAACGAAATTTAAAATTTAACCATTTATTTATAGAACAGAATAAGGTGCTGAAGCAGGTACCGTGGATGTGCATTTAGCGATTGGATATAAATAATTTATTCATTAATTATTGAAACTCAGTTCTTAATAAATAAAATTGTAACAACTAATATATAATCATGATTACCATCAAAGTTATTTTCTTTTATCTTATTTCGTTTTTTTAAAAAGGTGGCAAGTGAGCTAGCTGTTCACCTGATGTTAAGTGAGAAGCGCCACCCATTGATATTTGCAACACCCGTAAGATGTCAGCTACGTTGCTACCTTTTAAAAAAGTGGGGCCAGGCCACCGCACTCGCCAGACGAAACACAAATGTGTAACACTTGCACTTGACGCCGGTCTTCTGTGAGGTCGTGGTACTTACCCGGACGGACCTGCCCAGTCGTACAGCAGTGAAGACTGCGAGAACCTACCACGGTTAACGCACAAAAAATAAAAGTTTAATAAAATAAGTGTAACAAAAAAGTGTTTTAACTAAAACTTTCTTTGCAATTTTAGTGTAACTTTGGCGTTTATCTAAGAGATTTACCTAATGAATTTGGGGTGTAAAGACTGCGTGTCTGGAATTCGCCTATCAGTTCGCGCCGAATGTTATCTCGAAACTTTCGTACCATCGCGAGCCTTGGCCAGTTCAAATTAAAAAGCTATTAAGGGCATCCTGTTACCAAATTCCTGAGCGTTTTATCTTCAAACTGTAGAGAATACGCGCGTTTGCTATACAGCTTATGAATCACTGAGGTATACACCTCAGTGATTCATAAGTGACTACGCGGTACACCAAAGAAGATAAAAAATATTATTAAATTTGCCAGCCACCATCTTTATTCCATTGGTCCCATTACAGTGTGTATAACACCTAATGCATCGTACAAAGTGCTTACCGTTTAGCAGATAACGGTCAATGACTACACATGTAGTTATTGAATAAGAGTAACAATAGCCCTGAGATCCTTCAAGGCAAGATGTGAACAAACTCTTACTGTTCTGGTACATTTTATCATTATTCCATCATGGGCAACGAAAAATCACTGAATCCAACATTGACCAATTCGTAAAAAAGACTTTAGGTAGTGAGTTTAGGACCAATATGTCTAAGACGAGTGTTGTGACTTTCAATCTGTTAAGAAAGTATTTCACTTATAAATTTCTAAAAGTTGAAAAACAACGCAATCAAAAGTCGATAATGACACTATCTTAACCTTCCAAAAGTTTCTTTTCGAAAAATTCTACATATATAATAAATAATAATAATAATAATAATAATAAAATATCTTTATTCACATAGACGCTTGCGCGTTCTTATGAAACGTCAAAATTTTACAAGAAATTAACACGTTCGTAAGTTACCACCGGTTCGGAAAGCAGTTTCTGTTGAGAAGAAACCGGCAAGAAACTCAACAGTTGCTCTTTTTTTAAAAAAAGTCAGTTTACAATATAAATAGTACATGTACAATAGTCTTGTTTTAGCCTACGTGAGTATCAACAGTATTAACCCCACACATTGGCGTCGTCAAGATATTCAGCAATAGAATAATAGGCTTTAGCCATAAGTTTACTTTTAATTTTTCGTTTAAATTCATCAAGTGGCAGACTTAATATCGACTGTGGGATTTTATTATACATGCGCACACCTTGCCCCATGAACGACCTGTTTACTTTTTGTAAACGAAACAATGGCGTAGTTAGTTTGTCCTTATTTCTAGTATTTAGTTTATGTCTGTCACTATTCTTTAGATAACTATTAATATTATTTTTAACATACAAAATATTACAATAAATATATTGAGACGCAACAGTGAGTATATTAATCTCTTTAAAAAGGTCTCTGAGTGTATTCCGGGCTCCGATGTTATAGATTGCTCGGATTATAGAATTTATATCAGATGCATTACCCCACAACAAAATGCCGTAAGACAAGATGCTGTGAAAATAACTGAAATAAACAAGTCTGGCAGTGTCGATGTCTGATAGCTGCCTAACCTTCCTAACTGCAAAAAACAGCGGAGCTTAACCTGTTCGCAAGAGATGATAGATGGGGAGTCCATTGGAGCTTTGAATCCACTGTAATTCCCAAGAATACAGCGGACTCAACAGGATTAAGGGTTACGCTATTTAATGTTAAGCTAAAACTTCGCCTTCTTACGCTGGGAAGGGTAAAAAAAAGAAGGCATTTAGTTTTTTTAGCATTTAACACCATATTATTAACGGTAAACCAGTGGAGGATACGCGAAAGTGCACTATTCACGTCGTCATAATCCGACACGTTTCGGTCAACCTTAAAAATGAGCGATGTGTCGTCAGCAAACAGTACAATATCACATAACTCACTGGCATAAAAGGGGAGATCATTTATATACACTAAGAATAATAATGGACCCAAGATTGATCCTTGTGGGACACCCATTTTCATGGGGGACCCTGTGGAATTTACATCATTTATAGATACTTTTTGAATTCTATTATTAAGGTAAGAGGCAATGAGATTGAGGGCGATGTCACGAATGCCATAATAATCTAACTTTTGAAGGAGGGTTTCGTGGTCTACACAGTCGAAAGCCTTTGAAAGGTCGCAAAAGACACCTATTGCATCTTGTGACCTTTCCCAGGCGTTATAAATATGCTTGACAAGTGCGACACCCGCATCCGTTGTCGATCTGCCTTTAGTGAATCCATATTGCTCATTGTGGAAAATCTTGTTCATATTAAAATGTACTAAGAGTTGATTTAAAATTAGTTTTTCAAAAATTTTACTCAGAGATGGCAATATGGAGATAGGTCTGTAATTTCCTGGATCATTTTTATCCCCACTTTTGAAAACGGGGATTATCTTACTGAACTTATAAGTATAAGTTTTATAATAACTAACATTTGATACCACAAATAAGTGCAACATCTGTTTATTATTGTTCTGGAAATCATATTTTTTATCTATACACCAAATTCATTATCCCATCTTCAAGGCGAGACTTAATCCGAACCTCAGTGTAAATGAAAGGTCGTCCCCATCAGGCTTATCATGATTTAATATACCTCATTGTGTCATAAAACCTTCATAAGATCCTTGATAAGAGTTCAAATAATGTGTTTAAGCTCTACTCACCAAAGTAAAGCTAAGAATATATTAACACATGTTAGTTCGTTCTATTATGTTCGTTGTATATGCAATATTAGTTTTCTGGGTCTATAATAATTATAATATATATTATACATAATATTGTCTTCATTACGAAGTAAATGTTCTGCTAAAATATTAAAAAATTTTATTACATTATATTATAACGACCCAATTATGACTTTCTGTGGAGATTTACAGGAACACAAATTAGTAAACGATACTATTGTAAAAATAGAATAAAGCGCTGAATGAAATTCCTGAACTTTTTGAAAACTTGCAGTATTCATGTTCACGATACGAACTGATGAAGCGTTCGGTGTCCTAATGTAAGTGTTAACTCTGACCATCATCTGTTTTGAATTGTCAGATTATATTCAATATATGTAGAAAATGCTAACTAAAATACTGTAGTAGCGATATGGTTAGTATTTCATTTTATTATTATGGGATCCTATGTTAGCTGCGGTAAGGTCATACAACATCGGGTGAATCGAAAATCTTAAGTGCAGAATCTCTGCACTTAAGGTTTTCGATTCACCCGAGCTCTATAAAAAAAATAAAAAAACCTGAAAAACTTTTCTTGGTGCATATTAGTGTTCTCTTGCTGTCTTTCGTAGATTCAATTGTAAAGTTTGCAAAAACTCACATATTGCAGTTATTCGATCTCTGATGTTTTATGTTAATTATTATATTATGCGTTTTATTGCCATAATACTTTATATAAATGGTCAGAAAAAGTGACTAATCTTCATCAGCGACATGAAATGTTTTAAAAAAGAATGCTAAAAGATATAGCTAATTTCGTCGGCGTCTCCTCTAACATAAAACATCTGGTTCTCCCTTACCTCACTCACCAGACAAAATTTAAAAGTTCAAATACTTTCTGGTTACTTCGAGTTTCTGCAGACGCGCCTGCCAATTCTTACAACAGCAGATTCTGCTCTGTGGCTATACCACAGTCTATTCCAAAAAGGGCATAGGTACCACTTGTGTAAGCAAAATGCCTCTACCAGTATATATACCTATGTATATTTAAGTATATATGTCGTATCTATGGCCTCTACGACATAATGTCATATGTCGACATGATGTTGCCTTAAAAGATATGGAAAGTAAAAACAGAAGATAACAGTCTTCAAGGAGCTTTCAGTTTCCGTTATCAAGATCCGACACGTAACATAGAAGCGTTCGCAATCAGGGCTCCCGTGCCTGGCGGCAGTAAGCGGAATAAATTAAAACTTGGCCCACACCGCTTAGGCCCGAACTGAATTAACACAACTTGTACTTTATATCATGCGAATT
Source organism: Iphiclides podalirius (assembly GCA_933534255.1). NCBI lineage: Eukaryota > Metazoa > Arthropoda > Insecta > Lepidoptera > Papilionidae > Iphiclides > Iphiclides podalirius. The sequence goes on along the minus strand of OW152830.1, from coordinate 12,776,868 downwards.
CGAAATTATAGCTGTACGTACAAATTGCCTAAATTATGTTTCACGCTGTTTCGAAATAGCTTTCGTGTATACACATGTTTATGTTTTACGTACATTTGTATTATAACTTTATTCAGTAACGTTTGGTCTAATTAAAGCCTGCCTACAGTAACGTAAACGGTAAGGTTATATACAGCGTGTCGTTACCATCGCGACAATAAATGAACACACGTCTAACGCTACTTGCCAATAATCATAAAAAAATTTTACGTTAAACAAAATGCATAATTTAAAAAAAAATTTTCAAACAAACTAATTAAGTAAAAAAGAAACAAAATTTGTAACATCCTATACAAATCGCGCCACAGCGTCGCATTACAAGCCTCTCCTTCTAACAGTATGTTTTGTCTCTTTTAAATTCATTCAACCCTGTACTGTAACGTAAATGAACTTTACGTTACAGTTTTATACGTAAGGGTGTTCTAAAATTCTTTGTTTCGGAAAATTTAATAACACTGTAAATATTGATGTTTAAAGAATGTAAATGTTTAATACAATTTTAAAAAGTTATCCCCTATATGTGTGTTCATTTATTGTCGCGATTGTAAAGACACGCTGTATAAAGAAATAAAGCTTATTAAGTTATACAAATTTCAATATGTAATGCAATTCTTTAATGATACCGATGTTCAATTCATCATATTAGGAAAAATAATGTAATTGAATATATAATAGAAACGATTATAATTACTCGAAGCTCTCCCATGAATACTATTCGAGTTTTAGCAATTCTATTTAAAATGTTTCAATTCATCCATTGGAACCGCAATAGTTTCATTCCGACAACATAATTGCAAACTTATGTCATTAGTATTTCGTTATCATTCGGAAACTTTTTAGTGATGACGGGCAAAACTTTTATAACACCTTTGTGTTCCATGATATTAAATTTAAACGACACATACCTAAATACAGTTAATACATTCAGCGACCCCTAATTCTTTTTCTTGAACTCGACCGCTACATAACACACGATGGCAATATAATTTAACTTTGTAACAATGGGGAATGGATGCTTTAGCGGATAGTCCTTCTAGCTGCTTCTGTTGTTGCAGGAACGGGTCGGCTGGACCAAGAAAACGTCATAGCCATACAAAATAAACCGTATAGCTTGAAAAGGGATTCATTTGACGGCGTTTCGTACGATGCGATAACTCTTCGCCAGCCATCTTATTTTATACATGACTATCAACGGTTTTTATCTACTATCAGATGACCACTTGATTACTTAAAGAACTTACTTAGGTATGCATTTATTTGTCTTACAATAAGTTGCCGAATTCGTGTGTATATGACATCTGTCCGGACCGCTAGTTTAATATATAAAAAATAGATAAATAGACATATAAAATTAAATAAATAAATCAGGTGAACAATGGCTAAGGCGTAAGGGCGTGAATCCCGAAGACGTGGGTTCGATTCCCACAGCGGCGATAAACTTTTCGTACTTATTTCTATAAAGTTTAATGGAAATAGGAGTATTAAATGTACAGTCAAAATGTAGTCAGTCATCTTGATATCAAGATAGCGCTAACAGAGAGGGTGGCTTATTATTAATAAAACACAACGTTTTAAAATAGTACTTTATTTATATTTACAGCTGAAAACTTAATCACACGTGAAGATTTTACATTATAATGCAGTCGAATACAGGAACAACAAAACGTGTCAACGTGTCTTATACAAACATGTACGCGGACAGACAAACAAAATAAGAGCCTATACATTCAAAAGCGCAAATTCCACTATATTTACATACGACAGTCAATGGCCGCACCGCACTATTAAGCAGCCCTAAGGATGAAATTTGAACTCTAAAAAAGTTTTACGAATTGGTCACGCAATGGTCATAGGCGGTCAGTGATTTTTAGCAGTTGATCAATGCCTGACACTAACTAAAGAGAGTTTAAAGTTGCAAGGCCATCGGAAATTTTCTTTTATAAGTTTCCCCATATTATTCATTATTTACATAGAATAAAACAAATTCGCTCCCGATGTTTGTACGTTTAGAACTTTTAAACTACACAACGGATTTTAATGCGCTTTTCAGCAATAGATTAAGTGATTCAGGCGGAAGGTTTATCCATATGTATACATGCATATTATAGTAGAGAAAAACCGAGGAATTTAATATCTACATTGCACCGTGCGAAGCAGGGGCGGGTCGCTAGTGCCAAAATATGTACATATATGACGATAATTAGCTGCTAATTGCTAACAATTAAAGGCTGACCAATTACCGGAATACTTTGATTTTTGTCTTTGAAAGAACATAATAGGGATGTCCTTGAAATTATAAACTCCTGTAATTATTTTCAAACGGTCGACCAATTATTGCAAGCTTCTGAAAAATTGTGTGTGTTCCGAAACTTTCTAGGATCATTGCTCGATGTTGCAAAGTTACTATTTTGAAGAACTCTCCCACCACTTCCATTTTTTTTTATTTTTCTAATTAATACATAAATAGCATTGACCAATTATCAAAGTTTTTTACACTTTCATTGGGATTAAAGATTATTCAAAATAAGCTTATCCTATTTACTCGATAACTGTACAAAGTTGTAAAACCTAATTAGATATTTATCTCTGAAGAAGATGTTGTCTTTGATGTGTATTTGTTAGAAAAATATGTTAATTCAATATTTGTTTCTACCTTAACCAATATACCTCTGCTGAATTTTATCGAGAAAAAGAAAATGACAATAACCAATGTACGGTCAGCATCATAGTTAAAGTTTATTTTTGAATAACGATAACTAAATTGAAAAGTATGAGCTTACTTAGTTCATATATATTTATTCATTTTTTCATGTTCACTTATCTCTATTCACATTACTAGATGTTTTATATCATCATTTTTATATTTTAGAACCGTTTTATACCAATTTTCTAACAAGATGAACGTTTTTTAATTGCGGAATTATAAAATATATATATTTATCTAACTCCACATAACAGAACAATAAAGTAAACAGGTAAACATTTGATACAAAATGTCAAACTATATAGTTTATTTCATAGGGCTAATTAACATTAAGTTTAAGAACAAAAACATTTTGTGAAACAAAAAGCTTTTAATGTTAGTCTGTGATCGTGGGACAGTCCACTCAATATTTATGCTAGTTTGGTGCTCCCGTTTATTTTTAACAAACGCGGCAGAATTCCTCTCCTGTTCAAAAATCGACCTAGTCTTCATGGATTCAAAGTCGAAATTCCTCTATCGTGTCAAAAAATACATCATTAGTTGCGAGAAGAATTAATTTTCGCTGTTGTTATAATAATGGAACAAGCGCGAATTATAATTAGAATGAAATTCCTACACTTGAAAGTGTACTTGAAAAAGTGCGTTATATGCGAATTAATCTGCCGTTCGAAAGTCGACCCTATTGCTTGAGCGATATGGGCGGATCCGCGAAGCTACTCCCAGCGGCTTCTCTTGCCGCCGCGGCGCACGCGGTCGGCCTGGGCGGGCTGGGCCATCTGGGCAGACTGGGCCATCTGGGCCATCTGGGCTGGCTCGGCGGGCTCGTCGAGCTGGGCGGTAGGTGCGTTGACGCCGGGCTGGATGGCGGGCCGCGTCTGCTCCCACGAGTGGTCCGTCGACGCCGTGAACTGTTCGACGGAAGGTGATGATGAGCTAGTTCCGCCATGGTAACGCCTGTTAACTTTTAGTACGGGCCAAACTTTCAAGTGGGCGAGAAGCGGTTATTTTACCAAGCGTCACGCCTCGTCTCAGACACATATTCCACGAGGGTATGGCCAATTCACGTAACAGCCACTGCCTAAGTTTATCACCGAGGGTGTTTTAGTGGGTAAGATGCCACACACATGACCTTGTCATATAAGGTGACAGGGTGTCTTTTGAAGGTTTCCCACCCGATACAAATAAAACGCACCGTACCTGGTTGTATTGGGAGCGAAACGCCTGCTTCAGCGAGGCGAGGCGGTCCGTGGCGGGCCCGTGGCCCTTGTCGGCGGAGGGCACGGTGGGCACTATCTCGTCGCTGTAAGCCGGTAGACCAGGCCGCTCCTTGTACCTGGCGTCATACCGACGATGTTAGGGTCACGATGACGGTACTCGTGGGGTCAGTATGACATCTCAAAGGACAGTAATGTCATCTCATGGGGTCATAATGAATTCTCATGGAGTCGTAATGACATCTCATGGGATCCTAATGGTGATATCGTGACTTTTTCCATTATTCACCGTAACGTGCAAAGAGTTACGACGCGGAACTTTATGGTTATTAACTTTATATTCGCTTATAAATCGGAGCAATCTATAAACGACACTCAAAACCAATATATGGTTTCTATTTTAACTACTAATAAATTACAATGGTCACTTTTTTATGGGAGCTGGCGGTTCACCTTGTTACGCGATAAGCGCTGCCCATGGACATTTGCAACATCTGATGAAGATATCAGTTTAAAATTATTATGGTAACTAAAGGTATTCAAAGTACAAAGAAAGTATTTATATTGAGGGTAACACAAAAGTTTAATTATCTATGATAAAAATAAAATAAAAACAATATAGGCTGGATTGTGACAAATAACAAAACTCACCCTAATCCACATCCGCCAACATTTAAGTTCTTCCCTTTGCCTTTCTTGAAACGCGATTTGCGGAACCAAGCCGATTGCATCGCCAATTGCATCAGTTCTTCGGGAACCTCCTAAACATTAAGTATTTTATAACGATTATCGGCACACAAGCAGTTATAATATCACGAGGTAAACTAAATTATGTTATTCATTTTTAATAAATACATAATTAAAAAAATGTGAGTGAGTGAAAGTATCAAGGTCATCAATGCGAGTACATCAGTGCTAGTTAAGTGTTCGCGTACCAGCAAAATGCAGCCACAGTTTTTGCAGGATTTTTGGAATGAATTAAGATTTTTTTGTGAGATATTTGCGATTTCAATCCTCATTAACCGACTTCAAAAAAGGAGGAGGTTTCTCAATTCGACCGTATCTTTTTTTTTATGTGCGTTCGTGAATAACTTCGTCTTTTATGAACCGATTTTGATGATTCTTTTTTTGTCGGAAAGGAGATATCTCAAGGGTGGTACCATGATAAGGAAACCCGGATCTGATGATGGCATCCCAGAGAAATCGAGTGCCATCATTGAATGTTATAGGTATTAACAATGTTTTTAATTATCTGATTGAAGTCGGTTTTTTTTTTGTTAAAAATTATTACTCATTATATTGAGCTTCATCTAACACAGTGCTCAAGAAGAGAATTACATGTGTGTGTAACAATCTCATAATAGAAAATGGTGCTTTATGTGTGGTGGGTGAGTAGTACAGAGTGCGTGTCCTAAGTCTTACACAACCGTGCGCCGTGTATGCCATTTAATCAAAGTCCTTACCACTCGTGGGTGTACAAAGTGAGTGTATGCGTTAGCGTTAAGTCAATGTTGAATCAATGAACCTTGTGCGCAGGCTGAGCTATCATTTCGTGAATAAAGTTAGTGAGTTAGCGAACGTGTGAGATTGAGAGTGGGTTTGTAGATGAGTGGGTGAGTTGGTGTGATGGGAAGGTGGTTGAGTGAATCAGATAGAAAGCGAGTGAATGAGTGTGTAAATGAGCGAGTGCATGATTGGGTGCGTGAGCGAGTGCATGAGTGCATGAGTGAGCGAGCGAGCGACCTGCTGCACGGCCTCGAGGCTGCGCAGCAGGTGCGCGGCGAAGTCGCGGTCGCGGTCCCTGGCGAGCAGCGTGTGCGCGTCGCCGCGCACGCCGGCGCGGCCCGTGCGCCCCACGCGGTGCGTGTGCGTGTCGATGTCGCGCGCCGGCGCGTAGTTCACCACGGTGCGCACGTGCGGGATGTCCAGCCCGCGCGCTGCCCGGCAGAACGAATTTGAATACATTTAAATCTACAATTGTCCTTCGAGACCGCTCTGGCCGTTGTTCAACTCCAAGATGCGTGCCGTGCAAATGTTTCGTTTTGAATTACGAAGATATAGATAGCTTGACCGAGAACAATCTCCTGGAACTCTAATGGAAAATATAATGTTATCGCATTTAAAACTCGCACCAAAAATCGCATAAAAATTGGGATCACCAGAAAGAGAGTCATATAGAATGCAGTGACCAGCTCACCGGCGACGTCGGTCGCGACCAGTATGCTGCTCTCCTGCCGCTTGAAGGCCGTGATGACTTTGTTCCGGTCCGCCTGGTCCATATCACCGTGCAGGAGCAGCGCGTCGTACTCCTGGACCCCCAGGTTTGCAGCGGTCTGCTCCGCTTCCAGCTGCAAAGGTTTACCGCATCAATAAATACCAATCACTACTATCTTTAGATTAAAAGTAATGTGACAAGGGTGGGAAACTAAATTAAATAAAACAAGTCTTTAATGTCAATTAACCAAAAAAAAAAAAAAAAGAAGTTATGCAATCATCATCCTTTTAATGGGGAAAGATAAAAAAAATTGCACACCTTTTTGGTAACGAATATTATGACACTGCCCGCCGACAGAAATTCCACTAAGTTCTTCAACAGCCAGGACCACTTCTCCTCTGGTTTGTTAAATATCCTGGAAATAATTCAGTAAAGTTAAAAAATTTTAAATAACAACCTACACAAGTCCCACTGCTGAGCAAAAGCCTCCCCTCTAATGAAGGAATTAGGGCATAGTCCACCACGCGTCCGTCTAACGCAACAGATGAATCTGCGATGCGACATTACAATAGTCAAAACATGGTTTAAGATATTCACCAAACCCTTCGAGGGCAATTCTACAGTCTATAAGTGTTGACTATCAGGCACACTGAACGCCACGAAGACTTCAACGCTAAGAAAAAGCTGTTAAAGCCTTATCTCTGACAGAACCTTCGTTCTTCACCAGGAGAATATGGGAGGAGGGTCGAAACGCGCGAGGGTAGTAAGTAAAGAATGTATAGATGAAATGGACGGTTAGACATGGGGTCACAATGACGATAAGAAGTCATTGTGACTCGATGTCTAACCGTAAATATCAGAAGTTCCATGACTACTGATAAATCATAATTATGGCCATATGGTCATAATGAATATAAGGTGAAATGAGCCTTTAGTCATGGAGTCATAATGACTATAAGATGAAATTGACGAATAGTCTCGGGTCACAATTACGATGAGATGAAATGGACTATTAGTCATAAGGGTTACAATGATGATAAGAAGAAATGAGCAGTTAGTCATGGGGACATAATGACGATAATGAAATTAAAGATTAGACATGGGGTCACAATGACGATAAGATGAAATGAAGTTAGTCATGGGGACATAATGACGACATGATGAAATGAAGTCGTCATGGGGTCACAATGACAGTAAGATGAAATGAAGTTAGTCATGCGGTCACAATGACGGTAAGATGAAATGAAGCTAGTCATGCGGTCACAATGACGGTAAGATGAAATGAAGCTAGTCACGCGGTCACAATGACGGTAAGATGAAATCAAGTAAGTCATGGGGTCAATGACTATAAGATGAAATGTAGCTAGTCATGCGGTCACAATGACGGTAAGATAAAATGAAGTTAGTCACGGGGTCGCAATAACGATAAAGTGAAAAGGACGGTCAGTCAGTCATGTGTCGGTCGAAAGTCGGGCCGCACCTGACGTGCTGCGCGACCAGGTCGCAGGCCTCGCCGGCGGCGCCGTGCTGCACGCGCACCGGGTCGTGCAGCGCGTCGCGCGCCAGCCGCTCCACGCGGCGCGGGAACGTCGCCGAGAACAGCAGCGCCTGCCGCTCGGGCCGCACGTGCGCGCAGATAGACCGCACCTGCGGCTCTGCGCCACCGCCCCCGACACTTTCACTTGCCGCGGCGGCCGAGTGAAGTGAGGAGTCGAGTACAAGTGCGAGTGTTACACTTCTGCGTCTCGCCCGGCGAGCGAGGTAGCCGGGGCCCCAATTTATTTAAAGGGGGCAACGCATTCGCAACCCTACGGGGGACGCGAATGTCCATAGGCGGCGATTATTACTCAACATCAGGTGAACCGACAGCTCGTTTGCCAATTTTTCACATGAAAAAAAAACAAGTTTCGTTTGACAGGGTCGGATTTGGGCATGGTGAAAGTCGACTTCATAGAGCACACATCATAATTCTGAATTCAGAATCGACACCAGTTCCAATTTAAACGAATATCACTAACATATCCTCGGTAGAAATAAAACCAGTACAACTCCCAATTTTGCTACCTTCTTATTATTGTTAGTCAGCAACAATTCCAACCCAATGAACTTTTCATTTTGATAGATTGGTATAATTGTATTTATATATCCATTTATGTAAAGTAATTTAATTATAGTACTTTTTCGTAACATCCTTAGATATGGATAGTATATGGATAGTATAAAAAAGTGCTTATAATTTAATAAATTAAATGCAAATGCACCAAAATTACAACACCACAAGGTACTACAAGTATGTTCCAGTAAGAAATACAAAACAATATAACAATTGCATAAATAAAAATAATGTACCAGTCAAACACTGGTTCAATTAGTAAAATAAATGGATCCAACAATTATTATCACACAATACAAAACTCACCAAATCCCATATCAAACATCCTATCTGCCTCGTCCAACACTAAATATGTAACCCGATGAAGGTTTGTTGCTTTGCACTTGATCAGATCTATCATACGGCCCGGTGTACCCACAACTATTTCAGCCCCACCTAAAAAGTTTGATATTATGATGTTGTTCAATATTCACTAACTTAATAACAGATTTGACAAATATTTCATGTAGTTGGCTACAAATAGAGATACAATAACTTGTATGAACACTCTCTTGAATGTATAAAAATGTTTCCTAATTGCACAATTTCATATAACATATGGACACACATACAGCACACATTTTGAATTTGATTTTCATTTTTTTTGTTAGTGGAATGTGACTTGTTTTTTTTTTTTTAATTAATTAAAACCAACTTATCCTAATTCAGGTCCACTAAACATTTTCCAGAGAATTAATCTATTAAATGATAATAAATCTTATACCTTTAAACGAGCAATTCTTATATAATCGGAATCTCAGAATTGGCTACAGCGATTTTCATGAAATTTAGTATGTGCGTAGATTCGGGGGCGAAAAATCGTTCTGGCTAGGTTTCATTTTTAGAAAATGACGTTTTATCCCAGTTTTCAGGAAATTAAAAATATCATTCGAATAAGACGGTAAATTAGACCGAAAAAAAAATTTTATAATAGCTCGGTCGGTAATCGGGCGGCCCCGAACAGAAGGTTCGTGTCACGATCATTTACACACTTATTTTTTTTACTTTTTTTCTATACCAGATGATTGCTTCCTTTATTTTTTTTACGAAAATAGACGATTTACCAAAAAAAACCGAGCAAAGCTTGGCCCTCCAGGTACTATACATTAATTGATAAGTGTTAATACTCATCTAAACTAAAATGTTAATGAGCACTAGATAAATACAAATACTTTAAAACATGTTATATTTCTCGGATGTATAATTAATTAATAGAATTTTTTAAGACCATTTACCTTCCAATGCCTTAGACTGCTCCCACTTTGATCCACCACCGTAGCAACACACGCACCTTATATTATAAACTTTACCAAATCTTTTTGCCTCCATGTATATCTGGAAAATTAATATTACAATTACATAGTATTTGATTACAAAACATTTTCTTTACAATCGAAATATTTATTAAAATATTTGAGTTGTCCTATTTGGATTTTTATATAGAACTTCATACTATGTATTTAGAACAGAATTGTTTTTCCAGCTGACAGGTAACTAACTCCTAAATAACTAATTACTGATAGGTTAGTCTATTAATAACATTTTAGGCAGACTTCTGCAAATAAAAAAAAGTCATATACAGTGTGTCGTTACCATCGCGACAATAAATGAACACACATACAGGGGATAACTTTTTAAAGTTGTATTAAACATTTAAATTCTTTAAACATCAATATTTACAGAGTTATTAAATTTTCCAATACAAAGAATTTTAGAACACCCTTACCTATAAAAGCGTAAGGTAAAGTTCATTTGTAAAGGTCACAAAGCATATGAATGGGTTGAATGAATTTAAAAGAGACAAAACATACTGTTAGAAGGAGAGGCTTGTAATACGACGCTGTGGCGCGAGTTGTACAGGTGTTACAAATTTTGTTTCTTTTTTACTTAATTAGTTTGTTTGAAAAATATTTTTTTTTTAATTATGGATTTTGTTTAACGTTAATATTTTTATATGATTATTGGCACGTAGCGTTAGACGTGTGTTCATTTATTGTCGCGATGGTAACGACAGCGACGGTATATTAAATGACTCCATAGCGCAGTTGCCAAGGTACTTCGAAGATGAAGTCGAAGGCTTGGACTTTGGGTGTCGTGAGTTCGATTCTCAAGACAACAATTTGTGAGACCCACAGATAGTTGTTTCCGATATTGGTGTTTGTCACATGAAATTTGTGTTTGTATATAGATAAATGTATAACGTTATACACATGGCAATTAGAAAAAAAATACATGTAAAGCGGCAGTCTTACCTGCTGTGCAAGTTCCCTCGTCGGCGCGAGTATGAGCCCAATAGGACCATCGCCTGGGGCCAACTCTTTCTGGTCCATAATGTGCACTAGTAGCGGCCACAAAAACGCCGCCGTCTTCCCTGAACCCGTGCGGGCGATTCCTGGAGACAATAATTATTTAAGGGAATGGAAGCCAACAACCACTCAACTTATACCGGTAAGTTATCCATGCAACCAAAGCACATTCAGAATTCTGCCAACAATGCCTCCATTCTTGAAGGTCCTTAAGGCACATCTATCCAGAAATACCGGTGGTGACCACTAAAGGTAACTACTTTTGACATGAAATGGGTTCCAAGTGCAGTGGACTGCATCAATAAAATCCGCTTTTGATATTTCTCATGTTCAAAGATTACTATGATGTAGGTCGAAAGTCTCAATATCCAACATGTTTGGTATAGCATAGTGGAAGGTGGATTAAGCACTTGTTATCTATAGGAGATAGAAATTCTCTTATGAGGCCAATATAGTTGCTGTCATAAGTATAATTTCTGATTGCCAACATGATACAGAAATGCAAGACCATAGTAAATGGTATGTATATGTATCATATATGATATATAAGGTAATATCTAACATAGTACATATCTTATACCACAATATCTTTTTAGTAATAAATTAAAAAGGTATAGTGTTTATTTCCAGTCAGATTCAAATTGCCATACCTATGAGATCTCTCCCAGACAATGCAGCAGGTACTCCGGCTGCTTGTATAGGTGTAGGCTGGGTATACTCTGAGCGGCGGATGGCTTTCATCAGTTGCTCGTCAAAGCCCAGATGGGCAAAACTGCTGACGGGACGAGGTGGATCGGGCCCAGTTATCTGGAAATGATTTAAACTTTTCGAAGCCAGTTGCAAATTGTAACCCATTCAGATATGTGTAATGCATGTTTAAGTGGTAATTTTTTTAGTGATCACACCAAAACAGTAATTTATTTTCACCAGTTAAAAATAACAACTGAAAGTCAAAGAGAATGAACCATGTCTCCTTTTCCAAAGAAAAACCCTGTACATATTTATAAAAGTAAAGTAACAGCCTATACTCCTCTATACAGAGGGTATCAGGGCATAGTCCACCACGCGGCCCCACTGCGGATTGGCGGACTTCACATATCTTCGAAATATATTTTTTTTGTTATTTTTTCGAAAATATGCAATTTCCTCACGATGTTTTCCTTCACCGCGGAGCACGTGATAAGTCAGCACTTAAGTTAAAAACTTCATTGGTGCCGGCACCGGGGATCGAAGTCAGGTTGCTCGAGTATATTGAATTAAAGGCGAGCGCACGGACACTGAGCTATCACGGCACATGAGATATCACGGCTCATACGCTCACATATTTATAACTATCACTCAATATTGTAAACGTAAATTTTTATTCAATTGTTATTCAAAACTATTTTAGAAGTTATATTTTTCAGCACAAGTACTATATTTTTCAGTGCTAAAGCACTAAGCCATGGGAATCGCCAATAGATGGGCGAATGATACGTAGATGATATATAGGATATCCTGGACAGAAAAGTCAAATATCAGTATGATATTTGTATGTAATGAACATGAAAGAGGGACATCTCATGGTACTAGCCTGGCTTGACTAGGATTTATACCGGGGAACTAAGATTGTGAGTTAATATCTGATATTAACTCACAATCTTAGTCTATCAATGTATGTCACTACGACTATGCCACCAAATGTAAATAATAAAGTTAGCAGTTATATCACCTTCACTCCCAAACTCTTTTTTAAATCCTCAACTTGTTGATGGGTCAAATTTTCAATTTCCTCATGGGGTACATAAAAATTCTTCTCAAACGGCTCATATTTAATTTCAGAATGGTCTATGGGCGGAAGTGGGTCAATGAATTTCTTTTTCGGCGGTGCTATTGGGTTACCATCTTCGTCATATTCAATTTCCAAATCTGAATCCTCCCCAGCATTTGCCAATGGATTTTCTTCCATATACCTGAAGCGAAGTTTATTATGCAATTATTAATATCACTGCCACTTTTTCAACAAATTTACCAATATATGGCCAGGTATGCCCCGATAGTATTAGAAATTACTCACCTATAATAACTTTCCTCATCATCCAACTCATCAATATCTCCACGGGTTCCTCTGCCACTGTCACCCTTCCCTGCTATGGCATTTTCTTTACTGGTAACTAAATCTTTTGCTGCCTGCTGCTCCAAGCCAGCCATGTATGCATCTAATGGATCTTCTTCATCTTCTTCTGCCTAAAAATAATTTATGAAATATTTTAATAAAATTTACTGTATATTATACAGACATAAATAGATAAGAGTTCAACTAAAACTCAACATACATAAGCATTCAACTTTAGTTTCTCAATATTTGTTTGTTTGTTAATTTAATACAATTAGTACATTATGCAGTAAGTAAAGAAATTAGTTAAGTAGCATTGTAAATTTTGCACATATATTCAATTATTAAAAAATACACTAGAGCTTGAAAGCCCAATGGCATTATTACAGCAATTACAGCAATGGCAGTAATTACAGCAACTTTTACCTTTGAACTGGAAGCAGCCTCATATGTTGGACTGCCAGGTGCAGGAATGTACGCCAAGGCTGGTGTTGGCGGCTCATCATCTTCATCAAAATACCTTGCAAGTTTAAGATATGTAGAGTAACAATATAATGTAAAATTACTTTGGTAAGATTTTTACAATATTGAGATTTCAATTTCTTATATTATCTTACTACAGCATTTATAAGACCCCAATAAATATCCCTTTACAAGAATCTAAAATTCATTAAGTAGAATACATTATAAGTTTTATGGTGGGATGTAACCAACAGAGAAAGACACAAAATTTTATGCTTAATTTGCTATTATTCACAATTTCTTCTACCAAATTCATCTAAGGTTTTTTTTAATGTGAGAAAGTGGCAAACAAGCTGGCTGTTAACCTGATGTTCAGTGATAACCGCCATCCATGGACATTTGCAACACCAATAATGCATTGACACCTTTAAATAAAGTGGGCCCCAGCTACCTCACTCACCAGATGAAATGCAGAAGTATAACACTTCTACTTTACACCGGTCTTCTGTGAGGTGGTGGTACTTACCCAGACTGACCTGCCCATTCGTGCAACAGTGAGCACTGTTGCGTGGCCCTACCACAGTTAAACCTGGTTTTAACCACAATGCAATATTTAAATTTTTCAAACTCACTCATCTTCCGTTTTAGAACGTTTTTTTCCGAGGGTTCCCCAGTTGCCGGCGACTGCGTTCTGAGTTATAGCATTCATTGTTGAATATCCCTGCTTAGACAGGCCAGTTGTTGGCGGCGGAACAGCATGCATAGAAGTCGTCGGCGGTGGTACAGCATGCAAAGACACATTTGAAGGATTGCGCTTTGGCATCGTAAAACCGGCGAAGCCAAACCCCTTCCCACCACTCCCTCCCGAATTATAGTTCATTTTTCTGAATTGAATGATTGACGATCGATATTGAGTTCAGTTTTAGATCATAACAAAGATTAGGTTATTTTTCTTAAAACATTCGTATGTTTAAAACAATAATTTATAATAATTCCAAGAATTACTAGAATTATATAGTAAAAATTACGAGTTTTTAGGATGAAAATTTACGCGCAACGTAAACGCAAAATATATTTCACTTACTTAACTTCAAAATTAATTAACAATATTCCTTTTTTATACCTAACTCAGAATGATATAATATATATATATATATATGTAATTAAATAAACGTCACTTATCACTCTTCACTTCAACATAGATTCCACAGGCTTAATATCTTACCGACCGAATTATCGAAATGTCATTACAGACAGCAGTATTTTATGTTTTAAATAAAAATTAAAAACGTATTTCTACAGCTATAGCACCGTGATCAAAAACAATATTTTGATAGTAACAATATTTATGATACATACATACATATTTTAGGACACATTCTTTTTACACAACGTTCTCTAGTCCCAAACTAAGCAATGCTTGTACTATGGGTACTAGAAAACTGTTAGACATACTTAACCATACTTTTATTTTTGTAAATAAATACACATTATACATATAAAAACACCCAGACACTAGAAAAACACTATGCTCATCACACAATATTTTTCCAGTAGTGGGGATTGAACCCACACCCTCTGGCGCAGAAGGCAGGTACACTACCGACTACGCCATTCGGGTCGTCATATGTATGATAGTTTATTGTTGGGCCGCTGGCTTCAAGTTCATCGGAAGTTCGGAAGTGTCAAGTCAACTGTCAAGTGATCCGCAGGGAGATTAGCAGGCTACCCTATATTTTCTCAAACCCGATTAAGAAAAGTTTGACAATTTAACTACCTATCGCCTTAGAGTTAAGTACCAGCGACAGTCCAAGAATCCATATTATGCTAAAGGCATTTAGTGGAGTACAAATGAACTAGCAACCCGCCCCGGCTTCGCACAGGTGCAATGCTGGTGTTTTTGACATGGCATTACAAACCTCTAAAATTATCAGTGTTTCTCCACTATATTAAGCATGAATTATACATATAAACCTTCCTCTTGAATTACTCTATCTATTAAAGAAAACCACATCGAAATCCGTTGCGTAGTTTTAAAAATCTAAGCATAAATAGGGACAGACAGACAGCGGGATGATTTTGTTTCATACTAGGTAGTGATGAGTACACTTGCCAAAGTTAGTTGTCAAGTGACAACTTGTATCTTGTGTCTTGTACTGATGTTTTTGCTTTCAGTCTCGAGACTATTAAAGCTTCATCTGACACAGAACCGGTGGGCTAGCCAGAACCCACGAGTTTGGGCCCTCCGCTGTGGGTATGGCCACGCATGTGCTCATGCGTGCGTTTAAGTATGGTGTGCCATCGAGGTCGCGGTTCGGACCGAAATCCCGATGGCCGTCGACTGTGCAATTAACTAATCAGTGGCTGGGAGCGGTGAGAACCGCCCCGGAACGCGGGTGTACCTTGTGTAAGCGTTGTGTTGGTCTCGCCGTGCTCGGAGGCGAAGGCGAACTATTGTGTTTGTTGTTGCACTAACTGTGGGGGTAATGTCATCCGGGGGGACCCCCTGCGGTGGGTCTGACGTATCTAAGTCCCATTCATGGACCGGGTCGATTAGGACGTTTCGCGGGCGACGCTTGTTGACTTTCGCGTTTGTGTTGGGTTGGTGATTTGCTGCGCTTACCACCAGAGGGTTGGGATGATGTTCGGCTCTATCGAAGAATCGTTTGGTCAGGTCTTTAAAATATTCGCGAATCGTCGGGAGTCTGCAATCGCTGTGCAAGTCGACGTTGAGTTGATACCACTGCGCACCGGTTGCGCGGCGGATGAACTTATTTTGTACTATTTGCAACTTGTACAAGCGAGTAGGGTGCGTGTGGGCGAAGGTCATGCATGCGTAGGACATATAGGTCGTACGCAGGTCTTATATAATAATAATTTGTACCTTTTGTTACATCGAAGAAAAGAGCCCCTGTACTAATATGTTTAGGGTGATTTAGGCCTTTTAGGATATGTTCCGTTAGGCGGAATAGTTGATCGGGACAGGAATGTCTAGCTCGAAAGCCGAATTGTTCCGCCGGCAGAAGGCCGTTGGAAAACACGTGCTCATTGAGCCTGTTTAATAAAAGCCGCTCGTAGAGCTTCCCCAGGCAACTGAGGAGGCTGATGAGACGATAACTAGAGGGCTGGTTGGCTGGTTTATTCGACTTGCGAATGCCGATAACCGTGGCTTCTTTCCAGTCGTCCAGAAAGGAGCAACTGAAGTGTAAAGTATTGTAAAAGGTCGCAAGTAAACAGATAAGCGGCCCAGGGAGAGCTTTAAGAATTTTGTTACTAATATTATCTGGGCCCGGGGCGGATTTGGGTTTTAAATTTTTAATAATATCTTGGACCTCTTCGGGGGTCACTGAACTCAAAGGATCACCTTCCGGTGGAAGCGCAGCCCTAATCTCCATTACGCGGTCCACCTCCGTTAGGTGGGCTGTATCGATGTGTTCGCGCGATGGCGAACATTGCTGCTCTAGGTTTTCCGTAAGGCATTCGGCTTTTTCGGAGTCATCTAGGGCTACTGAAGCGCTATTAGGTCTAACTAACGGCGGTAGAGATTCGTAGGGGTCTGCTTTGGCGGTGTGCGATGGCTCGATGTCCTCTAGGAGAGTGTCCCACGTTGTATGTCGGTGTTCCGATACAAGATCTTTGATTTCTAGCTGAAGGTGTCGAAGTAGGGTTCGGTTCGATTCCGATCGGTATCGGTCGAAAGCAAGTTTGGCTGCATTTTTCTGCCTAATTAGCAGTCGCAGGTCGGGCGGAAAGTTAAACCGTCGATCGCCCGACAGTTTAACCATCCGTTCCGAGTCTGCGACTGCGGAAGTGATGGTTTCTCGGAGACTTGCTATCGCTCGATTTGCGTCATCGAACGTAGCTATCGTCTCGGGTAGGTCGACTAAGTTCTGGGGGTCCAAGGCCTTGAGTTTGACCTCAAGACGATGCTAGTCCACTACGGATTTGGTCGGTCGCCGGCGTTCTGGCCCAGTTTACACAGGACGGGCCTGTGATCTGATTGAATCTAGTTCATGGATTGTCTCTATCGACTCGATGTCGAGCGAGACCGCCTTGAGTAACATGATGTCTAGGATACTCGGTGTCGCGTGTTGGTAGTTGTCCACCGTAGGATACCTAGTGGGAGTCGCAGGAGCGATTATGCTAAAGTTTAAATTATCGGATAAGCTAAAGAGATGCTTTCCGTTGTTTTTTGGGATGCTGTGGATGTCCCATGAGGCGTGTTTGCAGTTTAGATCTCCTGCAATTATCACGGAAGGGCCTAAGTTGAGTAGCGTATCTAGGTCGCTTTGTAGTAAGGTTTTGTTCCCCGAGAGGTAGGCTGAGACTAGTACAAGCGGCCTGTGGCTGGTGAGCGCTAACCTACACGCGGATGCTTCTATTTTGCTTAGCTCTGGAATGCCGAGCGGGCAACAGTGCAAGGTGCACTAGGTCTTAAGAATGTCTGTTGCACTAGAAAAATATCTACATTGTAATTGCGAAGGAATTCTGCGATTTCGTCCCTTTGACCCTTAATGCCGTTTGCGTTGAAATACGAAACAACCAGAGCCCGAGGTTTTGTTCTACCCGCGGTTGTACTTTACCTTAAAGTCTTTTTACGGTTGTAAATAACGACGCGGCGGAGCGCGGTTTTATTCCGCGGAATATTGTGTCTTTATGGTTGGCTTGTAAAAGCCCATAGGGCTTCTACAAGCATTTTGTGTTCGCTGATGCTCTAAGACGCTCGTTGCCAGATGTGGCGGCCGCTATTTTAGCGGACAATACGGCGAGTTCCTGTCTATTGATGCGGTCTAATCCGCAGATGTTGGCAATTTGGGCGAACGGGTCGTCCTTGTTTTCTGCGAAAACTGACGGTGTTAACTGCACCTGCGGCCTCGGTGCCGTTTGAACGGCGGGCTGTGGCTGAGCGATTGGTCGTGATGCGACCCGGGGCGCGACTACCTGCGCGGCCACTTGGGGTTTCGCCCAGGCGTTTACGATGAGTACAGGCGTGGGAACGTATTTCACGGGCGCGGGTTTGGGCAAAGTGGATTTAGCGGGAGATTTTCTCGCGGGAGTTTTCGGGGCCTTAGCGCAGCCTCTATAACTAGCCGGGTGGCCGGTGGTATGACAATTGACGCAGTCTGGTGGATCTGCGCAATCTTTCGGCCGCGTGCACTCTGGCGTGCCGTGGTCACCGGTGCATTTGACGCACCTAGGGTGAGCAAACCAATTGTTGGCCGTGTGGCCGTAGTGCTGGCAGGTTTGGCACTGTGCCACAACGCCTGATTTACGCGGGGGCTCGATGACTAAGTCACTGAGCCCACAGACCCTCTTCAGGTTGAAGATGGCCTTACCTTCCAGGGTAGGGTCCTGTTCAACCATGACCATGTCCATAGGGACACGGGTTCTGGGATGCCTAAGACGTCGCACTGCATGCACGGGGTATCCCTGAGTGCGGATGTCGACTTTAGCCTTATCGACATCAGACTCTTTGGGGACGCCCTTTATTACAACCCGAAGTTTACGCTCTTCGGGCAACGAGTAGGTGTGAAAACCTATCTTATTTTCGCGTAAATATTTGGTTACGCGGCGAAAATCGTCTGTTGTGTCCAGATATACGCGGATACCCATGTGGGTATTTTTTTACCTGAGGTCGCGGATGTTCTGACGTTCAAACCACGAGCATACTTGATGCCACTTTGCTTTTTCTTGTATAATTATTGGCGGCGGTGGCTTAATACCTTGAATACGGGTACCGATTGGGCAGCTACGGCTGCTTTCTTGGCGGGCGTCGTGGTGGGACGGTTAGATGAGGCGGCCTCGCATTCGGGGTCGCTATCAGTTGCAGGGCATTTTTTGCCCTTTTTACGCGACTTTACGACGGTGAAGCCGTCGGCGTTCGCGTTGTCAGCTGGAGTCGTTTCGTCCTCCATGTCCGAGTCGCCGTCCGATTGCGAGTCAGGAACGACAGCGTGGAAGGGGCCAAAATTGGTTGCACGGAAGGCGCGTTGGGTTCGTTCGCGGCGGCGGAAGTCAACGCGACGGGCGTTACTAGTGTCGCAGAAGGCGACTCATTACCTGGCGCAGAGGGCACCGGAGATGGCGGCGAGGCGACTGCCGGTGAAGCCGGGTTGTCGCTAGCGTAATCGACGACAAGGCGTTTCTCCGCGGCGAAGGCGAGAAAGCTGCGCCACATTTCGGGGCATCATTCGCGAATGAATTCCTCTAAGAGGGAACCCATAACGGCGCTTGAGCCTTTGGAGCTAGCGCCCCGCTGGCGTGTAGTTTCTAAATAGGCCTCCCACCTTGCGGCAGGGAGGTGTGTGCCTAAAACTAACACCTAATTCGCCTGCTTTTTAGGTGCGCTGGGGTGTGTGTCTAGCTGTCGCCTATCGCAACAAGCATACAGTTAATAAATAAAAAAATGCCGCCTCTGAGGCGAGAAGTGTGAATGGAATTCTACATACAGAACAGGAACCTGCCTACGAGCACAACACCACTAACACTACTGCACTGCTTGCACAAAGTTGCAACCGAAGTTGCGAGTAGCGACTTATTCGGGTGGCATGAGCCCTCCGTCTTAGAGAGAGATCCGTTCCGTACGAGAGCACGAAGCGGAATCTCAAGTGACAACGATGTGTACCGTGTACTTACCTGGATGGTTACATATAATTTGCTTACCTTTAAAAAGAGTTAGCCCTGGTTACTAAACTCACCAGACGCAATAAATACTAGAGCATAGTACTTTCTACGCAGGACAGTGTTCTCTGAGGTCATGATTTTTCCTCGGAAAAGCCTGCCCAATGCCCATTCATGACATAGTTAAAGCCACAATGTTTACAATAAACTAGTGTATCAAAAATAATTATATTACGTGGCAAATGAGCTTCTAATTGTTCTTTTTTTGTCAGAAAATGTGCAAACGCGCAAATACAGTAGTTTCCTGGTGGTTATTAAAATATTTGAATTTGACTGAAAGAGTTAGCCAGCCATGGACATTCACTGGCACGGTCTTACATACACCTGATTACATTACATCAATGCTCTAGATTCAAACATGCGAACAATAGTGCAACAAAGATTATAATAGTCACATGACTAAATCCGACTTAATTATTCAAAATTTACAAACAGCATTACACACTAAAAATGTGAACGATACCAACATGGAGTTATTGTATCCCACGATTACAGCGCCGCGTTTCTTTGTTTAGATTTTCTTTAAAGAGTCACTCCCTATTTACAATTGGAATTCTGCTGAGTTGCAAGACGTGTATGTAAGACCATTTTCGTTATACAAGAGTAGCAGCAGATGCGTTGTCTGCCTTTCAAAGCATAGTTTCCTTTCCTTCTCAACTGTGACATTAAATCACCAAAGCAAACAACTAGAGACTGGCAAGGGAAAAAAAATCAAGTAGGTAACTTCTAAACCTCGTTTGAATGAAAGAGATGTATAAACGTAAACGATGTGTTTTACTTTATACGTCTGCGGCCTGAATCAACTCTTCTCGGAATTCGGTACACTGCAAATGATGTACATGAAAACACATGGGTATTCGAGTTTTTACGATAGGTCATGTACTCTAAGCCTTATAGATTCCTACTCTTTATAAAATCAGCGGTTTCCTCTCAGTCAGAAAACTGTATATTCTCAACCTTATTCTACACTGCCAAAAATCATTAACCTATGTCATATGTACCCTTAAACGAAGGAAGAATATTGTGGCCCCCTTCCTTGTAATACGTACTGCCTTAAATAGAAGGCAAAATATTGGCCAGTCCGCCTATGTTTACAATAAAGTGAGCAATATAAAAATACCCCGTGCTATGTATATATTCAAACTCGACTTTAAAAATTTCCTACTTAATTAGCGCGTCCGTTCACTCTTATACCTTTCTACTTTCTAGCACACTGAATATCACCGACCACTAGAAGTGGGCGATACAAATCGTATCAGATATGAAAACTAGATATTAGTACAATATCGGAATATCGCTTACTGGCTCGTTCAATATCTATCTATTTTACAATATCTGATATTTCCGAAATCTGATGTACCGTGCTCGCTTGCTATACCGACACGAATCGCGATATCATACGCGTTTGCCACAATATCTGATTTTTAAACAGATTTCGAGAGACAAAGCGCGTGAGATATAAATACTCAGTAGTTAGAGCGGGACGGCAAGCAATGCACGATATCAGATTTTGAGTGACAAAGCGCGTGAGATACAAATATTACACTAGTTAGAGCAGTACGGCAAGCAAGGCACAATATCAGATTTTTAAACAGATAATATGAATAAGTTAAGTAATTTTGAATCTTAACACCATGCAAATAAGATCCGTTTCAATTAAATACTAATCATGGTATCAACGATTACTACAACGATATTATTATATTTTTATTGTTTTGTTTAGCCTTGAGCCGTAACGGGCGACAAAACGCGCAGTTAAGTAATTTTTAATCTTAACAGCATGGAAAAAAACTTTGTTGCATTTAAATACGAATTACGGTATTAACGATGTCCTTAAATTTTGTTTAGCCTTGAGCTGGATTGCATTGGTACCTAGCACGTAATAGTAAGGGATGCCAACTTACTACTTAAGAATTTTCTGCCTAAATTAAGGAAGAAAAATATACAATGGAAATTTTTTAGGAGGTAAATTTTTATTAGTTAAATTTTATTCATATTTTTGGAAAAAAATAAAACTACACAAAAAGAAAAATATAATTTAATAGTGCTGTGCTGCTTGGGTGGAAATCAGACCAAGGCTTATGTGCTTCGTGTGTAGATTTTAAATTCTTCCGCCCTAAGTTATAATACTGAATGTATTATTTCTTACACAAATTATAAAAATATTGTCACTCATGATTGCGTGTTCTAAAAATATGTTTAAGTCTATTATTAAGCGATATATAAGATGTTAAAATAAATCATTTTTATATTACTTCAATTTGTATTTTTTATGAAATTTTTAATTTAATCAGGTAATGTTTTAATTTTACCTTAATAGTATAAAAAAATCGTGATTTTAAATTCAGTAAGTTTTTTGAATTTAATCAATTTTAGTGGGTTTTCGAATTTATTTAGGGGTAAATAAATTCGAAACATATAAACATAATAAATAAATTTAAACCCGGAGGAATCTAAATAATTATTGAAAACATTTTTTTTTTTTTTAGAATTCAAGGTGGATACGGGACCGTAAAATATCTAGATATTAAAATACATAGTTTCGAAATCTGATTCAGATACGGTACTCAGAAAAAGCGATACGACCCATCTCTACCGACCACCGTATACCTTCCGTACAATCCATGTATGTACCCGCCTTAGTTCCGTTCCGTATAATTATCTACATATTACATTTATCTAACTAAATTCCATCCATCTATTATTCAGAGTGGTTCCCAATACTGTTTTTATTATTGTATCCAGCTTACGAAGACTGACTGAAGCCAGAGAATGACTCTAAGTCTAATGCAAAAGAAATAATTATAATGCTTTTAGGGAATTTTTGTATAACTATACTTTACTTTTATATCGATAATTTTTCGAGAAAATATTCTGATATGCATTATATGTTTTCTTTTACATCTACGGAGTACAGACAACAGAATATTTAAATTAAATCTTAAATCATGTTATTGACATTGGTTATTGCCCTAATGGTCCTCGATACCGGGCCATTAAATCCAAAAAAATAATCGTGTCATAGTGACATTTGTGTTTGTGACAATTAAATTAATTAGCATATTTTCTACACCTATTTCATGTAAACTGCATCTACGTCGTTATTTTGTTATTTTCAGATTTCAAAATCGAAATCAAAGACAACAATGTATGTTCAATTTTGTATATTATTGTTTGCGTTATTATCCATCGGCAATGTTGAAGCATCTTCAGGCTACGATTTCGGAGACTTTCTGGCCACAGTCCTGGGTCTTGGTATTGCAATAATTGGAATTCTTGCATGTTTGGGTAATTACGCTAGGCAGAAAGCGAGGAATGAATTCATTTAGAATTTTAAGTAAGTAAACTTCGTCCAATGAATCCATTATATATCTGAACTCTTCATAACATAATGATTTTAAACATTACACTTGGCATTATAAGAGTTAATATCCATGTATAAATTCTAATAAAAAATAATCTGTTAATAGAGGCATTTAAGTGAATCTTTCATGTCTTTAAAAAAAGAAGAAGAGTTAATTAATGTAATGTTAACATCTTCCATTACATTCTTTACTTGTACTTTCAAACAAAAACTGCAATGTTTATTTTGGTTCTTGTTTGTTCTACTTTACTGTTCTGTTTTTTTTTTGCCTTGTTATTTGTACATTTAAATTTTGAACACTTCTTTTTCAGGTATGCTGCTCAGTATGTGTTAATTCATCACATTTTTAAAGTACCATATGATTAATAAAATGTATAGATTTCAAAAATAAGTGACAAACACTTGTCATTATACTTTGTAATCTACTTAAATGAATATCATGTGTTGTTGAACATAAACATAAGAACTACAAAGAAATACATCTGAAATGATAAAAACAAACAAAGCAACCTAAGAGATTAAACCTCCAACATGACTGATTTGATGATATTTTGTGATATAACCTTCTAGTTTAGTGAAGATATGATTAAAATTTAAAAATACATGAACTAAGAAAAAAAATTGGCCACTTTTTCTTAGTTCATGCATTAAAATTAATTAATTTCATATTCAAATCAGATGAACAAATAAAGAAATATTTAAGATATAGAACTACTTTTGTATTTATGATCTTGTGTATTGTTATAAGTTAAATGTGATAAAACTTCTTGTAACTGCAAAATGTTTTTTTTAAACATCTACACTATTCACAACTGTGTAGGTGTTATGAATTGATCATTAAGAATACCCACTTTCTTCATGATTTGGTTTGCTTCCAAATATTATATAATAGCACTGTCAAATCTCTGATAAAAAAGAATTCAGCAAATGTTTGACTTTGGAAGTCATTGAGATAGTTTTGACTAAAATATTTCAAAATTTACTAATACTGCCAATCTTCACTGACTGGCAGTAAGCCCTAATACTCTTTGCCCAGCTATGGGACGTTTATGGATAGTATGTTGATAATTTACTTAAAATTGTGAAAGAGCTGACTATGTTTGCTGATTATATTCCCATATGTGATATAGCCTGTGTATAGCAGTATCTGACCAAGTTTTGCATATAAGAAATCAACAAAAATCTCATGCAATATCACTGAGATTTCAACCTACAACCTCCAATTACATATGTCATATTCAGTTGATCCTGCAAAAAAGAATGATTACAAAAATTTTATATTCTCACTGCTTCAGCAGTTGACACTCTTAATGAGGGATGATATATATTAAAAATGACAGATGGTTGTAAATAATTTATACTTGAGTAAAAGAACACAAAAACTCATAAATTCCAATTTCACATAATTAAAAACCATTCAACTTTATCGGAATATCCTGCCATAAATTCAATTTGGCTTTGTCTCTCCGCTAGATCTTTCTAATTTCTCTATCTCACCGAGTATGTCCTTTTTCTTTGACATTTTTTCTTTTTGATCTTTATCCAAAGTTTTGAGACTTCCCACTTTTATTTTTTCTTCAAGTGTTTCTATTTCTCTTAATTTCTTTTTTAGGTTTTTTAATCTTTTTGCTGGATCTGTTACTGGTGTTGAGTTATTAGATTGTGGTGTTGAGTTGTTAAATGTGGGTTCTATTATTTCACATTTGGCTAATTTGTCTGCTGCTTCATCCACACCTGGAATCGAAGAATTCTTATTAAAGAAATATCTAACTACAAACTTTTGCTATTTTTATTTCATAACTAATATTGTTATTATTCAAAGGTTCATGCTGGTTGAGCACTGCATTTACACAAACCTGTCTTCTTTTTCTTTTTCTTCTTATCAACATTGATAATCATACCAGGTATTGGTTGTATAGTGCCTCCATGGCCTTTCTTTTTCTGAGCTTGGGCCACAATTTCTGGTGTGAGTCCAACAGGTATACCAGTGTTTTGACGAGCTTTAAACTGTTTACCTTTACTTTCATACAAAGGAACTTCTTCCTGGGGAACATAACCTTCTTTTATCCGTCGCGGTTTCCGCCAAGTACCATCAGGACGTTGCGATGCAGGTATAAATTTACAACCTAAATTGATGAAATAATGTCTAAATAAGAGTTAATAAAGTTTTGTGTATAAAAGTCTGGTAACAGCATCTTAATTAAAATAAAACTGTCAATATAAGTCAATAAAATGCATAATGCTAATCCGAATATCCCAACAAGAACATATCTGAACAATTTTTTATCATCCTACAAACTACAGAGTTGCGAAACAACTCAAGAAGACATACGTGAAAGAATGAATACTAAAGAAATTAATTGTTACCATCAGCATCATGCTCGTATGCCGTTGTAGCCATTTCTGCTTCAGAATTACTATTTATTTATCAAAGTCTAAAAGCTATCATAATAACATCCTCAGGGGAACTTGTTCCCTGTCAGTAGCATATATTAGTATTCTCTATTTTATCTATGTTCCCTGTATTATTTTCGTATCCATGCAATACTACCACAGAGTCAAACAGAAAATGTTAAACTTTTCACAAACCGTTTTGACTTTTGAAACTGAGTGTGCCATGAGATAAGGCGTCATAGATAAAAAAGGTTTTTATCTTATACTTAAAAATATATACATTTCTAATTTTGATGAAATAACGTAGTGTTATTCATATGTATTATTTACACACTATGAAATGTTATATTATCGTCAATAATAAATGTTTAGTAATAATAGCTATTCTGTCTTTGCATTAGGATTATCAACATACAAGACACAAGTTGTAATCTGTGAATCTGTGATTAAAATAATATGTCATTTTATGCGAATATTGAATAGTTTACTTTTTTGTTTAATTTTACAATTTTAAGTTTTGAGTATATTTTAGAGTGTTTTTGAGCAGTTCATAGTTTAATCTTCCTAAAATGCCGAAGAGAATAAGACTACTAACTATGAAGAATAAAATAAAGACGAATAGTGAAGTAGAATATGATGATAATAAAGGTATTTTTTCAATTTAATTTAAACTTATGAAAACCCTTAATATACATATACATAAAATACACGCAATCAATTAGATTACATTTAAAAAGAGAAATAATATTAATTTTAACTTTTTTTGTTGAGAATCTTCTCAATTCACTTATATATATTACTTTTAGATAAAGAAGTGTCCACAGCGCGCGGTCGCCTCAAAGGTGCTTTGATGGAAGTTCTAGGAGATGAATCTGATGGATCCTCTGGCCACAGCCCTGTTAAACGAGAGAGGTACCTTACTTGTTAGCTAAATAAATAAATTTAAAAAAAGAACAAAAGATTTAATTTGTATATAGGTATTATTTGGGTTTTGTAAAATACTATTAATATATCGTCATTATACATACCACCTATAAATCCAGTTTTAAAAAGCCACCTAAATTGAAATCCGCGTTAGATTATAGGCTAAACTTGTTAGGCAGCATAAAATGTACAGTAAGTTTTGTTTGTTTATTTTAAAAGTTCTTCCTACATATAGAAAAAAATTATTTTTGAGAATGTATGTTTATTTCTTTTGTGGAAAAAGAAATAATTACTTAGTAAGATTTCTTAAAAATTCTAAATTTTTATTATTGGGGCATAACAATAAAAATATGAGATATATAAGGATTATAACTAATAAACACTAATTTTTTTCAGAAGAACCAGTCAAGACCCATCAAGAGAATATGCATCTGAGGAAGATGAGAAATCTGTAAGAAAACTGTCTCCAGCTAGGCAATCATATGTGCTGAAACTTTTTGATAGAAGTGTAGACCTCTCTCAGTTCAGTGAAGACTCGCCCCTGTATCCTATATGCAGGGCATGGATTGCAAATCAGCCGAAAGCCAACTACAGCAACTTTGGGTAACTATTAATTTAAGTTCAATGTACCTTAGAAAGTGCAAACCAAATAATAGATCCAGAACTAGCACTCACAGTTCTCATAAATACATGTCCTGTGTGAAAATTTAACTCGAGACTTGTGGCACTGAAGTGAATTACTGCATTGATCGAGTCATCACATTAAACATACAGTTCTTTGTTTATAACTGTACGAATACATAAATAGCAATAACAAAAAAGCTTTCACAAACATTTTGTTTTTATTTCTTAATGTTATTACACAATAAAAAAAATTAATAATAGTGGTGGAGTATTAAAACTAAAAGTATTCATCAATTAAAAAAATGTATATTAGTTAAAAAAAATGTATCTAATTTATAACTTTAATTTATAATGTATCTAATTTTGTTTTGCACAATTATTTTTTTTTATTTAATTTATTCATAATTATAAATAAATTTTTTAAATAAGTTAAATTGGAAGCCATTACCTGTGAGAAATATTCTACAGAAATAAATATCCAGAACCTGAGCCGCAAGAGGACAGCGTGGACCTGCCTGGACCAGAGGGACCACATATCTCAAGAATACCGGACCTGATACCAGAGCAGAAAGCGTGTGACAAAGATAAAATCAATTTGAACTATGTAAGTTGAGTATAAAATAGCTAAATCCCTCTGCTGGCTAACCTGTTTTATGTTTGAGAAATTTATTCTCTTATCGGCTTTCATTTGAACTATTGCTATGACAAAAAAACATATTTCTTTTACGTACTCTTTACTTACGTCTTTGTCAATTCAAACGGACGGGATAAATATTTTAAAACAATGTTTATCATTTTATATTGTTTTGAATAAGAAAATGTTTACTTATTGTGTGAATACAAGATGTAACTGAATATTTTATGACAACCCAATTTTAAATCAAATCCATTTCAATGTGGCATCACCAATGGCCGGGTGCGATATAAAAGTTAGACTTTATGCTAACTTCAGCGTGAGGCCCCACCACCTTCCAAGGAACAGCTCCTGCAGGAGCACTTCGCGCGCTGGACTGCCGTGAGGAGTGCTTGGCTCGAGCAGGCTGCCAAAGTTGAGGAGCGCTATGCCGACACCCAGCGGCTGTTGAACAGCATCAATGTCAAGTGAGTGGCCACAATATATTTGGATTACATACTTGGTTACTATTCACTAAGGTTATGTGTGAGAATGTGGCAAGTGAGCTGGCGGTTCACCTGTTCAATGATAACCGCCTCCCATCGACATTTACACATCCCTGTAACATTATAGTAACACCTTTGAATTGAAGCTGCTTGCTAAACTGCTTATTATAGATGCCAGTATATTCTCAATTCATTCACATTCGCCCTTTACAGTTCTCAATAAAGAATGTAGATGGCGCTTTAATAATTTCATTACTTATATCCTTTTCCAGTCTTTTTATTATTTTATTGTAATTAATTACCTGCATACAATTAAAAACTATTTTTTAATGATGCCAAAGAAGTATAACTTCTCACGCGCGTACATAAGTAAGTAGTAACATCGTCATTTGTATTAGAAGTCCACATTTAGTTTGTCAGGGAAAATAATTAACTGCATGTTGTGAAAAATGAATGCATTCGTAAATAAAAATTACAATTATTTTCTACTAACTGATGTACATTACATGAAAATTAATCTAATTTTAATTTTTCTTTTCTTATTGCAGTGCATTATGATTAAAGGAGGAAAGTGAAGACTCATATGACGACTAAAATAATTTATAAATTTCTACTTTTATAATTTTAGATTGGATTAATTTATATGTGATTAATCAATATGTTAGTTTTAGGATAGCACTTATAACGTCACTAAGTTTTATAACTCATTTACTGTATCATGTCGTTTGTTTTTACATTTGTCAACACTTTTATATATTTGATTTGTGTATATACTCAATCATGATTTTATATAATTAATGTATGCATAACAAGTCAATGTAGATGATTTCTTAATTAATGAAAATGCGTGTTGTTATTACTTTTAAAGCAGATTTATTATTGTAAAATCCCTATCCCTATCGTAAGACAGAGTAAAATATTTAAATACTTACTGTTGCTATTTAATAATGTAAAATTTATTACTGAATGAGTATACATTCATAAGAATGCTCTAGTAATGACAATGTCATAAATTTTTCTCAAGGAGAACCTAAAATTAAATCTATTCTAAAAATAAATAACATTATAGTATATCTGTCCATGATTTTGAAATAAAAGTCTTTTCATAAGCTAGTATGATTATTTCAATATTAATTATTATAAGAAAACTAGCGACCCGCCCAGGCTTCGCACGGCTACAGTGTATTATACATTTAACCTTCCTCTTGAACCACTCATAGTTTTAAAGATATAAGCATACATAGAGACAGACAGTGGGACGACTTTGCTTTATACTATGTAGTGACAAATAAAGAATGGGGGTATATCGTAGAGGGGTGAAAATTTAGGGTTTTATGTATGTTGTATCATAATAAAATAAAAACAACAAAATATAAAATTTAGGGATGAACCATCCCTTTACATTTATGGGGATGAAAAATATATGTTGTCCGATTCGCAGACCTATCCAATATGCACGGAATTTCACGAAAATCGGTCGAGCAGTTTCGAAGTAGTTTAATTACAAACACCGTAACACGAGAATGTTATATATTAGATTGTGTTAAAATTAGTTCTCACTTATAAGTATTCACTTAACATCAGGTGAACAGTCTGCTTGTTTGGCAACTTTTCACATAAAAAAACTGATTGATGATGCATTTTTACATGCATTTTTGATGATTGATTGATTGATTGAGTAGCATTTTTACATGCTACTTCCGTTACGTGACTAACATGGACGAATTCGCGGGTACACTCTGAAATACAACAAGAAAACAAGTCTGTAGTGTAGAAATCATTTATTTCAATCAAGCATTTTTACGTTTCTTCTTAGTGATGTCTTCTGATACTGGACACTGTGATTGTTTGTGCCCCTTCTCATTACACTTGTAACAAGACTGAAACAATCGGAAGGTAAAAAATAATTTACTTTTATTTTTGTAAACATTTAAAATTTATCGGTAGTATATGTAAGCTTAAAAACCAAAAGATTTTAACAAATTTCGTTTTAAAAAATCTTTAGCTGAAACTATAATAAATCTTGCTTGCTTAATGCTTTTCAGTGGATTATTTTTATAAAGCTGTGAAGTGAGCTTTAAACATTTTGGCTGGACATACCTGAACCCTAATTTATATGTTTGGTACTATTCAGATCAATCTATCTACATAGGCCAGTCAAAACGTAAATACGTCTTAATTAATGTAAAAGTCATGTGTATGGTTAAATGGACTATTTTGAAAAATCAACACAAATTAAAACAATTAAAATTAATATTAATGATTATTTAAATGATAACACTCTCCGGGAATGAGTTGATAGCTCCAGGCACTTTCAATCAGACTTTTTATATTGTATTTAATATATTCATGTCACATAATGTAAAAAATTGTAAAAAGAAAATGGAACTTGAATTTCTTTCGCCAGTTCTTCTCAGGTCAGTGGCTTTTCTTTTCCGGTCTAGTGGTAATATTTTGACTATCAATAAATTAGTGTAATGGTCTTGTGGAATAAAGATATTTAAATTATTTAATCCTATCTAATGAGCAGAGACTAATAACTGAACCTCACAACACTAGAGCAGCGCAGAAGAATGGAA
The DNA here is from genome assembly GCA_933534255.1 of Iphiclides podalirius. Lineage (NCBI taxonomy): Eukaryota > Metazoa > Arthropoda > Insecta > Lepidoptera > Papilionidae > Iphiclides > Iphiclides podalirius. The sequence goes on along the minus strand of OW152830.1, from coordinate 12,745,996 downwards.
TGGAATTGAGATTTACAAGATACCAAAAGGATATTATGATGTACATGTTCTGCAAGGCCTATTCCAGTTTTCTGAGAACAAGCATCTGAGTGATCATTCACTAAAGATGTGTCGCACGAAAGCCAAAAAGAACGCACTGCAAAATTTATTAACCTCAGAAGAAACCATTTATACACAATCAGTCAATAGTTTAAAGAGTAGACTAGACAGCCTCAAGACCCATCAGCTTAAAACCTGCTAGTGTGGTCAAAAATTTATAATAATAATTTCCTATTAATCTTATTTAATAACACACCTGAGACTCGACGACCACACCGCACTGGTGTTTAACATGGCAACACCGATCACAGGCCTTGCAATGCTCGTAGGTCGGTTTCACGCAGCGTTTGCAGACGTTGCAGTGCTTATACGTAGCGCCGTGCTTGCTCGTGCAACGCCTGCACTTGTTGCAGTGCGCGTTGCTCTGCACCACCCAGCACTTGCATTTGTCGCAGTGTTTGTAGTTGCTGTCGTTTGAGAGGTTAATGGACGCAAAGGGTAGGTTCGTGAAGAAACGCACCGGCGAGCCGAGCTTCACGCCGCCGCTTTGGAACCTCTTGTGGTTGCGATATTCGACCTGTAAAAGTCGACGCGAACTTTTAAATATTTATTGAGTAAAGTATATAAATCAAAAATATCTTTTTAAACTAGAAAATAAAGCGGAAAACATAATTATTAATTAATATCAACAGGTATCTCTTACAAATTGTTTAAAAAAATCATGTAAAATTTTTTAGATTTAAATTAAATGAATAAGCTTTACATAGTTTGTGGTCCAGCTGGTGACCAATCCCTCCTCTATTTAAAAAGTGATAAATTTCCTCCTCACAATAACAAAAACCTACCCGATAATCATGCATGTTTATTTCCGGCTCAAGATTTTGAATATAGGGTTCGGAAAAATAAGGAAAAGCCCAGATGACAGGCAACAGTCCCTCTCCATCACAAACTTTCCTATACACAGTGGACAGTTCTCTGATGGTCTGTACCAATGGCTCCACCCTGCCACCAAACGGAGGGTCCATGACAATGCATAAACCTCTATCTCTGAAAAAGCAATCAAATGGTAGTTATGGGGTTATATAACAGTGGTGCCTTTATTGCTTAAATTTAAATGTAAATAATAAATACTTATGACAGCTGAGGAAGCAGTTCTCCTGATGGTGAGTGTTGCCACCCATAAAAAGCCAAGCAGTATTACAAATTACCAACCACTGAGTGTGGCTCTCAATTGTCTTTTATGCACATAAACATCAGTATTTATTACATTTTTCTTAATATGTATGTTTTTATAATATCTGATTTTGAAGAATTATTCACTTAACAATATACATATAATTATTTATATTGAATTTCCTTACTTTGAACTTTTGAAAAATTTCGTCAGGACTTTTTCATCCTCATTTCCATTAAACAGGTAATTGTTGAACATGTTATACCAGAGGAATTTGTTAGGTGCATGAAACAGGTGGTGACGTGTGTCATAGTCCAGAAGTAAAGAGTCATAGTCAGGATGTGCCTGTGCCACCTCATGTACTGATGGAGTCCCCACACATAGGATGTTCCTAAAACATTAGAAAAATATAAGTTCAACAATGAAAAACATATATTCCTTCTTATACATAATAAAGATGTTTATTAATAAGACTGAATAAATGGTCCTGTAATGAGAACTGTTAGACTGCGGTATGTTAACAAATAGTCCAGGACCCTTAGTGATCTCATACTTTATGTACCCAACACCACTAATTACAACAAAAATGAAATGAATGGAGGGAAAATTCTAAAGCAGACTTTTGAGTCATGGTCATGACAAAATTTTAAGATACCCATTTTCAGATTACAGAGACACCTTATGTGTTTTAAAATAAATAAGCTAATATTTAGTTAGAAACAAAGTTTATCAGTCCCTGTAAAAATTTTATTTCAAAGGTTTATTTTATTATTCTTTATTACAAAGTGTACATGACTACGAAGGATGCAAAGCCCTGCACTGCAGCATTTAATAATGATAACAATCTTAATGGGAAATATGTTTCACCTAATGTTATTATTTTTCAATATTCCCAAAACTGTACTGATTGACTTCTTGGAAAATAAATATTGTGCTTCCCTTTGATCATTCTCAAGAGGTGGTAACCATGTGGTTGGATTAGCAAGTTGTTCATCGGTAAGTGAAGTGACAACTTTGTGATCCTTCAAATGTTTCTTGGTTTGTGAAAAAATGTATAACTCTTGGCAATTATTGCAATATGCTCTGTTGGTTGCATGCTTTGATTTAATCTGAAAAGATAAAATAAATTTCTGTTTAATGAAAATTCAAGATTTACATAGGTACATAATTTTTTTTCTAGCAAGTTAGTTTAATAAATATGTAAACCATAGATATTGAACATTACTTTATTTACAATATAAAAACTTTTGGGAGTAACAAATGCTTTTAAAAATAGTTTGAATCCGAAATTATTTTCCTTAACCTTTTTTTCTTTTAGTATAAAACTTAAGTATAAAGTATATAAACAGAAGAAAAAATTGTTTATATTATTTTTGCCCGAATTTAGAATTTATGCACTAAAAAACTTAGAGATACAGGAATCCTAACCTCATTGAAGTTTTTCCACGCCGCGGGTTTATCAATTTTAGGAATAAGAGCATAGTACTTTTCATTTCTTTTGCGGACATTCTCCTTCTTCCAGTCTTCCTCCTCGATATGAACAGTACAATCTTGTTTCTTTCTACATAACGAACATGCAAAATAACGTCCCTTCTCTGAAGAAAACAATAAAGTTGGCCCATGAAGACATAAGGGATGCGTAGTTACATCTTCTACAATAACTTCAACGGGGCAGAGTTGTTGTGGCTTAGAATGACTTCCTTCAATATTTATCTTTCTTTTCTTGGCCATATCGTATATATTTATTGAAGATCCACGTTGACGATAAAATGTTATATTTTACGAAAAATTCACAACAACAGTCGACACGTGAATTTGACAGTTGACATTGACTGTAGGTTTATTACCTTTCTTTAACGATTGCTGACCTCAGCTCGGCGGCGTGCGAATCACACAGAATTTATAGGAAGTATTCAACTTTTCGGCAGTTAATGCTGGAGTTAATCTAGTACGTAAATCATATAAAAAAAAAATATTGGTGTACCCCACTTCGATGTCGCAAAAGCATTCGACACGTTTTGTCTTGCTCTACAAGTTGCATACACTTAACGTGCCAGACAAGCTTGTACCTCATACACCATTCAAACCTTTTTGCCGAATCGCTCTTTCCGATACCAAGCTGAGCTGGGACGACTTTTTCTATGACCCTGTGGTGGGCGTTTCTCAAGGCTCCTGCCTCTCTCCCTTGCTTTTTTTCACATATTGACATTGATTTTATCACATGTTGACCTCGTAGTTTTTGCAGACCGCTCTCTTATATTCGGACAAAGACTGTAGCCGAATATTTTTCATTGTGCTTATAATGTGCACCAAACGCTGGATGGTTTAAGTGGCGCACTGAAATCAATCCGTAGAAGAGTAACGGGCTCATTTTACTCCGTGGTACCTGCGGGCTGCCACCACAGTAATAAATTTCAAAAAAGTCAACATCCAACATTGATTAAAGCTTTCGGTATCTACTTTGCTACCCCTCGGACCATATATCCTAGATTACACAGACCTGATAGCGTTTTTGATGATTCAGGCAACGTAGTAATGCGCTTAATAATCTATCGTCCAACTGCACATCGACTCTAGAACTTGGAAACATAGACCCGATCGGGTCACTATCCTTTTATGTCCCACCGTGCTTAATTCGGAACTCGCCACTTGTATGGCAAACACACACATCGCTTCGGTTTGTTCACCGGCATATACGTGGTGTACGTATTGTAGCATACAGACGAAATCCTCTGAATCTCTGAATGTCTGGTAGCTTTTGAACCACTATGGATGTGTAGGTATCGATTTTTTTCATTGCCAAATTTGTTATGGTGAATTGATTATATACTGTGTTTACGTTAATGGTTTAATTCTGATAAGTTATTCGTTTTCGTTATTAAATATTCGTAAGCCATTCAACTACCAGACAATATTACCATTCGAGGTGAGCCTTAATAGTTAAAACACGTACAGAGTGTTCGAGTACAAGTAAGTATAAATACGCCTTCCAAAGGCGAGCTCCACGAATATAAAAACAATAATTTACATTCGTTTTTCTGTATTATCAATTAATATTTATTACTTTAAAACTTTAGCTTTTGCTGTATCACGGCAAGTTTCTGCTGTTACATAAGACAAAGTATGAACAACAACTTTAACTACTAAAGCAATACTAATGGCTATAGTGAAACGAATTACAAATATACGAAATATTGAATCCAAGTTGTCGTCCCATTTCGTTCTTTCTATGCCATAAGGTCGATTATCATTAGGCATTGGTATTCATCGCACTCACATATACTTCCATAGAACGTACGAGTCTTGTAAATCAAGAAGTACCTAGTATCAAATGCAATTCGTTACATTTCCCAATTAGTTTGCGTTTATTAGTTACGACTTGTCAATACTTCTAAATACCTATACGCATTTTTGCTCTTTTATGATTTTTAGTCCTAAGACGTATCGAGTGTACCCTGGTATCAAAACCTATTTAAATATACGCGCCTCACTTCTATACTTCCATGGTATAGGGCCTATTAACTGAAATGAAGGTATGGTGTAAATTTAAGATAACAAGGTAAGCCTTGTTAGTGTTAGTCGGTTTTCTAACTCTCGCCTACAGGCTGTATCATCCTCATGCGCCAGCTACTTTCTTCCCGAATCTAGGGCTAACAAGCAACCCTTACACAGAAAAAATTATAAATATAATCTGACTTCAATTGTTACTGCGATTCGGCAACGCTATCAAGTATCAATAAAGGTCTGTGGTTATGTACTGGCAACTTCAAATTTGAAATTTTCATTTCAACCCGGTGCGAATTTAATGTGGTATTCTTTTTGACATTTTTTCAATTAATTCTCAAATTAGCACTAGATAGACGAAAAAGTCGTTAAGATGAACGGTTTGGTTAAAACAGCGCATAGGGTCATTCAAAATTGCGTTAAAAACACAAGCATAACCAGCGCTCTAGTGTCGCGATCTCAAGCCCCCGTAAAACGTGACTTCACCAGAGGAATATGGCACATGAGTTGCTCCAAACGTTTAGATGGTCCTCCGACGTCAAGTTTACTACACAATCATTCTAATGCTTGCAGTTGCGGCTGCGGATTGAAAGCGCTTCACACAAAAGGTATTTTTGTGTACTTGCCTAAATTATAGGTTATGTGATTACACCACGCTTGGTTAATCTAAATTTATTTAAAAAAAATAGCGGTTTGTAAGTAATTACCTAAAATTCACTTTAAATTACTTAAAAATATAATTTAAAAAAAAATTGCAATTTAATTATGATTTATGTCTTATGCCTTTTTTTAAACAGACCAGCAAAATGAGTACACTAAGCCCAAACCTCTTGGTAAGTTCCCATCCTATCCTTCCGAATCAAATTTCCTGGTTAGCTTTAACATTAGACACTTCTACCAAAATATTTTAAAGATTAGCTAGTTGGTTAGGTAAGTTGATATTTTGGTACTTAATAACTGACTACACATAATTGTTTGCATTACATTACTTTATATTTTAACTTGTTACTCACAATTCTTAAACATTAGTAGTCATGTACATCCCTGCTTTACAATTCGCACTAGAGTAATTAATCTTAGTACTCTAGGAATAAGTTCAGGGTAAAGAATTTTATGTTTTCATCCAGAGGCAAGGTTTATTCATCCTTGTTTCTGCATAAGGATATAAGACAATATTTTCAGTGATTCCATACTTTTATTTTCTATTTGAGTATTTTCTTTTTGATTATAATCTTTTTTTATTTATTATTCAAACAGTTATATTTATTACTACTTTCTATATTCTTGCTATTCACATTATTAACTTTTTGAGATTGGATTGAGAGATGAAAATTCCAAAAAAAATTTTATTGTCCCTACTTGACATGGCATTTGTATTTGACAGGGAGTCATAGAATTGTATTTAGATTGTAATTTGTATACACTTAAAACTGTGTATTGTAAACACAGTTTTAAGTTACCAATCATAAAAAAATGCAAAAATAGTCCATTTTTTGTGTTTACTTACTGTTCCATATAGTATAGGATTGCTTAAAATGTAGGTGAGAAGGAACTGGTTGAGTTCCTGACCGAAGAAATTGTGGCAGAACGTAAAGCACAAAAGTTGAAGACGCTGCCAACAGAAGTTGAAGGATTTATAGTGAAGGGAGATGGAGCTGAGGTTGTCCTCACAAAGCAGTTGAAAGATGAAATGTAAGAGTCTTACTTTTATTTAACACATTTGCTAATTTAATAATATAATCACTGGTATCTAGAACAAATATTTAGATGGTAAATACATTAGTGTTTTTTTTATGTGTAAGTTATCAAGCAAGCCGGCGTTTTAGTTGATAAATATTGCATACCGCTGCATGAACATCTACAAAATCTGAGGTTATTTAGATGTTTTGACTTGGGCCCGTTTACCCTCACTCATCAGATGAATAATTCCATTTCATGCCAGTCTTCTGTGAGGCTGTGCTACTTCCCCAGACGTGCCTGACTATTTATGCTAAACTGACTACCAAACCAACATACCCCTGTGTTGAAGTTTAACTATTCGCATCAATGCTCATCTAAGCCATTGTTTGTTCTCAATAACTGTAAAACTAATTACATTTCTACTTGAAGATCATAACACTGCCTCATTGCCTCTGGTGAGTGCAGTTTGGATTTATTTTTTGTGAGAATGTGGCAACGGAGCTGGCGGTTCACCTGATGTCAAGTGATAACCGTTGCCCATGGACATTTGCAACACCCATAGAGATGCAGGTGCATTGCTTTTTACTAAAGTGGGCCCCGACTACCTCACTCACCAGACGAAACGCAGAAGTACAACACTTCACACCCGTCTTCTGTGTGGTTGCGGTACTTACGCTGCCTGATTCATTCAACAGTTGACGCTGTTGCATGTGACCCTACTACAGCTGTTATTTGAATTCTATTGTATGACAAATGTTTGGTATTACAGTGTAAGAATCACATTCAATGTGAACCACACTGTTGACTCTGAAGATTTTGGAGAGGGAGAAGTGCAGCCAGATAAGCAAGAGTTTACAGAGATGCGCTCTAAGCCCCAGTTTGAAGTTGACTTGGTTCGAGGGGACAGCACTCTAGGATTCACCTGCTCCTTCTTGCAAGAGCCACCGACACCTGGTGATGAGTACAGTATGTATAATTTTTTCTATATTAATTCCCCACCCTGTGCTAAGCAATAATTGATACAATGTAAAGTAAAGTAATTGCCGATATAATATGTTCCAATTCGTTTTTTTTTAATTTCGATTTGCAGTCTTAATATATTGTCTCTTAAAATTTTCCTGCTTTGCAAATCTGGGGTGTCTTGTGATTTTTCTTCTAGAGTGTGTATGTAATAAATCGGCACTTAAAATTGTACTTACAAATTTCATTAGTGCCGACACTGGAATTTGAACTCAGGTTGCTCAAGTATATTGAATTGAAAGTGAGTGTCTAGACACTGGGCTATCATGGCTAATCAATGGGTCTGTTATATTTTGGTTTTTGTTTCAGGCGACATCTTCGGTATTGATGAAATAACTCTTTACAAAGGGGAGTGGTCCGACAAAGTTTATGCTGTTGCTGGTGATGTTCTTGATGGGGTTGGTATTCGCTTACGAATTACAACTAGTATTATAATGTAGCGTTGTCTTGTCCAATATTTCCAGTTTATAACACAGTGTGACTTTTTTAAATTTGGATAATGTAATCCTACTGTAACAGAAATATTTTCGATAAAAGAACATGAAAACAGTGTAACCTGATTGTGAATGAGTTTATAACTGAACTGGGAAATTACGTGTACTAGTTGACATTTTGATTATGATCACCTTACTTTACAAATTCATATTATGATAGTATTTTCATATATGTTATAGGCAATAAGTCAATTGGCAACTATTTGATGAAAGGCTTGGCAAAGCTTTGTAATTTTGTTTTGTCCTAGAAATTGCAGTAATTATAATGCACACATATGGTTGTTGTTAGTTAAATTATTTTTCAAAATTTTTTGTTTGTAAATGACCAATAATGATTTATCAACTTATAAACATAATATAAAATACTGCACTCAAATTTTTTAAACATTTTCTATTGTATTTGAATTATTTAATAAAAATATTTAATGGTTTATTTGCAACCAAATTTTCACCCTATCAAATGTAGCTTGAATGGCCTAGTGGTTGAGTAGCAAGACTATTAAATCCCAGGTCGCGGGTTCGGGACTCGCCCGCAAAAGCTCTTTTTCATGCCCCATTTATTACGCCACACTTGATACTATGACACATGTAGCTTATCAGGTGCCGAAAATGGGGTAAACAGAATGCATTGATGTGAAGTTGACCCTTGTTTGTATGAGGTTCATTCATTGACATGGTACATAAGAACAACTTAAAATTAGATTAAAATTTTGTTAGACATTTTACTTGTATATTTTCGCAAAATTTAATGCTATGAAACATGCTACTTTTTTGACATTTTTTTAATGCTTACCTATTTTTTTCGTACCTACTATAAGATTATTTAAAAAAATTATAACTTTCCTTCTAATAAGTAGTTTTCTTTATGTTGTAGATTGCTGCAATATTGTATTAGGTTATGTACCTATAATGATAGTCTAAGGTTGTATTAAATAAATAAAAAAAAATTTCAGTACCTCTATGACCTGCTGATGAATCTACTAGAAGAGAAGGGTGTGAGCAATGAATTTGTCCAGAAGTTATCAGATTTTAGCACGGCCTATGAGCACACTGCATACATAAACATGCTGGAAGGCATTTCAAAGTTCACCATTGGCAAACAGTAAACAATTTGAAGCAAGAATAAGGCATGGAGAAGTAAACCTGCTTTGGTGAAAGTGGAAATATAACCTTCAAACCTCTCTTTTCCTTTCCAGGGTTATTCAATATGAATAGTTGTATATTTCTGTATGTTAGAGTAGAACAATTATTTTGTTGACATTATAAATATGAAGATGATATGCAAGTGTTAAACTCATTGTGACACTCGGAAACCTAGTAACATAATTAAAACCATTGTCATATAAAATAAAAACATATAATAACATTTATAATAATAATAATAAATATTTAGGACCCATTTGAAAAATAAATATAGTTTATTGCTGATTGGGAATTCGATTTTGAAGTTTTTATTTGTCTATTACATTTTTAATTGAATATTATAAAAAAAAGTTTAAGAACAACTTGACATTGGCTGATTAATAAAAAGAAGAAGAATAATTTTTTCGCTGTTTTCTGATGAGATTGTTTGTAGACATTTTATTTTAATTCAAATTTGCCAAAGTGGTGTTTACTTCGAATGAAATTTGCTATCAAATACTATACTATATTTCATTGAACTGTTCAAGGATTGAAGCATTTATTTTGCTCTAGGAAAGCTTTAAAATAGCCCAGCATATACAATGTTGTGTTTGTTGAAATAATTAGTTAGTAATCTTAATTAGTTTGAATAAAGATTATCCAATAGAGGTGCTTTATTTTATTTCAAGTCTCCCCATTTAGTGGGGGTAAGGACAAACATAGGCTGGATTTGTTTCAAAATTTTTGACAAATTTTGTTGAAAATTGACAAATTTTTACACGACATTCTCTAGTCCTAAACTAAATAACGCTTGTACTGTGGGTACTAAAACTGATACCTTAATATATTTTTCATTTGTAAATAAATCAATTTTACATATACAAAAATCCAGACACTGGAAAACTTCATCATACAATATTATTCCAGTAGTGGGGATTGAACCCACACCCACTGGTGCAAGAGACAGGTTGCTGCAAGTAGCAAGTAGTTATAAAATATGAAGCGAAACAAGCACTTTTATAAACGTTATTAAAGGCTAAACTATCCAGCCTGAATGGTGCACGGCAGAGCAAGATTGGTATGATAAAAAAAACTACTGGAGCTTAATATAATTTGAGTTTTGGTCATTACTAAAAATTGAAAAGAAATGTTGGTGGTGGCAATACAGATGTATTATCTGTATAAAGCGCTTGAGATGATATTCACAAAATTAGTCCAATCGCCATTACATCATCATGGTAGATTAAAAATTGGGTACACAATTGAATTTTTTTGTGAGAAGGTGGCAAGCGAGCTTGTGGTTCAGCTGATTTTAAAATATAACAGCCGCCTATTGACATTTTCAACACCCGTAGGGTTGCGGATGCGTTGCCCCCTTATAATAAGATGGGACCCGGCTACCTCACTCACCAGACGAAACGCAGAAGTATAACACTTCCACTACACGCCGGTCTTTTGTGAGGTAGTGTTACGTACCCGGACGGACCTGCCGAACAAGGGCGAAGACTTGCTAATAAGTTATGTAGGACAAGTATTTTGTAATGACACAAAATTTCAACTTCATCGATTACCTGCCTTGGGAAATTAAAAATTATTTTATTGATATGAAATAAAAAAATGAATACATAGTTTATCGGTGGTGACGCCCAAATAATCCAATCAGAAGCAATAGAATAAATAGTTAACATGGTTACCGATAGAGCATATGGTTATCCTGACAATATACAAAGCTATTAAAATCAAAAATGTATTTATTCACATAGACCCTTGCGCGTTCTTATGAAATGTCAAAAATTTTACATAAAAATTAATACGTTCGTAAGTTACCACCGGTGATTAAGAACGCCGTGGACTGAAACACGTGGAAAAGAGTATCAGGTTATCGAGTGATCAACACTAGTCTAGTGTTCAGAACTTGTAGCGTCTTAGAGGTTCCGCCTTGAACATAACGGAAACAAAACAATATTCTCTATACTCAAAAGACTAAAGATGCATGCAGACATGCTTATATTGTATGCCGACTGCCGATACTACCTAGTTCATTCAGTCACTAAACCTAAGATAAATTTCAGTTACCGGCTAAATTTTTACGGTATATATTGCATTTTTTTTATTTCGTCGCAGCAGTTTAGTTGCAGTCTAGCTTTATCTCTGTTTATGACAACAAATGTGTAACATGTCGCGTTTGTTTAAAAGTTACAAATAGTTTTTTCCTTAGTTTAACAATAAAAAGAGATCCTTAATATTTTCCAAAGCAGTATGATTAAATTATATTTACTCTTTTCTCATTCAAAATTAGAACATCATGTATAAGTAACCACGTAAGTATGCATGATTCTTAATCAAAAAGATAGCGTTTTGCAAATACCATGTTTATCAAGATTACATTCGCATATATAAAAATGAATCTCTCATTTCTGCTCAAACCAGCCCGCGCACTCACTGTCAGCTGACATTGTATTCGTATAATCAGCTGATTGATAAAAGTATAAACATGATGACATATAATTATCTCTTTCTCGCAACCCGTGTTTTGTACTTCATCACATGACCACTAAGCGGTGGCAAAACAGGCCACTTATTTTTGATCCTACTAGAAAACACAACTCAAACGACCAATAGAAATCTACCATAAATTTTGATGGCCAATACGATTTAAGGAACTAGCCTGAACATCGTACGAATTATTGCGATATATGTTCTGAAATAATTGAGCAAAATGAAGCAAGTTTTATTTTACCTCGCCAAAATGGCGGACGCGTCGTTCTCGGTGCGCTCTACGAAAATACCCGATAATCTTTATGAGTTGTGCTTAACAAATTTAGTGAACTATTTGCAGAAATTAAAGTGTGAGCGAAATGATTTGCGATCGCTGCCGGACAGTGTCCTCATGGATATTTATTACAAGGTGAGTTCGATTTTTACGCCTTTTTGATCTATAAAAACAGAAGTTAACATAAATGCACCGTTACATGTTTGTGTAATAATATCAAGTTATGTGTTCGTTATCAGCGTACGATTGACAAATAAAGCTTAAGATGTCTTCGATATTAAAATGTGTTGTTTCATGGTCATCGGGCATGGTTTGATTACTTGGTGAATCACTAATCACTTTCACTGTTACCTGCCTATTGGACCGATTGTCTAGCACTCTTATTACATTGGTCTCTTTGTTACGAAACTAGAGATACTTGTTACATGCGTTTTTTGTTTTTACCTTTGTTGCGTGTCGATACAAGGAATATTTCATTATCAACATGTAGTTACGATTTTGTTGTGCTACGCAAGCCTATTGCTATGCTGCTTATTCTAGTTATTATTTTTACCTTTAAGGTATTGCTTCATTGTTAAGCGCGATGTATTAAATTATTATAAAGTTACATTTCAACATCGGATCGTTTTACACGATTGTAAACTGTAAACGTTACGAGAAATCTATGACCTAGTAGTTAACATTTGTACAGTTTTAGCGTATTTTAATAGGTACCTACTATTAAAAAGTCCACCGCATGCTACCACTAGTTAAACATGCTACAACTGGTTGTTTAGAATTTGGGAATATATTTTATGAACCCACCAAAACTTTAGGAACAAGTAAATCAATAATTTGATTTCACTGAAGGGGCGTATTCACATCTTTCACGTTGAAGTCTCGCATAAGTGTTGAGAGGAATTATGATTAATGGAATTTTTTGTGTATATTGAACCTACTTGATTGATAAGTGCTAATCAAGGTACAATGACATAGAATTTAATTCCATTATTTATCAACGCAATGTTCAAAAGTTAATAAACCAATTAATAGAGATTTTTAGCAAATTTCGCATTAACAAAATACTGTTTGCCGAGGACGTTGCTGTACGATTTTTCATCGTAACATTAAGAATTGCTCCATTGGCAGAATGGAAAATGTTAATTGGCGTACAAGTTAATAGCAATAGGTTTGCTTAAATACATGCGGTTTTATAGTGTGATAGCGGTCGAAGTAATTTCTCCATATTCTTTGTGGTTACGGCGATGCTTGTTATTTACTATGTACCCGTCACCGTTATTAAATTCACCGTGTGTTTTGTTGTCTAAAAACATGAAGCTGTAACCAACAGATAGCCATCGATTTTCATATTTAACCCATTCAATTGAATATTTAATTTAGGTATATGCGCTGTCGTTAAAAACGATGTTTGTACGATTTTTGCACACTCGTTTTATTTTATCGTTGTCGGTAACATCATAACATAAAATGGGGTCATGTAATAGCCGGTTATGATTAATTAGTTTATTTAATTATTCATAGCATCACAAAGCAGAATGAAAACGTATTTAAATATTAATACAAAAGTATTGTTATAATATTCAGTTGACATTCCAAGTATTCGATGACAGAAAATTGTAAATATAATTAAGAAAAAACACAAAAAAGAAGTTGATGGTATATACTAATATGTGTGACTTTTGATCAAACATAGCAAAAACTTTAAAACTAATAACTAATAAAATAAAACTTAAAGTTACAAGATCATGAAGCATTTCAATGTCCGTTTGAACATGAACACATTGTCCTAGAACATCCAGCTTAGGATGTTTTGCAATTAGTTGCGATACTAAACTATTAAACCTCTGTGGTAGGGCTACATAACGGTTCTCGCTGTTGCATGAATGGGCAGGTCGATCCGGGTACGTATCACGACCACAGAAGACCGGCGTGAAGTCGTCTAGTGTGTGAGATCGCCGGAGCCCACTTTATAAAAGGTTCTAACGCATATAAAGGGTGTTGCAATTGTTAACGGGCGGTGGTTATGACTTAACATTAGGTGATGATGATAATAATAATAATGATTATCTTGTCGCGCGATAAAGATTCAATTATTTAGTTATTAATCTCGTTCAGTTTGCATTGATTATTTTAAAGTATTCGTTTGAACCCAATTTAAGACCGTAAATGTCTTCGCGTTGTTATTTCAAGAGAGGTTATAAATTAGTCGCGGTGGTTCAGTAAACGGGATAATCTTTGTTCTTTGGGCTAGATTTCCTCAAACGAAAGGCTACAGATAAATTCTTGGGCATGAGCGAAATAGTAAGATTTGCAAATGGGCAATTAAATATTTGATTAAAAAATTATAGTTGAGACAGAACTATCGCTATTTGTTGAGTATACTTAACAAATGGCGATAGTTCTGTCAGTAACTTAATTTAAAGACGAAATCTTAATTGAATAATAATTAGTAACTGTTGTCTATATCATATTGTTAGTTAATTGCCGTGCACACAATATTTTGAGGCCGTAACACCGGAATAGTTGTTCGTAAATAGTGCAAGTTACTATTTAATAGACAAAAGATGCAGTATAAACAGGCCGTGTTTGTCTGTCTGTCTAATCGTCAAGTTCACCAAGATGTATCTCACGAACCGTGATAGTTAGACAGTTGAAAATTTTACAGAAGATGTAGGTATTTCAGTTGCTGCCATAACAACAAATACTAAAAATCTGAATAAAAAATATTTAAGTGGGCTTCCCATATATCAGACATGATAACCTTTCGTGCGCGAGTTCACTTGGCCGGTTTTTTTATTTAACACTTATCTAATAGTAAAATATCTAATAGAAATATATCTTTTATCTAATAGCAATTTATGTAATAGTTAAAAACATGGGAGGGTAAAATAAAACAATAAATCAGCAGTCTTATTAAAACACCGTGGTCTACACTGTTAAAAAATAGACCTAAAGCATCATTCAAAAATCCACTAAAATTCCATAAATTCAAACCAAGAGGTGAATTCAAACCAAAAATCATCATAAATGTGTCTCATTTAGGAAGTTTTAGTTTGAATTTACCTCCTAAAACGTTTTTTCGTCCTAAATTTAGGAAGAAAATTCCTAGGCATGCGTGCCACATTGTTTTACTTGCTTTATCATTTACCGATGTCTTTACAAAATACCCAAATGTATGTTTGCTTTGTTGCTCGATGTATGTATTTTGTTGTATTTTATCACCCTTGCAAAGTACCGATGCTTAACTTGTTGTTTATCACCCTTGCAAAGTATCTATGTCACGTCAACTTGTCCGATATGACCCGTAATGTACCTACACGATGCACGAACTGCATCCGAATTGTCTTAAATCGGTCATTGCGGCGAGATCGATAGGGCCGTGTCAAAGACACGGCGCGTGACCCGTTGTCTATTAATTGTTGTTCGAACCTTGCGTCGCCGGCCCAAATAGTTTCGAATCCGGGCCCTTGAATGCTTAGATAGCCCGACATTGTGGCCACTTGTCGTTGAACTCGAACGGTATTAGCGGTGAGACGATGGAAGATTTGCATCGACGATTACCTAACTTTGTTTTCAATGTGAGACAATTTGGTGTTTTTAGTTGTTTGATAATTTTCTTTTTAAAAGTAGGAGGTTGATATCGACTGATATTTTTGATATCTCCGAACTTTCCACTGAGTGAACCGATTTTGATGATTCTTTTTTCATTTGAAAGCTGGTGCTCCCCATGTGGTAATTTGATTGGTATTGGATCTTGGGCTCCGGAGATACTTAGGGAACACTGGAAAATCAATTATAAAATGAATACAGAGCGAGATATTTGGAAGTCGGTTGTGTTTTTCGTTAATAAAAAAAAGTAATTGTTGCATATACATGCAGCAGGGGCTTATAATCTCGTTGAAATTACATAATTATAATGCACCTGACCCGTTTCGGTGATAGTTGCGAGAGAGGTATTCTACATCGCCCGGCAGTTGGTTGGGTGTCTCAGAATCGAACCCACGACCCGGGCATTGTCTAGTAGGGTGCATCGTCCGCGGGGGAATGTGTGTAGCAGTCGCTCGGTTAGTAAACTCATTTCGCAATAGTAACGCGACCGCTAGCAACGCACGTTGAACTCGCATCGTAACATTGTGTCGGCGTCAACAACTATAGTTTTCGCTTACGTCGTACGAATGGTGTTTTTTTACAGAGTTAATAAAACCGTTTAAAAACTTTTAAGTTAAACGGTTTTATTTTATGTGCACTGAAAACTAAAATATTGTATTGTCATCTAAATTAAATGTGTGTACCAAATTTCAGATCAATCTGACAATGGGAAGGTGCTTAAATTTCAATTTCTAATTTTGACCCAAATAAATAAACAAATAAATTCCGTACGGATCGAGCTAAATAAAACCGTTTAATAAGAGTGAAGTCATATAAATGTCCCACTGCTGGGCAAAGGCCTCCTCTGTACTGAGGGTATCAGGGCATAGTCCACCACGCGGACAATATTCTTTTTGTTATTATTTCGAAAATATACAGGTTTCCTCACGATGTTTTCCTTCACAGCTGAACACTTGATAATGCGAGCTAAGCTGCGGGTATAGTACTGTCGGTAGGGTCACCGTTTATGAATCATTTAGTTTCGAGTGTGCAGTGTGTACCCCCGCATTACTCAATTTTCCAAGCACGCGGACAATTGCAGCGACTTGTCTTCAAACGAGGCGCGTCCGGTTGCTCTTTAACAGCGCATCTGCTTTCTAGAACATTCCGAGGTTTGTCTTGGCTTTGCCGCGCCAAGGTCGTTTGTTTATCCTCGCTTTTGTTTATCCTTTTTGAATGCACAAACCACTCCGGAGGAGGAAGCATAACAAATATTATTAATAACTGTAGAAAGACGGGCGTAAAGTAAAATGTATACTTTTGCCTTTCATCCGATGAGTGAGGTAGCCGGGGTGGTCCACACTAGCAGTGCTGGGCAACACGCCTGCAACTTCTTCGGTGTTGTGAGTACAGTGAACATAAATAAAACATGGAAGCCGGACGCTCATACAAGTGATTGTTAACAAATTGCACCACAACAGTTGTCACACGCCGTCAAGCAAAAATGAACTTATTTGTTTGTACAATTAAGTCTACATCCCTAAAACCGCCTCGCGGTACGATTTATAAGCCTTGCGCCATCACGGTATAGTTTTTCGTTATGTCAATATGACAATTATGCTTCCAGGTTTATTTGCGTTCACTCTTATGTAAACATTAACGCGTCGACTCAGCTAAAAATATCAAAACTGAGAATTCTCAACCCATATGGATATGTGGTAGGAAATATACATAAATCATACATTATCTCCGATCTCTTTTGCAACGATTCCACTGAAGAGCAGTTGCTCATCAATGACGCCCTCTGTATCGAATTTATATGTAGAGATTTCCCAACATGGTCGCTTCCATTTCAAAATCGTGCTCGCCCACTCGCCCCGAATGTCGAAGGTCACCCGATGAGAGGCCGCCGTCAGCTGATGAAACTGGCTCGGTTTCCATTCGTCTGGTCTGAAGGCCGCGCAGTTCAAGGTCGGGTTAAGGTTCAGTTTGCCGTGCCGTTGGTGCGATATCTATGCCCCATGCGGAGGGCACCCCATCGATTAGTTGACAGTTAAGTAGTCTAAATTTAATTTATAACTTTAGAATTTAAACTTAATTGCGGTCTGGCGCATATTAAATATTGTTATATTTATGACATATTGTTATATAGTATATTTATGGATCTTATCGAGCCTAATTAAAATTCAATTTCCCAAAGATGGAATGAAAATGAAAATACGCTTTTTATGTGAAAAGTTGCCAAACGAGCAGACGGTTCACCTGATGGTAAATTAATACCGCCGCCCATGGACATCTGCTACACCCGAGGATTACAGATGCGTTGACATCCTTTTGAAAATTGGGCTCCGGCTACCTCACTCACCAGACGAAACGCGAAAGTATCTGTCATACTTCCACTTTACACTGGTCTTCTGTGAGGTCGTGGTACTTACCCGGACCCGGTGCGACAGCCGAGGCTGCTTCGTGGCCCTAACACCGTTAAATTATTGGCTTATTGGCAATTTGAAGAATTCACAACTTTCATAATAATAGCCCGTCTCATGTCTTAACCTCGTTTACTGGCGAGAAATTTTTTTAATCGGAATAAGTTAAAGATGGATTATGTGGTAGTCAAGGTACTTATATTACGTAAATCAGCCTTATGTGAACCTGATGTTAAGTGATATCCGCCGCCCATGGACATTGCATCACTCTTAGGGTTGCCAATGCGTTGCCACCTTTAAATAAAGTGGGCCCCGGCTACCTCACTCACCAGACGAAACGCAGGAGTGTACCACTTCTACTTTACTCCGGTCTTCTGTGAGGTCGTGGTACTTACCCGGACGGACCCGTCCATTCGTGCAACGGTGGACACTGTTGCGTAGCCCTACCACATCTATGACGCCTGAGGAAAGGGCATCCAGTCCGAAAGACATAACGAGGTTCTTAGGTACCGGCTCGTCGGTGACCTATCCAAACAAGTCAATTTGGATAGGTGGAGTTAGGAAATGAGTGGTGTTTGTGATTACTATAAATTGCCGAGTTTCCAACCCACTGCTGCCGATGATTATGCCCACGAGTTATGAACCTGAGTATTACTTCTCATAATGAATAGTACCTGGCGGACTGAGCTTTGCTCGGTTTTTTTTGGTAAATCATGTATTTTGTAAATAAAAAAAATAAAGAAAATAATCTGATAGAAAAAAAAAATAAGTGTGTAAATGATCGTGATGCGAACCCCGCCGTCTGTTTTGGGGCCGCCCGATTACCGACCAAAAAATTATAACATTTTTTTTGCGGCGATATTTACTGTCATATTCGAATGATATTTTTCATTCCCTGAAAACAGGGATAAAAGGACATTTTCTAAAAATGAAGCTTTCTGATTTGTATTCGTTTTTTTTAATCGAAACCATTATATCTTTATAAATATAACTAAGGTTAAAAAGTTAAGATATTAAAATATACTTCTACTATAATTCAGATGATAAGTTTCTCTTATTCTTCTCGCAGAAGCTTCAGGCCCACATGTTATCTGTGTGTGTCTACTTAGATTAAATTATTATAGACAGATTAGAAGACATACAGCACTTACAACATTATATAATATATTAAGTGCTGTATGTCTTCTAAACCAATACAATGACAATAAAAAATAATTTCCTTTTTTATCGTGAGAAGATTAGTTGGCTTTAATGTAGTATTCACTATTATCTTGGTAATGTAATTTTGATTGATATACTGTTTTTTTCCATATTAAATAAATATATAAATACACATTAACGTGAACTGATATTAACAGACAAACAAATCCTCAACCAGCACTCATTAAAAAAGTCATGCAAAGCTGAGTATGCATGCAGGATATTACTCCATATTAATGTCAGTCAATTAGGTCAGTATGTTAGTATAAAACAGTAGTAGTACAAAAATCTTTTTTTTTCGTTGTTTTTTTCAAACACGAACACGAATGTCGGACTGGTTTCTCGATAACTTTCGAAAACACTCGCGTCTCCGTTACGGAACGCCCCAGGATATTTGTAAACAAAAGAAAGTTTAGTTACTCTGAAAGCGATACATCGAGTGAATCATGCGGGGGGACGTGTGTGTTTTTTTAAAGGTTTTCCGTATAAACGACTGTTTTCCAATGTTGAAAATATGTCACAAAATAAGACTTATTGCGTTAGATAAAATTTAACACCGCTTTACAGGATAACGAAGTCTTTGATCTACCCACCCAGATGATACTCCTCTATGTTATATCACTACATAGTATAAAATAGAGTCATCCCGCTGTCTGTCTGTCCCTATGTATGCTTAGATAGATAACAGGATAATGTTATCCTAAAGTGAGGGCAATGTTTTTAAAAAAAAATGAAAAATGAAATGAAAAAGTTTTTTTGGGTGACAAGGCTGTCGCTCCCGAAACGCGCATAAATAACGTGACCTAAGCTTGTCATCGCGCGTTGTGCCGCCTCTTTATAGCCCCACCGTGGGTCATACATGCCGCTGTTTGTTATTTTTGTTTACATCTGGGTCCCACCGCCGCCGCACTTGTATGCGACCGGGTGACCAGGACATCGAAAGTGCGCGCACCGCCCGCATACTAATAACCCACACGAGAAACTTTGTGGTCTTTTTCACTTCTGAGAAAATTAATCGAGAGAGATCGAAAGAAATAAAGAGAGAGAGAAACATTTGTTTGGTACAAAATTATGAAACACAATACAATAGATACTAAAAAACCAGTCAAGTGCGAGTTGTACTCCCGTACGAATTTCGCATTCCGTACTATTTATCTATAAAACCAGCAAAAAAGTCATGTCTGTTGTATAGGAGCCCCACTTAAATATTTTTTATTCCGTTTTGTGGTATTTGTTGTTGTAGCAGCAATAGGAATACTTTATACGTGAAAACTTCAACTGTCTAACTATCACGGTTCAAGAGAGAACCTGCTGACAGACGGTCAGACAGTCAGACGGACAGCGAAGTCTTAGTAAGAAGGTCCCGTTTCACCCTTTGGGTACGCAACCCTAAAAATTAAATAAGAAGCACCAAAATAGTCCCCACTCAGCTTTAGATCACAAGGTTGACAGACCTTCGTGAATGCTGGTTTTCAGTGGGATGAGAAAAAGATGGTCCTAATTAAAAGTTTAAATACAATTTCTATCGTGTACATTAAATCTACAAAAAAAGCAAAAAAATATTTGATTAAAAATAATAAATGGTACATTTAAGAATAAAATTATTTCCAAAAATATAACTATATTTCCTATGCCAATCTTGTGTTCTGTGTGGAAGACTAAGATTCAATTGTGTTATGAGTTTGAGTGAGAAAGATCAGATCGCTCTGTAAGATGTCCTTTCGATGATTTATCGAGGCAATCGGTCGCTCACCGCCCGGTTTCTGAAATACTGATCGTCGTAGAAGCTAACTAATCAGCTGTCAAATGGCTTTTCAAATGTCGTTTGAGTTGCCAAAACGATGGTTAAACTCTCTGAATTGATCAGAATGATCTTAATGGTCAGAGTGGGCGTTAGTTTTGCTACAGCATTAGCAGTTTGAACACCAGATACGGGATGTTCCCACAATCCGCAGGCCCGTCACGCCGACGGTGCGACATCCGCGGCGGTGTGCGCCCGCGTCACCGCCACGCCTCTGTCACGCCGCGCCGCATTGGGCATCACGGCACGTCACGTCACGCGGCGCGGTGCGGCCTTAGTGCGTTCGTCACGCGCGAAACACGTGCGCGCGTGTTTCGCGGCTTATTTGTACGGGGTGTTTGTTTAATGCTTATTTATATGGGCGTGATCCTATGTATGCACAGGCGGCGGACGTGTAAATACCACAATACAACTAATCTCAGATGACGAGGTTTTAATTTTTGTTACAAATGATTGATATAGATTTGATATGTATTTATTATTTTGATAAAATATAATCTTCAAATGAAATCTACAATTGTTTAAAGGATTAAAATGCTTCTTTTCTTGAGAAATGTAGACGTAGACGACGATACAAGAAACAGAGTTAATGAGTTTTCCTGTCCACGACAATATCAGATCTCGTTCTAACCCTCGGCTCATCGGATGATTTATTGTCGTGTCATTAAACTGTAAATTGGTACACGTCTGCCTTCGGTGAAAGATTAAAGGACAAATTTAACTGTGGTAAGGCCACGCAACAGTGTGCGCTGTTGCACGAATAGGCAGGTCCGTCAGGGTTAGTACCACCTCAAATAAAACCGGCGTGAAGTAGAAGTGTTACACTTCTGCTGCGTTTCGTCTGGTGAGTGAGGTAGCCGGGACTTACTTTATTACAAGGTGGCAACGTATCCGCAAACCTACGCTTGTTGCAGATGTCCATGGGCGGTGGTTATCACTTAAAATCAGGTTAACCGCCTGCTCGATTGACAAATTTTCATTTAAAAAAAGAGCATCGATGGCGGTCGCACATCCTCGTACCATCATTTGAACTCCCTGCTTATAATTAAAAGAAAAAAATAAAGCGTAAACGTATATCTGGAATGGTTTGATCACTTACGGGTATAAGGTCATTTGTTTGATCTCTTCAGACTATAATTGTATTCGACCATCTAAACTTCACTCGGCTCCATCATTTGTCTGAAAATATTTCGATACGTTTCTACGTAGCTTCTTAAAGAGGATAATGACATAATGCCGTTCCAGCAATGTTCCCAATTTGTCTGTAGCAACGAAAGCGTGTAATAAACTCAAACCGGCTTTTATTACTGTAGATCTTAGTACGGGACGTAATGTGGGGTATCGGTGCTGCGTACATTAATTAAGCCATCACCGCTCACCATATCTCGCTCGAACATAAAACTGGCACGCCGTCCAAGTCGCGGTGTGAGCTCCGATGTCGAGGCTGTAGATGCAGTGGACCCTCTCATGTATGTCGCGTAACCGTCGCCCCTCGAGCGCTGGACTGTGATTTAATAAAAGTAGCACCATATACAATGCACTGTTACAGGTCGGGGATTTATATTTTTGTATTTTGTGTGGAAGGGGTTGGGTGGTAAGCCCCAACGACTACTGTGACCTAGAAGATCCTTGTAGTCTTGGAAAAGATTTCGCTCTTAAGTAGGATAATATTACCCGTGTCGCGAGGACCCGCAATGGAATGTAAAAAAGAATGACAAAAAGAGGCGATATCTACCTACGGAGTTTCTTTCGCCTGTCTCTTCTCCGTTAGAGGAACCTCATTACGAAACGGTGGTAGATTTAATATAAAAAAAAAAACAATGACTATAGTTGTAATTTATGTTTCTTATGACGGTGAACAAATGATTTTGATTTTTTGACCCGAAAAAATTATCTGAGCGTCACCCAAATAGCTGTTGCGTGTGGGAATCGAGCCCATGGTCTCAGGTTCCGAAACCAACATCTTGGCAATCTCGACACGGAGTCATATACGTTGGGGATGATTAACGTGACGGGCCGTCTATGTATGTCTCGCTACACGGACTTGCGTCCCTTTCTCGATCCGTACAGTGACACGCTGTCCAATGCGTTGCGAGAGCCATGCGATGGGCCAAAGACGCAGCGAACGGTCGATGTACGCCCCGCGAGAGCCGCATCTCGATCGCTGGACCGCGGCCGTCCTTTACCGTTAGACGGTGGTGCCGTTACGCGACCGATTATTGTTTTTAGGTGAAGGCGAGCCGCCAACCAATGGCACCGCGATTGCGTCGCTACTCGCAACGCCTTAAGGTCCGGTATCGCTTGGCAGCCGAACCAAAGAAAGTAAAATGTCTAGCCGACAAAGTCGCGCGTGTACCGAGCGAAAGGCGGCTTAGAATTTAGAAGGCGCCCGAGGTGATGGAGTGGTTTTTTTTTTGGAAGTGGCAAAGGTCAACCGCTATCGAGTCTACGCATGCGTTTTAACGATTGAGATCGACGTCTGCGTGTAATTTTAGTCTGATTATGAAATTACTAGCGTAGAATTCGTTTGTATCAATTTAGAGATGAGAAATATAACAATGAACCCAAAAAAAAAAGCAAACAAATTTGAAACTTTTCGCAAAGAACTTAATGTCTTTAATAACAAACAATGATGAATTAGATAGTTGCATATTCCGTAAGCTATGAGCATATATGTCGAAGTATGTTTACCACTTTTTGCATTAATTTTGGCAACGGTTTAATATTTGTGAATAAATCAATAGAGAGTAGGGCCAAGTTTTTTAACTTGGCTCTACTATCCTACCTCATGATGAGCAGGTTTGCTGGCGATGGCACTAAATCAGCAATTGCATTAGTGCGGAGTTGTTCCAATTCTCGAAACAACAGTCGAGCAATTAAAAATCATACGCGACGCAACTCATGAAACACTTCCATTTGAAAATATTTGAATAGCCTTTATTTATGGAGCGTGTACACACGAATGGGCACTAAGCCTTAAATGCTTTATAGCGGCTCAAGCGGTTCACTTTAAAAAAACATGTGTTTAATTTAAAAAAAAGTGCAAGTAACAAAACTATTTGCACACGGCTCTGGTAGATATGGGAGTTACATGATAAACACTGCATATAGACTAGGGAGATTAACTTGTAACACTTGTTAAAATACAAAATTCTCGCTTAGTAAAAAGTACATAAGCCTAAATGAGATACCCTCCCCCGTACTGAGGATATTGGCAATAGTCCACCACGCGATACCACTGCGAATTGGTAAACTTACAAACTATTACAGTAACTAAAGTGACTAGCAAAGCAACTTCGCAGTGGTAGGGCCAGGCAGCAGCCTCGGCTGTTGCACGAATGGGCAGGCTCGTCCTGGTAAGTACTACGACTTCACAGAAGACCGGCGTAAAGTGGAAGTATAATACTTTCGCGTTTCGTCTGGTGAGTGAGGTGTCCGGAGCCCAATTTTCACAAGGTTGTCAACTCATCTGGAACCCTCGGGTGTAGCAGATATCCAAGCGGCGGTATTCACTTAACATCAGGTGACCCGTCTGACCACCTACCTTGGTTTGCTGGTGGAAAATTTTACGAATATGAATTTTAATATTGTCAACTTGTTTTGTGAGCCAACAAATATCCTTACGGTAAAAGTAAAATAATTTTGTATTTGTAGTAATTTGATTCGGTCGTAGTGAAGAGGGACAATACATCTTGGAGTAATTTAAAAAGACTGTAATTTGAATATTATTAATAGACAAGAAAAGTGTTTTGCCGTTAAAAATAACTTTTTCATTCAATACCGCGTAATCTTTTCTTATAAAATTAATCACGATATCGGTTTGCATGGGATCATAACTGAGTTTGTCTAAATAAGGTTATTATTATTTAGTTAGTGTTTTAGACGTTCCATTGTTGAACTTGTTTCGTTTTACTTTCTTTCCTTTTATGTAGGTAACTAGCGATCCGCCCCGGATCCGCACGGGTGCCATGTAGATGTTGAATTTCTAGGTTTTTCTCTTCTACAGTATGCATGTATACCTTCCGCTTGAATCTCTATCTATTCCGGAAAACTGCATAAAAATCCGTTGCGCAGTTTAAAAGGTCTAAGCGTACAAACATCGGGAGCAACTTTGTTGTATATTATGTAATAATAATAAAGGTGTAAGGATTTCCTATAATCTTAACGAATAATGAAAATAAGTGAATATATATTTATTTAGTTTGTTCATTTCTGTTTAGAATCACTTATTTTTATTCAGCACATAGCAAAAAACTGTAATAAAATATACACATATAAGAATCTATATATATTATATACGTGAAGAAAGTACTTTGTACCCCTTTCGAAAATTGTGCGGACGGAGGAGTATGATTTGTATGTTATCATTCGTTACTTAAACGTTTAAATCTAGGTTTCTATTCGGCCACGATCCGTACCCGCGACCTCGCTAATGGACACCGGTCCGCCCACCACTGAGCCATGAGCCGCCGCGGCCGTATATTGCGGTCCGGTCGTGTGCAACGTCCTAAGAGAGTGAAAGTCGGGCGAAAGCAAAACATTAACGCGCGCACAGACGGTCCGATGGATCCAGACCAGAACCCACTTTAGTGGCATCTGGTCCGACCTGACCAGATGCCACTCAGTCGACAATCTGGTTCGTTCTGTCGTGATTATTTGTGAGGGTTTCTCAATCGGTAAAGTGGAAATCCTATCACCACATTGTCCGTCTGCCTGTTACACCGTTTTTGCTTAGGAGTTGGGGTTTAGTTGAAATGTGTGCCAAATACGGAGGCTCAGTCTCTTCGCGGTATTAACAATTTAAGAATCTATATCAATCATACTAGTCGTAAACTTGAGTAATTTTCTGCTGATTCAGATTTAACAAGTTATCACAGTACAAGTAGATGTAATTGGGGTTTTACGGATGCCTCGGACTGCTTGTCCTCTGTTGTACTCGTATGTTGCAGAAAAGCTGGCTAAAGGCAGGCAGTTTAATGTGGTTAGTGATCGCTGCCGCATAAAGGTTTCGAAATTCCACTGCTATCTATCGATGTAAGTAGATTTTTGAAAAAGAGCATAGTTTCTAGCCGGTCTGTTCTTAACCGAAACTGTTTTCCGAACCAGTGGTACCTTACTAACTCATAGTTTTTTTAAAACATTGCCCTTACTTTGGGATAACTTTATCCTGTGTTGTAAGGACCTTTTACAAACATACATTTCACGCGGACGAACACCCACATGCGAAGCAACTATCTGTGGGTCACACAAACAGTTGTCCCGTGTGGGAATCGAACCCACGACCCCCGACGCCGAAGCCAATACCTTGGCCACAGCGCCACGGAGTCATCAAGTTATATATAAATATTAATTTTTATGTAAAATTCGACGTTTCATAAGAACAAGCGTCTATTTGAATAAAGGTATTGCGAATTTGAGTTTGATGAGATGTGCCATCACAAGGCCGCGATGAGGACAAAACAGGTCTAGAAACAGAAACGGCACCAACGCAAAACCTTAGCGTTTGGGTCCTTGCGACCGAAACTGGTATGGAAAACAAAAGAATCGTCCGATAAATTAACGGCACCAAAAGAGGACGGCATCCCGCGTTGGCATTGAGGTAACTAACGGTCCCGCGTAACCGTCTGCCGTTATGTTATCTAGCTTTCCCACTTTAGGTCGCCGCGTTGGCGGATGTTATACGAGATTATACTCATAATAAAGAAGGGATACGTAAGAAACCTTTAGCAGACAGGGGGACCCAGCAATGGCCCACTAATTTCGAACTCTCTAGAAAAAGAGTTGAGTAATATGTGTAAAAGTGAGCCAACAAAAAGAATAAAACTTAAATTTATCTCAGTGAAATGATTCAGAAAAAGCTGGAAACAGTTAAGATTTTGTAAAATCTTTGAATATGGTTTTCATGCTACCTTCTCTGCTGTGAGTATTTTTTTAATAATCCATTTAGAAGCTGGGATGTAATTTCTGGCTAATAATTGACGATTTCAAGTGTCCAATCTCAGTTTTAGCATTCAATAATACTTGTGTACAGATTACAGAAAATGCCAATACTATTAAATATGCTATTTTGCCTACTGTGGAGTTAAAT
Organism: Iphiclides podalirius; assembly: GCA_933534255.1. NCBI lineage: Eukaryota > Metazoa > Arthropoda > Insecta > Lepidoptera > Papilionidae > Iphiclides > Iphiclides podalirius. The sequence continues at coordinate 12,719,087 of OW152830.1, read as the reverse complement.
TCGCGGAGTGCTGATTGATTTAAGGTAAATTACCTTACCCTATTAATGTTTGTCGAACACGAAGACTTGGCTACCTACTTGTTGGCAATACGCTGTTAACTCAAGGCGACTTCTCCCTTCTAATGCGCGTTTATAACCCCAAAACGATGCAATAAATCAGCCACCAACTGATCATTGGGAACAAGGACGAACGTTTGGTTTGCTGCATTCTCCGGTCCTTTTGCTTGCTTTACATCGACTGTTTTTATTGGTAAGTCAAGTATTCTTCTTTATATTTAAGGGCCGCGATAGCTCAGTGTCCGGGCGCTCGCCTTTCATTCAATATACTATTGTAAAATAAATAAATAAATAAATATACTCGAGCAACTTGAGTTCGATCCCTGGTGCCGGCACCAATGAAATTATTGATTTTAAGTGCCAAATTATCACGTGCTCAGCGGTGAAGGAAAACATCGTGAGGATAATAAACAAAAAAAATTCGAAGATATGTGGAGTCAACCAATCTGCAGTGGGACCGCGTGGAGGATATTATGCCCTGATACCCTCTGTACAGAGCAGGTCTTTGCCCAGCTGTGGGATATGTACAGGTTGATACTTTACTTTACTTTTTTATAATTCTTCTGTACGTGTGTATGTCACTGAACTCCTCCTAAACGGCTGGACCGATTTTAATGAAATTTTTTGTGTATTCAGGTCGATTCGAGAATGGTTTTGTTTCACAATTCGTTTTTTTTTTGTTTTATTTATAAGTTGTTAACAAGACAACGTCTGTTCGATCCGCTAGTAGCGTATATTTCTTAATCACTACGATTCATGGGACTGAATTTTGTAGTTCTTTCTTGATTCTCCGCTACTTGAGAATTTATCCGTAAAATGGCTATAGACTCACGGGCTTATACTGCGAGTTGTTTGTTAAAATCAGTCGTTGTTAGTTTCGTCCAATATGTAGTACATGTTATAGATAGGTGTATTAATTTGAATGCGGTCGGGACTATTGAATTCGGTTAGGAGGCCGCGGCTATTATTCAATTGAGCACTGTCCACTGGTTCGCGCTAAGGTGCTCGGTTACTGACATTTTGTTAAAAACTTTGAGCGACGCTTTAAAATATTTCCGCTGATTTTATGTACGAGCATCAGGCCTTTTAAAACAAATGGCACCGGGCGTACAATCATTGCTGTCGGGTATTTTCTCGAGATAGAATTTCTCAATTATATCGCTTTAACACACTTAATATAGCTTCAGTTTCATACCAAATCATTGTGATGATGAAAATTTTATACAAATTGTATGATTATATTTTTTTCAGCATTTTATTTCAGTATTATTTATTTAAAAATTTATTTTTAACACCTCAACTTAAGGCTAAACAAAAAGCATACTTAATGCTAATAAGCATTCTCTTCCAGTCAACCCTGGGAGTAGAGACGCTGACGCAGGTGCAAAACATAAATACGCGAAATAAATAAAAGAAAACAAAAAAAGCAAAGGTACATTCTATTGAAATATACTTAACTCAAACAAATACTTTACATATAATTATTAAATACATATAAATTCCAATACATAAACATTATATAAGATAAATATAAATATTTATCTTTCCTCTTTGGATGAAATGCAGTCCAACAGAAAAAGAGTGTGTGGAGTCCTCGCATATGTTGTCCCCTGGTAAAGGTTACTCTATCCGTAACTAGTAGTCAGCCTGGTATGTACTTAGTTGTCTATTGGTCATTATTGTCTGGTTATCGGCTTCATCAAGCGATTCGTGGATTTGAACAGCGAACTTATTCGATCTATAGGCATTGTTCCAGACCTAGACGTCTGTCTTTGTGCAATTTACGTGTAATAGTTCCCAACAATTGGCGATTTAAAGATTAACATTTCTAAAGTTGGTTTTGGTGTACAATAAAGTATAAATAAGTAAATAAATAATAAATAAGTTGAGTGAAGTAACGCTCGATATAATGCACGATACGAAAGATTAAATCATAAATTTATGTGTTATAAATCCGATAAATATAACTTTACTAGCTGCTGCCCGCGACTACGTCTGCGTAGAATAGGCTGAAGGCGTAACATTCAGACAGAAAGACAGATATACATAAAATATGTATATAAATTATTATGTATTTTTCTGATGCATAGCTGCTATATTATTGTAAAGTTTCATTAGAATCCATTCAGTAGTATTTGCGTGAAATAGTAACAAACATCCATCCATACATACAAACTTTCGCCTTTATAATGTTAGTAGGATAGCAGGATTAGTCCGACAGTAGTCCCAGACTGTTCATCGACTTCAAAAATGGAGGAGTTTCTCAATTCGATTGTATTTTTTATTATGTTTGTTACCTCAGAACTTTCGACTGAGTGAACATATTTTCGATTTTTTTTTTGTTTTACTTGAAAGCTGGTGCCTCCCACGTAGTGCCATATTAATTTGTTTGGTATTGGATCATGGGCTCCGGAGATACGAAGGGAACTCCAGAAAATCAATTATAAAATAAATACAGAGCGACATATTTCAAGTCGGTTTTGTTTATTGTTAATAAATAATTCTGAACAAAAAAAAAAAAACGACTTCAATAACGCGGAAAGTAAAACAACATTGTCAACTCCTATAACATTTGAGGATTGCCCTCGATTTCTCTGGGATGCCATCATCAGATCTGGGTTTCCTAATCATGGTACTACCCTTGGGATATATCCTTTCCAACAATAAAAAATCATCGAAATCGGTTCATCAATAACGAAGTTATCCCCGAACACAGCAAAGCATTGCGAAAAGAGCTTGAAAATTTCAATGCCTTCAAAACGCAGAAGTATAACAATTACACTTCACGCCGTTCTTCCGTGAGGTCGTGGTTCTTCACCGGCCGGACCTGTCCATTCGTGCAACAGGACCGTATATGCCGTATACACCACAGGACAGTATAATCATGTGTCCCGTATTTTTGAGAGCATTGTACACCCTACATTCAGCCCAATCATATCGCGCGGCTCTTGCGAATGGCGTGACGTCATACACATATTTGCGAACATAACCACGCACCGTGTCGAGTGTTGGCGGCGAATGTATGTTTTGGCGCGATTTGGCGTTTTTTTTATATTATTACAATTCATTTATTTCTATAATCTTTGGATTTTTTTCTATTACTCGCGGCACAGTGAACTCTCGTCGGGTCGTCGGCTCTGTTTTGACGGTTGGCCGATTTGGTGCAATTTGGCGCGTTTTTTGTGTCCGTGCAGATTTTTTATCTCGCAACATGATGGGATATCCGTTCCGTCTGCTGCTTTAGAACGGCTCTTTGCGTTGCTATCGCTCGGTTAACGGTGCTTCGCCAGAGCTAGACGAATATGTAGGTCGGTCTATGAAATTATAAACAAACTCTCGATTCCGACTTGGCCTAATGCTATGATTACAAATATTTATTTCGACTTGTGTTCGCCCACTGGTCGAATTTAGACCAATATCTTCAAAATACTAATTTATTGATTCCATTTTCATGTTATTGAAATCTTTCTGATTACAATAATTTGTTAGTCTTGGAGTCTAAGAAAGTTTGAAGTTAAGTTATATCAAAAAAGGTCAATACATGAAATAGTAGCCGATAGTAGCTTTTAATCGATTGATTGTGTAATTAACTCGAAACAATCTAATGAACGTATCAAAATTCTTTTTTTTATTTTTCAAATACTCGTGAGCAGTATTTTGACTGGCCCTACCACAGTTCAAAAAGACAATCTATTATCAAGAAGTCATCATCACAATCACCCTCCTCTCCTTATGTCACCAAGGTTGGGTCGGCTATATATTTTTTACAACCGGCCGACGTCTCAACGCTCCTCTGAAGACAAACACCCAGATCCGGAACAATTATTTGTTCGTCACACAAATACTGCCCCGTGTGGGAATCGAACCCACGTTCGACCCCCGACGCCGGCTGTCTGTTTGTTCCGGCTAATCTCTGAAAGGGCTAAACCTATTTTGACAGGACCTTCACTGGCAGATAGCAGAAATTTAATTTATTTTTATTAATATACTAGCGACCCGCTCCGATTTCGCATGGCTGCTATGTATTATGCATATAAACCTTCCTCTTGGATCACTCTATCTAGTAAAGTATCTCGTTTCAAAGATCTAAGCATACATAGGGACAGACAGACAGCGAGGGGACTTTGTTTTATGCTATGTAGTGATATAGTATAATTCCACGCGGACGTAGTCGCGGGCACAGCTAGTCTATTATATACGAGTAATCTATTATCAATGAATATCTATCGAAATATGTAAACAATGGAAACTTGGAAACCGTCATTGTTATGATAATCCAGTAGATGATTCATGCACCTACTAATAGCATGACTGCTTACATTGTAAACTTTCTATGTTATCAGTCTCCTCAATCAATACCGTCAATTGTTGTTCTAGTTCTAACGGACAATACTGACAGATAAACATTGAAATCGCTGATATACATACGTTATTCAGACGATCCGATTGGCGTAGTAGGTAGTTAACACGCCTCTTGCGTCCAGTTCGATGTCCAGTCCACCCCAGAGGGTGTGGGTTCGATCCGAACTACTGGATAAACACGTTCTTAAATATTTATTTATGTACCTATAATGGTTTAGAGGCTAACAATTCGACTGTGTTCAGAATACACCACGCGTGCGTGGACAGTATCAAGCCCCTTGCAAAATTTTGCAAGGGGTTTGAAAATAAAACTTTGTTTTTTATTTCAATAAACGATTATGCTACCGAGTCTGAACCTCCTGTGTAAATTTGGGCACTTCTCAAATCTCCCTGTATAATGTGGACTTGAAGTACGTGTAAAAATGCTTTCGCCGAGCTACTCGCCGTTCGGCCAAAGACGGCGGGCGAGCGTTGTCTAGTTTCATTGATCCAAGTGACTTTGTCCAAGATTCACCTCGGCCAGTTTGGACATGTTGTACTATCATTATAGAGATTTCTACACTTGTTCTAATGTGGCTCGTGCTGTTTACACGACGCCAGGGCCTCGTCACTTTCACTTCGGGCGTGGGGGGGAGAGGGGGGGGGGGGGCACCTTTCGCTTTTCAAGGTGAATTTCACCCGCTTAAGGGGCAGCACTTGTGCTGCCGTGCACTTTCCAATAATACGTTATGTATATACGCGCGGCTATCTCCTCGTTATTAGGTGCATATCTGCGTCATTGTAGGCGTAGTCTGTTCGATATCCCTCGTGTTTTTTTTTAATGTGAAGTGGCAAACGAGCTGGATATCTCTTATGTTAAGCTATAACCGCCGCCCATGGACATTGCAAAACCCGTAGGGTTGCACATGCTTCGCCACCTTTGAATAATGACTACCTCACTCAACAGACGAAACGCAGAAGTATAACACTTCCATTTGACGCCGTTCTTCTGTAAAGTAGCGGTAGTACCCGGACGGACCTGCCGTTTCGTGTATCAGCTAACACTGTTCCCTATCACAGTAGACACTAGCATTCGGACATTTCCATGACCCACGTACAGGTTATTATCTCAGCTATGCATTCATCTGTATGCTTATGCATACGTCACGGACAAGTTATTTAAGACGAACACCCGTCGTGACATACCCCGCGACGCCTTAATATCTCACACTGCCCGCCCATTTCGCTTTCACCCGCTTACGTAAATTGCGCGACCTTTTGCTCCGATGCGTCGATAGTTCTTGTCGCTCGATAGTTCGGCTTGTAGATTTTCCAAGTACATATCACTACATAGTATAAAACAAAGTCGTCCCGATGTCGGTCTGTCGATAGTTAAAGAAACACTGATAATTATAGAGGTTTCTCATGTGATGTCGAAAGCAAACATTCAGCATTACACCCGTGCGAAGTAGGTGCGGGTCGCTAGTATGACAAATATGCCAAATATTTGCAATCATCGTAACTCTTATGAACCTCTAAAGAATGTTTCATTAAGTCCTATAGATTGGGCTATTGCGAAGTCTCTGCGAATGAAAGCAAAAGGATCAATTTAAAGAGATAATATGTATGTTGAAACCAGACACTCGAAATGGCCACATCGAAGAATTTAGGTATTACATTGTAACGAACAACTTGTAAGCAATTTTGGAATTCGATAAAAAGCGTCACAATCTTTGATAGATGAGAATTGGTTAGTATTTAACACTTAATGATTAACAGGCGATATATATGTAGACTCCTTCATGGTTGGTAAACGGAATAACTCTATAACTATGTATTTCTCTCGAAATGTAACAAAAAGAGAAACCGACACGAAATAGAAGGTCTAAAATCAATATAACTAAAATGGGACACCCTTGAAAATATGTCCTTTCGATAAAAAATAAAGGTTTTCTAAATCGGTTTAAAAATGACGTAGCTCTGAGGTGACAAGCAAACATAAATACAACCAAATTGGGAACCTGCTCCATTTTGAAGTCTTGAAACTGCCAAAGAAACTCCACTCTATAATAATTATTAGTGTTCGTACGTAACGAACGGACGCAAACGGAATAATATCAATGAAGTATTCACACAGCACGCTATCAACAAACAAACTGACAGCTCGTTGCCTCGATGTGAACAAATGTTTTCACGATAACCAATTTGTTAATTGTTCTATGTAAACAAACACAGCGATATCGGGCAAGCGCTATATACCTTATCTTGTATATAAAGCGTTGACGTCAAACGGGTTCGGCGTCTCTCGGAACGAGCCCGCATGACCTTATATCGGCCTATATACATATTATATTATTTTTCGGTTCCTATAGAAATTATACTTAAAGAAGTCGCCCAAAGAGGCGCAATTGGCAAAAGTAACAAATCACACCGACAGTCGAAGTCTTTGTTTTTTTTTTTTTTTTTTTTTTCAATATGAGAAAGTGGCAAACGAGCTGGCGGTTCAGCTGATGTTAAGTGGTAACCGCCGCCAATGGACATGCGCACTATCCGTAGGGTTGCAGATTCGTTTCTACCTTTTATAAAAGTGGGCCCCGGCTACCTTACTCACGAGATGAAACTCAGAAGTAAAACACTTGTACTGTTTCGGTCTTCTGTGAGGGCGCGGCACTTATCCGGACGGGCCTGCCCATTCGTGCAACAGCGAACGCTATTGCGTGGCCCTACCACGTTCCACCAGTTCTGCGTTTTATAAACTACGGACTGAAAGCAAAAACATCAGTTGAAGTGAAGTATTTCGCATCTGGTTCTCCATGGGTTGCGCATTTTGTATGATTCGGACCCTCTCTCGACTTTTCTATGTAATGCTTCTAAATGCAGAGGTCGTTTTTATTTCCTTTTGCCGTCGACGTTCCGCATTCAAGCGACAAGGTTTAATTCAACTTTCATGCTGCATACGGGGTAAAAGGTTTGGGTGCTTTTGGCCGTTTTCCACCGTTTTTGATGATTACGGGATATTTGGTCTAGCATTAACTTGTTCATAAAGAGATAGATTAATTTTTATGAACATATATTAATACTTACAACATATAAATTTAGTACTAGATAGCTAGAGTGTAGAAGGAACAGCCCATATATGTCCCACTGCTAAGAAAAGGCCTCCTCTGTAAAAAGGTTTTAGGGTCCACTTCGCACCCCACTGCGGTTTGGCGAACTTCACATATGTCCGAAATATTTCTTGTTATTATTTAGAAAATATGCATGTTTCCTCGCGATGTTTTTCTTCACAGCTGAGCACGTGATAAGTCAGCACTTAAAATTAACAGTTTCATTGGTGTCAGCACTGCGATTTGAACTCGGGTTGCTCGAGGAGGTTGAATTAAAATTGAGTGCCCGGAAACTGAGCTATCACTACTAACTAAAATATAACGTCGGAATATTACGACCGTAATCTCGACACGAGTAAATCATAAGGAAACCTACATATCGGACATAAAATGTTTCACGCGAAGTGTGAACTTTTTACAAGCTTTTTTTCCTCATCCGAAATCTTAGAGGTGGTGGTAATCCTTTCTCTTTTGCTAGAATCTAGCTCATTTTTTGTTTCGAGCGAGTTAACTGTTTCATGTATATAGCTAACGTACGTTTACATGTTATGTTTAACAAGAAATGTACTTGTCCGATTAAAATTAAATACCCGGAGGACCGAGCTTCGCTCGGTTTGTTTTTTTTTTTGCAATTCGTGTATTTTGGAAATTACATTTAGATAAAAAATTACTGTGTAAATGAAAACGCACGGCCTTATGTTTCGGGGCCGATCGATTACCGACCGAGTAATAAATGCGGCGAAATTAACCGTCGTATTCGAATGATATTTTTCATTCCCTGGAAACAGGGAAAAAAGACATTTTCTAAAAAAAAAACCTAGAAAAAAAATCGAAATAGCCCCCAAATCGACAAAAAATTAAAAATAAAGAAAGCAATGATCTGCGAATCGATTATATATATATAAAAAAAGTATATAAAAATACAAGAATGTGTTTAAAATGATCGTGACACGAACCACATCGCTTCTGTTTCGGGGCCGCCCGTATTTTACCGACCGAGCTATTATAACATATTTTTTTGTGCGGCGAAATTTACCGTCCCTTCGAATGATATTTTTCATTCTCCATGAAAAAGGGATAAAGGACATTTTTTCCTAAAAATGTAAAACCTAGCGAAAACGTTGTTTTAAAATCGCCCCCGATATCTAAGTCTGCACATACTAAATATATATATATATATACATATTTATATACAAGAATTGCTCGTTTAAAGGATAAGATTAGTGACGTAATGCCATCGCGTAAAGTTAACAAGTATTTGCAACAAAGTAGTAGTTATCTCAATTACTGTTACTCACGTAGGTAGAATAGATTATAATGAACCGTCCCTAACATCGTATATTATATTGTACCCTGATATTTTTGAAAAAGAGCAACTGTTGAGTTTCTTGCCGGTCTCTTCTCAACAGAAACCGCTTTCCGAACCGGTGGTACCTTACGAACCTATACACATAATCTTTGATGTAAAATTTGACGATTCATAAGAGCGCGCAAGCGTCTATTTGAATAAATATATTTTGATTTTGATTTTGATTTTGATTAGTTCGACACTACATATGGATACTAGGTGAATACTTTTTCATGTATATATACAGTATATATATATATATATTTTCATGTATATATACATACATATTAGTACTATTTGAAATAGCCTGGAGCGATCAATTCATTTCCAGGGTGTGTTATCATTCAAATAATCACTAATATTATAATATACTTTAATACACAGACGTTACTTTACAAGCTTTCTGAATTTAGCAATTGATACACTGTGAACGTTTTCTGGGATTTTGTTGTAAAAACGTATATATCACCCCATAAAAGAGTTACTTATTCTACGCAATCAAGTTGTTGGTTGAATTGATTTATTTGTTTGTTCCTTGTATTTATATCATGCACATTAGCATGTCTTGAAAGTTCAAAATCCCCTATGTAAAAAGTAGACGTCCATATCGAAGGTTTCGTTAAGACTTGCTCGAGTTTTTCGCCCGCCTTTCTCTTAGCACCTAACGAGGGTGCATTCCCAGGGTTTCTTTGCGCGTGCCGCCTTTAAGCGTTCTCAGTGGCCGCGTTTCCTACGTGCGCGCTCTCGTGGCCGCTAATTGTGCCACCGCTAATTGCGCCAGTTAATTGGAAAATCTCTTTTTTCTGTTCCAGGTAATGCGTCGGTGCGTTCTCTACGCGGTCAACGGTAATTGCGCATAGGTACGGAGTGCGGCTAAAATACAGAATACTTAGAACATTTGTAATATCAGATGTGAAATACTTCAATTCAAATGATGTGCTTTAAGCCCGCAGTTTATTAAAGCTTCATTGAACTGTAATGTGGGATTAGACACTAATTTATTAACTTTTTAAATATAATTCACAAAGACATAGAAAGACTCTCAAAAAATGGCACGGCGCGTCCCGTATGGAGGTTGGACTCGAACCGAATTGCAGTGAGCTTGATTGAGATATGCTCCTGAGGATAAAGTTGTTCGCTAAGCATTTAGCGTCATGACTGTTACATACAACTTGTGTATACAACAGAACGCAGAACTACTAGTGGGTAAGCCGGAATCCACGAGCTTGCCACGGGCCTCTGTATAGCGAAAAGTACTTGGAGTAAGCCTTTCTTAGGAGAATACTTCTGTTTTATTATGTGTGTCTTTTCTTCGTATACTCAATTGATGGAACCGCAAAATAAATGTAATTTATAACATCTATTTGCTCTCAGTGACGTAACGTTTGCTTGATACGGATCTGTCGATGGTAACTTTTTCAATTTTGAATTCGCGGGGTATCGATACCTCTGTGGTCAGTTCAATTTTTCGACGGATGGAAAGTTTTAAAGTTTGTTTTCACTCTTGTGCGGCTGTTATTGCCTTTATTAGTAGAAAAACAACAATACGCAGTTGTTTCGTTACCAATTCCTTACAACACGTCACCTATTACTTTCTACCGTCACTTCACCAAAATTATACTTTACGTCGGATTGACCGTAAAGCATATATTATAGACGGTTGGAGACAATATGATCGTAGGGGTGACAAAAAATTTACAAGGTAGGTGCATTTAACTGTGGTAGGTCCACGCAAGGGTCTTCACTGTTACACGAATGGGCAGGTCCGTACGGGAAAGTACCACGACCTTGTATTCTATTCATTCGACCATGTATTCTACTTCTGCGTTTCGTCTGGTGAGTGAGGTAGCCGAAGCCCACTTTATTGAACCGTGACAACGTAGCTGTAACCGTACGGATGTTGCGAATGTCCATTGGCGGCGGCTATCACTTAACATCAGGTGAACCGCCAGCTCGCTTGCCATCTTCTCACAAAAAAATTAATCTGTAGACATTACTACCGTACTTACCGTTGTCGCTTGCGCTGACATAACTCAAGGTGGAAGATTCGTCTATGTATCCGTTTAGTGACATGCGGGTTTTTTAATTAGATTGCTTCTGACGTCATAACTTTACTTAACACAATGTATTCATTTCCAAAAAAATTTAACAACTCTTAGTGGAAAATCCAACATATTCGTTTTACCAAGTAACGGTTACCGGAAAAAATCGACTCAAAACTTTAATGTCTTTTTGACCCAAAACTAGTCGGTAACAATGAAGGACAAAAACCTAACCTCTCGCAGGCTCTATGGTACCCTAAACTCAAACGCCCCCACTCGACGGCTGGATACTAAAAAAAGAAACTTCTCCATTAGTCAACCGTCCAATCTCGTGACAGGATCACTCCTCTTACGTCCGATTGCGCGAGCGAGACGGCAGAGCGGGTGAAAAGTCTAGCGAAAGCTTCCGGGTTCTTTGACCGTTTTGCGCGTGTGAAGATAAAAAAAAAACACGGTCGCTTAGCAATAGACATTACCCGCCGCCTCTGTTGCTGGTGGTCGTTAAGCCTGCCGCATTTCTCAGCTGGCTAAGCTGCCAGTCCCAGTTTAGGACCCACTCGACGTACAGGCGTAGGGTTCGCAAGAAAGTTATACGCAAACACGTTTTGTTTTTGTTTTGTATCTGTACCGTCGTCGCTGAGTAGTGTGCCTATAGTACGTAGCGGGCCGTCCGTTAATCACGTGAGGCTCGAAAAGAGGGAAGGGGGTTTGGCAAAAATCACGAAATATCACAAGGGGGGAATATCTTTGTAGGTACTAAAAATACACGTGATTTTGGGTAGGGGTTGTGGGGTAGTCTTAAACCTCACCGCGTATCACCAAGGGGGAGGAGGGGGTTAATAAATGCTAAAAAACATAATTTGATGAATGGACGGCCCCAAGGGTACAGGTTTCGACTTTTACTATCTTTTTCACGTAAACCAAACTAGAAATAACAAACCCTTAGTAGATTTCGTAGTATAATATATTTTTTTATACGATTCAATTTGCCGTCGTAACAGTAAGAGAAATTACAAATACTGGTAAATGCATATTGCTAAGTAAATTCCTAATCGCTACTTATTATTGACAAGGCACTTTAAATTAACGTAGCGAACTATAATACAAATTCTGAATCCCTCTGTATATTAACTACCAATAAGGTTTGCCAATTGCAAATAAAGTGGGTTAATAGTTAAATCGTGATCATAAGTGATAAAACTATTAACGCGCAAAACGCTTGTAATAAAACAAGAGACATGTAGTCTATAGTCTGCAATGTCTTAGGCGGGTCTACGAAGCCCTTTTTAACCGACTTCAAAAAAGAAGGAGGTTCTCAATTCGACTGTATTTTTTTTATGTTTCTTACCTCATGACTTTCAACTGGGTGAACCGATTCTGATGATTCTTCATTTATTTGAAAGCTTGTGATCTCCAAATTAATTTCATTGGTATTGAATCTTGGGCTCCGGAGATACTTAGGGAATCCTTACTAATCCCTACTAATATTATAAACGCGATAGTTTGTATGTATGGATGGACGTTTGTTACTCTTTCACGCAAATACTACTGAATGGATTCTAATGAAACTTTACAATAATATAGCTTATACATCAGAATAAGACATAGGCTATAATTTACATACATACTTTATGTACATCTGTTTTTCTGTCTGAATGTTACGCCTTCAACCTATTCTACGCAGACGTAGACGCGGGCAGCAGCTAGTCAATTATAAAATGAATACAGAGGGAGATTTGAAGTCGATTTTGTTTTTCATTGGTTACTTAAATGTTTTGCCTCAGTTCAGACGATTTTCCCCTGTCCAGCTATGCGGTGAAATAGCGTCATCCATAGTTGAAGTATTTTTTTATTTTATATGAGACTAGCGACTAGCCCCGGCTTCGCACGGGTGCAATGTATTATACATATAAGCTTCCTCTTGAATCACTCTATCTAGTAAAAAAACTGCATCAAGATCCGTTGCGTAGTTTTAAAGATCTAAGTATACATAGGGACAGACAGACAGCGGGACGACTTTCTTTTATACTATGTAGTGAAGGTGAGAAGCCAGCTGGCGGTTCACCTGATGTTAAGTCATACACGTCACCCATGGACTTTTGTCACACCCGTAGGGTTTCGGATGCGTGGCCACTTTTTAATAAAGCGGGCCCAGGTTACCTCATTCGCCAGACGAAACGCTGAGGTATAACCCTTGCACTACACGCCGGTCTCCTGCGAGATCGTGGTAATTCCCCGGACGGACCTGCCCATTCGGCGTCGCGCGTATCCAACGTTGCAGCTGTTGTTGTTGACAGATAAGAACTCCGATATTAAAAATGCTTTTTTTTATTACGTTGTATATCGGTCGAGGTGAGTTTCGGCGCGGACGATTTCCAACCTTCGTCCTCCACAAACTTGTGTACCGTAAACGATAATATTTACATTCTTATTTCAAAACATTATTAAAGAATGGATTATTACCTTTTTTTTTCGTGACAGTGCTGTCGTTGAAATGTAATTTTATAGTTAACATTTTATAATTAGTATAAATTGCCTAGTGCTCGTCCACAATCCCAGCTCAATTATCAAGTTGCTATGAAGTATTTGGTGATGAACACACAGCAGGAATAGTTAGCGTATCAGTATATACAAATACAGCCATTACGACACAAATGTTCCCTTAAGTTTTTTGGATCTAACAACTGATTCATTTTGAACGTTTTCTGGTTGTTTTTTTGAAAAAACTTATACTATTTTTACACCCGTGCTGCGTTTGAAGGACGACGAGAAATTTTCCACAAAAAGCCATCTCTCATTTGCATCGAGCGATGACTAACAGTACAGAATAATTCGTCATCGTTTAGAACAATTCGTCGTTAGTTTTGCGAGTGCTCTTGTGAAAGGCTCTAGATTTCGAAGATGCTAACGATGTGTCTTTTGCGGTGAAGTAGACGTTAGCGCATTTAAGATAAATGTGATTTTGTGTATTGTCTTTGGTATACAGACTTTGGATTTTAGCGCGTTTAAGCTTTTTGTTCGTCTACTGTCTTTAGTGCAGACTTTGCACGCGTTACTCCACTCGCAGCGCTTACTAGGCAGCGGCGAAATCGGGCCCCGGTTACACAGTGGCACTCTTGCACACTTGGGATGCACCCTACCTTACCCGTCCTAGCGGCACGGTAACATAGTTCGTAGCGTGGGCGGAGACGGGTGTGAGGCTAGTGTGGTTTTAAAACTATTTGGAATGGTATTACGTCCACTTCAACGCCTACGATTATTCCGTCCGCTGTCGAGAGGAGAAAAGAAATAACTGGTATCGCGTCGTAGTACTATGCAATCGTTACTCTGGCGACAAAAAGCAATGTCGTTGACACCGCAACTGCGATGGAAGGAACGGCGTCAGTGGCGTCGTGTCGCAACGCTTATCAATAGGGGATGGGCGGTCTGACTTTTTACTGTTTGTTTGTCTACGTTTGTGATTGCACAGTGGGTCGATGACCTGCTTAGAACCGTCGAGAAGCGCGCAACACTATCTATTTACTATTTGGCCCGCCAGACTCTTCCTTTTCCGGTTGGTAGTACCATTCTGATAACTAATCATCGCCACCACATTTCGTAGGCACCGACCGGAACGAGTGTGACCACAATCGATGAAGTCATTCGGAAATCTAGCGGTCTGTAACGGACACTAACGACTATATATCGACGTTAGAAAATCTATTTGTTGTAACCCACAAAAAGCGTAGTTGTAATGAAATAAGGCGACAAATGTTTCTATATTCATCATCCCACGATGTATAATTTTGACGTAAGGATTTTTTTTCGTGATTCGTGATTTCTCCTATCTAATAGCCATAATGATATAATGCTGCAAAAATTCACAAGCAATAGTCTTCTCTGTTGCACGAATGGGCAGGTCCGGCCGGGTAAGTCCTCACAGAAGACCGGCGTAAAGTGGAAGCGTTATAATACTTTTGTGTTTCGTCTAGTGGGTGCGGTAGCCGGGCCCACTTTATTTTAAGGTGGCAACGCTTCTGCAACCCTATGGGTGTTGCAAATGTCCATGGGCGGCGGTTATCACATAACATCTGGTGAACCGCCAGCTCGTTTGCCACTTTGTCACATAAAGAAAAGAGGATGATGACTTCGTGGCGCAGTTGCCAAGATATTGACGCCGTGGGTCGCGGATTCCTACACGTGAAGGGGTTAATTAAAATCCATATCTGTTCACGGGTTAACAAGCACCGTATGTAAATAAACATTTTCCAACGTCGCAGATAAAGAATGTCAATGCGTATTGAGAAATTAATCTCGGTTTTTAATGCGCGGCGTAAAACTTTTAACGTTTAACTAGCTCCCCAGGGTCAAATCATATTGGCGAGTAAATGGCTGAAAATGTGGTGCAACCCATATAGAAAATGGATCTTATTTTATTTAACACTTGTAGGGAAAATTACAGCTAGTATATAAGGGATAAAAATAAATTAGCATAAAAACATAAGGCCAATTACAAGTTTGAACATATAGAAAATTATATAATATTAAATGTAGACATAAGAATAATGGGAGTAAATAAAAGGTACATTGCTAGTTTTTATTAAAAAAGCTATCCCTAAGTATTTTTTCATGCGTGACTAACAGCCTGTTGCCACAAGCCCAGAATGTGACTAGACAAACGTGCTTTTATTAAAAGTGTAATCGAAGCTATACCATACGTGATGTAGTACGCAAGTGTTTGGGCATCCCCGCCCGTTTCCCGCTCGGTTGAGTGAAAACTCCAGGAAAGTTCCAGGGCAAACACGTAAGCACCTTGTTCACGCAACCCCTTAGGTATATATCCTTCTGACACGATTCCAGACGTACTGTGTAATTTTCTTTAATAAAACGGCTTAGAAAATTGTAAATTAGTGTAATTAAATCTGAGAAAAAAGATTTTATAATCTTTACTTGGATTAACCGTACTGTTTTATTTTACTTACTAACGCAGTTCTAAAACCTCTGTAGATTTCGAAAATTTCTTCCAGAGAATTTGTGCGATCTCTACTATCAACATTCATCCTCATCATTTGCGTCTGTTTTACCCCACCGCTGGACATAGGCCTACCCCGAGAAATTTATAAGGGGGAGATTAGACATAGCTGCTGCACCAGGCGATCAAGTTGGCAACCGTTATTGGCGAAAGACTCGCATATATCGGAGGCCACTAGATGTATAGACAAACGTGCTTTTATTAAAAGTGTAATCGAAGCTATACCATACGTGATGTAGTACGCAAGTGTTTGGGCATCCCCGCCCGTTTCCCGCTCGGTTGAGTGAAAACTCCAGGAAAGTTCCAGGGCAAACACGTAAGCACCTTGTTCACGCAACCCCTTAGGTATATATCCTTCTGACACGATTCCAGACGTACTGTGTAATTTTCTTTAATAAAACGGCTTAGAAAATTGTAAATTAGTGTAATTAAATCTGAGAAAAAAGATTTTATAATCTTTACTTGGATTAACCGTACTGTTTTATTTTACTTACTAACGCAGTTCTAAAACCTCTGTAGATTTCGAAAATTTCTTCCAGAGAATTTGTGCGATCTCTACTATCAACATTCATCCTCATCATTTGCGTCTGTTTTACCCCACCGCTGGACATAGGCCTACCCCGAGAAATTTATAAGGGGGAGATTAGACATAGCTGCTGCACCAGGCGATCAAGTTGGCAACCGTTATTGGCGAAAGACTCGCATATATCGGAGGCCACTAGATGTATAGAGAAAACCTGCATATTTTCGAAATAATACCAAAAAATATTTCGAAGATATGTGAAGTGGGATCGCGTGGTAGACTATGCCCTCTGCGCAGAAGAGGCCTATGCCCAGCTGTGGGACAAATATTGTTTGTTACTTGTTTCCCACGATGTTTTCCTTCACCGCAGAGTACGTAATATTTCCTCCACTTCTCCTATGCGCTATCTAAACCGCCCCCCGCGTTGAAAGTGAAAACAAGTGCGCCGCCAACAGTTACCCACGGCTATGGATTGTGTTACACTTTCTCATGACCTTCGCTGTCGACGATGTCTGCAATCGAATGGGGTGCCGGCTCTTAAACAGGAACGGAAGGTGTTGAATCTGGTCAATTTTGAAAAATCATTTATACACTTCGACTAAGAAAACCAGTTTCTTGGAATCTAGTTGATATAACTTAAACAACGCACGTGTAAATTAACTGACCTAAATCGCATGAAAACAGTCCACGAACGTATATAAAAATGAGCATTTTTATCTTCGACTTATGACTACAACTGTCCTGGAAACGTCATGTTTCTCCTGCCCTTATCCCACCTGGGTCCGCACAACACATGAATTATGTTAATGGTATTGGGTAAGTTTTTTTACGGCTTTTTGACTGTCTGCCTGAAACGTAGATCCGAAATAATTATTTTTGGGGTCGTATAAGTACTTGTCTCGTGTGGGATTCGCACCCACGACTTACGAAGCTGGGCTTAGAAAAAGCGCAATCGAGTTAGTGGCCGCGCTGACCTCACGGAAAAACGTCATGTCAAATCCATTACGCCGCACGTAAAAGTACTTTACAGTAAAATAGTCTACTATTATTATACTATGGTTGGTGGTGGTCTTCTTCTTAATGGGTCCGTATCACCATAGGAGAAGGTTAACACTCACCATTAGGCGCTGGCTTCATCGGACTGCCTTCGTTCGGCTTGTTTGAAAATCCACCAAAACCAGTGGACGTGTACATCCTAGTGCGCTGCAACAACCATCCACGCATAAACTGCTACCGAGTGCGCTGACCCGCGGATGTTTGGCAAGCTGGTCAAGGCCTCGCGTCACGCTGCCCCGTAACCTCGGCTGTCGTACGAATGGGCAGGCTCGTCCGGGTAAGTACCACGACCTCACAGAAGCCCGGCGTAAAGTGGAAGTATAATACTTTCGCGTTTCGTGTGGTGGGTGAGGTAGCCGGAGCCCAATTTTCAAAAAGTTGTCAACGCGTCTGCAACACTCAGGGGTAGCGGATGTCCATGGGCGGCGGTATTCACTTAACATCAGGTGAACCGTCTGCTAGCTTGGAAACTTTTCACATAAAAAAGTGGGCCCTGGCTATGTCGCTCACCAGACGAAACGCGAAAGTATAATACTTCCACTTCACGCCGGTCTTCTGTGAGGCCGTGGTATTTTACTGCACGAGCCTGCCCATTCGTGCAACAGCAAAACCTGCTGTGCGGTCTACTACAGGCCATCGTCAAGCTCGAAGCGACAATTTTACACTGTTCACCAGAGCCCGTGTTGTAAGTCTGTCAAAAATTGGGTATAATAAGCAAAGCAATGCAATGAAACATTGAAGCATCAAATACTATTACGATATTACTTTGTGTAATGAACAGTTAGTTAGTGAAATGTTTGCATCCTTTTTGTATACATGACCAAACTCGTTTCCGATCATTGTAATTTTACGAAAATATATGAATCGTGTTCCTTTAGTGGGACTTTCGATACATTTCTTTCAATCCAAAGTTCTACAATTTGTATTTAACATAGATTGTTGCGAAGATTTGGATAAAGAAATTTAGTTTATCCGCATCGGAGCCGTGGAAAATAAAACTTATTTAAACTTCTTTTATTCCCCATTTTTTTGTACGAAAGTTTCGGTTTTGTGTGAAAATTTTCAAGTGCCCTCACCGTCGATTGGTACCGATCGGCAGTAATACATACCGGGAATATAATAATATGTAGTATGGTGCGACGAAGAAAATTCAAGGGTGGCAAAATGCACTGCGCGTCTACCATTTTCGTATGTCCGCCACCAGAATTTGTATTCACTGCGATCGCCCACTTCGTCATTATTCAATGAGCGAATCGCCAAACGCTATGGCGGAACCGAGCGTGCGACAATTGGCGCGGGCTATAAATAAAAACAAAAGATAAGCGGCGCGGTTTTGGTGGGCGGCCTTGTCGCGAATTTTGCCGCCGACGGTTTTGGCGCCGCACGCGCGAGACCCACCAGCCAGATAGGTTTAGATAGGTTTCTTTTTTTTTTTAATGATATGGCCAGTATTGTTTCCTTATTGCGTCAACGCTTGTTAGCTAATACTAACATATCGTCGGCCTATTGCAAACCTCTCTGTATGGACTTCAGGTTACTAGTAGAACTGTCAGCTGTAAAATGAGATTATGACATGGGGTTGAATGCGTTTACTTGTAAACTATGGCTAACACCGGTCCTCATTTATTAGTTAAGAGAAATACGGTTATAACCCTTGCCTTCTTATTTACTCTAGCATTAAAAGACAATGGGTAAAACGGGACACTATAACTAAGACTCCGCTAATTATCTGTCTGTCCATCTGTCACCAGGCTATATCTCAGGAAAATCTAGTTAGGCAGTTGAAATTTTCACAGCTTATGTATTTCTGTTGCCGCTACAAGAGCAAATACTAAAAAATAGAATTAAAAAATATTTAAGTATGGCTCCCATTCAACAGACATGATTTTTTTGCCGTTTTCATAGATAACGGTTGTTAATAGTAGCTCTTTGAGTTACTCGGGTTAGTTCTACAGTAATACAGTGCTGCGAAAATTCACCGAGCGCACATTCCTTCTGCCAATACCATGATATAATGACAATTCGTGACATCAAATTGCGGACGCGTTACGGAGGCGTCGCGACGTGCTTTGCGTGGCGCGCGATTCTGTCGGCGGAAAGTTTTTCGCATGACCGGTGATGGTGAACAATAAAGTCACCACCCAACCTATCCCTACATAGTATAAAACAAAGTCGTCCCGTTGTCTGTATGTCCGTATATATGCTTACATCATTAAAAGTACGCAACGGATTTTGATGCCGTTTTCTTTAATAGATAGAGCGATTCAAGAGGAAGGTTTGTGTGTATAATTCATGCATAATATAATAGAGAAACACGGATAATTTAGGTTTCTAATGCTATGTCGAAAACAAACATCCAGCATTGCACCCGTGCGAAGCCGGGGCGGGTAGCTAGTAAATTAAGAAATTAAGAAACTATAAGACGAATCAACTCACGGTCAAACGATGTATGTACCGTCTAGTTTTCGACCTATCGGAGGTCCAATGGAGGAAGGATGGATGTTGAAACGAAATAGTGCGAGACGGGGCGCAACCGCGAACTCATCCCATTGACCCTAATTAAGGACCTGGGATAGATCCGAAACTAGTCGATACCTACGACGAATGGACGTCAGTTAAGCCGTTCTTTATTATTTGATCGGTGAGATCTCAGTATCCACTTTAAATGTAATATACTCGACCAATCTGAGTTCAAATCCCGTTGCCACGACCAATGAAATTATAAATTTTCAGCGCTGAAGTATCGCGTGCTCAACGGTGAAGGGAAACATCGATAGAGCAACCTGCAAATTTTCGAAATAAGAACAAAAAAAAATATTTCGAAGATATTATAGTTCGCCAATCCGCAGTGGGGTCGCGTGGTGGACTATGGCCTGACTCCCTCTGTGCAAAGGAGGCCTATTCCTAGCAATGGGCACATTTATATGCTTACTTTCATTTTGATTTAAAACTACTTGGAACACAAAACCCTATTCGCCGCGCGTAAATACGTGCTAAGGAAACTTATATATTCAAATATATCAATTTGAATTGTCTAGTATCCTTGATACATATACGTATGATACCTTTATCTTCGATGTTGTTTGTCGAAAGATTACCCCTAATGTGGGGTAAGATATCTTCACTCGAAGAGCCTCGTACATAACCATTGTATCATCACAAATAATTAATCTAAACACGGAAAGTTTGAAATACGAAAATTGTAGGGTTGATCAAAATCAAAAATCAAAATCAAAAATATATTTATTCACATAGACGTTCTTATGAAATGTCAAAAATTTTACATAAAAATTAATACGTTCGTAAGTTACCACCGGTTCGGAAAGCAGTTTCTGTTGAGAAGAAACCGGCAAGAAACTCAACAGTTGCTCTTTTTTAAAACGATTAGTTTACAATAGAACAAGTATGTCATTTTAGCCTTCGTGAGTATCAACAGCATTAACCCCACACATTGGCGTCGTCAAGATATTCTGTATAATATGCCTAAGCCTAAGTTCGCTTTTAAATTCATCTAGTGGCAGACTTAATACCGATTGTGGGATTTTATTATACATGCGCACACGCTGCCCCATGAACGATCTATTTACTTTTTTTAGGCGAAACAATGGTGTAATTAATTTGTCATTATTTCTAGTATTTAATTTATGTCTGTCACTATTCTTTAGATAACAATTAAGATTATGTCGAAGGTGCAAGATATTACAATAAATATATTGGGACGCAACAGTGAGTATATTTATCTCTTTAAAAATATCTCTGAGTTTATCCCGGGCTCCGATGTTATAGATTGCTCGGACTTGATGGCTTGAAATACGAAATTCTACTAAGTACTTGAAAGTACCTTGGGCCGATGCCTCGTGCCGATCAATCTATAAATGAATAAAAATATATAATAAAACATCTGTCCCGTGACCGCGAACGCTGGAAAGGGTCGATACGTCGGGAATTTAAAAATAAAATTATAACGCCATAAAATCCGGGAAATAGTTTCGTTGAAAACCCCTTAACTTGTGTGCGTGCACTCCATAAATACAACAAGAGTCATCAAAATCGGTTCACCCAGCCGAAAGTTCTTAGGTAACAAACATAAAAAAAGATCTGTCGAATTGAGAACCTCCTCTTTTTTGAAGTCGGTTAAAGCTTTGTATATCCTGTCGTCCCATAAAAACGTGCCTCTAAATGTAAATACATACATAAGCCACTATTTACTTAGCCGGTGTACTCTTTCTTTCTAGATCATGTCACCGCTAGTGCGCGTACTGATCCAAATACCATCGTTGCCTACATATGTACATACATCTTCATTGTTTTCATTCAAATATGCAGTCGTATGCTCTTAACCTCGTTTTCTGTATAAGAATATTTTCTTATATTTATTACCGACCGATGGATGGAATTTTTTCGTATGTTTTATTGTGGCTGGCAAGATGCGTGCACGGTGGCAGATGCGTCACCAAACTTCAAGGCCAAATTAACAAAGGCCGAACAAAAAGTAATAGTTTCAATTACACTTTATCTCTGTAAATAATAATTTCAAATACATTGATGTTCGCGAGGCTGTGGCATTTCCATGGCTAAGTTAGCTCATACGTATTACCCAATAGTGGACGCAACTCGGTATGGATACCATGTAGTCATTGGACTCTAGATTTCACGTAGAATTACCAAACATCATCTGAACAAAGTATAGTTGATTATATTTGAAATGCGCAATGCACGCAGCGTACTTACTTACATACTTTGCATGCCCACGCCGCCATGATGAGCTCCCATTAGTACCGCGTCTTGGTCTCTTTATTGACTTACGCGATTGCAATTATCGATCGATGAGTTTTTTTTTTTATTTGAGATGATAGCAAGCGAGCTGGTTCATCCAGATGATCCTGGAACCGGGCGGCGGTTATCACTTTAACATTTGCAACACGAGACGATACGCAGAAGTATAATAACATTTCTTTTTCACGGCAGTCTTAAACGAGGTCGAGGTCGTTCGGACGGACCTGCCCATTTGTGCAACAGCGAAGACTGCTGCGTGGCCGTACCATAGTATAAAGTTTGAAAGGCAGCGAATCGCATAGTCTTTGTCTTACTATTTTAAGAGTCCCAACGTCGGAGGAGATTGCTGCACGCAACCCTTGACCTCAGATAGCAAGTTGCAGAAACGAGTCGCCCACCAGCCATCGCTGCCTTGATTTGTGCAAGCTACAAATAATTGTTCTAAATTTCTTTGTCGACATACGGTTTGTTTAACGCCTATATTATAAGTGAATGGCACGTTCTTTCCTTTTGAAATTAAAGAAATAATTTTATTATAGTCCCATCAAAATTATGTACGGTAGAAAACATTTACCGCTGCGAAATACCACGCTCTCTCATTGACATGTAGATTTTTTACACAATAGTCTTCTCAGGTCGTACAGCATTCAAATGTACCTTTAAAATACTATGACGCAGTTGCGTTTTCGCGCGAACAAAACACCTTTTAACTTTCCACTTGTTCGACGTAGAATTGTCACTAACTCCGTGACCATCCTACGATTTAGTGCTGCGCCATCATGTCACGTGACGTGTCACGAGAAATTCGCGACACGAGAGCCTGTCTCATGATGCAATGTGTTGTGAACTGGGGCGCATGCAGCTGCTACGGTAGTCATAAGCGGAACGGGGATAGTTTGACGCATATCTAAACTTTAGGATTAAAGGGACCTAGTTAAGAAAATCATGATTTCTACTTTCTGTCTAGAAACGACCTAAAACCACTACCTTTTTCGACTCTTATTAAAACAGAGGAGGCAAATATACAAGCATATTGTGTTGTATATGTAAGTCGAACCCGCAAGCTCAGGACAAGCAAGCGAGACTGTTGGGGCACAATAATGCTTGCTATGTAATCGCCGCGTTAAGTACACGCATTACGACTATTATTGAACAGTCGTAATGCGTCATCGAATGCTATCGCAATAAACATTCAGGTCCGATTCTCGTTATAATATTATATATACGAAAACGTTGATTCTGTTGAGCTCATATAGCTCATATTTAAACAGGTCCTGGACCAACTTCTAAGGTGCGAAACTATTCTATTCCAAGTCAAAGGTAATGGTAGAATAATGTAATATATGTATGTATAAAATGTCTCGCGCTTCTCACGTTCTAATACCACCAAACTTATTTTTAAATAATACCAAATTTGCTAATGCAAAACTAATTTATTCCAAGACGAATATGCCCGTATAGAATAGATATATAAAACGTCAGCTCCTTCTCATGTTCTACCACCAATTACCGAGAAGAAAGGAGGCCCAGTGAGGTGCCCACATAAGCGTTCCTAGTATGTTACGAGTAGGCATTAAGAAATATGCATTTATTTGGAACCAGGCGTCTGATGCTGTGATAGCGCAATCTTAGGCATTAGTAGTAACTATTTTAGTGAAACACATCCACTCTTGCCTCGAAAATTTATGTAAATAACTTGCATCTTACAATCGGACGGACACAAAAATACAGACAGCTTATTCTTTTGATTTAACGCAAAGAGCTCTCATTTAGATTTTTCAGTTTGTTTTTAGGGTTCCGTTCCCAAAGGGTAAAACGGGACCCTATTACTAAGACTTCGCTGTTTGTCTATCCGTCCGTCTGTCACCGTCCGTGACTGTATCTCATGAACCGTGATAGTTAGACAGTAATTTTCACAGATGATGTATTTCTGTGGCGGCTATAACAACAAGTCCTAAAAAACAGAATAAAAAATATTTAAGTGGGACTTACATACAACGGACATGATTTTTTTGCAGTTTTTATAGATAATGGTACAGAACCCTTTATTCAAGTTGCAATATCTTTCGTGATGCATGAATGATTTCAACCCACCCATATTCGTTTTACTCTTGCTTCGTTTAAAAATCTTGCAAATTAGCTCGGACATACCTCTGTCCACCCACTTACCACCGTGAAAAGTCCTGAGCAGTAAATGTGATAAAATACATTCCAAGTTGGAAACATCTCGATTTTCAGGCAAAATCGATAGAATTTCTCGGTAAAGGAGTATTATATAATGATTAATTAGGATAATTAGAACAATAAATAATTAGATTAGAATAATTATGTTTAGACAAGAACACATTGTTGTTAATGATAATTACCTAGTAATGACAATGTAAATAAAATTAACGCTTTGCTGTCGGGTTGTTCGATAAACACTTCGCTAACACATGAATAGTTTTATGTAGAAAGTAAAAAATAACCGGCCAAGTTCGAGTCGAACTCGCGCACGAAGGGTTCCGTGCCATTATATATAAAAACGGCGAAAAAAATCATGCCTGTTGTATGGGAGCCCTATTTAAACTCTTTTCTAGTATTTGTTGTTATAGCAGCAATAGAAATACATCAATTCTGTCGAAATTTCAACTGTCCATCGCGGTTCAAGTGATACAGCCTGGTGACAGACGGATAGACAGACAGACAGCGGACAGTTAACCCTTTTGTTACGGAACCCTAAAAAATAGTAAACTTCATCGCAGAATAAAAAAGTACTCACTCGTATGGCACGGCGCAGTGGTTTAGGTTCGAATCCCGTGCACACAAATGTGTGGTCCATAGATAATGGTGGTACCTAGGTGTTATTTGTGTCTGTGATTGCATGTTACTGAACCGAGTGACACTAGCAATTATTCCTAGTGCGGAGATTTATTTATTTTTCATCCGACCTCAGAAATGGAGGAGATTATCAATTCGAATGTATTTTTTCTATGAAGTAACAACCTCAGAATCAACTATAAAATGAATACAGAGCGAGATATTTGAAGTCAGTTCTGTTTTTCGTTAATAAAAAAAGGACTTGTTCTCTATAAGATATCCAACAGCAGTGCATAATGTATAAAAAATATAGAATATTTTTTTATACATGAACACAGTTTTTATTAAAAAAAAAAACACCGCCCTTACTTTAGGGTAACATTCTCCTGTGTCTCCGTTTTACTAACATAAACACCACATGGACAAACACCCAGATGCGAAACAATAATCAGTGGTTCACACAAATACTTGTCCATTGTGGGAATCGAACCCACGACCCTCACCCGACGCCGAAGCCAGCGGCTTAGCAACTGCGCAACCAATCTTTCGAGTTCATATCATTAAAGGCAGAATAAACGATGCATATAAAACTAAGAATCTCATATTAAAATTTTTATGTTAATACTAGCGGACCGGACAGACGTCCTGTACACACGACATAATTTCGACAACTTAAAAATAAAAAAAAATTGTAGTGGACCGAACTGTGAATTTAAACTATTCTCGAATCGACCTGAAGATACGCAAAAATCGGTCCAGCCGTTAAGGAGGAGTTCAGTGGAATACACGTACAGAAGAATTATATATATAAAGATTTTAATAATAATAAATGATAATGTTATTGAAGTAAGGCGATCTGGTGGTTCTCGAGAGAATCTCATATCACTTTGACACCTGAGGGACAATAAAATATGCCAATGGAGACATGACCTTTGTTTATGGTGTAAATATTTTTATTACTACACGTCTAAACAAGGAAATACATTCAACGAATAAAGCACCGGTCATTCAATCATTTATTTATTCAATGATAAATGTTTAAATGAACACTTATGATAATAATATTATGGCTATGTGTCAGCATTCTTTAAGTTTTCCGCATATTTGTATTGCATCATGTACCTATTCTAATGAATAATAATAAAAATATTTAATAATACGTCTTGTATTAATGTTTTTATTCAGAGTTTACATAGAAATATATAAATATATAATATATGAATATGTAAATAATACGGCCATCATAATAGGCCGCGGCTTATGCTTATAGATACTTAACACAAGAATTTCTGTGGTTGATTGGGATAGCGGCAGTATTGATATATAAAAATAAATGTTATGATATCAAAAGTGAAAAAGCTAACAATATGGAAGTCTAAATACCAAAATAATTACCCAAACACTTGCTGTTCAGTGTCCTATAAGTGTCCGGGCGCTCGCCTTTAATTCCATATACTCAAGGCAACCGGAGTTCGATCCCCGATGCCAGGCACCAATGGAAGTGTTAATTTTAAGTGCTGATAGGTCAGATACGTGCTCCGCGGTCAAGGAAAACATCGTTAGGAAACCTGCATATTTTCGAAATAATAGCAAAAAAGATTTTTCGAAGACGTGTGAAGTCCGCCAATCTGCACTGGGGCCGCGAGGCGGTGCTCAGCAGTGGGACTTGTATAAGTTGTTTAATAAATAGTTAACATTGTTAATCAAAACACATATACGTGTGGGTGTACTGCAGACATTAATACATATCATAATATTCAGAGAAATAAATTATAGCTCTGTCTAGTGTCTACACCTTCTGATTGCTTACGCACAGCGGCTCCATCCATAAACGGTTACATAAATGCCACGAGGCAGCCTAATGACAGCGGTCGCAACTGGTATCGGCCTTACAATAACAAACACATTACCTAACTGACCTAGTTTAACGTTGCAATCGTTGGACGCGTCACAAACAATTTGTTTAAAAAAGGAAAAACGACAAATATTCTCGCTCATCATCAACACTTCAGCCTGTTCAAGTGCACGAAGCACGATCCTCCACCACAATAATCATATAACACAATTATCAATTGTACACATCATATACATGAATAATTATGTAGTATTATTTGTAGTATGTAATAATTAATTGAATATTTCATTTATGAGATTGAGGGTAGGGAAAGAACAAGCGGCACGTGTTAAGCGATTACAGCCGTCCCATTGACATCAGCAATACGAATCAAGAATCAGTCGCATCACTACATAGTATAAAATAAAGCCGTCCCGCTGTCTGTCTGTCCCTATCTTTAAAACTACGCAATGGATTTTGATGCGGTTTTCTTTAAAAGATAGAGAGATTCAAGAAGAAGGGTTATATGTATAAATCATGCATAATATAGTAGGGAAATACTGATAATTTGTTTCTAATGCAATGTCGAAAACAAACATTTGCACCTGCGCGAAGCCGGGGCGGGTCGTTAATTATTATATAGACCAGACGAACTGTAAAAGCACACAACACTTCTACACTCTTCACTTCGAGGTCATGATGCTTTTTCGCATGAGCTCGACCAGTCGTTCAACAGTAGGACCTTGTTGGACCAAAGAGTATATGGTCCTTCGTGCCGGATAAATTAAAAAGACGAGTTCACACAATTGCTAGACCTTGCCTCTACACGGCAAATACAATATGCGAGTGCACTAACCTTGTAGCTATTATCAATACGTAATTGTTGTTGTAGGAGCGGTCGCATTGTGCAGTACGGAAATAGATCATCACCGACCTGGCATGTTCAGCCGTACAGTTGTCTGTACAGTTCGGCTGTATGGTACACGACCTAAAGAAATAAGCAAAGAGGAATGTATTTTTAATTTTTAGCAGAGCGTTACAGATTCGCGCCACCGTCCGTCCTACCATGAAATTACATTCGAACCAGGGACGGGTGCGCGTGTCATTTGCGTATAACAGTGCTGCACCACCCTCGTCTAGGAACCGATTAATTTCTTACCAATGTTAATAAATATTACTTTTTTCTAACGTTTATGGAATTTATTTTTTTTAAGTATCATCTAGCCAGTTAATCTCAAGGGTAGGTAAAAGTAAAGTAAACAAATAAACAACAGTATCACAATTGAGTCTCAGACTTGCTCTGATCGTATCGTCATGTAGTGATGTTGTCTATGTGGTTTTTTTTTAAATGGAATGATATTCGTTTTGTAATATTATTGCCCGGTACGGTTGTGTGTAATGGAAAAATACATTAATTTTAAATTGAAACATTTTTGCACGTCGCTAAATATCTTAGACGCAATCTCCGACGATGTTGCGAGGGTATGACAATTCCTATGCTCTTTAGTAGTGGTCTGTTCACGTAGCAGTTTCCGTTGTCGCGTAAAATGGCTCGGATTCACGGAGAAAGCAAGAAAGCCTCTAAAGGGCCTGGTGTTGCTGGTGATCGTCGAAGGCTTTAAACATTCGTTGAACCAACCGCTTGGTCGCCACCGTCTCTTAACAAAACTTCGGTGCTCATGTTGCTTGCTGCTTGTTGCAGATGTTGCAAGAGAAGAGGCTGTGCATCCTCGGCTCGGAGCTCTCGGAGCTGGACATCTTCGAGAGGCTGCTACGCTTCACCGGAGCCCAGTTGCGGCTGTTACAATGCTTTCAGGTTTGTTGATATCATAGTATAAAACAAAGTAGTCCCGCTGTCTGTCATCCCTATTTATGATTAGAACTTTAAAACTACGCGAAGGATCTTGATGCGATTTTTTTTTTTACTAGATAGAGTGATTCAAGAGGAAAGTTTATATGTATAATACATTGCACCCGTGCGAAGCCGGGGCGGGTCGCTAGTTAGATGTAATATCAAATATGATATTACGATCAGATAGGAGCAGTTTACAGTTTGCACAGCACAGAATCCAAACTCATCTAAGAGCTTAAAGT
Organism: Iphiclides podalirius; assembly: GCA_933534255.1. NCBI lineage: Eukaryota > Metazoa > Arthropoda > Insecta > Lepidoptera > Papilionidae > Iphiclides > Iphiclides podalirius. The sequence continues at coordinate 12,690,099 of OW152830.1, read as the reverse complement.
GTTTTAGCCAAATTCCATTGTTTATCCCGAACTTGTTATAAGAACTTGATATAATAGATAATAAATATAAGTTGTTCTATTTGTTAAAAAAACGCTGTCAAGGCCATGTATGACGTAAACTTTCGCACCTATTTCGAAGGTAGCTCTGTCGATTTCGACAACGGGAGCTAGTCCAGTGTAGTAATATAAAATAGTATAGCTTCTATGCTTCTAAAATAGTATCATACTATATTCCTTAAATACATTTTAAATGTGTGATATTTGAGTTTTCGTTTTAATTCCGTTACCAGGACCGCGGTGACAAACTCGCAGGCATAATCTGGTTGTTACATAAATCTGTTACATGGATATTATTTAGTACTAGCTGCCCGAACAGTCTTCGTTCCCTTTTTTATAGTATTAAAACCTTCAGTGAACCTTAAGCAACATACAAAAAAATAAATTAGCCGAATTGGTCCAGCCATTGATTTATGCGCTTACCAACATTCATTTTTGTTATTAAGATTTGTCCTATTTCAAATTCCCTGCGTTTGGAACACTCACAGCACCCACGGTCAACACCCAGACTATACAATGATTAAACTCGATAAAGCCCCTCAGATAGTTTTATTTCAACAAAGAAAATCTATAAACGTGAGACTAGTTTTAAAAGTCATGCCTTATACTTATATACAGCGTGTCGTTACCATCGCGACAATAAATGAACACACGTCTAATGCAACTTGCCAATAATCATAAAAAAATATTAACGCTAAAAAATCCATAATTAAAAAAAATATTTTTCAAACAAACTAATTAAGTAAAAAAGAAACAAAATTTGTAACATCCTATACAACTACAACTGACTGATTCATGCATTCAGAGACTTTTTCATTCGTTGCCACAGCGTTGCATTACAAGCCTCTCCTCGTAATAGTATGTTTTGTCTCTTTTAAATTCATTCAACCCATTCATATGCTTTGTGACCTTTACAAATGAACTTTACGTAACAGTTTTATACGTAAGTTTTGGAAAATTTAATAACTCTGTAAATATTGATGTTTAAAGAATGTACATTTTTGATACAATTTTAAAAAGTTATCCTCCATATGTGTGTTCATTTATTGTCGCGTTGGTAACGACACGCTGTATATTGTAGCAAGCAGTATAAGGAAAGTGGCCTCCAATACCCGATACGCGCTTTGGAGGAAGTCTCCATTGTTTACACTTCTATGACACACCGTTGATTAAACATTTATCCTTGCGTTATACACACGTTAATACACATTATACTTACGTACTGTACACACGTCTACCAAACAATGGACGTTTTTGTGAAAACCGTACATTTATTGTGATTAACGAAACATCTGTAGATGTTTTAAACTTATTTCTTCACGATGCTACAGTCTTTTGCTTTGAGGGGTGCGTAACAATAATCGGCTAGTTAATTGCTAATATAATAACACTCACACCCAGTTTCCGAAAGCGCAATCAATTTTAATTTACGATAAATCTCTTGTCAATCGTTGGTTAAAAATGTATTTTATCAAAAATCTTAGTTTTTATTAAAAATAAACATAATTCCCTAATACGTTGTAGGACATTCATGTGTTCTATTACCTATTTATTATTTATTATTATGCGAACATATCATGCGATTAGAAAAATACAAAATGAGAAAAAAATTCAAAAGTTAATAAATAAAATGGATTCTTTCTTTTTATAATACTTACTTGTTTATTATGGATAAAAGTTAATTTTTTTCTGTAAAGTTTTTTCTTGACAATTTGCATGTATTTATATAAATAAAATTTTATTATAGCTCGGATTTTTACGTTGGCAATCACACGGTGACAAGACTGGATAGTGACGTTAATTTATGTTTTGTTTAAAAAGGGACAGCTATACAATAGAAAGAGTTAGTTGAAGTAAATCATTCATTTCATTCATTATCATTGGTTATATAGTGATTAGCTAATTTTTCTTGAACAAACCTTCCAGAAACCCAAGGCAGTTTAACAAGAGATTAATAGCTGATCATTTTTGACATAGTGTTATGTGATTACTGCTTTGATTGGCCTTTCGGAAACTAGACATAAATGTTAAAAAAAAAATAATATTATAAAACGCATAATATTAGAAATAATAGTATTTGGAATATTTAGCGAAAACTTTCTATACACGTGTTAAGCGCTTCAGGTTACATTCGCTTCTAATTTAATCTTTGTTAAAGAGTAAACCGGTCTCTTTAGGCGTGTTGTAGTGATTATAATTTATAAAGAAGACAACGCCATCTGTCGCTGCACTGAAAATATAATTTAATAAAAAGAATATTCCAAGCACGAAACATATAAAGGAAGGGCGTTAAGGACATTGCAAAATACAGTATCGCGATTTAAATTCAATTATTTAAACTTACACGTGCGATATTTATAAAATTGAAGCAAAAGGTTACCATTTACGATTTATAGTCTCTTGTACCAAAAAAAAAATGTGTTCAACCTGCTAAGTGCGAGTCGAACTCGCGCACGGAGGATTCCGTACCATTATCAATAAAAACGGAGAAAAAAATCATGTCTGTACTTAAATATTTTTTAATTTTATTCTGTTTTTTTGTATTTGTTGCTATAGCGGCAACAGAAACAAATCATCTGTGAAAATTTCATCTGTTTAGCTATCAATTTTCATGAGATACAAGCCTGGTGACAGACGGTCAGACAGACAGTTTTTCTCTTTGGGTACGGAACCCTAAAAACAGTTTAGATCCTACCCACGATCCTCGAACTGATAACCAGGTCTTTGGAGTACTTGACCACGTATTACTACCGTAATATTTAATTATAATAGCCTAATGTTTATAATTTTAAATTTTGTAATAAATAAATAAATTTTAATGTATTTTTTACTTGGATCTCTTATTTTTCCTCTGTGATGTTAATTAAATTTCTTCTTTCTTTCCAATTACAACTAAAGGATTATTAATATAATATGTTAGTAGGTACATGTCAGTAATAAACTAAACTTTGTATATACGTACTAATCAAAGTAATATATTATATTAATATATAGTACTTATTTAAAAACTAGCTGCTGCCCGCGACTACGTCTGCGTAGAATACTTCAAACGAAATATGAAAATGACGGACTAGAACTTGAGTTTTATGTTTTCCCGGTGAGGCTGATATCGATCGACGTCAAAAAGGGATTCTTAATTCGACTTAGGTTTCCTTTTCAAAAGAAGCCTTTTAAAGGATAAATACCTCTTGGAAAAAAAAAATTACTTTCCGGACACAAAATGGCAAAAAAATCGCGTGTTCCGTCCTCCTCAGAATCTGTCAGAGTTTTATGTCTTTTATTCCATACTCAAGACATAAGCAAACTGATAGTGAGGTTTATACATTACTCCTAATGTAAGCCTCAACTTACAAGCTATTGTGTCCCGTAATTATGGTTTTGTGGCATAATCTTGCCTTAATCAATATTTCTCCTAATAAGTGTTAAGTAGTTGCAATAATGGTTAGCAATCAAAATGATTCATCATTATCGACGGGATGACCAAAATGATGTTAAATACATCCTTAAATACATACTTTGTATGTATGGATGGATGTTTGTTACTCTTTCCCGCAAAAACTACTGAATAGATTTTAATGAAACTTTACAATAATATAGCTTATACATCAGAATAAGGTATAGGCTATAATGTATCTACATAATTTATGTATATCTGTCTTTCTGTCTGAATGTTACGCCTTCTTCAACCTATTCTACGCAGACGTAGTCGCGGGCAGCAGCTAATAATATTATAAACGCGAAAGTTTGTATGTATGGATGGATGGTTTGTTACTCTTTCACGCTAAAACTACTGAATATATTTTAATGAAACTTTACAATAATATGGCTTATACAAGAGAATAAGGTATAGGCTATAATTTATAAAGATATTGTGTGAATTGTCCACAATATAGGTAATAATAAGTGTCAACTAAGTAGGAAAAAATTCAGCCATCTGCGACATGTTCTGGTGTATTATAAAAAACTCATTTTTTATTCCCTTTGACCACGCGGGCGAAGCAGCGGTTAGCAGCTAGTACGAAATACTACAATTATATGATTAATAATTTAAAAGTCATTTAATTTAAACTGCAATGGGAGTATAATCGCTTTTATTATGCATTGATTTTATTTATCAATAGGGTTTCAGCTCAACGATGACTATATTTAATATGTTTTGTAACCGCAAATGTTAGGTTTACATGAAAGTTCATGTGAGGAATCGAATTTCGAAAGAAAAAATTGTATGGTTTATTCCAATACAGACTTTTTTTTTATTGAACAAGTCCCATAATAAATTTTGCAAAAGGCGTACTTAATGTTAACCCTTTTAACAAATATTTTATACAGCAACAAGATACTGCTTCGGTCAGCGAAATGATGAGAGCAATCAATTTGCGTTATTTTGTACGTATGTTAATAGTAGACTACAATTTTGCATTCTAACTGGATCAAGGCAACCGAAGACTGTACAAGTGCAAGATAATTCAAAACGGAATTTCTTGAAATAAGCAAGTTCAAGTTTTGCATATGCAGATGGGATGGCCAATCTCACGTCGTCCTTTTAATTGTTTTATAGCCTTTGTTACGAACAAGGCTAGGTGCTCATATCGCTTCCAATGCGACATTTCCAGGGCTTTGGATACGTAGTTTGGCTTTAGAATGATATTTATTTGTAACAAGTCTTAATTATTAAATTAGCTTTACTTTCTCTTTGTATTAATAACAGCCTGTTAATACATCCATTCAATAACTAATAACATAAATGCAAAGATCGCGATAGTTTACTATGTCGACTTGGAAAATAGACGAATAAAAGTAAACAAATTAAATCGTGACTTATGTATCGGTGTCAGGATTTGAATTCTGTTTGATTTGTTGATGTTAACCGCCGCCCATGGGTATTCGCAACACCCGTGGAGTTGCAAATGCGGTGCCGCCTCTGAATAAAGTGGGCCCCGGCTACCTCACTACTACCAGACGAAACGTAGAAGTGTAACACTTGTACTTTACGGTCGGTCTTCTGTGAGGTCGTAGTACTCACCAAGACGGACCTGCCCATTCGTGCAACATTGAACACTGTTGCGTGCCCCTACCACATTTGATAATAATATAATATGCACATACTAAAGATAGGAAACTTTACTTATGCAACCCTGACCTTTTGCTATCACGATAGCTACTAGTTATTTCTATACATATATAAGTTCTTGTTGCTTTTTATATTCGACGACCACTTCGCAAGACAATTATTTTATCTCATCGTTTCATATAAATCTGTTTATAATCACCATTGTGCCCTCGGCGGCTACCAGAGTCGGGAGATATCTCTACTTCGCTCAGCCGATGATATGGCATTCAACTCTGTGAATACGGGTTTTATATCGGCAAAAACTTGTCTAACCGAGAATGTAGTCTGAATAGGCATGGCTTCATTTACATTTATTTTTGAATTATGTTTTTTTTTTTTTTTGTTTAAACCAATCTTCACCGATGTGATTAAGTACTTGAATTATATGTTCCTTGTTCTGTGTTATTTTTTTAGGGTTCCGTGCCCAAAGGGTAAAACGGGACCCTAAAAAAAAATGTAATGAAATTTCAAATGTACTTCATTGTATAGCTGTTGCGCACAGCTGACTAACACACCGTGAAAATTGTGAACAAAAAAGCAAAAATATAAAATAAACAAGCGATTAGTAGAAGATTAGAAGAAGACAACAAACACACCAGTTTTGTTGTCATCTTTGTCGGATACAGGTTTAATTAAACAATTTATGTGCCCGATCGGGTGTTCGTTATTATGCTATTTTGTGTGAAAACCGCTGCACAAAACAGCATTATCGCATCGAGTAAGAACTGTTGTATGTAATATAATGAAAACAATTGAATGATTTATTGATTTGAATTGTAATTCATTGTGGTTGCTATCTAAATGTAATGATTCCTATATCTTATGAACCGCGATGAACTAAACTAAGGCATCATCTATTCTTCGCTCAAATGTCATAGATGACACGTAGTATAATAACTTGTTCAAATTCAATTTACGGGTCAATGAGATTTGCCTCCAGCCTTAAATCTGAAGAACGCTTAACTCACGCCACAGATTAGTAACACAACAGAATAGTACCTGGGCAGATTTTTTTTATGTTGTGTTTGTTCGCATGTTACTCTGTAAGGTTATTCACAGATAATGTCATATAGCGGTAATAGCTGACAATACGGTGCCCTGTGACATTGTTATTGTCGATTTGTTATGTGTTATTGTGATATTTTATTTTTTTCTGTATAATCGCGTTTTTTTTCCAGGAAAGATGACACCTAATAGATGAACCTAAAAAAACAATACATCGATGCAAACTTATAGACCAGTTGCAGAGTTTCGTATAAACACAAAGATTGGTCGTTTAAAGTTATGAATATACGGCTAGTAAAGTTATGAATATAACGCATACGGCTGCGTTTCTCTCTATATTTTATACAAATGTACCGTTTAAATTCCAGGCGGTGATAGAGCACGGTTCAAAACTGTCGGCGGAGCTGGCGACAGGCTATATTACGAGGTGCGACGCTGCCGTTAAAACGCCCGACAGTCTCATCCAGCTCGGCCTTAGGCTGGGTAAGTTGCTTGCTCCATACTCGAGATGACGTCAATTATGAACTTAAATAGGAGTAGGTCCCCACCCTAAAGACAAAAGTAATGTAGACAAAAAACCAATCGCAAATTAAATGCTTACTTTAACGGTGGTAGGGCCACGCAGCAGCCTCGGCTGTTGCACGAATCGGCAGGCCCGTCCGGGTAAGTACCACGACCTCACAGAAGACCAGCGTAAAGTGGAAGTATGACAAATAATTTCGCGTTTCGTCTGGAGAGTGAGGTAGTCGGAGTCAGGTTTTCAAAAGTTTGTCTACGCATCTGTAAACCTCGGGTGTAGCAGATGTCCATGGGCGGGGGTATTCACTTAACATCAGGTGAACCGTCTGCTCGCTTGGCAACTTTTTACATTAAAAAAAAACTTGCTTCAACCATTAGTATCCCACTGTTGGGCAAAGGCCTCCTTCCATTTCTTACACTCCTCCCTGTCGTGGGCTATACCAGACCAATCCCTCGCAAATGCGTCCAGTTCGTAGCGCCATCTCCGTCTGGTCCTGCCGCGTGTCCGTCTTACATTTTATAGAAGCAACTATCGCTTATACAAAGCTTGTGATGAGAAGGGGGGTGCGTGGACTTTAGTGATAGGAGATTTTAATAGAGTCAAGATAATAGCGACATCCTCTGTTCACATGGGAGCCGGAAACGAACGCGGAGAACGTCTTACAATTTGCCTTTGGTCAAAATAATTAATAATAACAAAACAAAAAAAAAACACTGCTTGCGTCTCACATATGAAATCGTGATCGCAGGCGGTTTCTTCAACGAGGCCGGATGGTACGCCGATGCGGAGCGTGTCCTGTTGCGGTGCCAACAGCTGTGCCAGGCCCAGCCGCCGTCTCCCCGCTACAGGCGGCTGACCCTCGAGTGCTGCCACAGGTGGGTCATGGTGCCTATTCAACGTTGATACACTCCCCCTCCGAAATTCAACTTTGATTCATAAGACACCGCCATCTGAACTGGACACATCGAGAACATAACGGATAGTCGTTGCAGATCAAAGTCGAAACTTCTTTATTCAACACGGGCTTATTTTAAGCGGTTTACTAAACTAGACCTGCGAGAGAAGAACCGGGAAGAGACTCTGCGGTCATATAGTTTTTGTTTTTATAAATTATTTGAGTATATACACAAAGGTATTTAAGTATAAAATTAGCAGGAGCCAGGGGACTTGCAAGTGTCATCATCCTCCTATTGCGAACGTTGATACACTCCCTCTCGGACATTCAAAGTACAAAGAGCAAGCTTAAACCAGCTTGCTCTTTGAGCATGTAATATAGCTATGACTGATTCATAGGTTCATTTCCTCTGGAAACAAAATCATTACGGATAGTCGTTAAAGGCATTGCAGATCGCAACCTGTTCTCGTCTACTTAAGCTAATGAGAGCACCGGAGAGGAAACGATGGATGTAACTGCGGTAGGGCCACGAAACAGTCTTCGCTGTTGCACCAATGGGCTGATCCCTCCGGGTCCCTCGCACACAAACCGGACCAGCCGGACCACAAACTCGCAGACAACCGGCGCGAAATGGAAGTGTTACACTTCTGGGTTTCATCTGGTGAGCGAGGTAGCCGTTTATCGAAATCGAAACGCATCTTGCGAGCCGGGTGCTACAGATGTCCGTCGGTGGCGGTTATCATTTAACTCCAGCTCACCCGTTATCTAGTTTGGCTTCTCACATAAAAAATGTCTAGTTTATTGATCTTGGTCTTGGTATGTTACCTGGTACCGTGGCGGCCATCACTGCAGAACCGCCGTCTCGCTTGCTCGAGATGAAAAGAAATCAATACGGTGAGTTGTTTTGTGAATCTCCTCAGGTTGCTGAACACCCAGTCGGCTTACTGCTGCTTTCCGGCCGCCGCGGAGACGTACTCGTTGTCCCTCCGCCTGCTCGGCTTACCGCCAGACGTGGCCGACGATTTGAGCGACAGGCCCACAGCACTGCTAAAGGACTGCCTTCGATCCCTTGAGGAGGAAGACGCCGGAGACGACAGGAGCAGGTATGTTCGCTCATAATTACTAAACGTAAATAGTTCAAACTGTCCGTCTGAAATCGGTTTCTTTAAGGTATAACTCACCTTTTAATAAAGTGGTTGAAAACAAAAAAAAAAACATGCGCAGAGATCGTTTCTTGTTTCACTTGGTGCGATCGGTACAATATATCATTACATTGTGTTAAACGAAGTCGTATCGCTGTCTCTCTGTCCCTATATATGTTTAGATCTTTAAAAATATGCAACGGCGGTTATCTTCAATAGATAGAGTGATTCAAGAGGAAGGTTTATATGTATAATACATTAGAAAAACACTGATAAATTTAGAGGTTTGTAATGTGATGACGAAAACAAATATTCAGCATTGCACCCCATTGAACTATATTATTAACCATTAGATTGAAGCTTTTCGCCTAAGGTGCAGCGATGGAGTTTAAATAGATAAATAAATAAATTTGATTTCCCACCGTGGCAGGGCGTGGGCGTGCGCGGGGTCCGGTTGCGCGGCGCGCTGCTCCGCCGCGGCGCTGGTGGCGCGCCTGTGCAAGGAGCTGAGCGCGCTCCACTTCGTGCGCTGCGACTACGGCGCCGCGCGGGCGTGGAGCGCGCGCGCGCTGCAGCTGCTGACGGCGCACGCGCCCGCGCGCCTCGGCGTCGAGGTGCTGCGCGCGTGCGGCAAGGCGTGCGTGGTGAAGCGCCGCTTCGCCGCGGCGGGCCTGCTGCTGCGCCAGGCGGTGGCGCTGGCGCGCAGCGCGCACGGCCCGCGCCACCCGCGCCACGCGCACGCGCTGCTCGACTACGGCTTCTACCTGCTCAACGTCGACTCCATCGCGCGCAGCGTCGCCGTCTACGAGGTGCGCCCTAGTCTCTTCGAGATGCGCAACGCCCCGAACTCGACCTTTCTTTCTTCAATATACGCGTAGCATGTTGCAACAAAACGCCCTCATTTTACGTAGTCCTAGCGTAGACGCGTAGCTGATAAGCAGCTCGCAAGAAAGCCGCGAAGTTGCCTTCGTAGCCCCGGCGTAGACGCATAGCTGATAAGAGCATCTGACAAGAAGGCGTTCTCGCCTTTCATAGCCCTATCGTATCCGCTTAGCTGACGCGAGCATCTAGCAAGAAAGCGCCCACGCATCTCGTAGTCCTAACGTGGCTGCGTAACTGATGCGAGCATCTGACAAGAAAGCGCCCTCGAATCTCGTAGCGCCTAACGTAGACGCGTAGCTCACACGACACTGTGCTCAGGAGGCGCTGCAGACGCTACGGCGCGTGTTCGGCCGTAGCAGCCTGCACGTGGCCACCGCGCAGGAGGACCTAGCCTACGCGCTCTACGTGCTCGAGTACTCCTCGGGCCGCTTCTACAAGGCCAGGGACCACGCCGAGAGGGCCATACGGATCATCGAGGTACCTGCTCTGTTAGCTGGGTGGTAGTAATACGTGTATTGTATTTGTAAATAGGCGAACTTTAACAAAAACGCTTCTCGCCACTGAAAAATTTATTATCTAGTCTCCGAAAGTGTTTTAACATGAAAAAGCTCTAAGGTATCTGTAAAGTTTCTAGAGACTGAGCTCCTCGCTATGATGTAAATTTAAAATTGGTTTCGAAATAAAAAAATGTGTATATAGTAAGTGAAATATTCAGTAAGGATTAAATGTTCAGTATTATTCATTTATGAATTATATATTTCTACGACCCAAATGGCGTAGTGGGTAGTGTACCTGCCTCCTGCGCTAGAGGGTGTGGGTTCGATCCCCACTACTGGAAAAATATTGTGTGATGAACATAGTATTTTTCTAGTGTCTGGGTGTTTATATAATATGTATTTATTTACAAAAGAAAAGTATGTTTAAGTATGTTTATCAGTTATCTAGTACCCATAGTACAAGCTTTGCTTAGTTTGGAACTAGAGAACGTTGTGTAAAAATGTGTCCTAAAATATTTATTTATTTATGTATTAAAAATTCTTCCTCGTAGAAAATTATGCTTCTACCAAAACTTCATATTTCTCACTATTATAAAAGCTTCAAGTAAATGTCAAGGAGCAAAGGCTAATTAACATCGTCCACTATACCGAAGTACACCTCAGTGGATATTTGTCCTAATACAGTGTTCGTTTCAGAACCTGGTGCCACCGGACCACCTGCTGCTGGCTTCCGCGAAGCGCGTCAAAGCGCTCATCCTCGAGGAGATCGCCCTGGACACGCCCGCCGGCCAGGACATGAGCGGTAATGGCCCAATAGTCCATAGAGCCCTTAGTGCCCCAGTTCGAATCCCGGTGCCGGCACCAATGAAATTCTTCATTGCGATTTTAAGCGCTGAATCACGCGCTCAGCGATAAAGGAAAACATAGTGAGGAAACCTGCACGTTTTCCTACATGTAAAATAAGGAAGGTTTTATTCAGTTTTGCTTGATGACGGACAATTACACTGTTATACTTTAATGATTATAATAGAGGAACGCAAATGAAAAAATGTTTTCACTACATGCACTCGGTTGCACAGTACTAAACTATTGGCTCCGGCCCGAGGGGCCATGGGTTCAGTTCCCACACGGGACGAGTATTTATATGACCCCGCATAATGTTTCCGGACCTGAGACGTTCCTAAGGGGAGACGTTCGTTAGAAAGCGTTTGTTATTAAAAACCCTTGTCAGAACCACTTACAACATGTGGCCCAACTGGTGGTACAACTACTAAGGGTGTTGCAAATGTCCATGGGCGGCGGTTATCAATTAACATCAGGTTGACCGCCGCCCATTAACATTTGCAACACCCGTAGGGTTGCAAATGCGTTGCCATCTTATAATAAAGTGAACCCCGGCTACCTCACTCGCCAGACGAAACGTAGTAGTGTAACGCTTCCACTTGACGCCGATCGTGTTTGAGGTCGTGGTAATTACACGGACGGACTGTTGACAACCGAAGCCCTACCACAGTTAAACGGGTATTAAATATCCTTTCCAAAACCACTTACAACATGAGACCGTGATATACCGAACCCACCAAGTTAGGATGAGGACAAGATGATGATGATGGATTTATCCTTCAGAGCCGAGTCTGCTGGAAGAGTCTGAGTCGCTGCACAAGGCGGCGCTGGCGCTCTCGATGCTGGCCTTCGGCGAGAAGAACGTGCAGACGGCCAAGCACTACGGCAACCTGGGCCGCCTCTACCAGAGCATGCAGAAGTTCCAGGTGAATAGAATCTTCGCCTTGACACTGACCCAAAAGCTATCATCATAGCTCATAAGCGTCGCTAGTTATCACCATTATTATCGTCAGCGTATTAGAGTCCACTGCTGAAAATAGGCTTCCCCGAATGACTGCCAGGAAGCACAATTCCGAACCTCCCGCATCCATCGCAATATACGGAAATGTAATTGAAATTCGAGGCAGTTTAAGACCATAAAATTGCTTGACGTGCTTTTAAGTGTGTAGAGAGAATATAGCCCAACCTCAACCGCTTCGAGGCATGAGGCGTACAATATCTTTAATATATGCGAGATCATTCAGCAGAGTCTTTGCATATTGAAGAGAATTCGAGCACCAGTGCAACGTTTTCGCATTCAATAAGCGTTTATAAAGGAGAATATAGTTGTGTGTTGGTGAATCTTAAACCGTGTTTCGTATTTGGTTCGCAGGACGCGGAAACGATGCACCTGAAGGCGATCGCCATCAAGGAGGAGCTCCTCGGGGCCGAGGACTACGAGGTGGGCCTGAGCGTGGGCCACCTGGCCTCGCTCTACAACTACCACATGAACATGCACTGCGCCGCAGAGAAGCTCTACCAGCGCTCCATCGCCATCAGTGAGTACTCGCGTGTTGGTCCTTCGAACCGGATATCACAGAATACTGCGAATTAATACAACTCCATCGGATGATTTATATGCCACTAATGCTTTTACGACCCTTAGAAACGAATCGTTTTCGTAAAATTCGATCAAACACTGTCATTCACTGTCAACTATCTCATTTCCATAGGTCTAATCTTAATCTGTGTGAACTCGATTCTTTGGGCGCGAGATTCTCTTCAATGAAAATAATCGTAGATTAATTAGCTTTGTAAATGCTGAGCAGGTGAACCTTTCCAATCGTCCCAAAATTACTTCGTAACGCGAATGCTGGCTACTGGACAATCAGAAACTCGCCAAAGTTAGACAATAACGCATTATTTCCACAGGTCTCAAGCTGTTCGGCGAGCGGTACTCCGGTCTAGAGTACGACTACCGCGGCCTGGTGCACGTATGCACCCAGCTCAAGCGCCACGAGCGGGCGGACCACTACAGCACCCTGCTGCAGCGCTGGCATGGTGCGACACGCACACTGAATGCACAAACACCAACGCACACACTCACATATACGTTCTGTTCATGATAACACCCGCGCCGTAGTTCACCAAGACATAAGCGTCTAGCAACACTTGTCGAAGTCGCGAATAAGTTTTATCAATAAAACATTAATAAAGTTTTGCCATATTTAGGTGTATACTACCTCAAGATAACAATCGTTTCCGTAGTTTATTGACACACACGCGAGGAGCAACATGTCACGAATAAGTTTCAAACTTATCAATCATAAATTAAGCTTAGTTGTATATAATAGTAACTCCATATTTTTCAAAATTATTTTTCTTACAACATTAAAATCGCAAGCACAAATTCTTCACAACAGTATAAAGCATTAAGTCCTACGATGCTATAATCATAATGCATTCAAGGATTCACTCGCGCATTTTTGTCTCTCCTGTAAAATTTGTTTTGTCACATAGTGCTGTTTACCTCTGAGGTACAGCTGTTTACTGTTTTAAGACATATATTTGCTATGATCCCATAGAGCTCCGCGAGCAGTCGAAGACCGAGCAACAGCCGGCGCTGGGTGACGAGCAGGTGCTGCCGCTCGACGAGCTGCGCGCCAAGCTGCTCGCCGAGCAGTGAGCCGAGCGCCGGACTCGCAACGACACTGCCATCTCCACGCGCGACGCACCGCTACGTCCCGCCCAAGCACTGGACGGACTCGCGTTTGTCATATTAAAAAATAGTTTCTTACTTCCTCGTCTAGATGGCGCTATAATAAATCGGCTGTAGCCAGACGCAGAACCGTGACTTTTATAAAGTAGTTATCATGTTACGTATAGATGTCGCTGTCATATTTCGACTGAAGGAATCCCGAAGCAAACTGGCCGATTGACTTTTTTTGAAATTTTTAAATGTAACAATTCAATCATAGATGTCGCTATTTACAATTCAAGCGAAACTCAAGTATTCCAGCAAGTACCTTATTCGTTTTTTAATTAAGCGCGAATTCATCGGCGGCATCTGAACTCGTGGAGGGAATGTTGATACGAATTATTCATATTCATTGTTATGCTTGACAACGTAGAGTTCATGGTCTGTGTTAAGGCGAGACCGAATGTACATGTCCACATATAAAATTAAATTTGGCGCGTAATATTCCTTACTAAAACCGAAAATTGACCGTTTGATGACTTCTTAAAGTACTATGCGAATGACGATTCTTAGTGCGGAATTAAATGTACGTAGATTTGAATGTTAATATGCACAATTAATGTAATGATAATATAAAATGATGATGGAGTTTGTAAATTATTTCCTGTGTGAATAGTAGAGTGGAGTTATCTGTCGCTAGCTTATTGGATCTGCGATTGTGTATTTGTGATTGTCACGTTGTCAAACTATTGCCTAGGCATTAAACTTTTGTCTAACACAGTAAGGTTTGAACAAAGTGACTCCGATCCACTACGTTTAAACCGGTCACTGTGGCCATCTTAATGAATGCGTGACTTCCACATGGATATATCTATTATTTTAGCCGTATCGTTTTATATAAATTATTTACTCAGTTTTAGACCTCAGCATGTATGTTAGTGTTGTATGTTCCTTTAAGTTAGTGGTTAATTTTGTAAAAAAAAAAAAAATGACACGAATTTCTCGACCGCGCGGCCCTGAGCGGTTGGATCTATCTACCTTGTGGGCAATCCGATGTGTTTCTAGCTGTATATAAATTGTTTCTTTATTCTCTGCTGACTTGTCGGTGCACCAATGCTGGCGCGTCTCCGTTTCACACCATAGGCCGTTTGTATCGAATCGATGTGATTAGTACTTAATAGTAAAATTGACACAACTCCCACGCGGTGCTTGAATACGGTCCGAGCTACGAGCATATCTCACGTCATGGCCAACGGAGACCGCGTGCACTGCATTTAATACGTTAATGTTATAGAAATAAGGCCGTATTCGGCGCCACGCGCCGTTTCGCAACATTTAGCTTGAACTATTGATTTGCAAGTATTCTATGGATATCGTTATTAATAGGTGCAACGTTACGTTAGCAGTTTGAGAACGGCTGTTAGGTGCGTGAGCTGAATAAATGTGTTTCACGACACACTTTTGTTTTTTTTTTTCGCCCCCACATATCCCTGAAGCCTGATAAGTTTTTGAATTTATTATGATATCATTACTTAGATAAACAATGAATAATGTTTAACTGTGTTGAAAAGGCTTCGACCAACTTCAAGTTCAATGCTTTTTAATCGTAATCAAAACTTTATTTTAAAGGGATCATGCAAAATTTTTGAAAAGTTGTTGTACATACACTAGATGACGCCAAGCATTTCTTAAATACGAAGAAGAAAGTAGATAACTTATTTTCTACAAATTTTTATGTTTCACATTAATTGCAGAGATTAGCACTATAAAAAATTAAATATAAAAAAACTAAGAATGAAGATGTCAATTGTTGACCATATATGGAAAAGGAAATAAAAGAGTCACATAAATATTAAATTTAATAAATATAAGCGAAATGAAAATAATGATAAATGTTTACAACATTTAGAAACATGGAATGCAAATACAAACTCTCCCGATTTAATAATAAACAATCGCGAAATAATCATCTAAAGCACATGCTCACAATTTTCAATAATATTTAAAATATTAATATCTTTTTTTTAATATTCATGTAAGGCACTGAGAGAAAAATATGAACTAATTATAAAATGTATATTTATTGCACTGTAACATTATAAAACTCAAAGGCAACACGTCTATCGCAATTATTTGAAGGATTCGAGACAATTTAAATTAAATATAATTTAAAAATTGCATCAGGACGGGTTATGGTTACGGGTAGGGAGACTGATAAAAACAGATTTCAAATATAAGCTGCCTGAAGAACGATACGTCAAATTAATAATAATCATGCTACATGCACTCGAAACAGGTAGCGCCACCGCTACGCCGGCCGTAGAGCACGTTGCCATTCGTAGAGGCAGTGGCGTTCTACGGCTAGCCTACGCTTCACGCTGGCCCGAGCAGCGCTACGAGCGCGCGCTTGTAGTCGCCCGAGGTCTCGCCCTGCTACGCGCCGGCGGCCGTCGTAGCGAAGCGTAGGCATGCGGGGAATGGGCGGCATCATTAGTAACAAGCTTACTTAGTCATTCGTCGTTTGCGTGTGTGTGAAAATAATATTTAAAAAGTTAAATGCATTGTTTTATTACACCATTGTCATCTATTTAGGGTACCAAGAGTCACCACCACGCAACTGTTCACTGTTGCACGAATGGGCAGGTCCATCCGGGGCAGTACCACGACCTCACAAAAGACCGGCGCAGCGTGATGTGGAAGTATTATACTTCTTTTTGCGATTCGTCTGATGAGTGAGGTAACCGGAGTACACTTTATTAAAAGGTGGCAACGCATCTGCAACCCTACGGGGCGTTGCAAATTTTCATTTCCAGCGGCGGTTATCACTTAAAATTGGGTGAACCGCCAGCTCGCTTGCAATATCACATAAATAAAATACAATACAAATATCACATAAATCTCAAAAAAACTAAATATCGTTCTTTTTCGAATGATATTGTTGTGTGACAACATTCTTTGAATTTGTGCGTACCATAAGGTGTTATTTACTTGATTCGCGTTAAAGTGTTTAATATTATAAATAAATTTAATAAAGATATTTAAAAAATATGTAATAATATTATAAATATGGAATTAATAAAATTTCCTCAATGCATTAACCTCACCAGTTCTCCCGCCACCGGGAGCAGCGTTAAAGACCGGAGCACAATATCGTTAGCACAAAAATTAAAGGACAAAACAAACGTTAGGACATGAATCCAAAGCGTTACACGAGTCGCACCTGCGTCACCAGCCGCATCCTCTTAAGATGGAGCTACAAAACTCTGCGGCTGCCGAAACTCATCAAAGCAACCCCCCGACCTTCGGCGACCTTTGGACGGCTCAAGGTCTCACCTCGAGGTCGCTGCTGAGGGTCTTGTCGTAGATGCGCTCGTACTCGCGCTTGATTGCGGCGAGGTCGACCTCGGCGCGGGTCGCTATCACCCTCACCAGGCAGGGGTCGTCCGTGCCGACGCCCTGCGTGGCGGCGCGCACCCGCCGGGCGAACCACGCGGCCGCGTTCTCCACGCACTCCACTGTAACAAGACCCGCCGCTGCACGCGCGCACCTCGTCCGCAAGGGTCTGCGCGCCGCGGTCGCCCCGCGAATACCTTTTCTCTTTCCCGCGGGAAAAATCCTTTATGGCTCCCCTGCTATTGGACCGGGTCCCGGTGAGAGACGGGTCCTGTCTCCGTCGCGCCGGCCGGGGACACGCGAATACCTACCTTATCGCCGGGGCGTAGGGCCGGATGTGCTACGGTACGTACCCTGATCTCGCTCTCGAGGGTCTTGTCGTAGCGCCGCTCATACTCGCGCTTGACGGCGCCCAGGTCCAGCTCGGAGCGGCTGACGAGCACCCTTATGAGGGTGGAGTCGTCGGTGCCGAGGCCCTGCATGGCCCCCCTCAGCCGAGCGGCGAACCAGCCGGCCGCGTCCTGAACGCACTCCACTGCCGACCCCTCACCCCCCTTAGAACCGCACGCCCTACAACCCGCTACTGCCCCGACCGAACCTCGAGCGGAGTTTCGAAGTTACACTTCTTTGATGCGTTGAAGGCGAATTACCACGATGGTCGACGGATAACACTTTTCTACATTCACCTATAATTCCAAGTTATTTAACTAAACCGCTATCAATTGGATTTACTGTCTTTTTATCGCAAACAAAAAGTATTGGCACACGGGATAGAATTAGAATGTTTAGTTATTCTTCTTTTGTTACCCTAAAGAAGTATAATTTAATATTATAATTTGGAGCGGCAGAGGTATGTGGGATTCCCAAAAGATCCCACACCGCCCACTAAAAAAACCCAAGTTGCATTTGCACTGTCACATCGGCCGGCGACTTGGGGACTCGAAGACGCTTCATATTTTAACGTACAATGGGCCAGCTCTGTCTATAACTTCACATTACTTCTGGTAACTTAGTTACATAATATGTAACTAAGTTACCAGAAGTAATGTGAAGGTTGTGATGCCGAACTACCCCTAATGTAGTTGCAAGTAGTAAGTACTATAAGGAAAAAAACGAGTGTGCTTTAGACTACACGACGGAAGTAAAACTACTTTAGCTCCATATATATATAATCTGTATCTCCGTGTGTATGAATTTACAATTCTATTCGATTTCAACGTAGAATATTTAATGTATTGAACAAAATATTAATTTATAAAATTGTTCAAGAACGAAATGAAATTACGGAATTATCAACAAATCGCCGTTCGCGTAACATCACACTTTTCGTAACGCCGATCACACTTTTCGTAACGCTCTCGTCACGCATTCAAGCGAGACGAGTCAAGCGTGCGTAAAGAAGTTTTACTTCACAAAGCTAAATTAATGATGTCGTAATAGACTAATATCACAAAGTTCATAGACGTCTCAATACTAAATTTTCGACCAGTAGAAACTTCTAGGACGAAAATCGCCATCCTCATATAAATTGGCGTCAATATAAGCACAACATTCGCTTTGACACTAAGGATGTGTTCCGCTTTACGTTATATGACATATATAAGTGAATGTGACAGGTCATATAGAACGTATGATAAGGAGAGATAGCGGTGTATAGAATTATACCAATTGGTTTAATTTGATTGCCTAAAAATTTGAAATGTGAAACGTCTAAAAATTTCGATGACTCCGTGGCGCAGTCGTCGAGGCTTCGGCGTCGGGGGTCGTGGGTTCGATTCCCACACGGGACAACTATTTCTGTGACCCGCATAGAGTTTTTTCGCATCTGGGTGTTTGTCCGTGTTATCAATGTTATCGTCAAGAGAGGGCAATGTTTTTAAAAAAAATTATAAATGTATAATATCATTGCTTTACCCACCGATGGCCGAGTAGGCCTCTTTGAGCTCGCCGTCCACTTCCGCCTTGATGGCCTGCTCTATGGTGCGGCCGGAGATGTTCTTGTACTCCTCGAAGATGAGGCGCAGCTGGGCGAAGCTCTCGTGGGCCAGGATCTGGAGGAGGCAGGCCAGTTCACATGAATAAGGAGCTGTTCGAATCACTGGATTATTTCTCGATTCGGCTGTATTTTCTTTTATGTTTGTTACCACAGCACTTTCGACTGGGTGAATCGATTTTGATGATTCCTTTTTTATTCGAAAGGTGGTGAAAAAGTGATATTAATTTCATCGTTATTGGATCGTGGGATCCGGAGATTCTTAGAAAACTCCTGAAAATCAAGTATAACATGAATACGGAGCGAGATTTTAAGTCGGTTTTGTTTTTCGTTAGTAAAAAAAATTACTTGTCTAATTTCATGGCACGATGACATGAAGGCATTTGATGTCGCACGAATGGGCAGGCCCAAAGGGAGAGTAGTGAGACGTGGGAGTGGGTATAACGAAATATCGCGTCTCGATCTTCTTCAAAACCCATCAGCGGCCCCTCGGGTGTTGAAGATGGTGCCTATTTCACTGCTGCGTAGGGTCACGCAGCGGTCTTCGCTGTTGCACGAGTGGACATGTCCGCCGGGGAAGTACCGCGACCGGCATAAGACCGGCATGAAGTAGAAGTGTACAACTTCTGCGTTTCGTCTGGTGAGTGAGGTACCCGTGGACCACTTTATTAGGTGTTTGTAAATGTCCACGGGCGGCGGTTATCAATTAACATCAGGTGAACCCGAAAGCTCGCTTGCCACCTTCCCACAAAAAAAAAAAAAAAAACCAAATTTCATTCCTGAAACTGTTGCCGACGTGGCATTGGCAAGAATTCTATTAATAGGCCAGAAGACTTCGTGTAAAAATATTTACAAAAATATTAACGGTGGTAGGGCCACGCAGCAGCCTCGGCTGTTGCACGAATGGGCAGGCCCGTCCGGGTAAATACCACGACCTCACAGAAGACCGGCGTAAAGTGGAAGAATAATACTTTCGCGTTTCGTCTGGTGAGTGAGGTGGCCGGAGCCCAATTTCCAAAAGGTTGTCAACCTATCTGGAACCCTCGGGCGTAGCGGATGTCCACGGACGGCGGTATTCACTTAACATCAGGCGAACCGTCTGCTCGCTTGGCAACATTTCACATAAAAAAAAAAATATGTCGGGTAATATAGATCCATTTCGAACAGTGGTCGATCACCTTGTTGAAGACCTCCTCGTCGGTGCCCCACTTGGCTTCGCCCGCGTCGTAGAGCTGCTGCGCGCACTCGGCCGCCCTGGCGGGGTCCACCGCAGCCTCCTCGTCTCGAGCGCCCTGCGGAGCGGTCTGATCACAAGCGTGCCTCCGCCCCATGCCGACCTTGGTGGCGCGCAACCGACGCTCCAACATCCGGACAGTTTAGTAGCATTCTCATGTAGATTTCGGTGATTCGCGATAGTTCTATCTTATCCGGGATGCGAAACTCACGATCCAATATCCGGACAGTTTAGTACGCTTTTTTACGGTAGATTTTGGTGATCCGCGAAAGGTCAATTTTTTTTTCTGAGAAGCGAAACTCATACACAACGTTAAAGATATATATAAAGTGGAAGAAATTGCGTATAGTAAAGATCACACGCCTGGCGTTCTTATAGCTGTATGCGAACTAGTATGACAACGATTTTCTTTTTGACAAAATATAAAATGTATGTACCGGATATTCCGAGTCGCGTACGCAAACCAAGGTCGATGGGAACATTTGGCATAAGCGTAGTAAATATGATTGAGGTAAGCGGGCGTAGGCACAATCAAACCTAATCAAATCACACACACAAACACAAATATGCACACATCCACACCACATACAGAAACATGCATTGAATAATTATAATACAGCAAAAAATGAATTTGTACAGTAAAACAGTGAAAAGGACTATATGTTAAAATATGTAGAAAAAGTGAGAAAAGATTGTCGCCGCTGTGGGAATCGAACCCACGTCTTCGGCATTCGCAGCCTGACGCTCTAGCCACTGAGCTAAACGGCTGATTGCCACACCGACGAAAATCTCAACACATTGTTTTCTTAGCATTTGAAGCAATGCTTGGCACCATCTATTGTTATATTCTTTCCAGCATACAAACAATTTCGAATATCGTTTTACACCGATAATTCGGACGAGAGATGTCGCCATTGCTTTTTTAGAAATTTAAATTGTTTATAGTGCTAATCTTTGCATTTAAGATTGAACATTCAAATATGTAGAAAAAGTGCGAATAGATTGTCGCCGCTGTGGGAATCATGTTCAATCTTATTAATGTTCAATTAACGTTTAATGTTCAATCTTAAATGCAAAGATTAGCACTATAAACAATTTAAAGGACTATATGTTTACAAACAAAGAATAAAATAATAAAAACGACACAATCGAACAGTTCGTGAGATCATTTTTCTTTTTAAAAACTTAGCCGTTTAATGAAATAGTTCCGTCTAAAAGTACAGATAATAAAATAAAAAAAAAAAAGTCCAGGCATTAATGTTAGTTTGGCGTGTTGAGAAAATCAATGCACAAGCAATCGAGGTAACATTTTGTTATTTATTAGTCTGTGATTGGTTAAACTGTTGTTTTAGTCAAATCAGATACATATCATATTCTGCATATTAAAAAAAACTCTAATTGAATTCACATTTAAGGTCTTAAAAGACACACTAAATCACAACATATGTTGTGTGCAAAACTAAATATTTAGTTTACAATTGAGTCCGGCTATTTTATCATTACATACATAGTCATATACTTTTAGGATAGAATAAAAAAGAAATACTTTAAAGTTACCATCATACACACTTCACATACTTCCCATAATGTAATGAATCTACATAAGACACTTTTTGGTATTTTCATTTTGTCAAAGTTAAACCACAGTAGATAAACTTAGACCATTCACTTCTACTGAAGATCTGGGCGCTCTTTAGAGTTCCGTCTAAGCTTACTAGTCGCTGGTCAGTTTTTCTTCAGCTGATTTATAGATAGATTTGATTGTTTAATCTAGTGTTCCCTGCCACATCACTTTGTTTCAACATTATCTTTACATTTATGCCTTGATCACATTCACCGTACACTTACATCATGTTACATACTTAAGATTTAAAAGTTCACATCTATCCTCTCAAGTACAAACATTACATGCAACATTGATATATCCTCAAGCACATACTGTCACGATGAGGGTCAGCAAGCGCCTGAAGTCGCCGGAGGTCTCTGAGCACATGTGCTCAGCTAAGGGCCGGTTGTACACTGAGGACAGTCAACCAAATAATTTAATTAAAAAAACTATGAACTTGTCGATACCTTGAATGGGGTGGAAGAAGAGACTAACTGATATTGTAATTAGTAGTAGTAGCAGTAGTAAGTTCAAACCCGTGGGTTCTGGCTGGCCCACCGGTTCTGCGTTCAATGAAGCTTTAATAGTCTAAAGACCCATTTACACGGTGCAAGTTTCTTGCCTGTTGTATACAATTAAATTGAAGCAATAAATGAGTTGCATGGTCTAAACAACAAATGGTCTAACAAATTATTGCGCGCAATTTATTGCATTCAATTATTGCTCTTGTATGTACAAGAAAATGGCATCATGTAAATGGGCCTTAAGAACTGTAACATCAGTTATACAATATCTCAAGATCCTGCTTAATAAATTCTGTGTATGGATAGCTCATCTTATGTACCCCAGTGAAATTAAAAGCGTCAGAGGTTTCATAGCAATAATATTAACATTGCAAAGGCTTGTCTCGCTCCCTTGCAACCGTTGCAGTTGAGTCTGAACGGATAAAAATATGTATGAAATGGAGTTCATTTTAGACAACATATTTTATAATTGTGTAGCATTAAATATATAGAATTTGTATACATATAGCATTAAAAAAAGGATAATACACCGCAGAGTTTCTTGCCGTTTCTTCTTTAGACAAGTTTAATTTACTGAACGAGTGGTAGTTTTCTTGAGGTTCAATAAGGGCTTAAATTCCGCCTATATTGAAATAAGGTTTTGACTGACTTTAAAAGTACAGTTTCTTTCGCCGGTTCTTCTTAGGTTGGTGGCTTTTTCCGAACCGGTAGTATGGTATTTTTGACAATCGATAAGTAAGTGTTATTAAACGGTTTTATTTAGCTCGACACGTACGGAATTTATTTGTTTATTTGGGCCAAAATTAGAAATTGAAATTTAAGCACCTTCCCGTTGTCAGATTGATCTGAAATTTGGTACACACATTTAATTTAGATGACAATACAATATTGTAGTTTTCAGTGCACAAAAAAAAACAGAAAATAAAACCGTTTAACTTAAAAGTTTTTAAACCGTTTTATGATTCTATATTGAATAAAGATATTTGAATTGGTGTTAAAGAAACAAGATAAAGGTGTACTATTAACAAACATACGGTGGTAGGGCCATGCAACACTGTTGCAGGAATTGGCAGGTCCGTCCGGGTAAGTACCACGACCTCACAGAAGACCGGCGTAAAGTAGAAGTGTTACACTTCTGCACGGGTGTTGCAAATGCCCATGGACGACGGTTATCACTTAACATAGGGTGGACCGCCAGCGAGTTTGCCAAAAAAAACATATGTGCACATTATTCATCTAATGAGTTCATGCGGGGGTGTAAATCACTCCAGCGATGAATGCTCCGATGGACACTTGCTTGTTTACAAGAGTTTTGGAAATAAAACTCCATCGATCTGCTCACGTCTCTCATAGGCCTGCACGATGTCGGCTATCTCCTTCTTGGTGCGGGTGCAGAGGATCTCGATGAGGACGTGCTCGTCGGTGCCGAGCCCCTCCATGCACTTGTTAAGCTCCCTGCACAGGTACTCCTCCGGCGGGAGCATCAGAGCCACGATGACGTCCTCGAAGTGCCCGCCCAGCTCCGACTTGAGGTCGTCGATCAGGTCCTGAAAGATTTTTTTTTGAAGCTATACTTCTTTAGGCGCGTTATGATATACTAGTGAAATCTTAAGATGCGCGTGCACCACTGTAACACAAAAATCACACCTTTGAAGCTGCCCGCTAAACCGCTTATTATAGATGGCAGCAATCACACTCGACCGTTACAGTTCCCAATAAAAAATGTTATTTTATTATTTAATTGTAATTAATTATTTGCCTGCAATAAAAACTATTCTTTTATGAACGATATTTTTAAAAAAAAGTATAACTTCTCACGAGCGTACTCGCTCGTCGTTTCGATTGGCTTGACATCAACACTATCTGATTGACGGTGTCCTTCAGTACGATTCAAACCGACGAGTTCCGTTCTCGAAGGACCACCAAACCCATTAGTCTAGCCCTTACTACATAACAATTAAAAGTTACGTATTCCACAAGATATAATGCAAATCAATTTGAGTAATAATCACACAGCCTTATTAGCACAGATGGATGTTTACATCATCCGTAATGACTCATACAAAAAAACGTTATTTAACTGCATGTAGCGTTAGTAGCGTTACAACAATTTTATGGCGCGAAACTCATAATGGCGGGAAATAAAAAAAAAATTACAACGGGTCTCATATTTACAAACGGTCTCACAGATAATTAATGCTTTCGAAAATCAAGGAGCTCATCAAGTTCAAAATGCAATTAGACATACAATAGATATGTTCAAGCTTTCGTCATCATTGAAAGATTAAAATTTACACTTTTGATTAGTTTTTTTTTTTTTTTTAACAAATGTATATTAAAACAAAGGTAAATATAAATTCACTTTCTCAATAAAATTATTGTTGCAGATGGGTGCATTGATCCACCAAAGTGACTTGAAATAGACAGTTTATCTCATGTTAACCCTGAGGGTTTAACAATGGATCTAGAGCCATCTTTCAAATAGTGGTTAAATTTTTAAAAACAGGGGTGCCGTTACCTTTACCACCAGACTAAACATGGAAGTATATTACTTCATGCTAGTCTTCACTATGGCTGTGGTACTTCTCTAGACTGGGTTCGGACACCACAGTAACCAATAAATCTACCCCAACATATTAAACTCAACATAATTTTCAGTGATTCTTTAATATTCACTTTCCATCTAAATTATATATATTATTAAACTTGCTATTAGACCCTTAAAAAAATTGAGCTTATTATTTGACTTTTTTATAAGACCAAGTCAGTCTTTACTTCAAAAAACATAATATAAATGCAACACACCCTGCCATACTCATGTGTGAATGCCTGCGAGATGGCCTGCCTCTGTGCATTGGAGCGTGTTGTGAGGATGTCAATGATTGCCTGCTCATCTGTGCCGAAGCCTTTCATGGCAGCTCTCAAAGCCGCTGCATCCTCAGCTGCATTGAAGTTGGCCACTCCCACAACAGTTGGTTCACGCTGTGAGGAATAAATATGTCTATGAATTATCTTTATTCACCCTATAAAGTAAATAGTCACAAAACAATGCCTTATCTCATGTTGTGCCAGTACTGCCATTAAAAACATTACCTATAAAATACTAAAAGATGGACTATTCTGCATCATATGGTTTTGCCAAGCCTAAATAAGCTATGAAAGAGTGAATCAATACAATAAAGTATTGCACACCAATAATAAAATAAAGAAAAACCAAAAATTTAATATAGAAATAATGGGTACAATGGGCGGTAATAAGGCAATAATCACATAGTACTTATTATTAAAAGTAATTTCCAACCTGCGGATACATAGGCAGATAGAAATAATATATGATTCGGACCTAAAATGAAACTAAGCTTTTTTACATCCAACTTATGTCGCTACATATATTCAAAGTATTTAATTATTTGAATAATTTGAAAGTGCAGTATTGTAACAGCAGTCAATATTATGGATGTGAGCTATAATACTATAGATTATTAAAAGATTAGAGGCTCCTTTTATTGCTGAGCATTATTTTAATTTTGTTTTTACATTCAAATAAAAGTTTGGGTTTACTCTTGAGAATTTTCAAGTATTTCTTAAAAGTTATTAGTCCCAACAAATTAATTTCTATCGAACGGGCATTAAAATAACAATTAGTATTGAATCTAACATCCATAACTACACCGCGTAATCAAGACCCGTTTCTAGCCAAAATATTCATCTCATGAAACTATTTAAAAATAGAGTCAAATCTGTTGTGATTCATATTAACATGTCTGATTATTAGTAATTATCACTATTTTTAATAATCCTACGTTTTAGGATAAGATTAAAAATAGCATTTTAACATAGAAAAGGTGAAAGGCCCTACGCCCCATTAACACACTTCCGACGTCATTCAGACGCGCCCTACAATACAAACTCTGAGATCTGGGCTATGTTTTTTATTAGTACCAATTATTCTAATAAGTGATGAGATACTTACATGGCCAGTCATTTTAAGAAACCTAAAATGCGTCACAAAAGTAGCAGAAGACACAAAACAATACAACCGCCAGTGGATCAATTGTGTGCTTAACTGCTTAATTAATTTCGTAAGAAATTTATGCTATATTAAAAAACGCTGTACAACTATACTACCAGCTCGCAACTCCTGCTGACTGACACAAACAGGGTGACCATCTGAAAAACAGCGAATCTGCCCGACACTAGCAAAAAATCTGTCAAACTTATGTCCAAAAAATGCCAAAAATATGCCATCACGCTAGTATCGTCGGAGACAGTACACCATAATTAATGAAATAGACATTCTTTCGCATAAGACATTTGACATCTTCTTCTTGGTCGTTCCCTCATTGCTGAGGATCGTGACTCATATTCAATTAATCAACAAGCTGTCTCAATCGGTTACACTCTGTTGCCTGGTGACGTGCAGCGCTTATGGACTTCTATCTATTTCTAGGTTTTCAGAAATTTTATCCGCCCACCTTTAGAATTAAGACCTCTAGGTCTTTTACCCTCTATTTTCCCTGTTTGACATTGGCAAACTTAAAAGAGCGTTTGCAATGTTTAAAATATTTAAAAAATAAGATAAAAATTTTGTTTTTACTGGAAAATCTCTTTCGGAATAATATTTGGTAACAACTGCAAGCACTGATGTAGTTATGACTAGTGTACATTTGCAAGCTTTGCAAAATGCAATATCAGGATCTTCCTTAGTTTTGTAAATTTAGGAAGGAAGGCAAAGGATCTTGTTGATCCCACTCATGTTGGTATGAATGCTCTTACTTTCTCTTCGTCGTGCACAGAAGACAACTACACACATGAAACGCCAAAAGACAAAAAGGTATAAAATTATAGAAAGTTCGACGTGAACCTAGATCAGTTATATTAATAACAGAACAAACCTTATTGCTGATTTGTTATCTTTCATAATCATATGACATACCTACATTAAAGTACAATAATCGGGAAATCCCCGTACTATGTGGGATGAAAGTTGCCATATCAGAAAATAATTTGCTAGAAGTATTCTTGCTGTTTATAGCTTGTTCGTATGCTGGAAAGGATATAACAATAGATGCGCCAAGCATTGCTTCAAATGCTAAATAACAATGTAGATAGAAGGCGTTAAGATTTTCGTCGCTGTGGCTATCAGCCGTTTAACTCAGTGGCTAGAGCGTCAGACCGCGAATGCCGAAGACGTGGGTTCGATTCCCACAGCGGTGACAATCTTTTCTTACTTTTTCTAAATGTTTTAATAGAAGTATTCTAAATAAGAATTTCAAAATTAATAAAGATTTCCTTGAAATCTGCTAAATTCTGCCACTTTTTTGAATTGTCAGCCTATTCTGCCACATCTAAAATTCAGGTGCAAAATCTGCCGAAATGGCAGAAATCTGCCACAAATGGTCACACTGGACACAAATCAGAAAGTCATAGAGATATCGAAACAATATCGATATATTTTTAGCCGATATATTTGGATCCGATATATCGATATAAAATATTCAATTTCGAAATGTCCGCAAGGAAACGCAAGTTTAAATACAGAATCAAAAATACAAAATCTAATGAACTGGAAAATACCAGCATAGCCTATAACAAAAAATGAAATGAAACTGACATTAAGTTTAGCGTGACCCAAATTTAGTCAACATGCTCTCTGGCGTGACCTAAACTGTATAGGTCACGCTAAACTTACTGCCGGCTGAAATGTAAGCTTACATCGCACATGCACAACCAGCAACCGCCTACTAAGAGCCTTTCATATCCTGCCCGGACGCAACATAATTAAAAAAATTATACCGTCTACACATCTACCACATCTGGGTTTGATATTTCGAGAGGAAAAATTTTAAAGTGTCAAAAATATAATATTTCATAAAATTGTCTTGTTTCGAATCATAGTAATCCATTTATTTTACCGTGCGTTGAGATTTTCTTAGCCGTCTACCTATAGCTTAGCTTAGTTATAAGCTAAAGCGTAGAGCGCCATCCGGAAGTCCGTCCGGGTAAGCACCGAGACCTCACAGAAGACCGGCGTGAAGTTGAAGCTGGTCAGTGAGGTAGCCGTTGCCCACTTTATTAAAAGGTGGCAACGCGTCTGCAACCCTACCTATGTCGCAAATATCCATGGGCGGCGGTTCTCACTTAACATCAGCAATGAACCGACAGCTCGTTTGCCACTTTCTCACATAAAAGAAATCCTTGAGTATTAAAAGTATCGGTACCGACGACACGGACTTAAATCAGGTGCATGTATCATCGTTATTACCGTTGGAAAGGTGGTAAATGAAAAAATAAAGAAATAGGTAAGTATGTAACTATTTATTATAATAAACCAATATTACAGCTAATATACTAGTATAATTCATCATAGCAGATTGGTCAAAATTAATGTACATATAGTTACATTTAAAATTAAGTTATCTTAGCATCAGTTACATTGTATATGCGTAATATTATAACCTAAATCTATTTCAAATTTGCTTTTTCATTTAATTGAAAATTAATTTTCTTCCTCATAGCCTCTGCACAATTGGCACATTGGATATTGAAACTATTTTGATGGAAAGAGATTGACCAAGTGATAAAACATATTTCATTTATGCTGAATTTGTTTAATTTCATAAAATCTATTAAAATACCTAAATACCTTGTCTCAAATGTTTTATTTGTCTTAATATATCCTAGGAGTCATAAATGGGAAACTTAAAAAAACACTTTTAAACAATATAAATGAAAAAAAAAATGTATATAAAATTTAAAATATGTTTGAATAGTTTTTATTTTAATTCATATAAAATGGATCCTGTGAAAATTTTAAATCAATGCAATTTGTATCAAAAATAAAAAAAAATATTTAAATGTTACTCCGAAAATCTTTTCTTAATACAGAAAATATTGCGCAAGTGTTAAATTAGCATTAAGCTAATGAATGTCAAAAACCGTCAGAGATATACATAAAAATGGTAATTTCAGATCGTATCCCATAGTTCATGAAACTTCCCAAAAATAACCTATACATTTAATTAACTAATTTACTTGTATCATTTTACATACTATGCCATATTTTAAACTAAGTATATATTTAAACAACACAATCTATCAAACCGCTTCTTGAATAGTTAAAACCATCGAAGATTAGCAGTAGGAGTATAAGAATATTTAATGTCATTTTGCTAAAATAGCTTATATAGGTACCAGAGTTAAAACATAATGTACGGATTATCGAAGAACAATGTTAAATTCCATGTCACTGCCATACGACAATGCGGTAGTCCGCTTCCACGTTGTCAACATAGAAGCCGTTCATGTACTGGCTGTTAAAAACTTCGCCGAGCTGAAAATAAAAAACAATATGGCGTTTATTTTAACCGAATCTTAAAACTATTGAACAAAAACAACTTTGCTGACTTATTTTATATTTCATTTAATTTTTTTAACTTTAGGACTATTGCTGTAACGACGTTTTACATACATAAATTTGACGTGGACAAACACCCAGATCCGAAACAATTTGTCTGTAGGTCACACAAATAGTTGTGCCGTGTGGGAATCGAACCCACGACTCTCAGTCAACACTGACTTTTAGCCGTCTACCGTGTTACGGTATATTTAAGGCTGTGTATTCTGTTTGTTGAATACCTTACATTTTAATACGTTCAGTGATAGCGACTGGCCCTGCGAGATCACGTTAATCTTATTCTAGTGCCGGTTAATTTGTTTCTGTAATATTTCCAAAATGCATCTGTATATTCTGTTCAAAATTAGGTTGTAGACATAAGATGATATTATTTAAACATTTACACGGTGGCACGAATGTAAAGGACATTTTTGGAATACCATTTGAAAGAAAAACAAATCATTCAGCATTGCCATGAACTCGCTAGGCGAGCTCACTGCCATATATTCTCAAAGTTTAAATACCGACGGACCAATAGCTGGGTTACTTATTATAGTATGAACTTTACGTTCATGCAGAATGAACATCTAGATAACTGTTAAAATTTAACAGTTTCATTAACAGATATGGATCCGCGAAGACATCGTGAAAACATTGAACATGTTAATCTGAGTTATGCAATAAATTTATACTGGCCTGGTGACCATGAACGCTGTAAAGGGTTCGAAACAATGAGAATTAAAACTAAAAAAAAGCGATAAATCCATGAACATAGTTTCATTTAGTTATGCATCAAATGTCCACTACATCTTGAATTGACGTAACGTGTGGTGTTTTCTGGTCTAGAATTCTATCGTTATCCAGATCCCAAGGCACTATTAGAAAACGACTCAGTATCCATTTTTAACAATGTCGTCTTTTCAGATTTGATGAAAACTAAACAGAAAATTCGTAAAATTGATTCCATTATAAATATATTAGAGAAATCATTATGGATCATTTGAATAGTAATTGCAGAGTTTGATTTGGTTTTAATTAAGGTTATTGGATTTAATTAATAAATTCAAAGAAAACTAAGAAATGAATTCTTTTTTAATTTGGGTGAAAGGATAAAGTAATACCTACTCAGACAATGAAGTATAATTAATCATTGCAAAACCTGATAAAGTTTTGGGACACAAAAAATACATGATTTGCATATTTGATATATGATTTATAACTCTGATGTTCCATATAGATAAAATTTTGATAATGTTCGTTCATCATGTTTACAAATTAATAATACACCGAGGGATTAAGAATTTGTAAAATTTTTAAAAACATGCGATAATTAAGAGGAAATCTATTTCTTTATGATAGGATCACCAATAAATATAACAACTAATTAGTAATCTAAACCTCATCATTTCATAATTTTGTATACAGAGTATGTAAATTTTTGCACCTTGGCTGTAAGAAATAGATGGTCCAAATAAAAGGCTTACAATTAAGACACTTTTTTAATACACAATTTGAATATTATATATTTAGTACTTAACACTAACTCTCAGTTGACATAGACATGAAGTATAGACTTTTAAAATAGGAAGAAAAGGAAACATGGCATTTGGGAAATATAGAAATCACTGTAATTGCCGTAACATCATCGCACAAAATGACAATAGTTATAAGTTAAAGTAAAAAAATAAATATGGCACTATTTGAAGTCATCTGGAACATTATGCATTAAATCAAAAGGATGGATATAGATAGTAGGCAATTAAGCCGATGTACAAATACTCGCTAAAATGTTTGAATTGAATATTATAAAGGTTTTACAGAAAAAGTTATGATGTATTCAATGTATTCAGGTATTGTTTTAATACTTAGAATAATAACAGTAGTTTAAAATGTTATGTACTGTATGGTATGGGGATCATATATGATGTGGATGAAACATGAACTTAAATACTTAGAACTAAATGAATGGTACACTGATAAACCTAATTTATCTGATACAGCTAAAATAGGTCAAATTTTACTTATCACAATTACACTTAGTTGGCAAGAACCGAAGGACGATAGATGCATGAAACCTAGTAGGAATGATTATTTACATAAAACACTTGAATACTTACTAATAATGTGATAAACATACAATGAAATAATTAAGTTAATATCTAGCATGTTGAATTTAATTCGTTTTACAATCTGTGAATTGTTTGCGCACCCATTGTAACAGTCTAGCTCTCGAATACATCTAATTTCTAACACTAATATTTATCCGCCGGTCCCCAATAGACAATGACAAGTCGGTGGCACAATTAGCGGGGGTCTACTGCCGCCTGACGTGCCAGGTCTGCCGGCCGAACTTGTCATTTTGCGTCACGTACGGTCTTGGGACCGGCCACTTGAATCATGCAACAGTGGGGCGCGTCATATAGATGGGCCGCGGCAGAATCAGCCAGTGCCTTCTCTTCAAGCCAGGGGACAGGTGCTGGGGAAGAATGGCGCACGTTAACACGCTGGCGGGCATTGCAAAAGATACGTGGCATATTGATGTATTGAATACACAAATCAATTTATGCCATCGGACCATACATCAGGGTGACAGTAGACCGGGACCATGGCGTATAGTTCAGTATATTGGGTACATTTAGTGTATTTGTTCTGACGACATAAATTATTATACGTAAGTTAGGTTTCTACCCATGAAATTGCCGTTTTATATTAAAAAATAAAGCAAATGACCGAATTACTTTTGCAAAATCGAAATGTGGGCTGTTGTGTCGAGGCGCTATTGTAAATTTAATGGAAGTTCGTTGTTGCCTCCACTACAGAAATTGTGGGGAGCGGAATGGATGAACTTTTTAAAGGCCTTTACGGGAGCTATCCAAATTCCGAAATAACACAAATCTACAACTAGGTCTAGTGATTACGATACTAGTATTGATATAGATGGAAGGTTTTGAGTCAATTTTTTTTTTAATGTGAAAAGTTTTCAAACGAAGCAGACGGTTCACCTGATGTTAAGTGAATACCGCCGCCCATGGACATTTGCCACACCCGAGGATTCCAGATGCGTTGACAATCTTTTAAAAATTGGGCTCCGGCTACCTCACTCACCAGACGAAACGCGAAAGTATTTGCCATACTTCCACTTTACGCTGGTTTTCTGTGAGGTCGTGGTACTTACCTGGACAGGCCTGCCCTTTCGTGCAACAGCTGAGGCTGCTGCCTGGCCCTACCACCGTAAGTATTTTAGCTTGGGACACGTTGTGGCAACCCCTATTAGTAGCCCTGGTGTGAAATTTTGTCATTTTGTCCTTTCGGGTTACAAACCAATTCTTCGTTCTTTCTTCCACATTCATTTCATCTTCATCAACATTTGTCTCCGATTGGCCACTGGACTAATATTTGGTACCAAATTTCTACAGTGAAACCAATACTGTACAGTGCTACCACTTGCCGTGGTATCTGGTTATATGCCTTTGATATTGAGTGCCGTCTGTGTAACTTGTATGCAAAAATAATAATTCACATGGGCACAGAATCAAACTAACAACTGACTTATTAAAAAAATGTCAACTGTATAATGAAATGAATATTAATTTGGTTAAATGAAACTATTTTACAGATTGTATTTTAAATTTCACACGTCGTGAACACTTACACACCATTCACAGTTAGGGGTAATTTGATCTCCATACTATCCAGTATTGGAAACGGCAATTTCTTAGGTAACAACCTAATATTAGTACATTTAATTCCTCTATATTGGGACACTTGAGAGTTCAAACCTTATTTATAATAATTTAAGATATTATAGTAGAATGTACTGAGCGGGCAAATTATTAATAGTGTTTTTTTATAGTATTCAAATATATTTATACCATTTATGTTAAAGTATATTGACAATATTTATGAGGCTTAGGTGTAATCTTATTCAAACACATGCATTTAAATTCTATAAGGTATTTGAACCATATCTTTTGCAATGACACTTAATATTATTGATTTTAAATAATCTCTGTTATTCAAAGATGATCCAAAAGCAAACAAAGAGATATCTTGCCGAACAACAAAAACTGAATTATATTACCAATAGAAAACACTATATTATATATAATTACATTATGGCTTATAATATCTGTGCACAGAGATGAAATGTCAGAGATATTGTAATGTTAAGGCCTTAATTTTTTCTTTAATTTTAATATATTTTTTGTTACTTTTGGATTATCCGTGTGTTGATTAGAATATTTGTATGGTGTCCCCTGTTATGTGTGTAGAAGAGCATACAGTGACTGATCTGCTAATGAAAAAATGTCTGTGTGTTGTGAATGAAAATGGCTGTAACAAAATCAAATGGAAAATAAAACGATAAGAGGTATTTATAACAATTACTGATGAGTTGGAACGTCAAATTTTTTATTAATGATAAGCCCCCAATTGAACCATATTTGACTGCTAAATTGTTGGGATCATTAGGAAAATAATAAATTGTCTCCAATTAAAAGTATTCCAAGGACTGTTCAAGGTCATCACATCAATTGATGGCAGTGCACAAACAAAACAATTGACAAGTATACTCAACAGTCAAACAGATCTTTTATAGAAAGTGATTACCTAAATTAGGCTTGTTAGTAATATTAGTAAATATTCAAGTATAGAGGGTTCAGTAATGATACTGAATTTTAGTGGTATAATTAAAAAGTTAAAACAGGAATGTTTATTTATTTATTGTTCATTGCAATTATCTCAAATAAGGATTATAAGGGGTGATCTTAATGCTTGCATCTGCATTAAGAATGAAATGATAATGCAGGGAATGCTGTACAGCGGGGGTGAGCAACCTTTTTGATCCGATGGTGTGTCAATTTAACTTTTTTTTTGTAGTGGGCCAATTTAAATTTCCAATTTTTTGGCGGGCCGCACATAATAATTTACGAAACTTTACTTATAATAAATATTAGAATAAAAAAATATAAAATAAAAAAAAAAAAATAAAGATTTAAGGTAAAAACAAACAAGACAAGAACAGAAAAACGAACAAAAAAATATTTCGGTTCGTACTACCATTTTATTATAATTATTTTATAACAATGTATTGATGGGAGAAATTCGATAAAATAAATTCAATTTTAGAAATGCTTGGCGGGCCGCATAAACATGTTTAAGGGGCCGCGCGTTGCTCATCCTTGCTCTACAGCAATCAAGAGCATGAAGATAAATTGTGACAGGTGCTATAATAAGATTTAATTACTTACAATAATTAAATTTTTAAATTTATCCTCGTCCAGGATAATCTGGATAAGATTTTAAAATGATGATTGTTATTTCATTTTAATTTTTTACTTTTACTATTATCATTATGACTAGGCTAATGACTAATTAAACACAAAAGTGTTAATGTATTAATTTTATTCCTTCCCGGCGTTTTTTTACCTAAGATCTATCTATACAGATAAATAAAATTTAAGTGTCTTTTTGTAATATTAAAATTACTGATTTTTACTAAATGCATATGTATGTATACACGGTACACATACCAAAATATTTTTTTTTCAATTTTTGTGTCTGTCTTTTTGTTCCGGCTAATCTCTGAAACGGCTTGACCGATTTTGGCGGGACTTTCACTGTCAGATTGCTGACGTAATAAGGAGTAGCTTAGCCAATTATATTTTAGAAATTTTATCTATTTTAAATCCACGTTGCACATTGAAGTCGCGGGCACAGCTAATTTATGATAATAATAATGATAAAATTATTAAGAGTTAATATTTACATTCGCTTGAGCGCTAACAATCTTCATTTCGCAATAGCAATTGAGGAGTTATTATGTAATTTTTACTCAAGCCGCATGTCATCAACCGAGCTACACGTTTTAATTTGTCTAGTCTAAATTGAAACCTGTGCATCGCGAGAATTATAAAAGAATTAATATGAAGGCATAATATGAGGGCCACGAAAACGCAATGATGATAGTAAAATATGCCCAAACAACACTTTATCGGGTATTAAACCAGAAGTATGAGATTATTATAGTGGTAGAGAAGTATGAGATTATTATATATGAGTAGAGGTATTAAACCAGAAGTATGAGATAAAAAGATTACTTATACCATTCTCTCCGCTCTATGTTATGCATATCAAGTTGAAACGAAAATATAGGTTAGGCAAAAACAAAAAAAAAAATAAACAAATTTAAATAAAATTATCGTCATGCAGATTAAAGTCATTGTGTATCAAATCTTAATATCCTAACAATTATTGTTGCTATGAAACATGGTGTTAATGTGGATAATTATTAAACTTAAACTACATGGTTCAAATTCCCAATAAATGGATTTGTCATAAGGTTCTTAAGGGTATTAAACTTACCGTAGTCGGTACTTGTTTCATCCTGGACTTGATTATGGGCATGTTGTCCTTCTCTTCTGATACGCAGCCTGAAATATTAATTATTGGTTAAGGACATTATAATATATACGTTCATATAAATAGTAATAGAAATTTTAATTTATGTACATTTCTGAATTCTTCAGTCTTTACAAGCCTTACTAATATTATAAATGCGAAAGTTTGTTTGTTACTCTTGTGTCAACTATGTAGGAAAAAATTCAGCCTTGCGCTAGATATTCTAGTGTATAATAAAAAACTCATTGTTAATTCCCTTTGGCCGCGCAGGCGAAGCCGTGGTCAATAGCTAGTCATAAATAATTTCATTATAGAACAAGACAACATTTTTTTTCGAAAATGCAATAAATTTTACGATATGTTATTGCCTCTACAAATAGCGACCAAAGGACATGATATTGAGAAAATTAAAAGAAGATTAAACAGTTTTTTTCGAAAATGCAATAAATTTTACGATATTTTATGAGAAACTCTCCACAGTCCAAAGTGTGAATGAGAAGACCATTTGTTCGTTGTCACTGTGCGTGCTTTAATTATCAATTAATGTTTGAAAATAAATTGTGATTTTAGGTCAAGTTATTGTACGACTTTTTTGCACTTGACACTTTAAGCAGACGTTTCACTAGTTGTAAACGGGATACCGTATTTTATTTAAATAAAAAACTGTGATAAGTCCACGAGACGGCTGATAACCGTTGCTACACGGCACTTGTTTATAAGGATGGGGTCATTCTACTTTTGATAATAAATGACTGTAGTCAAAACTTTTGTCTCGGTTAAGAGATATGTCACGCTGTTGCCAAGCAGTTTGCCAATAAAAAAATATGACGAATTGTTTTCCTCATGTGGAAGGTTTAAGGCCATTCAACTCAATATCTTCACAAGGTATTTACTACTAGCTGCTGCCCGCGACTACGTCGGCGTAGAATAGGCTGAATGCGTAATATTCAGACAGAAAGACAGATATACATAAAATATGTATATAAATTATAGCTTCTGTCTTATTCTGATGTATAGCTGCTATATTATTGTAAAGTTTCATTAAAATCCATTCAGTAGTATTTGCGTGAAAGAGTAACAAACATCCATCCATACATACAAAGTTTCGCGTTTATAATATTAGTAAGGAAGTAAAGATTAAGTCTATTATTACGCCCGGTTTCTGAAACATTTTGATCATTAAGAAGATCATTCTGATCAAATAACATTTGAAAATCCATTTGACAGCTGGTTAGTTGACTTCTACGATTATCAGTGTTTCAGAAACCGGGCGTGAGTTTGTGTGATTTTAGTAGTTTTTAGTTTTTGCTCTTTCATCTAATTTGCTTACGAAACCTTTTCGCTTTCGTAAATGCAAATTATTATATTCTACTTTGCTAGCAGATAACGGTCATTGAGTAATTCTTTTGAGCCGTGATAGCTCAGTGTCCGGGCGCTCGCCTTTAATTCAATATACTCGAGCAACCTGAGTTCGATCCCCTTGTGTGCCTTAATAAAGTATCTGCGCGTGTGCGTGTGTGTGCGTCGACTCATTTATATTGGGCAGGGTGAGCCAAATGTGTGTGTGAGTGTGTCTATGCTTTTGTGCGTATGTATTCGAGTGTCGACTCACTTATAGTGGGCAGGGTGAGCCAAAGTGCAATGTGTCTATACTTTTGTGCGTATGTATTCGAGTGTCGACTCACTTATAGTGGGCAGGGTGAGCCAAAGTGCAATGTGTCTATGCTTTTGTGCGTATGTATTCGTGTGTCGACTCACTTATAGTGGGCAGGGTGAGCCAGAACTGGGTCTTGAGCGTGTGCCAGAGCCCGGGCGGCAGGCGGACCTTGGACTCCTTGCGCACGCTCGAGGCCAGCACCTTGGCCGCGTCCACCAGGAGCGAGGCGCGCCAGGAGGCGGCGTATATCAGCCGCATCGAGGACTGCGCTGCGGTCGAGCTGATCATCGGGAACAGGGAGTCGTGCCGCCGGAGGTTGTAGATGCAAATGCCTGGAGGTGGAGAGGCAACGGGTTTATGAAGGACACCTAGTGACTCCGCAGCGTAACTATCCGTTGAACGCAACTATCGTATACCCCAGTGATTGCACCTCACCTATCCGTTGAACGAAGCTATCGTTTAGATATACGACCGTTATCAATATCGCATACTATCTGCGGATTTGTTAACTGGAGATAGAATTTTGACGTAATTATTATCGAACTAATGTAATAACTGAATAGAATATTGAAACTGTCCTTTAATAAATAATAAAATACTTTTTAGTATTCGGAAACCGTTCGATAGTTCTGTCAAACAATTTTTTCCTAGACTCAAAGTTGTGAAACTCTAAATACCTATATTTTTGAGATGCTTGAACTTTTAACAAACGTTTCGTTACGTTACCTATTTTTGCTCGAACAGAGTAAAATATATTACGTGTTATCTAAAATTAATGTTTACAAACTAAATGAGTTTTTAAATTAACGAGTTAGAAATGGGCTATTAGACGGATGGTACTACTAATGGTATAGCCGTGATAGCTCAGGCTCGGGTGCTCGCGTTTAGTTCAACTCAACCTACTCAACCTCAGTTCGAAGTGAGGTGAGGTGACAGAAGACCGGTGTAAAGTATGTTTTCGTTTTGTGTTTCCTCCGGTGAGTCTGGTAACCGGGGCCTATTTTTTCAGGTTGGCAACACATATTTATCCTATGGTACTAACGCACTAGGAGACAAATCCTGTGCAGCAGGTGGTTTGACAATTAGGAACACAAAGTAGACCCAGAGTTAACATCAGGTTAACCACCTCGTTCGCCTGCTAGGTAGCACTTATATCCATATCTTAGTAAGAATGCGTATTAACGCAATCTTTTTATGTTATAATACAAGCGATATTAAAATCGGCGCTCATAATCGCGTTAGATAGGATGTAACGGCCGATAAAATTTAATTGGCGATCTTAGTACTACAGCGTGAAAATTACGATTAAGCAAATGTCTTTATAACGAGGCTCCAAGCCAAGCTGGGGTCTAAATTTTCTAGTTTCAATAAAATACTTTGTCTATAATTAGTAACACTGGAAAATATCGCGCGCGAAGTAAATGTTATTTAATTATTTGTTTTAGTGGTCGCCCAGTGGTCGTAATACGACCATAATTAATCACATGGTAGTGTATTTAATTATGGTCGTTTTTTTATTAATTTAATACATTTTTATGCATAATTATAACACACTATAATACACTACTCTTCATATAAACTAAAAGTGTGGGAAATTTCGTACTCCTCCGTTCGCGCAATTTTCGAAAAACACAAATGTTACAAAATGTTTGCTTCACTTAGATAAATCTTATCCTTTAAACGAGCAATTCTTGTATATATATATATATATATATATATATATATATATATATATATATATATATATATAATCCGAATCTCGGAAACGGCTCCAGCGATTTGCATGAAATTTAGTATGTGCATAGATTCGGGGGCGAAGTTCTTTCTTTTGTGAAAAACATCAGTTCATATTTTCTTATTATTACGTCGGTAACATCGAAATAAATTATGCATATTTCATTACTCAGTAATTTGTATCTAAATGTAATTTCCAAAATACACGATTTACCAAAAAAAAAACCGAGCAAAGCTCGGTCC
Organism: Iphiclides podalirius; assembly: GCA_933534255.1. Taxonomy (NCBI): domain Eukaryota; kingdom Metazoa; phylum Arthropoda; class Insecta; order Lepidoptera; family Papilionidae; genus Iphiclides; species Iphiclides podalirius. The sequence goes on along the minus strand of OW152830.1, from coordinate 12,650,292 downwards.
TCCGGATACTAGATGATAATATAGATAGATGAAATATCAACAATGGACCTACGCTGTCTGCTAACTCCTGATCTATTTCGATTGATCTGATGACTATTCTAGAATGTTCGAATCAATCCCGAGCGCAATCTATCCAGACGTGTCTTCTGCAGCCACGGTGGAATCAATAACATGGCACGCGTTGCAACGCGTCACAGAGATAGCGATGTCGCGGAGATGTTCGCAAATTGATAATGTTATGTGTTGGGGAGAAAATGAGAGGAACTGTCGAGATTTTGTGCATGTTGTGTTCGCTCATAGAAGAGCATTCACTCGCGTTTGAGTTCCGTATTATCTGTGTCTTTGTCTTTTGTTCTGTTATGTGTGTGTGATGTTCAGTTTGCGATCCTAAAAAAAGCGTACACAAGCAACGTAGTCCACAAAGTTCAAGCGGGATGAATTTTCAACGCAGTTTCGGTGGAGGAACAAAGAAAAGCAATAAATATTACAATAATGAATTCAAAAATAATTGTTGAGAGTACGAACTTAAGGAGTACCTAACTGGTCCATTCTGACTCACAAGGTCAAGGTCTGGTCACAAGAAAATAACTAGTTCAGAGTACAGCCGTGATATGACACAATCGAAACACGGGACGAATTTTACCCACGAGAGTAACATAGCTATCATACTAAGCGATATTCGCGATATAAGAAAAGTTTAATAGTGCCATCCACTTAGAGCGATCTTCTGCCACCTCATTTATTGTTAGCAGTTAGTACATTGTTCAGTGTCACCTTATCAGACCAGTTTACATGTTCATTCAATTTGTAATACATACGTTAGAATAATGATTAACGAGGTGCAGACAATAGCGTTAGAAATAATATCTATTAATAAATATTTCGGGACATTTTTACACAACGTTCTTTAGCCCCAACCTAAGCGACGCTTGTACTATGGGTTCTGGAAAATTAATAAACATACTTAAACATACCTCTTTAGAAATACAAACATATTATAGATATGTAAACACCCGGACACTGGAAAAACGCCATGTTCATCACACAATATTTTGCCAGTAGTGGGGATCGAACCCACACCCTTTGGCGCAAGAGGCAGGTGCACTACCCACTATGGCAATCTGGTCGATTTTGCAGTAGAATCTTCGTCTCGACCTCAATTCGTCCTTCATAGCTGAGACCTAGCCGTAACCTTTTTCTTATCAATGCAACAGACAACTTAGATATTGACTATATAGATAAACTTAATAGTTATAAATTATTTCTGGGCGCAACGTGCACAAATAACTGATAGCTTAATAGGATACAGCCGTGAACAAATTGACAAGTTGTTTGGTGTAACAATTTACGCGTAAATAATTTGGACGATGATTACGAATAGTTCAATAACATTCTGACATTGATAATCTTGATAATATTAATGGCACGTTGAACTTAATATATTTGTTTTTTTAACAAAGGCTTTCCTAATAAATTGAGGACGTAAAAACGGCTGACCCAAAATTATTAAGTTTCGTCTTTTCAGTGCATTTATATTTGTACTTTTTCCATTACTAGTGGTCGATCAATGGTCGAAATTCGACCATAATTATTTATACACGTGTAGTGTGTGTAATGTTTATTAGATAGTTTATTAAAGTATATTTGTGTATGTCCAAATACAGGTCGACGAACTCCAATTATGAAGTTCTATCAAATTGGTTCACGCAGATAAGAGTTGTAAAGGTATATTGCACTCAATTTTTACATATTTTATTTGGAATAATATTAGAAACCACGTCATCCATTGTCAACATGTACGGTTGCAACAATGTCAGCCTTAGACTAGAATACATTGTAATTATATTTAAGTTATAGTATAAAAGTTGGATTTAAGTTAATTAAGGGAATTGTCAAAAGATAGTTCTTATATTGAAAGTTTGCTGTAGGTACGAGCGCGAGGAAAACATTATACAGGGTGTCCAAACACGACACACTGATTTCTAAAGGGGGTGTTTTTCAGGTATCTTCATCGATAAATTCACTGGTTTACAGTTTCCTGCTCCCTTCAAATTGGCCAAAATTTTCATGTTACAAAAGTGAGTTCGTGAAAATTACATTATCTTAATAATTTTTTATTTGGTCTTACGACCGACATAATGGTAATCTACTAATGAACGAAATTTATTCATACTAAGGGGAAACATACTTAAAAACGTATGAAACAACAAAAAAAGTAAAGTGGAAGTATGACAAATACTTTCGCGTTTCGTCTGGTGAGTGAGGTAGCCGGAGCCCAATTTTCAAAAGGTTGTCAACACATCTGTAACCCTCGGGTGTAGCAGATGTCCATGGGTGTCGGTATTCACTTACCATCAGGTGAACCGTCTGCTCGTTTGGCAACTTTTCCCATAAAAAAAAAAAACCTTTTATTTACTCAGTATTGTGTGGGTATTCTTTTATTTAAATTGGTTTGTATCGAATTCGTGAAGTTTTTCTTTTCATGAGAGGCTTGTAATACGACGCTGTGGCACGAGTTGTATAGGATGCTACAAATTTTGTTTCTTTTTTATTTAATTAGTTTGTTTGAAAAATATTTTTTTTTAATTATGGATTTCGTTTAACGTTAATGTTTTTTTATGATTATTGGCAAGTAGCGTTAGACTTATGTTCATTTATTGTCGCGATGGTAATGACACGCTGTATATCCATACTTACTAACAAAAAAAAAAACAAAATCGACCTCAATTATCTCACCTTGTGTCCATTTTATAACTGATTTTCAGGAGTTCCCTACGTATGTCCGGACCCCAGGATCCAATACCGACGAAATTAATATGCGACCACATGGGATGCACAAGCTTTCAAATAAAAAGAGAATTATCAGAATCGGTACACCGGGGCAAAGGTTCTGAGGTAACAAACATACAGTCGAATTGAGAACTTTTCCATTTTTGTAGTCGGTCGAAAAAGGTCGTGTCTTTTTCAACTGAATAGAGAACCAGCTCATTTTTCGAAGTCGGTCAGAAGCGGAGCCTACCTTGCCGCTGCCTGTTGATATAGAAAAAAAAAAACAGTAGAATCGAGAACCTCGTCCGTTTTTGAAGTCGGCTCAAAGAGACACTACAACCGAACAGAGAACATCCACATTTTTCTAAAACGGTCAGAAGCAGTCTACCTTGACGCTGCCTGTTGCGGTAGAACTCGAGCCTCATTTTTCGAAGTCGGCCAGAAGTAAAGCGGAGCCTACCTTGCCGCTGCCTGTTGAGGTAGAACTCGAGCGTGCCGAGCCACATGTCCACGCGGACGCCGACGATGGTGCCGCGGCAGAAGCCGGGCGAGTCGCGCAGCTCCATCGCGTTGTGCCTCACCGGGCCCTGGTACGAGAGCCCGTACGACTCCTCGTCCTGGCCCAGCAGCGAGGTGAACTTGTACTCAGAGTCCGGCACGTTCATCCTGTCCGTGCCCATTCCGACCATCTGCCGGTGGAGGCGGCGATCAGACAAACGTTTAGTTACTCTTTAAAAACAAAGCGGACTTCAAATATTTGTAATTGATTTTCACGAAATCCCCAAGTGTCTCCGGAGCCCGAGATCCAATACCGATGGAATTAATATTGGACCACGTGGGGAGCGCCAGCTTTCAAATAAAAAAAGAATCATCAATATGCGTTCGCTCAGTGAAAAGTTATGAGGTAACAAACATTAAAAAACAAATACAGTCTATTTTTATTAACGTCAAAGCCGTAGCGTTAGACGCGTGTTCATTTATTGTCGCGGTTGTAACGACACGCTATATATGGTGCTGTGATTATTCTATTTCTGTTTTAAAAAAACGTTGCGCTTACTTTAGGATAACATTATCCTTTGTTGTAGGGACGTTATACAAACATCAATTTCACACGGAGAAACACCCAGGTGCGAAACAGCTATCTGTGGGTCACACGGATAGTTGTATCGCATCTGGGTGCCCCGTGTGGGAATCGAACCCACGACCTCTGAACCCGAAGCCAATACCTCGGCAACTGCGCGAGAGTCGGAGTCATCGATTAGTAACTAGCTCATTAGAAATCGTGCTCAAAATAGGCGTACCAGGGTACATTAGTGTTTACCAGTGTTTATTTTTTTAAGCTTATTGCCGGCACGAAGAGCGAGAGCTAAATTCGAACATTTATATAACTTGTGTTACAAAAACGACAACTTAAAATAAAACATTCGCTGCCTCAAAAAAAAGATTTGTGAATCACGGTGGACCATATGATTCACTAATCACAGAATCTCTGATCTCAAATCCATTCACCTATAAGGGTAATTTAAGATAACTAAGCTCTTATGTGCGTTGATGACAGAAGATGCTAAGAATAAACAGCCGCAACTAAAAGAAACACGAACTACCCACACACCGATTTCTAACAATTGAAGTGCTTAAAATTTAAACCTTTTTTTTATTTACCATAAAATGTATGGTGCTCGACTAATTAGAACGTATAAGTATTTAAATTAAAAGCCTATTCTACTCCGAGCCTATTATAATTGAGAGACGTCACAAAATAATCTTTTCTTTGTAATTTTTTTTTCCATACCCATTAGTATTGCAACGACAATAACAAGTGAATCTCACTTAGAGCGATAAAGGGAACATTTTCTAATAAAAATGAACACTATCTTAGGATTAAAAGCTTAACAAAGAGACAAAGACCTTATTATTTACTATTGTTGTATGTAATTATAATTTGTTTGTATCATTTACTAATCAAGGAAACTAAAAGAAAATTGTATCTCTTAGTATCTTCGGCGGAATTGTTTTTTGTTGTAAAACTTGATAATTGTTGATCAAATGGAAAGATAAGAAAATCTTTCCGAACCAAAACTCAAACAACTTGTGTAACCGTGTAAAGCCAGACTGTCTGTAAAAGCTCTATCTGTGATAAGCTCGTCACTCGGAGCTAAACAAGTTACACGCGATCAATACAGCCGACCTTAATGCACGATTCAATACATTTCAATATGCATCCATCCCGACCAGTTGCGTGTACAGTCAGCCATTTCAACTTGTGCGAATTCTGTGGACCTTAAGCCGAGCGAATACGGCTCAAGATCGTTCGACAATTCGGAGCACCCGACTGTACCCCGGGGAGCGGAAGCCCGGGCGAGGTACATTGCACGCAGATGCAGAAATATTGATTCGCTCGCATCGCAAATAGCCCAACATATTACCCTACGAATGGAGATCTAGGTACGAAGTAACAACATCAGGGCGTAAAAATTTCGACCAGGAAATATTTTCAACGGACAAATATTATTTTCAAACATGTGTTGAAGAGACAAATATGTACATGCCCGTATACTTTGAGATACGTCACAGCTTTTTTAAGTTTTACAATTATTTAATGTCTTACCACCAATTATGCGTTATGTCATTGCTTTGTTTCGAGTCTCGGTCATGACTGTATATGGATCACATTATCACGTTTTCGGGCGTTAGTCTGTGAAATGTGGCCAGTGGGATACATGGACAACGGAAGCAAAATGTGGTAACGTTGACATTAACGTGCGCGCCGCTAGTTACTTGACAAACGCAGTTGAACGGGGCACATTGCCAAGTAGGAAGTACTGTGTAAAGGAACGTCGAAGAATTATAGTATCGAACTACCCCGCACGACCCGATTTTGCACGGATATTTGCACTCCGCTCACCTCCTTCACCACTCAAATAGTAGAAAATTCACCGCGTACGGCGCCTTAAAATCCGTTGCGTAGTTTAAAATATCAACGCGTACTTTGTTTTATACTATGTAGTAAAGATGTGACAGTCACGTAGTCCAAGGTGATATTCAATGAGATTTTACTTATGCAACATTTAACAGATAAGAATCGATGTGGCTATATATCCAGATTCGTGTCTTTCACCAGTACATTACGTCTGCTCCGAAGAATAAAGTCCGATGTGGTTGTAAAGCAAAAAATAGATATTTACTATTCCTTGCAATAGCGTTCAAGATCTTTTTACTTCTTAAATTTTTTTTTTATTTTGACTGGTTACTGAAATACAGAGTCGAACAAAGTCCTATTTGATTTTTATTACAAAGAGTAAAGGCCCATTTACACGATGCCATTTTCTTGTACATGCAAGAGCAATAATTGCATGCAATAAATTGCGCGCCATAATTGGTTAGACCATTTGTTGTTTAGACCATGCAACTTATTTATTGCTTCAATTTAATTGTATACAACAGGCAAGAAACTGGCACCGTGTAAATGGGCCTTAACGTACGAAATACACTTAAGACCTTCGGGAGGCTGTGTTGTATGATAGTTTACAAATCAATTGTTAGCGCTTTAATTTACGTCGATAAAAACCCGAATTACTGTTTAAATTATATACTAATAAGTTCAATAAAATTTCCAGATCGCGTAAAATATTAAGTTTACTAAAATATTACACAAAACCTAATAGTAAATTAGAATCGCAAAGATCCTTTTCCGATATTTATTCAGTTTCTATGGATAAGAATGTAAAATCTGGTAAGTTAATGTTTATTATATTAATCTATAAAATTATAAAATCAGTAAAAACTAAAATAATCAGTATGTACCGAATAAATGCTGCGCAATGGCATAAAATAATTATATAAAATAGTGGTTAATATAAAATAGTGGTGGTAGATGTTTACATCGGACGTTATTTTACGAAGAAAGATAGTTAGGGCACAAAATTACTATTAAGTTGAGTTATCTTGTTTTATTATAATTTTTTATTACATAATATTAATGTCAGAAGTTATTAATTGCATTTAAAATTTTGTAGAAACGTGTGACTTTGTTCTAGTATTTTATTAAAGCTTAAGGGGTATTATATCGGAACAGATTCTAATTCGCAAGATAATAAACTTAAGAAAAAATTGATTAATGAAATTTAACAACACTAATTCAAATAGCAATATACAATAAAGGCCCATTTACACGATGCCATTTTCTTGTACATACAAGAGCAATAATTGAATGCAATAAATTTCGCGCAATAATTTGTTAGACCATTTGTTGTTTAGACCATGCAACTCATTTATTGCTTCAATTTAATTGCATACAACAGGCAAGAAACTTGCACCGTGTAAATGGGTCTTTAACTTGAAATATTTGGTTGCTTAGTTTCGATACTATACGTGTCTACAGCTTCTACTACCTATCCTGTAAGTAACACTTTTGCAGATGGGACTTTATTCTTCGGAATGGACGATTAATAATAGCTAATGACCAAGCGTTTCACTTGACACAAAGTTATTACCGCTGCGGAATATGCACAACACGCGTATGACTGCAGTTGCGTTGCCAAACTTTTAAAAGGGTTGACAAGCCACTGTAACTCGTATACTCGCGCCTATGTAAGTATGTTGCTAATTACGTGTTTCTTAATTAAAACGATCTCAGCCCGTAGTACAAACCATAATCGAACGTGGAACTTGTGGGATACATCGCAAGAGCTTGACGAACCTTGACGTTTGGGACGCGAGCGTATCTACTAATGGATGATTTGTGCAGCGGTGGTAATCACTTACCATCAGGTTGTGTTAAGGCCCATTTACACGGTGCAAGTTTCTTGCCTGTTATATACAATTAAATTGAAGCAATAAATGAGTTGCATTGTCTAAACAGCACATAACATTCTTGACTGTTGAACAAGACTTGCTTCAAGTTTTGTTTCAAAACTTTCCTTGGTGTAAACAGCACACACAATAATTTCTTAAGCAATTCTTGTATTCAATTGCATTCTCTCTTCCTTTGCAAACATGAGTGCGATGAGTGAGGGTGTTTAATCGTTGCTGTTCTTTTGAGGCAAGAAATATTGAGAAAAGGTCGTAAAAAAAGTTGGATAAAAATATGAATAATAATATATGGATCATAATAAATAAATCTCAATGAAATATATTTAATCGGCATAATCTAACTTGAACCATTTTTTAAAAAAACAGCCCTTTGTAAAACGTTCAACACTTGCATGAAAAATTTGTCAACGCAAATACGTGCAATACTTGAAGCAACACGCCAATAAATTGTACACGCACATACAAGCATGTGTTTAGACAAGTCAAAACTTGAAAGCAATAATCGCCTAAATATAATTGCATTGGTGTAAACAAAAGACATTTGCAATTATTTCTTGTCAAGACTTGCATTCAATAATCGCATTCAATTTTTTTTACTATACCTGCGTGTAAACTGTTGCTTACAATTCTTGATGGTCAATTATTGCGTGCAATTTATTGCATTCAATTATTGCTCTTGTATGTACAAGAAAATGGCATCGTGTAAAAATGGCCTTTAGTTTATCATCTATGTCAGGGGTGAGCAACCTTTTTAATCAATGGGCCAATTTAAATTTCAAATTCTTTTGGCGGGCCGCCCATAACAATTTACCAATAAAATTTATTTATAATATATATTAGAATAAAAAAATATAAAACTAAAAAAAAGTAAAGATTTCGTATACCAATTTTAATGCAAGGTAAAAACAAACAAGAAAAGAACAGAAAAACGAACAAAAAATATTTCGGTTCAGTATCTACCATTTTATTATAATTAATTTTATAACAATATATTGATGGGAGAAATTAAATTTAATAAATAAAATACAATTTAATTTTAGAAATGCTTGGCGGGCCGCATAAACATGTTTAAGGGGCTGCAAGCGGCCCGCGGGCCGCGCATTGCTCATCCGTGATCTATGTCATAAAAGTCCAGCCGGAATGCGGACATAACATGCTATAGCGTGCAGTCTAGATTTCAAGTGGTCAATGTCTCACAATGATCTCCTATACTGAAAGAGTCGCCAACATACAAACAAACTTCGTCTGGGAAGGATAAGGAATGGCCACTGGTCAGGGAACCATATAAGTCACCAATATTTGGTTACTAGCGATAGGTATTTGACATAAACTCCATAATACTAACGTCAAAACTTTATAAGTCAACTAGGGGTAGTTTGAGACCGAGGAACAAATCAGGGAAAGAACCGAAACACGAAGAGCGCATACATATAATCTACTAACGACCCGCCTCGGCTTCGCACGGGTGCAATGTATTATACATAGAAACCTTCCTCGTGAAACACTATCTAGTAAACAAAACCGCATCAAGATCCGTTGCGTTGTTTTAAAGATCTAAGCATACGACATGATAGCGACAGATAGACGGAGGGACTTTGCTTTATACTATGTGGTGATGATACAGATAAATAAAATTGGAGTGTCAGTGTCGATAACGCGGTCCACCACCGACAAGAGAACTGGATCGAAGTGTTCGCGAGGGAGTGTACATTGTAACTGTAGGTTGTCCGCTAGAGACTTTGCTTTTTCGGGGTCATCGAAGGCAAAGGTCGAAATACAGGTGGGAAGGATTCGCGGGGCCCGGCTTTCCTATTTAGGGCTAACTCTCAGTAAGCAGTGCGCTATGGCTCGAGATAGTAGAGAATCACCCGGCAGGAGCCGCGGAGAGACTAAGGGAGCTCCTGGAGGAGCCTGGATATCCACCCTTAAAGACCAGGGCGCAAAAAGCCTACGCGCGATACTCCCCCCTGATACTTAGAGCGGCAGGCATGGGGGTGTCTGCCGCTCAATATGAGACTCGTGAGAGAGGAGGCCCAAGAAGGCAGTGACAGACATAGCAAGAGTATCAATTGCTACGGGCCCCGCATATTTAAACCCTTAAACTTATTAAATAAGAGGCATTGATTTGATTTTTTACCAATTTTTTCTTAAGAACCCATAGCAGATCGAGGGCCGTTTGAAAGAATTTGCTACTGACAACGCGCTTGCTTAATCCGGCACTGCAAGATGGCCATATTCTGGAAATTGCGGAGGATTGGGTCTTGTCCCACCGTGTCACCGGTGGGACAGAGACAGGTGCAACACGTTTGTTTTAGTGCGTACCCCTTTCTAACCGTGACTACCACATACGCCACTTTTGACAATTCGGTGTTCGAAAAAAATCAGTTGTCGGAGATCGGATGGAAAGTTACAGCATCGGTAATCCGATTTGCATATACATATAAATGTGTTTTGATCATCTTAATACTACAATAGCCGTTGGTGAGAGGATATTGACTGAGGAGGAGAACCCTAGGAAACATAGAGAAAGTGGTATCGCAAGGCATTATTAAATGGTAAACAAAGACTTTACTTACAATGTCGGTACCATAGGTTTCAGATAGCATCTTCACCTCCCAGTAGTATTGGTAGTTGTGCTCCATAGGAGCATCACCTCGGACCGCTGCCGTACCAGAACTATAGTAGGGATGGAATGTCACTTGTTTCCTGTCATCTGTCATCAGAACTTGAGTTGTTGAGTTTGTTTCTGGCCTTTCCCATTTCCATTCCGTAACTGTTGGGCCAAAAGATAAAAATTAAACCCTTCAAATCATTATTGTATATCAATACACTGTTTGAAGCTGAAACCACAGTTGATAGGTCTCTATCGGTTTCAGCCTCACTTTTTTATTTTCGGTATTTCAACTGATTGTCCAATCATTTGAAGTACTTAAAAAAAAAGTAAAGTAACAGGCTATACATGTATAGGCTTTTACTTTACTTTTTCTTTCAGAAGAGTCCTTTGTCCAGACCTTTTCTAATCAGAGGGTATTATAGCGTAGTACACCATGTGACCCCACTGCAAATTGGCAACCTTCACACATCTTTGAAATATTATTTCATTATTAACGAAAATATTCACATATTCCCACAATAGTAATAATATAGCCTAAATATCCCGAAACTCATGTTTATATATAATCTGCTTATAATATGTCCCTAAGTTTGGCGTGCCTCCTGGCAGGAGGCCTTTCCTCTCACAATTTCTACTGTTTTCCATCCTTTGCAACTCTCCTCCAGTTACAAACCACTGTTAATTTGAGTTTTTCCTCCCATCTATTGCATTGTCGGCCTAGTTTTCGTTTCACATTTCTGGACGACATATCTGTCATTGTTTTGCTCCATTTATCTTCAGGGTTACATAACATATGACCCATCAATCTCCAATTTGTTTGAACTATCTCAGTAAGAAAATGTGTCACACCTATTATGGCTCTTATTTGTATTTTTGTATTTGTTTATCTATTTTTCTGATATTCAGCCTACTTCTTTCCATGGCTCTTTGTCAGTGTTCAAGCATATTCCTGGACTGTTTAGAAATGCCCAAGTTTTGCAGCCATAGGTAAGGCAGACACATATATGCTCTAAGAAACAACAATCAAAAGTTTTTCTCAAATACAATTTTGGTGTGCCCACAAATTAAAGCTGAACCCTATCATACATTCCATTGGAACTTATGAATAAGAAGTATATAAAAACACTCTCCTGTTCAATAGCTATGTTGTAAAAAAATATCCAAGTCATTCCATCAGCTATTTTTTGAGTTTTGTTAACCCAATCACACATTTTTATTTATCTAATTTATTTTTATATATAAAGATATAATATATTTATAAGTTGTCATATTGACAGAACTTTTCATTGATTTAGTCCATTTATTGATGAATAACACCACAACTGTTATTTTTACTACCTTATTTTCGCTCTTTGTGCATACTAGAAAATAAATTAGCAATTGAATATAAATAAAACCCATCCAATGATGATTGACAAATTTACAAGTATACAACCATATAAAACAAAGATTAACAAAAACTATGATCCTACAGCCTAAATTGATATTCAGGTATTTATGAATAAACCAGTATTTTCAAAGACACACTATTAATCAGTATTAAAGTCATACTTACGGTCAACTTCTTCCCCACAAAAGCAATAGCTTAACTCATCCCATTCTATAGGTCCCCTCTTATACCAGCATAAGCAATAAGGTCTTGGACCACAATCAGGTGCCGTTTTAATTCTCACAGTATCGCCCATCGTGTTATAACAATACAATATATTTAAATTAAAGTAACAGGAAATTTATGTAGTGCAGATAAAGAAAAACAAAACATTAAAATCCCTTAACATTACAAGTCTGCTTCAAACACCATTTACACGATCATGGGTTCACCGTACCGTACACGACAGTAGTTAAAGTTAAACGTGACACTGGTAACAGCAGGTAACACTTTAATTAACCATGGAACGTAAACCACATTTGAACAAAAATCTCATCTCTTTTTCAATCAATTTCAAACCAATTGGTATAGATGGCGACTCACGTTATTTATACTGTTTGATACATGCGTTCAGAAATTTAAATTAATTGTCACTTTTTCAATCAATTAAGCAAGGATATTCTGAAAATTATAATATGATTTAGCTATAACAATTGCTGATTAATTTGTTAAGTACTTTAAGGTCACTTGTCAAATTGTATTGTATATTGTAAAAGAAAGCATTTTACTAAATAAATGAACATTGGAATCCTCAAAACAATTTCTAAACACATGCCGTATTTTCTGGATGGTTCCGGAATTGGCTTTCTGAAGTAGGGGTGGTCGTTGTCCAAATTTTGACAAACGAAACGCAACCGTTGTCCTGACGAGTGGAACGGTTGCAGAAAACGGTCGTCGTTGCAACTATTTTAAAGACGTCTTAAAGGACGAAACTTAACCAACGTCAAATATAATTGCGTTATCCGAGTTTTCGTCGAGTGAAACAGTTGCAGTTTCTTAGTTCTTACAATACATACAGGTTGGCTTTTCTAAAGGTGCCCAAATTCACACAGGAGGTTCAGACTCGGTAGTATAATCGTTTATTGAAATAAAAACAAAAAAAATTGCCATTCCATTCACTAAAAAACAGAACTTGTTGACAATTCCGTAGTCATTCATAAATGCGTCGTATACTTTTGAAACGAACTTGTGTGCGTGATAGTTATGAATGATCGCGCGTAAAATAAATGAGTTGCCCATAAATCACGCACTTTTTGAGATAACTTCAAATTAATGTATTTAATTAATTACGAGCGATTTTAAGTATTTATCATTTTTATATAACATTATTCATGTCTAAAATTTAATAAAAAAAATGGATACACTTAGAAAAGCCTCCCTGTATAGGGAATTTGCTAGTTTTATTTCTCTATTAGCAAAAGGTAAAAGTTTCCTTAAATAGCGCCTGAAACTACGCGTTAGGAAAATTAATTTACTTTTCGTAAATTAAATTTCATAATCAATTAAGATTAAACCATTTGTGTAAATACAAGATTTAAGAAATAATCAATTAACAAGAACAATCAGTGTAAGTTTAAGAAATACAAGTTCCGTATTTAATCATTTTACTATAAATCGATCGAAAGCAGACTGTTAAATAAAACTATCAATACTATGTAAAAGCGATTCAAAAACAGCCTGGCGCACACGAATATTGGAAGTATTGGATATCGTTTCAGGAATATAAAAGTACTTCGATATCGTGTGTATACATTAGGCAGCAAATTTGAGACCTCTAATCACACTCGCATTACACTATAATGTAAAATATAGTCGGCTGATGTATGGTAGGAGTGAGCTATACTAGGTTAAATAAAAAAATGAGCCGTAACGGGACGCCTGGCAGATGTGAAACATCGACATTATTTTGTAAAAGTAATATGCAGAAAAGAACAGAATGTGATAGGAACTAAATATGTCATAATGATAAAATAAAGTATTACGATTTTTTTTCCAGATAACGATGACTATTTATTGAATAAACATTTATTTTCATTAAATACAAAAATTTACGGACTTATTTCAAATCGTGACTATTACTTCGTTTAATTAGTGACTTCGGTAATAGTACACACAATTAATTAAAGTTCATTTAATTAATTAATAATTATTAACAATTAATTTAAATTTTAGTAATTAATCGTACACACTACTGCATATAGACTGTATATTTATATACCATCATATAGCATGCGTCGCCACGCCAGAAATTAAGCTTTTACGTGCGGCTAAAGATGTTTCACATCAATAAGAAGGTAAATAATTTTAAGTAATAGGATCAGACGTAGGTACTCATTTGATCCTGTTACTTAAAAGTAACAGTGACAAATACCTGTTACAAAATAACAGCCTATTATTTCATACTATGTTGTGACAATTTGTGTAACTGTTACCTTAGAGTAACGCACTGTAACAGCTGTTACGTTCGTACGTTAACGTCCGTACTTCTCTTTGTAATAAAGCTAAGACCAACGGAAGAAAAAGAAACAGCTTGTGACAGTGACAATGTTCAGTAACAACTGTGACACAGGGAAACAGTTTTATCTCTTTCTATCTAAGGTAAGCAAAGTCGTAAGCATGAATAAAGAAAAGCTTTTGACAGCGTTTTATTTAAGGTTTAAGGAACAATTTATGTGGAACAGGAGCTGTTATTTAAGTTAGTTCGTAACAGGTACGGTCTGTTATCTCGAAATACCTGTAATATTTACCTGTTACGATTAATACGCCTCAGTCAGTAGAGTTGTAATAAAAATGAAGAAATCTAACTTTCAAAAATTCTCAGTTTATTCTAATCAAAGATATTTTTAAGGAGAAATATATTTGCCTTTTCTTAACATTCAAACGTTTAATATGAATAGTCTGTCCATTTGTCATCCTTTATAAAAAAAGGGTTATTGATTTTACAAAAGTAGGTATATAATTCCTTTAAGTTGGTATTTCCGATTGTTTTGCTTTGGTGCACCCCGCCCACTGTAATGGTTGTCATTTTCATTCATTTTCAAATTCATTCCTAAGTGCGATTGAAAATACGTATGTAATAAAACGGAATATCCTCTATTTGGGACATTTAAAGTCTTTGTATGTAAAGTAAAAATATATTCGGTAAATTCATATTAGAAATTAATTTAATTAGAACGAAGTAAAAATTATTCTAAAATGTGTGAGTTGTGTCTGTCGGATTGATGGGAATCTCCGTGGGGATTTTCTGTTTGTATTAGATTGCCGTAGATGGGTCCAGTGAAATAGGTACCAGTGTTGAAGAAGAAGCTGCTTGTGTGGGGCCCTTGTCACCTGAGCACCGATGCATTTCTGGATAGATAAACGCAGCCAGTGCGCTTACAGCGGCCGCCATCGGGTGCCGTCATCGCTGTCGGCTGGTAAGCGTTTGAGGAACTTCTTCATATTATACACTGTCATACTATATACAATCTTTTAGCTGTGACTCTATTCGCATGAAGTCAATCAAATATATAAGAGAGGGGAGAAAAGAAAAATTTAATCCATTGTACTAAGAAAGTATAAAAAATGTCAAAAAAACAGGTGATAGAAAACAAAATAGTTACTTACATTATAAATTTTCTGTGAATATCTTTTAGTAAAATAACAGTTGTACATTTGGTGATATTGTTTTGAAAAATTTCTAAAAGCACCACTATTAAGGCTTGTGCTATTCTGGTTGCTCACTTGGAAAACCTCAGTGCCAGGACCAATAAAATTGTGAATTGCAATGTTATCTGCTGATTTATCATATACTCAATGGTAAAGGAATATTACGGAAAACTGAATATGTACCAATCCACAGAACCTCTGTGGGAGCTACTACATGCTATTATTCGCTGCAGAGAGAGAGAGAAGATAATTATGAAAATAATTCATACTTTGGATAATATGTCCAAAGTAATGTCCAAATTGTGAATTATTTTTATAATTAACGAAGTAATAGTATTAGAAAATCTCAGTAAAGCTATCAAGGTGGTGATTTGTTTTTTTGTTGTTTGTTTGTGTTTTGTTTCCACTCTTCTCATTATGATGACTGTTATATGAAATTTCAAATGAATATAGAAAAAGTTTCTTATTAATATAACTTGTCATTTAAATTTAGAATAGCACTATGCAGCGCAATCTGCAGATAAAAGCTGGTCTTATACTTTAGTTTTGTCTATTGTATCCATATCTTTATCAGGTGTGGGCCGCGCTCACGGTCGAAAGGGCATGGCTGCACCTGTGCACCGCTTTGCATCTGTCGACTGTGCACCGCGTCGCCCTCACCGGCCAATGAGGCATTATGCGTTAGTATACCATTGTTTTCTTAAGCCAAAATTTATAATTTTGTTGTCAATTTAGATGTGACCTATATGTATATGGCACCTGAACGTTTTTTCCATGAGCTATGAGCATGACTAATTGTTTTAACTAATTAATTGTCAATAGGGAGCTTTTGCACTTTCCATAGAACTGTAGTGGCTGCCAGAGCTTAGACTGATAGATACTGATAGATTCACAATTAAGATTTTTTTTGTTCCATTACAAGTTAAAAGAATGTTTATCTTATACATCTTTGTCACATATTATCACATATCATTCATATGAGTGAAAACTTAGGGCTAAAATGATAGATCGGGTGAACTTGATCACTGGTCGCCTTTCGTATAAAATACAAAATTTAGCTAAAACTATTACTTCATGTGATGTGTGCGTTCCTTCCAGGCCGCCACCGGTGCCGGCGGTCCACTCGAGCCGGAGGCAAGCCGAGGAGCCCAGCCTGTACGTGGAGATTCCGCCGGAGCCGCCGCAGCCCACCATCGCCAGCTTGGCGGCCGCGCGCAGCGTCACCCCGGACACCTTGCTGCGCACGGCCGCCCTGGGCCTGCACAACTCGCCGATGATGGCGCCGCACCTCAAGTTCGGAATGCTGGTCTCCTTCGCCCTGGCGACGGTGTTCCTGGCCGGCGCCAAGTACTATTTCGACAGACAGGTGAACAGTTGCTCGAGGCTGGGCTATTGAGAATCTTAACCGAAAAAGAAATTCCAAACAATTGGAAAATTTTGAATAATGTATGACTAATCCCATGTTCTAAGGATCTCTTTATATTTTCAATTTAAAAATAATTCACTAAAACCCACTTAAGAATATTTGCTTGTATTATATGTGTAATATCACAACAACAATCTGTATTTCTTCTCAATTTAGAAGAAAAAATAATTAAAAAAAATAGCAATGAGAAAACACTGTTCACATGATTTTTAATTACCGCACACCATTGACGTCCATAATAGCCCGTTGTATGTAATTGCATCGCCGAATTTTAAAAATACGATGGTTTTAGCTACTTCGTCAATGGTGACGCGAGAGATGTCTTTGTCCTATGCCCGTCCGTACCTTGTTGGGCGAAGACACACCGTGACTGGCTGGCAGTGGACGTATTCGTCTAGCACTAATTTTAAATTCGTCGAGATTTTCTCGCTTCACAACTAAGTTTTTAGTTTCACGCCACACTCAGTTGGTGAAGCGTGTGGCCGCGAAACCGAAAGACGTAAGTTCGAATTTATCTAAAAAACCGCAGTGGGTGTTGTGGACTATGCCCTAACACCCTCTGAATGGAGTAGGCCTTTTCCAGCATTGGGACACATACGCTAATAGCCTATATTACTTTAATGTGAAGTACTTTAATCGATACTCGCCCTGCACGAGGCCTGGACCCTGGTGCATGAGACCGCCCTCCACAGTAGGGATGTCGGAAGTGAAGAATCGTTATATCGATAATTATAAAAATATCAATATCGACTTCGACATATCGAAGAGAAAATATCAATATCTACCTGCGACATCCCTACTGCGCGGGGCTGGTGACCCCTGAGCTTTCCGGCTCGTAAGTGTCGACCTGTCTAAACGAGAGCCGTAACAGTTGCTGGTTGTCTTCGCAGGTGGTGCGAGCTGGGGTGTCGAGCGAGGCGGGGATGGTGTGCGCGGCCGTGGCGTGCATGTGCGGCGTATGCTGCGCCCTCTCCCTCTGCCGCACCCGCGCCCCCCGCGCCCCTCCCGCGCCCCCGGAACGGGTCTCCTCCACCGCGCAGCGCCACGCCCACCAGGTCCTTTGTATTTTGCATTTTGTGCGGAAAGTCAGAAAAATCAAAATCAAACGTCTTTATTCAACATAGGAGAATTACACTCGCTTATTGATAGTCAAAATACTACCAGGGAAGGGTTAAGTACCGTTGTAGGGCAACGCAATATCTTAACGAATGGGTAGGTCCGTCCTGGTGAGTGCCACAACTTCAGAGAGAAACAGCGTGAGTCGTCTGGCGAGTTAGTTAGCCGCTGCGCATTTTGTTAGAAGGTGGCATCGCATCTGACGTTATCTTGCGTTGTATGATGATGTTTCATATATATAAATTTAACGTAGACAAACCCAGATCTGAAAAAACTATCTGTGGGTGACATAAGTTAGTTGTTTCGTTTGAGATTGTACTGTACCGAAGACCCCTGTCGCCGAACCCAACTGTTCAATGGCATTATCCACCAGGGCATTTATTCCCGCCAAAACTTCACGTAGGCCACACCTTTAAAGCCCCAACCGTTGTTGCTGTTTCGGTTCAGTTCGAACGGAACACGTAGCAATGTCACGCCGGCTTAGAGTAGGAGACTCCATTACTAAATTAAGCAATACACAACCAGGTCCAGATGGCTGCTTATTTTATATATTTGATTTGATTTCTACTTCAGTCACCATTACTCTCTAACCACTAAGCCTTAACCAAGATTAGTGGTAAATAGTATGTCAAACTTTAACACTGACATCATATTGAAAGTGCAAGTTTTTTCAATTTAAGTCTTTTCAGGCCTAGTAAATGACAAAATCTACCATCTTTACATAATCCCAAGAAGTGCAGGCAAAACAATATAGTATTTGATCAACAACACTGCTAAAGCTACTAATGATTTTGACATTGTCAAGAAACAACCTAAAACGACTAACTTTTTTGACTTTTTAAAACAAGGGCCAGTTTTAGCAAGCTACATAACATTATGTACTTTGGCCTCTAAGTGCACAAATCTTTATTTAATGTTTCGCAAAAATTATATTGATGAAAATTATATTATGATATTTTCTAAATAGGTCACTATAATTCGAAAGGTGCGCTTATACTATTCCAGATAGCGGAGATAGCAGAGGAGCTTCCCGCGCTTCTGCCCGCTTCAGAACGCTCCGAGCGAAGGGCGGAGAGGCTGGTGGAGAGGGGTGCGGAGAGAGTACCAGAAATGGTACCGGACCGAACTGCGGAGAGGGGCACTAGTGAGGCGCCCCCGCCGTACCACATTGCGGTACTTCTACCGGGCCGCGCCGCCGCCCCCCCGCCTGCCTACAGCGCGATCAGCTAGCCCGACGAGTTTATCATCTAGCTCGTCGAGCCCGCTGAGTTCATCATCTAGCTTGGTGAGTCCACCGAGCTCATCTAGCTCAGCTCGACGGTCGAGCGAGCCGTGAGTTGCTCGGAGAAGGTTCCGAGTTTACTCAAAGACGATTCTTCTAATGTTTGTGATCTATTCAATATGTCGAATACAAGAATTCATCGCTATCATCAAGACTGTTTAGTATAACAGTTGCAAAGACTGGCATAGTCACATAACATAATTATATAGAGTGTATATCATTATCATGACTTTGAATTTCGATCAATGTGTCTGGTAATTTTTTAATATATTCTGTTTAGATTAGCTAGTTTTTCATGTATACACTGCCTCATCTTATAAAGTTACTCATATAACATGTTAATATAGTTAATACAATAGAGTTTGTCTAGTCATTTTCTAATAACTTAAATATGTCCACATGTCTTTGGCTTTGTATAAATATTTCCTTTATTAAACAATGATGGAGCTAAACTGACTATACATTTAAGACATAACAAATTGTAATAATATTATTACCTATACATTGGTTAATGTAATCCATGGATCACAGATTACATGCTTTACTACGGAAGGATTGTATTTGATATTCTTCTATTAAAACAAAAATTTGTGAATAGCAAAGTAGCTCTCAAAGCAATATTGTTAACTAAGAATTATTTATTCCTAGGCTTATGCAGTTGATTTTATCAAACTGTTCATTCTTGTCAACATTCTACTTTTATAGTTTTATTAATCAAAATGTAGTTTAATTCTAGTCTATTTAAACAAGTCTCGTCTATATATTCCGGGCAAAACAATTGGTCCCTTTTTTTATCTCTATTGTATATTCATTGGATCTGTGTGATCTGTGTAGATTGCTAAACATTTGTTACAGTAATTCTTCTGTATTTGTTATATCCTGTACATATTAGAAAAATAACTAAGATATATCTCCAATTGCTGTAAACTGATTATTATTTCGTTATTTCCAGTGATAAAGACTTGTTGCATCTCTAATAATCATTATGAACAGATTAGAACAATGTCATTCTTTATTACACGCTTTGAAAAGTTAAGAATATTGCTGTGTAGGACAATTGTGTATTAATTAATTTTAGTTATTGATGCAGCCTAAATAATTAACACCAAATGTAATCTGCCAAAAAGATTTGATGCTATTCGTAATTTTTAAATCTGTATTTACATAAAAATAGTAATAGTAATCTTTATTCGCCTTTAAACTGGGTGAAAAAATTGTTTACCCACAACTTCAGCCATAATATATGTAAATGTTTTTAGTTAATACATGACATCCATACAGTGTATTGGTTTATGTCATTACGTTTTGTTACTGCACTTGTGTTTCATACACAAATTCTTACTGTATGTTATTGCTTAAGCATTGAAAAAATTTAAACATTTGAACAATTAATAAAAATAATATCATACTCAAATTGTATTTGCCCAATTTTTAATAAGACAATGTTATATACCAAATATAAAGGCCAAAGGAATATGGAGTTAGAAAATTAATGTGGTTTAAGTAATACGGTGAGATATGTGTAGCTAAATTTCGATTAAAAATTTCTGATTGTTCATTCAACATTCAAGTAAGTTGTGACATTCAATAATACCCGCTAACTTCTTAGTAATAAGACTCGGTGTTCAATGTTCTATAGTGTATAGTGACATAGTTTTGTATTGCGTATTATATCTTTAGCATTTGATGGTGTCGAAGTAGTACCGTAGTTAGATATGAATGTGACTGTATTAGGTAATTATGTTTAAGAGTAACAAGCGGTAAAGTGTATATATATTACCATAGAAATGTACGAACTCCAAAGATGGAATTAAAAAAAATATTTATGTAATGGAACAAGATTGTTGTAAGAACTTACAACATATGTATTAATTCTCCGTTTTTTGAGCCAAATAATGATACTTGCGTCATAATATGACAGGCTACACTTTGAAGCTTGCTAACACTAAATATATATTACTTTTATGTGTATTCTAATTTATTTGAAAACGGATTTAATGTGTTTTTAGCGTGTTTTGCATTTTTACCGAGCCATATTATTATGAATATACTCATGCAACCTAATAAAATTAAAATTGTTCAAATCCCAGCAATGGCACTAATTATTATTAAGTGCCAACATATCACATACTCAAAGGTAAAGGAAAACATCGCAAGTGAATTAGTTGCTTTCCAATTGTTTTTTATTAATACCTCTACATTTTTTAGTACCGTAATTCTAAAGGACCAATCGGTAACAAAGGCCTAAATCGCGATAGTGAATGTAGGCAATACAACCTCCTAACATCTTTACTAATATTATAAACGCGAAAGTTTGTATGGATGTTTGTTACTCTTTCAAGCAAAAACTACTTAAGGTATTTATTTTAATGAAATGAAAATTTACAATGACTAAGCTTATACATCAGAATAATACATACGCTATGATTTATAAAGATTCAAGGGTCTCTTAAACTAGCTCTGTCTGTCTGTTACGCCTTCACGACTACCAAACGCAGAACTACCGACGCAGAACCAATTTTGATGAATTTTGGTTTAAAGATGGATAGTATATACCTTGGAGAATAAAATAAGGTACTCGAAGTACTAATCTTGTATAAACGAAGTCGCAGCTTGTATATAATTAAAATCTACTCCACAACATATACAAGCGGTAGACCATCTCAAAACTTAACGATTCCCTATAGCTTATGTGTCAGGAGAACTTTTATGTTTTTTCAGCATTCCAAACTTTAGCGTAATATATTTTAAAAATTTTACATGTTGCTATGTGTTAAATATGTAAACATTTTAGTTTAAAAAAATATATGCTTTTCTGAATGGTAATATAAAGTATTTAGATAATTGTGTAAATATAGAATGTCGTCCAGTGTAGAGAGTACTTTTTTATTTGAAGCAATGGAACGCTTTTAGGTTGGGAATCTCATTTTATTTTATGATCTTTATATTTTTTTTAATAAATGCGAGACTAGCTTTCTGTGAAAATATCGCAAATTTATGTTATTTTTATTTATATCCATACATTGTTAAAGTAGAATATGTTGTGACCTGAGTTTATCACGATTTTTTTTATTATACTCAACTGCATTTTATTTTGGTAAAATTCCAAAGATATTATTCTTCATTACTAATGTGGGTATGAATAGAGTAGTTAATGCGCGTTAATATTAAGTGTGCAAAACAAGTAACAAGTAAGTTTAACCTTTTTAGCCTTTTCTGTACGATATTAGACCATTTCGATAATCTGTACTTATAATACTGTTGATCTCTTATGAGCACAAATTAGTTTTTAATTATTTAAATATTGGTGTTGTTTCTAATTTGAAAAAATCCTTTACGGGTCGTTAATTAAAAATTAAACTGTAATATGTGGCAGGCTTTTATCCAAAGTTGTTATTTCGTTGTTAATATCCATGGTAACAAGTTGTCAAATGACTGCTGTTTTTAGATCTCCAAACTACCACATATATATTTTTATGAATAGCCATTTCATTTATGTGATATGAATTTGAGAGATCTATAATTTATCGGGCGCATTGATTTGCGAGTATAATTTGGGGGTGATTTGTATTTTTTTTGTAATTGAAAATTATTGACCCGTTGTGGGTCAATAACACTCAACGACTCAACTAAATATTGAAATTTAGTTATTTAATATTCTAATTAACTTTTGCTAAAGCCTGTCATTTGTATTATATCTGCTCTCTAGTCACTTTAGGCGCCTCTGCCGTAAAGAAATATTGAATGTTTCTAAAAATTATTATTTATTTTTGTAATATTGTTTACTACTTGATAATTTTATGGCTGGTTGTTCTAAAATTTTATCTAGTCTTTGGAGTGAGTTGCGGCTGATGTTATTTTTGTATGGTACCCGTTTTGCGGGTTTGAATTGGTATTTGTAACTGACGCCCAATAAAAGATATCGTCGATGTGCTACATTTGTTTTATTTAAGCCCGTCGAAACGTTTTTCCAAAACAAGCCTTGGTAGCTAATCTGATATTTTTATTGTAATTGCAGCTTGTAAATTATTTTTACTTCATCCTTTTTCTTTGCTGTAATAGAACCCACGTCCCGATTGTATTACAGGGCTAATGCAGGACTTGAAGCTATACTTTATGAACGTAAGATACAGACGTAATTATGTAGTACAAATTTAATAATAAGACGAACCCTTTTCTTAAGCTGTAATCGTATTTTTTTAATTGAATAGTTGGCGAGCCTGCTCGCTTGTTCAACTTTATTCAAGTTTACTTATGGTTCAAATTATGTTAAATGATTACCGCCGCCTGTGAACATACCAGCATCTGAGAGGTTGTGCGTTGCGTTGCCAATATCAAACAATATTTCACTCGTTCATATCTGTGAACCACAAAAAAATAATCTCCATAAAATTAAACTATTATTGTTAATAATCTCCATAAATTTTTCAGAGCGAAATTCTTTTCTTTGTTCTGTTTACTGGAATTCGAAGAATTTATCTGAATTATCGTGTGGCGACACAATGTAATATGATATATTAGTCGAACGCCCCATGCGCCTTACATTGTGCAGCGCAGTACAGTTCATCGCAAGTAGCTAGCGAACGCACACTGTCATGTGAATATCTTGTAGAGTTAATAATAAATAATATATAATAGTAGCGTAGTATTTATCTCATCTCCTCGTCACAATTTGGAACAAATATAAATATCTCTAACCCTATAATCGTATAAAAACGTTCTTCGCCCACTCAGGTTGGCCTTGATTTAGTTATTAGTAAAGCGTTAAGAAAAGGATATTCTTATAAAGATAAATTTCAATACTTATTATTACCAACAGAAGGCGTCTTTAACTTTACAATTTAAAAAAAGCTATATCCAGTTTGGATTTTTCACCGATAAATAAAAAAACAATATTGAAGCTCGTACTCGTTATATATTTCAATCGATAACATTAAGTACATTAGTGACGAAATAAATAAAATATTTAGGTATACTAAATTACAAGTAAAAAATACGATTGGTTGACATGTTCATAAACATCGTTTTTATAGACTTTTGGTGAAGGTAATAAATAGTCTGGTAAGTTAATTTATTAGCGTCAAGTGCACAGTGCTTATACTAAAATTAAATTGTTTACTTTGTTTCAATATGATTATTTTGTAGACGTATACATGCCTAAGGACCAATCGAAGATCAAGTGGACCTTCATTTCAATTCATGACAAAAATAAAATTTCAATGCGAAGGATGGCTAAAGTCATATTTAGGATAGATAATTAATGTCATTGGAAAAAACTTAGGCATATTTACACAATTGGAATGAAATAAACCAAATAAAATTACAAACAAACAAATACAATAAAATTAAAAATAAAAAAAGCGGCTCAAGGGCGGGAAAAATATTGCACGCGCCCACAGATGATACAAAAAACAAAATATTGGTACGAATGTTATATTATTTGAGTGCAAAGCGAATCTCGAAAGGAATACGAGCAAGCGTAACTAAATGACTAGCAAAGTCATGATACAGTCGACCTTTTACATTAAAAGCATGATCATAAGATAAGTTCATTATTTCATATTAATTAATGGTTTAATTGAAGAAAAAGAAAACAAATACATCATATCACAATATTGTCATTATTTAAAGATAACCTAGCATTCCGCTTTTATTTATACGCTTCGAAGACTTGTTATTCGGTTCTTGACAACGATAGATCTCTAAATATTTTTTTTATTAATTATTAATAATCCTTTAGAAATTTTCGCCATTGGCTTAGGTAACAAATACATAATTTAATAACATCAAGTAATACTTAGAATTGGATATAAAAATGTCTAGAATCCGTAGACCAATTTTTTTTTCGTGATTATTCGTAATAGGTACTAATCATTCGTTTATAGTTTTGGTACATCGATTATAAGTAAAGTTTCGATTATTTGTACTAAGTAATATTATAGTCTGCAGTAAATTTACTCTCGCGTACAATTTACTAAAAGTCGAAACATGATCTTAACTATCATAAGATTGGGGAAATGCAGTTATCGCAGTTGTATTTCCTAAGCGTATATGACAACTTACAAAATTTACGTATAAAAGAACCATATAAAAACCACATTTAATACACATATATTTTCGAGGCTTATTGAATATATTTAAAGGGGAAATTTCATTTAAGCCAATTTTAGAATAATTATAAAGATAGATAAAAAAATCAAAGTGAAATAACGATCAATAATAAATATAATTTTAATAATATTTAATTATTAAAAAATTTATTTAATAGAAATTAGGAAAGCTATATTTTTATTATTTCATTTTTCATTTTATATGTTATTAATTGTTTATTATCAGTACAATGGATGCAATAATTCAGCCTCCATTGTTACTTTATACGTAAAACGGCATTATTATTTAATCATAATTGCAAGAAGCATTTTGTAAAGTAAATAAGGAACTGCAAAATTATAACAATGACCTTATGTAATTATACACTAGGATAAATCCATGTACGGTTGGTAACTACTGGAAAATATATATTTATGTAATCTCAAACATAAATTGGAATTAAATGCTTGATAAATAACATTTTTCTAAGACGTAGTCGTACGCAACCATTAGATACATTCCGGTCATCTAAACTCGGTACGAACTACTTATCTCAAATGACATTTCCGTCATACGTACGGTGTCCAAAATGAGTGCGTGTAATCTTTACACGCTGTTGAAGTAAAACTAAAAAAAAATCTTTTAAAAAATTAACAATAACTTGGTTTAAATAATTTAATATTAATGTATTATTTTGTCCGCCAATCCGCAGTGGGGCCGCGTGGTGGACTATGCCCTGATACCCTCTGTATAGAGGAGGCCTTTGCCCAGCAGTGGGACATGTATTGGCTGTTACTTTACTATTATTTTAAATGTACAGTTAAGATAAGAATCGCGAAGAAAGTATGGTAGGCGCGTACCGTTGAAAAGTATGCTAACGCTACTGCTCGCTTAAGGCCGTGTACTTCTCGAGCCAAGTACAGAGTTTAATTTGACCGGGTTTTACATACAAGACAAACATGTCAATAAATAATTAATATTCAAAAAGTTTCATATAATAAACTTGGTAGTACTCTAACAAGAAACAGAAATAATATAAAAAAGCTTTTAAAGGTCAGATGAATATTGCAAATTTGAAAAACTCAAATATTCAAAAATAGTCCTCAATAATTATATTAAGTCTCTGCAGTGAATTCTTTACATATATTTTCAAATATTTCTAGATCTAGTGTTGCCATCTAAAACTTAGATTTCCATAACTTTTTTTCTTTTCTTTTAACAATATGCAACCTGTTTTAATTAGGAATTATGAGCTTTAAAGGCATCTCTGACGTCGTGAGAATCTTTCTGGTGAGTGGAATTTGTACCACTTATTAATACTTTTCCATACTACTTTAGTAAAAACATAACCAATAAAATTAAAATTATATAGATTTAATGCTTAATGGTTCAGAATGTAAGATCTAAGATGGCAGTACTAGCCTGAGACTATTACATAACGTTTTACATATAAAACTAAAGAAACTAAAAGATCGAATCTCTAACCTAAAGTACAAGTATGCTTTTAAAATGCTAAACTGTATCAATTGGAGCGACAAAATATACAATGATAGTTTTAAAATAGCCGCGGGAAATGTATATCCCAACGCGTAACACAATACAGCAGAAGTGTTGTCGCAAACGATATCGATAAAATTAACGTGTGATGAGAAAACAACAGCATTAGGGCCGAAACGCGTGCTATTTGCTAGGGTATTGGCTAAAGGTCCGTAGGTGCATCGCCGGGGGTCAAACCCGTTGGATCTCGAACAGCTTCACGTCGGTGTCGTACCATATGGGCGGGTCCACGTTCCTGCGGAATGCGAGGCGAGATTAAACAAGTTAACGAGCAGTGTGGACGAGGCAACGCTGATATATTTGACGGCGTGGCTGTTAGCCGTTTGGCTTAGTGGTGCGACTGCGGAGGGCGCGGGTTCGATTCCGGCGGCCGTGAAAAACTTTTTGTCCATTTCTTTCTATTTATTTTATCATAATGAATAATTCGATCCGTACGATTTCCTCGTCGTCGATTGGGTATTTCGCCATTGATATAGTTTGTTTGATGTTATAAAAAATTCAACTACAATTAGGTTATATATAACGTATATTAGGTTATAATATAACGTATATATCTTCAAGAATGTACTGCTCCAAAGCAAGGATTGGTCGTCAAGGTAAATCAAACTTACTACGAAGGTTAAAACTATATCGTAGTATTTTGACAATCAATAAGTAAGTGTCAGTATTGCTTCTTTTATCTAACACACCAGACAATCATCAAAAGAGGCCAACGCGGTTATTGTATTGAAACGTAAACAAGCGGAACAGCAGATAAATAGTTTAACAAAATCATCAAATCGGATTGAAGTTGTGTAGTAAGTAATGACAATATATTCTATTAGTGTATTTATTTTAAAGAAATCAAATTGTACGTGTGTTAGCACCCTGCACGTTTGCGTGCGTCTATTCGCACGTTGCGTGTGTTCGTATGCGTCTATTCGCATGTGTGCGTTCGCGCGTTGCGCGTGGCGTGTTTGTGTGCGTGTGTTCGTTGTGTCATTTCGCAAACTGCGCGTGTCGGTGTGCGCGCTTGCATGTGTGGCGCGCTGCGCCCACCGTATGTAGATGACGCCCCACATGTAGGTGCGGAACCAGGCGGCGGTGCCGGCGTTGGCCTGGTACTTGCGGATGAGGATGGGGTGCGGCACCGGCAGCAGCCCCACCAGCGTGCCGTGCTGCAGGAAGCGCAGGATCTCCGACTCGTCCGTCAGGCCCCTGGGCAGACCGCCTTCCATAAACCGGCCGCTCTCTCTATCTACGTACACACGGCTGCGACTGCGTGTTATTCTGACGTGTAAGCTACATTATTGTAAAGTTTCATTGAACTCCATTCAGTAGTATTTGCGCGAAAGAGTAACAAACGTCCATCCATACATACAAACTTTCGCGTTTGGGCAGTAATAGGTAATTAATATGACTTTGACTTGACTAGACTGGGCGCTTTAGTTAAGTCAAAATCAGTCAGTCTGTCGGAGAGACCGACGGGTCTATAATGTACTGTCTACTATGTAGGAGGCCGGGGTCTAGGACGCACTTGTCGATGCAGATCTTCTCCACCTGCGGCACCAGCACCTGCAGCAGCCGCATGATGGTCTGCAGCGGCAGACGCCCGCGCCAACTCGCCACCCACTCGCCCGTCGCCCGCCAGCCCTCTTTCTGCAAAACTCACCCACTTTAATATATTTCCACTCAAAACTGTGAATTTCCGCAAGAAATGAACGTCCTCACTAAGCTAAGCGGCCGATGACCAGAACCCATAACATTAGAATTATATCGATGTTCTTTTTATTGCATTTTTAGCAAAGTTTATTGATGACTCCGTAGCGCAGTTACCAAGGTATTGGCGCGGGGTGTCGTGGGATCGATTCCCACACGAGAAACTATTTGAGTGATGCATATATAATTGTTTCGCATCTAGGTGTTTGTCCACGTGGTATTTATATACGTAAAACGTCCTACAGGGACTGTTATCCGACAGTAAGAGGTGATGTTTTCAAAGGGTAAATTACAATCGATCTCTCTAGGTCACAGTGGTCTTTGGGACTTGCTACCCGACCACTTCTCCACAAAATACAAATGCAATGCTTATTTGTGCTAGGATGAAAAAAGCTCTGATTATAGCGCGTTATAAGTGTATCATTTCTGTAAGACTTCAAACTGTGGAAGGGATTAAGCGATTTTAAAAGTAAATAGTATGTAATGCCGTTCAAATTTAAACCTTAACAACAATTACTTAAGTTTGATTTTTTACTCAAATTTGAACCGATCGCTGCGGTAGCGACTGGCCGTCGTTTTTTTTAAATCGCTCGTAACTGATGCCGTTAAAATTTAAGCCTTAACACTGATGGCCTAAGGTTTAGATTTCAATCGGCCGCTGCTTAAGGCGCTCGTATCCGACGCCGTTCAAATTTAAGCCTTAACAACAATAGATTAAAGCTCGAATTCGAACCTGGCTAACGTTGTTCACGGCGCTGTCGCCGTCCGGGCGGTCCTGGTCTCCGCGGTCTCGGCGGCCGGCCGTCCGGTCCTGGTCTCCGCGGTCCCGGTCTCGGCCCTGGTCCTGGCCCCGGTCTCGGTCCGCGTCGTGGCCGTCGCCGCCGCTGCGCCGCGGCAGCAGCTGGTCCCGCGGGTGGGCGGACTCGCGCTCGGTCATTGCTGTTATTGCTGCCATGCAAATTTCGACTTTAAAACTCACACAATAGAGTCTAATAAGGTAATGGCGAATATCGCTAAGCAAATTTCTACTTTAAATCTACGCGAATAGGGTCTAATTCGTATTCAATTACCTATTTATAGATTTGGCTACTGGATATATAACTCTGACGTAAGTATTACGGAGGTAATGTCAAATACCTATCACTGGTTGCCAAATCTACAGATAGATAAATTACTAAAAACGGCCGTAATAGGGAAGATGCATATTTTATATTTTTCAATATTTTGTGACTAAAATGTTAAAAATCATAAAAACGTGAGCAGATTTTACAGAACGCGTAGATTTTTAACAAATATTACTGATTAAAGTTAAGTAAAATGGAACGTTTTTTAAAACACCAATCAGCGTCAAGTGACGTCATTTCTTTGACAGCATATAAAAAATAAGTTTAACTTTAGAAATGTAAACTGTGTTTTTCGAAATTCAATTGCAAATTTTGAATAAAACTCGAGATATGGTTGTGTGTCGTTGGTGTGGAAAGTGAATAAACATGTAGATACATCGATATATTTATTCACATCGACATCACTAGGAGAGGCTGTTAATGTGTGAATGTGCGTGTGGCGCAGTTGTCGATGTGTGCGTGTGCGTGTCGTTTCACGATGGTGTGAGAGATTAGTATAGGTGTGGGTGTGTGTGCGTTTATAGTGTTGGGTACCGGGCGTGTCCGGCAAGGTGGGGTTGAGGGTGCCCGGCTCGGCGGGCTGCGCGGGCCGGGAGCCCTCCATTGCCGCCTCGCGCACAGACTCAGCGCTGCGGGACCTAACGGGAGTTTAAAAAAAACTAGTACTTATCTGTGAACGGTCCACAAATCCCGGAGCTGTTAACGGAGCGACGTCGTCACCGGAATGTCGCAAAGTCGATTACAGCGGTTAAGCGGTTAGCTGAATTTCAAGTTTAAATTAACTTAATTGCTAAGAAATGTCCATCGAGAACACTTGCCACTAAAGTTTAGTCAAGCCATTTAGTTAATCAAAGACGGATGTCGAACAATAGCGTGTGGAAGTTAAATCGGGAAACAAATTCACATTGAGATAGTTTTTAACGCAGAAGTCTACAAAATCCACCCGAGAAATTTACAAAAAAGTACCCTAACAAATAATAATAAATAAATAGTCGATGCGCCAACTAAATTTTAACTAAAAACTGACAGCCGCATCCAAGTGTTGATCCCCGGAAGGTTTGTATTAGACACGATCAACGTATGATTATTCCTGGGCTCACATATGTCCACACAAGAGAATAAAAATTGGGGACCCACCTGGGCAGGGGCCGTGCGGGGCGCGCTGCGGCCAGGGAGCGCGCTATGGCCTGGTGCTCGTGGGGCAGGTTGGCCAGCGCGTGGAACACCGCGCGCTTCCTGATGATCGTGTACACCAGGTTCGAGTTGCCTGCGGAAGGGGAACCCCCCGTCACCATGGCAACATCCCGCCCCCCTCCCTCTAAGGCTGCGACGGTCCCAAGGGACGGTGACACCCCGTTACCATAGTAACTCCAATGATACGGCGACGAGCTTCGTTACCATAGCAACCTCCCTAACCCAGTGCGATAGACAAGTGACAGGTCAAATGACCGGTAACACCCGGTAGAGTGAGACAGTTTAATATCTATTGAACTCTTGAAGCACATGGTGGAAAGGATCACAGAGAGCTTAACCTCGAAACGGAATTTAAGGTTACCGCATTCGTCAGATCTCTGTTAATCTGCGGTACTTCATGAGTCGCAGATCGTGTGTTGTCTTCACATATAGGATTTTGCTCATCTCTTGTCATGCTTACCAGTTACGCCATTAAAATAAACAATCTTGACCATCACACACACACGCACACAATCTTGTCAGAAATGTCCCGATTACACGTAAAGAAACAAACAAGGTCATATCAATTAACATGTCGTTTTGGCTCACCGTCAAACTGGTACTGTATCATGTTGTTGAACATCTCCAGCAGGAAGAACACGAGGTGGTGGTGATGGGGCTGGGAGAACAGGAACCATGGAGTGCTGAACGCCTCCAGAAGATGCAGCAGCTTCGTGGAGGCCACCATCGACAGGGTCTTCAGGTACGGAGACACTGCCATTCATCAGTTCACCGGTTTACGATTTTTTAACGTTGACATCAATTTTATTGTTACAACCTAGAGATTATCTTATAATTTGAGATATGTTTCCTTGAATTTTTCGAATAATTCGCATTGGTAAATAGAAGTATTTTATGGACGTATGAGAAAGTCACGGGCTAGTTTAATAGTACTGTGAGAGGGGGCTGTAGCAAAGTTTGCTACAAATCGCATGTTCTTCCATCAGAACCCCGTGCCTTGAGATCACGCGTTGTATCTTGTATTAGCTGATATTTGCTTTCAGTTTTTTTTTTTTAATGTGAGGAAGTGGCAAACGAGCTGGCGGTTCACCTGATGTTAAGTGATAACCGTCTGCCCATGGACATTTGCAACACTCGTAGGGTTGCAGATGCGTTGCCACTTCTTAATAATGTGGGCCCCGGCTACCTCACTCACTAGAGGAAACGCAGAAGTGCAACACTTCTACTTTACGCCGGTCTTCTGTGAGGTCGTGGTACTAACCCGGACGGACCTGCCTATTCGTGCAACAGCGGACACTGTTGCGTGGCCCTACCACCTAACTGCGTGGCCCTATCACCGAAAAAGTCAGTCACGAGACTATTAAAGCTTCATCTGACGCAGAACCGATGGGCTAGCCAGAACCCACGGGTTACTTGAGATCACGCGCGAAGATCTACCATCACCGACCGTTGACGAGGATGGTGAGCAGGCAGTCGAAGAGCGGCTGCAGCCGCTGGTGGCCGGTGGTGATGATCTTGTGGAACACCACCACCAGGAGGTCGGCGTGGGTGCCGGTGAACACGGCGATGTCCATGGGGACGGTGGCCGTGTATGGCTTGTTCAGGCGGACGCCGAAGTTCCTCTCGCCGGAGAGGAGCAGCAGGATGAATACTCCGATGTGCATCAAGCCCACGCGGGCTGCAATATGAAATTTATTTGTTTATTTATTTATTTATTTAATACTAGCTGTGCTCGCAACTTCGTCCGCATGGAATTTAAAATAAAAAAAATCTAAAGTAAAAGTAGCCTAAGTTACTCCTTATTACATCACCTATCTGTCAGTGAAAGTCCCGTCCAAATCGGTCCAGCCGTTTCAGAGATTAGCCGGAACAAACAGACAGACGGACAGACAAAAATTGTAAAAAATGTTATTTTGGTATATGTACCGTGTATACATCCATATGCATTTAGTAAAAAGCGGATATTTTAATATTACAAATGGACACTCCAATTTTATTTATCTGTATAGATATGGAAGAATTACAGCTATTCAAACCTAACCAACCCTAAACTAGATATTGAGAAATTTGACAGTTCGTAGAACACTCACATTGATCAGCTCGCGAGTCGTTCAAGTGGTACAGTATCGGAACTAGAACTTCTAGCACGTCGCTGCTTTTGAGTACGTAGTACATGAATTTCTGAAATAAGTGAAGGAAACGGTGTACTCTACCTATGAATCTAATAACTATCTTCACATGAGAATCATAAATTAATAGATTTGACTGAAAACTAACCATCATATTCAACAATAATAAAAGTCGTAAAGAATTGTAAAAATATAGAATAAATTGTAAACAAATAAATTCGTTATGTGCCTTTTGGTCTTAGAAACGCTCCACCGGACTCTCATCCAAGTTTCAACACTTTAAAGATATCGTTTGCAAAAAAAAGAAATGATTCATATAATATTACTTTGATCAGGGAACATAAATTTAAAGTAGATGTTGGGCATAATACAAGTACAAACAAGCGACTTTTATTTTTCAAATACGAGACTATAGTTCGCTAACTGATATCCACAATATAAAAATTGTTTTACAATGAATTTTATAAAGCGACTTGCTGGCTGAACGACCTGCATAACAAGTTTTAATGGTGTTTGAATAAAATTGGACCACGGAATGATACAGCACCTTGTTGTAATCGCACATCTTCCAGAAGAGAACTAGAAGTTCCTGGTGGAGGGCGACCTTCTTGGCGGAGTTGGGGAGGTAGGTCTGCGCCAGGGGGTTGTTGAGGAGGCGCGTCACGCCCCTTAAGACGAACTGGAAATCCTCGTCGCGGTGAATCCGAGACAGGTAGTTGATGAACAGGTTGTCGGGGAGGTTCTGTGAGAATCAAAGACTCCGACATAGTACCATCTTGCCCATATTTTTTCCATGCACACAACTATCACTGCAGAGTAAGCAATCGCGCAAG
Organism: Iphiclides podalirius; assembly: GCA_933534255.1. Classification (NCBI taxonomy): domain Eukaryota; kingdom Metazoa; phylum Arthropoda; class Insecta; order Lepidoptera; family Papilionidae; genus Iphiclides; species Iphiclides podalirius. The sequence goes on along the minus strand of OW152830.1, from coordinate 12,616,571 downwards.
TGCCAAAAAAACAAGACAATAAATTCCTTATTACAGATTAAATAATGACAATAAGTAAAAATATAAATAACTTGATGACTTATATAATATAACCACTAACAGCAAATTTCATAAATATGCATAGAGATACTTTAAAAAGGTTTTAAATCTAACTAGCATTAATGCAACGAAAAATATAACAAAAAGGCATCATGAATTATATAAGCCTAAGGATGATTTGGTTACTGACTTCATCAGATTCCTCGTTGACTGCATTGCTGGTATCGTGGTCCAGGGTCACAATTAGGACCTGCAGCGCCACCTGTCAATGATATTAGGAACACTTAGAATTATCTGACTGCAATATCATCATCATATCAACCTGTTTTCGTCTACTGTTGTACTGTAATATGCTCGTAAGTTATTGATATGAATATTTAAATATGGAGACAAGTACTGGTATTACTCGAAAAACACAAAATATGTTAAGAATTTACTATATAATGCAATAAAAAGTTTTCAATAGAGCATTCCCGTTGTGGTCTCGACTAATTTTCATCCGGCTCCAAAAAAAAAAATAAGGTTCTCAATTCGGTTGAATTAACTTTTATGTTTGATAACTTGGAGCTCCGTCATTTATGAATCGATTTTAAAAATAATTTTTGCATAGGGTTCCTCTTTAGCTCCCATGTGATCACATATTAATTTATAAGACCTTGGACTCAGGAGGTACATCATGAAACTCCTCAAAATCAAATATAAAATGTATAGTGATTGAGGTAATCGTAGTCGGTTTTGTTCTATTGACAAATGACAATTGACAGTTGATAAATGACAACTGACAAATGAGAACTTTAAGATTATAGAACGTAACAAATAGGCAATTGGAAAAAGGGTAAGACTAGAATGATTGGAGTATATACCAACCTCGACAAGGGGTTCGAGGGTATCCGCAAACAGGAGGTGGTTGTACGGCAGGCCGATTCCCACGGGGTCGTATGAGCATACCGTGTTCAGCAAAGAGGTGAAGAGCGGCAACGCGTGCCGGTTCTCAGGGCTGGTCAGATACCTGCGACAGGAGACTAGTTGATACCCACGACTTCGTCTGCGTCGCTTATCATATGAACAATGTATTTAATGCGCAGGGGAAAAACACTGACCACGCAGTGCCTATAAAAACACTTTGTTCCTTAAAACTAATAGCTTAACATTAAATGAATTTATTTGAATATATTTTTATAAGGGTCAAGTAACTAAGAAATAAATAAGACTTGGTATATTTATTAACATCTATATAGCAGTTTTTGCGTGGATTACGCACAACGCAAGACGTCTCTAATTTTATTTATAGATCAAAAATATGGTTAGTATTGAAATTGGAAAGTTCTCTTCGAAACGTCAGTGGAAGCGAGATAGGATTGGCTCTAACATATGAGTGAAAGAGAAAGAAGAGGCTGAATTATTATTTTTATCTGAATTATATTACGATCATTATTGTACACAAAAGAACATTTTGATAACAGAATTAGTGGCCAATTAGCAAAAAGTAGACAATTTGTGCGTCGTATATGGGACCGCATGTTTGTAGTCAGTTACTGATTGCAATTGTGTCTTAGTCTCTGTTTGCATCTAGTACATGTTTGGTGTCAAATCGTTTTATATATCAGTGTACTACTAGAGGATTGGAGGATGGTAACTTACTTACGAACATATTAATTTTTATGGAAAATTTCGACGTTTCATAAGAACGCGCAAGCGTCTATGTGAATAAAGATATTTTGAGGTTGAATTTGACGGAGGAAACAATTCTGTAAAAAGGTATCATATAAATATCGGCAGCATATAAATGAGCGTGAAGCAAAAGTATTCTGACATGGAGCCAGGACCTTTCCGAAGGCGTAATGCCTGCATGGTTTTTTTTTATGTGAGAAAGTGGCAAACGAGCTAGCGGTTCACCTGACGTTAAGTGATAACCGCCACCCATGGAAATTTGCAACACCAATAAAGCATAGAGCGGGCCCCGGCTACCTCACTAACCAGACGAAACGCAGAAGTGCAACACTTCCACCTCGCGCCGCTCTTCTGCGAGGTCGTGGCGCTCACCAGGACGGGCCTGCCCATTCGTGCAACAGTGTTGCGTGGGCCCTACGCTGCCACTTTTGGTTGCGTGGCGCTACCACCTTTGGCACCGGATCGCTCCCGCCTGCCGGCCACCGTTTGCAACTCACGCGATCCACTTGTTGTGGTGCGTGGCGGCGTGTTGCGCCGGCTTGTACACCGTCTCGCTGAAGCAGGTGAGCAGGAGCCTGAGCAGCTCGGCGCGCGCCGCCTCGTGCTGGGCGTTCCGCGCGGGGCTGCGCGCGAAGCCGACCCCGCCCGCCCAGATGTACTCGCAGCTGTCCAGGGACGATAGCTCTTCGGCGCGCTCCTTGAGGGGACGGAGCGTACGGTGGCGTCATCGCCTTCCTGGACTTTTTTGGGGTACCGTACCCGAAGGGTGGAACGGGACCCCGTTACTGAGACTCCGCTGTCTGTCTGTAGCGACCCTATTACCGAGACTGCGCTGTCTGTCTGTCTGTCTGTCTGTAGGGACCCTATTACTGAGACTCCGCTGTCTGTATATCTGTCTGTAGCGACCCTATTACCAAGACTTTGCTGTCTGTCTGTCTGTCTGTAGGGAACCTATTACTGAAACTCCGCTGTCTCTCTGTCTATCTGTCTGTAGAGACCCTATAACTGAGACTCCGCTGTCTGTCTGTCTGGCCGTCTGTCACCAGGCTGTATCTCATGAACCGTGACAGTTGAAATTTTCACAGACGATGTATTTCTGTCGCCGCTATAACAACAAATACTAAAAAGCAGGATAAAGAAAATTTTCCCGTTTTTTTGTATTTTGCGTGAAACGGGTTGCGTAGTTGGGTCTAGAAAACTAGTCTTCCCTTCGAAAATGTTGCACCCTTACTGTAGAATAACGTTCCCCTTGTTGTATGATTTACATACCAAAAATTCACGTGGTCAAGGTCAACCACCCAGATCGGAAACAATTATCTGAGGCTCACACAGACAGTTGTCTCGTGTGGAAATCGAACCCACGACCACCGGCGCCGAAGCCAATGAAAACCGTGTGAGAGGTTGTAAAACCCAAGTGCTTTTACAATCTGTCCCACGTTATACGACCTTGAGAAGAATTATCTAGTGAAACGATAATTGAACCGATTGTCCCAGCGTCTAAACTAATATATGTAGCTTAGCTACTCTGAGAGCCAATTATATTAACACAACTAAGATTGCTAAACATTATAAATAACACAAATATTACTAACTAAACTCGTAACTAAACACAATTATTAATACAATACATAAATATCGCAGTTTTTCTGTTTCAATCGTGCGCCGTAGGCATAAATAATATAACATACTAACATAACGAACATCTAAAAAATAAAATATTAATATGAACACACGATAAAATTGTTCCATGTTATCGTTATGTTTTACATCTACATCCTGAATCGATGCCAGTATCTGGCTAACAGTTCGAGAATTTAATGTGAATCGGATTCAGCTGTTTCGGCATGGACAGATACTTTCGCATTTAGAAATATTATAGTGTGGCAATTGCATTCACTCCGGCAAATCAACAAACCAAAAACAAACCTCATTGCCTCTCAGCCCGGTGCACTAAAAAAACCCCCATCATAGGGCAAAATTTCACAAATTCATTTCATTCACATTCATTCATATTATTAGATTCACACCATATTGACTTCTTGATTTTACGCGAACATTATACATATTAAATTAAACTAGTATACGGATTATATCGCGTTTTTTTTTTGTTTTGAAATTGCCGACGTTTCGAATCCTTTCTAGCGTTCATGGTCACCAGACAGACTAAGTTGTTAGACGTGTTGATGTCCCCGGCTACAGTCAATTATTTCAAAACAAAATAAAAACCGCGATAAAATCCGGATACTAGTTTCATTTAATATGTAGGTTTTTTTTTATGTGAAAAGTTGCCAAGCGAGCAGACGGTTCACCTGATGTTAAGTGAATACCGCCGCCCATGGTCATCTGCCACACTCGAGGGTTCCAGATGCGTTGACAACCTTTTGAAAATTGGGCTACGGCCACCTCTCAACAAACGAAACGCGGAACGAACTTGCACTTTACGCCGGTCTTTTGTGAGGTCGTGGTACTTACACGGACGAGCCTGCCCATTCGTGCAACAGCCGAGCCTGCTACGTGGCCTTACCACCGTAGAAACAATCCGAATTTTCATCACACGAATTAATTACACGGAATAATCCGAATACTATAAAAGCATAAAGGTTTAGACCATAGTATGAGACTCTAGATTAACTAAATCAAGTGAATGTAATGTCCGAAGCAGCAAGATTAGATAAATTTTATCGGACGATCTATACTCACTGGGCCGGATCTTTTTGAGCTAGTCACTGTGAAGTCTGGACAGAACAAAAGATCCTGCAAGAAAATTTAAAATCATCCATTAATTTGTCATATTATCAGTACACAAAAACTTTAGACCGCAACATATTTCATTAATTCTTCGTTAATTCTACACTGCTCTGAGAATGGGTGTCACTTTCTTTATTAAGCAAGAAAGCTAAGTTTTACCTATATTTACATTGTACCTTGACTAGCAGCGAATTATTATTGACTATACTTATTTTGAATTTAATATATTATAATTTGATATAATTATAGCTAGTAATATTAATGTATTATTACTAGCTGTCTGCAACTGATAATATTTGCATGCTATTTGTAATGGCTGAACTTGGAGTTCGAAAGCTATAAAATATTATATTATCATCACCTTGTTAAATACCCAGTACAATGGCAAATAAAGATTATTATTATTATTATAACCCCATGAACGCAAATAAACATGGAAACATTATTGTCGCTCCAAAATTACATAACGAAAAACAATACCATGACGGCGTGGGGTTTATAAACCTTAACGCAAGGCGGTTTTAGGGATGTAGACTTAGTTGAACTAAAAACTAAGTTCATTTTGTTTGACAATAATTCATTGTATTATTGATTAGTATATATATATGCACATTATAACTGTCAGTAAGAGTACCAACTATTTATTAAAAATCATTTGTATGAACAGGCTTCCATGTTTTATTAGCGTTCACTGATGTATCCACATTTCAATACGGACTTCTTATATCTATGCGGATACCTTTTTTTTTACTTACTCGGATAGGCCTGCCTATTTGTATACCATCAGTCATAACATATTCTCACATACCTCACATTTAAATAAATGAATATAAAGCATTACATTCCGTTTTATAAATGAGAAGTTACAAAACTTTTTGTATTACAATTGCAAACATAGGGAGCTTAAAACGATAATGCAATGTGAAATATTTGTATGGAAGAATAAACTTACACAAATGGCGTTAATGAGGGACTGGGCCAGTGGTACGGATTCGTTCTCGGCTGCAGCAGGCAGTGATGACCAAAAAAAGCTGTGCCACTCCGGCTCCTCCAACATATATGGTAGTACTCTTGTCAGGAGTCTGGCGCAATTTAAAGCTGCAAATTTTTATTTATTACATAAATTCATTGAAGTCTAAACAAATCCTTTTTTTCTTTACTAGTCAATATTTACTATGATTTTATTGGACAATAGTTTATCTAGACACTTATAAAAACTGAAATACATATTCTTATAAAGAATAGACTTTTATATTAATGTGTTCTCCAGATTACTCCAGATAATGATTGCCAATATTGTTAAGAACCATATTAATTATTATTGTAACTTGCAATATTTATGTGAACATGATAGAATTTTTTAAAATGCACCATCAAATTTGTGAATGATGAAAGAAAATTTGGTAAATTTTTTATTAAGTTATTCACCATGTAAATTTTATCATATTGTTGATAATCTAATGTTTTCACAAAAACCATATAATATGTAATACTTATTGAGTTTAAATCTCACTACTATACATGTTTATCTTATCTATGACAATAATTTATACCATTAATTTTAAAAACAGCTGAACATGATTTATACATTAAGATTAAGTGATACAAAAGAAACTCAAAAAACGCAATGAGCGTGAAAAAACTATGAGTACATTACCAGTCTGTTGTTCTCGCAGGGTCCTACAGCTATTGTCTACTGTTTTCACCAACTTTTCAACAGCCTTGTATACAAGAGTAGCCAAGTTATTTGGAGACTCTTCACGTAATGCCCGTATTTCAGCTCCGGGTACCAAGGCGAATACATCTTGCACATTTGTAACACTCTCTGACCAGAATTGATCCCAAAAACTGTCGTCGGTCGCGTCGATAGGCTACAAATAAATATAAATTGATTAAATTTTCAAACAATGTAGTGGCACCGCAAGTACAAAGTGTTAAAACTATACCTGAGTTTTTGAAGTAAGCTGAACAACGGCCTTTCTAAAATTTAATTTTGTATCAGCGTTACCCATTTCGTATTGCTTAATGAATAAAAAAGATTAAATTCATTTCCAACATACGTACACACAAAACAAATTAAAATTGACAACTCAACTGTCAAGTTTATACAAATTTTTTGACAAGACAATGACAATCATAAATACATACTCGAAAGTTAATGTAAGATTTTAACTTTTGATTGTCGGTTAAATGAATTAAATTAATAAAAGAACGCCAAAATTATTTAATAAATGTAATCCTTTTTTTTTTGATGTAAATAGATCAAATTTAATAAAATATCATAAATAAAAAAACAAACAATTATATTGATATTTTGTTGTGGATATTGTGTGTATAGTGCCAGTGAATTAAACACAAGAAAAACGAAATAATATGAATGTTTCATCTATTCTATTAGTTCTGCATACAATGTTGGCACTGGCAATGCATTTGAAATTAATTAACATCTGTGAACGGTGTATAATTGTAAATCTGTGGTGCTGTGATACTTCTTGTTCTTGGTAGTGTCAGCGCGGATAAATTGCATTTTTCATTTGTCTATGAAACTATCGTATCGAAATGGCTGCTGCGAATCTTGTTCGTAGTGCTTTTGGTGGATTATTACGAAAATCTCTAAACCATAGAACTCCGGTGGTATGTAGGTTGTCTACCGTAGCCGCGGTACAAAAATTTCATATGGTAAAGACTATCGCTAAAATAAACTGTCCGACACAAAATGGGGTAAGGATCTTATCAATCCGTAATTTTAATTTTAACAAATATTTTTTCAAGCGTTCAAAATTTGTGTCAATTATGAAAATCGTTAAACTGTTCTACAAATTATTAAACAGGGGTTTGTTTCTTTTAAACTATGCAATATAACCTCAATTTCATTATTGCATAACTAATGTGTATATATCTGCTGAAATTGTTTAGGTTTATACACGTCTGTACTCCTCCGACACGCAGTCTAGGCCTTCGCCGCAAGAAATTGAAGATCGAGTGATGAAAACGGTGCACAAAGCTCTGAACTTACAAAATAATACAAAGGTACTGAGCAGTTTTTTTTTAATTTTGTTTCAGACCGAGAAACTTAGCTCTCGCAACTACAGCGGAGGTCCTCCACTCACTCTAGAGCTAATTAAAAGTAGAGTACTGCTTGTACTCCAGCTTTATGACAAAGTTGACCCTGAAAAGGTAGCTTTACTCTACCTTACCTTAAATAATAATTGAATAGGGCAGTTTTTACGTACATATTTTGACCATTTCATATTTGTAATCAATCAACTATGGTATTAGCAAAAGTTTGTAGCTCCAACTTCAGTAAAAGTACTTTCATAAAAATTAATAGGCCCAAAGAATATTAAATTTCTATAAGAATAAAATATTGCACAAATAAAAACAATACATCTCCTAATTTATTTATTGATTGATTAATTCTTATAGATTTTGCAAACTAAGTCAAACATTCATTGAACAAAGAATTCTTATTTTCAGTTAACTGTAGACACCCATTTCGTTAATGATTTGGGGCTGGATTCCCTGGATCTTGTTGAGTTAGTTATGGCTATGGAGGATGAATTTGGTTTTGAAATTCCTGATGATGATGCAGAGAGATTACTGAGACCAAAGGACATCATACAATATGTAGCAGACAAAGAAGACATTTATGAATAGATGAACAACAAAGTAGTATTAACAAATCTCAACAGTCTTAGATCAAATGTAGAATGATCTTTGCCTCAACAAAAGTGAATGATATAGACACATAATTTACTTAAAATTGTTCTAAGACAAATTGCGATTCAGTTTAGTGTCCAGTTTTTGTTTGTTTTTTATGTTATTTGAACTTAAATAACATCAAAATATCCTTCTGTGGTGATGTAAAAAGTGTACATTCTGTTTTTATTCATTATATGCTTGTTAGAATAGATCAATTGTTTTTCATTTGATCTTGCATTACATCATCGGCAATTAGAAAAAATAAACAGATACAAATGACAATACTCTTTGAACTTTTCTAAGATAAAGAATGTTTTTATTTTTAACAATTTTGTTTTCTCATCATAACATTAGTTTATTTTGTCAAAATAAATTGGATTGCAATTTTTGATAATATACAACATTACAGTGATGCACGTTTTATAAATTTTTTCAATGGTGTATAATATGTTAGGATTTTCTTCAAACATATTTTGAATAGTCAGACAGATGAATCATGTAGGTAATGTGTCTGTCAACCAAATCCTTGTTAAAAAATTGGTCATCAGTCATATTTCATGCAGCTAATGTACTTATAAATGGCAATCTTGGAGAAATTTTATCAGTCCTTAAGAAAAACAAAAATATAGCAAGAAAATATACAAATTATTCTTAATTGGATATATAACATCAAAATTGAATTAAAAGTGTAATTGAAATTAAAGTATATACCATACTTTCATTTGCCCTTAATTGATTAATAAATATTTAAAAAAAGCCATACTTCCTAATAATAAACAAAAACCATAATTCCTTTGTAGCTAAAAAGATATTTGATATTAAAGTAGCCTGCTTGATTTGATGATTAGAGTAGATAATGAGGACACCTATGAATTGAGAAATAAATAAACAAACAAGATTAATGAAAATTATGATCAATATTCATCATCATTTTAGCCTGTTGTGTCCACTGCTGAACATAGGCCTCCCCACTGACTGCCACGAAGTACGATCTTGAACCACCTGCATCCATCAACTGTCAAACAGGCTGAAATGATGATGATAAATATTCATTCTATGTGCGACATTTTCACTGATAATTATGGAAACGCAAATACTTAGGTATACATTTCAGGATTGATTTCAGTAGTTACCATAGGTGATGAAACCGTTTATTTAAACTGTGTATAATGCCCACAAATTTTACTGTTAGTATAGTACAGTTTAGACTTGAAAAGTCGTAAGTACGTAAGTCTAAAATATGACGTAGAAATTTCACAATCGGGCCGCGTGGTAGACTATGCCCTAATACCCACTATACAGGTTTGCCCAGTAGTGGAACTACGTATATAGACTACTATTAAAGACTGAAGACTGGTTGGTCGGCCAAAATAAAATAGTGAGGATAGCGTTAACAACTTTATGTATTAATTAGACTAATTCCTACTTATTAGGACAGAGTAACACCCTATACAAAGGATAACTGTGTTCTACCATATCACTTTTTTTTTTTTTTTTTTTTTTTTTTTTGGCTGGATGAGCCACTGTTGGCCTTAGGGGCCTTCACAGATCCGACGGACTTGAGGTGGCCGGGCGCTCGAGGCGCCTAGCCTGAACCTCGCGTATTTACTATTACGCGTTATGGTGACTAAGCTCGAGGGCTCCCGAAGGAACCTCGGCTCGGGCCGTCACGCTATTTAATTCACCGGTTTGGGAGGCCGCCAAGCTCTTAGGGCGCTTTGGCGGGCGCTCCATGGAGTGATCAGGCTCAAGGGTCCCCGAGAGGGGACCTCGGCTTGGGCTGTCACTCAGCACGCGTTTAGCATTCCGATTCGAGGGTGCCCGAGAGGGCCGGACCTCGGCTCGATCGGTAGCTATTATCTGACTGGGGGAATTCCTAGAGCTAACATTACTACCACTTCGGAGAGCGTTGGCGCTGGGAGAAGAAGTGGCGGAAGAAACTCCAGCAACGCTTCTATCATTGATAGGGGAAAACCTGCCAGGTACGTGGCGGAACCTAGTATATGTTTGCCGCACTCGCCGGCGAGTGCGGTGTGTGTTGGTGTGTTTCTTGAGTTTTTTGATCCTTTCGATGGCGATAGTCGTCTCATCGTCAGGGAAGTCGAGAACGTGACGCGGTCTTCGGTAATCGCGGCGGAAAATGTTTAGCGGCAAGGGCCTGTAGGTGACGGCACCTACGATAAGTGGGTTGGGATGCGCGGCGGCGGAATCGAAATATCGGCGCGACGCCAACTTCAGGAATTGCGCGATGGTGGGCAATTCTAGGTCGACATGTAGGTCGATATTGCGCATGAACCAGGGTGGCTCTGCGCAAGAATCGATTTTGGATCACCTGAAGCCGGTGTATTTGCTTCGGAGCAATGTGAGCGAAGACGGGACTCGCGTACGTCATGATAGGGCGAACTACTGCCTTATATAAGGTCACCTTGTTCCGAAGGGACATTTTTGACGTTTTATTGAGGAGCGGGTAGAGGCGACCGAGTACGAAGGCCGCCCGGTTCCTGACCTGGGTCACGTGCTGGGTGAATTTAAGCTGGGAGTCGAGGACGACGCCTAGATATTTGACTTTATTACCCATTGTACTGGGCTGTCCAAGAGTTTAACGGGGGGGGAGGAATGGGTATGTTCTTTTTGTGCGCGAAAAGGACTGCCGCGCTTTTGGCGGGATTGATTTCGATCCTCCATTGCCGAAACCAGTCACCGATGGTGATGGCCGCAGCTTGGAGGCGTCGATGGATCAATTCGGGTGCTCTGCCTGTGGTATAAATACAGGTGTCGTCGGCAAAAAGAGCAAGTTCTACATCTTTGACACGCGGCATGTCATTGGTGTAGAGAGTGAACAAGACTGGTCCCAACACCGACCCTTGGGGCACCCCGGCTCGAACGGGATGCGTAGTCGAACACACGCCCTCGACGCGATAGCGAAAGGTTCGATCACTTAGGAAGTCTACCCTATCACTGAAACATTATAAGCTTATATACAAAAATATAATGAGTCATCACAACTACATTACAAATCAATGCACTTATTAAATTACTAATACAGTTAATAAGATTGACCTATTAAATTATAAATTATTATTAAGTATGGTTTATTATATAATATTATACCAGATATGGTTCAATGACTTCAATGTTTATTAAGTATAACTGTTATTGCTCGTATATTAAGCAGTGTTGCCAGTGGATTGTAACACTACGTTTTTATGTTATAGAAAATCCGAAAAAATTAGCTTGTTCGTTTCAATTTTCGCGTCCGTGATATGTAGTAAAATAAAAACAGATAAATCTTCCTTAACCAATTGTGGATTTTGATTGTCGAATTTGGTATTTTTTGATTCAAAGTTATTGTGCCTGCCCACTTATTAAGTAGTTATCGGGTAATGTCCTTACTCTTCTGATAAGCATACAACAATGAAGCTAGCTTAGTTTAAAGTTTGACCTTTAATCATTTATTCCGAGTACGAGGAAAACTTGGGAGATGAATCATAAATATGTTACAAGAGTGTTTTCGTATTTCTGTACCATCTCGTACAAATAATTTGTAAATGTTATACCTAGGTACAGAATTCATTTCAGTTTTTATGACGACACCATCATCAAAATTGTCATATGAGGTCGTTGACATCATATGTTACGAGCACAAGTGGTCGAAACATAATTTTACGTTGCGTTGTCTAATTTTACCACGACGATCATAAATAATGTTTTATTGTTTTGAATTAGGAGGTACCTAAATGAATAAGCCGTTTACCTGATATTTATTGATTACCGCCGCCCATGGACATCAAAAACAACAACACCTGAGGTTTCGAATGCTTAGGCAGCTTTTTCAAAAAGTGAGACCCGTTTATCTCACTCACCAAACATTAAGCGAAAGTATAATTTCTTTTCACGCCGGTTTTCTATGTTACATTCTTGGACGAGCCTGCCTATTCTCATAACAGCAGAAGCAACTGCTTGGCCCGGCATCACTAAATATTTTTTGATATCATTTTCTCCCTCGGTTGTTACTCGGTAAAGCGAAATGACCTCGACACATGGTGTTTCTTGATTGGCAGATGGCTAGACATTAACACGTTCATTACCACTACGATTTTCATGATGTCTTCTCAGATGCCGCCTACATTTTCCGGTGGACTCACCAGGTGAGTCGCCGGCACTGCTATATAAATTGAATCGACTCGCCACGCGAGTTCACTGGCACTACTTATGGTAAATTCTATGTTTTGTTATTTTTGTGGCCGTCACAGTGTACAACGCAATTAAAAAGTGTTTTAGGACTTGTCTTTTTTCTTTAAAAAGTGTTTTAGCTTGTAAAAATGGCAAAAAACTCTTCGGATAAAAAAAAAGGTAAGTGTGTTTCGTAATTTAAGCAGTGGTTGTCAATCTTTTTAACTGTGGTTACTGTTAAGGTTATATTTTGAATTTTGTAATATGTACTTGTAAATAGACAATTTTACCCTGAAATACGGGCTCTCAGTTTTAAGAATATTGTATCAGATTAAAATATATAATTTTTATTGCGAATTTAATTGATAACAATTAAAAAAAATAGTTTTTGAAAACGTTTAAAATCTGTCGAATTAAAATTAAATGATAACTTATTAATATGCAATAATTATAGTGTCTTTAAATGAAACAACATTTTTATTACGTTCGTTTGTTAAGAAGTGCCTGATATTTTTTTAGCGCGGTTTGTGGCAGAAACGGAGCCTTACGACGACGATTTAACTCAGATGGAGGAGGAGAGACCTACAAAGCGACCATGCATAGAAGGTAACGTGTTTGTTTTGTTATTGATTATTTTCATTTTACTTATCTTAACAACGTTTTACCAGGTGGTAGGCCTTTTATGCTAGGTACGACTACCTGTGGTGGACACCAGCAGTGCCAGATATTCAGCCGCCAAATAGTAATGCTCTGTTCCTGTTTGAATGGCACTGTAGCTAGTGAAATAACTGGGCACATGAGACTCAAGAACTGACTTCTCACATTGATGAGCGCAGTGCAGTGCATCCAATGACTGTAAATCAAAGCAATGGGTAGCACTGCAACTGTTATGAGCTGGCATGACGCTTACCATCGTGTGAATGTCCAGCACGTCTCATCACTTGTTTACATAAAAAACATGTAATATTTAAAAGCTGCTTTATTCCTATTTTTATTTTATTTTAGGAAATCTCCAAAATTACACTGAAGACAACTCGATGAAGGTTCTGTTTGAAAATGATTCTCAAGACTGGGATGACGACAATAATAACTATCAAACATGTGACATTTCAACAAATACGAAAAACTTAAATCTTACTGAAAGCAGCACTCAAACTAATACTACAGGTGATAATTCTAAGTATATAGAAATGGCCAACGAAAGCTTTGGCATTTTTATTGGACGTGAACTTGCCAATGTGCCAATGTTTAAAAGGCGCTTTGTTATGTATCAGATTATTAGACTGATTGAAAACAATTCATAAATTAATAATTAAGGTCTCTGATAATTGGGTTGAAAGTTATGTAATGATAGAAACGCAAAAGAATCTATGAATGATTATTAATAAATACTATCAATATATTGATTAGTTTTACTTATTAATTTAATCCACAAGACTGAGTCTAAATGCTGCTATGTTAATGAATAATAATTTGTGATATTGTGTTTGTTAAGTGGTGGAAATTAGTTAAGTAAATAAAACATTATGTAAATCAACTTTTATTTTTATAACACAAAACAATTTAAATCAACATTTTTAGGCAACACAAAAATTTTTAGTACGATCTTAAAGGCTTTTACTAGTAAGTGATGCTAGTGGATGGTATAAATGCTCTTAATATTTATGGTGCGGTCTAAAACACTCAATACACAATCCTGGCTGACCTGGGCAATCTTCGCATGCGAATGCAGTTTGAACCCTTTTTTTTAATGTGCGCCAACATTGATTACAACGCCTTCTCTTTGTTTTGCCGTGGGTATCTTTTGGTAGTTTCATAATACAATGAATTTTATTCATTAAAGGCCTTTGTAATGTGGGAGGCAAATGAGGTTCTATTATTGACTTAATTACACTTAAGCGGAAATCATACAATGTTAATTTTTTTGAATTGTATTTGTTATATAATAAAAAGGAGTTGACCAATAGAATTTGCATAACATGTATGATTACCTTTTTATACCATCGCAACGATTTGTGCTCGCATGAATAATAAGACAACATTTGGTCATGTCGATCGATTGCTTTCATACATTTATTGTATTTAATAACCATTTGTGGCTTTAATTTCAAAGTACCCCGTCGATTTCGCGTGAGTTCTAAATCCCCATTATATTTACTTGATATAGCCCTTATTTCTCTTTGGTCTATCCATTTTAATACACAAACATTATTCTTGTGAACAATGCATAGTTCTCCTTTTTTTAATTTCGCGGATTCAATTTCTTTTGGATTATTTTTTTCTCTTCTGACGAAGCGTACCTGTGCAAAAGGTTTTATTAGAAAATAATTTTTCAACTAAACTGACGCTTGTATAATAATTGTCTACGAACAAATGATGTCCTACATTAATAAAATCATGAAGCAAGTGGTCAACTACTTTTTGCACGTGATTTTTGCCGCCTACGAGAGCATCAGATGCACCGCCGTATAAATGTAGTTTCATAATAACCCCGAGCTGGTCAGCCAGTGCGTAGAATTTTAGGCCGTATTTATGGCGCTTTCCCTTCATATATTGTCTAAATGACAATCGTCCCCGCCATAACATCATTGATTCGTCAATGGTAATTTTTTTTGTTGGATAATATAAAGAAAATATTTTTTCATTAAAGTAATCGATTATATTTTTAACTTTATCATAACTGCACGTCACTTGTCCTACATACACACATAACATTCTCAAAATTAAAATAAATCGATTCCGTGACATTGCCCTTCCAAATATAGGTTGATCAAAATACGCATCGTTTTTCCAGTAGTCATTCAAGCGATTTATCTTTATAAATCCCATATGAAATATGAGACCGAAAAACAATTTCATTTCTTGACTGGTTACAGGCTTCCAAGATTTTTTTCTGCTTTTTGTGGCCGCGGTAGATTTTTTTTCTATTTCTCCATATTCATTGGAGCAGTCTTTAAGTAATTCCAGCAGATTAGAAGAACACAATGCGTCGAAATAATTAATAGGCTCATCAACAACATCTTCTTTCAGTCCGGGGGTCTTCAGGAATTGGAATTCGGTTATATTAGATGTCGGGTTTCCGGGAAACCATGCTTCACCAGGCGTAACATAGTCTTCTTGAGCATTTTCATGTGCATTTTCGAAAAATTCGGGATCAGAGTCACCATCATTATCTGTCTCCAATTCATCCAATACATTTTCTGACAATATCCCCAATAATTCAGAATCCGTGATTGGATATTGAGGTGAATGGATAAGTAAATTTGTTTCTTCTCTGTTTGGTTCTTCGATAAACGAATCCATAACTGCGAGTGTCTCCTCGATGTGGAGGGTATTCCAAGCAGGATCGTCCCAGGAATGAGAAGTTCCAGGTACTGGGTTGTCGTAAGAATCCATAACCTTGGAACAAAACATTAATTTGTACTACTTTAATAAACTTTTTTAACATTATGAAACAAACAAATCAATGAATCTCTCTGGCTTATACAGGTTAGCCGGAAGATTGACGTCCAAAGAAAAAAATTAGGTCCCCCGTTTCACGCGGTCTTGAATCACCCCATGTAAGTTTTGCACAGTTTTAAGGCCTACTTAGGAATCATGAAATGACGTTAAATCAAGGAAAGATTTAGATAGAGTTACACTCTGATAAAGTAGACTTTCCATTTAATAAATAAACCAAAATGGAGAGTACTCACCGATTTTCAAAATTCCAGCTGTGGCAACTTAAGGTAGACACGAGAACACTCAAAGTCCAGTAAACGTTTGCCAAAGTAGTTCAAACAGTATCTAACAGGTCCGGTAATCGTAAGCAAAGGTATAGTCGAAACAGCACTCAAACAAGTCCAGTAATCGCAAGCCAAGGTAATCAAAACACGGGAGTCCAGTAAATGTAAGCCAGGTCACTAAAGTAGAGAACAGATAAACGCATGCGATGACGAAAGGGTCGTACAGAGCACTGAAATTGAATATTTAGTTGCAAGTGCATTCTTGGAGTGCGATTTAACATTAGCCAATGAGAGCTTCGCAAAAAACAATGTTATCAGTGCTTTTGTTCTTCAAAAACAGCGGCGCGCTGTTGTTTTTTTGCCAGCAGCTTTATCAATGCCGACCCTTTATAAAAAAACATTTTCAACCCTTTGCAAAGCCACAAGATTTATGTGATCTCAAATATTATGATAACTCTGTATTTCTTAAGCTTGTTTTTTATTCTAATGAAACTAAGATGGAATCTCTATAACTCGAACCTCGTTAAGTCGAAAAGAATTGCCATTCCCTTCCACTGAACCCCTAGATACGCGATATCTTAAATTATTAAGACTATATAACTTGAACAAAATGTTATTTCCCTACGAAGTATTTATATATTATATATTCTTACTTGGCTTAATAACAGGGTAAAAAATTAAATCTATCTTAAAATTACAATTAAATTAAAAACTATATTATTACTTATATAAAACATTGTGTATAAAAAATCTATTTAACTAAATTTATAAGGAAAGGAAAAATAAAGGAAAATAAACTAGATATAAAAGGCAGCATCCAAATTGCTGTCGCCGGGCCGTATAAGGCTGGCAACGAAGTATTGATAGTACATATTTATGTAATACTCTATAACTCGAATTTCTAAAAGGAGACTCCGTAAGTCGTAGTTAGTACAATATAATGACGTCTTACTTGGAATTCCCCGAAATAATAGCAATAAAATCCAAAATGAATGTTCGGGTTCGGGGCTTCTAATCTATTGTTTTTGTCTTATACACGTGCAATGAATGAAAACAATCATAAAACTTTATAAGTAACACAGCTGTGTTATGTTTGTTCCTTGTCGACACGATTACTTTTAACGGAGCTTGTCCGTCAGTATTAATTTTTAAGTCGAAGTTTCAGCGCATTTAAATCATATGTATCTCGAAGTTTTTGGTAAGTCGAAAACTCGTTCGAAATTGTTAGCATTTCCCTTAACATTCGAGTTATTAAGATTCCACTGTAGTTTGTGGTATATTGGTTCCATATCACAAGTATGTAGGTAGTCCTTGCTACTATGTTGACGTCGCGACATATTTACTTTAAAAGGTTGAGGATCTATGGCAGCGAACTCGCCTAGCGAGTTCAAGGCATTGCAGAATAGTTTTTTTCCATTCAAATATAAACGGGGTCTCCGCACCCGGCCCACCTCGTAAATCTTTAGTTTAGCATATATTTAGTCTAAACTATAATTTTGAGCAGAAAATACGGATGCATTTTCGAAATATTGGTGAAAAACACTGAACTCGCCAGGCGAGTCGTCGGCACTGGAATAAAATTTACGTGAACTCGCCGGGCGAGTCGGTGGCACTGAACGTGTTAAAGCAGAGATTGAACTATGGACCGGACGCCATGAGAAAGATGGTTTTGTAGCTTATGTTCAGAAAACGAAATATATGCTTTGTCCTAAGAATAATGGTTGATGTAACATTGTCATCATGTGATCTTTGATTCCCAAAATTTCTCTTATAATACCATGAGGACACGCGTACGAGTGAAAAGCAGTGGAACGTACCCTGATCCGACTAGTCGCCAATGATAAAATGTTTATATACCAATTGTTTGCGATCACATCACGTTGACAGATTGCATGAGATTGTATTCCACACTCATCATCAGATCTTATACTCTTTCAGTGCCAGATTCTGGAGGTGACTCCGTGGCGCAGTCGTCAAGGTATTGGCTTCGGCGTCGGGGGTCGTGGGTTCGATTCCCACACGGGACAACTATTTTTGTGACCCACAGATAGTTTTTCGCATCTGGGTGTTTGTCCACGTGAAATTTATGTATGTAAAACGTCCTTGCAACACAGGATAATGTTATCCTAAAGTGAGGGCAATGTTTAAAAAAAAAAAATATTTCTCATCCCCGTATTAAACTTATTTGCTCATCTTACTTTGTTTGCCACGCACTTTTCGTGGTTTCACTGCGGTCGCGTTAACAAAATATCTGTAGTATAAAATATCATCTTTAAGAAGTCTTAAATGTCTTCTGGAGTTGCAACATTATTTTGTTAATTTTATTTACTTGCTGCAAATTCACTGAAACAGAAAACTACAAGAATCAGATTAGTAAAAGTTGAAGCAGGCATGTTACCTGTCACTGGACCAAATGGAGTATGTAGTTTTTGCTATACCGCAGTATATTTTAGATCATGGATACGCAATAAGTAATCATCAAAAATTTAATTCAGAATATTGTTTTAATTTTCTTTTACAACTTTTACTGACGAAACAGATGGACTAACAACTTTCATCCATTTGTAGGGAAATTCATACATTCAAGGCATACAAAAAAGTCAACTATTTACACTTGGTTCGCGCAACAAAACGTCCGGATACACTTCCACAGTAATGTTCTAACAAAAACATTTAAAATATTTTACAGAGACCTATATACATTGTCACGAGATGACAACCAAGACACTTTATGCTAAATTTATAAATACTGTTCTTCAGATATTCACTTGTAAAAAAAACTTGTCAGTTCACAAGACAAAAGATTCAGTTATCAAAAATTTACAAAATAAATTATAGTACATGTAAATAAATTACAGTAATATCTTTAAGCATTAATATTTCTAAAGGGGGGAAGGAAATGTTTCTACTTTGATTTACATGTCTAGAGTTTCACAACAGCCACAGAGAAACTACAATTAATCATCCTTTTGGATGTCATTGAATCTAAGCAATTTTAATAAATTATTTTACAAAACGACAACTTCTTCGCTCTTTACACAACAATGGTAATAAACAATAATAACGAAAAGTTCAATTAATTTAAATCAAACAGAAAAAAGATCCTCATCCGGTGGTTCACAAGTTCACTGTCCGCTATCTATAAAGGTTAGTTCTAGTTCTGCCAGCCGAGCGTAACCGTCTAGCACAGTGCGGATCCATCCTGGACACCCTGACTATTGGCTGCAACCAATCGGAAATCGCCAACGGCGTTGGTTTCTTCTTAACACTCTTATCCTTGTCTTCACTCTCGGAGGCTGACGAACGCGAGGTCCGTTTGGAGTCTTTGTCATCGGCCCTTTGTGCCTTTGGCTTAACTTTATCTTGCACCACCAACTTTAAATCCAGCTGGACTGGCTTGTCCTCAGGCGGCTGCGACGCTTTCTTATCGTGACAAGGGATTTCGATCTCCATTTTCTCACATGGATTTTCTAAAATAATTGTCTTTTCCTCGAAATCTTTAGCGTGTTCACTCTCTTCAGCGCCGCTCTCAGACTTTGTCTTATTTTCTATTACCGTGTTGTCCTTCTCAGACTCTGACATATTGGCGTCTTCCTCAATGATTGTGTCTTGTGTGCTTTCATCATCAGCCGGCTCCGCGGAAGACCTGCCTAGGCTTTCAGCCTTATCGTCGACCTCCATGCTATTGTTCCGCGAATCCTTCTTTGCTTGTTTCCGTTTACTTGGCCACCCTGTCTTGTTCTTTTTCTTGAACTTGCCCTTCTTCGTTCTCCCCGGGACGGTGGCGCTCTGCTTTATTTCGTTCCTAATGATATCACAATTCTCACACTCGGAGACTAAACTGGAAACATCTGGAATGTTTGTGGACGTGGTTACTGTCGCGTGCCCCTCCATAACTTCCTCAGAGACGTCGTAGTCGGTCACGTCCTCGAATACCTCTGAGAGAAACTGCTGCAGCCTTTCGGAAGCTTCTTGGGTTTCTGAGAGCACTGGCTCAATTTTCGTATTGCTCTGGGCGTCACTTATCGTATCCTCCGAAGCCGTTGACTTCGCGTCGTCTGCGTGCTTTCGTCTGTGCAACAAACCGGCCGAACCGAGTATTGCTAACGTAGATGCATGTTCTCTCGGCGACTTTCTCGGGTGCTCCAACGCCATAACGGCCAATGTGCGTTTTCTAATCTTACGTTTCTTCATGCCCCTTGTTCCATACGAGCGCGAAGGTCCAGGCTTCTCCTCCCGCTTAGCGAGGTCGCTGAGCGGACAGCAATTTGGTTTTAATGGGGGTAACTGTCCAATTTCGTATGGTAACTTTGGAGATTTCGAGTATAAAGCTGTAAAAATAAAAGAAGTGATTAAGGAATAGAAACAGCCCAAACTAAATTTTAATTTTTTAAACAACAAATACGTACCGAAATATTGTGGCACATTCCTTATCAATACTTTATCTTGGTCTTGACGTTTGAACGTCTCGAACCAAGGCTCGCTATGGGGCACCGATTCAAAAGCGAATTCTAGATTTTCCACTGCTGGAGTATACTTCAGTTTTCCGTTTTCCCACTTCATGCACTTCTCTGAAAGCTCTTCTTTTAACGGGCTCACCTCGGCTTCAAGCCCTGCGGGTTGTTGGATTGGTGGTGAAGCCAGTGGTGCTGTTTGCTCTGACTCGGGGGGTTTTGGTGGAGGATCCACGGTAGGTGTTTTGTACTGCAGCCGCCTACCGCGCTTGGTACCGACGGAGCCGCGTTTTTTTCGCTTCTTGTTTTCTTCGGGCCAACTGTCCTCTTCAGAGGACTCCTCTTTCAAAGCCACCGGCCTAGCTAGCCTCTGGCGGTCGATCGTTGGCGGAGGTTGCGGCGGTGTTTTCTTCTTCAATCTAGATGGCTCCTTCTCTACGGCGTCATCATCATCGTCCCCGTCGTTATCGTTCTCCGACGATGACGAGCTCGTCGAACTTGCGCGTTTAGGAAACATGAACTGTTCCGCTTCGTCGCTCAGTACCGACAGCTCGGAGCGTCGCACCTTTCTAAACTTGACGACTAAAGGCTTCGTGCCGTTACAGGCACCGGGGGAGTCCTTCCTCTTCGGAACAAAGCCACCGCTCGAGCGGAGCTTCGTGCTGACTCCGACCACTTTGTAATACTGGCGGTCTTCTGAAGTCTGCGACTCGCTGGACTTCTTACTGCATCGAGTGTTGTGCTTCCTCTCGTCGTCCAGCACGCCGTTGAATCGCTTCGGGCTTCGATTGCCATTGACGGTGGTCTCCGGGGATTGGGAGCGTTTCGACCGCTTGCTCTTCGGTTCCACATCGCCATTGCACAGTTTCCTTAGGGATCTACGCTCGCCGTTGACAGGCGTCGCTTTGTCCAGGAATGTGGAAACGTCCGCCCCGGAGCTTATTAAGGAGTCCAGGGCGATAAAGTTCGTGTGGTCTCTAACGAAGGCGAGATGGTGAGGAGACCGTCGGTGCAATGCCGCATCAACGTAATCCGTGTGACACATCTCACAGTAGCCACCCTTTTGTTCTTTTTCCTCTTTATCCTTTATTCGAGGGCGACTCTTTCTTGTCATTCTGAAAAAAATTAAAGCATTGAAAGAGGATTGCACTAGAACAAAGCAATAAATATAGTTCAATCACTTTTGCACTTACTTCTGACCTGCAGTGTTCTTAATAGTATTAGTGAGATTTTCAAGTGATTCTTTCTTCTCCTTTTTCTCTTTTGGTGGATCAGGTTCTAATGATATTTGAGGCCATTCATCAAACTCCTTGTACACCGGCCTGCACTGTCTGAAACATAACAGGACAAGGTGTGAATATGTGCCCTGGCAAGGGAAGTACAATGCATATACTGTACAATCCAATATTGTGATCCATACTTGTCCAAAAATTCAATCTTGATAAAATGTTTACTGAAGAGCCTGACATGCGTTTTACGCGGTGCCGTGAAGAATGTGTCATATAGCTTATCCAATAGACTTATAGCCTGAAAGTTTAATAAATATGCTGTAAAAATATATAAATAATATGCAAAATAAAAAGAAGGAAAACAGTTAAAGATAGAGATGTTAGAAGAATTATTAATAAGAAATAGCTAGTAATGCCTAAAAAATACAGACATTTACAGTAAGAGAAAAACATGCATTAATAAAATTATTTACCACATTTAAAAATAAAATCATATGTATATCAATATATACATATAATAAGCAAATTGATTACATGCAGGGCCAGTAAGTATATCATAATTAAAAATCAATCACAATTATTTATGAAGAGAACATTATTAGATTGTTAAACAATTACAGACTACAAACATTAAGAAGCAGATTAGGTTTAACATTGTCCCAATGTTATTTCTTAATTTAATACCAAGAAACTTTGAGGTACCCAGACGGTGAGAATTTAGAAGCAGAAAATCTACCAGTAACTCAAATAGGGGTTCTTTTGTGCGGTGTACCTTCTGAACGGTGAGGTGCACGTAGGCGTGTCGCTGGGGCGGCGCTGGCTGGGGCTCCGGCCGCAGCCTCTCCAGCATGGCATCGGCGCGCGCGCGCACTTCACGCCGCGCGCATCGCGCTCCGCCCCCGCTCGCGCCGCCCGCCCCGCCGAGCGCCGCACGGGACCCGACCACGTGGGTCACCCGCGGCGTCAGGAACACCTCCTCTTGCTGAAGACAATGTCACATATACAGTAACAATGGTTAAGTTTTACGTTAGAATATCACGGTAGTCATTGTTAATTTTACTTAGAGCTTGTTAAATGGTTAAATTTTAAGTTAAAAAAACAATAATTATGAAACTAAATAGATGATAAAATGAATAAAAATATTACTGTATTACTAAATAAAGAAAGCAAGGTTTCCTCACAATGTTTTCCTCCACTGATGATTATGAGGTAAGTAAACACTAAAAATTGCAATTAACAATTTCATTGGTTCTGTCATGGGGGCTAGATCTCGAATTGTTCAAATATATTGAATTAAAAGCAAGTGCCGGGCATTCATTTACCATAAATAATTTATTAAATGGTTCTGACTGAAGTGAACCATTAAATGCCATAGATCATTTTGAAATTTAACATAAAATCATTGAACTGCATTAAAACTTTGCCAACTAAAGGTGTGAAGAATTACTAGTTGTAAAAATAATCACAACACTCAAAGTAAGTACCTTTATTTGATCGGTAAATGTGCTTAGACATGTTGAAAAAAGGATCACATTAATGGTGTTCGTACAGAAGCTAAGCTACCAGAGGTCAAATCTGAATATCTTTTTAATTTAATTTAAATTTTATCAGAACGAGAAGGAACATACATAAGAGAAAATTCTGATATGAATATATACAACATCCAAACTTCCATTATGAATTGCATATGATCATTTAAGTCCAAATAAAGCTACACATTCAATCTATCCTTTAAATTAAAGTAACTAAATTGGTTTAGAACATTTTATGAACCAGCAAGGAAACTAAACATTGAAATACCAATAATTACATAAATTTGCAGTATTGTTTTGATATTAGTTGACTACCCTCAATTTTTTTTATTATTTTGAAAAAATAAAAATGCAGCTTGTGCAATTTATTTTCAAAATATAATACTAGAAAATGTCTAAAAAACAAGATGTTATAAAATTGAACCGATTAACTTAACTCTTAATTTCCATGCAAAACAGTTAACAATGTTGCCAGTTATGAACATTAAAATTAACAAATGAGAATTTATAAATGCTTAAGGTAACTCTAATAAGATTTGTCATATCACAAATGTTTTTTCTTTGAATTGGAAGCATAATGTACATATCAGCAAAAACGTACGTGTCAACCTAAAACGTAAAATCCAGGTTGCAACTCTCGTGATTTTATTGAGAATGCTGACGAAGAAGAAACATGGGACATAATAAACATTGACTATATCACATAGCCAGCACTATACTCGGAAATAATTTATTGTTAGGCGCATGTTAGTGAACGCGGGATTATCGACGCGGTACACTCGTGGGGAGATTTCCTTGAAATACAGTCCGCATTACCGACGCCGGCGGCCCAAAGCAACGCGCTCACGGAGCGCGCCAACCGTCCCGCGCAAAAAAAATAACACATCGAAGCACCTACGTACCAATCTAACCCTTAACCTTATAAACTTAAGAAACATAACTCCTTGACAATCGCAAAGCCATATCAACTGTCAAAAATTAAGTATACACACGCGTAAGCCAAAGAAAACTACATTTCAAACGACTTTTAAATGGATATAGTGCAACGCATCGCGATCGGACGCGACGCGCGGCCTCGGCCCGCTGCATTTTGCGTTGCGGCGACGACTCTAACGCGAGCATACAAAAGATGACCTAAAATCGAACACGGACTACGCGCCTAACTGGCCACTTATTGAACTCAGTTTGAAACTGTTTTTGAAACATTTATGACACGACCATTATGTCAATTTGAACATGTGGACAACGAATGGCGTATATACTTACACAAAAGCCGTTCGCGAGGCCCCCGCGCGCCGCTTATCACAAAAATAAGTAACTATATACTAGTCACTGAGACGGGCACTTCGTCACTGTTGAATTTACCTTATATTGTAATTTACAACAAATAACTTTATATCGCTAGAAGTGTAATCCACTCGTAAATATTTTAATTGGTGGTAATAGTACTTTTCAATGTATTTTATCCACATTTGCTATAAAAATTCGTGAAAGCAACAACAAACACAAATCTGTCACACAAGATGGAGATATTTGCTTAGTTTTGGCATTGGCCACCAGAGGCGCCTGTTATTCAATAGAGGGGGGGAAAAATTTCATTGGTTGGTCAGACAAAACCGTTCCGTTTTGTAAATTGTTTTGTTCGATTTGAATTTACAATCATTAAAAATATTTTTTCTTATACGATATTGACTTTAACAGCCATTTTTACATAATTGAAAAAACGTACATAATAACTATTTAATTTAGAAAACATTAATTTCAAGATTTAAAGTTACATATCTAATCTAACACTGCTCTTAAATGGAACGCAAATAATGTGACTAAATAAAGGACAATCCAGTATAAGGTAAACGTTAATAATTTAAAGACTTGTTAAATTAAACGTATTACTTTAAAGTAACCAATAAATTAACAACAAAGTGTACCATTTTTCAACCCAAAATAACACTTGTTTTATATCCTAAGAACTTATTTACTTACCAAACCCATGTCTTGTAACCGTCTTGATATGGATCTAGAGAGCCCTGGTTCTTGAATGTCCAAATAGAAGCAGAAATTTTTTCGAACTGTTAACAATAGAAAGATTAATATTAGGCTTATAAAAAGTGTATATTTAAATACTGGCAAAATAAGTCACACCTTTATTATATTTCTCCTGAAGGTTTAAAGTCGACACCATGGTTGAATAAAAAGTATTATTCACCAGTAAGATAAGATGTCACTAAACACTTAGAAATTTGTTTCATATTCGGTACATTTAAAGTTTATAGGGCACCCGTTTGTGTAACTTTCATTACGTGATTATGCAATGATTGAGGACAATTTTTTTGAAAATCTGCATTCTTTTGCTTACTATTTAACGTTTCGACCCTCGTATACTAATGTCACTGACAGCTGAGATCAATAGACTATTCTAAACACGTCAATGATCTATGGTTAAAATCGATGCAGCAATCGATAGTTTCTTTTCTTAATTATATCGGGAAAAGTTATTTCGAAATAGTTTCATACTATACATTTTCTTGTTTCATATAAAGGCCATATACTATATAGTATGGTATAGAAATACAATAATATAGCGTATTTTTTTTTACAAAAAATGTACGTTGTTTTACGTTCTTCGTAATATAATCATTGAGAATATAATTCACTGAAAATGATAATTTTCAATTTTTCTTCATTAACTTGCAAACTGCGTATCGGCCTACCTAATGTTTCACATCGCAAACTAGTAGGTAAATAAATTCAATGGTCTACTCTATCCATTTCGATAATCCTTAAATGCTAGCGGACGGCCTGTAGGCATTGGATACGTCGGTACATGGCAGTTATATACGTACGTACTCTATCGATTACTCATGTCCGTTATGTACTAGCATGTACTCTGGACGTCATTCGTGTACCTAGATAGGTAGGCAACGCTCGACCCGTTTATTTTGTAACTCGTACGATTTAGGTCACATTCTGAATGCAGTTTCATTATGAACATTGTGTTTGCTTTTTTAAGCGAATTTAATGGACATTCACCTTTTAAAGCTATCACGTTGTTTATTAAAGAGATAATGGATTTCATAAAAAAATTTAATTAACGTATTCTTATCAAAACGTTACACAAATTAATTTAGGTTAACAGTAATATTCATATTATTGAATAATAAATATAAAGAATTTATTTATTACGGTGTTCAAGTGGTAGTTCAAGTAGTTCAATAAATAATCGGGACACAGGCTGGCCTACATAATAATTGAGAATGTATCGTTTAGATGTATGTTTTTCTTTACAATTAATTTTAATATAAACGTATCTATTAATTTTCACTAAAACACGTCTAATATCAAAATATTGCTGACAAATAAATTACTGTGTTTATATAATAAGTAGGTATTTTCCTAAAGTTATTGATTTAATGCTAAATAATAAACAAGAGGCTATGTTTGGAAATGAGATAATAGTTGTAAACTCAAACGCTTTAGAGATGTTATACACCTTTAAGTTGAACGCGTTATTGATAGATGGCGTGAATGAAATGTACGTGATCATGGGAAATGGAAACATTCAGACATTTTAGATAATATTAAAACATTTGGGGAAAATGAATAACTAAAAATGGTTGTATAAATTATCAATCTTATACAATAATCCAATAATAATCCCCATGAAATTATGTTGTTGATTATAACAAGATCTCATTCAAATAATTATCCCTAACCTAAAGCGAATTATACAGTAAGTAATTCATATTGTTTTTATAATTCATATTAGAGAGGCTGAAAACCAGCGCTGCTCCGAACTACTGTCCCGATCAGCACAAGCTGAGCCACCGCCTTTTACCTTTATTCTATTGTATACTTTAACTTTAAGAATGCATGTTTAGTTACAAGTTATAAGGAAGGCAATAAAGTGATTTTTATTTATTTATTTAAGTACTATAATGTATAATGTAATATTCTCGTTTAGAAGAGAAAAGTATATATCAACTAGTAAAATTTCAATTGATATATTTAGTTTATTTTGCGATGTTAAAATTTACACATAAATTATGGAAAGTTTGGTGTAAATTTGAAATACTTACTACTAAAATTTTCATGAATAGCTACTGTTGAACACAAAACATCATAGAAAAAAGCTTCCCATTTAATTTCAAAGATATGAATATAATTAAAAAGTCCCACAGACTGATGGCTGACTGATGGTGGCTTTATACCATTGTGCTTGGCTATTTAATAAAAAAAAACCGTTTTGTTTGTAATTCTCAACGTTTCAAAAACTCCACACTTTAAAATATTTTATAGCATTCATTATCATGGAACAGCTTGATTAACCCTTCGTATTTGTTGATTGATTACTGTATAGTAAAAATTTCGTAAACATGGAACATACTGTAAGATCGAACTGGCCAGATGCAATAAAAAAGTATGTGCGTACTTATTGCACGTCAGAAGAAAAACTTCTTCGTAACAATATTAAAATAACTAAGAATTTTTCTATGCCCGTATAAGCTTGTGAAAAAGACATTAAAAAAATAAAAACAATCTAAGAAAACATTAATAAAAGAAAGACATTAAAATAAATGTCAAAAAGTTGTTATTGGTTGGCATGGTAATACCGTGAAGTTGGTCGCTTTGCAACCACGTCGCTTTTTGGATGTCACTGTGAGTGTGCGCGCGCATCGTAAAAATTTTTCTACATGTTTGTTCCCCAGTGTTTCTAGGTAAGCTGCGCATACTGGCACTCTCTATGTCAGTGCAGTTTAGCAGAGGTTACTCTGAAACACTTGTTTTTTTTTTTTATTTCAAAATCTTAACGTCACCATACAACTTGCCCAGACTTGTTATATACACACTTGATATATCACGTCCCTTTTAACACTTAATGATCATGTTGACAAAAAAAATTACTCATATTTTTTCTTATTTGAAAAGTTTCCAATCGAGCAGACGGTTCACCTGATGTTAAGTGAATACCGCCGCCCATGGACATCTGCTACACCCGAGGTTTCCAGATGCGTTGACAACCTTATGAAAATTGGGCTCCGGCCACCTCACTCACCAGAAAAGAAACGCCAAAGTATTATACTTCCACTTTACGCCGGTCTTCTGTGAGGTCGTGGTACTTACCCGGATGAGCCAGCCCATTTGTGAAACAGTCGAGGCTGCTGCGTCGCCCTACCACCGTATAATGGAAATGTATTCTTTAGCCATTACTGTGATGCCACTACAGTTCCATGGTCGGTAAGGGATTGGTGTAATATTTTTTATTTTTTTCCAAGCACGCCAAAAGTTGTCCTTGTCATTACAGTTTAACGTCTTGAGGATTTCTCCATACAGACAATTCATCATCACTTAATACCGCCATTTTTTATTTCTAAACAAAATAGAGAATTTTAAAATAGGAATATGTTACTTTTTAATTTCGAGACTGTCATTTGTTTTTCATTGTTCGGCACCTATAAGAAATTGTGTCGCTATGAAATATTCATAATCGAATGCGTGTCGACCGCCGTTTCTATCATATCGTGGCCGGTGACCAATGAACAAACCAGCCCCCGAAATGTCTTTCCTTCTGAATTTTGAAGGCTTGCCTGTGAAAGTTAAGAAAAGTTGCAGCACCGGCAAGAAAAAGGTTACTTTTGTAGGTAAGTATTAGTATATTAAATAACAATGTCTCTTGAAAATCAAAGAATGGTAATTAAATTGGTATGTAAACAATAAACAATCGATAGTCTAGTGTCAGTCATCGTACAATTAAAGATTCATGTAAGCTTACTTTACAAATATAACGAATAAGATAACTTTAAAGGAACGGGCTAAGATGAACTGAATCTTGTATTTGAAACCAACAGGAGCAAATAATTGTTAAAATAACATTAAATTTTGGGATGGCCTTTCTGTTCTTCACGGTAACTAACCGACAAGGACAAAGACGGTAAATGTTGTTTTGGTTTTGTGTATTAAAATAATATTTATACAAAAAAAATATTTTCTTAAAAACATTGCCTTACTTTAGGATAACATTATCCTGTTACAACATGGACGTTTTACAAACATAAATTTCACGCGGACGAACACCCGGATGCGTAACAACTATCTGTGGGTCAGACAAACAGTTGTCTCGTGTGGGAATCGAACCCACGACTCCCGACACCGAAGTCTTGGCCACGGCGTCACGGATTCATCAAATTGTAAAAAATTTTAAAATTGTATTATTTTCTAGTTGTAATAGGTTTGGACGGGTGGCGGAGTTTTTGATGGGGGGGTTTTCTCCCGGCCTCCGTCCCCCTCGCGTTGCCAATGGCAATTTATTGATTGTAATCAACGTTATTCTCGTCCAGGGTGCCTAGAATTTAAAGTGAATATTATTTCGAAGTTGAAGTTATTTCAAATGAAGTTTGCGAATGCTACGTCCTAGAGAGTAGAGACGGCATTTAGTATCCTATTTCAGCAATGTTTAAGTTATAATCATTATAATGTTCGATTAAAACTATTTGTTATGATAGTAAATTCACTTACATCCTTTTACGCAAATAATTTCATTACTTAATCCGTGAGAAAGAAACCCAGACAAATAGTGGTGAGATAAATGGTTAAATGAAAGTAATTTAAGGGTTTAATCTTGCCTTCAATTTCGAATCTTGAACACTTTACAGCTTTCTTAGTCACGAGACAAACTGGCCTGCATATAAAATGTTCAAAAAGTCGGGAATTAAAAGAAATTTGTTAAAAAAATATTTATTTTATTTTAAACGAGTAAAACCTCGAATATCAAATACCTATGAAATGAATGGGATCTAAACAGAAACTAATGTAAAATAAAAATTAAAATTAGTTCGTAAACGAAGGAGGTCTGAGATAACAAACATATATAACAATGTAATAAAAGTCATATAACAGACACGGAACAGTAAAGCAGCTATTTTACTAGTCCGTGGCAAGCGAATTGAGAACTTTCTGTTTTGAAGTCCTTTGACTTTTCAATACATCAACATAATATGGTTTGGTGTTATCCAGGGTACGATTGGGTAGGCTTATTTTATGTTACGTTAAAGGGTTATTGAGATTGCAAAGGGCAACGGAGTTAACATGCATGGCGGTAGTTATATTATAGATGCATCTATGTCGCTACGCTGTCGATATATGTTTATGTAATTTCGTTCGGGACGCCGCGTGTGCGCGCGCACTCCCGCAAACAATCGAAATAATACAGCAATATATCCGGACGACCGGCCGACATTCCATGTATCCATATGCACTTTTACTTGCGTACGAACAGACTGAAAATATACAATGGAAAATAAAGAAAAGATAATATGTCATCCTTGCTATATAGGCATGTAGGGCCGCTAATTTTATCCTGTATGATTTATTTTATTCCGCTATGTACTTCATTTAATTCTACGATCTGTACCAAATTCAGAGCGGTAGAAACACTGAAATTGACAATTGAATCAAGCCAAAGCAGGATTAGGGCTGCAAACACTAGGTGCTGTAAATACTAACGAATGTGGCCTATTGTTTGCTAAAAGTAAAAGCATTTAAGAAACCGTTATATCAACTTTCTACGTATCTTGTGTTAAGTTCCAAGAGTTAAATGTATGACTGGAAATTCTATGATAGGTTCGTTGTCCGGTATTTTCTTGGCGGGGAAATGTTGAATTCTGACTTCCGCTATGCGGTCTGCAGTTCTAGTTGCCATCGGTACCTGAGATAAGAAAATCATTCACAAACGCGAACATTGGATTTTTTAACCATAATGTTATATATTTCATATGATAAGTATTAAAGAATTCGATTGGGGCTCAATACATTATGACTCTAGCACCATCTGTTGTTTAATTTTACAACTAATACGACGTTCTGCGCGCCTGTTAAAGAGTAGCGACATCTAACGAGTTATTACATTGGATAGTTTAATGCATAATGTTGTTGAGTTTTCCTATTCATATAAATTGTATAAAACGTGCGGTAGCAAATTCCAATGAAGAAAATTGTGACGATTTTAAATTTAATTAATGAATATATTATAAATTTAACGAATTTAAGTTAAATGTACGATCAAGGGCAGCTGCTACAGCTGTGGTCAACTCGTTTTGAAAATCTTACTCCCGAACCGAATCGAAGCTAGAATAGTAATAAGACCGTACGTTATCTACTGCGTTAACGTTAATTGTATCCGGCCTATTACGTCAAAATGTTCCATGTTTACGGTTATAATATCTTTCTTAGATAAAATGTTAATTGCTTCCATCCGAGCCATCACTCGATTGAGCGCTGGTGTCAGATTCAGTGGTACGACACTAACTGCCATGAATTCCAAATTCGATTGATTCAGAATTCTAATCTGTCTTCAGATAAATTAAAAAGTGTAGTCTTTATACCTTAGGTTAATTTTTTGTACGCTGTATGACTTTTTCAAATTTAAGGCTTAAATAAAACAAACTCAGTCCCGTTTATATTACAACTTATATTTAGAAAAAATTAAATTAACCATTACAATATTTTATATAGCCACTTTGTAAAAACCTATTGTTATTAGTAGTTAAATATATTAATATTAATATGGTCGTAAGTATGGGGGAGAAGGGACACTGAGACAAACTATAAAAAATATACGAGCGCCGAGCCACCCTGAAATATCCCGATACTATCCCAATGAGATATATATGGCATTAGTATGACATAAAAAAATATTGTAACAAACCTATTAGCCGATTTTACTATATTGGTGGAAGGCACATTTAAAAGATCATGCAAACGTATGATTATTTGAATATTAAAATAAAATAGAAAATCGGAAAAAAATCCTAAATTTACGCCTAAAAAGGCATTTAGTGTTATCCAGTAGGATTGACACTATACATTTTTGAAGCCATTTTGACATGGTTGTTTAATCAATAAAAGTATTTCGTTACTTTTGTTTTACAAATAAAAGAACCTGTGCGAATTAGGAATCCGTAAACTTTGTTCCACTTGATCAATTTAAACATTGCAATAACAAAACAATAAAGTATTTACAATTTTTACATAATTTTTTGAATACCTACATTTTTTTAAATATTAAACATGGCTATATACATATCTCTTATTACTTTTTAGGAGAGCGAATAAATAGTATTAAGACTGAAAATATACAATACACACATAGTATGTAAATACCCTAATATAAGGCAATTGAAAACTTCCGAAGAAAGAATGTAAGTAGACAAAGCCCCTAGCAAAGCTATAAATTATTGTAGTGCCAATTAATATTTGGAGTTTAAACTCCTAATTAGATATTTAACTTTACTACCAAAAGCTGCCAACTGCGAGCGCGTTGTGAAGGGGTTATTTACGTCTTTTAATTATAAATCGTAACACTATACATATATAATTTACAGGTAAAAAAAAAAAATCATATCTACCGCCGTTGTAACTCGGCGCTTCTCTGATATAAGAATGACGAATGCAGATGAAATTTAATTTCATATATATTTCTTTAACACATTTTCCTTCCATTACGAGATAACATGACTTAGAAAACTAAACTCACTTATCAGTCTCAAATTCACCGCCTTTCCATGCCGTTGTCACAGATTATACACAACGTATTATTTTTTTCATATTTCGTCACCATGGATTTGTCAAGCCGGACATACCGATTACCCATATAAATTAATATATAGCTTGAATGAAATGTTAACATTTTTTACATAATTTCGTTTCTAGTTATTGCATTATGTAATGTTTCGTTAATGGGATGGCTTTTCAATGTCTTGTTTGCCATTGGTGTCTCCGTTGAGAAGAGGAACCGGTGGCTTTATAGGCGGCGCTGGTATCACCTGCAGATGAAAAATAAATATTATTGCAGATTACATGTAATCCTGAGTGAGCTCCGATCCCGGAACAATAATACCAAACACGCACACAATTAGAATTGGATCCCGATGAAAATTAATGAACGTATAAATATTCAATTTTATAAAACAACGTTAAATACGAATAATCTGAAATAACTTACAAAACATGTATTGTACAAACATAACAGAAACAATGTAATATTTTATATACTACAATGTGATATCTACATATAAATTTAATATGGCACATCAGAACAAGGTTGGACAAAGATATAGTTTTGGGAGTCTATTTAAGTGCTTTACATAAGAAAATAAACACCTTTACAACAGACTATAAGGCAGAAAAAGTAGAAACAGTAGTCTAATGCAAAATAAAATCCCCGTTTAGTTTGAAGCCACTGATCCCAGCCACCGCCCGACTAATTTCACAATAATAAACACCCACACCTCTAAAGATAGGATAGACTTAACTTTCTACAGGCATCCTTGCAGACGTTTTAGAAATGTTAAATTGCAATAATTTGTTATCAATTGTTTAATTATGGGCTGCTGGCAACATTTGTCATATGATAAGTGTGTTTGGGGTAAATTTATTATTTGTAAGATTCAATTAAAGAATTTTTAAATAACAAATAATAAATTTACCCAGAACCACTAATACTGACCGTTGGTTATAGAAAGTAGGGGACAATAAGACAAAAACCAAAAAGAAATACAAAGGTCAGATATAGGAACATAATTAAAAAAATGTATTTTAGAAAAGTGTAAAATATTTATTATCATACAAACAACATTTAACAAGTTAATTACATTTATTTGTACCAATGAGTCAATAATCAATATCTGACATTTGTTCCTAATGTAGCGTTGGGGCCTACAAGCAGAAGATTAAATTAGTGTCATTTAATGTTTTCTTGATTTTACGCGAATATTATACATATTAAATGAAACTAGTTTAAGGATTTTATCGCGTTTTTTATTTTGATTTGAACTCCCGACGTTTCGAACCCTTTCCAGCGTGGTTGGGAGTTCAAATCAAAATAAAAAATGCGATAAAATCCGTAAACTAGTTTCATTTAATTAGTGTCATTTACGTAAAAAGTGAACTTATACGTCCTGTTTCAACATTCTATCTAGATTTGGTTACTGGAAATAGAATTTTGAAGTAATTGTTATGGAGCTGATTTCAAATACTATTGCTTGTAAAAAAATCTAAAGTAATACTCCATATTGAAGCCGGCCGTTAGTATTTCTGATTTAACTTGTCAAGTGTATGAATTTAAATGCTTTTTAAATTCCTGGATTGTCCTTGCAAGGGTGGTTAAAAAGCCAGGTACGCTAAGTTAGTTTTAGATATTACTCTATTGTTGGAGATGTTGTTAGATTTTTTTAACATTCCATTATATATATTAGATTTAATATTCTACATTACTATATAAATTGCAGATTCGATAAGTCAGTACTATTTTAATATTTTTTTAAATTTAAACTCAGGAATGCTGTTAAGTTTAAATTAAAAATAAAACAGTGATAAAATCCGTGATACTGTTGTATTAAAATTATTGATGTAAATATTAGAAGTCAGTACTATTATTAACTTTTCGGTGGAACACATTTAACGGTCAATTACATTAACGTTCAGTTAATAAGACGGGTTAAGAAACGCGACGCAATGTTGCCCGCAGCACGACTTTTTCGAATGTTAGGCTACTATGCGTACGTTTTTGTCAGTGGCACCATCTTCTTCGTCCTGTTAATAATACAACATGTATTTAGTAAGTCATTACTCAATTAAGTTTTAATAAAACAAACTGTTTTCACTAAATAGTTACTCAATTTAGTTTTAGTAAAAATTTTCAAAAGTAATTATACGTGAATTTTATTCCATAAAAATAAGGATTGTCGTAATGACAATTGAAAGTGGTTCATATGTTTGTTCAACAGCATTTTGAGCAGTGTTTAGAAGTTTTTACAATGGCATGTCGTGGTTATATGCACAGGTGTGTTTTAGTGTTAACTGAAAAAGTCTAAGGAGAATACAGAACATGAAAGCAAAAATAAAATCTGTCACATAATAATGGGCTATCTCTAATAAGCTAGTTACTTAAGGTTGCAATCAAATGAGTTTTATTGATGTCGCCTACACAGGTCAGTCTTAACAACAGCTCTTGCTACTCAAAAGAATTATAGAAGGTAGGAAATTCTATAACGTGTAATGTATACCATGTTGGTTACTTTAAGAGGGTAAGTTTCTTTCGAGTTGCGAACAATCGATGTGGATCTAAGTCACGCACTATTGCCATCCT
Organism: Iphiclides podalirius; assembly: GCA_933534255.1. Taxonomy (NCBI): domain Eukaryota; kingdom Metazoa; phylum Arthropoda; class Insecta; order Lepidoptera; family Papilionidae; genus Iphiclides; species Iphiclides podalirius. The sequence continues at coordinate 12,581,156 of OW152830.1, read as the reverse complement.
TGTCACACGGCTAATCCGTCGATCGCAGCGTCGCTGGCGGATTTCTGCGTAAAGATATTGCCCACTCAAGTGACTCCGTGGCGTAATTGCCAAGGCATCGGGGGTCGTGGGTTCGATTCCCGCACGAGACAACTATTTTTGTGACCCACGGATACGACGCCGTTTGTCCGCGTGAAATTTATGTATGTAAAACGTCTTAACAACACACTATAATGTAATCCCACAGTAAGGGTGCAATGTTTTCGAAGGGAAGGTTACAAAAGATCTTTCTAGTCGCAGTTAGTTGGGACCACCCAACTTCTTCCACGCAAAAATACAAAAGGCCGTGGTGGAGAGATGTTGTGATGTGAGACTAGACAGAGTCTGTTGCGTGGTAGGGCCACGTAACAGTCTTCGCTGTTGCATTTATGGGCAGGTCCGTCCGTTCGTACCACGACCTCACAGAAGACCGGCGTGAAGTGTTATAGTGAGTTTTCTTCTGTTAAGTGAGGTAGCCAGTTCGCTGGATAGAATTAGCCGTTGCACTTATGGGCAGGTCCGTCCGGGTAAGTAGCGTACCACGAACTCACAGAAGACCGTGAAGTGGAAGTGTTACATACATCTGCGATTCTAATGCACTTTATTAAAAGTTGTCAACGCATTCGCAACCGTACTGTGGCCGCAGATGTCAATGGGCGGTAATCACTTAACAACAAGTGTACCGCCAGCTCGTTTGCGACCTTCTCACATGTTGCACAGGGCCGGATTTAGGGAAGAGCAATCAGGGCTATACCCGGGGCCTCTACAAAAGAGGGACAGCTACAATAGAGACTTTGGGAAAAAAAATTCAAATTACTAGACTAGTAAACAACTTTTCCTTCCATATTTTTTTCGCGTCTCACCTTTACCTACAGTACTTAGTACAAACATGATTACATTAAACATTAACAGAAATGAATGGAAAATAATTTGGGGCCAAGGGGCCTCCACTCCTTTTTTTTATGTGAAAAGTTGTCAAACGAGCAGACGTTTCACCTGATGTTAAGTGAATACCGCAGCCCATGGACATCTGGCACACCCGAGGGTTACAGATGCGTTGACAACTTTTTGGAAATTGGGCTCCGGCTACCTCGCTCACCAGACGAAACGCGAAAGTATTTGTTAATATTGTCCTGTTGCACATGTCACGATGGTTCTTGACGCGGCCGATGCATTGGGGCGCAACTCACAGAGGGCTTGGGGCGGTGTGTGTCCACCGCGGCCACCGGCAGCGTGATGTGCTCCTCGCGGCAGCCGTACGCCACCGGGGTCAGCTTTATCACCGTGTGCAGGGGCACGTGCAGGTACGGCAGCTCCTCTGTGGAGGGAGGAGTTCGGGAAATTATGAACAGATCTGTTTGGCTTTTAAGCGAGAACTTCTTTAGCGTCTGTGCGATTTGAGACTCGATTGAATGAATTAAACACCGGCCAAGCGCGAGTCGGATGGTTCCGCACCGTTATATATAAAAACGGAAAATGAAATCATGTTTGATCTATTGGAGCCCCGTTTAGATATTTTTTTATTCTGTTTTTTATTTTATACATATTATGTTATGTTATAGCGGCAACAGAAATACATCGTCTGTGAATATTTCAATTATGTAAGAATCACGGTTTATTTGAGATACAGCTTGGTCCCGTTTTATCTTTTAAGTACGGAACTTTAAAAAGAGACAGTGACTATAGTCACTTTTTCGTTTCTTCGACACCACACATCTATGGGATATATCGTGCGACAGATCAGCATATAGCAGTATCTACATATAGTATTTAATGTGAGATAGAAGGCGTTACACGTGTATTATTTACAAAAATATTTCATTATTTCAATAAAAATGTATAGGAAACATTTCAAACGATTCTAGGCAAAATTATTTTTTTGGCTAATGATTATCAGAGCCGTGATAGCTCAGTGTCCGGGCGCTCGCCTTTAATTCAATATACTCGAGAAACCTGAGTTCGATCCCGGTGCCGGCACCAATGAAGTTTTTAACTTTAAGTGCTGACTTATCACGTGCTCCGTGGTGACGGAAAACATCGTGAGGAAACCTGCATATTTTCGAAATAATAACAAAAAAAAAATTCGAAGATATGTGAAGTCCGCCAATCCGCAATGGGGCCGCGTGGTGGACTATGCCCTGATACCTTCTGTATAGAGGAGGCCTTTGCCCAGCAGTGGGACGTGTATAGGCTGTTACTTTACTTTACTTTTTTAATGATTATCTATGACTTAATGTTTAAGTTTTCAACCGCCCAAAACCGCTTGTTTGTCAATAAGTCGAGGAATTTGGCATTTTAAGTTTCAACTGTGTAGGGCCACGAATGGGCATGTCCGTCCGTGTAAGTACACGACCTCACCGAACACCGGCGTGAAGTGGAAGTATAATACTTTCGCGTTCCATCTGGTGAGTGAGGTGGCCGGAGCCCAATCTTCAAAAGGCCTCCACACTCGAAAAACAGACTTGGCGCCCACCTGCCGACTTGTCGAGGAAGTAGGCGAGCAGGCAGCGCATGACCGCCTGGTGCGAGACCACCAGCACGTTGCCCTGGCGCTCGAGCTCCATGATGACGGGCTCCAGGCGGGCCACCAGGTCCTCGTAGCTCTCGCCGCGCGGGTAGCGGTACGCGAACTTGTTCGCGTCGCGAGCGTCGAAGTCCGAAGGGTACTTGGCCTGGATCTCCGCGTACGTCATCTCCTCGCAGATGCCCTGGGGGGGGATACATATATATATATATACACAACGGAGGCACTCGAATGCAAAGCAACTTGTGCCTTCTGCAGGAGAAAGTGTACGAAGTACTGGGACCAAAGCCACGGATTAGATAGCCTAATGGCCGGGCAAAAGGCCCGCGTTACATAGTGACTCCGTACGCACACCTAGAACGGAGCGGAACGGTCCAGAGCCACAGCCTAAGTCAGAGGCTCCAGCCAGAGAGCAGCGCCACACACCTAGAACGGAGCGTAATGCACCCGAACCACAGCCTATGGAAGCACGAGCGACAGAGCAGCGCTACGGACACCTTGACCGGAGCGGAACGCGCAAGACCTACAGTCTAAGTCAAAATCTCTTCCCACAGAGCAGCGCCGCCCGCAGACCCAGAACGGAGCATAACACGCCATAGCCACAGCTTAGTAAAGCCCGCGCCACAGAGCAGCGCCGCACGCAGACCCAGAACGGAGCGTAGCACGCCATAGCCACAGCGTACATAAGCCGACGCCACAGAGCAGCGCCGCCCGCACACGCAGACCGGAGCGCAACGCGCCCGCGCCACAGAGCAGCGTCCAGCAGCAGCACGCACTCACCGCGTCGATCTCGTTGAGCGCCTTCCAGCGCTCCTGGGGGGCGCGCACGTCGCGCACCGTCTGGATGGCGCGCCGCTGCCACGAGCTCCACACGCGCAGGCCCGGTATGCGCTGCTGCTCTATGTAGGCCGCCAGCGCGCTCGCGTACTGGCGCCCGCGCGGCGAGAGCTCGCTGTCGCCGCCGATGCGCCCCACCAGGTTGTGCATGCTTTCGCCGTGCTAAGGACGCCGGGGGAATTTCATCTTTTTCAACTTGTCCAGGGTAAATTCAAGTGGACAGTAGAAGTGGTGCACTCCTGCGTTCCGTCTGGCGAGTGAGGTAGCCGGGGCCACGTTATTAAGAGGTGTACCCTAGTTGCAAATGTCCACGGGCAGACGGTTATCACTTAACATCAGGTGAATCGCGAGCTCGTTTGCCACTTTCCCAAATGAAAAAAAAAATTAAGATGCGCGCGCACACCGTCGCGAAAAACCGACACCCCGAAGCTAGCTAAACAACCACGTATGTTTGCGTGAAAACTGACAACTGTATTCACGATATTTATTTTGTGATATTTAAATAAACTTTCTTTAACTAGATAATGCGTTATAATAAAACTTTTAATGTATTAAATAACTTTTTTCTATTGATAGTGTCGTTTTTTCTACAAACGTAGTATAAAGCGAAAGATAATTTTTTTAAAATGATTTTTATCTTGTTACGCCAAAGTACTTCTAACGCGTGTACATAAGTAACCACACACTTTTTTTTGTTTTAAAACATTGCCCTTACTTTAGGAAAGATATCACTATCCCGCGTGGTAAGGATGTTTTCCAAGCATAAATTGCACGTGTGTGCCGTGGTGGGGCCACGCAACAGTGTTCACTGTTGCACGAATGGGCAGGTCCGTCCGGGTAAGTACCACAACCTCACAGTAGACCGGCGTGGAGTAGAAGTGTTACACTTCTGCGTTCCGTCTGGCGAGTGAGGTAGCCGGGGCCCACTTCATTTAAAGCTGGCAAAACATTAGCAACCCAACCGTCGTTGCAAATTTTCATGGGCGACGGTTATCACTTAACATCAGGTGAACCGCCAGCTCGTTTGCCACTTTCTCACATGAAAAAAAAATCTATCCTGTGTGACAGTACTCTTTATTTGTGAAAAAAAAAAATACGTTAATGCAATTGATGACGATTTAATTAAATAACTTAGGTGGCTGTTGCTTTTAGATGTAAAAATTCAATCTCATTTACTTTCCCAAACGCGCCAAAAGAAGTATAATTAAAAAAAATATTTTATTAATTACTGTTTCAATGCAAATTTAATAGTCAAATTGGCGGTTTCGAACATACGTCGTCTGGAGAATGCCAGGCGCTCTAGATACGTACGCACTTATCCGATAAGCAGTTTTCAGACTTAAGAGAATACGGGTAGACGCGTAAATAATATTTACATGCGATATTGTTTTTCTTTATCAGTGATAAAAATATATCACAGGTGATAAATTGAAAGTTTAAGACGGATCTGAAGTTAAAAGTTGATCTGAAGCTGAAAGTTTAAGTCAGGCCGCGAATGCCAAAGACGTGGGTTCGATTCCCACAGCGGCGACAATCTTTTCGTACTTTTCCTACAAGTTTTAAGACTGTGGGTGTTTCATTTCAGTCGGTTCAAGGCCATATAACGGACTCACCCTGGTGAGGTATATGGTCCTGGGCACTATGTGAATGTTCATGAGGTAGTAGACGATGCGGCTCTGTATGTGGCCCTCGTGCTTGTGCACGACCACCTTCTCGCCCGTGTCGTAGATCTTCATGAAGCTGAATTCCGCTTCCAGGCTCTCGTCCAGCGGCTCGTACTTCTCCTTGTAGTGCTCTATCCTCAGCAGGAAGTCGTTCAGCACGTTGTCCATGTTCTGGATGTTGGTGTAGTCAGGGCTGCTCACTTTCACCTCCTGCGTCATAATGCCAATAATATCACATTGCACTCGCGCGCCCTCTGGATTGTGCCGATTTCGTCTCGGGAAGAATCAGTTATAATAGAGCCACGCGAAAACACAGACTTAGCTTCAGGTTTTTCAGTGTATAGTCGGGACAAATATAGTTATTATTGGACATTGTTAAATCAGATAATTTCACGGGATTTTTTGAGTGATACTAACTTTACTTTTTGCACGCATGTATTTATTTTAAAATTTTAGGGATACTAACAGCTAGCACATAAGTAAAGTATTGGATAATAAATACAGACGGCCATTTATAAGTTTGCACAATTAGTTAAATATAAAAGAATATAACGCGTACAAAGAAGTATAACGGACATAAGAGTGTGACAAATATCAATAATTACGGTCCATTGTTCTTACGTAGTACTTGTCTTCTACCAGTAGCTGTGCTACTTAACGAAGTGAACTAACCATGATATTCTGCTCTATTATCCTCGGATCGTCGCAGATTGATTCAACGAAGAACAGCTTAAAGCCCATCTTGTTGACGACTATGTCGCGTATCATCCGCCTCCGCTCCATCGTCGAGTTTGTCGCGTCGAACACCTAGAGCGAAACGAGCTTTTATTTTCAAGCGGAAAGAATGTAAACGGCCACAGTCTATTCAAACATAAACTACGAGTCTTCTGTAGAAAAGACGCCACTGTTGCGTTTGCTCGCACTTATGTGTCTTATGAGGTGACAGTGGTGTGTCAATACGCCCCAAAAGAGCCGTGAGTGCGACAGAGAGCGCAACAGGCGGCCCGTGGGCAGCTAGTGTTTGCAATGGTACAAATACGAGGTATATGACACTAGCGCACCGAAATTGAGGCACTGAAATTACGCCAATTCCTGTAATTACGTTACAATCCTATAGACTGCGATCTCTTTCCGTATCATAAGTTCTATATCATCTATCACATTAACTTATATTTGTCAAATCACTGCCGCGCAGTACGGACATCTTTCAGCCCTGTAGTTCCGGGCTCGTAGAATAGGACTAAGGTATCTCCTGCCTGTCGTAAAAGGCGACTAAAAGGGGACACGGATTGGCAGCAGCTCGAAGTGGCCTCGAGCTGCTGCAAGATGGTGAGGGAACCGAGGAAGGTTTAACCCTTCTCCGAGGCGTGCTCCCGCCCAGTACCGAGGGACACCGGTGCGTTCCGTAGGAGATCCCGGAGTCCCTCCAAACGTACATAAGGTGGCCACCGAGGGGACTTTAGTGGGTAAGAACCCCACATAACCCTGTTACAGGGTATCTTACGAAGATTTCCCCCCCGATACCAAAAAAAAAAAAAAGTACGGGCATCTTTAATAAAACAACATTGAGCGATTGGCATTAATATACGGCCGGTTTGAATATTCAATCTACAGACTAGATTTGGTCACTAGCGATAGGTAGGATATTTGACATTAGCTCCATACCTCCTACGTCAAAATTCTATCTCCAGTAATCAAATCCATCTCAATTCTCAACTGTGGTAGGACCGTGCGACGGTGTTCACTGTTGCACGAATGGGCAGTTCCGTCCGGGTAGGTACCGCGAATTCACGGAAGACCGGCGTGAAGTAGAAGTGTTACAACTTCTGTGTTTCGTCTGGTGAATGAGCTAGCCGGGGCCCACTTTATTTACAGGTGGCAACGTATTTGCAACTCTACGTGGGTGGCGTTTGCCACTTTCTCACATAAAAAAAGGTCTGTAGATCGAATAATGAATGGCCGATAGTTGCCTGCACGAGGCGTATTCGGGATCGAAGCCGCTTACCGCCACCTCGCCGCCCTTGACGAGCCACTCGCACACGTCGTGCAGGGCGTCCAGCGCGCACTGCTGCCGTATCGCCATCGCCTCCTTGTTGTCGGCGCGGAAGAACTCGTGGCTGGTGTACGCGGTGGTGGCGTGGCGCCGGTACTCGCCGAGGTTGAACACTGCCGGCGGAACGGGCGGGTGAATGGGTGAACGAGTGAACGATTGAATGGCTGAACTGAACGAGTGAATGAATGAAGTGTGGAAATAGTAAAAGAGTAAAGTAACAGCCTATACATGTCTTTGCTCTCTTTGGCCTCTGTGCAGAGGCCTCTGCACAGAGGCCAAAGAGAGCAGGGTATCAAGATTTGCGCAATTCTCATATGTTCGAATTATCTTTTTGCTATTTTGAAAATATGCAGGTTTCCTCACGATGTTTTCCTTCACCGATAAGCACGTGATAATTGACCACTTAACCGTTAACCGTGTTCGGACAGAGACAATTATGCGGTGCAAGGTCGTGGGTCAGATTGTCTTCTCCACCTAAGTTAGCTTTACATATTACACGGTGCGACCACAACACAAACTCTACGAATAGAGACGTGGCGAATACATTAATATCCCCTAAAACGAGGTGCCAGAGGTTTATTAAGAAACTATAATATACCTTGAAGAGAACGAACTTGAGTGACACAGTCAAGTAGAATTAAAATTGACTGGGGCCACGCGACAGCCTTTGCTGTTGCATGAATGGGCAGGTACGTTCGGGGAAGTACCACATCAAATACCAATACATCTGAGTTTCGTCTGGTGAGCGATATGACCGGGACCCACTTGAACAAAAGGTGGCAACGCGTCTGCAACACTAAGGGTGTTGCAAATGCCCATGGGCCGCGGTTATCACTTAACATCAGGTGAACAAACAGTTCACTTGCATAAAAAAAAAATCTAACGCCCGTTTCGTTGGGTCATTTTAACTAATTGAAGCTGATTACACACGGTTCATAATCTTTAACTATGGTCAATTGTAAAACATTTCGGGCGACTAATACTGCGTGTCATATTTATGCATCGTTTATGAGAATGTTTAACAAAGCAAAACATAGTTGGAAGCAATAACCATTTCAGTAAACCAAACACGCGGGCTTATATCTCTAATGTCAACAGGGTTAAGTGTTTTTATAGATAGTGCATCTGTATATTGAGTTCGATACGTTTCAGGCAACCATTCGTTATGAGCATCGTTCGAGTAACTAACGACTTTATGAATTACCCACACAAGACTGACTTTGTAATAACGTTCTAAAGCCGAAGTACGCACTTGTACGGACGGGGTGAGGTGTTAATTAAATCGTCGTCATCTGTTGACGACTGTACCTTACCTGTACAGTAAACGACATGTCTAGTGGATAGTTGACAATGTTAAAAATGCACTTCTTTGGCAAATTAAAGTATTTAGTAAATTCAAAGACGTGATAACAGAAGGACAATAATGAGAAATCGCTTAAAGTTTGTACGCTCTAACCAATAACAGACCACGAAAGTGCTCTTAAGCGTACAAAATTAATAAACATTAAATTCTCAATGCAAAAATGAAATCTCTTCGCTCATCGATATTGTTATATCTTTCTATGTGAAAATTCACCTCATGTCAAGTGAATACCGCACCCGATGGACATATACAACGCCTGTTGAGTAGCAGATACGTTGCCAAAGTGTAATAAAGTGGGGTCTGGTTACCTCACTCCACAGACGGAAGGCAAAAGTATAACCAACTCACGCCGTTCTTCTGAAAGCCGCGGACCTTCTATGGAAGATTGTGCTCGTACAGGACATGCGGGGGTGACCCTAACGCTTGTAGGTACTACTTACTCTTTCATTATCAAAAATCGTAGTAGCAAAGAATTCTTGTGTCAACAGAGGTTTCACAATTAAGAAAATTCCGGGACACGGAAGAACAAATTACGGATAACACAAATCTATTTTATTATTATTTATCCTAAAGGGGATTGAACCCACAACATGCCACTTAAGCGTGGTAGGACCACGTGACAGTTTTCGCTGTTTCACGAATGGGCATGTCCGTTCGAAAGCCGCGGAAAATTCTGAAGTCTGTGCCACCGTTAATTCATAATTATTTGATTATTCATTATTTTAAACAAAGGGTTATTTAACAGTTTTATGCTGGATACTTTTTAGGGTTCCGTACGCAAAGGGAAAAACGCAATGTGTCCGCTGTCTGTCTCATGAACCGTGATTGTGAGACAGTTGAAATTTTCACGGAATGATGTATTTCCTTTGCCGATATAACAATAAATACTAAAACACATTAAAAAACTATTTAAGTGGGGCTCCGACACAAGAGACATGATTATTTTGCCGTTTTTATAGATAATGGTACTGAGCCCTTCGTGCGCGAGTCCCACTCGCACTTGGCCGGTTTTTATTCCGTATGGATCGAACTGTATTTCTCGGCCTGCTACTGTCGATTATGTTGCTTAGATACTTCAATTACGTGGTACGTACGTAAAGTGAGTGTCCGTATAAATATCTGCCGTCTATAGTGTACATAGTAAAAGAAATACAGTGTATGCATTATACTAATTTCAGTGAACTGCTGCCAAACGCAATCGCGTGCCAATTTATGCATTCCATAACGTGGGAGGCGCCCCTAGGAAAGTCGACCACGTGTAGTGTACATATAGGGTTGCCAACTGTTTTTGAGAAAGATAGTGTCACATTTTTCAAGTGGAGAAAAAATATTTTATACTTTTTATTCCGTATAATACTCTAATTCAACCTAATCTCTTTTTAAAGTATAGTTGGCAACCCTAAGTACATACCACCATAGAGCGGTCTCGCCAACTAACACTCGCGTAGGATTATGCATTTCCCGAGTACTATCCTTGCTTCAGCTTCCTCGATAGCCCAGTGTCCGGGCGCTCGATTTTTATTTTTATCTTATTTAATATATTCTTATTTTTATGTATAATACATTCTCATTTTTATCTTATTTAATTCAATATACTCGAGCTACCCGAGTTCAATTCGCGGTACCGGCACCAATGGGATTGTTGCATACAATTTTAAGTGCTAACTTATCACGTGCTAGGAACGAAAACATCGTGAACAAACTTGCATAATTTGGAAATCATAACAAAAAAAATGACAGATAGACATGTGACGTCCGCCAATTTGTACTCCAATGTGTTAGGGCTGTTATGTACAGAAGAGGCCTTTTCCCAGCAGTGGGACATAATTAGTTACCTTTACCTTACTTTCTTTGCACTTTCCGCCCTTTGACATTAACATCCACAGTCGTAGTATTAAATTCAGTGATATATCGAGGTTTATATAGTACAGTTGCATTTGAAATACACGCAAATGGATATTTGTAATTGGTATCGAACCCACAACTCTCAACCTAATAACACCCGTGCCAAAGCCACCAAAAGCTATAGTAAACTATTTTTGGAACGAGGGAAAATGTGGTGGAGTAGATTTGATATTTGAAATTGCAGATACGAGTGCAGGTTGCGTGTGCCTTTCTGTCTGAATGTTGCGCCTTCAGCTTATTTTACGCAGACGTAGTTGCGGGCAGCAACTAGTGTGAAATAGGTTTGGCAACTCACCCCTTGTGTTGATTCCTATCCAGTTCAGATAGCGCGAGAGCTTTTTTGATATGTACGTCTTGCCGCGGGCCGGGAGACCCACCATGGCGATGACGTGGGGAATGTTGACATAGTTAGCGCGTTCGCCTGAAAAATTTAAAGTAGACTTGCATATTTTGTGACGTGCTGGAATCAATTATGTTCAATCGTTTTTATTTTTTTTTAAACGTTGCCCTACAAACATAAATTTCACGCGGACAAACACCCAGATGCCAAACAGCTATCTGCGGGTCGCACAAATAGTTGTCCCGTGTGGGAATCGAACCCGAAAGCCGATAACCTTGGCAACTGCGCCACGGAGTCTTCAAATCAGATATTAGATGATAGAATGACAGATGCGTAGTAATATATAGATGACGCATATCCGGGACACTGCGCGGCATTAAATAATTGTTCGACTTTACGTACTATGACACGTATCAGTAAATGTGATAGATGATATAGAACGTATGATACGGAAAAAGATAGCAATCTTTCTTATGGTGGTAGGGCCACGCAGCAGCCTCGGCTGTTGCACGAATGGGCGGGCCCGTCCGGGTAAGTACCACGACCTCACAGAAGACCGCCGTAAAGTGGAAGTATGACAAAAACTTTCACGTTTCGTCTGGTGAGTGAGGTAGCCGGAGCCCAATTTTCAAAAGGATGTCAACGCGTCTTAACCCTCGGGTGTGGCAGATGTCCATGGGCGGCGGTATTCACTTAACATCAGGTGAACCGTCTGCTCGTTTGACAACTTATCGCATAAAAAATAATATCTATAGAATTGCAATCTAATTACACCAATTGGCGTAATTTGAGTGCCTCAGTTTTTGTGCGCTTGTGTCATATCTAGCCCGTATTTGTATATGATATCATTGGCTGGAATTCTGACATATTAAATTGTTTAGCGCGATGGATTACAGTAAAATCTGTCCACCCTCTTATAGTTAACGACTCAGGATCTTATACATATTGTTTACTTGCTTTTAATTAGCCCTTAATAGTTGACCCCGTCACCCATAGACATTTGCAACACCAGTTGGGTAGCAGATGCTTTGCTACCTTTTAAAGTGGGCCCCGGCTACCTCACTCACGAGTCGCAACGCAGATTTGATGTGAGGTAGTGGTATTTACCCAGACCTGCCCATGCATGCAACAAAGAAGACTGTTGCATGGCCCTATCTTATTTAGGTTTCAGTGATTGTGATATATTTATTGTGGACTAAAATGAATCCAGTTTTAAAGTTAATATTTTATTTGTCTCCAGATTGAGTACCTGGACGGCGTACCTTCGCTCGACTTTCTTTTATTTTTTTGCAAATTCGTGTAATGTTACTTGGTAAAGTTATTTGTATTCGCAAGAGGTTATATGTTATAGGTATCAATATTTGGATAACATTATTAAAGTATCAGTAGATTAGCATCTATTAACAACAATGCAAGTACCTCAAAGTTTTATGAGATGGCGCTATAAGCAAAAAAGATTTCAAATTGAAAATCTGTGTATATTTATGTAAATCACATTTTTCCGGAAAGTAGATTATACAGATAAGTTTAAACCCAAGTCAAATGCAAAATTTTATTGGAATCTCTATAGCTATTACAGAGATAAACAAATAGCTCCTTTGAATTTGGTGATTAACTTTGTTAATTTTACCATTTCTGTATCATTAACATGTATCATTTTTTTTTTTACTTTTTTGCATATCTGCATGTAATATAGTTACAGTAACCATATAATTAATTTCATAAGGAGGAATTTTTATATCAAGAATTTTAAATTAGTTTATTTAATAAAAATGCCCCTGTAATTATAAAGTTACATAATAAGTAAATTCAGCAGCCGGACTGGAATTTGAAAATATAGTTGAGTGTTCTGACTACTTGTACAACCTTGTAAACTTATTTAGGTGTCAGTAGTTAAATAGCATGCTATCTCCTTATGTAGGGAGGTAGGCTAGGCCTTTATATGCTGCATAAAAAATGATTTAAATATCATGGAACAACAAGAAAAAAGGTCATAAAAGTCTACTTAATCCTTGATTATAGCAAAGCACTTTTAAAAGTCATCTCATGACAGAGGTACCTTATTGATTCAATTCTGACCCTCTTACTACGTACTTGTACGAGTGCAGGTTGAGAAGATAAAATATATGGCAAATATATTATTTAATACAAATTGAATATAATAGATTACATAGCTTGTTCAATATTTAGCACCACATCAATTTTGTGCATACATATGATAAATCAGCAACTTTTGTGTGTGCTCTAAATAATTATCCGTAATGTGATATATTTGTACTAAAACATAAATTTCATTGTGTTGACTGAACTTAAAATTAAGTCTATATGAATGAACTTCCAAATAAAGTAGTCATAAAACATGATGTCCATAATTTATGGATTACGAATTTTAATTTTATCTTGTTTGTTCTTGTTTGAATCTTGTTTGCTTTATCTAAGAAGATATAGGATAAACTATATACTGCCACTTAAGAGTATTTTAAATGCAGTGTTAATTATAAACAAGATATACATTTTTTATAATGTGACTTTTGAATAATAACAATTTAAAATATGTAATAACAATTTAAAGTCAGTCCAATAATAGTAAGTACTATTAAATTATTAATCGATGCACTAGTTTAACGGAAATTTTAAAAATGTATTACAAACACGTAATACAAGCAACGTTGTTATCAGATGTTCTTACGTCGTTATTAAATATAGATTAATGTGATTCACGGAAATGTTCGCAACCTCCAATTAGTTAAACACTGAATTCCATGCAGAGATTTATATAAACACACGAAAAGCGTAGATGTGAAAGTAGTTAAATTTATGATCGTCCTTGCACATACGTTAATTGAACACAAAATAGCCTTTCTCACACGGAACATTAGAAGATGTTACTGACCATCGCCAAAAAACTGCTTATTTAAATATTTCCAGCCCTCCGCTCTTGTATCTTCCGAGTCCATCGTCAACTTTCTTTGTTACAACAATTACAATGAACTAATAATATTTTTAATAAGTTAGTTCATGTGTAATATTCAACCCGGCGATATTCACAACCTCATCTGTCAGATAGATATTCGCGACTGTCATTAATCGTATCGTGTCAGCCCATGTCAGCCTATCAAATCAATATTGACATTGACAGCAGTTTGAGCATAGACAATTGTTTCGGATGCTCGTACAAAATTAAATTCTTATTAACTACTTTATTTCATTGTTGTTTATAAATTCAATAAAAAGTTTTAAATGAAATTAGTTTACGGATTTTATCGTGTTTTTATTTTGATTTGAATTTCCCGACGTTTCGAACCCTTTCCAGCGTTCATGGTCACGGGACGGACTAAGTTGTTACACGTCTTGATGTCATGGTTAGGCACAAATCTTACCTAGGTTTAGGTTAAACTTCTAACCTATCCGAGTTCAAGGGTGGATCCAGGGGGGGGGGGTCATGACCCCCCCTGGGCAGGGTCCAGGACCTATGTGGACCACTAATTAAAATGGTTAAATATAATGTTTTTATATATTTTTTGCCACAATATAGATTTTATGTAAGTACCTTCAATATTTAATTAAATTAAGATAATATTTTTCACCGACTTCAAAAGGAGGAGTTTCTCAATTCGATTGGTATATTTTTTTCGATGTATGTACGTTTACGTTGACATTTATGATCCGATTTACGTGATTCTTATTTAGTTTAATGCAGAATAGATGCCATTTGGTCCCATTAAAATTTACCATAGTTTGGCCAAGTATTTTTCATTATATGAACTTTTTACAATATTTTTAATGTTAAATCATCAAATCAAATCTTGCAAATTAAATTTGATCTACTTCCTGGTTACCGGTTGAGCTGAAATTTTGTATACATGTGTAAATCGCGAGACAACGCAATATTTTTATGACATGGTGCTGATCTGATGATGGAGCTGGAAGAAGGCCAAAGGAACTTCGAAATGAAACGACAGAGCCTCATTTGAATCGTATTGACGATGTAGTTTGTCTTTCATTGGTAACCAGGATCTGATGATGCAGCTCCATCTTCAGCCGTCCATGGACATATATATGCATAGGGTTGCAGATGCGTTTTCTCCTTATAATAAAGTTGGGGTCCGGCTACCTCACTCACCAGACAAATCGCAGAAGTACTTTACGCCGATCTTCTGTGAGGTCTATGAGGCTATTCTGTGAGGTTCCTACGACTACTTTGTAATGAAACTACTCAATCCCATTGATATACGGCTGGTTTGATTCGTCTTGGCGAGTACTTAATTTTTAGATGGTTACCAGGGTCAGATCTGATGATGGAACTGGAAGATAGTCATATGAACTCAGTAAAGAAACGACGCAACCCTATTGTATCTCGGATTCGTTTGATTCGTCATGACGAGTTCTTTGGTGCTAGATGGTAACCAGGGTCTGATGACAGAGCTAGAATGTGGCCATAGGAACTCAGAAATTAAGGAACACAACTGCGTCGAGTTTGATTCGTCTTAATGGGTGGACTGTTTTTGATGGGTGGTGAGATGTGGTGGTGTAGGGAACGTGAGTATGCGAGACCATCTTTGGGAAATAAAGCTTGTTCGTTCCGTTTGTTATGAATGTGGGTTCTGTCTTTGATTAGATGGATTATGGATGAATGAATGACTGAATAAATATTTTTTTTTGTTATTTATGAACATTTTTTTAATGCGGACAATGTAATTTTATTTTGTGTACGGCTATTTTAGGACTTTTCATTTGGGTTGATTATATATTATTATTAACCCGTGTCCCGATAGTCCCGTCTTACGCTACTTGTCATTGAAGTGGAGTCAGCGTGCGGAGTAGAGGAATAGTGAATATTATAACCAATATGACTACATAAAATTTATTTTACGCGCGATCATACATAACTAACACGCGCACAAGTTCGTTTCAAAAGTATACGACGCATTTATGAATGACTACTGCATTGGCAACAAGTTTGTTGTTGTTTTTAGGGAATAGAATGCCAATTTTTTTAAAAACTAGTTTGTTTTTATTTCAATAAACGATTATACTATCGAGTCTGAACCTCCTGTGTGAATTTGGGCACCTTTATAAAAGCCACCCTGTATATGATACGTATATGATAATAAAAAGTAACGAAATGTTACGAACAAAAAAGAATTTTGCAAATCCGTCTATATATGACGAAGGTATGCCCGAACATACCGACATAAAAAATATGAACATCCGAATTGATAACTTCCTTTTTGAAGTCGGTTAAAAATAAGTACCTACTTTTTACTTGTATCTATGATTATAAAAAATAAATTATAACTTTTTATCACTTGACCAAGACTACGTGACCCCCCTGGCACCAAAGCTGGATCCGCCCTTGTCCGTGTCGGATCGCTCTGTGTCGGATCTGTGACTCATTTTGAACCTCACCTAAAAATGTGCAATCACAAACCTAATCAATCAGTAAAAATAAATGTTGAACCTAATTTAGTTAAGTTGACAATAATTTAAATAATAAAAAATTGTGATCGATTTATAATCGATATAAAATTAAAAAAAATGTCCATAATATTTCAATATGAATAGTGTAGCGTTGTTGACTTTTTTGTTTGGTATTGTTGTCTTGTTTGGTATTGGCGCCTAGTATTCAAGACATGGTAAAAATTTCCATAAGTTTCCGGGTGTTTTCGACCAAACAAAAATTTTATTCGGTTAAGAAAAATCACTAATGAAATAATCAACAAGCAGAATTTGGGGGTCGCTAAAACTTTTCGAGAAAAAAAAATATTTAAAACTTGTTATTTTCACTAAATAAATCCGCCAATTTGTGTTTGACAACATATATAAATTTGCGAATTCACACACTTTTCCAAATTATAACCTTCACATTATTAAAAAAGAGTCTTTAAAAATACTAATCGTACTGTTACACTGAAGTTTTCTGGGTAGTTATAAAAAAAATAACCACGAAGGCTAAGGCTGGGCGCCTTAACCTTCTAACCTAACCTATCCGAGTCGGATCGCTCTGTGTCGGACTGTCACTTTTTAAATAAAAAGAAAATTAATCTTCGCCCACTTCCTATATTTGTCATGTTGGCGGTACTGTCTATTCAGTTTTTGAAGTCAAATTGGTAAAATGGTGAACTTTCTTAGTGAAAATTACGTTTTAAATAATTTTTTTTCTCGAAAACTATAAGCGACCGTCAAATTCTGCTTGGTGAGTATTTTATTAATGATTTTTCTGTACCTAATTACATTTTTTTTACGTCGAAATACACCCGGAAACTTAAGGAAACTAATACCATTTTGACTAATATAATTAAATTAATGTCGAATATACCTCAATGTTTGAAGACAAAAGTCTTCAAATGTATGTTGCCTTCAAACCAATGTATTATGCCAGTGATGACGTATGGAACTGAGACGTGGTACTTCACTGCTGGTCGTATGAGGAAGCTCAAAATTGCTCAGCGAGCTATGGAGCAGGCTACGCTCGGTATTTCTGTGCGTGATAGAGTTCGGAACGAAGACATCCGCAGTAGAACAAAGGTAACCGGTATAGCTCAGAACGTTAGTAAGCTGAAGTGGCGATGGGCCGGCCATATAGCTCGTAGAACCGATAACCGTTGGGGAAGAAAGGTTCTCGGGTGGCAGCCTCTTGTTGGCCATCGCAGTGTGAGACGAATAGGTGGTAATAAACTGTGCAAGTGTGCCTGTGAAAGTCGACGGATGCAGGTGGCTCAGGATTGTACTTCGTGGCAGTCAGTCCCCCACCTATTTTCAGCAGTGGACTCAGCAAACAGGCTTAAATGATGATGATATAAATTGAATATTATAATTATTTATTGCAAATTATCGAGCTTACGACCAAGGCCGTCGAGGCGCTTAGCAACTGCACCAACCCAAACATCAAACTGATATAGTTTTATCTCGCTTAAGTGACGCACGATTTATTAAACAGTAAGCTGCGTTGAGTACGCGCTGATAACCTTTATATTGTGCATGATAATAAAGACGTAATGTTGCTGTAACCACGTGACACATCTAATTTTTAAGGCCGCTAGTTTCGTTTATAAACTTAAGAGATAAAATAGAAACGGAAAGCTTTGTCTATTTTATCTCTTATGTTTGTATCATCAGTGTGTTTTGCTGCCTCTGCACATAAAATACATTCATCATCCTCCTTGCTATTAGCCCAACGTAAATAGTTGTCCCGTGTCGGAGTCGAACCCGGCGCTGAAGCCAATAGTTTAGCAACTGCGCCAACGAGCTATCAAAACAATTCAGTCATTAACAGTTAATATAACAAGTAACGCAGACGTAGTCGCGTATCGTAGCAAATTAAGTTATTGTACAAGCTCATAAAATTATTACGGATATCCGTCAAGACACCAGACATCGCAGTAAAAGAGATCTCGGCAGACGGACTTAAAGGTAAAGAAGTGAACAAAAATCGTTGGGATCACTTTGTTGTCTATGGATTCAAATTTTCCCCATTGAGACACGGAACCGTAGACCATGAACAAAATATTAGTTCTCAAGTAAATTGTAAATGGCCGATCAGAATGTAGTTCTGTGAAAAAAATAGGTCCGCCCATGAGTAAAAACAACTGTACAGAACGTGTTTAACGTGCAATTAATGTTGTTATATTCATGTGCATCTACAAGTTGCGCAGACAAAGTTTTTCTGAAGTCATTATTGAAACAAATTTGGCGCGACCTTAGTACGCTTTCAACGCGTTCTAAATATAAATTTTAACTTATTACGTTTACTAGGTCGCTAATCCTAAACGTGTTGGTTCATACTAAACGGCTTTGTAAACAAACGCGTGAGTATAGTGCCGCTAATAATAATGTCATTAAAGTCTAGAAATATTTACCATATAATCCGATGTTTCATATTATTTACTGATAACGGTGGATTGACTTAATAAATTGGCCGTTATCTTGCTCCGATCCCAAAATCTTTAGGTGTAAAGTCTATATGAAGTAGATGATTTTTCCCCTCTCTTTTTTATATTTATATTTCTTAGACTTTTTCATTTTGACGTTGAACCCTAAAACAATTACGTCATAAAATTTGACAGGTAAATATCGATTAGTTGGATGGTTTTCCGCGAAACGACTACATTTGATGTTTATGCATAGGTATATGATTACATGTGATATTTTCCTAAAATCTCCAAAAGTAATTTGTGATTACTTTGATAATAACGATCTTTTGTCAAGAATCTCTTAATAAATACAATCAAAGCGTAATTGTAAAAGGCGGAGACTATGGATAATGTAGTCTTTTAAAAAATTAAACTTGTACCTATATTTTTATCACTTGGAACAAATAACACTAACACATATTCAAAGTAAACTATTGTCATATGATCCTTTTATTCCTTTATGTTATATTTCGAAAAGGACCACGCGGATAAAGACGCGAGAGCTAGTTACTAGGCAATTTACATTATTGCAATACGTTCTCATTGCATTATTGCTTTAAATTTAATTGTTTTGTTTGTTAAACAAAAAAACAAGCACTTTATCCAGAAAATTGCTATAAAATTTACGAACATTTTAATATTGGAACGTCGATCGTATTGTCAGACAATTTATGACTGACAATTGATTTTACAATGACACTTTCTACTGTTCTCCTTTACATGCAACTGCGCTAGTAATGGGGTATTTGTGTACCATAAGGAAACAATGGACACATATCTGCCTCTTTAGCTCTTTTTATGGTATGTAAGGTGCATAAATTTGTGTCATTATAACTCTATATCTTTCTATTGAATAACTGAGTTACTAAGGAGTACTGTGAATGATTGTGGTAGTAACTACCACAGAATAGAGAAAACTTGTTTTCTCTTTTCCTTGGTACCTAACTACAGACACGTTTCCACAAGAGAATTTATAAACACCGCCATTTAACGCAAATGTTTACTAACAGTATTTCAGTAAGATTTTTCTTTGGCGGGAACGGTAGGTACTGTGCCGCTCATGTAATGTTTTTATTTATTAATCATAAAGTTGCGTTTTTTTAGTTATTTAAAGTTCTTATTCTTAACCCATTTCGTAAAATCACATCTTTTTAATATATTGGAATTCAACGGTGACTTTAATTTAGGTAATTGAAGGAAATTTAGGGAAACATATAGTAAAAAATATCTGACAATTTAATAAGCAATAGTATATAAATTTTAAAGTTTTTTGTAGTATAATCTTTGCACTTAAGATTGAGCATTAAAACATGTACAAAAAGTACGAAAAGATTGTCGCCGCTGTGGGAACTAAACGGCTCACTGCCACTGAGCTAAACGGCTCAGTGGCTAGAGTGTCAGGCCGCGAATGCCGAAGACATGGGTTCGATTCCCACAGCGGCGACAATCTTTTCGTACTTTTTCTACATGTTTTAATAGTATATAATTTTTTATCTTATAAAGTCCAATTGGGTAAAATCTGTATTTTTTAAAACATTGCCCGTACTTTACGATAATATTATCCTAACGTGATTACCGCTCCTTTCCTTATATGGCGCCTAATATCGGCACGGTATAAATAAATAATGGTATAAATAAATAAATATTTTAGGATACATTTTTACACAACTTTTACCAAACTAAGCAACGCTTGTACTATGACTACTGGATAACTGATAAACGTACCAAAAATAATTTTCTTTTGTAAATAAATGAATATTATGGATACATAAACACAGGAAAAACACCATGTTCATCACACAATATTTTTCCAATCGTGGGTATCGAATCCACACCCTCTGGCGCAGGAGGCAGGTACACTATCCACAACGCCATTCGGGTCGTCGTCCGCGTGACATTTAAAACGTTAAACGTTTTTTATATAATAATAAAAACAATTTTAAATTACATTTAATTTCACATAAAGCAATGACGTTTTGCTTGATTGAATTAGTCATATCTAGTGTCCACAATGTGTTTTTTACTAAGGTACTGTGAAACCACGAAATAATGGGTGTTGCACGAATGAGCCCGCGCAAAGTAGAGCAGTTTCGTCCGAGCGAGATGATGGGTGCCTAGCTTAGTAACGGTTTACAAAGCGAAAGTAATCCTACATAATTATGTGCATTTCCATGGGCACTGGTAATCACTTCATGTCCGGTGATTAGTATCGAAATTAAAAAGCATCGACTGTGTTCAGTGACCGAAAGAGACCGTAGTTATTCGCATATTTAATTTTAGAGGGCTCTGCAGTCGATGTCGTCGGAGCATTATCAGTAAGTTGCGGGTTCATCGAACCGCTTTCGTCCAGCCGATGTATTCGACCACATATCAGATCGCCCACGCGCCCGAGAGGTGCCTATCGTCGCAATTCTGCCGATTGCCCCTATTTGTAGCTTATCAAAGTAGTGCGTTGTTTATGGTCGTTAGTTTGCTAAAAAGCGCGAAATACGAGCGTGTTGTCTATGCTATCAAGTCATATTCTAAAACGATTCCTCGCCAAATTATTATCCGCGCTAGATTCTTCAATAGCGGTCAAGGTGCAGGTGGTGAGAAGTGATTGGGATCTCCCATTGTAATCTAAAAATCTGTTGGGTCTTTTGATGCACTTACTTTGGGTGACTCCGTGGCGCAGTGATGAGTATGATCGTGTTCATGCCATCAAAAAGTTATCTTTATATATCGCGTATTTGATGTTACTAGGGCTGCTAACTGTTTTTGAGAAAAATAAAGTATCACATAATTTGTCTAAAAATTATAAAAAGGTAATAAAGTTTTTTTCAAAATTTTATTTATTTCTTCCTCTTGAATACACAATATTTTGTATGCTTCTAGCACACGCCCACTTTTCTTGGGATAAACATGTTTATGTTAAATGCAAAAGCTTCAAATTAAAAAAAAGAAGTATCGATAAAATTTCAGTAACTGTCCATATAAGTACATACACTGAAAGTGTTTTATTTTAGGTATCAAAGTAAAGATTGAAAATAAATAGGAGTATTTTTACTCACTTTTACTTTATTTTTTTACAAAAGTATAAAGTATGATTGACAGCCTAGATGTTACCCTTTCAACCAATGAAAATTTCGGTGAGTAACCAATACATGTGAACTCAATAATCAAAATCCATAACAGTTTTAATAAGATTTCGGGGTTTTAACTTTAAAAAAAAAAACTTGCCTCAGTAATGCTATTTTTATTTACGCTACTAGGTCCATCATCCTTACTAATATTATAAATGCGAAAGTTTGTATGGATGGATGTTTGTTACTCTTTCACGCAAATACTACTGAATGGATTTTAATGGAAATTTACAATAATATAGCTTATACAGCAGAATAAGACATAGGCTATAATTTATATACATATTTTTATGTATCTGTCTTTCCGTCTGAATGTTACGCCTTCAGCCTATTCTACGCGGACGTAGTCGCGGGCAGCAGCTAGTTTTAAATATAAATCACTGCATTATTTTCTGCGCATGAAACGAGTCAGAACTATACGCTAAATACGCTGTGTTCGACATTGAGTGCGATTTCGTAAATTATTTGCGATGATGTCGAAAGTCGCCGTGTCCTCAAACTAAACAGACGACGCTCTAACCTTACTCGATGTTAATTCTTGTAGTCAAACAAAATGCTTCCTTAGTAATGACATTGCCAGTTGAATCATGTGATATAGAGTTAGGATGAGAGAAAAAACGCATTCTGCAGACGTTTTAACGATAATTTTCAAGGTAAAGTGAAACATTTTTAGGTATCACTACATAGTATAAAACAAAGCCGTCCCGCTGTCTGTCTGTCCCTGTGTATGCTTAGATCTTTAAAACTACGCAAAGGATCTTGATGCGTTTTTTTTTACTAGAAAGTGATTCAAGAGGAAGGTTTATGTTTAATACATATATATATGTTAAATAAATATGTATATGTTTAATACACTGCACCCGCGCGAAGCCGGGGCGGGTCGCTAGTTTAATATACGAAATGATAAGATGACTCGGTGACGCAGTCGCTAAGCTATTGGTTTCGGCGCCGTAGGTCGTGGGTTCGATCCCCACCCGTGACTAGTATTTTTGTGGCACACAGATAATTCCTTTATCCTTGGATAAATCCTATCCATATCCTCCACAGATGTTCCTTATCTGTGTGTTTATTCCGAAAGAGCGGCGATCAAGCATGCGACCGGTCAAAAAACCAATACCGTTATAATGGTGTGATAAGAGAAGGAGAAGCGAGAAGTAGATCCTGAGGTCAACCCTTCTTGGGAAACATCCAGGTACAGAACAATTGTCCGTGGGTCACGCAAATACTTGTCCCGTGTGGGAGTCTCGAGCGATTGTGTAGCAACTATGCCACCGAGTCTTTCCCGAATCGCTAATTATAATATAATTTATGAGTCGATTTGTCATGGTGAGACGTGTTTATAACATAGGGGTATTGCTATAACTTAATTAATGGTACGAGTTGAAAAAAACATACAACTAAGAACTCACGTGCCGGTATCATATGCGGTGTTGCAGTGGGCTGCAATAAAAAAAATATAATACGGCGTGAAGTCACCGGGTGGCGGTGGCGTGTTTTACACGTGATTTTACGACGCGGCAATTATTCGTTGATATATAATCTGTGCTCCGTTTCGATTGGTTAATCGCCACGACGATGCGTTTATTGCGACCACGATATGCGACATAAAAGTATCGAAATGAAAATTTAAGTAGAAGCCACAGACGATGGTGCATCTGCTCTGACCATGGCATGTAAAATGGAGATGTATTGGGCTAGAGTTACGAGTCTTTTATGTACATTGTTTTTTCGTATTTTAAGCAATGCTGTTTTTATTTATATTTTATTTTTGGTAGGGCCTTTGCCTCGGCTGTTGCACGAATGGGCAGGCTCATCCGAGTAAGTACCACGACCTCACAGAAGACCGACGCGAAGTGGAAGTATAATATTTTCGCGTTTCGTCTGTGAGTGAGGTAGCCGGAGCCCAATTTTAAAAGGTTGTCAACGCATCTGAAACCCTCGAGTGTAGCAGATGTCCATGTGCGGCGGTATTCACTTAACATCAGGTTAAACCGCCTGCTCGCTTGGCAACTTTTCACATAAAAAAAATGTTTGGCGCATCTTTTGTTACCTTTACCGCAATATAGTTTTACAACGATAATTTGAAAAAGGGATGTTTTTGAAAGAAAGAATTTCAAAGAGGCAACGCGTGGTCCTGTTGTTTTGTATAATGTCTCTGAAACCTTCGTTCATTTTCGTTGCCCCTTGTAATAACTTTAACTAGAAATGTGAGTCATACAAATCACAGTCCCATTTGGCCGACCAAAGATCGAGTTTTGAATCGTGTGTGTACGGATGACACACAATCCGAGGGGTCGGTCCAATTTCGAGGGCAATACAAAGTTCTTTACTATTCAAATTCAAATCATTTATTCATCGAAATAAGAAATATACATTTCATTTATCCATAGTCATTAATATACAAAGGAACTACCAGTTGTCTAGTCTCCGACATGTATCTTCTGTTTAAACTAGAAAAGCTAGAACAGAGGAGGGCCTGTTGAGATGCGTGTATTATTCACCTATGCATATCATTAGGAAAAAGCTCATGCAAGTTCTTGACGGGGAATGAGAACAGTTAATAAGGGGGTTATCAAACTACTTACAATTAAAACAAGTTTTAATTCAATTCCCGGTACTTGCACCAATCATATTGTAAGTGCCGACTTATCACGGGATCAGCGGTGAAGGAAATCATCTTGAGGAAACATGATTTTATATTATTTAATATCTTAATCCGCAGTGGGGTCGCGTGGTGGCCTTTGCCCAGCCGTGGGATGTTTAAGGCTGAAACATAAATGCCACTGTGTTGCTTGGTTGGTATAAAACTTGTGATTATGTTCATTTAGATATCTTAACCTTAAAATACATGTACTGATTCATTTAAAGAATGCAAAGCCTTGCTCTACCTTTTAAGCAAATGTATAACGGAACGAAGAAAATTTTATTGATACAGATTATATGTATTGTTTTTAACTAGACCCGTCCAGAGAAGAACCGGCAGGAAACTATGTGGTCTTATTTTTTTTATTATTTATGTACATTTTAAAAGTACATAAATAATAAAAAATGAAAAAAGACATGTAAATGGAACAAAGTACGTTGTTTATTTGATTTGCACACGGTTCCGCCGATTTAATCGGTCGCAGCCGGTTCCGGGCGGCGGATTTTGCCATCGCAGTACAAAATAATACATATAAGTATATATAATACAGTAAAGCCTACAACGCATTAGTGCGTAATGTCACGTTCTCAACATATATTCGCATCTTCCGAACGAACGTTCGTAGTGAAATTTCGAAAATTTAATCGCACGAGTGGTATAATTTTTTATTTTTATATATTTATATAGTTTAAAGTATTACAGCTGCCCATAGAAACTAGCAACACAGAACAATTGACAACTGTTATTTATTATGTGCGAATTCATCCAAATCTTCTATTTATATAAAAAGGAATTGCTGTTCAAGTCTCGCTCAAACTCGAGGACGGCTGGAGCGATTTGGCTAATTTTGGATAGTTTGAAATATTTGTGGCAGTCCAGGGAAGGTTTAAGCGAGGGGAAATTATGGAAAAATTGCATGTAAAGTCGAAATAGCAACAATTTTATTTTCCCATACAAATAGTTCCTACCTATCAATCATTTTATGCGTGCGTTCAGAAAATTTTTCTATGTGTGCAGATTCACAAATTCACCAGAAATAATTTATACGGCAAAACAACATTTGCCGGGTCAGATAATAAATGATAAAATAAAGTGTAAATCAAACTAAAATTAATATAAGAAGTCATTATAAAGTGTGAAAAGTTGCTAAGCGAGCAGATTGTTCATCTAACGTTAAGTAAATACCGCCGCGATGCGTTGACAACCTTTTAAACAAGTGGGCCCCGGCTACCTCACTCACCGGACGAAACGGGAAAGTTTAATGCTTTCATTTCACGTCGGTCTTCTGTGGGGCCGTGGTACTTTCCCGGACGCGCCTGCCCAATTGTGCAACAGCTGAAGATGCCGCGTGGGGCTACCACAGTAAATAAAACTTATATTGAACTGTAGCAAATAACAACAGCAGCCAGTTCGAGTGCGATGTTCGAACCGTTTTTCATAAGTTAACCTTTTAGTTGCCAATGTAAGTCGAACCTATCAATTACTTTTTCTTCATTGTTCTATTTTTAATATTATTTATTTTCTCTTGTCATTCAATTTTCGCTATTATTAGAGCGTCTATTAACACATCTTATCCTTTAAACGAGCAATTCTTGTATATATATTATATATATATATATACAAGAATTGCTCATCGGAATCTCGGAAACGGCTCCAGCGATTTTCATGAAATTTAGTATGTGCATAGATTCGGGGGCGAAAAATCGATCTAGCGTGGTTTCATTTTTAGAAAATGTCCTTTTACCCTGTTTTCAGGGAATGAAAAATATAGTTCGAATATGACGGTAAATTTCGCCGCAAGAGAAAATGTCAAAATAGCTCGGTCGGTAATCGGGCGGCCCCAAAAAACAGACGGCCGTGGTTCGCGTCACGATCATTTACACATTTTTTTTTACTTTTTTTTTCGATTCCAGATCATTGCTTTCTTTATTTTTAATTTTTTTTTTGTCGATTTGTTATTTTGTTATTTATTTTCCCTTTTTTTTTAAAGTTCTTTCGATTGTGAAAAACATCAGTTCATATTTTCTTATTGTTACGTCGGTAAGATCGAAAAATATTATGCATATTTCATTACTCAGTAATTTGTATCTAAATGTAATTTCCAAAATACACGATTTACCAAAAAAAAAAAAACAAACCGAGCAAAGCTCGGTCCTCCGGGTACTATATTGTTAAACCTTATTACAAATTTTACAAACACGCAAATGGTGCTTTTCATTTTGGTCCCTTATCTAACAAAAAGTGGATATCATTACAGGTCTATAAAATATTTGCCCTTCGTCTCGCAACGGCTATATTATATAGATTTGAATGAGATTTTGAATAGATTTACTTTTTTGCGATGCAAATTGGCACTGGGCATCCAACCAGACGGATGAAGCCCGAATTATAAATAATTTTATATCTTTTATCTCTTTCCTTAGCATTATACAAAAGCTTGAACAATAAATAACCGCCAGTTTTGTACATTTACAACATATTCGCACTATCAGTATGTCAGCACGCTAAATACCGCGCAATCTTGAGTATTTTGTCACTTCTATTAAACACATACGACGAGGAAATGATATCGATAACCCATATAAAATTTTATATCAGTTGTTATGTTTGCGATTCTGTCGCTGTGATGGGAACATTTATTGATTGTTATTAAAGAAGGGTAGAGAATGACGTTCGTTGGAACTAACATAGGAGCCACAGGGCCGGATTTAGGGGAGGGCAACCGGGGCAACAGCCTCCACAATTGAGACTTCGAAAAGAAAAATTCGTTTAAAAATTCAGAGTAGTAAACAATAGTAAACAACTTTACCTTTCATATTTTTTTGAGTTTTTATAAAACAGTTTTAATATTAACATAAATCAATAGAAAATAATTTGGGGCCAAGGGGCCTCCACTCCTTGGTGCCCCGAGGCATCAAGATCTCTTAATCTGGCCCTGAGGAGCCAATAAGATCTTCGACACTATAATTCTTTGTCGGTACAGTATTAACAAGTCTGAGACGGAGCATTAGAAGCAATTAAATATTTGAACACTTATGCGTTTAGAGCTGTGATAGCTCAGTGTCCGGGCGCTCGCCTTTAATTCAATATACTCGAGCAACCTGAGTTCAATCCCCGGTGCCGGCACCAATGAAATTGTCAATTTTAAGTGCTGAATTATCACGTGCTCAGCGGTGAAGGAAAACATCGTGAGGAAACCTGCATATTTTCGAAGTAATAACAAAAAAAATATTTCAAAGATATGTGAAGTTCGCCAATACGCAGTGGGGCCGCGTGGTGGACTATGCCCTGATACCCTCTGTATGGAGGAGGCCTTTGCCCAGCAGTGGGACATGTATAGGCTGATACTTTACTTTTTACTATGCAGTTTAGTTAAGCGTATTAGCTCTGCTAACAATGCGAGCCAATGACTCAAACAATCAAGACGAATTATGCCATGTCGTGACATACACATGTACAGTAGAATTATATATTTAAATAAAAATAATCACAGATTTTATTGCGGTTGAAAACAGATTATTAAAATACAGTTAACGATGTAATTCCTAAGGATTTTAAATAACCGTTATTTTTTGTTCGGCTGTACAAATGAAATGTGTAAAAAATCGATAATTCACGGATGGACAAAGCGTGATAGTTATTGTTTCTATTTTTATGTTATCAGGAGGAGCTTTGCAGATTTTTAAAATTCGAATAAAATTTGAAAAACCGGACTCGCGCACAATGGATTCCGTACCATCTTGTGTCTTGTATCTTGTATTAACTGATGTTTGTGCTTTCAGTCCAGAGACTATTAAAGCTTCATCTGACGCAGAACCGGTGGGCTAGCCAGAACCCACGGGTTTGGGCCCTCCGCTGTGGGTAGGGCCGCGCATGTGCTCATGCGTGCGTTTAACTACGTGACATGCCGTCTAAGGG
The DNA here is from genome assembly GCA_933534255.1 of Iphiclides podalirius. Classification (NCBI taxonomy): domain Eukaryota; kingdom Metazoa; phylum Arthropoda; class Insecta; order Lepidoptera; family Papilionidae; genus Iphiclides; species Iphiclides podalirius. The sequence goes on along the minus strand of OW152830.1, from coordinate 12,552,855 downwards.
CCATCGAAGTAGCGGTGCGGACCGAGACCCCGATGGCCGTCGACTGTGTTTTTAGCTAATCGGTGGCTGGGGGCGGTGAGAACCGCCCTGGAACGCGGGTGTACCTTGTGTATGCGTTGTGTTGGTCTCGCCGTGCTCGGAGGCGAGGGCGAACTAATGTGTTTGTTGCTACACTAACTGTGTGTGTAGTGTTATCCGGCGGGACCCCCGACGGTGGGTCCGACGTACCTAAGTCCCCTTCCTTGACTGGGTCGATGAGGACGTTTCGCGGGCGACGCTTGTTGACCCTCGCGTTTAGATCGGGTTGGTAATTTGCTGCGCTTACCACCAGAGGGTTGGGATGATGTTCGGCTCTATCGAAGAACCGTTTGGTCAGGTCTTTGAAAAATTCACGAATCATCGGGAGTCTGCAATCACTGTGCAGGTCGACGTTGCGTTGATACCACTGCGCACCGGTTGCGCGGCGGATGAACTTATTTTGCACTACTTGCAACTTGTGCAAGCGAGTAGGGTGCGTGTGGGCGAAAATCATGCATGCGTAGGACATGATTGGCCGTACGCAAGCTTTGTATAAAAGTAATTTGTGTCTTAAGGACATTTTACTTGACTGGTTAGTTAAAGTGCTTAGCCGGCCGGAGACGTACGCGGCTCTGTTACGGACGTTATTAATATGCGCTGTGAATGACATACGCGAGTCGAAAGTGACTCCTAAATATTTTACCTTTTTCTCCCAAGGGAGCGGTTGGCCATAAAGAGATATTTGCCCTAGCTTTCTGCATTGGCGACGACCTTTATAAAGATGTGACGGGTAAGTACTTCGTGTGAAGTGAATCGCCACACTCTTTTCGGGATTTACTTCAATTCTCCATTTGCGGAACCAATCGCCGAGGCGGTTGGCGGCGCTTTGGAGTCGAGTGGTTAGTTGACTAAGGTTGCGGTCTGAATAAAAGAGCGCCGTGTCATCTGCGAAAAGCGTGACGAAAAGATTGACGGGTCTTTTGGTATATCGCTCGTGTAGAGCGTAAAAAGTAAGGGTGAGAGGCAGGAGCCTTGTGGAACGCCAGCCGTGAGGCGGCGGCTTGTGGAGAGGGCGCCTTCAACTCGATATCGAAAGGAACGGTTCGACAAGAAGGCCTGAATGGTGTGTACAAGCCTATCTGGCACTTTGAGTGAGAACAGCTTGTAAATCAAGCCGTTGTGCCAGACTTTGTCGAATGCTTTTGCGACATCGAAGAAAAGAGCCCCCGTGCTAATATGTTTAGGGTGATTTAGGCCTTTTAGGATATGTTCCGTTAGGCGGTATAATTGATCAGGACAGGAATGTCTTGCTCGAAAGCCGAATTGTTCCGCCGGCAGAAGGCCGTTGGAAAAACACGTGGTCTTTGAGCCTGTTTAATAGAAGCCGCTCGTAAAGCTTCCCCAGGCAACTGAGGAGGCTGATGGGACGATAACTAGAGGGCTGATTGGCTGGTTTATTCGGCTTGCGAATGCCGATAACCGTGGCTTTTTTCCAGTCGTCCGGAAAGGAACAACTGGAGAGTAAAGTGTTGTAAATGGTCGCCAGTAAACAGATAAGTGGACCAGGGAGAGCTTTAAGGATTTTATTACTAATATTGTCTGGGCCCGGGGCGGATTTGGGTTTTAAATTTTTGATAATATCTTGGACCTCTTCGGGGGTCACTGAATTTAATGGATCGCCTTCCGGTGGAAGCGCAGCCCTAGTTTCGATAACGCGGTCCACCTCCGTTAGGTGGGCTGTGTCGATGTGTTCGCGCGATGGCGTACATTGCTGCTCTAGGTTGTCCGCAAGGCATTCGGCTTTTTCGGAGTCATCTAGGGCTAATGAAGTGCTATTAGGCATTGCTAACGGCGGTAGGGATTCGCGGGGCTCTGCTTTCAGACTGCGGGCCAACCGCCAGTAGGCGGTGTGCGATGGCTCGATATCCTCTAGTAGAGTGTCCCACTCGGTATGTCGGTGTTCCGATACGCGATCTTTAACTTCTACCGTACCATCTATAAAAACGGCAAAAAATCATGTCTGTTCTATGGGTGCCCCATATTTTTTATTCTGCTTTTTTAGTATTTGTTGTTGTAGCAGCAACAGAAATACATCATATGTGAAAATATCAACTACCTATTATCACAGTTCATGAGAAACAGCCTGGTGACAGACGGACAGACAGACAGCGGAGTCTTAGTAAGAGGGCCCCGTTTTACTCTTTGGGTACGGAACCCTAAAAAGAACTAAGTTATTCTCCTTATGATAACGATAATGTAGCATACCGTTTCAACGTTAGTACGACCGTTCATTATATTTTTCTACGTGGATGATTGAATAGAAAAATCCTTACTTAATATTATAAACGCGAAAGTTTGTATGTATGGAAGAATGTTTGTTACTCTTTTACAAAAAAACAACTGAATAGATTTTAATGAAACTTTACAATAATATAGCTTATACATCAGAATAACACATAGGCTATAATTTATAAAGATATTGTGTGAATTGTACAAGATATAGGTAATGATAAGGCAACTAAGGATTGTATACTAAAAAGCTCATTGTTAATTCCCTTTGGACGCGCGAGTGACGCCGCGGCTAACCGCTAGTTATAATATAAAGACGATCCTAGTCAATAGTAACGGCTAACGGCGACTCGAGTGTCCGCTCAAGCGCGGTTATCTCGGATGCTTGCGGTCCCGGCGTCAAGCACGCGCGCCCCTCGTGACACTGAGGGTTGCCATATTAAAAATAATCGCAAATTTGTTAGAATGAAAATAGTTTTATCTATACAAAAACAAATGACGAACATCGTAAGTATATAAATTTATAGTTTCACGATTGTTTGATAGTAAACAATTCGTGTGGCGGGAGTGTTTATCAATACAATAAAATCTATTTCTTGATAATCATTGTACCCTCTACCTAACATTGGTACCAGCTTGGGAATCAGCCAAAAGTGTTTTGTTGCCTAAGCGATTGTCTTTTCACTGTTAAATCTAACTGCGTTATAATAATATCAATTGTTCCAATTATTATGCAGGTCTAATATTCAAGTTGAGTTAAATTGGTAAAACTTAACGAGTTACTAATTGGGAAAAATGTATCAAATAAATATAATACTGTGTGTCAATATATGTTCAATTACCTTGGTACCTTATGAACCTATACACATAATCTTTGATGTAAAATTTGACGATTCATAAGAGCGCGCAAGCGTCTATTTGAATAAATATATTTTTGATTTTGATTTTGATTTTGATTAAATAAAAGGTTTTTGGATAGGTAGTCACTGTTAGGTTTCAAATCTTATGGAATTAAAAATCACGAAAGAAACGCCCGATGCGACGCTAGGAATATAGGTAGGTAGTTATAAATGTTTTATTATCATGAAAGAGATAACAATTAATAGAACATACAAATAATATATTAATCGATGTTCATAATCTATATAAGCCTTAAAATAGTGTTTGATTTTGTGATTATGCACATCAATTGGTGTTTGTTAAGAAACAGATATGGGAGCGAGTGACACTTCATAAGTGACAACCGGCCTGTACCGGTTCTGATAAAATGATTCACACTGCACACCGCGCGCTAATTTCCATTTATCGCGAGAACTATTCGCTCTTAGCTAGATTAGCATTTATTATACAATAGATAACGATAAGACTTACATAACCCGTGTAATCGATAATTTTTCACGTCAATAAATATATATTTTTATTAAACATGCTCAAATAAATATTGATAAGATTAACAATAGTAACGGGCAACCCTGAAGCTAGCATTATCGGCCCAATGACGACGCAGCTGCGCCGCGAATAAATTAAAAAGCTAGCACGAAAATATCTGTTTCTTTTTCGCACAGTCGGCGCGTTCCGGCCAGCGCGCGGTGTTCGGTACGCGGCTTTGACGCCGCGGGTCAATGTTAGGGCAGGCCGTTGGACTTTTTTTTAAATCTGCGAGCGACATTCTTCGGCATGCATGCAATTGGCTCACGGAAAACCGCTTTTGATCGCTTAGTTCGGTTTGAAATATACGCATGTAAATGTAATATGCTTAGTGTAAAAAGAAAATGTGGTTTTATAAGTATATTGATTCAACGTTACATTGTCATATTGTATTAGCACTAAAATGAAATCTAACAATTTGTCTCTAAATTTGATTTCATTGGTTCCGGAACCGGGATATGAACTCAAGTTGCTCTAGTATATGGAATTACAAGCAAGCGCTTGGACACTGATCTATAAGAGCGATTACTTTTGATTTTATCGACCTAATATGTATATGAAAATGTTTCTAAAATTGAGCAAAGTTCGAGTCTTGGGATGCCTCGTCACGTCGTTATATTTAATAAAAAGTAGAATAGAAACTATATAGAAACTATAAATAAATCGATGACTAATATTTATAAATTTAACACCCAATTCATTGATTTCTGAATAAACACTCAACTTATTAATGAGCGTTGGCCGAAGGTTTAATTAGGGTAATACAATATCGATTTTCGTAGAATGCTAATATGAAGTATATTGAAAAACAAATGACAATGTCGCAATACAACAGCGTATTTATTAAAGACTCGAGCAGCTAATATTTTTACCAAGACTGAAATTTTTATTTATAACATTTCATTTTTGTCGAACTTATCTATGCATTTTCCATACATAAGTTCATTTTCCAATACGCCACTCGGGTCGTCACTCGAGTGGCGTATTGGAAAGTGAACTTGTCGCTTGTGCCAGAGGCTGTGTTCGATCCTCACTATTGGGAAAATATTGTGTGTATCATAGTGTTTTTCTTGTGTCTTCGTGTATAAACGCACATAACATATACTTGCAAAAGAAAAGAAGAAGTTTGAAACTTTGTGTAAAAATATGTTCCGAGATATTTATTTATGTTTTATTAAAGTAATACAAGGCAAAACCTCGATGATAGATACAATATTCTCCCATCTTAATTGGATAAATATAATTTATATATATTTTTAAAATGCTCGTATTTAAATTTTTATACTTACTGCTAATTTCTGCACTTAAAAATTTATAACACTAAAACTACAGCAGCGAGAAACTTTTCGTTACTTTTTTCTGCAAATTTTAACGCTCTTATTAGTTTCACCTGTATGTATGTAACGGAATTTTTTACGTTGCTTTGCCCCACTTTGAACGAGCACTTTTGAATCCAACTTTGCACTCGTCCAAGACTCGCGAAAATACAATAATTTAAATAGTTTTCCCCATTATCCTGATCAGGACCTTCAGGATTAGCTATTTTCAAAATCCGATACCCGGTAGCGTCCCAGTTAAGGACGCAATTAAAAAAAATTTTTAAAAAATAAAAAACACGCTTTTATACTTAATAGAACTAAAAAGTAGAAAATAAATAAAAGTTAAAAAAAAACTAAAAACACGATTATGTAGATTCTCGAACTAAAGAGTAGAAAACAATTTTCAATAAATTGAAATAATGAATAGTGTGATTAACAAAAAAAATATTGCAGAAAAGCGTGGGGTGCTTTTTAAGATATTTCCATTATGACTCTAACCAGTATACAGAATATACTGTCATTATACTATTATAACAATTGACTCCAAGCACCCCAAACCCCAGACACTTAAACATACTTTGCAAATAAATGCATGATATAGACATGGCAATAAATAAACAAAAAAATATTTAATGACATCGTTTTATAAAACTCCAAATCTAGTACCAAACTAAGCAAAGTGTGGTGCTAAGTGGTGGATAAAAAAACTTAAACGTAAACAAAGGTGTTTTGTTGATAAATTAATACAATTTATATTTTTTTTATTGTTTTTTTTTTCATCCACGCCAGAATACGACCGTTGCCGGAAATAAAAAGTACCGGTCGCCAACAGAGTTATCTAAATGATTTGTTATGAATCACGTTTGTTTCGTCGTACTACAGATAGGGGGATTTTTATAAAAGATCCTATTATGGCCATATTATGAAGCAATATAAGGAAACTTGATTTTAAAAAAAAACTTGGATTTTAGTTAAGTTAAGGTTTATTCTGTTATATTTTCATGAATGTAGCTCCCATTCATGAAATAGTGAATTTTTGGATAAAAGAGGCTCAAATAAATCTTGAGTAATAAAGAAGCAGCCTAAAATACTCCCCCACAGCTGGGCGAACGCTTCCTCTGGCCAGGGTATTAGAGCATATTCCCTCACGCATATTTACTTACAATCACAGATTTCCTCGTGATATTTTTAATTCCATCAGATCTTAATAAATCGGAACTTAGCACATTTATTTCTAGAAAACACTGCCCTTACTCTGAGACAAGAATACATTATGCTGTGTGGTAAGAACGTTTTATATACACCACGGAGACTCCGTGGTGTATATAATTCTGAATTGGTTTTACCAATTCAGAATTCCATTGGCACCGGCTCTGGTTGCTGGAGTATGATTTGTAAGCGAGTGACAGCACACTGATTTACTGTGATTTTAACGCAACGTTTAAACTTTTTTTTTACTTAAATTATTACACACATACATTTGAATAATTATGCATATGTTACGAATTATAACAAAACAAATGAGAAACGCGTGGTCACGAGTTGTGACGTGAAGTGCCTATTTAATTTTTTGTCTCGCGTAAGTACTAACGTCTAATATAGATAAGGTGGTATTGTTTGTACATATAGTTATTAAAAAGGACGCCAGCAGAATGTCGCGTTCGTGATCATGGCTTCGAATTATGATCGCACTGAAAATTTCCAAGATTGTGGTAGCGCCACGCAAGTCTTTGCTGTTGCACGAGTGGGCAGGCTCCGGGGAAGTGCCACGGCCTCACAGATAACCGGCGTGAAGTGGATGTATTAAACTTTCGTGGTCAGTGAGGTAACGGGGCCCACTTTTAAAGGATTTAGATGTTGTCAACGCATCTGTGAGCACTCGGGTGTTGCAGATGTCCGTGGGCGGCGGTATTCGTTTAACTGCAAACTGCAAACTTTGCAAGTTGAAGTGACAGTGGGCAGGCCACATCGCTCCGAGAACTGCCCGATGGGAAGTAAAAGTTCTCGAGTGGCGACCACGAACCGGAAGACGTAGCGTTGGAAGGCCTCCCTCTAGGTGGACCGACGACATCATAAGAGTCGCGGGGAACCGGTGGATGCAAATGGCAAAGTGTCGTTCGTTGTGGCGTTCTAAGGGGGAGGCCTATGTTCAACAGTGGACGTCTTGGGAATGATGATGATGATCTGAACTGCATGTACGCTTGAGAACTTGTCACAAAAAAAAAGTTAGCGTACGGGCCAGGCTGAAATGTTTTTACGTATAAAATCTCATAGTTAGTCTCGGCTGCCGTCAACTTTATTTAAATGCAGTGTCATTTATTTTACTCAGTAGCAGCTTACAGTATCTTGAAGTCTTGCATTGTTGGTGGACTTGGATTTAATTTTTATCACTGTTTCCCAAGGCGGTGGTAAAGTGCCAGCATCTTCTCTATTGAAATTTTTGTGTTTCTTAATTTCGATACAATCGCGAATTATCCTTGGAAGTCGACAGGAGTTTGAATGAAGAATAAACGCGAAAAATCCCAAGCAATGAGTTTTATTTCTTGTGTATTCGCTTAACCTCATGATCTTTCGTTATCACAAAATTTTTTTCGCCGCTGTGGGAATTGAACCCATGTTTTCAAGATTCGCGCCCTGTAGACAATGTAGATAAAAGGCGTCGAGATATTCTACGGTGTGGCATTCAGCCGTTTTGATTAGTAGTGGGTTCGATTCCTTCGTTTAATCTTAAGTGCAGAGATTAGCACTAAAAATTAAATTTTTTAATTTAATTTAGTTATACAGTGAGTGACGAATGACGCTTATCTGACCACTCAATAACGAAACACCAATGGATACAACAGACACCGGTATTCGACACTAGGAATGTTCAAAGGTGAACTACGCCTACAAGCATCTTATCAATTTAGCTAGATTCAGATTGAACTTCTTCACGGGTCTGATCAGAACCGGAATCCATAATGCGGGGTCAGACTACGCTGCCGTCGTCTGGCTACAACCAGATGACGGCCGCAGTTGCGCCTAGCCGAAATAAGTGGACCGGTGCTGTCAGTAAACACGAGTAGCTACCGGTCAAAGCGCGTCAGATGTACACCTTTACAACACATCGCTTCAGTATACCAACCTTTAATTAACACACCATACGTCATGTATCTGTCCTCTGAAAAGATACGTAACATTGGAGTGTCTATTTTTTAGGTCAAAATGAGAAGGTTACAAGACATTTGAGACTGGAGGCCCCGGTTACCTCACTCAACATACGAAACGCAGAAGTGTAACACTGCTACTTCACGCCGGTGTTGCGTGGTCGTGGTATTTACCCGGACGCAGCTGCCCATTCGTGCAACAGCAACCACAGCCGTGTGGTCGTTGTTGGGTTAGACATATACGATGGCAAGTGGCATCCCAATGGTTAAGCCTAAACGTGCGCAAACGAAAATTTACCTTATAAATAATAACAAATAAATATATCCATGGTTATATACAACGATACCTAATCCCTGACAAAGCAAAGCTTGTGTAGCAATAAGTAACTGATGATCATATTCAAGCATATTCTTATTTTGTAAATAAATACACACTAAAGAAACATTCAGGGATTAGAAAATACTGTGTTCATCACAAAATATATTTCCAGTAGTGGAGAGTGGTCTCTAGATCCGTATTAATTAATTGCTGATCACATGAACCGGGTGCAATTTGAACCCAAGAGCCGTATCGGCAAACATATAGCTTAAGCAATACGTCAACAGTGACAACGGCAAAGTATCAAATATATGTTTGGCACATTATGACCCCTGAACATAAATGTGTAAACATCTCTACAAAGGTAGAGTCTTATACATGAGCTAAACAAATTATATGTGACCTCCTTAAGTATCTGTAAGGTCAATTTATTGTACAAACTACATAGAGTAATACAGAGAGTTCTGAGCCAGATTATAATATAAGGCAGAGATATTATAAAATGAGCCAAATTAAAAATGATTTAAAGAGAAAAAAAAAATCTCCTTTTACATATAATAAGGTCTCAGTTTACGCTATATACAGAATAATAGAGAGATGAAAATCAAGATGTAATGTTCGTATACGTCATAGATAATGTATAAACATAATCTAATATTTACAATATGACCTTTCTAAATAGGCGTAGAGGGGTTCACATAGTAGCAAAAGATCACTACATAGTATAAAACAAAGTCGTCCCGCTGTCTGTCTGTCCGTATGTATGCTTAGATCTTTAACTGTACGCAACGGATCTTGATGCGGTTTTTTACTAGATAGAGTGATCCAAGAGGAAGGTTTATATGTATAATAATACATTGCACCCGTGCGAAGCCGGGTCGAGTCTCTAGTACAAGAGTAAAATTGCGAAATTGTCACACGGTATCGCGATCAGGCACCGAATAGTCATATAATGATTTTTAAATAAATATTAATCAATGATAGGTATCATAAATTGGAGAGTTGAAATCTTTAACCACTAAGGCATGTTCGGGCAACTGCGCAGATGAAACACACATGATTTTTCCATACAAAACGTGTTTCCGAATCGAGTGACAGCGGTGATATTGTTCATGGCTGAATGACGGCTTTGCCTTTTCTACACGGGAAAAACCTAATAAAAAAAGTCGATAAAGTGTAGTTAAAACAAGAACATTATTGTAGACTTCAAGGTTATGAGTTAAGTTTAAATCACCTTAATGGAGTACGGTTATCTTTGAGCACATGTTATGTGATGTCCATGTGTATATCACTAATTTCATATATTGGCGTCATCGTATATCGTGGGTCGAATAATAAATCGTCGTCCATTTTGTTTTTATATTCTAGAAGTTTCTAACAATTCACAGCGTCTAGTCTCAAGATAGATAGAACTAAACAGCCTCAAAAAAGGCGAGAAAATCCGTAGTAGGTTTATTTTGTTTACATTACAAAGTAAAGGGAAGATAACAAGATACGATTGCAACAACGAAAATTAAGTTCAAAGTCAAAATGGAAAGTGCTAAATTTGCATGCTGAAGTCAGCTTAATGTGTTGCACTAAATTATTGTAATTAAGATCACAATGTATTACCATATTCTGGCAATTCATCAAGACATTCATTCATTCATAATCAAAATTTCTAATTTGTGACCCTTACTACCTTTGGGACAAGACTCTACGTAGAGAACTATTAGTATTCTCTAACTTGAATGAAGAAACAAAAACTTTCTAATCCCTTATAAAAGTTGAAATCTACGACTAGTTTACTAAATTAGGCCGGTTCAACAAAAAGTGACAATTCAAATCTTTCCAGTCTAGTTTTTATGTATGATGACTCCGTGGCGCAGCTGCCAAGGTATTGGCTACGGCGTCGGGGGTCGTGGGTTCGATTCCCACATGGGACAACTATTTGTGCGACCCACAATTAGTTGTTTCGGATCTGGGTGTTTATCCATGTAAAATTTATGTTTGTAAGACAACCTTAAAACACAGGATAATGTTATCCTAAAGTAACGGCAATGTTTTTTTTTTAAAAACAATTAGATAACATTTATTTTTCTAAATACTTTCAATCAATCACAATCAATCTACCGGCACCTAGGTGGGGTCGACACATGTGAATCATGTTGTTAATGGTATTAACTAGCCCCATTACGACTGGGCCCATGGCTGACGACCAACCTCTTTGGAATAAACAACCAGACCCGGTAAAAGTATCTATAGTCAGCCAAATATATGTCCCGTGTAGGAAACGAATCTATAACAAACCACCATGTCACCAATTCATCACTTGTAATAAAATAATATCAGCATAGAATCAAAAATTCTGCCATAATACAAGGTATCACGGGGTAAATAAGGAACTGGTTCATAAGGTGAAACTGTCGTCATTTTATATCGGGGACGAATTGAATTATAATAGTGCTTTTAGACTGTAAACAATCCGAAAAATGTAAAACCCATTGTTCCTTACATGCAAGGCTGTGAACCTATGACCCTAGATTCGAGTTGATGTATCACTCCACTGGTGAATTATTTATTTTTTATTAAATTATTTTAATTTAAATATTCGCACACAAACGTTCTTCGGTATATAAAATAAAATGGATATCAATGTTAACACCAAAGTTCAAAAAAAATACTTGTGCGTTGTTGTTTACGTAGTGCTGGTAGAGCGAGTTGGGGTGAGATTAAAAGGATGCGTTTGAACATCACGAGCTTATGGGATCGTCAAACCTACATTTCTTTTCAGAATCTAAGAAAAGTAAGCATATGATTAGTATGATATTTAGCAATGTTGATATAAACACGCTCTACCGCTCTATTGAAAGAGCTTAGATTTAAGTTTAACTACTTTTTAGTATAATTTAAGAATTAAATAAACAATGCACAGTACGACAATAACAGAGCCAAAAAAAAGGAATCGTCAAAAATTAAGACCGTAGCGTTTAAAATTTAATTTACTGATACCGAATTAAGTAGTCTTACATTTAATAGAATTGTAAATAAAAATTGCAGACACCTTTATCTGAATCATTGACACAGATTAATTTCCAGTGCAGATATAAAAAGTAAACCGCCAGTGGTTCGCCAAATAGTTCGGAGTCTATCGGCAAACCTCTTTCGCGTCGCGTTCTATCGTACGCGTCGAACCGACAATAAACTTTTTATATTCCGCGAAGAGCGAACGGGATAGCCAGGGGAGGGCTTACACTGTCACTGTTAGCGTATTTATAGTTGGCGCGAAACGGCCAATTAAATTACCTCTTATGGGGAACGGCTTCGTCATGATCGTCTCCGACGTCGGCGGCAGCAGCCGCTTCGTCTCCGGCGACATGGCGCTCGTGCATAGGTTCAGCTCGTGTTTCTTCCCGTCACAGTGGCTGTTCACGCCGCCGCGGAGGCGCAGCGACGGGCCGTTTGCTACATCCATCTGCGCGCGCTACCGTCGCATGACTGACGCGAGTGGGGGGGCCAAGCGCGAGCGCCGCGCGAATGCGAGCCGGCCGCGCCGACACAATCACTATCAGCTGATTCCGTGGAAACTTATGGAACGACGCGTGACGGCGATATTAGCGTGTAGCTCTGTCTCGCTCTTCTAGCGAGCGCGGATTCCGGTGCGCAGTTAGCGTGCGCGTATGCCGGGTGCACTGATGCGTTATGGTCGAACGGATAACGTTTATTGCCGATGTATTAATGAACGGACATTCGATCCGAAACAACACGAGACGTCCTACGCGTCGGACGTTATTGACGAAACTGATTGAAATCGAGAGAGAGTGGAATTCGCTTCGGTTCGGGCATTCTGCCATCGTATCTCGAGTTCGGATCATTTACGTCAACGTGTCGCTTGACGGCTGCTCTTTTGTGTATGTGTGCGAATGTACGCCCAGCACAAAAATTTTGATGCTAAAACCGATTCAATTAGACCATTTATGGGTATATCTCAGTAATGTCCTGCGTGCTCTACTACGTAATCGTGATTGATCCGAATGTATTTGCACAAACAATTCGCATAATATCAGTTTCGACGTAATCAATTTCATGTAATACACTTAGAGCGTTTTGCAAAGTTAAACAACTGTCTTAACGCGTAATCAGGTAATTTACACAAGTTACATATCCATCCACATTGGAATTGCTAAAGAGCTTAAATGGCATTGTAAAGAGAATAAGTGATAATAGTTATAATAGCTTATGTTTCTAAAGACTTATTCTTTTCAAAGGAAGTTCATGTCCTCAAACTTTAGCCACGGTGACACAGTAGCTTGTGGCGTCGCTTTTATCCGGCTCACCCCAGTTCGGTTACAACTCGTACAAAATCAATAATTATGGAGAGCTTTCTTAGGGAACGTCTAGTAGTAGACTATTAAAATACAATTTGTATTCTCGACAATCAATTAAAGTGTACTAATATAATGCATTTTTATTTCCCCCTATATTCTTATATGCCTTGCCAAAATATTTAAGAACTTCCTGTGAAACGTCATGAAAATCGCGATATATAACTTTTGAATTAAATTTTGATGACATTAAGCATAATATTTTTATTTGTGTAGTAATCCGTATTCTTACACCGATTTAAACACTTACGTTGGTCAAGGGAAACGGATCGTTAAATAAGAAAAAAAAACGGTCAGACAATTCACAAACGGTGACATCCGCGTTGTGGGCGAAAACATACAACAATGTCTCGTCTTTTGCGTGTAATCTTCGCATCCTCCGCAGATGTGCCCACAAGAGCGTTGCCCCGCCGTTATAATGACAGCTGATTAACCTAACAAGAAACGTCAGTGAAATAGAGGAAACTGGAAATCTTTTGACATGTTTTAACTTCTGAGTATTAGGGATGTGTTTACACGTACGTCAGTAAGGATATTGAAAGTTTCACAAGTAAGAATAATATATAAAGCTCGAAAATCAGTTGTATAGACATAATCTCATAGAAACTATTGTCTATTATCGATCTTTTGGTCATTTAGTTTTTAATAGTATGAAGACTTAATGCTTAAACTTAATTCATGACGCATAAAAAAGTTTGTATGTAAAACAATGTCCATGAAAATAAATGTACACGTGCTCTATGGTCAGCGACGCCTCGCCTTCTTACGTGGGCGCAATTAAACAGATTAAATATAAAAATAGCGCAGCGGAAACCCGCGCAAACCTGTAATCTATTTATTCGACGCTCGCACTACTATGGTATTGCGCCGCGAAAAGTAATAATTTCGTTTCCAGTAGTTCGTACTTTTATGAGTATTTAAGACTGAATAGGCTAGTGAAGTGATTTAATCCTTATTATAATTTGCCACGGCGCAGCCGTTAGTATCTGTTTTGTAAGATTGTTAGAAACAAAGATAGACACCATAATTAACACTAATCCAAATGCAAATATGTTTTGTATAGATGATAACAACAATGTCAACATTACGCGTACTCAAGGTACACTCGTGTCCCGGTGTGACTCTCGTCACTCCCAACTAACGAAGTCCATGTCACGGTCAGCATGGACCCCGACAACCCGTAGCCGGCAATCATCTCATTTTCTTTTTTATTGATGCGCACTTGTCCACGTGTGATCCTCATTAGGCTCTGTTCTGCAGTCTGCAGGCTTCAAATTCTTAGGTAATAAACATATCCATGAGCTCTGTGCTCTTTGAAGTTTTATAGTCTAGGGACTGAAAGTTCAATCCATAAACAAGTATACATAACAAATATGTTCTTATGAGTGTGTATGTATATATATGTATGTATTTTTATGTTTTTGATTTAATCATATATTATGTATGTTACTATTGCACCACCTACGTAGTAAACGTTTATTTACGCCATTGGTTGCCTGGAAGAGATCGCCATGAAGGGATAAGATCGCATGCGTTATGCATTGCATACATTGTGCGTTTCTCCATTGTTAATTTTGTATATCCCTTATATGTGTGGTGGATAATAAAGTATCCATTCGTTCATTCATTCAAGTAAGATTTTTTTTTATGTGAGAGGGTGGCATGCCGCTCATGGACATTAGCAACACCCGAAGGCTGCAGATGCGTTGCGCCTTTTAACAACGTGGGCCCCGGTTACCTCACTCACCAGAACTAGGTTTTTTTTTAAATATACCTTACCCCGTGATAGCTCAGTGTCCGGGTGCTCGCCTTTAATTCAATATACCCGAGCAACTTGAGTTCGATCCCCGGTGCCGGCACCAATGAAGTTTTTATGTTTAAGTGCTGACTTATCACGTGCTCCGCGGTGAAGGAAAACATCGTGAGGAAACCTGCATATTTTCGAAATAATAACAAAATATATGTGAAGTCTGCCAATCCGCAGTGGGGCCGCGTGGTGGACTAAGCCCTGATACCCTTTGTATAAAGGAGGCCTTTGCCCAGCAGTGGGACATGTAAAGGCTTCCTTTACTTTACTTTATACCTTACCCACACCCCTGAAATAGTCTTTACATATTATGTCCATTCAAAGGTTGCCTGTAAGAAATTGCTTTAATTAATAAGGCTGCCCATTGTATAATTCTTACGTAATTGCTGTGTGTGCAATAAAGAATATTAAATCAATTAACCAGAAAAAAACGCAGAAGAGCAACACTTGCACTTCACACCGGTCTTCTGTGAGATCGTGGTACTTACCCGGACGGACCTTTCTTTCTTGCCTAACTTGTTCTCACAGTGATAATATCGTCAGTTGAAATATCAATTAATGTAACCGCCAAAAGGCGACTTTACAGGAGAGGCAAAAAACTAAATTACGATTCACAAAAATAGTTGTAACTTTTTACATACTTATCCTATCGCATCGCTGTTTGGAGCATTTTTTTCAAAATTCTCACATCTGATCTCTGAAAGAAACCATAAGAAGCCTACTATTATCATTTAGAAGATGGCACGGTGGTTACGTTAATTTTATTTTTTAAATATCGCGTTACGTTAAGATTTTTTGTAATCTTATCCTTTAAACGAGCAATTCTTGTATATATATATATATATATATAATCGGAATCTCGGAAACGGCTCCAGCGATTTTCATGAAATTTAGTATTTGCATAGATTCGGGGGCGAAAAATCGTTCTAGCTAGGTTTCATTTTTAGAAAATGTCCTTTTATCACTGTTTTCAGGGAATGAAAAATATAATTCGAATATGACGGTAAATTTCGCCGCAAGAGAAAATGTCATAATAGCTCGGTCGGTAATCGGGCGGCCCCAAAACAGACGGCCGTGGTTCGCGTCACGATCATTTACACATTTATTTTTTTACTTTTTTTTTCGATTCCAGATCATTGTTTTCTATATTTTTAATTTTTTGTCGATTTGTTATTTTGTTATTTTATTCCCTTTTTTTTTAAAGTTCTTTCTTTTGTGAAAAAGATCAGTTCATATTTTCTTATTATTACGTCAGTAAAATCGAAAAATATTATGCATATTTCATTACTCAGTAATTTGTATCTAAATGTAATTTCCAAAATACACGATTTACCAAAAAAAAAATCAAACCTCCTCCGGGTACTAAATAATAACAGCTATAATGTAACTCATAGAGTTTTCAAGACGTCGACATAAGTTGTGATGTATTGGCTGAAGACGTTACGTACTTAATCTCTTAAAATATGGGCAAGGTTAGAATAAATGCTATATTTTTATTAATTTAAGTTAAAAATTCTTTTTGATGAATACCAACAATTTTCAAGTTTTTCATTATAAATTTTACATCCATCTCATTTAAATAGGTTTTCTTAATTATCCTTGTTCTAACTCCCCCTTTTTCCATCGTATTCTCCCCAGGTGTAGTAACAGAATCCATTTTGAGTTTTGGGTTCATAACAGAGTCAAATTATAAACTGCACACTTTCTTGAGTATTAAAGCAGCATACTCTAGCCATGTGGGGGTATTAAGGACTTTCTGGAGGTCAAAATTAGCTATCACAGTGGAGTTGCCCTTATCTACCAGATATATACCATGCTATAAACGAAGTGAAATATATTCTGATGTATTTCACTTCGTTTATAACATGGTTTTTAGATGATTTTTGTAATCATGGGTCTCCTTTTCATTCATACCTGCATAGGAAAATTACGGAAAAGACGTTCACTCAGATAGTCATGTGAATTGTCTTCGCAATATTATACGTAAAGACGGCAGAGTTTAGTCACACTTAAAATATTGAGATAAATATGATAGTACTGGCAAATCTTCTATGTATTTTGTAGCAAAATTGTTGATATTTTCATTGTATTTATTGTCAGCATGATGAGTTCGCTATTACATTTTTACAAGATTGACTCTTACATTACCGACTTTGTTTCACATTGGGCCAAATTCATCGTTACATTAACCCATACTTTGATCATTCTCATAAAATGTATTATACATCACAAAAATGTATAAAAATTATTAAAAACAGTCGGATTTTTTTTAAAGTAATCGCCATTATTTTCATCATATCGAGATTTTAAAGATACCAATCGATGGAGCGAAAAATTTGCAGACGAACTGTATATTTAACTCAATTTCGTCATTTTGGCGGTTACATTAATTGATATTACAACTGACGATATGTAATACAATGTAATACAATCTTTATCATTAACAGGAATTGTATTAACTTCGCAAGACTAGCCGACAATAGTACAATAACATATTCACCGCTATTATGTATACAACAAGGAAGATTTTATTTATTTATTAACGTTAATAACAGCTATGGACGCTAGACTCGAACCAAGTAATTGTTCGGCGAAATTGTAACTTCCGGCTACTTCTGCGAATGGCAACCGGCTAAATAGCGACCATTGTATTGGTGTTTTTTATGTGACAAGTTGCCAAGCGAGCAGGCGGTTCACCTGATGTTAAGTGAATACCGCCGCCCATGGACATCTGCTACACCTGAGGTTGCAGATGCGTTGACAACCTTTTGAAATTGGGCTCCGGCTACCTCACTCAGCAGACGAAACACGAAACTATTATACTTCCACTTTACGCCGGTCTTCTGTGAGGTCGTGGTACTTACCCGGACGAGCCTGCCTATTCGTGCAACAGCCGAGGCTGCTGCGTGGCCCTACCACAGTTTGGTGAGTGGTATTGAAACAAAGTAACAATGTCTAGTAGCTAAGACCGACCTCGATGTAAGTTCTGATTAGCGATATAAACACTCGAATATTAAATCGTAAGTTTTTGCAGTTAAATGAACAAAAACTTTCGGCGCTGCGGGATTCGAAATTACGTCTTCTGGTTTCGCGCCCAGACGCTTTTCCAACTAAAGCCCGGTCCCTATATTCAACGAACGGCCGTTAGTTACATTGTCAATATGAAGTCGTTACAACGCGTCGTTATGAAAGTTACGAAGTCATGTAACTAACGTCCGGAACCGGGCGTCAGCTAAGCGGTCGATGACCTCGCGGCGCGCGAAAATCTCGACATAATGTATCTACGTTTGGTCTATTGCCTTTTTTAAAATTCAAATAGTAGCAAGTACGCCAAAGTTCTTGCAAAACCACTGTTTCAGTTTGTATCAGATGTACGGGCGTACGGATGTACTGGCTCGTCATCTTTGATCTACGGGACGATATAAATTCGGTAAATATTGGACAGTGTTTGTGTGTGTGGACAGTGTTTTTATTTAAGAAGGTGTGTGTACAGTGTTTTTATTTAAGAAGGGTGAACAAGCGTTTTTCTTAATTTTAAATCGATGCTGCCCCCACGGAGAGATACAATGGGACCATAAATAAGTCAATAATAAATAAAACAACTATATATTGAGTGTTTATAGGGCTAATCTCTGCACTAAAGATGAAACATTAACTTTTTTTATTAGCCGTTTAGCTTAGTGGTTACAGAGTCTGAGCGCAATTCCGGAAGACGAGGGTTCCAAGAACCGCGGCGGCAAGAAATTTTTATTTTTAATTTCATAATTTTGTTATTATTTCGAAAATGCATTTTTTCTCCTCCTCCTATTTTCCTCACGATGTTGTCCTTCACCGCCGAGCACGCGATAAGTCAGCACTTAAAATTAACAATTTCACTGGCACCGTAGATTGAACTCAGGTTGCTCGCGTAAATTGAATTGACGGCGAGCACCCGGACACTGAGCTATCACGGCTTAAAGTAAGCAGTATGTATGAAAAACAAATGCGAAATATGAGCTTAGAACATTATTATTTAGATGCCTCTTAGCTTCAGAGCTTTTTGAGGACGGAGCGAGTTGGTTAGCGTGTTTGCGTGTCGTTGACCACGTAGACTGTGTCTGGTATCGACCAAACTGCCAAGCTAGTGTCATCATTTCGGTTCGAGCGCGGCACACACCGTCGTGTCTACGTGAGTTACCACGCGTCTTAGCGAAATTTCGAGATGGAATAAACGAAAAAAAGTATTAACGGGAAACTACAGACGAACGCGATAATCACGCGACTTAGAAGAATGCGCGCGTCGCGTTTTTCGCGCGCAAAAAACCATAAAGAATTGCTAAATTTTCTTATTCAATAAATATTTTATTGGTTAGTTATACAAATCTCTGGTTAAACTCCGACTCTTTTATCTATATTATGTTATTTATACGGTATATTGTGAAAATAAGTTGAAATAATGATTAATAACTGTTAAACAAGTTGTTCTCTGACAACCTAAAAAAAAAAAAAACGAGTCTTAACTTAAGAACCGTTCAGATTTAAAACAACGTGCAGAATTTTTCTCATATCAAATTATTAAATCAATATACATTGACATACTGTGAGTCATAACCCGCCACCTTAATAAGTGTTATTTAGCGCAAGTGAAGGCTAAACTTTTGTGTATCATATCACATTTGTTACCACGGTTACCTTCAAATTAGAACTATCCTTATTTCAATGTTTTTTTAATTTGATGGTACCATCGCAGTTTCCGTTTTGGATGTAATAATACTTTTTTTCATTCTTTAGTTTGACAAATTCAATTACAAAGGACAGTCTTATCGCTGGTGTCATTATAAACTCAGCTGACAACCTCGATACCTCAAGTTAGCGAAATCAGCACACTTTAGAATACGAACAAAAATGTTCGAGACATTCTTAGCGTCCATACCAAAGAATCGTTCGCAAATGGTCAACGAACTGGAGATACCCGAGGGCGTGACAGTTGCCCCGTACATATGGACGGAGCCCGACGAGTCGCTGCTGACCAGCGACAGCCCTGTCACCACCAGCGTCGGGGAGTTCGACGCATGGAGCCGGAGCACAGACTCCAGCCTCGCGTTGTCCCGGGCTATGACCGACTCGGAAATCGATTACGAGCGGTACCGCAGGGTAAGTTGAAACATGGCAGCTGTTTCATTAACATTTGTAATAATGCCTACGACGAAGCTCAGTGGTCGAGAAGTAACTTGAGCCCTTAACCCGCTGATACGAAACTGCGGTTTGCAAGTAACAAATAATTAATTTAGAATTTAGACCGATCATTTAAAAATTCATTTCCGAGCTTGGACTTGTTAAATAAGCTCGCGAAAGATATGTATAGTATTTCCGTTGTTTTCAATATCGCACTAATACTTATAATTTTTTTTTAGATTAAGAGTTTATTAGGTTTACTTTGTTTTATCTTAGAAGGTAGAGATAGGAACACTTTTATGCAATCATAAATTCATCTATTTAGATCGCACATTTCCTTTAGTGTTGTCAACAAGTTATTTTTTTTAATATATTATCCTCTTATATTATTAAATTTGAACGTTCTCGTTAGTAACATTAGGTGATCACTAAAATTTATATTGAACTAGCTGCCCGGACAGACTTCGTTAATTTTTTTATAGTATTAAAACCTTCCGTGGGCCTTAAGGAACATACAAAAAAATAAATTAGCCGAATTGGTCCAGCCATTCTCGAGTTATGCGCTTACCAACATTCATTTTTATTTATTAAGATTGAGTATTGTGTTTGCTTTCCAGTATAAGACTAGGAGCTTCAGTGATCCATGGGTGCAAATGAGAGCTGTCCTGGATTCCCTCCCACCCGAATACTTGGCTTCTGTTAACAGGTAAAATATTTAAGACTTTGCTTTCAACATGCAAATACTTATTCTCATAATACGTGTTAGCTATACTTTGTTTTATCGAGATAAGAAGGTAGAAATATAAATACTTTTACCAAATCGCCGTAGTTTCATTTTGCACAAAAATAACACTGGTATAATTACTTATTTTATCACTTTAATATCATAAATGAAACACCACTCTAACGATTTAATTTATGGTACCGTTGGGCAGCACTATCGGGTATACTTCTGGTTTGACAGCCAAAGAAGACGACGAAGACCATGAAATGCTTCGTGCAGGTTCATTTCTACCTCGTAGAATGAAACTTCTTTTAGTGTTGCCAACAACCTCAAGGGACGACTTATTTTAATGTTTCCAACATACGTATCAATATCATAAGCGATGGTCGTTTTACACCGTAGTGCTTTCGAAATAGAGATACCTTTGCTCGGATTAAAGTTACGCATCTGTAACCCTCGGGTGTAGCAGATGTCCATGGGCGGCGGTATTCACTTAACTTCAGGTGACCCGTCTGCTCGTTTGGCAACTTTTCGCATAAAAAAAAAAAAGAATTAATTAAAGAGCGGGCCGTTTTTACTACTTAGCACTTTATGTACAACTCCTTCTTGCAAATATGCTCAACGGCGAGTTCTTCTTCTGTTTATTACGATATACGTTTCTATCAAATACCTCAGCTGTGAAAATTAGCAGTTAAGTACAGTATCAGTCAACCACTGTAGTTATCTGACAGGTACTTATCATTATATAGAATAATATATTTTTGGATGAAGTTATTCTAACTCAACCATCGTTCTGCATATAAGGAAAAAATAAAATCACATACATCGTTTATGACGACACCCAATCACCAATCGTGACAAAATCTTAGAGCTGCCTTCGTTAAGGCTGGCTAAGAACAGATTTTTTTTTAGGTTTCCGAACCTTAAAACGTAAAAAAGGTACCCTTATACGATCACTCTCCGTCTGTCTGTCCGTGTGTCACCACCGATTTTCTCAGGAACGGGTGGAGCTAGCAAGTTTTTATACCAGATACTGAGGTCTATTGTCCGCATTTGATGTTTAAAAATGAGTCTGAGTCCTGAGTCTACACGATAAAGTAAAAAGTAGTAACTTGTAAGTACCACAATATGTTTAATTTTTTTTTATTATTCGAAATTTCACCTTCACTTCGAAAATTCACCTAAATTGACAACTCTAGGACAACTGGAACCCTATAGGTTGGTCGAAATTTGGCAAAAAGATAGGTAAAGTTCTATAGGCCTATTATAGTATCTGGTTCTAGTTCTATCTGGTATAAGTTACAACTTGCTAGGTCCACCCGTTCCTGAGAAAATCGGTGGTGATTATTTACCAATCTTATTAAGGCGCTATAATGGGTAGTTACGGAAGCCTCGTACGAGTTCGACTCGCACTTGACCGGTTTTTTAATGTGAGAAGATGGCAAGCCAGCCGGCAGTTCACCTGATGTTATGTGTTAACCGCCACCCATGGATACTGCAACACCCGTAGGGTTGCAGATGCGTGGCAGCCATTTTATGACCGAACGACATATTATGCGAACGTTATTATATATTGGTTGTAGACCTAACTGCAGCTTTTTGCTAATTTTTCTCTGAATAAGTCTTGATTTATGGACAACAGGTTTCAATGTGCCGTATTTGATCGTTTGCCCGTGTATCCTCTTTTGTTGTGTTGATGACGTTTTATAATCCAAAAGTTTCAGATCGTCCTCCGAACTGACTAACGAGAGCAGCAATGTTGAGAGACCTCTCTTGCGACCGCAACACGCCGAGGAATTGAGGCTCAAGATGGGGAGGTTTTTCGACGAGGAGTGCCGAGTCTTCACCCCCGAAGACCCCGGACTGTTGGCGCTGGAAGAGGCGTTGCAGCAATTCGACTTGAAGGTCCCGAAAATTCGGCACTTCCTCACTTGCGAATGGTCCAATCTGCCTGGTCTAAGTGCAAAATTTTCACTAAGCGATAAAATCGTAATAGGCTTAGTTTGCCTATTAATTTTTCTTTCATAACATAGTATCAATTCACATTACATTGAGAACCTACTGGAGTCGGTTGAAAAGGTAAAGGATATGCAGAGTTATATGCAAGGAAATCATGCCGAATTTACTCCGATAGTCCAATATTTAACTCTGTTAGGCCTTGTAGGGCCACGCAGCAGCCTCGGCTGTTGCACGAATGGGCAGGCTCGTCCGGGTAAGTACCACGACCTCACAGAAGACCGGCGTAAAGTGGAAGTATAATACTTTCGCGCATTCGTATTTGTATCGTCTGGTGAGTGAGGTAGCCGGAGCCCAATTTTCAAAAGGTGCTCAACGAATTTGGAACCCTCGGGTGTAGCAGATGTCCATGGGCGGCGGTATTCACTTAGCATCAGGTGAACCGCCTGCTCGCTTGGCAACTTTTCACATAAAAAAAACGTCATATCTACAAATAGGTTAGCATTACTCCGCCTCTCACATCTTAAACTCCTTACCGATTGTGAGGTGGAATCCTTCTATCTTTAATACCAAAGTGTTTGCACAGAATCCAGGCGCTCGCTTAAAATTTAATATACTCGAGCAACCCGAGTTCGTTTCCCGGTGCCGGCATCAGGTAAATTGTTAATTTTAAGTGCTGTTTTATCACGTGCTCAGCGGTAAAGGAAAATTGTAGGAAGCCAGTGGAACTATTCTCTATGGTTATCCGTTTAAGTTTATACAAAAACATTTGTTTATTTAACCTTTTCTTCTTCCAGGATTCTGATCTCGACAGCGTCACGCCGTAACAAGACATCGTTTTATTAAATCCATGATGAAAACTTTTAATTTCTATCAGGATCACATCCGTTAATTTGTTTTATTGTTAATTTAATTCTATCCCAGTGTTAACAACCGTTTATGTATATTAAAGCTATTTTTCCATTAAATATTCAATTTTAATTTCCATTGATTATTTTTTACATTAAAGGAAAACATTTAAATGAAACGACAAAACTCGTGTAAAATGTAGTTTTAATGGGAATGATTTCCAACATCACAACAGTTTGTAAATCTAGTGTACTCAGAGCGGTGATCACAATTCGTTTTAAAACAACCGAAATATAACAAATAAAAACAAATTACAAACATTTTTGAAAATATTAAAGTGCCTTTGGAAGCCTTTCACAGTCGTCTCTTGATTTTTTTCGAGTTTATTTAGATACTTAAAAATAATATAATATATTTAGATAACAAAAATATTGCACAAAGTATTTTCTTTTTTGGAATTTACATTGAGATTCTTTTCCTCATTAAATAACATAAATAAACTAATTGGTTTATTGATAATTTAAAACTCTTAACATACCGTCTATAAGATCTATTGGACTTAGGTTATATAATGGCATAAACGAAGCCTTTTATGGAAAAAATATTTATTAAACAGAATATCCCTAAGTAAATAGCATGCTACCAGTACCATGAATTCGTTGGCATATAAATATGATAATGTTCACTGCAAATTAAATATTTATTATTAATAATTATGAAACAACACTTTACAATGTCTATGGTAGTATTGTTACATTTATATTGTTCGCGCTTTTTAATGTTCAACTATTAAAAGTGAAAAAGACATTTGTAATTATAAAAAAAACCACAGCGTACAAAATTTAATTTATAGTGAATACAATCAAGTTTTGTTATTTATGATTGTAGCGAACACATTTTGCATTTTGTACCGTTTATTTAACAAGAAAATGTTAAGCGTCAGTTGTAATCTAGGTTCACATTCGGCCATACTGAAATTTATAACGCTTAATTATTTTATTAGGTGTGATCTAAAGCAGAAAGACACGCAAGCAATTTCAGTTTACTCGAACGATTTTACCCTTATCATATCATAGACAAGATTCAATTTCTGTTTGATGTAATAAGCACATTACATAATTATACAAAAGGTTTTTTGAGATGGTAAAATGGACACGCTGTCAATGTAATTGTCTTTCCACTTAGATCGTTATCCATAGGCTAACTTAGAAATACTTACACGTTAGAAAAATATTGCCAATTAATAATATACCTTGGTAACATATTATGCTTAATAATTAGAGATACGTTGACAAAATAATTATAAACATTCGCTGCCCTAAATCATGGACGTGCTTATAAAAGGCGATCTTTATCTAATATAAATAACTTTAATATAAAGTACAATTATATTTATTCACAGACAGGGATACATACATATATTGCCGATCAGGAATAAAAACAAGTGCACAAAATATAATTATGTAAGCAACATTAACGTAAATTACGAATTAAAGAAAAATATTCTAATATAAAATAATAATCTAATATAAAATCATAGTCAGATAACCAATTTTAAATGTCATTAGATAAAATGTTAATATCATTAACGGATTGGTGGTATTTCAAGAGATTCATTTATTAGAGTTGATTTGTGGTAACTTCAGTTAAAAATGTTATAAATAAGTATAATAGTTGGTAGTAATAACGCGTAATTTTACGATGGATGACCATAAGTCAATTTATAGCAAAAGAGACGGTATAAACTGTCATAAAACGCATATATTTCAACATGATGTATACATTGCTTGATTTAAATAAAAATATGTCTCAATTATATCTTTTAGAAGTTTGCAGTTCCAATTTATTTCCTGACCTTTAAATTCATTAAATATATGACTTACAGGTTTAATAATTTAATCTGCTACTGTATATAGTTTGCAAACAACTTTAAATGGATAAAAAAATTTATCCACACACTGAACTCCTAAGTCGTACGGTTCTGTCTGAAAGAATGTATAAGCTATAAAAACATTGCTGTAACATGCATAAAGCTGTATAAAATATTCATGCTGAATTAGTTTCCCTAGTTTCTAGGCAAGCTCTTCTCACCCTCTCTAATGTGTGTAGCTTTTTAACAGTGTTGCAATAAAATTAAATTGCTAGCATTTTTTTTGCGTTTACGGTTCATTCACAGATTTTAATTTATAAACACAAATCATTGTCTACTCTAAATCGATCAATGTATAAATTTTTTAAACAAGTACCTTTTGGGCCATAAGCAATTGATTAAAAATCATCAACTCTTAACGATGACTGTTAATTTAAATTAAACTTTAAAGAAGTCGGTTTCTTAGATAAGGATCTTATATTTTCGTATAATTTATTAATTTGGGAATGATTTTGTGTTTTGGACAGAAAGTTGGAGAAAATGTCAAAATAAATTAATGATAAACACGGAGATATCCCACTATGTGCAAACATTATGACACTAAATTTATATTTGAGCATGATGGTGCCAAACCTTGTCCAGTCTTTTGTCTGATAATAATAGCAATGAATTCTATTTACAGGCTTTCATTAAAAATAGCCTATCCTTTAGCTAAGAGTTAATGATTTTTTATTTAGTTTTGCATCCGTATTTTATAATTTTTTTAACACTAAATCATTTCAAAAAAGTTTGCTTCAAATGTTGCACCAAATCTAACGCTTTAACAGTCTAACATTTTTTAACATTGTCATTAATTAAAGGGTACTGGAAAATTTGATTTAATTTATTTACTTATAAATTTATCCCCTCCGGTCCAGTTAAAAGGTAGTTTGTCAACTGAGAAATACTTTAACATTGCCAGTTATATTTGCGCACCGACATATTAAAAAGTAAAAAATCACCTACATTACAATTTTTTACAGTTAATTATATTATACAAAAATAAATCAACTTACCATTGACAAATATAATATACGAGTCGTCATGTAGCGCAGAGTACAGTACAGACAACTGATATATTTAAATGTATACTATTCACTAGACATTAAAAAAATGCGAAACACGAAAAGCTATTAAAAATTAATTCTATATTTTTTAGATTAAACAACAGAAAAGCAAATAAAGGTCTGTGTGGTCGGTGACATAAATTATTTGTTAGTTTGTGTTAGATGTGTTAGATTAGCAATCTCGACCGAAACCGCGCAAATTATAAAAAAAGTGGGGAATGATATAAACAAGCACACGGACACACGAGTACACAATGCGACATACACACACACATAATTGACACAGTAGCACTTTAAGATGTGAGACGGACAGTTTACAATAATTGCACATCTTAATTAATAATTTTTCACACGAACAAGCGGTGCGTGCGGCACTATAGTATTATCGCGGCACTTGTGACCTTTTGACGTTGAGAAAAGTTTTCTTTGTCTATGGATTTTTATTATCATTTGAGATATTACCTTTCCCGAATTATGGATCTTAATACAGAAGGTTTAAAATATATGACGTGGGTTTCAGAAAATACTATGTTTTTGTTGTTATTTAAGTATTTACAAATAGATTGTTTACAATTGGGTCACTCGCGTTTTTCACCATAAATTGAATTAATATGAAATAATGGGCCGCTATTTAGATTTTGAGAAAAAAAATATTTCGCAAAATCTAAATGTTGGCGCATAAATATGCGCATAAATGGCGCATTAATAAAATAAGTAAAAATTTACTTCGTGATTCGTTATTGATTATCAATAATAATCACGAAGTAAAAATACGTTGTTACATTTGTCTACCGATTAGAAATATTTTTATGCGAAAAACACGCGTGCCCTTGTTGCAAACAATTACCAGAACTTCATTATTGCTTCATAACGTCATTAGTTCACAAACCCGGAATTTTCACTAAATATAGTTTTAAAGAGGAAACGTGGGCGGTGGTAGTGGTGGTGGAGGGACACACAGTAAGGCAATGAGCAATATACATAGAACATGGAAGGATAAAACTTGCACAATCACTTTTCCCGCTCCAATTTATTTCCAATGAGGTTACATTAAACTTACAAATTTTCTAATCAAAAAACAATATGACATGAAATTTTATGGCTGAATTAAAAAAAAATAAGGATTTATTTATTTAGTTTTAAATTCTTTTAGAGAATAGTTTTGAGTTTTATTTTAGGACAAAATCATTGTGCAAGTGGAAGTAAAGGAAAATGAAAGCCGAGGAAGATTATTATTAATACACCAACTAAATACACGTTTCTTTTAAGGCTCTCGTGATATGCACTTACTTTGTGTATAAAAATAAAGTAATGTATACATTGATAACAACTTTATATTAAACTATTTAACAATTAATCATCTTTTAAACATTTTCATAATACCATCTATGACGGCCTTGTAGATTTAATTTGTAGTGTCTGTTGTTTTTAACAAGAAATTATGCTTGAAATAAATATAGAAATGAAAAATGCTGCCATTAAATATTATGATTTGTTTAAAAGTTAAACTGTGTAGTTTTTTTATTAATTATCTGAAGCCTACCTTAAAATATTTATTAGGACAAAATATCCATGAATTTTTTCCACAAAGTAATAAGAACCTTTTTTTTACACTTAATAATACCACAAATCTTATCTAACCTGCCATCTCTCGCTTCATTGCCTCTGTTGTCGCGCGTATATTTTCAAATAGATAATAAATCGACATTATCTAAATATATGTATGAATATCGATTCACTACCATATTGTCCTGTGATATTTATAATCTATAACGGTTGCTTAAAAGCGGTGATTTGAGGCTGAAAACGACCAGTTCGTCGTCCCTGGACGCCTCGCAGGCTTCAAAGCTTTAGTAGTTGTACTATATCAGTATCAATTGTCACTATAAACTAGTTTCTATGCTATTAACACATTCGCACCAGTCTCCCGACGATCATAGATTATGTTAAAATTAATTATAAATACATGCTTCTGATACACGACAATATCTCCGTTAAAAAAATAAGTGCATAAAAATCACAGTACAAATCACAATCAAACGAAAACGCAAATGGCATACACACACAAATACCAATTTCTTAATCTATTTGAGATCTTCGATATACAAAATATATCGAATTTATTTGGAAAAACACTTGAAACAGGAAACTAACTTGTTTATAGTAGGTAGCTAGAAACTTCAAAGATTATTTTCAATAGCTAAGCAACATTTTTCCAAATTTAACAAAAGATTTCGATTAGGTTGCCAGGAATAAAACAAATGTACAGAGCTAGACTCGATAACAAAGCAAAAAAATAATAAAATCACATGACATTATATTATATTATTATACACATGGCAACCCTTACACTAGTCTATACAAATGCTAAAACACTACAAGTTATCTCTCTCTGGTATAGGTATAAGCTACGTTATACCAAATTATTTTCCCAAAATAAGTGTGATATTATGTCATATTCAAGCTTGCTCTTTAAAAGAGATGCATTTCTAAGCTCGAGAAAGGTTAAAACGGATAAAATAATCATTTGTAAATATCAGTTATTAAAATGGATGCATTGCTAAAACTTCCGTACAAAAAATACTAGTAAATAATTGCTACATTCTGGGAAGCATAATTTGGTTTATTATTGAACAACGCGCGGTCGTAGCATTAGCTTAGAATAAAACCTAAAGAATATTCTATCGCCCCATTTCGTCTGTAAAAATAATTCTTACGTACCTTTTTTTGATATGTCCTGCTTTACCCTTGGGCCAAAGTCGATACGTTCTCCCGTTTCTAATCCTGCGTAATTTTTTATCTGTGCAATTTTAATATGGCGGCAAATTTGCAAGCTGCTCTAACGGACAGTTTAGTATTAAATCGTGTTACATTTCGTTAAACTATGCAATAACATATGGCGAAATGATTTAAAATCTCTCCTATAATCAAACGTGAATTACAACCTTCCTTTTAACATTGAACTGAATTTCTAGTCATTCTGAATTCATAGTCTTCACACTTAGTTCCATCGCATTATGCCGATCGTTTCACATTTAAATATAGGAAAAGTTGATGTCTATTCGGTTCCACTACAACACCGTCTCAGATGTAGAGCTGTACTAACACTATCATGGATCGCGGGCAGTCCCGGTATCGGCCAGATAGAATATTCTCAGGTTTAGTATAGACGAAAATCAGACACGCCTCGGCTTCCCGGGCCCGGGGCACTCCGGCGACTTGATGATGGACGCGGCGCTCTCCCGGGGCCGGGATTCGCTCTCGACGAATCCCGGGTTCAGTATAATGTTAGGCACTAGCTCGATCACGTCCTGCTCTTCGCCGCCGTACTCTACTCACATACGTACCGTCACCGTGTGTGTGTGTGTTTGTTTTTTTTAGTGTGCGGCCCCGCAGTCCAAGCGTGCGTTCCAAGCGAGTGCGATAGTAGGGAGAGAAGAGAAAAAAATTCCGAATGAATAAAAAATTTGGCGGCAAACACAATAGTATCGCCCCGGGAAAGAGAGCATGCGTTAGATACAAGTCTAGAAAGCTCGCCCCTAACTGAAATTAATTATTTTTCGTTAATCAATATTTTATGAATGTTAATTATAGATTATTGTTATGATCGTTAAAATTTTAAACAACAATGTAATGTGAACATTAGGAGCGAGTGCTTGGTAAGATTGAAATTGACAGCGTCTTTGGCATCTTTATCGGAAAATACAGCATGCCAAATAAAAAAAATCTTAACCTAAAAATGTATCGGTGAAATGAAATATAAGGGAATAGGTGCCATTCAGAAGATTTTTATAAATGGTAAAAAGTATATTTTTTTATATTATCATAAATAGATTTTAATTACCAGTTTTTAATTGTTATTTTGTAATAAAGTAGATTAACTCTTTAAAGAACTTATATCACATTATTTTCGCAGATCAATAATATAAGATGTTGTTATCTTAGAAAAACTACTATGTTTTATTATTCTTCTCTTCCTGCGTAAAGCATAATAATCATTTTGTGATTAAGGTTTGTTAATGATAAATAAAAAAACTTATGTCATTTATTAAACAAACTGAAAGGAAAAAAATACTAACGACTATTATACCGCCTCTTTTGTTTATTCTGTTACTAACTGTATATTATATCAACTCGGAAAGAATAAAAAGAAGCAAATATTTTTTAACTGAGTACCTTATTTTCTTCGATAAAGCGAAAACGTGTGTGAAAATGGAAATTATTCGTGACAAATATTGCGTAGCCCTTAGCGGCTAACATTGCACTTAAGATTTAATAAAAGAAATCTATTTCTAATAGTTTATATTACGTAATTCAGCTATTATAAAGTGGTCCAAGAGATACAGTAGTCCTAGAGTCATAACATTAGGTGCGTCGTCAATAGTGTTACCCTAGAGTACGATTTGAAAAATATTGTAAAAGTGCTTTATTAAATACTGTTATATAGAGGTAGGAACTGACAAATACTAAAATTGTCGACATAGCAAATTCTTGGCATTATAGTACGACTTCTGCTAAAAACCTGAAAAATGGTTACTCTCTAGTTTTTTAAAACGTAAAAATTATTGCTTGTTATCGGTTTTAGCAGAGGTGATAAATTGCATATTTTTTAAATTTTAATATAGATTTGGTATTGTCGTAGTCTTGCTTACGTTATTGTCCACCAAGACATTGTTAAAATAAATACGCTATACATAGCATACATATACATGTTCAGATTTTGAATTGTCCATATCATTGGATAATATACATTTCTAATTTATTCTTAGTAATTGACCACAAGAAGGAAATGTCTTTTGATGTGAGAGATAAATTTAAACATGAATTATATGGATCTTGAAAAATAACAAACCTCACAAACGAAGATGGCAAGAACATATCGTATACTAAAAAAGCTTCGAAGCTTTTACGACAACTAATTAGTACCTACATATGATTTGGAATATCACCTCTAAAGCCGTTGAATTTATACCTAAGTCATGCTATTTTTATAAGTAAAGATTATAAAACAAGCGTATGAGCAATGTAATATTAATTACGTCATTGAAATAAACATATTTTTTTTAATCCTATGCTACATTATGCTTTTATCGTAAAATCCGTAAAGAAGTTTTATGTTAATGTGTAAATAAGAGAAATTCGTGTAATCTTTCAATTTGCACTTTCAATTAATTATATAATATTTTAAATATTTTCCAAGGCACAATGATAGTACAAAAATATTGCACATTATCATTGTACCATAGAGAACGTTCTTTTCTCTTTTTTCTTTTTTGTTTTACCGTTTTACCAATTTAGTAATTCATTTTCTAATGATTAATTTCAGTAAAGATTTTTAATATCACAAAAATACATAGAGTCTTGGTCAATTATCTTTTTATTCCCTTCGAAAATAAACTGTTTAATTTTTTATCAAGAGGTAATACAAATCTAGATTAATACAATGAACTCGTAGTTACTTATGTAATATACAATGCCAGTCTAAAAGCTATGCTGCCATAAACAATTTTATAATTATAATTGACGTATAATATTTCTACTTGGTCCGAACAAATTTAACTCCCAAATACTACCAGTCAATGATATTTTACACTGCAGATATGTTGTTAACGCATCCAATGTGAAGCCACGAAAACGTCCCAATTGGGACGTCTCGTCGTTTAGTTCACGTTAGACTGGGCGACGAGTAAGACGCGGTGTCAAAAATTTTACAATAACAAAAATGCCAATGTGTCTTTAAAAGATATATTAAGTATGACTCTACAGTTAACAAATAAAAGGGATCTCATATTATGTACATAATGCAATACATCTTCGATTTATTACTATACTTCAATTGTTTTCCTAATGTTTTAATTTATGCAGGTTAGAGAACTTAAAAATTTAAGACGGGAACTAGAACATTTTTTACACGTACTATAAAGTGACAACTACTTGTCGTACTCTTTTTTCTTATGCCTTTAATTACCTACGCTATCCTTTTTATACCATTCGATATCTATGAGAAAGTTAATAAATGTGTGGATTTGTACTGTCTGTCAATGTTTTGAATTTGGAATACTCGACCGGTCGTTTTTAAGCATATAACATATCTATAGTATAAAATATCTGTTACTAGCGGAACGATAGCTAAGCAAAAGGATGCGCTAATATTAATTTTTTTTTAATTTTTTTTTTTGTTTTAATAATTTGGAATTTACTATGATAAAAAGGGAGATTTTAGAGACGTGAGCTCAGAAAGGTATTATTTCTATAATTTTATAACAGACTCCTATCTCTAATATGAATTTCAATGAATAGAATCTAGTTATAATAAATAAGAGTTTTATATAATTTGATAGTTTATACATAAATTTCATTTCATACATATTTTAAAGTTAAGTGGGTTTTTGGTACGTGCTTTTAATTTAATAATATTATCACATCTACAGTAAATTACTTAGCACCTTTTTTAAAAACGTTAAA
Organism: Iphiclides podalirius; assembly: GCA_933534255.1. NCBI lineage: Eukaryota > Metazoa > Arthropoda > Insecta > Lepidoptera > Papilionidae > Iphiclides > Iphiclides podalirius. The sequence goes on along the minus strand of OW152830.1, from coordinate 12,520,041 downwards.
GCGGCTCAAAATTGTTAGTGTTTAATTTTTTTTTATAAATACTCTAATATTTCTAAATATTTTGCAAAGTACTTGATGAAAAAAATGCTTGGCACTGTAGTTAAATTGTTCCTCCTTTAACAAGGAAGAATATTTTGTTCAATTTTGCATTGCATAATTATAAGTGTAAAAAGATTTAAATACGAAGTGTTAATAGTTTTTTATTTTTTGCTTTAAGAAAGATGGAATTACTACTGTAGAGTTCGTAATTGCTCCGTAATTTTTGAGCGGTTAATAGTTGGGAATATTATGTACAATTTGTAAGATATCTTTCAAAAGGTAATAAATAGATGTAAGACTCCAAAGATATAAAGATATTTGTTTTAAATGATTTTGTTTTACTATTTTAATGTATTTGGCATGAATAATAAAGATTTCAGTTAAGTGATGTTAAGTGATGCTTTAGATAGTGTTTCAACTATTACTCTCAAATATGGTGGAATTAAAACTATTTAGGCAGTAACACTTACGAGAAATTCCAAATGTGCTTTGTACACACAATACTTCATAAACTCCGGTTGAATTCTATATTTTTTATCAGATTTCAATCGTTTCTCTTAACAATTAGTATGTAAGTTTAAAACCTTTAGAGATTTACTGAGATTCAGGCTTAGTTATGAACATTCTTTAAACAGCAAGACTGTTCCACTTATGAAGCCCAAGTTATATTGTACGCGTTTATTAAATACATAATAATGAACAATTTATGATAAATTGAGTGTAATCTAAAATTTCTTAATGTATCATTTGACATGAGATTTTTATATTTGGGTATAACCTAGCAAATATTCCGTAGAACCCAACGGATATTCTAACTTACTAACCTAATTGTATTGGTGCGTTAGTTTTCTAAAATACCAGTCGAAAGAATTATTGCGTTTAGATAGATTTAAAACGTTATTATTTTAAGCTTATAACCTAGATAGTTACCATAAGATGAGGTGTAATTTATACATGTAAACCTTTGTTATATTCTTAAAAAACAACGAAGGTTTATATTTTTATATGACAGTTAATAATAATTATAAAACTTTGTTATAATCTTAAAAACTTTCCAAAGCAAATACCTTCTTATTGAAACGATGTCAATGTCATTTTAAGAAATTTTTCATTTTCAGAAAATTGAGGTTTTACTTTTTCTATGTTTTGACTTACTTTTATTCTATGTTTTGAAATTTTTTTGAAGGTTTTTAATCTAATTGTTTATACTATATTGTATTTAGGCGTTTTGCTGTGGCCTATATACGCGACAGTGGTGCATCTAACAGCTTACATAATAATCAGATTAGAAAAACTTCCATTATGATTTAAATAGTTCTTCATGTTCCCAAGTGAATGGAACAGTTTCTAGCTAAGGTTTCAAAGTATAGAGAGCGTTTCATTACGTGCAGTGTTAATAAAATTGGGCAAGCTTCGATTTTTTATTAATTGTCATGATGCAATTTTTATATCGATTTGGCAATATATGAACGAACTAAATGCTTACAGCTTATTGTAAGTAAATTCGAAATCAGAATACTCTTATTACTTTTAAAGTGAGCATAGAAAATTATTTGTTCACCTAATGACCGACCAACGCATCGGTTCCTACGTGCGGGCGGCACACGAACATTCGATCATACACAGTTGAACATAAACTATGAACGAACGTGCGTTCGACCGGTGCGTGAATCGAACGATCGATCAAACTACAATCACTGATCGAGCGTTCGATCGAATGGTGCAACTACTCCAAACTTTTTCTATCCTTTGGTCGAATCGCATCTTTAGTTACAATTATTACGACCACCGTCCGTCCGAGCGCTGGAAGGTCCACAGTTCGTTCGATTTTTGTTTATACGAATATACTGTTACAGATGTCGAAAAAGTAACTAAGTTTCGTCCAACCATCCTTTTTTTCTATGTAAACCGCATTACTGGAACCATCCGGTCAAGCATTCAATTAACCACGGGCCAGAGAGACAGCATTGGCCAGGGCTGTTTGAGGATTCTGATCGTCTTTTAGTCGCTTGGCGGTCGACGGGGACGGGTGAGCGTTAAAACGTCCACCGTTCGTTCAGAAAGTGTTCAATTATCCATTCATGTTCAATCAATTGACTTGCGGTCGGAGCCGGTAGAGGGTTAAAACGTCTACCGCTCGGTCAAAAAGTGTTCGATTGTGCGTTAGCTTCTAGCGTTCGATCAGAAAGGGTTCACCTCTGCCGGCCGATGAAGAGATGTACGGGTAGATCAATGCAGAGGCATCTGCCGGTTGATCTGATACAGTTCGACCGGGCGTTGAACCGTCCAGCGCTCGATCAGACGGTGGCAAGACGGTGGGTGCTGGGCTGGGCTGGCTAGTCTAGGGCGTGGGCTCACCGGATCGCCTCCACTCGCGGCAGAGAACGGCGCAGGTGCCGGCCGCGAGCACCGCTAGCGTCCCCATCACCACGCACACGGCCGCCAGCCAGGTGCGAGTGTCGAACGTTTCCGCGCCCTCCAGGAAGTGCTTGTACAGCTCTGCAATTTGTGGACGCTCTAAAGAAGACGGTGTCGACGCACGAGGAAAACTTGGCTCGATCGTGTTGTCAATCAATCAACAAACAGAACTATTGGACAAGTGGTGCTCTTAATAAATGGGTGGGAATACGCGATTTGGCTGCTTAAGTATATAGGCTGCGACAAGTCAACAATTGAACAATTGGACATGTAGCCTTCTTATTAAAGGGGTGGTGAGGCAACATGCGATTTGGCATTGATTTGACTGCGACAAAAACTTTGGAGTGTACGGTTTCATGAAGAGAAGTCAAAAATATCCTTAATGAGAGACAGGTCGCAGGTGGTGAACGGATTCGTTTTCGGACGTATTCGAAAAGTTTCCACTAACGATAACCCATGAAAGAAAAGGGTGCCCTCTGCCTAGTAGCGATTGCATGCTACAGGCACAGTTCAGTCCAAACTTAGTCATTGACAGACGAACGGCGCCGAAGTTCGAAGTTAGTGGTACTTCTTATACCTCGAATTAGGATGAAGAAGATAATTCGACACGATCGAATTCAGGATTTATGGCTTCTTGTCGGAAATGAACCAATACCTTTTGCGTCTACACCGCGAGGGGATGAAGTTCAAGAAGTGTCCAAAGTGTCTGGAAGGTAGTAAGAGTTTCGCACTGACCTGCCTCCTGGTCGCTGTAGAGCGTGGTGGCGAGCACCTCCACCGGTGGGCCGGGCCCGAGTACGTTGTTGGCCCACACGCGGAACCAATAAGAGGCGTTCGGCTCCAAATGGTACACGTCGATCTGGCGCTGCGGACCGTACCAGTGTTTCCATTTCAATATTGAAGAAGCGATTTGCGGACCGTACCAGTGTTTCCGTTAAATTTTATTGAAGAAGCGATTTGGTTTATGTAGAATTTAGGTTTAATTTTAATTTCTCAGCACCTTGATATAAATTTGTTTGGATACTGCGGAACTGTGAAAAGGTAGCAAACGAGCTGGCTGATGTTCAAAATAAAAAATCAACATCAAAAATATATTTATTAACATAGACGCTTGCGCGTTCTTACGAAACGTAAAAATTTTACATAAAAATTAATACGTTCGTAAGTTACCACCGGTTCGGAAAGCAGTTTCTGTTAAGAAGAAACCGGCAAGAAACTCAACAGTTGCTGTTAAGTAATAACCGCCGCCTATTGACATTCGCAACACCGATAGGGTTGCAGATGCGTTGCTACCTTTTAATTAAGAGCCCCGGCTACCTCACTCACCAGACGAAACGCGGAAGTATCCATAATACTTCCACTTCACGCCAGTCTTCTGTGAGTGGTCGTGGTACTTCCCCTGACGGACCTGCCCATTCGTGCAACAGGGAGGACTGTTGCATGGTCCTACCAAAGTCATTGCATTTGCAATCCTGGGTGTTGAAAATCTCCATGTGCGGCGGTTTTTAAAAAAGGTTATTATAATATAAATGAATACATTAACGATAATAACCCCTGCGAATGAGATGATCGCTCCTAAGCTGTTTCTAAAAAAAAAATATACACTGTATAACTATGTATTTGTTGAATAAAAAAATGACAAAAAAGAGGACACCTACGGAGTTTCTTTCGCCTGTTTCTTCTCCGTTAGAGGAACCTCACTACGAAATTTAAAAAATGACGATCGATAAATGAAATGTATATTTCTTATTTCGATGAATAAATGATTTGAATTTTTGAATTTGAATTTTGAATCAAATTTACCATCTGCTAGCATAAAAGGAAAACTTTCACCCTCGCCGTGGCCTCACCGAGTTGGGGCTGATGTGGTTGGGGCTGATGGGCCGCCACGGCTCCAGCGTGCCGTTGACCGGCGTTGCGGCGCGGTACTGGGCGGTGAAGTCGACGATCGGGTGGCCCCCGTCGCCCGCCACGTTCCACAGAATCAGGGCCAGGATGGTGGACGCGTGGACCGTCACGTTTACCAAAGGGGGCGGTTCCGCTGCAGGGGCGGGGCGGAGGGGGTTTAGGTTAAAGGCCCGTTTACTTAATAATTTATGTACACAGTTTATATACAAAGAAATGTAGTTACAGGAAAATATTTGTACAAAAGCCCTGCTTACTTCTTAAGAATTATCTTACAGCGGACCCGTGACTGGAAATTGGTCACAAATGGCAGTTACAAATAATAATTATAATAAACGTTATATGCAACAATTATAAATTCCACTTCAATTAAGGTAGTGGGTACGCGTAAGAACGGAATTATTAAAAAGAATTTTTATAATCTTGGTACAGCACCAGCCGTCTGCTTTTCACCATGACATGGGTTGAGAATGCCATTAGGCATTAAGTCCCCTCATTGTAGCTGTTAGCTTAAGGTGTAGCAATAAAGTCTAAATAAAGAAGCAAACAGATGAAATAATTGTGGATGTTTTCTATAAGGCGGATAGAATGAAAGCAAATAAACGCGCAACCTTCCATTCGCACCCGCTAGTAAATTAATTTATAGCATTTACTAATCCTCTACCTCTAGTCAATTAATTTATACTGACTAACGAATTTAGACCTAAACGCAAGTAAAAAATAATTATTTAATCACTGTAAACGAAATCGGTCGAGGTAGAGGTTATATAATATTATGTTAAAAGTATTTTTTTCATTACTGTACAGTTTTAGTCACGTGTGTACTTTTTTAAGATTCAAGAAGAACTTTGGTTAACGATTTATTTTAGTAAGACAGTCATTCTTGATCTAGCATCGATCGGTATCCGACTTAGGTTAAAGGTTAGCTATAATTTCATTTATAAGTTTAAATTGTAAGTTCTAATAAATAATTTAAAGCAAATTGGTTTCTTTGAGCGACAGCGACTTCTATAATTAACTTAAACATACCGCAAATTTATTGTGAAATAATATGTTCCTAACATCAAATTATATTTTTATTGTTTCTCTGACAGAAGATCTATCTTTTCTCTTTCAGAAGGTAGAAGATTCTACTATTGTGTTGAGCGGAGTAAAGTAGAAGCATGCATAATCATGCGCTGTATCTGGTGAGCCTGACGTTTGCTTGCTACCTTTTTAGAAAGAGTTTTTTAAAAGCCACGCTGGTTTTTAAAGGGTTTTTCGATTTATTTTGCCGTGTTGCTCCGTTAGGTTAGTTTGAAAAGCAATTAAAATTTGTCAAGTTGGCTTGATTGCTTAGCAGTGAATATTTGTACGGCAAAAATCCCCCCTCACGACACGGCGGCTTAATTAAATAGAGAGCGTTTCGGCGCCAGACTATGTAAATATCGTACCCTGTCCGTGTACACAGTTGGGTATACGCAGTCGGTACATATTTAGGGTGACTAGATGTCCGATATTAAATACGGCCGTCCGAATATTTTGGCAAATTCTTTGTCAGTCTAACGTGTCCTTCTAGACAGCGCAAATTAGCTCTTCCTTATCGTATGAGTGTAGAACGACCCACTATTTTATTCCTAATTAGACCTCGATGTCGTTACCGACACACTAAACAGTATATTGCCAAATAATTGGCAATATACTATTTATAACATGTCAAATGATATTAACTCTAATAGCAAAGGTGATATGCCTAGTTTTCAAATATTTCATTATAAAACGAAATTTGCAAAAGTGGTCGTTTGCTGTAAAGGAAACACTAGATGGCGCCAAGCATTACTTAAAATTCAATAAAAATAGAGCAAATAGACATGCCGTTTAGCTAAGTGTGCCTGGAGCGTAAGGCGCGTATCAAAAGTTGGTTTGCAGCTTCAAATCTTCGCACTGGCGAAAAGCTTTTAGCACATTTTTCAATTTGTAATTAAAAAATTCTTATTTGTTGAAAATTTTATTCCCTTGTTAAGGGCAACAACTTCTGTTACCGCACGAATGCATCCAGCCAGAAGAAGTCACACAGTAGCAGTGTTAGACTGCTAGACACCATTAGCTCCTTTTGCGCAGATCGGAATAAAATAAATAATGAATAGTTGACAGTGGCGCGAGTTAACTCTGATATTTTAGGTGTAAAAAGCAATCAAAATAAAATGCGATAAAATCCGTAAACAGAGCGTCTTACGCGACTACGAGGAAAGGAAGAGCCCATCTCGAACCCCAAAGTTAACCGCCTTTGACTAAATTCAACTTAGCATTTAGTCTTCTTACTAATGTGCTTGCTTGTTCGAACTCGCTGCTTTTTGCGACTACGAGTCTGATTTGAAAAAATCTTATCGCATTTGATAGCCCTATTCTTGAGGAAGGTTATGGCGTAATAAACATCACGCAGCGCCCTACGAGGGCGAAGCAGATACATTTCTCGCGAATGAAATCGTAAGGAACAGCTGATCTGTGATATTTTTAAAAATATTAACCACTGTCCCAATACTAAGCGTCCCCATACGCATCGAATTGTTTTCGCTCAAAGAATTCCTGTTGATTCGCACAATTGGCGTTTCAAAATTAAAGAAGCAAATCGGTAGGCACTCGTCGTTTCGACGGAGCAAAATTTACGTGCTAATAAAGTCTCATAACGGGCAATAGGTTCTCGCCCATTGTTTCAGAGCATTGGATCGTCTAAAAACGGGCTTTTCAAAATAGCGGTAAATAAGCAAGTCGTTCAAATTATTTTATTAACAACAATTGACTTTGTTAACACCAAAGAGGTAGGTTTTTTGCCGGTCTTCTCAAACACTAGCCACCTCAATCAAAAATAATGTATGTAAAACAAAGTATAAATTTTCTAGAAATTTCGGATGATCAGTTTTAAGTCTTTCTTATTGTAAGTTATCTGAAATGAAAATGTGAAATTATGGCTGTCGATTAACATGGTTTATCCGTTACTTTTAGGATTAGTCACTCGCTCTAGTTAGACGTAACAGTAAATGTGAACACTTTGTCAAAAATTCACTATCTATCACTTTAGTCAGGTTTTTATATTTTGAACACTTGAACAACGGCGGTGGAACCTTTAAATTTAACGCAACACGTAAGTTTTAACTCAAGAAGGTATACGTATGATGAAATTCATCATCATCATCATCATTTCAACCTGTTAAAATCCACTGCTGAACATAGGCTTCCGCCACAGACTGCCACGATCCTGAGCCTCCTGCATCCATCGACATAATGATGAAGTTATTGTTAAGTAAAGTCATTGAAAGTTTAAACAAATTGTGTTCAATACATTAATATCGTATTACTGTGCCCACTCGTATTCATTAAATATATTAGCTATTCGATAAAATGGTCGTTACAAAGAGGGCTTTTAGATGATTAAGTAGTTAATATCTGAGTGGTCTCGATACTACAGAGTTTATATGCTTCATGTCGATAGTATTTTGGTATACACACGAACAGGTTATAAAAGAAAAAGGCAATATAAGCCTGCGATATGAAAGCTGTTTGGATTTAATATCTGGGAAATAACCAAACAATAGACGGGTTGTAAATTACCTTTAATAAGTACTACGGTATAGCTTCTATGTTCTATGTTTCATCAAGAGAAATCCCACGACCTCACAGAAAATCAACGTAAACAAGAACTATACATACAAATAATAAAAACAAAATAAATATATTAGGACATAAACTATGAAATGTGTGTACTATGGGTAAGTACTGATAAACATAAAAGTAACAGCCTATGAATGTCCCACTGCTAGGCAAAGGCATCCTCTGTAAAGAGGGTGTCAGGACATAGTCCACCATGTGGCCCCACTGCGGATTGGCGGACTTCACATATCTTCGGAAAATTTCTTGCACAGAGCACGTGATAAGTTAGCACTTAAAACTTCATTGATGCCGGCACCGGGAATCGAACTCAGGTTGCTCGAGTAATTTGAATTAAAGGCGAGCGCCCGGACACTAAGCTATCACGGCTCTCATCACTGATAAACATACTTTTCTTCAATGAATAATTACGCACCTTTAGAATTATAGTGACCTATTTAAAAATATCAATTTTTGGGAAACGTAAAATAAGGATTTGTGAAACTTATGAACAAACGCGGTAATTGGGGGGAGGTGAAAGAGACAGAAGTATACGTTATGTAGCTTTCTAAAATCGGCCCATGTTTTAATAGGATTCGAAAAAGATGTTCATTTCAGGTCGTTTCCTGACATAAAGCCAAAGTCATGATTTTCATAATTAGGTCCCTTTAATTCTAAAGGTGCGGTTGAGATGTCGGTCCGTCCGGGAAGTACCACGTACTCACAGAAAACCAGCGTGAAGTGGAATTTTTACACGTCTGCGTTTTGTCTGGTGAGTGAGGTAACCGGGGCCAACTTTATTAAAAAGTGACAAAGCATCTGCAAACGTCCATGGGCGGCATTTATAACTTAATGTCTGATGAATCGCCAACTCGTTTGCCACCTTCTCACACGAAAGGAAACGCAGTAATCCCACTGATATTGTACCACCGTTCTTAAAAAGCTCTCATTAAAAAAAAGTTGGATAAGTCACCTCAATGAAAAAAATTGCTTGATACTTAACAAAATAAATGCTTTCAATTTAACAGTTAACTAGTCGAATATATGCTTCACTTAACCAAACCAAACGTACACGAGACGTTTTCATACTATGAGGGGATTAAAAAGTATTGTCAATTATCAATAGATACGAAAGAAAACGTAAAAAAAACTGAAATAGTTTTATTTATCTCTATAGTCCCCTGCAATCTCAATACGCTTTAACTTCGGGAAAACATCTTTTCAACACCATCCACAAAATAAATTTCATCGTTCTTTGAAAAATGATCGTTAATGGCCGCTTCGAGTTCTTCATCGGAAAATCCCATTCCATGGAGCTCTTGTTTCAGCTTCGGGAACCAAAACAGTCGATAGGCGCTAGGTCCTGTCCTGTAGGATACAAATTTATTTCCAATCGAGCATCAAAACGGGTACTCAAACCTGTTTTTCGATGTTTTTCACGTTTTCTTCTGTGGTGGCAGAAACCGGACCATTGTCATCGTAGATGTTTTCTCTGGATCTTTAAAATTCACTCGACCACTTTTGGCAGACTATGAAAAATCGGAATCCTCGTAAACGGGCAACAACGTGGATGCTTTTTTTAAAGGTTTTTCCTTATTTCGTTGGCAATTTATTAACAACGCTGTGCTCGATTTTAGTTTTTAATTTTAAGTTACACTATACATACAATTGGGAAAAAACGAAGAAGATTTTGTACCTTGGATAATTGCAAACGTGAACCATAGACAAAAACTGCCCTCGGTACAAACAAAAAAGTTTAAAAGGTTAAACGAGCCATTACGAGCTTCTCATGTTAAAATGGAACAAACAAAAACAAAGTCATTACAAAGTGGAAAAAATGTTTACATTACTACGCGCCATGGTTTTGCCCAACTGTGGGACGCCCAGAAAACCTTAATTACATCGTACTGTGTTAGATAACAAGCACTGTACGTATGTATGGCTCATCATTAAAATGGAACTGCACATCCCGACCGGGCCACGATGATCCCCGTGCAGTGATTCAACAATAGTGAAGTTGTCACTTTGAAAGGCGGACAGACAGGTCTACGGATGCGGGGCGATAGATAATAGGCGTCATTATGCGGCCTCCACAATCGTCTTCGCCCATGCTCGACGGATGCTGGTGCGGCCTTGGGGACAACAGCTCTTTGATAATGTATTACAGTGCAATAGGAAATTGCTCAGAGATTCAGTTAAACGTGGAATACGCAGCGATGTGTTTCACCCGTTAGGGATAACAACGTGATTGCGAAAATTGGTTTTTTTAATGTTTAATCTGTCTGTTGTATTACATATTTTTTACTATTGAGTTTGCAGTTTGTTTACGCGATTGTTGAGCATTGTTAAAAATGGTATACGGATTTGTTTTGATTTTAATTCCCAGCTTTTGGAATACTTTAAACACTTAAACACTTACGGAATGTTTTTTTAATTTTTTTCTATAGTACAAGCATATCATATTAGGATACACTTACGAACCGTAATTTATTACGTAATAAGCGTTTTCGTCCGCATCTCGTGTCGCAGTTGAACGGCGGTTGTAAATAACCGCGACTGTTAACGGTCATTTAGATAATGGCTCGGGAATGGTCATTTTTAATGTAATCGCACTGTTACGATTGTGTCGTTATCATAATCGAAATTACAAACGGATCTTATACGTCGCGAAGGTAATGAACACATTTTTCACTAGCAACAGTAGCTGCCTGCGTTATGAAATTATCGCATGGCACTGCTGAAGATCCGTCCAGTGCTACCAACAGAGGCACACCCTGCTGTAGACGTTAACCTCTAAATACCGAGTAGACCGGACGAAAAACTATTTTTCCCTCCTCAAGCCACACTCCGAACACTAAGTAATATGGAATAAATAAAAAGCCAGTGTTTTACAAACGAAAGCTTGACAAACACCCAATAGTTTCTGTTCAGTAATGTCATTTAAAAAGATAACCAAACATGTGGAGTAGTGGAAAAAAGTATCTAATACTTAATATCAACGTGTATGTATAAACAATTATTTGTAATTGTTCGTTTCGCTTTATTTATATTCGAGACCGAAATAAGAAAACGATGACGCAGATACCTAACAGAGAATATCGTCTAATGTAGCGACCGTGTATAAATTACAGGATTACTAACTTCTGACTGTGAGATTGACTCTGTCGACGTACGCAGTCTCGTTCTCCACTCCGCACTCGTACAGGCCCTGGTCTTCCACTCCCACTTGTTTCAGGAGCAGACTTCCGTCCATCTGAAACGAACAGAGAACTAATTAATAATACATTTAAGTTTCTCATACACCAGCTTAGCGAATGGAGGCGCCGTCGTGACTTCGATTCCGTAGCGGCAAATATATCGATGACTGCATCGGCATATCATCTCGTCGAATTTCCCTCAATGAAGTGTGAAGACCTAAGGAATTGTGACTTGATCCTTGACTGTTGGTCGTATGAGGAAGCTCAAAGTCGCCAGGCTGTGGTGCAGGCTATTCTCGGTATTTCTCTGCATGATAGCGTTTGTAATGAAGACATCTTCTAATTTTCTGAGACATTGCTTAGAGGATTAGCATACTGATGGGGCCGGCTATATAGATTGAAAAACCGATAACCGTTGCGAAAAAAAGTTTCTCGAAAAATTCTTACTGTAGTGTAATTTCTAATACGCTTTTGTTATTATAGGTTGCAGTATTGCATGCACAACTTGTAGCGTTATTAGAATATATGATAGCAGATTGTTAACAGGTCGGCAATGGTATTATTATGTATTTGCAGAGAGTATTAAGTCGTAAGCCGTAAGGCGATATTCTAAAGGAAATATAATAGACACCTATCCGCAATATCCACAACTTGTGGTACCTCGATGGCGTTCTGAGTTTCAACTTTAAAAATCTCATAGCCAGTACGACCCTTTTTTATTGAATTGAGAATAATTTTATTTTTTTATCAGATGCAGATCCAGAATATACATCCAAATAGGATGAAGTGCAGATCAGTTCCTAACAGACACCTACATGACTTACGTATTGTGTAACAATTGTGTACTAGTCTTCTAGGAACAAATTATCACTGAGTAAAGAACAATCTTGGGGAGCTGTACTGCTTTGTGCAGATAGAAGTTAATCAAATTTTCTACGAAACAAAAACGATCCCAGCTAACAATACTTCGGTGTTTTTGACATGGGCGCAATTAGTTCGGATGCGACGGCTTCATTGCAAACTTTAGCAGTTGCCGAACTTAGTGGAGATAGTTTGTCAATTTTTAGACGAACTGCTCGAGTTTAAAAATGAGCTGCAAAAGTATTTATAATTCGCGTAGTAGTAAATATACATCTATTCCATCAATTAAAAAGGCTTCACTAAAATTCATACGCGAAATAACGTGATTTTTGAAAGAAATATTGCACTCGGGGCATCACGAGTTGCTAATAGGTCCGTATCACAGGGTTAATGGGTCCGTATAAACTGTGCACGAAGTTGCTTATAGCTCGAGATTAATGTGGAGGGGAAATATAGAGACTCGTTCATGTAAAGGACACCGTTCAAAGTTGGCAACACATGTTCAAAGATGTCACTTAGAGTTTTTTGCTTATTGAGTTTTTTTCATTTCACCTGGAAATGTCAATTAACTGGGGAGCCTGTTAAAAATATTCACTTATGATATCTTTCAAGGTTAGTTTATCAGTAAACTAAACGATGAGTGTAAGTATACTTATGTTATGTATTTGATAAGGACATCTTTGGCTCGTTACAAATGACACAAATGAAAACGGATACGATTAAACAGAGAAGTTGATGTCGAATCAGTGACAGTCAAATGATTAAAATTTTGTAGAAAAAACTTTTGCTATAAATTTTAATGTTTAATCTTAAGTGCAGACATTAGCACTATACACATTTAAATTTCAGTTTAATGATGTTAAAAATTCACTGTAGTATCGGCATAGAAATGAGAAAATTGTTAAATACAACTATTTTAGGAATGTTATCTGGTTCTTTTTTCACTTGTAACATCCATCTGACGTTTCGAAATGCAGCATTCATGACCCCGGAATGCGTCGAGTCAAACCCTTTAACTACTTATTTTTATTAAAAAAACCTAAGGATTCTTATGCGTTTTCATTAAACAAGGCCATAATGTTTACGCTATTCACGTGAAGTTTCGTGGGCCGGCCATTTAGCTTGAAGAATCAATAACAGATGGGGAAGAAAGGTTTCGAATGGTCCTCGTATTGTCCATTGTAGTGTGGGACGAGCCATCACTAGATGCCCAATACGAGGCTCGCAGTGACGACCTGTGCAAGTGTGCGGGAAGTCGATATAAAAAAAAAAAAAAAAAAAAAAATATCTTTATTCACATAGACGCTTGCGCGTTCTTATGAAACGTCAAAATTTTACAAGAAATGAACACGTTCGTAAGTTACCACCGGTTCGGAAAGCAGTTTCTGTTGAGAAGAAACCGGCAAGAAACTCAACAGTTGCTCTTTTTAAAAAAAAAATCAGTTTACAATATAATAGTACATGTACAATAGTCTTGTTTTAGCAGATGCAGGTGGCTCAGGATCGTGCTTCGTAGCGGTCTGTGGGGGAGTGATTGTGGTAGGGCCACGCAACAGTTTTCACTGTTGCACGAATGAGCAGGTCCGTCCGGGTAATTACCACGACCTCACAGAAGACCGGTATAAAATAGAAGTGTAGCACTTCTGCGTTTCGTCTGGTGAGTGAGGGAGTGAGTTAGCTTGGGCCCACTTTATCTAAAGGTGGCAACGCATTTGCAACCCTGCGAGTGTTGTAAATGTCCATGGGCGGCGGTTATTACTTAACATCAGGTTCCGCCAGCTCGTTTGCCACTTTTTCAAATAAAAAAAACCGGCTTATGTTCAGCACTGGACTCAAACAGGCTGAAGTGATGATAATGATCATTATCAAATGATGAAGTTGAAGAAATTCCTATTCTTCTTTCTCCCGCCCTTACCCACCACACTTGGTACAACACGTGAATCATTTTTAATGATATTGGCTAGATTTGACTAAGACCGGCCGCCTACCTGACGGTAACCCTCCTCGGTAACTAACACCCTGATCCGGAGTCTGTGAGTCAAACACGCGTCCCAAGTGGGAATCGAATCTACGACCACCGGCGTGAAAGCCAATAAATCGCTTAGCAACTGCGCCACCGAATAATTATAAATGTTATCTTTTATCCACAAGAAGAAGTTAAAGAAAGTGATGTTAATGAAATAGTAAGTATGGCAATATCGCGGGTATATCACGTTCATAAAAGCAATCAACGAGGTAGTAAATAATAATGTACAACGGTTTAGACGAGAACGATTCCACCGATTTTATTATGTACTATATGTTCATAAGAGTCGCGGGCAACCGGTGGATGCAACCGGTGGATGCAAATGGCAAAGTGTCGTTCGTTGTGGCGTTCTAAGGGGGAGGCCTATGTTCAACAGTGGACGTCTTGCGGCTGATGATGATGATGATGATGATATGTTCTCATGTTATCTAAATGTACGTGGAGAAAAACGGATCTGCCGTTGCTTTTAAAACGTTTTACAGCATCTTGAATTCTCGCAGACACATTTGTATTCTTTAGATGCTAGGCTAAGACGGAAAAAAAAAGAAGAAAAAGTAAAAGTACAGAGTAAAAAGAGAAGATTGAAGTTAAAAAATGAACAAATTTTTTTTAAGGAAAAGTACTACAAAATGTACGTGTCAATCAGTTGTCACGTAAATATGCTAAGTGTAAAATAACGTAAATTATCGTACCTTCTTGTTTTTCCCTGAAACAGTCACTTTCAACAAGTGACAGTTTATGACGTCACAAGAAAGCAGATGTAGCATTATAAGGATTTTGAAGTCCCTAAAGATCTGAACACACCACCGGTTGACTGGTAGAGAATCAGGTCTTGTGTTCTTAGATTTCGAAGGTAATGCAATAAAAATGCTAAATAACAATGTAGAAGGAAGGCGTTAAGATTTTCGTCGCTGTGGCTATCACCCGTTTAGCTCAGTGGCTAGAGCGTCAGGCCGCGAATGCCGAAGACGTGGGTTCGATTCCCACAGCGGCGACAATCTTTTCGTACTTTTTCTACATATTTTAATGTTCAATCTTAAGTGCAGAGATTAGCACTATAAAAAACTTTAAAATTTATAATGCAATAAAGATTAAATGAATAAACTAAAGTGATCAAAAAACTTGGACTTTGAAAATTCATTCCCAATTAATACTAAATAGTTGTTAACACCCGAGACGACCTATTAATCGGGACAGAGGAAGATAACGCCGTGAGGTGGGGCGTTTACATCGAATTATGTAGATGCGGCGGCCTCGGTTCTTGGGCCTTGAGAAGCGATCGATATTAGGAAAGTCGAGACTTTACGAGTATTAGAAAACTTAGTCTGCCGTTCGTCGTGAAGCTACCCGGCACTACCAGTCTTTTGGGCAATACTATTAAAGACTGTAGGTTAGTTGGCCAAAATAAAATAACAAGAATTGCGTTAAATAATGGCTAAAAAATGTCCCGCTTATTTTCTTTCGCCGGTTCTTCTCAGGCCAGTGGCTTTTCTTTTCCGCACCGGTGGTAGCGTTTTGACAATCAATAAGTAAGCAGAAGCATCTATATTGAATAAAGATATTCGAAGTTGAATTTAAATTTATATATTAGTTGTTATCCGCGGCTTCACGCGCCCGGCACAAAGGAATTAACAATGAGTTTTTTATTATACACCAGAATACCTCTCAGATGGCTGAATTTTTTCCTACTTAGTTGAAATTTATCATTATCTATATTTTGGACAATTCACACAATATCTTTATATAATATAGCCTATGTGTTATTCTGATGTATAAAATATATTATTGTAAAGTTTCTTTAAAATCTATTCTGTAGCTTTGGTGTGAAAGAGGAACAAACATCCATCCATAGATACAAACTTTCGCCTTTATAATATTACTAAGGATTACGCTACTTCCTACCTATTTGGACTGAGTAACATTCTGTAATAAAGATACAGTGTTCTTTTCTAACACTAGTAAAAAAACAAAAGAGTCATTAAAACTACACTCCAAATCAATACACTCATTAAATGACTACTACTGTTTATAAAATCGGCTTATTAAATTATTGCTAAGCATGATTTATTATATAATACCGTACTAGGCATGGTTTAATATTTATTAGGTATAATTGTTATTAAGCAGTGTTGCCAGTAGAATGTAAAAGTAATGAGTACAGTAAGCTAACAACAAGTACATTTTTATAAACAGAAACAAATCAACTTCACATAAGTATCTCGCTATACATTTTCTATTTGGTTCTGAGGATGATTTATCGCCAGAGATTTTTTTTAAATCAGTTTAAAAATTAGCCATGCGGTCCTAGTGCCGATTGGCGGATCTCCGTAACTTTTGGAAAAGTTTATTATCTCTTACATAAAGGTTTCTTCAAAATGTTTTCCTTCACAGCATTAGCATCATGACAAGATTTCACAAAAACCATAACAGCACAGTGTCTCTGACAGTTCTTTTAATTTCTAATTCGGCTAATATCATCCACGATGTCCATGTGTGATTCTTTCTTGTTATATAAATGTATCGAACGGAAAACTAGTCGATGACCGCTATGTATTTATTGTAACCAATTTTTTTTTTTTTAATTTATATCAACTAATGGAAGTATACCACATTACCTAAAACCGGATTATGTGATGTCAAACCAAGCCTGCATTATAGAAAATCGCTGCAGTATTAACTTTACAAATAGTTGTACTTTTAGAATAATGGTAGAAACACGATATCTTACGAGAGTAGAGCCGACAAAGCGAGCTAACCTTTCCCCAAAAGAGCTTTTGAAACGTCAGATAAGATAAATCGAAGTTCAAACATAACGCGATTAAAATCGCGTTCAAACTGACGTCTGGACTAATTCAGAAGTTTTCAAAATTTTTCATTGTGTTAACACGAGAAAGATCAATCATAAATACTGCTGTAGTTGCGTTTTCTGTTAGTACTAGTGTCGTCTTAATTAGACACTGCGTAGATTTAAACAGTTTTTATTTTATTTTAGGACATACATTATACATCCGGGTAATCATTTGTTTATACCCTTTTATTAATCGGGTTCGCGAAAGTAAAATAAAAAAAGCAATCATAAATTTTCAAATAAAGAAATTAAAATGAAATATAAAAATATTTTTACTATAATAATATAAACACACAGCTGCTTCGTTTAACGTCAAGATATCTAGCATAATATAACAATTACTCAGATTCAATCCAATTTTCGATGAATTGCGGGTTTTCTTCACAATTGCATTATTCACTTTTAACTACAAACCTAATAGTAAGAAATCTGATCAGATTAACGAGGTTTCCCTTCACGTATAAACACAACCAGAGCAAGCAGACAGTCACCTCTAGTTAGCAGAGAAACTGACAAAATTTTCTCGTACAATTAAGGCGTTTATTTATTTATTTATTAATTTTGATATTTTTGGAAAACTTACAGCTAGAACAGTCATTGTTTGATCAAATTTAACAAAATTAAAGGCCAATTTAAAAGTTTTCACAATTAGAGACTTTGATATAGAATTATGTGTTCGGAAGAGAAGCGTTAAACAATAAAAAGAAAAGTAATAAACTTAGTAGTTATACATAATTAAAAATGAATTAAATTAGGTTACACGGAAGTAAGAGACTACTCAATATGGTTAATTGCATTTAAAAGAAATTATTGCACATGCATTTTTTTAAACTAGCAACACTTGTGTTGAAAATGTCGATGTCAGCCACCCGGGATGTCTCATTGTATAAACGATTTCATTAAAATATCTTTGAGAGAGAATGATACCCTATATTGCGTTGATCAATCTCTCCCAGCACACGCAAGTTAAAGGCAGAGTTGATCTCTTCTACTCTAGAGATGTCCATATATTTTGACCCCACAATGTCGACCCCAAATAAGCCAATTCACAAGAGAACGCGATTCGCCGCCCGTTGACTTCTCGAGTGTCGGCAGCGTGCCAAGTTTCAACAGCCCTACGACGTTTGATGGTCACCGTCTAATAATGTTATAGATGTAGTTTTATGAGGTGGTAGGGCCGCGCAACAATCTCCGCTGTTTCTCGAATGGGCAGGTCCGTCTGAGGGAGTCCACGACTTCACAGAAGACCGGCGTGATGTGGAAGTGTTACACTTCTGTGTTTCGTCTGGTGAGTGAGGTAACCCGCCTACTGTTGCTTATGACCATGCAGCTCGCTTGTGACCTTCTCATTTTGAGCCAAAAATAACTCACTCCAATTTTATTTATCTGTTCAGATGAAAGATATATGACGTATGGTGTGGTATTTTAAATGTTGGTATACTGAAGCGATGTGTTGTACGGTGAGTGAGGTAACCGGACCCGACTTTATTAAAAGGTGGCAACGCACTTATCACTCCATGGGTGACAGTTGTCACTTAACATCAAGTTAACCGCTGGCTCGGTTGCCATCTCAGATAAAAAAGGTAATGCTCTTAAGTAGAATTTTCACAGGTATAGATGGGGAAGGGTTATGGGCAAGACATAGAAACATTTTTCCTCACGGAAATCAAAACCCGGAAAAAGGATGTCAAAGAGAATTAGACGTTTAACCGAAACAACAGATCCATCAAATAGAGACATGACAACTGATTTATTTGTTGTCTCTGTCCTGTTTCAGGCGAGCGATGCAGCGACATTAAAACTTTTTTGTTGTATTTCCTTCGGGGGGAAGATATGACAGCACAAACAAAGAAACATTAACTATAATAAACTCGCAAACATGCCTTTAGGCGTAACGGTATACAATGAGGGTACAAGGTGGTGAGCCCAGTCGTAGACCGAATAGAAACGTAAAAAAAAGAATTTATCCGCGTGGAAACACAGAGGACTCCAGATCAGAAATCGGACTTTCTACCCCATGTGACCCATCTGTCTGGCTAACACTACGGACGCTGCAAGTCTTCCGTCATGTGGAGTTACAGCAACGGAATATACATGCCCACAGCTGGGCAAAGGCCAAGTCTGTACAAAGGGTATAAGAGCTTATACACCTTATCTAGTCCCCAACTGAGCAAAGCTTATATACTAGGTGTAATAGGTACTAGGGATGAACATACGCACTTTTCTTATGTAAATAAATACTTAGCATAGATATATAAACACCCAGACACTAGAAAATACTATGTTCATCATACAATATTTTTGTTATAGCGGGAAACGAACCCACACCCTCTGGCGCAAGAGATAGGGTCACTATCAACTACACCAATTTGGTCGTTTGGGTAGAAGACATAAGATTCGCTGTCGAATAGTGCACTGCACTTTAAACAAGTAGCTATCGGCATAAACAAAGGCGGCGTAAAATAACGTGGCAATAGTAAAAATTTTATCACTACACATAACTTGGTATTCGTAGACTGCAATAAAGTTTGTTCTCGAGTTTCCCAGAGTTTCTCTGCGCTCGAGGGGTTGTATTACAATTGGAAGTTTTACTGGAATATGCTATATACTTTAGTAAAATAACAGCCTATATGTATCTCACTGCTGGGCAAAGCCCTCCTCTGTACAGAGGGAATATTTTATTATTTCGAAGATATGCAGTTTTTGTTACGATGTTTTCCTTCACTGCTGAAGATGTGATAAGTCTGCACATTAAATGACGACATTTTCTTTCATTCGTATTATAATTTTAGCGGATAAATTGATATCAAGTCTTTCTTTTAATATCTTCATCATAATATACAATAATACAATTTAATTCAATTTAAATATAAATAATAAACCGTTAGAACCAGTACGGGATTAAGCAAGCGCGGGGTCCGTAGCAAATTCTTTAAAAGCTGGGCCAGTAAAAATTGCTACTCTTGCTATGTGGTTAATCCGACACTGGTTAGAACGAAGAAGCACTTATTTTTACCTTAATTTTTACCTTATTACTTATACTTTTCAATTCACCGTATTCAAAAAGCAATCCTGTACTGCAAATAGTATAAATACAGAAGATTTCGATTATACGTTGTGTACATCCAATAAGGGTACACAATGATTCATTCAAGGCTGGGAGGGGCGCATTCGATCAGATACATTATTCGCCGTAAACTCGACAAATGTTGATTCTTTGCGAGATTCGTTTCGGATTTCCTAAAGGGATTTGTGTAATAAAGAAATCAAGATGATAGAATGAAATGATTCAGACTTTTGTGAAAATGTGTGAAAATATTTTAACATTCATCATCATCATCATTTCGACTTGTTAGAGTCCACTGGTGAACATAGGCCCCCACAGACCACCACGAAGCACGTTCCGGAGCCATCTGCATTCATCGACTTCCCGCACACTTGCACAAGTCGTCACTCCATCTAGTGGGAGAGGTACGATGGCCAATACTTTACCATTCTGTCTACAGTTATTACTGACAAGTGTGTAAGGAATTATTAGTGTAAAGCCTCTTTTAAGTGCAGAAATACGTGTACGTTTTTAAAACTGATTATTATTACAAACCAAGAGGAAGTTTTGAACCGTGAAGTCTCTGGTGCTTTAATACACACGATGGCCTAATAGTCCGTACTGGCGTTGGCTAGAAGGTTATGTATATTCAGGCAGTGCGAAAGAAACGGACAAAAGCCGGGTGACTCAGAACGTTGAAGACAGTTTGTTAAAAGCTATTTATTTACGATTCACGTAGAATGTGAACACGTGTTACGAGATCTATTATGATTTCTGAGATCTAATACTGTTTATTTGATAACTGGACGAACCGGCTTCATGGAGCAAATAAAAATAAAAATACTGACATTGGTATACTCTGAAAAGGCTTGGTTTTTTCGAGGCCCTAATATTGTCTATTGAACAATTGGGCGAACCGGCGTGGAGGAGCAAATAAAACTACTCACGACGGGATACTCTGATAAGGCTTTGGTTATTCCGACGAGCTAACCCATTCGAGCAACAACGGGAGACGCTCCTTGGTTCTTCAACCTCTCCACACTTGGCGACGCATATTGTGATGAATGCTCATGCGAACGGTACACAATAGCTGCAGCAATCTGGGTAACTTTTTGTGAGAAAGCTTTTAAGAGGAGTAGCCGTTGTTTTTCATAAATTTTAAATAATTAAAATGTCTACAAAAATAATATACAGCGTGTCGTTACCATCGCGACACTAAATGAACACACATATAGAGGATAACTTTTTAAAATTGTATTAAACGTTTACATTCTTTAAACATCAATATTTACCGAGTTATTAAATTTTCCAAAACAAAAAATTTTAGAATACCCTTACGTATGAAACTGTAACGTAAAGTTCATTAGTAAAGGTCACAAAGCATATGAATGGCTTGAATGAATTTAAAAGGGACAAAACATACTGTTAGAAGGAGAGGCTTGTAATGGGACGCTGTGGCGCGAGTTGTATAGGATGTTACAAATTTTGTTTCTTTTTTACTTAATTAGTTTGTTTGTAAAAAAAAATTTTTTATTATGGATTTTGTTTAACGTTAATATTTTTATGATTACTGGCAAGTAGCGTTAGACGTGTGTTCATTTATTGTCGCGATGGTAACGACACGCTGTATACTAAAATTTTTGGGAATATTACTTACTTTCTCACATATTTCTTATGTGAGAAAGTGGCAAACAAGGCGATACACCTGATGCTAAGTGATAACCGCCGCCCATCTTGCATTTGCAGCATCCGTATGATTGCACATGCATTGCCATATAATATGTATGTAAAAACCCGGCCAAGTGCGAGTCTCACGCACGAAGGGTTCCGTACCATTATCTATAAAAACGAAAAAAAGCATATCTGTTGTATGGGAGCTCCACTAAAATATTTTTTTTAGTTTTTGATGTTATAGCGGCAACGGAAATACATTATTTGTGAAAATTTCAACTGTCTAACTATAACAGTTTATGAGATACAGCCTGGTGACAGACGGACAGACGAACAGGCAGACAGACAGCTCAGTTTAAGTTATTAGGGTTTTACCCCTTTTACCCTTTGGGTGCGGAACCCTAAAAACTAAATACAGGGGTTGAATGTTAATGAGTCCTTTACCGCTCACTCTGAGTTTTATCCTTCTAATTAGTTTCTGGATCCATTCATTTGCATTCATATGCTATAACGTTTTTACGTCACGCAACCTATCAGACTGACCAGTGACCATAGATTCGCGCCCGAGCGTTTTTAGCATTGTTCCACCCGTTGGCTCACAGAATTTAATTATTGTCATAAAGCTTTAGGAACGCTCGCTGCCGTACGGTTAAACGCGACTTGGCGTGGAGCGTCGCATGCCGCACGCAAGCGATGCGACATGCAGACGTATTAATCACGGCCCCAAGATATATAATACATATGTAGCCTATTTTCATTGCTGCCTCCACGTCCATTTGCATAAATGCTACCGTACAATATTTGTCAATATCTTATAGCCAAAACATTTTCGTAATTCCTAAGGAAAATTTGCCAGCGCAAGACTCGGTGCGATTACGATGTGGGAACGGTACCATCCAGGCAATTATCAATACCACTTTCTACGTTACAATTTGATGACTCCCTGGCGCAGTCGCCAAGGCATTGGCTTCGGTGGCGGGGGTCGTGTGTTCGATTCCTACACGGGACGTCCTTGCAACACAGGACAATGTTATCTAAAGTAAGGGCAATTTTCTTTTCAAACCACAATTACTTTCAGTAAGCTCCTCTGTTTACCTTCTACGACAACACTGATTACTGGAAAAAAGCGCACACAATAATATAGCTCAAGAAAGCGCACAGACAAAAGGGCAATGTAACAAGCCCACGAGAAATTTGTAGAAAATCGCTCTCATGGAATAAATATAAACCCATACAGAAATAATGCGCACATTGAAAAGAACGCTCAAAATAAAAGAGGTTTTCAATAACTCACTTTGATAAAAAAAAGTATTTACTAAATTACTAAACTAATAAACTATTTCTGATTTGTCTCTCTCGCACCTCCTTATTTTCTCTATTTTTCGGTTGAATGATAGGGAACACCTAATGTTGATAAGTCCGCCATTGTACGATATTGTGCAGATTTTTTAAAAATAAATATTATTGTTTATTTTACCATTTTGGTTCAAGTGCATTCATGTTCATCGATTTATTTTATTATTCATTTGTTTATATCAGAATCTACAGCACATCATACAAGACAAACAAAAATAAGGTATTAGGTACACCAACATTCAAATTAATAAACTTGTGATGATATTGTCGAAAATCGCTTTTAACATAGAAAAAATGACCTGCTGAACAGCCCGTGATAAGTTTTTATCCGTTCACTGTGTGTACCAGACATCACGGCCTATCCGTCTCATCCACGCTCGCAATAGATCGGATATATGTCAACCATATGTCAACCATTTACTGCGCCTGTGTGGATGTAAAGTGCCTTCAATAAATCGTCATCCAGAAGCCATCAGTTTGTTGTGTATTGGTTGACTTTACATTCGGACGTTGAATTGATGGTTACGATGCCCTGGGCTTATGATTCTATTACTAGTATTTGCATCTGCAAATTATTTCTGTTTAGGAGTTCGTTTTTCTGACATTCTTTATTGTACACATAACATGGGAAACGTGACAAAAATATTTGTAATAAGGCGAGATTTACTCTAAAAAGAGTAAGGATTATGGCGAAAAGAAAAACTAAACTAGGTATTTTATGTATGGGAAGACAACCAAGACCAATTTGGCAATAGTCACATGATCCCATTAAAATAAGAATCAAAAGCGTCACAAGCCCTGCTGTGAACAAGTTACAATAATTATGCATATTATGTGTGTATTTAATACGAACACTAAATTCAATTGTTTGGAGTGGAAAAGTTGATTAAGTAGAACAAATAATTGTAAAAAAAAAACTTAACGGTTCACATTAACGTATAATCAAGTTATGTTATATTAATATGCATTCTATAGGAAAATTCAAAGCTTAAGCTGAGTCACTTAAGCCCGTAAATACTCTACAGACGTGAGCTTACATAATTCTAAGTGGATTAGTTCGATCCAGTACAGTCGCTAACTTAGTGCAATAAATACCAACTAATTCAGTGAACACCTACATTCCTCTACACGACTGTACAATGGGGTTTTAAAATTTCCCTATACAGTGGCGACCATTAAAGCGAGCGCGGTGGGGTGTGCAGGAATCAATCGCGACCCCTGCCGCATTGATGACGCATCGCATTTAAGGCCAGACGTCTGCGGAAGTTGCGTGGTCCTTTGCGATCCCCCTTCCGCCGCATTACTCACTCGATACGTTCCCCTGTTCCCTGTAACTCTGTAGTCGGCGACTATGCCTCGTATCTTGTTATCGTTTGTTACACAAGTTACCGTGGTATTAAAACCTATGCGCCTCGGATATGAAGAACTAGCAACCAGTTAAAATATGTAGAAAAAGTGCGAAAAGATTGTCGCCGCTGTGGGAATCGAACCCACGTCTTCGGCATTCGCGGCCTGACGCTCTAGCCACTGAGCTAAACGGCTGATTGCCACACCGACGAAAATCTTAACGTATTCTTCTACATTGTTTTCTTAGCATTTGAAGCAATGGCGACATCTCTCAATTCAGTGCTTTTGTAGCTTAGCTCCAAGATATACGAACACAAAAATATTATGACTATATAAAATTAGTATAGGCAAAACAGCATAAGCCGGTCTATGAAAGAGAAAGAAAATTGTATATCTCCTTATATAACGTAGGTTAGAACTAAGAAAGGCCGACATAATCATAACAATGAGAATTTAATAAAACCTCTATGATATGAGCTTGTCCATAAGTCTCTTTTACGACAGCGCGGCAGTAAGCTTTTCGCATAGTAATATTGTTCGCAAATTCATTTTGGGTCTTAAGCTGTGCGCAATTTATGCATGCGAAACCATCGAGCGGCTTTCACAGGATAATCCAATGGGCGCGAGGTGTGTGAAACTCAACTGTGGTAGGGCCGCGCAACAATTCGCTGTTGCACAAATGGGCAGGTCCGTCCGGGGAAGTACCGCGGCCTCACAGAAGTGGACGCGTTATACTTCTGCGTGTAGTCTGTTGAGTGGGGTAGCCGGAGCCCACTTTATTAAAAGGCAACGCATTTGCAACCCTACGGGTGTTGCAAGTGTCCATGGGTGGCGGTTATCACTTAACATCAGGTCAAACGTCAGCTCGCGTGCCACCAAGTAACATAAAAAAAATTAAATAGATTAACTACAGCCTTAATTTAAACCTACATGCTTAAAGGCATTTAAAAGGAATCAATTTCTTTGTGATTCTCCTTACTATCGTTACAAAAAGGCGGACGACCCGACTACAGCCGCATCAAGCATTTCCAGCGGACTTAGTTTAATTGGCAATTTCACGAGACATCGGTTGGGGCTCTCAATAGCTCAAAGCTCCATAGAGCGTGGCGCCGAGCAACACTTGCGGTTTCGAGTGGCTCTAAGCGTATATCACTTGACATTTGCCACCATTCTATTTTTGATTCGATCCGCGGCTTTATTAGCCTCTAGCGGTGTTCAAAAATATAGCGGTGCAAAGTAGTTGTAATAATTAAAACCTGTCGGATGCTATGGTAGATTAAAGTTACAGCCTATATATGTCAGAGTGCTTGGCAAAGGCCTCTCTTCTGTGCAGAGTTTATTACGGCACAGTCCCACGACGCGACCCCACCGCGGATTGGCACACATTATATACCTTAGAAATTTTTTTTATCACTCATCATCATCGTCATTTCAACCTGGTTCTATTTATAAAAGCTTCAACTTTTTGTGGTTAAGCCACGCGCTCTACCGGACTCAGCTTTTTAGTAGGACAGACTTTTTTAGCGTTGAAATCCTTCATCGATCCCCTGCCACCAGATCGGTAGAGCAGCAGAGTGATGTGGGAGTCCTGGTCAGGACAAGACGGGTGCCCTGTCAAAAAACCCTGGCTGCACATGTCTCTGTCGCATCGGCCACGAGACGGGAACGTAGACGCATCTATCCGCGACTTTGGCCTTCTTTGGTCTCTTCTCCCCCGGTGTCACGACACTTGGTCCGTGCATATGGTGCTGCGTCGGTGCAATTAGCCCAGGACTCCTCACAAGCTTCATATGAGCGGCAGACACTCAATATGCTTGCCGCTTGTTGGCTCACTATAAGAGGGGACAGTTGCGCGTGTATGTGAGCCTCCTACGCCCTGGCTTCCGGTGGCGGATATCCACCCCGCTTGCGGGTGATAGACTCACAAAATGCCAGAAAAACGTTCCACAGTCCACACCCTCTCAATGATTCGTGGCCCTACCACCCAAACATTTACCATCTTCTATGAAACACACGGTAATAAGCACCTAACACATCTTTTTATTACACGTTTTGCCCATTTACCATAAACGAAAAACCCAATTAAAGTCCTTTGGCGTAATTCGAAACCGTTTAATGATACGAATCGTGTAAGCGAAAATCATGTCGATTTATCTCTACGTTCGCTCGATTCGAAGTGACTTCGGACTTTAACGCGACGGAATAGATGCGAGAATCGTCTGCATCGTATCAAACGTTACGGCACATGTGGATGTATATTCTGCGGTATATTTACGTAGATTTCAGTTACAGTGACAACGCCGCAGTGAAATGGAACGGTATCAGCGACGGCTAGTGTTTCACTAGGTCTTGAATGTTCTAGTATCTAAGGTGTAATAACGACATCTTGACGAAATATAAGGACGTAAGAAGAGCTAAATAGTGAATATGGTGGCGGTAGCTTTTTTGTACAAGATCATTAGTAACCAATTCGTTATTGACTTGTAGATTTTTTAGGGACGGGAAAACTAACGCTTGTAAATTGTTCCACTCTTATAATTGTTTGCGCTGTACGATTTATTGTGGCCAGTCTCCGTATTCATACCAGTCAGATAATAACTACCGATCGAGCCGAGGTCCGGCCCTCTCGGGCACCCTCGAATCGAAATGCTAAACGCGTGTTGATTGACAGCCCAAGCCGAGGTCCCCTCTTGGGGACCCTTGAGCCTGATCACTCCATGGAGCGCCCTAAGAGCTTGGCGGCCTCCCAAACCGGTGATAATAATAGCGTGACGGCCCGAGCCAAGGCTCCCCCGGGAGCCCTCGAGCTTAGTCACCATAACCTGTAATAATAGTACGCCGAGGTTCAGGCTAGGCGCCTCGTGCGCCAGGCCACCTCAAGCCCGTCGGAACTGTAAAGGCCCCTAAGGCCAACAGTGGCTCATCCAGCCCAAAAAAAAAAAACGTATTCATTACGTCCCAATTTCGCCAAGTAACGCCATTCCAAGGGGTTCGTAATGAGTAAAGAAAAACGTATAAGTAACAGCGTATACATGTCCCACTGCTGGACAAAGGCCTCCTCTGTACAGAGATTAGCAGGACATAGTTCACCACGCGGCACTTATAAATAACAACTTCATTGGTGCCGGTTCAGAACTCAGGTTGCTCGAGACACTTACCTATCACGACTCTCTCGATATATATGAACGATGGTGCAGTTGCTGAGCTGTTGGCTCCTGCACTGGGGATCGTGGATTCGATTCCCACACGGGCAAGTCTTGCAGTTAACCGCAAATAATTGTACCGGATCTGGGTGTTTATTCCCAAGATCGGTTGCGGCCGATCGTAAACAACCTAGCCAAAAGCATTAAAATATGTAGAAAAAGTGCGAAAAGATTGTCGCCGCTGTGGGAATCGAGCCGTTTAGCTCAGTGGTTAGAGCGTCAGGCCGCGAATGCCGAAGACGTGGGTTCGATTCCCACAGCGGCGACAATCTTTTCGCACTTTTTCTACATATTTTAATATTCAATCTTAAGTGCAAAAGATTAGCACTATAAACAATTTAAATGTCTAGCCAAAAGCAATTACTACACGTTTCAAATGTTTTGTCAACCCCACCCCGTTGCGATATTGGCACGATGATAAGAGGTGACTTCCACGAAGGTCAAAAATGGGCCCTTCTTTTTTGGTGTTTGACCACTTATGGAAGGCCTAACACCAGGTGAGCCGCTAACTTATTTATCTTATTACGGTAATTATATGATAAACATATTCTGCCGATCCCACCTAGGTGGCAGAGAGAAGCAGAAGATTTTGAGGTAGAAAAGCCTATTGGTGCACGATTGGGATGAGAGAAGAACGTTTATGGCCGCATTCTTTAGTTCTATTCAATTTCGGAATATTCTAGAGCAACCATTGAATATATGATTGCTGTTCAACTGCTAGAAATCTACGTTGGAGCACCGAATAAGCTGCCAATGAAATCAATGAAATAAGCGATTGATTGTTGCTTATTGTGTTTGGCGCTTTTTTTTTCGTTTATAATATTGGGACAATGGAGTCTATTTGTATAATTTCATAGTCAAAGTCAAAGTCAAAGTCAAAGTATATTTATTCAATATAGGCCTAACTTAAGCTCTTATTGAACGTCAACAAAAATCTACCACCGGTTCACTAAACTAGACCTGCACAGAGAAGAACCGGCAAGAAACTCTGCGGTCTTGTTCTTTTTGTTATATATATATTTTTTTTTTAATGCAATTATACACACTTATTTGGGTATAAAATCAGCAGCAGCCAGGGGTCTTGCAAGTGCAGAGCAAGAGTCATTTCCAAACATCCTTGTCCTCTATGTATTCTTGGATATTATAATAAGCCCTTGCCATTAAGGTAGCTTTTACAAATTGTTTGAAATTGTTTATACTTAGTTGTTTGTGGATGTCACCTATTTTATTATAAAAGTTGATGCATCTTCCAAGAAACGACTTTCTGGTTTTAGCTAATCTAAACCTCGGTACTTCCAGAGTGTCACCACGGCCCCGACGCGATGTGGATTGTTTTTTTTTTCGTAAATAGGTCGATATTATTACGTACATACATGATGTTCTCAAGTATGTAAAGCGACGGGAGCGTCAAGACGTTTATTTGCTTAAATGTTTGTCGTAGCGACTCACGTGGACCCAAGCCATAGACGGCCCGTATAGCCTGCTTTTGTAATACAAATATTGTGTCTAGACCGGATGCGGAACCCCAAAGTAAGACACCATAGGACATTATGCTGTGAAAATAAGCATAATAAACTAATTTTGCAGTTTCCTCATTAGTTAGCTGCCTGATTTTGCGTATGGCAAAGACGGCAGCGCTCAATTTCTTAGCTAACTTATCTACATGTAATCCCCATTGCAACTTGGAGTCAACGCTTATTCCAAGAAATGCTGTTGAATCCTCAAGGGGTAGGATTTTCTCATCAATAGAGATTCCTGATTGGTGACACAACTTTGAAAGAGTAAATCTAATACATTTTGTTTTATTGGAGTTCAAAAGTAAATTATTGGTAGCAAACCAGCCAGACACAACATCTAGTATTTCATTTGGTTGTTCCAGTGCATCATCTTTCCTTTTAACTTTAAACAATAGTGAAGTGTCATCCGCAAACAAAACAATTTGAGACCTTTTTTTCCACTATATATGGCAAATCATTAATATAAACTAAAAACAGAAAAGGGCCCAGGATCGATCCTTGAGGAACGCCCATTTTTACTTTTGACCCCGTTGACAATATACCATTTATGATTACTTTTTGTTCCCTGTCAGTAAGATATGAGGAAACAAAGTCAATGGCACAATTGCGAATACCATAATATTCCAATTTCCTGATTAGAATTGTATGATCTACACAGTCAAATGCCTTGGAAAGGTCACAGAACACACCAATGGTGTCATGAAAGCTTTCCCAGGACTGCAGGATATATGAAACTAATTCTATCCCTGCATCAGTTGTAGATCTACCTTTAGTAAATCCAAACTGGTGCTGGTTTAAAATTTTATATTTGTTAAAATGTACTATCATTTGATCCAGCATTATTTTCTCAAACACTTTGCTTAAGGCCGGCAACATAGAGATAGGACGGTAATTAGAGGCATCATCTCTCGAACCCGATTTATATACTGGCACAACTTTGCTATATTTCATTAACTTTGGGAATTTGCTACTGTCTAAACATGTATTAAATATTTGGGCTAATATGCAAGCAATGTCATAGATTATAAGATCAATTGCCCATATTGATAAGCCCCATAAGTCTTCTGTTTTCTTTTTATTTAGATTTTTAAATGTTTTAATAATATCATTCGGGCCTATATGACAAAATTTAAAATCTGGAACAGAAATATTAACATATTTATCGAGATATGTTACTGCCTCTGTGGGAGAGTGTTGCAAATGTCTAGTAGTTTCACAAGGTATATTTGTGAAGACATTAAGAAACTCATTTGCAACTTTATATTTTTCTTTTATAACTTTGCCATTAACTTTTAATGTAAAATCTGCCTTTATTCCATTATTTTTGCCAGTTTCCTTATTTATTACATTCCATGTACTTTTAACTTTATTTGAAGACAATTTAATTTTATTACTCAAATAGTCTGCTTTAGCTAAAGTACAGACCCTTTTAAAAATTTTTGAATAATTCCTAACATATTCATGGAAGTTAGGATCAAAAGATAATGACTTAATACCATATAGATCATATAGTTTATCCCTGCTCTTTCTAATTCCCTTAGTTGCCCACTCACTAAAGCAAAGTTTATTGCCTAAAGTTATAGTTTTTCTTTTCGGCATAATTTTATTAAATTCTGTAGTAATCATAGTAAACAAGGCATTGAAATTGTCATCGGGATCATTATTAGTTAATTTTAATAAGGGTAGCTTGTGTTTGACGCTATCTCTAAACTGTTTAATTCTGAATTTATTTATAAGCCTACACTCATTTATAATAACATTGTTTTTGTTATTAACATAGATGTCTATTTTAAGGGCTTTATGGTCAGATCTAACACCACTCAATATTTCTTGGTTTACAATTTTACAATTTACTACAATATTATCTATACAAGAGGCACAGGATGGGGTTACTCTTGTTGGTTCATCGAAGACACAGTAAAGATTAAATGTTTTAAGAAGTGACAGAAATCTCACTTTATCTGGAGAATCTGTCAGTAAATCAATGTTAAAATCACCGCAAATGACTATATGCTTTTTTATTTTAAATATTTTAATCAAGATGTCTTCAATGATTAATAAAAAATTTATAAGATCAGATGAGGGTGGTCTATAAATACACATTAATAAATATTCTTCTGTCTCTGCACATGCAATCTCACATAGTCGTTCAACAGAGTGTGCAACAATATCAGTTCTTTCTTTTAATTTCAAAGTATTTCTATGTAGGATGAGACACCCCCCTCCCATAGCAGATACTCTGTTAAATTTACTGGCTACTGAATAATTTTTTATACTAAATGACATATCATTGAGCCATGTCTCAGTAAAGCACAAGATATCTACATTATACTTATCAATTAGAAGTTCTACGTCAAGGATCTTGCCAGAGAAACGGTTTATATTTTGATATAACAAGCTAACAGTTTTTAACATCTGGTTTCTCTTTTGTCTGCCTTAAATTACTAAAAAAGTATGAGCTTCAGTATTAATAGACAGTCTATTTAATACTGGATTGTCATTATTTATATTATATGCTAATAACATAGCTATCTTGTGCTTATATTTATTTGGCAGATACACTGTATCTTGAGTCAAAATTAAAAGATTAATAAATTTATTCATGTCAAATAAATTAAATATGTCATTATGACGGCATGTCAGGTGATGCAATAATTGATTTAATTTATATATATTATCATTAATTTTCCCTGATGATGAGTTAATGTAAGGGAACGTACACCAAATAATTTTTTTTTACTTTTAGGACTTCATATGCAGTATTGTAGCTATTGTAGTAAATGTACATTCAAAATTTGAATAAGTTTCATTGTCCTAATCGTCGTTCGCGATCGCAATTGTCCTATTATGTAATGCATATATTAGACCAGTAATAATAGAATTTACCTTCGCAATACAATACTAATCTATTTTTTTTATCTAGGGTTTAGGATCACTTACTGAGTATAAAATCGCAGGGCAAAAGTCAGAGATCATTATTGTAGAGAATAAAACTTCGCATCTTTTTTATCAAGATTCTTTTATAAATTTTTAGTGCTAGTCACTGCATTCAGGATAAAACTTTAAATTGTCAATTTTTGTAGAGAAATGAACAAAAATTTTCGACGGTGCGGAATTCGAAACTGTCTTCTGGTTTCGCGCTGAGACGCTTTACCAACTAAGCTTTTGGTGTAGGTTTTTGAACAGGTTTTTCTATCTCGCCCGATAACTATAAAAGAATTGGATTAATCAATAAAATGGTCAATTCAACCTTAAAGATCAATCTATTATTCTCCACAACTTTTATTTGAAACTATATTTATATCTATGCTTGTACTTTAGGACGTTTAAAGTAGAAAGACGCATACTGTTAATTCTACGACGCATAATGATTTAATTTTAAGTGCTGAATTATCACGTGCTCAGCGGTGAAGGAAAACACATCGTGAGGAAACCGGCATATTTTCGATATAAGAACAACAAAAATTTTTTTTTTTGTTCTTATATCGTCTATCTTTTGCCAATTCGCAGTGAGTCCGCGTGGTGGACTATGTCCTGCCACCCTCTTTACAGATGAGGCCTTTGCCGAAGCAGTGGTATATGTATAGGCTGATACTTTACTACTTTGCCGACGAACCAACGGTTTCTTCCCTAAATAATAATTATGATGCAATTTTTAATTTCTTTGTATTACAAAAACCATACAAAACACAAAAGTATGACACTTCACGCCGGTCTTCTGTGAGGTCGTGGTACTTACACGGACAGATCTGCCAATTCGTGCAACAGCCGAAGCGGTTGCGTGGTCATACCGCACCAAGATATATTCTTAATAAATATTCCCCTTTCCTTTTCTTTAATTATTTCATTTTCATTGAGTCTAGACGACTCATTTTTTTATGGAGAAAAGGGGCAAACGAGCAGATGCCTCTGATGTTAAGTGATTACCGCCGTACGTAAACACCTGCAACACCCGAAGGCTTAGAAATGCGTTGCCGGCCTTTAAGGAAAGAGTATGATCTCTTTCCCAGGTCGTGACGGTTAAGAATGACAGCTGGCTCTGCAGAGTTGTTGCGTGAGGCAGGATATACCTTGAAAATCGGGCTGTTTTTGAGAGCTCATATATTTGTGTATTAATGGACAGAGCTCTAAGCCTTTGATGCCTTCGTACGCAATTGCCAAGGTATTGGCTACGGCGTCGGGGGTCGTGGGTTCGATTCCACTCGGGAGAATTGTTGTGCGAACCACAGATTCGCAGTTGTTTCGCAGTGTTAACAACACAGGATAATGATATCCTAAAGTGAGGGCAATGTAAAAAAAAAAAGAAAGAAAAGGCACTTAGCTTTTTAAACGGTTTTATTTAGCTCGACCCGTACGGAATTTATTTATTTATTTGGGTCAAAATTAAAAATTGAAATTTAAGCACCTTCCCGTTGTCAGATTGATCTGAAATTTGGTACACACATTTAATTTAAATGACAATACAATATTGTAGCTTTCAGTGCACATAAAATAAAACCGTTTAAGTTAAAAGTTTTTAAGCGGTTTTATTTATTTTATTTGCTAAGTGCCTTTTCGTCCAAATATTTCGAACATATTTATTTTGTATTCCGTTCGCGGAGACGCTCGGGCCGTATTATTCTCTGATTATACGTACAGTCTCTGTACGTAGACTACGCAGTATTTTGCAGTATTTTACACCCGTATGTATTGTTATAGAAAACGTGGGCGCCGCTCGACGCCGTCCTCTGCAATAAAATTTGATGAGCCCACCCGTGATGAGTTTTCGCGGCGTATTCGGCGCGGGCTTTGTGCGGAAATTATTCAGTGTTTAATATGATGTAACATAGAGCGTTTGTATCAGTGAAACAGCATTGAACAGTATTTAGCATTGGGCCACGCGTTTTTTGGGTTTCGTATTACTAAGACTCGGTGTCTTTCTGTTCGTCTGTCACCAGGGCGTATCTCATGATCCGTGATAGTTACATGACAGCGTTTTCTGTTGCCGCTATAGCAAAAAATGCTAATAAACAGAATAAAAAATATTTAATTGGGGCTCCGATGCAACAGACATGATTTCTTTGCCGTTTTCATAATAGATAATGATACGGAGTACGACTCGTACTTGGTTCTAGTCAAATGCTGTGTTAGAGGAGCGTTTAAAAGCATCGAATAGATATATCAGCATGTATATACGCCCTGCTAGTCATGATATCCTCTCTTTACAGATATCTTACAGAGCTCTTTACAGGCGGCCCCATTTGTGGAAATCATTATTCGCTTATATATTTATTATTTATTCGAAATGTTAGTTCCCTTATCGAATAGTCGTATTTATGTCTACTAGACTGAAGTTTGGAAACTATCATTTTTTTTGTCTTTTTACTTTTACACTTTGATTATTAATTGACGTCTTTGAGTAAAAACGTCATCGTTGTGTTTGGTGTATTTGCGAGCATTTCGAATTATTTATTTTAGGATAGTGACACATGTTTTCTTATCGTCTGGAATTATTTTTAGATTCTCAAAATGTTCCAATTTAAGCGATACTACGGCATTTAATCAATAAATTCATCGGTGTCCGAACCGAGGTTTGAGCTTCGACTGTTCTAGTTCTGTTAATTTAACTGCTTTCGGTACGGTTAAAGCAGCATTTTTATAAAATATTTTTGTTAAAGATTAGTTTTTGACTGTGAGATTTCCGTGTCCTTGAATTAATTACGTGAATGGTCAATGTTGGCAATGCTACTTAATTTAAAAATAAATTCTATACGATCAGTACCAGAATCCATTTACAAAAATAATTCGCGCCAAAATTAATCCTATTGTAATAAAGATGTTGCTTACATTAAATATGAATAGCGTATAATTTTATGAAAGGGATAATTTGATATTTGATAATGCTATGATTGAATTTCGATTATAGAGATTATTTCTCTATTAAATTAATAGACAAATAGAGCAATGGAAATTCTCTCCATAACAAGCTCTAATTGGTAAAACTACAACGCTAGATGGCGTTAGTATGACATGGCTGTACATTTCACGGGGATAGCGCGCGTAAATTAGAAATCGTACGAAGATTTAAAATTACCTTTTTAGATTAAATTTGAAACATGGCGTGTAATGAAATGGTAAGATACGAAATGCATAAAAAGAGAAAAATTAAATATTTACTATATTCATGGGAGTCATATGGCGGATTACAAATCCCTGGAAAGGGAGATATTATACGTACATAAATAACCTAGTAGTAATGAATAAATAAATATAGTGTATTTATAAAATTGGTATGGTGACTTAAGTAATTTTAAATGTAGGTAATATGTAATGTTAAAAAACAATAATATGTAAAAACCGAAACATTAATTAAATAAAAAGTAATAGGAGGAGCAAAAATTTTCTTTTGTATGTATTTAGCAATCCCATAAAACGTATGTAGGTAATTTCTAATCCTATTACGAGTGTCGATACAGGATACGTATATCATCTAATCCGAATTATACAAGTATCAAACGTAACTCGTACACAATAAGGTACATTGTTGCAAAATTTTTAACGCTCGCATTTGCGTCCTTTTCCATCCGGAGCGGGGTAATTGGAATCGGTGGTCACTGTAGCAGCAAATAGGGCAAAACGTGCGTTGTTGCTCGTCGAATATGCGATGGGCGAACAAACGCTCTCACAGAATATGGAAGAGTTTTAACAGCCTTATACATATTATGTCTCACGGCTGAACAAAGGCCGCCTCTGTGCAAAGAGTATTATGGAGTAGTCCAGACGCGACCTCACTGTTGATAGCGGAACACTTCATCATTTTTTCTTGATTAAAAAAAAAAAAACATTGCTCTTACTTTAGGATAACATTATCCTGTGTTTTAAGGACGTTTTACAAACATACATTTCACGTGTACAGATACCCGCATGCGAAAGCAACTATCTCTAGGCCACACAAGTATTTGTCTCGTTTGGGAATTGAAATGACGACCCCCGACGCCGAAGCAAAAAACTTGGCAACTGCACCAATAAGTCACCATCATCATCATATCGCCGAAATCTTTATTCTAATTGTTATTACTTGAAAATTACGCCGGTCTACTTATGTTGTTTTGAACTTAGTGATGGCCGTACACTCATCCAGCACGGCCGACAAGAACCGGCGTAAAATATAAAATACTAGCTGCTGGCCGCGACTACGTCTGCGTAGAATAGGCTAAAACCTATTCATAACATTCAGACAGAAAGACAGATATACATAGGATATGTATATAAATTATAGCCTACGTCTGATTCTGATGCATAAGCTATATTATTGTAGTTTCATTAAAATCCATTCGGTAGTATTTGCGTGAAAGAGTAACAAACGTCCATCCATACATACAAACTTGCACCTTTATAATATTAGTAAGGACTATACTATTATGTGTCGCCTGGTAGCTAGCCGAAACCAGTCTTTCAACGTGGACACGCAGCCCCAACAGAGCTTAAATTAAGAAAACTATCTGCATTGGCAGCGATCTCCGATACGTGGCAAGGCCAAGCTGTTGCACGTATGGGCAGGTCCGTCCGGGGAATTACCGGATATGTTATACTGCGTTTCGTCTAGTGAGTGACGTAACGGATCCCACTTTATTAAAAGGTGGCAACACATCTGCAACCCTACGGGTGTTGCGAATGTCAATAGGCGGCGGTTATCATTTAACAATTCATATATTTTTTTTATTGTAACATATTTTTTTAGTAACGTACTTTATATACTATTTTTTTTTCTATGTTTACTGTATTTTAGTTTAGTGTTTGTATTATTATAATGTTCGTATTTCACCTTCTGTTTTGTAAAGTTTTAAAGTTTTTTGATTTTGTCTCTACTGTCTGTTAAAAGTAGTTTTTACCTATAATTAAGGTACCACTCATCACTTTTTTGCAAACCTTGTTTATTTATTCTGTTACAGTGTGCACTTTGTTGGTGATAAATAAATAAATAAATAAACAACAGGACAACCCACCAGCTCGCTTGCCACCTTCTCAAATAAAAGAAAATAACAGAAAACATCGGACGATTGTACCTTACACGAACAGTTGGAAAGAGATAGCAACTGCTATCTACAGCGTGTCCTTACCATCGCGACATTAAATGAACACACATATAGGGGATAAGTTTTTAAAGTTGTATTAAACATTTAAATTCTTTAAACATCAATATTTAAAGAGTTATTAAATTTTCCAAAACAAAGGATTTTAGAACACCCTTACCGATAAAAGCGTAACGTAAAGTTCATTTGTAAAAACATATGAATACATACATAGGTCACAAAGCATATGAATGGGTTGAATGAATTTAAAAGAGACAAAACATACTGTTAGAAGGAGAGGCTTGTAATACGACGCTGTGGCGCGAGTTGTATAGGAGGATGTTACAAATTTTGTTTCTTTTTTACTTAAGTAGTTTGTTTGAAAAATATTTTTTTTTAATTATGGATTTTGTTTAACGTTAATATTTTTTATGATTATTGGCACGTAGCGTTAGACGTGTGTTTATTGTCGCGATGGTAACGAGACGCTGTATATTTCACCAAGCCGTTGGAGGGCTACGCAGTAGCTTCTGCTGCGAATAATCCTACTCGACCGGGAAAATAAAACGCGTCGAAGAACCGCAACCTTTGTCAATGAAAGGTCTTTCTCTCGGAAAACTAAAAATGTCCCTGTTTAATATAGAAGCATTACACTTCCTTATTGATTGTCAAAATACTACAACACGCCTGCAACTCTTATGGTGAGAGTTTACCCATTTGTGCAGGGTGTATCAAACCACTTGCTCGTTTACCTTATTACGGTAATAAAATCGTGAGGTGTGAAAATCGTTTACGGTAATGAAATCGTGAAGGTGTGCGAGTGGGTGAGATAGCCTACACCTTGGGCGAGGGGCGGGGGTGTTAACGTTATGTTACGTTGTAAACGTACCATAATTTGTTTAAGGGAAATATAAATTGGAAATCGATTACATTTAAAGGAGAGCTATGTTTTTCAGTTATACATAACGTATATTACTAATGCCATCTACTCAAATGGTGTGAAGTTTGCAAAATACATGTTATGAAACAAAAAATAAATATATATATATATATATATATATAATGAAACCTCTCAAAGGCCTGCAACCTTTGCAAGGGCTCGACTCACGAGGACCATTAATAATGCAAAAACTAACGAAACATAAAACGACTCTTAACCGAATAAAGTACATCTCAATAAACAATTTTTGGGGATGAGTTTTCAAAATTGCATTCTTATTGGCTCACGTCATATGTGGGCGCGTTTTAAGTACGCGGAATGTGGTGTAGAAAGGGTAGCTGGTAAAGCAATGACTCATAATCTACATATTAATACGTGAAGCAAAAACTTTGTACCCCTTTTTGCGAAAATTACGCGGAAGGAGTATGAAATTTGCCACACTTATAGTTTGCATAGAGAAGGAGTGCAGAACGCTAATATTTTTTTTAAAAAGTATGCATAAAAATATATTAAATCATTAAAGAAAACATTACACAAGTACCATGTATTTGACACACACACGCATATACTCTTTTGTTTATTAATTTTTGTCGAATTTCGAGCACTCGGCGTCCACTAGTTAGTATAAATACAAAGTTTTGTCACAATAGTACGATTTTTTGGAATAATACTGGACTTTTTAACTAATTTACGGTGGTAGGGCCACGCAGCAGCCTCGGCTGTTGCACGAATGGGCAGGCTCGTCCGGGTAAGTACCACGATCTCACAGAAGATTGGCGTAAAGTGGAAGTATAATGCTTTAGCGTTTCGTCTGGCGAGTGAGGTGACCGGAGCCCAATTTTCAAAAGGTCAACGCATCTACAACCCTCGGGTGTAGCAGACGTCCATGGGCGGCGGTATTCGCTTAACATCAGGTGAACCGTGTGCTCGTTTGGATTAAAAAAAATCGTGGTTAGCGTGGTCGTTCGGCGGTTTGTTAACCGCCGTCCATTGGCATTTGCAGCGCCCGTAAGTTTGTACAATCGTCTTTCACCTTTTGATAAAGCGGGACCCCGCCCTCTTACTCAACGCAGTACAAGTTAGAAGTAACATTTCCAATTCACGCCGGTCTTCTGTGAGGTCGTGGTACTTCCTGACCCTGCCCATTCGTGCAACAGCGTAGACCACTCCGTGGCCTAAACGTTAGACGACTCTTTTATATAAATGCGGTGTGTGTGGTACGTTGGTTCAATTTAATGACGCTTCCGAAAATTGAGGTCGCGAGATGCTTTAGTTTAAAAAAAGTTGCTACCTCGAGCATAGTAGTTTTAATGAAAATGTTTACAATGTTTCATTTTATTTGCGGAGGTTTATTTTGTGTTATTTTTTTAAACTATACGACTTCGAACCGGAATAAAGAAACTCGTCATATTTACATTGTTTCAAAAGTCATATCAGTTATTAAGTGATGTAACTTTATTAAATTCTAGTTTTATCTCCCCGGCGGCAGAATTCCCGCAGCGGCGAAAAGAAATATTCTACAAATTTTCATCATTTGAGGTTGTCATTGATAGAGTTCGATATTTTATAAGCTTTGAATTATACGATGGCAGGAGTCAAGAAGATGTCATGAAATTGTTTATAATATTTCATGTACTTATCAACTTAAAGCGTAGGATAAATAAGCGAAAGAAAAAAAAAGTGTTCAAAGGAATAAAAATAAGTGATTTTTTTATTTAACTAACATCTCTCATTAATTAGTATCATTAAATAAATTATTCTAGAAATAACTAAATCATATTTAAAAAAAAATACTGTTAAATCAGATATTATTCAAAGCTAAATTCGCTAAAACGTTACTTCGTAGAGCATGCTCCCGCATAAAAATACACAATAAAACGCCCATCTCGAAAGCAAATGAACCAACGTATTATCGCAAGAGGTAAGTTCACAAAATTTATGTATCTTCCTTTATGGCCTCGATATAAAATTAAACAAAGTTATGCGTTGTCTGTGTTTGCTGGGAACGAAAATGGCGCGAAAAGAGCGGAATGCCGTTGCCAAGGTCGTCGCCTTTCGATGTACGACGTGCGTGAAACAAAAAAAAAATAGAAGTCTGTCAGTGACGCGTCACAACATTCATTATGACGAACGTTTCTAGTTAATTTACATTTAATTGCTTTCAGCCAAGTTCGGCTAGGTGTTACACTTCGTTTGAATCTAGTTCGGAACCAATTAATAGGTAGTGATGAGACTAACTGTAGATGAGGCATTTGAAAAGCCATTTGATTGCTGATTAGTTAAGTTCTGCGATGATCAGTGTTTCAGAAACCGGGTGTAACTGTTGAGAAAAAAATGAATACAAAACGCTTACGGCTTTTCTCTTCCCCCTTTCTGCTTGCGCGTACGTCTATGTCGGTTCGGTGTGTAATGTGTATTAATCTTTAATTAAAACAATTGTTTACAAGTACACCTGCTTTTATTTTCTCAATATCGAAGATATTACTAACAGCTGACTTGCCGGCGTTGGCCATTAAAATATTTAGACAGGGTTACAAAAATTGTATCCGATTTGATCTAAAAATATCGAAACTAATAAAGAAAAAGAAAATGCCTTCATTTAAATGACACAAAGCCCGTTCAGCCACAGTTTTGTACAGTCCCAATGATAAAAAAAAATAGTTTCAAGTGCACACAATCGAACAGTTCCAGTTATAGGTTATGTTTTTCTTTTTATTGTGTATCAAAACAGAATAGTGATGTCAACGATTTCCAATGATTTTGATTTGTCAATTCTTTCATTAAGTACGGCTGGCAAAGAAAAATATATTTTCGGCTTTTACAATTTTAAAACTTTTTTTATAATACGTTCAAGTATTAAAAAGTATTACCATCAGTAGAGGTCCCCGATTTAGTAAATTGCTTAAATGGGGACCTGATTTGGCATCACACAATTTTTGAATTGTATCTTCCATTTTTGACAATTTCGAATGTTTAGGCGCGTTATTCAGCCGAGTGCAATAACCCTCGGGCTCTCAGACGTAACACTAAACCGGGAGACAATCGAGGCGACGGATAGTCTTAATTGAAACCGATCCGTCCACGAGAAGATTATGGAGTTACTTGTGAAGCGGTACCTATCACGCTCCATATAGTTTGACACCATACATCTTTTCGGTGGAACAAATCTCGTCTACTCTTTTTTATACGGCGCTAGCGACCCGCCCCCGCTTTCCACGGGTGCAATGTATTATACATAAACCTTCCTTTTGAATCACTCTATCTAGTAAAAAAAAACTTCATCAATATCCGTTGCGTAGTTTTAAAGATCTAAGCATAGATAGGGACAGACAGACAGCGAGACGATATTGGTTTATACTATGTAGATATTATATAGTAATGTTATCTTTTTTCATATAGAAAGGTTTGTTTTTGACCGGATCAACCACTCTTTACAGATCCACCGGACTTGTTTTTTTCAATACGTAAGGCTAACGAGGCGTTAGTGTATAGTAAAGTAAAGTAACATCCATATGTATGCCCCACTGCTGGACAAATGCCTCATCTTCACAGAGGATATTAAGGCATAGTCCACCACGTGGCCCAACTGCGGATTGGCGGACTTCACACATCTTAAAATTAACAATTTCACTTGTGACGGTGATCAAACTCGAGTTGCTCGAGTGTATTGAATTAAAAGCTAGCGCCGTTTGTATTAGGTATGGATAATATGACGATGATATTCTCACCGGATCAAATACGGTGACCGGTTGTGAGAAAAAGCGTCGAGATCCGTCGAGTTGTACAGAACGTTAATGGGGCCCAGACGCGGGACTAAATTCGAGACCATTACTAAGGCTATACGATCTGGCTGTTACCAGATGGGACCAGAACGCGCTGAATATTTTGTGTATTAGCCGCGGTTATCATGTTGGATTCGTGGGTGAGGATTTTTCAAAACACAAGTTGTTTTCCTGTTGTATAATTAATAATGTAGGATTAATTAGATATAGCTATTCCTGATAACTATTTTAAAAGGTACGGTATTGATAAAAGTAAAGAATCAGCCTATACATGTCCCACTGCTGAGCAACGGCCTCCTCTGTACAGATTGTATCAGGGCATAGCGGCCACCACGCGGCCCCACTGCGGATTGGCGGACTTCACATATCTTCGAAAAATTTTTTTATTATTATTTCGAAAATATGCAGGTTTCCTCACGATGTTTTCCTTCACGGTTGAGCGCGTGATAATTACTAAACGGTATTGATATGGTGATTATTATTTCTGAAATGATTATACATTGTGGTACGGCCATGTAACAATCCGTACGGGTAAGCACCACGACCAAACAGAAGACCGGAGAAGTGTTATATACTTCTGCGTTTCATCTGGTTAGTGAAGTAGCCGGGGCTACATTATTAAATGGTGGCTAGACATCTACAATCCTATGGGTGTTGATAATGTCAACATCAGTTTAAGTAAAAGAAGAAGAAGTTATTGTTTTCTTGATTTTACGCGAATATTATACATATTAAATGAAACTAGTTTGTCCCGTGACCATGAAAGCTATAAAGGATTCGAAACGTCGGGAGTTCCAATCAAAATAAAAAACGCGATAAAATCCGTAAACTAGTATCATATAAGAAGAACTTAAGAAAAAATCACAGTAAATCTGTTTGCTATATATGTTACTATACTATTTTAGAACCATTGGCTAAGTATTTTTGGACTTAAAAACCTGTCTATCCCGCTTATACAGATGATTCTACCAAGAAGGCCTACTCTTTTAAAGGTTGGCAGCAACCGCATATATATTGTTGGTGTCCATGGGCGGCCCTAATCACTTAACGTCGGATTGACCATCCCGCTTGCCATCTTCTAACGTTAAACGAAAATAATCATAATAATTGTTATAAGGTTTTTATTTATTATGATATTTTGCATATACCTATATATGCAAAATATCATAAAAAATAAAAATTATATCATAAATACTCATTACAATCACCATTTAATGAATCCTGGGTACAGGGGTTCTTAAAAATATCAACTAAAAATATTTCGAAGATATGTGAAGTCCGCCAATCCGCAGTCGGTTCGCGTGGACTATGCCCTAATCATCTCTGTACATACGAGGTCTTTGTCCAGCAGTGGGACATGTAT
Source organism: Iphiclides podalirius (assembly GCA_933534255.1). NCBI lineage: Eukaryota > Metazoa > Arthropoda > Insecta > Lepidoptera > Papilionidae > Iphiclides > Iphiclides podalirius. Next base: position 12,476,847 of record OW152830.1, on the reverse strand, counting down.
AGGGTTTTACTTCACTTTAACCACGATGACTTAGTGAATAAATATATAGAAATTTAAATTGTTTATAGTGCTAATCTTTGCACTTAAGATGGAACATTAAAATATGTAGAAAAAGTGCGAAAAGATTGTCGCCGCTGTGGGAATCGAACCCACGTCTTCGGCATTCGCGGCCTGACGCTTTAGCCACTGAGCTAAACGGCTGATACCCACAGCGACGAAAATCTTAACGTCTTCTTTCTACATTATTTAGCATTGAAGCAATGCTTGGCGCATCTATTGTTATATCCTTTCCAGCATACAAACAATTTCCAATATCGTTTTACAACGATAATTCGAACGAGAAATGTCGCCATTGATTTTTACAAATTTTGAAGTTTTTTATAGTGCTAATCTCTGCACTTAATGCCGAAGACGTGGGTTCGATTCCCACAGCGGCGACAATCTTTTCGCACTTTTTCTACATATTTTAATAGAATAAATATATAATAAAACGCGATAAACTTTACGTGCGATACTAAAACGAAAACTAATCATAGGTCATATCAATCGGTACTCTGGATGGTGGCAATAGAGATTGGACCGCTAAGAGCCAGTTCATCTGGCAGGAAAGAGAATTAGTTCGAGGCGGCCGGTTGGTCCCGGTAAGCTGTTAACGAATTCGACCTTGCGGGTGAAGCCAATGAATTGTGCACCAAATTATTTTCATATTGACCAGCCGACCCGAATTTAACATTGGTGTATACGAAGACACCGTGAAATGACTCTGATGCAGTGAACGCAAATAAACATGGAAGCATTATTGTCGCTCCAAAATGACATAACAAAAAACTATACCTTAACGGCGCGGGGCTTATAAACCGTACCGCGCGGCGGTTTTAGGGACGTAGACTTAGTTAACTAACACGATAGATAGACGAATATTGTTTATTATAATAAATAATTTCATAAAATATGGGTGTACAAGGCAAGCAGGTGTAACGTCTTGGTGAATTTCAACATGTTGTTTTACTCAACGAGCAAGTTGTAACCGCAATTTATTTTTGAATTTTCTATCTGAAAATTTAGATGTTTTGGTAGCCTATTAATTTTTGGTGCCATGCAGAAGATACTATTACATATTATACGGGCTGTACTGGTTCTAAGTACGCATAGTCTACTGTGGCCAACGTTTGCGAATGGCAATATATGATGAAGGAAAATATTGAAATAGTGAGGGGTTACTTATAACAAATACAGCTATTTCAAAAATGTACAGAGACGTTTAAGTCAATAATGGTCAATGGATACTAAAATGTGAACTGGAAAAACAAGGGATATAATAATAAAAGGGGAGAAAAAACTGTAATATGTTATAACAAATACATCTATTTCAAAGATGCATAAGGACGTTAAAGTCAATAAAGGACGATGGATACTAAAATGTGAACTGGAAAAACAAGGGATATAATATTAAACGGGGGAAAAACTGTAATATGTTATAACAAATACATCTATTTTAAAGATGCATAGGGACGTTAAAGTCAATAAAGGACAATGGACACTAAAACGTGAACTTGAAAAACAAGGGATATAATAATAAACGGGGAAAAATATGGTATATATATGGGAATAAACGTTAAGACGAAGGAGGTAAGCATCCTCCGAATTTATCTCCTTTATCTTGTCACATAAATAGAGGAACTATGTGCACGGCACCGTACCTCACGCAGTTCATTGTTTAATAAATCTCTTTTAAGACCTTTATCGTCTTTAGTTTTTCGTATTTCCAACGCTTTCAGCATCCACGTGTCAAGAGACGGACTGTGTTTGAAGTCCCACTTTTGCAATCGTCCAGGGTAAATACTTGATATCAGAATGAATGAATTTTCTTAGTTATTTTGGTTCATTCTACGATGGTGGTAGTGCCACGCAGCAGCCTCAGATGTTGCACGAATGGGCAGGCTCGTCCGGGTAAGTACCACGACCTCACAGAAGACCAGCGTAATGTGGAAGTATGACAAATACTTTCGCGTTTCGTCTGGTGAGTGAGGTAGCCGGAGCCCAATTTTGAAAAGGTTATCAACGCATCTGTAACCCTCGGGTGTAGCAGATGTCCATGGGCGGTATTCACTTACCATCAGGTGAACCGTCTACTCGTTTAGCAACTTTTCACATAAAAAAATGGGTTCGCTTACAGTACTTAAGTGTTACAATGACAGTGTGATTGTGAGGATTGACTTCGTTTCATTACTTTCAGTACTGTATTTTTTTTTATGTTTGTTACCTAAGAACTTTTCATTGAGTGAACCGAATTTTTGAAAGCTGGTGCTTCCCATGTTGGGGCCATGTTAATTTCATTGGTATTTGATCTTGGGCTCCGGAGATACTTAAGGAACTCCTGAAAATCAATTATAAAATGAATACAGAGCGAGATATTTGAAGTCGGTTTCGTTTTTCTTTAGTAAAAAAATAGTTATGTTTAATGCTTATAACTGAGAGCTTGTACAAAAACGAACACTCGTTATAAAACCTCCACCCTCCACAATGGTAGTAATGTTCGAGACTGCGTTAGCTTGGTGCTCTCCTCCCCATTCCCGCCGGGATAAACTTAAACTCGCTACGATATGACCCTAATAAAAGGACTTTGAACAAAGTTTCAGTAATCACACGATTTCCGCTCCAAGTGGGTCCATGGCTAATGAATATTACAACTATGTACGTTGGAAAAGTTTCCATATTCAGAGCTTAAAAAGCAAATACCACAGTCTTCTCCACAGTAAAAGGGTCTTTTAGAAATTTCTCACCAGAATGCGAATTAAACGGATTTTTGAAATCTTTCTTCATTTATTTAACTTCTGCCACGCGATCCTACAGGTTATTTGCAGACCTTGTACAAATATCGACGCTTGTAAAAACAATAGTAATTCTGCCAAATACGAGGAATATAACCCTTTAACTCGGGTAGGTAGGTGGTCGGCAGGAAATGGATACTGAAAGGACAAGCATTGTACTGATGCATTCAGTACAATGTATCAATAGATGTAAGTAGTACCTAGCCTCAGACATATATTAACTTGGAATAAGTTACAACTTTCATTACTAATCTGCAACCTCGGCCTGCCACTTTGGAAGTGGGCACAAAAATCTTCAATAACAAATAGATTACTTATTAATTTCCCTACGTGTTTCTGCGCACACCGCAAAGACAGTTCGCAACCGTATAGAGTTTTATTAATAGGGCAAATATATAAACCTCTCTCAATCAGATATTCGAAGACGCGGGCGGAATATAAATCGATGAAACGACGGCCCTTGTGCGTCGCCAAATAGATTCCAATAAGGATTACGATTTCCACAAGGGCCGCGTACATTGGAGGAGCTTCTTAGCGATATCAAATTTGAAATCGAGAAATTCCCCCAATATATATATCGGAAATTTCACTTCAAAGTTATTAAAAAAAAGGAAACAGAACTGCTGACCCTAAAGTCATCAGTTCCAATATACTTAAGCAAGTTTTATTTACAAACTACACAACCAAATACTTTATTAAATTCTTATAAACGAAGGGATTACATCAATACTTTAAACATAAGGGTTAGGCAAAAAGTAACAAATAACAAAGTAAAAAATAATAATTATTTTATTGAACTGACACAGATTTTACTTACAATGTTTTCTCTTCAAAAGTCAGCTTCGAAGTGAGTTCTCCACTCAAAGCACTTTAGGTACCACAGTTTACAATGTCAACGCCACTGAATCGCCAGGTGGCGTTATAATCGCACAGTATTTTTACAACTTTATGAAACTATTATAAATGAATTAAAGTTTTATTAACGAATAAATTGTTATAAAAGTTCCATAGTTTTATAGTAATGTTTTAAAACTATTCAAAAGTTATTTAAGCAATTTCACAAATAAACAACAGTATGGACATTCAAATGGTTGAAATACGGAATCGTATTGAGACTGTATTAGTGAGACAAACTGTTACTTATACATTAAATGTTTAAATTAGGGTAGTATTTATTTACTAAATTAAGATGAGGATTTAGTTATTGATTTTCTAGTAAATATAACTTTTAATCATGTAGTTGAGAATAATCATTTCTTGTAATAATTAAAACTAAATTTATGAATTAACAAACTTGTTTTCTAAATATAAACATTGATATTCTGTATTACGATTTTAAATTAACTTAAAAGCCAAATAATCGCTGCGGCGACATATACTTTTTAAATCTTTTTATATCATTGTTACTATTTTTAAGACTGATGGATACGTATGTTATTGTTCGCTATAAGATAAAAGTGAACATTCTTGTTTTAGTTTTATGCAGGTCACAAATATATATTTAAGGCGTGATTACTGGCCATTTGAAAGATCAGTTCTTCTTCTTCTTCCAAGGCAGGTGACGGTCCATATATGATATCCAATGACACAATTATGATAAAGAAACAAATGGTTTCAAATATCTAAGAATAACTTCTGGTTGTTTATTTTTGCTCTGCTTTTATAATGATATGATGAAGAAAATGATTCTATGAATATTTAATACATATATATTTCCATATATAGAATATCTAAACAAAAAGATCAGTTCAGTTAGGCAGACTGAGGTGTTAAACGCCGCAATGTCGCTTTTAGATAATAGATTGTCTTTGGTTGTCTATTTTAGGATTACCGCGTTATTTCACCTGCCATAATAAATTCATGGCAACTGTAATATAAGTGTAATATATACAACGCTTCGTGTTTACTAAGACGATCATTCGAACTAAAAAAACGATTTAGAATGTATCAAATAGTCATATCAAAACGCTCAGTGTTCGCGTTAATACACCTGAAACTGTTAACCAATTAAGTTGTTCCTTTTCTATTTTTGTACGAGCAACTATTGTTATGTTGTTTACTAAATGAGCGGACGTTTTGCGTCACAGTCTACGGAGATATTGGCGTGCACCGGCCGTGGCGGCTTGGCTTCCTGCATCGTTTTGTACTCCGTTACGTCACAACAGTAGAGTTACACGCAAACTGTGGCCGCGTGAAGGGGCTTTATTAACAGCAATGCGCTTGTTAGGAACCAAAGACAATCGAATGTTTAGGCATATCTTTTTAATTTATTATGTCGTAATTATAATGGCCAGTATTATATTGGGAATGATTGTTTTTTTTTTCAATTGTTCAATTATTAAAAATCGGATGACGTGCCTATTGATGAAGTGTTGAGTTTCTTGTCGTTTTTTTTAACATGTTTATATGAAAGTAGGATTATTTACCGGTGAATATTTACCGGTGTTTTTTCCCTGTTGAGTTATCCACTGATTAATTAGTTGGGTTAATCGTTGTAGTTAATAGAATGGAAGCTATTAACCCAAATAAATGTAATTTAATGGGCGCGGAGTTAACAAACCTTTGCACATGAACCAGCCAAGATTAACGAGGCGGGCGATGACAAAAATAGATAGGACAATTAATAATTTAGCTTGAGCACATTTGCGTTGCACTTTAGATGGCAACATGGATAAAACGACAATGGTTGCGTGGGTCTTAGTGAGAGATTTAACCGAAATGTGTTATACTGTGGTAGGGCCACGCAACAGCCTCGGCTGTTGCACGAATGGGCAGGCTCGTCCGGTTAAGCACCACGACCTCACAGAAGCCCGGCGTAAAGTGGAAGTATAACAAATACTTTCGCGTTTCGTCTGGTGACTGAGAAAACTTGCATGGAAAATCGAAATAGAAACAATTTTATTTTCCCATACATACTGTACCTTTCAACTATGTCTGTGTAACCTGTCAAACACTTCATGCGTGCGTTCCGAAAATTATTTTTCTATGTGTTCAGATTGACAAATCCCTAGAAATAATTATATGACAAAACAATGTTTGTACAGTCAGCTAGTCTCCAATAAAAAGGAATTGGTTAATTTTTTTTCGTGTATTAAAGTAAAGAAAGTCTATAAATGTCCCATTGCTGGGCAAAGGCCTCCTCCGTACAGGGGGTATTAAGGCATAGGCCTTCACGCGATTCCGCCGAGGAATGGCCGACTTACTTTACTTATGTTCGAAATGTTTTATTGTTGCTATTTAAAAAATATGCTGGTTTCCTTACGACGTTGTCCTTCACCGCTGAGCTCGTAATAAGTCAGCGTTTAAAATGAACACAATTTAATTGGTGCCGGGGATTGAACCCTGGATCTACAGTATATTGAATTAAAAGCAAGTGCTCTGACAATGAGCTATCACGGCACTTTGTCTGGACATTTTGTGTCCTAAATATCAAATGAGAACAGTTGCGCATCGAGTACAATATTATTACAGAATTTCTTTTTTATTTTTTTATGCGAAGTTGTCAGACGGTTCACCTGATGTTAAGTGAATACCGCCGCCCATGGACATCTGCCACGCTCAAGGATTACAGATGCGTTGACAAACTTTTGAAAATTGGGCTCCGGCTACCTCACTCATCAGACGAAACGCGAAAGTATTTGTCATACTTCCACTTTACGCTGGTCTTCTGTGAGGTCATGGTACTTACCCGGACGGGCCTGCCCATTCGTGCCACAGCCGAGGCTGCTGCGTGGCTCTACTACCGCAGTCTTTTTATTCCCTCCACTCACAGGAACACGTCTGGAAGACGACGCGTCCCGATTTGTACCCTCGAGGCTTTTGTTCGCAGAGTTTTGATATATACAGCATACAAGTTACTACACAGTTATCAAAGAATATAAAAATAACCGGCCAAGTGCGAGTCAGACGCGCGCATGAAGGGTCCCGTAGCATTATCTATAAAAACGATAAAAAAAATCATTCTATTGTATGACCCCCACTTAAATATGGTACCTTACGAACCTATATATAATTTTTTAAATAAGAACGCGTAAGCGTCTAGGGTCTATATGAAAGATATATTTGATTTAACCTTCTATACTATATATATAAAAATGAATCCCTATTTCCCTTGGTCACGCCATCACGCGTGAACGGCTGGACCGATTTCACTAATTCTTTTTTATAATATTCCTTGAAATAGGAAGATGGTTCTTACGGAGAGAAAAATTTAAAAAATTGCCTGAAAAAGTCTAAAAACAACACTTTTCTACATTTCCGTAAAAAAATTCGTAATAATACTTAAAAGTCAATTTGAACTTTAATACCATACCATAAAGTTTAAGTGTTAGCGGAGGGGTTCCGGGAAGACAAAACAAGTGAGTGACTGTGGTTAAATTTCACTTGAAATGTAAACGTCTCTTTGCTGTGCATCACTACATAGTATAAAAGTCGTCCCGCTGTCTGTCTGTCCCTATGTATGCTTAGATCTTTTACACTACACAACGGATCTTGATGCGTTTTTTTTACTAGATAGAGTGATTCAAGAGGAATGTTCATATGTATAATACATTGTTTATGTAAAATACGAAGCCGGGGAGGGTCGCTAGTTTGAAATAGTTTTTTATTGTTTTTTAGTATTTATTGTAATAGCGGCAGTAGAAATACATCATATGTGAAAATGCAACGGTTCATGAGATACAGCCTGGTGACATACGAACAGACAGACAGGAGTTTTAGTAATAGGGTGCCGTTATACCCTTCGGGTATGAAACACTTAAAAAACAAACTATAAGGGCAACACGAAAATAAGCTCTAAACTAAAATTAAATCAGTTTGTGCGTTAAGTGAAGTATTCTTAACAAATCTATAAGAATGAACTTGATGTAATTCCTAGTTACATCTCTGAGTTCGTACGTTAGTCTTTTAAACCGAACTGTTTGCACAGAGACCGCTGTGTACATAATTGGTTTGGCGGGAGCAAACACGAGCGTGGATCGCGTATGTAAGAATTCGATAATCGTGCACCTCGTCGACTCGTGCTACCGAGAATCGAACCTCAGATCGCGTATCGAAGAGTAAGATGTTGGATAATATAGACAACAATAACGACCCGATTGGCTTAGTGAATAGCGGACATGTCTCATGTGCCTGAGGGTGTGGATTCCCCACTACAGGAAAAATATTGTGTGATGCACATAGTGTTTTTCCAATGTCCGAGTGTTTATGTATCCCTAATAAGAATTTATTCGCTAAAGAAAACATGTTTATCAGTTATCCAGTACCCATAGTCCATCCGCAGTGGGGCCGCGTGGTGGACTATGCCCTGATATCCTCTGTATAGAGGAGGCCTTTGCCCAGCAATGGGAAATGTATAGGTTGTTACTTTACTTTTTTTACTTTTCTTTTATAATTTATTATCACGAGAAAAATATTTTCGTTTTAAAATGATAAAACGGAACCCTGAGATCATGAGTTTTTTTTCCGCAGCTGTATCTTTCGCGACCTTCATTGTTATGAGTGTCGTTAATGGCGCGGTTAGAAATAACGGATTCGTCCGTCCGCTTGTCTTATGGAATATTTTAAATGAATACGTGAAATTATTTCAAGTGAATTATAACTATCTTGCTATAACGAGTATGTCTTCGTCTCAAGGATTGTAATAAAATAGATAACAGAGACGTTTTTTCTGGGTGAAAGACAAACAGCGATTATTTTTGTGTAACATAAAAATGTTTGAAATATTTTATTTTATTTTGAAATTACCGCCATCTTGATGACGTTACAGTATTGGGACGGACGGACGGATTAAGGTGTTATGTCGTAATAGGTGACATTGTTCCTGTCACATTTTTTTTGATAAAATAACGGTAAACTGTGACCACTTTTTGCACCCGCTACAAACAGTTTTATTTATGTTTAAAATGGGCGTAAATACTAGAAAAAATTATGTTTAATGGATCATAAGTCTACGAAAACCGCTTCTACCGGCTATTCAAGCGCATTCATCACTAGGCAATTAATTAATTTATTTAATTAATTTATTTGTTTTTTTACGTGAAAGTTGCTAAGCGAGCAGACGGTTCACCTCATGTTAAGTGAATATCGTCGCCCATGGATATCTGCTACACCCGAGGGTTCCAGATGCGTTTACAACTTTTTGGAAATTGGGCTCCAGCCACCTCACTCACCAGATAAAACGCGAAAGTATTATCCTTTCACTTCACGCCGGTCTTCTGTGAGGTCGTGGTACTTACCCGGACGAGCCTGCCCATTCGTGCATCAGCCGAGGCTGCTGCGTGGCCCTACCACGATGATTTTTATTTTACGAAAAACCCAACCTAACAGCCAATTACAGGTTTTCACTGATAGGCCTCATTCACAAACAATTGCATAAAAGACATCTCATATTAAATTATTTGCTTCACAAATACGAAGAATGAAATCCACGAGCAGTTCAACAGCACAACCCTACTAATTACATGACTACGTTGTTCGAATCTAGAGTACTTTGGTTTACTAGAACATTCCAAGCGGTAATTACAGTCGGTTGGCAATATTTACGGTCTTTTGTTTGTCTGCCCGTTGCACGGAGGATGCGTATCTCATTAAAGGACAGGCGGGGGCTGTGTACGTTTCGTGAGGACAGTCGACTTCCTTGTTTTCCCCACTGCAAGTAGTGCGCAGTAGCAGATAAACATAATAAGATTATGTCTACTGGCGGACCCGATAGACGTTGTCCTGTACACACGACCTAAATCATATACCTATAAATTATATGATTTAGGTCGTGTGTACAGGTATAAATTAAAAAAAAATGTGGACCGAATTGTGAATCTAAACCATTCTCGAATCGAGCTGAAGACACAAAAATTTCATTAAAATCTGTCCAGGCGTTTAGGAGTAGTTCAATGACATACACACGTACAGAAGGGTTATATTTTTTTTTTTTAAAAACACTGCCCTTACTTTAGGATAATATTATCCTGTGTTGTAAGGACGTTTTACAAACATAAATTTCACGCGGACAAACCACCCAGATGCGAAACAACTATCTGTGGGTCACACAAATAGTTGTCCCGTGTGGGAATCGAACCCACGACCCCCCGACGCCGAAGCCAATACTTTAGCAACTGCGCCACGGAGTCATCATATATATAAAGATAAAGAAGATTGGCGGACTGGCGGTACACACCACCGAAAGCCAACTTTTTGGTGGTCGAGAACGCATCTGCCATTCGACCGGTGTTGCAATGTCTCTTATAACATTCGTAGAATTATTTGTTGTGTGGGAAGCTCGCTTAGGTGGCGGTTCACCTGATATTAAGTGTTGACCGCGTTGCTTTTACTAAACTGGGCTCCGGTTACCTCATTCACCAGTAACACTTCTTATTCTCGCCGGTCTACTACGAGGTCGTGGTGCTTCCCCGGACGGACCTGCCCATTTATTTATTTTTTTGTTTACACTTTATTGCAATTACCTTAATCAAGGATTACAAAGGGCGAACTTAATGCCTTTAGGCATTCTCTCCCGGTCAACCCGGGGCGTGGGGATGAATTGTAGTAGAGAAGACCGTGGCGTAGCCCTACCTCAGTAGATTCAGTTTTATTATTTCAAACTATTAGTTTTTTTTTATTTCAAAGTAGCATGCTAAGTGGGTGCTTAGCATCTTTCCCTGATGATGGTTATGGTGGACAACATGAATTTAACTTCCAATAACTAAGCAACATTATCACCTTACGAGGGAACATGAGTGATAATTTTAAAGTTCTAAACTGCTTGCATTTAATTATTCGAAAGAATCCATTACTAGTATAAGTTCAACGCTATGTTAATCCCGAACATGTCCACAAAAAAAGTAATGTATAGATAGTTTTTGATAATAAGCGTTTCGTTACCACTTTCGAACTGCTAACCCCGTTACGTTGATTGCAGTAATGGCTGTATCATTATTCAATTAGGATTTGTGCGGCATTGGACGATGCAGGCGTAACGCAAGGCAGGCTACGAGATCAATTAGTCTGAAACTGCACGGCCAAACAGCACAATACAACAGCACCGAGTGCGGTATTCGGTTTTATGAGAGTGCAAATCGTCCGTTCACATTGTTCGCTTGCGAATGATAACGCTCAACCGCGGGAACGGACCACACGATATTTACGCGCGACAGCGGTAAATGAGGGATCCGAAGGATATACGGGACCCTATTACTAAGACTCCGCTGTCTGTCTGTCCGTCTGCCACCAGGCTGTATCTCATGAACCGTGATAGTTAGAGAGATGATGTATTTCTGTTGCCGCTATAACAACAAATAAAAATCAGAATAAAAAAAGTATTCATGTCTATTGTACGGGAGCCTCTCCCGTACAATAGACATGATTTTTGCCGTTTTCATAGATAGTGGTACGGAACCCTTCGTACACGAGTCCGACTCGCACTTGGCTGTTTTTGTAAATATTAAAATCGCGAAAAACACAAATACCGCCACATTTAATTAAAAAAAAAAAACAAGAAGAAAGAGACAAATGAAAAAAAAAAAAAAAAAGAAACAAATAGTACTGGCGCGAAACAATGCCTTGCGACTATTCGAACGGAACGCGAAATTAAAACATCACGGACACCGACGACGCGCGGCTTTAAATTGCCCTAACGATTTTTAAATTGCCGCGCAATTTCCTATCGCTATCCAATCGGGGCGTCGCGTCGGGCGTCTAAAGGCCCATTTACACGATGCCATTTTGTTGAACATACAAGAGCAATAATTGAATGCAATAAATTGCGCGTAATAATTGTTTAGACCATTTGTTGTTTAGACCATGCAACTCATTTATTGCTTCAATTTAATTGTATACAACAGGCAAGAAACTGGCACCATGTAAATGGGCCTTTACGCTCGGCGGGAGTAAGTTAGGTTTTCAACGCGTTTTCAACCCTACAGAAGTTACAAATATCCATGCGGTTATCACTTAACGTCAGGTGATGCTCGTTTGCCACTTTCCGACATAAAAAAAAACCCGAAAGGACGTACCTTTTATTTTACAACAAAGTCTGAAGAAAACATTGACGTTTATACCGTTATCTGTGGTCCGATGGCGGTGCGTTCCCGCGCTCGCGGCCTCGACGGATCTGAACCGAACTGGTATTCATTTGGATAATCAACGGCCCGCTTCGCTCCCAATTGTCTCGCGGCGTCGCGCGGGACCATGGGATGGCTAGCATTGCCCCCTCCCGTCTGCTACGTTCAAAAGTGCAAAATTTTAGCCGTATCGGAATGAATTTAACGCCCAATCCGAGAATTCCATACCGCCGTTACAAAATGTACCAGAATAAAGGTTTTAGATCTAAATAGGTATCATTTTTAAAGTTTACAAAAAAAATACTCATAAAAGTATGTTAAAAAAATCTTTTTACAATGCGGAAAATATGCAAATAAAATAAGATTTTACTATACAGTGAGATTTGTATTACAGTAGATAAAGGACATATAGGATAAAAAGCTTTTAAAACATCCTTATTTTTTTAATTTTGATTGATTTTTATCAACCTGTCAGTGTTCATGGCCGTGTCAAAATTAGCACTCGAAATCTGGCCATTTCCCTTCCAACCACAGACAGCGGCGAACGACGAGTATTAATTGGATGACATTAAATCTACTTACAGGGTTGTGGCCGAAGCGCCTGCGGTAAACGCATGCGGTGATGTTTAGGTCAAGTGCGTCTCTGCCGAGTTGCGCCCGGTGTCCAAGCCGCAATTACTTAATTCGCCCTATTAAAATATATTTTTACGAACAAAAAACAAAACAGACTTCAAATATCTCGCTCTGTATTCATTTTATAATTGATTTTCAAGAGTTCTCTAAGTAAATCGAATCCTAATCGAAAGTTCTAAGGCGACAAACATTAAAAAAAAATTAACTTTGGAGGCCGCGATGTTCTAATAGATGGGGCGTCAGCTTCTCTCTGGCGGTCACCGGTTTGAATCCCATCAGAACGAATCAGTCAGCTATACGTTTTTCTTTTTAGATTCTTCACGTGCAAAAATGACAAGGATTGACAAACTAACAATCAGTCAAAAACCATCACTGTTTTGTTTTCACATAAGACAGCTCACGCCTTTTAAGCCTATTAGGTTAGCAGGCGAGGGCTTCACTATCACTACACAGTATAAAACAAAGTCGACTCGCTGTCTGTCTGTCCCTGTATGCTTAGATCTTTAAAACTACGCAACGGATCTTGATGCGGTTTTTTTTTTTTACTAGATAGAGTAATTGAAGAGGAATAAGGTTTGTATGTATAATACATTGTACCCGTGCGAAGCCGGGGCGGGTCGCTAGTAACTTTATTAGTCATACTAACAAACTGAATGACAAGATTCACCTTAAGCAAAAGATAATCTCATAATATTGGGACTTCTATTAGTTTCAAAGATTGCAGAAACTAGTATGGTAAGGTCACGTAGATTTTATACAATATTTTGTCGTTTACCTATATTGGTATGGATGTTATTTAAATAAATTAGTATCAAAAATTCGACATGTCTTAGAATTGGACATTTTACATTACTCATACTAATTTACAACAATATAGCTACTATGGTAAGTTATAATATATGTCACGAAAATCTAGCACCAAATCTGAACATTTTGGCCGCACGGCCAATAATTGCTTCGCTCACCCTAGGTGCGTCAAATGCACCGGTGGTGCATTTGACGCACCTAGCACCACGCACCACGGCACAAACGAGTGCACGAGGCCAAAAGATTGCGCAGATCCACCAGACTGCGTAAACTGTCACGCTACCGGCCACCCGGCTAGTTATAGAGGCTGCGCTAAGGCCCCGAAAACTCCCGCGAAATCTACGTTGCCCAAACCCGCGCCCGTTAAATACGTTCCCGCGCCCGTACCCGTCACTAACGCCTGGGCGAAACCCCAGGTGGCCGCGCAGGTAACCACGCCGGTAATCCCGGTCGCCTCACGACCGATCGCACAACAGCTGCCCGCCTCTCAAACGGCGCCGCGGCCGCAGGTGCAGCCAACTCCGTCAGTTTTCGCGGAAAACAAGGACGACCCACCCATTCGCGCAAATCGCAAACATCTGCAGCCTATTAGATAGGATCAATAGGCAGGAACTCGCCGTATTGTCCGCTAAAATAGCGGCCGCCACATCTGGCAACGAGCGTCTTAGGGCAATTAGCCAACATAAAACGCTTGTGGAAGCCCTTTGGGCTTTTACGAGCCAACCGTAGAAGACTATAGTCCGCGCAATAAAACCGCGCTCCGCCGCGTCGTTAATTAAACCCATAAAAACACCTTAATGGGAAGTACAACCGCAGGTAGAACCAAACCTCGGGCTCTGGTTGTTTCGTATTTCAACGCAAACGGCATAAAAGGTCAAATGGACGAAATCGCGGAATTCCTTCGCGACTACAACGTAGATATTTTTCTAGTGCAAGAGACATTCTTGAAACCTAGTGTACGCGATCCCAGAATCGCAAATTACAATATTGTCCGCCACGACCGGTTAGCAAACCGTCTGGGAGGCACATTAATTTATTATAAACGGTCCTTGCACTGTTGCCCGCTCGACATTCCAGAGCTAAGTCAAATAGAGGCATCCGCGTGTAGGTTAGCGTTCACCGGCCACAGGCCGCTTGTACTAGTTTCAGCCTACCTCTCGGGGAATAGAACCTTACTTCAAAGCGACCTAGATACGCTTCTTAACTTAGGCCCTTCCGTGATAATTGCAGGAGATCTAAACTGCAAACACGGCTCATGGGACACCAACAGCATCCCAAATAACAACGGAAAGCATCTCTTTACTTTATCCGATAACCTAAACTTTAGCATAGTCGCTTCCGCGACTCCCACTTGGTATCCTACGGTGGACCACTACCAACACGCGTCACCGAGTGTCCTAGACATCATGTTATTCAGGGAGGTCTCGCTCGACATCGAGTCGATGGAGACAATCCATGAACTAGACTCAGACCACAGGCCCGTCCTGTGTAAACTGGGCCAGAACGCCGGCGCGGTCCCTCCGACCAAATCCGTAGTGGACTGGCATCGTCTTGAGGTCAAACTCAAGGCCTTGGACCCCCAGGACTTAGTAGACTTACCTGAGACGATAGCTACGTTCGATAACGCAAATCGAGCGATAGCGAGTCTCCGAGAAACTATTACTTCCGCAGTCACAGACTCGGAACGGACGGTGAAACTGTCGGGCGACCGACGGTTTAACTTAACTTTCCGCCCGACCTAAGACTGCTAATCAGATAGAAAAATGCAGCCAAACGCGCCTTCGACCGATACCGATCGGAATCGAACCGAACCCTACTTCGACGCATAGCTAGAAGTCAAAGATCGTGTATCGGAACACCGACACACAACGTGGGACATTCTCCTAGAGAACATCGAGCCATCGCACACCGCCTACTGGCGGTTGGCCCGCAGTCTGAAAGCAGACCCCCGCGAATCTCTACCGCCGTTAGTTAGACCTAATAGCGCTTCAGTAGCCCTAGATGACTCCGAAAAAGCCGAATGCTTTGCGGACAACCTAGAGCAGCAATGTACGCCATCGCGCGAACACATCGATACAGCCCACCTAACGGAGGTGGACCGCGTAATCGAGATTAGGGCTGCGCTTCCACCGGAAGGCGAACCTTTAAATTCAGTGACCCCCGAAGAGGTCCAAGATATTATTAAAAATTTAAAACCAAAATCCGCCCCAGGCCCAGATAATATAAGTAATAAAATTCTCAAAGCTCATTTTCATGACCATTTTCAATACCCTTCTCTCCAGTTGCTCCTTTCCGGACGACTGGAAGCAAGCCACGGTTATCGGCATTCGTAAGCCGAATAAACCAGCTAATCAGCCCTCTAGCTATCGTCCCATCAGCCTCCTCAGTTGCCTGGGGAAGCTCTACGAGCGGCTCTTGTTAAACAGGCTCAAAGAGCACGTATTTTCCAACGGCCTTCTGCCGACGGAACAATTCGGCTTTCGAGCTAGACACTCATGTCCCGACCAGTTATACCGCCTAACGGAGCACATCCTAAAAGGCCTAAACCACCCCAAACACATCAGCACAGGGGCTCTCTTCTTCGATGTCGCAAAAGCATTCGACAAAGTCTGGCACAACGGCTTGCTTTACAAGTTGTACACACTCAAAGTGCCAGATAGGCTCGTACACACCATCCGGGCCTTTTTGTTGAATCGCTCTTTTCGGTATCGAGTCGAGGGCACCCTCTCCACAAGCCGCCGCCTCACGGCCGGCGTACCACAAGGCTCCTGCCTCTCACCTTTGCTCTTTACGCTCTACACGAGCGACATACCCAAAGACCCCACGTCAATCTCGCGCTTTTTGCGGATGACACCGCGCTCTTTTATTCAGACCGCAACCTTAGAATACTAACCACTCGACTCCAAAGCGCCGCCGACCGCCTCGGCGATTGGTTCCGCAAATGGAGAATAGAAATAAATCCCGAAAAGAGTGTGGCGATTCACTTCACACGAAGTACCTACCCGTCACATCTTTATAATGGCCCTCGCCAATGCAGAAAGTTGGGGCAAATATCCCTTTATGGTCAACCGCTCCCCTGGGAGAAAAAGGTCAAATACTTAGGAGTCACTTTCGACTCGCGTATGTCATTTATTACGCACATTAATAACGTTCGTAATAGAGCCGCGTTCGTCTCCGGCCGGCTACACAATTTAACTAACGCTAAAAGTAAAATGCCTTTAAGCACACAAATTATTATTATATAAGACCTGCGTACGATCTATTATGTCCTACGCATGCATGATCTTCGCCCACACGCACCCTACTCGCTTGTACAAGTTGCAAATAGTACAAAATAAGTTTATCCGCCGCGCAACCAGTGCGCAGTGGTATCAGCGCAACGTCGACCTGCACAGCGATTGCAGACTCCCGACGATTCGCGCACATTTTAAAGATTTCACAAAACGGTTCTTCGATAGAGTCCAGCATCATCCCAACCCTCTGGTGGTAAGCGCGACACTACCGCGAACGTAAACAAGCGTCGCCCGCGAAACGTCCTCATCGACCCGGTCGACGAAGAGGACTTAGATACGATGGACCCACCGCCGGGGCTCCCGCCGGATAACACTACACCCACAGTTAGTGCAACAACAATCACATCAGTTCGCCCTCGCCTCCGAGCACGGCGAGACCCACACAACGCATACACAAGGTACACCCGCGTTGCGGGGCGGTTTTCACCGCTCCCAGCCACCGATTAGCTAAATGCACAGTCGACGGCCGTCGGGGTCTCGGTCCGAACCGCGACCTCGACGGCCCTTAGATGACACACCATAATTAAACGCACGCATGAGCACATGCGCGACCCTACCCATAGCGGAGGGTCCAAACCCGTGGGTTCTGGCTAGCCGACCGGTTCTGCGTCCGATGAAGCTTTAATAGTCTCGGGACTGAAAGCAAAAACATCAGTTAATACACAAGCACCAAATCTGTGATCGGTTAGGTAGTAAGTAACTTTTTTTTTGTATGGGGAGGGGGATTAAAGTCCTTATTCACATAGCATGCAACTGCTTGATACAGATGGCTTTTTTGATAAATGTTTCTCAAATGGACTTTAATATGTATCGATAAATATTTTTATATATCAACACACACACCTGCAATTTGCAAATACTAAGGCTGTGAAACCGCCCCATGGTCAATATCTGTGAGAATTTATTCGCATAGTAAACTCGGAGAAAATTTATGCGTTGTTAAAATCAAATTAAGTACGCACTTTATGTCATCGCGCGTTACATATTTATAGTTTTCCCGCCAATTAGACCACAAACGAACAGGCAGCGCCATAAACGGTTCGGCTCGGGTCCTTGCGTGTCAGTTTACAACCGGCATTAGTAACCCGAAAGAATAGATTATCTGTGCTCGATACATTTTTTAATATTTATGGCACCCGCCATGAATAACTAACGTGACGGCGTTTTTCACGTAATTTATTGACCGGCGATAGTTTACTAGAAATTTATTACCCGCAGAAAAAAGCAAAATGTGATAATAATTTAATTAAAACTCGGTCACGTACATTTATGTCATTCGTACAGACGCGCGCCGGTTAGGTTGTAACTAGGGTCATAACTTTTTTAAAAAGAAAACATAAAAGTAATAACTTCTGTGGTCGGGTTTTTATGATTTGAGCAAAGTTTTAATTGGTGCAATTATCTTTTTTGCGCCGCGGCGACGGGTTTGTGGACAATAAGCTTAATTAAGGAAACTAACGCTAATTAAAGTCAGGCAAAAATTAAGGTTTCCTTTATTCATAAATCTACGTTATCGGTTTTGATTTTAATAGCAATAACTAAGAAATAAAACAATATTGCATTTACCGATATTATTTATCTTTTATTACAAATGCTTTTTTATTTTAAAACCCTTTTTAGGCTTATGTTACTCCTCCTACAGCAAAGGTACCGTCTTTTAACAAAGGTTGCAACGTGGTTCAACTAGAGACCAAAGATCTACGGGAAAGTTGGTTACACTTCAAACGCTGTCAATTACGAGACAGTCGAGCATCTTAAGGCTGTCACGAGTGTTTATCATCGTTAAAACTCAATCTCAATAGAACTTTTGAGGCGCAGGCGACATAATTGAAGCATCCACCGCCTCCGCCAGTTACCTACGCGTAAACGATGCTACCGGTTCAAAAGTGGACGTTCGTAAAGAAAATTGGATGATGCCTTAATTCGGATGGGCGCATTCAATTTGTACTCGAGGGGGAGATGTGATACGCGTTCGGGAAATTGACGGACAGATATAAAATTCGCGTGGAAGGAGATTCCGTAGACGAGGGGATAAAAGTACAATCAGTGTGGTATTGGTTAGAAGCCTCTAAAGGGGGACCCTTCCGGAGAACGGACGATTTATTGCATGTTATAACTGGTATACATCAAATTGCTTCGATCCACCGCGCAACATAGGTCTCTTCAAATGACAGTGACGACGATTTGAGTGCAGTTGCTAAGCTTCGGCGCGGCGGATCGTCAGTTCGATTGCCACACGGAATAAGAATATGTGTGAGCCATAAATAATTGGTCCAAATTTGGGTGTTTAGCCACGTGAAACGCAGGATTACAACACAGGATAATATTACCCTAAAGTAAAGGAATACATAATGTTTTTATGATATATATTCAAACTAGCTGCTGCCCGCGACTACGTCTGCGTAGAATAGGTTGGAGGCGTAACATTCAGACGGAAAGACAGATATACATAAAAATATGTATATAAATTATAGCCTATATCTTATTCTGGTGTATAAGCTATATTATATTAAAGATTCATTAAAACCATTCAGTAGTATTTGCGTGAAAGAGTAACAAACATCCATCCATACATAACAAGAGTTTATAATATTAGTAAGGATTCACATATCTTTATTCAATATAGAAGCATTACAATTACTTATTGATTGTCAAAACGCTACCACCGCGGTGCGCCGGTTCGGAAAAGAAAAGCTACCGACCTGAGAAGAACCGGCGAAAGAAACTCGGCGGGACTTGATTTTTTTTTACCATTATTTGTCCAAAAAAACATGTTCACTATGTATTGAAGTCCACTAGAAAGCGATCACTTAATTTCCAGGGTGTGTTATCATATAATGTTTTACTTTTTAACCACAGCAGACATCCTCTATTCCCAGCTTGCGTCACTCGAATATCTTCGTACTTTTGTTTCATCCGGTGAGTGAGGTAGCCGAAGCTCCACTCTCAGTATTTAGCAGTACGCCACGTGTTGTTATGACCATCCGGTTCTCATAAGGCGCGGTAGATCACCGGACGTTAGTGGTGGTTAATCACTTGTGTCGGACCGAACTACTAACTCAGGGAAATTATTAGATGACTCCGTGGCGCCGTTGCCAAGGTATTGGCTTCGGCGTCGGGGGTCGTGGGTTCGATTCCCACACGGGACAACTATTTGTGCGACCCACAGATAGTTGTTTCGCATCTGGGTGTTTGTCCTCGTGCAATTTATGTTTGTAAAACGTCCTTACAACACCGGATAATGTTATCCTAAAGTGAGGGCAATGTTTTTAAAAAAATGGAAATGGAATTGGATCGTACGCCATTCTCATTCGCTCGTTCTCTCTTTCTTACAATATACACGGCGCTAGTAGTCGAAGAGTACTAAGAGGCTATCGTAGATGGAACCACTTGTATGAAATAACATTATTTCGGAACTTCTCTCACAATCAGCCGCCGCTCGCTCGGTTTTCATCACTTCAAGCCTTTACTCGTGATATAAATGACGTTCATATTTCGGTCCGTAGACTATGGAAGACTTCATCGGGCATATATCCCATGGAAAAGACCTTCTACCAGCTCATACATGGAGTTAAGAATGCTTTCAACGTGAGAGATGTATTAGGCTCGTGGAAATTAATATCTCAAGTTGCCTCTTTTTACACTTGATGCTTCGCCTATTGGATATACTATTCCAATAGGCGAAGCATCTATTATGGTTAAAGGATTTTACATTTATTTCGATAAATATATTGTTTTTTTTTTCCGGCGTCAGTAATAGTTTTATTGATAATTTTTTATAAAGACTTCTTTCTAGCGTCATTTATAGTATTAGTTATTTATACAGACGGTTTCAAAACAAATGTAAAGTTTCCCCGTAGATACACCTATTGCAGTAGAATAGACTGTGACCTCTACCCTCCCGGAGCTGATCGATTAAGCCTAAGTCGGTATAAAACTTAGCGTTCCGTTTTCAGGTATTACGTAATTCAATCGATAACACGCAAGTTTACATTTAATTTTTGATAAAAGTTAAAATGAACCATTTGCTTAATCCCAGCCGTAAACAAATCAATACAATAAATTTATTTATCGAAATAAGAAACATTTCGTCTATAGATAGCCATTTTTTAAATCTACCACCGTTTCGTAATGAGGCAAGGAACAGGCGAAAGAAATTCCGTACGTATCCTCTATCCTAATTCTATCTCCCATTGTTATTTAAGTAATCATCATTCTCCTACCCTTATCTCACCAAGTTGATGTCCTCACAACAAAAGCCACATACAACATGTGAATCATGTTGTAAGTGGCTTTTGCTAGGCTTTTCACGATCGGCCGTCAACCCTTCTTGGTGCCTGCCTGACGTCAACCCTTAGGAACACACACACACAGATCCGGAACAATTATTTATCTGTACACAAGTACTTGCCCCGTGTGGGAATGGAACTCTCGACTTAGCTACACCGCGATGTTGTTATTTAAGTAATACGCGAGGTAATTTTAGCAGAATTAAATTTAAACGAAAGCACTGATATGGCAAAACTTTTCATCTATAAGTACCCGGAGGACCTTTGGAGGAGCTTTGCTCGGTTTGTTTTTTTTTTTCGTAAATCGTGTATTTTGGAAATTACATTTAGATACAAATTACTGAGTAATGAAATATGCATAATATTTTTCGATCTTACCGACGTAATAATAAGAAAATATGAACTAATGTTTTTCACAAAAGAAAGAACTTTAAAAAAAAGGGAAATAAAAAACAAAATAACAAATCGACAAAAAATTAAAAATAAAGAAAGCAATGATCTGGAATCGAAAAAAATAAAAAAAAAAAAGTAAAAAAATAAATGTGTAAATGATCGTGACGCGAACCACGGCCGTCTGTTTTGGGGCCGCCCGATTACCAACCGAGCTATTATGACATTTTCTCTTGCGGCGAAATTTACCGTCATATTCGAATTATATTTTTCATTTCCTGAAAACAGGGATAAAATGACCTTTTCTAAAAATGAAACCTAGCTAGATCGATTTTTCGTCCCCGAATCTACGCACATACTAAATTACATGAAAATCGCTGGAGCCGTTTCCGAGATTCCGATTATATATATTTATATATATACAAAAAAACATTATGTGAGAAAGTGAGTGATAGCCACCACCCTCGTTGCAGATGCGTCGCCACCTTTTAATTAAGTGGGCCCCGGTTACCTCACTCACCAGACGAAACGCAGAAGCATCACTTCCACTTCACGCCGGCTTCTTGTGAGGTCGTGGTACTTCCCCGGACGGACCTGACCATTTGTGCAACAACGAAGACTGCTGCGTGGCCCTGCCACAGAATAACCCATCGCATGATCACTCGCAGAGGGAGATGTGAATGTGTTGCCGGCATTTTAGAAAAGAACAGACGTACTATGGGTTCGGTAGGTGGTGGATTCCTGAGATACCATAATCCGTATTGTTCTGTGAGTGTCTGAGCCGCGACAAAATTAATCTACAAAATGGCGACTGTTGAAGTATGTAAATAATCTACGGCGAATTTCCAACCATCAAGATGGTACACGGACTATGGTTTTCTAACGTGAATATTTTATTGATCATATAAATGAGGCAGCGCTGGTCTCTTGACTGGTTTATCGAAGTTGTGGGTTTTTTAGTAAATTTTTCGGAACCTCTACGCCGAAGTACAATCAAGAATCACAGCACACTGCAACGTTTATTACGAAAGAAGCTAGGTGAAGCAGATGGCATTCGATGTCTCTCTCTAGCAGACAATGCTTATGTTTGTTAAAAAATATGAGCGGCGTGTCATCGCTAAGTTAAAAACCGATTAATAAGAGAGGCAATCGGTAACATATCATGGATTACCACAACTCTATACGATATTATTGCTGCGGTTAGACGCGGGTGACCTTTGACCGATTTATACGAGCTACGTGAAATTAATTTAATTTTTTTTTCTTAATTCTAAAAAAAAAGATATTGCCCTCACTTTAGGATAACAGTATCCTGTGTCGCAAGGAAGTTTTTACATACATAAATTTCAAGTGGACAAACACCCAGACGCGAAACAACTATCTCTGGGTCACAGAAATAGTTGTCTCGTGTGGGAATCGAACCCACGACCCACGACGCCGAAGCCAATAGCTTGGCAAAGTGCGCCACGGTGTCATCAAGGTTAATTCTAAGGAATTTTAAGGTTAATTCTGTTTAAAGCAAATTGTTCATCTCTTTCACCATACGCACTACCCATCAGGCAGGGTGAAAGTCACACTGTGGGATAAGAAAACGCTCCTGGGCATTTTTTCCCCACACAAAGCTTTGTAGTCAAAACGGTTTTTAGTTAAAATCGTTAACGATAAACCCTATTTACATTTATATTTCTCTGTGGCATTTCGACCATTGTTCGTCCATTATGGTGAGCTAGTACTGAAAACGATGGAAGCACGGAACTGTGACGCAGCGGTAGCTTAACCCTAGGAGACTGATGGCGTCTAATGCACCCCAGTCTATCATCAAGAAGATCATTCCGATCAATTCAGAGAGTTTAACCATCCTTTTGGCAACTTAAATAACATTTGAAAAGCCATTTGACAGCTGATTAGTTAACTTCTTGCTGATCAGTGTGCAGCTGGCGTATTTGTGCCGCAGGAGTGATTATGTAACCTATTGTCGTTATTCCCCAGTAAAACAAATTAGACCTCACTAAATACGACTGACGGGTACTAATTACGGCGCCTTCCTTAGCGACAAGTACATGTGGAGTACGTCTGGCCCGTTCTGTACCGTCTGTGCCTCTCAATTTGGCACCGTAAACTCTACTTCGGCCTTTCTTCATTCATATTTTCCATTGCGACAAGTTAAATCAATGTCTAAATAGGTAATATCGTATACAACTTTTTATTAACAATTGTCACAAACACTTTATTCGTATCGATTGAGTATCAACGTAGAAATTTAGACAGTAAAAACAAAGTACATACGTTAAATACATTTTAAGTAGGTACGTACCGGTGAATTATTGGAATATTTCTCACACGTTGAAACTGACTTGAAAGTAACTGAATTTAAATTAACACCGGCAGTTTCTTTTCGATGTTTACGAAAGCATTTTCCTAACAATAAAATTTATATTTATTATTATAAAAAACGAGATTATGCTCATACTCCATATTAAAGTTTAGCTATTAATTGTATTTCATTAACAATTCAGAGAGAACTTTATTTCAAGAAAGTGTAATTATTTTATTAATAAAATCAATATTTAATACATAAAAAAAAAAAAATTTAAATTGCGAAACTTATTTCAGTTAATATAAAACGATACCTTTTTTTATATTTTAAGATAAATATATCAATAAAAAGTTTATTTAATAATGAATATTATTTTAATATAGTTACGTAAGGTTAATAAGGTCACCAAGGTGCACCTTTAAAACTTTACCTAAAGCATTATAATCATGAATAA
Source organism: Iphiclides podalirius (assembly GCA_933534255.1). Taxonomy (NCBI): domain Eukaryota; kingdom Metazoa; phylum Arthropoda; class Insecta; order Lepidoptera; family Papilionidae; genus Iphiclides; species Iphiclides podalirius. Next base: position 12,452,777 of record OW152830.1, on the reverse strand, counting down.
ATTTCAAATATAAATAATTAATATGAATATTTTTTGTTGCCAGTTGGTTACCTAATATAGTGACTGCGGACTTACCAGAACTGTGTGGTGAGTACGGTTACCCCTGTGTACCCATTGGACGTTAGATGTGTTCTGCTTAAGGAATGCTCCGCAAGGTATTGTCACGTTTGTTCCTTTATCTGCTGCTACTTCACGGATATCCACTTGTTCAGCGACGACTCGCACAAAAACTAAGAATGAAATGTCGCCGTTATTAAGGTTACACACAAAACAAAAAATCTCTTCATATTTTAAAATATTTACCTTCTAATCCAAGGTAGAGCAGAAGAACCGATGCACGTTCAAGAAACATCGTGAAATCTCTACATCTAAACTTTACAAATAACACTATTTTGGCAATTTGTAAAGTAAAAAAGATTTTATATGTTAAATTGTTAATTACATTACACCGAATTAATTAACGACGGCAGGCGAAACAATAGGAAACAGATCTCACAACAAACGTCGTACCTTCTTTGATGTAAGTCATAGACTAACTATATAAATGTCATATCTCGTCGGCTTAACTCAAAGTTTAAGTTGATCTAAGTACCTCCATAGTGATGTCTATTATTCATCGATTTTTTTAATCGATATTTCATAATGCTAATAAAAATATAGTCTTAGTTTAATTTAAAAAAAAATCATTAAGTCTCTAACAATAATAAAAATTACTTTAGTTTCCAGTTAAACAATCGTAAAACAAATAAGCTGAATGGATGAAGGACATCAAGAGTATAGGCTAGGCCAAAACTTTTAAAACTTTTTCTAAATTTCACTAGAGTTACTGATAATTATAAAACTGTTTTTACCACTATTAGAACAATTTTAATCAATAATACTTTTCGATTTTCGATGTTGCTACTTTATTGCATCAGCTGTCAAATAATGTCTATGGAGAAAGAACAAGTATAGATCATAGAATATATTACGTATAGACAAGATTATAGATTTTCTTCGGACATGGCCGCTGTATCGGCAATACAACACCTGCAATGTTTTGTATATTCAAATTCATTTTTTATAATGAATAGAGAGTTTTTTACTTATAAGTAGTGATTAGTGGCTTGTATATAGTGCTGTGATATTTGTAATGGATGCGGAGAGCGAGTACGAAATAAAGAGAGCTCGTGATGCAATTCAGATGATTGAGACCATACAGTCTATGATCGACGTTTCGGCGGATAGACTTGAGGGTTTACGGACACAATGTTCTACGAGCGCAGAGCTGACGCAGCAAGAGATCCGGACCCTGGAGGTATGAGTGCCCTTCGTAGTGTAATCATAATATACTGTAGAAACAAGATGTGCCCTTGAACAATTCCCAAGGCCCCTGCCGCAAGGACTCTCTTGCACTCAAGGACCACGTCGGACGGTTCATTGGCTGAGTAGAAAGTGTATCCGCCGCGCACCCTTGATTGCCTTGAGCGTATTCGGTCGATTTCACATATTAAAGCGGGCTCTCTTTTTACGATTGGCGGCTTTTTGTAACTAACGGAACTTAAATTCTATGTATTATTTAATTAGAAAATGAGCATTATCCATGTTATTTTTTCAATAGTTAGTCAAAGAATAATTTATTGTAACCATTTTATTTAGACTTTTAGTAAACACAATTCAAAAATGATAAGAAGAAAAGAAATTTGTTCGCGATACCGTATGAGGAAAACCTATTACATCAATTATAACTTTAGTTGAATTTATTGAGTTGAGTTGAAGAAAAAAATATTGAAATTGCCAGCTAATAGGTGACAGAGTTAAAGCCACTTAAATAATTACTATAAGAAAGAGTCATTTTATAAATGTTAACAATTTATTTTATTTTATTTTCTTTACTATATAAATTGAGAAAATAATTATTTTGTAAAAATATGATAAGATTTAGATATTTTTACCACATTCTTGTTTTCAAAACAATTTAATACCTTCTTGGTTACATTTATGCTATAAACATTAGGCAACTTCTAATGCTATAAACATTAGGCATTCAAAGGCAACTTATACATAACACAGTTTACAGTATATAAACAACAGTTTATAAAGTCTAACTGTACTAATAAAACAATTGAGATAGAAACAGTAATATTACATGTGCATTAATAAGCAAATTCTAGACTCTATTCTTACTTAATACTTGACTTAGTTTTAAATTGTCTTGTGTTTTTAATGATTCAGTCTATCATCTGTACAATATTATTGTTAATAGATTGTGTAACAATATTTAAGTTGTTGATGTGTATAAACATTTTTTTAAATTATACATGTACAAATTTCTATAAATTAAATCACATGAGCATACAAGAAAAAATCTGTAAGATGCCAGCTTTAGTTGCTCATCCTAGTTATTATTCAATAGTTTTATCTTCAGTATAAATATTACCTATTAATATGTTCCAGATCATTACAATGTGTGGTACATGTCAATTGTATTATTGTATCATTACGAGGTACCCTATTTCACGAGGTTCACTATTACTAGGCATGAGCATGCCCTATCAAAGTTATGATAGCTCAGTTTCCAGGCGCTCGTTTTTGATTCAATATAGTTTAGCAATGTTACAAATCCAGGACCAATAAAATTCTTATTTTTATATGTTGATTTATCATATGCTCATTGGTGAACGAAAAACATTGTGAGGAAACCAGCATATTGTGCAAATAACACCAAAAAAATTTCTTAAATATTGGCTTGGGCGTCGGGGGTTGTGGGTTCTTTCGCACATGGGACAACTCTTTGTGTGACCCACAGATAGTAGTTTCGCATCTGGGTTTTTGTCCACAAAAAATTTATGTTTGTAAAACATCCTTACAACACAGGATAATGTAATTCTAAAGTAAGGGCAAAGGTTTTAAAAAAAAAAAGGAAGAAAGAAAAGAAATCCACAGTGGGGTAGCAGGGTGGCCTATGCCATCATACCACAGAAGGTAATAGGCAAAGGACTCCTCTGTACAGAATACAGAGGAGTACTTTGCCCTGGCTAGGTACATGTGAAGTCTGTTATTTTACTTTCACTAGGTATGTACGTATGTTAATTAATCAACTAGCATAGTCTTGATCGCTTTACTGCTTTCCTAACTTATGGAAAATTGCAACATTGTCTTTCTCAATATGGTTGTCGCTATAAGAATTGAGCTCAGATGTTATGCGCCAGGCAGCACTCCATGTTTGAAAAAAAATATAAAATCTTATTTATATTAGCCTAATTCATATTAGCTTGATTGCCTGTATGTAGGCTTTTTGTAAGTAAACAATGTTGAGAGACTCATCTTCCTTGCTTAGGTATGAAGATTGTTTACTAATAATACATCTCAATGATATAATGGAACAGTCACCATGAACAAGTTAAAACCTTAAAAATAAGGGATATATCAAGTTACCAAGTGCATACCAACCAATGCTACCATATTATACTTTTTGATATAAAATTGTTACTTTTTACCGGATTAAAATTACACTGCTTTAATAATTTTTTTTAAGTGTGCTGACAGTTCACCTGATGACAAGTGATACTACCACACATGGCTGACAATGAAGTCGTGATACAGGTCTCATGTTTAACTTGCATCAGAGAACAACTAAGTATTTTTTGTAAATGCCAAATTTGTTTCATACTTCGGTCGTAACTCCTAACCCTCGCCTCAGTTTCTCTGCTGACGTCGCACATGAGAAACTGGATGTTGATCCCGGAAAGTGATCATCGAGCGAGGATTTAGACTAAGACAAAGTTCACCTTGAAAATGCGGCTCGCAATGGTTTTTAGGTCAAGTTTACTTTTTAGGGTTGTGTACCCAAAGGGGAAAAAATAGCCTACTACTAAGACTCCGCTGTCTGTCTGTCTGTCCGTCTGTCACCAGGCTGTGTCATGAATCGTGATAATTAGACATTTGAAATTTTCACAGATGATAGATTTTTGTTGCTGCTGTAACAACAAATACAAAAAAACAGTAAATAATAATCTTATCATTTAAACGAGCAATTCTTGTATATTATATATATATAATTGGAATCTCGGAAACGGCTCCAGCGATTTTCATGAAATTTTGAATGTGCGTAGATTCGGGGGTGAAAAATCGATCTAGCTAGGTTTCATTTTTAGAAAATGTCCTTTTATCCCTGTTTTCAGGGATTGAAAAATATAATTCGAATATGACGGTAAATTTCGCCGCAAAAAAAAAATCGGTTATTCTAATAGCTCGGTCGCTAATCGAGGGGCCCCAAAACAGACGGCCGCGGTTCGTATCACGATCATTTACACACTTATTTTTTACTTTTTTTCGATTCCAGATCATTTCTTTCTTTATTTTTTGTCGATTTGTTATTAAACGGTTTTATTTAGCTCGACCCGTACGGAATTTGTTTGTTTGGGTCTAAATTAGAAATTGAAATTTAAGCACCTTGCCATTGTCAGATTGATCTGAAATTTGGTACACACATTTAATTTTGATGACAATACAATATTAAAAAAAATTTAACAAAAAAAAAACAAAATAAAACCGTTTAACTTAAAAGTTTTTAAACGGTTTTATTCTGTTATTCTTTTCCCTTTTTTTAAAGTTCTTTCTTTTTTGGTAAACACCAATTCATATTTTCTTATAATTACGTCGGTAAGATCGAAAAATATTATGCATATTTCATGACTCGGTAATTTGTATCTAAATTTAATTTCCAAAATACACGTATTACCAAAAAAAAAACAAACCCTCCAGGTACTATAATATTTAAGTGGGGCGCCCATACTACAGACAAGATATTTTCCAGTTTTTGTAGATAATGGTACGGAACCCTTCGTGCGCGAGTCTTACTCGCACTTAGCCGGTTTTGTGGCTAAGCTTTCAATTCTGGGCGGATCAAACGTTGTTTGCTGCAATATCTTAAAGCAATTGTTCCAGTTCTAGGAATTTGGTGGAAATGTCCTAGATTAAGGGTACTTAATGTTTAAAGTGACGGTCAGCGATTTTTACTTGAGCGGTGGTTGGTAAAAGCTCATTTGTTGATAAGCCGACCGCTTCCCGTAAATAGATAGTTAATTTGGATGTGCAATTAGTTTTAAGCATTTACATTATTGTATAGATGACCTAAGTAAGTTTTATTGTCACATCTGCAGGTGAGCTTAATAAATTAAAAAAAATAGTACAGAGGGTTTTAGAGCAGTGGGCAGCGCGCTAATAAAGACTTCACATTCCTTCGAAATATATTTTCATTATTCTTTTCGAAAATGTGCAGGTTTACTACTCGCGATGATTTCTTTCACCATAGAGCGCGTGATAATAACACTTGACACTTGAGTACGTATACAGCGGTAGAAACCACTTAACTGTCTACCACGCAGTCTAAAATAATCGCATAGTATTAAGCAATAGCCATGTTATTTTAAAGTTACGTTATGCTTCACAATAAATGTACGCCGAGACGTCGTCTTTATTAGATGAACCACGTGATTAATTTGTAATCTTATTGGATGGCAAGTGAAAAAAGATGTTAAAATGTTTGCGAAAATAAGATTATGCAATGATTCGGATATAAAGATATGATTTGATGACCCAACGGGCGTAGTGGATAGTGTACCTGTTTCTTGCGGTAGAGGGTGTGGGTTCGATAGTGGGGCTATTGGACAAATATCGTGTGATGGACTTGGTGGGTTCCAGTTCTGTCCGGCTGGGTGGTTGCCTATAACATTATCTATTTATTTTCAAAAGAAAGGTATATTTGTCAGGTTCATATATACCTAGTTCATATAGCTTTGCTTAGTTTGGGACTAGATAACGTGTAAAGAAAGTAAAAATCTTGTCTCGTCCTGATAAAAGTAAAGTTACAGCCTATATGTCCAACTGCTGGGCATAAGTCTGAAATGTACAGACGGTATTAGACCATAGTCCACCACGCGACCTCTCTGCGATTTGGCGGACTTCACATATCTTCTGAATATTTTTTTAATTCGAAAATATGCAGGTTTCCTCACGATGTTCTCCTTAAGCGCCGAGCACGTAATAAGTCAACACTTAAAATTAACAATTTCATTGACAGCCACCGGGGATCGAACTCAGAGTATATGAAATTAAAAGTCCTGATATACGTGAGATAATAATATGTAGGTTTGATTCTTACTGGGGACGCTTCGGTGGGCTCTAGAGCATTACATATTGGCCAATTACGGCCGTAAGTCCGACGTAACTCAGAAACTTATGTTTATGCAGGAAATAGCAAGATCTCGAGTAGTTTGTCTTTATAATTCATACGCCAAAAGCCAGCGCTCGTAAGTGATGACAAAGTTTCCCAAGACGTTTGAATTTATAATAAAACTAGCCCGCCACGGCTGCGCACTGGTAGCACAGCCATACCCTACGCCTGGGTTTATGGTCGCCTGCTTGCCGAGTTTTATCTGTGCAGCGAACCTTTTTCTTTTTGACAATCATCGTAATACTTCAACCGATTAAAAAAAAAACATTAATGAATTATACGCTCAAACTGACCTTATTATCCATTCCGTTCATCGGTGGAAATCGAATGAAAATCCATTAAATAAATATATTTCAGAACCCTTTTTTAGTTTTCTAGTCCCAATACTAAGCAATGCTTGTACTATGGGTACTAGAATTTTTATTTATTTTTTATTTTTAAAAACATGCCCTTACTTTAGGGTAACATTGTCCTGTGTTGTAAGGACGTTTTACAAACAAATTCCACGTGGAACAACTATCTGTGGGTCACAAATAGTTGTCCCGTGTGGGGATCGAACCCACGACCCCGAACGCCGAGACATCGAAGCCAATACCTTGGCAACTGCGCCACGGAGGCGTAAAGATAACTGATAAACGTACTAAAACATTCTTTTCTTCTAGGTAAATATATATTATTATTCATATATTACGCTTATAACACGCAATATTTTTCCAGTAGTGGGGATCGATTCAACACCCTCTGACGCAAGAGGCTGGGTCATTGCTTACTATCCCAATCAGGTCGTCAATTGAGTAGTTTTAGGGGTTGCACATACGGGCAGGCTCGTCTGGTGAAATTTATCACAAAAGTCGAGCGTTAAATTGACGTATTATTGTTAGCATTTCGCCTGGTGAGAGAAACCCGGGTGCGTAGGCTTGGCAACGCATCAGCAACCCCACTGATGCGGATATCCAATGTCCATGGGCGGGAGTCATAAGGCATCACTTGAGATCAGATGAACTGACATAATAAAACTAAATAATATGTTAAACTTTCATTTAAAATCTCCGATTTAGGGTACGGTTACTTGACTTTTTCCCAAATACGCGAAGACATATTTGACGGCCCGATTGGCCTAGTGGGTATAATAATGAACTCCTCTTGCCCCAGAGGGTGTGGGTTCGATCCCCATTACTGGAATAATATTTTGTGATGAACATAGTGACTTTCCAGTGTCTGTGAGTATACATATAATTTATAATATAAAATTAAAGTATGTTTAAGTATGGTTATCAGTTATCTAGTACCATATAAGAAGCGTTGCTTAGTTTGGGTTTAGTGTACAAAGGTGTTCTTATATAGGAAGAGAAGAAATCTCACTTTTATAGTATCACTATAAAGTGTGGTGTAACTGTTGTAGAAGACAATGCAATGAACTCAAAATGGTTATGGTTAACCTTAACTAAAAAATTACACGGTTAGGTACGAATGCCGCATGCTGTTGACAAATTTAGTTGTTCTGCTACCATGTGAACTTACAAGTGCGTACTGTTTTATTGATAAATAAATCGTCGAATCTACTAAAATTGATGCTTCGATAATGACGATACGTCTTAAAAATATCATTTCTTTTATTTCCGTCAGTACTTTTAAGCAAGCCTAAGTGTCACCGGTTACACGCTTGAATCTTAAAAATGTAACGAAATTTTTCTCATTAATATTGCGGGGGATAAAATAATGACATTTTAGATTGTAATAATAGCTTGAATAAAATATATAGCGTATAAAAGACGTACGTAAGAACTATTTTGTCTGACAATGATAATGCGATACGAAAACTAGTATAATAATATGCGAATGTTTAATAAACAAGACTCAAGTGACAGAAAACAAAATGAAGGTGCGCAATATTGTTTGTTATTGTGGACAAAGTCCTCGAATGAATTTAAGATTGACATCTTACGTCATGACCGTTAGTGACGCAAATCGCAATATCGATTCGATGCTATCTCAAATACCTTTTCTCTATACAATGCATACACCAAAAGTTAATGCACATCACTGACTATAAAGTTACCTAAGGCCCTTGAATTTACAATAAAACTAGCTGTGCCCGCGAGTTCGTCCGCGTGGAATTTAAAATAAATAAAATTTTAAAATAAAACCTTAAGTTACTCCTTATTACATCGGCTAACTGCTCCAGTGAAAGTCCCGTCAAAATCGGTCCAGCCGTTTCAGATTAACCGTAACATTCAGACAGACAGTCAGGCAGAAAAATTGTAAGACAGATTGTAAAAAAATCTCATTTTGGTATATGTATCGTGTATACATCTATATGTATTTAGCAAAAAGCGGTTATTTTAATAAAACAAACAGACATTCCATTTTTATTTAGCAGCATTGGTAGAACCAATGTCGCTTGCTTCCCGAGTTTTATCCGTGCGCCAGAATTTTTCAGACATCATCTATATTTCAGTAGATTTACAAAAAACCTTTATGAATTATACGCTCGAACGTTCGAAGGAACGTTTAATCACTCCGTCCATTGATGAAAACTTTATGAAAATGGATTCTTTGAGTATTTGTGTTTATACGCGATAAAACGGACATGGCTGTGGTTGTATGGACTTTTTAAGTTAATCGCGTTCAAACAGACATGGATGGAGAATACCTACTGTATAAAAAGTGTAAAATAAAATATTTCTATTAATTGTGACATTACGTATGAGAAATATCTAATCAACAGAAATAATAAAAGCGCTATCAACTTTTACAATTTTTTCCTAATTATTTGTATACACGACCGTTTGTCGAGACTGTCAAATTTGGAACATCATAATTTCAGCCTGTTTGAGTCCACTGCTGAACATAGGCCTCCCCCATAGACTGCCACGAAGTACGATCCTGAGCCACCCGAATCCATCGAATTCCCACACGAATGCACAGGTCGTCACTCCATCTAGTGGGTGGTCCTTCTACACTCCGATGGCCAGTATGAGGCTGCCACTCGAGGACCTTTCTTCCCCAACGGTTATTAGCGGTTCTACGAGCTATACAGCTTACTAACCTTCTGAGCTATGTCAGTTATCTTTGTTCTACTGCGGAGGTCTTCGTTGCGAACTCTATGACGTAGAGAATTAACGAGTAGAACCCGCTCCATAGATCGCTGACTTTGAGCTTTCTTCATACGGCCAGCAGTAACTAATATAAATAAATAAATATTTTAGGATACATTTTTACACAATGTTCTCTAGTCCCAAACTAAGCAACGCTTGTACTATGGGTACTAGATAACTGATAAACATACTTAAACATACTTTTCTTTTGTAAAATAAATACATATTATATAAACACCCAGACACTAGAAAAACACTATGTTCATCACACAATCGATGGGATCGAACCCACACCCTCTGGCGCAGGAGGCAAGTACACTACCCACTACACCATTCGGGTCGTCAACTCATTGGTCGGATACAAACCCGTGCCTCTACGGCCGCGTTCCTCCTATTCTTCTACCATCACCCCATGTCTCGTTCCAGGGCAAGCTGGTGAAGCATTTCTCGCGGCAGCTGGTCTTCAAGGCGCAGTTCGGCGAGGAGTTGCAGAGGGAGCTGGCGGACGTGCCGTGCCTGGCCCAATGGCTCCGCGTGGTCGGCCTCAGTCCGGAGGCGATAGAGGTGATAAAAGACAGGCTTTTAATATTATACAGCGTGTCGTTACCATCGCGACAATAAATGAACACACGTCTAACGCTACTTGCCAATAATCATAAAAAAATATTAACTTTAAACAAAATCCATAATTAAAAAAAAATATTTTTCAAACAAACTAATTAAGTTAAAAAGAAACAAAATTTGTAACATCCTATACAACTCGCGCCACAGCGTCGCAATACAAGCCTCTCCTTCTAACAGTATGTTTTGTCTCTTTTAAATTCATTCAACCCATTCATATGCTTTGTGACCTTTACAAATGAACTTTACGTTACAGTTTTATACGTAAGGGTGTTCTAAAATTGTTTATTTTGGAAAATTTAATAACTCGGTAAATATTAATGTTCGAAGAATGTAAATATTTAATACAATTTTAAAAAGTTATTCTCTATATGTGTGTTCATTTATTGTCGCGGTGGTAACGACACGCTGTATAGGTCTAATAGCTAGGCTCAATTTCAGGGCCTCGGTTTCGGTGCGCTAGTGTCAAACCTTTGTATATGATATCATTGCTGCAGGCGGTGTGTTCACGCGTCGCCTCGCTAGAGGCCCTACGAGAGCGCTCCGACCACGAGCTGCGTGCCTTACTCGCGGCCGCACGCGACGAGGAGCTGCGACGACTCTGCCGAGCGATGCAAAGGCTTCGAACCTACACCGGTGAGTGGCTCAAGGTGATCTACGAGATAGTTACCGGTGAAAGCATTGGGGGGGGGGGGGGGGGGGGATGACACGTGATCCGTGACGCATTTGACAAGGTATTGGCTTCTCTGTCGCTCTATGCGGAGGCTTCGAACCTACACCGGTGAGTTGAGTAAGCATGGGGGGGGAGGGGTGTGACTCCGTGGTGAAGCTGCCATGGTGTTGGTTTCGGCGTCGGACGTCTTGGCATCGATTCCCACCCGAGACAAGGGTTTGTGTAACCCACAGAAAATTGTTTCGGATTTTGGTGCGTGTTCACGTGAAATTTATGTATGTACAACGTAGAAACGTCTTACAACACGGGCTGATGTTATCATACAGTGAGGGGGCAATGTTTTCGAAGGGAAGACTACAATAGGTCTTTATGGATTGCAGTGATCATTGAGACTTACTACCCAACCCCTTGAACACAATATACAAACGAGGGGCGATTTTTCTCGCTTTCGGCGGAAATGTTAATTTCTGGCAACTGTTAAATTTAATGTGTCACAATTGCAACTGTTTGTTTAAAAATAAATTTGTTGTCCGTTGAATGTAAAAAACATGAATTTATTAAATTTTTCATATTTTTGCACAGAGGCTTTGGCTCGCGGAGAGGGCGCTGCAGAGCTGCCCCTCTACTGGGACTCATGGGAAAGACACGCTCGCTCATCACCGAGGCCCAGGAAAGGTTTGTTAAACATGAGTTTTTTACCTATTTATATTATTAAAACTGTTTACTCTATTCAAAATAACCATAATAAATACTTACATAAGACATCAATAAACTATTACGCGATATTTTTCTCACATGTAATCAAATAGTAATTGAAGTCATTGTTAGATCTCTATAAGAAATATCTAATTATTAAAACTATTACTAACCGTTTAAACAACATACAGCAAGCTAAAACCGAAGGAAATATTAAATGTATGTAAAAGAATAATATTCCTATACTAGCTGACCCGGCAAACGTTGTTTTGCCATATAAATTATTTGTAGAGTAGAAAAAAATGTTTGGGATGGACCACCCTTAACATTTAGGGGGATGAAAAATAGATGTTGTCCGATTCTCCAACCTGGCCGATATGCACACAAAATTTCACGAAAATCGGTAGAGCTGTTTCGGAGGAGTTCAATTACAAACACCGTGACACGAGAATTTTATATATTAGATATAGTTGTTTTATATTACAATGTCATGTTCCAGGTGGAAAGTCGCCGACGACTCCGGTGAACAAACGTAAGCAGAACTCTCATCTGCCAGCCCCGGCTTCTTTGACAAAGTCGAGGTCACACGAGTCGCAGCTCTCCGTCAGACCTGACGCATCCGATCTTAGGTATCTTAACTTGAAAATATAAATTAAATGCACTAAACGGCAATATTGTTATTAAAGTAAAACAAAAACAGAATGTCCCTGTTATCTAACAAATGTATAAATTAATGGTGATGTCTAATCTTGCACTTGTTTGAACCAAAGACTTATTGCATACTACCTATTGTATTATATATGACTATGGTAGGTATTTCCTTGCCCGCTTAGGTGAAGTTTTACTAATTTTCTTTTCTTTGATTATTTTTAATCCATGACATTATTATTATTTAATACATTACTTCTGATCTCTTGCACTAGTTCTCCGCGGTCCCCCCAGATTATCTTCCTCCAATCCATTGGATCTACCGATGCATGGTGGACCCAGGAGTTAAGACCGAGAGAAAAGGACCCTTTTAATAGACTTTGGACCACGGAGCTCGGTTTTAGTGTCTTCTAATAGTTCCTGAACGCTTGCAGCGACAACAGCCAGTCGTCGGCGCGGGAGGGCGTCGACGGCGTGGAGGAGGGGGGCGACGGAGGGGGCAGCCCCCCCGCCTCGCCGCGCGACGACTCGGAGAGCACCCCGCAGCGCAACCACGGCCCCCCCGCCCACTACCATCCACCGGCGCACTGCAACAACACAGTGCGTACCCAACATAGTGTCGAGCCTCACTATACACAATTGGAGTGGAGTAACAAGTCTTTGATAAACTAACGGTTCTCCGACGGCACACATTTACACATTCGAAGAATGTACTTATTGTATTAATTCGCTTTTGGTATGGACATGCTTACGAGGAATGGGGTTAGTTAAAAAGTAAAGATGTACCTATCACTATTTATAAAAACATGAGAAAATGCATGATTATATTCAGATGTTATATGCTTTAACGGCTTAAGCTCCTAAAGTGGCATGTTTGTTCTGAGAATTACCATGGCCTAAAGTGGGGGGTAGTCGTCTTTCACGTCCGTAGGTGGTAACTCTTAGATTCCCTACACGTGCCCCCTGGGTGGTGCTAATTGAAAGACAACGCCGAGCATCGGGCGGCGGTTAAGTAACCCGACTTATGTAGGTTGCCACAAACCCAGAAAAATGGAAATATTTTCTGAAAGTGTGGAGCTCGCCAAGACGTGTGGCTGACGTGGCGAGTATCGAGCTAAATACCTCCAATAATGAACGATACAACTTTACCAAGGCCCCTAGTCACCAGCAGTCCCGCTATCCCGAGTCACGGCAGCGGCATCTCTGGGTACGATCCGGCTGCCAAACCAAATTGACCCTGGCTGCGTACAATATAAGGACTCTGAGAGACGAAGCAAAGCTAGAAGAGCTACAGAAGGATAAACTACGACATAGTCGGACTGAGCGAAAGCAGACGGCAGGGAGAGGGTACCATAAGACTCCAATCAGGTGACTTGTTTTACTACAGGGGTGAGGAAAACTCGTCGTATGGCGGTGTAGGCTTTGTAATTAGACGCCCCCTCGTAGAGCACATAACTGAACTTTTCAGCATATCATCTCGCGTATCCTACATCATTGTACGAATTAACAAAAAGTACTCCCTCAAAATCATTCAGGTTTATGCACCAACCAGCTCACATAGTGACGAAGAAGTGGAGTTGTTCTTTGAAGATATATCTAAAGCGATGAGAAGAGGGCACTCCCACTACATTGTAATCATGGGTGATTTCAACGCTAAGATTGGCACAAGATGGGAGTCGGAAACCTGTGTGGGTCCGCACGGCATAGGAAATCGGAACTCACGTGGAGAAAAGCTGGTAAACTATCTCGCAGCTAACAATCTATTTGCTATGAATTCGTATTTTCAGAAGAAGCCCAAAAGAAAGTGGACATGGGTAAGTCCGGGAGGAAATACGAAAAATGAGATAGATTTCATCATCTCCAACAACATGCACATTTTCACTGATGTCACAGTGCTCAATCGTTTCCAAACAGGCAGCGATCACAGACTTGTCCGAGGAACAATTGTGTTAAACACGAAACTGGAAAGAGCAAAACTCGTACGAAGAAAGTTGGGAAAGCTGTATATTCCAGAGAGCGTCGACGAAACTTTTGAGAAATCTCTAGAAAAATCCTTGAAAAGAACAGCGATGGAACATTTCGAACATGGTCTCCAAACTAAATATAACCGTTTTACAAAGATCTTGACGGCCACAGCAAAAGAACAGTTCGGTAGAGTAAAACACACCTTCATCTTGGTTTCCAGAAAACGTGAAAAACATGATGCAAGAACGCCGTAAGATAGCAGCCGATGAATTTAACAGCGATGCACATCGTGAGCTAAACAAAAAGATTCACAAGATTCTCAAGCGTGAAATCCGTAAAAAAAAACACTCTTGAAATCCACGAGCTGATAGAGAAAAACCGGGGTTTCAAAGTGTTTCAGCGAAATTACGGAGCTAACGAAATAAACATTCTGAGAGATAACAATGGTATCCTAAGAAGTAACATCCAGGAGATTAAGAAAATCATCGAGGAATTCTACAGCAGTCTCTACTCAACCACCACACGACAGCTTACTTCTGTTGATTCAAGCGATAAACGTGCTCCCATCATGCTGCTGCATCTACTCGGATGACATCCCCGAAATCAATACAAATGAAGTGAGGCAAGCACTGAAGCAAATCAAGAAGTTAAAAGCTCCGGGAGAGGATGGCATTATTGTAGAACTTCTGAAAGCAGGAGGCAGGGCTGTTATAAAGGAGTTATGTCTGCTATTCAACGAGGTCCTATTTACTGGAGAAGTACCTAAAGAATGGACAAACAGCATCGTTGTTCTCTTCCATAAAAAAGGGGATAAAACCCCTCTTAAAAACTATCGCCCTATATCACTTTTAAGTCAGGTGTACAAAGTGTTCTCCAGAATCGTGACTACACGCTTAACACAAAAACTGGACGAACATCAACCCAGGGAACAGGCAGGATTTAGAAAAGACTTTGGAACAATAGAACACATCTTTACACTTCGACAGATCATCCAAAAGTGCGAAGAATACAACAGGCCTCTTTGTCTTGCCTACGTCGATTACGAAAAAGCGTTCGACTCCATAGAACACTGGGCAGTTACCGATTCGCTTCATCGATGTCACAAAGACTACAGATATATTCATCTTCTGAAGAGCTTATACAAGTCGGCGACAATGACAGTACAGCTGAAAGAGCCAACAGATCGTATACGAGTTCAAAGAGGAGTCCGACAAGGAGACGTTATATCCCCTAAGCTATTTACCGACGCCTTGGAGGACATATTCAAGACATTGGACTGGAGTGGCAAGGGAATAAATGTCAATGGTGAATATCTGAGTCACCTGCGCTACGCTGATGATAAAGCCATAATTGCTGAGCACGCTGAAGACCTGCAACACATGCTGGAGCAACTATATCAGGCGTCCCTGCGAATAGGTCTTAAGATGAATATGGAGAAGACCAAGGTTATGGCAACAGCCGATCTCACACCGAACTCCATTTCATTGAACGGGCAACCACTGGAGCAGGTGCAGGAATACACTTACCTAGGACAGGTAATAAGGCTTGGTCGGGACTCGATGATGGCAGAGATGAGGCGAAGGGTAATGTTGGGATGGGCAGCCTTCGGGAAGCTGAATTGCGTGCTTAAGTCCAAAATTCCCCAATCACTTAAAACAAAAGTGTTTAATCAATGCGTTCTTCCGGCTATGACATATGGATGCGAGACATGGACACTGACTGCTGGGTTGATCCACAAGCTCAAGGTGACGCAGCGCAACATGGAGCGAGCCATGCTCGGCATTACGTTACAGGACCAAGTCCGGAACGAGCTCATCAGACGTCGCACGAAAGTGGTCGACGTGGGCCACCGAGTAGCGAAGTTAAAGTGGGCTTGGGCCGGACACATGTGCCGAAGAAAAGAGGAACGTTGGAGCAAGCGCGTTCTGGAGTGGAGACCCCGGCTAGGCAGGAGAAGTGTGGGCAGACCACCAGCCCGATGGTCCGATGACATAAAGGAGACAGCAGGCCCAGTCTGGACAAGGGAAACAAATTGGAGAGGCGTATGCCCAACGGTGGGCGAACACACGCTGAAGAAGAAGAATAAGAAGAAAGTGGAAGTAATATACTTTCGCGTTTAACCCAGCGAGTGAGATAACCATTGCCAGGTTATTCATATAGTGTTCTGTATATCTCTCAGTGAAGAGCCGTGATAGCTCAGTGTCCGGGCGCTCGCCTTTAATTCAATATACTCAAGCAACCTGAGTTCGATCCCCGGTGCTGGCACCAATGAAGTTTTTAACTTTAAGTGCTGACTTATCACGTGCTCCGCGGTGAAGGAAAACATCGTGAGGAAACCTGCGTATTTTCGAAATAATAATAAAAAAAATATATATATATTTCGAAGATATGTGAAGTCCGCCAATCCGTAGTGGGGCTGCGTGGTGGACTATTCCCTGACACCCTCTGAATAGAGGAGGCCTTTGCCCAGCAGTGGGACATGTATAGGCTGTTAACTGTACTTTACTTTTATATCTCTCAGTTACTAACGTGTTGTCGTTTCAGGGCGCGACCGCTCCCCGCTCCCCCCGCACCCCCACCGTGGGCCGCTGCATGGCCCACGACATCGCGCACCGCTTCACGAAGACCTTCAACATGATCGCCACGTGCGACTACTGCGACAAGCAGATGCTCTTCGGCTCCGGCCTCAAGTGCAAGGAGTGCAAGTTCAAGTGCCACAGGTTACTACACAGGGTGCTACATTTCAATGATATCATATACGGGACCTCGTATTTGTACACGGATATCAAGGCTTTTTGTATTTCTTAACTTCCATTTCTCAGTCTTTTGGCATTTCATTTGGTGTTAAGTGATAACCGTCTCCCATGAACAGTCGCAACACCCGTAGGTTGTAAATGCGTTGCCACCTTTTGATAAAGTGGGCCCCGGCTACCTCACTCACCTGACCCAAATGCAGAAGTGTAATACTTCTACTTTAGACCGGCGGGTCATCTGTGAGGTTGTGTTACTTTCACAGATGGACCTGCCCATTCATGCAAACAGTGAACACTGTTGCATGGCTCACTGTCAATTTTTTGTATTTTTTTTTCTGAGATCCTTTTTATACACTACCATAACCTACCTGTCCACTGGTTGCTGCAAGTACCCTCACTGAATATATTTTTAACAAAAACTAAAACTGAATTATAGCTACTTAAGTTTTAGTTTTTGTTAAAAAGTGTTATGGACAACATGAGGATATTAATGCTATATTGTGTCAAACTTTGAAAGCAATTGGTAAGGAACCTTTGGAGATCAGTGATAAGGAACAAATGTGTTATTTGTGATAAATAACATTTATATAGAATAGGTATGATAAGATTATCTGATGTTATATGGACATTTACATGCTTATCTCATAGATGCTCATCTAATGAGAAATAATTTTTTTGTTTTATTAATAAAATAAAAAACAAGTTTAAGACAATTCTGTTCAATACACATATTAATCTAAAGAATAATATTTATAAACATTTTCTTAACTGAAAGGTGTCTATAATGTATATGTTAATAAGGTAAATTTATGTTTTATCTAATAATTTGAATTGAACCATTATTTTCCAGAGACTGTGAGAGCAAAGTTCCTCCTTCATGCGGCTTACCAGCTGGATTTGTGGTCGCGTTTAAAGAGAAATTTCACAAAGATGGTGAGTCTATTACATAAAAATGTAACTATTTAATAAAGTATAAAAGTACATATATATTTAATTTATAATTAATGCCAACCATGTAACAATGTGTGTGAGCCGGGGCCCACTATATTAAAGGGTTGGAACACATCTGCAACCATCACTCATACATCAGGTATACTGCCTACTTTCATTTGCAAACTTTTCACATAAAAAAAGTGCATGGAATCACTCCACACAGAAGAGGTGAAACTTCGAGTGCCACGCACTCACTCTTGCTCTGTCTCTTTCCATTCCCCCTCCCCACGAGCGTTGAACGTTCAACGCAACAGTGCTTTCCTAGGCCCCTCCACGGTAGCGTTAAACGTTTAACGCAACCTTGTTGGAAGTAGCGTTAGTAGTTTCACTTAAAAAAAAAAAAATTATCTTACTGTACCTTGACCGTGGTCGTTTCCAGCGGCGGGCGGGTACTACCTGTGCGCGTCGCCGACCGCGGGCCGCAGCGCCGGCTTCCTCTCGTCGCTGACGAGCCGGCCGCGCCGCCGCCGCCAGCCGCCGCAGCCCTACCACCACTCCGTGAGTGACCCGCCCCCCGCAGCCGCGCCCCGCCCCCCGCCGCCCCGCACCCGCCCCCCGCCACACCCGCTCACCGCCCGCCCCGTGAGTGCCCCGCCCCCCGCCACACCCGCTCACCGCCCGCCCCGTGAGTGCCCCGCCCCCTACCCCGGCAACCGAGCCGGCTGCGGAAATGACGTCACTACGGGCTTTGTCGCTTGAGGGCATACACTTACCTTCCTTGGCCCTTTGGCTTGGCCGTCGGTGACCAAGCGACAGGTACTAAATCCCTCCACCATGACTAGTTTTCCATGCCCTTTCGATCTAGTAGTAGCGGCGGATCGTCGCCGCCATTAATACCTCTCAACGGCACTGACCGCTATCGCATGCCATGCCCTCTGTACTAGTTTTCTACATCCCCCCGAGCTGCTTGTTAAATTGTTTATTAGTTATTGTTCGTCAACGTCCGTACATTTTGTGTACGTAACAACAAAGGGCGTTAGATTCATGTTGCCTCGCGCTGAGAATTATCACGTATCAGCCGGGCAGTTTAGTGTCTGCAGTACATATGTGTTCAAGTTGTAAACAAGTGTAATTAAAACATTGTGGTGTGAGTGAATGAAGTGTTTAATCAAAAACTACTTCAATTGTTCGACAACCCTACCCTCGCCTGTCACGTGTCGCTTCCATAGCGCTGACGACACTAATGTCACCCAATGAGGTAACCGTTCCTATTTATTTAAATCTCTCAAGAGTTTTATACATATCATTATTCCATTATATTCACAATAAAAACAAGTTAACTGCATAATCACTCTTGCATAAATAGAAATGTATTCATTTCACTGATTTCAATGTAGTAAATCTTGTGTGGTTCATTGATGTCAAAGGGTAGAAGTACGGTTTAGATAGAGTAAATGTTTAGGTCATTGAAATATTCCTTTCATTAATATTTAAAAGTAGAACGTTAATTGCATTACCTGTTTATACTTTACTAAAATTATCATCGTCTTCTATTAACTCTCGTCACCAGTATCCATTTTCGTCACGCCCGACATTGTATCTCCCTCTGTCGTTCATAAAAAAAAAAACAATAACATAGTGATCATAACGCTAATTATTTTTTGTTTACTGAAAAAAAAATATTTACGCAAAAATATTTTTGTTGCTATCCGTACTTCTCTAGTGACCTCTGACAGATCGAGGCCATTGACATTGACTCTTATTCGAAATGCACAATATACTAACACGTAAATTTTTCGGACAGGGCGGGCCGGACTCTTCGTCGAACACGTCGTCGTGCAACAGCTCGACGCCCTCGTCCCCTGCTCTGGCCGCGCCCGCCACCCCGCTGCAGCACCAGCACCAGCAAGCCCACCAGCCGCCCAACGGCAAGCAGCAGTTCCACTTCCCCGGTGAGAGGGTGCCCCTCGAGAGCCTATTATATCTGTGCAGTTGCCAAGGCTTCGCGGTCTTGGGGTGCGTCGGGGTCTTGGGTTCGATTCCCACACGGGACAACCCACACAAATGTGTGACCATCAAATAATTGTTTCGGATCTGGGTGTTTTTCCATGTGATTTTGTATATTAAACGTCCATAGACCAGGATAACTTTGTCCTACAGTAAGAGGCAATTTTTTAACAAAAAAAAAAAAAAAAAAGAAAATTGCTTGTTGGTGAGCGTTTACGGCCAACGTTGGTGTTTGATTATGTGAACATAGATTTAATATTCAACTTACTACTAAAAGGACGAGATTTTGAATTCGGTTTAATTTTTTTTTTCAAAACACTCATTTATTTACCAAATTTTGCAATGTTAGCGACATAATCGCTTTCAAAAAGCTATAGTAAAAGTGTTGAAAGAACTGCCAACAAAGCACCTACAGACTTGATTACATTAATCAATGGTTTCTTATCAGCGCATATTTGTAATCACATTAATGCTGAAATTTATTTGTTAATAGTATATATACCATTTTTATAAATATATACTATCCCCATTTCTTGCCTGTTTTGTCGAAAGTTACTCAAAGTCAGTGACATTTTTGTTTTCAACGCAGAAATCAAGCCACCTGTGTCGAGTCCGAACCACAACTCAACTGTGCAGTCGCCGGCTAGGCCCCTACTAGACCACAAAGATGATCTCACCTCGAGTATCAAAAGCGGTAAGAGCGCAACTGATTTGCAACCGAGTATTAATGTGGTTGGATGATGTGAAGCTTGGGAAAGATTGAGAAAGATTTGGATGGACTGTGTGAAAAATGATATGTTTGTGAAAGGGATAAATATTGAGGTGAGGTGAAAGAAGATAATGGAAGGTTAGGATTTGTTGTGCTGAACTCACCTAATGTGGGATAAGGGCAGGAGCTTCTTATTTCTCCTGCCCTTATCCCACAAAATTGTTGAAAAAGATAAAGTAATGCGATAGAAAGGGTAAAAATTTCAATCACATACTGTGTTTATATTCGTTTTAATACCAAGTGCTCTATATCGTACGTTCTATACGTCTCTACGTATATATCGTCGTACGACAACCTATTTGCTGTAAACCACAAAATGGCAACTTTGCATCGGAACCAAAAAATCTAAATCATGTTACAAAGCTATAGACGGTGGTTGATGTGAATTTAAAAATGTTTGATGACTTCGCGCGTATCTTATAAAATATCGCATCTTGTTCGTTCATCGCTTATTTGGTCTCACTTAAAAAGCTATAGATCATGGTGAAATTCACGATTTAAAAACGTTTGTTCACTTCTCGCAGTAAGACATCGCATCATATTCGTGGAGACAAAAGAAAAAATGTTCGTTGTCTTCGCGTACCTAGTATGACATTGGATATTGTTCGTCGAATGCTAAATCGGTGCGATTCGACGCAGAGCGTTCGCGGCGCGTGTCGCTGAGCGGCTCCGGCTCGACGGACAGCGGCAGCGGGCCGCGCGCCGACCCCCACCACGCCCACCACGCCCACCACGCCCACCACGCGCACGACGCGCGCTGGCCCCGACAGAACTCGGTGAGTGCTACCCCCATCTCCTTTTAGTACTCACGTGAGTCGAACCCCAACCCCCCCCCCCCCCCCACCCACATCGCGCGCATACGCGAGCGCCCTCCCCACCCTCCATCTTTTTTGTACACGCGTGAGAGGAATCTCCTTCCTATCTTGTATAAGCAACCCTTCAACCTCCCAACTTATTTTACGCAAACGCGACGGGACCGCCACCCTATTTTCGTTTTTTATCCACCTGAGTGATAATCAACCCCCTCCCCATCCTCTTTTCGTACACAGGTGAGCGGACCCCTATTACAGACCAATGTGTGTTAAGCATAAAAAACATTGGTGGACCTTCCAGCTAATTACTTTTTTGGTATGTATATTCAGATATTCGATTGGGGCATCTATATTGCCCTCGTGGTGGGATAGGTAAGGCAGAGCTATCAGGTTCGGACCCTACAACAAAACATTACACGCACAGTACACGTTTACAATAGACGACGTGCATAATTGCGTTTAGGTAAAAGCACAAACAAATAATTCAATATTTCCTCACTAATTACATTCCAAATAATTGCTACCTAAAGTCATCGGCGTACGAATTTTTTAAATATTACTAACTGAGGATGACGGAAAAAATTAAAGTATTTAGCTTTAGTGAATGTGAGATGGTAAAAATCTTCTGTTGCCAATGGGTATCCGTTGTGTATATGTATGTATATAGGTTTGCAATTGAGTATTGTGAGTGCATGCCTGTATACAGGGTGGCTTTTTTATAGGTGCCCAAATTCAAACAGGAGGTTCAAACTAGGTAGTATAATCGTTTATTGAAATAAAAACAATTTTTTTTTTTTTTCAAAAAAATTGCCATTCTATTCCCTAAAAAACAGAACTTGTTGACAATGCGGAAGTCATTCATAAATGCGTTGTATACTTTTGAAACGAAATTGTGTGCGTGTTAGTTATGAATGATCCCGCGCAAAATAAATAAGTTAAAATTAAGGGGTCGTGGGTTCGATTCCCACACGGGACAACTATTTGTGTGACCCATAGATAGTTGTTTCGCATCTGGGTGTTTTTCCACGTGAAATTTATGTTTGTAAAACGTCCTTACAAGACAATAAAGTTATTCTAAAGTAAGGGCAATGTTTTTAAATAAAAACAAAAAAAAATTTCTGCAAAGCTAGGATGAGCCAGTACGTATATCATAAAACTTTCATCATAGTATAAATTTTCTACTGTCAATGAAATATTAAAGTGAAAAAAAATTATTTCCTCCTTAATACTTCAGTAATTTTAAAAATAGTATTATCATTGCCCTTAACCCACCTGGTGGGGTCGGCACAACATGTCAACACAATTATTGTGAATCTTGTTGTAATTGCCTGACGTCAATCTGCCTTGGGAACAAAAACCCAGATCCGCAAGAGTTATCTGTGGGTCACAAAAATCTTATAGCATCTACAAAAATACCAAAAATCATCAAATGAAATTACTTTTTGTTTTATGTGACATATAGGAGTTATTTATTATTTTATTATTTTTAGAATTCTAGTAATAAGATGTATACATGCTTATATACAAAATATATGTTTAGCTTATATAATTATATTAGCTTCTATCAACAAAGGGCGTTGGGGAGAATTTAACATTAGGGTGGCTTTAGTCAGGGGTAAAATTGTACATAGGGGATGGGATAATAGAAGTCCTACGTATTGATCGGCAGAGAACTGATTTCCTATAGATTCGTATTGATTTTGTGCAATTGGACATGGAGTGTGTGACATTGTTCTGTTAAATAAGTTTATACGTGAGCGAAATCAAGAAAGAAGGTTTTAAATTTTTATAGTGCTGATCTCTCTGCTCATGAGATGATTTATTGATATTTTTGGGAAAAAAATGACGAAAACTTTTTTGCCGCTGTTGGAATGGATTCTGGGCGCGAATCCGGAAGACGTGGGTTCATTTTGTCCTTTTTTAGGGTTCCGTACCCAAAGGGTAAAACGGGACCCTATTACTAAGACTCCGCTGTCTGTCTGCCTGTCTTTCACCAGGCTGTATCTCATTAAACCATTATAGTTAGACAGTTGAAATTTTCACAGTTGATGTGTTTCTGTTGCCGCTATAACAACAAATACTAAAAAAAACATTGAAGTGGGGGCTCCCATACAAAAGATATGAAATTCGTTTTTATAGATAATACGGAACCCTTTGTGCGCGAGTCCAACTAGCACTTTTTTTAGGTTTTTATTATATACATTTTAAACTAGGGCTTAACAATTAAATGTCGATACCCAGATAGAAACGAGTGAGAAGTTGATTTTGATATAACAGTTTATCTTAAATACAAATTTAAATTTAAACAGACGAAGCTTCTCGTGTGCACGCGTATTTGTTTTACCAATTAAACTAACCGATAGGCACTCGAATAAATCAATCAATTCAGAGATAGCGCGCTTTGTTCGAGCTTTGCGATAAGGCCCACTTCCCTAGTGCGATAGCCGCATCGGCTGAATCACTGTTGGATGAGCTTTCTTCGAACGAACGCGTATTGGCCATAAAATCTTTATTAAAAAAAAAAGAACGCGTTTTGCTCCTTTGACGTTTGTTTTTTTTAATCTTTATAAAGTGGTCAGTGTTGTGTTTATGCTCGTTTAATTTTTTTTTTTAGTGATAGTGTTGCGTGTGAAGTTTATTTTATTATTTTTTTTCGTCGTGGACAGCGTCGCTACCGACATGACTTCGTTCATTCACAGGAGACGATTGTTCGAGGAAGTATGTGTTGTTCATAGATTTCGTTTGATTTATTATTTTCTAAATAATGTAACTAACTTTCCTTGGGATATTCGCTGTCGCATAGCGATATATCTCTCGTTCGAATTAGCGTTGTACTAGTATTAGGATATAACAATGGAAGCGCCAAACATTACTTAAAGTGAGAGAAAGCATTGTATTTAAAATACGTTAAGATTTTCGTCGTAGAGGCATCGAAAATTAGTAATTTGCCGTTTGACGTTGTGGTTGGGTTAGATTCCTGCTGTGACTGCGAAATACTTCGTTGATTTTCTTTACAAATTAAAAAATGTACATTGTTGATACCTCTATACTTGTCAATACTAAACGGCGGTGAATGTTCATGCCAAAGCGAAAGGAAAACGCACACTCGCATACTGTAAGTGTATTATTATCAATCCGTTGATATTAATCTTAACAAAAACCGGTCGAGTGTGAGACGGACAAGCGCACGAAGGGTTCCGTACCATTATCCATAAAAAAATCATGTCTGTCGTATGGGAGCCTCACTTAAATTTTTTTTTTGTTTTTAGAGCGGCAACAGATATACATCACCTGTAAAAATTTCAACTGTCTATCTATCACGGTTCATGAGATACAGCCTGGTGACATACTGACAGACAGACAGACATCGGAGTCTTAGTAACAGGGTCCCGTTTCACCCTTTGTGTACGGAGCCCTAAAAACGTAATTTGTTTGTACTAACACCATGGTCAATACAGTACCCTGCAGTTGCACCGACGTCTCGCCGAATTCTTAACACGAACGGACCATATTAGGCTCGACTCGGTAATAGGTCAAGCGCGAGCGGCGTATTCACTACTAGCTGCTGCCCGCGACTACATCTGCGTAGAATAGGCTAAAGGCGTAACATTCAGACAGAAAGACAGATACACATAAAATATGTATTTTGTTATATTACTTATTCTGATGCTTATAATATTATTGTAAAATTTCATTAAAATCCATTTCGTGTTTATAACATTAGTAAGGGTTAGTAAGGATTGGCCGGTGTCGTGTGCAGCTCTCGATGAAGGAGTGGGACATCCCCTACGACGAGCTGCAGCTGTTCGAGGTGATCGGCGCCGGCCGCTTCGGGACCGTGTACCGGGGCAGCTGGCACGGCGCGGTGGCCGTGAAACTGCTGCACGTGCACTCGCTCAGCGACCACTGCGCCCAGCTGGACACCTTCAAGCACGAGGTGACCACACGCCACTAGTGAAAACCCCGGACATTCCTGTTGGAGGCGTAAAAACCCTGGACGTTCGTGCTTGAGATGTAATCATGCTTCCATTCGTTATACGACAAACCCATCCGCTGCTATTTTGACCACTGCGACCAGCTGGACACCTTCAAGCACGAGGTGACCACACGCCACTAGTGAAAACCCCGGACATTCCTGTTGGAGGCGTAAAAACCCCGGACATTCCTGTTTGAGGCGTAAAAACCCCAGACATTCCTGCTTGAGACGTAATCATGCTTCCATTCGTTTTACGACAAACCCATCCGCTGCTATTTTGATCACTGCGCTCAGCTGGACACCTTCAGGTACGAGATGACCGGCCACTAATGAAAATCCCGGACTTTCCTACATGAGACGTACCTATGCTTCCCTTTTCTCCCCACAATAACCCCATCTGCTGCTATTTTGTCCACTGCGACCAGCTTCAAGAGTCAACACCTTCAAGCACGAGGTAACTATATGCCACCCTTAAAAACCCTGAATATTTCTCCCTGAGGCGAAATCACTTTATTGTCTTTTTTTTAAATAAATATTTCAGGACATGTTTTTACACGTTTTCTAGTCCCAAACTAAGCAACGCTTGTACTGTGGGTACTAAATAACTGTTAAACATACTTTTCTTTTTTTTAAATAAATACATATTATAAATATATTAACACCCCGACACTGGAAAAACGCTATGTTCACCGCACAATATTTTCACAGTATTTGGGATCGAACCCACACCCTCTGACGCAGGAGGCAGGGTCACTAACCGCTACGCTAGTGGGGTCGTCATCCATCGTGCCTCCCTTCTCACAAATGTGAATGTGCACTGGCTGATATCAGTGGCCAAACGGAAGTAACAAGTTCCGCTTTCCGCTCCCCGCCGGCAGGTGGCGACCTTCCGGAAGACGAGGCACGAGAACCTGGTGCTGTTCATGGGCGCCTGCATGAAGCCGCCGCGGCTGGCGATAGTCACCTCCCTCTGCAAGGGCATGACCCTCTACACCCACATCCACCTGCGGAAGGACAAGTTCACCGCCAACAAGAGCGTCCTCGTCGCGCAGCAGATATCGCAGGTGAGTCGGAGCGAGACGGCCAGCTTTTTCCGTGTTCCGCCTCAATTGTTAGGTGCCCTACATGGGGAGAGTAATTTTTTTTTTTGTGTGAGGTGAAGCCGCTGTGAGTCCGAGCGAGACGGCTAGCTGTTGAACTTGTACGTCACAATTGTTAGGTTCCCCGCGTATAGAGAGTGCAGGGTGTTCTTTATTTATGTGAGAAGGCGGCAAACGAGCTGTCGGTATACCTGATGTTTAATGATAACCGCCGCCCATCGACATTTGCAACACCAGTAGGATTGCAGATGCGTTGCCATCCTTTAATAAAGTGTGCACCGGCTTCCTCACTCACCAGGCGAAACGCAGAAGTGTAACGCTTCTACTTCACGCCGGTCTTCTGTGAGCTCGCGGTCTGTGAGTGTCTGGTCGGACCTGCCCATTCGTGTAACAACGAAAACTGTTGCTTGGCCCTACCACAGTTTTTTCTTTAATGTGCAACATGTATTGTCGCGCGGCAGTAAAGTAAATGAGCAAGGTACAACCGCTAACTAGCCCCACTCTCCCTTTAAAGGACCTCCGTTGGTCCGAAACTAGTCGGTACCTACGCCGACGGGACTTATTAAAAAAAAAACAGGTGACGTTTATTTAGGGAGTTAATGATGTCACACGAACGTTTTAATACTTAAGTGCAATGCTGCTCGAGTTTAAAGGAATACTCATTGTCACTTTATTAAAATTAAGAAGATTAAGGACAATTCTACAAGCAGAGCTTCGAAGCGTTTAGAACACCTGTAGAGTTGCAGACCCGTTGCCACCATTTAATAAAGTCGGCCGCCATTTTGTAAAATAGTAACTTTAAAATTCAGTTCAAGCAGCTGTGCCCCTCATCCCATCGATTCATTCATAATTCTTCCTACGTATCAACTCCCATTCCCCTCCTCCCCCTAATTGATTAATTCGTAATTCTTTCTACGTACGCATCACCTAAATTTGCAAACTGTCCAGGGCATGGGCTACCTGCACGCACGAGGCATCATTCACAAGGACCTGAAGACGAAGAACATCTTCCTGGAGAACGGAAAAGTCGTCATCACCGACTTCGGTCTATTCAGCGTCACCAAGCTGTGCTTTGGAAACAAGTGAGTTTTGTCATTACAATGATATAAAAAACCAGCCAAGTGCGAGTTGCACTCGCGCACGAAGGTTCCTTCTCTATAAGAACGGCAAAAAAAATCATAGTCTATTTTATAGGAGCCCCACTTAAATATGTTTTTATTCTGTTTTTTAGTATTTGTTGTTATAGCGGTAACAGAAATAGATCATCTGTGAAAATTCAATTGTCCAACTATATTACATGAGATACGCCTGGTGACAGACGGACAGAAAGATGGACAGCGGAATCTTACTAATAGGGTCCCGTTTCACTATAGGGCCAGCCCATTAATGATAACCTCCGCGGAATGAGTTAATCGCTCCCCAGACATTTCGACCAAAACAAAAAAAAAACACGTTTGGCACTTTTTCATGTAACGTCAATGTTATTAAGAAAAAAAAAATGTTACTGTACTTTTGAAATATACGGACGTTCGCGTTTTATGTCGCAGCGCGCGCGGCGACAGCCTGGGCATCCCGCCGGGCTGGCTGTGCTACCTGGCGCCCGAGCTGGTGCGGGCGCTCCGCCCCCACGCCTCGCTGCACCTGCCCTTCTCCAAGGACACCGACGTCTACGCATTCGGGTACTCCCCCGCACCCCTCACCTCCCACCCTTTTCCGTGTTTACTGTGGTACCTGTGCTGTTCTGTGGCAACTGTGGCCACACAACAGGCGGGTTCGCCCGGGTAAGTACCACGACCTCACAGGAGGTGAGGTAGCTGGGGTACACTTTTTTTGGAATATTAGGAGGTTAAAACTTGTAGAAAAAGTGTGAAAAGATGGTCGCCGCTGTGGGAATCGGACCTACGTCTTCGGCATTCGCGGCCTGACGCTTTAGCCACTAAGCTAAACGGCTGATTGCCACATCGACGAAAATCATCGTCTTTTAGCTACATTGTTTTTTTCATTCAAAAATATTAGGAGGTGAACCGGCAAAATCGGTGAATGCACCTTTATCCAACTATTGGTGCGACTACTGGATAAAGGTGTATTCACCGTGGTGTTGATATTCAAACGAATTTTAAATTTTCCTGTGATAGAGTCACGCAGCAGTTTTCGCTGTAGCACGAATAGGCAGGTCCGTACGCGTCTACAAACTACATTTAACATCAAGTGAACAGTCTCACATAAAAAAACTCGTATTAGTTTCTCGTTTTTAAAATACGCCTCCTCTGTTTCCAGCACGGTATGGTACGAGCTTCTCTGCGGCGAGTACCCATTCAAGGGCCAACCGCCTGAAGCGATCATCTGGCAGGTCGGCAAGGGCGTGAAACCTTCGCTGGCCAACATGCAGGCGTCCAGAGACATCAAGGTACCGAACGCACTACATTTATAAGGTCCAAAAATACTGTGGGACGGCCACGCAACTGTCTTCGCTCTTGCACGAATGGGCAGGTCCATCCGGGTATGTATATGTATGTATATATATATAATACCTCACAGAAGACCGGCGTGATGTGGAAGTGTGTAGTACTTCTAAGTACAGGTTCTGCATTTCATCTGGTGAATGAGGCAGCCGGGGCCCACTTACACCACTACAGGTGTTACACTTGTCAATGACACTTTTTTGTCTTCCACAGTACTATATTACATGATTTGTGCCGTTCCAGGACATTCTGATGCTGTGCTGGTCGTACCGGTCGAACGAGCGGCCCGACTTCCCCCACCTGTTATCTACGCTTGAGAAGCTGCCGCGCAAGAGGCTGGCGCGCTCTCCCTCGCACCCCGTACACCTGTCCCGCTCTGCCGACTCTGTGTTCTGAGAGCGGCTCGGCGCACTGTGCGTGCGGCCCTAGCGGGGCACCGCAGCGGCCCCAGTTCGACTCCGCGTTGCGACGTGACCGAAAAATCCAGTGCATACAAGTGAATCTTTACTCGGAGTCAGTGCTAACTACAGTGCATATCCCAGTGGTCTTCTGCCCTTGATTCAGTGCATAGTGGAATTGTTGCCCTTCTTTTTCTATATATCGATCAATACACTTCATAGAACTTTGCGAGAAAAATCTATCGGTTTCTTTTTTGTTTATAGCGAATCAAATTAAGACAAATTACTGACAGTGATATTGCTTGCTTGTATTTACATGTACTTGGGTTCTCAATCGTACTTGAGTCGGTATACATATCATCATCTGTTCCCAGTCTGTGCAGTCGAGCAAAGGTAATCTTTGATGTTTAGTAGCATTGAATATATTTAAATTTGTAACACTATAATGGTATAATTAGGAAAGTTTCCTTTCTGTGTCAAGTACCATAAACACTGTATGTCCACATGCTAAACAATGTTAAATGGAACTATTTTACGGTATACAGGGTCGTAAAATAGTTTCAAGTACCAAAATGTTTCCCATTTGAATGTACCCGTTTTGGGTCCTTGCAACATAACAGATAACTACTTTCTGGAAACCTTAATCGTCGGTCGTGTCGCAAAAATGCTCATCGTATTTACTTATTTAATTGACAATGTAATCTCGATGCGTTTGAACATTTGAATTTGTCACTATACCTCGTTATAGTTTCGGTTATGTCAAAATGTAAAGAAAAACTCGAGTTGCAAAAAGATGAGAAACATGTAAAAATTGGGTAGACAAGGTTATTAATATTACAACACGCGAAGTGTTTGAGTTACTTTTTTTGCTCTTTTTCACTTAGGATCGAGTTACTAACTTAACACAGTGCTTACAAAGCACTGTGTTAAGTTACATAGATGCCCTGTACCCCTTGTCTGCTGAATTTCCTCGACGAGATCTTTAAGATTATTGTTATGTATATTTTTCTATCGAGAAAAAAAAAAACGGGTCTTAGCTACTTAGCTTGTATATAAGTAGCGGAATGTATCAAAAACGAAAACGAAAAAGAGTAGAGAAGAGATGGAAGAGAATGCTGTAAAGCGAATTCAGCGTTACTATAATGTATTTTGTATAGTTACTTGTAAGTTTTGATCTCTAATTAATCGATAAATTAAATTATATTTTCATATTTAAAATGACAAAAAAAATATATAAACAAACATACAGCAGCACTGCGCGGATGCGCTATTACGAATTTGTATATACTTGTATAGTGTTACGCTTTACGGGCTCGTCGGGTGCACACGTCAGAAAAGTATTTTGAACCTAATTTCGTTTCGATAGGGTTCACTTGCGATGCGTCACTTTGGTGGATCACACAAAATCTAGATCACTGACAGCCTAGTGGCTAGGGATTCGATATCAATTACCAAAATAATCACCGTCCAACCTAAATGCCCGCGTGTGAATCATGTATTGTAGTCCCGCTACCCCTTTTGGGATAAGGGACGTGGGAATGTAATGTTTGTATCGCATTATCAATTAAGTAAAAGAGGTGGTGGTCTAATGTGTGGTGATACTGATGGTTTTAGACTCAAATCCCAGTTACATGTACCAATCCAAGTGTGTCAGATTTTACGTGAAGAAATCATTGGCTGGCTATATAACGATATTTATCATGTTTGGAACCTAATGGTCCCCGGGAAATATTGCGTGTGTGTATGTGTGTCGTTGCATAACCTCACCACGCGTCCCACTGTAGGGCCAACATAACGTCTGTTGACGACTGCCCGCCGGCAGCTATTACCATGCCGGATAAAGTTTACCAAATTCTAAATGACCTCGCGCTTTATATCAGATTAATATTTTGTAGTATTAAAATTTACCCTAGGTCTATAATATAGTGATCTAATCTTTACTTTTATCGCGTACGAATTGAAATCGAAATTGTAGCTCGAAGTATGTAAGGCCTTAACCAGATATACCTCGTTTACAATTACACACCAAGTATAGCAATTTAAGCAATAATAGATAACTTTTTAGCGCTTAGGTAAATGGAGAGATGCTTAACATATTTTTCGAAGTTTATCTAATGATTTTATATTTGATATTTAACTTGCAAGGGAGCTTGTAACAGTGTTAGCACCAGTATGGCCCCCTACCCACAACGGAGGGCCCAAACCCGTGGGTTCTGGCTAGCCCACCGGTTCTGCGTCAGATGAAGCTTTTCAGTCTCGGGACTGAAAGCAAAAACATCAGTTAATACAAGTTATAAGATAAAAACGATTACAACGTAGGCGTCTTCAAGCCAAGAGTGAATAGGATTTTACTGAGCTAGCGCGCTTACCATCAAAGGCTGCATCGCCACTTACCATCAGGGATGGCAGTCAAGTGCTGGCCAGTTCAAAATAAAAAAAAAAAAACAGTATGGCCACGGCCAAACGCTCACTCGGTTTAGAATATTTCTTGGGCTAATCATTTCAATAATTTATAATCAATAGTTTGAATATATTTACTGTAATTGAAATTTATTTAAAAATAAAAAAAGTGGTATATCCAAATGCTTCATAAAATATTTACATCATAAGCTTTGATGTATTAAACTACGCAAAGGATTTAAATGCAGTTTTCAGCAATAAATAGAGTGATTTAAGAGGAAGGTTTATATGTATACCTGTAGTATACCTGCATAGTATTATAGTTGAGACAAGTCAAGAAATACAAAGATTTTTAAAGTGATGTAACAAACATAATTTTGTGCGCTTACATTGCAAATGATGGCTAAACCTTACAAGATAAATCAAATGAATTAATGAATAAATAATCTTTATTGCATACATCATGTTAAAAAAAAATACATTAAAAAAGACAATTAACACCCGTACCAAGCTGGGGCAGTATATTATCAAGCTTTTGAGATTGTGAGAAATTTAAGTTTTATTATGATGTGCGTAAAAGGGAAATGCTCTGAACAAAAGTGAGATGATTAATTATATATTCAAAGAGGTAACAAAAAAAGGCTATGAGTATGGGAAGCTGTGAATTCTGTTAATCAATAATAATGAACAGCCATTCAAAATTATATTATATTCAATTATATTTTCAATGTTAGTTTCTTTATCTGTTTTTAACTAATAGAAAAACCAATCCAGTGAAAAATGCAGTCATGAAATTTCTTGAAGTAATTGCAGATTTAAACAAAACAATATAATCAATGATAAAATTAATTATAAATAGACGTGCCTTTATGAAATACCAAACTGATTGAAATGATTTCCATGTCTTCATTAAGTAAATAAATGGCAATATTACTATTATAAATACCAAGGACATATTATAAACGGAATCTTTCCCATATAACTCAATTTGAATATATTAATATTTTTGTTATAATGAGTATTAATGAGTCACAACATATTTTTTTAAATAATTTTTAATAAATAACTAAAATTTTAAAAAACCCAAAAGAAAATTAAAATTCACGAAAAATGTTAATTTTTAATAGACATGAAATCTATGTTTGTGAACTTGCCAATTTTCCATGGGAAAGTGGTTTCCTAGCTAAACTCTGGTGAATACTCCAAATCTAAAAAACAGATCTATACGTGTTATTATCACCAACTCCATAAATTTAATATTGTGTTTTTTAATTTTGTATTGGGATATTCAAATATTTGCATGTGTGCACCCGACGCGCGAAGCTTCAATTCTTGCGGACTTGATATTTTCAACACTTTCTCTTACAGTGACTTAATTCAGATGGGATGGCTTTAAATTCCTTACAGGGGTTGTACAGTTCTTGTCACTCGGTCAAGTTCCCGCCGCACAGCGACAGACGATGCTGTGACCTCAGAGCATTACTTTATATATTAAAGATCAGGTTGCCATTTGTGGTGATGTCAAGCCCACAGATAGTACAATCCTGTCGTGGTCCATAAAGAATATGATTGGCGATACATGCGCATGATGCTCGCACTGGTAGTGGCTGGTCATCAATGTAAGCCAAGCCCCTCATTATAAATCTTGCTGACTGCAGATACCTTCAGCAAGTCAGAGTAAGCTTAACATATCCCGATATGTAAAGTGAAAACGACACAGAAAGCCACTGTGCGGTCGGACTGACAAGAGTGTTTTGTATATAAAATAAGAACATTCCTTTTGGGTAGTTCGTGAAGAAGTTTTTTCAATTTTTATATAGTTTACTATATTGCAAACTAAATTGTTCTCGGTCCTGGGACTTTGTAGCCAACATTAAAGGAATGTTTATGCGTCAAATACCTGATCGCCATTTGAATTGTAACCATCTAACCTGGCTGGCAATTATTCATGCATTTGGTTCTTTAAATTGTTATATTACGATTACTTAGGATCGAAGACGGAGTCTGATATAATAATCAGAATGAAATCAAAGTTTCAGGACCAGTTTGTTTATATAATATTTTGAAAGTTACCACTTTCTATAATGTTTCTAAAGAGGCTTTTAATTAGATCCGTAAAATGTTTTCCATTGAAGGCGGTATTGTCATTTTGTTTACAATTAAAATTAAAACTAATAGGGACGAGGCATGTTCTTTTTTTTTATTTATTTATTTATTTAAAAAGCAATCAGTTTTAATAGCATTTTTCTGTGTCAGTTTTTTTCAGGATGATACTGCTTTCAATTGATAAATATCGACTCAATATCATTCAATAAAAAAAAATAGTCACAAAGTTCATTTTGTATTTTATCAATAATTATAGATAGCAAACAAGATTTACGGCTCATTATGTTATTTTATTGTTTACTAAATTATTATTATTATTAAATAGTAGAAGTTTATTCTGGTCAGTCAACTCCTATTAAATTGATAGTTGTTTTTAAATTGAGAGGAGGATGTTGGTGGACGGTGGCCACAATAATCTGTATATAGTGTGTATGTGGCTTGGCTTGTATTATAATAATATTTATTCTGATGCTGTCGTCTGTCAGGTATCAATATTGCCATTACGAAGAGCCACTGTCATTCCCAGGCAAAGCAAATTTGAAAATGGATCAATGACATACAGGCATGTACCGCAGATGTCCACATTTCGGTTCTGTCAGTTGTAGTTTTACAAATTGAGATTTTGTGGTGAATAGGTTAGTTGCATTTGCCAAAATAAATCTTATCTCACTGTTTATATTTCTTTTATTGTCGAAACCCTCACATAATTTTTTTTTATAATAATCAGTTTGATTTATTAGTCAAAATAAATGCTGTTCCAAGAATTTACCAAGTTTAAGTAATAATTTCAAATTACCACAAATTTAGTGGGTCCACAATTTTATTTTTATATTTATGACATTAACAAACATCAAGTCAAGCATACATTGTTTAAATGAATATTTTTTTATTGCCAAATTAATTATGCATTACTTTAATTTTGGTTACAGGTTTAAGAAATTTATTTGGTAATAAATATTAAAAGTGCAAATAAACAGTTTTGCTAATGTGTCATGTCAAATATTAATGTATATTACATCAGATTGTTATGATCAATCTTCAAGAATTGAAATTACGAAACATGCCTAGCTAGAATAGTAGCTATATTAGAACACATTGATTTTATTTCTTTATCACTTAAATACTCGGCCCTGAGTATTGCATTACCTAAAGCAATTGTCTCACGCATAGTATTTGCCTTTATCCAGATGCGCCCATTAATACCTGCAGCAAGTTCAAATGGCCACTCATTTTTCAAGGAGTCTAATAAGGGGCAATTAGGATTCAAAATTTTCCTTATTAAATTCAATGAGCACTTAAAGACAAAGCCATCGGACAGTACACCCATTCGTCCTTTCTTTCCATGAGAGTCTACGCACACTAATTCAGGCTCCATGTCTTTGCTAGCAACGAGCATTTTCGCGTACACCACGTCGCCTATTTGGACATCAGGTTTATTTTTTTTAGTAGCCCCTTCGAAGGAAAGATAAGATAATGCCGCCGTCATACTACTACCGATGTCTACTCTAAATATGTCACCAGCTTTCTGAACAACTATACCGATAACGTTTTCTCCTCGTGCTGGTATATACCGTTTCTGATAGTTGTCCACCCAGAATGTATTTGGATTTTTTTTCTTTAAAATGCCCGCTTTTGTCACGTAAACATGATCGATTTCCTTCTGTAGACCCGGTCCGATTATAACCCTGGACTTTTCACCGACTGCGCGTATTTCCTCACAATAGTCGCCCGGTAAAACAACGTCACCGATAGATACTTTCATGGTTTTGATTCCACTTAGTAAGTTATTTGTTTTCTGTATTCTTTTCTGCAACAACCATGCTACTTTGTTATGAATGACATTGACATTTGACACCACAGAACACTTTTACTCAAAGAGTTTGACACAGAGCTGGATTTAGGTGCGGTACAAAAGATAGAACAAATATTTAAAAGGATAGCATAACATACTAAGTATATGACAAAAAATTATAATACACTATTATTTTCATAATTTATGCACTAAAATAAATTATTTTACTCGAAAACTCACAGAAGATTGTTATCAGTTTGAATTTTGAATAAGAATGGAACGGCCGTACATGGTTCCTGAGGGGCTCCCAAATGCCTTCAAATTCTCTTGCACAAATCCTAAACAGGGCTTTGAAAATATGCTTTGTTGCCTATCTAAGAGGTTGGAGTCTGGAGGTCCCATACAAATGTCATTATACAGCTGCTAATAAATACAGCCTGAACTGGTAATTTATAACTTATGACTAAAATTCCTACTACTGCTAATCAGGGTTGTTCCCTAAGAACCCTCAGGTTGATTTGGCACACCCTCATGTGCCTGAACATGTCTGAATCACTAATGTCGTTGTCGTGTTGATATTGTGACTTAGTAACGCGCTAACGAGTGCAATTCGAATGTTTGTTATTTACTTTATTATTTTTTATTTTTTTTAATTTTTGAAGGCCGAATGTTTTCGCGAATTTATTATTTCTGATAACAGTGTGTTTACGTTCGTAAACATAGTGTTGGAAACAAATTGTTTATGTAATAAGTTTTTCGTAAACGATAGTGCGACTTCAGTATGTTTTTGATCTTGTTATAACGCAACGGAACCACTCAATAACATTAAATTGTGATTAATTCACAATTTCAGCCTTATTCCTGCCTCTGGGTACGTACTATCGATTGTGATCCAAGCCTAACCCACCTTGTTAATCCATTTCTCGTTAGGGAGGGTTGCGAAGTTGCAGCGGATAGTCATCATTCCGTCGTCGTCGTGCACCAGCTATGATGTTTTCCCGAGTCCACGAGTTAGTTGACCGCGAACCTTTTCCACTGAAGCGATCAAAGCTGTCGTGCTAACAGCAAACTAGGTAAACTAACAAAAAAAAGCCAGGCGGATATTGGCAAATAGTGACACCCAGCTTATTCAACACACTAAGCGGTGACACTCTCCGCTAGAATTAGTATTCTATGGTGATAAAGAGGTGACAGTAACACTGACATTTGAATGTCATACCTCACGTGTGTTTGTATTTTGGATATTATTAAAGTGTTTTTAGTAAATTATAAATGCCGGCAATAATAGAAAACGATGTTCTCATATACAAAGGAAGTAATTTATTTCGTCAGAGGGTACTTCTCTCTATTCTAAGTGGTCGTGCAATTAAAATAGAAGATATCCGAAGTACTCATGACGATCCAGGCCTTCGAGAGTATGAAGTAAACTTAATACGGCTTTTTGATAAAATTACAAATGGCACAAGGGTAGAGCTAAGCGAAACCGGTACTTCAATGTATTTTCAGCCAGGCATTTTAGTTGGTGGACAAATTACGCATAATTGTTGCACTCAAAGAGGAATAGGTAAGTAATGCTGTATCTTTAACATTTTAATAGTGGCAATCTACCTAAAATAAATTATTCAAAGACTTCTGTAAGTCTAGACTTTCATAACTTCTGATTTTTAGGGTTCCATACTACAATTATTGAATTGGCACCTTCAAAGTTTACTTTTTCATTCTTTGGGATGTATTTCTCATCCACCTAAGAACAGGTTTTCTTGTTTGGATAGATAGCTGTATTTATTAGAAATAGATTTGCAATTGTTTTGTGGTCAATTTAACCGATGTAACCAGTTTTGCAATATATTTTGGTACTATAAAAATCACCCATTTGAAATTTTTTTACTGCAGGTTATTACTTAGAAGTCCTGTTAGCTGTTGGCCCGTTTTGCAAAGAGCCATTGAATGCTGTGCTACAAGGTGTGACACATCATGATCTTGATGTCTCAGTGGACAAAATAAAAGCTGCTGCTCTGCCAGTTCTCTTAAAGTTCATTTTAGTAGATGATGGCTTGGAACTTAAGGTAGTTAGGAGGGGTGAGTTGTTTATACTTTCATATATTTTGAGAGTGAGCTAGGTTTTCATTACTATTTATTTTCTTCACTAACCTTATTCAGTTTTATATATGAATGTCTCTCCATCCAACAGTCACAAGTATGAGACAGTGACAGGTGCATGCGGGTAATGTGTGTATATATTTTATACCATCACTAAGTGACTGGTTACAGCTTAAAACATTCAATTTAATATATATGAAAGCAGCAAATAAATGTATACAGTTTAAAATCAAGCACAAATGTTATGTGAAAATTATTGTCATTAAGAAACTTAGTCATATAATAATATCATTTAAATACATTTATGTATCCCATGAAAAATTGTTGGTGACATGCAGTACAGAATATACTACTATGCATATGGTCTCCCTCTATGTATGCATAGTCTACTATAACTCGGTCAATCCTAATTAAATGGTAGTTTCATATATGGGTCTTAAAAAGAAAGAAAAGGGAAATTATTTTGGTCATTGTATATGTAAAATTCCATAA
Source organism: Iphiclides podalirius (assembly GCA_933534255.1). NCBI lineage: Eukaryota > Metazoa > Arthropoda > Insecta > Lepidoptera > Papilionidae > Iphiclides > Iphiclides podalirius. Next base: position 12,414,759 of record OW152830.1, on the reverse strand, counting down.
TAGCATTAGCATAATAGGTAAGAAAAGTTCCATATACACTTAGAATTTTTTAACCGCATTTTGAAATACTGTGATTACAATCAGCCTTTGTTTATAAAGAGAACATTTGTATGGCATAAACTAGACAAACAAACACAACATGCCCACATATTTTGTACAACCAGCACTTTTGTTACAAAAAAGCAAATGACCATTACACAAGACGAATTATCCAAACAATTTTTTTCTTATTTATTCATTTTTTGTTAAGCTATGGCTAAGTTTTATATGACCTGTTGCCTGCCTGACAACCCTCCTTGGGAATAACCAATGGCTTAGCAACTGCACTAGGGATTACTATTTACTTAATTCTCTTGCTTTCAGGTGCACCACCTCTTGGCGGTGGCGAGGTGGTCTTCCGGTGTCCAGTTCGCCGCCACCTACGACCGTTACAATGGACCCAATGGGGTCTGATAAAGAGGATACGTGGGGTAGTATACGCGTTGCGAGTGTCTCCTACGATGGCCAACAGGGTGGTAGAGTCTGCCAAAGGGGTAAGTAATGGTATTCCATTCTCTACATTACTTTTTTATGTAAGAAGATGCTGGCGGCTTCACGTAAGATTAAAAGATAACCGTCGCCCATAGGCATTTACAACAACCATAGGGTTACAAATTTGTTGCCATCTAATTATGTGGGCCCCAGTTACCTCACTCACCAGACAAAACACAGAAGTATAACACTTTCACTTCCACTTCACGCCGATTTTTTGTGCGGTCGTGGTCTTTCTCTGGACGGACCTGCCCATTACGTTTTACAGCGAAGACATGCCCTACCAAAACTAACCTTACTTAGTAATCATTTTAGTTTTGGTAGGGCATGTTTTAGTAAACCCTGATGTTTTTGCCTTCAGTCCGTAGACGATTAACACCAAATCGATCAATCGTATTAATCGTTGGTTGGGGACGGTGTGAACCCGCCCTGGATTTTTGTGATTTGAAACATCATGGTAGTAAAATCGGTTACACTATAGGACCCTAATTAGTACGTTTACTGCTCGTATACTGTATAAATTTATTGAGTTTAATTTTTTTACAATGTTAATTATTAAAATTACCGCTTTCCGAACCGGTGGTACCTTACGAACCTATACACATAATCTTTGATGTAAAATTTGATAATTCATAAGAGCGCGCAAGCGTCTATTTGAATAAATATATTTTTGATTTTGATTTAATATTAAAAAGTTGATAAAAACATAATTGGTAGTAAAATGATTTATTTTAAATTAATTGTAAACCACTCTCCTTTAAAAATTTCAACTTTATAGAGATTTATAAATCTAGATATATTATCTGTAATTACAATTATAATTAAAAAACTAAGAAAAATATATTAATTTTATTAACGAAATTTTCATTATTTTACTCTCTATTAATTTTTATTTATTATACATTTTTGAACTTGAATGTTTCACATCTGCCGGGTGTCACGTGACGGCCTTTTTTTTGTATAAGAGGTTGGTTTCGTTGGACTTTTATAGTTCAAAAAGATTTCAATGTTTTTATTTTAAAACATGGTAAAGAATTTTTTGAATAATATAAACAATACAAGAAAACCTATTTAGATAATACCGTTATTCCACAGGTTATGCTAAAATTCCTCCCCGATGTATACATAAACACAGACCAGTGCAGGGGTCCAAATGCCGGCAAGAGTCCAGGTTTCGGTGTCAGTCTGGTGGCAGAGACGAACGAGAAGACTTTCTACTGTGCAGAAGCTGTAAGTGTTTTCCAATATAGTATAAGGCCACCACTGATGTCATTGTTAATGTAAAGAGAACTTTCATGTTTGGTATAATACTGCTTCATATCAAATATTCAACCCTCCCTTTTTTGGATAGGTACAGGTACAGGTATAGGCGCTGTCCATTCCACGCATTTCATGTCGGCAGTGTAGTCGGAGGTGACTAAGGGAAAAAGCATATAGCGCTGAGATTTCAGATCCTACCAGCAAGCAATTATCATCATTATCAAACGACTACAAACAGTGGACTCAAATCAGTTTCATTGTTTGAGTCCACTGCTTGCAGGTTTTCCCCACAGACTGCCACTAAGCACGACTCTGAGCCACATGCATCCATTCCTTCCTGTACACTTGCACAGACCGGCACTCCATTTAGTGGGCGGTCGTCCTACACTACGATGACCAATACGCGGCTGCCTCTCGAGAACCTTTCTTTCCCGTCAGTCATCGATCCCCACCCAATGACGAATACAATTTGAGCACGGCCCCCAAACCCCGGCGATTATGCTATCGATGGACTTGGTAGGTATCCCCGGTAGGAAAGGTAATGATGGAGCGGAATGCGTTAAGAATCTCCGGCAGGTACCACGCAAGCCATGCCGACGCTTAACGTTCGCACGCTCAAGTCTGCCGAAAGGTTTATCGAGCTGCCGGATTACTTAAGCAACTTGAGGTGATGTAACATGTACCATGAGATTTATTCCACGAGAAGGAACGGGATACGGTAATCCTGGATTCCTGTACCATGCTCTTCTTCCGGGAAGGAGAACGTATCCCGGCGTACTGTTGGGTACCTCGTCCGCTAGTCCCACATTATTGGGCTCCGGCTACCTCACTCATCAGACGAAATGCGAAAGTATTATACTTCCACTTGACGCCGGTCTTCTGTGAGGTCGTGGTACTTACCCGGACGAGCCAGCCCATTCGTGCAACAGCCGAGGCTGATGTGTGGCCCTACCACAATTATAGTAATAAGGTCGACATTCGGTCGAACAAGTTGGCATACCTTATACTCAGAATCACAGTTTGGATTTGCTGAAGGTCATGATATATGCACTGTCCTCGACACATCCCGATGATGAGGTAGAGGTTCTGTATGATAGATATGGAGATATTTGCAGCCCTAAAATTACTTCATCGGTTTTATGTGAGCCAACGCACAAAAAGGCTGAGAGTGGTGGCATTCTGACATGGGCAGCGGATTCAGAGTGGACAGAGGCTAGTCAATATCATGCAGGATGAGGGATCCACATGATGAACTCCCCATCGAAGCGGTTAGCGATGGTTAACCGTTTGTCAGATTGAATATGTTACATAGTTTGTTATGCTTGATGATTCGTCGTCGAACGTCCTTGTAGATTCAGAGTCACACAACGAGCTATGGAAATAGTTCTTTGGGAGTAAGAAAGACCTGTGCTTTGCATGATAAAATCTGAAACAACGAAATTCGCCGAAGAACTAGTCACCGTGAGAAGTTGGCAGGCCACATCGCTCACGGATGAACAAACCAGGGGAAGGAATGTTCTCGAGTGGCTACTATGTTTGCGCTCAACCCTCGGGGTGGACCCACAATATCGTAAGAGTGGCGGGCAACTGGCGGATGCTAATGGCAAAGTTTCGTTCATTGTGACGTTCTAAGGATGCTCAACAGTGGACGTCTTCGTGCTTACGATGCTGATAAGAAACTGAGTGTGAAAATTATGTGCATATTAGTTTTTGGTTTGGTAAATTATCCCATAACTCAGTTGCACAAATAAAATTAATAAAAATATCACTTATTTTATTTCTTAAGCCTAATGGAAAATTAAAAAATAAAAACAAAGTGTGTAACTAAACCTTTCATTTCAGAAATCACTAGAGCCTGGTAGTGGAGAAATATCTTTGCCAGAGGATGTTGGAAAAGAATGTGCACTGAAATTGTTGGACGAGGTGTACCGTGGTGGTTCAGTGGACTCCTCTTTTCAATGGCTGTTAGCGCTTTGGATGGCGTTAGGGCAAAAAGATGTCAGCGAATGTATAGTAAGTTTATATAGACTAACCGTAGCTCCGAAGCCCATTAGTTGATATATTAAGTAAGTGCTCCAGATTAGATATCGAATTTCTACTGCTTATCCAGAAGTCTTCGCAACTATTATTACTTTTTAGACTAGTTTTACTTTGGTAGGACCTCGTAGCAGCCTCCTCTATTGCATGAATGGGCAGGCTCGTCCGGGTAAGTACCAAGATAAGACCGGCGTAAAGTGGAAGTTTAATACTTTCGCGTTTCATCTGGTGAGTGAGGTAGCCGGAGCCCAATTTTCAAACGCTTGTCAACGCATCTGCAACCCTCGGCTGTAGCAGATGTCCACGGGCGGCGGTATTCACTTAACATCGGGTGAACCGCCTGCTCGCTTGGCAACTTGTCACATAAAAAAAATATTTGTCAGGCATAGGATTTCTAAGTAATTTAATTGTATTGGTTTACGCTGTTGTGAAGCAACTTTTATGTTATAATCTATAGAAAGCAAGTAGTAACACTGCTGGCAATATTCTCCCAACTTACTTGTCTGTTGTTCAGTTAAAATCGATGTAATAATTTCCTTTAATCCAGCATACAGGCTATCTCCATTTCAAATGTTTATCCCTATTTCTACCAACAATTACATTCAATATTTTCACCAGGTGGGGCCCTTATCGGATTATACTATAAGCTTCTTGCAACACCTCAAGGAGTTCTTTGGGGTGATGTTCAAACTGGAAGTGATCAGATCAGAATCGGACGACGAGGTGTCCGATGATGAAGAGCAACACGTTACGAAGGCGCAAAAGGTGAAAATGACCTGTGTTGGTATAGGATATGTTAATATCAGCAAGAGGACCTTATAATAAATTCTTGAATATAGATTATTGCGTTTTCTTTTGATTGCGACCCGATTGAACCTACCTCTTGCAGTTCTTGGTTCAAATTCAAATATCTTTATACAATATTGAAGTATTACACGATAATGATTCTATCTATTGAATAGAAGCGTGCAAGCTAATTGAACACTGGGGATTACCTCAAAAATAATCGCAGTAAACAAGTAACATGTAAATACGTAAAAAGAAATGTGTAAGTCTTTTTGTCTAAGACTAAAGAGAACATAAGTCAGAACTAATAATACAATATAATTATTAGGCACAGAAATTCACACAAGAAAATATTCATTAGGTAATTTTTACAAATTAATGATGAGCCAACATCCTCCTTAAGTCCACAAATTACCGTTAAAATACTAAATAAAAAAAGAGATTGAGTATTGTTTCGTTTATTTCTAATCACGTAAAATATATCTTAAACTACAAAATTTATAATAATTAAGGCACATTTTGAAATAGGTTTCCTTTTTTTATCTTTACATGCCTATTTTCAGTACAAGTGTAACTAGTGGTTCAATAAAACTAAGTGAAAATAAAAATGTACATTGAAAAATATTTATGTGCCAGTCGTATTGTAACTTATTAACGTATTCCTATTTCTCGAAAAGTACAAAAATACAAAAGTATAAAGAAATGTAACATAGTAGTAGGATATTGAGTAAGAAAAAATATTCTATAATAGTTCACTTAGCGCAAAGGTGTATATATCGGCAGCGGTGATAACATTTAAAATAAATTAAAAAATCAATCATCTAGTTAAGATTCAATGTTGCATTTTTTCCCCACAAAATTTTTGGTAGAACCTATGACATCATGTTCTTGATATGTAAATATTTTCTATATGCAAAAAATTGTTAAGCAAATAAATGGTCCAAGTTCAATTAACTTTCTTGAATTTTACCATCATTCAGAAGTTGAAACTAGGTTTGCATAAGTTTCTATTAAAGTTTTTGATTAATCATTAGTTACATAATATCACAATAGATTCTCGTAAAGTAACAATTATTTTTTAAAAAAAATTATTCTCTTATTACATGCTTTAATTTAAAAAAATAGCTTGTCAAATGAAAATCACTTAAATTTTTTTATAAGGCAATTTAAGATGACAGCTGTCACTTGAAAGTGGACTCATTAAAAATTCTAGGAGAGAAACTTTACGAGTCTTGCTCTTGACATCCTAGCCCTGCAGACCAGTTGCAAATGCCGCCAACCGGGTCGAAAGATAGTCCTTTGGGGCAGACGTACTCCCAGCCGAGTAGAGAGCCGCCCTCCATGCGCGCGCACGATATGAATTTCTTGCACGACGACGGGTGTGGGAAGTTGCCTATGTCCAAACACTCGATTCTTCCTAAAATTAAAAAAAGGGTAAAAGGTTTGGTATTACCAAACGAGATGTTTCGATAGCCCGAGCTGTTTCATTTATTACTATTTTTTTTATGTGATTATTGATATTGTGATATTAATAATATTTCATTTTTGTTTTTGCTTGGGAAAAATAAACATTTGCTCGTAAAGAAATGAGATTTACATTTTAATCATATTTAATGGTGCTAAAAATTCCTTTTTTAACAGACTGCTGTATACAGAACCGCATGATCAACTATTTAGTTTACGTAGTCCACGCAGGTTATTTTTTCCAATTTATGACACTATCGAAATCGGTTAATAGTTACTGAGTAAAATCAGTTTGGGGACATAATAAACAAAAAAGTAATAAGCATGGTGTAATAGCCATTGCGGCGAACTAACCTTTCCCGTGGAGTATAACCTTAGTTCCTTCCTCGTATTTTTGGACAACCTTTTCTTGGCTATCATCATAATAGTCAAAGGCATCTATTGGCCTTATAACTTTGTTGGTCTCAGAAGTTTGGACCTTTTTGACTGGCTTCACTCTCTGCACCGGCTGCCTTTGCGTCAGTTGAACTTTAGTCTCGGGCTGCTCTTGTTTCACTTCCTTTTCTTCTTCTAGTTGTGTTGTTTTCTTTGATCCCTTTTGAACCTTCACTTTCTGAACTTTACGGATCTTCTCGAAAGGCTTCCTCGACGATCGCCGCGGTGTCGGCGTTGTTGTCGTCGTGGTCGAACTCGCCTGGGCCGTTGTCGAAATTCTGCGGAAGACCATTTTCTTCCTGGCCAATTTCCTGGTGGTTGACGTCGGCTGTGTTGACGTCACCGGCGATAGATACTGATATTCATCTGCAAGAGTTATAATTTAAAAATACTGTACTCTTATAATATGTTATCTTAACTGTTTGTGTAGCCGTAGATATTATTTCAACTACATCTCTCTGAAGACACATTTTTGCAGAGTGTGTTTGAGTTTCCAATCATTAATATCTAATACCTTAAAACGAGCAATTCTTCTATATATATAATCGCCGATTTATATAATCGGAATCTGGGAAACGGCTCCAGCGATTTTCATGAAATTTAGTATGTGCGTAGATTCGGGGACGAAAAATCGATCTAGCTAGGTTTCATTTTTAGAAAACGTCCTATTATCCCTGCTTTCAGTGAATGAAAAATATTATTCGAATATGACGGTAAATTTCGTGGAAAAAAAATGTTTTAATAGCTCGGTCGGTAATCGGGCGGCCCCGAAACAGAAGGCCGCGGTTCGTGTCACGATCATTTACACACTTATTTTTGTTACTTTTTTTTCTATACCAGATCATTGCTTTATTTATTTTTTTTTATTTCCAAAATTCACGATTTACCAAAAAAAAAATTAAATAAAATAAATAATTGGTAATTGGATAAATTTTATATTTAATTGCTAACGTATTTTCCTTTGAAATCGAGGTAACTAAATATATTATATTCATTAAATAAATAATTATTTGTAAGAATACAAAAATATACTTACCATCGTACGTTTTCGTTACTGGCGAGGCGAGGAGATATTCCCTGGTGAAATACGAAGGCTCTTGGCTTTGGCTGTACCCAGTGGTGGAGAAGCTATAATCATCTATAGGGCCCGAGACGTATTTCCCCGTCGTGCTTGGGAACTTGATGGACGGACTTTCACTCGTTGATCTATCTTCCGTGCTCAAATATTTAACAGTGGACGGGCTAAGATCCCGAACAATGCCCGTATATTGACCGTTCTGGTTCAAATAGCGATCTGTGGTCACTTCGTCGTCCGCTAACACCAGTTGCTTTTCAGTCGACTCTAGGTATGTACTAGTAGATGGATTTCTGGCACGAGATATGTCAGCGTATTTTCTACCGGTTGTATAAGTTTCGATGAGCTGCGGCGTTTCGGTTGATTTGTCATCCGATTCAGTGTATCCGATATTGCGGACAGTTGACGATCTCAATGTAGGCGAGGTCTCGACGAAAGGTTCGTTTACGCCTGTGAATCCTGTGGTCGGGCCGGCCTGCGATATCTCTGAGGTTTCGCCGCCCGTCGCGTCGTCGTATCTAGACGTCGATGGCCTAGCCCTGCGACGTGGTGGGTACGTCTCGCTCGTGGCCGTAAACCCATAGTCCGGTGTCGACTCCGTCGTGTACTCGGTGCTAGTATAGGTGTTGGTTGACGGTCTTCTCCTGCGCGACGGAATAGTCCTTTCAGTCGTACTTGGCGTCGACTCGGTTGGAATTACTCTTTCCGTCGTCGTTTCTGTGTAGAAATTTGTCGAAGGCCTTCTACGCCGCGAGGCTTCCGTATATCTTTCGTTCGCCGTGTAATCGACGGTTGGGCTTGTATTCTGCACGGCACCTGTGGTGTATTTTTCGCTTTCGATAACTGTTGTCGTAGATGGTTTCCTTCTTCGCGAAATAGAAGTATATTTGTCGTTTGCGTCGGTATACTTGTTCGTGGTTCTCGCATTTTGCAGTGTTGTATAACTTTCGCCTCTGTCTGTGAATATGTTTGCCGGCGCTCTGGTATTTGCAGGTTCCGAGTATATCTCAGCCGTTCCTGAGAAAGTACTCGTGGGAATTTCTTCTTGCGGTATTCTCGTATACTTGCTGCCTTCTGTAAAATAGGATGCGGTGGAAGGATTTGTTCCAAGTGGTTCTTCGGTATACCTTTCGCTCGTCACGGTGAATCTGTTAGTTGGGTTTAAATTTTGAGCTGTTTCGGTATATCTATTATCTAAATATTCTTCAGTAGATGGACCAGGCGTCTGGTATGTTTTTGTTTCATCACCGCTATCTATATATTTATTTGTTACACTTGGATTTTGCAATATCCCAGTAAATCCGTTGTTTGAGTCCAAGTACCTAGTCGTCGAAGGGCCTGTTGATCGGGAAATTTCAGAGTATTTCTTACTTGTGTCCACTAATATGTCAGAGGATGAGAGTGTGCTTGACGTATACTCATTTAAGTTCGATTCGGTTGTTGTCGGTCTTCTACCACGAGTTCTAGTGGTAGGGCTCAGTGTTTGAGTCGTCTCACTCGTGTCTACATATCTGTTTGTCGGAGTTAGGTCATACGACACACCGGAGTACTTGTCCACCGTGCTCACATATTGTATTGTAGATGGAGGAGCCTTTGAATACTCACTGGAGTCAGTATATCTGTTATCTGTCGGATTGATGTTGTGCGTAGCTACGTTCTCGTCAGTTGTACTCAGATAGCGAACTGTAGAGGGACCTAGATCTCGGGAAACACCCGATAGGCCCGGATTAATTATAGTTGGCGCCGTGAATCCCGCGGGCTTCGACGTTCTGAAGCCAATGGTTGAAGGTAGGACCGTGTCTATAAGATTACTGGGATAGCCACCCGTGGACGTTTGGACGTAATCACGAGTACTGTAACTTGGTGTTGCGGAGTAAGCTACTGGGTAGGATGGTGTCTTTGTGACCTCTCGTGGATAATCGGTGTCTGTGTACTTGAACTTCTGAGTGCTCCTCGAGGGTGCACTTCGTGTCGGCTTGGCGTCATATTCATAATCTGGTATTATAGGTACAGGCGCTTCTAACAGTTTATGCGCTGCAAGTGCCACGGCTGTTTCAGCACTGTAGCCTGTGAAGGGAAAACGTGTGAAAATGTTAGTGAAAGCAGTGTTGCAATCATAAATAATAGATTTTATTTCTCTCAAGATGCTTAAAGGCCTGTAGGGCTGTTACAATATTACCTATTTTTCTTACTGTAATATTTATAAATTACTTACCCTCAATTGTGAATTTTCCTTCTGTAGTGGGATCAACATCCACGTCGTATGCATCCTGAGTTTTTAACCTTAGCGCTTCGTCGAGCTGATTCTGTTTGAAAGTGGAGCTGTATTTCTTGCTCTGTCGTTTTTTCTCCTCTTCATTCGTGGCAGCTATGTTCTGGTCTTGTTCGTCTTTCAAGGAGACCAGCGGGCGTCTTTGGACTTTCGAGTTATCCTTTGGGCTGGAGCGCGGGGCGTACGATGGATCTTCAATAGAGCCTAAACGAAATCAATCAAATCAATTTTGACACCTGGATCCAGCGTATAACACGAACGCCTTGAGTTTCAATATTTATCAAGAATATTTTCAGCGAAACATTTTTTATTTTAAAATAATGTGAAGGATAATTAATATATTCGGCAGTTTTTACGGGTTTTCCTCTGGACTGGTCTATGTCTGCAAGTTTGTGGATTATGGCGTGCCAAAAGTCGCATTTTAAGAAGAATGATTTGACATTGAGTTTAATATTATTGTCCCCTCACAAGGTTACTTATATCATAATAAAAATAAGCTTTTTTATGTGAAAAGTTGCCAAGGGAGCAGGCGGTTCACGTGATGTTAAGTGAATACCGCCGCCCATGGACATCAGCTACACCCGAGGATGCGTTGACACCTTTTGAAAATTGGGCTCTTTCTACCTCACTCACCAGACGAAACGCGAAAGTATACTTCCACTTCGTCTTTTGTGTGTTTGTGGTTCTTACCCGGACGAGCCTGCTCATTCCGAAGCTGCTGCGTGGCTTCACCACATTTAATATGTTATTCTTACCATTCTCTTCGATGTCCTTTAAAAATTCTTCGCTTTCTACGAATTCTGTGGTAGGCTGGGTAGTTGTTGTAGTGGTGGTGGAAGTGGTTTTAGTGGTGGCGACTGGACGGCGCCGGCTGGCTATACGGAATGGTCTTCGGGTTATCGTCGCAACCGTTGTTGATGGTACCGATCTAGTTGTTGCTGCCGGGTAAAGCATTTAGAAGAATTAAAATCTCGAAGATATGGCAAAAATATTAGCTATTCATTTATACTTCAAAGTTGTTAAAAGTGTGTCCCGCAAAATTAACGACTGGATTTCCCTAATGGGTAGAGACTGCATTTTCCGCCACATGGTGTGGGTTCGATCCACACTCCTGGAAAAATATTATGTGATGAACATAGTGTTCTTCCAGTGTCTGGGTGTTTATATATGTATAATATGTATTTATTTATATAAGAAAAATATGTTTAAGTATGTTCATCTAGTACCCATAGTACACGCATTGCTTACTTTGGGACTAGAAAACGTTGTGTGAAAATGTGACCTGCAATATTTAATTTTTTTTAAATTCAATCTACCTCATTATATTTAAATTTAACCTTTAATTCGAATTAGATTTAAGTTCATCTCAAATTTTTCGTTATGTCATTAACAATTTATTCGTATGCTTTAAAAGTTGGCATGGATAATGAGGTGCCAAGGCTTCTCTGTAAATACACTAATTTATATCATATTGACTCTATAGTCAAACTAGCTTATAACCCGTAACTTCGTCTGCTTTGCTTATATTTTATATTATTTTAATAATTACATCGCTTGCCTCACTTTGTAGAATATATTATATACTCATAAAAAATATTGTTTCTGAAAACTTTAACAACTTTACATTACAAGAACAACAACTTTACATTACAGTTAAATGAAAATATCAAAATATTTTTTTTAGATAAGGGTGTGATAGTGTCTACAAGTGTTAATTGAAATATATCCTGTAGTTTTTCCGTGATACGTGCACAACGGCAGACCTCTATCATTTTATTTTTATAGAAGATGCATATTATTCGACATTGACATTTAGAATAATGGCGGGAAGCTGTAATTGTAGTTAAAAATGTTATTAAACTAATTATTAAACTTAATATAAAATTAACGAGTACAATGATGATAGAGGATAATTTTACAAATTAGTGAATGAAGTAAGCCTTAGCAACCATAAAATAGTTTGTTTATGCACGAACAGTGTAAAATTAAATCTGCGTAAATTACTAACGTAATATAATGGTCACAGCGAGAATAATTGTCAAGGTAACAAATGCGTTAGCTGGTACGTTTACATTTACTAGAAAGCAATAGGTGACTCAGTGTCTATTTACATAAAAACTATGTCAATTATTCTTTACACGCGATAAAGGATTCAAGGTAATGCGGTCGTTTCTAACACATTGTTATGTTACGTGACAACTGTGTGGTCCAGTGATCTGAGTACCATGTATAAGAAATATAGAATCCTAGATTTATTGTAGGTTTCGCAACGTGTAATGCGATAACGTTTGACGATGTTTTTATTTGAATTAGCACTTGCACACATGAATTCATTATTAAGGTTCCGTGCGCAAAGGGTAAAACGAGACTATTACTAAGACTTCGCTGTCTGTCCGTCTGTCACCAGGTATCTCGTCGACCGTGATAGACCGTGATAGATAGAGATAGTCGGAATTTTCACAGATAATGTATTTGTGTTGCCGCTATAATAACAAATAGTAAAAAATCTTTTAGTTGGGCTTCCATACAACAGACATGATTTTTTGCCGTTTTTATGAATCATGGTACAGAACCCTTTGTGCGCTAGTCCGACTCGTACTTGGCCAGTTTTTTTTAATATCACACGATGACAAGCATAGTGCACAGTTTTATGGGACAAACGCAGGTCCGTGTAATCTTATGGCGACTATCCATTACCTATGTCCTTAGTTTGAACATTTTAGTATAAAATGCGACCGACAAAAAGAGCAAAAGTGACCAATGAATATAATGTGGCGATGGTTGTTAATGAATATGATAGTGAAATTATTAGCTATCAGTGCCATGACTGTGCTTTCGAGAATGAGAATGAAAGAATGTAGTTGCTTATAAGAGTCCAGAGTCCCACTGAGTAACCTGCATCTGTCGAAGTGCTAGTGGGAAAAACAGACTTTATCTAGTCCAGTGAGTACTCTGAAGTGCATTACTGTGCGGCGAATATCTTAAACGGTTGTTACACAATTGCACATCCTGGAAATCGCCTACACTGCAACCACCCAGCTATGACATTCCATTCTCAAGGGATTGCTTATTCCGTGCTACGTGCCGTCGCCCGTAATCCCACGGATACGAAGTGGTTGCGCAACACAGGTGTTGGACACCGGGACCGTCCGGAGCATCGCAGCGAGCGTCACTTTTGTCTCTCACATCGAGCAATTGTCACCTCCCTTAGAAATGTAGTTAACTTGTAATTTTTATATAATAAAATAAGTAGTTTTAAGTTTAACTTTGCACTTTTTTTGCATCCTCCGGCCGTAGCCGACGTAATTCGGTAACAAACCGAGTACATCAACACCGATTTATTTAACCGAAGTTAAAATGCATTTTTATAAAATACCGTTCTTTTATAATACTTTCTAATCAAATAATTCAGGTTAAGTAATACTTACATCGAAGTTCGCACATGAAATATTGTAATGTAATTTATAAAAAAATATTCTTCGGGTTATTTTGAGCTAAGCCCTTTAGCTTAATGGTTAACGCGTCAGGCCGCGAATGCCGAAGACGTGGGTTCGATTCCCACAGCGGCGGCAATCTTTTCGTACTTTTTCTACGTTTTTTAAAGTTCAATCTTAACTGCAAAGATTAGGACTATAAACAATTTAAATACATATAGTATGTATTTATATGTTATATTAATAAAGTGAGCAATAAAATATCAGTAACGTTATAAAGAATAATTTAAAATATTTCCCAACACTAGTCAAATATCCTGCTCATGGCGGATTCAAGGCAATAACAATAAAATAATCTTTGTGACGCGTAGTACGAGTAAGCTGGTGGTGAAATCGTCGAAGAAAGTCGATATTGAAAAAGCATCACTTAACGCGTCTCGTCGGCCACGGGACACGTTAAGGTAACACGATTACTCTTCGCCTCCTCGATCTATCTATCGCGTTGTAACTTTCCTTATTCTAAGTACCCGTTTACGCTGAGAGAGTTGAATCTGTAAACCGGTCTCATCTGAACAGAATGTTAAGTTAGAAAACCGCCTGAAAACGTCACGTGAAAAAGCGTGCGAGGAACCCTCCATGCGAGTGGGAATCGATGGTAGAGCCAATTAGGGTAGAGTAGAAGAAGTTTCAAAAACAAGAGTGGAATAAGTAAGTAGAGTCTGAAGCATGAGTAAAGAATGTAGATGTAACATCTTAAGAATGCTTGATTAGTATTTCACTGATTAAAGTTGTTTGTCCCTTACATTGTGACGTTGTAATCCTCAGTAGTTAGAACTAGAAAAAATGATGCCGGGATTTGTGGGTTGTTGTACCAAATTTTGCAATGAATTTCCGTTATTCGGATCATATTCTTCCTCCATATCGTCGTCGTCAAAAGATATTTTGTGATATATCTTTTGTCCCTTTCCGATAATCTGTAGTCCCGCCGAAAGTATAGTAGGTTCAACAGGTAGTCTATTTTATATAGAATATTATCTTTTTATTAAGTGAATAGTAACGGGTAAGTTACTGCTTTACCCGTTTTAATTAAAATACGTAATTAAATCACGATGTATCAGGTTTATTTAGCAATGATTTTCTAGTGTATGCGACGGCGAAGGCGACCGAGGATTCATCAAACTGTGATTTGTGCTGTGGTAGATATCCCTTCCTTATTTAGTTAAAAGATGCAAAAGATATATGCTGGGTAAAGAGCTCCTCTGTACTCAGGTTGCTAAAGTTTATACACTTAAATTCGAGCCCCCGTACATCGAGCTATCACGGCTCTCGAAAAGATGCAAGAGCTTGTGTTTTTAATATTCGTCTAAACGACTTTCAATATAAGATAGGTTTTTGTTCGGTCTGCAACGCAACCTCACTGTTAAATCACGCCTATTGGTGACTACTCGTAGGGTCTTAAAAAGCCTGAAGAAGGAGCGGGCATAGACATCTCTACGGAATCTATGTTCGATGAAGCTTTACTTATTCCTTTAGACTGAAAGCAAAATCAAACACTACAGAGACTGGTGTTTCCTGAATTATGTGGTAGTTATGACTCGCCGTCGGCGACTGCCCGCCACTTACTTCTATGGAAATGCCTGAGCTTGTCTATTATTAATCATCTGTTGCTATTAACGCTTGCGACATTACGCTAAATGAGCATCGTTTCGACACCACCACGAGGCAGCGCGACAAACAGACAAAAGCAGCTACCGTACCCAACTACTTTAGTACATGGTTTAGTTTCCCACGACACCGTTTAGTTTTGTAACGGTGCAACGCTCGAGTCTATATGTAACGAACGGGACGGGATAAAGAATCCTTGTTGTATGTCAGTTGTATTTACAACTGGCGACAGCTACCGCTCTTGTATGCACAAATCCGCTCTTTAAAGGAGTAGAAAAATTGCGAACTCCATTGTTACTAAAAATATGTTACATATATAAAGTTTCAAAGTGACGGGTATATGAGGGGTACTAGTTTGTCGTCATAGCAATGAAACAATAGCACGCCTGGGATATTTTCTTGTAAGGAATAAAAAATTGAAGCCTTTTTAATTTTACTTTTTCCCGGAAACAAGCATCCACAAACATTTCACTCAAAATACAAATAGTATAATAAAAAATAATACACTAGAACTACAATATACTATAGCAGTACGAGTTAGAACTCAGCCGGCATGAGTAGTGTAATTAAATTGTTAAATGCAATTTTTACTACTGATTCATCAGTGCTTATCGGAGAAATGAAATATTATATTTATATAAAACCTGTATGTTTAACAAATAAAAAAAATATCAAAGAAATGTGAAGTTTACCGATCCGCGGTGGGGTTTGGCCTTTGCCTAGAAGTGGGACGTATACGTCCCTTACAAACTTCCACGGTTAAAGTCCAAAACGCTGGATAAAGTAGAGTATACATTTTATATTTCCCTTAACTATATCATGATTTTATTCGTAAAAAACCACGAGGCTCAACTCGGTGAAATTTGTATAGTTTGTCGTTCTCAAAAATAAATAGAGATTCTCATAACTTTTGCTAGCCGACAGGTGTCATTATCTAATATTACATAAATGATGAAAGTCCAGCACGCTTGGCCGCCGGCTTTCACCGCGCCTTCGCTAAGATGCCCACTGCCCAAGGCCTCCCACAATCACTAAGAACGCGTCTTCATCCGTAACGGGGTCGGCAGAGAGTTAGTGTAAATAATTGTCAACTGACATAAGGATAAAGAAGTTGTCTCTCTACGATACTTTAGTACAATTGAGGAAAATTTGTGTGTAATTATTTATGTAAATAAATTTAAACATGGGATTGAACGGCCTCTTAGAAATTTTTAGGTAGACAACATAAAAGCCAGTCTTACTTTACCTACCTTTATTCCAAAAAGCGAAATGTTGAGAGTTCCTTTTGGAAGTCACTTTAGGATGGTTGTAAGTAAAAAGTAATTATTAATTAATAATAATTATTAAAGTTTATGATAAACTGTATTTAATTATTGCATCTTTCTTTCTCATTATTAAGGATATGAAGCCGTTTCTGGCTATTTCTGGTTCGAATTGTTCTTAAAATAACATTTAAAACTGCGATGGAGATTTGTACTTTTAAATTGTTTTTGTAGCAGCATCAAATTTATAAACTATATATAAATACTTAATATACAGTCTATATAACTCCTAAGGTATATAACTCCTATAATATAGGTATTTAAAAGCAATAAAAGTATAGACTCTATACAGTTTATATTTCCGTTCGAGTACTGAGTACCTTAGTACTTTTTAATAGGTGTGATGTTTCTTTCAACCGCAACAAACATTTATGTTTATTCATAGAGAAAGCTAGGGTCATTTCACTAGTGCCTCATTAGTAACGCTAGAATGGTTAGCGACCGTGAAACCTGTCATTGTCGATATCTGTTCTACTATTTGGCCTCGTTGTTTTATTTATTGAACGTGGTGCAACACAGATTATAATCTGTATTGATGATTATAGATAAAAAATCACGCAGTTTACAATGGATTTAACAAATAAAGTTATATTTAACGTCTGTGACGTGTAGGTAATTTAATTAATTTTAATAATATTACATGCTGATAACGCTTGATTGACACCTGCCTTATATTTAGTTTTAGATTTTGTTATAGTTTCTAGATTTTGTTTTTTTTTTCAAAATGATTGATGATTTTTAAAACTGGTCAGCACCTTACTGCCATCCCACCTGATGGTAAGTGGCGATGCAGCCATGTGTACAGAATCCAAGAACACTATTAGGCGATTCGCATGCATGCTTTTCACCTCTCTCATAAAAAAGATACATTGAGGGAGAGCGACGTAAAATGTACCCAATGGGACACCTTCATAAAGTGCAAAGGGAAATTTGTAATCCATGACTAATTCTCCAATTGACAGTAGTGAGTGTTAATATTTGGGCGAATCTCTTTACACCACATTATTTCTTTTTACACAATTGTAATGCTAT
This sequence comes from Iphiclides podalirius, assembly GCA_933534255.1. Classification (NCBI taxonomy): domain Eukaryota; kingdom Metazoa; phylum Arthropoda; class Insecta; order Lepidoptera; family Papilionidae; genus Iphiclides; species Iphiclides podalirius. The sequence goes on along the minus strand of OW152830.1, from coordinate 12,397,446 downwards.
AAGTGTTGATACGATACAGATCTTGACACAGAATGAAGATTTGATTGCAACTCGACATTCATGGTCATTTCGAGGGTTCCCGCTAAGTGCGCTGCAAACAATGGGGATCGTTTGCCGCTCCGTCAATTATCGCCATTTTGTTTCGCAAAATGCATCCGCGCCGACCGATAGCGTCGTCCCGTCCAATTTATTTACTAGTTTTGGATTGTTTATTTGAAATTCTTAATAATGGAGTCAATGCCCGGAACGTATTGCAAATCTTTTGTTTCCTATCACTAAACGATAAAAATCATCTGAACAAAGACATTTTCATAACAACTTTTGTAATTTTTCTATAAGAAACGGTCGCGAACGTGCGGGAATCCCAATTTCTAATAAAAGTATAGGAACGTTAGAGGAAAATACGAAAAATAACATATTAGAGCACAAATGAACATAAATTAATAAATAACAACACAACATTACACAGAATTATAGTTTTTATCGGCCTTATTGTCAAATAATACAGAGCAATAATTGGTACAAGCCCATAGGATAACAACTCGCGAACTCATGGATCGTCACTGAATGACACGATTTACTTTTAGTAGAAATATAAAATAGGAAAAACATTTAGTTGTAATACGTTAAGCCTATTATAGTCAATATCCGCGTCGAAATTAACTGTTCTGATTTTTGAGATAAAAACAAGAAAAGCGGCAATTCGGCCGAACTACTGCCATAGATTCCATAATATAGCGTTTCATCATTGTTACAACGCAACATATAATTCAAATGTTATACAATGCCATTGTTCGGTATTTATATGTTCCACAAAGGCATAAGCGATGTGGGCGACTTTTTTTTTGTTTTAACAAACGACAACTCCAAGGTAATTGTGTAATCTGTGGCATTCGTGCGTTTCTTTGGTCCATTTTTTAAATTCTCTATGGTTTCGCTGATGTATGTACTTAGAAAATATTGAATTGTTTGACTCTACATATTTGCTTATTGAAACGTTCATTTCAATCTATCACTAGCTGTAATGGACGTTTTATTCAAAAATAATTAGAATGTATCACCATAAAACATAATTAAGATAACGTTCTAATATAATATAAAATAATATAAGATAAAATAAAGTTCTAAGATACACGTAAGAGTTTCCTTGGAAATCGAAGCTAACTAAAACTGCCCAAAACTAATTTTTTTGGACGTTAATGGTAGCACTCTGAGAATTGAATTAACTCTCAGAGCCTTTATGGCAGAATTTTAAGTGAGAAATTATTTACGTGGACCCACTGGTCATATGTTATAGGCAATATAGTAATCGTATAATCAGACTTTTTGTATTATGTTATCTGTTGCCAAAGTGAAATAGCAAAATAAATTTAGTAACGGTTAGAAAGTACCTAAATCGTAGATTAGCGATGTCTAAGGTAGTTTATCATCTTCAAACTCGCTTTACCTGACCGGGAGAACAGGTCCTATCCATGTTAGGCGGATGGGCCGGTTTTCTTCTTTTCTCCGCGAAGAAACTTAGAAATTAAGAAAGTATAGGCAATGATAGATCATAAAGTTTCTTTAGCAGTATTTCAATAAAGCAACTACTATTAAATGAAGCAGAATTTATTTAATCATTAAACTTTTTTAATGTGTCTGCCTTAAAAGAATTATCTTCATAATGGGTCAATGCTTTAATATCTCTGATAAGACTACTGTAGTGGGTATGCCCTAATTGAAAAGTCTGGTACAAACAAACACGGTGTTATTCATAAAATCAAACGTTCAAATGAACTTAAGTTCGCATAACGTGGTGAACTAGTTAATTTTCGTAAAAAAAAGTAAAATATCATTCTATAAATGTACACTGCTAGGTAAAAGCCTCCTCTGTTCAGGTCATAATCCACCCCACTGCGATTTGGCTGTCTTCACCTATTTTAGAAATACTTATTTTTTTATTATTATTTCGTAAATTTATTAATTTAAATTATTTCGATCTCAATAGGCACCAAAAAATCATCACACGTATCGTAATTAAACGACTCGATACGGCTGCGGCTGCGAAAAGTCAAATATCTGTGAAATTGGCTCGTCTAACGCAACCGAGATATTGCAAGAACTCCGATACATGTAATTTATTGTAGACAGCGAACGTGCTCGCGTGAGAATTCGATATTACCGGGTATCGGTCCATGGCTTGAGGTTTGAATCGAATGACGCATGAATAATTTGTCGTTAATAAGCGCGGGAAAACTTCACAGATGATAAACAACTCGCTAATCGAAAAATATTACGCATTTTATCTTCTTTAATATCTTTTTTGCCGGAAATGTAAGTTTTGAAAAATGTTAATAATTATAAAAATTTATTGTAAAATTTTGAGCGAAATTTTGAAATATGTGTAAGAAAATTATATTTCACAAAGATTAACACAATTAATGATAAGTAAAATTTTATTTGAGAATAGTTTGCATTTAATTTATAAAACTAGTCGTAACCGACCTTCTTCGGGGTCTATGATTCTTCTTTAAAAAAAAAAAACCTAAATTCCATCTCCCTGGACACGTGTATTTAATGTGACGCTCTAATGTTAATGAGTAACAATGAAATAATTATAATATGAGAAACATTTGAGTCGTGTGTCACGTGAATCATTGAGTCTGTGAGTTCACATTGTCACGGTCACAATAGTCGGTAAGATAAAATTCCGCATTTAATCCTGTACCAAATTCATAAAATGAACCATCTCATATGATTCGATTTGCAATGATGATTTTATTTTCATCAGCGTTGAGCAATCTATTCCGTGGTTTACGGAATGGGCGAATTTTACATTTCTTGAATGGGATAAACGCAAGAAACAAAAAAAATGCATAACATTACGGTCTGCGGGTCCCGTATAAACTTAGTAAGCCCATACGAAGGTTAACAATTACTAACCTTGGATTGCAACACCTGAGGGGTTGCAGATGCATAAAAACGTGCACAAAACATGGACGATGAAGTTTTTCGCTGCTGCGGGAATCGAACCCACGTCTTCGAAAATCTCAACCACACCGACGAAAATCTCAACTTATTTAATCCACACAGTTTTTTTACATTTAAGTATTGCTTTGCGCATCTATTTTTATCTTCTTTAATTGGTTGCAGATGCATTTTAATAAAGTGATCCCTTTAACAAAGTTACCCCCAATTGCCACACGTGAAAGTTTTAAAAAGAACGTGTTTTTCGATTTAAAAAAGTATAATTTTTAAACTTCCGGCTGGTCTTCTATGAGGCCGTGGTCCCGTAAGAGCCTGCCCATTCGAACGATAGCCGAAGCTGTTGTGTGCTAAACGTCCAGAAAGCTCTAGCCGTTCATGCAGAAAAATGGTCCATAAAGACGGGCAGCTAGACATACGAAAAACAAATTGACACCATAAGGATTTAAGTTTTTACCGATTTAGGTACGGACCCCGACGTGCCAGTATTATTTTTAGAAAACTTACAAGTCAACTACGCGGGCTTAGATAGTAAACACCATAATAAGCCTTCAGACACGAGACCTATACAGATCTAGTACTCAGACCCACCCAGCGCACACACCGATCAACAAAACACAAACGCAGATACGGACCGTATGCCGACAGCCTAGAGGCGAAAAAGGCGTGGGGAATTCGAAAGTAAACGCGGCCGCTTGAGTTGTGCACAAACCGGACTCACCGTTCTCCCCACCAGGGCGACGGCGCGCGAACGTTCGCGGCGTGGTCCGGTCACTGCGCGGCGGGCCGCCATTCAAAGATGGCCGACGCGCGCGCGTCTCGTCCGTTTCCCGCGCTTTCTCGTTCTGCGCGTCCCCCGCGCCGTCCTTTCGGGACGTGAATTTAGAGTTGCCGCGCCTCGTGTATTTGCTGGTGGTGGTCTCGGCGGCGTCTATTGCCGCCGTGTTGCCGTCGGTGGTCACCGTCGGTGTCGTGGGCTTGGTGCGACGCACGAAGTTCGCCCTCGTGACCTGCAGGACGAACGAAGCGACCGGTTAGTTTGTTTTTGTCAATCGTTTCTATGTTGCGGGGAATGTGATAATCGCTTCGATGTTTGTGAGTTCCGAGACTATTTCGTGATGATATGTGCACAGACATATTTCAAATAATGCGAAAATTCTAGTTTGTGTTTCTATGTAACATTATAAGCATACTCGTATGTATTCATTAATATTTCAATATCATTCAATTTTATAACTGTGATTATAGGAATTGTAAACTAAAACTATATGTAGGTATAGTAATCTGTAAATAATTTTGTGACAAGTTCGACTGAAACCGTAAAGTAAATCTTATTTTTTTCAATATTTCATAAACTTTGAAACTACGAACAACATAATTATTACCACTGAAATAAATATTAAGTATCTAGTCTGCATTAGGAATCAATAATATAATCTGAGACGACCCAATTGACGTAGTTGATGTGACTCTATCTGTTGCGCCAGAGTTGGGTTCGATCCCCACTACTGCAAAGATATTGTGTGATGAACATAGTGATTTTTTATTGTCTGTGTTTATAAATCTATATTATGTATTTATTTACAAAAGAAAAGTGTGTTTATGTATGTGCCTGGTACCCATAGTACAAGCTTTGCTTAATTTGGGACTAGATAGCGTTGTAAAAAAATATGCGTCGAAAAATGTATTTATTTAACTAATATATAAATTCTATTCAGTCTGCGTTAGGAATGATAATATACATATAATCATATCGTTACGAAATTTAGACATCCGTGCAAAAATAGTGCTCTACTTATTGTATCGCGTTTGAATTTTAATACGTGCTACAAAAAGGTAGTAAAATATAAAATTGGGAAGTAAACCATGAAATGGAACGGAAAACGATACGAAATCCCGTATTTCTTTTTGATATTTCAATATTTTTTAACAGACAAGCTCTCACGTCTTCTAAGGCTGACAGTGTAGGCAGTGGTAACACTGCAGTATTCACATTTAACCGAGCGAATTTTTGTCCAAATCGTGATTTTGTCGTAAATAATTCGAAAAATGGAAAACTCGAGTCGTGATCTTAGATGCTTACTTAATTTTTTCATGATTTTCCTTTTTCTGCATTGCCATACTTTAGGATTATACATTATCCTGTATTGTAAAGAAGTTTTACTAAATTAATTGTCCGTGGGTCACACAAATAGTTGTTTCATAGTCAAATCAAACCCGCGACCCCCGGCGCCGAAGCCAATACCTTGGCAACTGAGTCACGAAGTCATCTAGTAATAATGGACTAAAAGTATCTATTATTTTTTAAGTTTATTATAATTTAAATGAACGTCTTCTACTGGTTATAAATTATATAAGTTATTGGATTGTTACAATTGTTCTGTGACATACATTAACAATCGAATGTGGTCAACTTATAGTGATACCAACACTCAGTAAGTTAGACCGTAGGTCTGCGGTTAGACTCTCGATAATACGACAGGTTTATTGAGAACTGTTTGGTTGTGATGAAATCAAATAGGTAATAAACGTACATAAAATTTTCTGTTCTTACATGTTTTTATTTTCTTACATATTCTTACATATTTCTTTATCTGTAAAACACTCGTAATACTCGAATATACGTATGTATCTATTAAATAAAGAATTGTCGGTTCGATCCTCACTACTGGAAAAATATTGTGTGATGAAAATAGTGTTTTTCTGGTATCTGGGTGTTTATATATGTATAATAGTTATTTACAAAAGAAAAGTATTTTTATCACTTATCTAGCACCCATGGTACAAGCGTTGCTTAGTTTAGGACTAGAGAACGTTGTGTAAAAATGTGTCCTAAAAATATTTATTTAAATAATTAACGTTTCTGAGATATTAAGATATATTTTGTTGACGACCTTTTATTTGTCTTACAAAAACATCAGCAATTATTATGTTTATATATTTATTGTTGTATATTGTGAAAAAGTTTGTAGCGTTCATTGTATGTCGTTAATGTCGTTACTTTGCGTACTTCAGATACCTAGTTTAATTGTTTGTTGGTTAAACACCAACAAAGGACTAAAAAAAATATCTTTATGATTATTTCAGTCTGTGCAATTCACACATTTTATTTGCCATAATAGCATATTATTATATTGTTATTACCTTCATAAAGATGATGTATTAAAATGAATAAAAAGTATTTTTCTGGTATATTTTTGAGAAGTTCTTGTGTCGTTATTTTGTCAAAACGTCTGTGTGCGTTTTTTTGCCGCGATTACTTAGCAATATGCTGAATTGCCAGTATCTATGTTAGTGTCGTAGATTGTGGCGTTCTTTAGGAGTTTTAAAAAGTATTTTAAAAGCTTGCAAGTTTTGGGAACTTTGCAGGTTTATAAAACCCTTTTACGGTTTTTATAGCGATGACTTTAGTTCTTCGCGGGACAAGTCTTTCTGTCTGTCTGTCGTGACAGGCAAAAAAGAAACGCGGTAAAATAGGTAAAATTGTATTCAGCAAACAATCAAAATATTCACGAAAATACAAGACATCATCATACGCTGTGCTCTATTTTTATCGCTAGAACATTCGGCGAATCCATTTGGACATGCATAAAACATTAAACGCAAAAAAGATGCGACGAATACTTTTGATTAATTAATTTTACGAAGTTGCTACTACGATTTGCATAATACTAATTACCATAGATGATTAAAGAGTCCATCTCAGTTTTAGCTGGGGCAAATTGCTTTCGTGAAAATTCAACTGATTCAATAGAAGACAGTTTGTTCAAAGAATTAATTTATTATTACGTGGCAAAGCATCTCCAACCTTACGGGTGTTGCAAATGTCCATGGGCGGCGGTTGTCACTTAACACAATGTGAACCGCCATCTCGCTTGCCACATAAAAAAACAACTTACTACCAGTGACATACAGTCAAGGGCATTACTTAAATCAGAACTCTTTTATAGTGCGCTCTTCACTAAGTCACATTTCGCTTTGCGCCGAAGGAAGTTGTAGAGAAACTAATTGGAGACACTTATGAAACGGGTTCCATTAAGACCGCTCCATTCTTACATTCACTTGAAAAAAAAAAAAAAAAATTAAATGTAAAAGTATCTTCAGAAGTTTGCAGAACTTCATTTCATTAAATGCGTAATTACCGGTGTAAGAAGTCTTTACTAAGACCAACATAAGCTTTGAGTGTCTATTAACAGCAAAACATTTCACTATCAAAAATATAATCGTAATATACTCAGTAATTTGCCATGAATAAATCTTAAAAAAATGAATATATAAGTAAGTTTTATAATAAATTTAATAATAAATGCTATTGGTTATAAAAGGTTTTTTGTCAGATTTTTTTGTGGAAAGTTAGCAAACTACCCATGGATAGATGTCCAAATCTTGCAGATACAACATAAGAAGCACTGCACTTGTGTTCTTGACATTCAAAGCACTGGGACTAATAAATAAACCTAGTTACCTTATTAACCAGATGTACTTATGTGTTACACTTTATGCCGAATTATTAATACCACAAAACAGAGAGGAATATTCAGATCGCGAAATTTTTTTTGGCTTTGCTAACGTAATGGTAACCTTCTGATAAAAACTATAATAATAAATTCTGGTAAAAATATATGAGGGTAATTTTACAGCGAAATAAAAGGTGACATCAACAACTCTTGTGCCTACTTTTCCTAACAATTTGCAAATGATGATATAAAGCGAGTCATGAGCATTTTAACTAACGTGGGTGGCAAATTACTTTGAATGTTGTTTTACTTAAAGTTAACGATGCCTTTTAAACCTCACCTACGTACTTGTTGTTTTCCATAGGATGATTGCGTCATTTAATAATTATTGTATCCTAAAACCGAACCATGTCCGAAACTAGTTATGATTACCTAAGTGTTAAACGTTCGCTAAAACGCACACGCTTTCGGATAAAATTGTTTTGTATTAAACATACTGCAAGCTTTGTTGTCATCGTTAGCTTCTGCATAAAATATAAATCGATGTAAGTGAAATTATTCACTCCAAATTGTTGATGCACATTTGATATCTAGTATTAATACAGACAAAGTATTCCGCAACCTTTGATGTAAGAACATTCCAAGAGCTTCTAAACGTGTAGATGATTGCTCTCGTATCCCTGAACTGGTGACTTCTTGCGTCCAGTTCGAGATATTTTTATGTTTCGCAATGTCCTGTTGGCCAACTCATCTGCTTTCGATTTTAGTAACGAAATGTTTCTCATAATGTTAACGGAGACTTCATCGCCGATGTGAATTTAGTAATACACATGTAGGAAAGAAGCTATAAAGATTATTGTGTTTACGCGTGAGTCAACACAATGGAAACTTTAAATACATTTGGTACTTAATGTAACGAACAAACTTCTTTTAATACGCATTTTGTGGGATCGTGAGTTGCGTAACAGTTACGCGACGCTGTTAGTTGCAGAACGATATACTACACAAATTAATCAAATTGTGAAATCTGTTTGGTTATTTGTTGTTGTTGTACATTTTCCTTAATAGATTTGTGACAAAATGCATTATACGGTTTATTCACGCGTATCTAGATAAAAAATTGGATGATATTTCATTTGTCAAATTGTGAAATTTTAATGCTTATGTTTATGTTTAGCCATATCATGCCTTGCATAACCTGTGCACTTAAATCTGAAAAGATATTTGGAATGTAGGATGCTATATTTCGTGCGTTAATGAGTGTAATCGCATTTAATTTGAGAGTTTTGATGTAGCTCTTTTGTCTTTGCATTTGTAGATCAAGATGCTTTTGTGTATAGGCACATGTCTTTACTTCACGACCTGACACTGAAATAAGATAAAGATTTTAGTTTAGCATCTAACGACTCTACTTATTTAAGTTTAACTCGTATCAATCTGTATAATGAGTAATCATATTCATAATGTGACGCGAAGGTGACATGTGATGGATAGTTAGAAGTTACAGCAGTTAGTATAGATGTTGTTTAGAAAAGCTGTGGTTATTTGACGTTTTGAAATAAATTATTGAAGGTAATCACTAGATTACTTAGGACCTTAAGGACTGACAAAAATAAATTACTCTAATATAAGTAACTTGTATTTTTCCAACTATGTTTTAAAAAATATATTCCATTATTTTATTTATATTCCTAAGGTTTACACATAAGGTTAGTCTAATAAGGTAAACATTATTTCCCAATTTAAATAAAATATACCAATAATAATCTATGAAATGTTTGTTGTTAGATTGTCTGTAACGATCAAAGAATGGAAAAGTTATTGGTCGTTAAAAGTCGTATAAAAACAGGCCATGGCGGTTTCTTTGTACTGTTTTGTTATTCAAAGCCAATTCAATATTTTCTTTGTACCTGAATCGTGTCCAATTAAAGGCCTTATCAAAATAAAAAGGTGTGCTTTCATGGATGTACTCTTGAATCGAATACATGACAAATAAAAAGGTATTAATTACTTTGAGACTCATTTCACAGTACAGTCCGTTTATTTACAGTAAAGTTATGAAACTACTTTACATACAAGCGTAGAAGACGTACACACATCATATAAAATATGATATACGATATTCACTTGGGTCCGCATATTTAGATGAAGAGATTAATATCGTTTGTTATCTTCTTTCTTATCATACATTTGTTGTATGTATAATTTTAACAACAAAAAAAAAAAACGATTATTAATACCGATAACATTTGAGGATTGGCCTCGATTTCTCTGGGATGCCATCATCAGATCCGGGTTTCCTTATCATGCTACTACCGTTGGGATATCGCCTTTCCAACAAAAAAAGAATCATCAAAATCGGTTCATAAACGATGTAGTTATCCGCGAACACACAAAAAAAAATGTATACGGTCGAATTGAGAAACCTCCTCCTTTTTGAAGTCGGTAAAAAGATGTCCCATTGGTGTGCGTCCGATTTAAAGCTCATCAATTCGGAATTTTCCACAAGCCCTAGTGTGTAGGAAAACAAGACGGTACATTGCAGGTCGCATCGGACCTGTTTTAGATACGATAAACAGAGAATAAATAGCCACTTCTTGATTTGCTGAATTCTCCGTCTGTAGAAGGTCGAACAATGTAACATACGTAAATTTATTGTTTTTGTCACACTTTGTTTTAAATGGACGTCACATTTTTTTTTACTTAATGTACAAAATAATGTACAAAAACGGATTTAGTGCCATCAGGAGATATAATGTCTTAGTCAAACTTAGGGTCGTCAAGAGAAGTTACAGTATTTTAGATTTGTATCTATGTCTGCATTCTCCTCTTACCTGATCTCTTTTGTTAGCAAAGAAGAATAAATTACGTATATCACTTAATTATTTTTGAAGGAAAATCTCTCTTCATTCGTTATATCTATTTATTATTATATTGTAATAAAAATGTATATACGCGCATAACTTCCGATCGTCTGCACCAAATTGGATTTTACATTTTTTTTTGTTTGTTATTATCAGGAGATGGTTTGTATATGCAATATTATTCGAAATTCCCGGGTGAAGCTGGATCGGGCATCTAGTCTTTATATATATATATATATATATATGTATAATTTTTCTGTGCGTGTGTATGTCACTGTACTCCGTCGCTCTTAACTCGTCGGACTTAAGTCGTGTGTACAGGACATCGTCTGTCGGGTCCGCTGGAAGTTACGTAATTACTTATATCTTAAGAAAGTTCAAAGCGTCGCTACGTTGATTAGCATGGACAAAATAAACAAGTTATTAAATAATCATAATAAATGAGCTAATCTCTCAGCTACGTTTGTAAACGGATGTAGAGGTAGGCTCTATATTTTGTTTAGTCCTAAGATAACACTAGAATTTTTCCTGGTTTCGAAACGAATATAAAAGTTTTTCTTCGTTTAGGTTTTATATCGCTGATATTATTTCGTTTGACTGTCTCTTTAAAAATTAAGTTAAGTTTAATATATTGTAAATGCGTCATAAATATGACACACGTTCGTCGAATAACAGTGTAAACATAGATAATTAAAGCGTTAATTTCACGGCTTTTATAATCTGTGCCGTCATGAAGGCGTTTGCTTATCTGTTGTTTGGCAATTGCACTCATTGTTTGACTTGCCGCAGGTGGGCGTTACGTTCAGTAATAATAATGTGTTACCGCGAGCGGAATGCCGTTTCAAGGTGATCGAGACGCTTCGAACGATCCGCGGGCCAGCGAGGAAGTCGTCGCGGCGTTAAAAATTGCAGAAACGACACCGGTTCAACTTGTGCTCGATGAGCATCGTATTGACATTGCACCCACAAAGGCTTTATCAAAATCGTGTCCGTATCCGGTGATTTTACTTTTTAATTTTTGGCGCGAAACGTTTTGTTTTTTAAATATTTTATGCGCTACAAGACAGATTATAAAGTAAAAATACTTTTGAGTGTCTTTTGAGTGGGTTGTGAATTCCGAATAGGAGTCCGTATCAAAACGGAAGTTGTGTTTATATTTAAATTGTAGTTCAATTCCTAATTTCTTTTTTATACTAACCAATGCCATTGTAATTGTGCTTTATTTTCAGTACTTTACATAAATATGATTTTTTGTAACTACATTCACCGATAATTTGTAGATATAAAAAGTGCACAATAAACAGGTGTTCTACTAGATCATACGTTCATCGCTTTTAGAGCTGAAGGTCAAATTATATTCCGATTATAATAACAATTTGTAGCATTAAAACGATGTATAAAGAATATAAATTGATAGACATGTTATTGTGGCTATGTATCAAGTATGTTGACTCGACTTTAAGATTGTGGCTATGAAATGTAGAGATGGGACAATCTCTGCGTATTAAAAGGCGATAAAAACCCTTGAAAAGGCGATAAATTCGTAGCTAGCAGTACCAATTAACATGTGAGTATTAGGGAGTTGTGATGAATTAATAGCTATCATTGTAACTAGCCATTAAAATTAATTGAACAGTTAATAATAATACACTTTTGCTGCGCTATATCAGTGATAAGGTGGTGTGGTGTGTTTTAACCTAGTGGCGAGTGCCAAAGAGTTTTAGGTTTTACTAATCTCTAATGAATTCCCTCCTTTTAATCTTATCCGAAAAGTTTAGGAATCGCACTTGTGTACATTGCTTTAACTTAGCTAGTACTCAAAGTTTAATGATTGTTGTGATATGGTTATATATATAAATCAATTACTACTCAAAGCGAATTTTTTTAATAAATTTCCTCACTCTGCTTTTAAAATGAAGTAATACTGACAATAAAATGTACATGCACATACCAATTTGCAATATAAATTAAGATTTTATTAAATATTTGGAAATAAATCGAGTGTTAAATTACTTCACTATGGTAGAAATAGATTATATATGCATATTTATGTCATCTTTTCTTCTTCAACGCGTATATTATGGTAAATTTATTGATAATCGTTTAAATGGCTCCAAGAAACGCTATACGGTTATTAGCAATTGCGCAAATACGGCTCCATGTGGGTTGCGCTCTTGGCCATGGAACATGATAGATTTTTAAAAATGCGTAAAAGTCGACTGTCACTGCTTTATTTCCAAAGCGCGGGATCCGAGGAAAAACTTATTCGGTATAGATGTTCGTGTGTCAAAACATATTACGTAATTCTCGATGTTATACGGATAATCTGACACTTTTACGAAAATTGTCATACGTTTCACTGCGAATGATTTTGAAGGTTATTTCAACAATTTATATATGAATAAAGATTGTATTAGCATTAGATTCTGCGATTATTCGATCGCTATATGAAAGTCAGTATCAGTCACAGAATAAAGATAGTAAAATCAAAATTATAGCTCAGTTAGCGCTTGCCTTTAGTTAATGGTTCAAATCCAATGCTTGCGTATCGTTACACGTTGTTTTTGAATTTATTGAAATCATACTTCCCCTGGCGCGTTTGGAAAAAATTACGACAATAAAATTTTTACGATGCGCGCGCACATAGACAGCCAAAAAGAGACAATGTTACCATGGCAACTTCCAACCAACCAGGCCAACTTCACGATGTTACCATGGCAACCGATAACAACTTTTTGAATTTACTTCTTTTTTGTTTAGATTTCGATAAGGAAGGGTTGTGGTAATTCGTCGCAATATTTTTAAATTCCGTCGCTCATATGTCTTATTGAACAACCAATGGACTCGAAACACGTTGTTGTACCTACGCGTATGAATAATGCATTGAGAATCTTCTCGATAAACCTTACGGGATTACCTCATTTTACCCGCGCGGAATGGAGATACCGCTAAACTGTGTTAAAACTACGTAACGCCGGTGTCACGTGTCACCACAGCGTACGCGATCAGCCTTGGCTCCGTTTGGCTCGAATCGTGATGGGCTTATGACCATATCATTAGCCAAAAGTCAGCCCACGTACATTAAAGAAAACAAATAAAGGCGATCCTAAGTATATTATAACTAACATAATTGTAATATATCGTTAATGATTGCAAGTATGTAAAATAATGGATAGTTTTTATTGTATAATCGACATGAAGAACTGAAGATATAACCTGTAGTCTCATATCCAACAATAATAGTCCCGGACAATGATCTAACACGGCTCAGAAATCGAGAAAGGAATACTAAAAGCGTAAATACGTTGAGAAATAATGAAACAAACAAACGGTTCGTGACTTGTGACATCAATAGAAGTAGTGGAAATCGCATGCACCAGTAATGAACTTGATTGCTGTGCATCCACAACGTCTAGATTGCAAACGCGTTTAGTTTACGCACTACATGCTCAAATCGGCCTCGTACGAGTGTACCAATGGGAAGTTTATATGAATAGAAAGACTAACAGACCCGTTACGCTTCAGGTTTGTGAGCTTTGTAAAACGTATACAGACTAAGGTGTCTTTATGTAACTGATGGATACAAATACTTAAATAACACTCAAATTGTTTTCGCGGAACCCCGAAATGTAACTTAAAATTATTACTGTACCATTGCACCCGTGTCCCCTTAAGCTATTTAATATCTATTTAAATCTGTTCAGCAGTTAAGCTGGTGCAAGATAGGTGTTGAGCCTATTTTTTGCATCGTAAAAAAATAATGCGAGACAGTGCTTCAGTATACACTAAGTACACGAAAAAGAATTCGTTTCAACACGCCAGATATTCGAATGCGTAATTTCTTATAGCAAGTCTGGACCCCTAAGTTATTACTGCAACTTTGTCAAACCACTTCAGTGCACGTGGCGTTTGTAATATAAATATATAATAATGTCTCATAAGGTCTCGTTTTACATTGAATTATGTTATGAAGTATGCATGAGTCACTTATCCGATTGAATTTTAATGAAAAATGTTGTAGGTAATCGAGAAGGATTCAGAAGTAACAAACTTGTGCGACCAATTATTATACTAATCGTTTTATGTCAACTAATATTTATGCAGTCAAAGATATTACAGGATGAATACGCCAGTGATTAATACTGTATTCACCCAACGTTTTGGTGATTTTGCCTAAAACAAAACTATACCTGTTATATAATGTCTACAACTAAGTAGCTAAATAGTGTGACATCAAAAACAAGAGATCACTCGAGGTTAGGAATATTGTATATGATTATACACTTATAAATGATAGATATAAACTTTCGTTGTTTACTGTCCTTTCATTATGTGTACATTATTTTTACATGATTACCGCGTATATAAGTTTTCTGTACTACGTACTCAAACTCAATTTCTGCTGAATGAAAAATAATATGTCTCCTTGATACAGCCTTAATATTTTAAAATTGTCAGCAAATTGTACTTGAGGAAACTTTTGTATATGTTATTTATGATTTAATTTTAATTTGTATTGCTTTTTGTTTTAAATAAAATGTTCTCAGTTTTTCTTTCAGTTTCCTATGTCGAATATAAATAACTCTCTCTCTTTCTCGATCTCTCTCCCCCCTGTGCAGTGATTCCCATCCAATGGTTGAGTCTGCCTTCCTGGCCTGGCGCTATCACTTCCCTCTTTATTAGTCTATATCAATATTAGTTTATCTGATATGCGTTATTAGAAGAAGATATCTATGGTTTGGAAACATTATTGAACTAGTGTATTGTAAATGTTTACATTTCTATGATAATTTAGTTATAATCAATGGTACGGTGCAAGATAGAGCAGCTGTGAAACGGCATTGACAAGTTTTATTGTGACGTACAAAAACAGTTCCGGATCTAAGTGTTGAATAGCCACAGAATAAAGTATTGAAGAATGAATTGTTTTGCAACGATTGGTGAAAATTTTACAGATGTTTTTGTTAGGTAAATTAAACTTAACGCCATAGAATTTTTTCATGTCACGTACGGTAAAATTTGTATGTATTTTACGATAACTTAAATTTTATATAGTGCTAATCTCTGCACTTATGATTCAACATTAAAATTTGTAGAAAAAGTACGAAAAGTTTGTCGCCGCTGTGGGAATCGAACCCACGTCTCAAGTAGTACAAACTAAACCAAAATACGTTACACTATGTGATTTGAGTAAAGTTTTTTGTTGTTATATTTCATTATTGCTTTCAAGAAAAATCAGTCATGCCTAGTGGTTGAGATAAAGATGAGGGCGATGACAGGCTCTTTTTTCGACAGTAATTAGGCTTGCGGTCTGCGGTCTCGGCTTCGAAATCGACGCCGATTTTGTTTTCGCATGTCTTACGTGCATAAATTATTGTTTGACACTTGTGTTCAATAGACTTACGGCCGTTTTTAATATTCTATCTACAGATAGATTTACTTTTTATTTTTTAATGGAGATAGAATTCTGACGTAAGTCTTATGGAGTTTACGTCAAATACGTAATCGTCTGTAGCGATTACTGACCATCTTCCTACTCAATAGAGTTAAAACGATAGTTTAACGAATTTTTTCTCAGGTGTGTAACTTCTGTTTCTACTTCTATTCCTACGCTAACATTTGACGCCATATCTCCGTCTCATTGTGTGTTGATTTACTGCTCTTAACTGTCGTGTTACGTGTACTATTTGCTTTGATCTTGAAGCAATTTGCATAATCCACGTGCCTGTCCATTGCGACACCGGTCGGAACCTCGTTCCATATTGGCGGATTTTCTAACTGGCTTTCTATTTAAACTATAACGACTTCCTTGTCATCAAAAGACATGGGATTAAAAAACGCTCCTTACTATGTTTACAATAACGTAACGTAGTGGTCTCAATTGTGCGCTTACTGCTAGCAAAGGAATACAAATTATATATGTATATGTACATGTCAATATATGTCGATCTTATTTCAAGCTGGTTTCGCATGTCCCTAAAGGGAAAAAATATTATATAACAATAAGTAAGCAAACTCATTCAAGCAAACTGTAACCATATCTAAAATCTCGGATATACTGCTTTCAACAAAACGGGACTTTAGGTGTAGGAGATCTAGATTTTCAATTCTCACCTTGAGTTATTTAAAACTATTCCGTATTAAACATATTATAAATCCTAACTTTATATACAATTCCATTTGTTCCCTCTACAAAACGCATCATCTTTTAATGAAATCAATGAAAGTAGACAATTTTAGCTTTTTTTGTAATTTGAGATCGTGAAGAAAAATTTAAAGGCTAGTATAATTTCATAATTAATTCTATCGTTAGACTAGTTATTTCTCCGTGTCTATCTGTGTAATGCTCCCACCTGTCATGTTAGAAATTCAATCAATCTGTTACGGAGTGGTATTGCGTAAGATAAATCAACCGGCCAGAGGCTGTATAAACAGAAGGCGTCGGCGAAAGCTGTTTTCTCCGCGTCAAGTGTGAGACAGTCGGTATTTCTTTTCCATGAGACCGCACCTTCTATTCTAGTTATCCGTATAGCTTTTTAGTTGTTTTAGCGCTTTTCACGTCTATCGATTAAGTTAAAAAGTAAACAGCCGTTAGATGAGAGTTGCTTGTTTTTATCGATTGGTTAAAAAATCTAAAAATTATGCTGGAACCTTTAAAATTAAGTGACATTTTCGTTGTTCTTGACTAAGTTTTAGAATAGTAGACTAATTCGCCGACTTTTGTTATAATGTTAATACGGATTATCATAGCATTGTTCTTGTTAGTAAAGTTAGTAAATTATATTAAACAAATAATAAATGTATTGAATAATTTAAATGAATTAGTAATGGTCATAAATTTAACAAACACTTAGTGAGATGATTTCCACCAATAAATCAGTGAGTGAAAGTGACAAACATCAAGCTTTACCGAACTGAGAAAAGGCAAAAAAAAAAAAAAAGAATTATAACAGTGGTTTTTATCAGCATATGGCAACATTAATCCTTAGATAAACTATGCGAAGTTGCATAACGTACAAAGCCCGCGGTCGCTTGTATAAAGAAACGTATATAGTGTAATGTTTTTCTGGATTCCTAGTAATAGGAAGTGCTGTGAGCGATTGAAAGAACGTGGAAATTGCTGGAACTGCTTGAAGTAGATAACTTCCTACTGCCTTGCCTCTAGTTTCATTTATCTTGGCCATACTTCACTCGACCACTAATTTGAAGTCTATAGAAGTTTGTTTATCGTGTGATATTTTTAGATTTAACGCTACTACATACAGGGCATACTAATTTATTTAAAACTTAAAACTCCTAAGGGATACTTTGATACTAATGAGTCTTTATGAAAATTTTTGTAGAAATATATTCGTCCACCCGTCACAAACATAGGAAATAATATAGTGACCATTAAAATTCGATTCGATTTCATAGCTAGTAATTTTACATTTATTACGTCGTTTAATATTATTTTATATAAAATACTACTACAAGTGCTTAAAGAGCTCGAAGAACTAGCAAAAAAATAATATCAAAGAAAGCTAGAAATTTACTTTTTCGTATATTTTGTAAGTTTTTAATTTTTATTTCCTTCTATTTCAGATATCGAGAGTTCGACGCAGACTTGGAAGAAATGAAAATTACTGAAGAACATTTTCAAACCACAACGCACTCAAGTTATGTATTGTAAAATAAACTAAATCAATTTGGGTGTTTCTTTTTATCCTGAATCCTAACCTTCCTCTTATATAAATGTCTACAATATGTATTATTCTTATTTTTTTAAATAAATTGCTATAAACTTTTGGAAAACCGATATAAAAAAACATTTTTTCAATCACTAAAATGACAGTTAACGTTGGGTACA
The DNA here is from genome assembly GCA_933534255.1 of Iphiclides podalirius. Taxonomy (NCBI): domain Eukaryota; kingdom Metazoa; phylum Arthropoda; class Insecta; order Lepidoptera; family Papilionidae; genus Iphiclides; species Iphiclides podalirius. The sequence goes on along the minus strand of OW152830.1, from coordinate 12,379,312 downwards.
TTGTGATTTTGCTAAGCTACAAATTGGTTTATTAAAAAATTGTAATAAAAAATACCTAAAAGAATAATTTGCCCATGGAATAAAATAAAAAGTTTTTGATCAACAAACAATCAAAAACTTTTCAATTGAGTTTTCCAAAGAGAGTTTTTCTTGTTCTAATATGCGTAGCGATGTGATATAAATGTGATCGAAGAATGTCGTTAGTGCTCTTTAAATGTCTACAAACACGGGGAATGTGATTCCCCATGATTATATAAAATAACTTGTGATAGATTAAAAATAAATTGCCGTAAACATTTTTAACGTATTTCCGATTGGAAATAGATACCAAATCATTTACACAAACTTATTTCGACCGCCATTACTGAGCAGAAACGGAAATGGCGCGAGAACGTTTGCGCGGCAAACCCCCATGCTCCGTTGCGCTGCCCAAAACCGGCCCACCAAGTGGGTCGGCTGCGAAACGGAGATGAGACCCGCATGCCTATGCATCGCTTTGATCAAATAAGGTTGTGTTGCCCAATGGCGAAGTTATAAGGAAACCATTACCGAAATTGGTCTTGATGGTTTGCAATAAAATTCGACTGAGCATTTAAGGCGGAATCGATAAAATTTACGTGGATAAAATTGTTTTTTTAAAAACGAACTAAGTGAAAGGTTCGTTTTAAATTAATAATCAGTAAATACTACACAGAAAGCCGGTCTAAGGAAAAACTTTACGTCATAAGATTTGACCATCCAAGAGCGTTGAAGATGAATCTTAAAATACCTTTACACATTGACGTAACTTATGCGTCATTAAAAGGGGTGATAGCTAACTAGATAAAATATTTATTAAAGAAAATGTAGGTTATTAAAAAATATAAAAATTTCATTAAAAATGTTAACAACATAAGTTAAAAGTTGTATGGAGTCCTCACTTTTTCATAAAGTTGATGATGGGGTCGTACCTCCGCAGAGTTATACTTTATCGTTTATTAGAAAAAAATTGGGCTATTTGTCATACGGATCACTAGCAGAACGATTTTGTACCTCATACGGTACTCATTTACACACAGCGACTGAAAAAGTATCTTATTATTATCGACCCAACAGGTGAACTATGTTGGTATTGCATAGGTTTTTTACACCGGCCTGAGGCCTTCTTACCGCCCGCTTCAGCCCTCCTTAAAATCCCTAGAGCCCCCAAATACATACGTGAGTCACACAAATCGTGCCCCATGTAGGAATCGAACCCATGAACCCGTCGCCGAAACCAATAGCTAGCAACTGCGCCAACGAGTTATCACATATTAGTTAAAAAAATTCTAAATACGTTTACTAGCGCAAATTTTTTAATTTCCACCAAAATGTTGCCAGTTGCCATAGCGTAAGGGAAAAAATTCGATCGACCCCATTTACGGAAGAGAGCGAGGAAGGTTTGAAGCGTTTAAATGCTCTGCATTTACGAATGCACGAGCGTTGGCAGTTATGTAACACATTGCACCAACTTCCTTATTAAACACTAGTTTGTCTACTGACTGGGAAGATTCGATGTGAACGCCGACCTCGCGTTAATTTTTACACTCTTGTACGCCTTTATATACCTTATTTATTAAGATAATATTTGAGTCCATATAAGTCCCACTGATATGCATAGGCCTCCTCTGTACAGAGGGTATTAGGGCGTAGCAACCACGCGACGCCGCGGACAGACTATACCTACATCCTCGAAATTTTTTTTTTGTTATTATTTCGAAAATGAGCAATTTTCCTCCCGATGTTTTACTGCACTGCTGCGCACGTAATAGGTCAACACTTAAAATTTCAACTAGCAATTTCATTGTTGCCGGCACCATTATTTGAACTTAGGTTGATCAGTTACTAGACTCTATAGAGTAAGTAACTCGTTCATGGGACGGTGTATACACGGTGTGTTCTACAACAAAATGCCAGCTAATGCGCAAAGGCTGTCTAATAACAGGTTTAAGAAATTTATTACAAAAAAACTTTTTAAGTGTTATTATAATATAAATGAATACATTAATGATAATAACCCCTGGGAATGAGATGATGTGTAACAATTTGAGGATAAAAAATGAGAAAAAAGAGGATACCTACGGAATTTCTTTCGCCTGTCTTGTCTTACTTCGGTGAATAAATAATTTGATTTGATCAATATACTCTGAATTAATATCGACTGCCCTGAGCCTGACAAGAACGTGTGAAGACATAACTCATTAATTAATACAGAAATCATACCATTGCTTACACTCTAATTTCTTTAATGATCTAAGTTTGGTGTTTCAGTATACATGTGCCTACCTATGTGAATAATAAATTCTTGATATTATAGCACCCAGAGAGTTCTTAGTTAACATTGTATTTTGTAGAACAATACTTGTAACTTTAATAACTCACTTTCATATTACTTATCGAACGATGGATTGAACAGATCTATTTACTTAATACATTGACCTTACTACTGGCAACTCTGAAATCAAAGGACAAAAGTACGCAACGTAGGTACTAAAGTTTTAATTTATGATTATAAGGTAAGATATGGTCTGGCATGCTACAAGAAATGCTAATAGTTCAGCTATTAGGCAATCAAAGAAGCAAATTGCCTGACTCACTATGAATCAGTTTTAAAAATTTAAAAGAGTATAGCAAAAGTCTACTCCAGCAGTGTGATGAAGAAGGCTGTGATGATGTTCAGCCAAAAGCTATCATAATCCAGTCTAAGGTTTTTCTAGCAATAATACGAGTATTTCGCCTATACTATAGTGACTTATGCAAGTGTTATTGCTGACATGATGAATTCTGTCTGGCAAATAATAAATGATCTTCAAAACAACAATAGTGATATTATTTATGGTACAAAATGAAGGAAAAGTGTGCTTTGTAAAATAACAAAATCTAATTATGAAAAAAGTAACATAGGCAAAGAGATACTGGATTTGATCCTGAAACATTTAGCTTTAAAGTTGCTGAGCCAAATTATGAAGGCTATTACGCGACCTGCAAACTATTCATGGTCCGGGAAAGGCTGTTAAACAGCGCATCGTTAACAAAAAAAGCACTATTTATAATTACAGATATGCACAATAAAGCAGACTAATGCCCCGTAAGTACTTACGTACTTGTAATGTTGGATGGCCAAAATGTAAATTAAATAAATTAAGTTTCTAGACATTATATAACACAGTTTAAATGTAATTTTGTTAGTGGAAAGTGCATTGTTAAACATAAAATATCATACATTCGCAGTAATACTGTAATAGGTACAAACACATCGGATGTTACGCAAAGAAATATAAAAACTGTTCTTCGTTTCGAATAAATTTTTTCTCAGCGAAGAGATTGTTTGTGAGATTGTAAGACTTACTGGTGATTTAAGTTGCTTCTGAACTCAAATTTTTATTAATTGTTGATAATATATTATTTAAAAATTATTAAAAGAGATAAAAAATTAAAGTATTTTTTAATAACATCTTTATAAATGTGCAATAGGAGGGTTTTAAATACGCGAATTACACATGCACATATTTACGGATCCCATAAAATCCATAAATTATTTGTGGACATATATCTACTTATTGCACGGGACTCGTAACTTCGAGTGGGTGTGTCAACCATGGTGGCCATAGGTAAACAACTTAGTCATCGTTATTTTAGATAAATACCATACTCTCTTGCACAATTATTGGCAATATATAACTTTTTTAAAAAGCGCAGAATTTACGTTGAGAGCTAAGATTTTTTAATAAAGGTGCGACGCAAAAGTAAAGTACCACCACGTGACCTCACTGCATTGGCGGTCTTCACATATCTTTGAAAGATTTTTGTTTATTATTTCGATAATATGCAGGTATACGAGTTTTCCTTTACTACTGAGAACGTGATAAGTCAGCACTAAAACATTTTCATTGGTGCCGGCAACAGAATCCATGTTGCTCGAGTATCATTGAATTAAGAGCGAGCGCCCGGACAATGAGCTATCACAGCGCGACAAAAAATATCGTGAACATGATTTGGCTGCTAGGCCATGGTACGGTAAACACCTACATACCTAACAGAGTCTATTTAATTATAATGTTGATGTCGATGCGACATTTCAATGGCACAAAAATTACTTAGTCACATGCTTGTCATAAATAAAAGTTACCGTGTCAAAGCCGCACAACGACTAATCTAGAACTCATGTCTAAGTGGCGATATTGGTTACATTATAATTTAACTATCAGCTAGTTGCCCGGCAAACGTTGTTTTGCTATAAAAATTATTTGTAGGATAGAAAAAAATGTTTGCGGGTTGAATACCCTTAACATTTAGGGCGATGAAAAATAGATGTTGTCCGATTCTCCACCCTGGCCGATATGCACACAAAATTTCACGAAAAGCGGTCGAGCCGTTTCGGAGGAATTCAATTACAAACACCGTGACACGAGAATTTTATATATTAGATATAAACATATGTAACGATTTATTTATAATTTGATTACATTTAAAGAATGTTGTTCGAAGCCGATTAAAAATTTTTCGTCATATACTATATTATGCCTTAGAAGATACTGAATATTTGTGAAGAAATACAAACACGTCTGGCAGTCTTTATCAACTGTCGCCGATTGTACAGCATGACTATAGTACAAATACAAATATACTACCTATATATTCACGTTTTACATAAATTACAAATGAAGTTTTGTGTATACTAGAGATCATTTTCAGGTTTGGTTCTAAAAAATCATGACGCATATGTGCGATATAGAACATGATTCTGAAATGTCTCTTAACTTTGAAATACACCGCATAGTTAAAAATGCATTAATTAACATTAGAATATCAACAAGAGTTATAAGGATTGGAAACCGTTGTATTGGTCACTATGGAATCAGGTTAGAGTGTAACTACAGTATTAAGATATTAAATAAAAATCTAATTTGTAAATACTTGTATTATGTTATCGTTTAAACGAGCAATTCTTGTATATATATACAAGAATTGCTCGTTTAATAGTAGCGTTACCTAATACAGATCTGGTATATCTTTCAACTCATAGCGACCTCGCGATCTCGTGTTTTAGTTTGTAAATTTGGTGATGCGAGTTCGACTGGACTCGGGTCGGTAAAGAGAAGGGGAATTAGCATGATCTAGGCGGTAAATCAACGACGCAGCTGGCCGTATTCGGCGGACGTACTTGTGGGTCATTGCTGCGTCTAACTATCCGATTAAACGCCGTTGCATACGGTTAATGATCTAATAACGCGTTTTGTAAGCATGTGAAGCACGTAACACTCCAAATTAGTGCTTTGTGAAATGCATATGTACTTATTTCGCACCAGTTAATTTCCGATTGTCCATTATGTGTACATTTGATACTGTTATAAGCAATTAAGCGCATTGACTAGAGCGTAACTCTTAACAGGTGACGAAAAGTATGCTTTACCTATTGTTATTTCTTATTTACACATTATATAAAAATAATTTTAACAATAAAAACAACAGAAAGGACATCTCAATATCAATTATGAATGTCAAAAAATGGCTGTAAAACAATTCGTATTACGGTTTCGGAAAACAATGAATTAAATTGAAACTTTCAACAATTAAATTCAATATACACGTTCTTATCACGATAATTGAATACAATCTCCTGTCAAGCAGTTCACAATGGTTGTATACGTAGTTGGGAAAACTAACTAATTGATGTTGGGCTACAGTGTTAATTGTATGTGGTAGTCCAAAAGAAAAGGAACAATGGATATTGGATATTGAAAGGTTGGAATAAAAACTGCGAGAGGGAACTATAATTTCAAATGAACGTGAGATTTTTTTTAAAAAAGAGAAAGAGATCAGTTCCATTAAACCAAGGTATTTTTTATCATAAAATGCGAAATGATTTGCATTACTAACGAAATTTTTAATACGATCAACTTCTTTAATAATTAAATAAATAGGTATGTTACTTACCTTTTATTCCATCACACACGTTTTTATAATTTTGTCGAAAAAACACACGTCGTGTCATTCTTTGAGTTTGGTCTTTTGCTTATTAAAAACGAATATCACGCGTAAATATGCTAAGGTACAAACCAATAATTTGAGAATATATTTTGTGATATAGTATTATTGGTCTAGAAGTAGAAATAACAAAAATATGTTCACTACCAATTTATTGCATACCTTTATTTCCTGTTCGTTACAATACATTTTTAATCATGATATAACATTATGCCCATTTTTTCTTTTCGTATATTTACATTATTCCATTATTGGTAACGATAATTATTGTTGTTGTTAGTATCAATTATAAAATACTTTAAATAATTATTCTAATTTTATATAACCTATGACAATTTGTATACGAAAGTTTTCGTTCTCCCAAAATAAACTAATAAGAAATATACATTTTTGGTACGAACAAACTTTCATTTGGACCTTTAAACCTATGTTAAAGCTATAAAAGTTTCATAAAATATGACTATGAAGGAGTTGTAGAGTCTAGATATGTACAAGTAAACCTTTGCGTTACAAAAGATCTTAGTTTTGTATTTGACTACGAAAATACCATCGGATTCGGAAAGTGTATTTGAAAATTCAAGTTGTAAGCGGACGTAGAAGAGGTCAGAACGGCCAGAGAAAAGGATTCAGTCGCATGCGTTTACATGGAATGTTCTGACATTAAACTGCAGTGTTCGGCGTTGTCGTTGTGGTTCGTCGCGGCACAAAAGCTGGCCGGAAGGGTGGCCTCTTTGGCTTTGTGAAGGTTTTCCTTTCGGCTGTAGATGTAGGGCTCTCGGTTGTGAACGTTTTCGGTGCGAATTTGCCGACGGTCGGTTTGTTTCGTACGTCGACGGGAACGTTTTGCGCCCGGTTCGCCGAGAACCTGGACTTGCTCGGTGTAAAGGTAGACGTTTTGTTTGCTCTTTGTATGGAATTTGATTTGACCGTGTTGTTAATTTTTTTACCAACCCTCGTGTTAGCGGACGCTAGAGTTACATTTGAGGCTTTAATGGCGGGTCTCCTGGTAAATGGAAATTTGGCTCTTTTATTTTCCACGGGGGACGTTTTGCCTGTGTTTGTACCTGTTTCTGTTGTGGAAGGTATTGCTGTTGTGGTTGATGTTGCTGTAGTGTGATTGGTTACGGAATTATTTCCTTTCGTCATTAATAGTTCCAAAATAGGACTTGTCGTGATTTCTTCTGATGCTTTGTTTGAAGAAGTAGTTGAATTAACATTTTCATTTGCTTCGGATGCCAGTTTTGTGATCACTGGAATTTTATTTTCCTGTTGGGCGGGAGATTGGTTCACACCATGTGTTGTATTTTTGTTCTCCTTTGGACTGTTAAGAGGGGGTAAAGTTTCAATATTTTCCTTTTTTGGTATCGGTATAGGCGAGGGGTATACGAAAAATGTAGGAATTTCCTTTTCCTCGCTAGCTTTTCTATCTGTAATCGGTGATTCCGTTTTGAATAAAGCTTCTAAGGACAGAGTAGATGGATCATTTCGAATAATACGCGGAGTAACGACTTCAAAACTCTTTGCTTGCTTCATTTGCTCATTTTCATATGCAGCCGGTACAAATTTCCACGTTGGACTTTGTTTATTCTCTTCGCTTCTTTCGGTGTTTTTGTCTTCATTAATATAACTCAAGAAATCGTCTTCAGATACGTGTTCCACTTCACGCTTAAGCATGCTATCTTTACGGTGATTTGTGACTTTATTAATATGCCTATACGCTTCATTCATACTTTCTGATGCCAGCAGATTTTCTTTAGGATAGTCATCATAGCTCAAAAGTGCCCTAGCATTTCTAGCTTCATCGATTCGGATCGGATTATTTGGAGGATTATCCACAGGGTAAATACGTCCAAGTTTAGTTAAATAGATAGGGATTTCATCCTCTACAATTTTAATAACACTAAATCGACTTACTTCACCAATCTTGTCAACAGTTGGTTTTTTTTCGATGACAATAGGCCCTTCTTCGATTAGTGTTGTTTCGTTATTTTTGTTCAAATGATGTTTATCTACTTTCGAAGATACTTCTACAACTCTACTAACTGAAAATAATTTATTATATTGAGTTTTATAAATAGGCATTACTGTTGGTGCTATCGTCGTGGTTTCAGGTGAAGCTTCAGTGGTTATAGAAGAGATTTTTACTGGAGTTGAGGTCGTGACAAAAGAAACTGCGGTACTAGGAGAAATACTTTGAATTCTTGTGCTGGAAATTATATCATTTGTATTAGCTTGGGTGACTGCTTTTTCAATGTGCTCTAAATATTCGTCAGTGCTAATATCATCTTCTGTTCTGTGTACGGTTACTGTCTCAATTTCTGGTTCATTGGTTACATTAGTAACTGCGGTTGTTAGCTTATCGATGCTTTTCTCGGGTTCTGTTTGTGTAGTAATTTGTTCGGTAACGGAAAGATAATCATTTTTATCTGTAGTAGTAACGTCTTCATCATCTGTATTTATAATTGGAATGGTAAAGGTTGTTTTATCACTTGCATCGTTCGATGTCACTGTCTTTGTCGAGATATTATTAGTATTAGGTACATTTTGTATGATTTTTGGAACATTGTAACCTATTGGAACATTTTGTACACGTTTCTTTGTGTCATTAATTGGTTTATTTGATGCAAATCTGTTAGAGACTACAGTTTTATTTTGTGTACTACTAAATTGACGTCTTGGTAACTCTGTTGTAGTAGTTGATGTTCTAAACGTATTTGAGTTTACGATTCTAGGTTTAAAAAGTGGCCTACGGGATGTCGTAAACCTACTTGTAGTTGTAGTCGTAGTTGTTTCTGGTTGCTCTTCATCATATATTTCTTCTTCTGAAACTTCTTCATCTTCTTCGTTACCTTCATCTTCATATTCCTCTTCAGAATCAGGTTTTCGGGTAAACAACTGACTGGGTGGAACAAAAACGAAAGGGTTTTCAGGTTCTTCTTCAAGAACTTCTTCGTCCAATAATTCTTCATCAGAATACTCATCTTCTTCTATCGTCTTAGTTGTTTTGGCTGTAGTGAAAGGTCTTCTGGTAAATGTTCGTGAAAATAGTGGTCGTTTTGTTACAGAGTTTCTAAATGGTTCTCTGTCTACAGTTGCGGGGCTTGTGTAAGCACCTGGATTATACTTTCGGCTAAAAACTCTACTACTAGATGGTGATGATGATTCCGTTGTTGAGGTGAATAATCGTTTCGGTGGCCTATATGGCAACCTTGTTCGCACTGAGGACGTCGTTGATAATGTAGTACTTTTGGATGTAGTTTCAATGGTGTTTTCACTGGTGCTATTGTCCTGTGCCAATGAAGGTTCCGCTGAAACTTGAGTATTTGACAAGTTGACAGTTGTATTGTTAAATTCTATACCTTCCGTTGTATTATCTGGTTCTGTAGTTAAGCTTAAAGTTTCATTATCTGCTCCATCTTCTGTTTTATTTTCAGACTTTTTTATAATAACGATTTCAGTATCATTATCTATTTTTTCAGCCTCATTTAAAGTCGAATCTATTTGCTTTTCTTCCAGATTGGTATCAGTGATGATAGATAAATCCGTTTCAACATGGGTTGTTTCAGTTTTATTCGTCAAGTCGCTTACTTGAATAACATCGTTAAATGGCATTGTAAGGTTTGATACGTTTGTCTCCTCTTTTAAATTAATTTCGGCTGAATTCTCATCTTTAAAATCTAATATTGGTATTTTCTCATTCTCAGAATCAGTTTCGGTTTTATCTTTAGTCAGTGTGTCTTCAGTGTCAAATTCAGGCGGTGATTCCTTATTATTTTCCTCCTGCAGAAAATGATTTATATCTGGTTCCTCTTTTAAATTTATTTCGTCTTCGGTATCTTCTTCATCAGATTCGTCAATAGGAATTTCGGATTTTATATCGTAATCCTTAACTTTCGGTTGCTCTTTAATAGATTCAAATGTTGGTACGATTTGTACATCTTCAGCATCAAGGCTATTGACAGTAGTAGGTGGGGTCGTTGTGATAGATTTTGTCTTTTCTCCGTAGTTAGATGCAATGCCCGTTACTTCGCTAATGGCTTCGGTAATTATAGATTTAGACGTAGTTGTTGTTTCATCATCTGTCCCTTTTATTTTTTTCCTTATTATTTTGCGTATTCTGGGAACTGTAGACGTAGTAACATCAGTAAAAAGAGGAGAGTCTGTAGTCTCAGCAGGGACAGTCGATGTAGTTGGTCTTCGTCTTATCACTTTAAATCTCCTGGCACCAGTATCACTCGTAACAGTCTCACCAATTCCGTAAACTTCGGTAGTCGAATAAACATTGGTTGTGATTTTTTCTTTGTCTTTTTTATTTGTTGGTTCTTCACTCATATGGCTTCTATCATCTGCGTGTTCCTTTTCTTCAATGGCACTCTCAGAAAGATATATATCATCGCGTTTATTATCTAAATCTTCGTCATCAATTTCCGTAGTAAATGTCTGTTCAGTTGTTGAAGTAGTGGTTGAAGTTCTTGACGCAAACGGTAATCTTCGAGCCTGAATAACTGGGACGTTATTATTAGATCCGGAAGATGGTAGTCTGGGTCTGCTAAACGGTGCTCTAGATGGTATTCTTGGCGTAATGACTTGCCCTTCTGATCTATCTTTATTGATAATTGGTCTTATCGACGATCTGGCGAATGGACGAGGTGTAAATCTCGCAAATGTCGGTCGCCTTGGGGTGAATGTTGGCTCAGTTGTTGTAGTTTGTCCAATAGCTTCAGTTGGTGCAAATGTCAAATACCGTCCACGTCCTCTAGATATAGTAGTAGGGCGTTTATCTTCTATAGTAGTTGCAGACCCTTCGCTGTCTTCCAAACTATCGTTTTGAGTTGAAGAAGTTTCTTCATCGAGATCATCACTGGTTTCCCTTCTGACAAATACAGGAGCACCGGCTTCAACTGTAGTTAAAGTAAATTCATCGTTTGTGTTAAATTTAGGCCTAAATTGACCCCTAGATATTGGTGATGCTGCAGCTGGCAAAGAATCTTCTATTGGAGATTGAAACCTGATCCTGAATCTTCGATTTGGTGTGGTTTCTCTGTCCAGTTTTACCCCTTCAACTTCGCGGCTATCTGGGGTCGTTGACCTAATTTTTCTAGAAACAATTGTTTCTTCCGATTCCGATGGTATTTCGTTTGGTGTGGATAAAGGCCGACGGCGGCGTACAAAGTTAGAATTCCTGTAACTCACCTGTGTTGTTGAGATTGGGGTTGATGTTGTTGCGCTTGTAGTAGTGGTCGATCCGCGACGTCTCAGCCCGTTACGACGAGATGTAGTGCTTGAAGAAGAATCGGCGGTAGTTGTTGGGGACGGTAATGGCGTAGTTGTGGTAGGAATTGAAGCAGTAGTAGTAGGTAATTCAATTGCTTCAGTTGTTGTTGATATAGATGATACAGGCTCGGGGATTTCTGCAGCCGTCGGTGAATTCAACAGCGATGATATTTGGACCGAGAGGACAGTAGTTGGTTCAGGACTGCTTGGTTCTTCAATTGGAGGGAGAGTGGTTGAACGAGTCCTTATTATAGAAGTGTATTGCGGTTGCAAAGATGGCGATGTTATTTCTCTTTCTAATGCCGATTCTTGAGATTCGACTTCAGTTTCTGAATTTCGATACCTATAAAGAATAAACAATTACTAAGAAATTTTGTAGTAATCATTTTGTAACAGACTAATATTAAGTTCTATAATGCGTAATATAAATTATTTATAAATATTGTTACATGAACAAAAATTTAAGAGTCAGTAACTCGATTTCAATTGTTACTGGAGACGCTCAGTCATCATCATCATCCTCCTGCCCTTATCCAACCTAGGTGGGATCGGATCAACATGTGAATCATGTTGTAAGCGGTTTTGGCTAAGATTTTATGGTCGGCCGCTTGCCTGACGTCAAATCCTTGGGAAATAAACACCCAGATCCGGAACAATTATCTTTGGATCCCAAAAATACTTGTCCTGTGAGGGAATCGAATCCACAACCCCCCCACGTCGATAGATCAGCAACGGCGCCACCGAGTCATCAGTATCAACCTAAGTGTTATGCTATTATTCTTCTTCGCAGAATAATAGCATAAGACGAGCTCAACTATACATAGTGTACTCATAAAACAAAGTCGCTCCCGCTATGTGTACGCTTAGATCTTTTACACTACTACGCAACCGATTTTAATGCTGTTTTCATCAATAGATAGAGTGATTGACGAGGAAGGTTTTTATCTACTAAACATGTATATTGTAGTAGAGAAAAAGCCGAGAAATTTAAATATTTGTAATGTGATGTGGTAACAAACACTTTTGTGCGCTTAAATCGCAAACGCTGGCTAAATCTAAAATTGTATGCAAATATATCCCATAGTATGGACTAATGATAATAACTCTGAAATGCTGTTCAAACTCCTAAATAGTAAAAGTGCAAATAATTTAAATTTATCAAGGTTTTGAATATAGAATGTGATTTGTTGTGTTAAAGTTAAATTAAGCTAATAATTATCCTAGTAAGCTATGCTAATAATAATACTCACTGTGCTGTAGTTGTTTCGGTAGTCGGACGTGTCCTTCTTAAAGTGACGTATTCAGGTGTATTTTCTCTTCTAGCACTTGCTATATCCAAAGAGTTAACCGCTTCGGAGACGGATACATAAGGTTCCACACGTTCGAATAAAGCGTTCCTGAGAAGTAAATAAAGTTAGTTTACAAACAGGATCATAACTGTTTAGGATAGGGAGATTGATATTAATTTTAAATTGTTAACCATTATGTAACTGTAGGACGTAAGTCTTTACAGTTGTATCTTGCCAACAATACACGATTTCTAAGAGGCAAGCCACTTGATGCTATGCTACTTCATGATATCATACCAATTTATGTTAATCAATAAATTGTGTCTGAATTTCTTGTGTTCTCAATTATACATATCACTTTGCACTAGATATATATCGTAACAATGTCCAAAGTCGCCTTACACCGAGTTCTAAACTGTAATACTGTGAACTTTAATAATACTAAAATTGCAGATAAAATAAGTCACACCCATTGAGAAGGATCAGGAGTGATAGAATTAATGGTACAGTACTACTCAAATGTTAGTTTTAGTTCAATTCGCGTAAACGGTGCTAACGGCACATTTAGTGCTTTTTTTATTTTTATTGTATAGAGTAAAACTCTAAATATTGTTTCATTGTTTTTTATCATAATAACAACTTCATAGGTTGGTACGTTCACGTTGTTTGCTGTGTAAATCATCACCATCATCATCATTTCAGCCCGTTCAAGTCCACTGCTGAACACATGCCTGACCTATTGACTGTCATGAATCACGATTCTGAGCCACCTGCATCTATCGACTTCCTGCACACTTGCACAGATCGTCAATCCATCTAGTGGGGTTCATCCTACAGAACGCGGACGGGGGAAGAGAATGTCGTTTCAGTAGATGTCATAGATGGTCTTAGTACCTGGAAGCGGAGTCGTCATCGTCAGACACGGTTGTCGTCGTGGGCTTCGATCGTCGTATGTTGACGTACTGAAGGGGCTTCGCCGTGGTGGCCACCTTCGACTGTACGCCGGCCGAGCGGCCTCTGTTCAGCTGCACTTCTAGGTCCTGCTCATCGTCGACCTCCTCGCTCTCCAGAGAGCTTTCGGTGGTCGTGCCTTGCGACGTCCGCGATCGGTTGATCGTTACGTACCTGAAGACAGTTTCTTTCTTCAGATTCAACTTAAACGAGACAGCCGGTGCTGTGCTTAACAGTGTGCTTGTTATCTTTCAAACTCACATCGATCTTACATTATATCTTTGAATTTTAATTAGGACGTTGGATATGTCACGTCACAAGAAGAAAATTTTGCAATATTTTGAAAACATTGGCTTTACCTACAAATTACGGTGAGTATTAAATAAAATAATACTTAATTGACATTTCTTTTATGGCTATTATCCGTTGCCATCCTTCAGATTTACTTTATTTCACCAATTTTCACAAAATTTATATCAGTTTGCTAGAGTTTAACAAATTAGCACTCTCTCACTTTTGTGATTGAAAGGTGTGAAGATAACATCACATATTATTGTTAATGATAAGGTTGTCTTTATCATTAACAATAATAAGTGATGACTTAAAACAAAGTAACAGCACAACCACCCTGCCTCTACATTACGTGTTGTATAATATCTCTTTTGACTGTTACATGTGGACGAAGACACTGATCATACAAAACTTTATTAATGTCAAAGTCAAAATTTACCACCGCGCGAGAAAGATTAGATTATATCTAGATTTATAGTCTAATACTCATACTTTCACACATTTTCTTAGACAAAACTTTATAAAGGAATTGAATGAATTGGTTTGGTGCTGTTAACTGAATCATATTTTAGGCCTTTAAAGCGCGTGGCTTTTAAAACTCATGCTTTATTAAAAGCAAAATTTTTGGACGCCTCTGTAGAGCTCAATCTGATTCTGTACCATAATATGTTATGCACAGTTATACTGTGCGCTAATTTGAACCGATAATTGTTCTTAATGTTTTGGAAACCAGCGTATCTCAATAAATTAGCAGCGATAGTAATAAATTTATAGTCACTCAAATAACGCATTATTAAAAGTAGCATAAACTTAGCTCCTTTTCATAATGAATCTAAGGAAATAAATATACAACCAAGTATGCAATTAAGGCTTTGGTGTACATACTGCGGTCTTTCTTTTTTCAATAGCCTGTCTTGGTCTGAGGTTGGTTCCAGACCCTCGTTTTGGGGTCCACGACGGCTGTTCAGAGAAGACTTCTCCGTCACGCTGTTTGTGGTGAACCTGCGACGTGAAATAAAAGCTTTATGTATATGGACTCATATAGTCAAAAGCTAAGCTAAGGGTGTGAAACATCTGGAACATTACACTCTGTAACACTAGCTTTCGCCCGCGGCTACCCTCGCGTTGAAGCCAAAATGATGAACAACTTTTTTTTTTGTAAATCCAATCCAAATGGAATCCTATGTCCTTTTTAATACCTCTAAGAATATGTGTACAAAGTTTCATGATAATCGGTTGAGTAGTTTTGGCCTGAGACCGTAACAAACAAACTTACACTCTCATTTCATTTCGAACGTCCAAAACCTACCACCGTATATGTATAATACAATAAGTAACATCCACAAACAACTAGGACTAAACAATTTCAAACATCTCGTAAAAGTTACTCTACTGGACAGGGTTTATATTTTGTCAAAGAGTACATTGAGGACAAGGATGTGTGGAAATGACTTTTGCTCTGCCTTTCTGATTTTAGTTTAGTGTGTATAACGTCGGCAGCTTCATACGCGACGTTAATTACTATTAATTACAGGTGATCAGTCTGTACGCTTGCCCCCATGTTACATGGACAATATCTATTTGATTATTAATATTTCAAATATTCAATTCATAATAATATTAATATTAATGCAACGATAAATATAATTAACAGTGGTTGTGCCACGTAATAGTCTTCACAGATGCACAGGGCAGTACCAGGGAAGTACCACGACCTCACACAAGACCAGCGTGAAGTGGGAGTGTTCCTCTTTTCGTTTCGTCTAGTGATCGAGGTAACTCTTTAAAAGGCGACGCATCTGCAACCATTCGGGTAATGGAAATGTCAATGGGCAACGGCTATCACTTAACATCAGGTGAACCGGCAGCTCGCTTGCCACCTTTTAACAAAAAAAAACTGTATAGTGACATGTGCAGTTGGCGTCTACTTACGTGCCCCTACCACGGGTGCGCTCCAAAACTTTCTGGTAAAGCTTCTTGTTGAACGAAGTCGGCGTACTGGAGGCCACGCCACTGCTGGTGCTGACGGAGCTCTCGGACAACCCCAGCTGCTTCTCCAGTTGTTCCACGCCGCCTGACGTACAAGAAGTAAATTTAAGTTTGGTGTAATTTCGCTATATTGTGTGTTGCCGTGGTATTGTACACTCATTACATATAAATAAATTTAATATAATTGTTATATAACATTTCGGACACATGTGAAACACAGCGCTCTCGCGTCCCAAAGTAAGCAACGCTTGTACTATGGGTACTAGAAAACTGATTAACATACTTAAACATAAACATAAACTTTTTTGTAAATAAATATATAAAGAAAATAAATACTTATAAACACCCTGATACTGGAAAAACACTTTGTTCGTCACACAATATTTTTCCAGTAGTGGGGATCGAACTCACGCCCGCTGACGCAAGATGTAGGTTCAGTACTCCTCACGCCAATCGGGTCGCACAGTTATTAGTATTGTTAACATTATTTATCCGTTCTCGTAGACATGATAGCCGTGATAACTCACTGACCGGGCGCTCGCTTTTAATTCAATATTTATTTATTTATAATATACTCGAGCAACCCGAGTTTAATCTCCGGTGATGCCGGCACAAATTAAAACTGTTAATTTTAAATGTTGACTTGTCACGTGCTCAGCGGTGAAAGGAAAGGAAGAGGCATAGGTTCAAATCCATCAATACATTTTAATGCACATAAGTATCTGATTTTAATGTTTTGGTATATAATTCGTAAAAAGTCGCAAAACAAATAAATACACGGTGGTCAATGCAGTAAAATTGGCTCAATATTAACTTTATCATTTGTAACTTACCGACTTTTTTGATTAAATCGATCAGCTCCTTTATCACTTTTGGATCTTCGGCGTCGATGTTTTCTTCCGTATCGTCATCCTCATACTCTTCAACCGACTGAAGACAAAAAGCATTACATTATTCACAATATATATTCTCCATCGTAGTGGTTAAATTATTACTACGTACTAATCCATCAGTATCTAGATTGTGAACTACATTATTATAATGAAAGATCTGTCAATCTGCGATATTTATTCAATGTGATGGGAACGATTAATCCGTTTCAATCTGATTGTAAATATTATGTCGTCAACTGTACGCTCTATTCAGTAGAACAGAGCGTACAGTTGACGACGTTGACTCAGCATTTTTTAAATTAACGACCACGGGCTATAGTTTTGGTTTGGGATTAAACCTATGGCCCACAAAAATATTTATACGTATTGTATATTAAATTGTCGTTTGCAACATGAAATTATTTCACATTAGGTATGTGAAATAACTTTGTTAAATTCTTATACATGTAGACTGTACAATATTGTTTTGTGTTTTAAAAGTTAGAATACTATTAGGACAGTAGTAATAACATATTATAATACGCAAATTATAATCTGTGTCGATTTAGAAAAAGAAAAACGTAAATAAAAAATACAAATCAAAGTAAAGTAATATGTAAGTGAAATAAAGTTTGTAGACAATTATCTTTTGAATTGATTTGGCCGTACCTCAGATGCAGGCGTGGTGGATGTGGTTCTGAACAGCTGAGAGCTCTTGGTGCTCAATCGCAGGGGTTTCCTCGTTGTCGTGGTGGTGGTGGTGGTGACCGTTGTTTTGGTCGTCGGCGCTTTGGTCGTTGGCGCTTTGGTGGTGCGGCGGACACTTTGCACAGGACGTTGCGGGCGAAGTCGCAGGAGTCAGCCGCCTTGTTGAAGTACAGTCCTGGCGTAGACGACCATAGCATTAGCGTTGCTCAGAAATGGATCCATGAATGGATTTCTTTTATTGGATGCACCATGACAATAAATACGTTAAAAGGTAATAGGAAATTCAGCTAGCGTTCCTGGCACCGTGCCGTGTGGATTAGGTTTATTAGATAATATGTAATTTTAGATGGATTTAATGTTGTAAATGTTGGATAAATAAAAACCCTTAAATATAAAAAAAAAGATAATAATAAATGTAATGAATACAATTGGAGGACTTATTACTTATGGACAACCTCTGAATGGATACAATATATAAATACTATGACATATTAGTGGGCAAATTTTACTTATTGCATAGGATAAAAATAAAAATTTTATTGTTTGTTTAGTAACAATTAAGATCAAGTTATTATTAACTCATTATTTCTGCTTAATTGACTATTAAAGTTTGCGTTTTTACGGACAGAAAAACAATGAGTTATTTAATTGTAACTCATCCGTAAATCAAATTGTAATTATGATAATAATAACAATGACTTTATTACAAGCCATAGATCCATAATTACAACAGCATAAATCACAAGTAAAATTAACATAAAAATAAAAACTGAAATACCTTATGCACTATAACTAAATTTAGTATTAAGTAATTTTAATTGTAGTATATCTGACTATAAATAAAATTACAATTTCAAGAAGTTACCACCTCCACCTATTTTCCACTGTTTTATAATTGGACGATCCCAATTGCGATTTGAATATGACTATCCCATTAAAAATTATGTCGATCGAAATCGATTCATAAAACTGTTACAACAAAATTAATTGTTATAGAAATATCAATAAAAGTTCGTGTCGAAGGTAAGGATAAGCGAATAACATGCAGGAACCTCATGAGGAAACGGTGGTAGATTAAAAAAATGACTATCGATTTTTTACGTTGATGAATAAATTATTCTGATTCTTTGATTTTGATAGAGATCACTTCTAGGCTTTTATGGCAAATTATCTATTACCTGATGGACATGTGAATTGATGGGCGACGATTCCAAGGTCAGAGGGGCCGGAGTCCAAACACCAGAAGTATTTCTTGCAGTCCCGCGGGTGTTGGAAGAACCCTTCTTCGGTGCACTTGAAATCTGAAATTGAAATGTAAATAGGAAACCGAAGACAAATGACAAATCCAAAGGATATTATAGCCTTCTAAAAAAAAACAACATTTTTATATCAGTTTTTCTGTGGTAGGGCCACGCAGC
The DNA here is from genome assembly GCA_933534255.1 of Iphiclides podalirius. Classification (NCBI taxonomy): domain Eukaryota; kingdom Metazoa; phylum Arthropoda; class Insecta; order Lepidoptera; family Papilionidae; genus Iphiclides; species Iphiclides podalirius. The sequence goes on along the minus strand of OW152830.1, from coordinate 12,360,514 downwards.
AGCCTCGGCTGTTGCACGAATGGGCAGGCTCGTCCGGGCAAGTACCACGACCTCAGAGAAGACCGGCGTGAAGTGGAAGTATACTAAATACTTTCGCGTTTCGTCTGGTGAGTGAGGTAGCTTGAGCCCAATTTTCAAAAGGCTCTCAACGCATCAGCAACCCTCGCGTGTAGCAGATGTCCATGGGCGGCGGTATTCACTTAACATCAGCCTGCTCGCTTGGCAACTATTCACATAAAAAAGTCTCTTCTACAATCTTGTTACAGATGCGTTGCCACCATTTAAAGAAGTGGGCCCAAGGTACCTCACTCGACAGACGAAATGCAGAAGTATAATAATTCCACTTCACGCCGGTCTTCTGTGCGGTCGTGGTACTTACTAGGATGGACCTGCCCATTCGTGCAACAGCTAAGACTGTTGCGTGGTCCTACCACAGTTGAAGTTATCTGCAGAAGTTATGTTAAAAGAAAAAAGGAGAAAAAAAGTACTGGATCGAATCATTGCGCTTAAGATAAGAAAGAAAACAATTTATATAAGATAAAACATCAAATATTACGGATAATATGAACAATTGATGAAATAAAATATGATTTATAATTGTAAAACTAGTCGGAATCTAAAAATGGTAAACCTTACAAAAGTTTTACTTGATGAATTTCATAGTAACGTAAAACGAAGCGAAAATACCTATTTTTATCGCGACACCTTCAAAAACATTGCAATTATTACAATAATTAAATTAAATATTAAATTACCTGAGCCGGGATCCGGTGTGGTAGGGGGCTCGGGGGTGATGATGTTCCAAGCTGGGGTTGTACTTAAGGCCGAACCGCTCTTGCGTTTGCTGCTCCTAAAATTAATGAAATAAATATTTAGCGACATATTTTTACACAACGTTCTGTAGTCCCGAACTAAGGAAAGCTTAAAACTACTATTAACTTATAAACATACTTAAACGTACCATTATTTTGTAAATAAATAACACTAGAAAAACACTATGTTCATCACACAATATTTTCCAGTAGTCGGCTTCGTACCCACACCCTCTGGTGCAGGAGACAGCTACACTATCCAACACACCATCCGGGTCAAATTGACAATTGCATAAGTGTGAATCCAAGTTCTTACTTCAAGTGTACTTTTTAATTGGCTTTAACGTAAATTAAGTACAGTGATAGTTATATACGTAACCTTTGGCCAACAGTGGCACAAATGTCCAACTGTGGAACGTTTCCGTTGTACAGAGCGTTAACAAATTTATATTTATAATAATAGATAAAAAAAATTGTGTGCAAAAACAAATTATTTACGCGTGCACGCGTGTTTCTATTTTCAAATCAAAACAGAAAATGAAAATCGCAACAGGCAATGTATCTGTTCTTATTATTGCTTTTGATATTGAATTGATTTTAAATTCGGTCGATTGTTATTATTGATTACAAATATAACTCTATCTTTAATTGCAATTTTTAAACACACAGTTTTCTCCCAGTGGTCGAAATACGACCATAACCTTATAAAAAAAATTATGACCATTTTCTCTTATACAGAAATTTCTATTGTCACGAGTGTAAACCAAATATTTTGCAACTATAAGAAAATTTATTATGCCTACTTTGTCGATGGTTTCTCCGTTGTGGTAGTGGTGGTTGTGGTGGTGGTCGTGGTGGTTGGAGTTGTTTTTGGTCGATTCCTCCTTCTGCCACCGGACTTGCTTCTCGACTTGGGCTTCTCGGATACAACAATGTTATCTGTCGAGCTAGAAATAATTACTAGTATTAATCAATGATGCTTAATAATATATATGAGACGCATGTACATACTGCATGGCGTTTAAAAATTGTTCCGCTTTACATTATATGACATATATAAGTGATATATAATGTATGGTACGGAAAGAGATAGCAGTCTATAGAATTGCAATCTAATTAGCAGTCTTTACTATTTCAATTTAATTGCCTCGGTTTCGGTCCGCTAGTGTCATGTCTACCTCGTATTTGTATATAATATCATTGGTATTAATAGTAGAATCAAATAGCTTCTTCTCAGAATTAATATTTAGATTGACCAGCTAACAAAGATTTTTTTAACGATTAATATACATGAATTTAGTTTTTTTTTTTAAACAACTAAAATTTATTTACTTATTTATTTTATACATCAACTTACAACTATCATTACAGGCTGTACCTAATGCGATAGTGGAGTTCGAATACAATTTAAGATAACATATAACTATACTTATAATTAAAAATTTTGCAGCGTTTTATTCCTATTGGTTTAGGAACGTAATGTTTCATTGCAGTTAAACAACAAATAATCATTGACCTTTAATTTGTAATTTACTAACCCAAGTTTTAGTATGTATGCTTCCTTAGCTGCCTCGATGAGGGGATAGGGTTTGCCGTGGCAATTGCCTCGGAAGTCGTCGTTGTCGATAGACCAGAACATAATACCTAAAAAATGACAGAATAATTCTTTATTTCTACATTGCACATTCAATTTAAGATTATTTACTACTTCTATAGTTGATAAAGTATAAACATTTAATAAATATAGGTTTAAAAATATAAAGATAACCACTAAGTATATGACCCGTCGTATATGAATGAATCATTTGTCAACAGACCTTTTTGGGACAATCGTTACATAATTTTACACAACATGGTCACACCCATAACGCCGCTTTCACAGTGTGTATAATCAACAGGCTTGTTTACAAATTTACTTTTTGCCTTCAAGATTTTCTCTTATAACGCAAAAGAACTTTACATAACTTTATCGCACGTAAAGAAAACTTAGTGCTTATCAGCAAACATTTTATTGAACACGCCTGTTTTCACGGCCATTACTTTGATTAATGGTATTTCTTATGGCTTTAAGCTCTTTCATCAGTTACATATTAAGTGGAAGTAAATAATCATTTGAAGAGCAAACACAAATACATCTAAGGAAGACTCCTTCATAGATGAAATCGAACCTACGACCGCAAGTTTATCAGCTATTCGAAACTAGTCATCGCGTATCGCCTCACCTCCAAGTCCGTTCTCAGCAACGTATTCGGCTTTCTTCTTGACGATCTCGACGTCGTCGTAGCCGACCCACTGGTTGCCCCTATACGCGACGGGGCCCATTGCGTTCGGGTTCGGATGCATGACGGTCCACTCCTTCTCTTCTTCCTCCTCCTCCTCATCAGAGTACTCCTCAGAGTCCGAACTGACGCTGCGCTTTCTCTGCTTCGGCTTCAGGGCTTCGCAGATCTGGAAAATTTGATAGGTAGTGCTTGAATATTTGCGAGTACACAATAAATATCATTTTTTATTGATTAGTCGTATAGCATATATATATTTTTTAAATATTTCTTTTCTACCTTCTTTATACTGTATTCTGTGAACATATACTTATGCATGAAACTATATGCTTCGCATGTGGTGTATACCTTTAATTAATTTTACATTTAACTATAGGAATATACTGTATACTACTTCTTTTTAATGTATAAATGTAGCATTTGCTGGTAAACGAAATAAATAAAATAAAAATAAATGAAAAACAATGTGGTGAGTCTTTAAACAGCGCCGTTATTCATTAACACAGCAATAACAAACGTTCGTAAATCCAATAACCTAGTCACTAATTGCTTTCATTGCAGTAAAGTTCATTTCAAAACACTAACGGCGTTAATATTGGCGTAAGATTAAGAAAATTGTATCATCATCCGAATAAATTGGCACACCTTGTAACAAAAAGTTGATAATTTATGATAATATCGTAATCATGTGGAATTTATAATGACTCACAATTATCAACAGGCAACCATTCTGTTGTCAACCGTGAAACCAGTTTCATTAGCAATTTAGAGAGATCACAAAACATGTTTAAAAACCGCTAAGGCAGAAATGTATCCGCCTATCTTGAAAACGTTCATCATATTTTAGAATAATGATTTACGCAAGGTAAATATTTAAATAATACATATTAAACAGGTTTTCACATAAGCCAGAGCGATTTTAAATAAGATATGCAATGTGTTATTTTCTTTCATCGATTGACCGCTAACATAAACAATTTAAATGATTCTAGAATCGGGATTTCAACTCTGATTACTCTTACACTTAAAAACTTTTGTGAATTGCAAAATTAAATTGTTTTACGTAATTTATCTAATTTTATTTTACATTCTCGACGGTTTGAACAATTTTTGCATGGTCCTTTCTTATGTATAATAGATATGTCAATATTGCACAATTAATATTATATTATGATCAATTTTTTATAAGATGAAGTTCGCTTTCGAACTGACGTTTGAAACTGATAGTATTTTGTTTATTATCCTTACTAAAATTATAAATGCGAAAGTTTGTATATTTGGATGGATGTTTGTTACTCTTTCACACAAAAACTACTGAATAGATTTTTACTTTACAATAATATAGCTTATACATCAGAATAACACATTGGCTTATATAAAGATACTGTGTGAATTGTCCAAAATATAGGTAATGATAAGTGTCAACTAAGTAGGAAAAAATTAAGCCATCTGCGAGATATTCTGGTGTATCATAAAAAGCTCATTGTTAATTCCCTTTGGCAGCGCGGGTGAAGCCACGGATAACAGCTTTTCATCGCGATCTGACTAGTACTTGGCAACCATATCATGAACTTTGTATACCCGATGACGAACTTATGCAAGAGTGCATCAAGGACTTTCATTGTAATCATAGTTGAAGACGGACTATGGGCCTCACCTCGTAATAGGCCAAATATCCTTTCTCCCTGGTCGCGTCCCCCTGCTCCCCGGGACCGTCGGCGGGGGATCCGATCTCCACGGCATCCGGGTTGAATAGGGTGTACGAGCGTCCGTAAGTGGGTATCCCGAGCACCAGCTTATCCCGGTCCGCGCCGTTCTCCAGGTAGAACTTGATCGTGTAGTCCTGAAAGGAAATCCCTTTAGTCAGAAATTTCACTCTTCATATATAAATTAATGAGCCGTGATAGCTCAGTGTCCGGGCGCTCGCCTTTAATTCAATATACTCGAGCAACCTGAGTTGGATCCCCAGTGCCGGCACCAATGAACTTTTTAACTTTAAGTGCTGACTTATCACGTGCTCCGCGGTGAAGGAAAACATCGTGAGGAAACCTGCATATTTTCGAAATAATTACAAAAAAAAAATATATATTTCGAAGATATGTAAAGTCCGCCAATCCGCAGTGGGGCCGCGTGGTGGACTATGCCCTGATACCTTCTGTATAGAGGAGGCCTTTGCCCAGCAGTGGGACATATATAAGCTGTTACTTTACTTTTTTTTTATACAAATTAAGACGTCAACAAGTCACGTAGCAATGGGATTTAGTCTATTGGCATGTTAAACGTGTGATTTCGTTTTGTTTCAGCGTTTGGTAATGTAGTTAATATACAAAGACATTTTGTATTATATTTGTCTAGACATAACAACGAAGAGTCAACGAAATATTTAGATCTGCAAATATGTATTAATGAATGCTTTAGTGGTTATCAATGAAGTAAGAATTCGCGTATATATGTTTAATAAAATACTAAAGTGTAAAGAAGTAGTACGTATCCTGGTATACATTTATGTTTAACGCTAACGTCAAGTATATAAAAAAAAACTTTATACTGTGTCTTACTCAGTGAGGTTTCTTTCATGTTGGTTAAAATAAGTTCAAAGAAAAAAAGTCCAGGTAAAAAGAAGTTCGATACTCACAATATTCAGTTCGTTGTCCACGCTGTACTCGTTGGGCTCTTCCAGGGGGTAGAGGGGGGCGTGGTGATTCACCGCCGGCTCGAACGCCGAATGGTAATCGTATGACAACAGGTTCATCCAGTCCAAGTATCTGCGATTAATTAGATACATTTATTTCTTTCTTTTAAACGCGACAAAATCCGTAAAATAGTTTCATTTAACAATGCCTAACATTCGCGTAAAAACAATAAATCAATACATACATTTATATCGTACATTCAAAAGGAGCAAAGTCTAAGAGCGAGCCTTCTAATAATTTCCAATGATGATTTCTTTTTCTCAACCGACTTCAAAAAAAAAGGAGGTGCTTAATTTGGTTGTATGTTCTTTTTATGTTCGTTGCCTCAGAACTCCGTAATTTATTAACCGTTCTTTTTGCATTGGGTCACTAATTAATTTGATCGGAGTCTATACATGCAAAAGATGCATTGCTCAAAATCAAAAAGAAAATAGTGAGTATGGTGTTTGTAGTCAACCAGAAAACTGCACACGTTTTAATAAAAACACTTAGTATTTAGGGCGTCATATTGACGTCGGTATGACGTCAATGTTATATAGAAGCATTATGTCAACAACTGAAAGCGATCCATCTTTGTTTATATAATAATAAAAAGTTTCAAGTTAAAGTAAGAAGAAAAATACCTTTTGTCAAATAGTTATACGATGATTAAGTCAAGTGATAGAAACAAAAAGAAAAATTATGGATAGGAGAAGGAACAGGATATCTATTCGACATCAAAAGTATGCTATCTATGTCATTTCATAATTGTAAATGTTACATGCTTTTTAGATGATATTGTTACGTTGCTTGACTACGGCGATTTTGGGAAAATTACTCCCGAAATAAAAGGACTATTGTAACGATAGAAATGCACTGTTTGTGATCTGCGGAACTTGTTGTAATCTTTTTATAAGCAAAACGTGGGTCTTTAAGAAACAGCAAGTTATCAGAGCGTTATATCACGTTTGAAGAGCACCTTTTTGCATGCACTATTATATGTTGTGACATAATGCTAAGCAGACTGTAGCTGGAGCATTAACATGTTGTGAGCTCTATTCACTCAGATCAAATATGTAAGCCCGATGTGTGATATTAGTAAAATAAAGGCATTGGGTGCAGTGGGTAATGAATTTGGAGAATTTTGTTGAAGTAGTCTTTAAGCCAAAAGTTATTATTTCAGATCTATATAGATCAAAGACAAAGAAGATATAGATCAAAGACAAACTAAGACTTGAGAGATTTTTCGATGTGAAGTAATATTTCTGACGTAGCACGTAGCATTGTGCGTAGACACGTCGTATGTTAATTGCGTTAATCGATTAACACACGATCAGCGTAGCATTTACAACATCAGCGGAACATTTGTAGAAATGGGACAACCTTAATGCGTGTTGTAACGCCTTATGACAACCGTTCTCGCTATGTGCACACCCCACCTTGAGCCTTGTGTTGTGCATGCACTACTGGGCCCATTGTCTCGTTGGACATTCAAATCGTATCATGAAGGGGGTTACCACACTGCGACCGTAGATAGTAACTATTTACTGAGCGATAGGGTATGGCACCGTGGATCAGGGTTCCATTCCCTTACGAGACAAATGTTAATATACCAAGTACAATTTACAGTTTTGGCTCTACAGCTCGTAATCTACTCATCGATATAAGAGTAAAATTGTAAATGGTATGGACCACCGGTACAATACATTGATAAATGACAAGGCTTTCGCTGAGAAAAAACGAAAATTACTTAGCACTTCAGAATTACACATGTTTATTTTACGAGTACATCGTCATTCCATATTGGATATCGTGCGACATTCCGACGAAGCCGAACGATTATATTTATATAGCTGGTGCGAGTCATGGAAGATAGCGTGTTATTTGGAAAACATAAAATAATGACAATGTACTTATGAACATTATACCACATGTATGCATATAATCACAAACATGTCTATCATGGTATAAAATAGAACGTTAAAGTTTTTGATACTATTGTAAACTAGACTACAAACATAAGATAGTGACTGACAATCATGCCATCACTGCCTAAAGAGTTTCCTGACAACACATTTAATTACTAAAATGTTACTCTATTTCACATACTGAAATATAAGACATAAACCATCATCTTACACTATTATCGCCGCCGCGTACACTTCGTACCGTTTATTAGATATTGGGCAACTTGACATTGGGATAGGGAATTAGGTAATGTAGTAGCTAAACGTGCTCGATGCGTGTCGCAAGTATAAAGCGCACTCGCCTCGAGTCACGCCGCTTAAGACGCGTTGTCAACTTTGGATTCAATCGCGCAAACACGTCAAGGTCACGATGAGGTTTTACTAGTTAGGAGTGGGACAGGAAGGTTGTCGGGTGCTAGGCCTAGTTTTTTGACTTGTCTTAATATTTCGGATGCTTAAATACTACTAAATGAAACTATGTTTACGGATTTGTTACTGATTTGTTGGACGTGTTTAGTTTTAGTAATTCACGATGAAATTCTCTAATTAAATCTAGGCCCGAACGAACCACTACTGCAAGACAAGATGAAATTAGCATGTTCTGCGTAGATTGACACAAACCAAATTAATAAGTTAAAAACTGGCGGTAGCCCCGATTAACTCGGTATTATGCTCGGTTTTTTTGGTAAATCTTGTATTTTGGAAAGAAAATGATCTGGTATAGAAAAAAAAGTAAAAAAAATAAGTGTGTAAATGATCGTGATACAAACTGCGGCCGTCTGTTTTAGGGCCGCCCGATTACCGACCGAGCTATTTTTTTTATATATTTTTTTTGCGGCGAAATTTACTGTCATATTCGAATGATATTTTTCATTCCCAGAAAACAGGGATAAAAGGACATTTTCTAAAAATGAAACCTAGCTAGATCGATCTTTCGCCCCCAAATCTACGCACATACTAAATTTCATGAAAATCGCTGGAGCCGTTTGCTAGATTCCGATTATATATATACAAGAATTGCTCGTTTAAACGATAACATATTTAATTGAATACCCGTAAATACAGGAAATTATTATGCTTAAATACTATTGAATTTAAGGGCGTATGTTAAAACTGAATCTAACAATAGAAATATATCGTCTCATTTTAGAGACTCAGTTATAGGGAGAGTCTGTTTTAGACTTAGACTAGACCACCCACGGATATCTACAACACAACAACTTTTCATCAGCTGTATTTCAAATGAAAGGTTATATCCAACACTTTTTTTTATTTTATAACAAAAGGATAGGTAGGAAAGAGTATTTTAAAAAATAGGAGTTAAATGGAGTGACGTTGACCTGCATCATTGAAAGCATCGCTAGTGTCTTCAAAAAAATTGTCATCGCCACTTACTTATTCAATGTCTCGACGTCAAAGCCCTTCTGGATGTACTCTATTCCCGCCGGTACAGCCATGGTGAGAAGCAACCGCGGTTTCCCCGTCTTCTCCGACTCCCTCTCAAACTCTTCTCGCAGTTCCCTCACGAGCTTGGAGTAGTTCTCGCGGTCCTTTGGCTTGCCGCCGTCCCTGAACGCTGGGTACTCCCAATCGAGGTCGAGTCCGTCAAAGTGGTTTTGCCTGAGGAACTGTGGGATTCGGGTTTAGTATGATTAATTACATAAACACGCTCACGGGTTTGAATCCCAACAGGACGGGTGAGATAACTTCTTTATATTTATTTAACTGATGTTTTTATCTTTCAATCAGCGGACTATTAATGCTTTAGCAAACACATAGGTCTAGAAGCATAGATCTCAAGGCAGACTCCACGATTTGATACGCAGGCGTGGACCAACTATTTTGTTATATATGTTAGTGCTATGTGTGTAGTTTATTGCTGAGCAAGAAGATAATTATTGCTATACATGTACACTGTACATGTACAGTCCCAAACGTCATAGGCAGTGACGCGACTGCCGTAAATTTGACACAAATATGATAAAATTGACTTCTGCAAGGAAACCGAAAAAATTAGTAGTTATTTGCGCACACCTACGTATTTAAAACGTTTCCTGACATTACGAATACGAATTGATATTTACTAGTCTAGATTATACCTGTTTTTATATAAGTGAAAGTTTAAATTTACTGATCTGAACCTACGTCGATTATCTTTTCAAATGAAGAACAAACTTTTTTAATAACTCTACGTGCCAACGCTGATTTGAGCTACGAATAGTAAAACTATAAATCTGTGACAAGTTAAGTACAAACCAACTATTTAATGCGCACTACCAACCTACCTAATTAATAACAATTAAAGCTAAAGAAATATGCTAGCTTTACACACTCTTACATTGCTATCGTTTACTATAAGTACTTAAGATATAACTTAAGCTCCTTGCACAACCAGATCGAGTACAGGTGGTTGGAACGCAGAGAGAAAGTGCGTTGGATACTTGTTTCGTGCAGTGTCTAGTTCTAAACAAGTTATGCCTTTCGTACTTTGTGCCCACTTGACTTTGAAATTGGAAATACTTCCCTGCAACAGGCGTCTCTATCACTAACGACCGTAGAGACCTTTCCTATTAGAGTTCAGGAAATATGTTTCACAAACACCATTCATGGACATCGTCCGTTCAATATTGAGGAAACGACATGCGCTATATGGAATTTTCTTGTTTAAATTGAGAGAACAGGGAGGCATTTTGCAACAATTTTTTTTAGGTTATAAAATTATTTAATCACTTTCTACGCTATATCTAGTAGCTTAAACACACGCATTTATTAAAATGAAATGATTAACTAAATATCAATAAATATGTTATATAGCTATAAAATTTTATTCACAACTATTTATAGTGTGTAAGTATAGAATCCCTAGAACGCACATGCATTTGGTATCAAAAGAATAAACAGAGATGACACATTTATATGTATAAGTAGTGAGAATTAAAGTGTATCATATTATACAAACCTTAATGGCGTTCCTGACAAACTCCTTCCGACGATCCCGGGAAGCGACCATAGGGGAAAACCGGCTGGAACCCTCGTTCCAACCGCCGATGGCAAGCAAGGTCTTCAGATTTTTGTTGTAGGTTTTCAACCCAGTAAACTTGGCGTAGCCGCCTGATTGAGAGAGTAGAAACAATGTTTTTTGTTCGACAATAGAGCTTAATCGCAGAAAAAAAGAGATTCAATACGCTAAAATATCATTTTTTTATAAAATAATATGCATTGAAATAATTATCTTAGTTCTTAACATAAATTTACTAATGTCCGTAACTCTACGACAGTTATCCGTATAAAAGACATCAACGACTCATCAAGGTATTTCAAAATGAAATCGAATTTATGATATTTCAGTTTTGCTATTGCATAGGTAATTATTTAAAGGTAGTCCTTTGAATGGTGCTATACAATTTTAGCTTAATAAACCAATATAACAAGCTTCGTATTTTATATTTTCATAAATGAAAATAACATTAAAGCAAACTCACCTTTCTCAATATCCTGATATTTATCGAAAGGCTTTAGGGTGTTGTCCTTAGTGAACCCACCGAAAGCGTACACCAAGTGCGTGCAAAGGTAGGGGTTGATATTCTGGGGGTTGAAGCGCGCAGTACCCGGCCGGTAGACCGACCAGTTAGTGTAGTAGCATACTACACGCGGTTCCGCTGATAGGGCTGTGACAGAAACATAACTCCAACTGATACTGTTCTTCTGTTCGTAAGTCTAAATGTATATTAATAGTAATAATACGTATAGTAACGACACTTATCAACTAAAATTCTTGAAAATTATTAACGCATCTGCCACCCTGCAGCAGGTAGGAATCACTTAACATCTGGTAGAGCGCCCGTTCGCTTACCAAATTCTGACAAAATAAAAACCAGCCAAGTACGAGTCGGACTCGCACACGAAGGGTTCCGTACCATCTATAAAAACGGCAAAAATATTTTGATATTTAAACCTAAACTTTTAACTATCAAACGTAAGTTTTGTAGACTTATTGCAGACTTAAAATCTCCACATGGCAATTACTTCCACAGTTATCAATTTTTTTTTAAATTTACACACACCATTACGTTCGAATAAAAATAAAATGGAAAAATAAGAAAGCAAGTAAGAACCATTTGTATACACGTTTGCTAATACCATGTCCACGAAACTAAAATCGTGTTCCGTAGACTTTCATTGCCGCTTCTCGTGCATGCAAAAAACTCGGAGCTCGAAGGTTAAGCCGAGTTTTATTGCGGAGACGAAGTGAATCTCAAACAATGCGCCATTGTTGGAGATCGTCGCCCACCGGCCGGTGCGTTGGCCTCACAGTTAACACAGAGTAACACAGAGAGACAGAGAGCGACAAGGCTTATTTTATAAAAAAAATATTTTTATCTGTAATACTGATCTGAATAATAGTGAATTGTTCAGCTCCATACAAATCTTCCTCCTCATTAGGGTAAATTTTATTTAGCGAAAGGTTTTTTTTTATGTGGCAAACGAGCTGGCGGTTCACCTGATGTTAAGTGATAACCGTCACCCATGGACATTTCAACACCCGTAGGGTTGCAGATGCGTTGCCACCTTTTAATAAAGTGGGCCCCGGCTACCTCACATACCGAAAGAAACGCATAAGTGTAACACTTCTACTTTACGCCGTTCTTCTGTGAGGTCGTGGTACTAACCCGGATGGACCTGCCCATTCGTGCAACAGCGAACACTGTGGCGTATCTAGCGGATACCTTGATTATTTAGTGCACTTTCAGAAATCATCACATCATATGGGTGATGATGTATGGTAATGGAGTATCGTAAGCTCGTAATGATGATGGCACGGAAGGTAAATTAGTTGAAATTTTATGAAATACATTTTGTTATTTGTGATGAATCAATTACTACTGTCAAATTATTATTACTGAATGAACTTTATAAAAATATTCCTCTTCTAATGGGCGTTGAGGTTATGAAATGTGAATTATTCTTTTATGTTGTTAAATAACAAAAATGAAATAATTGTAAAATATAATTCAAAATTCAAATATAATTGGTGTCATTAGTCATTTGAGAGCTATGAATATGTCGATGAAAAAATAAACTGTGCGATTCTAATATAACATGAATGTCTGGTGATTCACTAACATTCTTATCTTACTTCATGAGGACGCTGTCGAATAAAACATTGGCTATTGCGCACACAAAGAAGATCTTGTACCATAAACAAGGACTAAAATAGAAAAAGTCCCTTTGTTTTTCTTGTCTATCTTATAGAAATTTCTTGTATTCAGTGTATAATAAAAGTAATTATTATTATTAATTATTTAGAATTTGCTTCAAACACTTTCTGATACTGGCTGTAAAAGTTAAAATAATATTTATTAAGTTTTACTTAAGCTAATTAGTTACCTGGTACTGCGAACGTGACGACAAGCACCGCCAATAGCAGCCATTTTGTGACGTCCTGCAAACAAAAGAAAATAAAAAAATAAATAAACAATTATATAAAATAAATATCTCTTTGTTTATCTCTCCCCTCATGGAGATTCCTCCTGCGTAGAATACTCAAATATGCTTAATTCAATTTAGATCTTAAAATGAGAGAATACAGAATCTTAAATCCTATTATATCCTTACTAATCCTTACTAATATTATAAACGCGAAAATTAGTACGTATGGATGGATGTTTGTTACTTTTTCACGCAAATACTACTTAATGGATTTTAATGAAACTTTACAATAATATAGCTTATACATCAGAATAAGATATAGGCTATAATTTACATACATATTTTTACGTATATCTGTCTTTCTGTCTGAATGTTACGCCTTCAGCCTACGCTACGCAGACGTAGTCGCGGACAGCAGCTAGTGTATAATAATTTTATATTTATTTACATAAGAATAGTATGTTTAAGTATGTTTATCGGTTTTCTAGTACCCATAGTACAAGCGTTGCTTAGTTTGGGAATAGATAACGTTGTAAAAATGTGTCCTAAATATTTATTATTATTATTATCTGGAAGACAAGAGACAAGATCAAATTGTACAGTGTTAAGTTCTCGTTTTTAATATGGGGAAATATTTGGAGAGAACGATCATGCATATTTGAACAACATAAAAATTACATATACTTCCTTGTATACGTAATATACAAGTGTGGAGAAAATATTTTAAAACGGCTTGTTGTTTTTATCGTTTCCATATGTGTTAATATTTTGTTTTACATTTTGTCTACGTATTTCATACGAATATCTAGCGTAGTCTTTGAATGATATCGGCCTCCAGACGATTGTATTTAAAAACTGAATCGTGTTTAACCGAGACGCAATACCTTACAGGCTTTTGGGCAATGCATTACGTATGGGTTTGGAATTTATGCAGCATCGGGCACATTGCGTCACGAGAAACGGAACTCAGACAGTTGACCTACACAGCCTGAAAAGAGTATAAATGCAAAAAATCATCATTGAGAGTAGGTTATGTAAATATGTATATTAAGAGAATAAAGAGAAGTGAACAACTCAAATGGAAATGAAAAAATGTAAAAAAACAAATGTCAATCAGATTTTAATTTGTCGTACTTCCGCGGACCGACCTGAACTGATGCATGAATGCAACAGTGAAGACTATTGCATGGCTTTTCCAAAAATATTAAGTTAAACGGTAAATAATAATAATAATAGATCCCTCGACTGTGGTGTTTTAATGATGTTAAATTAAGAGTAAATTTAGTTTAAAATCTATTATCTTATGTAGTTAAATTCCATTGAGCTTTCGCTAAACTCTGCGCATTTTATTCTGTGTAAATTGTCGCGTACTGCACAAATTGATATGTTAACACGTGTTTAATAGACCGTAAGAGATCTAGTGTAATCATGTCAAGGTGTGTCACTTCACATCTTTATTAAGTGGAATCATAATAAACAATGAATATTTATTGCTTAAATCTAAAGATCAAGTAATAAGCAAGTATAAATAAGCATCTTGGGTTCACAGGATAGGTCTTAAAATGGGATGAGTAGTCGTCTGAATTTACTTATCATCCTAGCTTATGACATCTGACTGACATCAAAACTTGCGGTGAAGTGGTCAAGATGTATGTTTTTATGTATGTTGTATGTACAAAATATATAAGAACACGATATTGTAGAAATTAATGTATATACTGGGTAAGTCCACTGGGAAACAAGTCTGAGCTGAGTTTGTATGTTTTATTTTCATGATCACATCTAGAAAATACTTCAATGACGCGCATTCAGCAGTTAAAACATTTTGTCATGTAATAACCGACGTAAAAGGTTGCTCGAGGGAAGTATGTCTTATATCGTCTTTAATTCCCCGACGATGTAAAAATATCAAGACATTTAACCAGAGATTGACTTTTAATTGAACGATTATTATATTAGATCCGGCCTTAAGAAATATGTACCATAAGTAAAAAAATGTATGGCTTCTGTTCTGTCATTTCTTACTTTAATTACTTTATGCGAATATATATTTAATGTCTTCATTGTAGATGATGGTTGTTTCAGAAGTGACTGCCCTCATTCGACATTCACGCCACAACGTACCGTCGCCTATATTAACCTAATTCGGCCGAAACGACCACCAACCGTTAGCAAGAACCTATTGACCGTTCCGTAGCTCTCACGTTATGAATATTCAGGGCTTAAATATGGCCGCAGTCCGTTGGTAGCCGCTCATTATGAGCCCGACCGTACCCGTTACGTGAAACGGGGCAGACCTTATCCTATTTATCGGTAACGTAGTGGGTTTATATATACGCACATATATACTCATAAACTTAGATAAATGAGAAACTTAGTTTTACAGATGTCATAGAAAAATGTTTTCTTGACTTTTTTAACCGTGGAGATTAATTTAAACGTTTTTTTTTTCAACATTTATGGTCACGAGGCTGACTGAGTAGACGTCCTTATGTTAGGGTTAATCTGATTGACTATTTTAAGCTGTCAATTATTTGGTTGCTTATTTTAATAAAATAAGTATATAACGAAACGATTAAATAACCAAATAATTAAATAATAAACTTATTTTAATAAAATAAGTGACCAAATAATTGACAAATAAATAGTGTAGTGGTTTAGTTTCGATCAAATAAATATTTTATTAAACTAAACGTTAACAAAACATCGGAAATAAAATAGCAAGTAAATCGCGATAAAATATGAAAAAAGGTATGTGAAAAGTTGGCAATCAAGCAATGATTATAATACATTCGGTTCGCCACATATTAAATTGTGAGGTACCGCCCGTCTTGTACATCAACAACAAGTGTCAGGTTGCAGATGAGTTGCCACCTTTTAATTAAGTGGGCCCCCGACAACCTCACTCACCAGGCGAAACGTAGAATTACTCTTCGACTTCACGCCGATCTTATATGAGGTTTTGGTACTTCCCTGGACGGACCTGCCCATTCTTGACACAGACGAAGACTGTTGCGTGGCCCTACTTTACACAATCTTCTCACCTATCGTACTATGCAACGGTTGTGCCTCGTTGACTCTTAGATAACGGTGACGTTTAGATAACGATCTACTATTGCACTGCACGCTCATGTGCAGTGAAATAGTACACCATCATACAAACGTACTAATGACTCTGTGTTTGATCATGTATGCTTGCTCACAAGGGAACGCAGTAACGTGTCGTCCGTCTTTCCGTTCACTTATGATGTGCGTTTTGAATGCGCGAGTGAATAGACTTTAAAATGCTGATTTGTTGCGGCCTACGGCTTAGTCTCATATGCTATCAATCAAGTACGGAAACATCGTGTTAAAACGTACTCCGTAGCTCCATAGCGCTGGTTTAATTAAGTTAATTCGTGAATTATGTTTGTATAGAAACTAACCCCAAAAGTAAAGTAACAGTGTATGTATGTCCCACTGCTGGGCAAAGGTCTCCTCGGTAAAAAGAATATAAGGGCATAGTCTACCACACGATCCCACTGCGGATTGGCCAACTTCACGTATTATTGAAATATTTTTCTGTTATTATTTCGAAAATAATCAGGTTTCCTATGGACGTTTTCCTTCACCGTTAAGCACATGAGAAGTCAGCACTTAAAAATTCGATTAACTATTTCAGTGGTGTCGGCACCGGCATTTGAACTCAGGCTGTCCGAATACTAAATTAAAACCGAGCGCCTGGACACTGAGTTGCCAAACTACCTAAAACCTATATCATTTTTTTTCTAATAAATCTTTATGTTTAACTTTTGATTATTAATAACATAAAAGTAAGCTTTTAATGGAAGAATTTCTAAATTCCTTAATATTCGTTTTGGTCGGAAAATATCTCCTTACGCATTATATTTACAAGAAAAAGGTGTGTCATCATGTTTTTCATTTCTAAATGCCTAGTAATAATTATTAATTGTCCAATACACTAAAAAAATATTTTCCAAAAATAGTTAATTTATGATAAAGTTCTGAATATGATTTATGTACGACGTTTTTTGTATTTTTTTTCTCTCATCACTTCCTTGGGCTCGACTTTTCTTAAAAAATAATTATGTACTAAAGGTGGAAACTTGTAATCGGCTCTTTGTATGTTATAATATTCTTTTAAAATAAATACTTAATAGCTGTAAGGTTTCCTTATAAAATAAAATAAAATATCATATGTCCCAGGGCTATGCAAAGGCCTCTTTAGTACTGAGAATCCAAATATTATCAAAATATAAATACTGGTGCCAAATATACTGTCTGTTGTAACTATATAAAAACTGCAACTGCCACATTTATATCGAGTTCACGCCATTATTCGTTAACGCACAATTCACTTCAATTATGATATTACATAACATGAAGTTACAAAATGTTACAACATAATAGTGTGTAATATGTTCAACATGGATAACGTGATGTTATTTTACGCTTTATACATTACACTACATGGTGTAACTGAATGATACAAGTGATGCAGATTGTAACTTTGTTGATAAAACAATGGGACAAATTATTTCATCTAATATGTTTACTTGATTCATCGTATATTTCAATGAATAATTTCGTAGTTTTCAATGAATGGGCAACAGTCGGAATTCATAATAGTAGACGTAGATTGTATGAACTTTATAGTGAAAGGACATACAATCATAGTCAATGTTTTTGTTTCTTATGTTAGTGCCTACTCTAAAATATTTAAAAAAGCTTGTTATACTGCTAAATCTCTATATATTAGGAATAAAATAAAAAATGCACCTGATAGAATCAAAATGACTTGGAAAATAATTAATAGCGAAACGGGAAGAGTCACGAAGCGCAAATCTGACCTAATGTTAACTAATGATAATAATTCTATTAACTCAAATCAACAGGCTGCTACTTTCTTCGAGAAATTTTTCGTTGACATTCCAGTTTCAACAACCAAGTCACTTCTTTCCTCACCGACAGTTACTGAGTCATTACTAAAAAAGAATGTTATGGAATGTAAAGTCAACTTTAAATTTACTACTGTAAACAAGACAGAAATTGTTAAAACTTTTAAAACTTTAGATGTTAAAAGAACTGCAGATCTATGGGGGATCTCGGTTAAGGTGATCAGTTCTATTATTGATGTAATATCACCTTACCTAGCAACTATTTTTAATATTTGTATCAATCGTGGCGAATTTCCTGACCTTATGAAACATAGTAAAATCATTCCGGTGTTTAAATCTGGTAGTACTTCCGACCCCAATAATTTTAGACCTATCTCTGTACTGCCAACTCTTAGTAAAATTTTTGAAAAAATCATGTTGAATCAAATGTTACAGCATTTTAGCTCTCATAATTTATTACATAACAAGCAATATGGGTTTACTAGGGGTCGCTCAACAACTGATGCGGGTGTTCAGCTCGTTTATGAATATTTTTGAAGCCTGGGAAAAGTCGCAGGATGCCTTAGGAATATTCTGTGACTTAACCAAAGCTTTCGATTGTGTACAGCATGAGACCTTGGTCAGGAAACTACGCCACTATGGTATAAGAGATGCCGCACTCAATCTTCTGAAATCGTACTTGAGCCATCGAATTCAGAGAGTTGACGAGATCTCCCGGGGCCTTGGTAAATATGGGGTCCCGCAGGGATCTATTCTTGGGCCTTTTCTCTTCCTCATTTACATAAATGACCTACCTTATCTTGTTAATAATAATCATGAGACAGTATTGTTTGCGGATGATACCTCTTTAATCTTTAAAGTAAACCGACGTTCTTTAAGTTATGACGATGTAAACAATACTCTATCTACTGTAGTACATTGGTTTAGTGCTAACAATTTACAAATTACAAACTAAATGTATTAAATTTACAACTTCCTCCAATGTTAAACATGTAAAAACTGATGTACTTTTATATGGGGAAGCGTTGGACCCTATTGACTCAACTGTATTCCTTGGCATAACTATTGATGCCAAACTGCAATGGGGCCCCCATATTAATAGACTGGCGAGTAGACTTAGCTCAGCAGCTTTCGCGGTCAAAAAAATAAGACAGTTAATTGATGTTGATACGGCTCGCTTGGTATATTTTAGTTATTTTCACAGTATAATGTCTTATGGCATTCTGCTTTGGGGTAACGCGGCCGACATTAATACAATCTTTATCTTACAAAAGAGAGCTATTCGTGCAGTTTACAATCTGGGCCCCAAAGAATCGTTAAGAAACTTGTTTAAAGAGATAAAGGTATTGACTGTTGCTGCTCAATACATTTTTGAAATTGTTTTGTATGTCCATAAAAATAAGGATAAATTTTTAAGACATAATAATGTTCATGATATAAATACTAGGAACAAAAATAAATTGATCCTACCCACAAGTAGACTCCGTAAAATAAGTAAATCTTTTATGGGACAATGTATACGTTATTACAACAAAATTCCAGAAAACGTTCAAAATGCATCAATAGCTAAATTTAAAAAAATAGTAAAAGAACGTTTGTGTGTTAAAGGCTACTATAATATTAATGATTATTTAAATGATAACACACTCTGGTAATGAACTGATCGCTCCAGGCTCTTTCAATCGGAGTTCTTATATTGTATTTTAACGAATTTATGTCAAACTGCTTATCTAAAAAAAAAAAAGCCCGCTGAGTTTCTTTCGCCGGTTCTTCTCAGTACAGTGGCTTTCTTTTCCGAACCGGTGGTAGTGTTTTGACTATCAATAAGTGAGTGTAATGCTCCTATGTTGAATAAATACATTTGATTTGATTTGATTTGATTTGATTTGATTTATAATACCTTCGGAACTAGGTTTTTCTAAACATAGAGAAACGATTAAGGATACAAACTATATTATAAACCTATTAAAACTTTTTTTATATTGAAAGTTTCAACTTATATTTTTTTTGCATTATTTATTATAAATTATAATAAATAATAGAAAACTTTCGATTCCAACAGTTAAGCTACTTTTTAGTCTGTTCTAATAAAAAATGTAATGTACTAATTCGTCTAAAACTTAATTCGTTGGACGATCCTCATTAGTCTACGGCCTACGAAGTTATGACCGAATTAATTTTCTGTATTTTCTTGAGTTTCAACTATCTTGAGTTGGAATTAAAAATACTTGCTAGCTATTAAATAAATATATTTCTTTAAATAAAATCCAATTAATAAATAGCTTATGTCCTTTCTCAGGCTCTAGACTATCTTTTTTTATATGAAATGTTGCCAAACGAGCAGACGGTTCACCTGATGTTAAGTGAATACCGCCGCCCATGGAAATTTGAAAGCCCAATTTTCAAAAGGTTGTCAACGCATCTGTAACCCTCGGGTGTAGCAGATGTCCATGGGCGGCGGTATTCACTTACCATCAGGTGAACCGTCTGCTCGTTTGGCAACTTTTCACATAAAAAAAAATAAAAAATAAATTGGGCCCCGGCTACCTCACTCATAATACGAAACGCGAAAGTATTTGTCATACTTCCACTTTACGCTGGTCTTCTGTGAGGTCGTGGTACTTACCCGGACGGGCCTGTCCATTCGTGCAACAGCCGAGGCTGCTGCGTGGCCCTACCACCATAAATAATCTGCGTACCAAATTTCATTTAAATCGGTTCAGTAGTTTTGGCGTAAAAGCGAAACAGACAGACAGAGTTACTTTCGCATTTATAATATTAGTATGGATTTAAAATGATTTTATAAAGAAAACAACCTTTATAAATATACAAATTACTTATCGAACTGCAAGTTTTGTACCTGACTTATTTCAATAAGGATCCAGTAACTCCCAAAATTAGAGCAGTTTGTGCAGGTTTCTTCGTTACGATAAAAACTTACTAGGATAGGTTCGATTGCAAAAGAGTTAAAGAAAACAAGCCGGTCGCTTACGAAAGGTAAAACTTTCCGTAAACGAATCCGCAAGTTAGATTCCGCGTCCCAAATGGTCTTTAGTGATGCAACGGACGTTTATAGTCATACGGGTTCGATTCCCGGACTCCGCGCGGCATTCTTGAGACGAAAGTAGCTTCACTTTCCAGCAGCCACCGCACGCACGAGCGGTTTTCCGCTTGTTTTCTGTAAATTGCTTATGGAAAATAAAAGATGGCGATGTTTTTGTATTGTCAGCGAGGGATAATACCATATATATGTCCCACGGCTGGTCAAAGGCCTTCTCTTTAAAGAGGGTATCAGGGTATAGTCTAGTCCCACTGCGGATTTCTGCTAGCTGAGCACGTGATAAATAAGCACTTAAAATTAAAAAAAATTCATTGGTGCCGGCACGGGGATCGAAAACAGGTTACTAGAGTATAATAAAAACGACACATTGCTGCATCAAAACCAACGGTAGGTGTAATCAAGCTTCAACCAAAGGATCTTTAGGCAAGGATTTTCGTACATGTCTGAAAATACAATTTTAGTCGCTACCTTGATCATTTCGATTTATAATTTAATCTGTATAAACATTAAGAAGATTGTATCTACTTATTCTTCACCTAGATAAGTTATTTGTTGTCCATTTCTTCGTTTTATTATCCGTAAATTATTACACCAACTATAACTAAAACATCTACTTTTCTTGAAAATAAAATGACTGTTAGTGGAAAATTCATAAGAGGTTAAACTTAAAAATCAGGTCAGCCGTCTATTTACAACAATATTTAATAATAAATAAACTACTCCACACAAAATACTACAAAATTTTCGTCATATAAATATCTCTAAAATAAAATAAGAGTGATTTAACTTTAAAAACCTTGATATATTTTGCATAAATATCTAGATCCAATAAAATAAATCTAATTTTAAATACTTGTTATATTTGATCGACGAAATATCTCCTGCCCCCACGTCTTGCCATTTTAATTCGTAATGCACTATTTTTATGCTACGTCGAAGTTTGTCGGAATTCAATGAGCGTTTCCATAAATGTATTTATAAGTCGAATTTTTGTGTTGCCAGAACTAGTCGAGGTTTAAATATTAAAACAGTCTAGGCCAATCGACAAAACTTAAATGTTCGATCATTAAAATTTCATGCGCATTAGTTATAACTCAGCTGCGAAATGCATACTGTATTTTCGTACTTATAAATCTAACTTATTCTATTATCTTTCTCAACTATGCCGCGATTGAGGTAGATTGTTGACCTATTTGCTGCGAATTGATTTGATTCAAAGTAAAGATAGAAGTGAATTTATCAGTCTGTATGAGCAAAACCTTTGGATAAATAAAGAGGTACAAAGCTATATCAATGTCCCCTATATTGACATAGCACTATCCCAACTGTATATGATGTAACATTTTAAATCTACAAAAGCGTTAAAATGGGAATAATATGTTTATTTTTTTGTTATCACTGAACCGGATCTGAAAATTATCTATTTAAGGCACGGTCACATCTTTGAGTAACAGCTTTACTTCTATAATCAGATAAAAATAAAATAAATTCAATAAGCCGATATGTAGATAAAGACTAAAGAAAAAGCTGAAATATTGACATTTTCTCCATAAATTCGTCAGTTTACGTTAAATTGTTGTGACAGATAATCAGATAAATAGAAAAGTATATATAAATAAAATTAACTAGAAGATAAAAGGGCGGGTACGCGCGGTCCCTGTATTAACAAAATGAGGCGTTTTCCTTACGAGCCGTTGCACTACCTACGGAAAGTGTGTTACTGGCGTTCCTTTAATCTACAAGTGGTTATGAAAGTTACGCAGCTGTGTAACTAACTGACGCTCGTTGAATATGGGAAACGGGCATAAGTGACTGCGTTCTACGGCCAGAACAACGAAGACGCCGCGGGTGAACGCTCGGTGGCGCTGTGCGGACGCGCGTTGCGACAGCGCCGCTCCAGTTAACGCCACATCGCGGGCATTCCTCCGTGAAATGAGCGGAGACTCGTAGACGAAAATTAGGCTATGGCTCATTTATGAATGACGTTATCGATCATAAACATACTAAACTAGTGACGTCATTAGAGGCATGGCGACATCGAACAGTTCTTATTGGTCGCATGATGAAATGCTTAAGAACGTTTCCTGTATTAAAAGTATGAGTTACATACAGCAATAATGTAGGCGCTGTGCATTAGCATTGCGACGTATTAATTATTAATAAATACAAAATAATTCTTACATTTGAGTGTAATAATTTATAGATATTAACGTCCTTTACTCTTAAATTTAACTCAATGTTTAATATATTGTAACACAAACATAAAATTTGACATACAAATTTAAGTCACTTTAGAAAATCGAAAAAGTGATCACATTCTATGTTATTAACTGTTGAATCTCTTGCCGGTCTCTTCTCAACAGAAATTGCCTTCCGAACCGGTAGTAACTTACTAAGGAACTTATGTATCAATTATTATGTAAAATTTGATTTCAAAAAGGTATTCAAATAAAAAAAGACGATATACATGTCCACGCTTGTTTTAAATAATCACCACTTCATCTTGTACATGAAAGCAATGTAATTGTTTGCAATGACGTTAAAAATAACACAACGAACCGGAACTGACTTTGCTAAAGAGAATAATTTGTTACTCGCTTGCGGCTACATACTTAATTATTTTTACATGAATCTTTTTATCGTTGTTGCGTAGATCAAATTGATACAGCTTTCTCAATCAAATCTGAAGGGAATGTATCAATTTTCTATAACTCATAAACGTATAGTCTATTATTATAATTTAACATGTTTTTTTTGCCATAACTTTTTAAAGTCAGAATAGAAATTTGAACAGTTCCTATATAATGTATTAAGTTCTATTAAAATGTACTTTATATTTTAAATTATATTGTAAGAAATGTAACATGATTTCATTTCTTCATTCTTCCTCCCTTTAGTAAAAATTTAATTATTTTATACTTTAACTCCATTGACATGTATATCTTGCCGTTAAAATCGTGGAAACTAGAATTTCGCGGACCCAATTAGGAATACGAAACGCGTTCACTATTGTTTACATGAACGTGAATAATAGATCCACGACTAAGGCGGGTCAATTAGCGATTCGCGGATGAAAATTTTAAGCAACGGTCCGTTCGTCGCTATCGACGGTTGACTGCAAATCGGTCGGCCCGGTGCAGAGGTCGTATTGCGAAAAGCGTCAAGTCAATCGGCTCGGAGAACCGTGCGTGCGTCACGCGCTTATACCGCCCGCGTCGTGTCGAAAACTAATTTTCGACTCGCCCGACCTGCCAGTCCGGTCGAAATTACGTAAAGACGGTGACCGCTGAAAGCGAAAACTGAAAACTGAAAATGCTAACGACTTACATCAGTTTCACGAACTGAAAATTCGCTTAAATTTATTTCATTGTATTATTGTCGTCCCATCGAATTAGTGATAATTGCTTCATAAAAGCAATGTTGTAGGCGTTTTACCAAACTCTGATAGAGCGGAGACGCCAGTCTTATGTAGGGCGTAGTACTTATCCCGAGCTAGGCGTATAGAAGACGTTGCTAGTGAATTGAAGTTGTTATATCAATAGACTTCTTTCAATGGATGCAAAATTTCAAATTATTAATTTGTCTGAAAATAGTTAAAAATTGTATATAAAGATTGTGTATAACACAGTCTTTATATACAATTTTTCTGTTTTTCTTTATATACTTTACTTTACTTTTTTATCTTTATATACAATTCCATGCATAATAAAGTTATGAACAGGTGAATCTAACAATGTATTTGCAAAGGATTATAAGTAGAAATACAACGAATAATTGAATGACGTAATTATTTTAATTTCAAAATCGATATTGGTGGAAAAAACCCTGAGAAATCTATAATTTTTAAGTTTCCTCTCATTTATAAGTGCAGAAACTAACATTAAAAGGAGATCAATTATAAAATCACACGCTAATTTTTTCTCGTAATTTGTAATGAATTGTCGAGTCAATTTTCGGGCTGAAATTTAACCGTGCCGATTTCACTTGCGCTTGATATCAATCTCGTTATAGACATTTGAAGATGCTAATGTCTTTTTTTTTTGTTAATATTGATTGATTGATTGACACGTTCACTTTCTCTGACCGCTGTTTTTTTTTTTTAAATTAATCTCAATAAAAATAAGAAGTACACGTACAAACAATAGCTATTGACACCGCACATTGCGTAATATATATTACAGTTTATTTTTCAGTTGGTTCATATAGTGTATTTCATTACGAATGAGTTTTATACTTCTTGGTGCCCACTTTGACTATAAAGTTTGCCTCTCTGGGTAGTAGGCTTGAGTGTTAATTTATGTATTGTTTGAAAGAATCGATAAGCAGGCGTCATATCTACGTCCGATCAAGCGTAACTTTTATGACTTTGATATCCCAACCTAATTAACGATTGATTATTCACGCATAGAGCGTGTATCAATGCGAACTAGATCGTGTCTTTTCGACCTTGCAGCTGTGGCTCGGTTTCTGCTGCCATTTGTATCGGCATGTTAGCTTTTTTTTCTCCAAAGGGCTTTTAAAGACTTCAGTTTCATCAAAAGGCTTTAAAAAATTATGTGCCACAATCAGCTTACTATCTTTACACGGACGTATACTGCGCTATTACCAAAGTACCAGAGGGAAATTGATTGAATAAAAAAGTGAATTTTCAACCACATTGCGCATACATAAAAACCGGACAAGTGCGATGGATTCGCGCATGAATGGTTCCGTACTAAGATCTATAAAAACTGCAAAAAAAGTTCATGTCTGTTGTTCGCATACAATACATCGCCCCATTTAAATATCGTTTAGTCGTATTTTTTTTTGTATTTATTGTTATAGCGACAACAGAAATACATCATCTGTGAAAATTTCAACTCTCTAAATATCCAGGTTCACAAGATACGGCCTGGTAACAGACGGATAAACACAAAGACAGACAGACGAACAGACAGCGGAGTCTTAGTTATATGGGCTCGTTTTACTGTTTGGGTACGGAACCCAAAAAACATCAAAAGTGCCTGTTATTTAAATTCAATTTTAAATATTCTTCGACTTTCTCCCGTAACGAAAACGAAACAAGTTAACGTTTAAATTTTAGTCTTCATGTGTGTGTACTCGTATTGATATAGGTTGTTCGTTATATTCGGCGAAAGATTTTTTTTACGACTTGACCAGTCAAACACTGCCAAAAACGGCCGTAACGAATTCTTGGAAAGCGAATTATCTAACGGATTGGCGCGTACTCACCTTACCTAACATGTTTGGCATACACAAAATTCTTTAACAGTAGTGACGTGCCTGATTGTCCTTATCGATGTATAAAACGTAGACCATTATTCATCTTTTTTTTCCTTTCACCTTACTTATTTTAATGTAGATCTGGGCAGCATGATCTATTACGTTTCCCGTTTTCATAAAAAAAAATTATTATGTAAGAAGATGGCGATAAGAAAGAACATACGATGAAATGAGTAAAGCCACCCATGGACAACACAACTGACACGGTTGTAGATGCGCTGCCAACCATTACAAGAGTGCCCCGGATACCTCACTCACTAGACCAAACGCGAAGGTACAACGCCACCTCACACTGGTGGTATGAGATCGTGGTTCACCTCCGACGAATATGTTCATGCAACCGCACAAGGAACATCACTACGACATCACACAAAATGTATCGACATATTTTCCCTCAACCACGTACATCACTCGGGAACCGTACGTCCCGCGAGAAACCGGTCGCGCACCTGCGTATGACGTACCACTACCGACAGTTCCTGACTGTTGCTCTCACTTTCGCTACGACTGAGATGTTGTGTGCCTACGGAATTGGAAAAAGTCTACGAATGATTGCCGCAGACGAAGCAAGATCCATTGTGTTCTTGTCGCCATCGTCCTCGATTTCGTTTTTTATTAAAAGTTCAACAAAAACACGTTTGCTATTTTTTTACCTGAAAACTATCACTAAATCCTTACTTATATTATAAACGCGAAAGTTTTTATGTATGAATGTTTGTTAATCTTTAACGCAAATACTACTGAAAGGATTTTAATGAAACTTTACATTAATATCGCTTATACATCAGAATAACACATAGGCTATAATTTATATACATATTTTATGTATATCTGTCTTTCAGTCTGAATGTTACGTCTTCAGCCTATTCTACGCAGACCTAGTCGCGGGAAGCAGCTAGTTCGTAATAAATTAATTTTAATCACCGTCTACCCTATACCTAGGACAGTTAGTCCGGCTAGGTAAGTCCAACTTCGATGCAGAGGTCAATCGGCGAATCCAACTCGGATGGGCGTTCGGGAAGCTTCGGCAAATCTTGACGTCGAATGTACCTCAATGCTTGAAGACTAAAGTTTTCAACAAATATGTGTTGCCAGTGATGACATACGGAACTGACGCGAGATCCTTCACTGATGGCCATATGAGGAAGCTCAAAGTCACTCAGCGAGCTGTGGAGCGGGCTATGCTCGGTATTTCTCTGCGTGATAGAGTTCGAAACGAAGACATCCGCATTAGAACAAAAGTGACCGACATAGCTCAGAAGGTTAGCAAACTGAAGTGGCGATTGGCCGGCCATATAGCTCGTAGAACTGATAACCGCTGGGGAAGAAAGGTTCTCGAGTGGCAGCCTCGGACTGGCCATCATATTGTGGGACGACCGCCCACTAGATGGAGTGACGACTTGTGCAAATGTGCGAGAAGTCAATGGATGCAGGGGGCTCAGGGTCGTGCTTTGTGGCAGTCTGTGGGGGAGGCCTATGTTCAGCAGTGGACTCAAACAGGCTGAAATGATGATGATGATGAATTACCGTGTCATATTATCGCTAAAAATATGTGTATGATATACACAAGTTACGACCAATAACAAAACAATCTGGTAACGCATAACTCGGGCAGGCTTGCTTTCTGTAAAACAGTAAATTCTTTTCTTATTCGAAAAGTTGGTAATCGAAAAGGTGGTTAACTAATATATAGTAACTACTGTTACTTAAAATTATAGCACAAGAAATTGTATCACTATAAACTGTTAAGTGTTAGAATATACTACGAATTAACAAATTTGAGCTGAGACTACTTAAGTATAAGCTTAGGTCGAAATAACGTCTACTAAGAAGTTAAGAATGAAGATTGCGTCGTTGTTAATAAACAGAACAGACTTCAAATTGCGCTCCCCGTACTGAAAATGAAATGTAATGCAAAAAGAATTATCAAAATCGGTTCACAAATAAATGACGGAGTTCTGAGGAACATTTCATAAATTTTTAATTTTCATATTTTTCTTATTGTCTTGTTTTTGTTGTTTCATATTAGTATTTTACTCGTACTTGTAACAATTATTAAGTTATCGTACACTTATCGTATTTTTTAACATGCTGTAACTACCTTTAAATGGAAACATGTAAATTTTAGTTCCTAAGCCTATTGTCACATTTTTTTCAATACAACATGTTATTCCGTTGGTGGTTCTATTAATGAATAAATAAATAACTAAATAAAATAAACATAACAACATACCCAACTTTTTTTTAAGTCGGTTGAAAAAATACTTATTTTTACGATATATTCAATTAACATAACCGAAAGCTTTTAACAAATCGCACATCGCAAAGGTTAAATAGGCAACAAATATTCGATCCACTGCTCCATCCAAGCCAATGTGAACTCAAGGTCAATCGTAGCATGTCGCAAAACCGCCTGCATCGGTCAGGGCCGGCCCGACGTGTGTATGTCACCGACGCTTTGCTATGTCGAACAGGCGCTAGATGAATTGTAATGAATTTGGCCTGCGTTTCCGCAATCACCTCTGAATTTAGATGAATGACCTTGAAACTAACGTTAAATGTCATCACATCTGGATGTCTTAGGAAGTACTAGCTACCGAGTTACAAGACCTAGATTTCACCCTGTGCGCTGGGAACATATCTTTCAAACTTTATGGTTAGAAAAACGTACATGTTTCGAACTAAATGCCTTAATGCATTTTTATAAGATCATCCATCAGACCAATTCAGAAAGGATGATGAAGAGACAACCCGTAGCTAAACTTAATGTCAACAAAACCATAATATTTCATTTGCATTAAAATCATACTCCAATAATTTTTATAATGTTTTGAATGAAAAGTCTATTTCACAGAAAAAAAGAACCTTGTCTTGGTTTAAATTCAGTAGTTAGGAGATCGCACCGCATACTTAATTACAATTTTAAAGTGTATTCGAAGCTCGTATTATCATAGTTTTCTTTAATTTAAGGTATGACGGTATAAAAGACTTCAACGTTTACTCCGGTGAATGAAGTTCTCAGCTACGTTCTCTACTGCGCTAAAGATATTTTTATACTTTCAATCATGATATAGTCGTATTACATAACGTTCATAATCGACAGTTTGTATTTTTTGGGAATCGAAACAATTACCTCAGAGAGACAGGGTAAGCTATTTTTTTTTAGAAATGTAAAATGCATTTATATTTTTAAAATGCATTGAAAAGGTGAAAATTATACAATACAACAATTTTCATTTGATGTGCAAATTCAAAGAGTTTTCTTGGCACCCATTTCGCTAGGCAATATAATATCAAGTGCTTTTATTTGTGATTTCAGGTGTTGCATGTTCGCAGTAAAATATTAAAATAAATGAAAATGCAGTATATTATAGTATTATTCAAGGGCACACACTACAACTATATATCATCATCCGCCTCCTGCCCACATCCCACCTAAGTTGGGTCGGCACAACACATGAATCTTGTTGTAATGTACGTCATTTTGTCTATGTTTTTTATTGATCGGCCGCCTGCTTGAGCTAAATTTCTTTGGAAACAAGCATCCAAATCCGGAAAAACTATCTGCGGTGCGCACAAATACTTGTCCCCTGTAGGAATTGAACTCACGAACTCCGCCACCGAAACCAATATCTTAATAACTGTGCTGCCTATTAAAACTAATCGGTCAACTAGTTGCGCAATCACTTACAAATGCCCCTATGATTGTGTTATAAAAATGGAACGGTTAAATTTAGAATATTTCTTAACCAGAACAACGTTCCACGCTATAGACATTAGAAGACAATACAAACAGCCGCTTGCAAAAGGCATTACTCAATGGATTTTTCGCACGCAGTTTCTGATTCTTCAAAAAAATTGTATTATTACGCTCATTCCGAAATCATCTCTATTCCGTTGTATTAGGGTTTACTATAGCCTTGAATGAACACAATGCTCACTGAGCATTTTAATATTCGTGATTATGGGCAGTGACGATCTCGGTAGCGGAGTAATATCGAATTATCCGTTGCAAACGAGACGAATCGGAGACAATCGATTATTGTAATCGAAATATTTGGATTTATTTATGCAAGATGCTTATTTTTTACGCGAGACTGTGACAAGCAAACAGTTCTGCTGAGAAGAAATACTTAGGTACCCTTTTAATCAACCCCAACACTCATATGGTTGAAGTTTAGAAGAGCTGGGTATTGACGTCTCACGTCAATACCCAGCAGAGAGCTTAAGACGCCGATTGACTATCCCACAAATTTTCTGTGTAGCAAACGTGCGGTTCTTACAATTTTGAAACTCTTCATTCTAAAAGTATCATTGCCTAATCATAAAAGTGTAATAAGTAGATCTGATTAGGTAATCACATCTACTTCACACTTTTGGGGCCGATAGTTGTCACTAACAAAACGTCCCTTCAGAATTCCTAGCTTTCCTGGCCACCCCCCATATTTACAAAAAACATTGTTGAATGGAAATTTAACAAAATGGCAACTCTCTCAGTTACGAGGACACTGAATCCATAATCTGTATTAGATCTGATTTGGAAGCCACAGTCTATTTAAAGTAAATTTGTTGCAGCTAATAGCTAGAAAATGCATTTATCATTATTCTAATAACTAGAAAATGCATTTATCTTCCATTTCTATGCGTCTACGGATAAAAACAACAATTGTGGTTATTTTACTATTGCCTCTTAGAGCTCTACCAAAGACATTAACCGTGCCAAAATGTGAAGGCCATACAAATGTCCCTTGTGTTAATTGCGAAATGCAAATTTTTATTACATTTGACTTTTAAATGTTTTTAATTTTTTTATAAATAACGAATACGATTAACCTTTACGTATAATCATTATATTTTTAATAAATTAGTTACGCTAACCACACAATATTCCTAAATACTAAGAGCATCCTTTCGTAGTAAATGTGTCCAATACATTAATTATTATTGAAGTTATACTTCTTTCGGTGCGTTTGGAAAGCGCCTAAAAGCGACATGATAAAGTAGGTTGAAAAACGACCAAATTAGCGGTATTACCATGGCAACCAATAACATCTTTTTGACATTTTCCTATTAAAAAAAAAGCAAAGTAACAGCCTATACATGTCCCACTGCTGGGCAAAGGCCTCCTCTATACAGAGGGTATCACATTACATTTATAATACTAGCGGAACCGACAGACGTTGTCCTGTATCCAACGACTTAAATCCGACAACTCATAAATAAAAAAATTAAAAAAACTTTGTAGTGGACCGAATTGTAAATCTAAACCATTATCGAATCGAAGTGAAGACACACAAAAAATTTCATTAAAATCGGTTCGGCCGTTTAGGACGAGTTCAGTGACATAAACATGAACAGAAGAATTATATGTTTAAAGATAGAAAATTTAAAGATAGATCAATATAACACGTTATATCCGAACCGCCACACTTTTAAATGCTTGTTAAAGTAATCAGCAATAGGTAACCATAAAAATACATATAATATGAAATCGTAAATGATTCTTAAACATTCTCAGAAACACCAGACGAGCGTACACCACTTAAACATGTAAGACGGGATTCAAGTTCTCGTCGAAAGTTTCGCAGCGGACAAGCGATTTGAGCTAATACCTCGCTTCTAACTCCGCTCGACTGACGGCGTCAGCTATTTCCTGCAATCGGCGTGACATTACCCCCGATAGGCTAAATAGCAGCTGCAAGGTGCACGCAATCTTTTAAGTCTGTATGTGCCACAATGTGAAATCTAACCGTTGATACTGAACATAAGATTCCTCCCAAATGAGCTGATATCCCTTTTTCTTTTGATTTACATTGAGGGAGTATCTATCGCCCTGACGAGACTTGATTTTTTCGATACTTCACCACTACAGAATCTTCTGTACTAGACAGTTGACAGTTCTACTAGTAAAGTGGCTAGCTACTCTTAATCTTACCCAAATTCGTTACAGGATATGATAATTAAATTAATATCCATTTGTAAATATGATACATTATGTTACAGATGATATGTTATGTACAAATGATCCGCAATTGATTCTAAAAACTACTCTAAATCTTCAATCTAAAAATTTTTTATTGAATATATGTACTTTCATACTATACCGCAAAGATTTTTATGAATATACAAATACATAGATTACTAAAGCTTGTTCGTGTGTTATATTTTTTAATTTTTATCCTTTCGTCAAAATTTTATGATGATTGTATAGCATTTGTGTAAGTTTAAATACCATTGCAAAGTTCGAGTTTCATATGGAAAAAAATAAGAAAAAAGCCTGGTTAATCAGACCTTTTATAAACGTAGAATTAACAAACTGCAAAACTTATTTCAGCGTAATCATAATTAGTACTGATCTTACTATGAAAATATCATTATGCAATTGAAGTGTCAATAGAGTCAAGGTCAGTAAAATCCTTCGACATTGTTTGCACTATCAAAAAAATATTTAAACATGCGAGTTTGCAAACAATTCGAAAAAAAATAATGTTAACGTAGGTCAAACATGTAAATTAAAAGAACAAACAAATATACATGGTATTAATTTTTGATATAACAATCGACAGTTTATTTACTCTGCGACTGTTTAATTATTGTTTGCATTAGTGTTTTGTTTTTCATTGTGTGATAACGGAACATTGTGTTTATGGAAATGGTTAAAATGATTCAGACCAACTTGCGAATTCTGACAGCCCATCAACTTTGCCATTACCGAGATCATTAGTAAACCTTCATAGAACGTACCTGAAACAATTTAATTAATATTAACTTTAGTAATATTGACTAACTTGACATATTTTCCTATCATAACAATGTAATAAAATTTTGCGATAATATTTCACAAATTTTTAAAAGACCCACCCTTGTCTTCGCCCACCAATGAAATTTAATAATTTCGTAAAAATAATATCAGAATCATCAGCAAATGAATAGGTATTGTTCAGCAACCTAATATTGTTGTTCAATCTAACCTCTCGTCAGATATTAGAAGAGTATATTCTGCTGGTATTTGAAAGTAATTTTTTTAGAACGTTTTTTTATTATTATTACAAGTTTTGTTATTTATTAACTCTCAATTTATATTAATTTGTATAGATCAAATCTTACAACCTGAATTAGAATCAATTGCTTTAGAGTTACGACTTTGCAATTTTACATGCTTGTTCAGTTTTGATTACAAAACACGAAAGCGAAAAATTAAATCAAGTGAGTGGTAGATCCAAATGGAAGCTACACACAAAATAAACTATTATTATTGAATGGTTAAAATTACTGAACATATCAATTAGAATGATCTTGATATGAATAAAATGATTACAGAAATTACATGAAAATGAAAAAGATCAATTGCTTAATGACCACGATACAAATAAAAAAAACTATATTGACAAATATTTTTACACACAAACTTTTATTTAAATGCTCTTAAAAGGAAAAAAATAAGACTGGAAGTACGTCAAAGCTAAATATATAACACATTATAGTTTAGAGATATTCCTCTTTAGAAGTTGTTTTTTTTTTGGATTCACCGGACGATGGTTTTCATGCAGTGTAAAGTTTTTAATTTCTGTTTATGAGCATTTAAATAAATGTTTGTGTTTAAAAATTGATTTAAATATTAATGTTTATACGATCACTAAGTACCCAGGTCTATTAATTTGTTTATGGTATCTGGGCCCTATTTTATATGGAATTTTAAAAAAAATTGTGTATTTCATATCGTTGATTACATAATCATCTATCATGTGCCTAATTAACTCGCCAAATAAAGTAGAAACGAACAGAAATTTTAAAACATATCTTATGTACACATAAACATGCAGTATTTCTGTCAAGACGTTTAAATAATATTTGGAAAATTAATGAAATTTAACGGTTCACCGCTGCCTTTCAATGTTCAACGAAAGCAGAAAGGAGGTATTATGTTGGAACCATGGCTTGTCTGTGTACATATCGTCTTATGAGCGCTGAGAGTGAAAAGTGTGCTCGGCTGACTCCGCCCTATTGCGTCAGCAGTTCGAGGTGTCACTTTCTACAATACATAATCTGTTTGGTCCCGTCAGCGCCGCATAGGCAGGTGAGATACGACGGAAAAGTCAACATATACACTAAGGTTTATATGCTATTTACATTTTTGAAATGGAAACTGTGTAGCGACTAAAATCCGATTAGAAAAAAACTTCTTATCCGATTTTTACCACAGATTATAAATAAACATAAAAAACTATCTATGTCAATCAACGCCGTATATATTTAATTAAAAAACAATTATAATAAAATTGTCTTCAGGTTTACCGCTGAAGACTAAATTCACTTAAAATCAGGAAGGTGAACGTTTTAGTACCGGTAGTAAAACAAGTTTTAGTCCGCTAGTAAAACAAGATAAGTAAATTATTAAAACTTGTGACAATTAAGATGAATCTAACAACACCTCATAATATCAAACCATTTACTCCAGCTTCACTCGTTGGTCATAACGGTCGCCACGATAACGTTACAGTGGACCTGTGGTTCTGGACGTGTAAATTGCATTAGCATTGTCCCCAACACTTGGAACATTTTTTGTTTTTGTATACGCTAACTTCATACTATTATTATGTAATTTTGTTTGCAAATAGGTGTTGTATTATGTCGTGAATAAATGGTTTCTATTTTATTCCATATATTCTATATTCTAACAACTATTCTAATAACACTCGCTCCAATTTTGGGAGTCTACAGGTCTGTTTTGGTTTCCTTGGCTCTGCATTAAACAAAAGTGACATCATCTTATACATGTACTTCGTAGCTGTGGTAGGGCCACGTAAAATTAATCGCTGTTGGACGAATGGACATGTCCGTCCAGTTAAGTACCACGACCTGACAGAAGAATGGTGTGAAACAGAAGTGTTATACTTCCGCGTTTCGTCTGGTGAGTGTGGTTACCGGGGCGCCACTTTATTAAAAGGTTGCAAGGCATTCGCAACCATGCGAGTATTGCAAATTTCCATGAGCGGCGGTAATCACTTAATATCGGGTGAACCAACAGCTTACTTGCTATCTTCTCACGTAAAAAAAATGCGTAACTTAAACGTTATTCCTAACCAAGTTGTTACCAAGAACACACTACAGACTTATGAATGTATCAAAAAGCGACATACTCACGTAAAGTTGAAAATCATCACCGTTTCAGCAGTTAGGTAAATTGTTCGATTATATTATTGGTTTCATCAATTTAACGCTTGACGGCAAGCCCTCTGAGTCTCTACGCACCCAATGAAGGCGAGCGAAATGGTTTGAATATAAAACGTTTTACCGCTACCGTCGCGACACCATTCTCCACTTGCATAGCGACATTCTTATAAGGATTTAGGTGACTCGACACAATTGCAACAGCCTTTGATTCTAGCGAGCTAGCTCTTATGCCGACGAGGTTAGGTTCAAATGCCGTTGAAAGATCTGAACCGACACGCAGACCGGTTGCTAAATAACGTTTGGTGCAAGTGATGTAAGGGTGAGGGTAAGAGCTTTATTTCACTAATTCATTTTATCACTGAAATACCAAAGAAAATTCTTCACACTTTATTTATTGAAGAAGCAAGAAGTTTATAATATTGATAACATATTGTTGACGTCTAAAATGTCAACGATCCGTCGATGACAGTCTGAAATAACGTATATGATTATTTTAAATTATTAAAAATATAATTAAAATTTTAAAGAAGGTTCGAATTCCAGAATTTTATTTAAAAAAGGAACGAAATTACGACTATAAGAGGGGCTCAGAGCGCGTTGGACGGCAGTTCAGTGGAGGAACTCGAGGAAAAAGGAACACGAAGAAGAAAGTGGAAAAGTAAAGTAATAATGAGTGAACAGTATAGTAGTGAAGTGACGCGAAGTGACTAGTAGTGAAAAGGTGTACGCGGTGGGTTGGAGCACCAGTGGACGCGTACGTGGAGATTGGTGCGACAGGGGGCGCACTGGCAGTCGTCACTGTAAGATTGGTGCGGAACGGGAGAGACGTCGGTCCGGTAGCACTAGTAAGGACTAGTACAGTATTGAGTGGGCCGCTGTGCACGTCTTTGTTGGCGACAATAAAGTAAACATTTAAACGACCGGCGTTTCACTCCAAAGTTAAACAAGTTAATCTAAATAAGTATCTAATTCACAAGAAATATGAGCCAATCTTTCAATGATACATCAGCCATTATACCATGCTTAGATTCAATAATACAAGTATATCACTTTATGTTCCGTTACGTTTTCTAAATTGTAATTTATAAAGGATTATTATTCACATCATTAAATATCTTTAAATAAATAAAATAAAATAAATTCCTTAAATATGAACAAATTTAACCGTTTACTGCTCGGTCGTAGCATGTAGTTAAATAAGCTGACGTCAAGTTTGCTCAGATTTAGAAACATCATTAGGTTTATCCTGATTCAGACCAGTCCTGATTCACTATCAGTTGCTGTTGCAAAGCCTCGTTTGCGTATATAAGGTGAAATTGTTTTTCGCTTAAGGAACTTGCATTAATTAAATATATAGTGCTCAGACTTGCGTTAAAAATAAAACTGACTAGCTTCCTAGATAAATGTAAATATATATCTTTTTAAATTTTCATATATTAAACGTAATATATATAGGAAGCTAGTCAGTTTTGTTTTTAACTCAAGTCTAGTAAAGTTAGGTCAAGTCTAGGAAAAAATAAGCTAACAGCTTAATGTCAAGTAATAAGACCAAGTAGTAGGTCATAGAACCCACTAACAAACATACTAAAGGAATTCATAAGCATTTACCTTTACATTACACTGGTCTGTAGTGAGGACGTACTTACCCGGACCGACCTGCCCAATTTTGCAACAACACAAGCCGTAGCTCAGTTTTGTGCCAACGAGAAAACTTACTAAAAAAACACTCATTATCTTTTTTATTAATTTTGAAAAACATTGCCCTCACTTTAGAATAACATTATCCTGTGTAAATTATTCCTGTAACTACATTTTACAAACATAAATTTCACATTGACAAACACCCCGAACCGAAACCACTATCTGTGGGTCGCACAAATAGTTGTCCTTAGTGAGAATCGAACCCACAACCCCGACGCTGAAGCCAATACCTTGGCAACTGCGCCACGGAGTCATCTGAATGGATCTGTTCAATAAAAAAAAAGTAAAGTAACAGCCTATACATGTCCCACTGCTGGGCAAAGGCCTCCTCTATACAGAGGGTATCAGGGCATAGTCCACCACGCGGCCCCACTGCGGATTGGCGGACTTCACATATTTTCGAAATATATATTTTTTTGGTATTATTCCGAAAATATGCAGGTTTCCTCACAATGTTTTCCTTCACCGCGGAGCACGTGATAAGTCAGCACTTATTAAAAACTTCATTGGTGCCGGCACCGGGGATCGAACTCAGGTTGCTCGAGTATATTGAATTAAAGGCGATTGCCCGGACACTGAGCTATCACGGCTCTGTCCAATACTGAACTCCAAATTGTTTCCAACGCGGGAATAGAATTCGGTTGCCCGCGTACCGTGAAATTAACGGCGATCGCCCGCCCACTGGTCCACCGCGGTTTTCGGGCCTCGAAAAGGCGACATAAAAAGTAACCTCTCCTTCGCGCATCAAGGGCTCCGATAAAAGGTATACTAATGGGCGGTTATTGAGCGTTAAATGGACAATTCGTTCGAGATCTATTGATTTGGCTACGGTACTGGACAACTGCTTTCTTCTTTGGATCGGCCGCTTTCGTGCCGATGGAACAATTCAAAAACAGTTAAAACCCCAACTAGTGTCGGATCGTAAAGGCGAGATGGCTAAGGACAGGGATGCGGCTAAAAATACATTAATACCATCCAAGGGGACGAACACTGAAGTTTCAACCGTGTTGCTTTTAAAGGTCCATTTACACGGTGCAAGTTTCTTGCCTGTTATATACAATTAAATTGAAGCAATAAATGAGTTGCATGGTCTAAACAACAAATGGTCTAAACAATTATTGCGCGCAATTTATTGCATTCAATTATTGCTCTTGTATGTTCAAGAAAATGGCATCGTGTAAATGGGTCTTAAGAATAATAATCTCTATCGACTAAAGGACCTCATTCTAAAAGGCGGCACTGCTTAGGATAGCTTATACTGGTTCATAAACCTGCCAGTACCATACTGGTTAACCTCATAAACCTATAAACCTCAGAAAGAAACTATAAACGAACAAAAATTCAACTAAATTCAAAGCATGTGTTCTTAGTATTGTAATAGATTCATATTTAATATCCAATACGTTCATGTAATTTTCTGTTATGATTTATTTTTAATAGAAGATTTTAATAGAAGAATAATTGATGACTCCGTGGCGCAGTTGCCAAGGTATTGGCTTCGGCGTCGGGAGTCGTGGGTTCGATTCCCACACGGGACAATTATTTATGTGACCCACAGATAGTTGTTTCGCGTCTGGTTTTTTGTCCGGGTGAAATTTATGTTTGTATAATATCCTTACAACACAAGATAATATTATCATAAAGTAAGGGCAATGTTTTTAAAGAAAGATAAAAAAAAAGAAGTTAAAACAGGTGGACGTTTTGTACTTCTACGAACTATCCGCTTCAGTAAAAAAAATCCATTTCTATGACAAGGTAGATGTTGTTTATAGGGTTAACACAACCAAAATAGGCGTTTTGTACACCTAAAATCACATCCCTACTTATCCCCGGGATGGGATGCCTATCAAGAACTGGCCAGTTTTCGAGAACAAATAAGGACTCATTTGACCTTTACATACAAGTCTTGTCTATGTCTACTCCGTTAGAGTTATAAGAGGTAACAGGTTATTATTTCTTGATTTAAGTCTTTGTCGACGTACAATTTGAAAAAAAAAAATATTTGTAAAGCACTGTGGAAAAGATGCATAATATCATAAGGAAAAGATTTGCATGCTGAAAAGGCCATCGCCCTTTGTTCAAAAACGTACAAAGCGCGTTGATCTTTGGCGTGTTTCCAGTTACTTTGTGCGTTAACAATTCGGGGATTCATTTTCGATCACGTATTTCCTCGTGTTTGCGCGTCAACACTTTCCAATTGGATACGATTTGAATGGAAAACGCATACGGCCTTCGTAGGATTCAATAAGCACTTAAGTGTTTTCTAAAAGAAACAGCCTTCAACTCGGCAAATCTATGTAAATTACACAATAATCGGAAGAAAAGGAAGCTTTAATCGTTACTAATGCAGGTGTAACAATGATTTCCCATTCATTATTTTCATCATC
Organism: Iphiclides podalirius; assembly: GCA_933534255.1. Classification (NCBI taxonomy): domain Eukaryota; kingdom Metazoa; phylum Arthropoda; class Insecta; order Lepidoptera; family Papilionidae; genus Iphiclides; species Iphiclides podalirius. The sequence continues at coordinate 12,320,850 of OW152830.1, read as the reverse complement.
TTCAATTTATTCCTACTTATTCTACATACTCGTACTGGCTTGATGATGTGAGATGGTATAAAGATGTTAAAAGACAAAATTACTAAAACATTACAATACGTACTTTAGATACTAACATATTTGGATAATAAAAACGTCTTTACAATAGAAAAAAAACCGGTCAATTGCGTACGGCTCCGTGCTATTATCTATAAATTTTTGTTATATGTAGAAAAGAAAATTTCACAGATGATGCTGTGAAATTTTCAAATGTCCGACTATCACGGTTCATGAGATACATTCTGGTGTCAGACAGACACACAGACAGACAGGAGTCTGTTGTCAGTCTTAGTAATAGGGTGCCGTTTTACCCTTTGGGTACGGAACCCTAAAAAAGTCTTTACTGGTAAAGTACAGTGCTTTCTCCTACAGTGGATTCATTAAGGCCAATTGGAAGACCGTTTCATTTTTCATCGTTTCGCATAAAAAAGTTGGCAAGAGAGACAAGCGGCTCCACCCATGAACGTCTCAACACCCAGATAAAACCCAGAAGTTACACACTTCCACACAGCTTCTGGACCACTAAAGTGCTGCGCGGTCCTACCACAATATTGAAATCCGTTGCCATACATACACTGGTTTGGTAACCAATTAGCGTGTCACTGCTAAATTCTAGTGAAATTCGATTCTCAAGTAATTAACACCAACGTCGTGGACGTTGTACGCGTGTAGGAGTGTTTGAATAATGAGAAATGGTTGAAATGCATACCAATAGAAATGTATTATTGTAGTAACATGTACGTAATTAGTTATTATATTGGTATTCCTAAATATTAGAAATGTGAGTAATTGTTATCTCTCCCAAATTTATGAGATACAATAATTTTATTTTACGTATGCATGAATAGATTGTTTAAGATCCTTTGTATACGTATTAATAAAACTGATTTATGGAATATTATCAAGTATTTTTTTTATTTATTTGTTTTTAACGAGGGCAATTTTTGTAATTATATTTATTAAGACTCATTTTTATGTGAGAAAGTGGCAGACGTGCTGGTGATTGACCTGATGTTGAGTGATAACTGTTACTCATGGACATATGCAAACCCGATGGGTTGTAGATGCGTTACCATCTTTTAATAAAGTAGGCCACGGCTCTTTCACCAGACGAAACGAAAAAGTATTGCACTTCCACTTGACGCTGGTCTTGTAAAGTCGTGGTACTTACCGGGACGGACCAGCCCATTCATACAACAGCGCAGACTTGTTGCTTTTTACAGTAAAAAACGTTTATTTCGTAATTATCTATTAATTACAAACAGTTTTCACGCAAACCGTGTACCAGGATCGCAGAACGCAGCGGAAGATGCCCGTTAGTTACCTCTTAACTGACATTAGATTTTCGCGTTACGCAAGCATGTCGGCTTATTACGATGCGTTCGTCCGTAACGCCACACCGACGATCGGCTTTTCCGCACTCAACCGGGCGGAATCCGCTTTCTCACAGCTCTAGAATTCTATGATCCATAGATCTACCATCTCTAAACATTTGTAGAGATGAAAGAGATAATAAAAATAACACGGGTGCCATAAGTGGCTCACAAAGTGAAACGGGCGATTCAAATTAACTTTCATCTGGTCTGCATGTGAATTTACAAGGTAAATTATCGCATTATAACACGAAAGTCAAAATTAACCATGACAGACGATAAAATAACAGAAGTGAGATGTACTCAAAATCTATTCGCCCTGCAAATATAAAAAGTCGCGATATAATTTATGAAAAAAAAAATGCACGTACAATATAACTATATAAAATTAACGTATTAATTTAGGATTTTAGAGTTATGTTTAAATTGTAGAGTGGACAACACTTCGTGTTTCCTTATGTTAACAGTAAGAGACTGTAAACTTTTATTCAGTATACGGGTTGGATTTATTCAAATGGAATTTTATGGAATTCTATGCATGCTTTGAACCCTCAGAGTTGCTCTCTTTTAAATCTTTAAATAGTCGTCCGTGCAAATGGACTTTTTATGGGTGCAAATAAATCATGTACCTAATATCCACAAGGTATCAGGGCATTAGTAGTCATTTATTAAATACTCGAGAGCAGATACAAATTGGCTCTCGAGTGTAAAATTGCGTAAGTTTAAAGTGCGGATTGCGTACGAACGCGAACAAATCGGTATTTCGAACTTAATTTCATCGATCTTAATTAGGTTGGTGGTAATCACTAGTAGGTTCGTATAATTTTCCTTTATTTACCAGCAGCGGTCTTTTTAAGTCTGTTTTTCTTTTTATGTCTGTTTCTTTATCAGCGAATATATCAACAAAAATTATGTCAAAAATCGTATACGTCGACAATCTTTAAAAAAATGTGGGCCTTTATTACCTCACTCACCAGGCGAAACACGAAAGTATAATAGTTCTACTTCACGATGGTCTTCCGTGAGGTCGTGTTATATTCCCGGACGAGCCTTCCCATTCGTTCAATAGAAGCTGTTACGGCGCCTGCAGCGCCACCCGTGGTAGGATCGAAGAAGCCATCTGCCGTTACTATCTATCATCTGTGTATCACGTCATATCCAACCAAACATCGACACCGCGTATGACGTGAAACCGGGCCAATCACATTAAAGTACTTAATTTGTAACGTTTTCTTTAGAACTTTCAAAAATTAATTGTATCATTCTTACGCTAATTATACACCAGTGAAAACCTACGAGTTGTTTGGAATTTTAACACCCGAATCTTCAACAGAAGCAGTTGCATGGTTCTATCGCAGTATAAGTTTTTTGTCGATACGCCATATCTCGTATTATTTTTAAACTTAATGATTAAAAAATTTTAAGGCTTTGAGGAAAAATAGACAAGTACAAAAAAAAAGTATGCGTGTACTTATGTACGCACGTAAGAAGTTATACTTCTTGAGTGTAAAGCCATTAAATGCAGTTGATAGCGGCTTATTGAAATAACTTGGAATTATTGATAAATGTCAAAAAGTTGTTATTGATTGCCAGGATTAAATTGGTTACAAAGCATCATGTTGCTTTTTGAGGGTCCATGTGCACGCGCATCGTATATATTTTACTCTCATATTTTTTCCAGACACGCCAAAAAAATCTTTCGGTTAAAATGTATTATAAGGTAATATAATAAATTTTAACCGAATGTATAGATAAATAATTATAATAATGCCATCTATAGACAATTTGTTTATATTAAAGGTAGTAAAGGAAAACGTTATTCTGCAAAGCGAGATAGGTACCTTCAATTGATAAATACTCATTTACGCATTATTCTAATACCAAAAAACTAGTTTAGAAATACCTATATAATAGTTCCTTTAAGACCTTGCATTATACATTTTATTCATTAACATATTACGTCACTATGGCAAAGTAAACGCATAAAACTAAGTAAAGCATTCCCATTGAAGACAATAAAAATAAAACATTCGCGTCGCCAATGGAATGTGGAAAATAGTCAACAACTGCTTTATTCGTCATCAATATTAAAGAAACGCACTGGCCTCGCATACCGAACACAGAGCGATACCAATTTGTTATTTTTATTTTCATACTCATTTTCGATTCGTCGACAAAAAAAATGTCTGCATCGCACATCACACGTAGGACGTATTGTTTGTTGCCCTTTAGATTAAAGAATTGATTGTTTTGTTCCAATTTAATGACTCAATAGTTATTTTAATATGTAGTAGGTATGAAATACAATTTATATGTTCTCGCTGTTTCTGTCTCTTCTCTGCATTGATTATTCCCATCTTGCATTTCTACTTCCGACTCCTAAATCGTCACTTTCCGCTCTATCCGATGCGTCATCTTCTGCAGTGTTGCAGGAACGTAGTTCTTTTAAATGATCAATTTCTATAATTTTGAGGACAAGGTTTGTGTTTGTGTACCGTAGCCGTGATAGCTCAGTGTCCGGGCGGTCGCGTTTAATTCATTAAACTCGAGCAACCTGAGTTCAAAGACACCTTTTGATTTTTGATCCACTGCGATTGCATATAATATTTGAAGCTAATTGGATTGACAAAATTATTATTTCCTTACTTTAGAAGAGTTGGTGTGAAAAGTTTGAAAGATGTTGACTTTATAAGACTTTAAAATTCCCTGGATTAGATCTGGATAAAAAGTAAAAATTGAAGTTAGATTGAATTGAATTTAATGTTAAAAAGTTAAATAAAATATTAAAGAGAATTTTCAATGTAATTAAAAACAAAATTATAATGGTTAAAATTCCTGTTTAGTTTAATATATTTGAATAGTTTTGAAGTTTACTTTTAATGCCTAATTTCTGTTTTATTATTGGCAATTTCCATACTTTTATTGTTACTTGGCAAAGGCCCCTTCTGTAAATTGTATATAAGAGCATAGGCGGCCCCGCTGCGGATGCGGTGGACTTATATATATTCGAAATATTTTTGTCATCATTTCGAAAATATGCAATATTTCGCGATATTTTCCTTCACCGTCGAGCACGTGATAAGTCAGCACTTAAAATTAATAATTTTCTTTGGTGCCGGCACTATGAATCGAACTCAGGTTGCTCGAGTATATTGAATTAAAAGCGAGCGAACGGACATTGAGCGTCTAATTGTATTACAGCGAATATTTAATTTTTCACAAATCACTGAAATTAATAGTGAGTCCGCAAACTAAATAGAAAATTTATTTTTAAATAACTCATGTAAATGTTAACGTTCATTTGGAGACAAATGTGCTAACGGCGTCATGTATAAAAAAATTAAAATAAATTAGAATGCAACACAAGATTCGCATAAAGATTTGACCCAATGGCTCGACTCATCACCGCAATTTTGCAATCGGTCGACATGTTTTCGATAGCGCTAAAGTTGACATTTACGACTCACCATACGACCTTGCCAAAGGCCAGTGCACGAAAAACGCCAGATAAATTTTAACCTTAATACGATGAGTGCTAAATTCAGAGTCCCGTAACCTAGGGGCCGTAATACTGACATTTTAGTTGGTTTTTAAATAACTGAGTTCAACATGTTATAATATAAATAGGATTAGCACTTGTTTTATGTTACAAGATCTATTTGTTAACGGTACAGCTCCTCATATCTCAGTATGTTACAGAGAAGCTACGATTTAAAAGAAGAAAATTGTATTTCATTTTAAAAGTTTTTAAAAGTTAGTGTTTCAAATTAAAATAGAACATGGCTTGTACAATGATGTAAAAATTTGGCGAACAATCAGCCGGTTCGCATGATGTTAAATGATTACCGCCGCCCACGGAGATCTACATCACCTGACGGTATATATATACATACCGTCAGGTGATGTCGTCTATACGGTTACCGTAAGGTATAGAAGTACCGTAGATCTTAGCCTAGTAATTACTTACTAGGCTAAGACTTGAAAGTATAATTTTCCACTTCATGCTGGTCTTCTGTAAAGTCGTTTTGCTTTCAGTTTATAATTTTAGGACATTGCTTAAAATAATTGGTATAAAACATACAATAAATAACACATTCGCGCCATATCACTTTATAGATTTTATAGATAGTATATGATACATACTCTTTTTCATTTTAATTTTTCTGTTTATTGCAGTGCGTATAAATATTTATCTAAGCACCAAAATTCTAAATCGTCCAAAAATTTTATCAGAACAAGAACATAACGATCAAAAAAAATCAACGTTATGACCCGATTATTAACCTACTAATTAGTACTCAATCTTAATCAACTCAATCTACTTCCACACTAATACCACTATGATAGGACGACACGATGTGACTCGTCATTTAAATTTTTATCAGCTAAATAAGGAGAATCGACTCTACATCCGACTGCCAAGACTCATCGGCATGCCAGACAGACTAGTTGAATGTCAGAGGTGAGGGGACAAGGCACGACTTTGACTTTAAGAAGGCGGCTCTATTAAACCTGCTCGCTGCGATCCTGTTCTTGAACGTATCACGCATACTTTCGTATTTGTCAAGTGTAGCTGTTACTATCAACAGATTGCGTTCGTTATGTTATATATAAGATAAGAAATAAGATAGTAATAAAAGGTAAATAAAGCTAATTGAAAGAATAGACGTGTAAAACAATCGTCTTTTATCCATATTCGGTTCGTTTATAAATTTCACGCTTTTAAATATTTTAATGATATTGTTTGTATGATTGTCTCTATCACTATATTTTGAAGTAAAGGCGATCTAATTAAAATAAATAAAATAAACATTCATTGTTAGTGAACATTGATAGATACACTTCATAATTAACGGTCAATTGTGCCTAGGACGCTAGCTGCATTTCCTCGCTGAATAGTTATGCTTAACCTTTGAGCGAGAAAAGAACTAGCTCTCTTAAAAAAAAAGCTCTCTTACCAAAGTAAGTAACATTATCACCCGCTGCTTTCTATAATAAAAAGTAATCAAAAAAGTATAATATAAACTTCCACGCATCTTATGTAACATGTTATCAACTTTACTTTTATCGTCCGTTGAAGAAGTTGATTGATCGATATCCACAGACTATAAACTACGCAAACTAGAAATCGATGTCGCAAAAATTCGAGTGAAAAGTGAAAAGGCGCTTCGATATCGGTACTCCACGCACGCCGCACTTTCGCGGATATGCTCAGTGATGTCACACCATGAGGCAAACAATGTTTTAAAAATATTTTGCTCATCCCCGTTTTTAATACAAAAACAAAACTATCCAGATCGGAGTTCAACCCCCTCTCAATTCGTACATAGTTCTCATTCGTAATATCGACTAAATGTTTGTCTTTATTGTTTTAACAAAAAAATGTTTTAATACAAATTCAGTCTAAAATACAACTTTGTAAGCAACAATGACACTATAAACGATATTTGAAACTGGGGTAAAATTCTTACATACAAAAGACATCAACGCGTTTTTCTCAGCAATTTTCAATTTACATTTTAAATATGAAGCAACATAGGTTCATAATAACAAAAATGATGTTAACAAATCTTTAATAGAAATTGAGGTAAAAGGGAATAGTTTTAAACATTAATAACGTACTAAGTAACGTCAAGTATGCGTATAACGACGTTGTTACTTGAACTTGCCTGAACCAGTTGACATTGAAAGTTTCTCATCGTTTATTTCTTAATATGAGAATATTAACTACTTTGAAAGCGTGAGAGTAAAGTGAAATACTTATAGAACAGTACTTAAAAAAGGTCAATGGGCTAAAATTTTTATATTCTTTAGGCACGGTGTATATATTCCTATTATCACACACTCTGTTAAATTGACAATACAAAGTAATTTAACTTACCATCATGGCAACCGAATTTATTAGTTTTTATGACAGATATTTATTTTTAGTTATTCTTTTGAGGCCGATATAAGTTGCAGTAAACGTGTATAATATTTGTAGGACTTTACCCGTTTTAAAGGATTATGTTCGGACCAAATTAGTACTATATTGGTAATAATATTTCGGCTTTATTGCACTTAAAGCGTACTTTCACTTTTATGTAACATAATAAGCGAATCTCCAAAATTGGTGGGTTGCATTTTTCAAAACGACAATAATTTTAACGCAGATTGTGTTCGAAAGTTAGATATTAATGTACTCGTAGGCGTGACGCAAGAATTGCGGTTTTGTCGGCTACATTAATTGCACCATTACAAACATGAAAAGGCTTACTGCCCATGCAAAGAGTTGCGGTATACTTTGTCCGGAAGTTGTTTACCAAAAAGAGTTTTGTTCGTAACATAAAATGATATGTAGCAAAAATTTTGTTAGGGATATTTAAAAAAAGGAATTTCTGTCGTAATTTTAAAGTAACAAGTCTTATTTGTTTGTCGCCTTTAATTCAATATACTCGAGCAACCCGAGTTCGATCCCCGGTGCTAGCGCCAATTAAGTTTTTAACTTTAAGTGCTGACTTAACACGTGCTCCGCGGTGAAGGAAAACATCGTGAGGAAACCTGCATATTTTCGAAATAATAACAAAAAAAATCGAAGATATGTGAAGTCCGCCAACCCGCAGTGGGGCCGCGTGGTGGACTATACCCTGTTACCCTCTGTATAGAGGAGGCCTTTGCCCAGCAGTGGGGCATGTATAGGCTGTTACTTTTAAGTCCTATTTTGTCTTATTTCTGGTATAAGAGATTGTGATGTATATCGATATCAAAGATAATAAAGAACCTTTACTTTAAGGTGGTATATAATAAATAAATTAAAAAAATGAAAATGAAAAAGCGTGCCAGATTCGTTCATAATTATAATTAATCTATCATTATATAGAATAAAAGTTATTTTGATGACCCCGCGTAATATTGTATCTTCGCAAATATAACATAGAACAAGTTTTACATCGAATATTATCTTAACTCGTAACCGCACATCGTTACGAAATCAATTGGCCAATAGCGACGAATATTCACGTTACCACACGCACGCAAAAAAACAAACTTTTGAAAGTAATTGTTTGAACAGTGTGGAGTCGGTTTCATATGAATAAGAACGAATGACAACTAGAGTCATTTTATAGAGTGAATCTTTACATAATTAGAACAAACATATGTCACACTGACATATCTATCGATATAATAAAATACTTACTTTAAAACCACTGGCGTCATTTACATGATTTCCTTATTGGTATGATGTTGGGCCAAGCTTTAATATGCATTTTATTATAGTAGGTAACTTACCGTAGATAAATAAATAGAAAATCCCACCCAATAGATAAAATAATAAAAAAATGTATTAAAGTAGTATACAGAAAATAAAACCTTGTTTTCGTAGTGCTTTAATTCTTTCATCATTTGTGCCTGTCAATCTCACATTAATAATACGTACATAATATAACATATATAACTATTTTATACAGTTTTTCAAATTAATATTGGAGTGAGTTAAACGAATTGTTTTTATATGATAATCAACGTTTAATTTTTTTCGCAATTTACTTCCCAAATTACATATTTTAGAATATTTCATCGATAACGAACTGCTCATTCCCGAATTTATTCACAGAGTTGCCAGCTTCTCTATTCGTTTTCTTCGTTCTTATTTCGGAGAGTTTGAACGGAAATTAAATTACTTAATTCCTACCATCATTTAACGAATTATGATCATCTAACCTTCATTCTTAAGGTAGCTTTCCTAGTATTTGAAGTAAGCGTACAAATTATATATACCAAACAAGTTGAGCAATCTACCCACAATCCGTCTTTTGTCCGATTATTATTTATCCTTCTTCATGACTATGTTTAAAAGGCTTTATCTACTCAATTTATACTTTTACCACCAACGGCAACATGACCATTTTCCAAAAGATGGGACGGTGGTCATAAGACAGTCCGTGTCATAAAAATCCATCTTTCCAACCATACATCTTTCTATAAAAGTATGTCACATCTCTGTTATTAATGCATGACTCTAAATAATTTTAGTTCTCTTGTTACCTACCATATTCAACTATCTATATTGAATCGGTGATTCACATTATAAGGTCCGTTCAAAGGCATACAGACGACATTCTGTCGGCACCTCCTCATGGTTATTTATAGAAAACGTGAATACGTCTATTTAATTAAGACATAATATGAGAAAATTTCGTTTTCGAAGGTCTTTAAGTTTTACATACTCATATCAACACGACGGAAAACACTCTGTCTAGTAAGAAAAATTTTCACAAACATTGGCATCAATTGATTCGAAATAAATCTAACTATACAATATAATAAATCTGCCAGGCGATTATTACTTAAAAATCATAATTACTGTTTATTTACTACGTAATTAAAAGGTAAACGTTATCGGTATTCGAACATAACCTATTATTTTGTGTAACTTACCTGTTTCCCAAGCTACAAAACGTATCACCAGATCTCAACAATAAAACAATGGGTAATTACTAAGCTGCTAAATAAATATATGCCAGTTCGAGGGATTGGAGTAGCCTTACCACGTACACTCAAGGCGATCCTTAATAAAAAGGAACTTTTAATTTGTTTGAACGGACAACACCGACATCATTGGAACGCCTTTATTGTTACAAAGCTTTATTTAAAAAAATTTTTCAATGAATTGAATCGATTTACCTTCCGCACGCGTGACATTTGAATTACAACTATAACTATAAAATAATTCAGTGGGTCATTCAGTGCGATTGGGAAATTATTCCGCTCGAAAAATCTATCTGTCTAGTCGATATTTATAATTGGCAATGATTTTCCATTTTACTAGGTTCTTACTTTGTCAGTTTTTTCTACCTTCGTAAAATAATTTAAGTCTTATAAAAACAAAGCATTATAAATTTCTTGTTTTCAAAAAATCATTTTCACTTTTGATAAGGGTTTATAGGCTTGTTTATAGTTGCGACGTTTTAAAGTCAGAACGACATAGTTTAAGTTTTCAAATACATTTTAACAATTCAACTTGTTTTATCATTTTATTTTGTGCAAATTATGAAACTAATAAAAATGCCAGGAGATAAAAAGAGTATTTCGTTATGTAATAAAAAATATCATATTTCCACATCCGCTTATTATATCACAACGAAGAATGAGGATTCTTCGTTGCAATATTAATAATGCAAATTAACTTAAATCTAATATCATATTTCGTTAAACTCTGTCCATATTCAATTGTATACGTCGGTTTATTTGCTCAATACTTCTGTCGCTTGTACGAGTAATGAGATTTAACACATGCCAACAATAGACTTTTGTTATCGTATGAGAATCATCCGCGTACCTTACGGATCGACGGACCTTGCGACTAGATTGTAGTGGTCGTAGAGACCTTGCGATTGTTACCCTTTGTTATTCACTGTGTACGAACGTAATTATTTGTACGTCCGTTCGTATCGGATATTACGAAAAATATCTATGACAACGGCCAAAAAAATCTTGTTTGTTGTATGGGAGCCACACTTAAAGCAGCGGCAACAGAAATACATCATCAATACTGTCTAACTATCACGGTTCATGAGATACGGCCTGGTGACAAACAGACGGACAGCAAAATCTTAGTTTCCGAGTAATAGGGTTCCCGTTTTAACCCTTGAGTACAAAACCCTAAAAAAGAAGGAGCTACGTTAGCTGGCTTTAACCTTTAAGTTGTAATAGAACGTAGCAGTGGCTTCAGCAGTTCTATGGGGCAGAACAAATAAAAAAGAGGTGGCAATGCCTTATAGAAGATTGGCAAAAGGCGGTTCACCTGAACTTATCTCCTCACCCTTCAGCAGAAACGCACAATTATAATATACTAGCTGCTGTCCGCGACTACGTCTGCGTAGAATAGGCTGAAGGCGTAACATTCAGACAGAAAGACATATGTATATATACATAAAAATATGTATATAAATTATAGCCTATGTTTTATTCTGATGTATAAGCTATATTATTGTAAAGTTTTATTAAAATCCATTCAGTAGTATTTGCGTGAAAGAGTAATTAACATCCATCCATACATACAAACTTTGGCCTTTATAATAGTAGTAAGTATTTCCACTTCCTGGCGGTATAAAAATAAATATTCACAAGTTTTATATACATCGCATATTTTTATGTATTACGAAGGATACGAAATGAATGAAATGCATCTAGAAAAAAATAATTAATAAATAAGGCTATATTGATGTTGACGTGATGGAAATATTATGATAACGGAACAGTTCCGTCAGTTAGTAAAGGAAGAAAGCGGCACATTTGTGCATAGATTAGATGATTTTTTTATGTGAAAAATTGCCAAGCGAGCAGACGGTTCACCTGATGTTAAGTGAATACCACTGCCCATGAACATCTGCTGCACCCGAGGGTTGCAGATGCGTTGAAAACCTTTTGAAAATTGGGCTTCGGCCACCTCACTCACCAGACGAAGCGAAAGTATTTTACTTCCACTTTACGCCGGTCTGCTGTGGTACTTACCCGGACCTGCCCATTCGTGCAACAGCCGAGGCTGCTGCGTGGCCCTACCACGTGGAATGATGGAATGATATTTGTTTAGAATATAATAACTTTAAATGAGGAAGCGTTTATCATCGTCTACAAAACTTGATTCAACTTATTAACTATAAAATATAAACAACATGTAATTGTATCAAAATTATTTTATTTTTTTATTTTTATAAGGAATTGACTATTCTCAAATCATACTTTAAATACAATATTTAACGAAAAAGGTGGTGAACGTTCAAATCAAAGTTATCAAGAGTACTCCTAACTTGAACTGAGTAGTAACTACTACCTTCTGTTATAGCGATGAACCCTCGGATCACTCATGCCTCCAAGGTACGGTAAAGTCCGCCTTAACTAAAAATGTCACCATCGCATTTATAGAAGTTAGCAACTGTAGAGGAGTCATAGAAACATTATCCACCTTTATAATGGTAGAATCTTCTCGTTGATAGTATGAAACACATGTAGACACATTAAAACATGTAGAAAAAGTACTAAAAGATTGTCGCCGCTGTGGGGATCGAACCCACGTCTTCGGCATTTGCGGCCTGACGCGGCTTAAGTGATAACCGCCGCCCATTAAAATTTACAACACCCGTAGCGTTGCAAATGCTATGCTACTTTTAATAAAGTGGACCCTGGCTACCTCACTCACCACACGAAAAGCAGAAGTATAATACTTACACTTCACGCAGGTCTTCTGTGAGGTCATGGTGCTGCCCATTCGTGCATCAGCGAAGACTGTTGCGTAGTCCTATCACAGTTTATCAATTATCTTTATGAACCCCATTCATATTTTTATGAACCCCATTCATGCTGCCAAAAGTACTGGCTCTCCCACGGCACAATCGAAACCGTGGCACCTGGTGTAGCCGATGACATCACCGCCGTAGCAACAAGGAGATATAACTTCAGATAATATTTCCAATTTATCATTGCGACACAGTTTGGCCGAGGGGCCCGCTTAGCAAATACACTTTGTTGACGCTGAGTTTATTATTTACATTTTTCGCTCCGCTGAATCTCCATTGTCGTTTGTAAACGTTAAGTCATCGGTAATTTTGTCGTATTAATTTATTGTACTTTCGCTTCAATTCATCAGACAACATTTCGAAAAAATATATTTTACTATTGCAAAATCTTTCAATAAAACAATTCAGATCCTTTTTGGGTAAAATAAAAATTAACCTGTGTACAAAATATATGTAGAAAAAAATTGTAGATTACTCACTACCCAAAGGTAGCAAAAATGGTCATGAGTTAAAGAGTCTTGAATACTGGTAGATCGTGGTCGGATCCACGCTCTCTTCACCATCCAGAGAGGGACGGAGGTGTCCTAGACGGAGGTCGTTGAACGCGCTTGGATAGAGTCGGGTTCTTAGGCATACTATCAATATACCTGGCAATATTACTTTCTACGAATATAAAGAATATTATATATATTCAACACACATATTCAATACATTTGTTAATTACAAATTGAGTGGTTATAATAAAACCTAGCCACGCAACGTAAAATCTTCATCGTTTCAAATCGATTAGATACATCATTTGTCGAGTGATTGAGCGGGTGAGAGTGTAAATAATCGTGTATATTTACAAAGTCTTTTAATTGTTACGAAAAGGACTAAGTAGTAATGAACCGATGACAATTAATCTTCAGTGAACTCAAAGTATTTATTTCTTTACTTATCATATGAGTTTATTGGTTTATTATCTTCAGGTACCTTCAAACTCTAATGCCCTTTTAAATTTTATGTCTGGATTAAATTATCAAATTGGATTACATTTCAACATACATTGTGTTGGCAACACTAAAGGAAGTCATTCCTTGAGGTTGTTGGCAACACTAAAAGAAGTGTCATTCTGTGAGGTATAAATTAAGCTGCAAGAAGCATTTCGTGGTCTTCGCCTGCTTCCTTGACTGTCAACAAGAAGTATAGGCGATAGTGCTGTCCTATCGGTGTCACAAATTAAATCGTTAGAGTGGTGTTTCATTAGTGATCTAAAATGATAAAATAACTGATTATACCAGTGTTATTTTTGTGCAAAGTGAAACCTACGGTGATTTGGTAAAAGTATTTATAATTCTACCTTCTTAGCTCGATAAATAAAGTAAAGCTAACATTTTTTTTTGAATTTGTAGTGAAACTAGGCCGAATGATGTATTCATTACTCTAATTATTTTTGAACAATAAGTCTTTAATAAAATGAGTGCTTCGTTATCAAAAACAAAATAAAAGTTACTACTTTAGTCACCCAAAGCGGAGTGCCGCTAGTCATGGTATATTTTTATTTATCGAGTGCTGTAAATAAAAAATACACCATGACTACCCGTTTATTAATAACCAACGTGAGGTTTTTACCGTACCGCGTTCCAGTTTCTGGGTAAACAATTTAATTTCCACTGCGTAGCGATTTAAACTGGGCTGATTGGTGTTGCTCAAGTCGTTTTATAGATTCTTGTTTTTATTACGTAATCAATCTGTAATCTACATAAATACGCCATTTCCTCGAGCGTTTATACTGAATTCGGTAATTTTAATGTCGCCGAATTTGCCCGAAAAATAATGTTAATTCGCCTTTACCATGAACACTGCGTGCTTATTTTCTTTCAAAGTGAAGCTTAACACCGGCCAAGTGTGAGTCGGACTCGCGCACAAAGGATTCCGTACTATTCTAGATATATATATATATATATATATATATATATATATATATATATATATATATATATATATATATATATATATATATATTACTATTTCTATTAATATAGCAAATAATAGTCATGTGTGTTGTATGGGAGCCCAGTTAAATATTTTTTGTTTGTTAATTGTTTTTAGTCTATCTATAGAAATATATCATCTGTGAAAATTTCAACTGTCTTACTATCGCGGTTCATAAGTTACAGCCTGGTGACAGGCGCACAGACAGACGGACAGAAAGACAGACAGCGGACTTTTAGTAATAGTCCCGTTTTACCTTTTGGACACGGAACCCTAAAAATAAACTAAGAATGAAAACCATATATGTATATAGACATCCGTAGTAATGTATATTTGGACGTAATTTCACTTTTCTATATTTATATAAGTAGTAATTTTGAGACTTATTGTGTCTTCAGTTGGATTTGTATTTTATAGTCTAATCGTTACCAACACAGATTTATAAGAAAGAGAACCGTAAGCTACGACAGTTGTCAATGATATGCGTTAAATTGTATAAATAATATATGGGCTTAATCACGTATCATACAAAAACCTTAATGTTAAATCGTACCATACGAACGTCTCTTTTTTGTGTATAACAAGAATTTTATTGACACGAAAGACGGACGTTAATGTTTTCCTTGAGCTATTTTAACCAATGTTAAATTAAGCTTCTTCAAGTGAACATAATATACTGCTTGAATAAATCATACGGACAGCTTCCATGTATCAGAAATGATGACACAAAAGAAGAAGTCTTTTAATAGGAGTAATAAGCCACACCATACCTACGATGAGCTGTTTAAAAGTTCTTTTCTTTTGTCACTTTGTTTGAATTTACAGGTAAGTTGCCTATCGAGCAACTATCTTATTATTAATAGTGTAAGGCTTGACGCACTTGACAACGTCTTAGAAAATGTTTAAACACGATTAACCCTACCTAAAATATATACAGGAGTGTTCGTGGCAATGATTTATTTGGATACAGACTGATGGTCTTTAGACGTAAATACATAAAAAGATGTTTTCGCTTTGAGTCTCTACAATATAATGCCAGAAATATTTCAACGGGATTCGCGTGCTAGCTAAAATCTAAGAAGTATACACATACGGGTATTTTGTTATTACATTTTTATTAAGGAATTTTTTAGAGAACTTTCCTGAACAATTCTGATACTCTTTATTATCTAAGCCTGAAAGAAATAATTGGGCTTCAACTGCAACTATTCCGTAAAAGTTGGAATCATCTCACTAACATAGTAGTTGCTTTGACTCGCACACCATGTAAACACGAGATAGCGAATAAGAACCCTTAAATATTTTTGAACACAAAGGCTTTACGAAGGCCACGTATTTAAATGCCAACGTTTTTCCTTAACTCGTTATTTACTGGCAATCTTGTCATCAATGGGTGAGTTGTAGGCGGTCGTTTTAATACTCTCATCATTTAAAAGTGTCCATATAGTGGCCATTATATTACATTACTATCTGCATTTGTATTTAATTGTATGAACCGAAATATTTGCGTTTATGTGTTTGTGTGTTCAAGTGTCTAAGCCTGCACACGTATTTGTTTGTTTTGGGCAATATCTGACTGTAAATTACTTTCCTTTATTATATATTGCAATTTAAAATTTCTATTTTGACGAAAAACCAAAAGAGCTTTTTCGACCTTCAAATCGTTTTACTCTGTCTACTTAAGATGTGACATGAATTTTTGAGTGTTTGTGCGTCAATATCGATACAAATATTTAAAGAAACATTATAAAATTCGTCAGCGCGATTCAGCCTCTGTATTTAGCCGATCATTCGTCTTTTGAAGCCTCAATCAATCTAATTATCTTTCGAAATACTACTCGTCCGATCAAATTACAATCAATGGCAGCTGGAAGGCGCTTGCCTCGTCGCGTAATTCCAACGGGACGGACCCGTTGGCATTGCGCGCGGCCGTACCCTTGACTGTCCGCCTTTCTAGTCATCGATAACAGAATTTGTCCATTGCTGAATATAACCACAGCAGCTCCACATGAGCATATCGCGTCTTTTAACTGTATAGAGAAAAGTAACCAACATCTCGCAATATGCGATGAGTTATTTGTTTTATTAAAACTTTGTAAAATACATATTTTAATTTTCATCATGCACATTTTAGTCCCAAATGAGTGGCGTTACTAGCTGTATAACCGTCATAAATATAAGAAATATTCCCACCGCTTTATCTAATCATTCGATAAGTTATATTTTATATGTAAAACGTTGTGAACTGAGCGGGTAGTTCGCCTGATTTTAAGTGAATACCGCCGACCTTGGAAATCTACAACATATGAGTGCATGCATCTAACATCCTTTAAAAATATGTCCATTTCTTTTCCATTTTTTTACGGTACATAGTGGCAAACATGCTGGTGGTCATCATGTTGAGTGATAACCGCCGCCCATGGACATTAGTAACATCCGTAGGTTTGCACACGCGTTGCCATGCTAAGCGTGGGCCCCGGCTACCTCACTCACCAGACGAAACACAGAAGTGTAACACTTCTACTTTAGGCCGGTCTTCTGTGAGGTCCTGATAATAACCCGGACGGACCTGCTCATTCGTGCAACAGTGAACACTGTTGCGTGGCCCTACCAAAGTTAAACCCCAAAATTACACTATTATACCCTAATATTACCCTAATTAATATTATATAATATTACCCTAATTATACCCTACCAAAATTATATTGCTTGACAATGTTAGAAGACTTATTCTTCATTTTTAAAGTTAGGTACCTAAGTCAAACTTCCACAAAGAGCTCAATTGGCGAATACAATTCGGATTTGCGTTTGGGAAATTTCGGTATATTTTCTCGAATAACCAATGGGCAAAAGAGCTTCTCAAGTGGCAGCCTCGTATTGGCCATCACAGTATAGGACGAACCTCTACTAGATGGAGAGACGACCTGTGCAAGTGTGTGGGAAGTCGATGGATCTAGAGGCTCAGGATCGTGCTTCATGACAGTCTGTCACGGGCTATGTTCAGCAGTGGAGGCAAACAGGCTGAAATGATAATGATGATCAACTTTGCTAAACATCTTTACAGAGTTAACCTGTAAAGTTGTACTGATGCTTATTAGGAATTTAATTACTATTAAATAATAATTATTTGTATTCTTTTTTTTACTTCTGTTTTTTCCTTTCTTACTACTTGGTCTCTATCGTTTAACCTCACTCAATTTCACAAAGCTTTACATTATTTTCACTCTACATTTGGTACCGGGTTGCGCCGTAAATGAATTTGTATTGAATAACAAATTACGTATAAATTTGCGTCGCACAATCTGAGTTGATTCAGTCTCAATGAAGCGTGAGTGTCAGGTTGCAGTTAGTTATGACACGGCACAGTTTCCGCAGAAGGAACTGTGCCATTTTTCACTGCGCTCTTTTTGCATACATAATAATAATGAAAAAAAACCCTCCCCTTTCCTCGCTCTTTATCCCTTAGTTTAGTCGAATTGATATTATTTCCTTTCAATCCCACTTTATCCATACCCATCATGTAACGAACAGTGAGGGGACAAGCGTCACTTCTCTCTTAGCCTAACCTTAGTAGGCTTCTAATTTGTACTAGTCGTACGATCGAGTACTTCATGAGGTGCCCGAGAAAGTTTTTTTTTTGTTATTCAAACATGTCCGCCGTCTGTTTCCGGGTCGCGGATTCGCGCTCTACAAATTCATTTACGAAAATTAAATAGATGCAATGACAATGATTAGAGAAAAGTAGGTTCACAGCCGAAATTATTATTTGACTTCCACGGCTTGGCCGTGCACTAAACATTAGCATTTTTTAGATTGTAGGCAATATAATTCTATCCACGACAGGTATACGTTGGAAAAGATTAAAAAATAAAAATTTACGAAGACCAAAAAGAATAACAGCTTAGTTGGAATAGATACCCAAATGTTTTGTCTTACATCAAAGTTATAGTTACATTATTTCATTGACTGCAAAGATTAAAAGCAAGAAATTTCATTAATAATAATTTAACCTTCTGATGTGTAGGTTACACAACAACCTAGATACATTGCAGTACCAGTGAAATACGACTCGCATATTGAAACTCAGCTAGAGTTTATGAAATTTGAAACATGTTCGTACTAAAAGAAGTTTCCTATGATTTAATATGATACAAAACTTCGAATTTTTTGTTTTACTTTGTTTATATACTTTATAGCACAAAAGGAAATCTAAAGAAAGAAAATACAGGAAATATAGCGTACATACAGGCGGCCTTATTGCTAAGGTAGTAATTTCTACTTTACCTTAGGGTACAGGATATAGATAATAAAGTTGCGGGATAACGGTGCAAAAATAATTACATTAATACATATGTAGAAAAATAAAAATATAATACATAACTATATAATAATAAATAACTAATATAAATACTTATACTATAGTATATATATATATATATATATATAAACTTCATCATGTGGCTCTCGGTGTGCGCACACGTGCATCATAAAGTATTAATTACTCTTATTTGTTCTAAACGCGTCAAAAGAAGTAAAAATTCAAAAAGTTAATTAATTTAAAATGATGTTTTCATTACAGCGATATTTCTACACTGACATGAATAATCATAAACGGGTAATTTGTATGTCCTATTATATGGCTCATTTGAACTCGGAAACAAATGTAGAATGCAACGCGTTGATGTCTTTTATATAGCAGTATTTTGTAAGCTTTATTAAAAACTTTTTCATGAAACAATTTTGAATTTTAGACTGTTTAACGGATCATATTTTTAAAACTTTAAACGATAAAATGTAGTTATGCTTTAAGATCATTGTATTGACTTTAAGACTAACAGTTAAACCAGTTTACGAACTCTTACTTTTACCCATTCATACTTACCATGTGATTAAGTCAACGCTAACGTCCGTTTTAAAAGTTAATCTGTTTAAACGCCACATTTTGTTTTTACACTTTCATTTATTCGTTTCAAATGTAGAATTGAAACTGTGCTTATGAACACAGCGGAGACCAGTTGTTTGCATTCGCGACTAGTTTACTCGATTCCCAAATAAGGAAACTCCGTTGCAAAGCTAAAAGATCTAAAGTTGGTAATAGCGCATGTGAAGGACCGGTAAATCAGTAACAAATCGCCAAAATCTGAAGAGTCCTGTTAGATTCAGTTAGGACCTAAGTGAAATTCTCAGGCTTTTTTCTGATAGACCACTTTCAAAATTTAGCTAATTTCGTTGGACCCCCTGCAGATACATTTCTACTATATTCCTAAAACTCGGAAAAATGTGAATATGAGATCTAACGTATCTACATTGAGTCTCTTGTGGACCCTGGGGGTCCACCGGAGAGAGGAATCTAGCAGACTCGACCTGGACCACTTTTAAATCTAAGGAGTTAAGTCAATGATATCCCATATTTAAATTTTCCATACAATAAGATAGAGCTACAATTTCAGTGATATATTGGTTTTAGGCGACCGAGGTCAAATGCAACAAATCATATTTCTTTCCGGAAATTGTTACTTGTGAAAGCTTATACGACAGTCTAACAAGTTACACGTCGTCTTAAACGAATGCCCACAGAATATAGAAACAACGTTCGTGTAATACTGTACTATACTCCGGTACTACACGAAGAGCCGGAATACAGCGACGGGGAATGTGCGAAGGCGCAAGCCCAGCCAAGGACGCTCGCGCGGCCTGCACTATGGATTACAATTTTAAATGGCAAGCCGCGCTACTAATGGCAACACTGAATGATTCAGTAAAATATCTACTTTATTGATAATACAACTTTACGTTCACAAGTCTGTACATACTTTCTGCAAATAAAATGTTTACTGCATACTTTGTGATAGACGAAATGCGTAAACGATAATGATAATGTACAATAACGAAACGAACAAATTATTTACGAATAATTAAGTAATTTATATACTTTAAATATGGTTACTTAAATAATACTAAAGTAAAAATAAGGTGGCATCTACATTTCCATATTTATTAAAAGCTTTTTGAGCAAAGGATATTTAATGCAAAACGATCATCGATAAATTTGACATTTTAACTATTAAAAATTTATTCAGTGACCTAGAAAAGTTTATGTTAACGAATATAGTTAAAATTATAATTTATAATGATTTTGTAACCTACATAATTATCAAACATCAATCAGATACACGGAACACGGATGACAGACAAGTCAAGAAGATTTGTTAAATGTCAAGATTAAATATAAAATTATTAATTAAATATTTAAATGCAAAAATATGTCGAGGACATTTAAATGTTAACGTATTTTATTATACATTTTATAAGGAAAGTGATTTCGTTAAGAAAATATATAAATTGTATTAATCAAGTGTCTTATTGAGCAAAAGTTATTTAAATATATAGTCCATATTTTGTACTATTAACAAATTGTATAGGTAATGATGACTGACATATATAAATTTAATTATGTGTTCAATACCGTACAAATTTCTTAAAATTCTCACTTAAGGGATGATAAAAAATCACTACAATAAAGTTATTCAGTTACACATAATTATAAAGAAACTGGCAAAAATAACTTGATATAAATGCGTAGATGTGCTTGAGGGGCTTCAATTAATTTTTTAACTCATTAGATAAAAATAGCACACCAGAAAAAGGTCCTAAGGGTTACACGAGCGAATTTTATTTTACTACATTTTTACATACTGACTTAACATAGGTGTGTACGTAATAAATGATTGTCATGACTTGAATGAATGAATATCTTTATTACCTGTGGCATGACATGACATCCACACGATATAACGATAGAAGCAATATCATGAAGATATCGAGAACAGGACGTCGTATGCTAGTAATAGACATCTTATCGTCTCGTGTTAAGTACAAACTAAGTTGTATATACCGACAACTCAATATTCAACTTCGTTCGCGCTAGTAACTTGCAGTCAATTCACCGCCCACTGGGAAACATCAATCAGCTCTTAACAAAAAAATCGTCAAAGTACGAGTCGAACTAGCGTACGAAGGGTTCCGTACCATTATCTATAAAAACGAGAAAAAACAGGTCGGTAGTGTATGGGAACCCCATTTAAATATTTTTACAGAGATACAGCCAGGTGACAGAAAGACAAACAGACAGTGAGGCCCGTTTGGGTACGGAACCCTAATTATATTAATTAATTTAAGAGTGCCATTTTAGTTAAAAAATAATATTACGATGAGGAGTGTATTTAACAAATAAACTAATTTAATGTTATACACGCCCCAATCATCTTAGTGCGACCTAAGGCAAAAAATCGATAAATGTTATAAAACTTAAGAAAAGTGGGTTCATTATTATAAGTACAATAGCGTTAACTAAAAAAAGAGAAATCTACGCCAGAGTACTCGAAGAAAAATTTTAACTTCGAATAACATTGCATTATAAATAATTTCTTTATAATTTTCTTGGTTATATTATTTAACAATTTATCTTTCAGCCGCAAGGTATAAATTTTTATTTATTCTTTTTATGTTATGTATATAATGGATTAGTTTTTACACCACTGCACGATTTAAAAAAATAATTATTAATAATAAAACAAGACTATAATAAGATTCAATTTTGTAAACAATTACACTATTTTTCGATTTTTTTTATACACAAATGTCACGAAAAAATATAAACTCACCATTTTTAGATGTGGTATACACATTCTCCGATCAAAGACACCCATATCTTAATTCAGTCAGACATTAAAATGAAATAAAAATAAAGTAACTTGTTTAAAAATGTCGTGCTTCACAAAAGGATTTTATCACATATTTCACAACCACATCAGCAATATCGATCAAAAATTCTGCAACATTCAAGTTCGACACTGGTTGGCACGCGCGGCTTTTAATTAAAAAGTAATTCGCGTTCAATGTTCAAAAAGTGCTTTGGCGGGAAACGTCGACTCGCATAGAGTGCGCGCCACAAACTGCCAAGATGGCGGGCTTTTTTGACGATTCACACGAGTCGATTCACTTTCTACGACCTTACGTTGTATGCGACTTATAATTAAGCATAAAGATTTACGTAACCGGTCGATGTAACTCACCAAGTATTTGATTTTCCGGAAAGTTATTGGCTTTTCGTGTGTAATTTCACTATTTCAAGGATAAAGCGCGTGTAAACGTAAATTTTCAAAAAATACCCATTGAATGACGTAAGGAAAAGTTTAGAATGGCAAATCTATAGTTTAATGTAAAATGATGGAAGTCCAAAGGATATTGCAATAGTTGGTTTGATTTCCCGACCTTTTAAACAGTTTTTAGTACTTTATAGTCCATTTTCATTACAAAGGCTGAATGGACTCTATAAAGTGTTCGAAACGTCGGCAATTGCAACCAAAATTAAACTTGACGAGGTATGTAAAAGTTACATTCCGATAGTTAAAAGTAATTCTTAAAATTTTGTATTATAAATAAATGAAATACGTGAATTAACTTCTTATAAAGCATGACATTAATAAGCAGTTCAAATGCGAAAAACCAAATAAATTCGTCCACCATCTCGGTTTTCTTATTTATTACACTAATCCCAACAGCTATAACGCTTCAACCCATAATAATAATGGAAACGTTATTTCGTAAGCGTGTCAAAATACAGAAGCATCTCACGCTAGCTTACGAAAAGTCGTGTTTATATCTTGACCAAAGATTCACAATTATCTGTAACTTTTAAAGTGAACAATTTGAAGCAAACTGTCCGTGATACTCTACCTACCTACCTACGGATAACAAGCCCGCAGAGTTTTTTGCCGGTTCTTCTCTGTTCAGGCCTAGTTTAGTGAACCGGGCACTTTGATATTCGAAATATATTTCGAAAATTTTTATTGTCTCTTTTAATTTTATGGGATATGGATCCCGTATAAAATAGTAGCAATTTGGTAAAGCATAAAGTGAATAAAATTATAATCGGGTTTCATCATCATCATCGTCATTTCAGCCTGCTTAAGTTCACTGTTGATCGTAGGCGTCCCCAATAGAATGTCACGAAGTACCTACGATCCTGAGTCACGTGCATCCATTGACTTCCCGCACATTTGCCCATTTGCGAGCCATATTGTACGCCTAAGAAAATTTTCAATCGTGTTTAATTTTCATTATTGGTAGCTGTTAATTATTCATCAATTTCCTCCATCAAGAACAAATCTGAAAATTTTTAAAAACATTCGTGCATGCCGTTTACATGGACAGAATTATTACCAACTATTTGCCGCGTGATTATAAATAAACCTAACCTAAAATGCCAATCATAAAGTCATTATCAAGATATAAGGGTAAAAAGCGATTCGTGTTTACTAAAATCGGCTAAAATATTCTACATACGCGGCCCGCCCAGCACACTAATATCGATTCTAGCCTTCGGCGTGTTCTAGATCATAGGTGACTGGAGTGGACAAAAACTGCTGCTTTAGAATGCAATCGGGCGACTTAGCAAGCCGCGCCTCGACTAAACGCTGCGAAAACTGCTACAGCTATGTCATTGCGGAACTCATGCGCTAAAGGCCCGTTTATAAAATGTCGCAACACACGAATTGTAGGCATAAAAATGTAGAATAATCCAGCCGTTTGCAGCCGAAAGGTATTGCAACGATAAGCGTAGAATTTTTCTCTCGTATCTATAGTCTGTTAGCTGTACCCGCTTTACCGTACCCCCGTACTATTGTAGCCAAATATGTATGTAAAATACAGATACATAATTCGCTTGTAATTTTCATTCATAATGAGATCTTTTCTCTTAATGTCGATGATCTACCTTTAGTGGTCCCGAGTTTCATTGATATGGTAATAAAAATATAGGAGATAACAATTTATCTACGATCTCTTAAGCAACTACCTTACAACGCAAAATAATCATAGAAATCGAATGAAGTGGTAAAGAACATTTCGCCTCCATACGGTTTCGTTTAGATTATTTTCTTATCAACTCCGACTCTCCAGCTCCACACTCCCCTCCGCATTACTAAAGAAGAAAATGTTGAAATCCGACAATGTGATGACGAATTAATTACTTTTATCTTTTGCCTATGATCTAGATCCTTCGGTTTTTTTTAATTCGGTTAAATACGATCACTGATAGTTCGATTTACCAAGAAACTGTTAGCGATATAATTTTCCCAATATTGTATTGTATCATAATATGACCCTTAAACCGTGCAAACACAAATGTGAATGTGAAGTTTGAAAAGTAGAAAACTTATTGGCGAACACTGCAAGGTTTTGATCAAATTAGTCATAGGACGCCAATTAAAACCTGGTGGTAGCGGCCTTCATTACTTGCAATAGTTCTTTTTTTTTCTGAAGAAACTGCTTTTATGTTTCCTCAATCATCACTTGGTTAATACGTAACACGAGAAAAATAAACAACATCGACAAATTCATGCCAAAGCAGACATATTAAAAACTTTTAAAGAGTTTTAACATCTGAAATTAAGAAAATTTTAGAATAATAAAAAAATACAGACATTGAGCAAATAAAAATTCATTAGGTGAAAACTTTCCTCGGACATTATTATTCAATGCACATTGATTGTAAAAAGTATACGGAGGTCAACGTATGTTACTCATTGAACATAATACGACTGCGAAGCAAAATAAACCGTTTCGTTTAAGACATAACGATAAAAGACCTTTAATCCTTTTGAGTGGACATGGTAAAATGCGAGCCATATTGTACGCCTAAGATACTTTTCAATCTGGCAGCGTGAGATGTATAGTGATGCGATATAAGTAGAGCTGGTCGTTGAACTTGTAGTGTTATTTTGTCAGCTGGATTTATATGAATAGATTCATAAAATTAATAATTTGTATCTGCGCATTGAGTTTAATCATTATTATTAAATGTACTGTTAAGTCGTTAAACATATGTGATAAAAAAAATTAGTATTAGTTTTTATACTAATCATAATTGAAGAATAGCAATTTTGGACTCATGATTTTACCATAAGATGATTAATATCATATCGTAATCGATAGGGCTCTACCCTAAGCCGTAGCAATTTCTCCACTGTTGTTGCCCTAAGGTTTAAATGCATAATTAAAATATCATTACTTATGCGACATGTATGAAGATCACAAATAATCTACGTCTACTCTTAAAAAGCTTAACATCGAGATTGAATCTGGAAATGTTCTTCTTAATAAATTTTGGCAAAAGATATTCTAAGAAAAATTAAAAAAAACTACGTACTAAGTTAAAATTCAATGCGCTATACGTAATAGCGGCACATCAAAAGCCGTTCCGTTCTACGAAGAACGGAACTGGACATCCGGCGTGATGTCCTATCGAAAAATGCAAATTACTATTAGAATGATCACGACCATTTTGGAATTTTTATTCTTAGTATAGCGGTTGCGGCGCTAACACGTTAACACATGCGTTCGATGAAACCTTAATAGTCTCGGGGCTGAAAGCGTTACAATCAGTTAAAATAAATAAAGTAATTACTTTAAATGATATTCTATAGACTAAAGACTTTGCCGCATGCATGAAACTAGATTTTGACTTTTGATGTAACCGCCATCTATTGTAATAATTGGTTAATAAGTACGTGTTCTATGAATAATATACTAATGCAACATAGAATTAATATAACGCAATATAATATTATGCTTCACTGAGAAAACATTTTTTTTTATAGTAGCAACTTATATTTTACGTAAACTGCTAATACCGAATTAAACAAGGAATCTCTTTGTAGAGATTTTATTAGTCCAGAAACAAAAGAAAATTATAGGAACTTACTTTTATAAATCTCGACAAAACCTACATTAAATCAATTAAAATTATTTATTGTTTAATTAATATAATCGTCTTAATTTTTAAACACTGCTTCGCCAACATCGTTACATGGCAACACAGTAAAAGACAGTCAAGACAAACGATACACGATGAAAGTGTCGCAAATTTTATCTAATAAAATATGTTAAAAAATAAACGTGTATTGTGCCATAATTACATTTCTTAATAATAATTGTGCGTATATGAAAGACATGTTTTAAAGTGAGCCAATTCTTTATAAGAAATCTGAAGATACACAACAAAATGGCCAAGTAAGCACTATGAGATTCTATTTAGAATTCAGAAATATTTTCTTCCATTGAAACGCGCTAATAACTTTTTAAATACGTAATTTATAGAAATGACTAACCCTTAGGGTATACAATACATTTAAGATATTTAAAAATTTCCTATACCATGTGTAAAATGCATCGCAATTTTTCATCATATATTTTTTTGTTTTTATTTCAACTAATTATATATTTACTTTTTGTCATTCATTACATGTGTTCCAATATATATTTATTTTATTTTGTACATTAGGAAATTAGTTGTTTATGCATTTGCACTTAAAAAAAGAACAGAATAGTTTATTTTGTGTATCTCTTCAATGCAAATTAAAGTATTAAAAATCAACTCTGAAATATGGGGCAATATACGACTATGATAAAAGTCCATTGTTACACATATTTTTAGTGATATGCTGCAGCTATTATATGTTTCTGGATACAACACAATATTGATTCTTCTAGGATTAATGTAGACTTATCAGAAATTTGCATTTACCAGAAGGATTTAAATTATCAATAGTCCTAATATTCTCTAGTTTCCAATATGCTAATGTTTAAAATTTGGCTTGCAAAAGGCTTACAACTTGGTTATTTTCACAAAATCCTTTAAAGTTGATGTTTAATCGATTAAACTGTAATTATCAGGCAAAATCATAGGTGAATATCCTATGAAATTTCTGTTGTTATAAGTAAATTGTCTTTTATAACATTTATTATTTTTTGTAGGGAAATGATGATAGTGTTTGTGTATGACACACAATGCTGTGTCTCTGAGGAAGATGATCCCGCTGATGCTGTACTATACTTTCATCCTGGTTGGGTGTCGGACACACAAAGGCATGCCTTGGCTGGACAGGTAACATTTTGCTGTGTCTACTTAGAAATATATGTTTTGTATGACTTTTTATTCAATTAAGCAAATAGCTTTAGCCCCGAAAGGTAAGAGTAAGAATTTCATCCAGGACAGTTCTTACTAGCTCCTGCCCGCGACTATGTCAGCATACAATAGGCTGAAGGCAATAAATCAAAGCAAAAACTACTGAATCTATACAGTAGTTTTGAGTAGTTTTCATATACTTTTTCTCGGTGAAAAGGATTATTATAAAGGATTTATCCTAGAATAGGGGAAACACTTTGACAACAATGATTACATTATCTACTCAGTTTTATTTTTAAAATACCTACCCCATTTTTATATTTTTGGGAAAAGCTGTAAAAATGGGATAGTTGTTAAGTCGAATCTTGGAATTTTTTTGTGTTATCTAGATTATTTCTTATAGTTCAGTACAAAAAGCTTTGTATGTAGCTTTAAACCAAAAATATTTACACCAAAATCATAGTAATTTTATATATTATCGCATTCAAGTCCTAAAATGTGGCAGGCAGTAAGCTTACCGTGGTATATTCAATGTAATTGATGTGCAAGTTGTGCATATTTTGAATTTTTTAAAAGGTGGCAATGCGTCACTTACTTGCAGGTGAACTGCCAGCTTGCTTGCCATGTTCTCACATAAAAAAACGTGATACCAAGCCAACGCCGCGGATTGGGTCCACGCGACCAGCATTTCGGTGACCCAGAGAAAATTTACCTTTTCCGCACGCCTGCCAAGTGACCACTTTTACACACTATCTAGGAATAAGAGTCAAAATACCATTTGCTTAAACGGTATTTTATAAACAGTTTCATTGTTATAACAATTATTATGTATGTATGGACCATTTTGAACCTGTTCATTAGCAGTCAACTTCCTTCGTATACCTAAGTCTCGTCGTGCCTATGAATTGAAAAAAAGTTTGATCAAAAAATCCGAAAAAGATAGCTTTATTATATCAAACGATGTAGCTAACTTATCGCGGCCGTTTTAGTAAAAACCATTAGTGAATTCGGTCCGTCTAAATAGCATCTTATACAGGTAGAGCGGGAAACTGTATGGTAAAATAAAAAAAAATATCTATGACCACAAATTATCTTAACGCTCTACTCTGAGAAGGTCTAAGTATTAGTTAGTGTTTATGACCTTAATAAGGACGCGAAATACTAATTGAGTTAGCAAAATCCTAATTGAGTTGCAGAAGATTTTCCATTTTTAGGGTTGACTGAAAGGTAAAACAGGAACCCTTATTGAAATCGGTCCGATGATGGGTCACCACCGATTTTCTCAGGCACGGGTGGACCTTCATGGCAGTCTATGGGGGAGGCCTATGTTCAGCAGTGGACTGAAACAGGCTGAAATTATGATGGGTGGACCTAGCAAGTTGATTATAGCAGTAGGGCCACGCAACAGTTCCTGCTGTTGCACTAATGGACGTTTCCGGGAAGTACCACGGCTTCACAGGAAACCTGAGTGAAGTGGAACTTATCATGCTTTCACGTTTAACCGGGGCCTACTTTTCGTCCGGTTGTCAACGCATCTGCAAGACCCGCAGGAGTTATAGATATTCATGGACCCCGGTGGGCCGCCTGCTTGCTTGACAATTTTTCCCATTAAATAAAACAATATGATGCAAGAAAACGCATTACTGCAATATCACCAGAAAAGGCCTTAAAGTGAAATAGAAGTCTGTCGTGTATTTTTACGCAGATGCTTTATGTTAATGTAAAAATATGTTTTATACTTCCAGTCTGTCAATTAGAGTCATCGCCTATAGTAATATAGGTACTTATAAAAAAATCGAAAATAGAAGAATGTGTCTTGGCATACCTATATTTAAAATTAAATATAACGGCTAAGAATCTGTAATGTGTTCGCGAAATGAATAAAAATCATATTTGTGGTTTATGTTGAATATTATGTTTATGAGTAAAAATAAGGGGAAAGTATGTTTTTCGAAATGAGACAAAAGAAATTATCAAGTATTCAGTGGTCGAGATGTATATTTTTTCTTTTATTATTTGCCATCGAGGGTTTTCCGCACCACCTGTATTTCTATTACCTTGTTTGGCCAACATAATGGACTCGTAAAATGTCGAAGAACCGGTCACCCGGCCAGAAATTATAATAATTTATTAATTGTAACGATTTCAATGACGCATCAACATGAAACATTATAATTCTATCTCGAGGACCTAACCAACGATTCCAGAATGTATGCTTGAATAATTAAGAGGCGTTTGGGGTACAGGAAAGACATCGAGTTAATCGAATTAAATTAAGTAATTAGGTTAGTTTGTGTTAGACATAAATTGTACCTAGTATTATTTCCATAATTTACCTAAATTTTCTTAATACGAAGTCCATACCCATGCTAAAATATAGTATTTTTTTTTGATAATCGATAGCAGACTATTATTGGTATTTAGCTAGGAATAATAAACTCTTGTTGATCTTACTATCCTATAGTTTATAGCAAAGTGGTTCTGGTCATACCCCAAATATGATTCTGACTGTGGACTCGTTTAATTATTAATTTATAATTTGTGTAAAGAATAATTTCGCCGCAGAATACACCTACATGAAAAATTTACATACTATATAACAAACATGCTATTAGCTCATTCATAACTGTTTTATATCTTTTTTTTATGTCATAAGTGGCAAACGAGCTGGCGGTTCACTGGATGTTAAGTGATAACCGCCGCCCATGGACATAACAACTTCCGTAAGGTTGCAAATCCATTGCCATCTTTAATAATAGTGGGCCCCGGCTACCTCACTCACCAGACGAATCGCAGAAGTATGACACTTCCAATTCACGACGGTCTTCTGTGAGGTCTTAGTACCTACCCGGAAGCACCTGCCCGTTCGTGCAACAGCCGAAGCTTTTGCCACGCTCAAACGTACCGTATAATGTATCTATGTCAATGGTGTGAACAATGTATTAGTACATCGGGTCGAAAGCCTCGTACTATGATTTACGTGAAACGTAGTTTGACATCGCCTACTCAAGCGTAAACTATCACGCGTGTATAAAAAGGGCTTCGCAAACTATGCTAATGCAACAATGCACTCAGTGTGAAGCCACGCTGAAATCTTCCGCGTCGCGTAAATCTCCCCGGAACCCATTAACAATGTCACGCTAGCTTTGCACCTTCTGTACATAAAGTCGATGGACAAACCTCCATTCGTCACAATTTATTACCCACCTTCGCACCGTCAGTCACCTTTGGGTAGACAACTATGTTATATAGTTACTCCATCTATAGAGCATAAAACCGTAGCGGTATCTCTGCCTTTCTGTCTCGATTTAGACAAAGCCAGTTTTAGAAAAATGTTCAACCAAGAGAACCTTCCCCTAAATCAACTATCTCCTGAGCTATGTCGGTTACGTTTGTTCGATATCTTCATTGCGAACGCTATCATGCATAGAAATATCGAGCATAGCCCGCTCTACAATTGGCCGAATGAGTAAGACTCATACGGCTACTCGTAGCAGTTAAGGACCACGTCTCCGTTCCCTAGGTCATCATTGGCAATACACATTTATCCAAATCTTTATTAGGCTTCAAATATTGGATTAGAACATATGCCTAAGTCTCCCGAACGATGTCCATCCGAGCTGGATTCGCCGAATTACCCCCGCATCGAACTTTAACTTACCTAACCGGACTAATAATTGTCCTAGGCAAACGTATAGTTTCTTTAAAATGGCCGAGTAATGACAACTTTATACGTAAAAATGTAAGAAACTACTCCTGTTTAAAGATCATTCAAGAACGTGCATTTTCCTTAAGAACGCTTACAATAACTGAAGGCTCCAATTGGCTAATGTAATACATTATCTTAATAAATATATAACTTAAAATTAACGTTTTCATCTGTCGCTTGTCGTTGCCCTTTATTACAAACTATGATGGCAACCACTAATGTTAAAAAAATAACCGGGCGTCCAGCTAACTTAGCAAACGGACACGGCAGTGTCGGAATATCGAATTTGTCGGAATATTTAGAGTTCTGCCTAAGACACTCCCTATAATTTTAATATAATTCTAATTATAAAATTAACGACAAAAATTCTAATTCTCTTACGTTAGTTATGATTTGCCAAAATAATGTTTGGCGTGTCCGAGTACAGTAGAACCGGACTACCGGGGGTTCACTTTGAGCAGAAATTTACATCTGCCCAGACTTAAACTTGATCCTTGCTTTCTATTGTAATAATCTGTCTAATTCTGTTGCAGGTGGTTGGCGCAGCGCACTGCATCAAAAGCCTATTCTCCCAGCCCGTGGCCATCACTCTGCAAAGCGGCAAGTTCATCCTCAAAGAATACGGCAGATACGTGTTGGTGAGTGTATTCCCGTACCTTAGTTTTAAGCGTCATCTGTGCAGAGTATCGATGTATCGAATCGATAACACACGTGAATAATTTTAAAGGGCTTGCCCGTTCAAATTATTCACCTTGAATATTTTTTAATAGGTGAATAATTTTAACGGGCAAGCCATTTAAAATTATTCACCTATTAAAAAATATTCACCTCACAGAAGGCAGGTGTGAAGTGGAAGTGTCATACGTCTGGTGATTTAGGTAGCCGGGGCCTACTTTGTTGAAATGTGGCAACGCATCTGCAACCTACGGGTGTTGCAATGGGTGGTGCTTATCGATCAACATCAGGTGATAAA
Source organism: Iphiclides podalirius (assembly GCA_933534255.1). Classification (NCBI taxonomy): domain Eukaryota; kingdom Metazoa; phylum Arthropoda; class Insecta; order Lepidoptera; family Papilionidae; genus Iphiclides; species Iphiclides podalirius. The sequence goes on along the minus strand of OW152830.1, from coordinate 12,288,533 downwards.
ACCTTCAGATAAGACTTAGGGAGATGGATTTAGTCACAGATCTTGGTGTTGGTTTTAACGGTTTAAATATATTAATAGCCCTGAATTATGTAACGCGGAAAGTATTAATCTCAACAGTGTATATTTAAAGTTTTGTGCTTTGAACTAATTCCATATTTACCCAGATTGTAATTCGATGAGAAAGTAATAAAAATCAAATATAGAATCTAATCTAAGCCTGCGATTCTACCCACTCAAGTATTTAACATTCCGTGCTTAATTGAATAAGGCTTAGGAAACAGGGGGAGTAGAATGCCGATGCTCTATGTATTACACAATCTAGTGTTGAATTATGGTTTCATCGGATATTGATCGTAACATTTAAAATGTTATTTTTGCAAGTGTGTCTCAACTACGATCTCCCCACCACTGGAAAAATATTGTGTGATGAACATCGTGTTTTTCCAGTGTCTGGGTGTTTATATATGTATAATAAGTATTTATTTACAAAAGTAAAGTATGTTTCAGTATGTTTATCAGTTTTCTAGTTCAGAACAGTACAGAACAGTAGAGAACGTTGTGTAAAAATGTGTTCGAAAAATATATTTTATTATTTTTATATAACTACTCAGGGATAGTAAAATCGACTAGCCAGTGCTCGACTACAATCCCATCTTATCACGCGCGGGTCCTCCTGAAATAGGATTAAGGGAAGGGAGGATTATTACCCTATTTAACCTATATCTTTTCAAAAGTGTAACTTGGTTACTAACTAATATTTTTACGCTTTTCTATACCAGACTGACTACAATAAGATAAAGGAATTAATCGATTAATCGATCATAATTATATTATATATTATAATGGAGGCACTAAACCAAATCCTCCGGTTTTGTGCCTCCTCGCGAAAGAAGTGCAACGATGTGAGGTTTTCGCCTTTTTCGCAGCGAGCCAGCCAACAGGCACGCTACGCTACGTATAGTATGGCCCAGAAAGAGACACGACACCACCTCTTGCTATTTACGCAGAATTGCTTGGCTCCTGCGCGAGTCATCGGAACTTACTTAATTATCAACCACCATTTATATTTGTGATATATCGATTAGTTTTTCTATTCTGTTCTATTTGATTTTACTATTTTTCAAACCGACTTCAAAAAGGAAGGAGGTTCTCAATTCGACTATATTTTTTATGTTTGTTACCTCAGAACTTTCGAGTGGGTGAACCAATTTTGTTGATTCTTTATTTTATTTGAAAGCTGGTCCTTCTCATGTGGTCCCATATTCATTGGTATTGGCCCAAGAGGGCTCCGGAGATACTTGGGGAACTCCTTAAAATCAATTATAAAATGAATACAGAGCAAGATATTTGAAGTCTGTTTTGTTTTTCGTGAATAAAAAATAGACTTGTTTATTAATCGGCTGGTGTAGCTGGGATAGTATTGGATTAACTTTACCCGCGTTAAGGCGGTTATCTAGTCTTTTGCCTTGAGTTAATCCGAGGTGATGTAGCGGTAGTCTACGCGATTTCCCCAGCAATGCTGAAGCATATGAACACGACGGGATAAAAGCATTTGTAACTATAGGGTTAGGTTAACTATAGGTCCTGTGTAATCTTTTGCAATGTCGGTATGAACGTTTGTTTTACGTTGATATAGTCCTATCAACTCCTATCCATCTTCTTCAGGCTATTGGCTTCAGCTTTGTGATTCGAGGGTTCGATTCCCACACGGGACAAGTATTTGTATTACCCGCAGATAACTATTTATTATTATGTCTTTTGTAAAACGTTCTAGCAACACAATGATATTCTACAATAAAGACAAGATTTAAAAAAGAATGAACTGAAAAAATTAAGTTATGCCCACCGATGAGTTTACCATTTTATCGTTTACTTTCATGCAAAAATCACTATTGCGTATGAAATGTACATGGAATAGATCTGCGTGTACTCTGTTATGATTCTAAAATTAAATTTGACATTTAAATAACCTCCGACATCGAAATACCTACCTCCTAAGAACTACAAAAATGCCCCAAGTGACAGTACGCCACTTTTCAAATCAATCGGACTGGTGTAAGTTGGTAAGACCCTTTTGTCAAGTAGTAAATGAGCTGATGATATTCACACGCCTGAACGCATCCTCATAAGTTATACCTAAAAACATCTTGATCACATCAGCTCAAAAACATTAAAACCTGTCCATTAATTTGGGAGCTAGGACGCTACAGACAGACCCACAAATACACACGTTAAACCTATAACACCCCCTCACTTTACGTGGACATAAAAATGTCCGAGAACAATATATTTAACGAATGAGAAGTTCGTCACAATGTTATTCTAAAGAAACAGTTAACTTGTATATTTCTTAGATTTTGAGGTGCTGCTTGTAATAAAGAAATTCAATTCCCCCGTAGTCAAGGTTTAGTCTTAAACCCGCAAAACAATTGACGTTAGCAGGCAAAGCCGCGGATCACGTTAATAGCCTGAGGAGATTATCCAATTTGTGTCCGACTACCAATTTGTGGGACAGACTGTTGTCTATTGGATTACCTCTATATTTAACTCTGAAAATAGTATCATTATCTTTGTAAACAAGTTTTATAAGATTGCTTCTAGATTATTTATGATTGTCATATATGTGTCACGATTAATCCGAAACATGTGTGGGAGACATATATTTCTCTGCATTCTCATCTCTAGCATGAAAATGACACAATCATAATCTCATTGTGCACCTGTGGTCATAGCCAGTGGTTGTAGATCCCACAAAATATTGTCCCTTTGGCGATATACTCTGTAGCCACGCGCTACGCTTTGTCTTTATTAATGACTGTGCCCAAATGAACCACTCCTGCAAGACAAGAGCCTCAAATAACCCTTATACCCCAAAGCGACAATTGTGGATTTCCCCCCGACACCAAAAACAAAGGCCAGGTGACCAAATAAGCATCCATGCAGATAGACATTTGATTTAAAACCATTTAAGTAATGATTTCGACTTGACCGTGTCAAGGGAGGTCTGCAGAGTATATTGCCGACTGAGCCACTAGCCGTTTCCGCGAGTAATGCGATTTTAACGCCTTTGCGATAAGATCTGCGTTCAGTTCACGTGTGTGCTGTGCGTGTGTGCGTTCACCGATGCGCGCACATACCGGGAGAAAGATAATGCAGTGACACTAGTAAGCCATCATTATGTGTTGCGCAAATGTAGCCAGATTGCGCGTTTATGGTCACGATTGTATTGGAAAATCAATTTCCAGGTCAGGAGGTCATCATGTACTCGCTCAGGTTCTCTTATAGTCAACCAAACTGGTTATAGTGGTATCGTGGTTAGTTCAAAGCAAATTTGTAAAATTCCTTGATCAATCAATTGTACGAATGTACTTTCTTAAAATCTAGATAAAGTCAACATTTCTTTATTTAATATAGGCTTAATTTAAGCTCTTATTGTACGTAAAGAAAAACTACCACTGGTTCATTAAACTCTAGTTCTCACCAGAGAAGAACCTTTTTTTTAATAAATCTTTTTTTTAATGATTGATTCTTTTAAAATCATTACTATTTTGGAGGAGACATGCACATTACGACAGACCACGAGTCATTTTTACACATCCTTGTTCTCAATATATTCATCGACATTATAATAGGTCCTTTCCACTAGCTTTAGGGTAGCTATTACAAAATGTTTGAAATTGTTTACACTTAGTTGTTTGTGGATGTCACCTATTTTATTATAAAAGTTACTACTACATCTACCAAAAAACGATTTTCTAGTTTAAGCCGGTCTAAACCTCTGTACTTCCAGAGTGTCCCCAAAGCGACGTGGTATGTTTTTTTTTTTGTAAAAAAAAGTGTATGTTATTACGTACATATACGATGCTCTCCAGTATGTACATCGACGGTAGCGTTAAAACGTTTATTTGCTTAAAAATATACCGTAGTGAATCACGTGGACCCGAGCCATAGACAGCCAGTGTAATTATAAAACCATTTCATCATCCATTACAAATCTTTAATCCGTTGAAACGTTGGGTATTAAAATAAACGCGATATATCCGTAATCACAATATGTAATCGCGTAAATAGGAGAAATTTTATGATAATTTCTTGCATTCATAAAAAAAAGTTTCCCTTCCAATTTGGAGTCTAAAAACATTAAAATTATATTGATGTCGGAAAGATAATGGTAAACATCCCGCGCACGAACTCAACTTTTCACATCCGATTATACTCACATTAAAATATTATTCAAACGGATACAGGCAGTTGGCCTCGGAATAAATTAGAGAAATATTTAATACGTAGCCTAGCTTACATTGAATAAGTTATTACTGCGATAGATTTTGGTAAACAATCGCTCTGATGCGATTATAATGTGGGCTGTACAATTTAGCCGATTGAACCGTCGAAAAAAGTCAGCTAAGTTCATTAGCTAACTACCCGACCAGCTTGGCTAATTTAACCTAACAGGTTAAATTAGCCAAGCCAATACCTGTTAACTAAATTCACTCGGCTACTAAGCCGACAGTTTAGCTAGTTAACTTATCTCAGCTTATTAGCCAAAAGTTACTTCGGCTTAATGCCTGACTTTTGAAATTATACTTCTTTTAGCGCGTTTAGAAAAATAATAATATGAGAGTATAATTTTTACGGCGCGCGCGCTCACCTGTATGGTTCAAAAACTACTATTACTATGGCAACCGATAACAACTTTTTGACATTTACTTAAAACCAAGTTTTTTAATTAAACCTTTATCAATTGGATTAAATGTTTTTTTTATTCACAAATAACTGGACTTTTTTTCACAAACATATTTTTTTTTGTTACGGTAAAGAAGTATAACTTCTTGCGTGCGTACATATTTAAATATTTTAGGACACATTTTTACACAACATTTTCCGGTCCCAAACTAAGCAAAGCTTGTACTATGGGTACTAGAAAACTAATAAATATACTTAAACATACTTTTCTTTTGTAAATAAATACATATTATACATATATAAACGCCCAGACACTAGAAAAACACCATGTTCATCACACAATATTTTCCAGTAGTGGGGATTGAACCTCTGGCGCAGGAGGCAGGTACACTACCCACAACGCCATTCGGGTCGTCAACTGTACATGAGTACTCGTACATGTGTACTTATGTACTTTATTTTTTTGGCATACAACAAATTTTAACACTGAATTTGCAAAAAAAGAATATTTCGGCGAATTGTACAGCCCTAATTATTATAATGCATTGCCTTGCTAAATGGTGATCAGTATGAATATGCTTTATCTACTTTTGAGGAGAAAAACAAGCGGCCTCTCTTCGTATTAATCCAAACGATGAAATGAGAACACATATTTTAAATCACCTTATACTATCTTTTCATAAACATTTTTTTTTACGTCAAAAAGAATCGACAAGTCGCAATTCGGGAAGCGGCTCGGTAGATTTGAGATGTCAATGCGTTCGCAGGCTATAGGCAGTGACCGCAACATACCGGACTGGGTGCTGAAGAACCGCGCCAGCCTGCTGACGTCCATGATCAAGGTCTACCACGGCGACCTGCGCACACTCGCCGCGCAAATGGAGGACCAGAAGAGGCTGGCTGAGAAGCTGTACCAGATCTTCGAAACCTACTTACCCGTGCTGCAGTACGGGTGTCACATATTCCAACGGGTGCCCATGCTCAGTCTCCCGAAGGTGAGGTCTAAACCGAACTTTATTTGGTGGCGTGCGCTGCCCATTCTTGCAACAGCCTCGGCTGTTACACGAATGGTCAGGTCCCTACTAATAGAATACCCGCGTAAAGGGGAAGTGTCATACTTGCGTTTCGTCTGGTAAGTGGGGTAGCCGGGACCCACTTTATTAAAAGTTGACAACCCATGTGGTGACTCCATGGACGGCGATAAACACTTAACATCAGGTGAACCGCCCGCCAGCCCGCTTGCGACATAATAAAAAAACCGTTTAAAGACTTTTAAGTTAAACGGTTTTATTTTGTTTATTTTTGTTAATTTTTTTTTAATATTGTATTGTCATCTAAATTAAATGTGTGTACCAAATTTCAGATCAATCTGACAACGGCAAGGTGCTTAAATTTCAATTTCTAATTTTGACCCAAACAAACAAATTCCGTACGGGTCGAGCTAAATAAAACCGTTTAAAAATGTGTGCTTCTTCCTTCTCCTGCTCTTATCCCATCCAGGTGGAGTGGGCACAAGTCGTGAGTCATGTTATTGTGGTTATGTCCAGGTTTTTTTACGACCGGCCGCCTGCCTGACGTCAACCCACCTTCAGAATGAACCAACGCCCAGATCTTCATTTTCATTATACTGTGTTTTGAGGAAAATTTACAAACAAACTTCACGTTGACAAACACCCAGGATGAAACAATTGTGAGCCACACTCATACTTGTTCCGTGTGAGAATCGAAATCACGACACTCGGCGCCGAAACAGATATCTCCACAATGCGCCACCGAGCCATCAAAAAAAATTATATTATGTTTCACGTGCAAATTCAAAGTATTCAAGTACGCGTGTATAAAATTGTTCACTCTTATTACAATGGCACTAATATATTGTTTCCTATAATTTTCTAGAAAAACGGGTAGTATTTGAATGTGCTACTGAAAGAAGCCATAGTGTATCGAAAATTATGATAATATTTACCTGGAAAACAATATCCCCTTATATTTGCGCATATTACGGACACTCCTTCAAAAATCTATTTGCTTTCCAACTTGATATTCTTGTTTCAATTCTGCCGGCAAAAACACGCGTTGACATGAAATCGCAGTCTTATTTGTTATACGCAATATTTACGAATATAAGGTAGCGACTTGAACGATAACACAGGTTCGCGAACAAACACTTCACTTTTATCGCGTTTTGCTTAGCGAGTGACTGTAATTTTCGCCTTCGAATATCTGTGGTAGAGCCACGCAACAGCCTTTCTGATGCACGAATGGGCAGAACCGTCCAGGGAAGTACCGCAACCTCACAAGACCAGCGGGAAGTGGAAACGTTATACTTCTGCGTTTCGTCTGGTGTGTGAGGTAGCCGCGGCTCACTTTATATAAATGTGGCAAAGCATCTGCAACCCTACGGCAAGTGCAAATGTCAATAGGCGGCGGTTATCACTTAACATCAGGTGAAACGCCAGCACGTTTGCCACTGTCACATAAAAAAAACGTGTTGACGAGTGGTAGTTGTGTTGAGGAGTGAATAGTTGAGAGTAGCGAGTGGCGGCAATCGAGCTGGCGGTTCTCCAGAGTCTAAGTGATAAAAGCCGCCCGTGGACATTTGCAACACCCGTAGGGTTGCAGATGCGTTGTCATTGATGAAGTATGCCCCTGTCAACTCACTCATAACACGAAACGCAGAAGTGTAACAGCTAAAACTGTTGCGTAGCCCTACAGTAAACCGTAATACACTCCTGGTTTATAATCGGGCGATATCTTGATGCAGAGTGCCAGTTCGGTGTACATGGAGTCGATGCAGATCCTGGAACATTGTCGCAAGAGTCAGGGCGTTCTCGGCGGAGTGATCCTCTACAACAACAAGTAAGCTGCCCCACATTTTTCTATTATAGATTACGTACAAGAGGAAAACTTCAGATTAATCAGGTCTTAGCAATGCAGATCTCGATTCTCGTAAAGAAGAATGTTTTTTCTATAGTGAGAAGTCCAATTGAATATGTCTTCACGTTAACTGTACTTGTATAACTCATCTCCTACAGTTATATCAGAAGTAGTAAAGATTTATCTCAACCAACTTTCCTTCTTCAAATATCGTTCAATATCTTCATGTAATCATGAAAATCATGAAATCGATATTCTAATTCTGTTACTATTCTACTATTCTAATAGCGTGCTACAACATTTGATTGTTGAAATGTGTAGATAAAACAGTTGTAAAATTTTTCTCCGCTGCTAGAATTTGAACATATTCGTTCCGCATTACGCGTCCAGACGCTTTAACCACTAAACTAATCGTTGGACATCCTCACTGAGCGAAGAACTCGACGTCTTAATCTCTTATCAACTTTACTAGTTTTAATTGCATTTTTTCAATTATTTTGAGCAGTTGCATCTACTCTGCTTCAAAGTGTGTAAGTAAAATTACTTTTGATAGAGTTTAAAAACACCTTGATCATAATTTTTCTAAAAAGTCTCTCAAACATTAAGTAGTATAGGGTTCCATCGCGGACAAACAACGTGACACGTAATTTATATTTACATTATACTATAGTGTTGTGAAACTGAACCTTCCCAAGGATCATCTCGACCCAGCTGCCGCCGAGTCTGACCTCGTACTTGACCGTCGTGGACCCCTACCGGATAAAATCGCCAGCGGAAACGCTAGAAACGGAGACGCCCCTGCCCCTGGGAGCGCAACTGCTCGTGGTCTACGTCAGCAGGAGGACCTATGAGACCCTGAAGAGGCAGGCGGACAAAATGCACGAGTTCTACGAGAACGGCGAAGAGATGATAGCCAAATTCAAGAAGGTAAGCCCATGATAGATACTCTACAGTAGATGGCTCAACTCGTCTGTGTGGGTGAATTGTATAAATAGATACAGTGACTGTGTGTGCGTGACAAGAGGTACAGTCAAGTGCAGTTGTTTCAACAAATTCAAAACAAAAATGATAGGTTTAAATTATTTTGTTTTTAAGGTCATTGTAAACTGCTTTGTTCGATAATATATGGATTCATATAAAGTGAATAATCAGAAGTGAGGATCGACCCCATACCTTCACTGGCGCAACAGGTCCACTACGCAAATCGGGTCGACGAAGTGAGAAAGAAGTTTTAGTAATATAACCTAAGCCCGGTTAATATACCTCCAATCCAATAAATATCCAAATTAATATAAAATGATACTAAATATCCACATTTTTACACAAGGTTCTCTAGTCCCAAACTAAGCAACGCTTGTACTGTGGGTACTAATAAACTGATATATATATATATATATATATATATATATATATATATATATATAATCATACTTAAACATACTTTTCTTTTGTAATTAAATACATAATAAACAAACAACCAGAAACTGGAAAAGCACTACGTTCATCACACAATATTTTTCCAGTAGTGGGGATGGAACCCACACCCTCTAGCGCAAGGGGCAGGTTCACTACCCACTACGCCAATCGATTCGTCAATATTTCTCAACGACGTGTAAAAACGCAAGCTTTCCCCTATTAACGCACCTCTTGGTCAGACGCAGGAGGCGGAGCGCGAGAGGCAGCGCGAGTTCCCGCAGGGCGGGCTCAAGAGGGACAAGTCGCTGCTGTTCACCGCCGTTCCCGAGGAGGACCACAGCATGATATCGCCGCCCAGCCGTGGGCGTGGGCAAGTGGGCGACACCAAGCCCACGATGCCCGACGTGGTGCCGTTCGCTAACAAGCCCCGCCCCAGGCCCGCGAAGCTCTCGCTGGGCTTAAAGCTGCAGCGGTCCGTCGACGAGGACGCCGCCGAGGAGAAGAGGTTCACGGGCCAGACGAGCGTCTGCTCCACTCCCATGGTGGAGTACAAGCGGCTGCACGGCAACATGCTCTCCATATGCCAGAACCCCGACGGGGCGGTGGAGCCCCCCGCGCCGGAGCCGGACGTGCTGAGAAACGTCGACGAGGAGCGCTCGGAGGCGGAGAAGCGCGACAGCCGCATGGTGATGAACATAAACTGCATCGCGGACCGCTTCGTCAACAAGCCGGAGCCGATGAGGAAGCTCGCCAGCGTCACGGACATCCAGGAGACGTTCAGGAGGCTCACCGGCAGGGCGGCGTCCAGGTTCAAGCTGAAGCGGACGCAGAACGACGAGGACTCCCCCTCGGAGGAGAGCAGGACGCCCAGCACTCTGACCATCAACGATCCATTGTTCCCCGTGTTCAGGAACGACGGCGTCGCGATATCGGAGTCGCTCTTCAACCAGTACCTGGAGCAGTACTACTCGAGGATCAGCCAGGACGCGAAGGACGAGCAGGTGTTCTTCGGCGCGAGGCGCACGGAGCCGGAGAAGTTCGACGGCTTCGACTCCGAGCTGACCAGATCCCCTCAGCGTACGCCGAAAAAGGTCGCGAAGGACTCTAAGAACCCACCCAGCGACCAGTCGAGACGGAAGGCGCTCTCGCTCCCCCTCAAATCGCTTACCGAGAGCTCCGACGGTCAGATAGACGCGGACGCAGCCAACTTTAAGAAGAAGCTGACCGGCGTCCAGTTAACCCCACTCATGGAGAAGCTCAGCCACCTCGCGTTCACTTCGGACAAGTCGAGCGGCTACAGCAGCAGGGTGATGACACCGCTGGAGATTAGGGATCTGATGACGCCGGCGGCGGAGCGCCAGGCTAACTTTGCCGATAGGTAACTATTGTTTTTTTATTATTTATTTTTCAACAGATGTTATGCAGAAGGAACATAGATATATTGTGATACCATTTGTCACGGGAGCTGGTGAGCTTCAGGTTTCATTAGAAAATCCGCGTGTCTTACTTTGGTTGCAAATATTTAATGTGAGGTGTTTAAAAAATTAACAATCATTTACTCGTACTGTTGTGTAAATTATTGTATACCCTTTTGTATTTGCCCTCTTCTTTCATATTCTTGTGAACACCGTTTCCATGTTTAAAATTATCTTTTGTCTCTACTAAGGCATTTTGATCTGGCATTGGAGCGGGTGAACAGAATGTACATCGTTATCTTTTTTCATATGGGATAATACGAGATACGTCCCGTGAGATTACAGAAGCGTTGCATTTATATGAATGGGCCCCATTTACGTCACTCGCTGGAGCAAATTGAACGTCGGCTCGCTTATGGGACAACAGAGATCGTCGCATCGCCCGACCGCAGTGGCAAATGTCAAATGACATTTCTTTTTTTTTTCTCTTCTTTCGCGAAGGGGCAAAGGTCGCCGCGAGGACTCGGAGACGGACAGCGAGGCGGAGTCTGAGACGGGGCGCGATCAGGAGCCCGGCTCCGCGTACGGCGAGCGTGCGGTCAAGTGCGCGCTCTTCGTGAGCGGGCTGCACAACATGGCGCTTATGGCGCTTCTCGAGCTGCCAGCCGCCCGCCAACCGGACACGGTGCACGCGCTGGTGAGGACCTGCTATTGTTTGAAGTGATATTACTTTTGGCGCGTTTGGGGGAAACGATGGGGGTGAATTTTTAACACCAAAAAGCAACGTCCACTGTATGGTGCTACCATTGCAACCGATAACTTTTAAACACTTTTACCTATAATTCCAAAGTCTTTTTGTCACAAACAAAGAGTGCTGGTACACGGAATAAGATTTTTATTATATATTAATTATCTTTCTTTTGTTACAAGAAAGAAGTGCAACTTTTTACATGCGTACATAAGTACACAGACACATTTTTTTGTACAAAGTTAGCAAGCTAGCAGTTACTTAATGTAGCTTAAGCTAATTGATGTATTAACTATCGCCGCCTAAGGACATTCGCAACACCTGGTAGATGTGCATACTTTACAAAAGTGGGCCTCGGTTAGCTCACTTACCGAACTATAAAGTATAGTACTTCCACTACACGCCGGTGAGAATGCTGCGTGCCCCTACTGAAAAGATCTTATTTCAGTTTCAGTAACAAATACAAAACTTAAATATTCTTGTTGACCGGGTGAAGTCACCTCTGCGTCCCAGGCATATTTGCCGCTGAGATGCGCTTGACATAATTCGTAGTTTGTCCGTCAATATATCTCCATACCTCACCAGATGAAACGCAGAAGTATAACACTTTTCTTTCACGCCGGTCAATCTATACGGTCGTGGTACTTCCCCGGATGAACTTTCCCATTCGTGCAACAGCGATGACTGTTGCGTGGCCCTATACATTATTTTTCTACACTAAGTAGTGGGGCTCCAATCGACAACCTCTGTCGCAAGCTACCCACTGCCGACTGCGCCAATCGAGTCACAATACTTACTGTAAACGGAAGAATCTCGACGTTCTCAATATATTCCAGTGGGAGACTTCGCTCAACGCGCTAGGTCCCATCGAGCAAAAGTGCATGGAGCCGCTGCCGGCCGATGCGGAGACCACGGACTACAGCTATTTGATGCTCGACCCCGACTGGGGCTCAGTGCGCAAGGGGGGGCCATGGGCAGCAATGGACATCGCCACGATGGGCCTTATTCACAACGAGTTCTCAGAGGACCCGGAGCTCTCAGAGTTCATATTAAGGTATGACAATTCACTCTTTATTGTAGTTTTGAGTGAGTGTCACGTCACGGTCTTACATACATACAGACAAATAATCTGATTTCCAATAGTAGGAAGTGACTGCACGATTCAGTTATGTATCAACATAATCTAGTTTTTTTTAATCCTAATTATAAATATAATATACTCGATGTCTGGATCGTTAAAAGTTATGGGTAAGGACTGTTGTGAATCTAACTATTTTCATCTACTAAACGACTAAAAATGCAACGAGTGAAATAAAAAAAACAGCTTTTTTGTGTTTACTATTGACATCCATTAAAACTTACACGCTGGATGGAACGTTGTCCCATATTTTTTTTTTTTTCAGTTTTATTGTTAACCTGTTCCTTCAACAACAATAATGCTCTAAAATCTAAATTAAAATGTATTATTTTGTTTCTTTTTTTAGCTGTATTAAAATGAAAATTCGTCAAAATGACTATTAAAACCATGTATAAGCCCTTTAAAGCCTATATAATACACCCTGTAAGGCCCATGTATTCACCCTGTAAAGCCCAACACACCCTTTAGAGCCTATATATACACCCTGTAGGGCCCATGTATACACCTTGTAAACCCTATGGTTACACCCGTCGTGGTCTGCAGGAGCGAGGAGAGCGCGGTGCTGGGCGCGTCGTGCGGGGGCGCGCAGCTGTACTACCAGGAGGGCGGTTCTCGGCCGGCTGGCCCCCCGCCGCCGTCGGACGCGCTCGCCACCGCGCCGCTGCGGGCGCGCCGCCGCCTCCACCGCGACCACTGCGCCCTCCTGCTCTAACGTGGCACCCGACGCCGCGTAAGACAAAGACGGACGTCTACTCCAAGCTCGTCTTTCTCTACAGGATTAAGGCCACCGCGACCACTGCACCCTCCTGCCCTAACATGGCACCCGACGCCGCATAAAACAAGGACCGACGTCTTCTGCAAATTCGTCTTTCTCTACAAGAATAAGGCCATCGCGACCACTACGCCCTCCCGCTCTAACCCAGCACCCGGTGCCGCGTAAGACAAAGACGGACGACTGCCTGCAATTTCGACTCTCTACGCGATTGAAACCACGATTTGCAGAACATCGGTACACAGACGGCCTGTAAATTCGATTCTCTCTTCTATATTCAGGCCACGGTTTGCAGAACATCCCGTCGTTTATCACCGCGTTTCGCCTTTCGTTTAACCGATGCTTTCGACCAGCTTGCTAGTCCATCGCCACGTACCTTTACTTGTCATTGGAATTTAAGATAACGAAATGCCAGAAACAGAGAAAAAAAAAAGACTATAACCAACGACAGCCTGTAAATTCTTCAATCCCTACTCGGTTTACAGAACATCCGAACGCCTCATCCATCGCGTTCCACTTAGCAATCGTGCGTTCATGTCGACCGGCGAGATGATCCATCACCGCCTAAGACGATGACCTTAACTTGTCATTGGCATTACGAATCGCCAGAATCATAGAAGAAAAAGGGCAATGACCAATGACAGCCTGTAAATTCGATTCTCTCTTACCAGATAAAGGCCGTTTATCATCGCGTACCATTTACCAATCGAAGCCGTGCAGATGTCGGCCGCAGAGATCGTGAATAACGAGCTTCTGTTTATAACAGAGTTGAACGTCTTAACAACGCATTGACCGTTGGACATACACAAAATATATATTAAATGATAATTAATAGTTTTCAGTATTCGGGCTATAGATGGACCCATTAGGTACGGCGCCAATTGTGAAACGAATAAAGAAGCCGATGCAATTTTAGTGCTGCGCTTATTTGTGAGTGTGTGTGCGATACCTCCAATTTCATGTAATTTCCAATTTATATTACCTTGGTCGTTTGACAAGTGTTTATATCAAGGTGGCAACTTTTTTCTACACCCGATCTAGTTTTTATCTTAGAATGTGCCTCGATCACGACGTTATTGGCATAGGCTTAAACATTAAACTGGGAAAGAGAAAGTGTGAAAAATAGTGTAAAAATAGGAGTTAATCGTGTAGTCTAAGATCAGGATTGGTCAACAAATTGATTAGGTATGTTGGAATTATTGGGTACAAATTTAAGGTATCCAACCATCGGATCATCAATATTTTAAGTAGAATTGTTTTAAAGGAATTAGTTAAAAGACTATAAGATAAGACATGCTCTAGAAACGAGTGCCTCAGTTTAGCTTAAATTTTGCTAAGTACCTCAAGCAACTTACTGATATCTTGATTTAACTTGTTTCCCTGTGAACATTCCATATGTATGCGAATTACAAACACGAACTGTGCCATTCAGATGCTGCCCCTCCATACAGATATTCCGTCAATAATCAGTACATTATAACTCTGCTTTTTATTTGGAAGACGCCTTTGAGTTCACTACAATAGTGGTAGGTAGATCTACAGTTTTTAGGTACCATTATGAATGTAGTTTTGTAACTTTTGGAGCTATATCTTAAACGTCTTTAGTGTAGGATCTTTCATAGATTGTAGTGTAGTTTTGATATAAAGTTGAAATTTGAAGACTCGTGTCGGAAGTGAAACCCTGTTTAAAAAGGCTGTTCTTTTTTTATAGTTTCATTTTAAAACAAGTTCCGTTTGTCAATGTTCAACTTTTGTTATAGTAGAGGAGCAAGTGTTATTTGGTATTAGAATTATTGAAATGTTGTTTTCTTGTTACGGTTTATTTTCAACCGACTACAAATAGGTTTTTTTTTTTTTTTTCGTTTATTACCTCCGTCAGTTATGAACCGATTTTCGAAATGCTTTTTACATTCTTCGATTTAGCTCCCATGTGAATAATATAATGTGGTCCCACCACATTATAATGATAATTAATATGAATTTCATTGATATTGGGCCTTGGAGTCCAGAGATACATCATGGAACTCAAAATTAAGTAGAAAATGTACAGCGAGTGATATATTTGAATTTCCTTTTATTTTTTATTACTAAAATGGTTTGGTTCATTTCCCCTTCCACCTGCAATAACTTTTGAATATTAATCCCAATATTAGAAAATAACTTTTGAATATTAATCCCAATATTAGAAACGTTAACGAAATATGTTCGTGAAATCCCGTTCCGTAATACAATACATGTTGTACTCGACATTTTATACGCTGCCGATCAAAAGTCTGAGACCGCCTTAATTAAAGTTGGATTGAAATAAATCTCAAGATTTCAAATTATTGTCATTTAAACTAAAAACAACATTATAAGCTTACAACATTTTGATTTTAAAACTGATGATATAAGTGTTGCATGCCTTCTAGATGGACAATTTTTTCAAATATTTCTGTCACGATCTTCCCATAAAATTTCAATCGGGTTAAGATCTGGACTTTGTGGTGGCCATATCACATTTTTCAAAGCGCCATTTGCCATCTTTTTTTATTCTTCAAAATAATCCTGCATATTACTTATAGTAATTAATTTTTACCCATAGCAGTTTGCACAAAATCATTTTATAATCTTCTTTTTTTTTCTAAATTCCTACAATATATCATGAATAAGCAGCATAAATATTGATCAGTGTAAACCACAAACAAACTACTGAATGATAATCAGGTCATCAACGTATAGTGTCTACCACCTGACTTTTAGATACTTTTAAAAAACATTTATGGTACCTATTTATAGAAATATAGAAAAAATGACCTTTTCCATTCCTTAACAATATTAAAGTTTGCAGGTGTGCATATTCGTTTTGTATTATCGGTAATTAATGAAAACTTTTTTTACAAGTGTCTGGCCGGCAGTGTATAAATCGCACATACCAAACGTTCTACAAAAACGTAGTTATATTTGATTAAATTCGCCTGAAACTCCTACGTACCGAGATTAAATTAGTCTGTAGTAATTGTTACAGGTTTTACACATATCTGCTTAATTAACCACATTAAAGGCATATTTATTTAACTTAAATGGATTTTCTTTTTATTGTTATCAGATTGTTCATCAGATTGTTATCAGATTGTTATCAGTTTCAGATTGTAATCACCTTTCATATATTTTATATGATACTCTAGCTCTAAAGCGTCACTTGCCATCCAGCTTTTAAAAAGCACTGCATTATTACCCGTCTTCAGACGCAACTTACGTTTAGAAATGATGTATTCTTTGCTAGTGCAACACAGCAAGAGTTTGGGCACTGCATTATCTACAGAGATGTTTACGTAGGAATTGTAATTTTTACGCTCACTGTATCTTGCCATTAGCTCGTAAGTATCCTGGCCACACTATAGTTTGATATCGCTAGTCTGCTCAATCTTGCCATCCGACTATTTATAGCGTAAAAACAAAGTTTTAAATTTATTTTTAGGTAGAACTTAGTCTTTAGGATTAACCCTCCAATCACGCCTCGTCTCGCTTGCTAAAGCGATATAATTACGGATTATTAATACTTACCTATTTTAAACTGCACCATACTGATGAGCAAGCAACATGATCTTCACCACACTGTTACATTTGAAATATTTTTTTATATGTCGTTATTGCTTATATTGTTTTTTATTTTTTGTTGTGACAATGTTTTTGTTATACTTAAGTTTCAGTTGTTTTAAAAAGTTAATTTAAATTGAGATTTGACAGACGTGCCGCCTCAAGATAAGTCGCCGACACTAGTTATTTAAGTATTATTAAACTATTTCTTAAAGACACTGCAATGGAATTAGTTTTATTATTCATGAATCACATTGTGCAATCATTAATTATAGTTTACTTTGTATGGTTTAAGGTCTGTTATTTCAGTATTAATTTGCATTTTCATGTATTAAAAACGATGTAACATTCCATTTATCGCAAATTAATTGATGTTGCAGCCAATGTTTTCGAATGCGTCCAAAGCAAATCAATATGCAATTTATATGCGAGTTTCATATTTTGTTTTGTATTGATATATTAACAGTCAGTTTTGTAAAAACCCTTACAATGTGGTACGTACCGTGTTAGAAAGGAGTGCCAATAGAACATGTAATGTGGTATCTATTTATAATAATTATTATACATAAATATTGTTAAGAATTTTAATAAAAACCCAATAGTGAGACTTCGTGTTTTTGTTCCGTGAACCCAACAAGAAATACTATACACACTACTTTATTACCTACAGGTTTAACTTTCCTGGAGTCAAGAAGAAATTTTCAATGTTCAGGATACAACTACTTACAAAAAATTAAATCCGAAAAAATAGATGTTTGTCAGTACTTCTTTAAAAATGTTCAATTTAAGATTTTCTTACTAATACAGCCATTTTGTTCATTTAACATTTAGGCTTTACTTCCGAAGCACATTATTATAACATGCAATCTTCAACTTATCTTTTCTAGCGATTGAGTACCTAGTAATAATTTACCTCATATCAGCGTTTCTATTATATAAAAAAGTACGTTGATCTAATACTACCGCTATCAAAACTAAACTTATAAACAAAATATAAATATGATGCTGATATATACACTGCTATTATACAGTAAAAACGATTTCAACCTAAAAATGTATCCATTTTTTATTTTTAACTTTACAAAATCATAAAATTCTAATAACACCAAACTCAAATATACCCAGGAAGGAAGAAATAGAAATTAATATTGAAGCAATCCCCATTTTAGGATCCAATTAGTTAATTAGCATCCCAATAATGTTTGGCAAGTAAAAGGACATTGGAATGGATGGGATAAGATAGTGAATGAAGATAGATCGAAACGACGTTACAAAACTATCATTTATTCAACAAGTCGCTCACAACACAAGTCTACACTAAAATTAATTACGATGTCACCAAATCTATATATCATATATATATAGAAAATACATACTATGTTATATATAGATAAAATGCATATGGATCACCGATAGAGAGATTGCAACTAAACGGGACGTTGGAACGCGTGTTTATGTTGTATAGTAACGCTAGCTATATATTTATGTCAAAATGTGTCTGATTACGCGCGACTTCTGTCTTGAGTCTTGAGCGAGCTTGCGGCTTCCCTATTAACCGGTAGGCATTGCGCAAAGGCAATGCCGGGACAGTTCGCAATACTTCGCTTCGGCACAGACTGTTCTCGGCGCCCATCGGCCGTCCCGGGAATTTCGGCAACCGCCATTTCAAAACGGACTCTCAAGAAACATTTTCGAAAACTTCAACACAGTTAGTTTTTCAAGGAACTTCATCCTTTACTTCTTGTTTCAATACCTTTTCAAACAAACAAAATCAATATTAGACTTAGTGTTAGAACTTTATTAGAATCTAACTTTACATTCTAAAGGCAACGGCGCCCTTACGAGGCGGTTGGTTACGTGCTAACTTATATCTAGACCCTTTTCGTATCACGTCTAATGTCGAACAGAAAACAAATGACTTCCATGCGTCCCGTAGGACAACGAAACGGTAATTGAGCCTTAAAATTAATACAAAGTTATTTAATCTGTACTAAATCTAAGTCCGGCCCCGAACAGGTACAGTATAAATGCATAATGGTGGCCAGTCGGACATTTTGGGGCGTGTTGTATCAAAATCTATGATGACCACAGCGTCACGCACTTAGTAATATCGACCTGGAAAGTCAAAGACTGGAGTAACCATAGTGTCACAAGTGACAACGGATGGCATAAAACAACTGCAATGAAAATTCTTATCAATCTACCAAATCAAAAGACATAAATTGCCATTAATTAAACATTGTCACATATCAATTGATTGATGATAGATTGATAGATGAAAGAATAAAACAAAAATATACTAAAAGAAAAGAATACCTATCTAATTACAAACAGATTGAACAATTTATAAACAATATCAGATTGCAGCAAATATTGAAATTAACACTAAAGTATAACTATTACTGTTACAGGGGAGCGGAGACTTCCATCACAACATCTTTGGCATGCATTCAAACAAAGCATGACCACCTATTCTTAACACTATTTATAAATTCATACACTATTGACGACAATTTAGGAACCTTACAAAATTTCAATTTAACTTAGACAAACTATGTCGTGTGATTATATTTGCCATTTGGTAACATTTCTGAAATACATACAAAAATGTGGTCACTTATACTATTACAATTTAAGGATAAATATATTCAAGGTGGAAATATTGTAAGGTAATATTTAATATATTGCTTCTAGAATAACTTTGTAGCCTATTTCAAAATGTTTTACAAAGATGTTGTTTTTATTAAACATTTACTCAGAGGTAGAGTTCTGATTAATAAGATAATGACAACCGTAGCAAATATGCATTATAAATAAATAATATTTGGATTTTCGTGAACATAACAGTAAGAGCAATATTATTGGTATGCAAGTATTTTGACATTTAATGGTTATTTTTATCTCGACCTTAACTGACCTTGTCTGCAATTATTGCAAATGACTGAAAATCGAGCTGTTAATGATTTTATTGCAAGGCTACAAATATTGACAGTATTTTATTAATTAATACACTATTCCCTTTCTAGCACATAAATTATTTTAAGAACAACTTTGTGTCAATTATAAAATACAATTTGGGATGAGCAAGAAATACTAGGAATAAATTTGAAATGTTAAAAGTGTAAGTAAATAACAATTCTACACAAAATACAATACTATATGAATCTGCAATTTACAATATTTTGCTAACAAATTAATTTATTCCAATTGCAAGTAATGCTTAGCTCATTACTAAAACTGAAAGGTGTTTTGTACTATGGTCAGTACAGTGTTTGCCATTAAATCATAAAAAACCTGTCAAACTCCAAAGACCTAGCACACAAACAGAACATATTAATTTCATCAGGCAACAGGATGGTATTAGCCTTGCATTTAGTTGTTCACGAGCTATGTTACCCTTTATACATGAGGATTTTAGGTGGATGGAGGTATTGGGTTAGCCTAAAGATTGTCCAAATGTGATTATGGAGGTCCGAACCTAATGAGAGTAGGAATCCTGAGGATAGGCTTTTCTTGTTGGTCATAAGGAAGGCCGGAGGCCGGGAGGAGATGGGGACGGTGCTTGTGGGTCGAAAGGAGGGCGTGGTGAGGCCTATGTGTCCTAGGGATGGTAGTAAGACTTACGAGGCGAGTAGGAGCGTTCGCGTTCGTAGCGGCGCGAGCGGCGGTAGTGCGGGGACGGAGAGCGGTGCCTGTAGCCGCGCTGGTAATAGTCGCGCTCGCGGTAGCCGCCGCCGCCGCCACCGCCGCCGCCGCCGCGGTAGTAGTACTCGCTAGAAAGTGCACGCAAAACAGTCAGTATGGAAACTATATGCCCCCTGGGGGAAAAAACATAGTTATGTGTGTATAGAGAGCAGAGTAACATTATTTTGGACATGGGTAAAAACTTATAAATGTAAAGAAAGTAAAGTCGGCCTGTAAATGTCCCGCTAATGATACCTCATCCGTACAGAGAGTATTCGGGCATAGTCCATCCCGCGACCCCATTAGCATTTAGACTTCTTATATCTTTTCTTTATAGATATCTTTGAAATATTATTTTATTTTTAAAATATAATAAATGCAGTTTCCTCACAATGTTTTCTTCACTGCTTCACTTTATCACATGATAATTCAGTGCATAAAATTAACAATTTCATTAGAATTATTAGCACAACAACTTGAACTTAAGTTGGTCAAGTATAGAATTTAAAAGCAAGTGCCCGGACAATAAGCTGTCATGGCTCTAATATACAGAAGAAAAAACTGCTGGTGATACAAATGCTTATCCTATTCGAGAATCCAACTGAGGACCCAAAGCACATAAGTCTATTGTTTTGTAAGTGCCGGAATGACTATTTATTTTTATAGAAACACCTCATTAAATACAAATTTACTTTGTATAGTAATTTTACTTGTCTCATATCTTTTTCAGTCAAACTTTGTTACAAAAATAAAAATTCATTGTTAAGGAACAGAGACAACTTTAATATTAATATAATCTTTCTCACCATTTTTATTAATCCTCAAGCAACAAAGCCCTATTTCGATATAATAGGGTTGCTTATAGGATTATTGGAACACTTATTTCACTGGTTGTATGTAACATTATAACAATATCAAGTCTTTACGATTTACATAAAAATGCACTTACTCTCTGTCCCTGCGCCTGTCGTAGCCATTATCGCCTCTACTGCTGACACTACTGAAAATAAAGCACAGTTTTAGTCTACTGAAGTAAGCGATTGTAAAATGAAGTATAACATAATACAATGTTTAAGTAGGCCTTTAGTATGTCAACCTAACTTAGACTTGACACACTCTAAATCTACTCAATATGCTCTGCCAACTCATAGGATACCTATTCTGTTTGATACTGAATAGATACTTCTTAAATTGGCAAAATACAACATTTAATGGAAGTGAGGCAACCAGCATAAAAAACGTTTAAATTTTCTGATTTATGTCCTGGATATGATGGCCCAGATTTCTGAACCAAACAAGTTCTAAGTAACAAAAAATAGTGTATTACTTCTTAAACCATACACAAATTTTAAAGTAAAACCTCATAACAAAACTGCAAAGTAAATAGAAGTAAAAAGAAAGTGAATGAAAGCAATTACGTGGGCTTCCCCATATATATGCCAGGGGTGGGCGTGTGCGCTCGCTGGGTGATGGAGAAGTCAACTCGTATACGCCTCCCGTCTATCTCCATGCCAGTGCATTCGTTCTTTGCCACTTTGGCGTCGTCTTGAGATGCGAAATAAACAAAACAGAAGCCTCTGGAGCGACCAGTCTGCGGAACAGTTATTGCATATATGGTATTTCATATGAGATAATTTATTCAATGTACTGTTAATCAATTTGATTATGTAGTTATTGAGATAATTAAACAATAAATTTGTTGTACTTGAAATATCTGACTTGTATTATATTTTCAGGTAAATAACATGTGTTACTCATAGAAAAGAGAAATCAGTTGCAAAAAAACATTTATGATCCCTTAACTAGAATAGTTGCTAACTAATGGCTTTGGCAGTGTGAGTAGTAGATTTGATTTCCACCCAGGGCAGATTTTCGTATAAAGTAATTTGAGTACTAATACAACATTATTCCATAAGTTATATACGTTATAAATGAAATCTGAATAACTACAAATGAAAAATCTTTCCATTTTTTAATGCATCAAAAGCTATAAATTAAATGGATCCACTGAGTCGTCAAATAAAGAAATATTGTTGAATGAAACCAATTATTCAAACTCATTTATAAGAGCACATCACTAAAAAATTAGCATTAATAATAAAGTAACTAACTGCCTATACATTTCACATCCTTCTGTTGAGCAAAGATCTCCTGCCCCACTATTATTACCATACAAATTGTTTTCTGTTATTAAAAAAAAGAATATTATTTGTTTCTTACCTTTGCATCTATTACAACTTGCACTTTCTCAACTGGTCCAAATTTAGAAAAGATGTGATTTATCTGTTGTTCAGTTGTGTACAGACTCAAACCAAATACTCCAAGGCAACGGGATGGAGTTGGATTTTCCTGTTTGACAATGAGCAAGCTCGCATATTTTAATTGTTCTACCGTTACAATAAACTGGGTGAAATGTAATGCAATTGAGAATTAAACATTGATGACTAATAAGTAATTACCTTATTGAAATATTCATGCATATGTATTGGCTTAATATTAATAATAAGGCTTAATAACATTTTTCTAATGTAAGCTATAAAATCATAGGTATGGCAAATCTACACAAAGATAATATATTAAATAAAAAAAAAATAAAATGTAGTCTGGTCCAACAGAACATTCTTATTTTTCATAAAGTGAGGATATTCCATACTATACAGTTTAATGTATTGAGACCCCTGCGATCGAAAAATTCATATCAAACTATGGGATTGTGAGGGTGATGAGTGCTACTGTTTCATGTAATAGATTCGCCACCGCACTATATTCATTCTGCACATAGCACCATTGAGTTAGCAGTCAACATCAACCCTCACATCACTATAGACTAAGTGTATAAAAATAGTACAAAAACAAGCATCCTCACCCTATCTCCAATGTCACCACTCACCCTGTCTCCAAGATGACGCCGCCTGGAGGACATAGGACTGTGCGAGTGCGAGCGGCGATAGGAGCCGCCGCGCGGCGAGTAAGAGCGAGAACGGCTGCGCGAGTATCGCGAGCGGTAACCACGCCTCGGCGATCCCGACCGAGAGCGCGACCTGGAGTACGACCTAGCGTCAGCAGCGACGGGCACACTTAGGTTATCATGCATATCACTATGTTAGTAGCGGGTCATGGGGTGCAATGCAGCAGCAGTTCCGATTTGGACGGGACAGCACAGTGTCGATAGAGAAACAACACTACAAATATGACAAATGAAGGATTTTGCCGAAGACAATCCTAATAAAACAATGTATAAACAGGAACAGTTCACAGGAATTGCAAAAAAAATATAAGATGGAGGAATTTTCTTTTAAATAGGTATTTTTTATAGACCATTGATTGATATATGAACAAAGACAAGCAAATGGTGGAGTTTTTTGTTGTACACACCCTACAACAAAAAATGCATAAAAATTGATGAAATGTAGTCGCCTACCAGAGTATTTAAGTAAATTTGGCTTTATATTGATGGAAACAAAAAAATTTCAATAATTCTCAAAATATAAACTCTGAAAAGCATTTTACTCAAAAATATTTTGATCAGCAGTATTGGAAATTCTACATATTTCCTTTAATATCATATAATAAGACCTAAGCCTCAGTGATTTTTTTTAAGTTCAAGTATCATCATGGTGATAAAAAAAATCTTAACATTGTTAGTTTTGGATATTAAAAAAGTTTAAGCATCTTGAATTCATAAATATCTTATTATTTAATGAGAAAATATAATATCTTCAATGTTTAATAAGAAAAAATGTAGTCATCCTTAATTTTACACTAAACAATGACTTAATCTTGCAGGCCAATTATTATATTACAAGAAGCATACAAACATCAACAAATGCATATTTCAAATTGTGAGAAAGCACAAATCCTTATCTCTAAAATTGAGAATCATAAATGTCACTCGACCATAAAAAAAAATTATTTGCCTCTTATCAGACATAAACATTTGATTCTGCTTCTTAAAATATTCACATAAATAAAGAATATTACAATAATAACTTGGCAATATAATAATAGTACAAAATATTACCAACATATTAGATTTAGCTTGTCTAAGTACAATTTTTAATTGACCTTGTCTAGCACATAACCTTGTATATGCCTCGCCTCACAAATTTGTTTTAAATTCAAGGCAAATGTATAATATTATGTAATTAGCATACAACTTAACATGCTATTTTCCCAGCATTGCTCCTTATCTATCAAAATAATATGATACAATATTGTAGTTAGTTTTTTTTTTACATTACGACTATATCAGGGTTATGTTCAAGACAGTAACAGTAAATAGCAAAAAAACCATGCAGTCTAAAATTTAGCGTGATTTTGCACAAATAGAGGACGTTGTAGTAATAAAAACCCATGCCATTGCGCAATTGTCGTTCCGTGATTGGCGAGGTTAGATTATACAAATCTAACGGGAAATACAAACTTCATATCTCAAACTAACTTAGATTTGCACGGAAAGTCAAATTATATCGACTATGAAGAACTTTTCAGTTTTTACTTACGGGCTCCTATACTTCCTGCTCGATGCTTTTGGCGGAGGCGGTGTCCTAGACCGGCTTCGACTATGTCCCCTTGACATTGTTGGAGGCTTCGGTGCAGGCTCACGCGATCCGTTGCGGGTTCTAGAGCGACTTCTCTGTAATATAATCAACCGGGATAAGTTAAATTGAGCCCGGCAAAATACGCGCACGAGGCGTTAATGGTAATGACGATTGAGATTAAATATAGTACCTCTCGATCCGACATGATGATGCCAGCAAAGAAACCAAAAAGAAGTAGGAAGATATATCGTAATCAATCTAATTATAAATTTATCTTCTATCACTAAAATAAAGTAAGGAATATCAGAACAACGCGGTAGTAGCAATGAGAAACAAAATGGCGTCAACAAGATAACGCTTCGCAAGCGCGGCAAAATTGAACAAACAAAAACGAACGAGAACGAAACGAATTTTTTGAATAGGGTTGCCATCAATCAAATATCAAATGTCAGCTTTCTTCCACAAGACGATCGGAAGCCCGATTTCAGTCGAACCCAGCGAATAAAAGTTTTAAGCATTTACTGCATAAAGTCTTAAGATTTGCTTAAGCTTTCTGGTTCCGACTTTTTTATATTATGAGTGAATTTTGGTTTCAATCGGCCGATTGAGCGTCTACTCATTTTTACAATCCCAAACAATGAATTTTGGGATAGGAAAAATGAGTAGGTTTCTGTTACTTTTAACTATGCCGGACGTAATTTAATAGAAGTGGGCGATACAAATCGTATCAGATATGAAAACTAGATATTAGTACAATATCCGAATATCGCTTACTGTCTCGTTCAATATTGTATTTTACAATATCTGATATTTCCGAAATCTGATGTACCGTGCTCGCTCGCTATACCGACACGAATCGCGATATCATACGCGTTTGCCACAATATCTGATTTTTAAACAGATTTCGAGAGACAAAGCTCGTGAGATACAAATACTCACTAGTTAGAGCGCAAGCAATGCACGATATCAGATATCGAGCGACAAAGCGCGTGAGATATAAATACTTACTAGTTAGAGTGGGACGGCAAGCAATGCACGATATCAGATATCGAGCGACAAAGCGCGTGAGATATAAACACTTACTAGTTAGAGTGGGACGGCAAGCAATGCACGATATCAGATATCGAGCGACAAAGCGCGTGAGATATAAATACTTACTAGTTAGAGTGGGACGGCAAGCAATGCACGATATCAGATATCGAGCGACAAAGCGCGTGAGATATAAACACTTACTAGTTAGAGTGGGACGGCAAGCAATGCACGATATCAGATATCGAGCGACAAAGCGCGTGAGATATAAATACTTACTAGTTAGAGTGGGACGGCAAGCAATGCACGATATCAGATATCGAGCGACAAAGCGCGTGAGATATAAATACTTACTAGTTAGAGTGGGACGGCAAGCAATGCACGATATCAGATATCGAGCGACAAAGCGCGTGAGATATAAACACTTACTAGTTAGAGTGGGACGGCAAGCAATGCACGATATCAGATTTTTAAACAGATATTATGAATAAGTTAAGTAATTTGAATCTTAACACCATGCAAATAAGATCCGTTTCATTTAAATACTAATCTTGGTATCAGCGATTACTACAACGATATTATTATATTTTTATTGTTTTGTTTAGCCTTGAGCCGTAACGGGCGACAAAGCGCGCAGTTAAGTAATTTTGAATCTTAACAGCATGGAAATAAACTCTGTTGCATTTAAATACGAATTACGGTATTAACGATGTCTTTGAAATTTTGTTCAGCCTTGAGCTGGATTGCATTGGTACTTAACACGTAATAGTAAGGAATGCCAACTTACTACTTAAGAATTTTCTGCCTAAATTAAGGAAGAAAAATATACAATGGAAATTTTCTAGGAGGTAAATTTTTTGTGAATATTTTTATTAGCTAAATTTTATTCATATTTATGGAAAAAAATAAAAGTACACAAAAAGAAAAATATAATTTAATAGTGCTTTGCTGCTTTGGTGGAAATCAGACCAAGGCTTATGCGCCTTGTGTGTATATTTTAAATTCTTCCGCCCTAAGCTATAATACTGAATGTATTATTTCTTACACAAATAATAAAAATATTGCCACTCGATTGCGTGTTCTAAAAATATGTTAAAGTCAATTATTAAGCGGTATATAAGATGTTAAAATAAATCATTTTTATATTACTTCAATTTATATTTTTAATGAAATTTTTAATTTAATAATTTAAAAAAACGCATTTTTAGTAAGACAGGGTTAATTATTAATGATCGTCGAACAAGACTTTCGACGAATAAAGTCAGAGAGCTTACGTTCCTAAACGTGAATTTGAACCCGGAGGGATCTAAATAATTATTAACCCTGACATAATTGTAAATATATAATGTTAAGTTTTAAATATAAGGAAAATTATGTACATAGAATGAATCAACTTTTAAATACGCCTGCACAATTTTATATTTATAATAAGTATGAAATATTGCAGCCAGTCCTAAGCCTGGAAAAAGTATGAAGGGAAGTTATTTCATTCATCTTATATCCACTCCCTTAAAGTATACAATTTTTTTTTTTTTTAGAATTCAAATAATGAACGTGGATAGGGAACCGTAAAATATCTAGATATTAAAATACATAGTTTCGAAATCTGATATTTGAAATCGATATCGGATTCAGATACGGTACTCAGAAAAAGCGATACGACCCATCCCTATAATTTAAGTAGTTTGGTGCATTCCTGTGTTGCTAAGCCTACTGTTCCATACAGTGTTTTTCAGATAGTGAGATATCTTAAGAAAATTACGAAGGCTACGGCCGGAGGATGCAAAAAAATGCAAATTTAAATTTAAAAATACTTATTTATTACATAAAAATTACAAGCTAACTACTTCTAAGTGAGGTGACGGTTGCTCGAAGTGTGAGACAAGAGTGACGCTCGCTGCGATGCTTCGGACGGTCCCGGTGTCCAACACCTGTGTTGCGCAACCACTTCGTATCCGTGGGATTACGGGCGACGGCACGTAGCACGGAATAAGCAATCCCTTGAGAATGGAATGTGGAATGTTGTAGCTGGGTGGTTGCAGTGTAGGCGATTTCCGGGATGTATAATCGTGTAACATCTCCCCCCGTAGATCAGCGACTAATCGAGAATCTTTTTCGAGAGGGTTGCTGAAATATTCTTATGATCAACCCTTATTTCACTAGGGTTGATTCGCCTTGGCGCTGGGGTCGCTTCTAATATTTCTGGTACGTCATTGGCGGCTTCCGTTGCTCTATTTTCTTTTTGTAGGTGTCTTGCTCGGAGTCGGCGATACAGAATGCAGCACTTAGTGATGCTGCACTCAACAGAATCAGGTAAATTGGAATAGCTTCGAGTGCTATTTTGGTGCTTAGCGCATGAAGATCTTTCAAATTCGGCATGTTCAAGGTAATCGGTGCACGCTGTACATGTCTCGATTCATTATATTGGGGTATTTCCATGACTCTCACTACATGGCCCTGGATTTGGTCGTTAGTATTGGAAATGGTTATTTGAGGCGTTTTCAAATTGCAGTTTAGTGGGATGACAGCTAGGTAGCTTCCTTTTAGCGTCCGGTACTGTTCTTGTCCGCAAGTAACTTTTACTTTTGTTTGAGTAGGAAAGTTAAGCGTGTAGTGCTTATCGTCTAGTGCTTCAAAAGCTTCGCTCTCCAAAGCGACTTGAGTCAGCTTACAGGGTTCTTGGAGTTGCTGATTGGTGATTAGATGTTGAACGCAGTCAGGTTTATCTTGAACACTGTATTGAGGCTTCGATTCGCAGAGATACCAAGCATTTATTTTCTCACATTCTGTCTCTATGTACCTAGAGTCTGTGCCAGAGATTGCTATAAAAGGTGAGGAGGGGATAAGGACCTCGTGATTTCTGTTAGGAACGATAGCTAATTTATAGAGGTCATAGGTTACAGGGATAATAATCGGGACCTTTATAACTATCACTACTTGCTTAGCTAAGAAAAAGTAACCTAACTTAATTATTTCATAAAAATTTCTATAGTCTATTTCAAAGATCTCATCCTTTGAATATAAAATTTTTAACTTATTTATAATATTTTTAATTTGATCTAAACTAACTAACGAATATGGGGTGCTCGATGCACGAATAAACGATAAAGTATTCTCTAGATTTGTTAATTCCTCAGATAAGTTCTCAATGTTATCTCCTAAAATAAGAAAATGCTGTGCTAAGTGGGCGTATTTTATTAAATCTGTTTCTCTATCAGTGTCGCTTTCCATAATTAATCTTAATGTTTTGCCTATTTTTTCCTGGTTTGATACTATACTATCTATCAGTTTTGAACTACGCGAGTTCCAATCTTTATTTAGACTTACATGTTTGTTAAATTCGGTTTCTAATTTTTGTTCGTTATCCTGTAAGATCTGGATCGCATTTTCATATTTAATTGCGTCTGTATAGTCTAAGTTACCGGAAATACTTTTGATTATTGACCCTAGACCGTCAATGAGTCCTCTTTTATTGCGACTTGATTCGAAAGTATTTAACTGATTTGAAATCCTCTCGAGCTTGTTAGCGAGATGTTCAAGGTGAGGATCGAAAAGGGATAAGGTCTTGTTACTTAACAGTGGCCTTAGTTCAATTATTTGGTGTTGGACGGATTCAACCTGTGAGTGAATAACGTTTAAGTCTATATAGTTGAGAAAAGAATGGTAATGAGTCGCTATTTTTGTTGCACCCAATTTAAAGGGTAGTAATCCAGGTCCGTTGTCAATTGAGTCAATCGTTACATCTTGTCCGTGGGTCAGTTGCAGTAGAAACGTCAGCAGTATTGTCCTGTAACAAGGTGGGATTCTTAGGGCTTCGCTTAAGGCGTGACTTAGCAATTGGGCCGCGTTTCTTTTTAGTGTAGATGTGGATAGGAAGATCAGCAAGGACGGTATCCTGTGTATATCGCGGGGCTAGTTTTTGTCGAGATGCTAGGGGGTTCCGTATGAATACCTGTTGGTCTGGGACATAGTCTTTTTCGGGTTACCTATCTTTGTTTCGATTTTCAGTCAGTAAAGTCCTGTCATGTAAAGAAGTCTCATTAATAAGGTCAAATACTTGTTTCATTCGTTGTCTGTGGTCACGTAAGTACTGTTGTAGTAAGTGTTCGGATATATTTATATCTATCGGGTCACGTGGGTCAAAGTGTCCGGTTATTAAGTCTAGAGGTCTGCATTTCGTAAAACTATGAATAGAGCTGTTATATGCTAGCACTGCGTAAGGCATTAAATTGACCACTGGCTCATTTCGTTTTTCAATTTTTAATATCCTTAGATGTTCAAGGATTGTCGAGTGGAATCGTTCTACTATTCCATTTTCATTGGGTGAATTAGCTAGGGTTTTATGGTGTTGGATCTTGTGTAGTCGGGTAAATTCAACGAATATTTGGTTGGTAAATTCGGGGCCTTGATCGGTGACTAAAGTAATTGGAACTCCATGGTGAGTACAGAATATCAAAAGAGCTTGAACAACGCTAAGAGCCGTACCGTCCCTAAGATGATACGCTTGGACATACTTAGAGAAAGCATCTACTATTGTAAGGTATTTCTCATTCTCTGTGTGAAAAGGTCAAGGTGAACTATTTCAAATGGTTTTGACGGGGGTGGCACGATTAGAAATCTTTGTTTTATAGGATTTCGATCGTATTTCGCTTGGCCGCAAACACTACATTCGTTTATGTATTTTGTAATACATTCTCTCATTTTCGTCCAATAGTACTTGGAAGATAGAGCTAAATAGCATTCGGTAATACCGCGGTGGTTCGTTTTTCCTTCGTGGTATTTTTGTATAATCTCCTGCTGGCGTAAATATTCCTGAACGTCTTCTAGCTCGATCTTAGTTAGGACAAGATTCATTGAGGAGCTTTTGAAGTTGTCTTGTATTATTGGTATTATTTGATACATGGCTAGAGGGGGGGTGAATTATTATTCCCGTCTTAACCTTGGGATTTATGAACTCTTTTACAGCGTTGATGACGTCATTAACAAGGTTTGATTCACTAAGTTGAATGGTTACTTTTGTATGAGTTTCAAAGGACTTTGTCACTGTTGGTCGTTTTTTGATGTCACCTACTAGCATAAAACAAATCTGTCTACTGAACTTATTAATTGGTTCATCTGAGATGGGAATTTCTAAAATTGGATTTTCGGCGCTTGTGTGGGCTGACAAGGTAGTGCTCGAGTGGGCTGACAAGGTAGAGCTCGTATTGGATGTAGGCCTTTCAGATGGATTGACGGCAATGGAGCTAATATCTTCGTTGTTAATTTCTATGCGGGATAAAGCGTCAGCGTTGGTGTTATTTTTGCCTTGCTTATATACAGTGGTAAAATTATACTCGCTAAGTTTAAGCCTCCAACGTGTAAGTCTTGAGCCTGGCTCTTTCAAGTTATAGTATTAGTAACAAGAACACTAATATTTTATTGTTCGTTTATGTCATAATCCACGTATTTCATTATGAAACTTTTATTTCCACAAATTCATTATTTCCGCGAATTGATTTATTCATGAATCTTGTGTTCTCGCAAATGACTAAATATCGTTAATTAATAAGTTCCACAATCGACCTACTTGTAAACAGAAGTAGCACTTGTAGCAGAGATGCAGCTAAGCGTACTGAGAGCGCGGCTAACACAATACCGACACTCCTCTTCCCCCACGACTCCTCCTCGATAGTAGCTAGAGTAGCTCTACCTCTACCACCCGCAATCTGTCCCCTGCACTCTCCAGCCCAATGAATAATGAGCGGCTCAATGAGCCCACTCAGAGCTCAGAGCGGCCCTCTCGGGCCAGTCTTACGCCACAGGCCTTACGACCAAGCCAAGACTACTAGGGCCCTCCGCCACAGCAAGGCGGGAACCCGGCGATCGCTATCATTATGTATTTACGAGTTTTATACATGCGGAACGTTCTTTTTTTGTTTTTTCTAATTAAAAGTAGATATCTTTTTATAAATACTGTACATAGGTAGGCATTGAAAGAAGTAACGAACGTAACACATGTATACGTCAATCTGACATATAAATCAATGCTAAAATGTCATTGTCAGTCACTTTTCCGTTTTCACCACATCGTTTCATTTAGATGATTTATTAAGTTTTAACGAAATCAAAAAAAATCTAAAGCCATGACTGATAACGAATTGCAGAACGATCTTGGAGACCAGCCGCAAGAGAAGACAGCGAAACAGTTAGAGAAGGAAGCTAAAAAGGCTGCCAAATTAGAGAAATTAAAAGCCAAGTTGGACAAGAAAAGCTCTGCACCAGCTGTGCAGAAAGTGCAGAAAGATAAGCCCGAGGTATTAATTGCAATAATTTAATATTAACCCCGTTAAATTATAAATAATGTCCCTTTTCTATAAACAGGTTGATTTTAACACTGAATTATTATTTTTATGGTTGTTATAAAATTCTCTCTCGTGAAATTATTCGTATGTGTTTTGTATACAAAGTTGCGTCACTTCTATTTAAAATAAAATTCAAAAAACTGGTATATTTTTAAAATAATGCCTTTCTTTGCTACAATATTCTACTATTCAATAACTCAATCTTCTATGTAACACTTAATTTGGATTTTAAATATTCTGCCAAAACACTAAATTGCTGTATTGTGCATTTTCAGAAAAAATTAAAAGAAGCAAAGGAAAGTGCAGTATATTCTGGTAATACAACTCCAGGAGATAAGAAAGATATTGCTGGGCCTATGCCGGATGCTTATAGTCCACAATATGTAGAGGCAGCCTGGTATGCATGGTGGGAAAAACAGGGATTCTTCAAACCAGAATATGGTGTAAGCATTATTTCAAAACTTTTATTTCCTTATCTCATTATATATAAAATAAACTTGTTTTTCAAGGTTTGAACGATAATATAATAAGGTAGTTCTATTCCAGTGTTTTATACAAACAGTATTTAATAAATTTTAATATTACAGAGAAAGTCCATATTGGACCCAAACCCTAAGGGTAAGTTTGTAATGGTGATTCCACCTCCAAATGTCACTGGCACTCTTCATCTCGGTCATGCTCTCACTAATGCTGTTGAAGATGCCATTACTAGGTGGCACAGGTGAGTGTCATTACAGAATTCTCTTAATGTGACCAGTGTCCCAAATTCAATTCCTCTTTTCGATTCTTCCGGTCCATGTTAACAAACAAGAGAATGATGAACTCCTTGCTCTCCCAAAGTTTTATGAAACATGTTAAATTTTACTTATATAAATTTAAAACCAATTAGTTTTTTAACATTCACTTATCATAGGAACAAACAAGGACTTGAAAAATCTTGAACATCCCCTTATTACATTTATTGAAAACTTTACATTTATCATTTAACAATCAAACTATTGATAAAAGGATACCATTAGTTCATAAATGATATTCACCCTTGGCAAATATTATGAAAAATATCTTTCTTATTATAACATTATATCTTCTTATTTTTTTAAAACATTCTGGATGTTAATATAACTGTGATTCTGATACTATTCTATATATGATAATATTTTGACATTATTTTAAATGTTCTCTCTAATAGGATGAATGGCCGTACAACATTATGGAACCCTGGCTGTGACCATGCAGGTATTGCAACTCAAGTGGTGGTGGAGAAGAAAGTTTGGAGAGAAGAGAAGAAAACCAGACATGACCTTGGTAGAGAGGAGTTTATAAAACGTGTTTGGGATTGGAAAAATGAGTAGGTTTCTGTTACTCTGTGGACCATAATTACTAAAAAGAGAATCATACATTTCTTTTGAATTATGAGAACTAAACAATTTACGTGCTATTATTCATTTTCGAACATTTTTTTCTTATGTTAAAATATGTTTAGTGAGCATGCGGTTATTCCAAATGTAGTTAAAATTCTGAACACATGATATTTTTTAAAAATGAAACTTAATGAATTACTTTTGCTTTCTCCTACCCAATAGAAAAGGCGACCGCATCTATTCGCAGCTGCGCTCTCTTGGCTCTTCCTTTGATTGGTCTCGGGTTCGGTTCACGATGGACCCCTCAATGTGTCGGGCTGTAAACGAAGCTTTTATTCGTCTGCACGACTCGGGAGACATCTACCGCGCCAATCGCTTGGTGAACTGGTCATGCGCGCTTAAAAGCGCCATTTCAGACATAGAGGTGGATAAGGTCGAGCTGAGTGGGAGAACTATGCTGTCCATTCCAGGTTACGAGCAAAAGGTTGGTGAATATGGTTCAGCAACTCCATGAGATCTAATCACTAATTGCCTCCTAATTCTAATTTGAACATGGCAGTATTCAAAATTCTTCATGTTTGACATTATCAAGGCGATAGTGAAAAGTTTCTTACTGAAAAGCTTGCATATCATCTAAGACAACATTTGATCACGAATTAATAGACGCCAATCGTTGACGACTCTGTGGCGCAGTGGTTATAGACTTCGGCGTCAGGGGTCGTGGGTTCCATTCCCACACAATCGAACTATTTATGTGACCGCAGATAGTTGTTTCAGATCTGTTTATTTGTCCGTGTGAAATTTATGCATCCTTACAACAAAGTGTAATGCTATCCTAAAGTAAAGAGGCAATGTTTTCGAAGAGAAAACCACAATAGGTCTTTTTCAGTTGCAGTTCTTTCTACATTTTTCTAGGTCTTGGGATTTGCTACCGAACACTTTCCACTAAAAATAAAAATTGTTGGAAGAAATGCTGCAACCAAATTTAAAATAACTGAAAAAAATGTAATAAATACAAATTCTTTCATAATAAAAACAATAGAAGATTCTATTCATACTGATTTACGTATGTTATAAGTTCAGCAGTGGACTAAAATAAGCTGAAATGATTATTTTTATTAATGACCTTGTAATAATTGAACTTTTTTATCCATTAAACTTAAACTGGTCTTTTGAAATATGAATAGTTTGAATTTTTTATCTATTGGTGATACACCTTTACCCTGCAGTTGCACTGACTATTCACATAGCCTCACTATTTTCTTAATGCGAACAAACAATATTAAGATTAATCAAAGCAGTAAACTATGATTATATGAACCAGTGATATAATATGAGTCTGGTAGGCTATTAACACCCACTATACATACGATTATTTGTTGCAGGTGGAGTTTGGTGTGCTGGTACTTTTTGCTTACAAAGCTGAAGACACTGGGGAGGAAGTGGTCGTGGCCACCACTCGTGTGGAGACCATGCTTGGTGATGTGGCAGTCGCTGTGCATCCACAAGATGTCAGGTCGGTACAATCGCCCGCATAATTGCAGACAGACTTTTAATATTCTTTGCTGGTTCTTCTCTGACAGGTCTAGATTAGTGAACCAGTGGTAGTTTTTGAGGTTCAATAAGAGCCTAAAATAAGCCTATGTTGAATAAAGAAATTTTGACTCAAAAATATGTCTGTCTTTTTTTCGATACTGGTGTAAATCGAAATAAGTATTATATTTACGTGTTTTGGTTGATTTGGGTTTATGCTCAAGCATTGCTCTAAAATTCCTTTATATAAATGTTCATAATGCTTTTTTTTTATAACATAGGAATAACAGAATAGGTCATAGAATACATTTCAATCTATACTATGTTTGTTAAATGAATGGTAAGGTTTTTCAAACCAAAATGTTCAATCAACAATATAAACTTAATTTGTACAATTATAAGATTCAACAAAATAGAAAAGTATTGAGTGTTAACAGTTTAAGTAAGTAAGCTTTTATTTTAATTTAATTTTCGTGTAGAATAATTCGAAATTATATTGTAGTTTTAGTAATAGTAGTTTTTTTGATTCTGATCAACGAAATTGGAATATGTCAATACATTTAATATTGCAAATGCCTGGGAAGTCGATGGATGCGGGTGGCTCAGGATGGTACTTTGTGGCAGTCTATGGGGGAGGCCTATGTTCAGCAGTGGACTCAAACAGGCTGAAATGATGAAATGATTGGAATATCCTTTTCCTTAAATTTGGGTGTAGCCTATACAGGAATGTAACCTACACAAAATGGAATTGTATTGTTTAAACCCCTTTTTTATATAAAACACATTTATATAAGTGCATTTCCAACAGATATAAGCATTTGCTGGGGAAGTATTTAGTGCATCCGATACTCAAAAGAAAGCTGCCTGTCATCGCAGACGATTACGTCGATATGAACTTCGGAACAGGTGATGTTTGTTCACCGTTTTTTTGATGAAACATTTGTTGTTGAAATTACTATTGTTGAACAACAACAAATGTTGAAATTACTGATAAAACTTATTACTATGATATTAATTGGAATACTTAAAAATATAAACGAAACAGTTGACACGATTAAAATTGGCTTTTGTCCGAAATAGGCGCCGTCAAAATAACACCCGCCCACGATCCCAACGACTACGAGATAGGGAAACGGCACGGGCTCCCCTGCCTAACCATTTTCGACGACGAGGGCGTGATGCTTCACAACTGCGGCCCCTTCGCCGTGAGTGAACACTTTCTTGACGTTTTTTATAAACATGAAACACATATAATCACAGGAAATTCTGCCGCGCTCTATTGGGAATGTCGAGCTTTCTAGAAAGTTTTTCGCCTTTCCCTTCTAAGTAAACGCCAAGAATCCCGAAAAAGCACATACAACTTTTGTCATTTCATATGGATTATATATGACATAAAAAAATAAAGCTGTTCGTAGATTAGAAATCTTCCTATAACCTTCGGGCATCAACAGTTGTGCTTTACACAGAAAGACCTTAGGAATTTCCCGTCATAATAATAGCCGTCTTCGACCTAACGAAGGAGACTAACCGTGGCTAGTTCTTAGGGCAAGAAGCGGTTCCAAGTGCGTCGCGAGATCGTCAAAACCCTTGAGCAGCTGAAGCTGTACAAGGAGACGAAGGACCACGCCATGGTGGTGCCTCTCTGCAGCCGTTCCAAGGACGTGGTGGAGCCGATGCTGAAGCCACAATGGTAACTAAACCGTACATTGACTTTCTCCTGATAAATTAATATGATTTTCTCCTGATAAATTAATATGATTAATTAACTCCTGATAAATTAATAAAATTAATATGATAATAGAATTAATATGAAACAAATGAAACTTTCCGTTACTCTTACTCTCTTTTGCACTTCCTCCTACTTTATTTTCATCTTGTTCCATGAATTCTCTTTGTTAGTTTTTCATTATCTTTCCTCGTGTCCAAACACCGAACATTGCCTTAAACAAGCTAGTGACCGTAATTGTGTATAGTATAAATGTGCTCATTTGCTTCAGTTATTTGAGTTTGTAATTCTCCTTATATT
The DNA here is from genome assembly GCA_933534255.1 of Iphiclides podalirius. NCBI lineage: Eukaryota > Metazoa > Arthropoda > Insecta > Lepidoptera > Papilionidae > Iphiclides > Iphiclides podalirius. The sequence continues at coordinate 12,251,387 of OW152830.1, read as the reverse complement.
GTTGTTGTATAAAATATGTCTTTAATAAGACCATAAATTGAAATTGTATTTGTTGGTGTCTCCTTCTTTAACACTTTAGGAGAGAAATGTATCAATCAAACGGCTTACAATACTTTTGCTTTTACTTTTTTTTTGTAGTGCTAATTAAGTCCGCACTTAAGATTAAACATTAAAATTTGTAGAAAAAGTACGAAAAGATTGTTGTGATTGGCAATCAGCCGTTTAGCTTAGTGGCTAAAGCGTCTGGCCGCGAATGCCGAAGACTCGGGTTCGATTCCAACAGCGGCGACCATCTTTTCGTACTTTCAAAACAAATTTTAATATTTGTTTTATCTTTTAAAAATGTATATGTGCTCTGCTTGGCGTAAGTCCTGGCCTCCGTTTGACGTCTATTGTAGATCTTTCGAAATCCAAGAGACCAGAGCTGCGCGAAACCATATTAATAGAATGGGATTGTTCTTTAGGTACATAAAGTGCGACACGATGGCCGCTGAGGCGATCAGAGCGGTGAAGACGGGCGAGTTGAAGATAATCCCGGACGTGCACGAGAAGATCTGGTACCACTGGATGGAGAACATCCGCGACTGGTGCATCTCGCGGCAGCTGTGGTGGGGCCACCGCATCCCGGCATACAGGGTCCAGCTCCCGGCTCAGGTGAATTACGGCAGATGGCGCCACCTCAGAATGCATTATGGTATTTTGTGCGGGTTTGGTTAAATTGAAACTTGACCACTGCTACCTAGATCTTTCTAATTGTAGTCTTACTGTAAGGTGAAATTATTCTGTCCTGTAAGGATGTTCTACTAAACATAAATTTTACGTGGACAAACACCCAGATCCAAAAAAACGGCTCACACAATAGTTGTCCCGTGTGGGAATCGAACGAATGACCTCGGCGCCAAAGCCAATATCGTGGCATCTGCGCCACGAAGTCATCGACACCTACGTGTCAACTTAACATTGTTAAATAGATAACTATAAAACATGATGGTAGCGTTATAGTTGCTAAGTACAGTATCATTAGGACGTTAAACTTTTGTGATAAATTCGTAATCAAAATTAGACGTGGTAATCACCATACAATAATCTGTAAACACGGGTCATGATAGTAATTTAGAAATGCTGCTTTTGAATTTCTTAACAATCACAGGATCGACGCGAAATGGATTGTGAAAATGCATTCGTTGGTTGGATAAGAAAGTTAAAATATCGATAATAGTGTTGTCTAGCCATTGTGATGTTTCGAAACACATGCATCGATTGAACGTTCATGGATCTTGTTTACTAGGTATTATATTATATCTAGTGATTGACTATCATCCTACCTGATAATTAATGATGTACTTGCAAGTTATATATATAGTCTCTTATATAGTCGTATCTTACCTAAATATGCTAATTATTATCAAATTTGAAAAACAACTCTATCTAGAGCCTTTAGCATTACTTTCTACACTTGCAACTTGGAAATAAAAATAAAAAATAAAAATACTACAATCAATCAAAGCGGAACTAAAAAAAAATACTTTTCCTAGTCGCTGCCAATGTTTGGACCATAGACAAACACTTGTTTTTGGATATATCCATTGCGGTTTTCGCCTGCCTAAAGCCTGGGTGAATATAGTAAATAGAGTAACTTTTTCGGCACATTGTCAAGGAAATAATAAAAAAAAAGTTCCCTTTTCGGCCGCCGTCGAACTTTGGAGCATGGACAAACAGCCATTTGTTTTTCATACATAGCCGTTGGGACGAGTCGGTCGTATCGACCCGATCCTCAACCGATTCGTTTAGTCGCAGGGCGAAGTCCCCGGGGGCGCATTGCCCCGCCGCCGCCGCACCCGCTCGGGACGCAAGAAGAGCGCCCGCGCACGCACGCGTAGGGCTCCGCCCCCCAACCGCACTATAGTACGTCTATTGCGTGCATTGTTTCGTTTCACGAAATCCATCGCATCTTGCGCATGCCGGTCTTGTTTTATTGCGTCGTAATATTTTTTTTGCGTAACAGTTTTTGTAAGTCTGCCATTAGCCATTGATTTTCTTACTCTTATGTCGGATCGATTAGTTTATGATTAAGTCCGTACTTTGATTCGAATAATGCTTTTTTTTTTTGCATGGTTTTCACGCATGGTGTTTCATACCTCGGGTCTTTTTATATTATTTTTTTTAATCTTGCGTAAGTAAATTCGTATTTAGAATCTTATGCGTAGGAAGAATGATGTTCGCTGTGAATGGTTGTGTTTTGTTACTTTTCGCCAAAATTTTTCTCCCTTCTATTTTATATTTTGCATTTTCATTTATATTTTTTGACTTGAGTATTATAATGTGATATGAAATTATGCACTATTGTTAATTTTTTTAATAATATATATATATATATACACAGATGAGTTTATTAATAGCACTTCAGTAAAATTATGTAGTGAGCCTGCATTAAATTCTTTAAAATAAGAATTTCAGCCTTAAATATCTGATAATAGAACTCCACCTAGAAAATAAACCAAGTACGTTTAAGGAATTACCTTTTGAAACACATTCTTTTTATACAAATAAACGTTAGTGTAGTTATTTTTATTATTTATAATACATTATTATTATTCGAAACGCAGACGGAGGATGAGTTGTGGGTGTCCGCCCATTCGGAGGAGGAGGCGCTCGCCAAGGCGTCCGCCAAGTACGGGGTGGCGAGCGAGCTGATAACCCTCAAGAGGGATGAGGACGTTCTAGACACCTGGTTCTCATCCGGTCTTTTCCCCTTCTCCATATTCGGCTGGCCCGATCAGACGGACGATCTGAAGGTGAGTTTATTGAATCACAGTTTTTTTGTTACGATTTGACCGTGCGGTTTCTCATGTATGAATTGTTTTTGTGTGTACTATGTTACTTTTTGGTTTGTTATTTAAAAAAAATGCTAAAAAAATCATGTCTTTTTGGTGTGTTATCATTTTTGAAAAAAAAAACCGGCCAAGCCTGGTGACGGACGGACAAAAAAAATGGAACCCTAAAAACACTAAAAAATTGTATTTGTTGAAATTTTGAATTTGATTTATATTTTGATGGTTCAATAATGATTGATGTTTTAGCATAAAATAGAATAGAAAATCTTTATTGATTGTCTACAAACACCGTTTACAAAAATAAAAATGAATACTACAGACAAGAGAACAAAATAACTAATCTAAGATAGATAATAATGAATAATGATAATAACTACAAAGATGGTGTATGCGACAACCAAAAGGTAGTCAGCTCAGCATAAAGCTACGTTGAACGTAGCGCTGATTTTCAGCTGACGCCTACAAATGTGAGTCACGGATAATCTGGATGCACAGTGGAAATTAAATATATATATATATTTCACTAGTGTTGTACAATTCTAAAAACTTTTGACAAATTTTATATATTTTATTTAGATATTTGTATTTTAACACCAGAACATCGTTATTATAACACTATTTGTATGGTTATGTAAAGTATTTGATATAGTTTTATATTAGACTCCTTAGAGTATGATAATGGAAATGACATTTATAACTACTGGGACAAAAATTTATTATTTTTTATATTGATTTTATTGTTTATTCTTTTTTTATATTGATATCGAATACTATTACTATATTTTTTTTAACTTAATGACTGCATGGCAACTCAATTGCTAAAGCTAAATTTGCATGCTGTTAAACAGCTAAATAGGTTAAAGCGACAGACATGTACCTAAACATCTTTGTAACCCTATTTATGGCAAATAAATATTTGAATTTGACAATGAGTTTTGCATGCTAATATAACCATTTTTGTTTTAAACAGATGCAGTCTTAAACCCTATTTGTTTTACAGGCGTTTTACCCTGGAACCCTATTGGAGACCGGACACGACATCCTCTTCTTCTGGGTGGCGAGAATGGTCTTCTTCGGGCAGAAGCTGCTCGGCAAACTGCCCTTCAAGTGAGTTGAATTATATATCCCATCATTGCACAGGCTACACCATCAACATTTATCATACGATGGAATAGAATACAAAGAAAATGTATGTACATTTCATTATTTGTATCAATCGGCGTTATTGTCACAAGGTCATGTAATCTTTAAATAATTTCACACCTTGTACTGATTCACACTCACCATTTCTTTATCTTAAGCATTTGAAAAGGATGTGACTGTCGGAGAACCCATCCTGTAGTTTCTGCGGTGATGACGAGGAAACAGCGCTTAGTGAATGCGATGGCCTGGTCGGGAACTGGGAGGGCCCAAGTTGGCAACAGAGAAAGCCAAGACTCATGGCCCCTCATTGACCGTCAGATTCATTAGGGTTGTTGCTGCCAAGAGCTAACTAGCTTCGAAGGGAAGACTACGGCTATATCTCCTAGGTCGCAGTGGGACCTTACTACACAAACCCTTCCACACGAATGTCATTCATAATATGATAGTTATATGGTATGGTATATTAATGGTATGATAGTTAATAAGTTATAAAACATACCTTTTTACCGATTTATATAAATATAACTCAACAATTGTATAACAAGTATAAATACTTATATAAATAGTACTTAGCTTTTCCAGCAGAGTGACAGCCTTAACTCCTAATAACCAATAAAAACTAACTCGCCTACGTGGTAAGATTTGAAATTATACTGATCAAAAACAAATACCCCCACTCTAGGAGAAGAAATATCACGTGACACAGTGAGCGTCAAACCAACAACTTTTATATAAATCACAACAAAATGTACTAATAAATGATTGATAAATTGTTAATTGATAAATTATAAAAAAATAATCATTTCTCTATGTTACATAGATAATCATGACCAACCAATTGCACAGCGAAACTAATTTGACAATGGCCGTTTTGCCCCCCGCAGAGAGGTCTACCTGCACCCGATGGTGCGAGACGCGCACGGGCGCAAGATGTCCAAGTCGCTGGGCAACGTGATCGACCCGGTGGACGTGGTGCGCGGCGTCACCCTGGACCAGCTCCACGGGCAGCTGCTGGAGTCGAACCTGGACCCGCGCGAGGTGGAGAGGGCCCGGCTGGGCCAGAGGCAGGACTACCCCAACGGCATACCCGAGTGCGGCACGGACGCCCTGAGGTGACACTGCTGAAAACAAAAATCTAAATCAGATTTTGGCCATACGAGTATTACACTCGCTTATTGATAGTCAAAATGCTAAGTAAAGTAAAAATATACTTTATTGTACACCAAGAAACATTACAGTATTTATAATTTAAAAAACACGTGTACAACAGGCGGCCTTATCGCTTAAGCAGCGATCTCTTCCAGGCAACCTTAGGGCAGAGAAATTCATACTACCACTGGTTCGGAAAAGAAAGCCTGAGAAGAACCGGCGAAAGAAACTCGGAAGTTGGTAACTTGATAGGAGATAATACAGAAAGAGAGAGAAAGAGAGATGAAACGAGAGATATTACAGGAAGAGAGATGGGGGGGAGGGGAGCTTTTAATCAATAACTAGATGCCTGTAGCTTTAGTTGTATAGTACGTTTCAATATTGACTTTTGATTTTACGCGAACGTATTACTATTATTTATTAAATGAAACGAGTGTACGGATTTTATCGCTTTTTAATTTTGATTATGTATTTCCCAACGTTTCGAACCCTTTCCATTGTTCACGGCCCCGTGACCAAAATTCGACCCTACCAAAATTCCTAAACTAGTTTCATTTAATAGGTACGTTTAAAAATAAAAGTGAAACTATGCAAGTAACAATCCTCGCAGCGGCGAAAAACTTTACGTCCATTATTCTATAAACTTCACATAATCGTTTAATTTACAGCTTCAAATTTCACGTTATCGTTCAATTTATAGATTCGCCCTCTGCGCTATGACCCAGGGGAGGGACTTGAACCTGGACATCCTCAGAGTCCAGGGCTACAGGTTCTTCTGCAACAAACTGTGGAACGCCACCAAGTTTGCCCTCATGTATTTCCCCAAGGATACCACTTATGAGGTGCGTTTCAGACCAATATGTTAGTGCTGCCGGTACAACCAATGGTTTGTTTTGAGTGCTGCGTTTATCAATCATATACAGGGTGATTTTTTTGACGAAGTACATACTTTGAAATAATGTTAATTGAGCATTGCATAATTTAAAAAAAAATATTAATATTTTATTTTGACAAGAAATAACCACAAAAATATCAATTCAATCATTGTTTGCTTATCCCGTTAAGAGTGGTCACCCTATTGATGTGGTTTAATAATTACGCGTTCGGCGAACGGTTTTAGTGCTCGTGAATAGGTTATTGTATGGAGACAGTGAGGCAGAATGAAAAAAGTAAAAATAATCTGAAAAAAAAAAAATGAGGTCACAAGATTCAGATTTAGAATCAAATTCTGTATATGCTCTGTTAATCTGTCCGTCGTCTATAAAATCTACCAGTTATATTTTTGTACAACACTATCGAGGCAGGTCCTTAGTTCGACCTTCGAATTGTATTTAACTCGGGACCTTTGGATTTTTTTTTATATTAGAGAGAAATGAAAATTCTTTATTGAAAACATTAACTATATATATTGTATATGTCTATTTTTCGTTAATTTTATAAGCTTTAAAATGGCATTAGATTCATTAAATTTAAGAAGAATTATGGAGGTTAGGGCGCACCGATAACAAAACACCTTTGATAATGAGTATATAGTGATTTTCCAATTATTCAGGCGCTTAATACCAGCCTACCGGCGCTCTCGCCGATGGACCAATGGATGCTATCGCGTCTCTCGTTAGCCGTGCAGAAGGTGAACTCCGGTTTCCAGCATTACGACTTTCCGTCTGCCACCACCCACTGCTACAACCTGTGGCTCTACGATCTGTGCGACGTTTACCTGGTAAGTACTGTTATTATTCTTTCCTGTGTCCAGACCAAGAATTAGACGAACCAAATAAGGACGGCTTAAAATTCTGTGCGGCCATTCTCGTTTTTAGTGGGAAATGCACGTCATAGTTTAAGATGTTTTCAAAACTCACTTACATAGAAAATTGCTTTCATATACCAACTTTTTTAATAACGACTATTTGGACTAAGCACACAAAATCCACTAAAAACTCACAGACTTTCTAAATGAATATGAATTGAACATAATAAAATCTTGCACAGAATTTCAAGTGCAAATAAGCAATGAGAAAGGACTTGACTGTGGAAATTCATCCACAAAGGTGAACTAAATTGGTTGTAGTTGTAGAAGTGATTCCACCTACCACCTGCTCGTTTGCCCCTTTTCTCTATAAAAAAAACCCACATTTTACCCTGTACAGTAAGGTGTCATCAACAACCATCACCCATAGACACTACAAAATCACCAAGACATATTATCCTGTCTGCCTGTGTGTACTTTATTGATATTATTTTCATATACAGGAATACCTCAAGCCCGTGTTTGCCAGTGGCACAGACTCCGAGAAGGAAGCTGCCAGAAGAACCTTGTACACCACTTTGGAGTATGGATTGAAGCTACTCAGCCCGTTCATGCCCTTCGTCACTGAGGAGTTGTTCCAGCGGCTGCCCAGGGCTGACTCCACCTGCCCCTCAATATGCGTGGCCAGCTATCCCACTGTGAGTCTATGCCATCATAGCCTTGATAATGAATGTATATTAAAGTATGTGCCATTGCGTTTTCATTGTTTACTTACTTAATTGTTATACAGTATAAATGTTATACAGCTCTCACTCATACTCAGATTTCATGAATATTTACATAATAAAATATATCTTGTTTGCTAAACCAGCATTTAAGCTATTTCCATTCCAAATCACATTCCAAATCCATTCTTCTGTGGCACTTTCTCTTTTTAGTTAGGTTCTGTACCTAAAGGGTAAAACGGAACCCTCTTATTAAGACTCCGCTGTCTGTCTGTCTGTCCGTCTTTCACCAGGCTGTATCTCATGAACCGTGATAGTTAGTTGAAATTTTCACAGATGTATTTCTATCGATGCTGTAACAACACATACTAAATTACATTTTTTTTTGCTATTTTTATAGATAAGCGCGAGTCAGATTCTCACTTTACCGTTTTATTTTAACGATGGGTCCTCTGCGTGACGTCAAAACGGGAACAAACACCTAGATCAGGACAATCATTATCTATTCTTATTATTTATTCTTCATTGGTGACCATAACTTGGTTAAAACCAATCTCACTAGCCTTGAGCACAGGCGCAGAGTCGCCAGCCTCTCGGTTTTCTACAGGATACATTTTGGAGAGTGTGCGTTGGAGTTACATGATCTTATTCCTCCCGCCCCTCTCCATCATCGGACAACCAGGCGTTCGGCGGGGCTCCATCCTTATGCTGTCGACGTCCCACGTACAAGAACAAAGCGATTCGCTTCTTCATTTATCATCCGTACAGCTAAGGAATGGAATAGCCTGCCGGCGTCCGTCTTTCCGTCCAAATACAACGTTGGCGTCTTCAAGGCAAGAGCGAATAGGTTTCTACTGAGCTAGCGCGCTTACCATCAACGGCTGCATCGCCACTTACCATCAGGTGGGATGGCAGTCAAGTGCTAACCAGTTTTTGAATAAAAAAAAATATTGGTTACTCAAATACTTGTCCCATGTGTGGCTCTATCAATTATCGATTCTCAATCACGATTTTCACGTTTCACAGGAGTCAGACGCACCTTGGCGGTCGGAGCAACTGGAATCTGAGGTGGAAACCGTGATGAAAATGGTCCATCAGATCCGTTCAACTCGCTCCGAGTACAATCTGACCAACAAGCAGAAAACTACCGCCCATTTGCTGATCTCCTCCGAACTCAAGGTGGATGAGCTGAGAAGTCTGTTCAGAAGTCTCCAATCTCTAGCCAACAGCGAGCTAAGTGATGAACAGCCACCAATGGGATGTTCCATACTCACAATATCTGATAAAATCGAAGTGCATTTGGTGTTGAAGGTACTACATCTTTCCTAAGTAATTTTACTACATATTATGATTTTGAACAAATGGCTCAAAGAAATTTAATCACATGAGAATCTTCGTCCTGTTAGACTGTGTCATAGATTAAAACGCAATTTTATGATAAAAATTGTACAATCACAACTTACGTTCAAATCCCAGGCTTGGCATCAGTCAAATTGTTCATTGTAATTTTAAATGCTTTTTTATCACTTCATATTCATGTGTTCATCGGTAAAGGAAGATATTGTGAGGAAACCTTTTTTGTTTTTTTAAATAACATAAGTAAAAAAGAAAGAGTCCAGCAATCTGCAGTGACTTCGCATGGTGGGCTTAGTCCAAATACCTCGTCAAAGAAGGCTTTTGTCCTGCAGTAGGATATAAATATAAACTGATAATTTACTTTCAATTTTACAATTCATTGGAGTTTAATTATTATTCGTTAGTAGTTAGTATAAATTATTATTTGACTAAAGGCCAATAAAACCTAAAAAAAACGCTTTTTAATTAACAGGGCCTCATCGACCCACAAAAAGAGATCGCAAAGCTGGATAAGAAAAAAGAAACACTGTCACAGACTATAAATAAGCTACAGCAAGCAATGGCGGCAGAAGATTATTCAACTAAAGTCCCTGCAGAGGTCCAAAAGGCTAACACCGAGAAACTCTCCCAGTCCCAGGGAGAGCTTGAGCGGCTTAACAAAGCTATGGAGACACTTAAAGTTATGTAAATGTCGATTTTTTTAAATATATATATATATATAATTATAACTTTTTTGTCACTGTGAATTTCCATAGGCAGCAGTCATCTCTTGCTGCTTGTAAGCCACACTCTCCATAGAAAAAGTTTTACTTCTTATCCATATTTGTTAAAATTCACCTAATACTATATTGTTCTAAGAATACTACAGTGTTATGTTCACATAATATTCGTCAAATATTTAAGGTTTATAAAAATAGAAAACTGGAGATTTATTAAAGTAAGTTGTGGATTTTTTTACACTTGTATGTGATTGGTGATAGTCTGTCACATAGTTTATTTATTGCAAATATAGAATTATAAGATCAATTTAACTATATTGTCTTTAAATACATGTTGGATAGAAATAAAACTGTCTTGGTTGAATGTAACGAAATAAACTAGCTAGTTGATATTTTTGTTACCATTTTTGTATGAAACGCATTATTTGTAAATATTGCAAAGTGAACAATATAAGCAATTTGAGTTAGGCTACTATTTCAATGTTTATTTTACCTTTATTTTTATCTCAATAAAATGAAGTTAAATATTTAAAGATTGCGTTTCATTATACAGTATGGGAAAACGCTATATTTTTAGGTTTCCTTACATTAAAAGGTAAAAAAAGAACCCTTATAAGATCAATCTCTTGTACCTCTGTCTGTCATAGAGTCACCACCGATTTTCTTAGGAAGGGGTGAACCTAGCAAATTGAAATTTATACCAGATACTGAGGTCCATAATCCCTATTAGGTGTGTAAAAATCAAGATCCTGAGTCAACAAGTTAAAATGATATGGGTAAATTAAAATTTTTGTAAAAACTTTGTAAGTACCAAAATATACCAAAATGTGGAAAGATTTGTTATTTAAGCCAGTGGTGACTCCTTTAGCGACGAGTTATGTTGAGAATGGCGACGAGCCAACTCCTTTCAGGATCTCAACAGCTACCATTTTAATGCAACATTATTAGAAATAGAAAGTGATGTGACGAAGGCGACTCATTATTGTAAACATTTAAAGTAAGTACACAATTCTGTGTATATTTTTATAATTAATGTATTATCTTTTATTGTATTTTAAATGTGTTCAAAAATAAATAATAACTGTAACCATAGAATAATGGAAGCAATAAGTGATAATTTATGTTGCATAAGCGTACTATGCGCGAAATTATCCCTACTACGCCAAAAGCTGGTTATCCATTTTCAGCAAATCTTTTTGAATTTTAAATGATAAAAAAATAGTGTTGTTTAACAATAACGCACGCAAACATTAGGTACACAATTCTGTCGGGTTAGCAAGGAACCCATAATTTTAACACAAGGATCATTCTGTTTGGAAAGTCGGTTTGATGCTTTGGTCCGATGGTTATCGTACATGTTTGTTTTCACGGTGGTAGGGCCACGCAGCAACCTCGGCTGTTGCACAAATGGGCATGCTCGTCCGGGTAAGTACCACGACCTGACAGAACACCGGCGTAAAGTGGAAGTATAATACTTTAGCGTTTCGTCTGGTGAGTGAGGTGGCCGAAGCCCAATTTTCAAAAGGTTGTCAACGCATCTGCGGGGTCGGGTATAGCAGATGTCTATGGGCGGCAGTATTCACATAACATCAAGTGAACCGTCTGCTCGCTTGACAACTTTTCACATAAAAAAAAATCAAGAATCGAACCCTGGATCACACCTTTAGTAATAGAAAACCTACGCTGACCTTCAGTATCGACGCATTGGACTATCAGGCTCCGATTTGTGAAATAGGAGTTAAACCTGCTGAGCGAAGATGCTTAAGAAGCGGAGATAGTGGAGCTTTTCTAATAAAATAGGAATCGAAACGCAGTCAAACGCGCGTCTTAGTGGACGAGGATAGTACACTGAAGTTTATCCGAGGCTATTAGGATATCATCAAAAATGTGTAAGATCGCTGAGGTAGTGTTATATTGCTTACGAAAACCAGACTTTACAGAAAGGATATATATTTTTTTTAGGTATGGTATGATCCGATTAGCAACACATTTCCCAAGGTGCAGGTAAAATAGTAATAAGGCCTAAGTCTTACATACTTTCTACCTTTGCAAAAGGCATTAAGATATAATAAGATAAATATGTGTACGATATTTCTTCTGTCCTAAGAAGGCTAGCACAACACTTTGTTTGAAGATCCAGGAGAGGGTATTTTTTTCGTTGGTTAAGCGTCTATTCAGTCTACGGGCTTTAATTATTGCTTCATAGCCTTATTGTGCACTAACTGAGTTAATAGTCTTCGAAAGCCCGCTCAAAAGCGATTTCCCACTTTATTAACTGCTGATAGGGCATATATGATATAGGATATTGTGGGTATCAGTTAAAACAGAAAGCCTGTTCCTACCAACCTTTTTAATCCCACCACAGGCGACATTTATAATATTCTTATGATATAAGAAATGTCCAACTTAAATAGAAAAAATAGTTTTTTTTTTAATTGCTCCAGGAGACACCTCTGTTGAAATTGTATTAATATACAGCGTGTCGTTACCATCGCAACAATAAATGAACACACATATAGGGGATAACTTTTTAAAGTTGTATTAAACATTTAAAATTCTTTAAACATCAATATTTACAGAGTTATTAAATTTTCCAATACAAAGAATTTTAGAACATCCTTACCTATAAAAGCGTAACGTAAAGTTCATTTGTAAAGGTCACAAAGCATATGAATGGGTTGAATGAATTTAAAAGAGACAAAACACACTGTTAGAAGGAGAGGCTTGTAATACGACGCTGTGGCGCGAGTTGTATAGGTGTTACAAATTTTGTTTCATTTTTACTTAACTAGTTTGTTTAAAAAATATGTTTTTTTTAATTATGGATTTTGTTTAACGTTAATATTTTTTATAGTAGCGTTAGACGTGTGTTCATTTATTTTCGCGATGGTAACGACACGCTGTATAGGTTAATAGTTAGGATGAAAATTGCATGGAGTTATATGGATCTGGACTGCGATCTGTAATAACATCCTTTAAGGAAGGTGCGAAAACATTGAGAGTATACGTATGCTTATGATTATAGTAGTATCAGTTATACGCGTAGAAAATGAATGGAATTTGTTTCAAAGGCCGTTATGTCAATAGCTGCTCACATAGAAAATAGCATCACTAAGAAACACTAATTAAAGGATAAAGACAATATAAACGAATCTATAACAATACAAAAAATAAATTAACAGCACAGGTTCGGAAAAAGCCGAAGAATTTACGCAAAACTTGTGTATGTATCCATTAGCGGATAACATTTTCTATTTCTAAACATTATAGAACTGTCAATGTCAAAGCAAGTTCACTTCAGTGATGTGACGAGTTGGATTTTTTTTGACTCGAGTTACTCGAGTTGATTTGGCTACTGACTCGAATCGCAACTCGAGTTGACTCGCATCGAAGTCTCCGGTAGGGACAAAGGGGTGAGGGGGGGGGGGGGACGACGACTCAGCCAATTCGGAGAGCACGAGTCAGCTCGACTCGAGGCTAATTAGATAGGATGTATCAAGTCAAGTAAGTATATAATGATGTTGAATCGTGATGTTATATGGCTACTCGAGTCGATTCTCAACTTTGTATGTGGTCTGAATTAATCCTCTCCTTTTTCTATACACCTCGACCCCGAACAGTGTCCGATGGTTGGGATTTCAAAGACAAAATTTACAATCAATTGGTTTAAGGTTTGACTCGAGTTACTCGAGTCAAATAACTCGAGTCGCACATCGCTAGTTCACTTCTTTATCAATCATCAACGCAAAAATGCTAATTGCTAATATATGTGTTATCATGTAAATAACTACCGTACCTAAGTGATCAATTCTGAGCTAATTATTTTAAACTACTAAATATCGCAAAACATAAATTAGACTTATAATGAGTTTATTGGTATAAATTGAAAAATGGAATTTCCTACACTTGGTGAACATTGCCAAAATGAAGATTGTAAGCAAAAAGACTTTTTACCTCTTCAGTGTAAGTGTGGTAAGGTATTCTGTCGGGAGCATTTCGGAGATCATTGCACTTCAGGTGATTGTGACAGCGCTCCGAAACCAAGAGACATAAACTTGAAAAATGATGATGAAATATTCCGGTGCTCCGAGAAGGGTTGCAAGAAAGGAAATCTACATGAAATGTTGTGTAATAAGTGCCAAAAGCATTTTTGTATTGAACACAGATTTCATCCGTAAGTTAATATATTATCAAGCATAAGATATACAACAGTAAATATTTGTCATACCCTTAGTGTCCTTTCAAATGGTACAGGCTCAGATTGACAGGTTGTCAGCCTTATTAATGGTATGGCTTTGAAGTTAACAAGCTTGTCTCACTTTCTCGGTCTACTACTTTTAAGTTAACGGTGCTGTAATGTGTATTAAAATTATTTACATGTACTGGAAAATCTGACTTGTTTCATAAATTGTTAATTTTTTTAAAGTACTCTTTTTAATACATCATAAATTTCAGATCATGTCCGGAAATTGATGATGAGACAATGGCTACAAAAATAGAACAATATGAAGCACCAAGAAGGCAATTCCAAGAAGCTAATAAATATTTGCAGCAACAGGTTGGATTATTTAAAGTAGTTGTTTAGATTTTAAAGTTGGAACATCTCTTTAATAACCTCACTCATGTTGTACTAGTTCTCTCTAAAGAAATCCAATCCATACTGACTAATCCTTACAAAACAAGATATTTAGCTGAAATGCAATCTTGTATTTCGCATATTATATATATTTTGCACATATTGCTGTATATCTGCAAGATTGATAGAGTGCAATAAGGACAATAGAAAAATTTTAACATTGTCAACTTTTTTACATTTTACTGCTTTAAAATTTGTGGAAAAATCAATGAAATTTTCTTTTGTGAGGAAATAAACCTGTGTCTTATGGAATCACGTCCAGATACAATCCGCTAAGCTTAACGGCTGATGCTATGCCGAGGAGATCTCAATGCATTTTATCTACTGTTCTTTTGCATTTTAAGCAATGATTGTCATATCTATTGTTGTGTAATTACATCATAAAAATTTTATAATGTTAATTCAAACAACTTTAAGCCCATTTTTCTACAATTTTTAAGTGTAGAAATTAGCACAATAAAAATATGATTTAAAAATTTTTTTTCAATAGGAAAGGCAACATCTCTTGTTCTAGTGAACGTGTTTGTATGCTGGAAAGGATATAACAATAGATGCGCCAAGCATTGCTTCAAATGCTAAATAACAATGTAGAATGAAGGCGTTAAGATTTTCGTCGCTGTGGCTATCAGCCGTTTAGCTCAGTGGCTAGAGCGTCAGGCCGCGAATGCCGAAGACGTGGGTTCGATTCCCACAGCGGCGACAATCTTTTCGTACTTTTTCTACATGTTTTAAAATAAGTATAAGTTCAAAACTATACAATATAAAATAATTATTATGTATTTTACAGATAACCGAAAACATAAGGAAAGCCCTACAGTCTTCTGCAAAAGTGAAAACTGCAACTAAGATCCATCTAATGAGAGTGAAACAGAAAGCTTCTGGTCCAAAATCTATTCCTGCCTCAGAAAGAGTTTATTTTGCAATAAAAAAGCCAATCAATATGTCACCTAAACCTGTCAGAATTGTGACAGATGTAGACAAGGTGGAACAGATAGAATCAGTGACTTTAGATCCGGATTTAAAAGACACTGTCCCTGTTTTTATTAGTTGTAAGTGGAGTCTTGGCAGAGTGTTGGACAGTATATGTGACACATGCAATATAAAAAATGACAATAACAAATTTGGTGAAATAAAACTAAGGATTTTCCGGCAGCTTGATGGATATTGTATAAGTCCTTTGAAGATGGATGTGGAGATGTCAGATTTAATAAATAATGAAGTATTGTTAGAGGGAGATAAGTTAGTTGTAGACTATATTAGCAGTGATGTATTGAATAGTTTAGAAGAAAATTCTCAAGTATTTCTAAATTAACAATTTATGTTTTGTTTGTACTATTATTGTACTAACTGAGAAAAAAAGAAGTTAATTATTACCAAATAATATTGTAGTTATTTATTAATTTAATACTAAACCTAATTTTGTTGTACATTTATTGTTCTTATAGTAGTACATGTTTTAAACAACTTCAAAGTTTTAGGAGGTAGCCAACTTAATGTCATCATTAGGTCAATCACAATTACGTTTTAATTTTCTTATAAGAAGAAAATTTTATTGAATTTCTCATCTATTAACTTAAATATCTCCCTAACTATTAACTACTAAAGTCTAGTGAGAAACTCATATGTTGTTTGTTTTCACATTGAAATTCCTAACTTTGAATACATTACAAGGTATTTTTAGGAAATAAAAGATTTTTTGTATGGTAATTACCATAAAACTGTTAATCGTCGATATAAAACGAATGGAAAAATCATCATTTAAAGTCATGATTAATGAAAAACAAAACACAGAGCGTAATAAATAGTATATAATAATATCAGTGATAATTAAATCTAGGAGTTAACAACTAGTTAAAGCACTACTTCGCCGTTCTCCTTGCTGACCTGCGACTGGGAGCGGTTGTAGTCGATGAGGGGCAGCAGGGGCGCGGGGGCGGAGGGGTTCGTGTGCGCGGTGGGCGGCGGCGTCGCGGCCAGCTTGTACTTCTCGATCAGCCAGTTGCACCGCCCGGTCCTCGCGACGAGGGTTATCAGGTCGCGGCGGTACTGCTTGGTGAGGATCGCGTACAGGAACGGGTTCGCGCACGCGTTCAGCGGGTAGAAGAACACCAGGAGCACCTTCCCGTGGCTCACGTCCACCAGCGGCGCGCCGGCCAGGGCCGTCACCCCGAAGAAGGCGACCGGCGCCCAGCACAGCAGGTCCGTTCCGACGAGCAGCGCCATCTTGTTCGCGATCCGACGCTCGGCCGCCGCCGCCGCCCCCCTCCCGCCGTAGCACTCGCCCCCGCCGCCGAGCGAGCGGTATATCTGCACGTAGCACACCACGATCGTCACCCACGCCACCGCGTTGGTGAGGAACAGCGAGCCCTGGTAGACGGCGTCGCCCACGCCGACGCTCTCCACCGGCAGGCAGATGGACGTGGACGAGTAGTCGGAGACGCCGAGCAGCGGCAGCCCCGCCATCAGCAGCGAGAACAGCCACCCGCCCGCCATGATCCTCGCCGCGGCGGCTAAAGAGATCCTCCTCTCGAGGTATATCGCGTACGTTATCGCGAACCACCTCTCCAGCGTGACGATCGTCAACGTGAAAACGGAGAGCTGGCCGGAGAAGACCGATAGGAAGCCGGCGACCTTGCAACCGGCTCCGTACTGCCAGCCGTACGCGTAGTTGAAGAACTCGCCGTACGAGCGCAGGTCGACGACCGCGATCATCGCGAGGTACAGTCCGGTGCACAGGTCCGAGAACGCGAGGTGGCACATGAGGAAGCGCGGTACAGTCAGCTCCGCGTGGTTCGCGAGCAGCACGAGCAGCACGGCCACGTTGCCGACCACCGCCGCGGCGATGACGAACCACACGCTGGCGCGCAGCCACGGCCAGCCCATCACGTCCTCGCACGGGTTCAGCGCGTCCGGCAGCGGGGTGCACTCGACTCGGCGGCGCCTGCCGGAGTGGCGAGCTCCTTAGGAGATGAATGTGAAGCAAAGTGCACCCACAACGAGTGACTGTACGAGTCACAACGGTGAGGTTTTTGGTACGGTCGCTCCATGTTTTTCTCAATCATTGGAAGCTGGTGCCGTTACGGTGAACGCTTACGTGTCATGCTTAGCGAGTTTTTGTTTCCAAATCTTAAGGAGAATGACTTTGATGACATTTGGTTCCAACAGGACGGAACCACTTGCCATACCAACATAACAATCGACGTTTTGCGCACAGAAAATCGAACAATCGACTAGTTTTTGGACTATTTTTTTGGTACTACTCGTTGTCTCTCTTGACCTATTTTTTATGAGAGGCTGTTAAGGATAAATGTAACGTTAACCGTCCAGATGGAATAGAAGTACATGCGATTGAAAATGTACTCAGTAAATGGGTTGATCGGTACTTCCCCGGACAAGCACAAATACAGCAGAAAATGTCCACACACCATTTTTATGTGAGAAGGCGGCAAGCGTGCTGGCGGTTCATCATGTTAAGTGATAACCGCCGCCCATGGACATTTGCAACACCCGTAGGGTTGCAGACGCGTTGCCGCCTTTTAATAAAGTGAGCATACAGTGTTATTTACCCGGCGCTCAAGTTGCCGCACGCCGCCACGTAGGTGACGCCGCGCGACAGCGTGCTGTTCACCAGCTCGTGGAAGCCCTCGTCGTCGTCCTCGAAGCTGCCAGAGTCGGAGAAGTACTCCGAGTCGGTGAGGGTGTACTCCTCGCTGGTGGCGGCCGAGTCTTCGGCCTCCGCCGCGCCCCTGAGCACATCACTATTCGTTGGCCGGCTGCAAATGCACGGGCTAGAGCGCATCACTAATCGTTGGCTGGTAAATGCATGCATTAGAGCACAACACTACTCGTCGGGTGGTTGCAAATGCACCAGCTGTAGCACAACACTACTCGTTAGCTGGTTGCAAATGTACCGGTTAGAGCACAACAATATTCCTTGGCTGGTTGCAAATGCACTGGTTGGAGCGCATCACTATTCGTAGGCTGGTTGCATATTCACGCGGTAACGACTTTTACCCAGGGAATAAAATTGTTAAAAATTTTGTGAGACATTGACGGTGATGAAGGCCCTCCGATAGGTCCCAAAGTACTCGATGCATACACTGATTAAAAGTGAGCTCACCCAACGATGTTGAAAATCTGAAATGGATATTTGTGAAGTGGCATACTTCGACGACGCGGTAGGGTCACGTGGTGGATTATATATATTTACATTATACCCACCTTATACACTATATAGAGTAGACCTTTGCCCTCTAGTAGGACTTACGTATTATTTTACTTTTTAACTTTAATTTTTGTTACAATATTTACAATTCTATAGTGCTAAGTTTAACTACAGTTAGAATAGTAGCAAGAGCATTTCACAACTTGGTTATTTAATTGTTCTTGTATCTTGTATTAACTGATGTTTGTGCTTTCAGTCCAGAGACTATTAAAGCTTCATCTGACGCAGAACCGGTGGGCTAGCCAGAACCCACGGGTTTGGGCCCTCCGCTGTGGGTAGGGCCGCGCATGTGCTCATGCGTGCGTTTAACTACGGCATGTCATCTAAGGGCCATCGAAGTAGCGGTGCGGACCGAGACCCCGATGGCCGTCGACTGTGTTTTTAGCTAATCGGTGGCTGGGGGCGGTGAGAACCGCCCTGGAACGCGGGTGTACCTTGTGTACGCGTTGTGTTGGTCTCGCCGTGCTCGGAGGCGAGGGCGAACTAATGTGTTTGTTGCTACACTAACTGTGTGTGTAGTGTTATCCGGCGGGACCCCCGACGGTGGGTCCGACGTACCTAAGTCCCCTTCCTCGACCAGGTCGATGAGGACGTTTCGCGGGCGACGCTTGTTGACGCTCGCGTTTAGATCGGGTTGGTAATTTGCTGCGCTTACCACCAGAGGGTTGGGATGATGTTCGGCTCTATCGAAGAACCGTTTGGTCAGGTCTTTGAAAAATTCGCGAATCATCGGGAGTCTGCAATCACTGTGCAGGTCGACGTTGCGTTGATACCACTGCGCACCGGTTGCGCGGCGGATGAACTTATTTTGCACTACTTGCAACTTGTGCAAGCGAGTAGGGTGCGTGTGGGCGAAAATCATGCATGCGTAGGACATGATTGGCCGTACGCAAGCTTTGTATAAAAGTAATTTGTGTCTTAAGGACATTTTACTTGACTGGTTAGTTAAAGTGCTTAGCCGGCCGGAGACGAACGCGGCTCTGTTACGGACGTTATTAATATGCGCTGTGAATGACATACGCGAGTCGAAAGTGACTCCTAAATATTTTACCTTTTTCTCCCAGGGGAGCGGTTGGCCATAAAGAGATATTTGCCCTAGCATTCTGCATTGGCGACGACCTTTATAAAGATGTGACGGGTAAGTACTTCGTGTGAAGTGAATCGCCACACTCTTTTCGGGATTTACTTCAATTCTCCATTTGCGGAACCAATCGCCGAGGCGGTTGGCGGCGCTTTGGAGTCGAGTGGTTAGTTGACTAAGGTTGCGGTCTGAATAAAAGAGCGCCGTGTCATCCGCGAAAAGCGCGACATTGACGTGGGGGTCTTTTGGTATATCACTCGTGTAGAGCGTAAAAAGTAAGGGTGAGAGGCAGGAGCCTTGTGGAACGCCAGCCGTGAGGCGGCGGCTAGTGGATAGGGCGCCTTCAACTCGATATCGAAAGGAACGGTTCGACAAGAAGGCCTGAATGGTGTGTACAAGCCTGTCTGGCACTTTGAGTGAGAACAGCTTGTAAAGCAAGCCGTTGTGCCAGACTTTGTCGAATGCCTTTGCGACATCGAAGAAAAGAGCCCCCGTGCTAATATGTTTAGGGTGATTTAGGCCTTTTAGGATATATTCCGTTAAGCGGTATAATTGATCGGGACAGGAATGTCTTGCTCGAAAGCCGAATTGTTCCGCCGGTAGAAGGCCGTTGGAAAACACGTGGTCTTTGAGCCTGTTTAATAGAAGCCGCTCGTAAAGCTTCCCCAGGCAACTAAGGAGGCTGATGGGACGATAACTAGAGGGCTGATTGGCTGGTTTATTCGGCTTGCGAATGCCGATAACCGTGGCTTCTTTCCAGTCGTCCGGAAAGGAACAACTGGAGAGTAAAGTGTTGTAAATGGTCGCCAGTAAACAGATAAGTGGGCCAGGGAGAGCTTTAAGGATTTTATTACTAATATTGTCTGGGCCCGGGGCGGATTTGGGTTTTAAATTTTTGATAATATCTTGGACCTCTTCGGGGGTCACTGAGTTTAATGGATCGCCTTCCGGTGGAAGCGCAGCCCTAGTTTCGATAACGCGGTCCACCTCCGTTAGGTGGGCTGTGTCGATGTGTTCGCGCGATGGCGTACATTGCTGCTCTAGGTTGTCCGCAAGGCATTCGGCTTTTTCGGAGTCATCTAGGGCTAATGAAGTGCTATTAGGCATTGCTAACGGCGGTAGGGATTCGCGGGGCTCTGCTTTCAGACTGCGGGCCAACCGCCAGTAGGCGGTGTGCGATGGCTCGATGTCCTCTAGGAGATTGTCCCACGTTGTATGTCGGTGTTCCGATACACGATCTTTGACTTCTAGCTGAAGGCGTCGAAGTAGGGTTCGGTTCGATTCCGATCGGTATCGGTCGAAGGCGCGTTTGGCTGCATTTTTCTGTCTAATTAGCAGTCTTAGGTCGGGCGGAAAGTTAAACCGTCGGTCGCCCGACAGTTTCACCGTCCGTTCCGAGTCTGTGACTGCGGGAAGTAATGGTTTCTCGGAGACTTGCTATCGCTCGATTTGCGTCATCGAACGTAGCTATCGTCTCGGGTAAGTCTACTAAGTCCTGGTGGTCCAAGGCCTTGAGTTTGACCTCAAGGCGATGCCAGTCCACTACGGTTTTGGTCGGAGGGACCGCGCCGGCGTTCTGGCCCAGTTTGCACAGGACCGGCCTGTGGTCTGATTCTAATTCTTGGATTGTCTCTATCGACGTGATGTCGAGGGAGACCTCCTTGAACAACATGATATCAAGAATACTCGGTGTCGAATGCTGGTAATCGTCCACCGTAGGATATCTTGTGGGAGTCACAGGAGCGATTATGCTATAATTTAAATCGTCAGATAAGTTAAAGAGCTGCCTACCGTTGTTGTTAGCGCAAGTTTGGGGGTCCCATGAGCCGTGTTTGCAGTTTAGATCTCCTGCAATTATCACGGAAGGGCCTAAGTTAAGTAGCGTTTCTAAATCGCTTTGTAGAAGAGTTTTATTCCCCGAGAGGTAGGCTGAAACTAGTACAAGCGGCCTGTGGCCGGTGAGCGCTAACCTACACGCGGATGCCTCTATATGTCTTAGCTCTGGGATATCGAGCGGGCTACAGTGCAAGGACCGTTTATAATATATTAAGGTACCTCCCAGACGGTTTGCTAACCGGTCGTGGCGGACTATATTATAATTTGCGATTTTTGGATCGCGTCTGCTAGGTTTCAAGAAGGTCTCTTGCACTAGAAATATATCGACGTTATAATCGCGAAGGAATTCTGCGATTTCGTCCCTTTGGCCCCTAATGCCGTTTGCGTTAAAATACGAAACAACCAGAGCCCGAGGTTTTAATCTACCTGCGGTTGTACTTTCCATTTTAGTTTTAGTAGCGGTTCTAGGTAACGACGCGGCGAAGCGCGGTTTTATTGCCCGGACTATAAACCTTTATGGTTGATTTGTAAACACCCAAAGGGCGTCTACAAGTTTTTTGTGCTCGTTGAGCGCATTAAGTCGATCGGTGCCACATGTGGCGGCCGATAACTTTGTAGATAGGATGGCGAGCTCTTCCCGGTTTATGCGTTCCAGGAAGCTGCAGATGTTTGCCATTTGGGCAAAAGGGTCGTCTTGGTTCGCGGAAACGACCGGTGTAATAAAATGCACCTGCGGCCTCGGTGCTTGTTGTTTGACAGGCTGCGGTTGGAATGTCGTCGGTCGTGAGGCGACCGGAGGCGCGGCTACCTGCGCGACTGCCTGAGGTTTCGCCCAGGCGTTTACGACGGGTGCGGGCGCG
This sequence comes from Iphiclides podalirius, assembly GCA_933534255.1. Lineage (NCBI taxonomy): Eukaryota > Metazoa > Arthropoda > Insecta > Lepidoptera > Papilionidae > Iphiclides > Iphiclides podalirius. Next base: position 12,229,076 of record OW152830.1, on the reverse strand, counting down.
GGAATGTACTTCGCCGGCGCGGATTTCGGGGCCGCGATTTTCGCGAGCGTAATTTTTGCGGGTGCTTTCCTCGCGGGGGTTTTTTGGAGCTTTAGCGCAGCCCCTGTAGCTAGCCGGGTGGCCGGTAGTCAAACAATTTACGCAGTCCGGTGGATCTGCGCAATCTTTAGGACGCGTGCAATCTGTCGTGCCGTGGTCACCGATGCATTTGACGCACCTAGGGTGAGCAAAACAGTTGCGGGCTGTGTGGCCATAGTGTTGGCAGTTATGACACTGCGCAACAACGCCTGACTTCCGTGGAGGCTCAACGACGAGTTCGCTAAGCCCACAGAGCCTCTTCAAATTAAAAATTGCCTTACCTTCCGGGGTAGGGTCCAACTCCACCATTACAATGTCCATCGGGACACGGGTTCTAGGGTGACGTAGGCGACGAACGGCGTGCACCGGGTATCCCTGAGTGCGGATGTCGATTTTTACATTGTCGACATCCGACTCTTTCGGGATTCCCTTTATGACTACCCGAAGTTTGCGTTCTTCAGGCAGCGAGTAGGTATGGAAACCTACTTTGTTTTCGCGTAAATATTTAGTGACGCGGCGGAAGTCATCGATGCTATCGAGGTATACACGGATACCTTGATGGGTGTTCTTCGACCGGGGGTCTCGAATATTGTGGCGTTCGAACCATACGCAAATTTGATGCCATTTAGCTTTCTCCTGGATGATGATAGGCGGAGGAGGCTTGGCTTTTCTTTCGGCGGCGTATTCGGGTGCCGGTTGGACTGCCGCGGCCGCCTTTTTGGCGGGCGTCGCAGTGGATCTTTTAATTGAGGTGGCGGCCTCGCTTTCGGGGTCGCTATCTACAGCGGGGCGTTTCTTGCCCTTCTTTTTTCGTCCAGTGACGACGGTGAAGCCGTCGTCATTGGGTTTACCGGCGGGAGTTAAATCTACCTCCATATCCGATCCGCCGTCCGAGTATGAGTCGAGTACGACGGTGCACAAGGAGGCCGGGGTAGCTTGCGAGGAAGGCGCGACGGGCGTGTTCGCAGCGGCGGATGTCGACGCGACGGGCGCTTCTTGCGTCGCGGAAGGCAACGGGGTTACGGACGCAGAGGGCGCTGGAGATGGCGGCGATGCGATTGCCGGTGAAGGCGGGCTGTCGTTGGCGTATTCAACGACTAATCGTTGTTCGGATTCGAACGCTAGGTAGCTTTCCCAAATGTCGGGACAGCGTTGTCGGACGAACTCCTCGAAAAGGGAGCCCATCGTAAAGTATGTGCCTTTGGGGCTTAGGCCCCGCCGGCGTGTGTAAACTTAATAAGCCTCCCCACCTTGCGGCAGGGAGGAGTGTGCCTAAAAATAACACTTAATTCGCCTGCGCTTTAGGTGCGCTAGGGTGAGTACCTAGCTGTCGCCCAATGCAACAAGCACACAGTTAAAAATTAGGCAATGCCGCCTCTGAGGCGAGAAATGTGTGTAGAATTCTACTTACGGACAGGAACCTGCCTACGAGCACAACACTACACTAACACTAAACTATTGCACTACTTGCACAAATATTTAAATTGCAACCAAAGTTGCGAGTAGCGTCTAATTCGGGTTGGCATGTGCCCTCCGTCTTAGAGAGACGTCCTTTCCGTACGAGAGCACGAAGCGGAATGGTTATTTAATTAAAACAATGGTTAGTAAGACATTATTTATATAATGTTGGCAACGCAACTATAACCATGATGATGTTATAGATACATAGGGAATCACATGCGAGTGTACCAACTTATCTTTATAAATTAGTATAAGCAGTTTTAGTGGAAATTGAGATGTGATAAACTTACTCTTGAGCATCCTCGACGCCGAACTTGTAGACTTTGTTAGAGTTGGGAGATCTCTTACGCCTCTGTTCGGCCGTCAGCTGCTGACACCTCTGCCAAACGCAATAAAAAAACAAAAGAAATACGGATTTAGAAATCAAGAAATAAATAGACTTAAAAAAATTGGAAAAGACATAAACGACCACTTCGTTTTACAGTAACATTTAGTTTTCAACAAACTGTCTAATGCATAATAGCATCGAAAATCGTGTTAAGAACACAATTGGAAACGATTCCGTAAATAATGAATATTGCAAAGATCATAATTGTGTTTTAAAGTTAAATTTTCCAGCGATTTTTGTGACAATATTTCAGAATTTTCTGGCAATCAATAAATAATTAAAAGAATTATGTGATCGTATAAGTAATTGGTCCAGCAATTCAATGTTTTTTATTTTTTATAGTGGCTGATGACTCCGTGGCGTTTGCCGAGGTATTGGCTTCGGCGTCGGGGTCGTGGGTTCGATTTGTGTGACCATCAGTTAGTTGTTTCGCATTTGGGTGTTTTTTGCGTGTGAAATTTATGTTTGTAAAACGTCCTTGCATACAACACAGGATAATGTTATCCTGAAGTAAGGGCAATTTTTACAAAAAATAGAGCAAAAAAAAAAAGGGAGGAATCTTTAGCTTCAAACTATTTCATTTACCTTAGCCATCAACGCCTTCTGCGTCTCATACAACGCGTGGCGTGCAGGATTGTGCCTTTCGGGGAACGCGAAGGCGCAGCAATGGAAGTGGTGCGTCAAGAACGCCTTCTGCAAATGCTGAGGAACGAAGCGCCTATTAAAATATGTTGCAAACTATTAGAAAAAGATTACCTATAAAGTATATAGGGACCAACAAAAGAACCCAAAGGTTAAAAGATAATAAATTAATTGTACTCGGTATAAAATTTACAGTTTAGCAGAAGCATTTAAAAGATAGTACCCTTTAAGTTTAATTTGGTATTAGCGTAACGGGTGAAGTGTGACAAACATAAACTTATATAAAACGTCTTGCTCTAGAATTTGACCAACTGGTAATAGTTAAAGACCGATCTATTGACAAAATTTAAACACAAATTTAAACTTTATATTCTTCTAACATCGCGTTTAATTTTGGTATCGATTAGTCTTTCGTATTATAATTATAACGGGATCATAGTTCATATAATAAGTTTGGTAATATCTTGTCATTACCTGAAATTCATAAATAGATGGAATGTATTTCAAGGAGGGAGTCTTCTCTATTCTCAATGTCTCCAGTTTCTCAAGGCCTTTCGTCGGAAGGGACGTAATGGATGTGCTGCTGAGATCCCTGTGGAGCGAAGAATTGAACATAACACAACATTAAAATATAACGCAACGAGCACGTGTAAATTCAAAGGCCACCCATAGTAGATGCTTCAACTCGTAATAAAATTGACAACACATAAAACTTGACATAAAACTAAAAGCAATAAAATAAGTAAAACTCGCTTAAATGTACATCCATTTATTACAACATAACACATACTACAAACTTGACTATTATGTGTCCGACTATTATAACATTAGATTAAAAGCACTTAATACTAAGAGACTATATTCGCTAAGTACAGTTACAGAGACTTTATTCGCTAAATCTTCATGACAAAGATTGTATCTTATCCTTTAAACGAGCAATTCTTGTATATATATATATATATATATATATATATAATCGGAATCTCGGAAACGGCTCCAGCGATTTTCGTGAAATTTAGTATGTGCGTAGATTCGGGGGCGAAAAATCGATCTAGCTAGGTTTCATTTTTAGAAAATGTCCTTTTACCCCTGTTTTCAGAGAATGAAAAATATAATTCGAATAAAAAAAAAAGAAATTTCGCCGCAAAAGAAAATGTCATAATAGCTCGGTTGGTAATCGGGCGGCCTCAAAACAGACGGCCGTGGTTCGCGTCACGATCATTTACACATTTATTTTTTTACTTTTTTTTCGATTCCAGATCATTGCTTTCTTTATTTTTAATTTTTTGTCGATTTGTTATTTTTTTCCCCTTTTTTTTTAATGTAATTTAAAATATTATGCATATTTCATTACTCAGTAATTTGTATCTAAATGTAATTTCCAAAATACACGATTTACCAAAAAAAAACAAACCGAGCAAAGCTCGGTCCTCCGGGTACTATAAGTTAAAATGTTGATTGACTTCTCTAATACGGGTAAGAATCTTTTATTGTTTTTCTTTTTAATGTATGTGACAAGTTGAATCTATTGAAAGTAAATACTCGACTAATCGATCAGTTAGCAAACATACGTACAGTTGGCGAAGTAGAAGGTTCCCAGCGAACGCTAAATCGTCGAGCCTCTTCAATTTCGCGTTTCCTCGGAAGCTTCTAGAAGTAATAAGTGCTGTTTTAGGACTACCTAATGGTAAAAAAAACAAGTACTGGCTCTCTACTTTATTGGGTGGATAGAAAGTCATAGATCTTGTACTCGTAGGTTCTTTTTAAATTTTTATTCATATACTATTTTAATAGCGTATTTTACAAGGTCAGGGAAACGTGGACAGCTATCCGTTTATGTGTGTTATGTATAAGCAGGTTGGCGCAGATGCTAAGCGATTCATTACGGCGCCGAGAGTCGTAGGTTCGATTCCCACCTGCTATTTGTATGATCCTATCCTACAGATTGCTGTTTCAGATCTGGACATTTGTGTTTGTTATTCGCGGTAAGGATTATTCCTGCATTATAAGGCTAGCATAGCCTGATTCTGATTCCGATATCGATAAAAACGGCAAAAAAACATGTTTGTTGTATGGGAGCCCCACTTAAATGTTATGTTTTTGTATAGCGGCAACAGAAATACATCATCTGTGAAAATTGTAACTGTCGAGCTATCATGGTTCATGAGATATAAGCCTGGTGACAGACGGACAGACTGACAGACAGCGGAGTCTTAGTAATAGGGTCTCGTCTTACCCTTTGGGTGTGGAACCCTAAAAAGAGTGTTTAACGGATTAACACATTTATTTTTAAACATTTACGCTGGATCGAAAAAGATATATACTTACAATTTTGAAATCTGAGCGTTCTTGAATGCGTGCGCCGGCACTTCTTCTATCAAATTGTAATTTAGGGAGCTGAAAGAAAAACATAACATCTTACTAGTTAGTACCTTCAGTTCTCATCTGCAACAATTTAGTGTTTGAAAAAACTTGGTTCTTTAAAATAAATGGATTTATTGCCATAATACAGGGTATAACAAACTACAACAAAAGTGCATATTAGCACCACACTAGTTAAGCCCGTTCTGTGGTCGCCGGTTTCGATTACCGCAAGCAAACATCATTTAGATGGAACATCAAAGAACTTTACTATTGAGTTCTATGCTTTTATAGTTAATCAACAAAAAAATTTAAAAAACACGTTCTACGCAATCACTATTATTTTGTTTTGGTTCTTTGTGAAAAGTTTCATCAGAATATTTATTTCTTATCGCACTGTCGAAGTTTTTAAAATAAAGAAAATTTAAGGAACCATCAATGGTTCAATAGAAGCGATACCATTTCATTTATCGGCCACTCAACCGTTACCCTGATAGCAACACTGTCATTGAAGCAAACGGAAAATTAATTCAGTTTAGTCATATTTTTCTATATATCTGCACTTATATCCGATTGCTTATTTCTGCCAAGCGATCTATCGAGAGGTGAGCAAATGCGTACTATTTCTTTTATTTGTAACCATTCATACCGCTGCAAACCATAAAACCTGGAGATTGCCAAACTGACCCATTTAAATATAATAAGATTTTATTTAACGTGAACATATCCAAAAATGATCACGGCTAGTGATATAAAAAGAAAACCAAACTGGAACAACAAAAAATAATGTAATAAATGAATAAAATCAAATAATAACTGAAAATAAAGAAACGAAAAGTTGACCCCGATTGACGTGGGATTAGTGTAACACTGGAAATTGTGTGCTTTGAGCAGTGTCTTTCTAGTGTTGTTTATACATGTTTAATATGTATTTATTTACAAAAGAACAGTATGTTCAAGTATGTTTATCAGTTTTCTAGTAAGCATAGTATTGGGTTGGCAACTAAGTGATTGTGGATTTCAGTTTTAGCTGTCTCTTTCTCCCATTTTTGTGACATTCGTAAATGTTATGTATTACAAGCGTTGCTTAGTTTGGGACTAGAGAACGTTATGTAACAATGTGTCCGAAAATATTTAAAAGAAAAGTAAAAAAAAAAGAAATAAAAAACTTAAAGGTTCTGTACCTATTGACTTACACTTGATCAGCGCGGACTCGCAGGGCATGTGGCGGAATACGTTTGATGTGGTTGCCCTCGAGGTCGCTAAAAGAAAAAAACTACATTAGAAAAGAATATAGATAAGAGCTGTAGAAATATTGATCCAGTACACCTGTTACCCCATATTATTTTCCAAATAAAATGAACAATTTTTTTCAGTGGAGTTTTCCAATAAAATAATTTATTGTGAATATGATAGTATAAATATTAAAGGAAAATTTGTTTACTAGTGTTTACTGGTCTGAATTTAAATTTTTTTTTTCGAAGTCTCTATTGTGGGGGCCCCTCTTTAGTGGAGGCCTCGGTTCCTCCCTCCCCCCCCTAAATCCGGCCCTGGGCAAAGGTCCCATCGTCTAGCTAGTTTTCTGACTTTACCTAAATTGGACCTTTCATTGTAGTAAAAGTCATGAATCATCATGATTTTGTACGATCAAGGTAAGATAGAGACCTTGATCGTACAAAATCATAAACTACATCATCATCATTAGATAATTGTCAATAAATGTTACATAATTATTATATTTTAACAACGAAAAAACATTTTTTTTTACTTTATTTAAAAAAAAATCATTATACAAAACCATTTGTTATCAAAACAAGACGACTTTCTTTCTGTTATATGTTAAAGAGAAGAGAGTAATGTTAACTTACATGGCTTGCAGGTAAGGTAAGGAGGTGTTGACCTTGGTGTTGTCATGTACGTGACTCAGATTGGGTACCTCCAGCAGACCCGACGTGGTGATTATGCTAAAATTGATTAATCAAATATTTATACCAAATATACTCAGAGATTAATCACATTAAAGGTCTTTCTGTGTTTTTTTATGATTGACTAGCTGCTGCCCGCGACTAGGTCTGCGTAGAACAGGCTGAATGCGTAACATTTAGACAGAAAGACGGATGTACATAAAACATGTATATAAATTATAGCCTATGTGTTATTCTGATGTATAAGCTATATTATTGTAAAGTTTCATTAAAATCCATTCATTAGTATTTGCGTGAAAGAGTAACAAACATCCATCCATACATGTGTCGCCTTTATAATTTTAGTAGAATATTTGAGCTTTCAATACAATACCGTAGACTGTATAAAGCTTCTTAGCTTCGAAGCTCCCGTAAAGGTTACATTTTCTCGGGCTTGATAGACCCTACGTAAGTAAACCAACCCCACGAGTTTTGAACTCTGGTAGAGCCACGTAACAGTCTTCGCTGTTGCACGAATGGGCAGGTCCGGTCGGGTATGTACCACGACCTCGCAGAAGACCAGCGTCAAATGGAAGTGCCATACTTCTGCGTTTTGTCTGGTGAGTGAGGTAGCCGGGGCTCACTTTATTAAATGGTGGCGACGCATTTGCAACCCTGCGGGTGTTTCATATGTCAATGGGCGGTGCCACCCGATTGGGGTGATATGCAGATGCGTTGCCAACCTTTAAAAGTGAGGGTGTAGGGTCAGCCAACCAAATGAAACGAACAAGAATAACACGCCCGGTTTCTTTAAGATCATGAGACATACCAGGGTTAGCCTGACCATTCCAGCAATAGCAGAAGCTGCTGCGCACCCAAGTTATAAGTCGCACAAATAGTTGTTCCGTGTGGGAATTGAACCCACGACCCCCGAGGCCATTAGCTCGGCAACTGCGCCACGGAGTCATCAAATGTGTTTACACTTGTATGTACACATGTATATTTTCTTTTAGAAACAGAAAGGTTTTAGTTAGATTTATTTACTAACAATTACTTGCTCTACATGCAACATTTTAACTTTTACATCATCATCATAGTTTCGGCCTGTTTGAAGGGGAGTCTACTGCTGAACATAGGCCTCCCAAATAGACTGCCACGAAGTACGATCCTGAGCCACCTGCATCCATCGACTTCCCGAACATTTGCACAGATCGTCACTCCATCTAGTGGGGAGTAGTCCTACACTGCGATGGCCAGTACGAGGCTGCCACTCAAAAACCTTTCTTCACCATCGGTTATCAGTTCTACAAGCTATATAACTTTTATATATTATGTATAATTGTTTTTATAGGTCGGACGACATATTGCAGGTTGCCTTTTAATTTAGTTGCCGTTTTATTTATTCTCTGTCATTATACGACAAGACATAAAGGCAAGATCATAATTTTCTTAATTAGGTTCCTTTAATTCTAAAGGTGCGATTTGATAAATACGGGATATTTAAGTATCTGAAATTCATCTATCGGCTAAACCCCTTAATGTTTGTCAAGAGTAAGTTCATCAGTGAGTGTGTCCAAATTTAGAAAGTTCTCGAAGTCTCCAGGACTCTCGGTGACTTTAGACATATTACAGAAACATACATACGTACAATGTGCGGAGCTCGGGCAGAGCTGGCAACGGGGCCACCCTGTGCAGCCGAGGCGCCTGCGTTATAAAACTGAAAGATAAAACTATTTAAAGACAAATATTATCAACAGACAGCGAAATATGCGCCCGCCTGTAACACAAATGATGAACAGTGCAAACCGTTTCCGTATAATCACAAGCGCCCATAAAATTAATAAACGGAATAGGTATTTCGTAATACTATCTTGATCTCAATAGAGACTGGTTATTGATGGCAGTAAATGATGATACGATATTTGTAATATCGTAAGTACCGAGAGGAAAATGAAGGTAATGTAATCTGAATATTAAATTCTTTGATGCATTGTTTAATAAAACGATTTTATCGAGTTTCGTTTTATTTTAATCCCCGATTTCATTGTTACGTAGTGGTCTGTCTTAATATTAAATAACCTTTAATTATTACCAATACCATTAAACATTTATTAGCGATTTGTCTTGTTGAGTTTTAAAGATTTATAAAAAGGATAACGTTTATACGCAAATAAACGTGTGTGAGAAGATGGATTGAGAGGCACCAGCGGGATCCACACTTTAATTTTAAAAAATGTATTTTTAACTATAAAATATTAGTTGCATTAAGAAATAAATTATAATTTATTATCTGTTCAAACTTTCAAACTTTGTGTTATAAGCTTTTCATGTCGACTAATAAAACATTATATTTTATGGGAGCTTTTATTGAAACTGACTGCAAAGGCAAAACAGCAAATAAGAGTACAGTAATGTAAATCATCGATTGTGATAAATTTTGTGATAGGGAAATCTGGAAAAATGTCGTTCTTTGTGGCATTCCAAAAAGGTTTTGTTCAACAGTGAACGTCTCCGGCTAATTTTGTGAAAGGGAAAAATATCATTGTTTGTGGCATGCCTAAGGTTTTCAACATTGGACGTCTTCCGGCTAATGATGAAATATCTGATGCTACCGGCAAACTGGACAGCGGTGGTACTGCTTGTGTGTATGACAAATTGTGTATGACTATTACCGACTACATTTTATACCGATATCAGTGATGACAGATTGAATTGTCATAATAGATATGGCGGGAGTTCTGAATTTCAAATGTCATTGACATTTGGAAAAAAAATCATTGAAATATATCAATTCAGTAAATAATAATCTCTTTTCTTTCCCAAACAAAAGTTTTGTGCAAGTCGTAAACAACTCCTCTAAACTGTCGTGATCCACAATTATCGTTGTGATAACGTTTTAAAATTTATTTTTTAAAATTACAATTATTATTCTTTATTGCGCCTTATACTAAAACTAGAAAAAGAGCTTAGGCAATAATATGATGGAGAAAAAGCGATGAATTGCATAAACAATGTTACACATCGCGATAACATATGTCCGAATGTATATTTAAAAACTGGTAGCGTAGATTTTAGATTTAAAATCGTATACCGATAGGACGCTAATCAGATTTTTATCTACTTTTGTAGATATTTCGGGCCTCGCAATATCGGATAGTATAAGATAAGTAGTTTTCGAGAGTCGGTCATATTATCTTTCTGCATATACTGACCAAATACTTCGATGTGACGTTTTATTTGCTTTTGCCGCAAAATTTATTGCGCTGTCGACACCTTTGATGTTAATATACATTTTTGGTAAAGCCAATTCAAGGAAAGAAATATATTAATGAGCTTCTTCTTTATTCGATTGTATCGGTTAAAATTCAAGCTACATAAAAATCGAGCCGTGGTAGCTCAGTGTCCGGGTGCTCGTCTTTCAAAAAAATATTTCGAAACACATATGAAGTCCGTCAATCCACAGTGGGGTCGCGTGATGGACTTTGCCCTCCTTTACAGAGGAGGTCTTTGTCCAGCAGTGGGACTTTCATAGGCTGTTACTTTTACATTTTTTTTTAGATAAATGTAAACAGGTGCAATTATCTCACCGAAATAAAAGTTCCTTTTCTCTATTGAAAATGAATTTTAAATATCCAACAAAACTTAGTTTTCAGTACAACATTGTGATGTTAATACATTAGAATTCAAAAAGCCCGCCTAAATCTTATACAAACGAATAAAACGAGAATGACAGTGAATGATAAAGGATGAAATGATAATTTTACGATGTTATTAGCGATAATTTTGTTGACCAAAGGCGTGTGGTATACAGTGGTCGCTAAGCGAAAACAATTGCCAGTTTTTTTTACATGGACGATTTTTAAGTTAGGCCACAAATTTACATCGTCCTAGTCTACTTATTATGACGACACCTTATACTACAAATAAGAATAAAACAAGTAATTAAAGAATCGACGACGATAGCCCTACTAATTATAAAATACTAGCTGTTGCCCGCGACTACGTCTGCGAGCCTATGTCTTATTCTGATGTATAAGCTAATTATTGTAAAGTTTCAGTAACATTCATTCAGTAGTTTTTGCGTGAAAGAGTAACAAACATCCATCCATACAGACAAACGTTCGCGTTTATAATATTAGTAAGGATAATTAATAATTATGATAGCATAGCAACTAGCAGGACAACTCAGTCTGTGATCGTAGATAATATTAAATGTTCAGATCGTTTATAGGAAACATATTAAATATATAGATACAATAACTATATGGATTATAAAAAAATCCTGTCTATTAGCCCAACGGCTTAATTATTTGAGCCGTGAGAGGCAAGGACACTGCCACTCGGTTTATACTCGAGCAACCTGAGTTCAATCCCTGGTGCCGGTACGGGCACCGATGAAATTGTTAATTTTAAGTGCTAACTTATCACGTGCTCAACGGTGAAGGAGAACATCGTGAGGAAACCTTCATATATCTGAAATAAAAACAGAAAAGAAAACTATTTCGGAGATATGTGAAGTCTTGCAATCCGCAGTGGGTTCGCGTGGCGTCCTATGCCCTATTAACCTCTACAGAGGAGGCCTGTGCACAGCAGTCGAAACCTCCGTGACGGACACTTACGCCCGGTTTCTGAAACGCTGATCATCGTAGATGTCAACTAATCCGCTGTCAAATGGATTTCAAATTACAATTTAGGTACCAAAAGGATGGTTAAATTCTCTGAATTGACCAGAATGATCTTCTTTATGATCAGAATGATCAATTTAAAGACTTTAAACATCCTTTTGGCAACTAAAATGAAATTTGAAATTCATTTGACAGCTGATTAGTTGACATCTACGATGATCAGTGTTTCAGCAACCGGGCGTTAGATGACTCCGTGGCGCAGTCGCCTTCGGCGTCGGGGGTCGTGGGTTCGGTTCCCACACGGGACAACTATTTGTGCGATCCACAGTTAGTTGTTCGTATCTGGGTGTTTGTCCGCGTGAAATTTATGTTTATAAAGACGTCCTTACAACACAGGATGATGTTATCCTAAAGGGAGGGCAATGATTTTTTTAAATATATTTAGGTGCTTTGATTAGAGTACAGTATGTGTGTAAGTCAACGCATGGCCCAAATGTTGCGCATAGCAATCACAATCGTCAAAACATTTTTTCACAAAGACATTTACGTTTTACGATGTTTTTCTACACCAGCGAGCGCGTGATATTTGAGCACTTAAAATAGCGAGCGCTTGAAAATAAATTGACTCCGACTTCTAACCGGAAACTGGTATACCACGGCTTTACTGAATTCAAAAATAAGTCGTATTGGCCGCATGTGTAATTCGTTAACTACGTCGAAATACGCATATTCATTGCTTGATTCATACTAATTTAATTTTTTTTATTCAGTCCCTATTATTGTGGGTTCAAATTTAATGATCTTGATGGCAAAGCTATGAGTTATTTGAGTTTTATTCACAACTCATAATATTGAATATTTACGTACAAACAATAAATAAAACCAATTGTGAAAGAAAACCAATTAAATATGTTTTTGAAATTCCAATGTTTTTAATGTATTTGTGGTAACGGGGTGGATTCCGAGAATTAAAGTTCGCGAAAATATTTGAAAATTTTGTATAATACAACGAACGAAGCCTAGAAGTTTTAATAATAGTTAATTTTATACGGGGTTTTTAAACGTAGGTGTTTTGAAAATTGACCTCATCAGCTGCTATGTCCGGCTTGAAGGCTGATTGACTTTGGATAACTACATAAAAGAGATAGAAAACATTTTTGATTTATGATTACCAAGCTTATTAGACACAGTTATAAAAATGTTATATACAGCGTGTCGTTACCACCGCGACAATAAATGTACACACATATAGAGGATAACTTTTTAAAATTGGATTAAACATTTACATTCTTTAAAAACAATATTTACCGAGTTATTAAATATTCCAAAACAAACAATTTTAGAACACCCTTACGTATAAAACTGTAACGTAAAGTTCATTTGTAAAGGTCACAAAACATATGAATGGGTTGAATGAATTTAAAAGAGACAAAACATACTGTTAGAAAGAGAGGCTTGTAATGCGACGCTGTGGCGCGAGTTGTATAGGATGTAACAAATTTTGTTTATTTTTACTTACTTAGTTTGTGTGAAAAATATTTTTTTTTAATTATGGATTTCGTTTAACGTTAATATTTTTTTATGATTATTGGGAAGTAGCGTTAGACATGTGTTCATTTATTGTCGCGATGGTAACGACACGCTGTATGTATGTGGGCTTACAACGACTTGAGATTTGGCATCTTGCAGAGATCCTCGACCACGATATGCTCCAACTTCGGCGCGTCGATAATTGATCTGTAAACAATGTTGGTCGATATTCAAACTGTAAAACTAAAAATAAAAAAGTCACTAACCCATCAGTTTCCAGTTCAATTCGTTCGGTAGTTTCTAAAATATTGGCTTTTTGCCTCGAATCTATGGACTCGACCCTCGCGCATAACAGATATTTGTGTGACATACAAATATATTTTTTACCAAAGGGAAGAAAAACATTTTTTGGGAAACAAAAAATAAACAAATTAACCAGTCAAGTATTACGCAGGTATTTGGGCGTTCATCTTTACCACCAGTTTAGTCGTGCACTGACTGACCACGTAATGTATAATAAATAGCGGATCCGTTGTATGGCCTTTCCCATTGTCAGATGCTGCGTAACCGCGTAAGTTTCACTGTGTAGGTAAGTATGGCCACGCATCAGTCTTCGCTGTTGGACGAAGTCCGGGTAAGTACCACGACATCACAGGATACCAGCGCGAATTGGAAGTGTTACACTTCTGCGTTTCGTCTGGTGCGTGAGTTAGCCGGGGCCCACTTTACTAGAAGGTGGCGACGCATCTGCAACCTTCGTGAGGATATTACAAGTGTCCATGGGTGACGGCTACCACAACATCAGGTGTACGGCAAGCTCGCTTGCCACCTCCTCCCAAAAAAAACGGTGATTTAAACCACCAGTTGAGTCATACGCTAGCTGTCCTCGTCACCTATAAGGAAGACTTCGATTTAGCGTGGATATTTCTGCAGATTCTATGGCGTCAACAAGAAAAAACATATATGATTTATTTTTATCATTGTAAGTTAAAGCATAAATGTATTTTTTTAACCCTAGTTATAGTTTAAGCTTTTTTATTTTATTTAGTTTTCTTTTTTGTTTATTATTTTCCCATTTAAATTTAATATCTGTTTATGTTAGTTATTAAGATACCTATTGTCCTTTTTCCGTTCGATTTAAATGCATGTTGTGTCTACATCTAGAAGTATGCACTTTTGTGTTTGGAACAATTGGAAGCTTATATAAACTTATGTAAAGGTTGTATTCAGTTTTGTAGACCTAATGAAGGAAAAAAAAAAACAAAGAGACTGTTGTGCGCTTACAGGTGCTCGACGTGGTGCAGGTGGTATCCGGCGCTGTGAATTGTCCGCGCCGTGAGCCTTGTGATGTTGCTCTGACCAGCACCACGGAGACACCACCGCCTCCGTCGCCGTGCACCGGCCTGCCCACTGCAAGCACCAATCCATAGATCACATCAGACGATATCCCAAGATAGTTAGCGTAAAGCTGCAATGGCTCAAAACGGTGTTAGTTTGGAAGTTAGTTAGTTTGGAATTTGGTAAGGATGCTGTTAGTTATCCGAACGTCACAATTTAAAAACAATATTGTATCATATTGGTAAGTCAATTCCCCATCCAATGTAATTAATGATATAAAACGTGAAATTTCTGACCAGTGATGATAAGATAGTTAAACGTAAAATTTTCATTTTACTAATGTATATTTTTGCCCTGGCTCATTTACTAGTTTATTTCACCAAATGAAATCAAAATCATTTATTCATCGACATAAGAAACTTACATTTCTTCTATCGATAGTCATATTTTTTTAATCTACCACTGTTTCGTAATGAGGTTCCTCTAGCGGAGAAGAAACAGGCGAAAGAAACTCTGTAGGTATCCTCTTTTTTGTAATTCATTTTTTTTCTTAAAAGCAATTAAAATATTATACAACTGATTTTTTTTTCCTTTTAGAAATAACTTGGGAGCGATCAACTCATTCCCAGGGGTTATTGTCATTAATGTGTTCATTTGTATTATACAATGATAACCCTTTTTATAAAGTTTTTCTTTAATTAATTTCTTAAACCTGTTATTAGGCAGGTTTTGCGCATTTACTGGGATTTTGTTGTAAAAGCGTATATATACATCGCCCCATGAACGAGTTACTTACTCAATGGAGTCTAGTAACTGGCGTTACAAGCTTGTGTTTGTTCCTAGTGTTAACATTGTGTACATCAGTATTCTTATTAAAATTATTAATATTTCTACGCACATACACGACATTTTCATATATATAGTGAGAGGCTAAGGTTAATATATTTATTTCTTTAAACTTCTCTCTCAAAGATGCATTCAAATCTAAATCTAACTCCATCTAATCAATCCCCCCCATTTATAAGTACATTGGTAGCACCCAAATGTTTAACAATAGGTGTTGAAAACTTCATACATTTAGTTTTATTACCATTTAATAGTAAATTGTTAGTATTAAACCAATAGACTAGGTATTTCTGAAATACCATTATTTACCTCGTCAAGTGTAACCAGCTATCGATCGATTTTAAAAATTAATGATGTATCATCGGCAAATAACACTATGTCGTGTTTATTCCCTAAAATAAAAAAAAGTTAATCCAAACATGACAGCTTTTATATAAATTATACGCGACATACATAATGCAATTACAAAATGAAGCGACATATTTGCAGAACAAAAAAGTTTCCCGTTTAAAGCCAAATCTTACTAATACTAAACTTAAGTCCTTAGTAAAGAAAAAGAAAAAGTTAGTACTCCTAGTAGTTTCCTTAATTAAAATGTCACTATTTATAGTGCTATAAGTCTTTCACTCCACTGGGGTAGGCAGAAGCTACTCGTTTTCGCTGCAAAATAATTAATTGATACCAACTGGACGCACGCATCGCTAAATCGCCAAAGGGCGAATCCATCTATTTCCGTCTGTAACACCACTCGAAACTGAAATAACTGACGCATGAAGGATGCGGCTTGTGGACGCCATATTGCGAAATCTTGGCATTATGACACGCCGTGATGTTTATGCGTCGTCGACCCAATTGCAAGCGAACCTCGTTAATTATCCGGCTTCAAAGGATTCTGCATAAAGTCGCGGATATCTTCGAGAAATGGGATCCAGAAGGAGTTTGATGCAAAAAACGTTGAAAATGGGTTTCTTTCGCCAGCTCATCAGGTCAGTTCTTCTTTCTCGAAGCGGTAGTAGTATTTTGACAATCAATAAGTGTCAAAATCATTGTTCCTGCCCTTATTCCACCTAGGTGGGGTCGGTGCAACATGTGAATCATGTTGTAAGCAGTTTTGCCTGTTTTTTTACGACCGGCCGTCTGCGTGAAGTCAACCCTACAAAACAAAACAAACAACCAGACCGGAACAATTATCTGTGGGTCACACAAACACTTGTTCCGTGTGGGAATTGAACCGACGACCACGCCACGCCGACACAACTGAGTTTTCAGTTCTATTTTCAATAAGGATATTTGTATTTGTATTTGAAAAACTTTAAAAACCGTTTCGTAGTGGAAGAATGTTCAGGATTGCCTGATTCAAAAATTCAAAAATAAAGCAGAATGCAAACATAGAAAGCTATCTTATATCTCCATGTATTTTTAGACAAGTAGAAAAAAAAATGTTCAAAAAGTATATAAAAAGTTTTTATAAATGCTTTCAGTTAAAAAATTTCTTATAAAGAATGTATGACAATGCCATCTATTAACAACTTTTTCTTGCAAATAAGATACGTCTTATTGATAAATACTTAATTACACGTTATTACATTACGTGTATACCGTTACCATTTTAATACTAATACCGTGGTACAGTGCTAAAATTTCGCAAGGCTCAAAAACATACGAGTAGCTCTGATGTTAATAATAAAGTTATATTCGACTACGCATTCTTCAAGACCGAGCTAATAAAAACTGACGCTCAATTCCTGAGAGTTGCAATCTGAATATTAAAAAATTTAATTTATTACTTGTTAATATTCTATAGCCGTGATAGCTCAGTCCGAGTGGTCTCCTTTCATTTAATATACTCGAACAACCTGAGTTCGATCCCCTGTGCCAGCACCAATGAAATTGTCAATTTTAAGTGCTAACTTATCACGTGCTCAGCGGTGGAAGAAAACATCGTGAGGAAACCTGCATGTAATTTTGGAAATAATAACAAAAAAAATATTTCGAAGATATGTGAAGTCCGCCAAGCCACAGTGGGGCTGCGTGGTGGACTATGCCCTGATACCCTCTGCACAGAGGAGGCCTTTGCCCAGCAGTAGGACATGTATAGGCTGATACTTTACTTTACTTTTTTTAATATTCTATGAACATTCATTTATAACGTGATTGATTGACAACCAATTTAAGGAATTATTAAAATTTTGAAAACCAATCGAGTCATCTAATATACAGATAAAATAAGTCAATTTTTTTCTTTTTTTATGTGAAAAGTTGACGAGCGAGCAGGCAGTTCACCTGATGTTAAGTGAATACCGCCGCCCATGGACATCTGCCACACTCGAGGGTTAGATGCGTCGACAACCTTTTGAAAATCGGGCTCCGGCTACCTCAAATTTGATGAGTTTCCTGCAATTTGAACAAACGGAGTGTCGAAATGAACAGACAAAATTACAGTCCATTTTGTCATTAGATTTTGTATACATCCACTTTTGAAAGTCATAAATGAATTTCGTACATGTTACTAATTATATAAAATGAAGATTGAAATATCCAATTATATGTTAAGTTAAAATGCCTTAAGTTTCGTTCTCTTGTTATGTTTTCAAATCTTAAAAATGCTTTTTTATAGAAATTAAAAAAAAAAACTCTTTCTATACTCCTTCATATAAACTTTAATTATGAAAAATCGTAGTCCTCCGTGCGCGAAAGTCTTATAAAAGTGTATGCAAAAAGATTTTTCTTCGCGTATAAGAGTTCTAACGTTTTTACCTTGATACTAATATTTTAACTATTACTGAACTTTAATATGAACAACTATTATAACGACAAGCAGCACTAGCGGTTATATCACCGTCCGGGAACGCAGCCGAAATCCCAGTGGCCACTGCTCCATGCGACCATGTGTCCCTTGGCTCGAGAAGATAACGTCATATCCGGTATACAGTGTTGCCAGCGCCAACACGCGTAGGTATAGATAAGTCGATTATAAGTAGGTTTAACAGTCTCAAGTAAAATAAAAATTGTATGTAGTACCCCAAATTCAGTTTGATATACGTCGTAAATTCGGACAGCTTCAAAGAGGAGGAAGCGGGTAATGTTTTATTGCTATTTATTTACGCTCGGATATTGTGTTTCCAAACGTTTTGCAATCGGCAGGAATTACTATCATTTTTATATTTACTTACCGGCTGCATAATCGCACCTAAAAATGGATTTATTCCTAATATTATTACAAACGTTTCTTCCTACCCAAACTCCGTGAAACCAGAGGCCTCTACATGATTTAAGACGGCCACTAATATTATCAATGCGCTAACGCGATGAACCGTACGGTCATTGACCTCGGAATTAAACCATAACGTAACGTAGACGTTGATTTATGGTCATATATTATTTGAACCAAAACATTCAAAATTAATTACAAAACGACCATAACGTAATCATAAATGACCGTTCTAAAATGTTTGTCTGTCTGTCTTTGTAACCGTTTCAGTGTCCATTTAAGACATTTTGGACATTAAAACGGAGTTCAATGAAACTTATACGATTTAAAACGAGTAACTTAATTTAAATTTTTGCGTATATTAGGTTTCGATAATTTAACATTGCAGACCATATTAATTTTATTACGAGTATTTAATACCTAGCTGTGCCCGCGTATTCGTCTGTGTGGAATTTGAAATAAATAAATAAAATTTCTAAAATTAAAGCAGCCTATGTTATTCCTTACTATATCAGGTATCCGCCAGTAAAAGTCTCGTCAAAATTGGCCGTTTCAGAGATTAGCCGGAACAAACAGACAGAGAGACAGATAAAAATTGTAAAAAAAAAATATTTTGGTACATGGTATACCGTGTATATATCCATATGCATTTAGTATAAATAGGTTATTTTAATATTATAAAGAGACACTCCAATTATTTATCTATAGTAATGGATAGAAGTAGAAGAAATAGCTGAAAGCTTCGCTATGGCCTTTTTTACATTTCCGTACTTAGGAATAAAGAGTATTTATAAAGTTATAAACACATTCTCCTGTTAAATAGCTATGTTGTTAATAAACAACAAGTAAATCCATCAGTAAAGTTTATGCGTTTTGTGTACACGAACATACGGAAGCAAAATTTTTATGTTAGTTACTTTAATTCCGGTACCAGGTACACGGAGATAAAATCCAAGCGCAGAAAAATTGCAAGAAATTACTATAAGGTCATCCCGTGGATTAAAACATACATTTGTCGGTAGTCCGAGCTAATTATAAAATTAGGTCGTCAATAATAGTCACCAAGACTGCAGTTTTCGAATCGCCTTGAGTTCAAAGTCAAAATTAAACGCGAGAAATACCAAAATAATAATTAGCTTAGTAAAATAATACATAAACGATTAGCTTCCTACATAACATATGAACAAGTACGATAACTCAGAGAGTTTCATGATAAATATCTGTCGGGGGGCTGCAACACAAAATAGCAGTTGCACCAACAATGCTCGTTTCCAGACGCGTTTATTTCGACTTTCCACGGACCGTTCTATTCGTTCGAATGTTTGCTGTTTCGCGTGTGTACTGTTTAACGATCGGCTGAAGAGTATTAACTGATGTTTTTGCGTTCAGTCCCGAGACTACTAAAGCTTCATCTGACGCAGAACCGGTGGGCTAGCCAGAACCCACGGGTTTGGGCCCTCCGCTGTGGGTGGGGCCGCGCATGTGCTCATGCGTGCGTTTAACTACGTGCTGGAGATTAGCGCCAACGATGTAGGAGTCACGATCTCTGCGCTTAATTCCGGTCTAAAACAAACACCCGCATCCGCCCTATGCGCGAGTCACATACATTTCAAGGTTCTGTCGACGGTGTCACAGTCAGTTCAGCCTGTTTGAGTCCACTGCTGAACATAGGCACAACCGCCACGAAGCTCGATTTGAGCCACCTGCGTCCATCGGTTTCCCGCACAGGTCACTCAATCTAGTGGGGGTTCGCGGAAGGTATAATTTTTTTTATGGAAAAGGAGGCAAACGAGCAAGCGGATCACGTGTTGGTTATTGATCACCGTCAATTAAGGACACTGGCATCATCGGAGTAGTCTCAACTGCGATGTCGGAATTTGAGATCTATTTCTATCTTGAAGTAGGCTCTATTTTGGTGAAAAATACGCAAGTTGCTATATACTCGATGGAGCTGACATAGTGTCATCTGCATAAGATAGAGAAGAAGAGTTAAACAACAGTTCAAGTAATCAAGATGACACAACAAAAGACACAAGAGGTACAAAAAGAGCTCGATAAGGTATCGAGAATGCTCCAAAACGGCATTCTTATACGTAATGTCAAAAAATAAAAACAGGTCTGTTACCGCATAACCAACGAAACTTTGAATTAAAAATTCTACATATCCCTGTTTTAGAGAACTATGTATATTGTTGCTACACAGACAAATAAACTTTTACAGATCTTGCATTTACCACCTGAGACTACATCAATGCTTACCTTCAAATAGGATAGGCAGTAATAAAACGCTAACCGCTTTCTTATTAAAAGCAAGTAAAAGTATGTGTGTCTTATATACGCACGTTTAGCGTAACAAAAGAAAATTTTTTAATTCTATCCCCTGTGCCAGTACCTAGTCTTTGTTTGTGAAAATGACATTAAAGACATTTACTGTCATTTTCACAAACAAAGTAACAATGTAAAACAAAGTAACAAGACAAAAATGAAATTTATAACGGTTTAATTATATAACTTGGAATCATCACTACGTAGTATAAAACAAAGTCGGCCAGCAGTCTGTCTGTTCCTATGTATGCTTAGTTCTTTAAAACTACACAACGGATCTTGATGTAGTTTCTTAAGTAGATAGAATGATTCAAGAGGAAGGTTTATATGTATAATACATTGTATAATACATTTTTTTTTCCAAACGCGCCAAATGAAGTATTGCTTCAAAAACTGTATATTTCTTACATTGCAAAGTCTGTGATCCACATAGATAATTTTATATAATTGGATTGGCGATATCGCATACTCGGCCCCTGATAACGACTTGTATTAGCTACCTGTTGCTAATCAAATATCTTTAATTAAAGAAATCAATAGATTAATCTAAAATCAGTGATTGTTACTTTTAGGCATACAGTTCAGGTGTCGGCGTTAATCATTTGATTAAAAAATATAATTAAGATAACATTGACCTTTTACAAAGATGTTCTTACATAGAAAAGTTATCCACAATTTGATATTGTATGATCCAGTTAGAAAGAGGATATATTTGACAGTTAATGACGTTAGACGTTGCGCAATCTTTGTCAAAAACACCGTACAGATATTTGCGTCAATTAAAACTTGTTATCAGTGGCACATCAAATTTAAACGTGATAACACATCGAGGTCTGCGGACACTTGATAGATCGAGCATTGTCGGAGGCCATATTTTATTGTCTGTGCTCGAGTTAAGTAGCTGTTCTACACTTCTACAGACGTTGAGTTGTACGACAGACACGGATTTAAAAAGTGAAATAGGAACAGGAAAGATAAAGCCTATTTGTTTCAAAACTTTATGTTTAAAATTAAAACTTCCGTTGTAAAAAATGTTTATCAGCAGCAGAACTAGCATAACAACCCAACAAAAAATTTACAGGATCAAAAAGAACCTTCTTCCTTTAGTTTTTACTTTTCTAGATTTTCACGTGTTTGATACGATAAATTATTTATGTATATTTGTAATATATAGAAGAAACACGCAATTACGTCTAAGTGATATTTCTGTGAAAGATGATAACTTAAAATTTCGATGAACGATGTGAACTTAAAATAGGATATAAAAGTTTATGATAGTTAAGTACGTTTAATCAGGTTTTTATTTATGCTTATGTGAATACACATAGCAACAATTTGGGTTGAACAGATAAGGTGTGGTGTTTTTGTCTTCATTTATTAATGTTAAAGTACCTTTTTATTAGTGTATTATTTCAACTTTACACGTTCTGTTAAATCGGAGAGTTAAGGATTTTACTAATTTATAAAATGAAAACAGAATATTACAAAATAACTTTTTCATGACATGAAATTGATTCAATTATGATAAGAAAATACTTTTGCCAGTTTCATTTAAGGACAATTATAGGTTTATCTGATTAAACAGACACGCTCTTATGTACTCTATGGTCTTAATCAGTAAATTGGTTGTTAGATGTTTACCTACTGGCGTTTACTCCGCTACTGGACTCATGCAATGAAAATGCCGCAGAAAATTTTCCCGACTCCGTTAATTGCTTGTTCATTCAATTTAATTTCTTGTTGTTCTAAATATAGTACCATATTGCTTGTTATGAAAGAAGTATCGAGAAAGTGTTAGGTAGGAGTTAGTTAGGTAAGGAGTATGTATGTATAGTTTTTTGACATTTTTAACGGTTTAAAGGTGTTAAATCAGTCAGTTTAGTTCCCTTTTTTTTTTAAAAAATGAGAATGGAAGATCCGCTTTATAACTTATATCTATTACTTAGATCGCTTCAATTTATTGTTTGAGATAAAAGCGTTTGAAATTTAAAGTTTTAAAACTTCTATGAATGTCTTAATTATTAATTTGGTAATTTAACTTAACTGAAATAACGCCCTTGACTTTGATGAAAAATTAACATTTGTTTAACGGTTTAAAGGTGTTAAATCAGTCAGTTTAGTTCCCTTTTTTTTTATAAAAAGGGATGACGAATGAGAAGACAGTGGTAAGCAATTACATCCACCCATCAGAAGCACTGAGGGGGATGCAGATGCTTTATTTATTTTTTGTTTATGCACACAAAATATGTACAAAGGTAGGTTTAATGCCATCAGCATTATCTACCCTTTAGAATTCAAATAAAATTCAAATAGACCTATTTTAATGTATCCGAGTGACTATGCAACGAAAAAATAACTCGCATTTAGTGAACAATAAGTAACTTAATTGAATGAATGAATGAATGAATATACTTTATGCACACCAAAAATAAAACAAACAAAAATTAATGCATGGATACAATGGGCGGCCTTATTACTAAAAGTAATTAATTATTACTTAAAGTAATTATTACTAAAAGTATTTAATTTTCTGATGTAGTTTGCCTGTAACGATAGTGTCAGGTATTGATAGATAAATAAAATAAATAATTGCATATATAAATACAAACGCAATAAATACTTAATACAAATTTGAATTATTTATAGTGCTAATCTTTGCATTTAAGACTTAACATTAAAATATGTATGTAGAAAAAGTGCGAAAGCATTATCGGCGCTGTGGGAATCGAACCCACGTCTTCGGCATTCGCGGCCTGACGCTTTAACCACTAAGCTAAACGGCTGATTGGCATACCAACGGAAATCTTAACGTCTCTTATCTAAATTGGTATTTAGCATTTGAAGCAATGCTTATCTCAGCATGCATACCCACAACGGCGACAACCTTTTCCCACTTTTTCTACATATTTTAATACTTAATACAAGTATACTTCTAGTTTTATAAGTTGTGATGATCCCCGTCGAGGCAATCAATTATACATTAAGCACGAGGAGCTGTTGTATGAGCTTTCCCATTTTCAGATGAGCAACTATTTTCACTATGGTAAGGCCACGCAACAGTCTTCGCTGTTGCACGGACGAGCAGGTCCGTCGGGAAATACCACGAGCTTAGAGAATACCGGTGTGGTTTTTTTTTGGCTTGATGAGCCACTGTTGGCCTTAGGGGCCTTTACTTTTTCGCCGGACTTGAGGTGGCCGGGCGCTCGGGGCGCCTAGCCAGAACCTCGGCGTATTATTATTACGCGTTATGGTGACTAAGCTCGAGGGCTCGGGCCGTCACGCTATTATTATTACCGGTTTGGGAGGCCGCCAAGCTCTTAGGGCTCTTTGGCGGACGCTCCATGGAGTGACCAGGCTCAAGGGTCCCCGAGAGGGAACTTCGGCTTGGGCTGTCACCCAATACGCGTTTAGCATTCCGATTCGAGGGTGCCCGAGAGAGCCGGACCTCGGCTAGATCGGTAGCTATTATCTAACAGTACTGCCACTTCGGAAAGCGTTGGCGCTGGGAGAAGAAGTGGCGGAAGAAACTCCAGCAACGCTTCTATCATTCACGGGGGAAAACCTGCCAGGTACGTGGCGGAACCTAGTATATGTTTGCCGCACTCGCCGGCGAGTGCGGTGTGATCTGATGTGTTTGCGTAATTGTTTTATTTTGTCTATGGCGATAGTCGTCTCATCGTCAGAGAAATCGAGTACGTGTCGTGGTCTGCGCCATTGGCGACGGCACCAACCTAGCGGTAGGCGGTTGTAGGTGACGGCACCTACAACTAACGGATTGGGATGCGCGGCGGCGGATTCGAAGTAGCGGCGCGACGGCGACTTCAGGAATTGAGCGATGGTTGGCAGCTCTAAATCTACATGTAAGTCGATGTTCCGCATGAACCGCGGGGCTCCCGTAGCTCTGCGCAAAAATCGATTCTGGATGACCTGAAGCCGATGTATTTGCCTCGGGGCAATGTGTGCAAAGACCGGACTCGCGTATGTCATGATGGGGCGAACTACTGCCTTATATAAAGTCCCCTTATTCCGAAGGGACATTTTTGAAGTTTTATTTAAAAGGGGATACAGGCAACCTAGTACGAAGGCCGCCCGGTTCCTGACCCGAGTCACGTGCTGTCTGAATTTGAGTTTAGAGTCAAGGACGACACCTAAGTATTTGACATTATTTACCCATGGAACCGGACTATCCATGAGTTTAACGGGTGGAATACCGGTGTGGAGTGGAAGCGTTTACTTCTACGTTTCATCTGGTGAGTGAAGTAGCCGGGGCTCACTTTATTAAAACATCTGCAACCCTACACAACGCATCTGCAACTCTACGGGTGTTGCAAATGTCCATGGGCGGCGGTCAACACTTAACATCAGGTGAACCGTTAACTTGGCATCCTCTTACATTAAAAAAAAGTCTAACTTGTACGGCAACAGAGTGACCACGTTTGCTACAATTTGATGGTTTAAAGCACTAATTATCTCAGTCGACCACCCGAGGCATTGAAGGCAGAGAGCATGTGCCTTTAAATTCCTGTTGGTCCATGTAAAACCAAAAAAAAAAAACATGTCCACAAACACAACTGTTGACTTACAACTTAGCATGTTCCAGTCGTGACTAAATAATCACTTTATATTTGGCATCGTTACACATCGCCTCTTAAATGATATGCTATGAATTGTAAGTTTTAAGAAATATAAAGTTTCATATATAGGTATCTAGTAAATAATCAGTCCATCCGTCCGTCACCAGGCTGCATCTCATGAACCGTGATAATTAGACAGTTGAAATTTTCACAGATGATGTATTTCTGTTGCCGCTATAACAAATACTAAAAAAACAGAATAAAAAAAATATTTAAGTGGGGCTCTCCCATACAAAAGACATGATTTTTGCCGTTTTTATAGATGATGGTAAAACCGACCAACGCTTTTTTACTTAAGCATTTCAATAGAATATACTTACAAATATTTGCTATCAACTTTCTAGTTGATAGTTCTCTATTGAGCATACGCTTAGTTGGTGAAAGGTCAAAAGGACCCAGATACGAAAGAAGAACAAAAAGGTTTTTTGGAAGAGTAATTGGTCGACATAATTGACCAGCGTTGAGTAATTGCCGGTGAAAACAGAAGCGGGTTGACTAGAGGTCATAAAATTTGGCGTTATAAAGCCATGGCCTTGGGACCACAAATTGGGTACAGGCGGCTTCGCTTAATTACAACGGCTGTCGCAATCCTACGAGATTAAATAGTACTTACATAGAAGTATTAAAGTTACGTTAATTTAACGAATACGACGATGAAAAACGTATCACATTTTCGCCAAATAACTAGCTGAGTCCGTGGCTCTCTGCTTGCGTGGTCTATGAACTTATTTAGCCGTACTCAATAATTATCTCTTGTGATGTACTCAGCCATCACAGATTTAAGCAACTGTTCTTGGCGCCGAGAAGCGTAGGTTCGACTCCCACTTAAGGGCAGAAGAAGAAAAAAACCGGCCAAGTGCGAGTCCGACTCGCCTACCAAGGTTCCGTACCATCTATAAAAACGGCAAAAAATATGTCTGTTGTTTAGGAGCCTTAAATACTTTTTATTCTGTTTTTTAGTATTTGTTGTTATATTATGTGTGAAAAATTTAAATACATTATGTGTGAAAATTTCAACTGTTTAACTATCACGGTTCATGGTATCTCATGCACTGCCTGTCTCAGGCACTGCCTGGTGACAGACGGACAGACAGACAGCGAAGTCTTAGTAATGGTTTGTTATGGTATATTACTAAGACTCCGCTGTCTCGTTTTACCCTTTGGGTACGGAACCCTAAATGAACGCGATAAAATCCTATACATATAGCTTCATTTAACAATGCGTGGAAAGTTTTCATTGTCAAATTAAAAATTGTTAATATTAACGTAAATTTCTTATTAATCTCAATTTGAACGAGAAAAATTGACGATTTCATTTGATTTTTTCAATGATTTTAAAACTACGCGATGGATGTCGATGCGGTTTTTGTTACTAGATAGAGTGTTTCTATTCGCTACTATCTTATGAGACCCGTCCTCTACTTTTATTTACATCATAAAACAGACATGTGTCTCCTTCTTTACAGCACTATATGGGATCGCCATGTGCATCTAAAGATGGATCATGTTTATTTCGGGCGTATTGGTACTTTAGCAAGAAAATAAGTCTCAAGTAGTTACGCACGTCACTGAGCAGGTATTATTGATATTATTATAAATTATTATGACTACATATGTATTATTGGTACGAAAGCTTTTAGAATAACAGATACCCAAAAGTATACAATGATCGGTTTAAATTTTGGCCGTAGAAAATATTTTCTTACGCTACTGCAATAGTTACGCCGCAGTATCTTTCAAACTAAGTGTGCAAACTACTTTCGATAAAAGGATTATTAGAAAATTTGGCAAACGAGCAGGTGGTGGTGGTGGTGGTGGTGATAAAGAATGTCACCGCTCATCGACATCTAAAATGGGGTTACCAGCACCAAATATACTAAAATAAATTCATTCGTGTTTCTATAGGAGCAGAAGCTGTTGACTGCTTCTATTACAGTTAAAATAAAACATCTTTTGGCTTCTTAATAATTTCAAAAGTGAAATAGTGTATTGATTTTCTTGGTACGTATGACGTCAACAACGCTGAAAGCTTCAGATTGTGATGATGGCTATATGATAAACGTAAGTATTCTAGTTTATTCAGAGGTCGAATATAAAGTGTTACCACAGCGTAACAATCAGTACTACAGAACAACGATCGTAGGAATTACTAGCTGTGGTAAATCGTTACCTATATACTATTTTCTACATAGTATAGGTGAGAGACACATGAATCGTGAAAGACTATTTATCAAATTATTATGTTTCGAGTAATTGATTTTAAAGTCCATTTAGCTTCAATTGCGTATATTTACGTGGGAGCAAATACCACCGACATATTCTTACATTCGTTAAAAGCAACGTTTTTAACGTTTTTATTTCTTATATCCATTTATATTTTAGTTTTGTTATAATCGACATTACGTGATTGTATTTATAATGTATGTAAATATTATATACTGTGGCAACATCATCAACACCTTCCCGTATTAAGCGTCCTACACTTACAGTATAAAAGTAAAAAGATGTATGTTGGTCTGTCCAATAGAATAAGAGTCTTGTACTAGGTTCTATCGATTTTTCGTGTAGAGGTGAATGTTTGTTATAGGATGTAGATTACTTAGGGATTGATCAAAATCATCTAGACTTTTATGACTTTTTCTATTTATGCCCACCGAGGCACTACACAAATAAATTCCACGCAAGCAAAGCCAAGAGCTATAAGTAGTAAACAATAACATCATTGAATAATACAACTAGAAACATAAATACGATTTAGAACACTAACTCACTGCACACTGGCTCTCGCTCAATGTTTAATAATACGTTCAAGTTTATGACTCACTTTTTCAAACCTAATTACAATGACTAGAGACATTTACATTTTAAGTGTAAATATATTATAACAAGAGTGACAAATACTATGAAATGTTTGTGGAGGAATACAAAACAACTCGCCAAGTACACGTGGCTCGCCGCATGTACACAATATCTTTATTAATGACATATCTATATGACAGCTAAAACAAAATAACATGCAATAAACATAGTAGCTCAATATGAAAATGATTATTATTCTATTCGTACCTCTATGGAATTTGAGATGGAGGAATGTCGAGACTATAAAATGTCATATATGTATAATGTGAGAATGCCGGATTAAAGAGAAGTAAAGAAAACAGCCTACAATAAATGTCCCACTGCTGGGCAAAGGCCTCCTCTGTAAAGAGGGTATCAGGGCATAGTCCAACACGCGACCCCACTGCGGATTGGCGGACTTCACATATTTTCGGAATATTTTTTTTATTATAATTTCGAATATATGCAGGTTTCCTCAAGATGTTTTCCTTCACTGAGCACGTGATAATTCAGCAGTTAAAATTTGTATTTCATTGGTGCTGGCACCGGGGATCGAACTCGGGTTGCTCAAGTAAATGTAATTAAAGGCGAGCGCCCGGACACTGAGCTATCGCGGCTACGGTGAAATTCCCTGTATTTTTTTTAATAATAAATAATAAGAAACCAATGAATTATTATTTTTTTTGTTCACGTGCAAAATCTCACATATTATGTGCAGTCGAATCGAAGCTCATGGCCGACTATTTATTTTATTTATTTATTTCCATTATTGTATTTATTTAGTAAACTAAAAATGATCCAGTTATATCTAATTTTTTTGAGTCAAAAAGACAAGCAGATTTTTTCTATTTACAGTAAAAAGTAAAGTAACAGCCTATTGACCACTGCTCGGCAAAGGTCTCTTATGTACAGAGGGTATAAGGGCATAGTACATCACGTGGCCCCACTTTCACAACTATTGGCGAACCTCGCATATCTTCGAAATATTTTTTTCTGTTATTATTTCGACAATATGCAGGTCTCTCACGATGTTTTCCTTCACCGCAGAGCACGTGATAAGTAAGTACGTAAATTAATAATTTCTTTGGTGCCGGCTTTTCTATGTCCTCTGATAGAATTTGACTAAAAGGAAAAGCCCTTTACAATAGTAATAATTTATTGATGTATCTTTTTCCGTTATGTTATTTCATTGGCCTAATATATTTTGTTCCATTTCTTGTATATACTTTATCCTTTCAAGTTTTATTTTATAAACATAAAGAATATATTTTATTTGGATAAAGGAAAAAGAGATATATAGGTCTTTAAAAGATCTATGTCAAGCGCTTCAGCTCTTGGTAAACAATACAAATGAAGTGTTCTCAAGGAAAAGTGTTTTTAATTAATCATTTTAATGTTCTTATCATACTTTAGTACTTTGTAACATTATACTGCTTTAGCTTAAAAGTTTATAGTTTGATGACTCCGTGGCGCAGTTGCCAAGGTATCAGCTTCGGCGTCGGGGGTCGTGGGTTCGATTCCCACACGGGACAATTATTTGTGTGGCCTACAGATAGTTGTTTCGCATCTGGGTGTTTGTCCGCGTGAAATTTATGCTTGTAAAATGTCCTTACAACACAGGATAATGTTATCCTAAAGTAAGGGAATTTTAAATATCAAAAGATAAAATATAGTATGTACATAGTAATATCATAAAAATAAATGTTATGTTTACATCAATACTGATTGACAAATATTATTGTTTAAATTTTGTTTTAAATCGCCGTTTCCAGCACTACAACATTCTGTTTTATCTGCGTCTATACCTGATAAAAATAGCTAATCGGAACGAATGAATAAGGACGCTAAAAAGTCTATCACGCAATACATGGATGCTCGAAGTTTTCAAAAAACCGGCCAAGTGCGAGTCGGACTCGCGCACGAAGTGTTCCGTACCATAATCTTCAAAAACGGCAAAAATCATGTCTGTTGCACGGGACCCCACTTAATTTTTTTTTCTGTTTTTTAGTATTTGTTGTTATTGCGGCAAAAGAAATACATTATCTGTGAAATCTACTGTCTAACTATCACGGTTCATGCCTGGTGACAGACGGACAGACAGACAGATAGACAGCGGAGTAATAGGATCCCGTTTTACCCTTTGGGTACAGACCCTAAAAATCCGGAATTTATTCTTATATCATCATATACTTTAATACTTATATGAAATGTTACGAGGCCAATTCGACGCAATTCCTTATGCTATTTTAGCTGCTATCGTATCGGTCAACATTTACTGTTGCGGGTACAAGTGACTATTTGTCGCTTCATATTTATTTCGAACCGTGTATCATATCATAATTGACAGATCATGTTTTTGGGCGACCGCCGATGCCTTCGGCGTAGTCTCGCAGTTCGCACGTTTTTGAAGGAGAATTTTTAGCTTCTGTTTGTGTAAACAATTTGTGTGTACTTGTCGATCGGAGCGGCGTTTGTGTTGATGTTATTCTTTATCTACGAATTAAAAGTATTATATATATTTCAAGTACCAAAGAAAACTACTAGTAGTTATGATTACCGCGGAAAAGAATATTTTCATCTCATTTCTGGCGTAATGATGCTTTCTTTCACGTTCTACTTTTGCAGTGTAAGGTTATATGATTATAAAATACACAAGAGTTTTCTAATATTATAATCACATTTACATTTCTGTAAACTATGGTTAAACCGAAACAGAACGGCTATTATTACCTTTCATGAAAGCAATTTCTTTGCAATGAAAATTCGGCCTTTTTATTGTTTTGATAATTTACACGTACACACAACAGCAAACAGTAATATTCTCATTACAATAAACTTAAATGAGGTAAAAGATTACGTACTAAGTTTACGATATCATCGCAACAATGTTTGATCATCAATTTACACTTTAGATTAAAAACAAAAATTACTAAAAAACATAAAATGAAAAATGTATAAAAATAAAAAAGAAAAGATAAAAAACACATTATGGGCATGTAATACTTTGTTTGAATGTGTATATGCTACCAAAAACTGAATACCTACAGGTATTCAGTTTTTGGTAGAATATATCTATCGAATGATTACTGCTTACAAGTTTACTGTATTTTGTATTACATATATTAAGAGATATATATCCTGTGCATGTGACATGAGCTTTATTAGCTGCCATTTAAAATATTTTTATAGCCACACAGCCAGACCCCACTATCACGTCTAAAGAGCCGTAACATCTTTCTCAGACAGCTTAGCTTAAATGAGAGGCTCGCTACAAAATCTAGGCTGGAACGGTGGAATAAAGTCTCTTAAGTAGGGTGCAAGTTGCATGGTGCAAGTTTGCCTCCTGTTGAGAGATGGTGATCTTCCCGGGGCAGTTTGGAATTCCCTAAACAGACTTCGATCTGGTTTAGGAAGATGCTAGATAACCTAGTGAAGTGGGGTTTCGACAATGACAACAAATGTCACTGTGGCGAGGTCCAAACTATGGCCCACCTGCTGCAATGTCCGTTGTGTCCCTCCTCCTACACCTACGTAGACCTGCCTGAAGCCAATCCGCTGCGGTGAATGTGGCCAAATACTGGTCGAATGAGATCTAAATACCTACTAGCTATTTCGACTCGAAAAGAAGAAAATATCTTTTTCATCCGGTTATTTTTTTTCCAGGATTGATTTTTAATTTCATATTATCATTAATAAAATATGAATAGTATTCTAACTTTTTAATTTTTACTATCCATAATTCATAATTCGACAATAATATTACTTTTACCAATACCACTTCCTTCTTGCTACCTAGCACTGGCACAAAAAAAATTAAAATACCATAAAATGTCGAAAAGGAAAATATTTTTGTATTCTTTCTTTCATCATGTGCCACACCATGCATCGTGACACTACTTTTGTATGTAATATTGCGCGGCGTTCGCTATCTCACTCGACGACCACAAACACTTCAGCACAAGACGTATCGGGGCGCTACGATTTTCTGCTTATCTAGTGAATTTACTGCTGCGTTAAAAATAATTTTACGTTAACGATACGCGCAATCTTTCTAGTGGGTTATTAGGCTTTTGTATCTTGGAATCTGTATTTTTTACGGACGAAAAACAAGGCCGACAACTGAAGTGGTGGCGAGTGTGTTATAATTATAACCCACGGATATTATTATTACTCATCGATTTGCTTATCGGTACGTGATAATGGTGAGATGTACTATTTTATTTGATAATATTTAATTATTCATAACGAACGCGCTATCAGTCCGTTTGTCGTCGTGGCATGACCGTTTGGGGTTAACGTACGTCTAACCTTAAAATGTCAAAATTACAGAATATTGACACTTTATCTTCACACATATAACTCATTTAAAACGATATAAAAGGTAAACAATGAGAATAATACTTACTAACACCCATAGACCCTAGTGGTTTCCAACTTGCTATCTTAACTTAAAAGGTAATGATTTTATCTTTATGTAGTAAATTAAGTAAATATAAAATGAAAATAGTCCCACTTTATGTAAGTGCGTGCGAGAGTACGTGCAGGCTGCGTACGTGCGTGTGCGCGCGTGTGTGTGTGTGTGTGTGTGGTAGAGAACATCTAATTGATGGTGTTGAGTACCCTATTATGCAAAATTTGTAATAACGAAAACAAATAATAAATAACTATCTTCTGTAAGGTTGTGGTATTTACCCGGGTGGACCTGCCCATTCGTGCAACAGCCGAAGCTGTTGCGTGGCCTTACTATGTAGGCCTGTGTTTGTGTGTTAATTTTAGTGAAAAAATAAATGCAGTTCCTAATAAATATTAGTAATTGTTGATAATGCGTGTTGTTCGTCCACATTACGCTAATTAAATTTTTAACAAAATCAGCTTCTCTGGAACTAAAATAGCATTTTTTTTTCGTATTTTTTTTATTAAAATGGTATCGTATCTTTCCAAAATCACCATTAAACAAGCAATTTGTTAAATTTGTTGTACAAAACTGCCACATACATATTTTTTTTTACCACTGTAGGTTAAAGTTAAGCGATAAGAAAATTGTTCTGTGAAAATTTAAATAAAAATCGTATTTCTTGAAAACATTTTAGTTTTTAATAGAATAAATAATTATCAATCAGTAAAGTAACTATTCACAAATAATTTGATGTAAAAAAAAAAAAAACTAGAAAAGGAATTTTTCATTACGAGATCCTTAAAAATCTGTGTCAAGGTAAAGAATTTTCGATATTTGGGAAAATTTTGTACTTTTGTAAATCCGTAAGATTTTGCTGAACATATAGTGTGTTTTTTTTGTTAGGTATTGACCCAAGCTCTCACCCCCTGCAGTATGTCGTGCTATTTACTGGACACCCCGTATACTAAATGAGTAAAGTTTGAATATTATTCAAACATAAAACTCAAAATTTAAACGTTTCCATATTTTTTAAATACAATAGTTACGTTTCTCTATCGCTGAATAAAATTTGTGAGTGAAAAATAAGATTGCCATTATTATAAAATCCCATCTTCAAAATTATTCCGTATTAGTCTAAACGTACTATAGTTATCCAGTTAAGTTCTAGACATGAGAAACAAGCAATAAGAATTTTTTAAAACATTTCCCTCAAAGCATGTTCGAAAGTTGAATTTTCATGTTTCGAACGCTCGACTACGATATCCTAATTTATGTTGCCATAATAATAAAAAAAAAAACTAATAAATCTGCAGCGACGTCATCGTTTTATAAATAGCAATTATATTATGAAAGTAAAACCTCCGCCATCAAATAAAACAGCGCTCCGGATAGTAAAACATTAAGCTTTATGTATTCGGAACAAAATAAAACTGTACAGTCGCAAGCAAAGGAACATCAATTGCGCTGGTTATTTATGTACACTCGACCGCATAAGCTCATGGGTTTGAATTAAGTGATCACGTTTGTAATGAATTATCTAATACAATGTGATTTATTTTTACATTTATAATTTTAAGCAATCATATAAGAATACGAGTAAACTGATGGTTTAATAATGATATATTCTCGTTTACGCAATTTATGATTTCCTTTAAGATCGAAAAGTGCGAAGAGAGCGGCACTTATATTTCATATCACGGGAAACAATTAGCTCCGTAATTTTTTATTAGTCACGGGATGTCAACAAGGTCACCGGTTACCGTAATTACCTGGTGAATAACACGCTTAATATAGACATAGATTGTATCACAGTAACAATACACATAACTATAACAAGAATGTAGCAGACAGTGGCTGCTCTTAAAACTCGACAAACACCAGCTTGTACCAATAGTTATAGAGAGATATATGACCAGCAACGAAACGTTCTTATGCATTATTAAATTAAACTATCATTACGAGTTTAAAGCTGCAAAGTCTAAAGCAGTTATGAAGCAGCGAAATGGAAATGGAAATAGAACATTAAAAACTTATTGGTCTATGTAAGTTTATGGAAAGTAAAGACAGCCCAACCCGAGGGCTCCTCTCAGTGGCCCTTGAGGCTAGTCACACCACGGAACGTCCGCCAAAGCGCCCTAAGAGCTTGGTGGCCTCCAAAACCGGTGATAATAATAATAGGGTGACGTCCCGAGTTGAGGCTCCATCGGGAGCCTTCGAGCTTAGTCACCATAACGCGTAACCTGGGTTCAGGCTAGGCGCCCCGAACGCCCGGCCACCTCAATTCCGGCGGATATATAAAGGCCCTTAAGATCAACAGTAGATCCTGCGAAAAAAAATCACTCCATTCTTCAATGAGGTCGTGGTACCTACTTATATTACCTATAGTACTTTTATATACATACTATTATATAATTCAGACCCAAATGACAGTAGATAAACTAGGTACTCATTTTGTTAATACATATATGCGTGACTCTGCTTAAGTAGCCATAAAGAATTTAATGATTTACCTAATGGTTATTAACTCATTACAGACAGAATATTAAACATAATCATCTATTCAAAACCGTAATTGCATGTTCTAAAACTTAATTAAAGATGTTTACAAGATTGTATATCCTTTTGGTACCTCGATTATTATCGTTATCAGCTCGTAAATAGATTATTCGAGAATTCGTACCACTTGTAACCAACAACTTAATAAAAACAATTGCTATTTATTGATTAAATCCTCCTCCCTACCTTAATGTCAATGGAGTAAAAGAGTCGTGGTATTAACTATGATCGATAGTAAATACCACGAATCTTCTACATAGAAAATTTTGACCAATCCATGGAAGGTGGTAGGTAAATCTGCCGCTTTCCTTTGTGTTCAAATGCAATTTTTACAAGTAACATATTCAACCATCCGAATACCGCGACTCAATAAACTTTGATTTCAAGCATCTAACCCTAATCTTACAATTTATGATCAACAATTAGATGTTTCAATTATCTAACAGATAACCTACAACACGCTATTAACCATTATGAATCGTATCCAATTTTTATTCAGAAATTATTATAAATAACCTATTCAATGATGGCTTAATAGTAGGAACTTCGAATTAAATGTGTTACAATTAAAAAAACCCAAAGGTTTTTGAAGTTATACTTCTTTAACTCGCGTTTGGAAAAAAATATGAGAATATAATCTTTACGATGTGCGCACACACCGACAGCAAAAAAGCAGCATGATGAAGCTGGTGGCAAAGCGACCAAATTCACGGTACTACCATGGTACCCAATAATAACTTTGAGACAGTTACCTATGATTGGAAATGATTTAATTATACCGTTACCAATTGCGTTTACTGTCTTTTTCACAAACAAAGAGTTCTGGCACAGGTGATAGAATTTTAGTTATTTTTCTTTTGTTACTCTTAAGAAGTATACCTCTTACGCATACACATACTTTTTAGTCTTTCGCGCGAAAATCGCCGCGTCACATTTTCCTCCGTACTTCGACACGCCTTCTCATCAGGGCCGGATTTAGGAGAGGGCAACCGGGGCAACAGCCCCGGGGCCTCCACAGACGAATGGCCCCCACAATAGACTTCGGAAAAAAAAATCAAATTCAGAGTAGTAAACAATAGTAAACCACTTTTCCTTTCATATTTTTTTTCGCGTTTTACTTTTACCTGCAGTAATTTGTACAATCATGATTACATTAAATATTAACAGAAATCAATAGAAAATAATTTGGGCCCAAGAGGCCTCCATTCCTTTGTTGCCCCGAGGCCTCCAGACCTCTAGATCTGACCCTGCTTGTCATATTTCAAATTTAAAGCGAATAAATGAGTTGATATACGTATCATTGGCGGAAGCATCAGTTGCCTCTTTCACACTATTCAGGCTTATGAACGCTTCTCTGGTTTCTTCCAGAACCCGATAGTTTTTGAGGCGTTTGTTTAGTCGCCATGGCCACACGACTGGTGTTCAGTTTCATACATTCGGACAAAACTCGAGTACAACGTCCGTTCACAAGATTATTAACTAAATAAATCCCACCCACTCTAGGTCGTAATTTGTAAATGAAATATTGACACGAGTGGGCGGACGGTACACTGCGTCGAAAAAATAATGGATGATTACCTCGCAGCAAATGATGTTTATTGCGGATGTATATTTATACCTACTACGTATATATTAAGTTTACTATTTACTATAGTAATATAGGAAACACGTGAAAAAGCAATATACGACACGTAAAAAATGAAGCCGTTATGCGGAATTCTGCATGGCAGCTTTAGAAAGTCCTTAAGATTGTAAACAAAAACATCCACAAGAGCGAAGGTAAGAAAAAAAATGAAAGAAACGTAGAATGCAAACTACTTCTTCACCGATGCGATTTGATTTTTTTGACAGCTACATTTTTGACACTTTTAATTGCTACAATACCTTTTTTTTCGTGGGAAAAAAATCCTTTATGAATCCCCTGCCACTGGATCGGGGGAGTGACAGGGGAGGGGGATGTGGGAGTCCCGGAGGCGGGTACCCACTAAAAACACACGTTGGACCTGTCTCTGTCGCATCGGCCGGGGATCACGGGAACACGTAGACGTAATCTTCCGCGGCCCCGGCACGACCATGGCCTTCTTAGGCCTCCTCTTCACGGGTGCTAGGCCACCCAGTCCGGCTAAATGGTTCTGTGCCGGTGCAACTGGCACAGCACCACTCACGCAGCCCCATGTGCAGCGGCAGACACCCCCATGTTTGCCGCTCAGGGTCTTACTATCTGGGGGGAAGGTTGCGCGCGTAGGCCAGCCTCCTGCGTCCTGATCTCCGGCGGCGGATTTTCAGGGTGGCAGTTGCTTCCCTTTCTCTCTCCGCGGCAATATAATAATAAATAATAATAATAATAAATGATTCCTATTTATATATGTATTATATAAAATATTTATGTCTATATGTTTATTTTTATTCACAATATTTATTTTATATATGCAATATATATTAATATGTTTATTTTTTTATCTATAAACCCAACCGGACGAGAAATCAAAGAAATAACCCCAAAATAAATGATTTATTTAACACCACAACTAAAATATTTAAATTTAACTATAAACAATTTTTGAAAAAGATTTAAAACATGCTTAGTTGTGGATCCCTGGTGCCTGCAGTAGGTATTGAAAAACCCGTGAGGCACAGTTCACCACGTCACCATCCTTTGGAATCAATCGCTACAATACCTACTGATCCTTCGATGAATTTGTTGAATCTCGGCGAAGATTGCCAAACCTGACGTCTATAGATTTTCTTTTGGGAAACGAAGAAAATTATCCAAGTGACCTTTGTCGAGTGTCAAACTAAGCAAAACATTTCGACCGGAAAATCTTTGGTCGCGTCAACGCGCCTGAGGAAAACGAATTGCGCAGTGCTAAACGCCACGTATGTAGCCGGTATTTAAGCAATAAATTCACGCGTGACATTTCGTGACTGACGGATTAGACCATCTATAACTCAATGATAAAGCGGTAACAAAGTTGTGCCGCACGAGATAACGGATGCTTGTTGGGATATTGAATTTCGCTAAAGACTTCAACGATTAAGACTTCGAACCAGCGTTCCGACGGAAAGAAGTTACCTTTCTTTCTTTCAAATTACGTCTGTTGTTTTTTTTTTAAGTGATGACCCAATGCTTGGCCACTGTTATTTAGGGTACAAGACAAGCGTTTCGCAGATAAGACATTTCAGAGATATCGTTTCTATTATGCCTTGTTCCAAATGTACAAGCACTGGCCAGCTAAACCCAAACATTTGGATTGTCGAAGACATGCATTCCTAAGATTTCCGTTCTTTTTCGAGTCCAAGCTCTTTTTAGGGTTCCGTACGCAAAGGGTAAAATGGGACTCTATTATTAAGACTCCTCTGTCTGTCTGCCTTTTTATCTGTCTGTCTGTCTTTTTATCTGTCTGTCTGTCTGTTCGTCTGAAACCCCTGAGTAAAAAGACCTATCAGTAAATAGAACTTGCTAAGTTTTTAGTGCATTCAACGCCTACGATGTCAGTTATCATCAGGTGAGATGGCAATCAATCACAGGACAGCTTATCAAATAAAAACAGAACAAGTGCGAGTCGGACTCCCGCAAAAAAGGGTTCCGTGCCATTGTATATAAAAACGAAAAAAATCATGTCTGTTGTACCATTTAAATATTTTTTATTCTGTTTTTTATATTTGTTGTTATAACGGCAGCAATAATAAATCATCTGGGAAAATTTCAACTATCTATCACGGTTCATGACATACAACCTGGTGACAGACGGAGAGATAGATAGACAGACAGGAGAGTCTTAACACAGTAGGTTCCTGTTTTACCCTTTGAGTACTGACCTCTAAAAATGAAAATAATTCTACCATCAATGCTTATGTTTTTTGTTGCTATCTTCATTGTACTTCCTTCGAACATTTACGATCTTTGGGTATGACATTATAGAAGTCAATTTGTCACTTATGCTTTGTGTCACAAATTGGTTGGCCTGCGTTGTCGCCTGAGGTCGACCTAATGATATGACGACCTCGATTGCACGCGTGAAGAGCGCAATGTCGCGGTGCAAGTGAAATAGTTGGTAGGAGTCAGCTTTTTAATTTTTGGGCAGTTCGCGTACGTGAGGAATTCACGATGATGCATAATTCAGACATCAACATAATTAAGTACCAATCAATTAATAAAAGCTAAAGTTTTAGACGCATTTGCAACGTTATACAGTTCTTTTGGTAAAAATGCGAAGATTTCTCTTCGTATTTTTCATCAGAATTTGTAGACATTTTGATCGAAGATAAATAATTACATATTTTGCATAATCTAATAATATTGTATATAGTTCCATATCTTGTCTAAATTATAAAAAAAAATTGTAATTTGAGTTTTAATCTAAAATGTTATTTGCTTAGTAAAAGGCACTTGTTAACGTATTTATCGTACTCATCATTATAAAACAATACAGTTTTAATTATAAAATATCTGTTCCTGACGACACGTCGACCTCGTCATCGCGGTTCGGAGTTGCCATTGGCTGATGAACCCATTCAACAGCAACAGCGGTCATCGCAAGCGTACCTCGACCCCACACCAACGCTACACTCGCTCCCTGCCACTGTCGCACACCGGCCTTCTCAAAAATTGTTATGAACCAATGACAAATACACAGTTCATTTGTACGACCCGAATGGCATAGTGGGTAGTGTACCTGCCTCCTGCGCCAGAGGTTGTGGGTTCGATCCCCACTACTGGAAAAATATTGTGTGATGAACATAGTGTTTTTCTAGTGTCTGGGTGTTTATATATGTATAATATGTATTTATTTACAAAAGAAAAGTATGTTTAAGTATGTCTATCAGTTATCTGGTACCCATAGTACAAGCGTTGCTTAGTTTGGGACTAGAGAACGTTGTGTAAAAAATGTTTTTAGTAATCAAGAATTCCTATTTAATCGGAACTTGATATTCAAACATATCAATTGGCATCTAATAAAAAATATCGTACAAATAGTATTTTCACTAATTGATTTAACGATATAGGTACTAGTAAGTCGTTGACGTAAATAAAAAGATGTTTTTTGGAGGCGTAAATACAACAGGAACTTTTATGTAAATACCGATTTCCACAGTTACTGTAACAGTCTACCACGGGAGGCAAATTGCAAAATTGTCACGAACATTCCCCCATTCTATTACCAAATTGTATACACACACAATGTACTGTCAGAAAGAATGCGTTGATCACATTGTGTTTTTCCCATTTTAGCACAAGGCCAAGACTTAGAAAAGCTATAAAAGTTAACGGATATAAGGAAAATTGTTAATTACAGATACCGATGTCAACAATATTTTGTGATATAGGAATGTAGTCTAGTAATGTGAATGTAACTAAATATATTAATTTTGATATATGTATAATAACTTTGTATTATACTTAATTTTTATAATAAGACAACAGTCAGTGTTGTATTGTTACTCGACTTTGCTCCTACAGATTACATTAATTACCTAAAGTAAAGTAAAAAAATGTTTTATGATCTATGAATCGAGAATTTACGCAGTTTTTTTTCAGCGATGACTGATTTAAAACTCAAAGGTAAAAGTAAAGCAAAGTATCAGCCTATACATGTCCCACTGATGGGCAAAGACCTCCTCTATACGGAGGGTATACAGGGATAGATTCACCACGCGACCCCACTGCGGATTGGCAGGATTCACAATTTTTTTTTGTAACTGTTTCAAAAAACGCAGGTTTCCAGCGCTGAGCACTTGATAATCTATAATTTAATTGTTGCTGGCACCAGGATTTGAACTTTGGGTTGCTCGAGTTTAATGAATTAAATCGAGCACCTCTGAGCTACTACACCTATAAGCTATTAAAGCAAGTACGAAGCGTATTAGTTACCTACTATAAGCCATGATAGCTCAATGTCTGGAAGCTCGCTTTTATTCAATACACTCGAGACACCTGAATCCCAATGAAATTGTTATTTGTAAATATAAGAGCCGATGCACCTGACAAACGGGGCATCAGTGAAGGATAACATGGTGAAACATATTCTGGAAATAATAATAGTAAAAAGATATTTTGAAGATAAGTGGCTTATCGGTGGTATGGCCACGCAACAGTGCTCGCTGTTGCACGAATGGGCAGGTCCGTCCGGGTTAGAACCACGACCTCACAGAAGACTGGCGTAAAGTAGAAGTGTTGCACTTCTGCGTTTCGTCTAGTGAGTGAGGTAGTTGGGGCCCACATTATTAAGAGGTGGCAACGCATCTGCAACCCTACAGTTTTTAAAAATGTCCATGGGCAGGCGGTTATCACTTGACATCAGGTGAAGCCAGCTCGTTTGCCACTTTCAAAAATACGCAAAGTCTGGCACTCCGCGATGGCATCGCGTAATATCCTTCTTTAACGCTGCAGTAAAAGATGTTTTCTACAGGAAAACAACTGCTATGAAACAGGATTAATAATTAATAATATTCGGTATTTCCCTGCGTGATATAGTTTGCGATGCAGATTTCCGAAGTAAAACCAAGTTATCTGGAATATTTAGCTCAGAAAATTGATTAGCTGAAGTGGCAATGGGTCAGGCTATAGCAAGCGAAACCAATAACCGATGCAGAAGAATAAAGATTGGTTTTTGTGCAAATATAGGCTACCTAGTTGCAATATCCATCACCATGGCCATCACAGTGTGGGGCACCTCCTAGTAGAGTGGTGACCTGTGCTTCTTAGCAGTCAGTTACGGAGGCCTATAGTCAGAGGTGGACTAAAACAGGCAGAAATAATGACAATGATAATGTTAAGCGATCAAAATGTAGTTTTGGCGGGTGTATATTTTAATGTATTTCAATACAACTAACGAGAAACGTTACCACAACGTTCATAACAATAGCGGATCAATGAACCGTAGTGTCAACTAATGTAATTATACACGTCCTGTCAATTGCCAGTTACCACTTTCATATGATTAAACGCGTTCCTTTCCAGATAAGCAGACCGGGTAATAGAACTTTTCGACTGCTGTTTTATGCACATCAAAAAGCACAATTACAGGCAACCATATTTTCTAATAAAACAAAAAAAAATCTTTATTTCAGCAAACTCGCGATTGCAGATGTATTCCGAAGAAATTCGTGTTCATTTTGGATGATTAACGCCCTGTTTCTGAAACACTGATCATCGTAGAAGTCAACTAAGCAGCTGTCAAATCATGAGGTCAAACACCTTAGTCAGTCCCATGCTAAACAAATTCCCATAGACAGGAGGGAATTTGGAATAGAACTAAATGCAACGTTGTCGGTAAAATAGAGTCAATTATAGAGACAAGAAAATAATTTCGTACTAGAAAAGTAGTAAATAAACGTGAAGAAAAGTTGTACACCATTAATAGTAAAATATGATGGACAGTGCTGTATTTGTCGACAACTTATTCATTACAAAGTACTCTAACAAGGGCGTGTAAAATATGACAACATCCATAAAAGAGTTTCAGTTGACTACCTGGGTGGGTGTGGATTTAAACAACTTATATTACGAATGATACCATACTTTGTCACGGGCTCATGGGTTGTTTTTCGACTCTACAACGATTTTTTTTGTGGGAATGTGTGCATGCGATTCACCTGATGTCAAGTGCCACCCATGCACATTTGCAACACACGTATGATTACACATTCGTTGCCACATTTTAATAAATTGGGCATCGGTTATCTCACTCATCAGACGAAGCGCATAAATATAACACTTCCACTTCACGCATGTCTTCTGTGAGGTCGTGATACTTACCCGGGTCGACCAGCCCATTTGTGCAACAGAGGAGACTGATGGCCACGCACCATAAAAAAAGCAAAGTAACAACCTATACATGTCCCACTGCTGGGCAAAGGCCTCCTCTATACAGAGGGTATCAGGGCAAATCCACCGTGGCCATAGCTCAGTTAAAAGTAAAAATCCAATATGATTCGATTTGTTCCTTCACCGTGGAAATGGGCGAATGGCACCTAGCAAATCATAAGTTAATATTATCATAAACTTTTTCATTGTTATCAATAGAGCCAAAACACCGAATTAAAAGCGATCGTGCAGATACTAAAACACCAGATCTAAAATAAATTATTACACGAAATAAAAAGCGACGAAATGCTGTTTACGATGTTTACTAAAGGCCCATTTACACGATGCCATTTTCTTGAACATACAAGAGCAATAATTGAATGCAATAAATTGCGCGCAATAATTGTTTAGACCATTTGTTGTTTAGACCATGCAACTCATTTATTGCTTCAATTTAATTGTATACAACAGGCAAGAAATTGGCACCGTGTAAATGGGCCTTAAACCTCAGCTTTTATGTCATATGGTAATTATTTAGGACAGAGAAATTTATTAAGTAAAATAGATAAGAGAATGTCCAATTCCTGTACGCCACAGCTACCAGAATAAGATATTGGTTCCTCACATAACTTTAATTTGACATATCTAAAGCACTAACTGGCCAAAAGTTATCAATATTTATCACAGTAAACTATTTATTTTTAG
Source organism: Iphiclides podalirius (assembly GCA_933534255.1). Taxonomy (NCBI): domain Eukaryota; kingdom Metazoa; phylum Arthropoda; class Insecta; order Lepidoptera; family Papilionidae; genus Iphiclides; species Iphiclides podalirius. Next base: position 12,185,431 of record OW152830.1, on the reverse strand, counting down.
AGATCATATGGTCATAAGTAGGATTCCTCTTGCAGCATACCGTTTTGTGTTGACAATACCATGCTGGCCGTAACTACAATCTAGTTTATTTTTCAACAAGGAGGATTTCTTGTTGAAAAAAAAAATAAAAAAGAAGAAACTGATTTATGACGGAATTCTAACGATTTTTCAACAAAAAGGATACTAACATTCCATTATTTATCTGCTATTGTTTTTGCCAATTGCGAAATACTGGACGGTTGTAAGTGATTAGAGATTTTAACACCGCAAAAAACTAAGACGTCTAAACAGACTGATTGATTCAATATCGCCGAACCGAGAATGCCGAAACTATAAAACTAACGTAACTTGATAACAACATTTGCATAGAGGCCTGTTTATTTTTAAATTTACATCATAGTCGATTATCATATATCTCAAATAGTGAAAAACTTTTTCGATACGACATATGTATACAAATGATGTGGTGAGATAAGAGTTAGTTTGAGTATTGTATGGATTTACTTTATTTTTTTTAAATCGTCGATGAAGTTACAACCATTGTTATAACACTCTTGCATGTTTGTACATTTATCATAAATTAAGAAAATACCTTTCCCTGTATATATAAAAGTCGCTTCTTTATATTCTATGTGCATGGCAATGACCGTAATTACGTTTGCGCAAACTGCACGTCAATCAACTGACGTTTACTGAAAGCGCGGGAAAAGGTGCAGCTGTAAAATATTTTATTTCTTTATATGCTTCTGTCCGACATTTTAAAATACTTCTTCATAAAACATTTTTTCACTCGATTCTCATGCATTATCGAAATCGCATAAAAATAACAATATAATGTCATCGATCAATTTTTTATCGTCATGCTTTGTGAACAACAATAACAACTAGCTGATTTGGATTACTTACCCAATAAAACGACGCACGTAACTAAAACACGCTGGGTCCAATTGGAAACCATTTTTTTTTAATTATAATACAGTTAATATCACTTCCACTTTAATTTATAATTTTACACTACATATTTTGTAAAAGAAAGTTTCATTGAACTCCTTCGAAATTATCGAAGTCATTTTGTTTTCACATATTTACCGATGATATTTAAAATTAGAATCGCGAACTTATTTAAATGAGTCAATAATATCAAAGATTTCTGTAAAGATGAACAAACACTGTCGATTCAATATTGACATTGATCGAAGTTGAAACAGATAAGATTGTACAAAAACACGTCTGCTCAAGACACCGGCTAGCTTTGAACTGAACGCTGAAGCGAAAACGCCAGATTTCCTTTCAGGCGCCATAACAAACTCAATCGCTTTCAATACACGTAATACGTTCCTAAGTGGCTATAACATTGGACGGATATATAAGACAAATATAATAAATAGGTTATACGTCTCTAATAACCGAATTAACTAATATTGATTAGAAATTTAGTTATGTGTTCTACACATACACTGCCCGCTGCGCTACGGCAAAGTTTTCTAATAATGCGATTCAACAATTATTACTTTTCTCCTAAAGTTTCTCCTTTATACCTTTAAAATTCCTGGTTAGAAGCCACTTAATGGAAAACCCGGTAAGGCGTTACGTAATAAATATTTGGCTTTGTATTGAATTATAATAATCGCTTAAGTTAATTTGTTAAATAACAGTAGTAAAGACTAGTCGAAAGCTAGTTTAGCTAAAAGAATATCTGTTTGAACTATTTTCTTGGTAGACTATTAAGATAATTTAGATATATAGATGATAAACGAACTCGTTAATATCAATACCATTCTTTTTAACAGATATCTAAAATCTCAATTTACTATGTAATACATTTCTTCGTCCCTCATACGACTGATCATATTTTATTATTGTGATCTTTTTGTATACGTACTAAGTTATGTAGAAGGATATGCAAAATGCAAGGATTTGGTTTAAAATTCATATATAAAATTATGTAATAGGATTTCCCTTTCCAAAGTATATGCACCGGCTTGTTTTCATTTAGCATGCGCATTTTGAGGAACTAAGTACGGTTGAATTGTTGAATACCTATGGTGCGTGGCGAGGAGGGTGTAACGGGATGCCGTCACGCGACGTATATCCCGAGGAGACGGCCCAATACACACTGGACAGCCCAGCCTGGCGGGCGCAGCGCTGAGAGCTGATGGCTGTCGTGGAGCGCGAACTATCGCTTCCCGCCGTCGTTCGTGCTATGGTGTACAGCAAAACGTGGGGTGGGTTCTTGCATTTTGCCGCGGGGATAGAAAGGGAGGCAACTGTAGCCCTAGAAATCCGCAACTGGAGACCGGGTTCAGGTGGCTGCAGGTGCTACGCGCACAATGATACTTCCTCCGATAGCCGAGACCCTGGTGGCAAATGTGGCATTAACTGCTGTACCGCAGAGGTCTTGAGTGAGTACCGTGTCAATTCACTCGAAACGGCACTGTGTGGCCGAACCATGTGTCCTAATATAAATATAGAAAAAAAAACCGTCCAAGTGCACCAAGGGTGCCCTACCATTATCTATAAAAACGCCATTTGTATTTGTTGTTATGACGGCAATAGAAATGCATCATCTACGAAAATTTCAACTGTCTAACTATCGCGGTTCATGAGAGTCTTAGTAATAGGGTCTTGTTTTACCCTTTGGGTACGGAACCCTAAAAAAAAGATAAAAGAGTCGGGTTCAGTCTAAGCATCTATTTTACACTTAATACAGTACAACCTGAGTTCAATCCCCGTGCCGATCCACATATCACGTGGTCAGCGGTGAAGGAAAATATCTTAAGGAAACCTGCATATTTTATAAATAACACCAAAAAATATATTTCAAAGATATGCGAAGTCCACCGATCCGCAGTGAGGTCGCGTGGTGGGTGGACTGTGTCCTAATACAGAGGAGGCCTTTTCCCATCAATGAGCCATTTATAGGCTGTTACTTTACTTTTACTGTTTTCGAATTGTACGTTTCGATAATTGCTGAACCATTAGCGCATTATGGAGCGCACATTTCCGTAAACAGTCCGTTAATACATTGAACAAGACACTTCTGAAATTAACTACTATAAATAATAAGAGCAGAGCGAAAACGCTCTTACCCATATTCAGTGAAAATCGGACAATTAAGCTCAGCTTTGCTATGATGTTAATTAATAATATTAACAAAAATACAGAGGTATCTTATAGCAAGAAAGAAGACGTAAGTATTACACATACGTAATATTTTTTTTGTAACAAATACACATACTGTATGTTTACATTCCAAAAGTAATATTTACTTTTAATTTTGTTTAATACTTCTACGTACAAAATTGCTGTAAAGAAATCACTTTCTCACGTAATAATCGCAATGACAAAGGATAAATGCATTATAAATGGTAACAAAGAACATAGAGCAAATTTCTTTATGTTTTTGTGTACATTAAAATACATAAAAAAAACGAAATTTGATGTTGGCTGGCTATCAAAGTGCACAGGCTAGCAAGTATAATACTTTCGCGTTTCATCTGGTGAGTGAGGTAGCCGGAGCCCAATTTTCAAAAGGTTGTCAACACATCTGGAACCCTTGAGTGTAGCAGATGTCCATGGCGTAGGTATTTACTTAACATCAGGTGAACATTCTGCTCGTTTGGAAAATTTTCACATAAAAAACAGGACTCTATTACTAAGACTCCGCTGCCTGTCTGTCTGTCCGTCTGTCCGTCTGTCACCAGGCTGTATCTCATGAACCGAACAACAAATACTAAAGCATAGAATAAAAAATATTTAAGTGGGCCTCCCATACAACCGACATGATTTTTTTTCCGTTTAATACCTATTATTACCGTCGATAATGGTACGGACCCCTTCGTGCATGAGCACGAATCGCCAGTTTTTAGACTTTATTCACCATAAAATAAAATAGAACCTACAAAAAATATCAAGACAATATAAACACTCGAAATTATGTCTGATAATCATACCACATATGACGAACTTATTGCCAACTTATGACTTTGTTCACAACAACGACACAAAAACAAACTGAGTTTCGAAAAACTATGTCACAAACGGACATAGCAAATCACAATCCCATCTAGTTGGGTAAACGCAGCGGGCACATAAAGGGCCCAGTGTTTGCCAAGGTCCGTTAATTAAGTTGTTCGGGACATGATTGTTGGGAAGGCAAACCGTTTAACTGGCTCATAATGGACCAAACTTTGTATGCTAAAGTGAACTTGAAACCGAAGTATTAACAGATATATGTAGTTATTTATTGAAAGCTCTAGACACAGCGCAGCTTACAAGCATTTTTTAAGTCACTCAATTTATAATAAACTAGCGGACCGGACAGACGTTGTCCTGTACATGTCTTAAATTCGAAAATTTCAAACTTTTTTGAATAACTTTGTGAACCTAAACCATTCTCGAATCCACCTGAAAACACACAAAAAATTTAATAAATATCGATCCAGCCGTTTAGGAGCAGTTCAGCGATATACACACGTACTGGAAAATTAAAGATATAAGTATAACAAATAAACGAAGATATAACAAAGAACTTGCTTCGTTTATAACCAATACACCAATGAACTTTTAAAAACAACACAAATTACTATTAAGGAGATTTATTTGAAACAACGTTACGAATTATGATTACACTTTTACCATGGAATCTCTCCAAACTGGAAATTTATAACTATTGAGGAATTTTTGTACACATTTTGTGGTGAACGAAAATAATTTGAAATTGTTTAAGGCGCCTGAAGCGTCTTCGTTTTCTTTTTATTATCTGTTCAATTTTCGCGCCTGATTGATGGTAGACTGTAGAGTGTATTTTTAGATTTTTTAGGGAAAAATCAGTTTTACAACATTCATATTTTGATCAATCGTTCCATAATTTTGAAACGAACTTTGTATTACATCGCTAAACGTAGAGTTACTTAAAAATGGATGCATAATATAACACATGAAATAAGACATCAAAATCTGATGGCAAGAATTAAAGGCGCGGTTATCAAATTAGCGCCGGTTGACACTAAAACAAAACTAAACTGTACTTGTGTCCCACTCATGAGCAAGCGTTTTCTGTACAGATAGTTCCTGTATTAGGACACAGTCAACCACGCAACTCTACTGCGAATTGGCGGACTTCACAAATCTTCGATATAAATTTTAGTGATTATTTCGAAAATACGCAGATTTCCTCAGGATATTTTCTTTGACCGCTGAGCACTTGATAAGTCAGCGCTTAAAATTAACAATTTCATTGTTACCGGCACCGGGGATCGAACTCGGATGGCTCGAGAATATTGAATTAACAGCGAGCGCCCTAACAATCAGCTACCACTACTTTTATAGAAACAGGCCTTTAATTATTTTTGGGAAGGTGGTAGGTGGGCTGGCGGTTCATTTGATATTAAGTGATAACCGCTTCCCATGGACATCTGCAACCCTAGAGGTGTTGCAACACCTTTAGGGTTGCAGATGCTATGCCGCGTTTTAATAAAGTAGTCCTCTGTTACCTAACCTCAGTCATCATACGAAACGCAGAAGTATAATACTTCAAGTTCACGCCGCTCTTCACCGGCCCATTCACGCAAACAGCAAAGACTGGTGTTTAGCTCTGTCATGGTAATGTTTACTATGAAAAGCAAAATATATCGGCTCGCTCATCGAAACAATCACCAAAATAATATATAATCACTACATAAGATAAAACAAAGTTGTGCCCGCTGTCTGTTTGTCCCTATGTATGCTTAACTACGCAACGGATCTTGATGCGGTTTTTTTAAGAGATAGACTGATTAAAGAGGAAGGTTTATATTTATAATACATTGCATACATTGGTATAATATGCTGGTATAAAGTGGTCCCTAATTTCTCAATGTTCACAAGACTCAGTTCACTTGTTGTAACGTATTCGTTGCTGGTCACCGCATTAACTCAGTGGAAGCCTATTCAATCTTACCATAAATACATCCAAAAGACGCACAATTTCCCATCCCACCCAACATGCAAGACTCTGTGTTAGCTCGATCATCATCATCATCATCATTAGCCAATATCAGCTCACTGCTGGGCATAGGCCGCCTCCCTCTTGCGCTATTCATCCCTGTCCTGAGCGTATCACATCCATGTTAGCCTGATAATAGAACCAAATATGCCTGCATAACACTAGATAACATATCTAGTGACCCGGGGGTTCTGGCTACCCGTGGGTTCTGGTTACCCGTGGGTTCTGGCTACCCGTGGGTTCTGCTACCCGTGGGCCCTGGCTAGCCCACCGGTTCTGCGTCAGATGAAGCAATACAAGATACAAGATATTTATTTATTTATTTATTTATTGCACACCATTAAGTAACAAAAAGGTGTTAAGATAGTAAAACAGTTCTTTATGGGCCCTGTTTATAGGGCATAGTACAAAACAAATTCGGAGAGAGCAAGATGTATCATATAGGTAAAGATATCTAGTGTTATACTGGCAGATTGTCCATGGGCGGCTCCGAAATTTCAAGAAACCGGCCACGTGCGCATCGGAGTCGCACATGAAGGGTTCCGTACCCTTATATAAAAACGGCAAAAAATCATGTATGTTGTATAATCAATATCTTATCCTTTAAACGAGCAATTCTTGTATATATATATATATATATATATAATTGGAATCTCGGAAACGGCTCCAGCGATTTTCATGAAATTTAGTATGTGCGTAGATTCGGGGGCGAAAAATCGATCTAGCTAGGTTTCATTTTTAGAAAATGTCCTTTTATCCCTGTTTTCAGGGAATGAAAAATATAATTCGATTATGACGGTAAATTTCACCGCAGGAGAAAATGTCATAATAGCTCGGTCGGTAATCGGGCGGCCCCAAAACAGACGGCCGTGGTTCGCGTCACGATCATTTACACATTTATTTTTTTTACTTTTTTTTCGATTGCAGATCATTGCTTTCTTTATTTTTAATTTTTTGTCGATTTGTTATTTTGTTATTTTTTTTTTTTTTTTTTTTTTTTTTTAGTTCTTTCTTTTGTGAAAAACATCAGTTCATATTTTCTCATTATTACGTCGGTAAGATCGAAAAATATTATGCATATTTCATTACTCAGTAATTTGTATCTAAATGTAATTTTCAAAATACACGATTTACCAAAAAAAAAAAACATCCGGGGTCCTCCGGGTACTATATATTATCAAAATAAAACAAATATGAGAGGAGGCCCTCTTAAACATTTTTTTTATTCTGTTTATAAATATTTTTTGTTAAAGCGGCAACAGAAATACATTATCTGTGAATATTTCAACTGTCTAACTACGGTTCACGGGATACAGCCTGGTGACAAACGGACAAACAGACAGACAAGCAGAGGAGTCTTAGTAAAGGTCCCGTTTTACCCTTTGGGTACGGAACCCTAAAAATACCAATCATTACTAAACTAATTAATTCAATTATTAAGTTATTTTGTTGCAACGATTTATCAGCAAAATCGGTGTTATTCCATTGCCCGATGACACAACTCTATTTCTGTATCGCTTGTCAATTGGCCTTATCGATCTTTTTATAGATGTTTGTCGAATTCCTAAGCGATTAGTGTCCGGCAATTTTATTAATTGATTTATTTATAATACTATTAAAGCGATTAACTTATTATTCGTCGGCGCAATCGATACGGCACAGTTTTTATGAAAACACGTGCGTGCTCACGGATCAAGGTGTTGGTGGAAACGCACGTGGCCGCTGAGTGATATGTCCTGACTGGGTCGATGGCCGCTCAGTTCGGCGATCGTAACCAGTAAAGGGCTTGTATATGGTTCCATTTCTTTATGACATTTCTCTGTTCTTGTGTGTTTCAACACGGATCAAGGTGTTGGTGGAAACGCACGTGGCCGCTGAGTGATATGTCCTGACTGGGTCGATGGCCGCTCAGTTCGGCGATCGTAACCAGTAAAGGGCTTGTATATGGTTCCATTTCTTTATGACATTTCTCTGTTCTTGTGTGTTTCAACACGGATCAAGGTGTTGGTGGAAACGCACGTGGCCGCTGAGTGATATGTCCTGACTGGGTCGATGGCCGCTCAGTTCGGCGATCGTAACCAGTAAAGGGCTTGTATATGGTTCCATTTCTTTATGACATTTCTCTGTTCTTGTGTGTTTCAACACGGATCAAGGTGTTGGTGGAAACGCACGTGGCCGCTGAGTGATATGTCCTGACTGGGTCGATGGCCGCTCAGTTCGGCGATCGTAACCAGTAAAGGGCTTGTATATGGTTCCATTTCTTTATGACATTTCTCTGTTCTTGTGTGTTTCAAAACAATGTGTCCACAAAATTTTCCTACTTGTTATTTCGTCATCATTAATTAAGTCGAATGAATCGTTTTGACAATAAAGTGGCGCTATATCTGATACAATTGATAAAAATTATTTAAAAAGAACTAATGAGACGAAACCATGATAAAATTGAATAAGACTGACGTTTTTAGCAACTTACATTTAAAACTGTTTGCCTTCGTAATAGAGCCATTCGGTGCTATTTAAGTTGTCGGATCCTGTTACCTTGTATGCAAGGAAGTTTCGTTTTCAGTTCGAGACCTCTAAAGCTTCACTTAATATAGAAACCCAGGTACAGCCAGTTCACAAGAAAAAAGTAAAGAACTCAAGAAAAATTTTTAGCCGCCGCCGGGATTCGACCCTGCGCCGTCCGAATTACGCTGCGCGGTCGAAACCACACCGCGCGAAAATCTCGACGTCGAAAATTGCAACCAGTTAAGGTGCACTGGAACAAAAGCACCCTCCTACATTAGTACGAGGAACCGAATGTCCCTGAGCCACTGTCCAGAAGCCGGAATAGCCACTCCTAACAAGCAGCAAGCCCTCCAACCCCCAGCAACGGACCTGGTCTGTGTTTGCGACGCTCACCACGTCTCATCTGTGGAGCATAGATAGAACGTCACGTCTCCATATCGATAATCCTCTCCTCCCGCGGCCCCACCCCTGTTACATAAACGGTGCAAAGCCGCGGAGGCCAAGGAGAGATGTTAAACGCAATGCCAACGCTCCTCTTCAACAGTGAGAGTGGCACAACCTGTTTCACCCTCAACCAGCTCCATCATGTTGTAAGTGGTTTTGGCTGGGTTCTTTACGACCTGCCATCTACCTGACGTCAACGTTCCTAGGAACACAGATCAGGGAGCACAGATCATGAACATGTTGATCGCACAAACATTTGTCCCTAATTGGAATTGCACCCTCGACTCACGGCACTGAAGCGAATAGCTTAGCAACTACGCCACCGATTAATGGTAATTTATATACATAAATGTCGTTAGCTTACTGTCCGAGCGGTCAGTACTCTCACAACTGAGTTCAAATTTCATTAATTTCATTTAATTTTAACCGCAAACTGCAATTGTTTATAGAAAAAAACCGTGAGAAGGATTACTCCAAGTGGCGCAGGCCAATTTTTGTTCCTTCCAGAAATTTTCGAGCAAGAACTCGATACTATTATCTTTCATGGAAAGTTTTTTGTTTGTCGAAACAACTGTTATTATCTATAATCTTTTATGCACTAGAGTTCATTGCACTTTCACAAATAGTCTATTATAAGACTACTCTACTTAATGGGTTTATTGAGGAGTTTATCGCATTTGAGGATTCTGTTATCGTAATGAGTTCTTCTATTTACGCGAATACTGCACATGATTATATTAAACTATTTTACGAATTTAGTTGTGTTTCATTTGTTTTCAAATGCCGAATTTAATTTTTATTTAATTTTTTTTTAGACAACGTATAATTAAGTTAGCATGTCAATATTGTAAACTTTTACAATTGTAATATAAATATATTTAATCTGTACGTAATACAATTCACTTTGTATCGCGATTTTTTATCCGGCCTACCCAGTAGAAGCTTGCTATATTCTTACAGTATTGACGTGCATGCGAAATTCATTTGTTAAACGATTGGATCGCAATATGATAGAGAGAAACCTTCTCTACTGATATTATTGACCAAAACACTGATGTTCTTTGGGGACCGCTCAGTAGATTTTTTCAGCTATTTGGATTTTTCTTATTTTTCTGCGATATAATTATAAGTTTAGGTATCAACTGAAAGTCATTTAGGAAGTGGAAAACTTAGAAGTGTTGGCGCTGGCAACACTGTATACCGGATATGACGTTATCTACTCAAGCCAAGGAACACATGGTCGCATGGAGCAGCGGTCACTTGCTTTTCGGCTGCGTTACAGGATGGTGATATGACCAATAGTGCTGCTTGTCGTTATAATAGTTGTAAATATTCAAGTTAAGATGTAGTTAAAATACTAGAATCAAAGTAATAACGTTTGAACTCTTATAGAAGTTTCTTAAATTCATTGATTATGATGATTTAGCGATAGGAGATGTCTACAGCGTCAGCAAACTCCTGAATAATCAATCTCCGATCTGCCAATATGAAATCTCATCGTCGATGTTGTCTTGGATTATCATTTGTTTTCATGTGATTGTTAGTTCATCTTGGGTGTTAATTTTTTTAACAAGTAAGAACCATTTTGTTGTACATACATTCTAATTTACAATCCCTAAATATAAATTAATAAGAAATAATTCTATGAGCAGTTTTATCGCAATTTATATTATTACTTCATACACATGCTCTGGCAAAATGTATCGCAAATTTCTCCTTATATTATGTTGATACAAAATGCTTATTCGCATTTTCACATTCACTTTTTATATATATATTAACAGCGGAAGGTCTAATCTCAATAATTCTAAATACAACCTTTGTCATTCTAGATGTAAGCCTTGTGAAAAACAAGAAATAAAAGAGATTCGATATTTAAATGTCATTGACAATGTAACCGTACACGGCTGCTGTGGCCAATGTTTGTTAGGCGTTCATAATTGAGAATCAATGCTGATGACGCCCAACTCTGCATACGCGACATGGATTAATTGCCCTCGTGACGTCATTACTAGCAAACATGGTCTTATGTCACTTTCGCTCATTCCCGGAACGACGATGAAAACAAATTTTATTGATAGTTTCATTCGTAATAAAACACGAAATACCCTAGCCAAATTTTAATGACTGGATATAAATTACGGTAGGGCTTAGAACAGTGTTTTTTATGTGAAAAGTTGCCAAGCGAGTAGACGGTTCACCTGATGTTAAGTGAATACCGTCGCCCATGGACATCCGCTACACCCGAGGGTTGCAGATGCGTTGGCAACCTTTTGAAAATTGGGCTCCGGCTACCTCACTCACCAGACGAAACGCGAAAGTATTATACTTCCACTTTACGCCGGTCTTCTGTGAGGTCGTGGTACTTACCCGGACGAGCCTGCCCATTCGTGCAATAGCCGAGGCTGCTGCGTGGCCCTACCACCGTACACCGTGTTTAACGTAATATAACTTTTATTAGAACATAATCCTATTATCTGCTAATTTGTAAGTAATTTGTGAAATACACATAATTATAGTTTAATCATATCGCATATAGTATAATTCTGTTGGTAATTGCAAATGTATATTAATTACTTTTTTATGTGTTTATTTGCTATACAGATAGATAAATAAGTAATTAGTTTGTCCGGTTGTAATTTTGTTCGCAGACTTCCTTGAGGTACTTCTCGGCAAGAGCCGGTCTATTCGAGCAACAGTGCCAGCTGCTGTCTGAGTCTGCTGTAAAAGTTAATTATGTTATGTATCAGGCCAAATGTGTCATACATTTAAAAGAAACATAAATTTCACAGAATTAACGGAGATTGCTAATAAATGATGCTTTTTGTTTCAACTTTTTTTATGTGAAAAAGTGGCAAACGACCTGGCGGCTCACCTGATGTTAAGTAATAACCGCCGTCCATGGAGATTTGCAAGACTCGTAGGGTTGCAGTGGGCCCCGGCAACCTCACTCAACGACGCAGAAATGTAACACTTTTACTTATGCCGGCCTTATGAGAGGTCGTGGTAATTACCCGGACGGACCTGCCCATTCGTGCAACAGCGAAAACTGTTACTGTAACCCTACCACGTGTAAAGTTTTACAATCATCGTCTAAATTTTATATCAATCATCATTTTGGTCAAGACTTGGTGTACCGAAAAAGCACGTTTTAGAACTAAAATACATGATCATTCCAAAATATTTAATTAATTAGACTACATTTACTCCCATAACATACTTTTAACCGTGTCTTGGGGTGTCAACACTATGATCGGTATTGCCATTCAGAAAATATCACTAATATTAAACCGGATTGAAGATAACCTAATGCACAGATTATGCAAATGATTTCCTCTATTATTTGTCTAGCTTTAAAGTCTTACAAAATTCTTGTTTGGGAGAAAGTGTCCAGCAAGTACTTTTTTTTGAAGTAATAAAATTAAAAATATATTTATTCAAATAGACGCTTGCGCGCTCTTATGAATCGTCAAATTTTACATCAAAGATTATGTGTATAGGTTCGTAAGGTACCACCGGTTCGGAAAGCAAAACGAAATTCTTCTATTGGGGCCTTTGAAAAAATTATGCGAGTAAAATTTTTACAATCTGCGCACACACCGACAGCCATCAAGCGACATGATGAAGTTGTTTGCAAAGCGACCAACTTCACGCAACCAGTAGCAACTTTATGACACTAACCGATAATTACAAGTTATTTAATTAAGCCGTTATTGATTGCATTCAATGTGTTTTTCACAAACAAAGAGTAAATTGGCACAGGGGATAAAGGCTTTTGTTATTTTTCCTTTTTTACGCTAAAAAAATATATCTTCTTACGTGCGTACATAATATACTCTTTCTGTATGTAATAAGAAAAAAAAGCTTTGACAAAAGCTATTTTACTAAGCTACCGGCCCTAGGATATTTATCTATTCCTAAAGTCCAAATAAAAAATAACGCTTTACTTCGCGTTCACGCGTTAACGCTTTACATCGCAACATGTAATAGATACCGGTAAGTTCTAAAATAATGCGTAACATGTCCAAGTAGGACCTGGAAACATCTCATTAGACAGACGAAGACAGAAGACTGTATCACTTAGTTGACCAGTAAGCATTTAATCTTTTACATCGAAATTACTATCGAAAACCTGTATAAAGATATAGGTTACACGTACGGATTCAATTCGTTCGCTACAAAGTGTAGGCATTTCTGTTTGACGAGCTGCGAGCACGTATCCAGACGGGGAAGTCGGATCTTAGAAGTGACGAGTATGGCGCGGGCGGTGGGCGTCTAAAGACATAGTCACGTCGTGATACGTGTTAAGTATTGTTGTTTGCAGACCTTCGCTGATAGACACGAGTGAACAGGGCTGCCGCTCGCGGTTATGTTTCATAGGAAAATCAATAATAGACTTAAAATTAACTTTACCCAGTGATGTTTTATTATAAAGATGAGACATGTCCATACTGCGGGGCGCTTAAAAATTGTTCCGCTTTACATTATATGACATATAATTATAAGTGAATGTGGCAGCTGATATAGAACGTATGATGCTGAAAAAGATAGTAGTCGATAGAATTGCAATCTAATTACACCTATTAGTGTGAGTTGAGTGCCTCAGTTTCGAGGCGCTAGTATTATTTTTATTATTATATTATATCTACCTCGTATTTGTATATAAAATCATTGACTGTACCCATATCTGTTATACAGGAGAACTCGGCCAAGAATGAAGTTTCTTACGCTTTTCCATAAACTTTGTAATATATTTCGAAATATAAACCATATATTTAATTTTTTTTAATTATAATTTGCAATTAATTTAGTGTAAAGAAATCTAACAAAAAAGTTTAGTTTTAAATTTTATACAATAAAATAAATTTGTTACAACTTTTCCGAAGATAATTTTTATGTTAAGGATATTTTAACTTACTTTCGATTTGGAAATATAGGATATTATTTTATATGATAAGTATTTATATTATTTTTTAATGTAAAAAAGAAAAGGTTACTGGAAGAAACTTACATAAAAACTGATATGATAATACCTCAATTTATGGATGTGACAACCCTAGAAGAGATTCGTTTAATCTATGTATATGTGCGTTTACGTTTATTTGAGAAGCAAAGTAATAGATTGAGTATTTACGGCGGGGTTTATGTGCACATTAAATGGAAGCTAATAACAAATATTTATATGCGAATGATTGAAGCTAAAAGCTCCAAGCTTTAGTTACTGAGAGGTTGAGAACAATTTCTTTACTTAAGTTAACTTAAAACTTAAATATCTTATAGGACGTTTATATGTAAACTTAAATATCTTATAGACGATGTTATATGAAACGAAAGCTGACAGTAATTAATCATTTAAAGTTTCGCCTTGAACCATATTTTTGAAAAAATTCAGTCAACTGTCTTATTTATTTGACCGCGAAAGCTGCTGAGCTAATTCTACTCGCCAGCCTATTAATATGGGGGCTGCATTGCAGTTTGGCATCAATAGTTATACCAAGGAATACAGTTGAGTCAATAGGGTCCAGCGCATCCCCAAATAAAACGATATCAGTTTTTACATATTTCACATTGGAAATTGGAAATTTATTACATTTAGTTTTTTTTTATTATTTAATAGAAAATTGTTAGCGCTAAACCAGTGTACTGCAGTGGATATAGTATGGTTTACATCGTCATAATTTAAAGAACGTCGTGTTACTTTAAAAATTAAAGAGGTATTATCAGCAAATAATACTATCTCATGATTTTTATTAACTGGATAAGGTAAGGATCTATGTAAATGAGGAAGAGAAAAGGCCAAGAATAGATCCCTGCGGAACCCCCATACTTACCAGGGCCCGGGAGATCTTTTGCCATTCACGTCAACTCTCCGAATTCGATGGCTAAAGTACGATTTCAGAAGATTGAGTGTGCCATCTCTTATACCATAGTGGCGTAGTGTCCTGACCAGGGTCTCATGCAGGGCATCACTGTACACAATCGAAAGATGGCAGTGTAAGTCAGTGTATTGACAATTCGATATAAGTACTATAACTTTCTCATTCCAGTTATACAATCAAGTTATTTTTTTGTAAGTGTTGAAACAACGCATATAAGCATTGAAACAAAGCATATAAGTATGTTCAAGAAGATAACTGTGGCAGGACCCAGCAGCGGTCTCCGCTGTTGCATGAATGCGCAGGCCCGTCCGTGAATTGGAAGCTTACTTTCATGTTTCGTCTGTTGAGTGACGTAACCGGGGCCTACTTTATAAACGGTGGCAACGCATCTGCAACCCTTCGGGTTTTGCAATTGTCCACGGGTGGCGGTTATCACTTAAACATCAGGTGAACCGCCACCTCGTTTGCCACCTCTTCACTTAGAAAAAACAATATATTCTCTACAATTCTACAATATACCAATTGTTTCTGGCGATTGCTGGCAACTCTTGAAGTCCTACTTTTGTCGTGTTACGTTTGCTTTCACGCCTAGGGACTGTGTTTAAAAGCACGAATGGGCAGGCTCTTCCTGGGACTGAAATTAGACTAAGAGAATATAAGAAGACGAGAATTATACTTTTGCGTTCCCATTGCTTTAATAGGTTGGCAAAGTGACAACAACTCCACGGGTGCTTAGGATGTCTAACGGCGGAGCCGCCGGAATCAAAAATTAACAAACATTTAAAAAGGATTTGTAAGATAAATAAGTTTGTGCAGACAAATTTATTTATGTGTATTATTGAACACCGACTTTATAGGCCGATTCAAGATTGTAGTTTTAATAACTTAATTAACGCACCACTGGGCACAGAAATCTTTTATTGTTTATCTAATCATAATAGGTATACTTACCCAATATTAACGTTTGTCGTACTTGACGCGTTTTCGATATGTTCTATTTTTACTATGTGCACGTTTCCTAAGCGTTAATCGGTATATTTCTGTACACAGCTCGTGGAACTAAAATTACTACTATAATTCAAATTTAATGCAGATTTCCTCACGATGTTTTTCTTCACCGCTGAGCACATGTTATATCAGCACTTAAAATTAACAATTTCTTAGATCGGGATCGAACTCAGGTTGCTCGGTTATATCGCAGGCGAGCGCCAGTATATTGAGCTATCAAGGTGATTAAAATGTAAATAAATTAATATTAAGTTGTATGCATAATTAAAAGTAAAAAAATACGTAATATGAAAATGTAATCTAATATGTATGTGAGTAGTAATGTTACATGTATTTTATGTAATGTAGTATATAGAATATACTCGTAATATTATGTAAATAAAACTAATAAAGAATAAATCAAAATTGGACGATAGGACTAGTGCGGTCCCACTCTATTTGTCTTGTTAATAATAATAAGTAATAAATAAGGGCCCACTTTATCAAAGTTACGCGTCAATTGCAGTTTCTGAATGCGGCGCTAAGCATATTAGCATTTCTTTACTTTTCATAGTGTCAGTCGATGTTACCGTATACCATCGCTATACACCAAAATCTACCTAAGTCACAAAGAGCTTATAATTATATTATCGCCATTACGTCAAACAGATCAACAATTCACGACCAAACTTCTGTTTCATAAATGGAATGCCGATCGTAAACAAAACGAAGCTGTATTCATTAGATTGTATTTTAATGAACATAAAAAGCTTTTTAGCGACATTTACGGCCCATAAAATTCTTTACGATCCACAAATTAAAGCACATTCCGTTGTAATTCTATGCGAAAAGAACGATAAAAATGAAAATTATTAGACTTGAACTTTTATAACGATAAACTCGACACAATTTTTGTATTTACATAAGGTGATCAAGGATATACATTAAATTACACAAATATTGAAACGTTCATTATGTGCGATATACATACGCCGGAAGACGAAAAAAAATGACATAAATAACTGAAATTGTATAAAAAATACAACTAAGAATAACCATAACGATGACTCTGTAGCGCAGTTGCCAAGTTATTGGGGGTCGGTGCCAATCGCAGTCCTGGGTTCGAGTCCAACACTGGACAAGTACATGTGTGAGCCACGGACCACAGATAATTATTTCGGATCTGAGTGCATGTCCACGTGAGCTACAGTAAGGGTAATGATGAAATAAATGAAGAAAAGTTTACCTTTTTTTTTTTTTTTTTTTTTTTTTTTTTTTTTTTTTTTTTTTTTTTTTTTTTTTTTTTTTTTTTTTTTTTTTTAACGTGGGAAAAATCCTTTATGGATCCCCCGCCACCTTGTGGGTAGACAGCGAGGGTATGTGGGAGTCCCCAGGATACGGGGGTACCCACTAAAAAACCCACGTTGCACCTGCGCTGTCGCTTTTGCCGGGGACACGGGAACACGAAAACGCAATCTTCCGCGAACCCCGGCGCGACTGTGGCCTTCTAAGGCCTCCTCTTTCCGGGTCTTTAGACACCCGGTCCAGCCAAATGGTGCCGTATCGGTGCAAGGGACACGGCACCCCTCTCGATCCCCTACGGGCAGCAGTTAATCCCACATCTGCCGCCCCAGGGCTCCCTATCAGGGGGGAAGGTTGCGCGCGTAGGCCAGCCTCCTGCGCCCTGGTCTCCGGCGGCGGATTTCCAGGGTGGCAGTTGCCTCCCTTTCTCGCTCCGCGGCCTCCTTCCGGGTGACTATGTCCTCACAAAAAGCAAGGACCGCACCCCACGCCCTCTCGCTGTCCACCATAGCACGAACCACGGCAGGCAGCGAGAGGTCGTGCCCCACGATAGCGCACAGCTCTCGGCGCTGCTCCATCCAGGCTGGGCACTCTTCCAGCGCGTGTTGGGCCGTCTCCTCGGCACATACGTCACAGTGGTGGCATTCCGCTGTGGGCTCCCTCTTCGCCACGCGAAACAGGTACCTCCCGAAACAGCCATGTCCCGAGAGGACCTGCGTCGCGCGGTAGGTGAGGGCGCCGTATTGCCTGTCCAGCCACCTACTGAGGACAGGACGTATGGCCTCCACGGTTCTTAGGCCGGCGCTGGGGTGCTCCAGCCTTTGCTCCCACTCAGCAATGGCGTTTGAGCGCAAGATATTCCTACGCGTCCCCAACTCGTCTGTGGCTGGCGTGTGGCCTTGGGCTTTTAGCTCCTCGCGCCAGAAGTGCAGTGACGCGAGGATTTCAGCTTCCAGGTCCCAAGGCAAAGTACCAGCCAACAGGCACGCCGCCTCACCGGATATGGTCCGGTAGCCCCGAATGGCTCGTATGGCCAACACCCTTTGCGGTTTGCACAAAAGTGCTTTGCTCCGGCGGCTCAGGGTGCCAACCCACACAGGAGCCCCATACAGGGCCATTGACCTCAGGACTCCGGTGTATAGGCGACGGCACATATCGTTGGGACCGCCAACGTTTGGGAGCAGTCTGCCGAGAGCTGCTGCTGCTTTCACCACTTTGGGAGATTGCCGCTCAAAGTGGGCACAGAAGTCCCATCGGCGATCTAGGACTAGGCCGAGATACCTCATGGTAGGTTGTACGTCGACACGGACGCCACACACAATAATATGGGCGTCCGCAGGTGGTGCGTTCCGAGGCCCATAGAAACATAGGGCCTCGGATTTACTTAACGCCACCTCTAGCCCTAGTCGCCGAATACGCCTCACCACCTGAGCCACTCCCGCAGTGGCGAGAATAGCAGCCCGGCGAAAGTTTGTGCCGCGGGCGGTCACAAGGGTGTCGTCAGCATAACATGTCACCTCGACACCCCTGAGGTAGGCACCACGCAGCACCCAATCATAACCTAAATTCCACAGGAGCGGCCCTAACACCGACCCCTGTGGAACTCCACACGTCACCTCGATGGCTCGTCGAAGCCCGTCTCTGCATGGATACTCTACACGACGGTCTGACAAGTAGGCCCCGATGGTACGGCGCAGGTAAAGGGGCACTCCATGGTACCGGAGCGCCTCTCTGATGCAAGCCCAGGGCAGGGTATTGAAGGCATTGGCGATGTCAAGAGACACCGCCAAGACGACCTCACCCTGGGAAACTGCTTCCTGCGCGAGGGACCTCACTCTCAGCACCGCGTGTATTGTTGATCGACCCTTGCGAAACCCAAACTGCCTATCAGAAAGATTAGGGCCGACATGCTCCAGATGACCGATGATGCGGCTGGCAATGACTCTCTCAAAGAGTTTGCCCACATCATCGAGCAGTACTACCGGCCGATAGGCAGAGGGTGAGTCCAGGGGACGCCCGTCCTTCCGGATGAGGACGAGTCTGCCTGTCTTCCACTTCTGTGCAATTGAGGCTTGAGCCAGACAGGCAGTAAACATCGCCCTCAACCTGGGCTCCAGGGCGTCCTCCAGGGCCAGGGCCCAGACTCGTCCAGGAATACCGTCAGGACCCGGGGCGGTGGTTTTGGCTTTCATCTTTAGAACGGCAGCACCAAGCTCCCCCGTGGTCACCTCAGGCACTTCCACACTTACGCCAGTCTCCTCATAGTCAGGTCGAACCATCACAGGTGGCGTATGCTCCTCTCGCTGAGGGAACAAAGCCGTGGCAATCGCCGTCACCAACTGAGGATGCAGAGTTTGCGTGAGTGGGGGGGCCCAGGGGCGAAGTTTCTTCAACACCATCCTGTATGGCCGTCCCCATGGATCACGGTTTAAAGAAGTCAAAAATTCACTTCTGGCAGCAGCGACCGATTTGGCTATTTCGGACTGCAGTGCCATTTTTGCCGCTCTATAAGAGGCGTAGAGCAGCGGCTCCAAGCCTGCATCTCTGTGCCGCCTTCTTCGGCATCGGGTGAACCGGCGCCTTGCCACGACACACGCTCTACGCATTTGGGAGAGCTTCTCAGACCACCAATATACTCGGCTCTTTTGTGGGAAATTTCTGGACCGGGCCATGGACGCGTTACAAACTTCCGTCATTGTGTCCCGGAACCATTCAGCCTCTCTCTCGACGTTCAGATGAGTGGTTGTGGGCAACCACGATGCTACAATAGCCGCCTCTTTCAGAGAGTCGCGGTCCAGACTTTTGAGGTTCCACCGTGGGCCGTCCCTTATCCTCTGATTTGGACCGGTCAGGGTATCTGGTAAGGCGGAGACTTCAAAACGGATATAACGGTGGTCGGATAATGTCTCCTCATCCACCACTACTTTCCAGTCACGAACACGGCGTGCCAAAATGGGGCTCGCAAACGAAACGTCCACTATGGATCCGCCACGTTGCCGCACGCACGTGTTCTCGGATCCCCGATTGAGGACGGTTAGCCCGACCTCCAGGAGCCATTCGTCCAGTAACCGACCGCGCGCGTCGGCCACTGGAGAGCCCCACGCCACAGACTTGGCGTTAAGATCCCCAGCAACCAACACGGGGTAGGGATTAAGTTGTCGGATTAATGACCCCAGTCGGTCCAGATAGTCCTCGAACTCGGCCAGAGTTCTATTGGGCGAGAAATAGACCGCTACGACAACAATCTCTCCCAGTCGGGCCGCCACAAAGCCTGGACCTCTGCTTACGTTACTGAGAGGAACAGAAGTCGCAGTTGATCTGTAGACTAGCGCCGCCGTGCTAGAATGATCCCCAGCCCAGTTGTCACCTGGGGGAACAAAGTATGGTTCTGCTACGATAGCCACTTGTATAGTCCACTGTGCCATGCTCTGGAGCAGAAGATCTTGAGCCCTGGCACAGTGGTTGATATTCACCTGCAAGAACCTTATGGTGGCCATTCACTACGAAATGGACATAGGAATCCCCTCTTCCCTAGCCTCATTTGTTTGCTGATGGGATAAATGCGACTGCAGTTGTGCACCTGTGACACCTTGCCATCGCTTCCTCTTCTCAGGCTTGGTTGTGGTGCAAGCACTGCTTCCAATTTTGTGTGCGGCAGACTTGTTCAATGCCGCGCATACCAAACAATGAGGCATCGCCGAGCACTGGGCAGACATGTGGCCCAGTTGGCCGCAGCGGAAGCATGTATTACTGCGGTCAACTTCAGAGGTGCACTGTTCTCGGACGTGTCCTACCTCCAGACATCGGAAGCACCTTAAGGGTCGCGGTGGCAATAGCTTGGTCCGCACTGATGACCAACCTATGAGAAGCCGACCTGCTTCAGCTATTTTGCGGGCACTAGCCACAGGACAACTGACAACACTGTGCCCAGTCCAGATCGGTCTCGACGAATTTCCCCCACCTTAACGGAGTTTACTGCGCATTCACCCTTTCGTGCTATTGCTACGGCAACTTCCTCCTTTTCAACGGAGTCGTCCAGGCCTAAAATGCGCAAATCTGCGCACTTCTCCGGCCTGGAAACTACCGCGACGTCTTCACTGACCACCTGTCGCAACTTTTCAGCCAGCAGGTTGGCTTTATCGCCACTAGTGGCCCCTGGCACTTCTAAGATTCGGGCCTGTTACGGCCCTTCTAAAGTGGATGGCCTCGATTCCAAGAAAGTCCAGGTCCATTGCTTTTTTGGCATCCTTAAGAATACCCGCGTAGGTGACCCCTCGCGCTGCAGCATCCGGTTGTATCTTTATTACTACAGCTGATGAGCGAGGAGGCCGCAGCTTTGGTATCTTTTGCCGCTCCTTGGGACTTGCCGCTTTGTCTGCGCTTTGTAACCTAACCTAACTTAAGCCTATACCCGTTCGATCTCTTTTGCGCTTCGTCGATAAATTAAACCTTTCCGATCCCGAACTTCGCCATTTAACTTAACACCCGTTCAATGATAGAAATGAAGTAGAGTCCAAAGGAAGCGTCTCCGGTGAACCGATAGCCGATGTCCACAGAAAGTTTCTCGAGTGCAGCCTCGTACCGGCAATTGTGGTGTAGGAAGACCCCCCAATAGATGGAGCTACGACCTGTGCAAGTGTGCGGGAAGTAGATGGATGCAGGTGGCGCAGGATCGTCCTTCGTGGCTGTTTCTGAGGGGTGGCGGATGTTCAGCAGTGAACTCAAACAGGCCGAAATGATGATGATGATGGAAAATATGCAGGCTCAATATTTTCCTTCACCGCTAAGCCAGCACTTAAAACTGAAATTAAAAATTTCATTAGTGTTGTTTTGAATTCAGATTTCTCGACATTAAAAAGCGAATGCCCAAGCACTGAAGCTATTGTATAAGTAGCAATGTTAATATCAAAGATCATATGAACGAAATACAATATATAATACGACTAAACATAAGTCAATAAATACTAGTATATAGGAAGAAATTACGTTGCAGCAACTGAACACCACTAGCTTTTGGTCGACTCAGCGAGTTCGATCTGTGAAGGGCCCTAAGGCCAACAGTGGCTCATCCAGCCCAAAAAAAGAAATCAGCGAATACATAACTCATTGCTCATATGCTCATTTATTTAAAAAATAAATGAAGCGAGTGTTATATACTTCACAACAAAATCTTTCACTGTTATATATCCGTGGCATATACGACTATATGGTATTTATAGATCAGTTTTTACGAACTCCTTTAAACGCCCACGCAGATAAAGTGTTACGTATAGGCGATATTTCTATTATTTATTGTCTATGGGCCTAAAGCAACATAGATAATCAATTGTCTAGAGCGGCATAGACAATATATTATGCGTTATTTATGTGTATCGTTCAGTACACTATCGCCGAACTCATGACTCACTTAAATATTTATGAAGACGTAAACATTTACGTGTAGGCATGCCTGCTTGCGGCTATCGGTGTAAGCGACTCGGCCCTGAACAATTGTTTTGATGTTTATGACGTTTACGTCTCATAACTGTGTGGTCAAACTAACAGCGGGATGGCCTATAAGCGGACAAGTCTGAATATTTGCTTTATTTTATTTGGCAAGGAAGGCAACTGAGTCCTTCGAAATCTCGCTAGTAACCATGGCCTCCGATTACTTCACTCAACGGATAAAAACGAAAATATATAAATAATTTAAGTTCAAGCTGACCCTTTGTGAAGGATTGGTCGAACATTTTCTTTTCAGTTTCGCATTCTTATGGTTACTTTTGATGAATTTGATTGACTCGTGTTAAAACTGTACCTACGTAACTTTGTCAACGAGTTTAATACCATACTGTTTTTCTTTAACGTTTTCTATAACGAAATAGTTTGAGTTTGAAAAGTATATAGATGTTGATTGAATTTTGTTTAAACGTCTTGCTTCAAACAATTTAGATAGCCCTGTGTCTAAGCGTTTTGGCTTTGGCCCACTGGAGTCTACATCCATTCAGACACTAATATTTGAATGACCTCAATATAACTATCACTGGTCTGGGTGGTTATCCCAATGTAAGTAATCTTTATTCAATGCTCTCATGCGAATGATATTTTCTTTTTATAAGAAAAGTTGGCAAGCGAGCAGGCGGCTAACGTGATGTTATGTGATTACCGCTGCCCATAGACATTTACAACATCTTAAGAGGTGCCGATACGCTGCTAACTTTTTAAAAAAAATTAGGTCTCGGCTACCTCACTCACCAGATGAAACTCGCATTTCAGTAAGAAATGAGAGCAGAGTAACAGTTCAAGAAATTGTCCGAAAGGTCCTTTTCGAGGCCGTGGTACTTCCAACAACAGAAGCTGCGTGGCCCTAGCACATTTAAATATATTAATGTTTAAAAAACCCAAATTATTATATTCCTGCTTGAATTATCGTAATCCCATTTCAGCACAATCATTTTCGCCGCCGGATTAAGCAAGCGCGGGGTACGTAGCAAGTGCTGTTTGAAAGATTTCTTCACCTTGATCTGCTATGGGTTCTTAAGTATAAAGTGGTTAAAAAAACAATTCAATACTCTAACTTATGCAATAAGTTTCACTAGAAAAATTAAGGCTCAGGTAGAGTGAGTTTAAGTATGTAGGGGGACCCGTCGCAATTGCTACTGGTTAATCCGGCACTGATCCCATGCAAATATATTCTTGATCGTATTGATTTCTCAGTAAGCAATATAATTATACTTATTAATTTACATCCTGAATCAAACGATATTTAATGTTTAGGTTTATTCATTAATAACGAGCCGTGATAGCTCAGTGTTCGGTCCTCGCTTTTAATTTAATGTACTCGAGCAATCCGAGTTCAATTCCTGGTGCCAAAACCAATTAAAATTGTTAACTTTAAGTGGTGAATTATCATTTGCTCAGCAGTGAAGGAAAAAATTAAGAAGAAACTTACATATTTTCGAAAAAATTACAAAAAAACATATAAATATTTCGAAGTTTCGAAGATAATTATGTGAAACGCTGGCAACGCATTTGTGAGCCCTCGAGTGTTGCAGGTTAATATATACTATACAACTACCTACTCATTAATAACGCTAAATAAAAATGCTCAATGTTATTGACCGCTAACACTCGTACGCTCAAGGTGTAAATCAGAAAATTTACAGACGTTCATATATTATCATTATTTTTTTATGATTAAATAGATAATAAAATTCTACTGTCTTTTATAACTTTTCATAAATGGAATTCGATACTATCTCATATTGTGCTTGGAATAGTATGTTCCTGCAATAAACATTTTACTTTTGTAAGTTATTCGTATGTTCCCTGAAGAAATAATTCTTATTCGGCACTCTGCCTACCGATAATAGAGACTTCGTCGTTTCGTTTAGGTTTAGAGTTAATTGATTTTTTTTCCCGATCGCTTTGTTAATATAATAATTAACACACGGAACTTGCTAAGTTCAAGAAATTAATTACACAAAGAGAAACAACATTACGAAGTAGCTATTATTGACCTTTTAATATTACTAATGAACTCTTCTTGATTTCTAGTGCAATAAAGAATTTCAATCAATCAATTTGATTGGTGCCGGCACTGGGATTGAACTGGCAGGTCCGTCCAGGGAAGTACCACGACCTCACAGGTGACCGGTGAGAACTGGATGTTTTATACTTCTGCCTTTTGTTCAGTGAGATAGTCGGGACGCACTTTATTAAAAGATGGCAACACATCCGCACCCCTACGGGTGTTGTTAATGTCCATGAGCGGCGGTTATCACTTAACATCGGGTGAATCTCCAATTGGATTTCCACCTTCTTACTTTAACAAATTTATAAGCGAGCGCCCGAACACAGCTATCACTGCTCTGTACAGTAAAACATAACAAAAAATTCGGTAGCATCGACACGAAATCTCTTATACAACTCGGTACGGCCATTATCGTAGACCATAAAACGCATCTAAAACGTTCGTAACGACTTCATTATTGTAAACATCGCTTTAAATTAGAATGGTGGCGCCTTATTCCGATTGTTTGCAGTAAAGTACACTGACAATGGAGTTAAAGTAACTGGAGAATGGACAATAGGAGCTTTTACCAAAACACATAAGTATGTTTTGGTCGCGTTTGTAAAGTTGGGTCAATATAAATTCACTTCCCAGCCGTCTCGAGAATGCTTGAGCACATTATAACTACGTTCATAAAATTTCCACAGTGCCTCAGGCTTCCAGCGCTCTTCTAGCTGCCATCATACTAAGATTAGAAACCCTAAAGTATTTGAGGATAAATGGATGTTTGTTACACTTTCACTCAATAAATAAATTTGGCATATACACAAACACGCAGAATTTTTATGTGTGTAATATAAATACGTCTACCGTGTGGGAATCGAACGCACGACCTAATGCCACAAGTTTGCAACTGGCCCAACCAGGACATCAAAATAAAAGAAGTCTGAATTAAATAAAAAAAGTTTATTTGTTTACTTGTCCGAGTTAATGCAGACAAAGCAGGTTTAATGGATGATAGTCAGACTCAAAGAGATGTAACAAATAAACTACCGAAATACGATCTGTCAAAACTTTATCTATGTTCAACGAAAATGCTTGGCCTCAATAAAAATCGATGCTCTTAGGTGGTATAAAAATATCAGTTAAAATGACTAAAAAAGACTCAATAATATTCACATAAATGTCACAAACATTGTCTACAAACAAACCGCTATTTTATTTGTACTTTATACATATTTAATTTTCTTTTAATTCCTAATTATCTTAAACTTCCTTTATTTCATATACGCTACAAGATCCAAATCACTAGGTTTCAAACATGTGCCATCTATTGGCAAAATTGTAAATCTCCATAGTTCATTCGTTCATTAAACTACTTTAAAGTCAATAATTGTATTATGTGATTATCATGTATTTAAGAAAATGTGAATGATGCTGTATTATTATTTATTTTAATTAAAGCCAGTAAAAAGTTAAGGTAGAAACCAGAAAATCCTATGTTTTTCTAAGGTAAAAGAGAAATTTTTAAACGAAAGCTTCTACAGTCTACAGCAATTGTCAATTTGTTACTATCTTGTCTATGCCTTGCTCTATTATTTTGCGCCTGCGCACTTGACTGATGGTCTACGCTACGTACCTAAAATCATTTTGTGGAAAATTTGAAGTTTGTTGTTTTAGTGACAACTTATTCATAATTATTTATGAAAGCTTTGTGCTAATTACCATTCCAGGCGCGAGGCAGAATTATTCTGTGGCAGTCGGCCTGGATGCGTTTAGTCACTAACA
Organism: Iphiclides podalirius; assembly: GCA_933534255.1. NCBI lineage: Eukaryota > Metazoa > Arthropoda > Insecta > Lepidoptera > Papilionidae > Iphiclides > Iphiclides podalirius. The sequence continues at coordinate 12,159,045 of OW152830.1, read as the reverse complement.
GTTCGAGCGGTGTACGGTAGCCATCTTGGATTCGAACAAAGCTTCAGATGTGTAGTTTGTCTGTTTATCAATAATTTTTGTGCATTTTATTGTAAATAGTTTGTATGTTTAGGATATGTACGGAACGTTCGTCCACATGTGTAAATAGCTATGGCTGCGACAAGGAAATTACAAGGTAATTTGCCATGTTATCAGGTTAGAGATTGATTGACCCCAACCTATGTAGATACGTGTTCTAGACTTCTATTGTCCGTTCAGTGAGACCTCTGCCATACTGCAGATATTAAATATGAGAAGCCAGTTGCGTCTGTAATTTACGATAATGAATTATAGCCCGATAATATACACTGACAAGATGACAATACCGCGATGCTACGTTGATCATTAATGAAGATTGCATTTGACGCATACAAATATGATACGGGGTTGATATTTAATGCTAAATATGTCAATACGCGGCAGTTGGGTGCTCATTTCGTTTCATTCAGTACCTGTAATGCGCTGGATCGGAAATAACAGTTTCAAAACAGGTTTTCTGTATTTCATTTATGCAGTGCCAATATTTGTTGCAGGTGAAATAGACAGGTGTTTAAAAAAGGTCACGGAGGGTGTGGAGACATTTGAGGACATCTGGCAGAAAGTGCACAATGCGACAAATAGTAATCAGAAGGAAAAATATGAGGCCGATCTCAAGAAGGAGATTAAAAAGCTTCAGAGGCTACGGGATCAGATCAAGTCGTGGATCGCCTCCGGGGAGATTAAGGATAAGAGTACACTTTTAGACTATAGGAAACTAATAGAAACGGTGAGTGTATGTAAACAATGTATGAATTACAATCCATATTAACATTCTACTCTAATTAATTAGGTTAATTTATTATTAGCCTTAATTTATGCATACAATTATTTCTTATTTTATTCTGTCATGAAAAAGTTAGTTGTAAGTAGTAAAACTCAAGACTTATATTATTTATGTCAGAAATTATCAGACATTCCCACATTTAAACATGATTCAAATAATCATTGCTCCTTAACCTGCTCATTAATAAGCATTCTCTATAACTAGCAAGTTCTTCCTGATTCATCTGTTACAATTGTCCTATTGTTTTCCAATTACCACATACTCCACTCACACAAAAACTAATACTTCAAGTGATTATGGTAAGCAATGCCATTGTTTACCTAAGAATCATAGTACATAACTGTGAAAATATTTCTTTTGTAGATAGGATAATCAAGTGGTATCAGTGTACCATAAGTCTTAGACATTTTCTTGAATTCAGCATTTTTTTGTCTTTAATTTCATTGTTTTGATATTAGCAGAATGAGTAGTTTATCTGATCTTGACTTGTCATTATTTTTGATATATTAGTGAATAAAACATTCTACCCTCCAAAACCAGGGACCTTTTATGCAATGTTAAATTTTTGTTTTCGTTATTTGTCTTCATATATCACCTCCAAAGTAATTCTTTTGTGTATTGCCAAGTAAATCTAACAAATAAACACTCTACATTAGATCTGTTGTAAATAACTTTATATTTGTGATATCCTTTGTCAATTTCACAGTTGCTTTATAAAACCGCTATAAAACATTCAAAAAGCCAATTTCTTTTACAAATTTCCCCCTACTTTTTGTTATGGTAAACAAAGCGCTCAATGATTTCCCAACATTTGCCTGACACAAATACATTACAATTTGAATTTCAGCCTCTGCATGTTTCCATCACTGTTTGCTTGCCAGTTGTTAGGGTGAATTTTAAAATAAACATAAGTGACCTGAGTGGTTTATCTGATATTCATACATTGTTTATACTATTATGATAATTTTGTAACAATATATTTAATCTGTAAATTAATGAAGTTGCGGTTTATGCATTTAGATAAACATAAATTATTGGGTTTCATTAATCCTCATTATGTTAGTTGCAATGAAACATTTTTTTGGTGTCAGATATTTACTCTGAATTTTCTAATTTTAAAACATTGTAAAGACAAAGAATATAGTACTCAAACATTAGGTTGATTTTGTTTGCTTTATTCTCTGGAAAAGACTTCTATACTTCGATTTTTGTATAGAAGTCTGTTAAAATAACAGATTTTCTAGATTATTCTAATATATATTGATTATTAAATGACTACTGTGATGGTTTCCAGAACAGCACATGTTATCTTCTTTTTTAATTATTATTATTCTTATTCTTCATATTGGTGAACAGCACTAACATTATCATGACCTATTTTATAAAGTGATATTTTATTATTTTATTATATGTTTAGATAAAAGTTAATTTTTATATTCAAATTTGATACATGAATTTATTTGCGGTATAATGAGTTGAACCATAGAACACAAACCTTTTTTTTTTATATAATGCAAGGTTGTTAGCAATCTATTTTAAGTCCTTCCCATCCTTCACGCTTCAAGAAGTCTTTATAATCATGTAAACAAACTCTTTATCAAGAAATTTACTGTCAATATTTAAGTCAATATTTATTAATTTACTATTGCACAAAATTTTTGAAAAGCCTACAGGTGTTGAAGTATTGAAAAGTAATCATGACAAAAACCATTTAGTGATTTTGCGTGTTTCATATTTACCTACAAATATTATAGCTATTTATATATGTATGTTTCGCTAATTTGTTGATGACTGTGGATGTGAGTTTAATTCCCATGTGGGAGAATTTGAACACAAATAATTTTTCTGGATCTGGGTGTTTTTTCCCAAGAAGGGAATTATTATTAAGTGACCATCAGGTTGTAAAACATTGACAACATAGTTTGCATGTTGTACTGACTCCACCTCGGTCATGGGGTTAGGGGCAGGAGTAAGAAGATTGTCGCTATATTGGTCATTTATGAATGATTTTGAATGAACTTACAAAAAAAGCTATTTCAAAATATAGAAGTACTTCAAAACTCCTTTGTTTACATTTGTTTGTGTTCATTAAAATTTGTAATGGTTTTTATCACTAATGATTTCCATAACCGAATGTCATTCTTTTATAAGTTAAACGCACGGTTAAGCCCACCGGTTCTGCGTCAGATAAAGCTTTAATAGTCTCGGGACTGAAAGTAAAAACATCAGTTAATACAAGATACATTCTATTATATGCTTATAATGCTTCCTTTAAATTTTCAGCAAATGGAAAGGTTTAAAGTGGTTGAGCGCGAAACAAAAACGAAGGCCTACTCAAAGGAGGGCCTTGGGGCCGCGCAGAAGCTAGACCCGGCGCAAAAGGAGCGTGAGGAAATGTCTTCTTGGCTTATTACGTCAATTGACGCACTTAATTTACAGGTAATGTTAATAATTTACATAAAGGAAGTTAAAATGCTTCCTGCCGTCATTGTTTATTAGTTAAATACTTTAATAAATAAAATTATATTAATTATTTACGCTTATATTACTAAATGCGAATACTATTTGGGCCCCAGCCCATGGCGATGACAAAGACATCAGGCCGCGAATGCCGTAGACGTGGGTGCGATTCCCTCAGTGGCGACAATATTTTCGTACTTTTTCTAAAAATTTTAATGTTTAATCTTAAGTGCAGAGATAAGAACTATAAAAAAAATCTAAATTTGACAAAGGCATACTTTAAAGTACTCGAAATATTGGAAGTTCAAAAATAAAATAAATCTCAATAAAATCTGTCAATTAGTTTACATAAACAAAGTTTTATTATTCTTCTGTATATTTTCCAAAGAAGCTAAGATATCTTAATAGAATGGAGCTTTTAAACATGTTTTAAACAACATTGAATGTAATTTTAGAAGCTGTCAATTATGCTCTATTACTTACTCTGTTACGCTATTTAGTAACATGGAAAGTAGTTCTGTAATTCTAATGTGCAACATACGCGGATTATTGATTTTATTAGTTTAAGTAATTAGTTCAAAGACACAACAAATTATCAAAACAGGCAAGGTCCTATTGGTGTTAAACATGGTTTAAGACTATATTCGAACTGAATCCACAGCATTAATTTTTTTTTTGTGACAAAATAAGCTGGCGGTTCACCAGTTCACCTCATATTATGTGATACCTGTGTTAAATTTGCAACACCTGTAGTGTTGCAGATGTGTTGCTACCTTTTAATAAAGTAGGCCCCGGCTACCTTACTCACCAGACGACATGCAGAAGCATAATACTCCCACTTACGCTGGTCTTCTGTGAGGTGTTCATGGTACTTACCTGGACAGACCTGCCCATCATCTTGATGCGATGTATTAAAGATCTATGCATACATACTATGTAGGGATCTGAAGTGTTGTTAAAGTGATGTGAACACCCATATAAGTGCTTATCCTCGTATATAATAGTAAATTGTATCATTTTTATTAGTCTAAAACTACATATAGATTTAGAATAGAATTAAAGAGCATAAAATGTCATAGATTAATTGAAATGAAATACACTTTTATTTTCAGATTGATTTATTTGAGTCTGAAGTAGAGTCACTGTTAGTTGGTAAGAAAAAACGTCTGGATAAGGAGAAGCAGGACAGAATGGAGGAGCTCAAATACAAGCTGGAAAAGCATAGGTTCCACATAAAGAAGCTTGAGACACTGTTACGCATGCTAGATAACATGTCTGTTGAGGTAGAGCAAGTAAGTTTTCATCTTGTGAGTATTCTATAGGCATAATTATGTTGATGTTAAATTAAGTCTACTACTAATATTAATACATTAACAACTATATTGAAAACCGCAGCCCCAATGCATTAAATGAGTTCACCAAATCAATTTTACTATGACCAAATATTGAGATTGTAAATGATTTATCAACATTTAAAAGACCACAAGTCAGAAAAATTTTCACATTAAATACTCCATAATTGTGGACTCTTGACAGGAAACTGTATTTATTTTTTAACTGTTGCGGTTTTCCATACAGTTTTATCACCTACATTGTGATTAATCTGTTTTTCCACATTTTTTAAATAACCAAATAATTTTATTTTATTTTATTAATTTATTTCAAACATATTAAAATATGTAGCAAAACCAATTGATAAAAGCTAAATAGTGAAAATAGTTATGTTTCTCTTTACATTTTGTTTATGTGAAACAAGGTGCTACACCTGAGTGAATACAGCCGCCTATCGACATACAGCATACAGGGGTTGCAAAATTGTCCCGAAACATTTAAAATAAGTTGGTCCTCCCTCTCGCACTCACCAAACTAAATGCAAAACTTTAATACTTTTACTTCACGCCGATCCTCCGCGAGGCCATGGAACTTCCCCAGGCGAGAAAAAATACAATAAATGTAAACCTACACTGAAATTTGAAAATTATATTTGTACTTGTGAATTGTGGAAACTTAACCTAAGACCAACTGAATGAATGCACTAATCGAATCTACTATTGCGTAATCATATTTAAATTATCATTTTTTATAATATGTGAAAAGATGTTTCATATGATGTAGTAATTATAGATGTAGATGTTTAGTGTTATATATATTTGTTTAGTATTATATAGTTCATCTGATGTTATGTGACAACCGCCGCCCATTGACACGTGCAACAACTGTAGGGTTGCAGATGCGTTGCTACCTTTTAATGTGGGCCCGGCTACCTCACTTACGAGACAAAACGCAGAAGCATAACACTTACTTTACGGTGGTCTTCTGTGAGGTTGTGCTACTTACCCCATGGTCCTGCCCTTTTGTGCAATAGTCATGGCTGTTGTTTAGTCCTACCACAGTTAAATGTAAATGTAATGTAACTTCTATCACTTTTCTGAAGAAAAATAATTGTCTATAGTTATTACATTTTTCTCACTTACATTATAAACTAAAATTTGCCTATTATAACTATGATAACTCTCACCACAAGTCATCTTTGGGAGCCTTGGTTCGATGCATTCCATTTATCTCAGCCCTAGCTATTTCTGTTTAACCCATAAGGGTTGTAGATATTAGCTTTTTGTTTTATATAAACCGAATTGCTGCGACGTTTCAGATAAAGAGAATAAAAGAGGATGTTGAATACTACATTACATCATCACTTGAGCCCGGTTACGAGGAGAATGACTGCATATATGATGATATAAATGGGCTGGATGAAATCGAACTAAGCGGAGTCGGGCTACCATCCTCAGCCACTACGGACAGCAACAATAGCAACGACTCGCCAGGATCCCCCACCAGCATACTATCAGGTGAGACCCCTGTACAAAATGTGGAATGAGTATTTTGTTTGATAAATGGTACACTGATGGTTTCCAGCCAAGCCAACTTTAAAATAGTTTTACTGTGGCAATTATATGAATGCGACACAGATCCATCCCTGATTTAAATATTATTTAAGACGTAAGACATTTAATCAGACACTTCATCTGAACCCATATTACATTTGGTAACAATGTTTATAATAATAAACTAAAAAAAATTAAAAATAAGATAACATATCAGTAATTACAAAAAAATATTTGAATTCAAGATTCCATAGACGATGGGGTAACCTATAATTATTATTATTGTTTTTTAAATTATGTGTCCTATTTCAAGTTGAATATACCAATATTGATATAAAGCTGTAAAGTTTTGTCTATGTATACATTAAGCTCACACCTTAGCAACAATGTTCTGAACATATAAATTTCCCTCATTTAACTGCTTTATTATCTCTTTCCATAAAACGTCTTTGCATTGATCTAAAAATTAGAAGCATTCCAAGCACCTAAGGTTGCAAGTCAATATGCTAGGTATATAATTAATACAGACGTATAATGCATACATACATAATTATGTAGATACAAACATAATTTATTTATATACCCTATCATTTCAGGTACTTAACCTATAGTATAGTGCAGTAATCTACAACAGAAGGAAAAAAAAATAACCATATCCACTACAAATTAACAATGCAATCTTTTTGCATTCACTCAGATTACATAAATATGTATATGTTCACACCTTATCACCACTATGAGTAGGCAGAGAATACTGATTTCCACACTTCACAGTTCTTGCAGATCTTGTACATGTTACTTTCGGATTAACTTATATCATGACACTTATATCATTAATTCACAATGTTCAAAATTAATTTATGTTCATTTGTATAAATAATGATTTTTATTAATATTACTTATTTATTACACAGAATATTATAAATAGAAAGAACTCTTTAAGTAAAAAAAAAAAAACCTTAACTTTAGCCATCTCCTGCTCATTTTTCCTTTTGCCTAGTTAATATGATATTAATCTCTTGTTACATTTACGTTCCAGGCACCAGTCCAATAACGTCACCCGCGTTAGACGCACACAACCACTCAACAGACTCCATAGACATCGAAAAGAGGAAGAAAGAGGAAATCGTGGCGAAAGTAAGCAACGCCTTCTCTCATCTCCCATCCGCTACATTTTGCATTGCCATCATTAACTTTGAACTTTGTACCGTTGGTAAATCTGTAGCTGTGTCCCCATACATGTGGATAACTGATCTTAATTATCTTAATTATTTTTTTTTTGTGATTGGTTTTGGATTCTTTTGTGGTTTGTACAATTTTCATTCTTTTATTTGACCATTGATGAGTAAGTAAAAGAAAATAATGATTAAAGCAGATGTACCAAATGTTTTTGGATTTTTAGATAATGACATTTTATTTCATCAATGAAAATCAATTTAACTAAAAGACCCATGGGGCTGCTTTTATTACATATTATTTTTAGAACTGATGAGTAATAACATGTTTCTCTCTCCCATTTTAATTTCTTTAATCCCCTTTTTGTTCAGTCTCTAGTCTGGTCTAGTCTCTATTCACAGCGCTAAAATTCAAGTAAAAATGGAGAAAGGTACATTCGTGAAATAAATGTCAATACACTATTTCTGCCAATATATTCGTTCGCATTCTGCATTCTAAATACCACAAAGGTACCATAATAGATAAAAGAATACCGTAAAGACTCACCAGTTTCGATACCGCTAAAGGTTCACCAACTTCCGGCCCGTCACCACAAAAGCCTTAGTCCACGACAAAACCAATCACTAGCATTTTGGGCGGACGATGATTAGTAAAAGTATTTCTGTTAACTTTCCAGCCGGTCAAACCGCTGCCGCTACGCGCGGTGAACAGCTGCGCGGTCAGTAATAGCGCGACTAACGTTAGTTCCTTGCTCAATAACTCCGCCGCATCCACGAATAGGTCAGTCCACTGGCGTATTGTTACCGTACCGAGGGGCCCCTCGATTCTAAACTTCGCTGCAGCCCTTCTGTGGCCGATACGTAGCAGTGCTACAGTCTCACATAGCTGACCTTTCTGTTAGGTCATCTGATCTAAGCTGCGACCGCAGTGCAGTAAAATATGCTGCCTTCAATCGGCTCAATATACAATGGCAGTCTGGATGTGTGTGTAGACTTGTCCAGACTTTTGTCCTTGTTCGGTGTGAAGAAAAAGTAAGGATCCCTTATGGATTAAACTTGACATTTGAAGTTTAGAATCGAGCGGACCTCATAGTGGGGTGTGCTAGCACAGAGTGAATCCTTTATAAGTTTCAATTTGCTTTAAAGTTACATTTTACAATAGTAAAATAATAATTATGGATTGATAAATTCATAGCTGATTATAGCAATTATTCATTATGTACTGCAATTTATTATTTAAATATCAGATTTTTACCAAACAATATTATTTGGGATTCCTGTATTTATTAAATCAAATAATCATTATCTGATACCAAAACATAAGTCCAAAATCATCATCAACATTATCCTATACAATATTCCTATGATGTGCTTAATAGGAAGAAAATTGGAATTACACAAGATTCTACTTAGTTACTGCAGAAGTGTATGATTGCTTTTAATGTCTAATCCATATAATTACACAAGGTAATTTATAGTCCTAATTATTATTAGGGCAGTTAACACTCTTCTTACCTTGATAATAATAAAGATTTGGAGTGGATGTAGCGCCCCAAATATGCACCAATACCTCTCTACCTAAGACAATTTCAAATTGATTTAACTCTCAAGACAATATTGTCCATTTGATTTATGCAAAATTGGGTGAAATAGATGCATTTTTTATTTCAATTCACTTTATCTTTCTTTGGATTCTATAATTTTATATATCTTGCATGGGATTATTAGACCTTTTTGGCCTTTCCGCTATATTTAATAAGTTTAACTGCTTTAAAGCAGGGCTATCATTTCCAGTCATTCTGTGCTTTCTAATATCTGTTTTGATGCATGTGGAAATGTTATATAAGTACTTTAAAGTATGATAATGCAAAAGTTATGAATATTTAATTTCAACAGTCAAACACTAGAAAGTTAATCTAAGTTATCTAACATAAAAAAATATTATAAATAGACCAACTTGTTAATTGATCTTGATCCAAACTGTAGTTAGATTCATTTTTAAAAGAAATTAAATCTAATCACTGTTAGGATTTTTGAGTACTTGTTCATTTTTTGTCATTTCATCACATTTGCATGACACATCATAATAGCTTAGCTAGCAATTAGTCATATTTCATATTTGTAAGTTTTATTTTTATTTTTGACTTATAAACATATATAAATAATGGTTTTAATAAATTAATAAGCAAATATATGGACTTTGGTAAAAAAATACATGACCTTGGTCTGATTTAGAAATATTTGCTTTTTGCGAGAGTTCTTTTTAAAATAAAATCTCTGATGCTCGTCGTGGAACAATAGTACCCTTAATAGGTTATATGAGAAATTGGTGGAGCTGGAATTCTAACCATGAGAACCTAGAATTGTTAGAAAACAACAAGAAACATACCTACTACATTTTTTTCTACTACATTTTAAGAGAATCTGTCACTAGCTGTTGAGTATGAGTTATAAACTCACACTACTCATACTACACGCCGTGATAGCTCAGTGTCCTTAGTTTCGATCTCCGGTGCCGACACCAATGAAATTTTAAGTGCCTAATAATAATTCAACGTGCTCAGCGGTGAAGGAAAACATCGTGAGAAAACCTGCATATTTTCGAAAAAATACAAAAAAAAAAGATTTCGAAAATATGTGAAGTCCGCCAATCCGCAGTGGGGCCGCGTGGTGGACTATGCCCTAATACCCTCTGTACAGAGGAGGCCTGTGCCCAGCAGTGAGACATGTATAGGCTGATACCTTACTTTTTTTACTTTACTACACAATACAAAAAATACAGATGCAAAAAGTGTGTATGTAAGTGTGTTTACTTGCACTTCACAATGTTGCAGGGGAAATGATTGGATAGAAAGCTTGATACGTGCGATTAAAGCATATTTGGGTCGATGCCGCCTGTCAAAGCTAGTATCGTATGTAAGGTGTTACGTTGAAAATTAAATACCTGTAATGGTTTCATACACAATTTGATGACAGTTTTTAAAAATCACGTTTTTATACCGCAACACAAACGCTCTTTTGCGTATTCATTGCACAGATATCTATTTTAGAAATTTAAATCTATTTTATTCATACAGTAAACTTTTACGCAACAATTCACCTAGGAGTAAAGATAAAAAAAGCGGCACATAGCGATTGGTTACAGTTTTTTGTTTGTTTTCTCTAATCAATAACAAACTGTCATTATGTAAATAAACATATTGCAATACACAAATTCACTGCATCTAATTGCTATTTTTGCGAACTGTAACGATCTTGTCAAAAGTGTGTAGTGTGCTGCCCTATTTTCGCATGACCATGAAATGCGTTTCAACCAACTAAAAAGGAGAGGGAGAATTATTATCAATTCGGTCATTTATAAAAATCGATTTTAAAAATTCCCTTTGAATTTGGTTCGGTTTAGCTCCAATATGTCCCCACATCTATTTCATCGATATTGGTCAACCTCGTACGTTCCACCGATGTGTCGAAAGAAATACTCACAATAAAATTAACGAAAATGCGTAGGGAGTTCGAGTGAATTTAGGTCGGTTTCGTTTATTATAAGCGATGAACAGTAGAAGCACAGTTGTGTGTACTCGAATCAATTTAACAATCCTGTCTCTCCGCCGCAGTATAAACACTACGGGCGCGTCTGGCGCGTCTACGCCGAGCAAGCAGCCGCCGCCGCCGAGCCCGCCGCACGTGCTGCAGCTGGCGCACGCCGCGCACGTGCATGCGCTCGTGCACCAGCGCCAGAACAACACCGGTACGTGCCGCTACGGCCCCACGCGTCGCTACGGCTGGGCGTGCCGCTACGGCCCCACGCGTCCCTATGGCCGTGCGTGATGCTACGGCACTACGCGGCGCTACGGTCCCACGCGGCGCTACGGCTGTGCGTGATGCTACGTCCCCACGAGTCGCTACGGCTGTACTTGACGCTACGGCTACGCTCACAGCTATGGGTACACTCTCCGCTACGGCTAGACGTGTCGTTACGGTTACCCTGGGCCCTAGATGTTACGGGTTCGGTCGCCATACTAATTCACTTGCCGCTACGGCTACACTTAGCTACGGTATCCGGTTGAAGTGGCCTCGGATTTATTCGCAGCTCCTCGTGACGCTGCTATATGTGACGCTACGGCTAGACGCCAAGTTACGGCTACACGCGAAGCAACGCTATAACGCCGCTACGGTATCCGGTTGAAGTGGCCTCGGTCGTCCTTACGGATTCATTCGCAGCTAAGGCTCCTCGTGACGCTAATGCTATATGTGACGCTACGGCTAGACGCCAAGTTACGGCTACACGCGAAGCAACGGCTACCGTCGCTATAACGGATTCACTCGCCGTTACGACATCATTTAAGCACTCGGTTGATATGGTTTCGGTCGACCCTACGGATTCATTGCGGATCTCCGTGATTCCACTCGTCAATGATTATTTTTTTCTGAGAGAAAATGGAGGCGAGGTACCCGCCAGATGTTAAATAATTACAATTGCCCATAGACAACTAACTCATTCACCAACCACACGAAAAACCTCAAAAATATCGTCACAGTTCACGCAATTTGAATTTGAATATTACTTACATAAATTTCACGTGGACAAACACCCAGACCCGAAAAAATTATCTGTGGCACACGCAAATAGTTGTCTCGTGTGGGAATCGAACCCACGACCCGCGGCGCTGAAGCCGCTACCTTCGGCACGGAGTCGTCATACGTGGCTCGTAATTCTTTTTACTTTAATCATATCTATTTCACGCTACTGTTCATTGTCACACGAAACCCGCGTAGGCGAACCGTACGCGTTACGTACGTCCAAAATATGGCACCGCTGCCCACTTGCGTCGGCGGTTGGCGCCTTGTCAAATGTACGCGAATGGTATCTGTCGCCGTGATAGATAGCCAGTATACTTGCGGAAGCCGATATTCAATTGAGAATTAACGACGATAAAAAATAACCGGCCAAGTGCGAGTCGGAAACGCGCACGAAGAGTTCCGTACGGTTCTATTCTTCATCTATTGAAATGGATAAAAAAGTCATGTCTGTTGTATGGGAGCAACACTTAAATAGTTTTTATTCTGGTTTTTAGTATTTGTCATTATAGCGGCAACAAGAATACATCATCTGTGAAAATTTCAACTGTCTAACTTTTTTCTATAACTGATGATATGCTTTCAGTCCTTAGACTATTAAAGGTTCATCGAACGCAGAACCGGTTGGCTAACTGTCAAACTATCACGGCTCATGATATACAGCATGATGACATACAGACTGCGGAGTCTTAGTAATAGGGTCTCGATTTACCCTTTGGGTACGGAACCCTAAAAATGGTACCTTACCTTTTTAAATTACCTTTTTCACCAATTAATGTAAGGCGTGGCAAGTCTCGTTTCTTCGGGCTGAGGAAGTTTTTACAAGTTCACGGCAACGTATAACCTTTTGAAATAAAATCTTATCATTTGTAATCGTAAATTATAATACAATGTATAAATACAAATATAAGACAATACGAAGATAAGACGATAACGAACGTTATCTGCCGCACGCGATAAGACTACGGCCGTCTATTGTTTACAAAACAAACGGTACGTGAATGGAGCCAAGACGATCGGGCGTTTGTTTTTTGGCGCGCGGCCACGGGGCGTTTTTATTGACGCCGCGTTTTTGGCACGCCTCCAGACGCGACATAGGAACGATTCAGTCAATAGGCTCCATCGTCGACGGTCGCTGCCTTCGCCTGTTTTTTTTTTTTTTTCTCTACGCCGATAATGTTTTCCCGCGCTTACGTCAAACATGGACGATGGTAACGGGCAGCTTTGACAGTGCATGTGTTTTGTTTTTTTTTGTTTTGTTTTCTTTTTCGGTTAGGAATTATATCTTAAGTAATAATTCGGTATTGCGCAGCGGACGCGTGATGTTTCCGCGTCAAGTTCAATGGCGGTTATGTAATTTTGTATTTCCGTGCCGGTGTTTTAGGACGTTACGTGTACGCATAATTAACACGTCCGACGAGGCGTCCGCGCGTGTTGTTTGAAACGTGAAGCAATCAGACCACCGGTAATTGGGAATCGTATTTAATTTCAATGTTTCGTAATACGTACGCGATCCGTAATGTAAATATTGTGCTGTACTGACGTTAATCGAAAGAGTTTTTTTTTTTTGTGTCGACGACTACTTTGTTCGGGTTGTCAGCAGTTGGGAACTGCGGAGGTCGTGAGTTCGAAACGGTCGCCAATGACTTTTCGGTTTTGGAGGTTTTAGATTGAATAATACTTTTACTTTTCAACCTTTTCACATTAAAACTTTAATTTTCATTAGTTTTTTTATGTTAATGTTGGGTGAAAGATTTGCCAGTTACTTTCACGTTACGCCGTTCTTCTGTCCGTTTGTACTTTCATCGACAAGCCTGTCCATCGCTTAACAAATATTTATCTATGAATAAATAATATACCGCACAGAAAAAGTAACAATACTATTGTTTACTTTTTTTATTGCGTTTCGTCTGAGGTACAACGAGAGTTAATGCCATCTTCCTGAATATACCACGGTTCCTATTACTTGTTTGAAAACTTTTTATATCATATTTTTCCACCTTAATATTATTTTAAAATGTTATGAATAATGTGAAAAGATAATCAGATTCTTCGAAAATTTTACTGTAAATAGTAGACATTAAAATAGTGGTATATAAACGATCGAATTGAAAAACCTCATTTTTGGAAGTCAGGTTAAAAAGTAACGTGGTTAAAAAAACTAAGTAACACCTATACAGGGAGGCTTTTCTAAGTGTATCCATTTTTTTAATTAAATTCTAGACATAAATAATGTTGTAAGAAAAATGATAAATATTTAAAATTACTCGTAATTAATTAAATACATTCATTCGAACTTATCTCAAAAAGTTCGTGATTTATGGGCAACTCATTTATTTTACTCGCGATCATTCATAACAAACACGCATACAAATCGTTTCAAAAGTATACGACGCATTTATGCATGACTACCGCATTGTCAACATTTTCTGTTTTTTAGAGAATGGAATGGCAAGTTTTTTTTGAAAAAAAAAAAAAAAAAAGTTTGTGTTTATTTCAATAAACGATTATACTACCGAGTCTGAACCTCGTGTGTGAATTTGGGCACCTTTAGAAAAGCCATCCTGCATATGTCTCATTGCTCAACCAAGGCACCCTCTGTACAAATACAAAAGGTATAACTATAGTAAATACGATAGGGCATAGTCTACCATGCGACCCCACCGCGGGTTGGATGGTAGACTACGTATTCGAAACATTTTTATCAACATTTATGAATATACTGGTTGCACCACGATATTTTCCTTCACCGACCAGCACGTAATAAATCAGCACATAAAAATGCAATCACAATTTTTTTCTGTTTAAGGCTGAACCTTGCAAATCTAGTCAATGGAATCGTATAACGGCGGCCGTTTTTTCATGTGAGAAGGTGGCAAGCGAGCTGGTGTTTCCCCATGGACATTTGGCAACACCCGTAAGGTTGCACCTTTTAATAAAGTGGGCCGCGGCTATCTCACTCACCAGACGAAACGCAGAAGTGTACACTTCTACTTCACGCCGGCCTTTTCTGTGCTAGGTGCTTACCCGGACGGTCCCCCCATTCTTGCAACAGAGAAGACTGTTGCGTAGCCCTACCATGGTTAGATAGTTAATCATTTGTCATTATTTTGCTTCCGTTGCAGAGGTAGTGGAGAATGGTCCCGTGTCGATCGCGCCAATTCTCAACGCCGTTGTACACCCACCGCCCCCCACGCAGCCCCTTCCAATCGTAAGTCCAAAAAATCGCACAGTTTGGATGCTTCATTATAAATAAAGTAAACTAACAGCCTATAAATGTACTACTGATGGGCAAAGGCCTCCTCTGTGGAGAGGGTGTCAGGGCATAGTCAACCACGCGACTCCATTACGGATTTTTTTTCCAAAATATGCAGGTTTTCTCACGATGTTTTCCTTCACCGCTGAGCACGTGATATGTTAGCACTTAAAATTAACTTCGATCCACATTACTGAAAAAGTATTGTATGATGAAGATAGTGTTTTTCCAGTGTCTGGGTTGTTTATGTATTTATTTAAAAGAGAAAAGTATGTTTATCAGTTCACTGTTGTCCATAGAACAAGCGTTGCTTAGTTTGGGACTAGAGAACGTTGTGTAAAAGATCCTGAAATATTTTAACGTGTGTTTGACCGTTGGGCATACGCTTCTCCAATTTTCCTACATTCAGCACGACCCTTCGTTTGCCCTTTCCAAACTTGGCCTGCTGTCCCCTTAATGTCATCGGACCACCGGGTTGGAAATAATAAATAAATATTAATTATTTATTGTTACTTTGTGTGGTTGCAGGTGCCGAAGAGCGCGTCGGCGACGCCGTCGAGCGGGGCGAGCTCGTCGAGCGGCGGGGGCGCGGGCGCCGCCACTCCAGCGCCGAGGGAGCCCTCGCCGCCCACCCTCAACGGCCCCGCCACGCACAGCCTCACCGCGCACCCGGTTGACAAGTGAGTCCGGCCCCTCGGGTCTCGTCTTAACACGCTTAGGGCCCGTCCATTGAGGTCCACGTGAGGCTCGAAAAGAGGGGCGGGGGGGGGGGGGGACGAAGATTAGTGTTACTAATAAGTATTACTAACTACAAAAGTGCACCCCCTTTCCGAATAGGCTCAGGTAGAGAGAGGCGTGCACCAGTGCATTTTGAAGATCCCGGAGCATCTCATATCTCGGTTTTTCCATTAGTTATATTATGTTTTTTAGCTTAACCCCTTAACCCCCTTACCCTCCCCCCCTTTTCCCTGGTGATACTTTGTGAGGCTAAGACTAACATGCCCCATCCCCTTCTACCGAAAATCACGATTTTTATCATATATTGAAATTTCCAGAACCCCCTTTCGAGCCTCACGCGATTAACGGACGATCCCTAACCTAATTGAAGCGCTGTGGATATTTCGCAACCGTATCTTCCCGCAGGCGACAGAGTTACGTTGGAAGAGCATTGCTTTATCCCAGAATAGGGGCCATGAAAAACGTGCGCGTTGTATTCGCAGTGGGGTGGGCAGTCCGCCGCCGAGCGCGCCAGCGGCCAGCGGCACCGCTTCCCTCAAGAGCATGGCCCAGGAGGCGGTCCACAGGGCGGGTCTAGACGCGCACCACACGCAGGTAACGGACCAGCCTCCCTCTCCCCGCGGTTCGCAGAGGGCGTTGCGATCGCAAACGGCCAACGATTCCTTTCATCATAACCATCATGGTTTCAACCTGTTTGAGTCTTCTTCTTCTTTCCTTTATGGCGCTTTTATGGCTTCGCCAATGACATGTGAAAGATGCTTTATCAGTTTAAGCTCTGTTTGAGTCCACTGCTGAACATAGGCCTGCACCACAGATGCACTATTCTGAGCCACCTGCATTCATCGAGTTCCCACACTTGCACAGAGTACTTCATCTATTGGAGGTTCGTCCTGCTCTTTGATGGCCAATACTTGGCTTGGTTTTTATGAACACTTTTTTTTCCTTATAAAAATTGGTCAGTGCCCGAGAAACGTTCGATTAGGTGAAGCTATGGTCGCGTAGTGTACTGAATACCATGGTTTGAAACCGTACACTCAAAAGCATAACATACAGTGGGAGAGATATGAATGGGGAATATTTGTTTCTGCAATCTCTAATGTACCCCTTGTATGGAAATTTAACAAACATCTCAATTTTTTAATATGTAATATGTATCTGACAATCGTAAAATAAAAAATTAATGCTAAATGTCTTTATTTATTTGTACACAAGCAACTGTCTTACAATCTCGTGAAGTAATTTCACCACATTTTAGAAAAAGTATAGAGATATTTCCAATTCAACATTTTGCTTCTAGACCAATTTAAGAGATTGTTAATGTTCACTGTATGTGAATTATGGCTCTTTGTTCTTTGTTCACGGCTTAGAGGTGATTAATCATCAATTAATAAATAACATTTACTTTATTGAATTTCAGAATACAACAAGAAGAGGAGTGACATTATCTCAAGCGCATATACCTCCGTTATTAGGCGTCGCACCTTTGGGACCTCTAGCTTTATCAACTGTTAGTATTTTTTTTACTATATAAACATTTGTAACTTTAACATAAGTTTTTTTGACCTTTCGTTTGAGGTTTGCTCAATTAATATTGGCCATATTAGTTAAGCAAACCCCAAACAAAAGGTCGAAATCGAAAAATAAGAATACCTGTGCCAAATAGATAAATTATCTAAAACTATTAAGCTAAAAATTAAGTGAAAATATTACAAATATATAAAAAGCAACCATAAACGATAATCACATGACAGCTAGATATTAATTAAGATTGCCACTAAGAGTGGATTCATGGTTGTTTTTTTTTTATGCGAAAAGTTGTCAAATGAGCAGACGGTTCACCTGATGTTAAGCGAATACCGCCGTCATGTAAGAAAAGCTAGTAATGTAAGAAAACATCGTGAGGAAACCTGAATATTTTCTAAATAATAACAACCCTCTGTTTAGATGCCTTTGCCGAGAAACATAGGCTACTTTACTATTGCAAATATTTATTGTTCTTGGTGTTTATTGATGTTTGATATGGGCACGGACTAATTAAAGCCTACAGTGGGAGGGATATTAAAAAAAAAAAGAGAATAGAATGTTCAACTTTGACAGGAGCACCAGCTGCAGTTCCGAATGATGGAGACGTCGTTCTACCACATGCCACACCCGTCCGACTCGGAGCGCACGCGAGCCTACTTGCCGCGCAACATCTGCCAGACGCCAGTCTATTACAACCAGGTGAGAAAGAGAGAGGTTGAGGGTAGAAAGAGAGAGTGGGGAGAAAGAGAGAGATGGAGGGAGAGAATGCGAGAATAGGGGACACCGTTTGTTAACGAATTCAAGACGTAGGACCATGCGTTGAAACCGTATGTCCTATCTTAGTTTTGCGCAATCAATGGGTGTCGTATAATCGAGGGCAATTATGGATCACTTGGCATATTGTTTATATTATGAACTTCGGTAACTCTGGCAGTGGTTTCGATTAAGAAAAAGAGACAATATTATCTTTCACTTGTTGTAAGGTGACCTCAGCTTTAAGCCGTCCAAACTCTCATCCTTTATCCAATCAGAACTCATCAACTCCTCTATTGAATAAGGAAATTTGTGACCAAATAATGCATGACTACAAAATAAGTCTTGCATGACTACAAAGTAAAGAACTACAAAATTTAGAGATAACCCATGGTATGCGTTCTGTATTTTTTAACATCTCGGCCAGCTGGCGTCAAGATTCATTTGTTTTATCATTTTTTTGCAACCAGGTACCCTTGTACTACCGATTTTGAACCAAAGTTCACTGTATAGTATATATTGAATAATTGGCACAATGAAATCAATTAGCAGCATATGATAAAAAAATGAGTGCTTGTAAGCTTTATGTGCGATGGAAGTAAAACTTGAAAGTAACACTTATTTAGCAAATATTACGAAAAATATATATGTATATACAAAAGAAATAGTGAGAATCTATATATTAATATGTTAAGCAAACACTATGTGTCAAAACATGTCTAAAAGAATTTCTATAAAAAAGGTCCTCAGAAGGCCAATCCAGATATTCAAATAATATATTCATTATATAGACACCTGTTTTTGTTACTGGATATGGACCTGAAATATCAAAGATGTAACCGAAAGATAAGAAAGCGTTTGGTAAAAGTAGTTGCAAATGGCAATTGCAAACTGATGTAAATATACTAAATATTTTTTACTCAATTGGCATTTGAAACCATTAACTTACGCTGCTTTAACTTCTCATATCGCGCCTGCTAATAAAATGTTCAAAAAATTTGTGGGGGGAAAAATTCTTATATTATAAATATTATAATGTTGTTCATGCAATAATCTCGTGTTAGAAAAAGGACAGGGTGAATTAGCAATTGAGAGTTTATTAGAGTAACGACTGGACATAACGCTTTTTCCTTACGTGACGATATTTCCAACTCATATCTACCGCAAGCGGCGTTAATGTATTTGGTTCTCGCAGGTGCTCCTACCGCACTCGGACTCGGTGGAGTTCTTCCAGCGTCTCTCTACGGAGACGCTGTTCTTCGTGTTCTACTACATGGAGGGCACGAAGGCGCAGTACCTCGCCGCCAAGGCGCTCAAGAAGCAGAGCTGGCGCTTCCACACCAAGTACATGATGTGGTTCCAGAGGCACGAGGAGCCGAAGGTTATCAACGAAGAGTACGAGCAGGTTGGCAAGCACTGCACGATGCTTAGATTTGTTTGTTAGAGAAAATGATGTTGCCAGTTATCATAATTGGCACGGCCCTTTGAATGGTATGGATTGTTATTGTAATTAACTGTTCAATAGCTTACAAGTGATGATTACCTTCGCCCCACGGTACACGAGTTTGCGCCGGTTACTCGTTTCTCTCAGAATTTAAAAGTAGGTTTAGGACCCAGACAACAAATAATCTTGCCTTTATATAGTGAACGCTAATAAAACATGGAAGCCGCACGGTTCATACTAGTGATTATTAAAAAATAGCACCATTGCTCTCACTGACAGTTAACACGCATATACAGGGTGGCTTTTTTAAAGGTGCCTAAGTTCACACAGGAGGTTCAGACTCGGCAGTATAATCGTTTATTGAAATAAAAACAAACTTTTTTTTTTTTTTTTCAAAAAAATTGCCATTCCATTCCTTAGAAAACAGAACTTGTTGACAATGCGGTAGTCATAAATAAATGCGTCATATAATTTTGAAACGAACTTGTGTGCGTGTTAGTTATTAATGATCGCGCGTAAAATAAATGAGTTGCCCATAATTCATGCTTATTTTGAGATAAGTTAAAATGAATGTATTTAATTTAATTAAGAGTGATTTTAAATATTTATCACTTTTTATATGACATTATTTACGTCAAGAATTTAATTTAAAAAAATGGATACACTTAAAAAAGCCTCCCTGTATATAAAAATCAATAATACAATGAATTATCTTCAAACAAAAATGGACTTATTAGTGAGTTCGACTAAGTCTACATTCCCAAAACCGCCTCGCGGTACAATTTAGTTGTCATTCTGGGGCGACAATAATGCTTCCATGTTTATTTGCGGTCACTGCATTCATGCTAAATATGGGATGCAATTTGCTGATTAGTAGTTAACAGGCAGCAATGAGACTCCTTATATCCCTAATGTACTGAGTAAAGTTTACCGCGTTTAACAGTTTGGAATCATTAATATATGATCCATAAGAGACATTTGTGGACACTAAAAAATCTGGTGTACGTACATTTTTGTAGCAGCATACATTTTCATTAATAAAAAAACAATTAATGTCCGTTCTAGTGACGTTTCCCCTGACTGCTTTAAGCTAGAGCATAAACAGCACGCCGTTTCCACAATCCGCAGGGCACGTACATATACTTCGACTACGAGAAGTGGGGCCAGCGGAAAAAGGAGGGCTTCACGTTCGAGTACAAGTACTTAGAGGACCGCGATTTGAACTGAGGGCGGGCCGGCGTGCGGACCGCCGAGCGAAAGCCGCAACCGTTTCGCGAGTGAACTTGAGTGAGTGACTGTACGCGCCAACACGTACCGTACCGTACCGTACCCGTACCGTACCGTACCGTATCGGAACCGACCACGCCGCGAGTGCACCGACCATGGAAAACTGAATTCTCTTTCATTCCGTTGCGAGTATTATATTTATGAGGCGGCGCGTCGATCTCTGTGATGATCGGCGCCCCGGTGAATTGTAATGATTGTTTTTTTTTTACTATTAAAAAAAAAAGAAAGAAACTCGACTTTGTAAAAGTGAACGCTGGATTGCACGAACCAAGTCTCATGTACCACGGATAATGTTCATATCGTTTATAGATTATAGTGAGATCGGATACTCGTACTAGCAGTAAGTGAAAGCTGAAATGGTAACGGCCCAGGTTATATAGAGTTGTTGTGTATAAAATTCCACTCTTCTGGCAGTTGTGTTATTGAACAGTGAGCGTATAAAGAATTTGCAGGCGAACGTATAGAGGCGAGAAAATATCTTGTGATGCAATAACTTTAGTGCGGCCCCCGTTGGGCTAGTATTTAAAAAAAATGTGATATCGATATAGGGAACGCCCGGAGCGTATTCGGATATAATAAAGATCTTTTTACTAATAAATTATTATGTTCCTGTAAACTATTTCTGTTTGTTTTTTTTTTTTTAAAGGAAAATCTATCACTGAATACTTGGATTGTATTGTCTCTGTATAAATCTTTTTGTATGCCTTTTTTTGTACGCGCAGCTGCAAGCAACTAATTTTATTGCCTCTGTGAGTCGATGTTGTTCGGTTTATTTATTATATTCGACGTTGACGATCAATAGTGTCCAACTTTTTTGTGCTAGTCATACCGCCTTATCTACTGAAACGTTTAAACAAATAAAATTCGATATTGCTCTGGGTGATTTGTTTTTAAACTTGTTTTGTAGTGAATGGGACTAGTTTTGATTTTAAAAATACTAAGCGCTGACTTATGCATACCAGGTGAATGAACAATAATAAAGAATAGATGAAGGGAATCTTTGTATAATCTGATAATTTACATTGTGTCATACATGAATATATTTTGAGCTGTAATAATTGTTATTGTAAAAATGCAATGGGCATATTATGTAAAAATTTAGACTATGTAAGGAAAAGATTGTGAAGATCTCATAATATTGATAACATATTTAATTTTGTAGTGTTTTAGTTATCCCAAAGACAATATGATGTAACTGGCTAACATTGGTATGTGTAAGTTAAGCCAACATAGCTAAGAGATGTATGTGAAATATAAAGAGATATAATGAACTCTCTCGCTTCGAAAGCTTCTTGGAGCTTATTATACATTGCATTTAAATTTATCAAAAAAAGAGGAAAGAGAGCTCGCTTTGTAAATCACTGCCAAGTTTTAGATGTTTGATCTGGTGGAGGATTTGCGATAGACAGACTGTTGTAACTATATTTTTATACGTCGCAGCCCATAGTTGACCATTTGCTTGAACGCCAAAGCTCTATACAGACGATGAGCTAAGCCTTAAGTAACTCAGCCATCCGAGTGTTGTAGTCGTTATACTAATACTAATGTTATCTATTCAAGCAATAAACGAGTCCGTATTTTGTATCGCGAATTTAAATTTTATTATAATAAGAAAAAAATAAAAAAAAAATTGTACGCCCTAACGTCGGGGCTTTTGGGGCTTGCGCGTTGAAACGAATGGTTTCGGCTCGGCCGGCGCTGCGGTGCGGAGGCGTTTGAGTTCATTATAGGCCGATAGACATGAGATTAGAACGCAATAGATCTACTGCCAGGCGTGAGGGCCTCCTCGTGCAATCGACGGGCGAGAAGACGTTTTCCGGGGGTCGTGTCGTGACGTGTCTTGACGTGACGTGTCGTGTCGTGCCGTGTCGTGTGGTTTTGGGAGTTTCTCTCGCGGGCCGCCCGTGTCGCGTCGCGCAAGTGTACGCTGTTATTTTTATTGACGTACACTGCTCGGGCGCCGCCGCCGCCATTTTCGCGCACCGAGTGACGTCACCACCTCCGAACCGCGCCGAGCCGCAATCCGACACCGATATCCGGGATATCGCGTGTGTCATCGGTGGTTTTTTTTTATATGTATATACATATGTATAGTTTACGCGACGTCGCTCGGGTCCGGCCGGTTCGGGGCTCGAGGTTCGGCAGAGGCGGTGGCAATGGCGGCGGTGGTGGCAATGGCGGCGGTGGTGACCGTCACGTGGCCCGGGCGGCCCCGCGTCATGGGGTTCTTTCTGCGGCTCAGCGGTGCAGTGTAGCGCGCGGTCTCGTTGTTTCCATGCGTGTTACGTCGGCTGCGATAGTTTTCATTTTTTTTTTGTAAAAAGTCTTATCGTGAGAGCGTAATATGAAATGTGGTAAATAATAATTTAAAGAAAAGAATTCACTGTACAGTTCTATTTGTATAGAAATAATGGATAACGATTAAAAGAGATGATGAAAAAAAAAACATTGGAAACCATGTTGTGATTTATTCCCGGCATCTAGTTTGTAAGCGCGCCCCGTAGCCTCGAACCCGGCAGCTATTTATTTCCTTTTTTTTTTTTCTCTTCGGGTGAGACGACGGGTGTTTTGACTTAGAATAAAGTGTAAAAAAGCATTACTTTTTATAATTTTTGTATTTATTTTTTGCTCAAATCATCTGACCAGAGAATCAACATGACTAATATTGACAAGGGGCCAACATTTAATCACAGAATCATTTTTTAGGTCATGGAATGGCAATTTTTTTTAAATTTTGTTTTTATCTCAATGAACGATTATGCTACCGAGTCTGAACGTCCTGTATGAATTTGGGTACCTTTAGAAAAGCCACCCTATATATTTTTAGGACACGTTCTTTGAACACAACATTCTCTAGTCCCAAACTAAGCAATGCTTGTACTATGGGTACTAGAAAACTGATAAACATATACATACTTTTCTTTTGTAAATAAATACACATTATACATATATAAACACCCAGACATTAGAAAAACACTATGCTAATCACACAATATTTTTCCAGTAGTGGGGATCGAACCCACAAATTTTAATTAATAGATATCTCTTATATGATGATAATATACATATTAGTTAACTTAAAATATTGGTCACATGTCCCTTCATACATAGCAACCTCGGGGAATTTCAGTGCCACTAAGCATACAGTACACGACAAACATTTTATTGATTAATCCCGAGACAAGCATACATTTTGTTTGCTGTTGACCACAATTGAAATAAAAACCAAGGCCTTGTTAAAAACGGGAAGTAAAACTGCAAAGATGGCCCTTAGTTACGTCTACATGATTTATTTTTCACCTAATGGCTACATACATAGTATCTGTAGTTTTAATTCTAAAAATGGCGAATTTTCAAAATAAGCTTTCATTTCATATTTGAATCCACTAAGGGGGTTTCCTACAATAAAAATTGCCTGTAAATATAAATTGCCTGCCAAGGTGCAAGTTATTTATGCAATTAAAAAGTAACGGCCAAATGGCAAAGGGTATTAGGGCATACCCTTTGCCCAGCAGACTTATGTACGAATGTGCCAAACGAGTTAGCTGGTCTTAAGTAAGATGTTAAATGATAACTGCTGCCCATTGACATTTGTAACAGCCGTAGGGCTGCAGATACGTTTCCACCTTTTAAGAAAGTGCGCCCCATCTACCCCACTCACCAGACGAAACTATTTTATTTATTTTATGCGAAAAGTTGTCAAACGAGCAGACGGTTCACCTGATGTTAAGTGAATACCGCCGCCCATGGACATCTGCCGAGGGTTACGGATGCGTTGACAACCTTTTGAAAATTGGGCTCCGGCTACCTCACTCACCAGACGAAACGCGAAAGTATTTGTCATACTTCCACTTTACGCTGGTCTTCTGTGAGGTCGTGGTATTTACCCGAACGGGCCTGCCCATTCGTGAAACAGCCGAGGCTGCTGCGTGGCCCTACCACCGTTAGCTCAGAAGAATAACCCTTCTTGACTTCAGGCCGGTCTCCTGTGAGGACGTAATACTTAGCCGGACAGACCTGGCCATTTGTGAAACAGCAAAGACTTGCGTGGCCTTCACATATCTTTCCAAATATTTTTTATTGTTATTATTTCGAAAATATTCAGGTATCCTCACGATGTTTTTCTCGTGTGCTGAACATGTATTTTATCACTTAAAATTGAAAATTTTATCAGTGCACTGTTATTTGGAGTCGGTTTGCTCGAATGTAATAAATTAAAAAGTGCCTCCTGGACACTGAACTGTCGCGGCTCTTATAATTGGAATCATTTAATTTTGATAATTCCAATTAATTAATGTTAATTAAATAACCTTCCTCTCGCCCCACATTGTTCACAGTGTGCGCGTTAGACAAAGACTGGAGTGATGATTTCTGGTAGAAACGGTACAAAAAAGCGACGATAAAAAAACTTATATGACGCCCAAAACTTAACATAACTCACGATTAAGTTATGCATGTATCCACTAGGCGTCCAATCGAGATTCTTAATTTCAAAAGCATTACAAGTCGACTCCAAAATAAAACACTGAATACAGGATACGCCAATAAAAAGACATGGTATCTGTCCAGGGCTTTATTCATCGCTTCCTCTTGGCGGCGTGCTTGGGCTTGCCCCTTATTCGCCGCCTCACGCCGGCCGCCTCCTCCGTGTCGTCGTCCGATTCTGCGCCGCGCCTCTTGCCCTTCACGCTCTTCTTCTCTTCCAGCTCCTTCATCTCCTGCGCAAGAGAAGGAGCGAATGGTTTGCAGGAAGGTCTCTTAATTCAATTGATTTTCAGGAGTCCCCTACGCATCACCGGCGCCCAAGATCCCATACCAATGAATTTAATATGGACCCAAATGGGAAGCACCAGCTTTAAAATAAAAAAAAGTCGACAGTTCTGAGGAAATAAACGTAAAAAAAATAAAATCGAATTCGAGAACCTCCTTTTTTGAAGTCGGTTGATAACGAAAGAAAGACTACTCAGTTGTATGTATACTGTTAAACAACCGACACCCGAAATGATGACTCCGTGGCGGAGTTGTCAATTTACTGGCTTCGGCGCCGGGGATCGTGGGTTCGATTCCCACAGGAGACGGCTTTTTGTGACGCACACAGTTGTATCGGATCTGGGAGTTTGTCCACGTGAAATTTATGTATATTAAACGTCCTAACAAAAAAGGATAATGTTAACAGTGAGGGGGCAACGTTTTCGAAGAAAGACTACAATAGAACTTCTAGGTCGCAGTGGTAGTTGGGACTACCCAACCCCTTCCACACAAAATACAAATATACTGTCTTAAACATTGTCAGCCGAGTAGGTTCAGGCGATTCATAAGTAGAGTGCGCTCGCAGTACACATCGCGTCACCGTCTTTCGCGCCTCTTTCGAGGAGTCTGATGGAAAAGTCTCTCGAGCCAACTCACCGACGGCAAACATGGTTTATATATGTAAAACGTCCCCGCAACACAGGATAGTGTTATCCTAAAGTGGGGGCAATGTTTAAAAAAAAATAACTCACGAGCTTCGTGAGGCGCTGCGCCTCTGCGACCCTCTCCTGCAGCACCAACACCTCGGCCTCGTCAGTGTGATATAGAGGCAGCTGCTTGCCGATCAGCTGCTCGATGCGCTGGTACAGCTCCACGTCGTACTGCGAACGGCGAGCGTTGGAACGTCAGACATTACGTGATGTGATTCTTTGATGAGGTTTTTTTAAGTGCCATCCACAAATTCAAACAAGCAATTGCTGGGATGTAAGAGCGCAAATAACGGAAAACTATCGAACTGACAAAATCGCCTAGATCTCGTTAGGGTGTACTAAGAGGATTATACATTTTCTATTTTTCATTTTTTAACTAGCTGCTGCAAACATTTAGACAGAAAGACAGATGTACATAAAATATGTATATAATCTATATAATCTATATACATATTTTATGTCATCTTATTCTGATGTATAAGCTATATTATGGTAAAGTTTCATTAAAATCTATTCAGTAGTATTTGCGTGATAGAGTAACAAACATCCATCCATGCATACAAACTTTCGCCTTTATAATATTAGTAAGGATATAGAACATAGAGGTTTATCCTCAATTCATAAAATTAACAGTATTTCCCCTGATATTTTTCTTCGCGATTTTTAAAACGTTTCAAGATCCTGCATCACCTGTGTGACGAAGGTGATAGATTTCCCCGCTCTGCCCGCTCGGGCGGTGCGCCCCACGCGATGGATGTAGTCCTTGCTGTGCAGCGGGATGTCCAGGTTGATCACCACGTCCACGTGCGGAATGTCCAGGCCTCTGTTAATAAGGTCTCGTGTTATTGAACATATTCGACAATTAATAAGGTCCTATGGACACGAATCTTTTGCTAATCGGCAATTTGTTTGTTTGTAAAAGAAAACGATTTTTATTTGTATATTGAAACATATTGAGCAGGCTGAAGTGACATTGGGCTGGCGACATTTCTGTCGATGAGCGTTGGAGCAGAAGATTTGTCGAATGGAGACCACGTTTCGGCAAATGCAGTGGCCACATGCATTTGACACTCGGGACTTCCCAAAGTCCCCTTGCCAGGTGGAATGATGAGCCGAGAAAGGTCGCTGGGCTATCTGCGACCTTTCTGTTGAGACTAGACCAGCAAGAAACTCAACAGTTGTTCTATTTAAGCGTCGCGCGGTGCACATGCCCCCGTCTCCGCATACCCGGAGGCAACGATGGTGCATTTTTTTAAATAAAGATTTTACGGCCTGGAAACAAGACCTTTAAGCCGAAGTCCATCTGGACGATGGTGCATATGCTCCCGTCTCCGCATACACGGAGGCCACGCCGGTGCATGTGCATATGCACCCGTCCCCGCGTACCTGGAGGCCACGTCGGTGCATATGAGCACGGAGCGCGCGCGGCTCTTGAACTTGGCGAGGGCGGCGAGGCGCCGCTGCTGCGACATCTGCCCGTGGAGGGGCACCGCCGCCACGCCCAGCGCCCTCAGCAGCAGCGCGCCGCGCAGCGCGCCCGCGCACGTCGACACGAACACGATGAACGAGTTGCCCGCCAGCTCGTTCAGGATGTGAACAAGGTACACGTCCTGCGGACAGCGGGGAATTAGGCCCGGCACGTGTGCTATTTTCTCTTAAATGTTGGTTTTATTTTTAACTTTTTAATAAAATACCAATCACAGTCTCCAAAAAAAACATAAACTTTCCTTAAATGTTGCGTTATTTTCATTTTTAAATTTTAAAGTGTATGTTTTTTATTTGATGTTGGGGCCCGTGATTGGTAAGGTTTCTTTTATTATGCTTATGTCTCTGGCGTTTATTTAAAATCAGCCATATAGTTACAATAGTGTGGTTTCTCTGGTGACAAACAATGTTGTGGTATCATCATCATCATCATTTCAGCCTGTTTGAGTCCTCCCCCCAGACTGCCAAAGTACGATCCTGAGCCAAACGACTTCCCGCACATTTGCACAGGTCGTCACTCCATCTAGTGGGGGGTCGTCCTACACTACGATACGAGGCTGCCACTCGAGAACCTTTCTTCCCCAACGGTTATTTTCTACGAGCTATATGGCCGGCCCATCGCCACTTCAGCTTGCTAATCCTCTGAGCTATGTCGGTTACCTTGGTTCTACTGCGGATGTCTTCGTTACGAACTCTATCACGCAGAGAAATACCGAGCATAGAATCGCTGGAGGACCTGGGTGCTATGCTCAATGACCTCAACAGTGCTCCCAACGGTGGGCCTTAAGATTAACATGGACAAGACGAAGATCATGTCTAATGTCCATGTCACGCCTATACCGGTTGTTGTTGGGACCACTGAGCTCGAAGTTGTTGACGAGTACGTTTACCTAGGACAGTTAGTCCGGCTAGGTAAGTCCAACTTCGACGCAGAGGTCAATCGGCGAATCCAATTCGGATGGGCAGCGTTCGGGAAACTTATCTTCTCGTCGAAGATACCTCAATGTTTGAAGACTAAAGTCTTCAATCAATGTGTGTTGCCAGTGATGACCTACGGAACCGAGACGTGGTCCTTCACTGCTGGCCGTATGAGGAAGCTCAAAGTCGCTCAGCGAGCTATGTTGTGGTAATGAGGGATTAATTGTATCGTAATCGAATATCGAACCATTAATGTCGGAGCAACAAAGCAAGGACAAGTCCGACGAAATCCAATACTTAAAGTGTATTGTAGTAATAATAATTAAAGTAATAAGCTACATCATTGTAAATTTTTTCATTAGGTGGTCACCAAATTATAGTATGTATTATTTTGCAATATTATTTTTAATTTCATCTGCTATGTCTGCAAAGATTGTGTCAAGAAAGGCATAAATGTGAAATGGCTTAATTGAGAGCAATCTTATAAGTGTCTTTACAATTAGTTATCTATGATGAATAAAAATATTTCTCTATAGTAAAGTTACAAAGTTTACGTGATTGAGAACTAGAGTTAAAAACAATAAAAATATTTTTACTGATAGTAACATATATAAATAAATGGCATATACCTTATATTTCAAAGGTATGAACAAGTAGTATTGCTGCAGTTTCTCCACTGTCTGATACTTAGTTGAGACCTCTATCTTTACAGGGTCTTGTAAGGAAGCCCGTTGCAGTTTCTGTACTTTTTTGGTCATAGTTGCAGAGAATAGATAGGTGCGGCGTTCGCGCGGTATGACACGCAATATTTTGTCCACCTCCACCTCAAAGTCCATGTTTAGTATACGATCGGCTTCATCCATAACCTTAAATTGAATAATAGGTTGAATATTATATGAGTGCAAAGCATTTTTACTTCCTTTTTCAAATAAAAAAGCAAAAGAAATAATTAACAACTTTGTAACTATTTATAGTTTAATATTTAACAAAAAGGTAAATTAAATTAAATTAATTTATGATACAAAGGGTTAAAACTGTTTTCACCAATTTTATACTGGTTACTATGGGTAAACTATGATAGTTTCTTACAGAATGATATATAAATACATATGAACGATTATTTTATACTTGTGTCATTAAAGATTGCTAATTCAACACATCATCATTAACTATGCTCATAAATAATAGTACAAGTTTCTTACCAAGTATTTTAATGCTTTTAAATTGAAACCCTTGGTGTTTTCAAGGTGATCAACAAGGCGCCCAGGTGTTGCTATTATAATGTGTGGTTTCTTTGAGAGCATCAGTGCTTGTGCAACCATGTCCATTCCACCCACTATAACTGCACATTTTACCCCAATACTGGCACCTATTAACACATAAATAGTAGAAATCATTAATTTATGGACCTGATTAACCCTATTTTTATATGTAAAATGTCTTTTTTATACCTTGACAAGGGATATGTTACTACATGCACCCAAAACATACATGTAATAAACATTAGTTGGAGTGAAGAAATAAAGAAAAATAACATTGAAAGTAAACAGCACAGAAATAGAGACTGATCTGTAATCAAGAGTATAAATTTTTGTAATAAATAATCTAACACTTACCTAATGCTTCAAATTGTTCAGAAATCTGGAATGCCAATTCTCTTGTTGGTGTGAGAATAAGAGCGAAGTACCTTTGTGGGTTTTCTAAAAGTGCCTGAAGTATTGGTAAGGCAAAAGCACCGGTCTTGCCAGAACCCGTTTCAGCTAGACCAATTATGTCTTTGCCTTGTAAAGCCACTGGAATGGATTCTTTTTGAATTTTTGACGGATGTTTCCATTTCAATTCCTCGCACGCTTCGCATAATACATCAACTATACCCTGAAATATAAACATAACAGGCTAACCTTAAACAGAACTAATACTTTGAAATTGTTCATAAAAATACATAAGTCTTACGCGTGCGGTAAATAGAATAAGCAAATATAAAGAGAAAAATTGTTTAATAGTGTAGTCAACTCATCAAAACTTTCTACTAAATTTATTAAAAATAGTGCCAACCAAGTCTTTAAACGTGACGGAGTTGTCTTCGTTTATGCCATTTTCACTCTCTGTAATTTCCTTTTCCTCCTCTACCTTTGATTGTTCACATTCATTATCACTATCTTCGGTCATCATTAATTAAGTCAAAAAAGAAAACTTAAATAAATCGCACGTGAGTACGACATCGAAAGAAAGAGCAAAAGCATTGACAGTTGACATTGACAATTACCGTATTTATTTTGGCATGGTGGCTGTAAGACATTCATCCAAAAAAAATCATTTATAAAATGGACTTCGACTTTTTTTAAGCAAGAACTTTTAGGCGATATTTGTCAAAATAATTAAAGCGTAGCTAGGCGTGATTTTTGACCATTGTATAATATCAAAAATAAAAAAAAATTAAAGAATGTGAAGCCTTAAAATTAGTAGAAAAAGTATGAAAAGATTGTCGCCGCTGTGGGAATCGAACCCACGACTTCGGCATACGCGGCCTGAAGCTTTCGCCACTAAGCTAAACGCCTGATTGTCACAGCGACGAAAATCTTTTATCTACATTGTTTTTTTAGCATCTGAAACAATGCTTGGCGCATCCATTGTTATATCCTTTCCAGCATACAAACAATTTCAAATACCATTTTACAACGATAATTCGAAAGAGAGATGTCGCCATTGCTTTTCAGAAATTAAAAATTTTTATAGTGCTAATCTCTGCACTTAATTTATTACATTTAATTTTTTATTTAAAATGTTTAAATTAAGATTTTTATTTAAAATGAAATATTAGCAATTAATAAATACCGTTAAGTAGTTAATGACCTAACCGTATAACTATTGGGCCTTTGCCATCTTGTCTGACGTATATTTAAAAAATACTAAGTAACAAATAACAACAGGCTTGTTGAGGTTTGAGGTTATATTTTGGTTTGGATATTATAAGGACAACTACGAAACATTCACTTTGTGATTATAACCATATTCACTAACGAAACAATTTTAATCATAAAATATGGCAAAGCATCATCCGGATCTAATTTTCTGTAGAAAACAACCGGGTGTCGGTAAGTTCGATTCTTCAATAAGTTTGTTTCTATATCTTCATTCGAATTTTATTTTGTATTTATGTTTACAGCTATTGGTCGTCTATGCGAAAAATGTGATGGCAAATGCGTCATTTGTGACTCTTATGTACGGCCTTGTACTCTCGTACGGATCTGTGATGAGTGTAATTATGGTTCATATCAGGGCCGGTGTGTAATTTGTGGTGGACCCGGAGTTTCAGATGCTTATTATTGTAAAGAATGTACAATACAAGAGAAAGACGTAAGTATTACAAATAAATTAACAGAAAACAGTTT
This sequence comes from Iphiclides podalirius, assembly GCA_933534255.1. Taxonomy (NCBI): domain Eukaryota; kingdom Metazoa; phylum Arthropoda; class Insecta; order Lepidoptera; family Papilionidae; genus Iphiclides; species Iphiclides podalirius. The sequence continues at coordinate 12,126,829 of OW152830.1, read as the reverse complement.
GAACTAGTGGATGTTGGAATAGTTTTTCAAAAATCATTTTCTTAAGCAGATTGAAGATTAAGGAAGATCCTTTGGTGATTTTTTTACAATAACGTGCGTTTTAATTAGCGTACCTTTTCCTCTACTTTCTCCTGCTTATCCCACCTAGGAAGGGATTAGCACAACTTACTTAAAAAATTAGTGTGAATCATGTTGTTAATGATATTCCTAGTATGTTACGACTAGCCACATGCCTGACGGTTGGTAACAAACACCCGTATCTGGAATAATTATCTGTGGGTTACTGTGTGGCTCATTTACTTGATCAGTGTGGGTTAATCTAGCAACCTAAAATCCAATGGATTAGCAACTGTCTCACCAAGTCTTTTACAAATAATAAATTTACCCTGCACCTTAAATTACAAACACTCTGAATTACATATATTTTTTCTTATTCCAGAGGGATGGATGTCCGAAAATTGTCAATCTTGGTAGTTCAAAAACTGATTTGTTCTATGAGAGAAAGAAATATGGTTTTAGAAAGCATTAGTTTAAATGCAAGACTGCTGATGTGCTAAGACTATTAAGTGAATTATTACTCTGTGAGAAGTGATTAAACACAAATAATTTTCAATGGTTCAATAACAAGTCAAGAAAAGCAACAGTAAACAACATACAAAGATTTTAATTTGGCAAATGCAAGTACATTGTAAATAATGGATACTCTATTGTCATATTAATAAATGATAGATAATAAATGATATAAAAATTTAAAATTCTCTTATTAATTTACTGTTCATACATACCTTGTATGTATATGTATTTTTAAAAATTCTAGATATGCAATTTTAATATTACATGATTACTGTAAACCATTCCAGTGTAATATTAAAGATTTTATTACAATGATTTTTAGAGTGATATGCCAAATAGAAAGTTAAAATTGCATTGAAATGATATGCGATAATTAGAATAGACAGGTATGTTATGAAGAAAATGTGTAAAAAATAGATTTTCTATATTTATTTTATTGTCAAATTACAATTTTTCACTCCTTGTCTATGTCAAATATCGGAACTACATAGCAAAGAGACTGTAATCACTATGTTTACATACACGTTTATATACCTATTGCTACATAGTTAACACTTTTAAGCATGGCTAGAATTAAAAAGAAAATTTACATTAAGATTACAGAAAAATAGTCTTTAATTTTCACTTTTTTATAATGTAATTCTGTTAAACAATAGATTTATTGTATCATGATGACATTTTAAAATTAATTATTTTATTTAAACCAGGCTGTGAATTTTTTTTTCAAATATACGTTTACGTAATGTACGTATTACGTAAAATATACGGCGCCATAAATTGTTTTATTTTTTATTTTGATAAAAATAAATGACCAGTCAAAATCCCCCAATAACGAACAATAGTACATTAGCTACATTCATCAAAATCGGTACATTCGTTTAGTGGAACATAGGACGGAGGTATGATATACATAGACAAGCGGGTCAAACACATAACCCTCCTTTTTTGGATTCATCACAGTCGGGTAAATAAAAGAAAACTGTCGACATCATTTTCTTGCAGTTAATCTTCTTAGACCGCGTCCTCTATTGACATAGAAAGAGTCGTAACGTCTAAACCTAACATTCTTTATGTGTTTGTATATAGTGATTTAAGTTTATTTAACAATCGGCAATTCTTCTTCAATCTTTGCCAAATTTCTCATAAATTCATTAAAGGTCTTAATCAGAAATTAAGCTTAGATTCAATATACGTCTTATTGTCAAAAATAGGATTTAGTTTCGATTTTTTTTTATATTTATTCTTCGTTGTTTATTCTTCAATTTCCCCTACTGGCAACACTGTTCCCTGAAGAAGAGGAGGGGTTTTTCCAAATGTCTGGTTCCTTCGACCCGATATCTGAATAGGTTGATCGAGCTGGTATGATTGGAGATCGAATGCACACACTGAAAAAATAAAATAAAATAATTAATTAAAAAATATTTAATTTTATACCTACATCGTATAAAGAAAATGTTCTCTTCTATGTCATGTTTTAGAAGAGGTTAGGTTATTTCATAATTCATTGCATATCTAGAAGTGCTAATGCCATGCAAATTATTCATGAAGTTCAAAGTATTTAAATTTAATATTTTAAGGTCGAAGATGTTTATCAAGTAATTTAATAATGATGCATATTACTTAAAACATTAAAATTAATATTTATTTAAAATTTTATTGTTAATGTCTTAAGTTTAAATAACATCCATAATGCGTGCTTCTGTGTCGGAAAATGCATACAATTAGCACTTTTTTCCCACTGACCTGCTACTATTAACTCAGCACATTCCAAATAACGACCTAAAACACAATTGTATCCACACAGTATGAAATAAATAATCATCAAATCACCATCAGTTTAACACTTTAATTAAAGTAGCGTCACCGTACTACTAACTGCTGCATGGAACACAGAGTATGGGTTAGGAATGTAAGTTTAAACCTACAACTGGTTTTTACCCAGAAGTCATAGAATGAAATTGCTTATCTTTATCGACATTTGTACTTCCAGTAATCTGACTATAATAATGGACGAACGATATTTTGCCACTCAGTTCGTAGACTATAAAACTTCACCGGATGCAGATCTCGTGAACACGATGAGTTGCTACGAGCTTTGGCGAACTGAGTAAAAACGGGGTTGGGAGGGGGGTTCATACACTGACAACGTTACAAGGAGAACATAATTAACTTATGAAGGTTCGTAAACGGTTGAGAAGACTCGATGATGATCCCTATAGGAGATAGAGCGTCTCTATTAATTATTTATTTTTCTTTTTTTTTATAGACATTGCCCTTACTTTAGCCGAGGTAGGATTTAACATTATCGGATATAAAACGTCCTTACAACAGTAAGGACCTTTTTCCAAACATAAATTTCACGCGGACTAACACCCAGATGCGAAACAACTATCCGTGGATCGCACAAATAGTTGTCCCGTGTGGGAATCGAACCCACGACCCCCGACGCCGAAGCCAATATCTTGCTAACCTATCGCATGGTTCGCTCAACCGCCTTTCGCCATCCCTTTAACCCATAAACATATCAGCCGTCCAGTCGAGTACCAACAGCCCTCACGCCAAACACAACGGCCCTCACGTGTTCACGTCCTCCAGCTTCTTGAGCAGCCGCTCGTTCTCCCTGCTCAGCAGCTCCTGGTCGCGCAGCAGTTGGTCGCGCAGCGCGAACAGCGCCCTATTCTCGCGCCGCAGCGCTGCGCTCTCGCGCTCGTGCAGCTGCACCAGCTGCGCCAGCTCGGGCTCAGCCAGGTGGGACAGCTTGCCGCCGCCGCCACCTGCCCGAGTTGGACAGTCTCTGGCTAGCGTGACTTGTTTTTCTTTTTAGCCGACTTCAAAAAAGAAGGAGGTTTCTCAATTCGACCGTATATATATTTTTTTTGTGTGTTCGCGGATAAATTCGTCGTTTATGAACCGATTTTGATGATTCTTTTTTTGTTGGAAGGGTGATATCCCAACGGGGGTACCATGATAAGGAAACCCAGGAAATCGAGGGCAATCCTCAAATGTTATAGGTATTAACAATGTTTTTTTAGTTTCCGGTTTGAAGTCGGTTCTTTTTTGTTAAAATTATTTTATTATTGTATCGCAGTGAAGTTATACGTTATATGTCGGAACTACTCAAGCCCGATTAATCTTTGGAAGAGGTTCAGAGATGGATTTTTAAAGGCTGAGTTTATCTACGCTGATACTAACCAATGGTATCCATGTTGTAGTCCATCTGTACGTGCAGCGCCGATCGCAAATGTTCGTTCTCCGTCTGCAACACCTCCACTTCTCTCTTCAGGCTCAAAATTAATGCGTCCCTCGCGTCCTGGCGTTGATTTGTGGGCAATGGTAACGTATTTTATTTCATTTTTTTTATTTAAAAAAATATTGCCTCTACTCTAGTCGTTTTACAAATATAAATTTTCCGTGGACAAACATCCAGAACCGAAACAATTGTTTGTGGGTCACACAAATACTTGGACCGTGCGGGAAGCGAACAAACGAGTCCCGGCGCCGAAGCCGATACAACCGCGCCACGTGTTTTTTGGTGAACCAACAATCCGATTTATTTATATTTTTACTGATGTCAAATGAAAAATAAACTAATAAAAACAATAGAAGAATTGTTGAACAGTACACAGATTATAGTGACAAATGTATCTAGAAGAAATGCGAAACAGTTTAAATTGTGGTAGGGCCTTGCAGCAATTTCTGTTGTTACACAAATGGGCAGTCTCGTCGGAGAAAGTACCACGGTCTACTGAAGACCCACGTGAAGTAGAATTATTATACTTTCGCGTTTCGCCTGATGAGTGAGGTAACTGGGAACCACTTTTTTTTAATGTTAACAAGGTATTAGCAACCCGTCAGATGTTGTAGAAGTCCATGTGCGGCAGGAATTACTTACTTCAGGCGGACCGCCTGCTCTGATGCCAACTTTTCATATATAGAAAAAAGATTTGCCTAATGAGAAAAGGGTCGTGACGTCTAAAGAGATGTGGAATCACAAAGAAGGTTTTTTCACTCACGAATTACCTCGTCTAGAGAGTGAGGTGGTAATCACACCAGGCAAACCGAATGCTCGCTTACTAACGATTGACATAAGAAATTTGTGATCTCTGGACGTTAGAAAATTAAAAAAGTCAGTGGTGCTAATGCTATACGGATTCAAAGCCGCGTCGATTATCATGACCGTTTAAAGAAACTATTAATTATCGATGCCATCACCGTCAAAATGTTTCGTCCCCAACGGGTGTAAAAGAAAATGACACAGCTTTCGACAAACCTAATATCTAAGTATACAGTTACGACATATGACAATTAATTACCATTTTCACGATGGGTTTCGACTTGATCTTCTTCGCTCGAGCTGCATATCTTAAAGTGTTGAGCGTCTCGCTTAAATTGGAACGGGTTGGCGCGATGCAAGCGATCTGTATTGTAAGGTACAGGCAGACTTAAGAAAAAGTGTTTTGCTGTTTGCTCGGTGAAAAGCCGTTTCACAGCTGATTAGTTAACTTTTACCATGATCAGTGTTTAAGAAACCGAGCGTAAATATGGAAAGAGAAGGAATATCGACATCACACTAGTTACCATTAATGTGACCCCATTTCCCGCCAAGCTGTCAGCTAAAAGTTTTGTCAGTTTGCTGTCACGATATGGTATGTGACCTCTCTTCTTGCCGTCACTCAATTGAGCGATGCAGTAGCCTGTGAGGGTAAATTACAGTTTTATTATTATTTTTAAGTTACAACGGATTCACCCAAAGTTAAGTCCTATAAGCCTATATATAGTCCTATATATAGATATTTGCAACACCTGTAGGGTTGCAGATGCGTTGCATGTTAATAAAGTGGGTCCCGGTTACCTCACATTACACACAACCTTTATATCATACTAGGACCCGCCCCGGCTTCGCACGGGTGTAATGTAGATATTGAATTTCTCGGCTTATCTCTGCTATAATATGCATGCATAATTGTTTATTACATATAAACCTTCCACTTGAATCACTCTATCTATTGCTGAGAACCGCATCCGTTGCGTAGTTTAAAAGATCTAAGCGGACAAACATCGGGAGCTACTTTGTTTTATACTATGTAATGATGTATGCTTTATAACTTGATTTTTTTTATGTGAAAAGTTGCCAAGCGAGCAGGCGGTTCAGCTGATGTTAAGTGAATACCGCCGCCCATGGACATCTGCTACACCCGAGGGTTGCAAATGCTTAGACAGCCTTTTGAAAATTGGGCTCCGGGCACCTCACTCACCAGACGAAACGCGAAAGTATTATACTTCCACTTTACGCCGGTCTTCTGTGAGATCGTGGTATTTAACTAGACGAGCCTGCCCATTCGTGCAACTGCCGAGGTTGCTGTGTGGCTCTACCACCGAGAATGCACCCTAATCGAAAAAGCAAGAAGAGCGAGAAAGCATGGACCCTGATCGGGTAAAAGCCTCCCCCAAGGAATACCATCTTTCTCTGTCGTTAGCACTGTCTAGCCAACTTCCACCCGCGCAGATACAATTTCATCTGCCCATATGGCCCTTGGTCGACCTCTTGATCTGGTGCCTTTTGGCCCAGACCATTTTACTGACCGTGGAGTCCATCTATCGTCTTTGTAACGGGCTACGTGACCTGCCCTACCGTGCGTGGCCCTACAGTCAATTAAGTGATGAATATTATTCAGTATTTAAGGGACCGCTTGAATCTGAAGGTTCAGATGGGTGAGGGAGTTCTTATTGGCTTAGTAGTTAGCTCACCAAGGACCATAAGGCTTCGGTTAATGTTGTTCGCCTCCTCCAGGGTCTTGCCGGTGCTGTGCGTGCGTTTCGTCATCTCGCTGCCGGCGAGGTCCACGAAGTTGACCTTGCCGTGCGTGGAGCACGTGAGGTCACGCGCGCTGCGCACGTCCCGGCGCACGCGCACGCTCAGCAGTGTGTGCGAGCGGGACGAGTGCGCGTTCATCGAGTGCGCGCCCACCGCGCGGTTGCGCGTGCCTTGCGCAAGAGAGGGACGGCTAGATTACGTTGCGCTCTTCTATATATTTAGACTGTGTCTAATCACTACATTGTTTTACACTGCGATATTCAACGAAGGGCCGTCAGTTACATACCTTCGTAACTTTCATAACGACTTGTAGATTAAAGGAACGCTAGTAACTCACCTTCGGTAGGTAATGCAACGCTCGTAAGGAAAACGCCTCGTTTTGTTAAATATAGGAACCGGGCATTAGACTGTGTCTATTGTTATGTGTTACATGAACCAATTTTAATTGCATAATACTATGCATCAAATAGGTCATGTAAACTACATGTGGTTCATCACAAAACAGTTTCGTTAAACGGTCACCGACTTTTAAGCTCGACCTGTACTAAGATCTATCCTTCCATAGAACGCTTGCCATTTGTAGATTTTAGAAAGTTTTAATCTTGATATTTGATTGATTTGAAAATTAAGATGTACATATATACTCTTCTTGATGTACACATATATACTCTTCTTAGATAAGAAGAGAAGGCTTACCAACTTTAAGTTCATTAGTTAACGTTTCGGCACGGAAACAATGACCCAAAAGTGTCAGTCTCTTCGTTAATTAACGTTAAAAGAAACACAGATTAACAAAACAATGAAATGAATTAAGAGAACAAAGTGTACAATGGAATATCAAGTTAAAGATCGGGCAGATATAATAGAACTTTTCCGAACGTTCCCGAACTTTCTCGAACTTTCGCGAATGGATCTTAAATTGTGTACCTTCCTCCAAGACCGCGAATAGATCGTCCAACTCCTCGCAGTCCACTGTGAAGAGGTTCTCCACGTAAAAGCTGCGGCTCTCCTTCGACCAGCGCACTTGGAGGGGTTTCTTTGCTGTACCGGGGTTCAGTAAGTCTATAACCTGTGTACAGTATGTTCAAAGTTTATTTAGCTGGGAAATTGTAAGTGTACAGTATGTTCAAAATCAAATTTTTGTTAATTGTTAAATTGCAAATTTTAATTTGATTAATAATTCGTGTCATAGCATAACGAATATAACGACACTGTTGTGAATAACTAAGAGGATAGAAAATTTTCTCTCCAGGTTTTATGAAATATATGCCGAGACAAAAAAATTTTTTTGAAGGATGTGGCAAGGGAACTGGCGGTTCGTCTGGTGTAAAGTGAAAACCGCCGCCCATGGCATGGACACATCCAACACCCGTAGGTTTGCAGATGCGTTGCGACCTTTTAATAATTTAACTCACCCACCAGACGAAACGCAGAGGTGTAATACTTCCATTTCCCATCGGTCTTCTGTGATATCGTAGTCGTGTCGTATTTCCTCGCACGAGCCTGTCCATTTGTGCAACATCAGACTGCTTCGGGCTCCGCATAGTTAACCTCAGTCAATACTTAGTTGCTTTTACATTATTTTTTAAGTTTTGTATATATCCATTTTGCTTAGACCGTGAATAAACGAATCTTCTTTTTCTCCTTTGTCGTCTTCTTCTTTAAACCTTGAGCAATTTCGATCTCGATTGACAAACGCTAACTTTATCGTTGTTTAGCGTTACATGAGGCTTGTCGAGTTTAATGATTAATAATAAATTCCAATAGGAAACGATCGGTCGAGAGACATGCCAGTGAATTACCTTCTCATTGTAGATCTCGAGGAAGGAGGCTTTAAGCACGAAGTGGCTTTCAGGTCTCTCGCGCAGCAGTTGAAATAGGTATACGAATGATCGCACCACCAGACCATGTTCAGGGTCGAATGGGCTTATTCCACGTTCAACCTGTCCACCATATAGAAGGTGAGACTGAGTTGTCTTTTAAGACCAGTGCGTTCATATATTCGCGGCTAAAATGTGAGCATCCTCCAGCCTGTTGCCAGTCAGCCAGTTTGTTGCAGTAAATTCTATTCTATTATTACGTATACGGCTTATTTCACTAGTTAGTTTACTTAGTAAAAATTTATTCTATTGAATACAGGCAGACATTATTTTAGTATTTAACTTTTATGACGTCAAAAATGGTTTGAACAAATCTTACTTCTAGAAAATAAATATTTATTTTGATTTTACAGTACAAAAATATGTCACATTGCTGGCAGAGTTGTATTACATGGCAGTTGCACGCGAACTCTTATTGGAACAATGTTGTAAGACATTGAAATTTTCACCATTTTGCTAATACGATGAATATCATTACGTAAGTATTTAGATCTGTAGCCAAGATCATTCCGTTATCTAGAAGGTTCGTTTTCTAGTTTTCCTTATCTGGAAGGTATAAGTATAGGCAAGATTACAAGAAAACATCATGGGAGTGTTTTATTATAATGGCCTAGATTTTTCTGTGCTTTATTTTGATAATATGTTAATAGAATTGAGGTGAAAATGCAACCTACATAATAATGGTCAACCATTGTGGTGAATAACCAATTTCTCTTTGGAGTAATCCTAGTTTCATCATAATAACATGTTTAAAATTATTATTAAGTACATTGGGTGCGCATTTGGCGGAGTGTAATAAATAAGAATGAATAATAGACGTTAGATAATGTTTTAGTGGCAGGAAGCTTAGATTTGTGATCAGAGATCGAAAGTTCGAATCAAGGTGGTATACGAGCGACGTATACCACCATCAGTGATTCTAGCTTTTTATGGACTAAATCAGTTCTATGAAATGTGGATGGCATCAATTTCTCCGTCTTACGCCTGGTTTCCGAAACACTATTAACAGATCTTCTTAACGATCAGAGTAATAAATTCATAAAATTTAACCATCCTTTTAGCAACTCAAATGACATTTGAAAAGCCATTTGACAGCTGATTAGTTAATTTCTACGATGATCATTGTTTCAGAAACCGGGCGTTAGCGTTGGAACATACAAAAATTTAGTTATATTCAGTTGAGGCGTGGAACCGCTTTTCCATTTCCACCCAATTTATTTTATTTTTCAATCTGTGGTAAGTAGGACATCATAACGTGTTACGGCACGCAAAGTCAGGCCACGCTTTTGTTTGATTATGTATTGTTATTAGTGTAAAAATAAAACGTTTGAAAAATCAAAACATTGCCTTTTCCAATTTGTGTAATTATTTTGTAGCTTTGTAATTATTTCTATTTCTTGTTGTTATTATATTCAATTGTTCTTCGCGATTAAACAAAAGTGGGTTTAAATTTAATCCAATTTAATAATTAAATATAGAAAACTTTATATACCTACCCGTCTCCTTTTCCTTTCCTTTGTTTTTTCAAATTTTTATAGTAAGTAATCCGGATAATTTTTTTTCATTTAGTACCGCAGTGATAAAATACTCTTAATCACTTCTCAATAATAATTCTGAATAGAAATCATGTGTAAAACCCACTCAGTTTTGTTTGAATGGAGATTTTTTTATATAAAAAGTTTGCCAACTTTTTATATAAAAAAATGCGAGTAGTGACTCTCCAAAAACTGACGTAAAAGACTCTCTTTCATGGTTTTATCGTGTCGATACTATTATTATTACTATTACTCAGTACTGAAGTTTTATTTCAGCGTGCCTGACTACATATAACTATCCCATTTTTGGTTTGATGAGTTGCTATTGGCCTTAGGGGCCTTCACAGTTCCGACGGACTTGAGGTGGCCTGGCGCACGGGCCGCCTAGCCTGAACATCGGCGTATTATTATTACGCGAACTATCCCAAGATCCGACCAATTTCAAAGAAGCACCAAGTCGAGGCGACAAGTTGACGAAGCTATTAGTGGCGTGTATGCCTTCGATACGCGAGCAATCGCTGAAGGTGCCGATATCGATCGATTAAGGTCGCGCGACACGATTGATCAATTTGAAATGCTCGTGTATGGAATCATAAAGGGGGCGAAAGAGATAGTGTAATTCCCCTTACACCTTTCAAATAATATACTGCACTCGAGGTCACGGGGCGTAGCGAGTGTAGTATTCCGAATGTTGGGAATACATAATGAAATTTTATATGTATACTAGCTGATCCGGTAAACGTTGTTTATATATATATTGAGTAGGCCTGTGAATCGGTCGCAATTTATTTAGAAATCTATAGAAGCAAATCATTGATTATTTATATTTTGTTTTCTCCTCCGAGTGATTGGAATCTACGTCACTCGGGCTCGTTAGAGCGTTTGGGTTCGTTGTCTTGTCGTGTTCGTTAAATACCGACAGGAGAGTTATACCTCTATGTAGAAGTCGTGTTTAAAAAGTACAAGCCATGTTATAAACGGCCTCATTTTTTTTTTTGGATTTTGAAAGATGCCTGAAAAGACGGACGGACACGACTCATATGTCAATTTGTGGCAAACAACGGAAGTGGAAACACGTCGTGCGTTGAAAAAGTAAATGATGACCAAAAGGGCGTATTGTAGTTACGAAGGTCAGATGGTGGATAATAAACAGTTTCACGTAAAGTAATTCCCGCTTTCGTCCAAATCAAAGCCGGCGCGAGGCCGTCTATTCAGATATAACAAACATTGACGAATGATGGGGCACGTATTGTTATACTCTTATCTTTTGTTGAACCAATAAAAATAGTAAATACGAGTACGCTCTACCTTATCCGATCGATACATGTCCAACAGACACCACGCTGCCACTATGGCAGGGCCGCGTGGCAGCTTCTGTTGCACGAATGGGCAGGTTCAAAGATGGCAGTCACTTAATTTTTTTTTTATGTATTTTTATATATTTACATTATACCGTGAAGATTTCAACGGTCTAACTAACAAAAGACAGATGTTCGGGATATCCTGCTTTCCTCTTTTCAAAGTCTCGCCCGGTTTCTGAAACGCTGATATTTTAAGTTGCCAAAAGGATGGTAAAACCCTCTGAATTGATCAGAATGATCTTCTTAGTGATCAGAATGGTCAACTCAAAGAGCTTAACCGTCCTTCTTCACAGAGGAATTGCGGATTAACAATAACACGTTTGTGTTATTGTAATTGGAACCTTTGCCCCGGCGAAATGACAAGCCTGTCGTATTATGCGCACTGGATACGTAAAGCAACGTCCCATAGTTGTCAAATTATTTTAAAACGTCGGACAAGTTTAAGGGTTCGAATTCCAAACACTTCTAAAGTAAGCTTGCACTGTAACCACTAAGCTGGTGGAAGCGTAATTGTCGCTTAATTGCTTTTAGCCTGTCGGAGTGGTGTTGTTAATATTAATGGCTTTTATTTACCTATGAAATAGTCTATACTTGTTTTGATTTGATCGTTTTCTTTGTTCAAAATTAATTTATTTTACAAAAATAATATTGGGATATGACCATGAATATATTAATATTAATCCCAGTATAAATATATTAATTACTGGGCGTCAGAACTGTCTTTGGGACACGAAGGCCACGAAGGTCCAACTCTCTCCAGTCTACTCGTGATGGAGTTGTTCTGACTCATAGTGGACTCGGAATATTTTTAAAATCGAATCTTAAAAAAACACGCTTTCTGTAGGATTACATGATCCTGTGTTGTAAGGACGTTTTGAAAACATAAATTTCACGTGGAAAAACACCCAGACGAGACACAAATATCTTCGGGTCTCACAAATATGTAGTTATCCTGTGCGGGAATCGAACCCACGACCCCCGACGCCGAAGCCAACACCTTGACAACTGCGCCACGTTGTCATCATCTCTCTGATGTCGCAGACCAATGGTTTCTTTGTCTTACTCTCTCCATCTCCTTCCTCTTTCTGCCATGTCAATATCGACGCACAAATAGCGTAAGCCACATCAAGCCTGATATAACCCGACCTTGGCCCGGCGGCCTGCTATGTACAGAAAATACTCCCACGGAAAAAGTAGCGCTTACGTTGACGGCTCATATGGCGACTACTTACCACGAAAGACTTACCTTAGATTCTATCGCGTTAAATTGTTTTGTGTAATGTTCCTATTAATTGAAGAATCGCGATTATAGCATGATTATAGATGTATATCAATAACGTTTTGAATTAAATTGAACTTTCTTATATTTAAAATCGTGGTGTAGCATGTTTTATTTACTTATGGAGGATAAATCGTCAAGGGCTTCCCTTTGTAAGTTTTGGTTATGATCTGAGAGAAAAAATGAGATGTCTCCGTGGCGCAGTTGCTAAAGTATTGGCTTCGACGTTGGAGGTCGTGGGTACGACTCCCACACGAGACAACTATTTGTGTGACCCACAGATACGGTTGTTTCGGATCTGGGTGTTTACCCATGTGAAATTTATGTATTTAGAACGTCCTTACGCAATATGCAATTTTAAAAAAAAAAATTAATAAAGAAAGAATGACTTGTACGTACAAAACGCCTTGGTGGCTTCTCTCAGTGCTATGGAAAATTTGTTAGATTCTATATATTAGAGAACACACCCGTGCTTGTGAGTGTAATAAATCTGTGTTGTTTTTTTTTTCAAACGTTACGGGGGGTGTTGGTTTTGCTTGCACTGACTATTTGTGTAGTACCGATGATACAGTCTGTCCTGGCTCTTAGGATCTAATGATTGATATTAACAACACTTTTTAACATTGGAACTCACCAGTCCTGGAGGCCCGGTCAGGGTGTGCGTCTTCCCACTGCCGGTCTGGCCGTAGCAGAAGGCTGTACAGGAGAAACCCTCGACCGCCATCTCGAGCAGACGCCTCACTCCAGAATATTCCAGAACGTCTTCCTGCATCAACGCTAATTGAAGTCCTCGAAATTTGCTAAACTTTTTACTAAATGAACTAAATGTATGATTAATTTTGTTTCTAGTGCTAGCCTCTGTACTTAAGAAGAGATATTAAAATTTGTGGAAAAAACCGACGAAAAGTTCTTCGCTACTGCGGGAATCGACCCCACATCTTCCGGATTCGCGCCCAGAAGACGTGACTGAAGACGAAGGTGTAAATTTTAACGTGAAGTTTTTATAGATAAATTGCCAAAAATTCTCGGCCCTGCGGGATTCTTACTTGATTCTTCCCGATAATGCGTTCGACGCTATAAGCAGTAGCAGAACTAACCAGTAATGTTTTTTTTTATGTGAGAAGGTGGCAAGCAAGGTGGCGGTCTCCCTGATGTTAAGTAATAACCGCCACCCATGGACATTGGCAACACCCGCACAGTTTTAGTTGCCTTGCCACATCGCTCACCAGAAGAAAAAGAAAGATGACCTGATACCTGAGAAGCGGCTGGCTCGAAGACCACGTTGTAGGAGAAGACCTTGTCCTTCTGCCCGACAGTTGTCGCCGGGCAAACAATCTGGCCCTTGCCCGGGAACTCCAAGATTTCCCTTTCACCATGACTTCGCTCCTGTTCATTGACCGGACGGACTCTAAGGCAGAAGAGAGGATTCGAGCAGTTTTCATTAGAATCAACAATGGCGGCAATTTTTGAAATGGAAATCTCTGCTTTATTGTGAAAAGCTGTAGAGCGACCATGAGTTTACCTGGTGTTAAATGAATACCGCAGCCCATAGATATTTCCAACACCCGAAGCCTTGCAGATGCGTTGACAACCTTTAGAAATGAGCCTGCGCATTCATACAATAGCAGCAGCTGTTGCGTAACAAGTTAAATGCTAATGACTAGATGTCACACCTGTTAGATGAAGAGATGTATTTTTTTTGGAAAAATCTTAACGCTTGTCTACCCTTATGTTTTTAATGTGAATAGTTGCCAAGGTAGCAGGCGGGTCGATAGATGTTAAGTGATTAACACCTGACGGGTTGCGGATGCTTGCCAAGTTATTAAATAAGTGGACTCCGCTTACCTCACTCAGCAGACGAACCTCGAAAGAATAGAAGTTACCTGTGACGAAGGTCGTCTCTGAAGCATTAGTACTCCCCGGACGAGCCTGAGCCGCGAATCGAAATCGTTAGGATTTTTTAGAACCGACGCGTATTGTAGACTCCGTGGCGCAGTTGCCAAGGTATTGGCTTCGGCGTGGGGGGTCGTGGGTTAGATTCCCACACGGGACAACTATTTGACAACTATTTGGGACACAGATTGTTCTTTCGCATCTGGGTGTTTGTCTTCGTGCAATTTATGTTTGTGAAACGTCCTTACAACACGGGATAATGTTATCCTAAAGTGAGGGCAATGTTTATAAAAAATTACAACTGGTCATTCACCTGACAACGACGTTAATGTTGTCCTCGTCCGAACTCAAGGTGGTGGACGAGCCCCGAGTGCTTCTGTCTAAGCTCGCCGCTCTGGTGCTGCCACTGTTGCGAGGAATCTTATTAAGGACAATCATTAAGATTCCGCCCCCCCCCCCCCCCCCCACTAGATGGAGTGACGACCTGTGCAAATGTGCGGGAAGTTGATGGATGCAGGTGGCTCAGGATCGTACTTCATGGCAGTCTTTGGGAGAGGCCTATGTTCAGCAATGGACTCAAACAGGCTGAAATGATGATGATGATTAAGATTCACTTTTATAGGTACATTTATTTATTTATTTAAAAACTGTTTGCCCAATAGCGTACAATGGCGGACACACAATTAGGTGTTCTCTACTAGTCAACCGATATATAAAAAAATCATTTGTTCGAGCTGTTTTTTTTATTGTTACAGACACACCAACAGTATACACAATTATTACACAATTTACAAAAAAGGAAAAAATATAATTGGATCTAATATGTACACCTATAACTGGTTTATATATATACAATAATGTGACAAAGTTTAAAAATAAATAAATAACAAAAACAACAACTAATACATAAAAAATATAAATGCAAAGAATAGACTAACAATAAAAATGAAAGAATAAAAAATAAATTAAAAAAATATTAATTTAAAAGAATGCTATAATATAATATACTAGTTAAATGAAAAATTAAAGCTGTTCAAAAGATGATAATAGAAGTTAATGAGATGTGACTTAGTTTTGATAATAAAATTAGTACTTGATATTAAATTTGACCGTCTGCCCAGTAATAAATTGGTGCTTCAGAGTTCTCTATTTCAAAGTTTTATGTAAAATGTGTAGTATTCTCATATAGAACTACGAAAAAGATCTAAGTAAAAATCTACAATCAATCGGACTTTTAGTTCAGATCACACCACAAAACAATCGTGTTATTTAATTATAATTATTTAAGTCTAATTTTTAATTATAATTATAATATTAAACATTTACTCGTGTATATGCAAGGTCAAGTGACCCTGAAAATACACCCGATTTTTGATGTTTGTCATAAGGATCATGAATTTTCACGACCCTGATAATAAGACGAATCTTTTGTCGCTTCGAGATCCTTACGTATATTCGAATATGACTTATATACAAGCCGTGATAGCTCAGTCTCACTTTAAATTCGTTATACTCGAACAACTTCAGTTCAAATCCCGGTGCCAGCACCAATGAAATTAGAAAGACTAATCATGTATGTGCTCAGTAGTATAGGAAACCTTGTGAGACCTAGATACTTTCGAAACAATAACAAAAAAAATATTTCGAAGATATGTGAAATCTGGCTATCCGCTGTGGGGTCGCGTGCTGGACTATGCCCTCTGTACAGAGGAGGCTCTTGCCCTGCAGTGGGGTATGAACAGGCTGAGTTTATCCCCAGTCTGTCTGACAGACTTTCCCTGTGAGACAGGTGATTGTTTCAGGAAAAAAAGGCACCGTGAACTTGCACAACAATACAGTATCAGCCTATTGGCTTCCACTCCAGCATCAGCACGACCCCTATTTGCACGTTGCACCCAATTCTGGGAGTTGCGTAACGCGAAATAGACGATGACGCGGGGTCATTTAGACGTTGTTTGTCTATGGACATGTCGGCGATGAATATTGACTCGGTGCTGATGCGACGGTCGCGTGTCCGTTACCGCAATCGATAATGCAGGGACGCTTCGCTGAGTACTCACATGCATACTTATAGCCTTAGAAATTCCACCGAACAGAATGCGGTGGTTATAGGACATGTGATTACATAAGCTCTTATTACATTAATATTATTCTTATAAAGTAAAGAGTGGATTATATATATCGCACTATAACTATATGTACATCTTATACTATATATGTACATATGACACTATATATTACACTTTTAGTGTAATATGTACAGAATATTATGCTATCTACATCTTACTGCTAATCAGAAGTCCTTTTAAATTTTGAATATAGACAAACTTTTAAGAACTCTAGCCAGCAACTTTCATTCATTCCCAAGAATCAAAAATAAACTTTTAGATTCGATTTACGAGCCGTGAAGATGCGGTGAGTGCGTTCGAAAACGACGTAGAAGAAAGAATGTCCTCCTTCTCTCAGTGGTTCCATCGAATGCTGTGGAGTGGTTCCATGAAGAACGGAGACTGCTTCGAACAACAATAAAATTATTGGCAACATTGAGCCGTTTTATGATTTTCTAAGACCTTTCAGTGTGACCAACGTATCTATTGATATAATTAGATGGAAATAATATTAACGTTTACCTTTCCTCATGTATACAGTATACCAACAATCTACATGTTAATTACTGATTTTCTTTTCAAAACCTTGACAAAAGATACTTCAATATCGTGTAAAGTATGTGGTTAGTGTTCAATTCCCACACGGGACAAGTATTTGTGTGACCTATAGATACTTTTCTCGGATCTGGATGTATGTCCGCGTGAAATTTATGTTTGTTAATCGCTCTTACAATATATGATAATGTTACTACAGTAACGGCAATGTTTAAAAAAATAATAATAAACAAAACCTAAACAAAGGCTTTCCTACAGTAAATGTTGTTACATAATATTTCTGTGGTTGTTTCTATAAGGTGCCTTTGTTAAAGAAAGACAGGCATCGCTTTAAATATTCTATTGGATGCCCGTGGCTAACTGACAGCTTGGATCGGTGACGTTTCCCGCACAAGTAAGCGGGAAATGTCAAGGACTTCCACATCATTACCACGTAAAATTTGTTTATATCTTAATAATTAGTTTTCACGTACAGAATTTTAAAGAGGACATAATTTTTTGTGATATGTAGGCCGAGAGCCGCGCGGCTTTGACATCTTTGTCGGAGGACGGTGAGACGAAAGATGGTAAATGTACAAACAGGGAGGTGCGGGGGGGGGGGGGGATGATCCAAGGGTACAGGTCTGATGGAGGTTTGGACTCTGGCTTGGATCGCAATCAAAACTGCAAGTTAAGCGCAAGATTGACGTATGTATTATTTAAAAACTAAAAAAGCCAATAGCCATGACGGTTACTCCTAAGTGTATGAAAACATCTATGATCATATTAATGTTAATAAAGACGTGTTGATGGATTTTCGAAGTTTTTTTTGTCTATTACAATTTTAATGCGAATACTATAAAATTGAGAATATGAATACTATAAATTGAGATATCTAAAATATGTACTTATTTACAAAAGAAAAGTATGTTTATCAGTTTTCTAGTACCCATAGTACAAGCGTTGCTTAGTTTGGGACTAGAAAATGTTGTGTAAAAATGTGTCTGTTATGTAATATTTATTTATTTATTTATTTTAAGAACAACTTGACATTGGCGGAGTTTAGATAACTCACAAAGCAAGCGATTAATAAAAAGAAAAAAAGAAGAGAGCGTGTATTAATTACGTGAAGCTATTTTGGCGACTTTTCGACCTCTCAATCTCCCCTCCATAATAAACGTAGTGATTACATTCTCTTTGCTCCCCTTGGTCAGATCTTGTGAGATTTTGCACAACCACCTTCCCCGAGCGTGAGATTTTTCATTATGCGTATTATTACTGTAAATAATTTAATCCATGTTAGATTGCATTGGATTTACTAAACATAAAAATAATTCATGTAATTTTTATTAACGGTTGTAACGATTATTTTTATGTTACTTTTACGGTTTTTCCTCAAATTCAACTCACAGCTTAGCAATCTTTTTCTTCGTGATGTCTAAAGCCGCAGTTGGGCACATTAGACATTATGAAGAGACTAGATTGGCACAGCGGATGGTGTAGAGTTCGACGTGACTACATCGCTATCGTTGCTGACTACAACAAGGTTAAGTTTTCTTACGTTCGTCACTGGCATTCTGCTCGTACGCCGTAGTATCCGCGGTAGCTGCTAAACTATTGGGGGGCTACTGTGCTTTTGAATCATCATAATCATGATTATCATCACCATCATTTCAGCCTGTTTAATCCACAGCCACTGCACTACTTTGTGGCGTTCGCATAATCGAAATAGACCGTGACTATGAACGCTGGAAAGGGAACCGTAACGTTGAGAAATAAGAAGACAAAATTAAAACGCGACAAAATCCGTAAAATAGTTTTATTTAATATCTCTTATTTTTTAGTCTAGCGGAGAAAAAATGTTATTAAACTAAGTTTTTTTAGCAATTTTAGAATATTTCGCGCACGAAATGTTGTTAGATTGCTAACGAATATTTACTGAGGGGGGGTACTCACACCATTTGAGATTGGGTGAGATTCGGCTCGATCCCCTCCCCCGTTAAACGCCTCACTCAATTAATGGACGCCCCCTAGCTTTGGAAAAGAAGTTGTATTCCGCAGTTTGAATTGAAGTTTGGCCTCGCCTCTGGTTTGGTAAGTTTTAGTGTTCGAATGAATCAAAGACAGTCAATGGATATTGGATCAAGGTTCCTCCCCATTTTGAACAGCTTTATTGTTTGGCATACTTATTTGTTTTTTTTTTAGTTCCCTACTTTTTTTTAATTATTTTAACGTTGTAAAATTTGGGACCATACGATTAATACTGGAGTGAAATGAAAAGATTTATTAACAGAAGTGAATCTATCAAATATACCCATAAGTTTCGCCCGCATATTTATATTAGAAACAATATTCACTTAGTGAAAATCCAACTTATGCATCTACTTACAGGTAAAGGCAGCGAAGGTTCAGACATCTGTAAAGACTAAAAATAGTCTTTCTTATGCCAAATGAGTTCAAATGTTCTAGAAATGTCGTTACATTCTAACTAGTTAATAACCAGTTCTTCTGAAGCAAACAGGTTTTTTCATTAATCAAAAATTGTGTTAATATTACGATACCAACAAAACTTTGCGTTATAACTGTCCTATAAACAATTACATGTAATATTATATCTGTATGATATATTCTTAATCGATTTAATTAATTTTGCAGTTAAATATACAACGTGTATTTAAACTGTAGAAAAAGCCATTATGGTCGATAAATAATTCAATATATTTTATTACCACGATAAACTTTATTTTTACCCTTTTTTCATTGCTATTGTGACGTGTGTTTTTAACGCTTTTTATTGTACTTTACTGCTTCACAATTCACATAACTTGGTTGCGTGTCAAAGCCACTTCGCGGTTAACTATCGCCCCGCTGCCCAACAGATTGATTTAGATTAAATATGCATTAAGAAGGTGGTCAAAGGCGTTCGTTTCTCATTACTTTTTAAAGCAAAGAAAACCTTTCCGTAATGTTTAAGAAAGGTTAGATCCTTTTAAGGGTTCCGTACCCAAAGGGTAAAACGGGACCCTATTACTAAGACTTCGCTGCCTGTCTGTCTGTCCGTCTGTCCGTTTGTCACCAGGCTGTATCTCATGAACCATAATAGTTAGTTGAAATCATAAATGATGTATTTTTGTTGCCGCTATAACAATAAATACTAAAAAATAGAATAAAAAATATATTCAAGTGGGGCTCCCATACAAAAGACATTAATTTTTTTTCCCGTTTTTATAGATAATAGTACGGAACGCTTCGTGCGCGACTCCGAATCGAACCTGGCCGCTTTTTATGAAACAGTTTTGCAGTGATGCTTATTAATTGACTTAGTAAAAAAACTTAATTTACCCTTAAGTTTGCCTTTCGAAATGTTTTTTTTTATTTTAGATATTCAGGTATGTTCATGTTCCCTGCACCGCAAGCGCATTATAAATTATTGTTTAAAATCACAGTCAATTTCATTGATGGCGGGGCGGTACTTCGACTTCAAATCAGTTTGGCTTTGTTGTGTAACTTTTGGCTACACTATCGCATTGTGTCAGCTTGTAGTGATAGTTGTGTGCGTGTGTGTAATAAATAAATAAATATTAAAAGTAGGTGTCCGGCAATTGAGCTACGCATTCGGCTAGACTAGATTCGAATTACTAATCCAAATTGTTCACCTACCTTCCGTTACGAGAACTACTCTTAAAGTTGATTTCGTCGCTAGGCCAGTTCTTCACGAGAGCCGGTAGACCGCTGGTGGTCTTCAATCCGCCAACTCCCGGTTGCTCAGTGCTCCGTGTTTTCCGACTTTTTAACTCCTTTCCTGATACAACAGAAAATGGCTTGTTATTTAGTAGCACTAATACCTCCGCGAAGATAGTCTTAAAAGACTCATTTAAAACTATTTTAGTGTCTATGTTCTAGATTACACTTTATTTGTTTTAAAATAAATAGATAAATTGATAGGAATTAAAATATTTTTGAAATAAAGGCGAGCGCCCGGACACTGAGCTATCATGGCTCTTTTTTTTTTTTAGAGGAGGCCTTTGCCCAGCAGTGGGACATGTATAGGCTGTTACTTTAAAATATTTTTTGGAACAATATTATGAAGTTATTTGCATCGTCCTCTTAAAACTTTATGGCGCAAATTAATAATAAAAAAAGAACAAATCAAAAAAGCGGATTAATAACAGAAAAGCGATAATGCATCATTTTGTGCTTACGAACAATGTGTGTGTATTCTATTGAACTTATTGATTACTGATATAAAATAGTAAATTTAAAAATATAATTATTGCAAGCATTATTAGATCAGTGAAAATCATCGATATAATAAATAAATGATATTAAGACAAGGTTGGGTAAGGACCCAGGAGAATACAAATTATCTATTTTTATTTAAAAAAACAAGAAATACTGTGTACATAAACAGAAACTTTATCATTGTTTTTCCTCCATTACTCGAATGTCAGTGTTTTTTTCGTACAGAAATGTTTTATGTAGATCGTCTACATTTTGAAAAAGCCTTATGTTAAAATTTTGGTTCTGTGACCGAAGTCTTACATAGTTCTTGCAAATTAAGCGAAAATATATTCTACTATGCAGTTGAGCCACGCAGAAGTGTTACTTTTGCGTGATGAGCAGACAGAATAGGAAGCCTCACGGAGATTAGTGTGAAGGAAAGTATCATACTTTTGCTTCTGTCATGAGAGTGAGGTGATCGGGGCCCACTATTTCAAGGTTGGCAACACATTTGAAAGACCGCAGATGTTGTAAATTGGCGGATATCACTTAACTCCCGTAAGTCGACATAACTACTTCATTCATACATCAAACGTTAACACTAAACAGGTTTCTATACAACGTACATGTTAAGGAAGAAATAACACCATCTTACCACATCTAGTAGTGGCTACTAGGATTTCAGCCGATCTAGAAATATTCCTTGACAAAGCTGAAGGTGGAGCTCTCAGGGGAGTTGCCTGCCGGTGATTGTACACCATCTCACGGTGCAATGGTTGGAACATTTGTAGGTTGTCCAGAGACATGCCGTTGAAGCATTTTTAATCTATATATTTAGTTCTTGTACACACAACCTCTAGCTTCAGACCAATGTGATAATGACTGAAAATGTAGTCGTGTAATGCGGGTACTGGTTGTCACGTTTTATTACTCGTACTGTTAAATTGCCTGTTAATATATTTTATTTACATTTTGAACAAATAAACTTTTTACTTTCCCTCATTTCAAAACGTTTACGGCACTTGGTTATTTTATTATTTTTTTAACGTGAATCTTAGTACGAACATATGTACATAACTGTTTGTTTTGTATATATCTTGTTTGTAGAAATAAAAAAAGTTGTATGAAAAATACAGATTAATTATTATACTTTCATGACATGTAAAGGAAAACGCGGGAAATTTTTAAAAATAAAGTAGCGGTGCGACTGTCAATAACGCGCGCGGAAGGCATACTAAATTGCTTTGATTGTGACGCTCGTAAAAGTAATTCTAACAGAGCTTTTAGCGTCGAGTTTAATAATTTGAGGCGGTAATTTTTTTATACACTTCTAATACTGATTTAGTCGCGTAGTCGATCGCACTTACACTGTATTTTAGTATATTAATTTTATTTTATGTATCCCAGCCATATGTATTAAATTAACATTTTACTTTTTTTAAATATATACAATTATAATAACTAGGCAATTAATGTAACTATTTTTAATGTTGTTCGATCAATCCAAATTGTGTATCTTGACGTTATTGAAGCGGCAGCCAGGTAGGCTTGCCTAGTGTGGTGTCAATGAACACTGATGCTGTATATATATTTATATTTTTTCTTATGGTAATAAATGTCTTTTTAATTTTTGTGTTTTATTGATGCCTTTACCAGCACCAGCCAACATTGTCTCACGGTATTTACTCGTATGTATTTTAAGTAAGGGCCACTGTGGAAATAAAAAGGGAGCATTGTAAGAAATTGCAAAGATGTAAAAAAAAAATAATATAAAAGAGTTATTCCGTTAAAACTCCGACTCGTACGGTAAAATTTGGGCTTTTACACTGATTAATTATTACTACCGATAACAGAAGGGTGCCGTACAATGACCTGAGGGCTCCCTGGCTACGTAAATATTATTACAAGTTAGGTAAAGCCATGTACTTGTATGGCTTTACCAAGTCTTACAGAAAACACAACACTTGTTCGTTTTGCTTTCTCTTGCCCGTATCCCACATTAGCGGAAATGCGTTATGACAAAGAGACAAACACGTAAATATGTAGTTTTACGCCATCGGGAGAATGAGATAGAATACATTACATAATTTTTATAATCTACGTCCAGTTCCGCGGTCAGATGGAAGCTAACGGTGGTAGGGCCACGCAGAAGCCTGGGCTGTTGCACGAATGGGCAGGCTCGTCCGGGTAAGTACCAGGGCCTCACTGAAGACCAGCGTAAAGTGGAAATCTAATACTTTCGCGTTTCGTCTGGTTAGTGAGGTAGCCGGAGCCCAATTTCCAAAGAGGTTGTCAACGCATCTGCAAACCCTCGGGTGTAGCATGTCCATGGGCGGCGGTATTCACTTAACATCAGGTGAAGCGTCTGCTCGTTTGGCAACTTTTCACATAAAAAAGGTAAGGCCAAATTAGACAAAGAAAAAGCTTAGGGCTTGCTAAGCAAGGCGATACGTTACTTCACGTCGGCTTAACGCTTAAGCCTCTTTAAGTCGCAAATTCGGCTGCGAAAGGAGTACTACTCTCATCTCTGGGCAGGAGCCGCATTCAACGTTGGGCGGCTGGGGTTATCGACGATCAGTCTTTCTTATCGGCTTGATCCTTTGACTCTGCGAAGAGATGTTGGATCACTATGCATCTTCTACCGCATATATCACTTGGAGTGTTCCGAGGAATTGTTTGGATTGTAGGTCCTTGTATGTCTTTATTTAACTATGGTAGGGCGACGCAACAGGCTTCGCTGTTTCACGAATGGGCTGGTCCGTCCGGGTAAGTACCTCACAGAAGACCGGGTGAAGTGTAATTGTTATACTTCTCCGTTTCGTGAGTGTGGTAGCCGGGGCATACTTAATGTAAGATGGCAAAGTATCTGCAACCGATATATCTGCGCCGAGGGTCGTGAGTTCGAATCCCACACGGGACAAGTATTTATGTGACCAACAGATAATTGCTACGGATCTATATATTTGTTCCAAGGACAGTTGACGTCAGGCAAGTGGCACGTCGTAAATATTTGGCCAATAATATTAACAAGATCTTCTTTTAAATTTGACCGGAGTTTGATAAAACTCTGGTCCATCCTACGTGACGGGATAGACACGTTTAAGGGCTCAGCTATTTAATGAGTTCTCAGCGTACGTAAAGCACCAGTGATAATACTAATGTCCTCGTCCTACTAAATTTTAGCATTAACAGACAACTATTATCATATTTCAAATAATTACACACAAATTTATTTATTTGTATACATAGATAAAAACTCGAAAATGTTTTATTTTATCATCCACGTAGTGAAAAAAAAGGTAGTTTAGATACTTTAGATAGGGATCATAATCTTTTGATTCTTTTCCTTCGGATCGGAAAAATGTTGAACTTGTCCTGAAACATTATCACAATCATAACTAAAAAAAAAAACAACTGTCCCGTCTTTCGACATTTTTTATTATTTTTTTTTCATTTAAGCGTTTCTAAAAACAGTAAACAGTTGGTGCAAGCCACGGTGACTCATCCATTCTCAGACTTCATATTAATCAGTTTTTTAAAATATAACGATAGATAGCTTGATTGCTTCTCGATCGCAGTCGATGAACTGTGCAGTAATTAAAACTTCAACATATAAAACATGTAGTTTTGGTGATAGGGTCAAGCTTCAGTCTTCGCTGCAGCACGAATGGATAAGTCCGTAGGTCTGTAGGTCCGTAGGTCCGTCCAGCGAAGTACCACGAGATGACAGAAGAAAGTGAGTTAAAATGGAAGTGTTATACTTCTGCGTTTCGTCTGTTGAGTGAGGTAACCGGGGCCCAATTAAATGAAAGATGACGAGGCATTTGTAACCCTACGGGTGTTGTAAATGTCCATTTGGCTAAGGTTATCACTTAACAACAGGTGAAGCCAGCTCGTTTGTCATCTTCTAACGAAAAATGTATATGGATATTTCTCTACGCATAACATGAACCTCATTACAGAATAATCTTACCTTGAAAACGAAAATAATCCATCAAACACTATCAATAATTCGACCTTGGGCACCATTATTTAGTTAGCCCTTGAAATCGGACTATATCATTTAGCCGTGACCTTGAGCTGAAACTTATCAAAAATCAGCCCCTGACGGGTGTTAGTATCATTGTTATTAAGTGAAAGAATAAAGAGCGTGTCAGCAAGACATAAAACTAAATATTTCAATAGTGTAAAAAGTGTCTCATAAGTGAGTGTATAATGACATCCCACATTTTTAATGAATATTGAATTTAAACGCAAAATTAAAATTGAAAAAAAAAATATTAATTTAAACGAAAAATTAAAAGTGAAATAAGTAATTGTTAACGCGAATTTATACCATTGCGTAATATCTTCACGACGCCATTGTGTGGAGGAGGAACTCAAACACAAAATTATATTATAAACTGACCTTTTAAAAAATCTTCGGCCGGCTTCTTCTCAACAGAAACTGCTCTCCGAATCGATGGTAGCTTCGTAAAATTTCGACGTTTTATAAGAACGCGCAAGCGTCTAAGTGAATAAAGATATGTTCAGCTCGTTTTTATGAGACTAATTATAATTCTTTGCGCCGTTGGCTCAGACTGAGTTTGACTTGAGTTTTCTATTAAATTCATACTTTTGTTTATTTAAACTTACTGCCGTATAGCTTAAAATTAGCCTGGTTTAATTTTTATGGAAAACCAGAAAAACGAGTTGTCGGGTCACCTGATGGTAAGTATTCATCGCAGACCATGGGCAACAGAGGAGTCAAGTATACTTTGCTGCCTGGCTTACTTAGGTTTACCAATTATCATCGGTAATTATCGGTTTAAAATCGCTCTTCGATATGCCATAGTCCTATCGGCCCCGAAAAACCCCAGCCGCCAAAAGATTCCACGGAGTGGTTGTGCACAGAATTTGAGCCATCACGGAACCGCTCTAAATGTATACCGCCACGTTTACAGACACCTACCGCATGATTACCATAAATTAACCGATATTCAAATGTATCCTACCCGTTTAGTGACTTGTTTACTGTCATTAATATGCACAATAGGGAGTAACGTTTATTGGTTTTGATAAATTAATCAACGTAATTAGTATTAATTGTTATTTGCAGCTTTTGTTATTTTAACTGTATTATTTATTTATATCTGTGATTATTAATTTTTTTTCCATGCGCTTGACAGTAACACTTGATAATCCGATGCGCAAAGAAGTTGAAAATAGAATAACCAATGGCTGGAGGAGATACTGGGGTTTGAAAGAGATCATGAAAGATAAAAAACTTCATATGAATATAAAAAGCAAATTATTTAACACCTGTATTCTACCACTCACGTACGGCCGCCAAATATGGACCTTAACACAAAATATGACTAGCAAACTTGCAACCTGCTAATACGCCATGGAAAGGTGCATGATCAATGTGATAACTTCTTCACATTCATCGGCAAAGGAACCGTGTAATAAGAAGCGAAACAAAGGTTACAGACATAATTAATCATATAAGTAACTAGAAGGCTTAAATGACGATAGGCAGGACACATGATAAAATGAAAAGACAAATGGAGCAACGACGGTATCCTAGAGAAGGTAAAAGGAAAAGAGATAGATAACAAAAAAGATGGGAAGAAGACATAAGACAAGTGACAGGCGTCACATGGAATAGGGTGGCTCAAGAATTTAATGAGACTAAAAGATTGGAGGAGGCATTTGCCGATTGGCAAACAGATCTACAAAATAAAAAAAAGTCTAGATTAAGATTTAAGTTTTTTCATGTACTATTCTTCTTATAATTGTAACATTGATCTGGATTAAAGGCTATTATTACTAAACTGTAAGTTAGTATAATAGCCTTTAATTCAGAAGAGTGATACTTCACACTCCGTTTTACAAACTATTTGAGTCCTCTTTCAGGGGTCTCAGGTGCTTCATCATTAGGTGGTCCTGCATTATTTTATGGTTAATCGCGTATACGTATAATCGAGGGACTGTATTTTAAATAATTTTCAATAGAACAACGTGGAAACCCGTTTATCATAACGGGTTAAAAGACTCTTAGCCGATACTAATATCTGTTTTTATTACATTTTCGCGAGTGCTAGACAATATATTTAACTAGTTTTACTAATTCTACTGTATATTATGGTTCATAACTGCCACTTCTTACCACATTTTCTACGTTAGAAAATTATAATTAAATAGAAACTCATGCTTAATTAATTCGTGCAAATATTTTAAATAGAATTATGAATAGAATCGATTAAACTTGTAGTTATTAACCATTTAACACTCCTTTAAAAACTAGCTAAGACGACGAATATGAAACTGATAAACTTTAATTTCACGTTAAATTTTGTATCTATTTAATGGACGACATCTCAGACACGAGGACAGCTGTTATAATACACGCGAACGTAACATTTATGTAAGTAAAAAAAAAATATTTATTCGTGATAAACATTTTATAATTCAACAGCAGCTTAAAGTAGTCAATTATTTATACATATCGTTACTTCCAAATCGGTCGCTTTCGTTTCGAGTCTTGCTCTCTTTAATTTTTTAAAATGTCATATATTTATTTTATATGACATTCAACTGCTTTCGTTGTTTCAAGGTCAAGAGGTTTAATGAAGTGTTCACACGATAATAAGTTGTGAAGATTGGAGCACCCGATATTTCTTTCTGTCAGCCGTTAAAAGCCGGGTGTTTTTAAAGGTGTTCAATTTACCAACATGAACGATAGTGAAAATTTAGAAATATCCAAGAAATGGTACGCTACGAAATCAGTTTGGAAACAGGTAATTTGTTTCGTTTTGTTTTATTTGAACGATCAGTTGACTTTGGTAGGCAGCAGTTTCTGCTGTTGCATGAATGGGCAGACTCGTTTGAATTGCCACTAATGCCATACAGAAGACCAAAGTAAAATGGAAGT
Organism: Iphiclides podalirius; assembly: GCA_933534255.1. Lineage (NCBI taxonomy): Eukaryota > Metazoa > Arthropoda > Insecta > Lepidoptera > Papilionidae > Iphiclides > Iphiclides podalirius. The sequence continues at coordinate 12,098,714 of OW152830.1, read as the reverse complement.
ATATACCTACCTACTTTCGCGTTTCGTCTGGTTTGTACAGTAAAGGAGGAAAAGAGCCCACTTTTTGGCAACATAGTGGTGAAGCTTTATATGGCTGACAATGTCTCTGCAACGCGTCAGATATTAAAGATGTCCATGGACAGCGCTATTCATCGGTGAACAACCAACTTATCACACAGCAAAAAGATTATGAAAATAGTTCATAATTTTTATTACGGGACTGCTTTTGCTGCTATTCTTAATTCTGTAGCTTTAACGTAAAAAAAGAAGCGTAATGTAGAAAAAACAATAACGTTACATTTTTTATGCGTACCCTCAAATACGTAAGTTCACTAATTCATTTTAAACTAATGACTGCTTATTCTCTATTAGAGTTAGCTTTTAGAGCACCCGATGGTTATGTAAGTTGTTCCGAGCCGAGGCTCCCTCGGGAGCCCTCGAGCTTAGTCACCCATAATCGAGGTATAGGATAGGTGCCCTCCGCGCCCGGCCACCTCAAGCCCAGTAAATCAGTAAAGGCCCCAAGGCCAATAGTGGTTGATCTAGCCAAAAAAAAGTGTTTACTGTTATTCCTCACCACGTGTATTTCGTAGATATTCATCAGCAGTGCCGTATGGAACCTGTACTTCATGACGGGGATGTGCGTGGGGGCGCCGACGGTCTTCGTGCCGCAGATTAGATGCGAGGCGAACTCTACGGATGCGATCGACGAAGAGACAGCATCATGGCTTTGTATTTATCCTCTTCTTAGTTCCAACTACCCAGAACAGCGGTCTCTAAGCTTTTGGGGTCTTCATGTAACAGAGCGACATAGCATAGACATAGCAGCGTCAGTTTATTTTTTATTTTTATTTTATGCGAAAAGTTGTCAAACACACGGTTCACCTGATGTTAAGTGAATACCGCCGCCCATGGACATCTGCCACACCCGAGGGTTACAGATGCGTTGACAACCTTTTGAAAATTGGGCTCCGGCTACCTCACTCACCAGACGAAACGCAAAAGTATTTGTCATACTTCCACTTTACGCTGGTCTTCTGTGAGGTCGTGGTACTTACCCGGACGGGCCTGCCCATTCGTGCAACAGCCGAGGCTGCTGCGTGGCCCTACCAATGTTTAGTTGTTGAAGAAAGTTGATGCTCACAGAAAATCGGCATAAAGTAGAGGTATTCATACTATTATAAGCAATAGTATTAGTGTTAAGCAATAGTGGGTTGACGTCAGTCAGGTGGGCGGTCGTAAAAATATTGCCAAAACCGTTTACAACACGATTCTTATGTGGTGCCGACCTCACGTTGGCGGGATAAGGGCAGGAAGATGATGATATTGATGATAAGTATGAATACCTATACATCTGCCAAGTAAGAGAATTGGTTCACTAATTTAAAGGCATCTACAATGTACATGGGTGGCGGCGAAACTACCGTGTTCTGTAAAATATTTCTTTTCGATTTGACTTCGTTTTCAACTTTAAAAAAAAATTGACCTTATACCGATTTCTACTATCAAAGTGGTAGCCGATTTCAATTAGTAAATTCGTGAATGACGAGATGCAAAAAAATAGCGCAAATAAGTACACAGGGTGATTTGATAAAAGACGAACATATTAACAGAGCATATGCAGAATTTGATTCTAAATCTGAATATGGTACATACCTGTGACCTCATCTTTTTTTTTTCAAAGATTATTTTTAATCTTTTCAAATATTATGGACACCCTATTAGAAATTCCTGATTTAACGTCTCAATACAATAACTTAACTTACATTAACTGTTATTTTTATGGTTATTTCTTCTCAAAATGAAATATTAATATATTTTTTGAATCAGGTCATGACACTATGTCAAAGTATGTACTTCGTCTAAAAAATCACCCTGTATACTTTTGTAATCGTGTGAAGTATGACGTCACTTGATGGATTCAAGTGACGTCATACTTCACACGATTACCTTGAGCCCCACGATGGTCCATAAGCAGCCATGGTTAGCAGAATACGAACTATAATATAAAAAAAGGAAGAAATTATATATTGAACTATGTCCATAGCCCATGTCCTTTACTATTAAAGTATTACTGGATAGTACGACAAATGCATTTAATTTGTCTCATAAAACTTAGGCTATCAGCTTAATTTATTCTTTGATTACTACATTCAGGGAAGTACAAACTTTTCGTCGGATCGATCGCGAAACTAAATTAAAACAATCCTAGGCGACAAGGGTCTTCCCTAACACAGGCGGGCAGAATGATACTTTAATTTATCTGTTATTTCAAATATATCGTTAATCATTTAGAATTTCATTAAGAATTCTCACTAGATAGAGCATAAAATGACCACCAATGGAACATTAATAAAAAAGCTGATGCTGCATTGTGTTGTGAATTATTACAATGATAAAACAAACGATCTTCACACATTATTCTATCCAACAGATTCAATTTTCGGGGTCAGCTCTATGCCCTGGATCCTGGTTCTGCCGTCTGCCTCCCGCTACATCGGTCGGCGGCTTCCGTTCATCATTGCCTGCTTTGACATGCTGCTGGTCTTCATGATCTTCTATTTCAGCACCAGCACAACTCAGTTAATCATCGCCGAGATAATGGAGGGCTACTTCCACGCGTGCAACATAACAATATCGATCGCCGTCATCTCGGAGTACACCTCACCGAAGTATAGAGGGATTTTCCTCGCGATAAAATCCGCCAGCTTCTTCTGGGGTGTCTGGGTTTCCAATATCATCGGCACTTTCTTCCACTGGAAGTACATAGCGGTGTTCGGGATGTTGTGCTGCTGTTACACGTTTACTTCTATCCTGTGGCCCGAATCGCCACACTGGCTTGCTAGCCAGGGGCGTTTTGAAGACTGCAAAGAATCCTACCGTTGGCTGTATGATCACACCGAAGAATCGGAGCGCGAGCTTCGCCAACTCATTGACAGCCGTACGGAGTACCCGAAGAGCCGTGCGAACGGTGGATGTTCATTAAATTTCGCTCAGTACACCAAGAGGGAGTTCTACAAGCCTCTGCTCCTGATGATGACCTCCGTAACCCAATATCACTTCTCTGGAAAGTTCGTTTGCAGCGTATACATATTGGATATCTTAAGGAAGATCACGAATAGCGAGAGTACTGCGTACACCGGTATGCTGATACTGGATGGAGTCACTCTCCTAGGGATGTACATGGGCTGCATTCTGACGAGATTTCTCAACAGACGAACGATGTACCTCACGTCTTCGGCGTTCGGAGTGTTGTTCCTGTTCCTCATATCGATTTATCTGTACCTTGTGAGATTTACGTTAATCGATGAGAACAAGTACCTATCTATTCTGCTGCTCACCTGCTTCTCGATCTCGGTGGGTTGCGGCCCGATGATAATGACGACCACCATATACGGCGAGATAATACCGTCCAAGTACAAAGTAACGCTTTACCTGGCGATCGGTTTGTTCTTCAACATGTACAGCACGGGACTGCTGAAGATCGCTCCGTCGGTGTTTAGGAGCCTTGGTCTCCATGGCACCTTCCTGTTCTACGCAATTGTGACCGGCATATGCACGTTTCTTCTGTACCTATACCTGCCGGAAACGAAGGACAAGACGTTGCAGGAGATCGAGGAGAACTTTGTAGTGAAAGACTGCTTGGAAAACGCGCATTTGTCCGAAGAAACTGAACCCTTTGATGCTAAACGCAGCTAATGGTGCCATTATTTTTTTTTTCTTTTATAATTATAAAACAATTATTTGATAGTGTCTAATTTACAGCTTATTTAAAGCACTCGAATAGTTTTATATAGTTAATAAAGGCATTCATACATGTTTTGAAATTAAAAAGTAAGTATAGTTTTAATATCTAAGAAACGGGAGGCGTAGATGCCGTGGCATATCTTGGCAGTAGTGAAGAAATTTTATGACAGTTTCATTATACATATTACACACATTTTTAAGTTGCATCTTAAGTGCATCGATTAGCACTAATTTCAATAGCAAAGAGGATATCATTAGTTTTCAAATTTTCTTTCCTAATCCGTAATCACTACATAGTATAAAACAAAGTAGGTAGTCCCGCTTTCTGTCTGTACCTATATATGCTTAGATCTTTAAAAACGTATTTTGATGCGTTTTTTTTTATTAGATAGAGTGATTCAATAGGAAGGTTTATATGTAGGTATAATACATTGCACTCGCCCCCAGTCAGATAATAGCTACCGATCGAGCCGAGGTCCGGCCCTCTCGGGCACCCTCGAATCGGAATACTAAACGCGTGTTGAGTGACAGCCCAAGCCGAGGTCCCCTCTCGGGGACCCTTGAGCCTTATCACTCCATGAAGCGCCCGCCAAAGCGCCCTAAGAGCTTGGCCTCCCAAACCGGTGATAATAATAGCGTGACGGCCCGAGCCGAGGCTCCCCCGGGAGCCCTCGAGCTTAGTCACCATAACGCGTAATAATAATACGCCGAGGTTCAGGCTAGGCGCCTCGTGCGCCAGGCCACCTCAAGCCCGTCGGAATTGTAAAGGCTCCTAAGGCCAACAGTGGATCATCCAGCCCAAAAAAAAAAAATTGCACCCGTGCGAAGCCGAGGCGGGTCGCTAGTAATATTATAAATGTGAATGTAAGTTTGTTTGTTACGCTCTCAGGCCAAAACTTCTCTACCGATTATCATGCAACTTTTTACAGATATTCTTAGAGGTATTAAAAAGGACATGGAATTCTTTTTATTGTAAAAATATATTTAAAAAAAGAAATATATTTATTTAATGCCTTTAACGCGAGCGAAACCGCGGGTAAAAGCTTGCAAATAATGGTTTAAAAAAATCCTAAATATAGAAAACCATTCCTCATAGATAACCAAAATAAAAAGTAGGTAATAATCAATAAATTAAAAATAGTGCGATTAACAAAACAAATCCTTTTAGTGTAGGGTGGGGTGCTTGGAGTCAATTGTTATATAAATATTATATTTAAATAATACATATTAAGGTTGTTACTTTTCTATTTACTTTCAGATATGAGATGATGAGAAACCTTAACATATTTCTAATGATTGTATACTCCAATTCTATTTATTTGTTTAGGTGTAGATAAAAACTTCGAAGTACGAGTGTGTTGTTGTCAGCCACGTAAAGAAAACATGTATGTATGTAGCTAACTCAGATAAGGATCTCGATCTCTTGATCTTGGACTCTCTACTTTGGGGTCCGTCAAAAACCTTGTGCTGTTTCACAACACCATTAGTTTAAAAAGGAACAACAAGTCGGTATTAGTACTTCTTTCGATATTAGTCTTTTAACTTTCATGCATGAAAAGCAGGTAATTAACTTAATTAAACTTATTTTTTTACTTTAATTTTAAATTTTTTTATGATAAATTTAAATTTTTTAATTTCCTTTATTAAAAAGCATTGTCATTACTTTAGGATAACATTGTCCTGTGTTGCAAGGACGTTTTACATATAGTACCCGGAGGACCGGATGTTTTTTTTTTTTTTGGTAAATCGGGTATTTTGGAAATTACATTTAGATACAAATTACTGATGAAATATGCATAATATTTTCGATCTTACCGACGTAATAATAAGAAAATATGAACTGGTGTTTTTCACAAAAGAAAGAACTTAAAAAAAAAAGGGAAAAGAATAACAAAATAACAAATCGACAAAAAATTAAAAATTAAGAAAGCAACGATCTGGAATCGAAAAAAAAGTAAAAAAATAAACGTGTAAATGATCGTGACGCGAACCATGGCCGTCTGTTTTGAGGCCGCCCGATTACCGACCGAGCTATTACATTTTCTCTTGCGGCGAAATTAGTTACACTGCGATTCGAATCGAGGACTTTAAGTTCGCAATTCTGACTTCACAGACACTAGCCCATCGCGGACTATCAATTTGTTCTCGTAAATTTAACGATAGCTTGATTAGAAACCTCGCCTTTGAAAACACATTTGGCGCAGTATTTGAGCTCGGCGGTTATTAAAGCAACGGCGTCGCGAGTACTGAGTTCGATTCCTGCTCGTAAACAAATATCCCGATATCTGTAGGTAGTACCTGTAGGTTACAGATACTTATTCCGGATCGGGATATTTGTCTAAGTACATTTATATAATCGTTTCCTGTAAGGTAACACACTAGATTTTTTATTTTTTTTTTTAATTTTAAAAAAACGTTGCCCATTCTTTAGGATAACATGATCCTGTGTTGTAAGGAATTTTTACAAACATAAATTTCACGCGGAAAAACACCCAGATGCGAAACAACTATCTGTGGGTCACAAAAATAGTTGACCCGTGTGTGAATTCGAACCCACGAGCCCCGACGCCGAAGCCAATACCTTGGCAACTGCGTCACGGAGTCATCAAGAGATGATGACTCCGTGTCTAGATGTCGTCAGGTATTGCTTAAAATGCAAAAAAAAGTAGTAAAATAATTTGAGATTTCCGTCGGTTTAAGATTAAAGTCGGGCGCGTATTCCGAAGACGCAAGTTAAAATCCTCACAGCTACGAAAAACTTTTTCTCCATTTTTCTACAAACTTTAAAAATACGTATAACATATTATAAGCTAAGTCATTACAGAATAATCGTATCTTGAATATGAAAGAAGCCGTCAAACACTATCAATGATTTCTTTACCTCAGGGACCTTTGTCTAATCCCTGAAGTCGGGCTTAATTATTTAGTACTGAACTTGAGCTTGGTCATAGTTTCCAAGGTTTAAAATCATTGACAGTCGGCCTATGACCTTGAGAAATTATTAAGTGAGAGAATAAATAGCGTCTTTGTAAAGGAACGTTTGCGTCCTTCAGGGAAAATTAAATAACTTTTTCATTCATTTCATTAATTTCTTTCATTTATTAATTCAAACTGCCACTTCCTACCACATTTTCTACGTTAAAAATTGAAACTTTATAAATCCGTCCAAATATTTTTGGTAAAATTATGAATTGAATAGATTAAAGTTATTGATAGTTATTGATAATTTTTTCAAGTCTACACTTCTTTCAAAAAGAACGAGTTGAGACGACGAATATAAAACTGATAAAGTTCGCGATTTAATTTCGCGTTCGTCTATAATTTATTAAAACAAACATTTATAAATATCGTGCATATGCTACAAACAGGGCCAGATTTAGAGGTCAGGAGGCCTCGGGGCAACAAAGGAGTGGAGGCCCCTTGACCCCAAATTATTTTCTATTGATTTCTGTAAATATTTAATTAATCATGTTTGTACAAAGTACTGGGGGTAAAAGTAAAACGCGAAAAAAATATGAAAGGAAAAGTTGTTTACTGATCTGATTTTTTTTCCGAAGTCACTGTTGTGGGGTCCCTCGTTTGTGGAGGCCCCGGGGCTGTTGCCCTGGTTGCCCTCCCCTAAATCCGGCCCTGGCTACAAAGTTATGATAATCTAACCTAATTAAAACTAAATAGGTGATAAAATTTATACAATATATAAAATATATAGGTGATAAAATTTATATAATTTATACTATAGTACACTTAAAAACTAAACTACTTATTTAAAAAAAAACTAAGATAGAAAAAAAAGCTGGCCAAATCGCGACGCCACGCTGTATCGCGAGGCTGATTCGCTGGCCAGAGTACGAGCCAGCTCTTGGGTCACCAGAAATGGTAACCAGACGCGAGCAAACTCTTTGTACAATCGTTTGGTGTCTGGTCCCCACGGCCCGAGTGTCTCCACCCCAAACGGCACAAATATATAGCCTTCGCGAAGGGCCATATATTTGCGGCGCTTCGTACACTCCGTCGCTGCGGCAGTGCCTGCCTTGCTAGCAGTTCCCGAAACATGCGACGGCGCTAACGTCAACACAAGTCAAGAATTCACTTTAAATTTTATTGACGTGATGGCAACTGGCCTCTAGACTTCAAGCAAGGAACACAAAAGCAGAAAAAAAATAACGAGGAATATGAGAACCCTTTTTTGTAAAATCCGCGACCTTTATACCATATACAACATTTTGGACCCGAGGCCAGCTGTGATATCTAAGTAAACAAAATGTATTTATTCGTGATAAACACCTTATAATCCAGCAGCAGCTTGATCAATTACTTGTGCATATCGTTCTTATTAACCTCCCAATGGGTCGCTTTTGCTTCGCGTCTTGCGCTTTTTAAGTATCTAAATATAGTATATTTTTTTTATATTACATTCAACTACTTTCGTTGTTCCAAGTTCAAGAGCTTTAATGAAACGTGGACATGACAATCAGTTGTGAAGATTGAAGCGCACGATATTTGTTTTCTGTTAGCCAGTAAAAGCCGAGTATTATTTGTGAAGGTGTTTATTTTAGAAACATGAAAGATAGCGGAAATTTTGAAATATCTAAGAAATGGTACGCTTCGAAATCAGTTTGGAAACAGGTAAATCTTTTCTTTTTGTTTTATTTTTGAAGATTCTACTGACCTATTGTCTGTCATAGGCAGCAGTTTCTGATGTTGGATGCGCAGGCTCGTCTGGATAAGTACCATCTGGATAACAGTTAGTAGCAGTATGTACCTACTTTCGCGTTTCGTCTGTTTTGTATGTTTTTAACCTTTTTTGGTTTGTAGTGGTAAATGTAGCTATAATGGTTGACACCGCCTCTGCAACGTATCAGTTGTAATGCCTTACCACGTGTCCTTTGTAGGTATTCATCAGCAGTGCCGTATGGAACTTTTACTTCATGACGGGGATGTGTGTGGGCGCGCCGACGGTCTTCGTGCCGCAGATTAGACGAGAGGCAAACTCTACGGACGCGGTCGACGAGGAGACAGCATCATGGCTTTGTATTTATCCTCTTCTTAGTACAAACTTTTCTATGGTTGACGCGGCTTTTATTTTTTTTATTTAAAAACTTTATTCACAATAACGTACAATGACGGACTTAACACCATTAGGTGTTCTCTACCAGTCTACCGACAATTAAACAGAGAGAGATGAGATAGTGAAAAACATCATAATTAATAAAATGTTACCTAAATATAAACATAAATATATACATGTTTATTTATATATATATATATATATATATATATATATATATATATATATATATATATATATATATATATATATATATATATATACAAATATATAAATATATAGTATTATATATTTTCGAATTATGTCAAGAAGGGGAAATTCAAGCAATTCAGTTTTCAACACTGTCGATTATCTAAATAAAATACACGTCTTTAGTCGGACAATTTCTGATAGAGGTGGGTAGCTAGTTCCAGAGCCGTAAAGCTTGACCTTGAAAAGACTTGGACATAAAGCAGTAACGATAAAGAGAGATTGTGATCAAGATGCGAGGGTGAGCATCAGATTGGCTTATATTCATCGGCTATATATTTATCGGCTTCAACGCTATGTAGGCTTCGTGCGTAGCGGCTTCAACGCTGTATTCAACTATAGCATATGAATGTAAGCTATAGTTGAAGGCATACAAAATAGATTAAAAGCCGATATCAACTAATAAAATGTAGCAGAATAAAACTAGTGTTTGAATCATGAGATGCATGAATGGGCCAGCTAGTCCGTGTAAGGACCTCGGCAGTGACGAAAAGAAGTATTTAATTACCTACAATGAAATATAAAAAAATGTAAAGTATGTCAACTGTATGTTCACTGAAAGACGGTGGGAGCACTGTTTACTACAACTAGGTTACTGAAACATTATGATGGACACATCCATTTGTGACATCTCTTAACTCACTTGTTACTTCTCTCTTACTATATTATGAGTGGCCCTATAAGAGTAATTTATTCTTTAGTGCTCAACGTCAAATGCTCAAACTTTACCGTGCGAATTGGTTGGGAAACTAAATTAAAATAATGCAGGTCGACCTGGGCATTCCCTACCCAGATTCAGGCAAAATGATTCTTAAATTTAAATATTATTTAAATATACATATCTCATATAAAGGATAACCTTTAAACGAGTAGTTCTTGTATATATATATAATCAGAATCTCGGAAACAGCCCCAGCGATTTTCATGAAATTTAGTATGTGCGTAGATTCGGGGGCTAAAAATCGATCTTCGGCGAAAGATGAAAAAATGAGTTGATGGTTCATTGTGATATAAACGATCATTGTATATGATTACAACACATTATTCCTTCCAACAGATTCCATATTCGGCGTCAGCTCCATGCCCTGGATTCTGCTTCTCCCGTCCGCCTCCCGCTACATTGGCCTACGAATTCCGTTCATCACTTCCTGCTTTGTCATGCTGCTGGTCTTCTTGATCTTGTATTTCAGCACCAGCATCAATCAGTTAATCTTCGCCGAGATAATGGAGGGCTATGTCCACGCGTGCAACATAATCATATCGATCGCCGTCATATCTGAGTACACTTCCCCGAAGTACAGGGGCATGTTTCTCACGATAAAGTCCGCCAGCTTCTTCTGGGGGATCTGGCTGTCCAATATTATAGGCACCTTCTTTCACTGGAAGTACATAGCGGTGTTCGGAATGTTGTGCTGCTGTCAAACATTTACTTCTATACTGTGGCCCGAATCGCCCCACTGGCTGGCTAGCAAGGGTCGTTTCAGAGACTGCAAAGCCTCCTACCGCTGGCTACACGATCGCACCGAGGAATCGGAGCGCGAGCTGAGACAACTTATTGAGAGCCATACGGATTACTCCAAGAGCCGTGCCAACGGTCAAGGTTCATACAATTTCGCCCAATATACCAAGAGGGAGTTCTACAAGCCTCTATTCTTGATGATGACTTCGGTCACTCAATATCATTTCTCAGGAAAGTTCGTTTGCAGCGTGTACATATTGGATATCTTAAGGAAGATCACGCAGAGCGAGAGTACCGCTTACACCGGTATGCTGATATTGGATGGAGTCACTCTCCTAGGCATGTACGCAGGCTGCGTACTCACGAGATTTCTCAGCAGGCGGACGATGTACCTGACGTCTTCGATGTTCGGAGTGTTGTTCTTGTTCCTCATATCGACTTATCTGTACCTTGTGAGATTTACGTTAATCGATGAGAACAAGTACCTATCTATTCTGCTGCTCACCTGTTTCTCGATCTCGGTGGGTTGCGGGCCGATGATAATGACGACCACCATATACGGCGAGATAATACCGTCCAAGTACAAAGTAACGCTTCACCTGGCGATCGGTTTGTTATTCCACATGTACAGCACAGGTCTGCTGAAGATCGCTCCGTGGGTGTTTAGGAGCCTAGGGCTCCATGGCATCTTCCTGTTCTACGCAATTGTGACTGGCATGTGCACGTTTCTTCTGTACGTATACCTGCCCGAAACGAAGGACAAGACGTTGCAGGAGATCGAGGAGAACTTTGTAGGGAAGGACCGCTTGGAAACTGCGCCCTCATGTGAAGAAACAGATCTCTTTGTTGCTAAACGCAGCTAATGGTGCACGAATATTTTTCTTTCATAATTATAAAACATTGATTTGATAGAGTAGTGCCCGTTTTCACCATCTATCCCTAACTTAAATGGGCAATTTATAAAATTAAAATTTAAGTTCTAGGTTCATTTTCAACATGGCTCAAGTGCCACATTTAAGACTTTAGGGTAAGGACTTTACGACTTTAGGCATTAGTTTAATTTACACATTTCTTATTGTGATGAAACATTTTTGATTGAATGCGCCCTAAACATTTCATGTAATTAATAAAGGATTGTATGTTTAAAATTAGAAATAAATGTTGACGTTTTAATATCGTGATTTCAAACAACAATTTCCATACAACGGTGGTAGGGCCACGCAGCAGCCTCGGCTGTTGCACGAATGGGCAGGCCCGTCCGGGTAAGTACCACGACCTCACAGAAGACCGGCGTAAAGTGGAAGTATGACAAATACTTTCGCGTTTCGTCTGGTGAGTGAGGTAGCCGGAGCCCAATTTTCAAAAGGTTGTCAACGCATCTGTAACCCTCGAGTGTAGCAGATGTCCATGGGCGGCGGTATTTACTTAACATCAGGTGAACCGTCTGCTCGTTTGACAACTTTTTCGCATTAAAAAAAAAAAAAAAAAAAAAAATACGAAATATGTTTGGGGGTGTAAGAGGAAGGAGACTTAGATCGTGTATTTTATCTGCAAATTGGTCTGAACTTGATTGCTATTGAATGTTAAGGAGAGGACGACTTTTAGGTTATTAATGTGAACGTAATCTTCACTTGCTTCTCTGGGTAGTCAAGTAAAAAAAATACCTTTTTTAGTATTTTATAAACTGGTACCCGGACCCCAAGGTAAAGAATCAAAAGATTATGATCCTTATCGAAACTAGCAACGTAAATACGTGTTTTCTCTACTTGGATGATACAACAACATACATATTTTCCAGTTTTTAATCTATGATAATAATGTAAAAAAATGAAATTGAAGCGTGTAATTATTTGAAATATGATAAAGGTTTTTCGTAATCTCATATTTGACAGTATTTGACAGTACAAAAGTAACAGACATTTGTTCCACTACTGGGTAAAGGCCTCGAAGGTGGCAAGAAGTAGGTGAAGTCATAAGAAAAATTTTCAGTTAATTAAGAAAATTTCAGAGACGATTGTATACTTTGACAAAGGGTAAGCTCCTGCCGACCCTATTTATTTAATTATATTTTTTATTAAAATAATTGGTTTCCTCACGATGTTTTCCTTCACCGGGGAGCACGTGATAAGACAGCACTTAAAGTTAAAAACTTCATTGGTGCCGGTACCGGGGATCGAACTTAGGTTGCTAGAGTATATTGAATTAAAGGCGAGCGCCCGGACACTGAGCTATCACGGCTCTCTGTATATATATAAAATATATATCAGTATGGTATAAATATATATCTGAACTATTTAAGTCCAATAAAGATTCAAATGATTTTTGAGCTCCGTCCAGAGTTAAGCTAGCTTTTCAGTTGTAATATGTTTTTGGGTGTATAGTACCGTTAAATGTCAGGAAAACGTAAAATTAATAAAGCAACCTCGAAAAAAAAATTAAATCACATCAACTAACTAAACTAAATTAAAAGATCGAGTCATAAATAAAAATAAGTTTCGAGTAAATTCGTCCTTTGCGTCTAAACACTACAAAGTAAAGAAAAAAAAGCAAACAATTGCCAATATATTATTTGGGCGGGAACTCCCATCTGTCATCCGCTTGTAACCTAGAATTATAGCGGAACTGCGCGCGTTTCCCGCTCTAATGACGTCCTACTTCCATAGGATGCTTGTTTGAGGTTACAAAACCTTTCGACGCGCCAATAACGAGTCGATAAAATTTATTCGTTATAAGTTAATTTTACCCCAGGAAGAGCCGTAGTTCTCAACCCAAAAGCTTTATAACTCACAACTGTCGGTTGGCACAAACACAATATCGTTTGGTCGAGTCTATGCTTTAATTGTGTCGATTTCACGTTGAAAGTTGTTACTTCAAAGTTACAGCCGTGAGAGACATTGTTTTAAACATGTAAATTATTTTTTATATTTAAAATATCACGTAATGACCGCTTTGATAACGAAGGGTAGATAAATGTGTCACGTATGGTCCGGTGGTTATAAAGCACATAATGACGTGGCGGTTCCGCTCCGGCGCGCCGCCATTTTTGTACGTACAATTTGGAAAATTTGGGTGTTTCCATTGCCCTCCGTTTCGATGCCTTTTCACTTGTATCACGCAGTAATTATACATAGCGTAGACACAATTTGGGGCCAATAAAATTTAGTTTTACTATTTTGCACGTAGTAAAGACAAAGTGCATAGCATTAATGGCTTATCGTCATGATATGCATGGTATTTTTTTGACCGAAGACGGTTGTTTATTTGTATTATTTTTTTTATTTTAACAAACTAACTCTAGAGACTCTGTACTCTTTTTTGATTAACATGTATTTTTTTTTTCATTTTCTTTTTGTGCTGTCACCGCCGCGTACATCAACCGGGCTGGTAACGGTGCAGCATTGAGTTCATATTTATAATTTTTTTTTTCAAACAACAATTTTTCCTGCACAGTTTTTGTTATAGGGAGAATGGACGGAGATCTCGTGGTCGCAGGTTATTAGGTAATAGGTGTTATTTCTTAGCTAGTCTCTCTGCGTCCGCTGCGTCTCTGTTCCTAATTGCTATTTTAAGGTTATAGTTTTTCATCTTACAGTCTTCTGTGTAGGTATCCCTACCTGTGTAGGTGTGCATCCACCTACATCCACCGGGTTCCTATGCGTACACAGCAGTTCCTGACTGATGCCTGACACTAGGTTTCGGCGAGTGTACTGCATTGAAAAGAGGTTTTCCCTGGGTTGGGTTGTTTGATGACTTGGAGTGGTGAGAACTTCTCCCGTGTCGCGGTTGTAACGTGTGTAGTTTTTTCCACACGGTGAAGACAATACAGGTTTCACTGTGTTCGTAGACGAACTACAGTAAGTTAACGCCACATGTGGGCGCAGTCTTATTGGGCGTACCCGATGGGCTTCTCCAATTCTTTTCGCATCATGTTGGGATTGGCTGCCATGTGGTACCATATTAATTTCGTTGGTACTGGACCTCCGAACCTGAAAAATGTGTATAGAGATATATTTGAAGGCGGCGTTGTTTATAAAAATGTATTTGTTTTAAAAAATAAGCGTTATAGCCGCATTGCTTGTACCAAACAAATAGAATTTTTTTTTTGTGAGAGTGTGGCAAGCGAGCTGGCGTTTCAACTGATGCTAAGTGAGAACCACTCCCCATGTACATTTGCAACACCCATAGGGTTGTAGATGCGTTTCATCCTTTCGATAAAGCGGGCTCCGTATATCTCACTCACAAGATGAAATGCACAAATGTGGCACTTCTACTTCACGCCGGTCTTCTGTGAGGTCGCGGTACTTACCCGGCCAGACCTGTCCAATCGTGCAATCGCGAAGCCTGGTACCTGGCCCTACCACAGTTAAACACGCATTTCGCATTTTGTCTAAAATGGTCCGCCTTTTAAATAACTGCACAATATGTAATATATTTTGTATTCACGTCAATCAGCTCAATATTTTTGGCTACTATATTTTTGCTGTCCAACGGATGTCGTATAATGGAAACGCGCAATGGAACACAATGAAGCTTCCGCCGCTATTCGAACTAGTACCGTGTTGTTTTATTTGGCGGTCAAATTATTGTGCATTAAAATATTGATGGTTCTGTGACTCATTATAGGGTAATATATGTTCATTTATCGCGCGGGAACCAAGTGCGAGAGCGATATTTTTTTAAATGCTTTAAGTCTTCTTCATTCCAACTGAAAGAATTATTAAAGCAGCTCAACTAACAATACGTAAGCATTAATGAAAACTAAATGGCCTATGTGAATTTGCATGTCCTGAAAAATATGTATAATTTTTTAAAAATGTTCTTCTATAAATTGTATTCATGGTGCTAAGAACGTTAACTGAGTTAGAGATTTCCCCGCTAAGTAGTTATGCTTAACCTTTGAACTAGAAAAGAACCAGCTGTGTGTCACCAGCCACAGTGACAACTCTAGGGATTTTTTTTTAATTTAATGTTGTAAATATATTTACATATTTATATTGTAAGTAAATATTTTTTGGTTTAAAATAACTTATAAATACACCACAATCGTAAAAGTGTATATCACATTAGCAATCGAATGAAAATTGTGGACATATCTGTATTGTATTGTTTTGTCCATTCGTTGACGTAAGTCCACAACGAAGTGGGTTCGATTCTGAAAAGCAATTAATGTCGTAATGGCCTCTGACTGGATCGTTCGTAACTACAACAATAACAAATTATATATTATTTAAAATGACTACAATTATTATCTGATCTTTTGACACATGGCGTGATCGAAAAACAATGGCTTTAATGTTTATTATAATCTCTGCATTTTTCACGATATCGAAACAACAATAACATAAGTAACATTTTTAGTTACTAAAATCTAGAACATTGGGTTACGTTTTTGTCGTAATTATAAAGTTGCTACAAGATCTAGTGACGGCTATATAACTATATTCGTTAATATTTTTAATCATTAAGACACATATATATGAACTTAATCCAAGTCAAGCGCTAATTGGCATCTCTATGCGCGCGCAAGCGCATTATGTGTTTTACCTACTCGCATACTACATGGGATATTGGAAATTCAATGATTATCTAAAAAAACGCAATTTGTAGCAATAAAATAATGACTTCGAATTGTGTGTAGACAAAAAAAACATCTGCACTTTATAAGGATATACAAGGAACCTGTTTTATACTTAACTGTATCTGAAGGACTGGAAATGCTTTATAAGGAATTTCAATATGATTACAAAGCGTTGGGAAGAGAAAACCACACTACAACAGCTCTAGCCGACAATCCCCTAACATCGTAACTCTACAAGCGTTGGACCCAACAAATATTGGAGAGCTTTTCTACTATCTAAATATGTAAAAATGAATCCCTATTTCCCTTGGTCACTCCATCAAGCGTGAAAGGCTGGACCGATTTCACTTGTTCTTTTTTTATAATATTCTTTTAAGTAGGAAGATGGCTCTTACGGAGAGAAAAATTTTAAAAATTGCCTGAAAAAGTCTTAAAACAACACTTTTCTATATTCCCGTACAAAAGATTCGTAATAATACTTAAAAGTCAATTTGTACTTTAATACCATACCATAAAGTTTAAGTGTTAGTGGAGGGGTTCCGGGAAGGCAAAACTGTGGTAAAATGTCACTTGAAATGTAAACGTCTCTTTGCTGTGCATCACTACATAGTATAAAACAAAGTCGTCCCGCTGTCTGAATGTCCGTATATACGCTTAGATTTTTAAAACTACGCAACGGATCTTGATGCGGTTTTTTATACTAAATAGAGTGATTCAAGAGGAAGGTTTATATGTGTAATACATTGCACCCGGAGCGGGTTGTTAGTTTAAAATAAATATTTTAGGACAAAAATATGTTTATACTTAAACATACTTTTCTTTTGTAAATAAATACATATTATACATATATTAACACCCAGACACTAGAAAAATACTATGTTCATCACACAATATTTATCCAGTAGTGGGGATCGAACCCACACCCTCTGGCGCAGGAGGCAGGTACACTACCCACAACGCCATTCGGGTATAAAATGTCTAAAATAAAAGTAGACTAAATTACTCCTTATTACATCAGCTATCTGCCAGTGGAAGTCTCGTCAAAATGGGTCTAGCCGTTTCAGAGGTTAGCCTAGTTCCAGATCCTTGTGGTAGTCCAACATATTTCTAACACGGAATAATAAAATCCCACATTAGTTTCGAAAAACGAAAAATCATAACCAATCAACATTCTGAAAGGTTTAAACTGACTCGCTTGACTTTTGCTCAGTTCATTAATTTAATTTTTAAGTAACAAAATTATGTGCAAATCTCGGTGTTATTGTCTAATATAAATAATAATTGGAATGACGTAAGCATTAAATCTAATGAAATCTGACGTGTAAATGCACATCTATTCTATTATTATTATTTTGACAGTTCCTATTTCGAAGTTCAAATCGGACAAATGTTTTAAACTGTACGATATTTTAAAAAGGCATCTTTTTAATGTCAAAATTACATTATCTCAAATAATGCCTAATAGTCCATTACTTACGTATTTAAACAGTGCCCGAACATAGTGTAGTTGATAACCTTCAAAATGTACAGACCACTAGACCACGCCGGATATAGAGCGAGGAACAAACAAAAAAGAGACTAAGTAATTATTATAAGCCTAGCGGCCGTGTCAGTACGGCCAGTCGACGGGATGCCATCACAGAGAATGCATTGGCATTAAAATTAAGAACAAAATTTTCTACTTCCATTTATAAATTTCGAATTAAGAATAAACAGTGAATACAATATATGATAAGTGTATGGAGCGACTTTTTTATATTTCTTTTAAACGAGAACTGGTTTAGCGGTCAGTGCTACTCATCGCGGAGGATGAACCTTGCAGATCGTTAGCTGGGACGGGACTCTTTGAAGATGGATCGTATTACAATCCTGGTGAGATTTTTTACTTTGAAGCATTTAAAAATACTAAATTAAAATATCTTGTGGTCAAAAGTAAGGAATAAAATCTGTGTATATGTTTTTTATTGTACAAAAGGAAAAGGAATTGGAAAAGGAAAAGAATTATATCGGTTGTAGGGCCACGCAGCAGCCTCGGCTGTTGCACGAATGGGCAGACTCGTCCAGGTAAGTACCACGATCTCACAGAAGACCAGTGTAAAGTGGAAGTATAATACTTTCGCGTTTCGTCTGGTGAGTGAGGTGGTCAATTTTCGAAAGTTTGTCAACGCATCTGCAACCCTCGGGTGTAGCAGACGTCCATGGGCGGCGGTATTCGCTAACATCAGGTGAACCGTCTGCTCGCTTGGCAACTTTTCACATAAAAAAAAAGTATCATACAGCCATGACCTTGAGAAAATATTTTCATTAAATTTTTTAACCCTTTATTTCGAAAACTTGTGAAGCAGAAGAAGAAAATCATCAAACGTGTTGCTCTTTTCACCCCCTTTACGTAAAGACGTATTTAAATTTAAACAGACCGAAATTATTGGAAACGAAGACATTTCCTGACTTGATTGATCCTTATGAAAGGTCCCATCCTTGTCTAAACTTGTTGTCGCCGTATTGCATAATATAGTGATCTTATGTTAAAGGAATAAACTGAACTAAAATTGATCGGTTGATCCCGAGATAAGGGCAAATTCGATAAGCCCGGGCGTTTACAAAAAAATATTGTAACACTATTTGACAAAGATATGGAGATGAGATATAGATACATATAATTTTTCAGAGAACTTACAGTATAACTTGTACCAGCACTAACAGCAGAAAGTTCTTATAAAATAACTTTATGTTCGCACGCATTCTGTTGATCCGATCGCTGCCAACCTTGACAGCACCACAGAACATTGCCTAAGAATTTTATCAAAATCTGCCCAGCCATTTTGGAGTCAAAATGTACATATACACATTAATTTTTATTTATAGATGAAGAGTTGAGAGGCGTAGAGTCGATCGAAGTTTCTTATAACAAAATTGATTCCACTTCATGGACTATGGTCGTGGCAAATTCGATCAAATCTTGCTTTATAAATTGGATTTAATTAAAGTGGACATAAACAAGTTTTTCAAAGTTTAGGTACTTGGATAATGAATAAAGTAAAGTGAAGTAAATAACAGCCTATACATGTCCCACTGCTGGGCAAAGGCCTGCTCTGTACAGAGGGTATAGTCCACCACGCGGCCCCACTGCGGAATGGCGGACTTCAAATATCTTCGAAATATATATTTTTTATTATTATTTCGAAAATATGCAGGTTTCCTCACGATGTTTTCCTTCACCGCGGAGCACGTGATAAGTCAGCACTTAAAGTTAAAAACTTCATTGGTGCCGGCACCGGGGATCGAACTCAGGTTGCTCGAGTATATTGAATGAAAGGCGAGCGCCCTGACACTGAGCTATCACGGCTCCCTGGGGATTATGAATAAGCTTTTAAAATGTCTATCCTATACATCTATTGTCAAAGCTACGTTATCAAAAATAAACTTGGTGCTGAAAATTATATTTCATGCAAAGCCATACATTAGTCAGTAAAGCACTAACTAACGTAAACAAACATCAAATTGTAAATACAAAACTTTTTTAAATGGCGGCAAAATATTTCCGCGGACAATATTTTAGAGGAAAAAAACAAGATAGAAAACCAGCGTACTTACGCCGATTTGCATATTCGTTCCGCAATAATTGTGATAGCATTATAATCGCACTCGTGTAAACCGCACAAAAGGTTATGGGACCGTTGCGTTATGTTCAAGGTCGGGAAATGCTAAAACAAAAAAATCTCCCGCAATCAAAATACATGTGAGTCGGCCTTTGTTATAATTCAAATGAATGCATTCATTTCGTAATCCGTAGTGGAGTTAACACAATTTGCATTTGACATTTATTTGACGAAAACGTCCAATTTTAGTTTAAACTAATCCACCTGCAACTGCAAGTTGTATATAAGTATTTACTGTGAGAATGACACTGGGTATATCAAAATAAAAAATTACAAAGAAACGAAGTCGGGTTTTTCAGTTTTTTTAACTATATTCTACTTGTTATTTTTGTAATGAGATCGTTACTAAATAGGACGTAACGAGATTCCAATTAGCTTAATTCACGAAACATTCACTGTGGTAGGAAAGTTATAATTTTACGTTTACTGTGGTATCCAGGGCCTGCACTTTTAAAAATTCGCAATATATCTGCAATTATCATCATTTCAGCCTGTTTGAGTCCACTGTTGAAAATAGGCCTCCCCCGTGGTTTCCTTGGTAACCTTTCATCCCCATCGGTTATCGGTTCTGCGAGCTTATGGCTAGCCCATCGCCACTTCAGCTTAATAATCTTCTGAGCTATGTCAGTTACTTTTGCAAAACCAAGAAGAATATCTATGGGTAACAATAACCACTTAACATTAGACGAACACTTTTTTCGCTCCGACCTTAGCGTATACATAAATCTACAGAACATTAGATATGTTGAGTTAATTGTTTTTTATTTCGAAAAGACTACTAGTAATTTTATATTCGATATAAAATCATGATACAATTTAGTAATACTGCTGCGTAATAATTTTAAGAAATGATATTCATACTTATCTAACACAGAAAACACATTGGGTGGCGGCATTTCCTGATTAATTTGAGAAGACATGAAAAAAAATTGACATTGAACATTAAAATTTGTTTGTATACTAATACAAAAGTTAATGCAATTATTTTGTACGTTCATAAAATCTTACGTCAACAACAGAGGAATGATGTCACAGATAGACGAAAACAAAGTAGACGGAACGCCGACAATGGCACTCTTTTTTAAAAGGCTTGCTCAGATTTCAGGGTGGCACTGAAAGTTTTTAGAACTGGCTAGTTAGAACCATTGCCAATGAAAAAAATTTGAAAACCTAGTGTGATATATTGCATTCATTTGTGGTTAATTTTTAAGAATTGGCGGCAAATCCAAACATGTTGCATCAACAAAAAAAAAACAACGCACGAAAATTTTCGGTCCATGATTTATTACAACTTTGTTTGTGGTCTTACTCAACACCAAATCTATGATAAACTTTAATTGGCATTAAATTATGAAGCCCCATCCCATGTCACTGTTGATAACTAGTTAAATGAGTTTAAGCATGGGCGTAGCAATAACAGTGAGAATTCCGTGAAGATCGTCCTTCAACAGCCACATCTGAAGATTTTTATCATGCTGATCATTATTGCTGTGTTACGCATGATAGCGGAAGATATGAGGGAACTACAAGCAGATTTGGGCAAACTTAGGTATGAGTCAAGTAGATTCGCGCCATGTAGGCGTCAAGAATCTTTGTACCAGATGGATTTCCCAGTAAGTTTGACCGAAGACCAGTCACCCCTTCCAAGTCCAAACACCTTCGAAGGGATTGGTGACGCGAAATGTTAGAAAAGTTCAAGGGTGCCTCCAATGCTGTATTTGATATCGTCACATGTCTACATTTAGTACAAGTATGTGGTCAACTTTCTACATTGAGCCGTTTTATGATGACCCACGTATATGTAATATAAAAAAAATATGTATGTAGATACGTATCGGCATATTTCTATGTATGTACGGTTGTAATGGAATCATTTAATTTATTTTTCATTTATAAATGTGTTTTATATGTTTATGTTGATTGAATTGAATGATGTTTGTATTTGAAAACAATAAGCACTTATGATAAAACGATATTTATATAAAAATTATGACCTGGAATTGTCGAAATATATATATATATATATATCCTCGTCAATCAACTGTAGGGATGTGAAAACTTTGAAATAATAAACCTAACTTTAAAAAAATCAGGATGAAATAAAGAATTTAGAATAAAATTTAGCTTTAGTATAAAAGAAAAAATATGGTAATGCTATCCGAATGTAAAGGCAATCTTTTAAATTATAAGACAAAACAATCTATCAGTATTTCAGGCATTTTCCGTATTTCAGTGATAATGGAATATTTGAGATAACTCTAAAATTAAATCAAACGGCTTTGATAGCATTCATTTTTCATTTTAGTTAAGTTACAATAATAATATTAATGCAATGCCAACGCATTGCATTAAAACCCGGAAAATTACATTAGATCGCTACAAAAAAAACCGACCTTGTCTTCATAATGATGCAACAAAAACGTGTAGAGTTATTGACCGATCTCTACCTGATAACGGCACAATTATTACGTACTTTAATTGTAATAGTAAATGAGTGAGCAGCGAGTTTACGCTGTGTTGCATTTATATAATTGTCTTTATTCAAGAGTGAATTCAAGCAAATAAAATTTAAGAGTGAATACGTACGAATGGCGGCATCGCTACTTACCATCAAGTAGGACGGCAGTCAAGTGCTGGCCAGTTTCGAATAAAAAAAAAATAAAAAAATCTTAAATACGTTTAAAAAAATATATAACCGCCTATGAAATGTATCGTACACGAATTCCTTTCCAGTTCATCTCGCCGCTGCTGATTATTTCCACCATCCAGCCGCCAGCCAGTAGTGCGGATGGCAGCGTCCTATCAGCAGTGCTGACTCCATCTGCTGAAGGACCACTACAGCGCCAACAGCGAAGCTACGAGTACTACGAGCGCTACGGCTCGCGTAGACCGCTGTACGAGCGGCCGGACTACGGCGGCTCGTGTGGCAGATGCGACGACAGATACGACGACAGATCCGACGACAGCGACGAATACGACCGCGGCCGCGACAAATACGACGAAGACCGACGGCCCAGCCACCGGCCGACGACGGGCGGGAGGCATGACAAGAAGGACTACGACGATGACAGAAGATACAGCACCGATCGGAAAAGCACTCAGAAGAACGAGACTGACGAAGACAGCGACTCGAGCAAAAGACCGTACGACGACAAGGACAGACATAGTGGCGGCAGACGGGGCCACAGGGACAGAGACAGGGACAGAAACAGGCATGACGATAGAGACAGATACAGGCCCGATTACTACGACCGCTTTCTAAGGGACCCGTACAGGGATAGATATGAAAGGCCGTATTACGAGGATCCTTATAGAGAGCGAAGGCCTTACGACAGATATCCGGATAGATATGACGACGGGTATAGCAGATATGACGGGTATGGATACACGGGGTATAGAAGGCCTTATTATGACGATCGTTATGACAGGGGTGGCGCGTATGACCCGTATGGGGGGTACGGACCCAGCGTTGGAAGAGGACAACACGACAGGTGAGGAATTATTACAATCAATTTGTTTGTACCTGTACCATACTATCCTCAACATAATGAAAGGCTTTTTTATTTTTTTTTTTATTTTATTATGTAAAAACATTGCCCTTACTTTAGGATAACATTATCCTGTGTTGTAAGGACGTTTTACAAACATAAATATCACGCGGACAAACAACCAGATGCGAAACAACTATCTGTGGGTCGCACAAATAGTTGTCCCGTGTGGGAATCGAAACCACGACCCCCGACGCCGAAGCCAATACCTTGGCAACTGCGCCACGGAGTCATCTGTTTAGTCAGTAATAAAGCATATATGTACAGGCTGCCACTTTTCTTTAGACTTCAAACAATTTTTGACGATTTTTATCTTTTTTAAAGAAAATTTTTTGATCGTTCATGTTAATGGGAACAGATAGATGGGGCGTTGGCAAGCGTTGTCGAATGTGTAGTTTTTACAAAAATCACGCTTGATTTAAACACGATAGATAATAAATAATACTCCATAAAGTACGAGCGGTGTTGTGATATTACTAAAAGAGATTAATTAAGCTATTAGGAGAATTTCTCTGGGATTTTAAAGTTAAATACAAAACAAATATGGTAGGGAATTGCATTATTTTATTTTTTAATAATAAGTATTATTCCGTTGAATGGAAATGGAAATTCTCATACAATAATAAAGTCAAGTTACATGCTACATAAAATAACGCATATACACACCTATGATAAAATAAGAACTAACAAAAACTCATTTACGTTTTACGCAGATAAAAAAAAATTACAAACATATCGTATCAATGCACCGTATTAGAAAACTATATACAATTAGAAAACTATTTTACATTCATTTTGCTTGTTTCCATTTATTTAATATTGATGTAGTTCATTTACCTCAAACACTCGAATGACCAATATACCGTTACTTTTGAATGGTGTCATAGTACAGTGAACAGTGCCAATAATAATAATAATAATAATACCTTGAATAATGCTTAAATTTACGCTTTCGCCTAGAATCCATTGTCGCACGTGTTCAATAGCCATGTATAATGATGGAGTACAATGAAATTGTAACGATATAACCTAACAGTTTTGTCGTCGTCTCATTTCCCGCCAATATGGCGGCAGCTGTTATTTAAACTTCCAGCATTTTCTTTTTTTAAACGGTTTTATTTAGCTCGACCCGTACGGAATTTGTTTGTTTGGGTCAAAATTAGAAATTGAAATTTAAGCACCTTGCCGTTGTCAGATTGATCTGAAATTTGGTACACACATTTAATTTAGATGACAATACAATATTAACAAAAAAAATTTAACAAAAAAAAAGCATTAAAATATAACCGTTTAACTTAAAAGTTTTTAAACGGTTTTATTAGGGTTCTTTTTTAAACGGTTTTATTTAGCTCGACCCGTACGGAATTTATTCGTTTATTTATTTGGGTCAAAATTAGAAATTGAAATTTAAGCACCTTCCGGTTGTCAGATTGATCTGAAATTTGGTACACACATTTAATTTAGATGACAATACAATATTGTAGTTTCAGTGTACATAAAATAAAACCGTTTAACTTTAAAGTTTTTAAACGGTTTTATTACCTATCCAGCTTACTCAATTATGATTTATTTTGTTTATTTCTTAACATATACAGTTATTAATTATTATGAACCAGTTGATTAAGACTTGTATATCCTTCGAGTTAAAATCATAAAATATTGTATAGAATAAATGTATTGTAATGTAATATATTGTATGTAAATTGTATCGAAATGTCTGATAAATTTGATATGTCTCTTATATATATAATCGGAATCTCGGAAACGGCTCCAGCGATTTTCATGATATTTAGTATGTGCGTAGATTCGGGGGCGAAAAATCGATCTAGGTAGGTTTCATTTTTAGAAAATGTCCTTTTATCCCTGTTTTCAGGGAATGAAAAATATCATTCGAATACGACAGTAAATTTCGCCGCAAAAAATAATCATTTACCTACTTTTTTTTCTATACCAGATCATTTTCTTTATTTTTTATTTTTTTATTTTCCAATATACATGATTTACCAAAAACGGTCCAACAGGTACTATTAATTAAACTTCAAATTCAAAATAATTGAATAAATTTAAAAAGAAATAAATAAAAATGGGGTGTCTGTTTGTAATATTAAAATAACCACTTTTTACATGGTACATATACCAAAATAACATTTTTTACAATTTTTGTCTGTCTGTTTGTTCCGGCTAATCTCTGAAACGGCTGGACCGATTTGGACGGGACTTTCACTGGCAGATAGCTGATGTAATAAGGAGTAATTTAGGCTACTTTTATTTTAGATTGTTTAATTTAGAGTTTCACGCGGACGAAGTCGTGGGCATACCTAGTAATAAATAAAGTAATTAAATATAATTTCCCCTGTGAAAATTTTCGTAGCAAACTTCTTGAAATGAAATAAATCATCGTGTTGCGATTGCGACGATATAGTCAATTTGAATTATAACTTTTATTCCTTAATTCTTCCAGAAGTTATTAAGTTTACATTATTCTACTTTGCATCATCGATTTAAATTACCAAATCCACATAGGTAGGGAGTAGGCACAGTAGATGTCATATTGTGAACGGTATTCGCTAGGCGTTTTTACGACTGGCCGCCTGCCTGGCAGCAATACTTTTTGGGAGAAAACACCCAGATTCCGACGGTTATCTGTGGGTTACACGAATACTTACCTCACGTAGGAATCAAACCCATGACCCGACGCCGAAGCCAATAGCTATGCCATAGCAGCTACTACCGAGTTTTTTTTTATTAACTCAAATACTAACACTAAATAGCAAGCCTATTTTTATTAAGATTATTTCATGCGAATCAACTGAGTCAACAGCTATGCCATAGCAACTACTACCGACTTTTTTTTTAATTATCTCAAATACTAACACTAATACATTGATAGCGAGCCTATTTTTATAAAGATTATTTCATGTATTTCATGTATCATTGCATTTAATTTGCGAAACATCGTCAGAAACAGACATCAATCGTGAAAATCGCGTTGTATTCGTGTCACCGACATGAACACTAAATCGAATAATTGAGGAGCATTGGAAGCCTAGTTGTTTTCTCCATGACAAGATATCCGATTAGGCTTGCAGTAAAGAGTACATTTCATTGTTTCAAATTCAACCCGCAACATTTCAATATGCTCCGATTTTGGTGACTACAGTTCTCTTAAGCAGGGAGTTTGAAAGGCGGTTCGGGATTGTAACTTTATTTTTACTCCATGTCAATTTCAAGCTTATGCTTAAAAAAATACTTAAGACAAACAATTACAGATTACATTGTGCGTTGGCATCACACTAGGCAAAGCCTGTCTTGTGGTTGCCAGTTACGATTGCCATCTATTTTACAAATTTACCAGTCCAAAGATCGCTTAGGACTAAAACTAGTTCAGTTTTGACTTTTATGAACAGATTATTTTAACAATATTTTTTTATAATATTATTTTTTCATACATGTACACCCAGTTACTCTTACTCATAGTCACCGGCACACTTATAAAGTTAAGGAAAGCCTTGGAACATAATACAGTCGGTTACTCTTACTCATACCCACGGGCACACTTAAAAATTTAAGGAAACGATTCATACATGTAGAGTCAGTTACTCTTACTCATACTCACCGGCACACTTATAAAGTTAAGGAAAGGCTGGGAACATAATAGAGTCGGTTACTCTTACTCATACCCACGGGCACACTTAAAAATTTAAGGAAACGATTCATACATGTAGAGTCAGTTACTCTTACTCATACTCACCGGCACACTTATAAAGTTAATGAAAGGCTTGGAACATAATAGAGTCGGTTATTCTTACTCATACTCACGGGCACACTTATAAAGTTAATGAAAGGATTGGAACATATAGAGTCAGTTACTCTTACTCATACTCACGGGCACACTTATAAAGTTAATGAAAAGCTTCATACATGTAGAGTCTGTTACTCTTACGCTGACTTACGGTCAGTTTCAGGCCCTGGGACGAGACCTACCGAGGGCAGGCGGGCTGGGACGCGGGCGGCCGGGGCTACTATTTCGCTTCGGGGAGACCAGAGACCTCAAGCCAGTACTGGCCTCGCCAGGAGTACGCTAGGTTAATGCCACAATTAAAACATAGCAGTTTGATGTTGCCAGTAACGGCTATTAAACTCG
Organism: Iphiclides podalirius; assembly: GCA_933534255.1. Taxonomy (NCBI): domain Eukaryota; kingdom Metazoa; phylum Arthropoda; class Insecta; order Lepidoptera; family Papilionidae; genus Iphiclides; species Iphiclides podalirius. The sequence goes on along the minus strand of OW152830.1, from coordinate 12,071,262 downwards.
AAAGTTGCACAGCGATAACTTCGATAAAACTCGCAGTTTAAATTCTTGAAAAATATATGTTAAGACATATTTAATGTGTTAGAGATTATGTATGATACAATAAAAAAAAACTTAAAATACGCGTATTATAACGAATGCATAAAGCTATGTACGTGGTAGAGTCACGCAAAGGCTTTTATGTAGTGTGAATTGAAGGTTTCGACTATGCTTAAGACTTCAGGTGACATTTAGGCGGTGTGGTGAAAACGAAACTAGCACTTAAATTTGTTTAGGTGTCCCTTAAAGTTGGGTAAAAACGGACTTAAGTTGACAACCTACTCATATATTCCTATTGTTGCAATGATTTTTTCCTAAACGAGGTAGCATAACAACAACCTGATGACTCCGTGGTGTAGTTGTCAAGGTTTTGGCTTCGGCGCCGGAGGTCATGGGTTCGATTCCGACACGGGACAAGTATTTGAGTAACCCACAGATAATTGTTTCCGATCTGGGTGTTTGTCCACGTGAAGTTGATGTTTATAAAACGCTCTTACAACACAGGATAATAATGTGTAATATAGTAGATGGTAAACATTATTGTACTAAACTCATTATTCTTTTGCAAGAGTAAACTTATACTTCTGCATTTCTTTGGTGACTGAGGTAGCCGGGGCCCACTTTATTAAAGGGTGGCAACACTTCACCAATGCTATGGTTGTTGCAAATTTCCGTGGGCGGCGGTTGTCACTTAACATCACATGAACCGCCAGCTCGCTGGCCATCTTCTTACTTAAAAATACTTATGTACACGCATAGAAGTTATACTTCTTTGGCGTAACAAGATCTTTTCAAAATTTTATCTTTCGCCTTATTCTACGTTTGTAGAGAAAAACGACATTAACAATAGAAAAAAGGTATTTAACACATTGAAAGTTTTATAACGCATTATCTAGTTAAATAAAGTTTATTTAATTATCACAAAATAAATATCGCGAATACAGTTGTCAGTTCTCACGCAAACATACGTAGATGTCTAGCTAACTTCAGGGTGTCGGTTTTTAGTGACGGTGTGCGCGTGCATCGTCAAAATTTGCTCTCATCACTTTTCCCTAACGCAAAAGAAGTATAACTTCAAAAATTCCAGGCCGCAGAGCACTGGTTGGCAGGGCGCGGGGTATTCCAGCGGGTACAGAGACCCTGTAGCAGACTACAGGGGCTCATTCGGCTACGCCCAGACCGGCGGTTACCGGCAGGACCTCGGTTCCGGATACGGCCAGTCCAGCGGCTGGCACAGCGTCGGGGAGCGGAGACCGTACCGAGACCAAAGGTGAGGAGTGAACTTTTGAAGTTCCACTAATAATTCCACAGAGGTCTCTGTTGGCGAAACCTCTGTGATTGCTCGGAAACCTCCACAAACGAATGTCGCCTAGTGGTCGAAATTCGACCATAATTAATCATACATGATAGTGTGTATAGTGTGTGTACTTTTATTGATTTAATGTATTTTTTATGCGTAATTTAAAAAAAATATTAGCATTCTATGCTCTGTAAGTGTAGGAGATTCCATACTCCTCCGTCAGCGCAGTTTTCGTAAAAAGGAATACAAAGCTTTTGCTTCACGTATTAATATATAGGTTATGGCTAGTTACATTTAATTCTCCACTGGACTAGCTTAAACAAAGCGATCACTTCAAGACACCCGTTAGCGACATCTGTTACATGTTATGGTAAACTATCATAGGTACATTATTTGATGACAGATGTCACTGTTAGCAAAATGGATGCCCATACACAATGGCATACAAATTGGCTTACATATTGGCTATTTTCTCGTGTTAAAAGTAGGCAAACGAGCTGGCGGTTCAACCTGATGTTAACTAGGTACTGCTACCTATGGACATTTACAACGCCCATAGGGTTGCAGATGCGTAGCCTCGCAAAGGATTTTTTTTAGTATAATAATGGTTACCATTTACGGGATAGATATACACTGTCAAAATGAAATTAATTGGCCCCAATTAGCTGTAAAAACAGGCAAAAAAATCATGTATGTTGTATGGGAGCCCCTAACTATCACGTTTCATTAGATACAGCCTAGTGACAGAGGAACGTGTGCCTCTACCACAGAGCTCTAAACTGAAGCTTAAAAATCTTTAATTATTCTAATGTTTTATTGTCTATTTTTCTGCAACCTAAGCAAGACTAGCGTGTTAAAGTAATGACTCTCTAAGCCATTATACATCAAAAACAATTATCAAACTGAACATAAGTCGGTTTGTAACAATTCATAATAATCAAATTTCTCTGTGGTTTTGAGAAATAGATCCAAGCAACTTCAAAAATAAATAAATAAATAAGTTCCTTAAAAATCTGTGTTTCTTAGTACCAAAACAACATTGTCAAAGACAGTAAGACAGTCCTTCCTTATACCGCAATTACTTATACCTTAGATATTTTGCTTAATATCAAAATTAATATTAGTCATTCATTTAATTTTTTCAGTGGCGTCAGTCAATTGGATAATAGCAACGATGGTAAATACGGTCAGAACGATAACCGTCAACCGGTATATGGACAGTACAGCAATAACCAAGCTGGTTTGAACATTTATGGCTCGAGCAGCACTACGCCTGGTACCAGTTATTTGTACGAGCGGGAAGACGATATTGTGACAGATAAACCAGCTGACGACTCCAGTAAGGCGCCATCTTAAATAAAGCTTTAAATTTTTAATCTATGCTTAAGCTTTTTCCAATGAAAATAGTTTTCTATTTAACATCTGTGTTCAGTCGAATCTTGAAGTTATCCAGTTTTAATTAACTATAAACAGTTTTTTTAGAGAAAAGTGCTTCAAAGATTATAAAATTGTCTCAGTATGAACTTAACTTCTTTGTAATAATAGGTTTACATAATTAACGTAATAAAATATAAATAGTGTCTCTATACGTCTTTTATTTTTAAATATCACTGTGCGTTGCTTGTATCTGCTTATAAAAAGATCGCAGCAGATAATTCTCGTCCCCTAGCCATCACTCTGAACAGACTTTTGGCAATGAAATATAGGACACAACTTGTGCATTATTTATGTACGGACATGTACAAGGCATTCGTTTTTATTTCTAGGCGTATCAGCCCAAAATATAAGCAACAGGCCTTTTTGAAATTACCTTATAAATCTCTTCAACAGATTTATATTACAGATTTAGGATTAAAATTTTATAATACTTATAACAAAAATTGCGTTTTTAAGAGTAGCTTTAAACATATGACTTTTTATTATATTTTGAATGAATGAAGACAAATTTTATAGACAGGGATAAGTTTAAGATTTTAATTTTAGTAACGCAATTAAGAACCTACATAATTATGCTCGAACATAAAGCCTGGCTTTTTAAAATGAGTAAAATGAAATAAAAATGTACCGTTTGATTTGTGGAATCGAATCACAAAATTTAATCGTTTCATCATAAATGGCGATAATTCACTGATATTATATCAAGTACTATGATATCACTGATGATATCACATTGTAGTACACTAATCTAGAGCACCAATTTATAATTATTTATTGAAGGCATAATTTCCAACAACAGGGGTGGAATGTTAGGCAAATGTTATTTTTGCTACGTTTTATGTCTGAAGATATTCACCAAAAATGTAAACCATGTATCAAAGTATTCAAATAGATTACAACGCCATCTATTAAGCTGAGTAATGATCTCTTCAAAAAATACTCAGGAAAATAAATTTATATAATGTTTTTATATGTTGTATCCGCATAAATAGATACCATTTCATCGTAGACATACGCAGCAGTGTTTTAGAAAGTAACGTTGTGGCAATTTTTTCCTAAACGAGCAAGCGGCTCACCCGACGTGAAGTGTATAGCATAGATATGTATCTAAAACACTTGAGTAGTAAGTAAGTGTGTTGACAAACATTACAAATTAAAGAAATACACACTGAAAATGTATTTCATAAAAAACGTTTCAGTATAATCCAATTTTAATTTTATTCGCAAAATTTATTTCATTCAAAGAAATTTAAATTTTTTATAGTGCTAATTTCTGCACTTAAGATTGAACATTAAAATTTGCAATCAGCCGTTTAGCTCAGTGGCTAGAGCGTCAGGCCGCGAATGCCGAAGACATGGGTTCGATTCCCACAACGGCGACAATCTTTTCGTACTTTTTCTACGAATTTTAATATTTCATTCAAAGTAAATATATGGGGACGGCAACATCTGAGAACTCGTGTAGTATTTGAATAAAGAACAAAAGTGTACCGCAGCCTAATCACAAGTTATTCAATTGGTATATCAAAATAAAACAGTCAGAATATAATAATCGAACAATTAACGTAACGATAAAATGATTATGAACATGATTACTCCTGATAATCGTCATTCTGACGTCCACTTTGCTTCAAGTTCTCGCATGTATTACAACCGTGCAATTGACTAATTAAAAACAAAGTGATTTATTCTTTTTTTTTATAGCCGTCCAGGCATTAGCAATTTTTTGGTCTGTGTTGTGAAAAACAAAATTCGAAATGACGGAACAGGACTCTGTGAATGTGTCAGAAAACGCTCCAAATCCGGAAGCAGTAAAAGTTAATGAAGGCGAAAATTCGCTTGAAGTACCGGCTACTAAGTGAGTAGTAAAGTTCGATTCGTTTTCAAAAATTGCAATGTTCATTTTCTCTTTCTTCAAGGAAAACTTTACAAATTATTATGAATTTACATAAATATTTTAATGTGAGAATGGAATGTTTCAACTCTTGGCTCTTACTTACAGATAAGTAATGTTCAAAATAAAATATGTATGAATGTAAAAGATGTAATTCAGCAAAAGCTTTAATATTGCCTAAGATAGATATTGATATTGATAATTTAAACGAAAATAAAAATACAAAAGAGTATAATATTTTTATATAGTGCTTTATTTAAATAAAAATCAATAAAACATTTATTTAATTCATTTTCGTGGAATAAATGTTCTGATTAATAATTATACCATCAGGGCTAGCGAAATGCTGAAACCAATAGCGTTATAGCAGTTTTAATGAGTTCGAAATTTGACAACATTATGAACTAGGTCTTAGCCTATTAACCAATTTGTATCCCAGATAAAGTGTTGATTTATTTTCAGAAGTAGAGGTATTTTTGAATGAAAAATGTCGGCGCTTAATTTTAAATGTGATTAGAGGTTTCTTTCATCTTCTTCTTTCTTTAATAAATGGCTTCTCTTAAAAGAATTCTGCCAATTTCTTTCATCTCCAGGGTAATAATAATAATAATAATAAAGCCTTTTATTCGGACTAAGGATACATTTGTTACTTAAACTACTGCACAATAACTTACTACTAACTACTAACTAATTTAATTATTAAAATTCGTGTATTTGGTGCTTCTTTATCTCCTGAAAGTCCGTTTGCCATTTGGCAAAGGCCTCCTCCAACCTACTCCATTCTGATCTATCTCTGGCTACTCTACTTGTTGTCTACCTCTATTCCTTTTTCCTTGCCTTGGGTACCACTGCGTAACTGTTTTACTCCATTTGTCCTTTCCTCTGATCATATGTCCCGACCACTTCCATTTTAGCCTTTTTATTTTTATAGTTACGTCCTGTATCTTGGTTTTTTTCCTACTGAGAGTGTTTCTTATTTTATTCCCCCTCTTTACTCCTAGCATGCTTCTCTCCATTGCTCGTTGGCAACTAGCAATTCTGTTGGTTGAGTTTTTTGTAATGGCCCATGTTTGGCTTCCATAAATTAAGATTGGTAGAATGCAGACATTGAATAATTTGCTCTTTGTTGTTATATGTAGGTTTTTGTCTTTTATTACTCCCCTTAGACCCCAATACCTTTTACAACTGTTTGCTATCCTTCTCTTGATCTCTTTGTTTATGTTATCTGTAGGTGATATCAGCTGTCCAAGGTAAATATATTCTTCAACATAACTTATCTGTGACTCACCTATATTTATGCTTATTTTATTTCCATTGGTCATTACTTTTGTTTTTTGGGGGTTTAATTTAGTCCTACTTTTTCACTCTCAGATGATAGTTCGTTTAACATTCTATTCAGGTCTCCTGGTGATTTTGCAAATAACACAATATCATCATCGGCAAATCTTAAGTGTGTTAGTGTGCGGCCGTTGATATTTAGACCCAGCTTTTCCCATTCAAAGCTTCTGAAGATCATCTCCAAAACAGCGGAGAAAAGTTTTGGAGACAGAGGATCTCCTTGTCTTACACCTTTCTGTATTTTAAATGAATCTCCTTTTTTCTCTAGCTGAATACACGCTGTGCTGTTTTTGTAAACATTTCTAATCAATCTTATATATTTATGTTCTATCCCTTGTTCTCTTAACGCCTCCCAGATGTTTGTATGTATTAACGAGTTGAATGCCTTGCTATAGTCGACAAATGCTATATAGTAAATTAGTTGATATTCTGCATATTTCTCGATAATTTGCCTAACAGTATGAATATGGTCAAGTACTGAGTAGTCTCTTCTAAAGCCTGCTTGTTCTATTGGCTGTTGTTCGTCGAGTTTGCCTTTCATTCGCTTAAGTATGATCTTTGCAAATATTTTATACAGGTTGGACATCAAACTTATGGGCCGGTAGTTTCCGATATCGTACTGATCACCTTTTTTGTACAGAAGGATTATATTAGATTTAGTCCATTGCTGTGGAATTGTTTCTGCGTTAATTATGTCATTGAAGATTTCTTTGAGAATAGGTGTTATTGTCTGTTTCGCTTGTTTTAGTATTTCGTTGCTTATTCCGTCGGGCCCTGGTGCTTTATCGTCTCTTTGGGTTTCTATTGCAAATTCTATTTCTTCCTGCAAGATGCTAGGTGTGGGTGAGATTTCTAACAATTCTATTTCTTTTTCAGATACAGTACTTTCATACAGTTTCTTGAAGTATAATGTTGCAATTCCTAATATGCCTTGCCTACGATTCTCCTTCAATCTATTGCTGTCTTCCATCTGTACAATCCAGTCTTTTTTGTTAGTTAACTCCTTAAACGCCTTTTTTATTCCTCCTGTCTGTAAAATGTGTCTCTCTATTGTTTCCATTCTTCTCCTATATCTATCTTTTCTAATACTTTCTTTAACTTCTTTGCTCAGTTTTGCTATTTGTTTTCGACTTTTGTTAGTATTTTTTCCATTCATTAGTTAAGCTCTTTGATTAAGAAGGTTAATGGTTTTGGCAGTCATCCACTTGTTAGATAGTTCTTTGTTATTAGTCACGTGTTGGATAGATGTTTTGATTATTCCTTCTAACCAGTTGTATTTTTCTTGTACCTCCATGTTTGTTGTCTTTTTATTGTAATTCATAAGTTTTGTTGTTATTTAATTGCCTGCTTGGGCTATTTGGTATTTACTAGGTTTTGTGTTCATCATATTAGCTCTTGGTCTTGGATTTTTTGGCGGGGTTGTCATCAGTTCTGCTCTTATCATCCGATGGTTGGTATTAAAGTTGAAATTGCTTATGACTTTCATGTTTGAGAAGTATCTACTTTTATTAGTCATTATGAAATCTATTTGGTTTTTTGTTTTCCCGTCTGGTGATATCCATGTCCACATCTTATTTTCTTTCTTCTTGAACATTGTATTTAGGACTCTCACGCCATTCTCTTGAGCAAAATTTATAAGCGTATCTCCGTTTCTGCTTCTAGTTTTTTTTCTGTATATAAATGGTCCCAGGACTGTGTCTTCTTCTGGTTGTCGTTCTCCAATTTGGCCATTGAAGTCTCCTATCACAAGAAGGTTTTTGTGAGCATGGTCTTGAATTGTTTTATTTAGCTCTAGGTAGAATGAATCTATTGATCCCGTATCGGATTGTTCCGTAGGCGAGTATACTTGTATGATGGACCATAAATCTTTAAATCCCGATACTTTAAGATTCATCACTGCTATTCGCTCTGATACTCCAATAAAGCTCTCCACATAATTTGCGAGGTATTTTTTGATAATAAAACCAACCCAATGATGACCTGGGGTCGTTCCTATATGGTACAAAAGGAAGTCTGGATGGAAAGTAATTCTTTCACCCATTCGCCTTACTTCACTCAGGCCTACGATGTCCCATTTAATCCGTTTTAACGCATATATTAATTCTGTAAGGTTTTCGTCGTTTTTCAGTGTAAGTACATTGAGGGCTGCAATATAAAATTTTGATTTTCTGTGGCTGCTTTTACAATTGTGTTCCTGCATTGTTGGAGGGTTGTGGTCTCTATCCCCCACGAGGACCAGTCGGCTTGGGGGAGATTGTGTTATTTCTCTTATTTGGTTTTCATAATTTGGCTGGTTTATCTGTTGGCCGGTTGTTAATGGCTATTGTTTTTTATGTGTTAGGATGTCCGTGAGAGAGTTTGATCGGGTTCTCATCAAATCGAAAGCGTTTGTCCTGTTAGTTTTTATAGAACTTATCGTTTGTTGCTTTTTAGGTTTAGTGGTTGACGTCGACTGTGGTGAAGAAGATAGTTCTCTTTTCCTTTTGTCGGTGGTGGGTTCTTTAACTACTGATTTGTCATATTTCAAAAAAGCGATATTTCCCTTTTTCTTTTCCTCTAGGAGCTGTGGTAGAAAAGCCTTTCTTTTTTCTATAACTTCCTTAGAATAATCTTCCGATATATAGATTCCCTTTAAACTCTTTTTATCCTTTAAAATTTGGTCCCTTTTCCACCCGTTTGTAAATGAGAGTAGCACAGGTCTATGTTTGCTCTCGATTTTATTTCTTCCTAGACGGTATAGTCTGTTCACTTCATTGTCTTCCACACATATATTTAAGTATGTTTTAAAGATATCCTTAACGGTTTGAAATAGCTCTAATATCGATTTTTCGCTCTCTTCTAATCTATAAATAACTATGTTGTTACTTTTCTTTTCTTTTTTTAAATATTCAATCTCGCTCTCCAAGTTTTAGATTTTTTGTTTCAATTTTTCATTTTCTTCAATCATAGGAGTTATTTTTTCGTCTATCCGATCCATTATATTCTTTGTAAGTGATTCTTTAAGTTCATTTGTCTGTTTCTGCATTTCTATCTTCATTTTATCAAATAATAATTGAAATTGCTCATCCATATTGTCGGTTGAAATTGTATGGAACGGAACGTAATTGCGAATTGGTACAAATGTGATGGCAGCACTCAAGTTACTTGTCAGCTTGCCGACTGACGGTAATGTTTTTTTTTTTTTTTTGTTTACCTGCTGTCAAGTTAACGTTAAATAATGTTGGATACTCTAACCTCAATTGTGAGGTGTAAACTTGGGCTTCCTTTTTAATGAGTGAATCTTGAAAATATCCAGTGATTATTTCTTCTATGTCTTCCGATGTTATTTTAGTGATGTTTGTAGCACTGCAGTTCACAATGTGTAGCTTTAGCTATTTTTGATAAACGTTTTATTGACGACGAACAACACAGACTTCTTGACACTCCCGCTACCTCTGATGTACCTCATCTCCAGGGTACTTTTAACTAAATTTTACGGTACCTCCTCTTACATCATACATTCCCGTTTCGTGGACTTATTTGGTCATTTCACCCAAATCTAGTATAACTAAGACGTTTTAATGGCGGTCTCAATGCGGGAACTTTATCGTGTACTGGTCTTTATCTATTTATCATTATTCACTTCGAGGCTGTTATGACGATAAATACATTATGATGAATATAATATGACCTACCTACCTATATAATCGCGTGTAGCAACCGACGGATATTCGAGTTTGGATACCTCTTTGCAGAATTTAAGGAAATGGATGAGGTTCGACAAACACTCTTTTGTCTCTGACTACTGTTAAGTCACACTGATGTTATAGCATATTTCTCTAAATAACAAATATATTTAAATTCTCTTCTTTCTATCTCTGCCCGGATATAACAGGCAGGCTTCGTTGTTCATAAGTGCTTGAAAAAATCCTAACTTGGAGTACATAAAACTCATTATCAAAAGCTAATAATATCAACAAGTAGTGTATTCAAATTCATTAATTACCTCTGTGGCGAAAAGAAAATAAAGTTAACGAAACAAAACGTAGACTGTTAATATTCTATTTCCATAATGAATTCCATATACCAGACTATCACAAACGCGCATTTATCAAAGTCTTTTCTGATACTGTTATCGTAATAATTCATAGCGGTCGGATAAAAGGCCGATCGATGGATAAACTTTGCTGTATCTAACGTCTGTTTGGAGGTACCTAATACTATATAAATACTATTTTTGAGATCCCTTGGTAGATTTTGAATTCATAAGTGCCCAAAAGCTTAAAATTAAACATATTGAAATTACCGATTGTGGCCACATTAACAACTCTGGGGATATAATTTGACCAAAAGCTATCCTAATGGCAAGGGCCTACTATAATGTCCTAGAATACATCGAGGACAAGGATGTGTGGAAATGACTCTTGCTTTACATTTGCAAGATCACTGGTTGCTGCTGATTTCATACCTAAATAAGTTTGTATAATTGCATCGCAAAAAGAACAGGACCGTAGAGTTTCTTGCCGGTTCTTCTCTGTTCAGGTCTAGTTTAGTGAGCCGGTGGTAGTTTTTTTGTTGACGTTCAATAAGAGCTTAAGTTAAGCCTATATTGAATAAATATACTTTGACTTTGAATAAATCGGTTCTTGTAAAAAAAAAAAAAAAAAACCGTACATTAGCGCCTGAAGGCATCAACAAGCGATACGGCTAATGGATGTTCAATTAAAATCAATCAGAAGGTCCAATCGCTCGGCGGGCATACGATGTATTGTATGATGCACTGCATTCTATAAGAACTCGCTCTCTGTTATGAGGAATACGTCCGTATTTATAGACATTCTTTTAAACATTAGCATTGTAAGTAAGACAACAACACGACATATATGTATCTAATTCCCGTTTTCACCATCGATAAATAATTTTAAGGGACACTCAAACAAATTTAAGTGCCAGTTTTGTTTTCACCGCCGTTTAAGTGGCGAAACCGAAAAGAGAAGATGGTTCTGTGGCGCATTTGCTAAGGCATTGCCTTCGGTTTCGGGAGTCGTGGGTTCGATTCCAACACAAGGCAAGTATTTGTGTGACCCACAGATAGTTGTTTCGCATTTGGGTGTTTGTCCGCTTGAAATTTATGTTTGTCAAACGTCCTTACGACACAGGATAATGTTATCATAAAGGAAAGACAATGTTTTTAAACAGAATAAATATACTTTATAACAACGTATCCCACTTTATCTTTGGCAAATATACTTTATACTTTTTCATTAAAATAAAGTATGTGAAAATACTTTATATCCGGACAGTATTCTAGAAGCACACGAAAACATGTCTTCGAGAGAGGAATAAAGTAAATTTAGTAAAATACTTTTTTTTGCTTCCTCTTAAAATGTGATACGCTATTTTTCTCAAAAATTTGGCAACAATACACCCACGGCCACACCAAACACCGGCGCAGAGTAGCATATTTTTCCAATTCGTCTGATGAGCGTGGTAACTGACACATCTATTCTTTCCTTTAATATTGGCAACGCAATTTCATCCCCATGCGTGTAGTGTGTGATTTCGACACCTAAGGCTCGACATGTAATTTTGAGACTAAGTAAAAAAGTTGAAGTTATCCTTAAATACTTGTTGATTCGTAAGTTGATCTAAACTTAGTTATTCATACTTAATTTTTTTTTATTTAACGTCTTTTTATGTTGAAATGATTGTTGCTCTTTTTATATTTTAACACTAACTGTCCGTATCCTATCCACAAATGTACCTACACAAGATTGTAAGTGCTATATACCATATTATTTAATCAATATATAAATATGTCAATGACTAAAGATTAAGTTTGATAATTGAGTTGTAACAAGCATTTATAAAAAAAAATCTTCGGTTGAAAAAGATCGATCTTTTGCAGCTTATAACTGGGAGTGACACAACAGTTTTGGTGGTACAAACGAAGACATTTTTGACAAGTCGGAGAAAGCTTTTGCAGACAACACCAAAATCACGATTTATTCAATATTATATATCTTATTTTTAGGATTCCGTACCCAAAGGGTAAAACAGGACCCTATTACTAAGACTCCGCTGTTTATCTATCTATCTGTCCGTCTGTCACCAGCCTGTATCTAATGAACCGTGATAGTAAGAAAGTTGAAATTTTCACAGATGATGTATTTCTGTTGCCGCTACATATAAAAAACAGAATAAAAAAATATTTTCAAAGTCAAAGTCAAATATCTTTATTCAATATAGAAGCATTCACTTACTTATTGATAGTCAAAAAACTCTACCACCGGTTCGGAAGGAAAACCACTGACCTGAGAAGAATCGGCGTAAGAAACTCAGCGGGACATTTTTTTTTTACTTGCCAAAAAAATTACAAATATGTGTACAATTATTAAATTCCACTTGAAAGAGCCTGGAGCGATCAATTCATTTCCAGAGTGTGTTATCATTCAAATAGTCACTAATACTATAATAGCCATTAATTAATATAATTATTATAATAGCCATTTTTTGAATTTAGCAACGACTTCATTTTGAACGTTTTCTGGGATTTTGCTGTAAAAGCTTATACATTGTCCCATAAAAGATTTACTTATTCTACGCAATCTAGTTGAGGGTAGAACTAATTTATGCTTGTTCCTAGTATTTACATCATGCACATTACTAAATCTTGAAAAGTCATTCTTATTTTTGTGGACATACATAACATTAGCAAATATGTACTGAGAAGACCCTATTTAAATGGGGCTCCATGCGTATCCGTACAAAATACATAACATTTTTGCCGTTTTTATAGATAATGCTACGGAACACTGTGTGAGGGAGTTCGACACGCACTTTGCCGGATATTATCAGCTTTATTTTGTTTCAATTATGTTTTGGTGTTAGCTCTGTTGGCACAGAACAAACAAAAATTAATGAATAAACGAGACGGCGACCTTTTTCACACTGGTAAACGAGCAGGGCCGATCGGAACCGCAAATATTGCCAATGGCCCAGATTCGATAATCGGATTAAGACATTACAATCGCTAAGCTGGAAGCCATTGCAATTAGATACGGCCCTTATGGCAGTTAATAAAGAGAAGTTGAAATGCCAGACATTTTCTGGAGATTACTATAAACCTGTCCATCTTTATTTCTCTCATTTCCCCAATACGTATTATAGTCTCGCTCTTTGTACGTTTATCAGTTTATAGAACAGTTTAGGAAGTCACGGATTCCGTCCGATAGGTACGCCAGCAATGCTGGACGAAGAGAAGGCCGAATGCCTGGCTGACAGCCTAGAGTCTCAATGCTCCCCCAGTCTGCTTCCGATCGACCCCGAACACCTCCGCAAGGTGAACGAAGAGGTAGAAAAAAGCCTTAGAGCCACTTCGCGATCCCGTTCCCCCAGTCACGTGCTCCGAACTAACAGACACCATCAATAAACTACGCCCGCGTAAAGCACCAGGCTCAGATGGTATCACCAATAAGGTGACCAAGCTCCTCCCTACTAGCATCATTTAGACATTTACATCAGTTAGACATCTTATTTTCCTTATAGCATACGCTGCAGAACTTAGTCTATTCGCAAGTTTGGATATATGGGGACCCCATTGAAGCTTTGCATCGAGAGTTATTCAAAGAAAGACAGTCGTATCCACAAGGCCTAACTCCCCCCCATTTATAAGTACATTGGTAGCACCCAAATGTTTAACATTAGGTGTTGAAAATTTCATACATTTAGTTTTATTACCATTTAATAGTAAATTGTTAGTATTAAACCAATAGACTATTTCTGACATAGCATTATTTACCTCGTCAAGTGTAACAAGCTGTCGATTGATTTTAAAAATTAATGATGTATCATCGGCAAATAACACTATATCGTGTTTACTCCCTACAAAGTAAGGAAGATCATTAATGTAAATGAGAAAGAGAAATAGGCAGAGAATCGTGCCCTGCGGAACGCCCATGGATGCCGTCGACCCAGAAGAACTAGCACCATTAATTACAACTTTTTGAATTCTATTAGATAGATATGACTTAATGAGGTCAAGCGCGGTACTTTAATGTCATAATGGCGCAATTTCCTGATCAGTGTTTCATGATTCACGCAATCGAAAGCCTTGGAAAGATCACAAAAGACACCCAGAGCATCCTGTGAACTCTCCCAAGCCTCAAATATATGTTTGATCAGCTCTACACCAGCATCGGTTGTAGAACGACCCCTTGTAAAACCAAACTGGTTGTGATGTAATAATTTATTTAAGTTAAAATGTGTTAACAGCTGATCTAGAAGAAGTTTTTCGAAAATTTTACTAAGTGTTGGTAGTATAGAAATGGGTCTAAAATAAGTGGGGTCCGAAGTACTACCGGATTTAAATACAGGTATGACTTTACTGTTTCATGATCAGGAAATACGCCAGAATCTACACTACTGTTAAAAATTATTGACAAATAAGGTGCGATTGAATCTATTATTGAGGCAATCACTTCAACGGACATTCCCCATAGATCTGCCGTTTTCTTAAGTTCAATGGTCTTAAACTTTTTTATAATATCTTTTGCATATACAGCCTGAAATTTAAAGATTGTGGTGCAAGCACTTACATTTTCCTTAAGTAATGTCTCGGCAAAAGTAAAGTAAAGTAACAGCCTATACATGTCCCACTGCTGGGCAAAGGCCTCCTCTAAACAGAGGGTATTAGGGCATAGTCCACCACGCGGCCCCACTGCGTATTGGCGGACTTCACATATCTTCGAAATATTTTTTTTTATTATTTCGAAAATATGCAGGTTTCCTCACGATGTTTTCCTTCACCGCGCACGTGACAAGTCAGCACTTAAAGTTAAAAACTTCATTGGTGCCGGCACCGGGGATCGAACTCAGGTTGCTCGAGTATATTGAATTAAAGGCGAGCGCCCGGACACTGAGCTATCTCGGCAACAGCAGGAGAAGAATTCAGCGACAATGTAGTTAAAGTAGGAATCTCACTAAAGAATTTTTCAAATACTTCAGCTACCTCCTGATTAGTCGTTATAAATTTATTATCAATGTTGAGTTGGTAGTCAGACCTACGTGATTTGGTTTTTCCTGTTTCACTATTTATAATGTTCCAAGTCATTTTTACTTTATTAGAGGCATTTTTAATTTTATTTCTCAAATGTAATGACTTGGCGGCAAGACACACTTTTTTAAATATTTTTGAGTAATTTTTAACATAATCTTTAAATGTCTCAGAATGGTTGTATGACCTTTCACTGTAAAGTTCATACAATCTTCGTCTACTGCGGTGAATTCCTGCTGTTGCCCATTCATTAAAAGATTAGAAAATTTAAGAATCATATAGTATTATTTCTAATTCAACTTCTTTCAGATATTGCTTTTTCACATGGCCATCCAATACCAACAAAACTATTTATATACACGCGAGAAAAAAAAACTAAGAATATTATATCATAAAGCATTAGAATAATAAACACACTTTTTTTTTGTTAATTATACCAATTCGAATTAAATAGTCATCGTTAAGACTGGACAATATCTGTCGGATCAGCTAGTTTCAGATAAAACGAAAAATCGTGCAAATCTGAGAAATAAAACATTATAAATTAAATACATGGTACATATCCAATTTATATTTTATTTCACAGACTTGCTATGTGAAATATAGGCGTGGTAGAATTTAAATTTATATGAATTTGCAAGATACACCTAATCCAAAGATATTTACATCAAGATACTAAACTAAAAGCATAGTAACTAAATAAAAGATATTGATTTTAAGCAACTTTCTGAGATGAAATTCTTCTATCATCAAATGATCGATCATTCAATGCCTGGTCTTGACAACTAATTCCTAGCATTTCTCTTTTCTTATTTTGAAATTACAATTCCGAATTTGGAACCTGAGTTGAATATTTTTTGCTTAAAATAAAAGATGTCTGCCAACGGCCAGTACTGCACCGCGGCTTAAGTATAAACTCTTATAGCCAATGAACACAAAAAGAAGATAATTTCAAACTTCGTAAGCGTACAGGTAATTTTTAACTGCCGCTCGGGCATCGGCGGCGTGTTCGGAAAGGTCTCTTTCAAAAGGTTTTCTTTTATTTCGAAAGTAAACAATTATTTACGACCACTTTTGTAATTATAGAAATACCCAAGGTGAGTTTAAAATACAAATGGTTACTAAACTAAGGTCTCGACATCGTGTTCCTTGTACATTCAGATGTCACTTTTTCATGTCTTTGATATTTTATGATTTTGATGATTAATTGTATTCATAATGCGGATACTGTGTAGTTACACATTGTCGGTAGAGCTATTTAACGAATTTAATCGTCGGATTACAATAACAAATTATTAAATTTACAATTTCTTGATTTCACGCGAATATTATACATATAAAATGAAAATAGTTTACGGATTATATCGCGTTTTTAATTTTGATTTTTAATTCCCGACCTTTCGAACCGTTTCCAACGTTTATGGTCACGGGACAGTCTATTTTCAAAATGAAAAAAGCGATAAAATCCGTAAACTAGTTTCATTTCATTTATAATTTTCCGAATTATGGAAATTATATGTAACATATAATGTTCACATTAGGCGTCACAGAGCTTTTAGTAACTCATAGCTTATTATGCTATGTCATTCATCTCTGTAGATCGGTTTAAAGAGAGAGTTTTTTTTCTTTGTAGAAGTTATCATCAATTTTTACTTTCTTTACTTAAACGCTTTGGCTTGTGACCGACTATTAAACACAGCCATTTTTCTAAATATATGGTCTCTTGAAAATTGGGCTTCCGCAAAATTTGCGATGTGTCAGTCTGAATATTCCTTGCTAAAATTGGCATCAACTTGAACGCAGAAACGATCTTAATTGTTTTGTTGTAAAACTCCAATCGTAAAAATGTAAATTTGTACAATTTGCCCAAAATAACTTGCTATGATGCCTAAACATTACTTACACAATAAACGGTGCAATTTATGTGTCCCTTTTAAAGCATTTTCAGTGCGAGGTGCTGTGGATCTACAGTCAAACCTGCAAGGTCCTTTATTGTTCTTTCCATTTTTACCTTTTTTAAATACTAAAAACAGAATTTAGAAACATGTTTAAGGGTGGTTCCCGTTCAACAGACATTGGACGGACGGACGGAACCCTCCTTGCGCCAATACGAATTGCACTCGGCCTGTTTTGTACGGTAAAAAGTGGCAAACGAGCAGGAGTCTTACCTGATGGTAAGTGATCACCGTTGCCCATGAACATCTGCTACACGGAGCGCTTGCAAATGCGTTGCCTGCCTTTTAGGAAACAATATGCTGGTAGAAGCACGTCCACAACCAAATCGGACCGTTTATCTGTATGCGTTTAATAGTGCGTGCGTAATAGAACCTACGACCCCGAAACGCTGCCTAACAACCAAGCCACCAGATAGAATAAATATTTTCTTTCGGACACATTTTTACACAACGTTCTCTAGTACCAAAATAAGCAATGCTTGTACTATACTTAAACATACTTTTCAACAGACATACTTTTTGACAAAACACTATGTTGAACACACAACATTTTTCCAGTAGTAGGGATCGAACCCACACCCTCTCGCGCAGAAGACAGATACACTACCCACTACGCCACACGGGTCGTCAATGTAGGTTACATACGCACGGTGTAATTTCGTTTAACGAAACACTTTAATCCCATTTGTTTTTAGAGTGTAAGACGACCTTGTTGCATCAGCTTAAGCTCAGCGAGTGAAGCCACGGTAGCTTAACTGTTGGGTCGTGGGTCGCAAATTTCTTTTAATGCGGTCAATGGGTTCGAATCTCCCTTGGCCGTAAAAAGCTAGGTTAAAGAGCATCTCCACCCAAGAAGACCCTTAAGGCTGCAGTAGCATTGTCAACAGGTTGTTGACTTAGCGGACGAGACTAAATGCAAGAATGTTCCTTATATATATATATATAACCTATAATAGAGGGAATTTAGACATAATTTCGCAACATTGTTCCATATTATCGAAACCAAACTAAATGATAACTTGACAGTAGATTCTAAAATTCAGGCTCAAGTAAATCAACTTTATACACGACTAGGACGATATAAGAAGGTAAGCCTATTATAATATATTTAACTGTTTTAACTTCTTCTCTCTTATTTATTTATTAGTCTTGTGTTGAGATACTTCTCCGGACAAGCCAAGCATCAGCAGAAATCTCGGAAACGTGAATTTTCATAACTCTATTTTTTTTATACTTTTGACAATATATACATTAAGTTTGAATCAAATTCTTGGGAAAACGTGAATGACGGCTACGATCGAACCCGGGATATATAACCAAACGACGTGAATAATTTTGGAAGGCGAAAAATAATGTAGAAACATTAAATACTCGGAAAAATAGAGTTATGTCTTCCATTTCGCGATCTTTAAGACAAACGCTACACCTTTTAAAGGGGTGGACTATTTATGAGTATAACTAGGAAAGGACGGATAGTTAGGAATAAACAATATGGATGTAGCCTTTGCGGCGTGCGAAATGACCTCTAAAAAGTGAAAGGTCAAAACTAGAAATTGTATTATTCCAAAAACAATGTTCGTCTTTATACGGCGCAATGTGAAGACGAACAGCAGTGAACTTTAAGGCCGATCACAAACTAGAGCAGTGAGAAATTACATACATAAACATATGGTACCTCGACAAATGAAATATTTATTTATACAACACAGTACGGTAAAAACAATCGCTGGCTTAATATCCTTGCTAAGCAAGTTAAAACAAACTCTACAATTTACATCTGTATGAGAATATAATCAATTGAATAAAATCATACGCACGTATATTACGAAATTTTGACTATGAGATGATTCTGATAGCGAAGAATCACCGTGCTGCTGTTGATCTTCTACACCAAGGAGTTATTTTGCGCAAAAGTAGAGCTTAAAATCAAAATTCTCTTTTACCATCATGGATAAACTACTTTTTACAATATGTATAATATGGCGATCATTCTTTTAATATGCTAAAAAGCAAACGGTTCAAGTCAGGTGTGCTTACTGCTTATGGTGTGTACGGGCTTAAGCGATGACACAATGCGAGCTCTCACTTGACCGGTCTTGCGGCTCGACCACGACCACGAGCGCGAACGTCAGTTTGCCGCCAACGTTCGCGTCACACTCATGTCGTTGGCGCGAAATTGGACGCGCCCAAACGAAACGCTCTTTAAAAAATCCTTTTTTTTTTTAAAACATCTGTTTTTTTTTTTGTTAAAAAGGGCTAACCTCGGGTAAACGTACAGCCACCTACGTCAAATTTTGTGAGTGATAAGTGTCGCAGTGAACTTTCAAATATATTCGGGACCGGTCGAATTTGGCGCTGGTCGTTTTTCTGTCATTTTCCGTAAAGCGATGCATCGAGTGGCATGTGCATCGCCGAATGTGGTGTGGTGTTCATAATCGGGTCTTAGTGTTTAAGGTGAGTCGGCAATTTTATTCGCCGATTTGGGCTTCGTTTGCGGTCGATGACTTTAAGCTCGGGAACTCGTTCAACAATCTGATTTATGGACGCTTCATTACGTTATTTTTAAATGTTTATGTTATTTTAATGTGCTGAGTATTGTGTAATAACATGATAAATTATTATTGCTTAAAACTACTACTACCTATAGCGGTATATAACGTTTAAAGCGTACACAAATGTGAAATTATTATATTATTTTATATAAGACCATGTTTATAAAAGCAAACAAAGAAACGTGTTTAAAATCAACGAAAATGACATCGTGGAGACATCATTATTTTCAAAATGGAAATAGGTTTAAGGTTATTTTTGGATGTCTATTAAAAGACCTTCTCCAGCGCATGAAGTACGGTCAAATGCTTTTTCCTTTTCTGTTCCTAAGTAATGTGCGACCGCGTGTATGCAACTAACGGCCCTCGTTTGCGTATGAACTGAAATACATAAAACTAGTGGCTGAGGTCGCCATCCTTTCGGCCCTTTGCGGGACTATATAAGGTATGTTATAATACGATGGCTAGTAAATTTATACAAACAAGATGGTAAGTAACATAATAACTAAAGGGTTTTTAATAATTACGATCGAACTTACGACCTGTATTTTAAACCTAAAGAGTAGTTGCTAGCAACGCTTACTAACTTTATTTTACCTTTATAAACAATTCAAATAAACATAAGTAGTATGTTTATTTGAATTAAAAGTTAACATTAATTTACATCAGCTCTACGAATTTTGTTAATATAAACTATGAAGTCGTTTAAAATAGCTTAAAATCTAATATTGTTTTTGATGAAACGATTTTAATGTCTATACATTTAATCTTATTTAGAATTATGTAGTAAAACGGGAATATCCTTTATAATCCAAGACGTTTGGTATCTTCATTTATTGGACCTTACCTCGCTGTTCATCGTTGATCATTACAATTCAATGTTTATTGCTTTATTTCTGCTTCACATTTAAATTTATGGTGTACGACTACGGTAGAAGGAACTAACAAATGGAGGACCTCCAATTTTCAACTATAATTTATTGAGGTTATAATTTTGCGCATTTTTAAATTGTTCATGCAGCGAATATGGATATTATTAAGATTTATCAAGACGGGAAAATGTCCCAAGAGTGATATATTGTTACCAATATGTCAATAGAAATTGTTTATAAAATCTAAATTTATTGGAATCTTCTTACCGGCCTAAAACGATTATCTCTATCCCGTGCATTTCACGCTTAAGATATGAAAATGTTAGCTTTAGGTGACATAGAGTACCGTATTAAAGTATCTGGATGCTGTTTTAGGACGGCGTAAAACAAATTTAAAACACGTACAGAAAAGGTCCATGACATTAGATGATTGCACCCATTCTTACTCAACATGTTTATTTCAAAACAGGTGTCAAAAACGACTGTTGTATAATCGCCGAGAAATTAGTTCAATGTCATAAAGAACACGGCGGATGTCACGTGCGAAACCCATTTCCCAATTTCAAAATGTTGTGTTTCTGAAAGGTGTAGTAATAAAAAGAAATACGTACAGTCGAACATAGAGCCTCGTCCTTTTTGAAGTCGGTTAAAAAGATCTTTGTACACTTAGCGATGTGTATTTTTATACGTTTTCTGATAATTTTGTGGGTGCAGATATTTTAAGTACAAAAGATTTTTAGATCTTTTAGATCTCCGTATATATAAAAAGCCTAAATAAATGAATGAATGAATATACTTTATTGCACACAAAAAAAAAAACTAATAAAATTAAAAACTTTATATAGAAGTGATGGGTACAATGGTCGGCTTTATTACTAAGAGTTTTCTTCCAAAGGTTGCCTTTGGATGTACTAAAAAAAACTAATTTAGTAATAAAGGTGTAGATATTCAGAAGCTTTTAGAACTCTGCATATATAAGGAGCTTAAATATCATAAGCCGGTTCTCCATGAAACTCAACGAAAAACATAAGAAGTTGTGTTAGTAATAAAGGCCGAAAACAGCAATTTTATCCAACTTCCTTCCGTTTATTTACGAACTTCTCGAAATACTCTGACAGTCGAGTCGCGTCTCGACGTATTTTTCGTCGATTATGACTCACATCTGGCAGTGTTAAAATTATGGACGAATCGAAAGAGGCGCCCATCTGCATCGTTATTGATATTATGTACGTACATATGCTTTAATTAAATATTAGATATCCATTTGAATGGAATGTTTTGGTCCGAATGAAGTTTCTTGTTCTCGCTTACTCACTGACATATGAGGCTACGTGCAATCGTCAGTGATATGAATGCAATTACCCTATTTAGTGCCACGCGTTATTACTTACGCTTAAGAACTAAGAATTAAGAGGCTTTTTCATACAGAGAAATGTCTCTTTACAAATAATAATGGGATATTCTTAAACTTTACTTTAAATAAAGATTTTGGTTTATCAAGGTTTCTGTACGTTACTAAAAAAAAATCAATACTTTGAATCCCGTTAGCATATTCTAATTAAAGATGAGATTTTCAGATAACTCCTCACCTAACGTCGGTTCAGTTGTTTTAAGGAAATTCATATTAGAAATTTGACATTATCAATGTAAATTCATTTCACTATCCCTCGATGACTCCGTGGCGCAGTTGCCGAGGCGTTGGCTTCATTCCCACACGGGACAAATATTTGTGTGACTCAGATAATGTTTCTGGATTTAGTTGTTGGTTAACGTCAGTTTGGTAGCCGTGAGTAAAAAACCTATCCAATGTCATTAACAAAATGGTTCACATATTTCGCCGACCCCACTTAGGCGGGACGAGGGCAGAAGTAAAAAGAATAAGAAGATTTATATATATTTTAAAAACTTAGTCGTCTGTAGTAAATGATTAGCATTTAATTGCGTTCGTAACCGTTTAAGATCCTAAAATAAAGTCTTCGAATTAGGGATTTCTTGTATGATCTCCCTTAAAAATATCAGTTTTCCAGTCGTCTGCAGTAACTTAAAAGCAAATAATGTTTGTTACGTAGTCGCCTTGACTCACCTGTCTATTAAGTCACCTAAGTCAACACACACACAATGCGATTAATAATTCAAACAAAAGGTGGTTTTATACGCGGATTATACTGGAATAGTTGCGTCATCATTGACACCTTTTGCGGCAGGACTTACAGATTATAAAAACTTCTCGTTTTTGTAATCTGTAAGTCATGCCTAAACTAAAAATTAGGTACTCTCGATCGAAATATCCTTTCTTTTGTCTTTTTATTGGGTTTCCAAGCGAGCAGGTGATATTAAGTAAGTATTACAGCCGTAGTTGCTGGTGCAAATTCATTGCCAACCTTTAGAACTGCGGGCCAGGTTACATAACTCACATCAAAACGTGCGTACTTAAAATTATAATGCTTTTCCTCCACGTTTGCCTTCTATGAGGCCAGGCAACGTTAATATTAACACTTATTAAAAGGAAAAATACCGTCTGTGATGGTTCCTTGTTACGTTGCACTAAGGTTTTAAGAATTAAATAAGTTTTTTTCATTTATTGCAACGGTTACAAATGTTAAGACAGTATGAGAATCGGAACGGCGTTTGTTGTTGATCAATCTATGTATAGTTGTGCGTTGAATGTGTTCTCTAAATAAAGTTCACTTGAATTAGAACAATAATGGGAGAGTTGCCATAACTAAAAAAATGTAAATTCGCACATAGAATGAGTATTAATTAAGTAAACCATATGTGAGCAGATGGTTATGTTAACGGTGGGTTGGTTAAATATTATATCAATGAACACTTACGCAGTTTCCAAACAAATAATTAACACTTTCTTTAACTTTTTACGTGCATACCTACTTATATAGAAATTTTTTTATCATTTTCAAATTATTTAGTACTTTGATGTAAGTAATACAAATATGTAGGAAATGTCATACATAGGGACGAGCTGAGAACCAAATAACAATTTTAGGAATCCAAAAAATTCTATCGTATAATTTTCACAGAAATTTGTAAAGTAACATTCCGAGTTTCCCTAGATGCTTCGAATCCATCTGATAATGTCTGTGGCTATCACAAATTATGCTCCTGCATAAATGGAATTCAAACGCACTTTAGTTTAACACATTAGTATAATAGTAGTTATTTGTGAATGTTTTATTAAAGTTTTGCTCTAGGGAATACAAGGTAGGAAATATTGGAACAATTTTACCGAAAAACACGCTCGTGGCATACCCACGTGTCGTCATAGCAAATGTGGGTCGACACCGCTCCTCGAAGGCGCGGCTCCCAGGGCACCGCCGCGACGCCATTGTCTGTCGTATACTACCAAACGACCAGAGTATTGTTTATCCCTGAACGCGTAAACAGTACGAAAGTAATATAGATCAATTTTAGTAAACCAGATTAGAAAATCGAATATTGTCTATGGTGGAATCTTTCTTGTCCCGCCAAAAAGTTTAAAAATATTGAAGTATTTTTTTATCGTACGCAATATCGTGTATGTATATTATAAAACGAAGTTTTATAAGATTAAAAAATTATAACATTAAAGACAGGTGACACTTAAAAAAAAGTATCGTTTATGGTCACGGGACAGACTAAATATAATAGTTTCATTAAGTAATGTGTATAAGTATGTATAATATGTACTCGGGTACATATAAGAAATTAGAGAGAAAAAAAGAAAAGTTTATTCGGTACATAAAAAAAAAATTTATCAATAAAAATAAATACAATTTAAATTTACCAAATAGGTTTCCACTCAACATGAGTTCACGGTGTTAGTGAACTTCGTTTTTCACTGTTGATTTTCAGTGGAACCGTAGGAGGATGATAGACGGCATAACAATATAGTAAGTAATTTATAGCTTCAAATTAATAAACTTGTTTTAAAATTATCAAGTTTTAAGTAATTTTATAAATATGTAGCCTGTTGATAGAACCGTTCCAGTACGGTTAACGTCCAAACTAACTTTAAATTAACCAAACGCACTGACACCATTTTATTTGAGAATAATTTTATCGACGGCCCAAGAACGCGAGAATACGTGGATCGAAGTTTAAATGTGTTTAGAGGGAACTTTAAATAGAAACTTGTATGGGCTTGTTTTTGTAACGAACGTAAATGTACTATGAAGTATTTTCACAGAATAAAAATAAGATAAACCAACACTTGGAACAAGTTCGTTACTCTCGCGATCGAAGCGAATCGTTTATTTATTTATTTATTTAAATATTCCGGTGCAAACTAGCACTAAGAATTATCGTACCAGAGCCTAGGTAAAAAAAAATCATAAGTTTATTAAGGAAACAAAACATCTATAAAAACGGCAAAATCATGATGTTGTATGGGAGCCCCCTTAAATATTTTTTTCTGTTTTTGTTGTTATAGCGGTAACAGAAATACATTAATTGTGAAAATTTCGACTGTATATCTATCACGGTATATGAGATACAGCCTGGTGACAGACAGAAAGACGGACAGACAGACAGACGGACAGACAGACAGAGAGACGGACAGACAGACAGACGGACAGACAGACAGACAGCAAAGTCTTAGTAATAGGGTCCCGTTTTAAGCTTTGGGTACTCAACCCTAAAAACCGGACAAATGAAGTTTGAAAATATTCCATATAGATATATAATACGATGATGATTGATGCATGTCATATTAGAAATAACGATTAATATACAATGGCAGTACAAAGTAGAATGTAAGTTACCTTACTGCTTATATCGCATTGTTGCCGCCCTTTTATGGCAGTTCATTGACGTCGCTGACATTTGCGGCTGAATAGCTTATAGACTTTTGCTTCCTGTTTTTTCTCTGCGGCAACTCTATATTAGATGTATTTAAATAATCTTGCAACTCACTAAAATGAAGTGATATGATCAAGGTACTACAATATATTTTATTTTAGGCTTTTAAATAAATAAGTTATAAATGTAATATTTTTTAAAATTAAATAACCTCTAAATCTATGTTTTTATAATATAGATATATAAATATGTAAAGAGCAGTGACAGAGAAACACGAGTTTTCGTTTTGAGGCTTCATATTGGAGCCTTCTAACAATGGATTTATCCTCCATAATCCCAGTATGAGGTTAATCTGACCTTTAGATAGTTTGATGCCATGATTACATCTAAAGTTAATCCAGGTCAAAAAAATGTAATCTAAAGTAATACTGCAGCGTGTAATGAATAACAAACTATTCTTATGCCCGGTTTCCGAAACAATGATCATCGTAGAAATTAACTAATCAGCTGTCAAATGTCAGGCTGTCAAATGTCATTTGAGTTGCCAAAAGGATGGTTAAACACAGAATTTATCAGAATGATCATAACGATCAGAATGAGCAATTCAAATAGTAGAATCATACTTTTGGCATACTTATCAATGATCGAGACTATTCTTCTGAAGCTAGTGAGCGTTTCACCTGAGCAATTTTAGCTGTCCATGTACATCTAGACCAGAGCTTACAAATGCGTTGCAATCATAACAAGAGTGGGCCTAAGTTACCGCCAGCCTTCCAATCTACAGTATCCCGTGTGAACTGGCATATACGCATAACATCAGAAATTACGATGTTCCTCTACTTAAGGATATATCAACCTACGGCAATTAGTTTGTGACAGAAGTCAAAATGGCATCAAATCCGGTCCTCACGCTCACTTTTTTTTTTTAATTTCGAATAGATAAAAGAATATACCTGACTAGTACACATATAGGCAAAACCCTTAATACCCCCTTAATACTATCACTTCCAGTCTATCTTCTGGAAGACCGTAGGATTAGACTGAAAGAGTTCTTGGTGGCCCTGACACAGTGAAAATAACTCTACGAAATATATAATGGCTTATAATTTGTGACTCATGCTGACATCATCGCAGTGCACCGAGCTGAGGAAGGAAGGAAAATGTTTTACTTGACAACCAAAACACGGACATAAGTTATTAGTGTTAGAGAATCAAACATTGGTTTAAACGATAGGTTTGAAAAAAAATTGTCAGAAAGGTTCAAGTTAACATAAAATCGAAGAACCTTTTTGAGGGTAGAAGCCTTTTTAAGGTTACTTGAATTTCTTCGACGCTGGCCGGAATTCGGGTGATGGATAAATAAAATTCCACCACTCGGCCGACACATGACAGATAAGCAAAGCCATGCGGCCGTTCTTAGCCTAGAGTTGGCACCTTAATTAAAGAAAAAAATTGTACTCTTCTACTAAGTTATAAAAATGGAATAAACTTTTGGGAATTTAGAAAAAAAAACATTACATAACATTTATCTCTCATTATTTATTTTATATATCATTTAACCACTTAAACTTTTCATTTTACATACGGGTTTATAATTTTATTTTGCTTTGGCCAGCAAAGTCCTATCAGAAACCATTGACCTGGTGGCAGACCCCTTCAAAATTTCAGTACCAATTTCTTTTCTATTATTTTATAGTACCCGGAGGACCGAGCTTTGCTCGGTTTGTTTTTTTTGGTAAATCGTGTATTTTGGAAATTACATTTAGATACAAATTACTGAGTAACGAAATATGCATAATATTTTTCGATCTTACCGACGTAATAATAAGAAAATATGAACTGATGTTTTTCACAAAAGAAAGAACTTTAAAAAAAAAAGGGAAAAAAATTACAAAATAACAAATCGACAAAAAATTAAAAATAAAGAAAGCAATGATCTGGAATCGAAAAAAAATTTAAAAAAATAAATGTGTAAATGATCGTGACGGTAGACCACGGCCGTCTGTTTTGGGGCCGCCCGATTACCGACCGAGCTATTATGACATTTTCTCTTGCAGCGAAATTTACCGGCATATTCGAATAATTTTTCATTCCCTGAAAACAGGGATAAAAGGACATTTTCTAAAAATGAAACCTAGCTAGATCGATTTTTCGCCCCCGAATCTACGCATATACTAAAATTCATGAAAATCGCTGGAGCCGTTTCCGAGATTCCGATTATATATATATATATATACAAGAATTGCTCGTTTAAAGGATAAGATTATATTTATAAAATAACCATTTTTACTAACGAAAAACAAAACCGACTGCAAATATCTCGCTCTGTATTCATTTTATAATTGATTTTCAGGAGTTCCCCAAGTATCTCCGGAGCCCAAGATCCAATGCCAATGAAATTAATATGGGACCACATGGGAAGCACCAGCTTTCAAATAAAAAAAGAAGCATTAAACCGGTTCAATCAGTCAAAAATTCTGTGGTAACAAACATAAAAAAAGAAAAAATACAGTCGATTTGAGAATTTCCACCTTTTGAAATCGGTTAAAAACGGAAGTAATACATTCGCAGTATATAAGTTATAATACATCCTCGATCTAAATAAATAATTGCTGTGAACACATCATACACAGATTAAGAATAACTGAGACGGTCATATATGATTTTCGTTCGCGAGTCGTTTTAAAAAAGTACTTTTTCCAGATTCAATTACTTTGAGTAGGTGTTATGTTGTGCTGCGGATTTTTAATATTACCCTTGACAAAGTGTAATTGTTTTGTTGTATTATGAAGCAAGGTTTTAAAATATTCTCAAGTACTCACTGTTATATTCAATATAAATACATATGTTGGGTAACGATAATTAATGTCTCATTAAAGTTTATACGAATACCGGCGCCATTATTGTTTCTGCACTCGCGTTTTCGCAGTATTTACTGAATTGCGACGTTCTATAGCAACAAGCATTGTTTAATGCAATAACACTAAACTATCATCAAATTCATCGCTAACTTAAAAGCAATATAAACAGTTGTACGGTCGACAAATCGTTTCAAGTCTACAAGGCGATTCGTAAGAGCATTTGCTTTACTCAGGCGATAAAAGACGATAAGATCATATAACTCTTTCAATTGAATCCATAAATAAGCTAGAAGACCTAGTAATTACACAAAGACGTCATAAGTAACGAATGTTGACAATGAAATGTTGACAAGAGAGGCTTTTTTGTGCTTTCTCGCGTTCTAACAAAATAGTTTCATGGTTCGTGGAGCGTACCGTAAAGTACTTGTAAAGTTTACCGGTTTTGTATTATAACAGTGACGTAAAGTTTATTTATTATATGATAAGTTGGCAAGCGAGCAGGCGGTTCACCTGTTGTTAGGTGACTACCACAACCCATGGACATCTGCAACATTGAAATGCAGATACCGTGCCAACCATCAAAAAGTGAGCCCTGGTTACCTCACTTACTTGACAAAACGCGAAAGTATAATACTTCCACATAACATCACTCAAAACGAGCCTGCCCACTCGTGCAACAGCGGATGCTACTGCGTGACCACAGAAGGTGATGTGGATGGTAAGAAGATATATGTGAAGTCATAAGATCAATAATAATAAAATAAATGTAAAAATCATGGATGTTTTTCTGTAATGAGTGAAGCTTAAGAGGTCTAGCTCGGCTTACCTTACTCTAACTAAACTTGGTCTGTAATTTCATCGATGTCGAAGACGTCCACAGCCTACGTAATATTAAAAAAATGCAGTTGTCGTTTAAAATACTGGCTGAAAAAGTTTCTTAAGAAAACGATAAAAGCTTTAACAGTCTCCTTTCCGTCCGTTAAACAGCTCTGTTGATAAGGGCAGTCGCTTTCTAACCGACCAGTCGCGATTTGTATTAAGCATGAGTCAATTCGCGACCAAATAAGTGACACGAAATGGCGTCATCCGTACCTCGAAGTTGTGGATCCGGCACGCATAGAGCTCTACGCAACGGTATCCTTTTATCTGCACTCTTTAAATCGTTAGTCATAATATGTGTGACGATTTAAGTCGCGTTACTTTACAATTTTCAACCGACTTCGAAAAAGGAGGAGGTTGTCAATTCGACTGTATTTTTTTTATGTTTGTTACCTCAGAAATTTCGACAGAGTGAACCGATTTTGATGATTCTTTTTTTTATTTGAAAGCTGGTGCTTCCCATGTGGTCCCATATTTGGTATATTGGTATTGGATCTTGGGCTCCGGAGACACTTCGGGAAGTCCTGAAAATCAATTATAAAATGAACATAGAGCGAGATATTTGAAGTCTGTTTTGTTTTTCGTTACTTAAAATGGACTTGTTTATTTTAGGCTATTTAAGTCACACGCACGTATTTAATGACATTGGTCGAATTTCCGTAAAGATATAACATGCAAAAAAACTACAGCTTTTAAATGAATATGTTCGAAGTTGAAAGTAGGGAAAAGTATTATTATTACGAGCTATAGATCGCCTATGTTTTGTTCATTTTATTATATTGTATGTTACATATAAGTATGTTTTTCGGGCTTTACTCAGTGTATACAGTATTGATATCTGTAAATTTATGTAGAGTATAGCGTCTATAAGTGATTCAAATGCTTCGACTCAATGGAGTAATTTTCATTTGAAACTTAGAACTTATCAACCGGGTTTTATTGTAACACGTTTAAAAAGACGCAGTACAGTAGTCGAAATGTAGTTCAGCAGAAATACGTGCAAGGACATTAAATGGATGTATAACAGTGTTCAATTTCCCGCCAACACAAACCTGATTTGACACTGACGTGCCTACACTCGAAAAATCCGCGCGGCAGGCCGCCACAGAGTAGGTAACCGAAGAGCGGTGCGCGTCACGAGACGCCTTTGTCGCGTTCCGTTGCCTCTGTCTGTAATGACACACGACACGACACGTCGCGCACAACACGCGTATACCGTTCACCGAATTAGATACGTTGATAAGCAAAGCGGTCAAGCCTTTTACCGACGCGAGATTTCTTTTAAAATACCTACGATATTACTCTCCCAAAATTCTATTTAAATTTGGAACCGCTGTTTTTTTTAATAATGCACAATTTTGTCTCTAAAACTAACAAAAACAAAACAGTTTACACAACAACCCATATATAAGCTCAATAAGCAGCAATAGTGCAAGTGCATAACGCAATCTTAAACCATTTTTTTTTTCAGAGAATACAATTCATAATCGTTACCGTTAATATAATCTACAACATAACAAATAAACAGGCATTTGTAACAATGCCACTACACGGTACACTCGTAGATTATCAGTTAGTTGTGCCAAGACTATTATGAAATAATCTAGCAAGAAACACACGAGGAGTTGCAAACAATGATTCTCCGAGAATATAGTGTCGCTTTCACCTATTCTTTACAAAGCCTAGGCACTTCCAGGAAACTGTTGAAATTCAATGACTGCGGAAATATAGCCTAGCAAACTGTACGCCGGTAATAGCTTAACAATTTGTATAAAATAGTGAAAACAGTAATCATACAATTTATATTTTGACACATGCAACTTCTACAATAAACTAAAAATATGTAAAAAAAACGAATATTTACCCCTGAAAAATGTGTAAAAATATTTAACCCTGAAAGAATTGAACGGTTAAATAATTTTATGTTTAAGTTGTACATAATTTTATACAAACATTAATATAAAATAATTTTTGACACGATATCAAACGGGTTATTTACTTCTATGCCAGAAGTTAAGAATTTAAATAAAAATTAAAACCATATTATTTTAATGAGTAGAATCATAAATATGTATGTACATATGTAAATTAAGTCACCCAAAGTTAGCTCAGTATTATTTAACTGCAAACCTACAAATTCAGGTAACATCGTAAAATTTTCCATCGTTTACATAGCACCACCGGAGATTACAATTCGCCTCATTAAAATTCGACCCGTGTCACTCTGTCAACTGGCCAACATGGCGCGCCCGAAAATGGCGGGAGTAACTGTCTTATATCCTGGATTTATAGCGAGAACTGTCGCGATGCTTAATTGTCATCCACTTTTATTTCAGACACCGATTAGTTAATATTTAAAAACTAGCTGTGAAATCAGTTATCAGTTCTTATTTAGGTATCAGTGTTATTCAGGTAGCAATTATTTTGGTATATCTTATATAGGTAGCAATTAGGTAGCAATTATTTTGGTATATAGAGACATTACAAATATTGTGAGAATCAAAACCCAAAGCCAAAGGTCCGCCAAAAGAGCCATTGAAACCTTATAAAAATCAATTCAAGGAATTACTTTACTTGACTTTACTGAATTTTTGAGCACATATGCAAGAGTTGTCACGGCTCATTGTCCGGGCGTTCAATAATAACTCAATATACTCGAGCAACCTGATTTCAATCCCGGCGCCGGCACCAATGAAATTGTTTATTTTAAGTGCTGACTTATCACGTGCTCAGGGGTGAAGGAGAACATCGTGCATTTTTTCGAAATTGTAACTAAAATAAATATTTCAAAAATATGCGAAGTCCGCCAATCCGCAATGGGGCCACGTGGATGGACTATGCCCTGACGCACCCTGTATACAGAGGAGGCCTTTGCCCAGCAGCAGAACATTTAAAGGCTGTTACTTTACTTTATATTTAAACGTGCATAAACTATAAAATATAAAACGAGATAGTTTTACCTTATTTGATATTTTTGACCTTATTAATTATTTATGGTCGTTATAAAAATTATGGCTGTTACTGTCACGACCCTGAGAAAGGGTGGCCTTGTTACTACAACACATGATCTTTTATTTAGTTTACGAGTTAAGTTTAATTTAGTAGGCTCTTAATCAACTTTAGAAGTAATACCTACTTTTATAGAAATGTCTCTCTGTGCAGTTGCTAAGATGTTTTCGTGGTCACCGGGATCGTTTTGATCTGTGGTAGGACCGCACAATGGTGTTCGCTGTTGCACGAATGGGCAGGTCCGTCCTGGTAAGTACCACGACCTCACAGAAGACCGGCGTGAATTAGAAGCCCTTCTGTGTTTCGTCTGGTGAGTGAGGTAGCCGGGGCCCATTTTATTAAAAGCTCGCAACGCATGTTCAACCTTATGGGTTGCAAATGTCCATGGGCGGCGGTCATCAGGTGCACCGCCAGTTCGTAGGGCACTTTCTCACATAATAATTTTTCACAAAAAAAACCGACTCCAAACCGGAGACTAAAAAACATTGTCAATACCTATAACAGTTGAGGATTGCCCTCGATTTCTTTGGGATGCCATCATCAGATCCAGTTTTTCTTCATCATGGTACCACCCTTGGGGTATCTCCTTTCCAACAAAAAATCAAAATCATCAAAATTGGTTCATAAACGAAGATGTTATCCGCGAACACACATAAAAAATATATACATATACGGTCGAATTGAGAAACCTCCTTCTTTTTTGAAGTCGGTTAAAAAAGAGTTTATAATCGAAGTGTGACTCAAAGATATTTGTTCCGCATCTGGGTGTTTATACCCAAGGAGAGTTGACGTCAGGCCGACTTTTGTTCCTTAAATCCTTGGCAATATCTTTAACAACGCGATTCACAGTTTGTACCGACCCTAATTAGGTGTAAAAAGGACAGGAGAAAGAAGAAGACTTATTAGAGCCATTTTTAAATTCGATTTCAACCATTAAATGATCACAAAAGATTACGAAATGGAATAATTTTATTCTTTCGGAAATTCATATAGTAATTGTAATTGTTTTTTATGTGAAAAGCAAGTCGTTCACCTGATGTTAAGTGAATACCGCTACCCATGAACATCTGCCACACCCGAGGTTTGCGTTTACAACCTTTTGAAAATTGGGCTCCGGCTACCTCACTCACCGGACGAAACGCGAAAGTGTTAATTCCACTTGACGCCGGTCTTCTATGTGGTCGTGGTACTTACCCGGCCCGCTAGCCTGCCCGTTCGTGCAACAGCCGACTAGCCTGCCCATTTGTGCAACAGCCGAGGCTGCTGCGTGGCCCTACCCTACCACCGTTTTACACATCAATGAAAAAAAAAAACTATCGAATACTTTATTAGAATTCCACATTCTATGTTTCGCATAAATCTAGTAATTTGATATATCTTTCGTTAGTAAGACGATGGATTTTGACCATATCGTATTTCACCCATATTGACGGTGTGGAGAAAGTGTCGGTCGAATAATCTGCCAGTTTTTAGAGTTCCGTACCCAAAAGGGTAAATCGGGGCCCTAAGACTCCGCTGTCTTTCTGTCTGTCTGTCACAAGAGGGTATCTCAAGAACCGTGATAGTTTGACAGTTGAAATTTTCACAGATGATGTATTTCTGTTTCCGTTATAACAACAAACAGAAACAAAAAGCAGAACAAAAAAACAGAGTAAAAAATATTTAATTGGGGCTCCGATATAACAGACATGATTTTTTTGCAGTTTTTAATCATACGGAACCCTTTCGACCAGAGTCCGACTCGCGCTTGGCCAGTTTTTTGCCAATTACGGGACAGTTAATAAATCATCAGTGGGTCTCGTGAGCACTTTTTAGTATTCAGTTATATCTCGATTAGGTACGCGCCGGGAAAGTTCAATGTGGTACTTGCTTTTATACAAAAAGCTACTAATGAACAGAGGTTTTGTAATCACCTCTCGTAGATTGGTGTGAGATACAGAGAAGCTAGACCTTAAGCAATAATACCGTTATAGTTCCGATTTTAATAAAACTCTCACGCTCGGTTTCTGAAATTCTGATCATCGTAGTAAACAGTCGTATGATCAATTCAAAGAGTTTGACCAAAAAAACCATCCTTTTGGCAACTCAAATGACATTTAACAAGCCATTTGACCGCTGATTAGTTAATTTCTTCGGTGATCTGTTTTCAGAAAACGGTGATTGGGAGTTGACTGACACGTTTAAGCAGCACTTGCCACTACGTATTAATGTGCCCATGGGTGTGGCGATGTTATTTTTACTTGAACTAGGTTCGTTGACTTCAACCTTTTGTAACTATCGAGACATGACAGAATTCTATGACTTCGAAGTACTCGTGTACAAGCCTGTCACTTGCCTATTTAGAGCCTAATTTGAACGTATTCACAAAAACAAAGTGATTTTTTTTACTTAAAAACAGTCTCTGTTACCGGGATGAGTGAGTTTCAGATTTTAGAGCGATTTTAGACGCGAAATACCTACCCACGTGACGGACAGATCGTCTTCTAATCAATAATTTTAAATTAAAAAAAAAAACTAAACTCAAAGAACACATGAAAAACAACACAACAACATTCAATACTCATTTATGAATATCTAGTTAGTCTGTTTAGCGGATTCAATAAAGAAAAGTCCATTTCTGTAGTACATTTTGTAGAAAGTTCATATCGAATTCAAATAATGCTAATGTACGACTGACTTTATAATTTTATTATAATACGTAGCCATAATGAAGTTCATAGGATTATTCCCGACCTTCGTGTAATTGATAAGTCGGGCCGTCTAAGCATAATTTCCCAGTTTGTATGACCATCGCATGACTGGGTTGACAATTTTCCTCGCGTATGTTCATGAATAATTTCCTATAAAGGCTACCGATTTACCTCGTTTAAAAACCTCTAAAAGCAACGCACGCACTCTACAAAACTAATCAGCTGTCAAATGACTTCTTAATTGACATTTGAGTTGCCGAAAGGATGGTTAACTCTTTGAATTGATCATCCTGATGGTTCTGATCAACTTTTACTTATTTATTGTTTAAGTCTCAAAGTTTTCATCATCATCATTTCAGCCTGTTTGAGTCCACTGCTGAACATAGGCCTCCCCCATAGACTGCCACGAAGTACGATCCTGAGCCACCTGCATCCATCGACTTCCCGCACATTTGCACAGGTCGTCACTCCATCTAGTGGGGGGTCGTCCTACACTGCGATGGCCAGTACGAGGCTGCCACTCGAGAACCTTTCTTCCCCAACGGTTATCGGTTCTACGAGCTATATGGCCGGCCCATCGCCACTTCAGCTTGCTAATCCTCAGAGCTATGTCGGTTACCTTGGTTCTACTGCGGATGTCTTCGTTACGAACTCTATCACGCAGAGAAATACCGAGCATAGCCCGCTCCATAGCTCGCTGAGCGACTTTGAGCTTCCTCATACGGCCAGCAGTGAAGGACCACGTCTCGGTTCCGTAGGTCATCACTAGCAACACACATTGATTGAAGACTTTAGTCTTCAAACATTGAGGTATCTTCGACGAGAAGATTTGCCGAAGTTTCCCGAACGCTGCCCATCCGAGTTGGATTCGCCGATTGACCTCTGCGTCGAAGTTGGACTTACCTAGCCGGACTAACTGTCCTAGGTAAACGTACTCGTCAACAACTTCGAGCTCAGTGCTCCCAACAACAACCGGTATAGGCGTGACATGGACATTAGACATGATCTTCGTTTTGTCCATGTTCATCTTAAGGCCCACCCGTTGGGAGACACTGTTGAGGTCATTGAGCATAGCACCCAGATCCTCCAGCGATTCTGCCATGATGACTATATCGTCGGCAAATCGAAGGTGGGTGATGTATTCGCCATTGATGTTAATACCTCGTCCTTTCGGTCCTTCTGCTAGGATAGGTTTTGTACTACTGGACTGTACTTGGACGGACATCGTAGCTTTGTTATACAAACACCTCAGCATTTCGATATACCGACAGTCAATTTGGCACCGCTGAAGAGCCTGGAGTACCGCCCAAATTTCGACAGAATCGAAGGCTTTCTCATAGTCCACATACGCTAGGCACAAAGGCAGAATATACTCTTCGGTCTTCTGTATAACCTGCCGCAAGGTATGTATGTGGTCTATGGTACTGAAGCCTTTTCGGAATCCGGCTTGTTCGGGAGGCTGGAAGTCGTCGAGTCTGGAAGCGAGACGATTCAAGATGACTCTTGAGAACAGCACCTAGACGCGGCTCAGAAGGAATATCGGTCTATAGTTCTTCAAGAGAGCGTTATCGCCTTTTTTGAAGAACAGCACCACCACACTTCTGCTCCACGCCTCTGGTGTAGCACCACCCTGAAGGACGGAATTACGTCCGGGATATTATCGGAATAGTGTCGGATAAGCTTTGCTCTTGGGTCGTTACTCACACATGTGTGTGGCTCCAACGACGATGTGTACAGCTGTCCATAGAACCTCTCAATCTCACTCAAAACCTCTGGTCTACTGGAGATGATAGTCCCGCTGTCAGTCTTCAACTTAGTCAGTTGGCTTTGTCCGATAGACAGATCTCTGGCGAAGACTTTTGAGCCTAGGTTCCGCTCTATAGCTCCCTCAATATGAGCTGTATTGAAGATGCGTAAGTCTGGCCGCATGCATTTGGAGATCTGCCTATTAAGCCGCCTGTAGTCTGACATGTCAGTTAAAGACTGCAGTCGCATCTCACGTCTTTTTCCCAAGAGGTTAAGAGTGTGATCGGAGAGTTTTTGCGTTCTATTTGTGCGGCGGGCCTTATAAAATTTAAGGCCCACGGCATGGACAGTTTCCACGAGCTTAGCGTTAATATCGTCCACAGTGTTGCAATTTTCTAGGCATTGGAAGCGATTATGTAGCTCGAGCCGAAAGCTTTCGGAGTTCTGGATATGAGCACGAAATGGTCGGAGTGTGGACTTCATTAAACAAGATCTTTTCAGCCTGATATTAATATTCAATGTGCCTCTCACCAATCGGTGATCACTGCCGGTCTTTACCCTTGGGATCACAGAGACATCATTGAATATTTGCCGTTTGTTCGTCATAATGAAGTCTATTTCGTTTTTTACAGAACCATCGGGGCTAATCCAGGTCC
Source organism: Iphiclides podalirius (assembly GCA_933534255.1). NCBI lineage: Eukaryota > Metazoa > Arthropoda > Insecta > Lepidoptera > Papilionidae > Iphiclides > Iphiclides podalirius. Next base: position 12,034,212 of record OW152830.1, on the reverse strand, counting down.
ACTATCTGTGGGGCTGCTTTTTGAAGAAGGAGTTCATCATAAAGAGTCCCTCCTTCTCCATAAAGTCAGCCAGCTGCTGCCCTCTTGGGTTCCGTTGCCCTATACCAAAACTTCCTACTCTCAGCTCATCGTCTTTCCTTTTGCCTAGTTTTGCGTTGAAGTCTCCCATTAACACCATGTATTGAGTTTTGGAGGAATGTATGGCTCGTGATATATCCTCATACATTGCCTCCACCTCATCATCGGGATGTGTCGACGTTGGTGCGTAGACCTGTATGACCTTCAGCGAATACCGTTTGGATATTCTGAGTATAAGGTATGCAACCCTCGACGACACACCCTCGATTTTAACAACGTTGTTAATGAGAGACTTGTGGACGATAAATCCGACACCTCCTTGGGACAGTTGGTCGCCCTCCCGGTGGTAAAACAGGTTGCCGGATTCGAGGATTATCGTGTCCTCCCCCTGTCTTCGGACTTCAGATAATCCTATTATATCCCAGCGCAGCCTGTTCACCTCTTCTTCCAGCTCTGTAATCTTCTCGTCAGTCCTCAATGTTCTTGCGTTGTATGTTGCCAAGTCCAGTCGCCGTCGTTGGTAGCCGAATCCTAGCCGGGGATTCTTAGCACCCCCTGCCCTGCCGTTGTCATGACCGCTACCGTAGCCAGGAATAGCAGGGCCGCCGGGGACTGGGGGCCGTACACCTTGGACTTCCATACATGAGGGGTTTTTGCCATAGTTGCCACGCTTGCGAGCGGGTTGGCAACCGCAGTTCTTCCAGACACCTCGCACCTTCAACGCTGCTGCCCGTTATTGGCCTGGATATTTGGGTCTGGAGAATTAAGATGGTTATCCCGCCATCTATCGGAGGCCACTGGATGTTTGTGGCTTATCCCTTAGTCGCCTCTTACGACACCCACGGGATGAGATGGGGTGGCTTATTCTTACGCCGACACCACACGGCAATCACTCAAAGTTTTAACACTCTTAAAAAACCCGATAGAGTTCATTAAAAGGTGGCAATGAATCTGCAATCCTACGTGCGTTGCAGATGTGCATGAGCGGCTTTTATCACTTAATATCAGGTGAACCACCAGCTCGCTTAACACCTTCTCACATAAAAAAAATTATAACAGTACACCACGATCGTCACAGTTACACTATACATATTGGTTGTCGTAGATTTGTACTTTGATTAAAGTAATAATTACTCCTTCGATAGTGTTATGTGTACTTACTTATCCTTACGTTATACCAATTAGTCATATCGATACTTTTTATCAAGATGACTAATTAGTGTAACAAATCAGTATAATAAAACAATAATTATATTTGATATATTTATTACTAAGAAGACTTAACGATACTAGAATTAACGATATCGCGAAAATGTCACTGAAGAAAAATCTGATAGATGTTTTATTTCTAACCTAGCATTTAAACTTTGCTCTTATTTTAGACTAACATTGCTCTGTGTTTTTAGGACTTTTACATACAAAAACTGCACATGAACAAGCGCCCAGACGCAGGACAACTTGTGCGTGACCCAAATACTTGCTCTTTTATTTTTACATTATTTGCTACATAGAACAGCAAACAGTACAATAATCTTAATAACGCCATCTAATACACACTCTCTGCCAAAAATATAGAATGCTCTGTGTGGTAATCGAACCCATGACCTCTAGAGCATAAACCTAAGCGGAAATTAAGTGAGTAATATAACTGGATCATAACATTTTCTTAATTTAATTTATAAAATAAAACAAAATTAAATTACAATTAACTATAAACATGCAAAAATGTCTTTAAATTAATAATAATACTTCTCGACTCGATAAAAACACGGAAAGAAATATAATATATAAACTTCTACGCTAATAACAACCATGTTATATCTTCTAAGTCAGAAGATAGAGTCATATAGAGTCAAATAGGTGTTTACTAGGAGGGGCTATCGAGCAGTGATGACGATGTAACATAATAAGTACCTTCGTCTTGCTTCAAATGCTAAATAACAATGTAGAAAGAAGGCGTTAAGATTTTCGTTGTTGTGGCTATCAGCCGTTTAGCTCAGTGGCTAGAGCGTCAGGCCGCGAATGCCGATAAGGTGGGTTCGATTCCCACAGCGGCGACAATCTTCTCGTACTTTTTCTACATGTTTTAAAGTACCTTCGTATTTCACATTTAATACAGTTCTTAATTAAAACATTATAAATTGAATAAGACAGATTTAATGTTAACATTGACTCTTCGTGCCTTCTGTACGACCCAATTCTGTCTTCAGTGTTACGATTCCGATCGTAAGAAATATAATGCAAGCGAGACAGCTGGAGGCTGATATAAATTCATTTGTGCCAATAATTTGTGGCGCTTCCATGAAGCCACAAATCCGCAAGTAATCCACGTTAGCCGTTTATTTATACTTATAAATGGCCGCCTAAATTAGTGGCTGGAAATCGTGATATGGCGCACAAATAAGTTTTCTTATTTCGAAATACGTGCAACATCTCAGTCCGTCATACATACCGGTGTAGGGGACAGGCTAAGCACTAGGACTAGCTTACCCCGACGACAGGCTTACCAACCTTAGCCTTAATCCAAAAACATGAAACAATTCTTTCGAGGCTTTCGAGTCGCAATATATGTGTCGCATGTAATTTGTGTATTTCTGTTGCCGCTATTACAAAATATACTAAAAAAACAGAATAAAATTACAGATATTTAAGGATGTTCCATATGACAGATTTTTTTTGCCGATTTTTATAGTGGTACGGAATCACCTGTTTTATAGTTATATATGTATAATACGCCTGTTTTTACGAATTGAGTTGCGTAAAGTTATCGCTAAAACAACGTTCGCCTTATATAACAGGCACCTTAATTAAACCTGATAATTCATCATTCTAACAGACGTTTACGAATGAAACGTAGGTCTGATGGACAATTGATAAAAACAATAAATTATCTAGTCGGTTACGAATACAATTCTAGCCAGTTTTCTTCAATCTATTTTGGATCTTATCACGTTGAAAACAGGACTACTATGTTAGAAACGATGTTATTAATTCCCAAACTGTTCGAGAACTAATAAATATCGTGAACTAGTTCCGTCATGCGACGCGCGCCTTTTCGTGGCATAATGCTAACACTTTGGAAATTAACATTTTTTTATTAATTAATCCACTTTTTGTTGTTATTCAGCAGCCATTTCATTATTGGGTGCGATTCTAAGATTGATAAATTATTTACACCAGATTTTATGACTGAGAAAATTATGAATAAACATAGGATTAACATCTGGCTTTTTGAAGATGATAAAAAAATGACGATCAGTACTAAGATATTTTGTAAATTAAAGATTGATGAAAAGACGCATTCAATATGTTGTTTTGATATCTTTTTTTATGAGCCTGATGTTCATTTTATTTTATTTTTTTATTTTATTTATTTAGGCTTACCAACTAAATACATACAAAACAATATTAATAAAGATTTACAGGTACCAACGGAATTATACTATATATGTATTTAACTTAAAGGTATGCACAACATTTCCATATGAAACTTAAAATTAACAAATGATGTAACATAATAGAAACAAAAAAAAACTACACTATTCTATGCAATACAATTAATATTAGTTGAGAGCTTAACATTTTATAATTCAAGGTTTTTAAGAAGGCTCCGCTTACCTCACTCACCAGACGATACGCGAAAGTATAACACTTCTACTTAAACCCGGTCTTCTGTGAGGTCGTGGTACTTCCCCGGACGGACCTGCCCGCTTGTGCAACAGTGAAGGCAGTTGCGTGCCTCTACCACAGTTATCTACATAATTAAATAAGATTTTATCATTAAACATATTCTATATTTACCAATAAGTACATAATCACGTACTTATTGTATACATACCACAAAAATTTGTGCGAATAATTAGAACGAGACAACTAGTACAGTTGCTGTAGTTCTCAATGAAAGATATAGTTATCTAACGGCCTCTCGGTTTAAATATTCAATTTACAGATAAATTTGATTACTGAAGACAGAATTTTGTAAGTATTTGTAGAGCTCATGTCAAATACCTATCGCTAGTAACCAAATATATCTGCAGACTGTGGTAGGGCCACGCAGCAGCCTTGGCTGTTGCACGAATGGGCAGGCCCGTCCGGGTAAGTACCACGACCTCACAGAAGACCGGCGTAAAGTGGAAGTATGTCAAATACTTTCGCGTTTCGTCTGGTGAGTGAGGTGGCCGGAGCCCAATTTTCAAAAGGTTGTCAACGCATCTGTAACCCTCGGGTGTAGCAGATGTCCATGGGCGGCGGTATTCACTTACCATTCAGGTGAACCATCTGCTCGTTTGGCAACTTTTCACATAAAAAAAAGGAAAAACGTAGATAGAATAATGAAACCGTAAGATTACACAATCGATACGATCGAAAACGAATATGATGCGCGAAAAATCTAAACGCTGAAGGAAGTTTCATTTAGCGCAGAGAATCCAGGCTAACGGGCCAATGTCGTGTGTGCAGTGCACAATGACGTCATCGCATCAGGCCATCTGCATCTGCCCCGATATTGGGACATCCTCATAAATATATCCTATGGCAGACGGATACGTGTCCTGTCAGCTGACAGAGATTGCTGTTTTGAATAAGCATTTTGTTGCTAAACATCCCTATTCAATCAAATAGTAAAGCAAAAGTAAGTAGTTAGAAAAGTAATAACTTTGTAAAATCCCACCCATGCAAAGGCAATTAAATAACACCATTCAGTAAAGATAAGAAAATAGTTTACAACTGTAAATACTTTATTGTATATAAGTAGGTGAATTTATATAAATTAATGAAAAATTAAAAAAAGCAAAACTATGATAAATAATATATACACACTTTTATAACATAATGTTATAACATACTATTATTATATAAAATTTACGAGTACTCATACAAAACAATTTAAGCAAGGATACGCGTTTAAAATAACTGGAGCAATGCAAAAAGTTGAAAGAATTGCTTCATTTACTTTAACTATGGCAACGCTTCCTTAGAAGTAAAATTTCTAACAGGTCAGACATCGGGTCTTAATCTTTTAAGAAAATCAGGCCCATTGTAGGACTGTGGACTGATGCATGCGTCTAGACTCTAGACATGTTTGATTCCTCAATATGTTGAATATAAATTAAGAATACATATTGAAATATAGATAATATGAACAAAGTTAGGCTCAGATAAGTCGCCCGGTCGTGTAATGCCGCAAATGCGGTATTTACGTAAGTGGCATTTTGACAAGAAAATTGACATTAGCTTAAATACCAAGCCCATTACCCCACGGCTTATGCGTCCAGAGGGAGGGAGCCTCTAGAATTATTTTTACGTTCTATTTATTAATGGTTTCAGCTTATTAATAAGAGATGTTAATAAGTATGTATTTTAAAGGCAAAGCCGTGGTGGCATTTTCACCGAAGTGTCTGTTCTGAACAGCTTTGTATCCCAGATTCGATAGCTTTCTGTCTTCTAGTCTGTGTATTGTTTAATAGGATTCAGTTCGACTGTCTGTCTATTAGTCTTAATAGCCGTGTAATAATTAGCCGTGTCAATTAATAAAACTCGGTTCGATTGGGCAGTGTCAATTTTGACGATGATTTCCTTTAAAACTCGATTTCGACAATTCACATTATATTTATTTACGATTTTTTTAGCAAATTCCTAATATTATAGTGTTAATAAAATGAGCATAGTTGAATTATCCTAAGTTGATTTGTTACGCCCAAATTACTTGTCACTGACCGAGTTCCAGAAGAACTCCCAAACACTCGTCACATCGGTTTGAGAGTCACGAAAACATAAATTCACTTCTGACTCACCTGTTTGTTTTTAAATCCGCGTCGTTTCAAGTTATTGAATTTCGAGTAGGATTATTCATGAGCGACAAACTGAAGGCGTAAAAAGTTATTTATGTTCACACTTTTATTCTATTAAGTACATATTTTATAAGTATCACATAGCTTGCTATGTATGCTATGTTCTGTGTGAAACATAAATGTACGTGTATTATATAATCCTGCATCTTATTGATGTGCTTTTATATAAATTTATTAAATTACATTTTTCTCTTTTTGTTCGTGTATTACTTACGTTAAAACTCGCTGCGAATTCATTACGCAATTTACTATTGAAAATTGTTCCTAAAAGCACCCATATGATAACTATAAGGTACCGCCGATAATTGATAACCGCCACCCATGGACATCTGCAATATCTGTGGGGACGCAGATGCACAAGGCGTCATGTGGGCCTAAAGTGGGCCCCGCTTTACTCACCAGACGACACGCAAAAGTAAGAATAAGAATAACACTACTTCACGCTGGCCTTTGGTGAGGTCGTGGTTCTTCCGCGGACGTGCCTTCCCCAGCAGCGTGCAACAGCGAAGACTGCGTGGCCCTGCCACATTTATAACCTATCAAATTAAACACAAAAAACAACTAACATACGATGAAATGATATTGCAAAAAGCCCAAACATCAGTCAAAAGAATTACACCAACTTCGGAAATTAAAACAATTAAAGTAGTTGATATATCGAGTAAAGAAATTACAAACAAAATATTAACTACAAGGTCTTACAAACCATCTTCAGAAGAAATAAATCGTACACTAACTATCAATATTACGCTCCATAACGAATCGAATTAGTAGCGGCCGAATCAGGAAGGCAAAAGTAGAGAGTAATTCAGCCTTGTGTTAAGAAAACATTGAGTTTATTTTTGATGTTGTATAAAAGTTGACTTTATTGGTTATTATGCATAGCAACTTTTGCACAATCATTTTTAACGAGTTAAGGAAGGCGAATTGCTTTTTAATAAATAATTATAATGTCTTTCCTACGTTTATATTATGTCATTTGAAGAAAAAAGAAGGTGGCTGTTTCTTTGAAGAGTCCAACTTACTACCTTTACAATTTAGCCTAACCAGAGTAGATTCTAAAAAATACTCCAATCTTATCTGACCAGACCATATGGTCTCCGTACATGTTATAAGAAACACATGTTAGCTTAAGCTTATTTTATCGAAAATCTCATGTTTACTAGTTATTAAAAAAAAAACATTAAGCAGTAATAGCCCAGTGGCTAAAACGTTCGATATTACATACATACATATATTATCATATGTATGTCATACGAATATATCCCAAGGTACATTATAAATTTATCCCTGTTACAAAGATATATATGTCATTGCAACGTGAGAAGAACCCGAGAGCTTGAAGTTCTAATTAAAACTCGATTATACCCTAACCCTTACTAATTTATTTAATGATTAAAAGTTTGGGAGTTAGCTACTGCGGTTAGAACATTTTTAATAAAATTTATTTTGAGACAAACTTTAAAACTAGACAATATGTTACTTTATGGGGTATTAACCTAACGATATTCTGTAATGACTCACCTAATGACTGTAAACAATAAATACGCATTGTATTTTAATTGGACACGTCATTACGTGTATTGGAGTCAATTTGCGACAAATAGGTGTTTATTTGTGCCATTCAAATGGTCCTTGGTTTTGCTTCAGTTTGTTAGTCTGTCGGATGCGACTGCGTCAAAGCGGTATTCAAATCTGTGTCGAGTGACGTCGAATTCTTTTGAAAAGAAATAATCATAAGAACTTGTGAGTGTGTACTGAGAAAAGGGGTTTTCAGTAGCCGACTGGTTTCGAGTGTTTCGACTAAAACAAGTACAACAACTAACGTAAGCAAACTTATAAGACACCTTTTGTATTAGAGATTTTTGTTTAGTAACAGCCTATACACATATTCTACAGCGGGCAAAGGCCTCCTGTGTAAGTCCTGCACGCGGCCCCAATGCGGATTGGCGGGCTTCAAACATCTTCGAAATATTTTTTTTATTATTATTTCGAAAACATGCATTTTTCTTGGTTTCCTTCACCGCTGAGCACGTGATAATTCAGCACTTAAAATTAACAATTTTATGGGTGCCGGCACCGGGGATCGAACTCAGGTTGCTCGAGTATATTGAATTAAAATTATGAGCTATCACGGCTCTCATGATCAATTAGTTTCAGATACTGCCGGTCGTTTTTAGTTCATTAGCCCATTGTGTTATCTTTGACATTGGTAGGACCTGATTTATTCCCGACGTTGAAAATTCACATTCATTCGTTCGTCTACTATTGTTATGCTTTATTAAGACCGTTTTAGGTTTAATAAAAAAATATGTCGGTCATGTTTTTATAAGATGTAATGATAATATTCTTAAGCTCACAACTAATTTGATGACATGATTGGCGTAGTGGATAGTTTACCTGTTTCCTGCGCCAGAGGGTGTGGATTCGATCCCTACTTAAATATCGTGTCATGAACATAGTGTCTGGGTGTTCGTATATCCATAATACGTATTTATTTACAAAAGAAAAGTACGTTAATGTATGTTTATCAGTTTATCCATAGTTCAAGCTATGTTAAAGTTGGGTCTAGATAACGTTATGTTAAAATATGTCGTGAAATGTCTATTTAAGTATTATTATTTATTTAATTAAACATAATACGTCGTTCAAAACAAACTACTGTCACACCAAATACAAGGAAGTTGTGTATAATTCAGATTTCGTGTTTCCGTGTTTTCTTTTTTCATATTTATTGTGATTCTAAGTTGAACTCTAAGGGGTTATTATATCTCCGTTTTATTATTATTTTTCAGAATCAATCGCTTATTGTAAAGAGGCTGTTTTTTACCTCTGCGTGCTTTATATAACATAATTAAGTATAATATAACTATTAGTACCCGGAGGACCGACCGGTTTGTTTTTTTTTTTGGTAAATCGTGACGTAATAATAAGAAAATATGAACTGATGTTTTTCACAAAAGATAGAACTTAAAAAAAAAGGGAAAAAAATAACAAAATAACAAATCGACAAAAAATTAAAAATAAAGAAAGCAATGATCTGGAATCGAAAAAAAAATTAAAAAAATAAATGTGTAAATGATCGAGACGCGAACCACGGCCGTCTGTTTTGGGACCGCCCGATTACCGACCGAGCTATTATGACATTTTCCCTTGCGGCGAAATTTACCGTCATATTCGAATTATATTTTTCATTCCCTGAAAACGGGGATAAAAGGACATTTTCTAAAAATGAAACCTAGCTAGATCGATTTTTCGCCCCCGAATCTACGCACGTACTAAATTTCATGAAAATCGCTGGAGCCGTTTCCGAGATTCCGATTATATATATATATATATATATATATATATATATATATACAAGAATTGCTCGTTTAAAGGATAAGATTAAAATATAAGTTTGCCTACAACAAGTTAAAAGCTAATTTCCTATACACCTAGGGTCGACTGGAAGAGAATGCATATTAGCATTAAGTTTGCCTAACCGCTAGTTAGTAAAAGGGGTCGAGTGTATGCGATGAATGGGTATAACTTAACGTATGGTTTATTAAATTTACAATATAAATAGGATGTGGTCAAACCAGTGATAAAATTATTCGCAATTGTTCTGGTCGAAACACCACAATCGGTTTCGTACAAACAGCTGTCGAGTCCTTGGGGGGTTCTATACATACTGTATGACACATATGCTGCTTGTATATGCTTATCTGTACTGTGACGTCATTCTCGACCCCTGGAACGAACCCTAACAACCTTAAATAAGCAACACGCGCAACTCAAACACCTGGCGAATAAAACATAAATAGTTTAACCGTATGGGTAGGGTTATATAGAGTCAACTATACTTTGTGTTTACAAAGCTCCAGCGGAAAGCTCAGCCCACCGTGATTCATTGCAAAAAATATTTCTAACGATTGTTTAACTCATATGAAAGAGACGTATTAATGTATGCAAGAATCTACAAACAGTTATTTATCTGTATTGTTGATTGTGAATTATCCTACGTTAAAATCTCCCGTTTTAATATAATAATATAATAATCCGTTAAAATGGAAGCTTCCTGACGACCCGATTGGCCTGATGCATGGTTACCCTGTTTCTTGTGCCAAAGTGTGTGTTTGATGAAGATAAATATTGTGTTTTTTTTTTTAGTGTTCCAGACTCTAGAAAAACACTACGTTCATTTATAACATTTATTTTTTTATATGAGAAAGGCATGTTTAGGTGTGTTTATCAGTTACCTAGTACCACATAGTACAAGCAATGCATAGTGCTACTAATAATTTTAGCAACTGATAACAACTCACCATAAAGTACAATGTTTGGTTATAAAACAAAATCGCACCAAATGTCACATTCATTTCCCGCGCAAACAGCCTACGTATTGTTGGCGTTTTAATAACAAAGCTAAACTTTTGATATCCCAGCGACATCCGCGCCTTATCGCTTCGTTCCCAGGAAAGTAGTTATATTAACAATTGTTTATATTTTTATGTTCGTTCAATCAGTATGCAGACGGGTTTCATATTAGACTCTTGTGTGCACGTGGTCCGAAATGGGCTTTAGTGAAGTGGGAGATTGCGAGGGCTCTTTATCCCGTATCGCAAGATTTCGGTAAGAATTTTTTTGAAATATACACATTTAAGCTTTGCCTGTGCGTATACCGCTGTTGTTGAGCGGTTTTCTCGACCGTCGTAGGTTCGATTCCCATATGAGAAAAAATATCTGAAACCTCTAGTAACACTATATCTTCATTGCCATGTACTGTAGTTGTGTTTAAAAAACGAGACAAAACCACTCACACCAAGCAGTCCACAGGTGTAAGCTCTACGCAAAGAAAATATCGTTATGTTTTAAAATTAATCCATTAAAATAGAAGTAGATAAAACTGGTCAGATTGTGGAAAAAAAAATTAGATATTTATTTAAGGGCTTCAACAAGAGCGAGGCCGCAGGCGAGAAGCTAGTATTGTTATAAGTGTTTAGGTAAGATCCCGTTATGATTGATTGGATTAGACTGATTAAATAACTTGATTGGATTTGATGACTTGTTAATGAATGTTATAGTTTCTCACGGTTGTAATGAAAGTAATAAAAACAAGAGCCGAGAACAATGCGAAATAAACCATATACTTAGTGTTCATGAATGGTGTTAGTTGGAAGTAACGGATGCACTATTTTTAATCTATCGGATTTTTTTGCAATGCAAAACTTACTGGAGGGTATGATTTGAGTTGTGAGGGTACCAACTAAATTTAACTTGTGAGGTCACATATTACATTATATGTTTTTGTAATTAACAATAATTTGTTTTCTATAGTTAGAAATTAGCAAAATGAAAAGCTATATTTCAACTGTCGAAAAATCTCGAAATGTTGGAAAGCTAAAGTATAATACTTATCATTGTTTTCTTAACTGTGGGGGAGGATTGATACTAATTAATGATTCTTACGCCAATTTGCTGGATGCGTTGAACCGTTAGTCGAGATAGGGGAACGTTCTAAGAATTCAACAACACTTTTGTATTTACTTATCGTTTGCGGCCGTGGGAGTTTCTCCCTATAAATAGATTGTTGTTACACGTTTGATGTCAACAATTTCGTTACCGATAAGGAGTACGATCACGCTATAATGGGCTCTTGTTAAATATTGGATAATAAAACAGTTTAACAGTTTTGTGTTCCGTTTAATTCTCGAATTTACTTACCTTTGACAAACATATAGATGTGTTAATGTAAATAAGTTATGATGTCATATTCTTAACTAACTTCCTACCTACTGTCTGGTTATTTGATGATTTATTTCGGTCATGTCTACGCAGAATGAGATCATAATAACAACTATTAAAAATTTTTGGCTATGCAGTGTTGGTTTTTTTATTCCTTTTTTCTTCATTAAAGAACTAGCTTTCCGCCCGCGGCTTCGCTCGCGTTGAAGCCCTTTAAAAACTATGTAGATTTTTTAAAGAAAGATATTTTCAACCCTTTACAACACTTTATAACCTATATCCTTTCTCAGGCTCTACACTATCTGTGTACCAAATTTCATTGATATCGGTTCAGTAGTTTTGTCGTGAAAGCGAGACAGATAGACAGAGTTACTTTCGCATTTGTAATATTAGTAAGTATGCATTTCAAGCTAAGCAAAAGTTGTCCTGTTTACAATAGCCTGTTGCATTGCCCGCGGCGTTCCCTAACTAATGTAATAGTAGAGACGGTCTCAAACTTCGTCACGAAACATTAGCATTACGCTAGTTTTAACTCTGTTTTACTTTAAATTTTGAATGATTATTTTAATCGAAATTAATTAATACGTCATAATGTGAGACAGCTAATAATTTTGATATTTAACAAAAGATTCTAGAAGACACATTACATTAGTTAGGAAAAGTTTCATGAATAACAATAGTGTGTCATGTAAAAAATTCCATTATGATAATAACGGGATTTAGCGTTACGAATTAGATAAAAGTAACAGTTAAAGCCAGAAAAATTAGTTCTTATCTTATATTACGTGACTATCCCGTATTAAAAAGAGGAAATTTTAGTAAAAGCTTACACTATTTACCTACAATCTATGTGCGATCTCTTCAATTCGCCCGGTCATAATTAACAAAAATAAATAAATTCAATCTCAGCCATCATACGTTAACGCTACTTTTAACATTTTTAACACTATGCGTTTTTTACTAAAAGATATCTATAAAATTTTATTACTACTCTGCCATTCATATCAATACATTTCAGGTTAATAGCTTAATACCGTATCGTAGATCATAAAAACTAAATATTGCCACACAATGGAATATTCATATTTGTTATTTTGGGTTCTTGAGTGTGAGTTTAATATACAACTGTCGTTAACATTTTTCAGTGCTGTGATTCAATCCTGCGACTCCTGGGTATCATGCCTGACGCTCTAGCATCTGATCTAAGCGGCCTTACATTCTTGAGATTAAGCACGAACGAAATACTAAAACTAAAAAATAAAAATTTAATTATATATAAATTTAATTTTTTTTAAAATTATATATAAATTTCAAATGAATATTTAGGACACATTTTTACACAATTTTTACGACAATATTAGAAATAGGGAATAAGGAGGGCACAAGATGGCAACCAAAGAAGCCCAAACTCTTCGCCTCTCATCGGTCGTCAACTTCGTTAGGGTATGGAGGAAGCTATCTACCTCCAAGGGATGACTACAATAGATCTTAAGTTCCCAGTGGTCATTGGGACTCAGCCAACAACTAACACCTTCCACACTTTTCAAAATCATCATAATCATTAAGCACGTAGAGACGATGAAGGGTTGCTTTCAGTTTACTGAAGTAAAATAAGAAGTATATGCTTGTATACATTAAATAAAACTAGTTTAAGGATTTTACCGCGTTTTCATTTTGATTTTTAATTACCGACGAAAGACCACGAACCCAGTGTTCATGATCACGGGACAGACCGAGTTGTTACATGTCTTGTGTCAAAAAAAAAAGTTAACCCGGGCCACCGACAATTATCTTGTTAATTATTTTCATTCCGATCTACGCAAAAGGAGCTTATGGTATCTTGAGGTCTATTAGTGTTATTGTGCTTGGTTTTAATTTTATTAATTATTGGATCCCAAGCAGACGCTAAACCCCAACCATCTTCTCTATTGAAATTAGATAAAATATTATTCTCTTATTGTCTTCTCCAGCCTTATTCTCTTCTTATCTTCTCCAGCCTTCAGCGGCCTGTGTCGGTGCAGGGCGTGATGGAGCACGCTTTGCAGCACCGCGAGCGAGTAGGCGTCCAGGACTTTGTGCTCCTGGAGGATTACAGGTCCGAGGCGGCCTTCATCGACAACCTGCGCAAGAGGTTCAGCGAGAACATCATCTACGTAAGTACACCCGCCAGATAAAACGAAAATGTTTCGGGGACTTTTGCGCAACGTTATCTAGTCCCAAACTAAGCAAAGCTTACACTTATAGACATGCTTGAACGTAATTTTCTTTTGTAAACTAAAACTCATACTCTAGAAAATCACTGTGTTCAGCACAGAATATTTTTCCAGTAGTGGGGATCGAACCCACACCCTCTGACGCAAGAGTCAGTGTCACTATCCACTAGGCCAATTGGGTCGTCAATAACGTAGGGATTTAATATTCCCTAAAAGTAAAGTAAAGTAACGGCCTATAAATTCCCACTGCTCAGCAATAGCCTCCTCTATACAAAGGGTATTAGGGCATAGCCATAGTTCACCACGCGACCCTACTGCGGATTGACGGACTTCATATATCTTTGAAATCTTTTTTTTTGTTATTATTTCGTAAATAGGCGGATTTCTTCACGATATTCCTTCAACGTTGAGCACTTGTTCAGCACTTAAAAATAACAAATTCATTGGTGCTGGCACTGCGATTTGGACTCAGGTTGCCTCATTTCATTTAAAAGAATATTAATTGAATTAGAAAAAAAATTCAACAATGTATGAATATTATAATTGATTATTTATCATAATTATTTAAATGAATTTGAAAGGAAATAAAGTTTAACGGTTACTTGTTTATAATCTGTAATACTGCGCTTAACTTTACTATGAATATTACAAATAGAAAAACAAATTTGCCTAGAGCGATCGATATACTTAGCTAGCAGCTGTTAAGAACGTTGCGATGACCCATCAGGCCATAATAGCAAATATTATGGCACATTTAAATGATCACTGTAAGTCAATTACTAAACTAATTTAGCTAAAACAAATATGATAAGATGGAATGAAAGTCCACATTTAGTATGCATAGCAAAATATAATTGTTATTAAGGATGCATTTGGTTTTTTGTTCAAGGGAGAAAGGGATTATATAAATAAAAAAACTTATACGAAATCAACGATTTTTCAGTTGTTGCCTACAATTTCTATATTATTTAGTAACTATAGTTTATAAGATTATAATTCTTCTTCTTCTAAGAACATTTTTATTTAAAAAAAAACGAAACTGACCTCGAATGTCTCATCTCTAAACATCCTCTATTTGTTTTTATCTCCGAAGTCTAAGGTCCTACACCAATGAATAAATGAATTCTAATAATGAATAACAAACAAAAAATCGGTTGAAAATTACAGTCTATATCCCAAATTCGACTTATATTATGCAGACAGTGACATCCTCACTACCGGGTCGCTTTTGCGGTATTACGGACGCCAGTATATATGTCTTATCTATGACGGACGCAGTTTTCCAGTGGCGTGTATGAAGTTTCGTTTACCGCATGGTCTGTAAGCAAAGATCATGTCTGGCGTACAACACTAACCGACAACCGTCGTTCGAGTTTGGAGCTGAACCAGTTTGGCGTAACGTGTACTGGTTCAGCCAGCACTGTCCCGTTGTAGTTAAAGGCAGTTTGAGATTTTTTTTATTTAGCCTCATACGCGATACGATTTTTTGGCGCAAGAACCAGGTGACATTGACGTTCCTCTTCGCAGACGTACATCGGCAACGTGCTCATCTCCGTCAACCCTTACAAGAATCTGCCCATCTACACGGAGGAGAAGGCCAGGCTTTACTACAAGAAGGCCTTCTTCGAAGCACCGCCCCATGTGTGAGTGATTTTTTTGTCATTTCATCGTATTTGTATTAGATTTTAGCAATGTTCTTGACAGTCCTCTCTGGCAACCCCTCTAGGTTATTAATTTTTAGGTTATTAATTTACTAGGTATATACTCGGTATATTCTATTCGGTATAGGTATACTCTAGTTTATTAATTTAATACTATTTAGTAGCTTACATTTATGTATGTTTGTATTTATTTCATTTTCTTAGGGGGAGCATTTCGATTTATGTAAATGACAACACATAAAAATAAACGTGAGTTACGAACAGTCGGCAGTTATAATTAACACCAATGGTTCCTTTACTTAAGACTTCGAACCCGTATCAATGCATTTGATTTTGGTGCAATTGATAGTAACACGAAAGAGTAACTTTATATGTTTCCAAAAATAACATCCTTCATCTTTTTTCGTTTTATTTTATTCGTTTTAACTCTTTTAATGTTCTAAAATAATTACAACATTAAAAAAGGTAAACTTCACATTTACTATCAGTTTGTTCCACCAATTCAAGCATCTATTATTTCATTTGATTCATTATGACGAAAAAAAAACATATCTGCGTATATGTTTATTTTTTCGTGTTTCTAGCGATGTTTATCTTAACCAATATCAGGTGATTCGTATTAAATTATAACATTAATGTCTATTTATCTGTATTAAAATGCAACGACGACTAAATGAGCTTCTTACAACCTGACTACTCGCTAAAGATATGCGAACGTGAGTCAGTAATATTAATTAAGCCCCAAAGCCCCAAACTAATAGCGATCGATAAAAGTGATAGCGCAATATCGCTCCTCGTATCAGCTGGACCAAAGCTATTGGCCAACTTTTATCAATACAGCTTACACACGTGCCAATTCGCACGTTTAGAAATGACTAATACTGCAATAAATAACTCAGTATTCATAAATTCAGCGATAGCAGTCGCTTATATAAGTAATTAACTTCCATTTTAAATTTAATTCCATGCCGACTTGTAATTTATTCGATAAATAACATCAATCGTCTTGAATAAAAATCATAATTCGATCAAAACTTTAATTTCACAACGGAAGGCATTCATTAGCTGTTTTTATTTGAAAATAATTCCGGATATCAATAATAGCAGGCATAACTTACCTGTCTGACTTTATAACCTGACAAACAAATTTTTATGTAAAATTGAACGCTTCATAAGAACGCGCAAGCGTCTATTTGAATGAAGATATTTTGAGTTTGAGTTTGATTTTGAAATCCGTCAAGCAATATTCCGTTAAGGCATAGTCTTTTATTATTTAGCGATTGCGATTTTAAATGTCCTACGTTTACATGTCTATTGCTTAACTCAATTCTAAACGCCTTTACAAACATTTAGGTTTAACGGTCATTCTAAATAAATTCAACCACCTCGCAACCGGTGTTAAGTGGTATCAGCGTAACATCGACCTGCATAAAGATTGTAAACTCCTTGGTCCATAACAAAATGGTGTGTTTAATTATTACCTGTGATACTCTAGTATCGATAATAAACTATACTGTGTTTTTAATATGCATACTGTTGGTTTATCTATTAAATGAAAACCCGGCCAAATGCGAGTCGAACGCGCACGAAAGGTTCCGTACCATTATGATGTACAAAGGAGAACTAAATGCTAAATAGCATTTTCTTTCAGTTAACCTTTGGTGGTTGAGAGCAAGTTACAGTTTAAGTTTATTTGTTAAAGTTAGTTGTTTATTTGTTGTTATAGCGGCAACAGAAATACGTGATCTGTGAAAGTTTCGACTGTCTAACTATCACGGTTCTTGAGATACATCCTGATGACAGACGGACAGACAGACAGACAGCGGAGTCTTAGTAATAGGGTACCGTTTTACCCTTTCTGTACGGAACCCTAACAAATAAATTTTGCGGTGGGTGCTATTACTCAACGATTACCTCAGCTCATCTGAACTTGGATTCGATTTCCACACGTGACGATTTCGACCTGTGTATATTTATAATATGACTAGTGGATCCGACACACGTTGCCCTGTACACACTACTTAAATCCGACAACAACATATAAACAAAAAAATTAAAAAAAAATGGTGAATCTCGAATCAACCTGAAAACACACAAAATTTTATTAAAATCTGTCCAGCCGTTTAGGAGGAGTTCAGTGACATACAAACGCACATAAGAATTATAAACATAAAGATATTCTTACAATATTATGATAATGCATATAACGTCTTCAAACTTAATGCAACAAGTCAATATCTGAAAATAAAAACGCAAATAAATGTAACAAAGCTGATAGGTGTATCTAAAAATGCAATACACAGTAATTTTCCCTCACCACTGAACTACGTTCTCGATGACGCGTCCCGATATCAGATAACAACGTGTTACATTATGACACTTACGATAATATCATCTATATTATTTTGTGGTCACCGCTCTTTCGTTAAATATTGTGTTACTCAACTTTCCATACCATGTTAGTACAATTAGGACTAGAGCTTTGTAGGAATTGTTTTAAAGAACAATCTTGATTCGTTTTGTTAGCTATAAAATGCCAATCAATTTCTCTATTAAATTTAAAAACTCCATAGAATAAAAAAGATGTAAACATGTAAATATCTAGAAAAAATATTAACTCGATAGTACAGAGTCCTCTAATCTTTACTGTCTCTACATTAATTTACTCTACACTAATCCTTCATCTGATTAGAAACTGCACATAATGATTATCAATACTTTTTACACAATAAACATCCTCTGCGAGATGATATTTAGGGTTCCGTAGCCAAAGGGTAAAACGAGACCCTATTACTAAGGTTCCGCTGTCTATCTTTCCGTCTGTCACCACTCATCAGGTTCTCATGAACCGTGATAGTTGGGCAGTTGAAGTTTTCACAGATGATGTATTTCTGTTGCCGCATAACGAGAATAAATACTGAAGAACAGACTAAAATTATTTAAGTGAGTGTACCATACATGATTTGTTTTGCTGTTTTTATAGGTAATGGAACCCTTAGTGCGCGAGTCCAGCTCGCACTTGGCCGCTTTTTTGAAATTTGCTCAAAATCTTAATTAAAATAAGCTTGTATGATGAATCGATTGTTAAACGTAAAATACACAATATATTTAATTTTGTATTCGTTTGGAATATAACTAAATGGATATTTGTAACAGCCTAATCAGTAAACTATATCAGGTTGCATATCAGAAGTACCATTCCAATAACAAAGTAGATGATGATACAAGTAAAACAAGAATTAGATATATACTTTATCGATACTTAAAGCTAGGACACAGGTATAAAGTTATATAGGAGGCATCGTTAAAATGCTCTGTTGTATGACTTTAATAGAAAAAACTGTGAAAAAAAATTTTTATCGCATCGAAGTTTTTAAAGATCTTGTAATTTCTCTCTTCTAGTTTTGCAATTGCTGACAACGCTTACCGCTCTCTAGTGTATGAGCATCGAGAACAATGCATCCTGATATCAGGTAAGCACGCAAACGAATGACTTATTAACTACATTATCCTATGCATCAAATATTCAAATTGTTAAATAGTACAGTTGAATCATCGTCATAATTTGTTTTCAAAACAGCCGCTTCGCTTATAAGTTACCACTGCTACTAAGCCTAAACATATATTTAAGGTACGGTGAAATTTATTAATCAGCTATGGATTTTTTAACGTATTTAAATATAACATTTAGAACGAACATAAATATCGAATTTTATGGGAAACTAACACTGTATTATTTTATCTGTTCACAACTCCAGTATTTTTATTACAAAATATACGTCTTCGATAATTTTAGTAACAGGTAAATATTTAGTAATGAAAGTAATTACTTAGTAAATAAGATCATTTTTCAAAAAAACAAATTCAAGTAAAATATCCAACCAGGAGACATCAAAGTGCAGTTCAGAGATATTATAATTAGCTTTTCCATTAATGCTTTTGTAACCGTTTTAAAGTTATATTTTTTTATTTATTTTTTATTCCTCTTTTTATTTATTTTTTTAAACATATCCCTTACTTTAGGATAACATTAACTTGTGTTGTAAGGACGTTTAACAAACATAAATTTCACGTGGACAAACGAATGTGGTTGTTAAACTAAAGTAAACTATTGTGGATGCAAATAAAAGTGGGTCACACAAATAGTTGTCCCGTGTGGGAAACGAACCCACGACCCCCGACGCCGAAGCCAACTCCTTGGCAACTGCGCCACACAAACACATTAATTCGCCCTCGTATCCGAGCACAGCGAGACCAACACAACGCGTACACACCCGCGTTCCAGGGCAGCTCTCACCGCCCCCAGCCACCGATTAGCTAAAAACACAGTCGACAGATCGGGGTCTCGGTCCGCACCACAACCTGGATGGCCCTTAGATGACATGCCGTTGTTAAACTCACTTATGAGCACATGCGCGGCCCTACCCACAGCGGAGAGCCCAAACTCGTAGACTACTCGTCTGGCTAGCCCACCGGTTCTGCGTCAGATGAAGCTTTAATAGTCTCGGGACTGAAATTACAAACATCAGTTAATACAAGATACAAGAACTGCGCCACGGAGTCATCATAATATATCTCTATATTATTCAATAATTTATTAATTAATATTTTGAAACATAACGGGGCCAAGAAGTAACAATTAACTTTTACCAACCATAGACTAATGCAAACTCAATCCGTACTTCTAAAACCGCCGACCATTATAGGCGAGTCCGGTTCGGGAAAAACCGAGGCCTCCAAGAAAGTCCTAGAGTACATCGCGGCCAGGACGAACCACCTACGCAACGTGGAGACGGTCAAAGACAAACTGCTGCAGAGCAATCCGCTCTTGGAGGCGTTCGGGAACGCGAAGACCCACCGCAACGACAACTCCAGCCGCTTCGGGAAGTACATGGACATCCAGTTCAACTACGAAGGCGCCCCCGAAGGCGGTCACATACTGAACTACCTGCTGGAGAAGTCCAGGGTGGTCAGCCAGATGGCGGGCGAGAGGAACTTCCACATCTTCTACCAGCTGCTCGCCGGCGCCGATCAGGAGCTGCTTAAGCACTTGAAGCTGCAAGGCCGTCCCGAGGCTTACAAATACACGACTGATATGGTGAGTTATTAGGGTCGCGTTATAAGAAAATTAATCATTGCATTAATTAAAAAAAAAAGACTATGTAAACATTCTAATTAGTTAAGAAAAGGGGGATTCATTTCATACTTGTGCCTACTGTGGTAGTCACACGAAAGATCCCACTGTGTGAAACTACCAGCTGGCACGGAGAATTGGCTTCAAATGAGAATACCACATTATACTATAGACTATAGTATTGATAGTTTTGCATTTTGACTTGTAGATAAGGTGACTAAAGACTCGCTCGCTTAAAGGATTCTCCGTCACCAACCATGAAATTATTCATGTTTTTTTTTAAATATGGTGTTTTTTAAATTTTCCGCATTTAAATTCAAGTAGGACACAAGGTTTCAGAGAACTACAAAAATTAAAAAAAAATAATACTCAATGACTCCAAAGATAGCGCAATTTGTTATTGTAATCGCATTAAGAGAAATCCAATCCAATAATTATTGGAAAGTGCAGTGTAGGGCGTCACTCGCAAGATGGACTGAGGACCTGTCCAAAGACGAGGCCTATGTTTAGCAGTAGATGCTTACAGGCCGAAATGATGATGATGATGAGTCCAAATATAAAAGTAATTGCTTCGGTGCCAACTAAGCCCTGTCTAACAATTAACCCGTCTACAACGCACCCGAACTCCTCAGCACACGAGCATAAGCCAGAAGACGAGCGACGCGGACCAGTTCCGAGTCGTGCGGGAGGCGATGCAGGTGATAGAGATTGGTGATAGCGAGCAGGGGGAGATGTTCGAGATCGTAGCCAGCGTGCTGCACCTGGGCAACGTCAAGTTCGTGAGGAACGACAAGGGATACGCCGAGATTCTGAGCCACGACGCTAACAGCGGCCACGTGGAAGACGTGAGTATTGCTCAGCCGAGTATGATAGCTTTATGGATGGTAGGGTCATGCAACAGTCTTCGCTGTTGCACCAATGGGCAGGTCCATCCGGGTACACGGGGGGACACCAGTGCGTTACGTAGGAGGTCCCGAAGTCCCTACAAACGTACAGAAGGTGGCTTAGGGGCTTTAGTGGGTACGAGCCGAGATATGGCGACCGAGATAATACGAGAAATGACGAGGTATCTTTGGAAGATTTCCCACCCGATACAAAAAAGTTCCGTCCGGGTAAGTACCACGACCTCACAGAAGACCGTCATGAACTGGAAGTGTCATACCCTCACGTTTCGTTTGGTGGTAAACGAGGATCGTCTATTCCAAGGTTGACAATTTATCTGCAACCTTCGGGTGTTGTAAACACCCATGGGTGGCAGTATTCACATCAGTGAACCACCTGCTCGCTTGCCAACTTTTTACAAAATAAAAACGTGATCTGGTCTTTGAAAAAAATATGGACGTGGGTTTCTCATCTGCCTTAGATAAATCCCCTGCCGTTTTGAAGGTCTCTCTTGGCTACTTACAAATTATACCTTTGTCGTAATATACTACAGAAATATATAATGTGAAGGCACTAACAGTATTGCTAAAACGCAATCAATGTCTAATGAATGGGAGTTATTTAAATAAGTATTACCGCAAGGTTGTTAGCTAAGCCCATTGTTCTATACTCTTCATATACACAGTTGTACAACTTCGTTAACGGTTTTCTTGTATGTTAAGGCGATATTACATTGTATGTATACGTACTAGATGGTTAATTCACTGGATTAGTTTTAATAATGAACGAAAATATTAAATAGAAATAATTAAAGTGCTTATGATGCAACTGAATTCTTAACTTACGGACATTAATTGGCTCGTAACGAAATCGGATCTCAGATCTTAACGTAGTCATTACATAAGTGTCAGCCGCTATACGTATAATGAAATCATACGTATAATGTAACTCCTAATTTCACTTGTTTATCACCTCTGAGTCACGATAGGACTTAATGATTAGATTGAACCTAAACTTAATACACTTGTCCTTAAACTTTATATAATATGAAGTTTTTACTTTCCGCTCTGGTTTATCCAAATGATGTTTTCACTATGAAATATTAAACTTTCTGGTTTTGCCAGGCCTGTACTAATTTACATCCATATATGTATACGACTATCCCAGTGAAGGTAAATGAAATAAAATACCTCATAATACATTTCTACTCGCCTGTGTAAATTTGGGGGTTAATTAATTTTCGTGAGCTAACATAGGCCCTTTTTCGTTTAGAATATCTTTAAAACCTCTTTTAAAGGTTAATCGGTTTTCTCACTAACACTAAGACTTCAGAGTTGAGACTGGTGATCTCTAACACAATACATTTTTCTGAAGAAGCGTGTTAGTCCATGTGCAATTTGTGTACAAAATCGTAGTACGAGCGTTTTTGTTTAGAGCGCTTATAAATTGCTCGATCTGTGTAATCAAAAATATCCTCAATGACTTCCCTAAATGATATTTTCTATAACTCAAATTCAAATATCTTTATTCAAAACAGAAGCATAACACTTACTTATTGATTGTCCTACTACCGGTTCGAAAATAAAACCACTGACCTTAGAAGAACCGACATTTTTGAAGTGAAATGCGACTTCCAACAAGGTTGCGTTAAAAGTTCAACGCTCCTGGGGAGAGGGAATAGAAAGAGACAGAGTGAGAGTGAATGCGTGGTACTCGAAGTTTTACTTCTTCCCGGTACTCAACGCACTTTTTTTTAAAACATAATTTGACGAAATAATAACGAACATGCTTACAATATTAAATTTCAAATGAAAGAGCCTCTCAGATCTCAGAACTCTAACGTATCACATCCTCAATCAGCTGCTGAAGGTGGATCCCTTGAGGCTGCGCGAGGTGCTGACCAGCCGCACCATAGACGCGCGCGGCGACGTGGTGAACACGCCACTGGACCTGGAACAGGCGCAGTACGCGCGCGACGCCCTCTCCAAGGCGGTGTACGACAAGCACTTCAGCTGGCTGGTCTCCAGGCTCAACTCCTCGCTGGCGCCAAAGGAGAGGGACGCCCGCGCGTCGGTCATCGGCATCCTCGACATCTACGGCTTCGAGATATTCCCAAAGAACAGGTAGGACTTGTTTCAGGTTTAGCAGATTCTGCCAAAACTTCTGTTAATGCACGTAAGAAGAGATAAATAAAGTCGAGCTAGCCTTTCCGAGATTCCCATTTATAGATCACATTTTTGTGTGAGGATATATCGGTAAATAGTAATTTTCATAAGCAAAATGAAAAATACACTTTTATTTTCATTTTATTTATGGAAGGAACCACCAAAATTACGTGTGAGATTTGCGAAGTAGTAGAATAAACAAGGCATTTATAATAAATCCAACCATACTTGTACATACGAGTATTACGTTATATATTTAGAGATTGAGATTTATAACTAGAAAATAGGAATTATTTTCCTCGAGCTGGTAATTTATCAACAACATTTTAGGAAATGATATATGGATACATCTTAAAACTATTGACATGATGAGGCTCGAGATTACAACCCGTCATCTAAATCACAATGAACAGAATTTCTGACCATCAACTCGAGTGTGCTATACCAGTGAAATAAGGCATCAAGTATCTTGACGCTTTAATTAATGAACAGTCAAAATTTCATCTTTCACACCAAACCAGCACATCAAAACAATAAATTTATTATAGGTATACCTGTATGATTTATTTTTGTTGTCTACTATTTTGGGCCCCAGGAAATATCCTAATTATTTTATATGGCTCATCTCGAAATCTATTTCCCCATCACTGTGCTAAACCAATCGGCACTGAGTTGACAATGTACCTTGTGCTCAGCTTCGAGCAGTTCTGCATCAATTTCTGCAACGAGAAGCTGCAGCAGCTGTTCATCCAGCTGACGCTGCGTCAGGAGCAGGAGGAGTACCTCCGCGAGGGCATCGAGTGGGAGCCCGTGGACTACTTCAACAACATCGTCATCTGCGACCTTATCGAAGCCCGCCATAAGGGTGAGGTTTCATTGCACTTTTATTATCTCCAGTATTACAATAGTTCTTATGCCTTAAAGATCCTTGTATAATTTCGGAATAGATGAAGCTTATATATTAGCCACTACAACCTTCAGTGTACAGTCGCGGCCAACTTTGTTAATCGGTTTTGTGAACCCATGTTTTTAGAAATTCACCGACTCTACTAAGTCATTATTCGATTTCCATGTGCTGAACTCGTGGAGTAAATTTCACTGATAATATGGACAATCGTGTACACTCATATATATTCATACGCAGTGCTTTACTCGTGTATACTCAAGAGTAAGGTCGCGCACACCAGGCATTATCTCTATTATACTCAAGAGTACAGTCGCGCACACCAGATGGAAACAATTTCACTTGTATACTGTACAATCATTTACAGTCATATATATATTCGTAGGCAATGCTTTACTCCTATATACTCAAGCGTACAGTCGTGCACAACAGGCATTATCTCGATCCTGGACGATGAGTGCCTTCGGCCGGGCGACGCGACCGACGCCAGCTTCCTGGAGAAGCTGACGCAGCACCTGGACGGGCACGCGCACTTCAAGTCGCACCGAAAACTCGACTCGAAGACGCAAAAGCTAATGGGGAGGGATGTGAGTACATAATATATTCTAGGGACCACCCTTTTTCCCTCTATGTTGGCTTAGCTATCAATATATGAGTTAAGAAACCTTTTTTGTCTTTTTTTTAATATAAAAATTGGCGTGTTTCCTCATTTACAATCGCCAGACGTGTTTGTTTGGCTTAGGGCTTACTTATCATAGTATATGAGGTATGCCATAATATGGTCAAACAATGTCAAAATCTTAATGGATGCATATTTGCATCCCATATAATTGCAATTGAAAATTAAAGAAAATGATTTGACTCGTCATTCACAACCCCTCAGGAGTTCTGCCTGGTGCACTACGCGGGTGAGGTGACCTACAACGTGAACACTTTCCTGGAGAAGAACAACGACCTCCTGTTCCGGGATATCCAGGCGCTGATGGCGGGCAGTGGGAACAAAATCGTCGGCCTCTGCTTCAAGGTAAGACCAGCATTTAGAATCTCTAAATGAATAGAATCTCTGAATTTAAAAAAGGAAGTCCAGCCTGAGGTAAGCCTCGGGGAATCCCAGCGTATATTATAATATTTATACTTTCGCTTGTATTATGTATAAACACCAAAACCCACTAAAATCCTACTAAGGTTTCTGGTGATAAGAACTTACCTTCAGGTGAACGGCATAAAACTTTTTGCCCAAAAAATCCCTAACACGAGCTTGTGTAGTCTATCCTCTTAAAATTACATTTGTACAAGAAATTCAAAATCTTACATATAATTATGCCAATCAAGAGGATAATCAAGCGATTATCATATCGTTCTAATACCTAAATTCCTTTTATTTCTCCTGCACTTGTCCCACACTAATTTGGATCTGTACAAAATTTCCCTTCCTTCCACTTTTTTCTATCAACCGTCATTTCAATGCTGGCCACATTCATAAACATATAATTTTTCCCATAGCCCAACTAAATTTTCCTCTTTTTTTATGTGAAAAGTTGCCAAGCGAGCAGGCGGTTCACCTGATGTTAAGTGAATACCGCCGCCCATGGACATCTGCTACACCCGAGGGTTGCAGATGCGTTGGACATCCTTTTGGAAATTGGGCTCCGGCCACCTCACTCACCAGACGAAACGTGAAAGTATTATAATTCCACTTTACGCCGGTCTTCTGTGAGGTCGTGATACTTACCCGGACGAGCCTGCCCATTCGTGCAACAGCCGAGGCTGCTGCGTGGCCCTACCACCGTATTAATCTACACCGTCCTCGGTCTTATTCTAGCTTTAAACCCTCCATTCACATTCATACTCATCACTCTTCCTGTGACACTTTCATCCCTACTCTTAATGTTGGGCACCTTGTCAATCTACCACTCAATCACTGGTGCCACATCCTCTCCCATCAAGCTTTCTCGAAAATATCTAACCTTTCTATTCACTCCACGCGACCATCTCAACATTCACATCTATGCCTTAAACCAACTCTATCTTCAGTGATGTATTTTGATTGTACAATGCGAGAACTTGACGTGGCTATGAAATATATAAAAATAGCAGTAGTAAAGAGTAAAGTAAAAAGTAAAATAATAGCAGTAGGTAGTAAAGAAGAACTTTCACGTCTCTGCCTTAAACCAACTCTATCTTCAGTGATGTATTTTGATTGTACAATGTGAGAACTTGACGTGCCTGTTAAATAAATAAAAATAGCAGTAGTAAAGAGTGAAGTAAAAAGTAAGATAATAGCAGTAGGTAGTAAAGAAGAACTTTCACGTCTCTGCCTTAAACCAACTCTATCTTCAGTGATGTATTTTGATTGTACAATGTGAGAACTTGACGTGCCTGTTAAATAAATAAAAATAGCAGTAGTAAAGAGTAAAGTAAAAAGTAAAATAATAGCAGTAGGTAGTAAAGAAGAACTTGGCCCCGCAGGATACTAACCTGTCGAGCAAGAAGCGGCCGGAGACTGCGGTGACGCAGTTCAAAAACTCCCTCAACGACCTCATCAAGATCCTGAGCAGCAAGGAGCCCTCCTACATTCGCTGCATCAAGCCAAACGACTACAAAATGCCCAGTGAGCTCAGATAAATCTGCTATCGATATTCGACCGTAACTTGTTATTTACCTTAATCCCTAATATTGTTTTACCAAACGCTGTATTATTTAATAAATTTTGTAAAAAAGACGAAACGCAGACGTATGCCACTTTCACTTTACGCCGGTGTTCTGTGAGGTCGTGGTACTTACCCGGACGGACCTGCCCGTTCGTGCAATAGCGAAAACTATTGCGTGGTCCACAGTTAACATATTCATTGCCGTAATCGGACCAGGAATTATTATAACTGCTTTTAATTAATATTTAGTAAAACCTAAACTTTACTGCTCCTCTAAAATGAGTTTCTGTATCTATGCTTCGTCATTGACGACCCGAATGGCGTACCTGCCTCCTACGCCAGAGGGTGTGGGTTATCCTGACTACTGGATATCCGCACAAAAATATTGTGTGATGAACATAGAGTTTTTTTATTGTCTGGGTGTTTATATAAGTATAATATGTATTTATGTACAAAAGAAAAGTCTGTTTAGGTATGTTTGTCAGTTTTCTAGTACCCATAGTACAAGCGTTGCTTAGTTTGGGACTGGAAAATGTTGCGTAAAAAAAAATGTGTCTCAAAATATTTATATTTACTTATATTTATGTCCCAGTGCAATTCGACGAGAAGCTGGTCTCGCACCAGGTCAAGTACCTCGGCCTGATGGAGAACCTGCGAGTGCGCCGCGCCGGGTTCGCGTACCGGCGCACCTACGAGGCCTTCCTCGAGCGGTGAGACACTTCGACCCCATAGCGAGTCCCAGTTTCGCGAAGTGGTCCATATGACGGTCAAGTCGGGACCCACTTTATTAAAGTGACAACGCATCTGCAAACCCACTTGCCCGAGCTACGCTCGACATAATTACAAAACGGCGCCGATTGCACGCCTCGTCATTTTCGTTTTATTGTAAAACAATCGGCATTAAGTTCGCAGTTTGCTGTCAGTCATCAAGCATGTCACGCGTTCTCATTTGTCAGTATGAAGTAGTTTATTAGTTTTCGGACAATACAGTTGTTTTAAACTACATCATTTCTACATATTTTAATTTTCTACATATTTTAATTAATACATCAAATGTTTAATATCAAGTTCTATGAAACTGAAATTGCTGCCGTCACCGCCATATCACATGCCAACTTTTGACATTAAAAAAAAAACAAATAACAAAGTTGCCCGCGAGTAATGTAAATCAATTTGTAAACATCATGCTAGAAACAATAAAATAGGATAATATATCGTGGAACTGCAGTTATAGGTATCGGTCCAATACATATCTAGGATTGAATGATGAAATTGACTTTCGGCTTTGAATTTGACTTTGAATAAGTACAACAGTGGTATAAAGCCAGCGACGGTCAACAGGTATAAATGCCTGAGCGCGGAGACTTGGCCTCGCTGGGGCGGGGACCCCCGCGAAGGTGTGCAACGCCTAGTCGCAGCGCTACAGTACGAGAGGGAGGACTACAGGATGGGCAAGTGAGTATCGCTTCCTCACACGTTTTTTAGAAATATCTGAGTGTTTTACGGTGGTATGGCCACGACGATCTCCGCTGTTGCACGAATAGGCAGCTCCGTCCGGGTAAGTGTCACGACCTCACAGAATACCGGCGTGCAGTGGAAGTGTGATAATCGTGACTTCGCCTGGTGAGCTAGGTAGCCGGAGCCCGATTTATTAACAGGTGGCAAAGCATCTGCAACCCTGCGGGTGTTGAAAATGTGCATGGGCGGCGGTTATTACTTACGATCAGCTCACTTGCCACCATCTCACATAAAAAACCCCACGTCCAGGGTCTCTTCAAAGGCCAAGTCACGTTTGAAAGTTGCCCAGCGAGCAGGCGGCTCTAGTGACGTGATTACTACCACATCTGCAACACAATAACAAAAACAATAACAAAATTATAAGCAATCGTGGATTAGAATAGAGTGAGAAATAATGAAATAGTTTGTGAACGTCGATGGGTAATCACTATAGGAGTTGCAAAAAATTGCCAGCCCTCTATACAGACTTTCATTTAACTGATTGAAGAAAAATTTGAAAAAATTTTGATCAAATTACATTACAATTTTCCAGCACGAAGATCTTCATACGCTTCCCGAAGACGCTGTTCGACACGGAGGACGCGTTCCAGATAAAGAAGAACGACATAGCGACCATCATACAGAGCAGGTGGAGGGGCTACTGGCAGAGGAAGCAGTACCTCAAGATGAGGCAGTCCGCGATCATCATACAGAAGTGGGTGCGGCGGTTCCTGGCGCAGAGGCTCAAGGAGAGGAGGCGCAAGGCCGCCCACGTCATCAGAGCCTTTATCAAAGGTAAGATCAATCCCCGTTTGTCCATTTGCCTGATCTGATATAAATCAATTTTGGATCAGGTTTAGTTTAGTAGAAGTTACTATTCATATTAATTTCATTATATGAATATAAAAACAGTACATAATTATAAATATTTATGCATTTTAGTGTACGATTTAACGCGTATCACACGCTATGGAATTAAATTCCACAATATGGAATTAAAGAAATGTTTACAGGCCTCAGTTACCCCACTCGTTATAGGGAACGCGAAAGTATAATACTAATAATAGGCTGTACCGGACAAGCCGGACGAGGCTGTCTTATCGACAGCAAAGGCTTCGTGCTCTAAGCGAATGCCATTAACTGCCAGCTGTGGCACCCGCGACAGCCGTGCGACATCAGAGGCCTTTTCATGTGAGAAGGTAGCAAACGAGCTGGCGGTTGGCGTGATTTTAAGTGATAACCGCGAACCATTTGCAACACGCGTAGGAGATGACAGACTTTTTTTGACACTTTTCCATCTTTTAATAAAGTGTGCCCCGGCTACCTTTTAACATAGTGGACCCCAGCTGCCTTTGATAAAGTGTCCCCCGGCTGCCTTTTAACAAAGTGCCTCACTTGCGCCCTCGCCAGGGTTCATAACGCGCAACGGGCCCGAGACCGTCGAGAACCGGCGCTTCCTCGGCGTGGCGAAGGTGTCGTGGCTGCGGCGGCTCGCCGGCCAGCTGCCCGCTTCACTGCTGGACGCGCGCTGGCCCGCGTGCCCGGCCACGTGCGCGCTCGCCTCGGCCGAGCTGCGCCGCCTGCACCGCGGCCAGCTGGCGCGCCGCTACCGGATCGCGCTCTCGCCCGGCGACAAGCGCCAGTTCGAGCTCAAGACCCTCGCCGAGGCCATATTCAAAGGTACCCTCGCTTCTTCCTAGCCTCCCTCGCTAGACCCTCGCTTCTGTATAGCCGACTTCAAAGGTTCTCGATTCGGTTGCGTGATTTTTCCCCGTTAACTCCGGAGATCAGGGAACTGGACAAATCGGATAGAGGTTTTATAGTGAGTGAGGTTTAGAGTCGGTTTTGTTTTTTGCTACAAAAATGTTTTGCTTGTCTGTTTTTTTTAATGTCAAAAATTGTCAAGCTAATAGGCTGTTCGTCGTATGTTGAGTGATTACGCTCAACTACAATACCGGAGGTTCGAAGATGATTTAAATGAACTGTTTTGCAACCCGTCAGGGATGTATTTTGACGTTCCCCACGTGCTTTTTGCCCGGTTTCTATTCTAATGCTTATCCAATTCCTGTTTATTGTTTTATAACTTGAGAGAATGATATAATTTGGCTGTATCTCTTAGTAATGTATTTTTTTTTTACTTTTCTCATTCTACGCGTAAAAAGTCTCCTTTTAAAAATACCTTTTACACTCATTTAAGAAATAAAATGAAATGAAACACGAGCTAGATGTTTGTTTCAATTCCAACCCGGGCTCCATCTTGACTAAAATCTGATCTTCCTTACACTCAACCAGCATGTATTCCACTATCGCTCTATACCAAATGAAAACCTTTCCACACTGTGTCTTCTCTTAGAAGCTGCATCTCTATTCCTATTATCACCCCTATAACTCTACACAAAATGAGAACCTTCCCACACCGTCATCCTCTGTTCTTATTCCCGCCCACCTTATGATTAAGTCGTTCGTTATCGTTCTACCGCGCCTTTAGCCCTCTCTTTTCCTTCTCCACGCCTTTTACCCGCCCACTGATTGCCCACCGCTGGTGCAGGCAAGAAGAACAGCTACCCGAGCAGCGTGGGCGAGCGCTTCGTGTGGGACCGGCTGCCGGCCGAGCAGCACGCCGCTCGCGACAGCTTCGTCGCCTCGCCCGCCTGGCCCCAAGACGAGGAGCTCATCGTGAGTCCTCCTTCTGACTGCCTCATCGCCTTCAGTATATCCCTAACATCCAGTATAGTGCTCACTTTAAAAACAAGCTGCTTGGAAAAAGGCATATTAAAAAATAAATAGTTTTTAATTGAACTTGCCTAAAGATCTCACCACACCATAGGTTGACTGGCAGAGAATGCTGTAGGCATTAAATCCGCCTATTGTGTTCCTAAATAACTAACTAAGTGAAGAGAGCAGACTCAATGATGTAGAGAGATGATTCAATCCACCGAGTTTCTGACATGACAACTCACAATAGGGCCCTTAGAGTATGGATATAACGAGCGGTTAACCCTAAACTCCTGCTATGACAGTGACAGTTGTTTAGCAAAAGACTTGGGATCACCGTCGATATCACAAAAGAGAATAAATTTAATTAAAACACCATGGTTGGACCACGCAGCCGGCTCCGCTTGCGTTCATGTGTCGGCCCGTCTGCGGAAATATCGGAATCTCATAGGAAACCGATATAAATAACCTGTAAGGTGTCCCTCGTCGTTTAGAAGTCATCTCACTTGGATGCTTGCGATTGGCCTCTTTAACGGTCGGTTTCAATCCTATCCACAGACAGATTTGGTTACTAGCGATAGGTATTTGTCATTAGCTTATACGCCAATATGCCATCTACAGCAACCAAGTCACTCTATAGATAGAATATCGAGACCGGCCGTTAGAGCTCCTCCAAAGGGCCCACATTGAGCGACATGATCTTCAGTACTTGTGCTGCTCACTGAGTGTACCACCACACCTTAATGTCAATGTGGGATGGATAAGCTTATGTCAAAACCGACCGATGTCACTGAATGCCTTTGCCGTACAAAATTTTTGCCGTATTCAAATTATAATTACGAACTAAAGTATAAAAAAAGGTCGCGCATACGAGCGCTTGCAAGTGCCGATATGTGTGTGCATGTGTGTGGTATACGATAGAAAATGTACGGCTTCGCCTGTACAGTACTCGTGCGAGGCGGTGAAGTACGACCGGCGCGGGTACAAGGCGCGCGCCCGCACCGTGCTGCTCTCGCGGCGCGCGCTCTACGTGGCGGAGGCGGCCGGCCGCCGCGGCCTGCGCCTCAAGCACCGGCTGCCGCTCGAGCGGCTGCGGCTCGTCATCACCACGGAGTCCGACCAGCTGGCCCTCG
Organism: Iphiclides podalirius; assembly: GCA_933534255.1. Classification (NCBI taxonomy): domain Eukaryota; kingdom Metazoa; phylum Arthropoda; class Insecta; order Lepidoptera; family Papilionidae; genus Iphiclides; species Iphiclides podalirius. Next base: position 12,001,603 of record OW152830.1, on the reverse strand, counting down.
TCAAGGTGCCGCAGGACCTCAAGAAGGACAAGGTGACGTTTTGACACTCGTTCGTTCTATCGTTCACTCGTTCGTTGAGTCCCAGGACAAGGTGCTCTGTCGACACTCATTCGTTATAGCGTTCACTCATTCGTTGAATCCCAGGACAAGGTGATCTGTCGACACTCATTCGTTATAGCGTTCACTCATTCGTTGAGTCGCAGTTGGCCCTCGTCAAGGTGCTACAGGATCTCAAGATGGACAAGGTGATCTTTCGATAGTCATTCATTCTATCGTTCACTCATTCGTTGAGTCCTGGGCTGGCCCTCGTCAATGTGCGACAGGACCTCTAGCAAGACAAGGTGATTTTTCGACACTCGTTCGTTCTATTATTCACTCATTCGTTCTATTATTCACTCATCCGTTCTATCGTTCACTTAATAATGCAGTCCCAGGTAGGACGTGTCAAGTGACCGTAGGACCTCAAGAGAGGCAAGGTGATCGCCAAACATTCTTAACTACTTACATCTTTGGTCACTCGTTCTTTCATTCATTCGTTCAGATCCAGTTGACCCACGTCAAAGTGATGCAGAACCAAAAAAAAAAAACAAGCTGGCGCCTGAATATTGTTAATTCGTTTACTTATTCAAATTCCCCATTTACATAACGAACGCGCAAAACTACAACGCATCTGTGTAGTAATAGTTCGATACTTCAGAGATGCATGTAAGCAAAGAGAATGTAATCACTACGTTTTTGCATGTAAGTTTTGCGCGGCCTTTAACAGTAATGTAACCAGTTGATATTGCCAGATACATATCTATCTTCTTTCTTATATATAAAAATGTATTGCTGTTCGTTAGTCTCGCTAAAACTCGAGAACGGCTGGACCGATTTAGCTAATTTTGGTTTTGATATACTCGTGGCACTCCAGGGAAGGTTTAAACGATGAGAAATTATGGAAAAATTGCATGGAAAATCGAAATAGAAACAATTTTATTTTCTCATACTGAACATTAAACTGAACCTGTCAACCCGTCAAACGATTTTTGAAATAATTTATATGTCAAACTCTAGAAAATATGTCAAACTCTAGAAATAATTTATATGGCAAAACAACGTTTTCTGAGTCAGCTAGTTAACATATTAATAAATAAATAGAAAATAAATCCTTTGTCTGATTACGTCAGGGCGACCTGATTATCTCCGTGTCGCACCTGATCGAGGCGCTGACCATCCTCGCCGACTGCACCAAGAAGCCGGAGGTCATTGAGATCGTCGACACCAGGACGTAAGCACAATGTTCCACTATTTAAATTCTTATGTTATTATTATCAAATTAAGACATCCAATGGTTTTATATTATTTATTTTAATTATATACTACATAAATATATAAAACAATTCATTCACAAAATAAACATCTGAATATTAAAAGCATTTATATCAATATAACATATTTATACTACTTTTAAAGTTTCAGCCAATTTTACTACAGATCCATAAAGCACTATAAAAATTAATACGTTACTTATATCAATAATAATTAAATAGTGAAACTGGGTTGCTATATGTAAAAAAAACTCAAACGGTCGTTTCGTCGACAGAATCGCGCACGACCTTGTGAACGGAAAGCAGGGGGGCACCATCGAGGTGACCAACGGGCCGCAGCCCGCCATACAGCGCGCGAAGAGCGGCAACCTGCTCGTGGTAAGCGCCAAAGTGTAGTAAAAATTCTACTGTAGCTTAACAGCAGCACATCTGTGGTAGGGCCACGCAACACTGTTGCAAGAATGGGCAGGTCCGGGTAAGTACCACGACCTCACAGAAGACCCGCGTGAAGCAGAAGCACTTCTGCGTTTCGTCTGGTGAGTGGGGTAGCCGGGGCTCACTTAAAGGTGGCAACGCATTCGCAACTCTACGGCTGTTGTAAATTTCCATGGGCGGCGGTCATCACTTAACATAAGGTGAACCGCCAGCTTGATTGTCACTTTCTCACATAAAAAAAACATTTTGTCATGAATGCGCAGTTTCGTTTGGAGTATCACAATCTCTTGGGTGAGGTAATCGGGGCTGGCCTCTCAACAACTTTTAAAGGTAGACCATACAATTGACACCTTGTCAATTGCGTGGTCAAGCAGGTGTTGGGTGTCGTCAACCTTTTTTTGGCTGGTTCAACCATTGCTGGCCTTGGAAGGTCTTCACAGATCCACCGGACTTGAGAATGCCGGGCGCCAAGCCTGAACCTCGGTTACTTGTGACTGGGATGTCATCCTACGTAATCACTTGCCATTGAATGATTCACTTGGTTCAAAAACCGTTAAAGGTTGTACAACTGACACCCTGCGAGTTTTGTGGATGTCATACATTACGTAGGGTAGGATGGCTAAACTTAACATTGGCATTCGCTTGACACTTTTCCCATAAAACACGGTCACTCAGCAGAACTAGTACAACCTTGAACAGAGAATACAAGACTACGCTTTTGCGGAAACAAAAAATTGCTCCTGGTCCTGCTGTTCTTTGATATTCCTGCGTGTTGCTGTGTTTTTTTTTTTTTTTCAAATAAAAATCAGTAATTCTAATTTTATTTATTAATTTCGCACAAAAAAAAGTTAGGGACTCTAACGCCGATAGAAGTGAAAACATAAAACAATCTCAAAATTAAAATTGTATAATATTTATTTCTACATATTTTTAGACACTCCGAACATATATTTGTAGTTATGGATATGGTATAAATACTGTTATTATCTTTCGGAGTACTTACAAAATATGTAGAATTAAATATTAATTTTAATTTTGGATATTGTTTTATGTTTTCACTTCTATCGGTAGTCCCCTGAGACTTTTTATTTATTAATTAACTTGTCATTAACATTTTCAGGTTGCAACTCCTTGAAACATTGACCTTGAAAACAAATATGAACAGAGTATTAAAGAACAATGTACGTAACAACGACCATCATTCTAGTTATTTAAATTATTAAGACGATTTCTAATAGCTATACGATTATTTATAATTTATTAAACTTTTAAAATAATGCATTGTATTCACTTTGTAAAGAGATATATTTGGATCCATTATAATTTTTTTATTGTACTGAACCAGGATAATGTGTATTTTTTATATCTGTACTTATACTAAAATTTGGTTTTGTTGGTGATTTGTATATTGCCAGAATGGTCATTATTTTTACCTTACATGAAAAATGATTTACATAGTGATATGTATTTTTAACAATGTTATTCCTATTTTTGTAAAATAGTTTACCTCTCTTCCATGTCTTTTTTTTTATTTTTATATTATTTGAATATTTTATTTTTCGCGTTATTTCATCTATTTTTATATACACACCAAAAACGACCAGTTGAGTACAAGAAGTGTCTAGTAGTCAATACATATCGTAAGAAATGTCTCAATGTACGGAAAGTGTCCATAAAATAGAATACTCTAAGATGGCGTAACAATACCATAAGTTCTACATTTTAAAAAAAGCGACAAAAATTATTGACTAGTCTACATTAAGTTACCGGGTACGATATCATTTGACGATTGCGATATTTCTCTAATGCTGTAAGGGCCAACCGGTCACTTTTGAACTCCTATTGCATACTTTTTTGTGGACACATTTGTCAATTTAGAACACTGTATTGGGATACAACTGATTTCACACTAGACACAATAATACCAGCGTACAGCTGAGTAAATTGACGATTTCCGCACACTTGCCTGATTCAGAGCAATTCGATGAGCAAGGTCAATTACGTATTGAAATTGTCTATCTAGTTTTATAAGATATATTTCAAATAATCGTACAAAGTACTTAGCTATGCCATAGAACGCGTATAGTTATTAAGTGAAATGTGTCACGTTTGTACAAATAATCATTACAAACAATTATAGCAACAATCTTGTAATTCAAGTAAAAATATGTTATAGAGTGGCACCATAGAGTATTGATTATATTTTAAATTTTAAACTACTAGTATTAAGAATGTATTTGAATTTGCTAATAATTTCGTATGTCAGACATTTTTCACTTTAAAATGTACAATTTATAGCTGAATCGAGGGTGCCTAGCTGCAGTTATGTATGGACGGAGGATATCATTATAAAACTAATTAGTATATAGCAATTTAAAAAGTTAACAAAATTAGATCGACAGCATTAAAATAGTTAACAGCACTAAACTAATAATATAAACAATTTATAGTAACCGCTGATATAAAAAATATGAATTAAAGCGTCTCCCAATTTTTTTTTTATAACATATTGTTAGAGCTAATGAACATCCTATGACGACTGCCTTAATTACTCCTTGTAAAATGTTTTTAATTATTGAAGTTAAAATTGTATTCTAAAAGATTTAATTTTATAGAAGGCTCTTTAATTTATTTAAATAGTAAGGCATAATTCTAAAAACATATTTTGTCCTGAGAAATATAAATGGCAAATATAATAATTATAACAATTGAAGTTCATAACGTATGCTGTTTATTATCGGAATTATATTAAATTTATATATAGGGAAGTTATTGCATATATACAGTTTCTTTACAGAATTATATATGCCTTAATTAAAAATGGTTTGTATACTTACACGTATAGGTACTATTTACATTCTTGAATTGACTGCAATAAATGCCTTAAATAAAAATTTAAATAACTAAATAAGTTTAGTCAATATTTATGAGCTTATTTTGTTAACTGTGCGATTTAGCTGGTCAATGAAATTCTAAATGGAAACCAAATTGAATGAAGACAAGCAAGTGCCTTATCTTTAACCCCTTCAGAAATTAGTGTTAGTCGGTTACTACGCAGTCTTTTATTAAATATATGCATTTTCGTAACTCGTGTTTCCTTTCAAATTTCCTATTTAATAACAGGATTATTTAATAAATCATTTAATCAAGATTTATACGTATTCAGTAGGTAACTAAATTTTAACTTAATTCGTGCGCAAAAAAACAGTAAAGTAACAAGTTGCAAGTTAACAAGTGCGCAGACTAATATGTAAAATTGTATTTCACTTTGAAGTCGGTGGGCGGGATTATCATTAGTCACTACTCACTGGTGTTGCCAGGTGTCTCGAAATGCGCGGGACCTCCCGATGTTTTAGGGTCTGGTGACACGTTGGTGGACCGGGACGCCACGCGCGGCATATCCCGATTTAGCGCTAAACTCAATCGTTTATTTCCTTTGAAAGGTCTATGGGAGAAAAAAAAATATCGAAATTGTTTTATTCGAATACCCAAAAAGACACGAGTTAATTCCAAAATTCGATTTAGTTCTAAAACTAGACGAAACGCATCGATTGATCCCTAAACGACGTTTTCGTGGTTTCACTTCGGCCGAGTTAACTACGATACTTAACAAGAAGTCTAAGATATCATTGATCCTAATACGAAATTAATTATTGATTTAACCACTTTGACATGCTATTGGTCTTCCGTCTTAGCTAATCTAACGAGTCTGACTAGTTTCGTTTCTTTACGTGTATACAGTTAAATATTTAAATATTTTCGGACACATTTCTTACACAACATTCTCTAGTCCCAAACTAAGCAACGCTTGTACTATGGGTACTAGAAAACTGATAAACCTACTTAAACATACTTTTCTTTTGTTAATTAATACATATTATACATATATAAACACCCAGACACTGGAAAAACACGATGTTCATCACACAATATTTTTCCAGTAGTGGGGTCGAACCCACACCCTCTGGCGCAGGAGGCAGGGTCACTACTCCCCACGCCAATTGGGTCGTCATTGTGCACATGCCGTTACACGTGCCGTTGTTACATTTGTCACTTATAACTTAGTTAACTACCATAAAACTTGTTTAATAGAAACAATGTTGAATTTCTAAGCTGATGCCGATAATCATTTCAAATTCACAATTTCAGAATGTTATAATAACGGGCGTATGTATTTCTGTTCAAAATAAAAACATTTATCATAATTCATTGCAGTTTAATTATTTTTAAAAAAGTTAGGTACATTTTTACATTGTAAATTAAACTATGACAACAATCCAGAGTTATGGCGACACGTCCGCAGCCGTTCAGTCTCACAACGAAACAATACATTAACCGGCGTTAGCAATAATAGCAATATGATAAAACATATTAACAACAAATAGGAACTTGCCTACGGTTTTACAAAAATTTGTTGATCCGATCACATTACACAGATTACATTCGCCTCCACATCAACTAACCAGCAGGAACTTCTTACGGACAAAATATTTTAATTATAATTTAATAAATAAAAAAGCATTTTATGAATTATTCGCCGTTAAATATTTGCGTAATGTCATCTTACTTAACATCTTAATGGCATGCATAGATGTCGCCTATTAATTTTATATTAAGTCACGCTTAACAATTCTTCATTATATTTGTCCCCTAAACTCCGGATTATTTGTTCACGTGACAACACCGCATCTATTTCTATATAATACAGAGGGACTTATCCTTTTGGCGGTGTCCCACGCTTCCTTATGACGAATGTTTTTAAATAATTCACTATAGGAAGCAAAAGTTAGAAACTGATAAATAAAAAATAATTGGTAATTTTCTATTGCTTACCATTGTGCTTCCTATAAAAGGCATACAACTTTCTAAAAATAACTATCCACAAATACTTTATGCAAGCTATAATTAACTCAAGTTTTAACATTTTTTTTTTCAATATGAGAACACATGTGAGACATTAAGGATACCCTGTGCATTATATTCTTTTTGCTTCCTACAATGAATATAGAGGCTGTTCTTAGCACTATCTCGGGACTGATTTATTATATACGCCCGAAAAAATGTACTACAGTGAGTGTACTGGAAGATCTCTGTAAATAGAATACCGCGATGAATTTGAGCTATTTAATAATACAGTTAAGGACACCAGAATTCTAATATAGCTGTTGAAGGCATTCTGCATTTAATTCATGAGTGGTGGAAATTGTTCCTTATTAAAGTAACAATTTATTGACCTCATGGCACATGGTGAATGACATGCAGTAACTCTTCACAGCAGAATATTATAAAAAAGGCACTGAGACAACTGACTACCACAATTGAACTATAAGACCAATTGAACTATAAGCCAATACTAGAGGCAAAATTATTTGTTTATACGAGGAATTAAAAAAGCATTTGATTAACAAGACTTAAATCCCTTACATTGCATAGTTTAAGAAATTGGTTATCTAAAAATCTTCCAGGAATGCTTGTATTATTATAAACATTTGTGAAAAATAACATGATATATTACCTACTTAGCTTTAAATATATACAAACATCCTGTGATGCATTATTGGTGCTTAACAATTCTTAATATACATAATACATAATATTAAAATAAAATTATTACTTATTAAATGCCAACTAGTTTGGGTCATCAACGCCGATATATTATGCTAACTTATACAGTACCAACCATTTGATTTACACTATTGTCTTTGTGGAATGAAGACATTTTATTACAGATTTTGGATAAATGATTTAGCATTTATATATATTTTGAAAGTGTGTGGCCCTGTGATATAAATAGATTGGATGTGAAAGTAAAATTATAATGTTACTTTGAGAGTTGACCATAAAACGTGTCATTAATTATTTAAATTAGATAGTCACAGAAATTGACATCTTAATATAAAATAACAGTCATATAAAAAGCCATCTATGGAATAAATCTATATTAATGATGCCGAAAAGGTTTTTAGCCTTTCTGCTAAATATTTTACACTATTAATTCATTCTATTTTGTTGTTTATACTAATAAAAGAAGTGATTCTAGATGACATTTAAAATATTATAATGTCAAAGCCAAACACATGTTCACATTTCACCCAGCATAACTTCCATCATTCCCAGTATATCTTACAATATCACTACATAAATGTCTTAAAGGAAAGTACAAATGCCTTCATCCCATAAAGTCATATATATTAAACCATGTTTAGTACAAAACAGGTCAGTAAAGCAATGAGTAATCTATCAATTTCCTATCGCCTTTCAGTATAAAACCACTATAATCATATTGAACCATAAATGGTGACCCGCAAGATTATTGCTATTCATGATATTATACTTTAATATTCTAGCATTATTACATCCTAGAAGTTAATTATCAATTATAAAATTTGTTGTGTAAAGGCCACATTATTAATGCACAATAGCTCTATCATTTGAACTTGGCAATCCACTTACAGTCACTTGATCTATCAGTTTTCATATGAAAATAGAACAGTATTCTTTCAACATGTCATAATATTTACACACTTTTCACAAGTTTCATTTTGCATACCCACACAGGAGTATTTAGTTAACCGGTAGACATCAAAATTTAAAAATTGCACAGCCAACTTTAAATAGTAAATTTTTCCGCACAATCACGAATTATGGAATGGCTAATTATTTCTTTCATATCATGTAAGTAAAAATGAGAATGAGTTATATCATTGTAGCAGTGCCATCTTAGCTACACAATTAACTTGTTGTTTTATACTTTACTTTGGGTACCTATTTCATTTGAATAGAGCAGTCTCAATCACAATGCTCAGGTGTTGCACTAATTTATTATAAATCTGTTTGACTTCTTTGTCACAAGATATGGTTTTTAACATTAATATGGTATATCATAGATTTTTGATCAACAACAGCATAGGCCCTATTACCAGATTTAACAGTTATATTTACAAGACATTGCACAAACAATACGGATGAATAATATGTGCTAACTACACCACACCAAACATACAAATCAAAATAAAAACTTGAAAAAATACAAACAATATTGTTCTTAATACAAAAGAAATTACACATAACCTATGCTAATATTTACAATTTTACACAAGAGTGACGACTTACATTTTAGATTGCAATTCCCAATCTGTAGGTAACTAGCGCCATTTTCAAAGCTTTGGTCTTAAGGAATTTTGGTTCGTGCTCAAATCTATAAAAATCATTAAACATTTGCCGACTTTGTTTATAATCTGTGCAGAAACAAGTTCACAAGTAAAAACAACATTTTCAAATCAGAACTTTATTTAGGTATTACATTTCACTACTCTCCCAGCTGTCAAAGACCTGGATGTTAGGCCATATATACTAACAACAAATTGGGAAATCAATATTTATATGACAAGGAAATATATATCATAAATAGTGAAACTCTTAACTTTTAGGGGTTTGAATCAACATGAACCATTGTAAAATATAACAATGGATATTTGCATGACAAACATGCCTTCAATCTGGACTTTCACATAAACCAGGAAGCACTAGTAATAATTACAGAACAAATGAATAACATAAACCTTTCCGGTATTGTCTTTTGATTGCTCCGCACACAAACAGCAGATCTATATTCTGCATGAAACTTGAAATGTATTTCATCTTCATTTGATTAAGGCAGTCATCTTGGCACAGCATAGGTATAACAAGAAATCACTTCACTTACAAATCCAAACTTTGCACCTATCACTGTTATGTGTGGCATTGCACTAAGTATCAATGCCGCACAGGCATCCATGGTTATTCATAATAACCATAGAAGTACTCCATATACTATTTAACCTGTCCCACGGTCTCTTGGGTCGGCTCTGTAGCCTTGAAACCACTCTCCATTTTGTATGGTTCACTTTTGTAACTTGAATCTGATTGGTTGGAGGATTCATTGTGTTTAAAGTTACCATCCTTCTCAGAGTCGTTATTAGGGTATCCATATGCCTTTGGTTTGGCCTGTTCTTGTTCGCGTTGCTGTCGCCGCCTTTGCTTTGACCACAGCTCGTGACAATCCTGCCACGTTGGTAACTCCGGTGCAGGCATTCTGAAAAGATTTGTGTTATTTTATAGACAGTAAATAATACCTTTTTTTTACGTTTTAAATTACTGAACTGTCCTTGTTTATTATCAAGGTATATGAGAAAAATGGTAAAAAAGAAAAGATCTCTTGACCTTGTCTCAAAACATAAATATTATTTCCTAATCAATGTTTACATTATTCACATAAATTACTGCATAATACTTCAAAAAATCCCCATTCAAATTTATTTTATACACTTCCTAAAAACAAATCTTTCCGCATACATCTTTCAAGCAATCTGCTATAAATTAATTGCAGTAGAGAGACAACCATTTATAGTTTCACAAATAACTACAAATGATGAACACTAACTGTTCTGGGACAACATTCTTTAGCCAGGGGCTCTTGAGAGCCTCCTCAGCGGTGATCCTCTTCTCGGGGTCCAGTTCCAACATCCGGTCCAAAAGGTTCAGTGCGGGAGCGGGCATGAAGGCGAACTGCTCCCTCACGCAGCGCTTGTGGAACCGCTTTGGCCGCAAAGTGTGCCATAGAGGCAGATTGACCACGTTGGGCCAAACACCGGGCACCGGTGTTCCGCAAACGCGCGATATCATCTCCAGCTGCATCATTTCTACATTGGCCTGGAAATATTGATATTAATTGCTTTATTTATGGCTGCATAATTTCTATGTTGGCCTGGAAATGTCAATATTAATTGCCTTATTTATGGAAGTGGCACTTAAGCAAGCAGTTTAGTCATTTGTGATAACAAACATACTCAAATTGATAAAATATCTAATTGATAGTTATTGTCAAATGGTTTTCTTTCAAGAAATAAGATCCATGTAAGTGATATAAATATTATTATATAGAAAAACTCACTTGGAACAGAGGATGTTTAAGGAACAACTCTCCTAGAATACAACCCATAGACCAGACATCGACTGATGGCCCATAACGCTCCTCACCAAGCAGCAATTCAGGTGGTCGGTACCACAATGTGATCACCTTGTTTGTATAAGGACGCTGCCTGTCTTCAGCTGACCAAAGCCGAGCTAGACCAAAGTCACCAAGTTTTACCTCACCCCTGAAAATGATCAAACACAGCTTTATTCATGCTGAAAATCCACAAAGAGTTACTAATGTTTAGCATATTTAAGAATAAAATTAGAAATGCTTTTATGATTTTATGATCTTATAGTTATACAGGGAGGCTTTTTAAGTGTATCCATTTTTTTTAATTAAATTCTAGACATAAATAATTTTATATAAAAAATGATAAATATTTAAGATCACTTGTAATTATTTATTTTACGCGCGATCATTCATAACTAACACGCACACAAGTTCGTTTCAAAAGTATACCACGCATTTATGAATGACTACTGCATTGTCACTAAGAAAAGAAATGGCAATTTTTTTTGAAAAAAAAAATTTTGATTTTATTTCAATAAGCGATTATACTACCGAGTCTGAACCTCTGTGTGAATTTGGGCACCTTTAGAAAAGCCATCTTGTATACTATATGATATATGTATAACTATTAGCTAGTTAAGTTAACTAAATACTAGTGTAAGTTAAATAAACATCTTTTATTAGTTCCCAAATAGAAGTAAAATAATAAAGGAAGAAGCAGGCTTTAAATTGAGTTGGTGAAAATTTAAACTATGATTTTATAAACAAAGTGATCACTTTGTTAAGGATACATCTAATCAAACATACTTTTACACTCACTTGTTATTCATTAATATATTACTGCATTTGATGTCTCGATGGAGGAAGTTTTTTCTGTGGCAGTAGGCTAGTCCATCAAGCAACTGCCTCATTATAGAAGCATTGTGGGACTCCGTGAAGTCGACCATTTTCGACTCCAAAAGGCCCATTAAGTCATGGTCCATGTATTCAAATACTAAGTAGAATGAACCTTTATCCTGAAAAATATAAAATATAGGTATTAAGTTAGTCCTTTGTAATCTTTGTAAAGTATAAATAAACAAATAATTAAATAAAATATAAAGTAGAATCCAATCACTTAATTATCTTTGTATTGAATGCATGACACATAAAATACTGTCTACAAGTATTATGCATTCAGAATAATATAATTAGACTGCAAAGGTTTTATTCCTGACATAAATGAACAAAATCAAAAAGATTGTACTGTATACAAATCACCTTTCTAAAGTCCAAAGCATCCTGTTTATCTGTAACTATTTCCCGTAAATTAACTATATTTTTATGGTTCAACTGCCTCAGGATCTTGATCTCTCGTACAGCGGTAATCGGGAATCCCTCCTTTTCGTTCTCTAGTCGTACTTTCTTTAAGGCAACCAACTGACTTGTGTTTTTATCCCTTGCCTTGTATACCTGTCCATAGGTACCTTCTCCAATTTGTGTTATAACCTAGAGAAATTCGTAAAAAAACTAACTAAATACAAATATATATCTTTCAAATGTAATAAATAAATATTTCATTATTTCTCATTGGTGTGCCAATATGCATGGAAATTTTTGTAAAAATATATATGATGCAGGTTAACGAGGTAAAAATGATTAAAAACATTTTGTTTTTTTTTATTGGGTGAAAACTTAGAACACCTGCTACTTATTACCTGGAAGCCATCCACACATTTTTCTCCCCAGTCTTTGGCGTGATAAGTGGGCGTAGCTACTGGTACAACTTTGGAGCCCCGTCTCTTCAAGATCCTTGGCCTTTTCAGTTTTGACCCAGACTATTTGAGGAAAATATAATGTTTTTTTTTAAGATTAATTTAAGAACCACTAATAGTAATTTTCTCATGATAATTTATTTTGTATACATAACTAAATAGATTGAGATTGTGCATCATTAAAAAAAATTTTAATCGGCTGTAGAACTGAACTTGAAGTAATACTTTTGTTTTACCTAATAACAACAATCCTTTTAAATGGATACACATTGCTCTTCATTAAGTAAATTTAGACATTTTAAACAGTAATCATAAGATTAGGAATATTTTTAATTAAGAATAAAGTGAATGATCAGCTGAGACGGAAATTTGACTAATTACAATTTCTCTTCCATAATGCACCATGTAACAGCATACAACTAAGTTGGGCTTTGTTTAATAATTACATTGATTTTGTTAAGGTGTCTGGTGTTATATGTTCATGGGGTTTCACACTTAAAGCTGTGTGCGGTACGTACATTTGGATCCCGTTGCTTTGAGCGCGCGCTGAACACGTGGGAGTATGAGTCACGGCGCGGCGCCGGCGGAGGCGTAGAGCCATCCAGCTCGTCGCCACTCAACCCGTCAGTTTCAGGAACCACTGAAGTAATATAGATGCCCCATATTATATCCTATAAATTGGTACTAAAAACAAAGTGAAGAGTTGCCATGCGCAATGTTTAAGACTACATAGGAATTAAAGCAGTGGAGATAGATCTCCAAATAATTTTACTTGATAATAACAGAAAACATCCAGAGTGAGTATTTGAAATTAAATTCTTGGGACTTATGTTGCGGTCTGTTCTAATTTCAAAACAAGGTGCAAAATCTCGCGTTAAACTTCGCATTTAGCACTCGCTAACCCAGGCAGCTTAAAGACCGTTCAGAAATTAAATGAACCTGTTTTTTTTTTACTTAGGGTATAAAGATTATGTATTGCTTGCAATCACCGTGCCATACTTACATGGAGGCATTGGTAGGTTCATGATGCCAGTTCGCTTGGGTTTTTCCGATTTCTTAACGGGACTAGGCGATGGCGTACTCAAAGGACTCTCATTTACCAAAGTTTTTAAGTCTTCAACCTGAAAATGGCAATACAATGGGAATTTTTGAAACCAGTTTGGCCATTTTTCTATATATCAGATAATTTGTTGTCTAATCTTGCCAAACACAGCTGTATAACACCGATGTTTTAACCACTAAGACATGGGTTTGATTCTCGCAAAGGTGAAATACTTTTTATTTTATTTTTCTACAAATTTTAATGTTTCATCTTAAATGCAGATATTAGCATGGTAAAAATGTAAACAGCATTATTACATCAGCGGCACAGTGGTGTGAATTAAGTTTATATTGTCTATTACCTGAGTATTAGGTGGCATGGGCAGTTTTGTCAGACTCTTAGGCTTCTGCGCAGGTGCCAGCTGACTGTTCTGCAAGTACACTCCGTCCACGACGCTGCCACCGACCTTTGGCAGTGGTGGCAGGGGCGTGGGTGCTGTCGACGTTGGCGCGGCGACCACTGGCGGTGGCGTCTGTGGTTTTTGGGGCTGAAGGGGCATCGTCTAAAATAAATTAAGTAACAAACATCTTATACATATGTACCACATGTGGACAAACATCATAAGTTTATCTATTGCTTTTGACATTTTTAAAGGCAAGCCAATCTGCTCCATGCCAATCATATGTGAAGCCAGATTGCGTGAAAAAAAATGTGACGAATTCCATTTGTATCGAAAGTTTTATTTTGAATTTCATAGTTCGGTGGGTGCCACTGAGCTGTTTAATTATATTTTGCCTTGTATTAACATAAAATCAAAAAAAATATTTGGACAATTATCACAGTAGAAAATATTTTTCTATAATTATATGTTTATACCTCAGCCTCATTGCTATCAGTCGTCTCTCCATTGGCGGTTGGCTTTGGTTCGCAGGAATCGGATATGGACGGCGGTTGTGCACTCGGCAGGTTGGATTCAGAACTTGTTAGTGTTGGCATTGGTATATCAACAATTTCTTGGGGCGCCTCTTTGTTTTCACCATTCTCCTTTGAAGCCTGTTTCAAATGCATAAAAAATAAAGTTGACTAATTACCAATAATGTTAAATTGTCCTTAATAAACAGTGAGTAAATTGTAACATTTTTAACTCATATTATTAATTTGGTTAATTAACTTAATGCATTATTAATTGAGGTTCATTAGACATATTTTGAATAGTATACCCTGAACCAGTGAAACAGCTCTGGAAGTGGCCGTAAAATATTTTATGTGTCATTGAAAGTGTTATTGTATATTAAGAAAGTAGAATAATATTATTACTCATAGATGAATTTGGAAAGGTGAAAAACATTTAATACTTCAGAATGGAGGAAAATTCATCGTCGCACATTTAATTAATTTTACCTGTGTTGAACTGTCGGCGGTAGCGTTGGAAAGTTCATCAATAGTCATAATTTCTGGATTATTAATAGAAGTTGAGGAAGAGATTGCTCCTTGAGACTCCTCCTCCTTTTGGCTTAAGATCTCTTGTAGTTTCTGCATTAAACAAAACAATGTCAGTTTATTGTTCCTAATTTACTCTTCATTGAAAATAAATCTTCATAATGTAAGTGCAGCACTCATGACCAATTTTAAAACAGTATAAACAAAATTTTATATTTATAAAACATGTGTGCATTCCCATCAATTTTCATGGAAAATAAATTGTTAAAAATAAAGTAAAGGGATCTCTACATAATCATTAGACCATACAGACAAAAGAAAAACAATCTAGAGAAAAATTGTTAATGAAAAAGTGTAGGGTCATTGATAACAAAATGTAACGAATCGAACTATTATTGCTATAAAAAGTGATTAACCTTAGCCCTTTTGTGTTTATCCTTAACAAGCTCCGCAAATAAGCTTGTATCGCTAATCTTCTCCTTCAAGTCGATCTTCCTTTGTAGTGCTGACGGTGGACTGGGTGACTCATGTTTATTTCTGGGGAAAATACCGTCAATATGCGATATAGATAATTTTTATTTAATCAATTATGTTTAAACATTAATAATTTTGTACATGTCAAATTTCGTAATTTTTAGTGTTCGTTTTTAGCGCTAGAATAATTTCCTACCTATGTCTCTCTTTAGCAGCTTCAGCATGGCGTGACCTGTGCCTAGGAGGTGATGAAGATCGCCGTCTACTGCGCGATACTGACCGCCTTCTCTTTAAAGAGCTGCGGCTATGTGATCTGAAAGTAATTACCTTTATGGTGTTACAAAATTAAATGGGTCAATTTTTGATGTCCTAAAGAAATTTTTTGGATACACCTTGAAATTTTATAGATTAATCGTGTAATAAAAAGACGCAAATTTCGCCTTAAAATAAAACAATTTAATTTAAAATCAAATTTGAATTCACTTCCATTTATTACATTCAACCAATGACTATCAGTCATTAACCAGGATGTTACATGCATGCCCATCTCCTAAAACAGCTTTTAATATTGTCTTTATAAACAACTATTGATATTCCCTAAACCTTAGTATAAAAATAGCCAATTTTAATCTAGATCAAATAAAGCTTTCAAACAATGAAAATATTGCAAAATCAAGGTAATTAAACATTTCAATTAAACATCAATTATTTTATACTTCCTACTCAGAAAGCCTAAAAAATAGTGATACTATTAACTACCTTGGCTGCACTGCAATTGTTGGTAACTAATGGAATATACCATAAAGTTATATTATACATTTATTAGCCCATTGTTCTTGTCCATTATTTTAGTACTCTCCTGTATGTTTAGTATCTCCATGGCGCAGTTGCTAAGGCTTCATTGCCGAAGAATGTGGGTTCGATTTTTTTGGGTGGGGCAATATTTTCGAAGGAAAGGCTACAACATATTTCTAGGTCAGAGAGGTCTTTGGGACTTACTACCAAACCCCTTCTACACAAACATACAATAAATGAATGGTCCATGTACCTATGGTGCACCCGGGACTCTCTGTGCCGCTCGCGCTCCCTACTGCGGTGACGGCGTCGGGGGCTACGGCGTCTATGGCCCCGTCTAGGGCTATATTCGCGGACGCGCACTGGCTCGTGCACCGGGGAATCTGAGAACGCACACAGGTGTTTTCGCTAGATTCAACAGGGTCAACTAGTGTAAATGAGATTAAAAGAAGTCATTCTTCCGTTTTGTATGAATATGGTAAATTATACGGTTTTCCCTCAGATCTCATAATCAACACATCATAGAGCACCTCCATGGTTGTGCAAGACGAGGTTACGCTGCATGTTCATACAGAGCGAAGAGTTCATCTCGCTATCACCCGCCACACACAACCCATGGCTTCTCTCTTAGCGCGTTTTTCATCATTGGGTGTTTAAACTTTGTGTTAAATCTAACAACATATCGCAAATCAGCTTGGTTGCTAGAAAAATCAAGTAACAACTGCCACATCTATGATATCTTTCAGTTCTTTATGAAATTTGTTTGTTTAATTACCAACTTAAATTGTATCAGACCTGATATGATCATGATGGGTGATTGGCCTCGGTGATCCGTCCAGTAATCTCTTCTCACTCTTTCATAATCTGGTTCATTATCAGAATCTATTGTAACAGTCTCATGATATGGAGGCACGGAAGGCGTGTGTGGTGTCATTGACTTTTGTCTCCTTCTGTAATATGAAACAAAGTTAGATTTAGCACATTGTGACAAACAAAAATCAATTACATTATTACAAAAATAATAGAAACATATTTCTTTTCATAGAACCCAACATAAATTAAAATATCATAATCCTGCACTGCCTAAATCATAAGGGAATTCTAGAAATAGTCTTAGTGGGATTAAAAACATGCTTTTCAAATGTTGCACAGTTTTTTTGTATATATATTAATTTTAAAAGGGAAGAGGATAATTTCCTGACCCTCAAAAATAATTAATCCTAATACAATATATTTTAAAGTACCAGATAAAACTCAAAGACCATAAAAATATTGGTCATACTAAGATTGATTTTGTTAGTTTAGCATTATTACAAATTTATTTTTAACATTGCTGGCCACTGTATAATTATATAACAATAGCTTGCTTACCCCAAATACGTATGGGTAGGCAAAAGTAAGTTAACATCAAAGTTTCTGTATAATTTTCTTCCAATTTATGTGTTAAATACATTAATAACACATATTTCAATACTGTTATATTTGATCATAAAATGACTATTGAAAACAGTAAAATACATAACATTTTTGGGTTCTTATTATGACTTAAAACAATAATAAATATTATAAATAAATATTCAGTTAAATAAAAAAATATTTATATGAGCTATGTCATTCTGTTGTTATGTAGCTCATTGCACACTAAACTTGTTATAAATAGAGAAATATCATAAAACTACAATTTCCAATGCTGGTCAGCAGATGTACTTAGGATGATAACAAAATGAATGATTACCTCAGGTGGATACTGAAAGCATGAAAAAAAAGATATTATTTCATTAGTAACTTTAGTTAGAATACAATGTATGATTGTACAAAATGGTGTAACTTGTTAAAAACATGAAAAATGTGGATATAACAGTATGTAAAAGTTAAATATCATTTTCCTATTCAATATCAAATGGCAGTGAATAATGACTGATATTTATTTATTCATCATTTAGAAGGCAGTCATTTTTTTTTATTTGTTTGCACAGTTTTTATTCATGCAGATTTGTAGCAAAGTTCTCACCTAATAATAGGAGATCTTTCCCTGCGTGGTGAATACATCACATTATGCATAGGTGGCTCTCTGTGCATTGGAAGACATAGTTGATGTGGGTCATCATGTCTCCCCCTCATTAAAGGTGGTGTGGATGGAGATACTGGAGAACATGAGCCATTTTGGAGTGGGGAAGATGCCTTCTCCCATTCACTAATAGGCACTTGCTGGTATCTCTTGGGGGTTGATGGACGAACAGGAGTCTCCACAAGTACATTGTCATCAGGAGATACACTTTCTAGACTAGCGGACCTTGACCGATGCTTTGACTTCTTCTTACGTTTCTTTTTCTCCTTTTTACGCTTCTCCTTTTTTTTCTTATAACAGGAGTGATCATCGAAGTCAGGCTCAGCTTCCACATATTCCAGTCCTCGTCTCTTCCTCGATACTGCTGAAGAAGAATCACGTGTAAGAGGGTATTCTTCATTGGCACGACGGCTTGAAGTGGTTGAGACAGATATTGTCTTGTTGTCAAGAAAGGTGCGTACTGGATGAGATTTTCGTGTACGGTCAAGATCATCAGCGATATGTCGACCAATCGAACTAGCCTCACTCTCTATCTCCCCTGCCTCTGGCGCTGATAAATCCTCCGAACTAACATCGGAGTATTCCACGAGTGGTTTATTAGAATTTATGGTAGCATAAGATGGTTCATGAGTACCACTGGAGTGACTCCTGTATTTTTTGTGTGCCCGTTTCTTGTGTTTCTCCTTATGATGCTTGCTATGTCGCTTGTCGTAGCTCCGCTCCATGGTATAAAAAGGCGGAGTGCCTGCCTAGATGCTCCCCTCTTCACATTACACCAACTGAAAAAATGATATTTTTTGGAATTAATGACAGATATGCCGTTTGCTAAAGTTGAATTTGTTTTTTAATCTTACTGGATAGGCCATTAAGATTGAAAAACACTTAAGTATGAAGGCTTTTAAGTTTCAAAAACTTCAGAAAATAAAAGAAATCTCAATAGCTACGAGAAAATTGAGTGATCCAAAAATAACCCACACAAGCAAAAATTAAAAATTTGCATGAAAATAATTCCTAGGACAACGAAAATTTTATAAATTTTGAAACAAAACTACGAAAATATAAGTAAAAATAACTCACCTGAAGAAGAAACGGACGTGCGTCCGCCCCAATCACTGTAATTTTATTATTTTGCGAATTCTATATTGCTTAGATAAGGTACTTATTTAGTATCTTTGAATGGTTATAGCCAGACAATATACAGTTATTCTGTTTATTTATAGTTTATATAAGCCTATTTTGCTAATCATGGTCATAAGTAGCGCATAATTCATGTTATTACATCGGATTATTTTATTAGGAATTCGAGAACGTCGATTCTGTTTCTAGTCAGCCATTTGCTTTTTCATTTCATTTCATCATCCTTCCATAGAATTGTAGTAAAAATTTATAGAGTTGCCAGAAAAAAATCTACATTGATAATAATATATAACATAATCTAATGATAAAAAAAAGGAACGTGATATATAACATCTTAAGAAATTTGGTTATTTAAAAAGAATTCAAAGAATTTAGCGTTTTTTTTTAAATTGTTTTTACTCGTTAAAAGTCTATTTATGAAAGTATTAAGTATTACATTTTCGCAATTTCTCCACCATTTAGAATATTTTCATATTTTAGAATTTAGAATTGCAATAGGCATTAAGTGCGCCCTTTGTCAGTAAAGAATAAATAAATAAAAATATCTACTGCTAAGGATAATCAACTTCATATTCGTAAATTTAAGTTCGAAAACTAATCTAATTTTCCTAATATAACATTATTTTGTTTAAATCGTGTAGTAATGATATTTTAAACAATTGTATAGCACTTTTTTAATTTTTAACAATTGTGTAATTGTTTTTGTCTGACGAATAACTGTAAGCCATTTTAAAGTATAAATGGCCAAAAGAATGGGTGTTATGTATTATTTTTCTTCAAGTAAAAACCGATATGCCAATGTGATATAAAATTGGTATTATCTGTAGATTGCGTGCAATTTACTTTGCGTCCTTCGCAATACGCTTTATTTTCCTGAATATAAAATAAAATCCCCTTTATTGTTAAAGCATAATAATTAATTTTAAAAATTTATGATGTAAACTGTAATATTTAGTCTTATTTGGTATAGATTATAATAGTTAATAAATTAGTCGTTCTGACCCCTAAGTTCACGGCTTCTGCTATTGCTTGCGCATCGTGAAATCATTTAATGGAAGTACAATCTCGTTATTCAAAATTGGAACATAAATTTACTTATTAATTCAATTGTACTTTTAAGCGTACCTATGAAAGTGTGTACTAGAAAGTTTAAATCCAAGTGTAATACTATGGTTATGTTGGTGGGAGAGTCAATGAACCTACGTGCGGCATGCTGACACTGTGATTTTGTGACGAAAATATGTAAATAAACATGAATGATATAGGCGTTAAAATAGCAGAATCTCCGAAGGAGCTATCGGGGATTTCTCCAGCGCCAGAGGTTGACGTCCACAATGAAGTCGATCCTCTATCCATAGAAGATCCTGATGATGGTATAGCGAAAGATCCTCTCAATGTAGAGGACACTGTTGGAACAGAAGGAAAACCGGAAAGCTGTGATGAAAATACCAAAGAAGATAATTTAAGTGAGAAGCAGAATAATGATACTGATGTTATAACTGTACCATCTGAGAAGGTCAAAGGTATAGTATTTTAATTTAAATTAGTTATCTTAATATTATTAATGATATATAGGAAATATAAATAACTGCAACATATGCCCAAGCCTTTCAACATTTTTCATGCATAGAGTAATTAGACATTTCTGAAAACTCTTACAGACTGTTGTTGAGATAATAACAAAAACATTTATTTTATTCATGTTCAATTATATCTCAGGGGAATAATACACATCTGTTCTCCCGCAGCCTGTCTGTCCCTATGTATGCTTAAATCTTTAAAACTACGCAAAGGATCTTGATGCGTTTTTTTTTACTAGATAGAGTGATCCAAGAGGAAGGTTTATATGTGTAGTACATTGTACCCATGCGAAGCCAGGGCGATTGCTAGTCTTATCTATAAAATAATAATGTGTTAGGGAAATCATTTGTATTGTAAAATCATTTGTATTAATTCTGACTTATTTCTGATATTAAAAGGCACGTTGTCAATATCTCATAAATAAAGCTATATAAGAATTTTTTAAAATTTTTTATGTCTTAGTATTATCATTACTTTTTGATTGAATCCTAACAACCCCAATTTTAACACGCAATCTAATTTTCAGAGGATGATGGTTGTATAAATGTAATTGAGGATGATAAGAATGCACCAGAAGAAGTTGTTATAGATGTTAAGCCAATCGAGCAAGCTCCCATTAGCACAATCTCTGTGTCGAGTGAACCCGACAAAAACAAAGAAGTGAATGAGCCTGCTACGATAGATAAAGTTAAGGAGCCAAGTCCAGTGAAGGAGGTCCCTATAGTCGATGTTGAAGAAGTGAAACCTCAGGAAATAGATCCTGATGTGGAAATGACTGAAGTGGTGCAGCTAGACGAAAAGATTGAGAAAACTGAGTCCAAGTTAAAAACACCATCTCTTAATGGGGATATTATTAAGGTATTGTTGCTAACATTTAGAAATTTTGGTTGAACTATAGTACAATGCGGTAAAAAATTTTTTTAGCAAAGAACAAGTTAATGTTCAAATATCAATTCAAGAAGAGCTTTTTACAATGTGTTATATGAAGTGTATTGAAGATACTATCAATATTTTACTGCATTTATTTCTCACATGTTGGTCTTGGTTGTGTATGAAAATAGTAATTTGAAGTTAATGAAATTATATTTTTTACTATTATTTATTGCTTACGTAATATTTGTATTAAAACATGTTAATTCTTCAGGGTTTTTAACAATGGATGTAATTTAAGTGGTACTTAATTTTGAAACATAATTATTAAATTTACATTTGTACAGTTCTGATATAAATCTGTTTGTGTTGCTATTAAAAATGGTTTTACACTGTGGTTTATGTGTAATTCTCACAATGAATGAAATGTTATCAAATATTTGGTCCACCTTTCAATCATTAATTTAGATAATGCTCTAATTCGGGGATTTAGTCCTGAAAGATTACTTAAGGGTATAACATAAGGGAAAAAATTTACAATTGATAATACTTTTGGCATTAATCATAATTCATATTAACAATATTTTCTCATGCAAATCTAATTTATCAGGAAGATCAAGCAGCTAAAAGGCGCTTAAGTGAAGATATTGATACAGAATCACCTTTGAAGAAGCTCTGTCAGGAGGTAGAAAAGACATTCCCGCAACACGATGTCATGATAAACGATTACATTCAGACCGCGACTAAGAACAACGTAGACGAAATACAGAGGCACACTGAGCAGCTGCTCTCCGAGATCCAAACACTCCGAGAGCTCGCCCAGAAGAAGGAGCACGAGTGGAACAACATTCTGCATTTGAAGAAGGTCAAAGAGGAGATACTGTTGAGGCTGCTAAGGCGCAAGCAGGTGCTGTCGTTCGAGAAGTCAGCGGACGTCAACGGTGCGGAGCGCGCGGACCCGTTCGAGTATTTGAACCAGGCCAAAAACCTGGCCATCGACAAGAGCGACGAGATATCCGGCCTGGCGATAAAGCCGCCCACCCCGGCGATGGTCAACCCCATCCTGCAGCCGCCCGTGATGCCCGTCACCACCCACTTCAACCACATGTCCGGCCTACCGCCGCCGTACGACAAAGCGGCGCACATGCAGTCCATGCAGAAGCAGGTCTTCCCGCAGCCGCTGATGATGCCCGGCCCCGGCATGATGCCCGGCTTCCCGAGGGACATGAACGGCCAGCTGCCCACCAGCTTCGGCATGCCGATGGGCAGGCAGGGCCCCACGAAGGACGTCAAATCGATAATAGCCGACTACAGGCAGCGGAACCCGGAGGTCACCCCGAGACGGGGCAGGAGGATGAAGTCGATACTGAACCCCAACATGATGAACGCACCGAGACCGATTGCCCCTAAGATAGACAATTTGAACAACTTCAACAATCTCAACATGCTCTTCAATAATTTAGATATGGTGAGTCGCTTTTGCTTTGTATGTTCAGTTTGTGTTTATATGTAACAATGGCTTAGTGGTCCGTCATTGAAATGGCTATATGTTTAATGAATTTGCCCTCACCCTTTTTTGAAATTATCCAAGCCTACAAAGTCCCCTAGCGTTAGTTCCTAGTTAGTGGATTGTGGGTGTACCTTGTGTTCTTTTTATGTGAGTAGTCGTGAGTAGTAGTTAAGTGTCAAGCGAGTTGGCAGTTCACAGGATGTTAAGTGATAACCGTCGCCTATTAGTAGAGTTGCAGACGGCGAAATGCATAAGTATAACACTTCCACTTTACGCCGGTCTTCTTTGAGGTCGTGGTACTTCCTCGTATTGTAGATTGCAGATCTCGCCGGCCGTGAGGATGAACTATTTGGCATAATGGTCTTTGGCCATTAGTTGGCATGTGGCTGCCCCTTTACATGCTGTATAAAATATTCCCTCGTATCCAATGCGTTGTGTTGAACCGATAACGCCGCCGGGCGAAATAACAATGTTATATTCGAAGCAGCATAATTATGATTATACAACAATAATAAACGGTACCACTTGTGTAAAATGTCTCAAACGTTTAACCTTTTAAATTACGTTTCAAAAAATGGAATTCTTTGGAACATACGCATAAAGGTCCTTTTTAAGTCTACTCTAGAATAGATCGTGATGACAATATCTATCTATTTTTCATAATTTACTTCAATTCGTATTGCTTTGGACACTGGAATGAACACGTAGATTTTCCAATCGTATTACTATGGCAAATGCAAAAGAAACACTGTAATAGATATTCTTCCTCTTGTTATACTTTCGCCAAGTCGCTGGTCTGTCTAACATTGATTTATTATTACACTTTACGTGCGATGTTCTTTTCTAGATCAAATACTATTTTAAACGTACCTCACGCGAAGTAGTGGAAAGATTGCAAATTAAAATGACTTTTTTATTAAAAAAAAAAAACTTCCCGCGCTGTTTTTTAAAATAACTGGTAATGTTGATCTCGGCCCGACTAAAATCTCCACGAAGTTCCACTTATGTAGAATAATGACAGGGCCAATGTACAGTACAAGACCGTGACCCCGACAGCGTTGGTTGCCCCAGTCTCAGGGAGAACTGCCCCCTTCTTTGGAACATAAAGCGCGCGTTCCCAATCGGCCGTTTTTGTATGGACAACAGATTCCCCCGAATCCCTTGCCCATGCAAGTAGAGGCCATAGCAGCCAGGGGAACCAACCAGCGAGCCTCCAACGGAATTAGTCTGTGGCTCCACCGCTCATCACCTTAATTATCGCAACGCTCCTTATTTATTTTTAATGACGTCATTAATTTCTCCCTTCAAAGACTAGGTTTCGGTTTCTGAAACACAATCAGAATGATCTTCTCAATGACGAGAATGATCATTCAAAGTTTGACCATCTTTTTTAACCGACTTCAAAAAAGAAGGAGGTTTCTCAATTCGACCGTATATATATATTTTTTTATGTGTGTTCGCGGATAACTTCGTCATTTACGAACCGATTTTGATGATTCTTTTTTTGTTGGAAAGCAGATACCTCACGGGTGGTACAATGATAAGGAAACCCAGATCTGATGATGGTATCCCAGAGAAATCATAGTGTCGACAATGTTTTAGTCTCCTGTTTGAAGTCGGTTTTTTTTTTGTCGAAATTTATGGCAACTCCAATGAGATTTGAAACGCCATTTGATCGCTGATTAGTTAACACCTACGATGATCACTGTTTCAGAAACCGAGCGTAAGTTAACGAGAGAAATACAGGACTAGAACTACGGGACTTACATTGTCCGGTAGTTGTTCGTACTAATAAAACTGTCGATGAATTTTGCCACTTAATAGAATAGTATCATCGCTCTCTCGTTGATATTTTAACTAAAGCTCAATTGTGTCCAAAGCTCCTGGAACGTCTACGTTCCACGTGATTGCGTTTTGCTACGGAGAGGTAAAGTGTGAACTAAGCTAAATTCTTATTTTTTTATAGCCTGATTACTTAGACATGGCGAGGAGTGGTGTTGTTTGAATAATTTTATATCCAAGGGATATTCATCGTTAGTTTAGAACGATATGCTAATAGATATCTTATATTACTTACCCCGTAACCAAAACAAGGATCCATGAAGCTTTCCAATTCTCCGTCGCGTCCAAACGAACTTGAGGATGGAAAACCGACTGAAATCGCACAACGAAATACGAATGCATACACCGCTGTAAATCTTAATAAAATTTGAATAAAGTCGGGAATTTTCCGAGCACAGGTAATAAACGTCTTTTGAAGGACGACTTGGGTCAAATACGGAATAAGTAGCTCATAAAATTTAACTCCCATTCGAAGTTGTAATTTGCCAAACTATTATGATGCAGACATATGCATTGATGGGCAATTTGTCAGTACAGTTGCAATACTAATAGTATTTTGACGAATTTTTTGCCAAACTTTTTTTTGGATCAGTGCTTCGTGGCAGTCTGTGGGAGAGGCCTATGTTTAGTAGTGGACTCAAACGGTCTGAAATGATGATTAATATCGATTAACAAGATTAAATCATTCTATATTTATCGTTAATATTATTTTTGCATTTGCATTTTCGCGTAAGATAAAACATGCTTCGAGCTCATTTCATTTTTTTTCTTATACTAGCATTTCATTTTTTTTTCTTATACTGCACGGGTGAAATTTATTATACATATAAACCTTCCTCGTGAATCACTCTAGTAAAAAACCGCATCAAGATCCGTTGCGTAGTTTTAAAGATCCAAGCATACATATGGACAAACAGACAGCGGGAAGACTTTGTTTTATACTATGTAGTGATGGTGACTGCATTTTGAGCTGCGTTCAGAACTAGCGGTTTAAACTTCTTTCCGATAAATGCTTCGACAATTACACGTGCTTACGCTAGCTAAGAGTTCGTGCGGACAGTTGGCAATATTAAATATTAGCCTGTTGGCAATGTATGAACGGTTTGAACCCATGACCTTTGCGCCAAGGCCGAGGCGGTCGTAGCTGCGCCCCAGCGTCACGCCTCGACCATTGTTCGTTGAATCGATCAAACTATTCGTGCAATTGTTAAGTACTAGCTGCTGCCCGCGACTACGTCTGCGTAGAATATACTGAAGGCGTAACATTCAGACAGAAAGAGAGATATATATAAAATATGTATATAAATTATAGCCTGTCTTATTCTGATTTATAAGCTATATTAATGTAAAGTTTCATTTAATCAAAATCCATTCAGTAGTATTTGCGTGAAAGAGTAACAAACATCCATCCATACATACAAACTTTCGCCTTTATAATATTAGTAAGGATTTTGCTGTCCGTCTTGCGTTTTTATATGACACTACATAGTGCTTGCTTCTACCACGGCCGATGGTAAGAGGCGATGACGATAAACGCACTATATCAATAAAAGCCTATTTGCTCTTGCCTTGAAGACACCCACGCTATATTCTGAAGGAAAGACGGAGTAATCTTCGCTGTTGCACCAATGGGCAGGTCCGTCCGGGGAAGTGCCACGGCCTCACAGTAGACCAGCGCGGATTGGACGTGTTATACTTCCAAATTATATATGTATTATTCATGTATAAGCTATATTATTGCAAAGTATCATTAAAATGTATTCAATAGTATTTGCGTGAAAGAGTAACAAACGTCCATCCATACAAACAAACTTTCGCGTTTATAATATTAGTAAGGATTGTAAATGGACATTTAGACAATAGTGGCGAGTGAAACATAAAGTGAACCGCGCCAGCTTGACATTTTTTTTACATAAAAAAAATAAAACAAAAGACGTCGGCAAATCGTTCCATACCTTCCGTATTACATAATAACTCCATACGTACGTATTACATAATTTCATTACTTGCCGTTCGTTCATATTTTGTTGGACATGGTGTTCTTAATAGGCGACGTATTCTGAGATGAGGTTGGTGAGAGAATACGTTACGTATTTAAATTAGGTAATTCTCATTTTTTTTTTGAATTTTCTACGCGTATTAGCAAACGTTTTATTGTGTGCTCGAGCACGTTAAGTTCTCAACTCGGCACATATCCCCGCTGCTGATAAAAACTCACCTCAGTGTGGTGGGAAATAGAGAATAGTGCACCACGCAGTTTAGACGGTTAAACATCTCGTCAAAATCAGAATGTTCATTATTCATCATTCATTTCTTATACATGCAGCCTCGATGTCTCGCTCACTGCCAGCCACGTGTTGTCACTTAAAATGCCAATTTACAATTCCATTGGCGCTCGCACCGAGATTTGAACTCTGGTCGATCTAGTAAATATAATTAAAACTAGCGTCACAACTACCGCGGGTGTATGTAGTCAGTATTAGTGTAACGTTGAACGTGACTATTTTATTACATAATTATAGTAACTTACATCTATTACTACAGTCTTAAGCTATATTTTTCACTTTAACAAATTCTTGAGCTAATATTTACATTTCTATTACTTGCACGTACTTTATGTATACATTTATTATTCTCTGTTTACTTTACATTACTATAAAACGCACCTTACTTCCATTTGCCTTTATCTTAATACTTTCTACCATTTACTTACCTTCTGTTTACATTTTCGTCTCCTATTCCCTATGTCTTACTTTCTACATTGTAAATAATCTTTGAACGCGATTCGACGTCGGCTCAGTTGTCAAGTTATTGACTTCAACTGGTGTCGTGGTTTCGACTGCCAAGGAAGTGATTGTGTGTCCCACATCTCAATCTGGGCGTTTTTTTCGAGCTGAAATTCCTTAGAACGTTATTCTAATCGTCCAGTAACTTTTTGTTTTCTTTTCACGTTATTCTGAGCAGTCAGTGCAGTGGGTTTGTAAAGAGAAAATGTCATAGGACTTTAATTCTCGACCGCGGCCCGTACCACCGTCTCGCTGTCGACCTTGGCGGTGCGGATTGGAATTAATGGTGGCGCATCCTTGACTCCGTTCGGCAGCCGCGTCTCACCCGGGCCGTTGAACTCGGCTACTCGTCTCGTATTTAGATATTTGGGGCGCACGAAAAGCGAGCGTTTGGTAACGGACGCTCCAATTGTCCCTTGGGAGTCGAAATTTCGTTTAGGTTTTGCAGGCCCTTACGATATAAAGGAGAGCCACGCGATTTTGTTGCCCACTTACAATTGTGATACAGAAGTAGGCTACCGTATTTAAGGTTCCGTAACGAAAGGGTAAAACGGGACCCTATTACTAAGACTGAATACGAGCTAATATTATATATGTTTTTATTTTTGTACACCGCCAACTACCATTTGTGACACGTTCAAGAGATTTCTGAAAAAAAGTACCTTTGTCTTTGTACAAATCTTTTCTTCTCATTACATTTCTTTTTGAACACACGGTGTACATAAATTATTAAATGAATATAAAAATGCATTATAATGCTTAATTTAAATATGAGTCTCACGCGGTACGAACATCGATTTAAATTAGACGATACGAGATCCAGATTAAACTGTAACTTGATGACACGCAGTGTTCGTATACAAGGAGTAATTAAAAAAAATAATAACCGATCCATTTTCCAGAACCAAAAGGCGATGCTGGAGCGGCTACAGCAGATACAAGCGGGCGGGTTGCCCAACGGGCTCTCCTTCAAGGACGTGCTCGTCCAGTTCGCCAACATGCAGGCGAACCCAAACCTGATGCCCGGCAGGCCGATGGAGGCGGCGATGGCCACCAGGCCGGAGCACCACATCAGACCCGAGGGCAGGAGGAGACAGGACAGGGCCCACGAGGAGCCCCACACACCCAAGCAAGCGGAGAGACTCGCCTCGCCGAGCCCCAGGCTGCCACCGCCGCCCCCATACCCTGAGATCTCCCTACTGCCGGTCACCACCAGCCAGGAAGTGACGCAGTCCCAGAACTCCTTGCTTCACGGAATACTCACCAAGGTAATATGCTTCGACGAACGCGCCAACGCGGCGTTTCACTTTCGTATATAGCAACACTTAGATCTAGCGTATTTCATCTCTTAGCGACTTTTAGGTGGCTTCAAGTTGGGCGCGAATGATACGCTTAAGTTGAAGGCACCACGCCAGTCTTGTGATGTTCTATCAAAGGAGACTTTTCATATTTTTACACGCGAGTGAAAGGGATGGACGATAAGGCCGTTGAACACAATTTGACACGCTCAGAAATAATTACTGTTGCTTTAGTAATCGGCTTTGAAATAATTAATTTGTATGTAGACGTCTTACATTAATAATTATAATAGAGTGAGATAATGAAAATAATGTCTACAAGATTTGAACAAGCTGAAACCAAAAAAAAAAATTAAACGCGTTTATTCGCCCTGGACAAGTTATATTTCTTAAACTGGTTGCTTATTTAAACCGCTGCCTTCGTCCATCCCTATTTCATTTATCTCACAGAGCGTTCGAAACTTGAATTAGCTTGAATGGGTGTTGCCAACCTTCCAGCAGGCGCCCCCTGCGTCTCAGAGTTTCTCCCCGACGTTGGCTAAACTGCTTACGTCGCCGGAAAAGAAACAGAGCGCGCCAACGTTGCCAACTTTCGGTCAGGCCAAGGTACCACCTTAATGTGTACGAATTAAGACCCAAATTGGTGTGCTGATTGGCCTCGATCATTCCAAATTCAAAATTTAGCTTTAAGAATTTGTACCGCTGCGTTTTTAAACGGTTGAAGCCACATCTATCGCTTGTTGTGCCCTTTTATAATATTAAATACGTAAAGAGTCTGTGCGTTTGATTGCTCCAGACTTTGCACAGATTACACCCGGAAGTTTTGCTTCAATTTTCTTTTAATATTTTTTTATCACAGCTGTATCGTATGGTTGCAATGTTATATTGGTATCTTCAACTGTTTACAAAGCAAACTGGATCATTTATTTGAATACAAATACGTTTAAGAAAATCCGAAAATGGCAATGCTCATTATTAGTGATTGTGCCACGTGTTCTGCCCTTTTTGTCTGAAAAAAAAAATTGCAACCCTTGAAGCGTCTTTCGAAAAAGTGTAGTAAAAACTTCTAAAATATTCATTGATTTATATTAATTGTAACAAATTAGCACGATTTTCCTGCAAATTAATTCAATAGACATAGTTAAATGAATTGACTATCTTAATGCAAAACATGGATAATAGTTCCAAGGTTAAATGTTATGGAATTTAGTGTTTGTTATTTTTTTTAATAATATTTTGATATTTTAGTTGCATCCTAATGAATATCGTGCATGCATGGATCTTGCTTAACCGCATGTATCGCATGATTGCAGCTTGGCTCTGAGTAAGATTGCATGGGCGAATGTATCTTAAAGATTCAAAAAAGAATAATTGATTTTCATACTTCTATATTCACATAAATCTTATGTGTTGAATTTAAATAAGAATAATGAAACCTGGAATAATGGATTGGACGGTCACTAATACTGGTCATATACATATTTACATTTAATTAACAACTAGCGACCCGCCCCGGCTTCGCATTGGTGCAATGTATCATACATATTATAAACCTTCCCCATGAATCTCTCTATCTAGTAAAAAAATCCGCATCAAGAGCCATTGCGTAGTTTTAAAGATCTAAGCATACATAGGGACAGACAGACAGCGGGACGACTTTGTTTTATACTATGTAGTGATAATCTATAAAGGTATATTTTAGCCTTGGAACTACTGGAATCCTGGATATTGCTGAATTGTCAACTTATGTCGTAAACGTCAGTCAAATTTACCAATATAATAGAAGATAATATATAGTTCGTTATACTTAATTTAATAAAAATAACAACAATGTAAAACTAAAATCGCTGTCACCATCACATAATATATGGCTTAAATAAATCGATAAATTTGAATTTTGTGTCAGTTAGCTAAGGATGTTTAGCAACGTGTGAGCAGACGTGTTTTTAGCGGTGCTTGCGTTTGCAGAACTGTGGCGAGATAACAATAACTCCCGTGCAGCCAACACCGCCGCCACCGGAACCACAACCGGAGAAGGCTGAGGAGGTGGTCCAGTTGGTGAGTGACGCTTCTGTCATGGTGGTACAGCCCATGACCTTCGATAAGTACCCACCTCACATTAGCAATGAAAGGTACAAGATGGTAACTGAATGAGAGAGCGTCGAGGGTTTTTTTGGGTAATAGACGGTTATTAGGTTAAAAGTTTTTTTTAAGATATTTGCGAATGTATATCTAATTTAAATTAAGCAATTTGAAACTACGCCTGTTATACAGGGTGGCTTTTCTAAGTGTATCCATTTTTTTATTAAATTCTAGACATAAGTAATATAATATAAAAATGATAAATATTTAAAATCACTCGAAAGTAATCAATTACATTCATTTGAACTTATCTCAAAAAGTGCGTGATTTATACGCAACTCATTTATTTTACGCGCGATCATTCATAACTAAGATGCACACAAGTTCGTGCACAGTAAAATTTTGGTATTTATGAATGACTACCGCATTGTCAACACGTTCTGTTTTTTAGGGAATAGAAAGGCATTTTTTTTTTTGGAAAAAAACTTTGTTTTTTATTTCAATAAACGATTATACTACCGAGTCCGAACCTCCTGTGTAAATTTGGGCACTTCTCAAAAAATCTCCCTGTTTAAACTATGTTTAATTGCCGTACGCCCGATTTCTGAAGGATCATTGTAGAAATTAACTAATAAGTCTTTCAAATGGCTTCTCAGATGTCATTTGAGTTGCCAAAGGGATGGTTAAACTTTTGTAATAATCGATCATTCTGACCAATTCAAAGGGTTCAGTGCCTACCACAGTATTTGAGGTTGGGCCGTTCGTGTATACTAGCTGATTCTCGCGACTATGCCTGCGTTGCTTATTATGTTAATAAATGTAGTTGACATTGCGTGCACCATTTCTCCACGGCAAGAAAACACTGAACACGTAGCGCTTATAAAATTAGTTTCTTAAAACTATAATAACTTGTATAGCTTCACATTTAACGGAGATATCAGCGTTCTTTTTTATTATAAAAGTGTTATTAAAATACTAATAAGAAACATCACGCGATGAATGAGCGACGCGCGACGTGTTCGCAGGACGACGAGGAGAGCCCCGCTTCGGAGTGCTCCGGCGCGGGCTCCCCCGCCGGCTCGGGCTCCGGGCGGCTGGTGATCGACGAGGGCGGCGACGCGCAGGAGGCCGGCGGCGGCGGCGACTCCGCCCCGGCGCCCCTCTGCCAGGGCTGCAGGCGGCGGGACGCGCAGTTCGTGTGCGCCGGCTGCGCCAACCAGTGGTACTGCAGCCGCGACTGCCAGGTGCGTGTTTCGGCCGCGCCCCCACGGATGTCGGGAAATATCGATGGATGTGTGTCGTCACCGTCGCGACAATAAATGAACACACGTCGAACGCTACGTGCCGATAGTCATAAAAAAATATTAACGTTAAACAAAATCCATAATTTAAAAAAAAAAAACTTTTTTCAAACAAAATAATTAAGTAAAAAAGAAACAAAATTTGTAACATCCTATACAATTCGCGCCACAGCGTCGCATTACAAGCCTCTCCATCTAACAGTATGTTTTGTCTCTTTTAAATTCATTCAACCATTCATATGCTTTGTGACCTTTACAAATGAACTTTACGTTACGCTTTTATAGGTAAGGGTGTTCTAAAATTCTTTGTTTTGGAAAATTTAATAACTCTGTAAATATTTATGTTTAAAGAATTTAAATGTTTAATACAACTTTAAAAACTTATCCCCTATATGTGTGTTCATTTATTGTCGCGATGGTAACGACACGCTGTATATTATATAGATATCGATAGTTTTTGATTTTGTGTATACCGATATCTTCGCCTTTCCTTACCTGTGGCCGAACCGGGTGTCATTTTTTTTTGTTAACGTGTGGGAAATGATCACGCATAACCGCCACGATGCTTGGCAACTAGGCGCATATCGGCGGGGACGCTTTCGCACACTTCCGCGACCTTGCCAGCGCTGGCCGCCTCAGCAGCCTCTTCACGAGGAGAAATTCCCCTTCTCCGGGTAAGGCGCGCTGGAACATTCAGCGCTCGGCCCCATTTTCACGGCCAATGAATGAATGAAATGAGTTTGCCGACCAGAGGCCATGGGAGCCAGGAGAGCCTGTACCAATAAGCAGCAAGTCTCCCAACCCCCATCGCGCCGGTTTTCGCTGAAGATTGCGTTATCGTGTTCCTATCCCCAGCAAAAGCGACAAGTAAGGTGCAGCGTTGGCTTTTTAGTGGGTACTCTGGTATTCGGGACTCTCCTGGTATTAGGGACTCTCCTATATTGGGGATTCCCACATACCTTGCTATCAACCAACAGGGCAGTGGGGATCAATTAAGGATTTTTCTCACGTTAAAAGAAAACGTATTTTATGCTAATGTATGAACAATGGAAAAATGCTTTATGGATGCCGCGCCGACAAATCGGCGACTGGTAGTAAGTATCTCAAAATAGGTACCACTAAAAAAGCCCACGTTGCATCTGTTGCAGACACGGGAACACTAAAGTGAAACCTTCTGCGGCGCTACTATGGCCTTAATAAGCCTCCTCTCCTCGTGAATAGACTCGGAGTTTACGCGATTACTACCAACAATTGCAACAATTCCACTAGACGGAATGGTAGTCAACCAGTATAGTAGCGAGTCAGTAGTCATAAATAATAGACTACACTCCCAATAAAAGCGCGTTTGATTGGGATGATCATTTGATGTGATACTTAGATCAAATTGTATTGTTTTAATCGGGTAACATAACTGCAACAATGTGGAATGGTCTAATAAAAATGAACTCCACATCTTTTCAAACAGTTATCAAAAGTATCATTGAATCTTATGTGTAGCAATAATATGTATTATTGCAATTTTGGTCCTTTTACTTGTATACATTGTCTTATTTATACAACAGCTATACTCATATTTGGATTAAGTGGAATACAGATAAAAAAAATCTTTTACAGGTCGCCGCATGGGATGAACACTCCGAAATGTGTTCCGGTTGAAAATCGTCAAATAAGCACCTGCCTACTTGCTTGTGAGTGTTGAACGAGGCAGTATTAGCGACTAGCGTATCCAACAGAAATCACAAACTAATTTAAATTAATTTAGACTACCATTGTAACTTTGATCGGCCGGCCTTGTTTGATACTAAACCTGGAGAAAGTTGAGAATCTCTGTTAAATATATGATAAAAAGATTTTAATTTTCTTATAGATTGAAGCGGCGCTTGCGAACGCACCAAAATTCTGACTTTAGACCCGCGCCTGACACTTGAAACGTAGGGCAGTAACGATGTCAGATTCGTTTACGATCCTATTGTATTTGGGTTATCTGTAATCGTTAATTTGAATGCAACAACAACGATTGCAGATAAGAAAACATCATAAAACAAAGCCATCACGTTTGGTGTAGCACAAGGTTCCCACTTGGGTCCACGATTATTTCGTTTAATTACATTTGTACTTCAAGTTATTTATTCCGCTATTAAAAGGAATGGTTCTTAACAAGTGTTCTGATTCGGCTATAAACAAATGCTGTTTTGTAATATACAAATATTACGCACTTTTCAGACAGAAACTAGTACTTTTATGTAAACATAACTTTAAAAAAGCAGCAACAGGCCTTCCTTTCTTTACAGTAATTCTTAAAGCTCCTTTAGCAACGTAACGTTAAAAGCACTATTTCCGAGGCGTTTTAAAGAAATAATGTAAACGAAGCTAAAGTATTGTAGCCGCGGAGGTTTGAAAATGAAACATTAAGTGTAATATTATTTTTTTTTTTAATTGTAAAAAACGGTAGGTGTCGTGGGACATCCGGTTGGAGTGGAGTTCTTTCGCTGTGTATTATATGTTAAATAACAGGGACAATGAAATAAATTATCAAATTTTGGGACTAACTACATAAAAAATACAGCTGACGCCATCAAGTCTATACTACAGTATTAAACCGGTACATAGTAGAAGCGACTTATCCGAGTGTACTTCTCTTTTCAACAAAGTTATATGCAAGAAAAGAGCTTTTGACAGTCACACAATGTTTTTTGTTGTTTATTGTAACAGTTTTTCTCTTTCTAAGGTTCTAAGTTTTTTCTAAATACTAAGGTCTTAAGTATGAACAGACAAAAAACTTGTGACAAAGCGTTACGGAGCTTTTTAGTGGATCAAGAACTGTCATTTATGTTTCTTCTTAACAGGTACAGTATGTCATCTCAATATACCTATTATAATTAACCAGTTACGATAATTACACCTCACTACTGGTAGATAGACTTTCATCAGGAGAAGTGACGAGACGATCAAGATTTTTGCGGCGGCTATGAATTGACAGCGGGCGAACCGTCTGATTGATTGATGGTGGCTACCTTGCCGCATAAAAATATTTTATCCTTTTCTACTTCAGTCAACATTGTGTCCTGCGCTCTCAACACTAGTCTAAATTAACGGTTTGAATTTTACCAAAATTCTTACACGAGAATATCTCGCAGATGGCCGATTTTTTTCTACTTAGTTGACACTTATCAGTATCGACGATATCTTTATAAATTATAGCCTATATGTTATTCTGATGTATAAGCTATATTATTGTAAAGTTTCATTAAAATTTATTCAGTACTTTTTGCGTGAAAGAGTAACAAACATCCATCCATACATACACTCACACACACACACATCCATACTTTCGCGTTTATAATATTAGTAAGAAGGATTAGATGATTTATTTTGAATGAAAAATAATCTCGGATCATTTCTCGACTGAATGTAAGCGAAATTAAGACTGTAAATTTATTTTATAGGTACAATAGCGTCTGTATATTTTTATCATACGTGTACATAATTTACTCTCAGTATTGGAAATATTTATATAAATATATTTTTATGTTAATCAAACAAAGCGTTGGAAGTGATTTCAAAGTTATTAGTCTTGGTAAAGGTAAATAACTTTAACTCCGGCGTAATTCAAATCAAATAAATTTTAAACGATAGAGATAAATCTCTAATGAATTAATCAACAAGCAGAATTCGGCGGTCGCTTATAGTTTTCGAGAAAAAAAAATATTTAAAACTTGTTTTTTGTACTAAGAAATCCACCATTTTATTCGTTGACTTCAAAAGTTCTTTACACAGTTCTGCCAACATGATAAATATAGGAAGCGGGCGCCATCATACACGTATCGATATTCCGATTTTTTTAAATTTAATGAGTCACAGAACCGACACAGAGCGAATCCGACTCGGATAGATTAAGTTAGAAGGTTCAAAAAAACCTTCGATGTTAGGTTTTTTTTTTATGACCACCAAGAAATACGAGCTGAATTGACATATTGACAACAAAAAATGGCGGATTTCTATAGTAAAAATCACACTATTTCATTATTTATTTTTTCGAAAACTAAACCGCCAAATTCTGCTTGTTGATAAATTCATAAGTGAGTTTTCTCTATCGTTTAAAATTTATTTGATTTGAATTACGCCGGAGTTAAAGTTATTTACATTTACCTTAGTCTTCTGCATTCGATATCGATTTCTTGTAAATATGCCTCAAGAAATCAAAAACTTTCAACAAGTCACAACGTAGTAATTTTTTTTAATAATTGAAACAAAACCTTTTTCCCTTATTTCTAAAAAAATAAAACATGTTTCACAATAAGAGATAATCAGAAATAAATGGGAGATACCTAAAAGCAAATGTGCAACAGAGGAAATCGCTTCGGTACACTAATTATTTCAACATGTTTTCAAATTGGCTCGATAGTACGAACGCCTCTAAAGAAAACTCCCTTATATCGATTAAAGCCATGTTCAAAGTGCCCAAAAATCATGCTATTCGCGACTGTACTCCGTGTAATGCGAGCAAGACCAAAAGAGATTTAGACTAAGGCGTGAACGAGAGGGCAATACTCTCCCAGTACCTTCCAGATAGCCCCTCAAATATCTATGCACTCCGTGTGGGCTTTGACGAACTTCATGGGTGCATTAAAATATTGTCAAATTGCACCTAGCGTTCGAATTACAAAAATATATTTATATCTTTATGTAAAATTTGTGGGTAAGAGACTTCCATACGTGCGTGTTCACTAATTAACTCTAAAACATGAATTCAGATATATTTCAGATAGTTCTGATGATGTCCCTTTGCTGAAGACGTCAGGCGCTTTTTTATTTTTATTTTTTATTTTATAGACTGACCGGAGGAATAAAAATGCCCGCCATCTATTGGAATAACCAATATCACTTCTTTCTTCTGTCAATAAAATTAGGGCTAGCAATAAAAAAAAATCTAATGTGGTGATTTCAGAGGGATGACTTTTTATTTATCTGGTCAGGCTATAATATCGAATAGTTCCCGCTTAAAATCTCTCAAGAAGTTCTACCGAAGGTATTTTTTTTTTTTGTTACAGGTCGAAAGCAATTGAACAAATAAGATTAATAAAATGGTTGTGCATATTTCTATAAAATTTAGGACAACTCTTTCTTACTGTAAGCGTTGATATTATGGCCCTACACTATTTGACTAACTCTAGATGTTCTAAAATTAGACGTTTGTATAAATTATGCAGTTCCATTATTTGATAATTGTGTGAATGTACTTTACGTAACCAAATTGCCTCAAGTGGTGAACATAAGAAATGAAATGTGGTACATTTTAAAGTTTTAAATTTAAACTCCCCATACACGCGATCACCCGTTTGATTAGATGGCAAGACAAAAGTGGCTTAACTTAGCACATATGCTAACTACGTTAAATCGAAATTAAGTTAACGTCTACAGTAGATCATTTTTTTTTTTTAAAGAAATTGTTGAACTTATTGTCAATATAACTCTGGATTGATCTTGAATAGTTCTATTAATTGTAAGTTAAATTAATGCAAAATCAAAAATAGGAACGACATGGTATTCAAAACGTAACATTGCAAAAATCAATTTTTCGTTTCTTAAAATAATTGAAAAAAAAAACTAAAGTAATTTTAAAGCAGATTAAACAAAAATGTAAAGTGAAGTAACCGTTGTGAATTTAAATAATATGGTATTGACATCTCATGCCAATTATTATCAGACGATTGACTTGTTTATTGGAAATAGACGTGTTGGCTAGTTTGACGATTACTTTACGTCTTACTATGTTCATTGTAAATTTTCTTTCAGATTTTTCGATTCCTATCAAATTATTAATAAATAACTTAATTTCATACAAGACTGGAACAATTGGTGTAAATATTTGCTAATCATAATTAGCAAATATTTACACCAATGATACAAGTAAACAAGTTTGTATTTTTTTTTGTTATATTTGAAATTCTGGAATCTTATAAAAATGGCAATTATGGAAGAATCAAATATTATATTTTTTACATATGTATACATTTTTACGCTACCAGGATTTAATGTATCCGTTACGCGAATATCTTAAAGTGTATTCATTTTTACTATAATCAACACTCGTTTGTGTAGTATTAGGTCATTCCTATATAAGGGCGCAGGAGCAAAAAGTGTAATCTGCAAGACTTTGTCTATGGTCGATATATTAGGACTTTTTTGTTTTGAAGTTCTGAATTATGCAAATGGTTCGTCCCGTGCACGTAAAGCGCACCTACAGCTTTAGTGATACAGAATGAATTATATCAATTATTCGACCGAATTCGTTCCCATGAGATCCTCTTATTTGCGAGATAGCAAATTGAAAATAAATATTTATTACAGATTTTTTTCGCCCGTCTATGGTCAGAGGACCATGTACAAACGTGATTAAATCGTAAGTTTGATTTCCCCCCCAAATCAGTATCGATCCAATCTCCAATATTATTCCGTAGTAAACAAAGTATTTCTTTAGTTAATGCATAAGAGATATTTAAAGAAAAAAAAATTCCAAGAATCGCACCCGTTTTGATCAGATCGTATATCCTAATAAACCTGTGATCGATCCAGGGTTTGTTTCCGTGTAATTCCAAACACCGTTTGTACGATGTTTGTATAAAAAGCTTATATTGTAATTGTAAGTTAGACTTAGAGCATCCGTAAGCCTGTAATTATTGTGAAAATCGATATAGTAATGTAAAAAAAAAAGAAAACACGTTGTTTCAACACCTGACGACTTACAGATTGTTATTCGCTGTAGTTGTAAAATTGTAAAACATTATGTTTACTCAGCCACGTAACATGTAAATTGTAATTTCTCGTTAATTCAAAGGAGGGGAAAACTACTGAACACTAATCGTGGGTCATATTAAAGGTTATTCGGAGGAGTTTAAAATTATCCTATTTTCTCTATAAAGAACAATGTGATCTTTTTATAATCTGCCTTTTTATTCGAGATGTACTTAAGGCAAATTGTAAAAAATATTATGTACACTTGTATTTGCTTATTTCTTACCATTTATTGCAATTTAAATTTTGTATATTTCTATTCGCAGCATTTGTTTGTATGGAAAAATATTTACAATTCGCCTTCTTTAGCAGTCTTAGAAATAATTACGGCTTTGCGGCGGTAGAATAATATTGTATTTAAATTTATTTATATGGCAACAAGTGAATTTAATCTTATGGACGATTTTTACCAGAATATGTATCATCGTTAGTTCATAAAATTGAGTTGGATAGAAACTTGGATCCTTTGTTGAAGATTCAATGTTATCTGCTAAGCAATAAGCGAACTAAATTAGCTTAAGATTAGACCGCCTTCGTGAAAACTTCGTACGGTAAGAATGTATGATCTATAATAGGAAATTATGTAATAATTTAGGGATGTTGAAGATTGCAATCGAATGCTAGGATAAATGTTACTTTTAAAACTCTACGTACCTCTTTTTAAAGGTATTTAAGGAACATGAGAGAATAAAATAAATTCATAAGCCTTTAGGTAAATCTAAAACAAATCGATGCTTTCCATGTAATTATAAATGATCTTACTTAATTCGGGAAAAGTAAACGTAGCATACAACGTAATTACCTCTCGTTATGTGGTTGAGTAAAACCTAAACATATAATATTATAATGATAGCCTTATTTATTTTTTACAGTGATAAAAATAAGATAAGTATTAAAGGCGTTCTATTTTCTACACGTGCCGTGCCAAATATACAACCAGGTTTTTTTACCTACACACAACTCTGGATATTTTACAGTTGGCAGCACCGAGTTTGTATTTCGGTTATGTCTAACAGATTGAATGTCATATTTTTATAACGCTCGATATAGTGATACTAAAGCAATTTTTGGCCTTTCGCTTTTGATTTTATCTTAAAGATTTTTTTCGATACTTTTCAGGCACATGAAAGGCCGAAATGATATTGTATTCCGAAATTGACCGCTGTATATTGTCTCTGAAACGCTAGTCAAGTGTTTTGTTACCTATATAACTGTTTATGTATTTTGTAACTTATATAACGTTATATAAGAATGTAATAAATCAGTACTGTCTTTGAATTGGCTTTTATTTGTGACTTGTGTTAACTCATATTCCTTGATATTCTAAAGGTTATTACATTAATGACAAAAATAACAGATTTTTCTGTTACTTTGTTTTGAGGTCTTACAGAAAGAATTTAAGAATACTAAACACATATTACAATATTTGATTTTTAGCTATTAAAAAATTTAAATACACAAAAACTATTCATGAATTCATTAATGGACAACGTTTTGTTATACTTTACTTCTTATATCCATATACGTCTTTCTGCTTTTTTCAAACGGGTTATCAGCGATTGAAATTTTTTGTTAACATTAGTTATATTGGTAATGATATAATCACATAAGATATAAAACGTAAATGTCAGTTTTAAACAATTAGAACGGTAGTAAGATACTTAAAAAGCATCTAATTAGTTAAAAACTTCCATTAGAATTCCACCCGTATGTTCTGCAGAGTATTATTTGAATCAAATCGACTGTAGTGCACCGTGATCGTCTATTACCTACTATTACCGATAAAAATAAGCTTTGATTAACTTATAAAGTATCAGCCTATACAGTCATGTCCCACTGCTGGGCAAAGGCCGCCTCTGTACAGAGGACATAGTCCACCACGCGGCCTCAGTGCGCACTGGCGGACTTCACATATCTTCGAAATATTTCTTTTTGTTATTATTTCGAAAATATGCAGATTTCCTCACGATGTTTTCCTTCACCGCCGAGCACGTGATAATTCGGCACTTAAAATTAACAATTACAATGGCGCCGGCACCGGAGATCGAACTCAGGGTGATCAAGGATATAGAAGGCGAGCGCCCGGACACTGAGCTATCACGGCTCGATTAACTTATACCTCTATTTAAATAAAAAAAAAGTTCTAAACCGGTATGAAGACAAGGTTTTGGGTACAAATCCCAGCGGCGTGTGTCAATGACTTCGCGATTTTTCCTTGTCAAAATACTACTCTTACGGCTTTGAAACACTGATCATCGTAGATGTCAAATAATCAGCTGCCAAATGGTTTTCAAATTTCATTTTAGTTGCCAAAAGGATGGTTAAACTCTTTGGATTGATCGTTCTGATCATTAGAAGATCATTCTGGTCAATTTGTCAGTTGACATCTACGACGATCACTGTTTCAGAAACCGGCCGTTACTAAATCTTATAAATTGACATCTTGGACTTAATGAGCTTGTTGAAGTGATACACTTGAGTGTCCCTTACTTTTTTCGACCGACTTCAAAAAAGAAGGAGGTTCTCAATTCGACTGCATTTTCTTCATGTTTGTCACATTAGAACTTTTGACCGGGGGAACCAAATTTGATGATTCTTTTTTATTTGAAAGCTGGTGCTTCCCATGTGGTCTCATATTAAATTCATTGGTATTGGATCTTGGGCTCCGGAGATACTTGGGGAACTCCTGAATCCTGACTTCGAATTGTAAAATGAAAACAGAGCGAGTTATTTGAAGGCGGTTTTGTTTTTCGTTACTAAATATAGACATAGTACTACACGTTCGTTACTAAATATAGACACAGTAATAGACATATAGTGCATCAGTACCACGGCCGCACAGAAGATGGCGTAAAGTAACATTACGTATCTATACTGTTTCATTTCGTCTGATGAGCGAGGTTCTGTCGGAGTTAAAGTGAGGTGTCGTGAGGCGGTAGTCATTTAGCTTTAGATGAGCTACATGCTCGTTTGCTGCCTTCTCCCGTTAAAAGTATCTCCTCTCCTATGTACGGACTTTTTTAATATCTAAAAGGTGACAACGGTGCGTTTCAACTTATTGTTTGAATCGAAAGGGGACGATTTGAGTGATGAGAAGACTTAGGGTCGTGTGATAAGTCACCGCCTGTCATGTTCGGATAGTAAACTCATGGGGACTCCGTCGCGCAGTTGCCAAGGTATTGGCTTCGGCGTCGGTGGTCTTAGGTTCGATTCCCACACGAGACAACTATATGTGCGGCCCACATATAATTG
The DNA here is from genome assembly GCA_933534255.1 of Iphiclides podalirius. Taxonomy (NCBI): domain Eukaryota; kingdom Metazoa; phylum Arthropoda; class Insecta; order Lepidoptera; family Papilionidae; genus Iphiclides; species Iphiclides podalirius. The sequence goes on along the minus strand of OW152830.1, from coordinate 11,958,866 downwards.
TTTCGCATCTGGGTGTCTGTCCACGAGAAATTTGTGTTTGTAAAACGTCCTTACAGCACAGGATAATGTTATCCTAAAAGGGCAATGTTAAAAAAAATGCAATAACAATGTTTAGCTCTACTAAGTTTATGTTACATGTTATTGTTTATTCCTGTTGTGTTTGTTTAGTTCGTGCACATAGTCTTTTTGTGTTCTGATAAATAAAATGTATTGTTTCTTCAATAACAAAAGTGCAATGACCTTATCGTGATAGTGTCAACGGAAAAGTTATTTCATACGTTATAAAAAACAAACAGTTTAAATGACAATGTACTTTTGTTGCAGCAGTTCTATTCATATAACGCGCATTATAATTTTAGTTAGTTTTAGCATAATCGATTAACTTAACAATCAATTAAGGGCGTTAATTACTTAAGAAATAACAATAACGACGTGATATTTATTTCTTTATGATTTGTGCTGATGTTAATAGTATTTTCTTATGCATTTATAATGAAATGGATGCCGAGCAGAGCATCATTAAAAATCCAAACAACTTGTTTTAATTACAATAATTTATATATCAACAACGTTAATTTTAAGCTCTCAAAAAAAATTACGGAACAATACTTAATTATTTGTTTATTCGTCACGAAGAGGCATAATGCAAATATAATGCGAAAGTAGCTGTGACTGAGTAATAATTATATTCGCAGAGAGTTTTGTATTTTGCTACATCAGCCCGTATCATTATTTCATTCTGTATCGTTTGGAAAACTGTAACTATGTAGACTAACCTCGATAAGGGAAGCCCTTGTCGATTAGCTGATAACGCTGTCATATGGGACTGAAATTCGGAACAGTCGTTGACCCGTCTTATTGTAGTGATGCAACTTACATGCCGATTTTATTTACATTTAACATTTGAGTATTTTAGAGCTGTGACAGCTCAGTCTACGTGCTCGCTTTTAATTTAATATACTCGAGGTCGCATGGTAGACAATGCCATAATACCCTCTGTACTCCCCAGCAATAGGAGTTGTAAAGGCTGTGACTTTATTATTACATACTTTGCTTTGGAGTATTTTACATAAAAGCCAAACAAATACATTTAACGGTCATCAACGCGTTTGTAGCTCCTTTGGTGTTGCCAATATCAATGGAAGGCGATGATCTCTTACTGTGTACCATAAGAAACACAGAAGCATATTATTTCCACTTTATGCCGGTCTTGTCAGGCCGTGGTACTTCGTGTTTCTTCGTGCAAAAGCAAAGATTGAACCGATAAAACGTAACACAAAATTCCAATAATTATTATTTTTTTATGCGAGAAAGTGGCAAACGAGCTGGCGGTTCACCTGATGTTAAGTCATAACCGCCGGCCATGGATAACAATGGATGGCAACACCCAGGGCAACGCAACGCATTTGCAACCAACAGGGTTGCAAATGCGTTGCTACCTATAAATAAAGTGGGCCGGGCTACCTCTCTCACCAGACGAAACGCAGAAGTAACACTTCCACTTCACGGCGCCGGTATTCTGTGAGGTCGTGGTACTTAACCAGACGGACGGTCCGGCCCGGCACTAATGAAATTGTTAATTTTAAGTGCCGAATTATCGCGTGCTCAGCGGTGAAAGAAAACATCATGAGGAAACCTGCATATTTTCGAAATAACAAAAAAAAAATTTCGATTATATGTGAAGTCCGCCAATCCGCAGTTGGGCCGCGTGGTGGATTATGACCGGATACCCTCTATACAGAGGAAACCTTTGCTCAGCAGTGGAACATGTATAGGCTAATACTTTACACTTAGACAGACAGCAGAATCTTAGTAATAGGGTCCCGTTTTACCCTTTGGGTACAGAACCCAAACAACAACTACTCTGCTAGCATTGCCACTTATTGTTATTTTATGTGTAAGGCTATAAATCCAAATATTTTAATCAGCAGAAAGAATTGAGTCCATTTGAGATTTGGGTATCTTTCTTTCTGTTCTTAAAACTAAAAGCATGACAGTATATGCATTAATAAAACAACCTTATGGAATCTTATATTTTCTTTAATAATCACAAAATTATTTAAAACTTTATTTCAGTTTATAATTAAATAAAGTGTGTGTAACTTTATTTAGTTCAAACTGTATTGAATTTGTTTTTAGTTCAGAATGTAAATTTTTTTTTGAAAATAATCAAGATACTTTTACATGTCAAGCCAGTTGTTATATATAGTTAATTTACAGCTTTTAAAAACTTTTTGTCGGCTATACTTTTAATTCTTTCAACAATTGTACTAACTTCAGCCATAGCTCCAACACCTGTGTCACCACAAATAAGTAACTTTTTGATTGGAGGTATTTCTTCATGACCCCATTCCTTTAATATTTGTATGTGTTTTGATGTCACAGGATGCTCCCACATTCTAGTATTCATTGCGGGACAAAACAACAATGGTTTATTCATATCCCATGCACGGGTGATGCAAGTTAAAAGGTTATCACATATTCCCTGAAACACCTTTTGTTATTAGTTTTTATTCTAACATTTTTAATCTTCTGTATTTCTTGCTTTATTAAAATTTCTGATGATATTATCTAAATAGGAAATTATTAAAAATCTTGTGAAAAAATCCATAAAAGTAATGTAAAAGCCTATGCATGTCCACAAGTTGAAATTTATAAATATTTTTAATTAAAAAATGTATTTAAAGAAATAATAAATGAACTGTTATAGCTAATCACCTGAGCCATTTTTGCTAGAGTGTTAGCGTCTAAAGGTGCTATAATTATCATATCAGCCCATTTTCCAAGGTCTATATGAACAACAGGATCCCCTCTTTGTTTCCAGCTTTTCCATTCAGTGGCATCATCGTAAAAAGCAACACTAGATGGTAGATTAGAGCTTTCAAAGAAGTGCTTAGCATGCTCTGTCACTACAACAGAAATCTAATAATAGCGTTAAGTATAATACTAGTTTCATAATGTTACATTCATATACATAACAAAAATAGTATTGTAAAGTAAACATAACCTCAAAAATGTACTGTTGTTTTCTGTTTAATTCTAATAAAGATTCTATAATAGCGGGTATTTTCAAAGCAGCAACGCTTCCTGTCGCAGCCAAAAGTAATTTATAGGTTTGTTTGTTCATGCTAATAGCAATGGGATCACGAAATAGAGATTTTAATGGCAATAAGAGAGTATGACTGATGACATTTATGATGTTAGTGTTCAAAAACACACATTTGTTAATTTATGAATATAATTTGTCAAAATATATAACTATTATATTATAATTATGTACTATAAAGTTTATGTTTGTTTTTCTGAAATTACTTTTAAGATACCAATGTAAACATTTCGTAATGGCGACTACAATAACTTTTGTAATGGCGTGAATTGAATTGACTGACCAAAGTCCAAACTTACCAAAGTTATAATAATAGAAAGTAGATTAGGTCTTCCCAACTTAGGGGATTAGCCCCAAATTTAGGGCGGAAGTATACATATTGGGGTTTCTTTGGGGTCCAAAAAAGTTTAGGGCCGTGAATAATCTTTTATTTTTTTTAGGATTATTTACGGCTGATTTTAAGGTAATTTTCTTTTAGTAGCTGGCAGCACTGTAGACCGTAAGAAAAATAAGAAAAGAAAGAAAATTGTCAGTTTGACATGGTCTGCGGCTTGAAATGTAGTGTAGGTCGGCTTGAAAAACTTGCTAAATTACGAAAACATTATTTCTGACAATAATCATTTATTTTGGAATTCAAATGTTGTTTTTCTCTATATAAGTGATATAAAATAAGATATGTGAGTGAGTGTTGTACTATTGCAAACTTAAAAAATGGATGGAAATGCGAAGTATTACGAGGGCTGTGGACAGGAAGGGCCCATTCGTTGTATATTTTTGTGTGAATTTCATCCTACAGCTGGACCGAAGATCACCTGCCAAGTTCCAGAAAATTATATATCAAAAGATATTTTCGACACCGTTAGTCATTATATTATACCGAAAGTGCAATTGCAGAGATGCACACTGACTGTGTAAGTGTACCTTATTTAATTTACAACCGGTGACGATACGTTGTATTTTATGTGTAAACTTTTATTGTATTTTAAAGATTACTAAAGTCAAATAATACAATCCCTTTGGACAAGAGCATCAATAGAGATAGACCTTATCAACCTTTGTTATCTCGCGGCAAATTGTTTACAAACATTCAATTTAAGGTTAGCGACCTTTTTGCACATATAGTCACTAAAAGATATGTTAAACTATTAAATTTAATACAAGACTTTTATTTTTAGGTACTCTACGAAATACTTTTTTTTTAATATTATTCCTCTCAGCTAAAAGTATATATTTAATAAAATATGAACCTTTTTGAAAAAAATTGAAACCTTATGTCCAGTTGCTCTGTAAAAAAATTTTGTTGTTACCAGAACCCTTCTTGGCTCAAAAATACTGGGATTTCCTGTAAGAATAGATAACAAGAAGTATGCAAGAAATGCGTACTATTTCAATCTTTGTTTTGTCTGTGATGCATGGGCAAGGACTGTGCATCTTGAGCCATTGGTCAAGAAACTCACAGAATATTTAGTAAGTAGTTATTTATATATAGTATATGTTTTAAAATTATATAAGGAAATTTATAGTTAGATGGGAAATTAACTTTTTCCTTCATAATGTAAAATGTTTATCTTATTACAGAATCTCTAAAGTTATTGTTACATCTTATATAATCTTTATATGATCTCAAATTTTCAACAAGTCCATACTATTTATTTAAATATCAAGTATTGCAAACCAATTTCATTATTTTAGTGTAAGTTTAATAAAAACTAAAAATGTCAGTTGGTATATATTATATCTATGTCATAAGCCTAACATAATGTGAAGATACTTTTACATAATTGTTTCAGCTATCCATGGAATTGGAGACTGAGTGGTTATCGAAGCAGTCAAAATCTGGTGATGCCAAAGATCTTGGTGGTTTAATGAGACAGGTGATGCAGGATATCAACTGCAGAAGAATGTGTACTTTGACTGGTGAGTTTTTTTCCCTTAAAATTTATTTAAATTTACTATATTATTAATAAAGTAAGCCATGAAAACAAAACTACTCAGAAAAGTTGTTATGAGACATTATTCTGACATCATTATTTCTAGATTTTTTATGTTCCACACTATTACGAATGCCCACTACATCTTTAATGTCAGGGACTTAATGTACAAAGATTGACTTCCTTCATAAAGTCCTTATTGCTATGTGTCTCTCAATGGAACTAGCGGTTTATTGCTACAATTTTTTTTTATTTGAGAAGGAGGCTGCTCGCCATTTTGACATTTGCAACACTTGTACGGTTGCAGACTATATTAAAGTAGGCTCCGGCTAACTCACTCACCAGACGAAACGCAGAAGTGTAGCACTTCCAGTTCACGCCGGTCCTCTGTGAGGTCGTGGTACTTACCCGGATGGAACTGCCCCGGGAAACAGCGAAAACTGTTGGGTGGCCCTACCACCATACGCCTTAGTTACACGCATTGCTGATCCAGCGTATCTCTTTACTGGACTCCGCGGAAACTGACGCTTACGCAAAGCAATGACGGCGGAAAACAGCATATCAAGTGACGGTAGGAGAAACTCTGGAGCCTTTGTCGGATGAAGCTTCGAAACCTGAGAGTATCAAAGCGTGTGTAAAATATAACTGTGGCCACGAAACAGTCTTCGCTGTTGGACAAATGGGCTGGTCCGTCCAGGAAAGTAGCACGACCTCACAGAAGATCTATAGGCCCCTTAAAGTTCAGCAGCGTTTTCGTTTCTGTGGTACTGCGACGGTGATGACGTACAATCATGATGAAAACCGATTGAACTAGTCCTCAATAATTCTTTTGTATATCCATCATCGAGGCGCGTAACATGAAACAATTCAGTGGGCGAGTTGTTGTTAAAACACGCGTAAGGCATTATTAACGAAATTTTAATACGGCTGAACTTATCCTAACTATACTAACTTATACTAACCGACTTATCGGATGAGGTCGCGCCACGTCTCGCCTAGGACCTCCGAATAGGTCCGCAACTAGTCAGTACACAATGTCTGTACCCGACTAGTTTAAACTTTACCGCTTAAACGTGAGTTCCGCCGTCTTATTATTTCGTTAGTACGCTGTTGTTAAAGCGGAAAACTTAGATGTGACGTTGTTACGACCTTGTTACGACCATCGCGATAATTCAAGCGCTTTTAGTCTGCGATTTATAGATGCTTCGATGGCTGTTATTGCGATGCGATTCTTTTAAAGTTCACTCCCGGCGTGCATCGACAGGTTAATGATCCGTAAAATGAATAGTGTTTACTATATCTAACCATATTGCAACGGATATTTGGCATATAAAATAGCATGTAGTCTTCCGAAATAGAACCCCGCACCATGAAACAATAAAGTTTTTTTTAAATGACTGTATAAATAGAAACTTTTTGGCTACCCTTAATAACATTATGGATGCTGGAACAAAAACAGTGCAAAAAACATTTCACTTTATGTTGAATTTCGCATTTAAAAAGACTAATCAAATAAATTTGGAAGTTTAACGATTTCTTTGTTGTTTTGTTTCTAACATTATTCAAATGGACTGGACCTTGGTTGAGGTCGCAGTGTTTACTTTATTCGAATATTATTACGTTGGCTTTATTTTTTCTTATTAAAATTAATCTTAAACAAGCATACCTACAAGATAACTAACAAAGTTTTCCTTATTACGGTCAGTAAAGGTTGCATGGCAAACATCTACTTAAATTGTATATTGCTTACACTTTACATAAATTATATACCAAATATTCTACTGATATTTCTATATCCGATACTGAATCTAACATGATCAAATCTTGAAAATCTAACATAGACAACCTAACCTACCAAAAAGTAACAATAATCTTAATAGGATTAATTCCTAACTAAATCGAAGTCACCCAAATCCACAATCCAGGAACAATCCGTCTGGGAATCCAACCCACGATCCACCGCGCCGAAGCATTGCTCAGCAACTGCGTTACAGAATAACGAGGGATCGTCTTAGGCTGTGCAAATAAAATCACGAAACGTGTCCCGTCTTTATTATAGTTGCAATCGATCAATTTACGACCGGTGTCAACTCATAAATTATGTATAAGCACTGGCGGTCTATTGTTAAGTGAACAATTGGCTATCTGTACTCACCTATGCGTACGTAATAAAATCGGAAACACTGTCCGCTATGATTGATTATTAATAACACTATACATTGACCATTATCACACTGACGCCCGGTTTCTGAAACACTGATCATCGTTGATGTCAACTAAACTGTCTGGTCAATTCAGAGAGTTTAACCATCCATTATGGCAACTAAAATGAAATTTGAAAAGCTATTTGACAGCTGATTACTTGACATCGACGATGATCAGTGTTTCAGGAACCGGGCGTGAGCTGTCGTCTAAATCCAGGGTTTCAAACTAAGCCAGCAATCGTAAAATAGACGCACATAATATTTAACATTTACTATTTTAATTTGTATAGTGCTAATCTCTGCGCTTACGACGAAACATTAAAATTTGTAGACAAAAGAATCGAACCCACGTCTTCCGTATTCGTGCCTAGACGCTAATTTTTTTTTTTTTAATGTGAATGGTTGCCAAACGAGCAGACGGTTCACCTGATGGTAAGTGAATACCGCCGCCCAACCTTTTGAAAATTGAGCTCCGGCTACCTCACTCACCAGACGAAACGCGACAATATTTATTTAATAAAATATAAAATAAAAAAAAACTAAGCCGGCGGATTGCCACACCGATTAAAATCTGTACGTCTTTTATCCGCATTATTGTTCGTCTTTTTACTAAAAGTTTTAATTAACATTTCTTTTTTAGAAATAATACCAGTTGTAACCGCGACATTGCCCATGTGATCTATTTTTTAAATATCTATAATCGTTAAAATGAACTATTAAGTATGCGCTAAATTTTAATTCCAATTTGCAACTCCCGAAATAATTACAGCGTCCAGGAGATAAAAATTAAACTCTTAAAATTATTTATTTAACAAATTTTACTATTCGCATATAATGTTGTTGTTGGGATATGATGTTTTATGTAAAAAAATAATTGCTGAATTGGGATTTGAATCTGACCGAGCACGTCCTACGTCACTGCCTAGCTACGGACTTGTCGCTCCGTCAACCCCCAAAAATGCTAAGGAATCCCCCGTCTGTAGTATAAGCCGACCGAAAGTATGCAATGTCCAAATACTAAGATAGTACATAATTTTGTTCGTGATGATGAGATAAACGATGCAGCGAAGTAAACTCTGGCTGTGCTGCCAGATCATCGAGAATTTGACGATTAATAAAATGAAAACAGTAAAAAAAACAACGGCGACAGTTCAACACGGACAGTGGAATTTTATTAATTCTCAGAGACGCAGTAGTTTCCCGGCTGTTTTAATACAAATATGCGTAGCGGACGCAGTCTTGAGAGAATAAACATACTGAATATGTCTCCGCTCTATGTGTTTTCCATCCTCACACTGATAAAAATACTATATAGATCGAGTCTCGGTGACGCACAATAGGTATTTTTTTAGGCTGGCCGAGAACCAAAAAATATACATGTACACTAATATGACAAAGAGGTTATTGCCTCTTTGTTTGTACGTTTTTATTTATTTGTATCGATAAAAATGTATACAAAATCCTCTATGAACTAATAAGATTATGATCAGAAATTGGAACTTGACCATATATTGCCGCCAGCTCGGTGACTTCACTAGATATAAAACTCACTTTGAAGTCTTATTTCCAACTAGGTAAGTTTGGAGTAGTCGGGTCGTTCTTTACTTGTTTGCCGCTTGGCTATGGCTATGGTTTTCTTATTTTACACACGGTTTGAACATAATTATTTCTCCGTTCCTTTACGTTGATATATTAATAATCATGTTATAAATCGTTTATGTCGTCACCATTCCATATATTTTTTTAACTGTAATATATACTTTTTTTTAGTAATTTTCTTTATGTTCTGATTTTTTTCCTTTTTCACTGTATTTTAGTTTAATATTAAAATTTTTGTAATGTTTGTATTTCACCTTTAGCTTTTAACAATTTGGATGTTAAAAAGTAGTTTTTCCTTTCTTTAATCATTCATCACTTTTTGTAAACATTGTTTATTTATTGTGTTTCAGTGTGTACTTTGCTAGTGATAAATAAATAAACAAATAACTATGGAGCTCTGCCGTTGTGCGCGCATCGTGAGTAAACTTCTAGATAGATTTCAATTGATTCTATTATGTTTTATTTCTAAGACACTTGTGCCAAGTTATCTAAAGAAAAATAATATAAAAATAATAAGATATGAGATATCTTCATATAATGTTATTAAAAAACTTTTAAGTGGAAGGCTCCATTGTGTTTTCTCCTCTCTTAATGGAATTGCCTCTTATGTGTATTACCGTTATCTAGGTCTTTTTAGAGATATTCATATCAATGGATTCATTAACACGTACAAAATCTAAACAAATATTCGAAATGTCTGTACTTAATGACCGTTAAATAAGAAAATCTATAAAGCAGCGTTATTAAATTATTTATCTGCAATTAGATCCCATCCATATAATATTTTATTCGACTTCGCTTTGGCTGTTAAAACGTTTTGTTTACCGAAATAACGTACAGCAAAAAAAGAACCTACAGTTAATTAGGGAAATCGGCATTGTTTTATCGTACTTATTCTTTTCAAAACACAATCTTTTTTTAAATTTATTTACGAACACCGCATTTTGATAAACGAAACTGTTTATTTGACGAAACGCAAATACTTTTTCTTAAAGGTGTTTATTTGACTATCGTATCTCTTATCCTTTAAACGAGCAATTCTTGTATATATATATATATATATATATATATATAGCAATTATTGTGTATATATATATATATATATATATATATATATATATATATATATAATCGGAATCTCGGAAACGGCTCCAGCGATTTTCATGAAATTTAGTATGTGCATAGATTCGGGAGCGAAAACTCGATGTAACTAGGTTTCATTTTTAGAAAATGTCCTTTTATCCCTGTTTTCAGGGAAGGAAAAATATAATTCGAATATGACGGTAAATTTCGCCGCAAGAGAAAATGTCATAATAGCTCGGTCGGTAATTGGGCGGCTCCAAAACAGACGGCCGTGGTTCGCGTCACGATCATTTAAACATTCATTTTTTACTTTTTTTTTCGATTCCAGATCATTGCTTTCTTTATTTTTAATTTTTTTGTCGATTTGTTATTTTGTTATTTTTTTTTCCCTTTTTTTTAAAGTTCTTTCTTTTGTGAAAAACATCAGTTCATATTTTCTTATTATTACGTCGGTAAGATCGAAAAATATTATGCATATTTCATTACTCAGTAATTTGTATCTAAATGTAATTTCCAAAATACACTATTTACCAAAAAAAAACAAACCGAGCAAAGCTCGGTCCTCCGGGTACTATTCCTTTATCCATACTTACTTGATAATATTATCAATGCGAAAGTAACTCTGTCTGTCTGTCTCGCTTCAATCCAAAACTACTGAACCGATTTAAATGAAATTTGGTTGGTACACAGATAGTCTAGAGCCTGAGAAAGGACTTAGGCTATATTTGAATTGGAAAAAAAGTTGTAAAGGGTTGAAAGATAATTAAGAGCTTCAACGCGAGCGAAGGCGCGGGCGAAAAGCTAGTACCTACTTTATAATTTGGTATAATTATTAACATCATCAACAAGAACACCATCACAAACTTTAACAATAATAACACAACTCAAGATTTGTATCACCCTAATTATAATTATCTAAAAACGTCGTACAAAACGATTAACATATCACCCATTCATATGCTTTGTGACCTTTACAAATGAACTTTACGTTACAGTTTTATACGTAAGGGTGTTCTAAAATTGTTTGTTTTGGAAAATTTAATAATTCGGTAAATATTTCGGTAAATATTGATGTTTAAAGAATGTAAATGTGTAATACAATTTTAAAAAGTGTTCATTTATTGTCGCGGTTGTAACGACACGCTGTATACATATTCATTAAATTATAAATTAAAATTGTCTAAATAAGATTAGAACTAAATATTGTGATAAAGTAAAAAATATATATATATATATATATATATATGTAATATCCATTACTACACTTCCAAATAGAGATACAACGATTTTTTAACTACGGTGTGTTATATCGATTTCTATTGCTCGAGAAAATTTCCACGATAGGTATTGTAGTGAAATTCTATGAAAACGACTTTTTTTTAATGTGAAAAGTTGCCAAACGAGCAGACGGTTCACCTGATGTTACGTGAATACCGCCGCCCATAAACGTCTGCTACACCCGAGGGCTTACAGATGCGTTAAGAACCTTTTTGGAAATTGGGCTCCGGCTACCTCACTCACCAGACGAAACGCGAAAGTATTTGTCATACTTCCACTTTGTGGAAAATACTTCAACGTGAGGTCGTGGTACTTACCCGGACGAGCCTGCCCATTCGTGCAACAGCCGAGGCTGCTGCGTGGCTCTACCGCCGTTAAACCGACTGAGCCCTCATATCAAAGATTATGTTAATGACAGCTTAAGACAAAAAAAAAACCAAATAGGCAAAAATTAACGTCTTCCTTAAAAAAAATATTAATAAACGTTATTTGCATAAAGAATATATAACTCGTCATCTATTGATAGTCTTAAAGTAAGTGGCATTTTATGTTTGTTTTTAAGAAGTGAATTTATTTGAAAAACGCATTATAAAAAACCACCATCACATTTAACAAAGTCAAAATCTATCGTTTTAATGAATGTTTTGAAATGAAACATGATGTAAATACAACGACGAAATTATGAAGACTAATTTTTACAATATGAATGATATTTATCACTTCTCCTCATACTTGTTAGTATAAGGATATAAGGTACCTGGAGGACCCAGCTTTGCTCGGTTTTTTCTTTGGTAAATCATGTATTTTGGAAATAAAAAAATAAAAAATAAAGAAAATTATCTGGTATAGAAAAAAAAGTAAAAAAATAATTGTGTAAATGATCGTGATACGAACCGCGGCCGTCTGTTTTCTAAAAATGAAACCTAGCTAGATCGATTTTTCGCCCCCGAATCTACGCACATACCAAATTTCATGAAAATCGCTGGAGCCGTTTCCGAGACTCCGATTATATATATGTATACAAGAATTGCTCGTTTAAAGGGTAAGAAAGATATGTAGATAATTATGTTTGAAAATATTTTTGAAATATTTATTATACCATCATTCAGTTTTCTCTGGAACGGTACTGTGTGAAAAATGTGCAGTAACAGTATATTAGTAAATACAGTAACAGTAAAGCAATTATGAACTATTAATTTTATAATTTTAAACCGTCGGTAAAGTTTGAAAAAAAGCGTGCTCGTGTTTATAAATATAAACTATGTTTACAGGCTTCAGCGCCCACCCGATATTGTTGCGAGTTACATAAACAATAACAAATGAAATAAGAAAACGAAATAAAATCATATTACTTCTCTATAATGAATTAAATTATAATCATGTTGAATGTCAGCCTAATTTGTTAAGAAAAACTTTTTTTATCCGTAACAGTTAAGAGACTGCTAATAGTATCCTAAGTTTCACCGAAAGTAAAAGGATTGGGGCCCACTCTGAAGGTTGGAAACGTATCCGTCCATTGGAGGCTTCTCCTTAAAAATGTCTCCATTTCAAAAAGTAATTTGGTAACCCTATCGCACTGCACAGAGCACAAATGACAAGTGAAATTTCTGGACATAAAATGGGATCCGTTTTCGCCAACTAAGTTTGTTCGCTAACATCGCACATTTTAATATCAGTTGTAGTAACAGCCAATATCTAATATATAAAATTCTCGTGTCACGGTGTTTGTAATTGAACTCCTCCGAAACGGCTCGATCGATTTTCGTGAAATTTTGTGTGCATATCGGCCAGGGTGGAGAATCGGACAACATCTATTTTTCATCCCCCTAAATGATAAGGGTGGTCCACCCCAAACATTTGTTTGTACCCTACAAATAATTTATATGGCAAAACGACGTTTGCCGGGACAGCTAGTATTATATACATGTCACTATTGTGCAATGGCCTCTGTACAGATTGCATTAGGGCGTAGTCCGCTATGTGACTTGATATTCCATCGAAACTTGCACGCTGTTGTAAGATTTGTGAGTAGATTTGTTGTATTTGATGCCAGTAAAACATTGTCTAAGGGCAACAAACCCATTGACCTTTATTTATAAACTGAATCTAAATAACTGAATAGAAATCCACACTCGGAGCCGAGATTAAATTATTCAATCGCCACCAACTCTGTTGCCAGGCGGGCGACTAACGCCCGGTTTCTGAAACACTGATCATCGTTGATGTCAACTAATCAGCTGTCAAATGGGTTTTAAAATTTCATTTTAGTTTCTAAAAAAATGATTAAACTCGTTGAATTGATCATTCTGATCATTAAGATCATTCTGGTCAATTCAGAGAGTTTAACCATCCTTTTGGCAACTAAAATTAAATTGAAAAGCCATTTGAAAGCTGATTATTTGACATCTACGATGATCAGTGTTTCAGAAACCGGGCGTAAGAGTCTGTGATCCATTATCAATCCAAAATGATTTTTAATACTCCGCAATAGGGTCTATATGAAGTTGGTAGGTGGTAACTAGATATAGATGAATGAATATAGAGAACATCGACACGTAACTACTCGTGATGTGCTTTCGCCCGTTTACGCGTAGATATTATAGACAATCTATATATTTTTTGTCGGATTGTGTTTGTGGCGGGAAAATGTGATCCTACAGTTTCTTTTGTATTTGATCTTTGTAAGTTTTGGATTATGCTTTTTTCGTTTTTTCTTTTTTTGATGTGTAAAGTTTCCAAAAGACATCTGCTACACCCGAGGGTTCCAGATGCGTTGACAACCTTTTGAAAATTGGGCTCCGGCTGCCTCACTCATCAGACGAAACGCGAAAGTGTTATACTTCCACTTTACGCCGGTCTTCTGTGAGGTCGTGGTACTTACCCGGACGAGCCTACCCATTCGTGCAAAAGCCGAGGCTGCTGCGTGTCCCTACCACCGTAGAAATATCGTCCGGTATATACAAGAAAATTATTGTATGCATGTTTACAGATATGTTAAAAAATGTTTTAATGTCATTCATTTAATATATGATATAGTAATTATTATCAAGTTGGTTCCGATGACAGGTTGTTAACATCATAAATAAGATACGCAATGAAATCCTTAAAATGGATTAATATAACAATATCTAGTGTTCCTGCTGTGCTACCAACGCCATCTACTAGCACTTATTAGACATCATAAATTCTTCATTTTAGGCTTAAGTTTATTTTTGACAGTGTATCATAACATGGCCTAAAATTGTTTTTTTTTTTTAATATTTGTCTTCTGTTGGCTGTTGATAATTTTTATATGAAATAATGTTTATTGATATCAGAATGCGTTTTGATTGTAAAGTATTAAACTTCCTCAATTAAGTTATAACTACTTTACCGATTATGTTATAAAAATAACAGGATTATTTATTGCTCAAAATGAATAACGGGTTATTTATTGCTCAATAAACGTTCGTAGTGTCACGCTGTTTTCTGAGTGTAATGCTGTTGCTGAGTGTAATCTCTCCGTTTTCAATAGGCAAATATCTCAGAATAGAGGTTATTAGGGCATAGTTCGCCACGAAACCTCAGTGTAGACTTCCCATATCATGGAAATACATTGTTTACCTAAATTTCTTTTTAATTTTCCCCACGTTGTCTTATTTCTACTGCCTTGTTCCTTCAATCGTTTGCTCAGTGCTCAGCGTTGTGATGTGCTCGTCCCAATTTTTCTTTTATTGTTTGCCGTCAACTATAAACAAATAATATAAAATAATAATAAAGCAGCATAATAAAATTAATTAATGAAGCAGCTACATGCCGCTATGGAGAGTTTTTCTATGTATTAGCTACAGAGTTTTCAAGTTTATAGGTTTCGTATTTAAACTTCGAACGCATAACGCATTTACGCGCCTTGGAGGGGAGACTTGATACTATTTAGCATAATTGTCCAAATCTTCCGTCGGTTTATGCAAATGTACTTAGGTTGTTTAATAATAGGCGAAGCAGAGAGATGTATTTATAGCGCGTCGTAAATAACGTTCTAGATGTTTAGTTACTGGTGTTTACTATTTAGATCTTGTGGGGGTCTGCTATGGCACGCAAAGTGAAACGATAGCTAGTCTTCGGATCTACTCACCTACACTTTAATCTTCTAGGTCATTCATTTAAACAGTATTTAAACCCCGCAAAACAATAAATCTTCGCCTCAAGCGTCTTGTTATTCTTGTTATGCTATTATTGGTCGCTCTTTTTTAATATTTTTTATTATTATTCGGTCATTTGACTCGGTCATTATATTATTTTCAATGCGGTCAAGTTTTTTGTCTTCTATTGTCACACGTTCCTCTCGCTCGCACCGTAGTTCATTTGGGGGCCATGTTTATTAACTAACGGCTGATTTCTATATTTTATCTATCTGTAGATTTTGTTAGTGGAGATAGAATTTTGAAGTAGGTATAATGGAGCTAATGTCAAATACTGTTTAACACTGCGCGTGTTTTCTTGACAACTCCTCGAAAATTGTGAACTACTAGAAGGGTCGATTAAATAAAACCAAAACTGTATTCTGATCTGAGCGTATCTTTATTTTGAACTCGCCGTCGGTATATATTACCACGTTAAGCAAACCATAGCGCGGTATAATACGAACATTACGCCATCTAATTAGGTAAATACCTATCGCATACAGTTACCAATTCAAATAGGTATCTATCGCTAATAGTTACCAAATCTAATGATAAATAGAATATTGAGACAGGCCGTGATACTGCGATGTTGTCGTTTTAAAAACACGTAGGCGGTGAAGACAAATACAGCGAATGATTACTAACTATTCAACGTACCTTAAGTTCCATCACTGTTTGTGACGCTACCTTCGCGATGCCGGATCCGGTGGGAGCTAAAGTTGGGGCTCGAACCTCCGATTCCACTTCGCAAGTCGCCGCAGCAGCCGCTAGGCGGTCACCTACTGTTTAACTCAATCAAACGCGCTCAATCGGCAAGTTGAAAGTTTTTAAATAAAGCGATGACTGCAGAAATCGTCAAGGAAATAAAAAAAAAAAAAACATCATTAACATTCTACTTTTAATTCGGTTGCTATTTGTAGACATGCTATTGAAAAACGTGATAAGATAACTGCCCGGCAGCACAGATATTTTGGTACAAGTAATAACTCTTCGACAATCGCTACGCAGCCGATCGGTCTAAGGTCGGCAAGTAAATCATTTGATAAAATAACTTTTCATGAAATAATACCAGTTTACAACAGATCTAAAGCATTGTTAAATGTTAATTTTCACGTGACCATGACTCTGTGAAGAGTTTGAAACGTCGGGAATAAAAATTAAAATTTAACCCATAAAAATACTATTAATTAACAGTAAAGTCGAGTAATATTTTCATTGAAAGCATTGAAATGTGATCACTTTTATATACTACCTGTCTTGCAGATATACATCACACCCTCTGGTGGGTGTGATGTATATCTGTAATATGTATTTGTTGAAAAAAAAGTATTATTAGATATTTTTATCAGTTTTCTAATACGCATAGTACAACCTTTGCTTAGTATGAAACTAGATAACGCTGCGTAATAATGAACCTCATTGTTTTCTACAATTATTAGTCGAAAACGAGCGCCGTTGATATCGAGCGATCGAGAATTATTCTCGCCCGATTGCAACCTCGCGTACGCTCATCTACACGATCTCGAGTATGGAGATATTTCGACCATTTCGCGAGTATAGCGATATTTCGACCACGTCGCGAGTATAGCGAAATTTCGACCGCTTTATCGTCACCAGGCAGCGGGAGGCCCGTAGCAACACGAGTTATCACAACGCGACAATTGTACAAATCATCTGTTTCGTTGTCCGCCGCGAATGGTTTAAACTAAAAAAAATTGCGCGGGAACAAACCACGGTGTGTAGTTTTACATGTTGTTACTGGTTGAGCTGTTGGTGACTGACTGGCCTCGACGCTAGGGGTTGGGGGTTCAATTCCCACAAGGGAAAAGCATTTGTGCGAGACAGATAATTGTTTCGGATCTTGGTGTTTATTTACAAGGAGACTTGACATCATCGCAGGCGAGACCGGTCGTAAAAATAAGCCAACACCACTAACAACATGGTTGACAGTTCGTGCCGACCCCACCTTAGGTGGGATAAGGCTAGAGATAGAAAGATTGTTGTTAGTATAAATTTAAGTGTTTATCTCCATCCTATTTTTAAATATTGTAACTATAAATACATAATAATCTGTGACATGCATTTAAAGATATTATTGTAAGCCAGACCATACTTTATGATGTTTGATAAAGAAAGTATAGTTTGGTAAGAAAGTATATTTAAAACTTTTTTGTCTGTTCTATTATACCTACTGTAACGGGTTTTAAAATTATTTGTTGTTTACGATCCATTTCTTTATCGGTTTTCTTAAATTTTACTGCGTTTTATCGTATAATAACCATTTTATGTAACGAATTTAGTTTGAATTATTTGTTTAAAAGAAGAAAAGGTCAAAGGTAAGAAAATTTACCTCTGCCGATTTACAAAGTATTTTTAAAAAACTCACGTAAGCATTAAACGAAGAAAGTATTTGTTTTTAAACGGTTTTATTTAGCTCGACACGTACGGAATTTATTTGTTTATTTGGGTCAAAATTAGAAATTGAAATTTAAGCACCTTCCTGTTGTCAGATTGATCTGAAATTTGGTACACACATTTAATTTAGATGACAATACAATATTGTAGTTTTCAGTGCACAAAAAAAAAAACATAAAATAAAACCGTTTAACTTAAAAGTTTTTAAACGGTTTTATTTATCTCACTAGATACGTTTAATGAAATAATGAACTGCGTAATAGCTGCGTAATAATGAACCTCATTGTTTTCTACAATTATTAGTCGAAAACGAGCGCCGTTAATATCGAGCGATCGGGAATTATTCTCGCCCGATTGCAACCTCGCGTACGCTCAGCTACACGATCTCGAGTATGGAGATATTTCGACCATTTCCCAATTTTTCTTTTATTGTTTGAAAATTAATTAAATTCATTATGAACACGGAGATAAAAGAAAACGTATAGAAGCTGCCTTCATGGACACTCGCGCAAAATATTCCTTAAAATATTAACGGCGAATTTGGCTCCGGGACAACATTTTCCCGTTATTCTATCTCCGATCGATAAATTAGCAACGTTCTGAAAATGTTTTATTCAGCAACCTCTCTGATATCGTGTTTCTCAGATAATTCATCTCTGAGTTTAAAAAAATAATGAATGAATGAATTTATTTAGTTTCAAGTAGCAATATTTTGTTAACAATGAACAAAATACATAAGGAAGGATACTTGGCACGATTTGCCGATTTTCATACTTTGTATATAACAAAAATTTTAATAATAAATAACACACATTCATTGAAAGACAAAGACACAGTAGCAACTAATAAAATTGTTACCTCTCGTTTGCCGAGTGACGTTGTTTAAAGGAAGCGGAGGACGAAATTGCGTTTGTCGCGTCGAGTGATTTGTCGTTCGAGATTGAATTATTCGGTGATAAAGCGAATAATGTAAAGAATCGTCGCCAAACTGGCCACTGGCCAGTTCGCGTTTAGGAAGATTGGTTGTTGTAATTTCGTCTGCGAAAACCGCTGTTTACCCGGTATCGATGTCCGACGATTCGGAACTTTTTAAGCTCTGTTTCTTTATGAAGTCCCACAGCTGGGCAAAGGCCTTCTCTGTACAGAGGGTATCAGGGCATAACCCACCATGCGGCCTCACTGCGGATTGGCGGACTTCACACATCTTCGAAATATTTCTTTTTGTTATTATCCGTTATTATCCGTTCTTTTTGTTATTCGAGAATATGCAGGTTTCCTCACGATGTTTTCTTTCACCGCTGAGTACGTGATAAGTCAGCACTTAAAATTAACAATTTCTTTGGTGCCGGCACCGGGGATCGAACTCAGCTTGTTCGAGTATATTGAAGTAAAGGCGAGCGCTCGGACACTGAGCTATAATAAGTAGTGATAATAACAAAAATATCACGTCACAATCATCAGAGAAATAGAGTCGCAGATGCAATATCAACCTTTTAGTGTCAGCCCTCACAGAACACTTTACTCTGGTCTCCTACCATGGTACTCCCTCTATTTCTACTGGGGCTTTCTTGGGTATCTACCGATAAATCTATGTTCTTTCGGATTTGGTAGTCACTGGCCCTATCTAATACCGTACTGAAAACCGGTGTCGGAATCAGAACAAATTTTA
The DNA here is from genome assembly GCA_933534255.1 of Iphiclides podalirius. Taxonomy (NCBI): domain Eukaryota; kingdom Metazoa; phylum Arthropoda; class Insecta; order Lepidoptera; family Papilionidae; genus Iphiclides; species Iphiclides podalirius. The sequence goes on along the minus strand of OW152830.1, from coordinate 11,939,418 downwards.
GTTACTGTATCTCGACTTTTAGAGTCCCGTCCGTTTCACGGTCTTATGCTGCTACACAGACCGTTTATTTTAAGTTTCTGTGTATTATACATTATTATTTTTAAGTTTTGTATGTATTCATTTGTTTTAGACCGTGAATAAACGTTTCTTCTTCTTCTTCTTCTTCTTCTTCTTCTAATGTAACGTTTGTGGATTGGATTTTTTAAGAATGAGCTCGGAACTAGGATGATTTCGAATTTTAGAACCGTTTTCTGCTCTGTTAACGCCGGTAGAGGGATGTCGAAAAAATACGTCACAGCCCAAAGTTTATCACACCATCTCGACTACGTCTTGTACGCCATCTTCGCATTCGGCCAATTTTCTGTTGGCTACCACCGCTGTAACATCATTATATAGCATCAAACAAAGTCGTCCCGCAGTTTATCTGTCCCTATGTATGCTTAGATCTTTAAAACTCCGTAACAGATCTTGGTTTTTTTACTAGATAAAGTGATTCAAGAGTAAAGTTTATATGTACAGTACATTGCACCTGTGCGAAGCCGGGGCGGGTCGTTAGTCTAACTTTAAATTGTATATTATACGCTATATTTAATTTCGCTATTTACTTTCAAGTCCTTATACTTTAACCGAGGGAAACCATCACGTAAGGGTCCTCACACTGCTCTCTTTAAAGTGTTTGCTCATTGTTGGAAATCTGCAACTTAGCACTGTTTGCGAATGGGTTGAATTTATTTTGCATAACTTGTTTGTTGTTTATCGAGGGTCGCTTGGATAACGTGTGCAAAAAGGTTTAAACTTTGTTTTGCTTTTGAATTAAAATTTAGATTTTTAATATTTTGATGATCATTAAGTTTAATGGAATCTACGTGTAGTATTCAAATTCTTCGTTAATATTTCAAACACTCATAAGCTGATGAATTATAAGTTGATATATTAAATATAACGATAACTTGGTGAAATTAGGATTAAAAAGGTGTACTTATCTTATTTTTCAATATCCAATCGTGTAATTTTAACAAAAAAATCTGTACAATGTGTTTTTGTCTCTCCTATTACTATCATCTAAATGGTCTTCGGTCGTAAGTCTGTGACTCGATAATGGTGCATAACAACATACACACCGTTTTATCGCTTCTATAAATACAAATTTTAACGAGTTTCACAATATTCCGTGCAAGTGTTGTCATTACAAGTATGTACACAGTCAATTGTTATTATTACGAAATCTAATATTTAGTTCATCATAATATACCAGTGAAGTAAAATAAAGTAACAGTCTACACATGTACCACTGCTGGGCAAAGGCCTCCTCTGTACAGAGGATATCAGGGCATAGTCCACTAGGCGGCCCTACTGTGCTTTGGCGGACTTCACATATCTTCGAAATATTTTTTGTTATTATTTCGATGTTTTCCTTCACCGCTGAGCACGTGATATCACCAGTACCAAATACCAATCCAAGAAGTGGAAAAAATATGGTGATCGACTCCGAAGAAAGTCAGGTGGCAAGATGATGGCAGAGCAGACTTTTGGGATATCAAGGTTGTCATCATTGTGAGGGAATTCAACGGTATTTTTATTTAGCATTTATCAATTCTGCCATAAAGAAAACAACTAAACCACTTTAGCCGTGCAATATTTTCGAGTTAATGAATATATTCCGTGCATATCTGATAACGCTATCGTCTTATCACCCGAGTGATGAGATTAATATTGATGTATGTTAATTGAACGTTTCTGTGCACGTACTCTGATTTTGTTCGTTAAAACTCTCATTGAAAGGTGATAAGTTTTGATCACGTTATCTGTCGTATGTTAATTTATTTATATCTATCAGACGGCTACTTACATTCGATAGTGCATTTTATCAGCCAATTCAAGAGGTAGGTTGGTGTGCAAGCGTGAATGTACTTGGGTTATGCCGCGTGGATGTCGCCACGAGTAAAAACGCGTAGTTTAGAACCGGTAGAACGTTGTGTTTTTTTGCATATTTTTTTTTGAAAAACATTGCCCTTACTGTAGGATAACGGTATCCTGTGTTTGTAAGGACGTTTTACATACATAAATTTCACGTGGACAAACACCCAGATGCGAAACAATTATCGGTGGGAATTGAATTACAATTAGTTGTCCCGTGTGGGAATCGAACGCAGGACTATCGGCGCCGAAGCCAATGTCTTGCAAATGGCGAAGCCTTCGAACACGCTAAACTTTTTATTTATTTATTCAAACTTTATTGTACACCAAAAAATATAAAAAGCAAGTTACGAATGAATGTAAAAGGAAGAACAATAGGCGGTCTTATCGCTCAGAAAGCAATTTTCTCCAGACAACCTTTTTACTTTACACTGTGCCGTTACCTTGTTCCAGTCGGCACGACCACCACGCACCTGACCGTGGTGAGGGTGAACAGTGACCCCGCGCCGGTTAAAGACCACCAGGTGCCCGTGTTCCTCTACAGCAGACAGTCCTTCGTGGCGGACCAGTGGGATCTCACCACCAACCAGGTAAGTGCACATCTTTACTGCAAGATCCCAGTCCCAATTTTCAAAAGCGTGTCAACGCATCTGGAACCCTCGGCTGTAGCAGATGTCCATGGCCGGCAGTATTCACTTAACATCAGGTGAACCGTCTGCTCGCTTGGCAACTATTCACATAAAAAAGAAAAGAGCTGGGATCTCTTTTTTTTATGTGAAAAGTTTCGCCCAATTTTCATAGGACGGAAATCTTTTATCGGCCCTTCCTTCGACTTTTCTCTTACATTTTCCAACCGACTTCCCAATATTAAACGAAAGTGGACCACTCAAAAGTTTTGCCTGAAAACTGGCCAGGCAGAAGCTGCAGCGTTGCAGTTATAGGCAGGCTCGTTCATGAAAGAACCACGGCCTCGCAGAAGACGGACTGCAGTGGAAGTATAGTGCGTTCGTCAGGTGAGTAAGGTAATCGGGGCCCACATTTTAAATTGTTGGCAACGCGTCTGCAAGACAGATATTGTGGATGATGAACAGCATTGAAAATTGCTACATTTTAATTGTATATTTTAATCAAGTAAGTATATGCAATGAGCAATAAATAAATTAAATATAAATCAGAAAATTTAGTCTGTTGACATTATTAACTTGCAAATCTAACAAACAGTCTTAGTTTTGGCGAAATATCTAAACTTCGACCGTGCCGAAACATGCTGTTCATGAAAGACATTTGTTTTGGTCTACCACCATTCACACTACATAGAAAATCTGTAAGTGATACATCGGAAAGTCGTACTGAAATTAATTGTTTCTAGAGTTTTTAATAAGTCAGTCTTATTGTTTGGGAGATATTTTTTGGGTGGGACCAGTTGTGTTTAACATGAGTTATTCGAATCAGAGGCATAATAGACCAGCACTGGCTTTCGTAAAAGACGGCTTAAAGGGTAAAGTGGTTCTACGGATGCCCGGGTTCGGTGCCCTGACCGTCTACTTCAGGTATGGAAGGTGAAACATAATAGTGTTCCACTGGAATATCCATAGCCCCTCCTACACCCGAAACTACATACATACACAAACAAATCATGTGCAAATAAATATGTAAATTTCCAACGATTTTTGGTACCAATATAATATTTATTCGTCTCCAAACGCAACCGTACTGAAAAATCCTTCGGTGTTATTGAACTCTCTCATCGATACGGCGTCATTGTACGGCGGAGTGTCTTTGGCGAATTTTCACGAACACAGGTTTCACAAATAGAAACAATGGCCGGCGCTAAACACTTGCGACAACAGAGACGACGCACTGTGAACACGTGTTTCGTTATGTTACTTGGACGAAATTTAGACCGAAATAATAATGTATACTCAATTGGAAGATCTGTAGGCCAATCCGCGAAAGGGTCGCGGAACATGGCTTAATATGCCGTATAATAGGCTGCCACGATGAATTAGTAATATTCGAGATTTCATACTGGTTGCTTTTTTTGTTGGAATAAAATCCCACTCTGCCATAAGAATGTTAGTAAAATGTCTCGTATTCCCTTCTTTTTTTAATTCTCTCTCGTTAGAAAATTAACACATGTCATCAGTTTTAAATTAATCAACAACGAATTTGGGTAGACAATTAAAAAATATATAATTTTTTCTCGATTACCTGAAACTCCTACAGCGTTTTAAATTGTAAAATATATATTCACTGTAAAATAACGTACGTTGTGTTATTTTTTTTATACAAATGGGGAATTTATGAGATTTATAAGCTTTTCGACCTACTCCGAGACATTTAACACTTGCCTAGCGTTGAGTTGTTCTTGTGTAAAGTCTTCGACTTACGACTGCGCTTGTCACATAAATAAAACAGCGACACGCCCCGACCTCGTCTCGGTGCAATTCAGTTCTTATAATGAAGCCGTGGCTCAGTGTTCGTGCGCTCGCCTTTAATTCTATTTACTCGCGCAACCTGAATTCGATCCCCGGTGTCAGCACCAATGAAATTGTTAATTGTAAGTGCTTACAAATCATGTGAGGAAACCAGCATATTTTCGAAATAGTAACAAAAAAGAAATATTTCAAAAATATGTGAAGTCCACGGGGCCACGTGGTGGACTATGCCCTGACACCCTCTGGCCTTTGCCCAGCAATGGGACATTTATAGGCTGTTACTTTACTTTACTTTATAATAAAATTTTAAAGACGTTAGCCATAAAAACACACCTATGGGAAAGTACTCTAAACAGTGGAGATAGGCAACTTTACTCAAAGGTAACGTTAATTTTTAGAACCGGCTCATTTGCTATCTTCTCACATAAAAAAACTATCACAAAAATTACTAGAGATGCGCCGAAGGTTCGGCCGTATACTTCTATTCAGTTGACCCTATATTCGGCGCGGCTCTAAAAATGAGCAGCAATTTTTCACGTAATTGAGATTTAATTATTTTAACCTGACAAGTAGAGAAACGTAGCCTCTCACCCTCTCTCCTGATGTCTTGCATTGATCCTTTTCTTGTGTCCATGTTATTAACGCGAATTTCCACATTGTGACTAACACACGTTAAATGGATGCGTTGTGATACGCATCGTTGTCGTTTCCGCAAACTTTTAGCGCGCCGTACCGAGTGCATTGTGTAATTATCCAGGCCTGAACACGTGGGATGCTGCGTCCGCCTCTCAAAGTTTATATTTACGATGTCAGGCGTCTAGTTTGCGTCTAGACTGTGAATTCCGACATTTTCAACCGACTACAAAAAAGGTGGAGGTTTCCAATTCGACTATGTTTGTTACCTCAGAGTGTACCAATTTCGATGATTCTTTTTTTAATAATAATAATTAAATAAATAATATCCGTATATATTTTTCATTTGAAAGCTGGTGCTTCCCATGTTGACCCATATTAATTTCATTGTTATTGGATCTTGGGCTACGGAGATATATAAAACAGAGCTAGATATTTGTTGTCGGTTTTGTTTTTCGTTAATAAGAGGATTATAGATATTAATGGAGGCAGTGGTGGACTATAGGCAGAATATGAAGAATCATGACCCAAAATTTGGCCTTCAATTCAAAGTGGATCGAGTTTGTCGTTTTCGAAGTTCTTATGTGAAAAAATCATGGACCAGACCAGATCTCCTGATCTCCATGAACCTCTCTACGTTATCTGTAATTATCTCTTTCGGTGTATAACGCTTTGCGAATTATCAGCCTATATAAGTCCCACTGGTGGGCAAAGGAGTCCTTTGTACAGAGTTTATTTGGGCATAGTCCTCCACGAGGCCCCACTGAGGATTGGTAGACTTCACAATTGATACCAAGGTATAGATTTTTTTTATTATTTCGAAAATATACAGGTTTCCTCATGATGTTTTCCTACACCGCTGAGCTAGTGATATTTCAATAACGATCAATTTTAAACGATCAATTTGATTGATTCGGGATCTCAACTCAGGTTGCTTGAGTATATTGAATAATAAGTGAGCTCCTGGACACAGCGCTATCATCATGGCTTATGCGTCATCTGACGCAGAACCGGTGGGCTAGCCAGACCTAACGGTTTGGGCCCTCCGCTGTGGGAAGGGCCGCGCATGTGCTCATGCGGCAAGTAATTACATGCTAAATAAACGGATCCGAAACAGAGACCTCGGTATACCTATATCTTAGCCACTAGGCCATAATGCCGACGCATTTAATCTCGTCTCACAACCGTTAGGTTTTTCGAGATACGCATTCCCGTTTAGCGCAATCCAGAACACGTTCCGCTCGCCTTATTCGTAATAAGTATTTAAATTAGTGTGCGGACTGGATGTCATAAAAAGTGAAATATTTAACTTCGCGCTCGTTTACTTCTTGAGTTGCTCAACGAAAATGTTGAGGCAATGTTGAAAAGTGGAGGGCACTTTTAAAAACCCACTTTAGTCTGTAATATTGTCGTTTAAGAATTCAGTTGTTCAAAGTTAGAAGTCAAAGTCAAAGTCATGTTTTTTTCATTCGATACACGCTTGTTTTAAGCTGTTATTTAACGTCAATAACCTCCTCATTTTGAAGTCGGTTAAAAAACCACCAACTACCAATAGTTCCGTCAAAAAACTATACAGTCTTGTTTATTCTCTTTTTAAAAAAATTATGTGTACAAATTTGTATAGTGTAAAATAAGCATCAGTCGGGGGACTTAAAAGTGCAGAGCAAGAATCATTTACTTACGAACATATTAATTAATTTCCTTGTAAAATTTCGACGTTTCATAAGAACGCGCAAGCGTCTATGTGAATAAAGATATTTTATTATTATTATCACGTAACGAGTTTTGGGATGTCTAATCAGGTCCTGATTTGAGTACTCTAGTGATCCAATGCTGATTTTCAAATGGCGCCTGATGTTAGCTTCATATTTTCTTTTCTTTCTATAACGTCTTCATTGCATCTAATTCAAATTCTTCGTTTCGAATTCTATTCAACCATTATGGTCACGGGTGGTGATTAAAAGTTAATTAAACGCGATAAACTCCGTAACCACAATTAAATTGCTAATTTGTTATATTACCATAAAAAAGGCATTAACAATTTTTATAAACAATGTTGTAACGGTGGTAAGTCTCGCCAGAAATGTATATTAGCTCCACAAAATTGACTCCGTCTTTTGTAGAGCTAAATAAAACTTAAATACTACAAAGATCATTCCAATAGGCATTAATTCCGGACTTTACCACTTTTATTTTAAGGTGTTTCAATAATGAATAAATAAATAATAAAACATAAAAGTAAATTATTCCAGAAGTTGAGGTGATATAGGAATTCTTAACTTTACCCGACGATGATTACTATTGGGGGAATCGCTTAGAAAGATCCTACCTCGATCCATATCTGTGGCAATTATAGTGCGTTATTCCTTCGGGATATCCCGTGGAATTCAAAATTTCACCTCGGTAATAATAACATTGGTGATAGCCGAAGAGCCCTCATAGCTGATTGTCCGGGCGCTCGCCTTTTATTCAATATACTCGAGCAACCTAGTTTACTCCCCGGTGCCTGCACCGATGAAGATTTCATTTTAAGTGCTGACTTATAGGCTTACCGGAGAAGTAAAAAAAGTCCACCAACTCGCAGCGAAGTCGCGTGGTGCTCTAACCCTCTGCACGGAGGAGGTCTTTGTGCAGCAGCGGAACATTTATATACTTTACTTTTTACTTTACTAGGCACAAAAACGTCGCAGGGTTGGACAGTGTTTGCCTATTGCCCATAAATACAAAACTGTGCAGGGCACGGTCAGGAACTCTTTTTTTTTTTATGTGAAAAGTTGCCAAACGAGCAGACGGTTCACCTGATGTTAAGTGAAATCCGCCGCCCATGGACATCTGCTACACTCCAGGGTTCCAGATGTGTTGACAACCTTTTGGGAATTCACGGTTAGAATTTCCCACGAGCCCGGTAGGACAATGATTTTCAAATAATAAAAGAAATGTGTCATCAGCAACAGCTGAGGCTCATACCGATGTGAAATATACTCGGATTTATAATGTATTCGATGGAAATAAACTCGAAAAGTGCCGTTCGGACGGCCCGCTGGGTTGGGAAGTGGCTCAAGATTCAAAACCAGTCCCGCCTGCGGTGTCGCGGTTCTCTGCCAAAACGGAATGAGTTCCGTGAAACGCTAATTTGTTTTTTAACTCCTTGCATCCTTTGTTACCGAGACTTACGAAGTGGAATGAGGCGTCTAAAATATCCCCTTAAATAATTTAGTTTTCGCTTTTGTCATCGACGCCAACTTTAGAAAACATTAATTTTATATTAATTTAAATAAACATAATGCAAGCCTACATCATCGATATAAAATAATGGTCATATTCTAGTTATGACTTACAAATTATCCCTGAAAATTTACCGACAGTGTAATATTAGTTTGAGCAATGGTCAGAAGAGACATGGCTAAGTGTCTAGGATATCGAACTTGTGTTTGTATTTTGTATGGAAGGGGTTGGATAGTAAGTCCTAACGACCACTACGACCTAGAAGATCTGTTGTAGTCTTCGCTTCGCATTGCTAAATCATTGCTCCTTACTGTAAGATCACATTATTTCGTGTTGTAAAGACGTTTCACATACCTAAATTCCACGTGGACTCACACACCCACATCCGAAACAATTTTACCTTCTAAATAGTTGTGTCGCTTGGGTATCGAAATTACGGTATAAGGTAGTGCTTTGGAGTTAATGACATGTATATCTTTACCATAATCAGTTTCACATTTTGTGTCTGGTGTTCAGCGAAAAACTCATCAATTGAGACGTTAGAACTGTAATAAGCTCTTTGAAAAGATGTGAAGCTTTTGAATACAGAACGTATTCCGAAATAATTTGACATATCACATCCGCATATCCTTCATCGATTCCATTTCATCCTCCATTTACGCGAGGTCCACCCGCGTTATATCAACAGGTTGACGTCCAGGGAACCCTTTTGATAATATTGTGTTGATGGGGTTGCTTGGGTGCAAATGAATTCTTCTATGCTCTCTGAACGAAAGAGTACCCAAAAGTGCTACCGTTACCTAATCATAGTTAGACACAATAGTGTGTGTAGTGGATAAAATCTAGATTTTTAATCTTAAATACAAATATCTCTCAAATACATAACTTGTCGTAATAATAATATCTAAGTTAATATTATTTTTCTGAACATTCATTACATACATAGAAGTATTTCGAAGAAGTATTTCGCCCAATAAATAGGTATTAATATCATCGTCTGGTATGTTCGATATCACCAATTTTTTAATTAGTTAGAGGACAATTGTCGACCTTATCGATCTGATATTGTCTCGTTTAACGCGCTTTAAATGGCATACTTAAAATGGTTTTTATTTAATAAAAAGGTAAAACAAAGAATCGAAAAGAACAACGACATGGCGGGAGCACAAAAAAATCAAAAGGAAACAGTTCAAACCCGATATTGTTTATTCTTATTGACTACGCTTTGATTTGGTGCGTGGTACAACTGAAAAGCTTAGCGATTCTTTTGATTATACCTATGTAGTACAGAAAAACTTATTTGATTATTTAAAACAGTTATTTAGCATAACATAATCTTTTACTTGAGAAACGTATCTTCAAACAGTATTATTATGATCATCGATTACGAAAATAATATATAGAAATATGGTATAGACAAGACAGTGTTGAAAGAAATCGCGATTAAATAATTATTATTGGTGTTGTGAATTAGTAAATGAAGGTCACATCTTATACAAATGAGATCTCGTGTGTCGATCATTGTGGAATTTTACTGGGTAAAACGAAATCGGCGATGAGCTCATTGTATCTATCAGATGGTTTGAAAATTTAAAAATATTTTTTTTTATTTCAAAATATGTGAAAGTTTCATGACTTTTCGATTGAATTGAAGTGAGGTAACAGGGGCCGCTAGTGATCTTCTTACATTAAAAACAAATTGTGCTTTTTAATTTTTTATTCGTGAAAGTAATGTAGCCTTAAATGAATATTATTTCATACATTAAAACAATAAATAGTACAGTCTTTTAGATATTGTGTACACAGATGTGGTAATTGAGCGAAATGAGTGACCTTTAATTGGTAAGGAGCATTCTCGGCGGTCGCTTGATGAGTTTTTGTTTTTCGAATAGTTGACAACTTCAGCTAGGTACCCAAATATCCACCTCTGCGTGATAAAAGAACAGAGAGCTATTTAATTTAAATGTCCGGCGATAAAAATCGTATGGATCGTATTGTATATTAAATAAAGTCATTTATAAACTGTGGGGGCAGTGTAATATATCGGTTTTATTTATTGCTTGCCTTACTTTTACGGGCCGTATGAATAACGCACAGCTTTAATACTGTCAGCCATTTGAAATGTTTCGCGTCGACGGTGTTTGTGAATTATTTTACCATTATCTCACTCACAGCATCGCCATTAGAATTTTTGCACTCAATAACAGAAACTTGTTTCTGTTGATGTTTGTTTACGTAAAAACGGTTTTTTATTTCACGTTACCCGATTCGAATAACGTAAGCTGGTCTTTTAAAGTAACGTATTGTATAAGTTAATTCGATATTGATCATGTTTTATTACGAAATGTTTACGACTCCGTATCGAGTTGTTGTTCGGCGTGTTAACAGTGCGGACGAATATAAATTCTGTTTGTAGCGAAGGTCGTCACGTCTTGGTTTGCCCGGCTTCGCTTGTAAATTTAAATAGCTGCTGTTTACGATTCTAATAACCGGTCGCCGTAACATAGCAAACACTTAATGTACTGTCCGATATGCATTATTGTGATAACGGCCGTTACAGGCACTGTAAAGACATTATGACTGTATATTATGTCGTAGTCTTCTGTTATCACTACATAGTATAAAACAAAGTCGTCCCGTCGTCTGTCTGTCCCCATATATGATTAGATCTTTAAAACTACGCAACGGATTATGATGCGGTTTTCATTAATAGATTGAGTGATTCGATAGGGGACGGTTTGTATGTTTAATTCATGCATAAGAGAGACACAGATAATTTTAGAGGCTTCTAATGCGATGTTGAAAACAAACATTCAGCATTCCGATTCGCTAGTGTTAACATGTTTGAATGTTCTTCTTATAATTAATGTTTTAGTGCTAGTCTTTGCACTATTCATGTAACTTAAAAATATCTAGTTAAAAAGGTGGCAAATTTTTTCAGGCTCGCAGAATTCGAACCTACACTTTACGGATTAGGATTCCAGAAAGTTAAAAATTTTAATAGCGATGGCGATATCCCTATTTTTAAAATATTCATTGACCTGAATGGCGTAGTGGGTAGTGTACTTGCCTCCTGCGCCAGAGGGTGTGGGTTCGATCCCCGCTACTGGAAACGTATAGTGTAATGAACAAACTGTTTTTCTAGTGTCTGGGTGTTTATATGTGTATAATATGTATTTATTTACAAAAGAAAAGTATGTTTAAGTATGTTTATCAGTTATCTAGTACTCATAGTACAAGCGTTGCTTAGTTTGGGACTAGAGAAGTTGTGTAAAAATGTATCCTAAATATTTATTAATATAATTATTAATTGTAAATTGTTAAAAATTAAAAATTGTTGTATGAGAAAGTGTGATTGATGAAAAGGAATCTCATTAGATAACGCCAATTATCTAATAAAAAACAAAATAGATAAGACGTTTGGACACGTAGTCCGGTAGGCGCAAGAAATTTTGCGTTAGTTTTAAATAAATAAATATTTCAAGACATATTTTTACTCAACACTACCGAGTTCAAACTAAGCAAAACTTGACCTATGGATACTATGTAACTGACAAACATACTCTTTTGTGAATAAAGACACAACAGAAATAAGAAAAACACTATTGGCGCAGTAGACAAGGAAATGCACTATATGAAATGATTTCTTTATTACACGTGAAAGTGAATACTACACGGTTAATTTATACTGATTTTACGCGTTTATTTTTATTTTAATTCCCAGCGTTTTTTGACAGGGTCGTCAGTTTTATTTACAAATTATTAAACTCTTCTTATACTTTTGAATAAAGGTGGTGCAGATATTAGATGTTAAATCTCTATGATGGTGCGTTAAGAGAACGCTGTAGGCCTTGATTCTAGCGCCTGTATTTACTAGCTTATGCGTGTTTCGTGTTTATCGAGCCCGTGGTTCAAGTTATAGGGAATGGCGGTTCGTCATCTTTTTTTTATGATTTAAGGGTAAGGAAATAATGATAAGATTATGATTGCGACAGATGCCTATATAATAGATCAAATCATTTATTCATCGAAATAAGAAATATACATTTCATCTATCAATAGTATTTTTTTAAATCTACCTCCGTTTCGTAATGAGGTTCCTCATTTCGTAATGGAGAAGAAACAGGCGAAAGAACTCCGTAGGTATCCTCTTTTTTGTCCTTTTGTTTCTGAAACATATACATTGTTATACAGTACATAATTTTTAATAACAAACATCTTAGGTGCGATCATCGCATTCCCCGGGGTTGTTATCATTAATGTATTCATTTATATTATAATAACCCTTTTTAAAATGTTTTTCTTTGATAAATTTCTTAAACCAGTTAATAGACAGGCTTTGCACATTTACTGGGATTTTGTTGTAGAGCCCATATACACAGTGTATTTAACGAGTTATTATATAGTATAGTATAGTTTATTTAACGAACTGACTGTATGGGGTGTAGTAACTGGCGTTACAAGCTTGTGTTTGTTCTTAGTATTTGCATTATGTACATCAGTATTCTTATTAAAAATATTAATGTTTATACATAAATGATAATGATAAAAGTTGATGAGTAGATGAAAAGTATGTATACATTTTTCAGAATAAATTCTGTAATTCTACATGAAAACCAATTTCATAATGTGACCTTGGCACATTCCGTAGGACATAATGAAATATAAGATATTGTGTAAACGCGCAATAGAAATTCTGCTAATTGCCAGTAATAGGATATTTCAAGAGGGTTGATTTTCTGTTTGGAACATAAAGCGGGTATACTACGAGTAAATATGCCTAATACCTAATGCACAGAGGAGGCCTTTGCTCTGGACGAGCTTGTATAGACTGTTACTTTACTTTATACTAAATAGTATTTAGTAAATAGCCTTGTTATCTTTGTTTATTGAGCAGACGTAGTACGGACCCGCTGCCTCTTATGACTTGCACTGGTACTAATTGTATCCGTAAATAGCTCCATTAGCATGTATTAAATTAGTTCCTTAATAGGACGACTACGAGACCGAGTTTCGACCGAGGGCGTTAATGTCAACGTTTCGCCTCTAAAATGTCTTTTTTATTGCGAGTATCCGCGATTGTTAGTGTGTTGTTTCGGCTTGTTATGTTCATACCCACTGCAGCGTGGGCGTAAGTGCCAACTACATGCAAAACGTGTTTACGCATCGTGGAATGAGTCGCATATTGAGCGCCGTATGTAATTCCTTTGTGCGAAAGCTACCGTCGCAAATTCTTGCCCTTTGTATGTTGACTCCATAGGATTTCTATCTATCGCGTCAAGAGCCGTGATAGCTCAGTGTCCGGGCGCTCGCCTTTAATTCAATATACTCGAGTTACCTGAGTTCGATCCTCGGTGCGTGCCGGCACTAATGAAATTCATTCATTCAGCGGTGAAGGATAACCTCGTAACAACAAAAAGAAAAATATTTCGAAAATATGTGAAGTCCGCCAATCCGCAGTGGGGCCGCGTGGTGAACTATACCCGGATACCCTCTGTACAGAGGAGGCCTTTGCCCAGCTGTGGGACATGTATAGGCTGATACTTTACTATCGCGTCTTGGGTTTTAACTTAAGCAATATCTGCCAACGGCTAACGGGGTTTGAAGCGTGGTCTTTCATTCTTTTATTTTTTATGTTTTTTGTAAAAACATTGCCCTTACTGTATGTTCCACACTGTCCTATGTTATAATGACATACTCAAATTTCAAGCAGACCAACACCCAGATACAGGTAATTATCTGTGGGTCACTTAAATAGTTGTTCCGTCTGGAAACCAAACCCACGACCACCGGCGCCGAAGCTAATATAATAATACCTTTGCAACCGCGCCGCGGAGTCAGTATCTTTGAATATATTCTTTAAGATTTTCAGTAAACCCTAAAACTATTAGGCAAGTCGCAGAGTCGAACCAGAGTCACACTTCACAATTCTACTGCCTTGTTAGTAAGCACTGGTCAGTTGTGATTGAGAAAATGATTCTTCCTTTCCGTCCACAACGCAAGCTGATGTTCCGCGCGTTGTCATGGCAACTCGAGTCAGACAGATCGGCCGCCGACAGTAAGAAATCTTAATTATGTAGGGGCCACCGCATGCCGGGGCCACAATTTAAACCAATTTACTGTTCTCGCAGTCCTTTATTTCACTGTGCCCGAATACCTTTTTAGGATTCCGTTACCAATGAGTAACACGGGTCCCTATTACTAAGACCGCTCTCGGTCTGTCCGTCCGCCTGTCACCAGGTTGTATCTCATGAACCGTGATATTTAGTCTGTTGAAATTTTCACAGATGATGTATTTCTGTTGTATGTGTGTCTATTCTACAGCTATAACAACAAATACTAAAAAAGAGAATAAAAAAAATATTTAAGTGGGCCTCCTATACAACAGACATGATTTTTTTTTTTGCCTTTTTTATAGATAATGGTACGGAATCCTTCGTGCGAGAGTCCGACTCGCACTTGGCCCGTTTTTATTACTTGATAAATGATCCGTTATAATTGATTCCACACAATTGCTTTTGAAAAACAGTGTAATCAAGTAATAGTAGTGTTGTTTCTTCCACAGTTATCATAAATCAGTTTAAAAATATCTATTACTAGCTGACCCGCCAAACGTTGTTTTGGTTGTCGAATCTGAACACTGAAAAAGAATTTTCTGAACGCACCCATAAAATGTTTGACAGGTTACACAGACAGTTGACAGGTACAGTTTGCATGGGAAAATAAAATTGTTGCTATTTCGATTTTCCATCCAATTTGTCCATTTTATCTCATAGTTTAAACCTTCCCTGGACTGGCACAAATATTTCAAAACCAAAATTACCCAATTCGGTTCAGCGGTTCTCGAGTTTTAGCGAGACTAACGAACAGCAATCCATTTTTATTAAACGGTTTTATTTAGCTCGACCCGTACGGAATTTGTTTGTTTGGGTCAAAATTAGAAATTGAAATTTAAGCACCTTGCCGTTGTCAGATTGATCTGAAATTTGGTACACACATTTAATTTAGATGACAATACAATATTAACAAAAAAAAATTTAACAAAAAAAAAAACAAAATAAAACCGTTTAACTTAAAAGTTTTTAAACGATTTTATTATATATAAGATTATTAACGCAGTTTAAATTTTTATGTAACAGTAACAAGGATAGAAAGAGTTTTAATAGCAAGACGATATTTGTTATGATGCGAACTTTATTAAACCTTGTCGACGAACGAATCTTGTATTGGGTCGACAGGTCGACATTTCAAAGGTATAAAAAATAAAAGCAGTATTATCGGGCTGCTGTCTGTTGGATCCGCTGGTTAAATTATAAAAGGCTGCAATTTATTTTGTACTATTTAGCTTCTATTCACTGTCACTGAGCTCTTCTATAGCTAAGTGAATAAGCAGATGTAAATCGAAGGCCATTCGAGGAGGCCAGCGGGCGCCACTCAGCAGAATACCGTGTAATTGTCACCAGTGCTATTAATACATGATCTGTTTTGGCGAAGGTTTTTGATGAACCTCATTACTGACACGCGTAGCCGCTCGGCACTTAACTTACATTAAACTCCTTATCTATGATACGCACTATATGCTTAAAATATAGCAAGCACCAGTAAGAATGATTGATTCACGTTTCCGAGTCGAATGTGAGTTCTTGTACGATTATCTTGGTTTCATGTCGGTACTATATTTTTTATTTATTTATTGAAAAAAAGCAACAATCTTCAGAACTGAGCAACTAACGTAAATAACTGTATAAACTAACATCTGGGTAATGCATACATCCCGCCGGATAACACTACACCCACAGTTAGTGCAACAACAAACACACTAGTTCGCCCTCGCCCCCGAGCACGGTGAGACCAACACAACGGGTACACAAGGTACACCCGCGTTCCGGGGCGGTTCTCACCGCTCCCAGCCACCGATTAGCTAAAAACACAGTCGACGACCATCGGGGTTTCGCTTCGAACCGCGACCTCGACGGCCCTTAGATGACACACCATACTTAAACTCACGCATGAGCACATGCGTGGCCCTACCCACAGCGGAGGACCCAAATCCGTGGGTTCCGGCTAGCCCACCGGTTCTGCGTCAGATGAAGCTTTAATAGTCTCGGGACTGAAAGAAAAACCATCGGTTAAAAAAAAATGCATACACTAACATGTAATATACATATAGAGCAGTTTCATTGAGAGCACTAACACCGTACCAGAAATTACTTTACCATCAGATGGGTTATAATAGGGGGAGCCAGGATCCAAGAAAATTTAAGTGCTGTCTGACGCGAACGCGATGAATTTAGTAACCCCTCGAGGATGTTATGGCAGTAAAATCGATGTTATGTTTGTTTGATATTTATCATAATGACGCGATCGTCAATACATTGTCGTGGGACGGCACGTGTAGCAGTGCGGTATAAGGCATGAGCGTTAGCGGGAGCTTTAGATAAGTGCTTCTTTCGTTATCACAAGAAAAATAATCAACAGTGTCCCTTTACAAAAATTAATAAAGAGTCCAGTACAAACGGTTCTAAAACTCGATGCCGACGGTGTAATCAGACACTTGTTATTCTGCCGCAGCCTCGCTCCGAGTATAAAAAGACATTTAAGACCGTTAAAAGTAAACATAATAAACATGATTGTCGCAATTTAAAAATAAAATAAACAACTGCAAATAATAAATAACAATTTGCAAAATTTGATAACAAACATCATTACAGATGAAACTAAATAAAATCTTGTAAAAAATAACACAGGTTAAAATTAAGATTTTGCATTCAATGGATTGTTTTAGAGTAAACCAACTTTACTACATCTGTAAGCTATATCTGAAGAGTTAATGATTAATGATTCAATGGTCGACCTTAGCGGTTATATAAAATCTAAGATGCAAAACAGAGGTGCTGGACTGTTTGCATTAATAAACGGCTGTATCGCCAATGACCGCGGTCAAATAAACATAAAAATGTGGAAAATATAGAAACAAAGTGAGTCAACAAGTCTGTACCGAGCAACAAGTGCAGCTCGGGGCCTGTCTCATTCTTTTTCAATAAACATTTTCCCTCTTCCTAGATCTCATAGTGTCAATACTGCATTTTTATTGTAATTTTGAATTACAGTAAAAATTAAGTGCTTTTTGCTACTTAATAGCAAATTATTGCCTGACTAATATGTACATAAGATCTCAGCCGCGTCCCGGGCTTATAGAATAGGGCTAAGGTATCCCCTGCCTGTCGTAAAAGTGGCACGGCTTGGCAGCAGCTCGAAGTGGTCTTGTGCTCTAGTGGTCTGCTGCAAGATGGCGAGGGAATAGGGGAAGGTCTATGTGGCCACCTTCTCCCGCGTTCACGCGCTGTACCGAGGTACACCCGTGCGTTCCGTAGGAGATTCCGAAGTCCCTCCAAACGTACAGAAGGGGGCCACCGAGGGGGTCCTAGTGGTTAAGAACCCCACATAACCCTGTCATGTAAGGTGACGGTGTTATCTTTTGAATAGTGCTCCCCTGATACCAAAAACAGATACATAAGATCTGGATATTTGCAGATAACTGTAATTTACATTATATAGGATTAATATGGTCTTTCCAATATATAAAATTCTTGTGTCACAGTTTTAGTGTTTATGCTCCTCCGAAACGGCTTGATGAAATCATATGAATTTAAAAAAAAAAAATTCTTTCCTACTAATAACTATGGAAAAACAAAGTTTGCCGGATCAGCTAGTAGTTATATACAGTTGTAAGTGCGAGGCGGCTAGTCATGTCGGACGGTAGCCAGTTTCTTGCCGCCAAATAAAATCATAAGATTTTTTTACACGTGGAAGTGTGTTTATTTGTTTCTATATACTAAGACGACACATGTCAAGTCGATTCGGGATTCTTTGACAGGGCAGGAAGAAAAATAAATTACATAAGTATCTTGCTGCGATGACGTAAGAGGATCAATCTATATGCGGCACGTGTTGTTCTCAGCCGCAAGCAACACCCGGCGCTATAATTAACATTGATACTCAAGTCTGATATTATGACCGCGCAGGCGGTCAATTAGCGCTTGGCTAGTGTTACGTTGATTTGTGCCGAGTGGAGCATTTTATTACTTTTATTTGTCTCTAAGATTGTTACCAGACCAATCGATCTATGGTCGATCGACGGCATCGATCGATGGAATCGATCGATTGGTTAGTCGAACGGTATCCGTCGATCAATTAAAGCTACCAGACCAGTCGATCAACTTCGATCGACGTTAATCGATGCCGTCGATCAACGAACGATCGATTGGTCTGGTAACACCCTAAGACTGACTTTTCTAATAGGCAAAATTTAACCAAGCTGAGTTGCGGTTTTACGAAACTTATTTCGTTTTTATATTACTAAAGGATAGTTTGTAACGTGACCATGAACTGAAAAGGGTGCGAAACTTCGGGATATAAAATTGAAAATAAACACGATAAATCTGTAAATATCGCTTCATTGTTTGTGTGTGTTTATCACTAACTTAGCATCCTGTCCCATTTTACAAACTGGATAGTTTGGGACTAGATAACGCAAACAAGCAGCACATGGATAATTTTTTTGTTTTTAAGCGGCTTGCCTAGTGTTTGACTCCCATCTGATAGTGAGTGGCGATGCAATATTGGATGGTAATCCCACCAGCTCATTAATGGTGAAGGTTTCCACCTCGCTCATGAGAATGTCTTGAGGAGATGGAGATGAGATGGAATTGAAATCGTTACTGGCCTCTAGAGAGGAATATGACGTCTACTTGGAGCCCCCTAAGTCATATCGGCCCGGAAATAATCGCTGGCCACAATTACGCTAAATAGGTCTCGCGATAGTCTCTCGTAAAATGAGCGACGGTGGATTGTCAACCATCGAGGCGGTGAAACCCAGCGGCAGGTATTAAACCGAACAATACGAAAATTTATTTTACGTTTTACACCACTTACTCGCGCGCTTTGTTAACTAAATGCAGTAGCTAATCCATTAGGCGCGTTAAATTGCTCATTGAGTTCACACTGGATACATTCCATGTTCTAAGTGATTAGTTTTAGTTATGAGTATGGGTTTATGTTTCTTTAATTGTATTTGAACTTCACTATGGCTTTGATATTTGCTGCAATGATAGTTGATGTATAAAACAACAAAATCTTTTATCAACGAAAAACAAAACTGACCTCAAATATCTCGCTCTGTATTCATTTTATAATTGATTTTCAGGATCTCCCTACGTATCTCCGGTGCCCTAGATACAATACCAATGAAATTAACATGGGTCCACAGGAAGCACCAGCTAAAAAAAAAAAAAAAAAAAAAAAAAAAAAAAAAAAATAAAAAAAAAAAAAAAAAAAATAAAAAAAAATCAAAATCGGTTCACTCAGTCGAACGTTCTGAAACAAACATAAAAAAAATACAGTCCAATTGAGAGCCTCCTTCTTTTTTGAAGTCGGTTGAAAACTTAAAAACACCTCGGGGCGCTCACCGTTGCAAATGCGATAGAAAATGTGGAGAGACAACATATATTCGCGAGGCCATAATTCATAGTTCGCGTGTTGCACCTTGAACAAAGTCATACGTTCCGTACAGACATTAGCATTCGTATGTGCGATTAGCAATTTTAATCTTTCATTCTCTGACAGGCAATTGTTCTTATAGAACATCAGTAGTATCGCGCAATGCATGTGTGTAATAATATAACTAGTTACTATATATTATTTATCCAAGGTGAGTTTTTGTTTGAATGCCATAACTAGCATAATGCTTCATCAAATATGAGCTTATGTTTTCCGCTATTGGCGAAAAAAGAATAACAAAAAATATATATTACATAAAAAAATATTTAAATATATATTGAATAACAATTATTAAAACAACAAATTTTAACAAAAAGAATTGTTTAAAAACTTCCGATAAACAATTAATGATAATGCCATCTATTGACAACTAGTTTCAATGAAAGATAGCGAAGTAGACTTAAAATTTACTGTTTCTGGCAAATTCTTAATCATACTTGTCCAGGATTGGATTAAAAACGCAACTGAATATCTCATTAGATATTAAGGCACAGTAACGTACGACCGAATGTAATAAAGCGTGGTAAAAATAAATAAGCGATATCGCTCGGTATAACGTTGATGGAAACCGCCTCGATTGAAACAGTTCACGCGTCGCCCAACTGAACTGCATCGTTAACCGTATCGATAATGAAATAATGTACATTATCCACGCATTCCTATCGGAATTAATAAACTACTTTTGTGCTACTTTGAAACTCTTATCAAGTATTAGCTGTGGACCAGGCTTCAGCATATTACAATTATCTATCCTCTCTCTCTACACTTTCTCTTTCTCTCCATAATTCTGCTTTGAGGTTCAAGACATGAAGACTGGATTTATCCAAGGTTTTACAAGAGGTATGTAGATGACACCTTCACCATTTTACCAACAAGTAAAGTTAATGCATTTCTAAATCACCTTAACTCAGTAAATTCCAAAATACAATTCACTATGGAATTAGAGCATAATAACTCTTTAGCTTTCTTAGATGTTTTGGTCATCGGCAATCCAAATAACACTGTAACAAATAGATACCTAAACGGTGATTCTTACCACCATCCATCCCAGTTAGCTACCGTGGGTAAATCTTTGTTTCAGAGAGCACAAGGGATCTGTGACAAACAACACCTGGCCACTGAGCTTCAACATGTCAAGCAAGTTCTGCATGACAACAAGCTTCGAGCACCGCGCCTACGTCACAGTGACCGAGTGAAACCAGCCACAGTGGAGCGAGTACCTGCTGTTCTACCATACGTCAGAGGAGTCACCGACAAGATTGGCTATATCTTAAAGCAGGCTTCAATTAATACATTCTACAAGCCACTGAAGAAGATTAGATTGCAATTCGGATCGCGAAAGCGATTAGACGTGTGTACTGTGCTGGTTATTTCTATTTTATTTAAAATTTAATAAAAGTTTTTTAAAATATTCGGTATCATTAATTACGCCGAAGTACCAGGTGCACATAACGCTCAGGAAGTGCGTCTAGGTGCGTGCACCTATATACGGTGCAATAGAAAAGGAACGCTGCAGGAGACAACAACTATACTACGAGCTACGCTACGAGCTGCGCTTGAATCAAATGAAACGTCACCCATCGTACGAGACACTTTTGGTGCTTGGCGTAACTGAAAAGCAGAAGCGACAGCGGGCCGAATCTAAGGGCTTGGCTCAAGACTTATGAGCCGCTTGCGCTCGCGGACGTAAGTAGGTGTTTTTTGAGTGAGAGTTAAAAAATAAAAAAATAAATTAATAGATAAATAAATGTAAAATGGTAATTAAATGTAATGGGTGTAATGAGGCGATATACGATTTATCGTTTATGGATTGTTCACGAGAAAAGTGCAGAAAGATATACCACCTAAAATGTTTGTTACTGTCAAGTACGCAGTACGAGGAATTTACAGAGGAATACAAAGCCAATTGGAGCTGCCCCGAGTGTATGCGAGACGCTCCAAAAGGGAACAATTCTGATACGCCAGTCCGAAGTGCTGTAATGAATAAAACGTTTACTCCGAGTACCAGCTATGTCACCAAGGAGCGGGGTAACCGAGTCATGCTGGACGATTCGAGGATTGGGACGGAAGAAAAGCTGCTTGAGGAGCTAAGAGAATTTCGTTGGGAAATGAAATCACGCTTTGAAGAGCAGTCGAAGGAATATGCACAGCTTCTAGACAGATTTATTAGAACGGAATCGGAGGTACAAAGGATAAAGCAGTCTATGAAGTTAGTTTTAGAAAAGGTTAACAAGGTAGATTTACTAGAGTCTAAACTGAAAACTTTATTAATGAGGAATGAATTTCTGGAAAACGCTCTGGAGACCGAGAAGAAGAAGAAAGAAACGAAGAGTAATGAAGCTAAGGTAGGCCAGTCCAAAGAGCCAGTGCAATCATTTGTGGATGCCGTTAAAAAAAATCAAACGAAGATAGTTCCACAAAAGTGTGAGGTCATGAAACCGGCAGAAATAAGAATAATCGATGAAGAGAAGGGAAGTCAGGTGATAGAGGAAAAGACAATTACAGGAAGAGAAGGGGACTGGACAATATTAAAAAGTAAGAGAAATAGATATCCTACTCAGGAAGTAAAACGAGGTGAGAGTATGCAGTCAATAATAGAAGGAACAGAAAAGCAAAAATTTTTACATGTTTGGCGGCTTCGGAAGGATACAACAGCGGAGAAATTGGAACAGTTTGTCCGAGACGTAGTAAAGGAGGTACCTATTAAAATAGAGAAAATTAAGCACAAAACAGAGAGAGATTATTCATCATTTATCATAGCAGTTCCCGAAAGTAAGTATAACCTGCTGTGTCAATCGGAAGTATGGCCGATTAATGTGGAATTTTGTGAATGGGTGTGGTTTCGCAGAGCAGCAAGTTACTCCACCCGTTCATAGTACAAAATATCTGAATAAATCGGTGGAAATATTTTATCAGAACGTACGGGGACTGCGGACAAAACTAAATGAATTTTACGTGGCCGTGGCTTCTTCGACTGCAGACTTATTCGCTATCACAGAAACTGGATGCAACGAATCCATACATGACGCAGAGATAATTCCACCGGGTTATACAATTGTCAGATGTGACCGAGCGGACGGACGCAAACAGGGAGGCGCGTTTCTCGTGGCCACACAGCGGTTAGAATTACGCCGAGTGCAGTGTGACGTCAACATGGACGCGCATACATTTGAACTGGTTTCTGCGACGGTATACAAGCGCGGGCGATTTTTGTTCCTGATATGTGTTCTTTACATACCGCCCAATAGCCGCGAGAATGAATATATGTTACTGTTTAGGATTATTGAGCAATATTGTGATCGGTACAGCGAGGTAGTAATAGTAGGCGATTTTAATTTACATTCGTGCTCCTTAGATATAAATAACTATTTTGAATATTTTATAACGTATTGTGGATTCACTCAGAGTAACGCAGTAGTTAATTGTAATAACAGATGTCTGGACCTAGTCCTTAGCGGGTTATCGGCGGACGGTAGGGTGGACGTGCTCGAGTCTCCGGAGCCGCTTGTGCCGGTGGATGTGCATCACCCGCCGCTGGACATCACGGTGTCACTGCGTTCAAACTGGCATCGTCACGCTGACGGAGTATTACCTGAGGCGAGTCTGAGTACGCCTACAAGTTGGAATTTTTACAAGGCTGATTTTATATCATTGTACTCGTCTATAGCGGAAGTAGATTGGACACAGTTATATAATTTAAATTTAAATTTAGAGGAAAGTTTAAATTACTTTTATGACATTCTTACATCAATTATCGATGACTGCGTTCCGAAAAAAAAGCGAAGTCCTGTATCTCCGAGGTACAATTACCCCGAGTGGTACACGGTCGAAATAATTCGCAACATAAAATTGAAAGCGAGCCTTCACCGACGGTATAAAGCGAGTGGATTTAAAGTAGACTACGATGCGTTCGCTCAGTGTAGGGCAAAAGTTAAGAACATGATAGAAATCGCTCACAAGAACTATCTTCTCCGTGTTCAGAATGACCTACACAGGGATCCAACATCGTTCTGGAACTACACAAAAACAAAAAGAGGTAATAGGGGTGTTCAAAAAATTCTGAAGAACGGGGAGGTATTGAATGCTCAGCATTGTGCTACAGAGTTCGCTCACTTTTTCCATTCAGTTTATAGTTCACACAGAGCGGAGTTGGACGTAAGCGCAGCCATCGCAGCAGCAGGCGGGGAGAATGGAGCGGCACGGGTCCACGTGGGCAGGCTGACTTTGGACGAGGTGATACAGGCACTTAAACAACTTAAGCCGAAGAAATCAGCGGGACCGGATGGTATACCACCTTACCTGTTCAGAGACTGTCGATTCGCCTTGGCAGAACCGTTGTTGTATATATACAATCAGTGTCTGGAGGCAGCGGTTTTTCCAGAAAGGTGGAAAGTAACTAAAGTCGTTCCGGTACCTAAAGGTGGGTCTGTAACTCAGGTAGAAGGGTACAGACCGGTGGCCGTGTTGTCAACTCCAGCAAAAGTCTTAGAATCAGCTTTACATACAAGTATTTACACTCAGGTAAGGTCGCAACTCTCTGACGCTCAACACGGGTTTAGGCCGTCGAGAAGCACAACCAGCAACCTTCTCTGCTATATGTCTCAGATTGTTCCAGCAGTTGACAGTGGGAGGCAGGCTGATGCTGCGTACTTTGACTTCCGGAAAGCCTTCGATTTGGTAGACAATAACATCCTGTTAAGAAAGTTGGCAGCGATTGGATTCACTCCGCATTTACTTAACTTTTTTGCGAGTTATATGGGGGACAGGCAGCAATATGTGGAATATAGGGGTCATAGGTCAGAACCGTACTACACATGGTCTGGGGTGAGTCAAGGCAGTAACCTAGGACCCTTGCAATTTATTTTGTTTATTAACGACCTACCACAAGTCGTCAAGGACGCTAAGTGTTTGTTGTTCGCGGACGATCTCAAGCTGTCTTTAGACATACGCGAAATGAGTGACTGTGCGAGGCTGCAACAGGATATAGACAGAGTAGTCAAATGGAGCAAGGATAATTTTTTGGAATTTAACTTCTCAAAATGTGCAGTGATCACTTTTTCTAAGGCGCACTCCCCTGTCCATTACGAATATGAGGTTGACGGGGTACCAATGGTTAGAGTTAGCGAAGTTAGGGATTTAGGGGTTAATATAAACACGGGGCTTACATTTCGTAGCCATATAGTGAAATGCTGCAAGAAAGCTTACAGAAACTTAGGTTTCTTACTTCGTACCGTAAGTGGCTTTACCAATATGAACGCAGTGGTTGCACTGTATAATGCGTTAGTAAGAAGTCAGTTGGAAGGGAATGCAGTCATTTGGTCTCCACATGAGACTAAATATAGACTCATGTTGGAGCGTGTGCAGAACAAATTTGCTAGGTTCCTATATCTGAAGAAGTATGGGGTATACCCTTTCTACCCCTTAATGTATCCAACGTTATTTGTTTTAGGTATGGTCGGGTACAATGAGCTAAGGGTTAGGAGGGAACTAGCACTTGTAACGTACATTTTTAAAGTGATAAGAGGTGCGCTGCATAGCTCGGAAGTGTTAGGACAAGTCAGATTTCTGGTCCCGGATGGGTACGTGTGTCGGAGGCGCAGGCCGCCGCTGCTGGCGGTGCCTGTGGGGCGCACCAACCTGCTCAGCAAGGCGCCGCTGACGCGCGCGCTTCGCACCCTTAATATCATTGCGGAGAAAACTGACCTCTTTTGTTGTGCTCTGAGTGAATTCACAAGAGTTGCAATGTGGATTATCTGCTATGAAATTAGTTTTATTTAGTTTAAGGAAATATTTATATTAATTAGATTAAGATAAGTTTAATGCTACTTCAAGCGAATTAGGATATTCTTTTTCCTGTAATGCTAGATGTAAGATGTTAAAATAAATAAATAAATAAATAAATAAATAAAATTAGTCAGTTTTTACCATCTGTCAAGTGTAATATCCCTCTGCAAGATCCAGGAGTGTACAAACTTGACTGTGAATGTGGGCTCTCTTACATAGGTCAAACGAAAAGAGCAATAAAAACCCGCGTGAAAGAACATATAGCTGACATAAAACACAATAGATTGAACAAGTCTGCAGTTTGTGAGCAGATTTTAAATTGGCCCAAACACTACATCAGCTTTGACAAACCACAGATCCTTGCAAAAGAACACCGATTCCTCCCAAGAATGATTCGCGAGGCTATTGAAATTAATTAGTTCTTCGATAGAGTCCAGCATCATCCCAACCCTCTGGTGGTAAGCGTAGCAAACTACCAACCGGACACTAACGCGAACGTAAACAAGCGTCGCCCGCGAAACGTCCTCATCGACCCGATCGACGAAGAGGACTTAGATACGATGGACCCACCGCCGGGGGTCCCGCCGGATAACACTACACCCACAGTTAGTGTAACAACAATCACACCAGTTCGCCCTCGCCTCCGAGCACGGCGAGACCCACACAACGCGTACACAAGGTACACCAGCGTTCCGGGGCGGTTTCACCGCTCCCAGCCACCGATTAGCTAAGTGCACAGTCGACGGCCGTCGGGGTCTCGGTCCGAACCGCGACCTCGACGGCCCTCTTAGATGACACACCATAATTAAACGCACGCATGAGCACATGCGCGACCCTACCCATAGCGGAGGGTCCAAACCCGTGGGTTCTGGCTAGCCCACCGGTTCTGCGTCCGATGAAGCTTTAATAGTCTCGGGACTGAAAGCAAAAACATCAGTTAATACAAGATACAAGTCAATGCCTGGATTGGTTCTATTGTCAAAATCATCTTACAGATACTATCAATTATATAAAATTCTCGTGTCACGGTGTTTGTAATTGAACTTATCCGAAACGGCTCGACCGATTTACGTGAAATTTTGTGTGCATATTGACCAGGGTGGAGAAGCGGACATCTATTTTTCATACCCCTCAATGTTAAGGGTACCACCCCAAACATTTTGTTCTACCCTACAAATAATTTATATGGCAAAACAACGTTTGCCGGGTCAGCTAGTTTATTCATAAATTATTCTAATTAAAAATATGGTATTATTCGAATGAATATAATAATTGATTCGTTGACTCGATGGCGCAGTTGCTAAGCTCAAATGTCGCGTTGTGCCCAAACCTCCCCCCTGTTCAAACGGTATTCACCACGCGACCCCACTCCGCTGCGTATCGGTGCACTTCAATAATTTAAAAAAATAATCATCGAATCCTGTTACTATTTATCTTATCCTTTAAACGAGCAATTCTTGTATATATATATATATATATACAAGAATATATTAAGAATATATTTCATGTGTATATATCTATATACAGCGTGTCGTTACCACCGCGACAGTAAATGAACACACATATAGAGTATAACTTTTTAAATTTGTATTAAACGTTTACATTCTTTAAACATCAATATTTACCGAGTTATTAAATTTTCCAAAACAAACGATTTTAGAACACCCTTACGTATGAAACTGTAACGTAAAGTTCATTTGTAAAGGTCACTAAGCATATGAATGGGTTGAATGAGTTTAAAAGAGACAAAACATATTGTTAGAAGGAGAGGCTTGTAATGCGACGCTGTGGCGCGAGTTGTATAGGATGTTACAAATTTTGTTTCTTTTTACTTATTAGTTTGTTTGAAAAATATTTTTTTTTAATTATGGATTTTGTTTAACGTTAATATTTTTTTATGATTATTGGCAAGTAGCGTTAGACGTGTGTTCATTTATTGTCGCGATGGTAACGACACGCTGTATATACACATGAAATTTAGTAAGAGCGTAGATTCCGGGGCGAAAATTCGAGCAAAGCTCGGTCTTCCAGCTACTATTAGATTTCATCGATCATCTTATAGATAATTATTGTAGCATATATTATTACTATTAATACTTCAGCAAATTTGGCTAGTCATGAGAATAAATTGGAATTTGGACTATGATTGTATGGTTCATTCTGTCCTTGCATGAATTTACTCCGAAGACCTTGTTTTCATTAGATAAAAGCTGATGCTAATGTAACTCGCACCCCCCCCTTTATTGTGTATATATATATAATTATACTTCTATATTTTTCTGCCCCGTTATATGAATAAATCATATAACATCATTACGTGACCAGGATAATTTATTGATCTTTCTATAGGATCTTTCTAAAGGTAATAATTAGCCGTATAAAATATTATTGTGATCGTCATGTTCGGTAGGACCGCATTTACGTTGTGTTTATTTAGTAACTTGATTCTTTTAGGTGGATCTTGGATAGATAAATATTCACTAGTTGTGGTATAAGCCAGAGATAATGCTAGCTTGCTTTCTTATTAACTAATCCCGACTCGCTTGCGACAGGCTCAGAGTATATAGTATACTCCCTCTGACGCTTGTAAAGGGCTCACAATATAATTTTTAAACTAATATCCCTTCTCTCCTGAAAAGGGCTCACATCAATTTTACATACCCGATACAAGTCAACAGCTCCCCCACATTAAAAAAAAATGTAGGGAAGGCACACGGCTTCATGAAAACACTCACCAACGCCGTGTGCGGTGAGCGCCAACCAACATATTGCTAGTGTTTTGGCATCACCACCATTAAAAAGGTTAGCACGACATTTCGTCGAAGAGCGCGTTATGAGTCACTGCTCACCCCAAGGGTATGGTTAAAACGTTGCACGGCATCGCCGCAGCCTTGAGAGGTTTTCTCCCGCCAGCTACCATCCACATGAGATAAACGCATATGCTCCACCAATCATTGAAATAGTCAGATATAGCCATAGTTGTAATTTTTATGTTTAGCCATCAGAAGGGTTTATAATTGGCAACATATAATTATTTGTCAGTGTCTCTGACGTTGAGTATAATGTATTTTCGATCAAGTTTGTCTCACCCACCAGCAAGTTGCCATTATTCGTTCGAACGGTGGGAACTTTACTGAGATTCGTTAATAATGATAAAACGTATAAAGAGGTCAGACAGTCTGCAGTTCCGTCATCAGGAACCCGACTTGGACAAATCTACTGAGATGTGCATCAAACCGAGACGCAGACTCGGCCATTATGAATAGCGTCGTCTCCCAAGCAAATGTCGCAAGACGCAATGTCACCAAATGCAACATGCATCAATACAACTATCGCAGGTCAACACGCCAACATACAGCCTATCCCGCATACACAGCAGACATCATCACCTCGAACCTCCGTCAACCAGAATCATACGATGCAATGATATTAGGCGCAGATCAACCCGCAAATACCACAAGACGCATTACTGCATATAGCCGCACGCATCAATGTGACTATCGCGTAGGTGGCACACCCTCACACCACACCAATATAACTCCGATCAACTTCGGCTCCAAAGTTTAGAATATACTCGGAACACACGAAGTGTCCAAACATACTCTTTCACGATCCGAATGATAGTCGACGTATCATAGCGTAAACACTAAGACGCCAACCACCAACGGACCCCCACCCAAGCCAAGTAATAGCCAACGTATCATAGTGGAATACACTAAGACGCAAGCCACCACCAGACTCCCCAAAGTCAGATGATCAGTCGACGTATCATAGTGCAACACACTAAGACGCCAACTACCACCAAACTCTTACTATGCCGAATGACAGCTAACGTATCATAGTGATGGTCACTAAGACGCCAACTACCACCAGCTATCGATGATATGTCCACCACTGAAGACATATCCATTCATGGTTCCACGTTTACCGTAGACCATATCGTCGTACAGAAGTACCACGCAACTCCATAGTAATATGTCTTATAAAGTCCCAAGTCATTCATTGCTCTTCATTATATTTATATATTCATTATTTTTTCTCTGAGCCTTCACATATTATTACTTTTATCCATTAGACCTTACTTCCATATGATATTGGTATGGGACGTTCATACAATGTACTTTGACTATAGTACTAAGAGTCGCGATCGACCTCTGTACTTACATATGTGCAGTCATACAAATGTGTCCCCGCACGCTACATAATACTTCCCTTAGAAATCACTAAGTATGGAATTGTATTTAATTGACATAATAGTGATCGTATCTTGCTATTTTTTTAATAAATATCCTTTTTTGAGTATTTTAGGTGATTTTTAACTATTTTTTATCAATTTTTGGTAATATCATTTTCTCATACTAACACTTATATTTCTTTAATTTAAGTATATATTATTAACTTTTATTGTGATTAAACGTTCTTAAACGTTTTATTTTCATCTTAATTGATCTTTATTATGACTAATTAATAATAATATTTATTATTATTAATAGGTCGTTACACTAACAACGTGTGATAATTAGCGAAGAATCGGAAAAAAAACTCCTGCTTCAAGTACGGAAGCCTTTTTGTATGATTTGGGAAGATTTATTTGGGATCGGAAAATAATTTATTTCGTCATGTGATTTTCAGTCTTACGACTTTGAAATACGGTTGGATTGGTGTTGTTTAGCTTTTACCATAGTAGGGGAATAAGTCTTACGCGCTCCAATTTACGCCGTCTGCTATGAGAATGTAACTTAAAAAATTACTGTTTGTTTAAGTTACATTAAAAAAGATATGAAAAGATGATTAAAAAAGATATTTAGAAAAGATATGAATATACAGTATACATTGTTTTAAGACATATTCGACAGTCGACAGTAGTCAAACCGTTATTTGACACAGTTTCTTTTTTCGGTCTCTGAAATTGAGGTTTTCTAGTAATAAGATACATTTTAAATTAATTACAGAAATTCTCTTTACAGTATTGCTAAGCTACAAAAAATATTTGGCAATGGTCTAAAAAATTAATGTGCGAACTATGTCTGTTTTAGCATCATCAATTTGAGTCTTTAAAATTTTCAATATTTTACATAAATTCTTTTATTTATAACCGTATGGTAAGTATCTTATAAGAAGAATATAATAGAGTTTAATAAGTTTGATTCCAATTATTCACGACAGCATGCATTTTAACGAAATAAGAATATTTTTGCAGTTCAAATCTTTAAAATTAATTAATGTATGAGTACATGGAATTAGTAATGTCAGATGGATAATACGATCATTACTGATGGTTATCGTCTGTCCTTTAAGTTTCTTCTGCAGTTATAGGCTTTAATGCATACGTTATAAGGGATGTTTTGCCTTGTCGCAGATCTTGCCGTACATCGACGGCTTCAACCACGTGTCGAAAATAGCTGCTCTGAGCGACGTGGAGGTGAGCCTGGTGCGCGCCTGCGTCCAGAACCTGGTCTACTACGGCGTGATCACCCTCGTGCCCATCTTCCAGTACTGCGCTGTTAGTGTCCTCGATTTTATTGGATTCATGGATACTATTTTGTTTCATACACCATGATATGTTATGATTATGCTCAGAAATAATATCGTCCAGAGAACCGATGGACGGACGCAAGTTTTAAAGATTTTGAGTTTCCTTTATAGAAGTGGTAGAGACCACGCAGAAGCTTCTGTTGTGTGAAATAGTCAGCTCGTCCGCAGAAAGACCACGGTGTCAAAAAAGTATTAATAGTGGTATGTTTCGGCAACTACAACTCTATGGGTGTTATTATCGTTAATTGGTGAACTTGATCACTTAACACAAGATGAAACCGCTTTCTCGTTAGACTCGAATAATGGAGTAACAGAGACTGGCAGTAAAGCGGCGTGAAAATAACATAATTTATACTTTGTACTTTAGTATTTCGCCTAAGGTCGTGAAACGTTCCTTACCATCAGAAGAGTTGCTCGATGGTAATGATAACCACAGCATCTCTGTCACTTTCGTCAATTGCTTCTTTACGTCCCAATGTTTGGCGTACAACACGGCACACACAGCCGAAGACTTGACGGAGGGACCACTCAAACTTTTCAGGTTTTTCCGTGTACAACTCCTGTGGGGTGACGTCACTAGCTTTGAGACAAGAGAGGCAGTCACGCACCAGACGAAACGCAAAAGTGTGACACCTCCACATCACACCGGTCTTCTGTTAAGCCGCGCTTTTCCAAACGACACTGCCCACTCCTGCAATAGCTGAAGCTGCTTCGTGGCCCCATATGGCTCATGGTGGCAGACGCAAAGGGAACTACAATATATTGGCGCATGGACTTTTGCTTTAATTATGGCCGGAATTGAGACCGTATCCGTTGTAAGCCCGTCCCACTCTTCATGTATTCGTTCTATAGCGTTCATGCATTTAATGAAGGTTTGTGAACGCAGATATGATTCCAGGTGTACAGTGCTACGCCCAAGTTGCGCCAGTTGACCAGGTGCGCTGGCCTACAACGGCAGTGCGTAGAGTTCTGCGCGCGAACTCGTGAGTACATGCGACTCGTGACGTAGTTCATTTTTATTTAATCACTACACAGTATAAAACAAAGTCGTCCCGCTATCTGTCTGTCCCTATGTATGCTTGGATCTTTAAAACTACGCAACGGATCTTGATGCGTTTTTTTTACTACATAGAATGATTCAAGAGGAATGTTATATATATATATAATATATTGCACCCGTGCGAAGCCGGGGCGGGTCGCTAGTGAACAATAAGAGATCCATAATTATGAATGACTTGATGTTCTGATACATATAATCCAACACTTAAACTGAATTTGTTAAAATGAACGTAATATCAAATGAAATAAAAAATTGTGTACATTGGAAATGAACGGAGCTAAAAGCATCATCCGACGCTAAAAGCGGTCCCACTGTACCCCGGGCGACGTTGCAGCGCGCCAGCTGCCGAAGGTGAGCGACCTGTTCCGCATGTACGCGGGCATGACGCACGGCAGCACGGTGCGCGACCTGTGCCGCCGGCTGCGCCCCCAGGAGCTGGCCATCAACGAGCGCAAGCTGGTGCTCTTCGGGGTGCTGGAGGGCCTCATACGCAGGGTCTACAAGGTGAGCGCAACCCATTTCCAGGGCCCCCGCCCCTCCCAGATAACGATTATCGCAATCAGATGTCGCCCCCGAGATAGCAGATGTCAGGGTAATTGCGCGATCTATAAGGTGAGTCCAACCGATTTCCACGGTTAAACTTAGTGATTAACCGTGGAAGGATAATGTGTGGAGGCGGAGGGGGGGGGGGGATGTTTAGCAGTGCCCTAAAACAGGCTGAAACTGATGATGATGTGTGTTACTTACCAGCTCTTGCTGTTCGTGCCTAAAAGAAAACCAGGTGGAAACGGAAGTGTAATACTTTTGAGGTGAGTGCGGTGATTGAAGTAGTCACTTTTTAAAGCTTGGCCATCTCACATCCGCTCACAGGTCCGTCGGATAGTACCTGCTAGTAAAAAATTGAATAGAACAGCACTTGTACTTACTTCTACATTCGTTTGTAATCTGCACTTTTTTAGGTATTTGGCGTACAATAAAGTATAAATAAATAAATATGCGTTCCTGTAAATCGATCAATAATAAAGAGTGCATATCAAACGAGCCATGGCCGTTCATTCGCCAGTACCCGATAACGCTGAACAACGAAGACACCGCGTCCGTGAGGTCTGACCACAACCAGAACGTGGTGCGCACCTACAACGGGCTGGTGTGCCTGGACGAGCTCTGCTGCCAGGGCGGCCTCTCCGCCGGCCAGCTCGAGGAGCAGTTAGAGCGGGACAGCAACGTTGTTTTCATCGTCAAATGAAAGCGTCCGAACGTGCGCAATCTCTATAGTCTGTGACGCTCTGGTGTAACGCTGCCTAGCAGTTAGAGAGGGACAGCAACGTTGTGTTCATCGGCAAATGAAACCAAAATTGTGCGCACTCTCTATAGTCTGTGGCGCTCTAGTGTAACGCTGCGTTGACGTCTAATTGTGTGCACGCACCTTTAGAATCATAGTGACCTATTTAAAAATTATATAAATTTTGGGAAATCTGAAATAAAGACTTGTGCACTTATGAACAAACGCGGCGATTGAAGAGCAGTGAAAGAGACCGGCCTTATGTAGCTTTCTAAAATCGGCCCTTGTTTTAATAGAAGGTTTTAGGTCGTTACATGACATAAAGACAAAATCATGATTTTTCTTAATAGGGCCCTTTGATTCTAAAGGTGCATATTGTCTCTCTGGCCTACACGAATCGTCCATTTGTGTGTTAGTTTTTCATCTGTGGCGCTCTACTCTATGAGCGGGTCGTTTTATCCGGAACGTATTTCAATCAGTGTCATACTTTTGTTTTAATCTATAAATTCTTTTCGTATAACTTTTTTACGCTGCGGCGCTCTACAACGTTTGTTTGGGAATTCATCCAATTCTGCAATTGTGTAGTCCGTTTCGCTCTTAACGTCTTTCCAAATTAGGTTGTGATTAGGAAGCATCGACTTTTGTGCCTTTCCTTAAATTAATTGATGTTAAAAGTACAATAATAAAGTTGGACCGTTCCGTGTCAATTGTATGATCTCTCGTTGCAAGAATGATTTTATGCGTTCAATGTTTTTAATGTTCATTCATAGTTTTTTTCTATCTCGCAAGCTTCCTTATTTTGCATCGAATTGAACATTAATTTTAGGGGTTTTAATAATGTAATTGTATAACTATTATTCAATGTAATGTTTTATCAAAGTATGACATATGTAAGAAATGATTCGAGGAGCTTTAAGAAAACTACGAGCGGTTAATGAAGACTGCGGCGCTTTTGCTATAAATATTTTTACAAGTGCATGTCGAGAAAATAATTAGAATTCGTTTATAATAATTTTTATATTACAAAGTTTTCAATATTAGTCAATCGATGTTGAAA
Organism: Iphiclides podalirius; assembly: GCA_933534255.1. Taxonomy (NCBI): domain Eukaryota; kingdom Metazoa; phylum Arthropoda; class Insecta; order Lepidoptera; family Papilionidae; genus Iphiclides; species Iphiclides podalirius. The sequence continues at coordinate 11,904,928 of OW152830.1, read as the reverse complement.
ACTGCAAAAACTCTGGATTCGTTTAAACTCGTTACTACATTTTTTTTATTAGCACCAGAACGAATTGTTGCATTTTTAATTCTACTGTTGTACATTCGATCGTCTTTAAAAAGGTGATTGATTTTGGTTAATATAAGAACCTTATCAGATTAACACTTTAAGTTAAAAGTTTTGTTACGTTAAGACAGGCGTTATGACCTTCATAAATATTGAATTGTTGGTTGTAACTCTTTAACATGTGATTTTAACGAATCTGAAAATCGTAAAATGGCGTTATAACCAATAATGAATATTTTGTGTATGGAGAAATTTCTGAGACATTAAACTATAATAATAATAATGTCATTCTTACGAGAAACCACAGAAACCACAGATACAATGTCGTCGTAATCCTAATATTTTTAGAACATATGTAATTACAAATCTAACTTCGAGTCGTTTTATTGATATATTATTACGCTATATTATTATCATAATCTAATCTATAATTGTCATTTATATGTCAGAATAATATTTTTAAACGTATTGGAAAAACTAAAGTTAAAGTAAAAAAACTAAAGTTAAACAAATATTTTTTACGTTATTAGTTTTTTCTATTTTGACATATTAAGAAAAAAAACTGCGTTTCGTACAATTTATGGTTTACTTTTTATGGAATATTTACCTATTTTTATATTAAACTGCTCAATTTTTCATAGTTATATGCAATATATTGAATACATTATAGAGATGTCTAATATTTACACACTTCGTATGTAAACAAACGGCTATAAAGGTGCTGTTAGATAAGAGTAATGTAATGTTTATACACTCGCGTTGTCTATGTCGCGTAGCTGACCCCACCGAATTATTTCATAAAAATAATTATCGGTCGTTGAAGAAACCGCTTTATATACCGATTTACGATATTAATATGCATGAACTATGGACTGTTATCTTTAATGTTTATATATAACACTGACATAATTTAAGCGTTTGTATAATAGACTATTTGTTTATCGCCTAAAGTATGAATAATGTATATCAAATATTGTTAATTCTTTTAATGTTTATTTTAATTAATAATCTGTATATATTTATAATACAAGTATCATTTTGTGCTAAAATGGAAGAAGTTTCTAATTTTTTCTTTTTAGTTTTTACCTTGCCTTTAAAATTATTCGCGATGTTTTAAAGGCAAAGATATTTTTTGTAAACTAGTCACAAGTTTGTTATTATGTCAGGTAAGTAAAATTTAAAAAATCTAAGTTAAAAATTTCAGGACCTAGTGTCACTAATTAGTCTAGTCTATATTTGGTGTTCATTCAAAAAGAAAACATTATAACAGAGTTGTAGGGTAATTTGATATATATATATATATATATATATATATATATATATATATATATATATATATATATTCTTTTTTTTAAATGTAATCCTATGTACAATTATGGCAACAATACTAGTTTTCTTTAATTTAACAAGTATTAGTTTAATCTGTTTTTAAAAACCGTTGTTTCTATGTTCTCAATTGAAATATATCGTATTGTGTATTAATGTATCAACGTGTATATCATCTTTGTACTTTCCACTTCAAGTGAGCTTATTTTTTTTTTATATTCTGTGTCTCATTATATGAATTAAAATTCACAAAGCGTAGAGGAGCTTTTATAATGATTTTTTTTCAATTATCCTTTCTTTATTCTGTGACATTTATTTAAAACAAACCAAATACTATTCAATGCAGTTTTATATTCTAGTTGAAAATATTTTTATACATTTATAAATACTTATATTAAAATTAAAGTGTAAAAATAATATTACCGCCGTATATGAAAATTATCTACGCATCATTAAATAGGTTATACGTTATAAAGAATTCTTTGAGATCGATTAAATATTAAGAGATTTTAAGTACATTTTATAAATAAAGATGTTCTACAGTTAGTTTTTTGCGTTTTTACATGTGTATTTTAGATATATGTTTCATGTTATTAAATGTTTAAGTGACTCATTAAAAAGATTTCTCAACACATTGTCGTTTTATTACAACAATAACGCCTAGTCGATTATTACAATAACGCACGTTGATTCACATGATTATACGTTTAAATATATTTGTACCGAAAAGTTTCTGTACAAAAAAATATTTGGCTTAATGAAATGTAATCAATGAAATGAACTCACGCTAACTCAAGTTTGCTTTGAGACAACTAAAACTGAACATTTCGAAACTCTCGGTAGTAACTCAAACATTGGCACAGTAATATTAGGCAGCTAACGTGTACGTCGCTGACCCTATTGCCAGGGCCCCAAATAAAGGTACGTTGTCGCAGCGAGTTGCTGTTGCCAGAAATAAGGTCACTTGGTACTTATGATACGATTGTATCTTTTTCCGTTTGTAAAGCCCTCCGCAGGCTTGTACCGTTACGGATCTTGCTGCCCCGCCGCAACGGCAGTGAATGGCGCTAACATGACATATTTAAACTTTAGCCTTTTTTATCGCATATAAGAAATACCGAACGCTTCCAGCCAGTAATCAAAAGTCGAATGCTTCCAGCCAGTGTTGAGAATATGTTTTACTATGATTCATGATGATTAAAGCTGAACAATATCGGGTATATTTTGTGACCGCACTAATCGGCGGTTGACGCTCAGATAGCTTTCAACATGGTTTGGGTCTTAAAGATTCAACTTCGCCAATGAAATATTTTTTTGTACGCAAGAATATGGCACGCGAGCTGGCGGTTCACCTGATGTCAAGTGATAAGTGACTCTTAGCGTTAGTGAGGTCGAGGTAATGCCCCGAATGGACCTGCCCATTCGTGCAAGAGCGAAGACTGCAGCTTGGCCCTACCACTACAATTACTACTTAATATAAAATGATGTCTCTAGGTGCGGTAATTAGGCAGTTATATCAATTCTGCCCCAGTGAATTCATTAAGATTTATTGCACAACAAGATAATCTCTCTCTCTCTCTCTCTCATTGAAAATTAAAAATATTTTATGGGCGGCATCATAACTAAAAAAAGGAAATCTTTTTGGACTTTCTACGATTTCATAAAATTTTAAATTCATCAATCAAAGAGTTTTCTATATATTATTTCAAACACCTTTACAAAGTAAAAAAACAGTTAACAGGTCAATAATTAAAATATTGAACAAGCCGACTGCGGTACGAAAAATTATTTAGAAACAAACTTTTGGCGCGAAAAATCCGCCATTTTTATTTATTTTTAATTTTGATGTACTCAGTGACACTTGCAATCTGGCAAAATATTTATTCAAATCTGTTACGTTTATTATATACGAAAGAACATAGATAGGGACGGACATACACACCGGTCAAACACGCAATCCTTTTCTTTTTTTGTAAAAACAAGGTGTAGAGTAAAGTCATTCATTTCACGCAATAAACCCGAATAAATTTTTATCATTATTCGTCTTGCTTAAGCAGTTGTGATGCTGTTGCGGCAACGCTTCTTGCCTCATCTATGTCTTGAATGTCTTGAAGTGTCAGAACTGAAAAGTGCCCAACTGCCCTGATTGACGTATAGTTAACAGATCATTATGGGCCACGGTATTCATTTAACATCAGGTGGAGCGCATGCTCGCTTGGCAACATTTCACATGAAGAAAACGAACGAAGTAGTTTGAAGTGCTAACTGCAACCCTGGATTAAATTGACGTATAGCCCTGTAATTGAAAAGATTTTAGACAAAAATGAACATTTTATAACGTAATCATTGATTATTTCTCATTGATTATTTTCAACGGAAATTCATAGTGAAAATAACAAGATTTAATTTCTTTTTTTCTAAAAATCTGTATGATTTTCGCTCATTGATTATTTCAACGGTAATGTTTCTCTATCGATTAAAAATATTTGTAAGTGAAAAACGAACATTCCCCTCATGTAAACAATTACCATATCCGAAGTTACATCTGTTTTCAGAAACAGACGTAACTTGCTCAGTGGTCACTTTCACCAATTCATTGCCGAGTCACTGGGTCAGATCCCCGAAGCATTTTCGTATCCTGTTACATTCTACTGCTGTAGTACAAAAAATACATTACTATAATGAAGTGCGATATTCAATGTTCTAAAACATTTTGCTTCCTTATTTTTTTTATTCTAAGATCTTTTCTTTTTTTCTTTTTTTCTTTTTAAACATTGCCCTTACTTTAGGATAATGTTAGGTACCTTATCCTGTGTTGTAGGAACGTTTTACAAACATAAATTTCATTTGGACAAACACCCAGATGCGAAACAACTATCGGTGGGTCACACAAATAGTTGCCCCGTGTGGGAATCGAACCCATGACCCCCGACGCCGAAGCCAACACCTTGGCACTTGCGCCACGAAGTCATCAAGTCTTATCGAGCTCGATAAATAGCCCGATGGGGTCTTGTAAGTTTCCAAATTTTGCTACAGGTATTTTACTACAATATCTAAATATAATTAATTCAATGAGTGGTTTTAAGGAAATAAGCGGTGAAGACAATAGCAATTGCGCGAGGTCGAAAGAACCATTTATAATTTAAAGTGCCGGAATGGCAACAGTGCAAGCTAATGAATAAACTGCTAAGAATTCATTTCATATTCACCGCTATGCCAGTCTGAACAAAAGCATTAAAAGGTATCATTTATCACTGAAAATTTATCAAAGTGTAGTTTATTGACGTAGTGTAGTGTAGATATTATACAGTAAGGGGCCATTGTTTTTTGTTCTTGCTCTGTGTAAATTTGTCTGTTTAAATTTAAATTGTGTTTATGTTATAAATTAAAATTTTATTTATACAAATTTAAATTTTGGTTATAAAGATAACCAAAAACACGGTTATTTATTTTGAGGTACCTAAGTATTATTTTGTATTAATGTAACGAAAAAATGTTGTGTTATTTAATCTATTAATACCTAACACTTATCTTGAGCTGTTATTTCCTGTTTAAGATATGTACATTGATAGTTGACGGTTATGCTTATGAAAGATTTGGCTTACAACTCTACCTTTGAATATCGTGGTGGCAAATATATAACAAGGAGCATTGTGGGACCTCAGATATCAGTGGATTAGGATAGGTTCAAAGTGAGTCACAGATCCGACATAGAGCACCCCAATTCAATGTGGTCCCTACCCTAGAGTTAATATAAAATGCGGAGTCAGAAGAGCGTTCTGGCGGGAGCGCTCTAAAGTCTCAAATTTAATAATTAAGTAATAATTTTCTTTCATTTTTTTCCTAAGTCGTTTAAATAAATTTAAATCTATAAAAGATAAAGTTTTTGAAAACTTTGTGATTTTTAATTAAATTCCAAAAACATCATTTTAAAGTAATCTTACCATTTAAAAGTCAGCTTCATCAAAATTTAAATTTGTGTTAATGTCTGAATGTACAATGAGATATATAACTAGCGGAATAGTATTTATTATAGACGATGCTTTAAGCGAAAACATCCTGAGATGAAAAAAAAAGCTAACCTGATTCGTAACGTTCGTGCGAAACTTTTTTTTTAAAGTAGAGAAACCCGTCAATACCGTCAGATATCAAGATGACCGGGTACTCTTTCGTTAGTCGGAGAAGCGTCAGGATTTTATGATGTTTCAAAATGCTTTTTGCTGGAAGGGGAGAAGCGTACAAAACGACTTAGAACAAATGACACATGGTGTTCTCCGAAAATAAAAAAAAAAAACAGATATTAGTCCTTATCCTTTCCATCTGAGGCTAAAGCGTTTCGACATCAATTGTAGTTGCAAGCACATCAGCTGTAGACAAACCATGTACACTTGTAAGCCAAATCTGGAGGCACATGTACAGCAGTACTTACAACACCTTCATTATTTGATTCCTCCTGCCTCTTTCCATCGTCGGAAACAAGGCGAGGCTCCACCCTTATGCTGTCGACGTTACCAGAACAAGAACAAAGCGATTTGCTTCGTCTTTTATCATCCGTACAGCTAAGGAATGGAACAACCTGCCGGCGTCCGTCTTTCCGTCCGATTACAACGTAGGCGTCTTCAAGCCAAGAGTGAATAGGTTTTTACTGATCTAGCGCGTTTACCATCAATCGCTGCATCGCCACTTACCATCAGGTGGGATGGCAGTCAAGTGCTGGCCTAAGGAAATATATAGGTAGCGCGCTATTCCCAGAGCCGAAAAGAACGTATATGTCTAGACAAAGCAAAAGCAAAACACACAAGAAACGAACAATATTTTTGCAACTTTAACGCCCAAAATAGAAGAGGCTAATGAGAAATTCGCTCATCCACCTGTTCCAGAAATAGAGAGAAGTTCCAAAACCCAAAAGTTTCGATATTAGTTCGGGGAAAATTGTTTCTCATCCTTAGTCACTCACACTAAAGTTGGAGTTCATGATGAAGACTTCCAGAAATATATAGTGCTTGAACTGTAAAGGATGGGCTGATGAATCGCGTGCAGACGTTCCTAAAAAGACACAAGTTTTAGATGTTATCTATGCGTGTATTTGACTCAGTTTTCACTAAAAATTTTCTATGCCATTTTGTCCGCACCATGGTGTCATTTTACGTGCGGAAAAAGGTATCCTTCGATTAAGTTTTTAATCATTTTATTTTTTCTCTTTTAAGCTGATTGATTCATATAAAAGTATTTTGTTAATTAACCAAAGAATGTAAAATTAGTTATAGTATTCAAATAGTTAATGTTAAAATTATTAATTAATAAAGATTTTATTAGGCGTGCTAGTTCAGTGACCTTTTGATTCATTATACTAGAGCAACCTAAGATCGAATCCCTGTACCAATTCAGCGCAATCCAGTACCAATGAAATTGTTTATTTTAAGTGCTGAATCCTCACGTGCTCCGCGGTTAAGGAAACCACCGTGAGGAAACCTGCATATTTTGGAAATAATTAGAAAAAAATATATTTCGAAGATATGTGAAGTCTGCCAATCCCCATTGGTACTTGTATATGTTGTTACTTTACTTTAAAGATTTAATGACCGATTTTACAATTAGCAAGTCATATTGTGCCCCTCTCAGTAATGGCAGGCGGATTGCCTCATATGATATTACAAAGTTTTACTTGTTTCAGTTGAGACAAGTTTAATATTCCTCAATACTAGGACGTGAACAAAAACAAAAATTTCTCTATGATAAGGAGTAGTAGGAAAGTCAACCACTTTAGGCTATTATGTTTGCCGAAAGCAAACTTTCGCTTGGTCAATTTTCAACACTGGCAACACTTAAACTGATTGCTGTAAACATCCATGCGGATTACTTTGACATTTATATTTGACCTAGCTGCTGCCCCCGACTACGTCTGCGTAGAATAGGCTGAAGGCGTAACATTCGGACAGAAAGACGGATATACATAAAATATGTATATAAATCATAGCCTAAGTCTTATTCTGATGTATAAGCTACATTATTGTAAAGTTTCTTTAAAATACATTCAGTAGTATTTGCGTGAAGAGTAACAAACATCCATCCATACACACAAACTTTCGTGTTAATAATATTAGTAAGGATTCTGAAATACTTTCTAGCTCAGTGGTTGCACCAGGCTTGATCTAAAGTGCAATATCAAACGATGTTTTAATAGTTTTAAAACTTCGTAAATCTTATTAATGGGCATTTCTTACCGAGGAAGTACCACGAACTCACAGAACACCGGCGTTAAGTACAAGTGTTGTACTCGTACGCTTCGTCTGGTACTTGAGGTAGCCGGGGCCCACTTTACTACCTTACACGTCACTAAAATTTTTCTCAAATCGGCGGTAGCAAATAATTATGTCTATACGCACTTCTTAACGTCTTTGTGGGTAGATTGAAATCTTATCACTTTGAGGCTCCCTTAATCTAAAGCAATCAGAAGAAAATACAACAACACAAAACACACAACAACACATTGTGGATAACTTAATCCAATAACTTATATGTATTACGATCTTAAGAACTGACAGTTTTTAAAATTAAAGAAACAAAGTATTATTCACTAACAAGTCAACATTGACCTCATTTCAGTTCATTTATTACAAATAGTGTTCACTGTTTCGAATCAAGTGTTTGTTAGCTTTACTTTGTTTTATCGAGCTAAGAAGGTAGAAATATAAATACTTTTACCAACTAACCGTAGTTTTACTTTGCACAACAATAACACTGGTATAATTACTTATTTTATCACTTTTAGATCACTAAAGAACCACAACTCTAACGACCTAATTTATGATACGATCGGGCAGCACTATCACGTATACTTCTTGTTGACAGCCAGAGTGAGACGGAGACGAAGACCATGAAATGCTCCTTGCAGCTTCATTTATAGGTACCTCACAGCATGACACTTATTTTAGTGTTGCCAACAACCTCAAGGAATGACTTCCTTTAGTGTACATGTTGTTATTAGAAGATTCAACAAAAATTGACATGAAGACACGTCAAACAAATCCCCATATTTATATCGTATCGTATCGTAAAGACTGATATAATTAGCTGGACACGTGAGATGCTGCCAATTCTGATGAAAATGATCACCCGAGTCATTTTATTGGACCATATAATATAATATAATTAATATAATCGTGAAGGAGGTGTTATTGAAACGCAGGAATCAATCATATATGTTGTTTATTGCATCACCGAATACTGTTTCTACCCGCTAGCGTACACGCGATATCGAAAGAAACCTTAAAAAAACTTCCACTTACACCCACCATACGAAATAACTACAGCGCAACTCCAACTATAAACTTCTACTAAACTTGAACAGACCCGCAAATCATCGATATGACACTGGTGGAGCGGTGACACCACGATTAACGGTAAAGATAAACAAAAATTAAAACTTATCACTAAACACAATAAAGCAAACGTTCACATAATGAAAATTGGTTTAAATTTTAAATTTGGAATGTCATATATATAATAGTTTAGATTTATTTTTAACGTCTGAAAACACATCTCGTGTTGTTACATCAGTTAATATTTAAGTCTTACTCCTCTCGTGTGATGTCCCACAAAAAATCTCGTCATATCGATAACTGGCGGGAATTGTTTAATAACCTTTCAAAAGTATAACTTTACAAAAGTAGACAGGTTTTAACCGAGCCAGAATCACATTTGGCAGGAATATTGAGATTAGATTTGTGCATTTCTCTGAACCCTGTTATACTGTTGCGTGTTTCTCTTTAACTCTACTCAATAGACTTTCACTAGCTGGTACCTATATTTCAAATAAACAAATTAACAAATAGATCAAAATTATCGACAAATGTGCGAACGAGCACCCCTAATTAGGCACATAAGGCTGTGTACACACTGTCCACATGCAACAAATACAAGAGGCCTATATTATTACATAATCATCTTGGTTCCGGTAGTAGAAATAATTTAGAACACTTGTGTTGTGAGCTATTAAACAGTATATCGCATGCCACAGTGTGTACCCAGCTTTATCCCAAATGGTATATTGTGAGTAATATATTACTTTCCCTTTGCCTAAATTAAATTAATCCTCGTATAAAAGAAACATTAAGATATTCATATCAGTACGTACTTAAACTTTTATTGCATGCCTAGACCCAAGTGTCTTGAGTGTTATACATATCAATATAAAAAAATACAATATTTACATTATGCGTGACGACATCCAAACTGTATCAATAATAGATCCTGTAAAAATATTATTTACAAATAAAATATTGAGATTTCTTTCATCAATGGTACAAAAATCGTATTTGAAAAATTATAAAATTACAAACTCGACATAGGATCAAATCAACATTAAATAATAATTAAAGAATAACGATATGATACGGCTTACGCAAACTTAATCTATGGAATCCAAAAAACTAAATAACTATCAAAATTGTCATGTTGTAAATTTTGCAGGTTTGACGTTTGTCTAAATAGACAATAAACAATCATAGACAAACTAAAAACATTAACCAGAGTGACCGGGAATAACGTTGTCTCCGGGGGGGGTGAATAAAAATTTACAAATCGGTAGTATATTTGAACTATCACAATATCGGTAGGTATAAAATGCTAAATTTTTAAATGCAAACGAACTACCGCATCCACACAGCGCCATATTAATAAAGGCCCAATAAAAGGCGGCGTGCAAACGGGGAGTTTTTCTACTGTTTTAATTGGTACATTTTTTTATACAAACATCTTTAATAAGGGCACTGTTACAATTCACGTTTGGATTCTGAAAAATCTCTATATAAAGTAATCACGAGAAACGTTTTTATTGTATCGTTTGTTAGTGTGCGTTTGTAAGGCAGTGACTTTTACGGCACTATAATGCCCGTTGTATTCCGGTGCAATCCACGTGCAAAAGCGAGTGTATCAAAATTGGAACAAATCAAGGTATTGATCCCACAGAGCTGCTAGAAGCTTAAAATTCCGTGTATATAGACATTAAAAAAACCTCGTGTATATTATCCGTAGAAAAATATCGGGGAGCGTTGTAAAAATAGCATGGAATAAACGGTAGGCGTATCAAATATTCATCATAAACTACAGATACTACACAATGTCCAATTCGATCGAACCAGCCCATACTTGACGGCAATGATACAAAAGCTACGCACGAACTCCATACACGGCTGTGCTGCAGTAACATTGACCTACCGAAACCTACCGGACCGCGACCAAAACTATCCAATAGTTCAATCGTTATGTACATAGAAATGATTGAAAATCTACCGGACGCTCCGACGCAAACGTTGGTTACGGTACGACAATTACAGCATGCCAAGAGCAGCACCCGTCGATCTGTCCACGCGGACCGGCGCAAACAACCCAACCGAACTTTGCCAACATCGTTACCGACCGACGCTAACATCGATACCGACCGACGCTAACACGTTACCAACCGACGCTAACATGGTTACCGACCGACGCAGGCGTAGCAACCGATGGTCACGCAGCCGGAGGAGCCGCTCACACGACCGCCTCGCCCTGCACCTCGAACACGGCCCGCGTGTACCTGGTGATCGCGTCGTACGTGGTCTTGAGGAGGTCGCAGCGCGAGTCCACCTCGGGGTCGGAGGGGGCGACGCGGTGGGCGGAGGGGCGGGGGCGGCGCGCGGGCCCCGCCCCCTCGGGGGCGCGGCCCGCGGGCGCCTCGCATCATACGTCCAGCTCCTCCAAACCCTTGGAGAGGCGGTGCGAGTTGATGCGGCGGCGGTGCGAGCGGCGCACGGCGTCGGCCCTCCTGTACGGCTCGCTACGCAGCCCGTGCAGAATGTCTTCCAGGGCGCCGTTGTACACCTCGTCCTGGTGCAGGAGCTTCTTCTCGCCGACCGTCTGCGACTTGCTCTTCAGCTCGTTGATGACCGCCTCCTGCGTTGGCGGGGCGCGCGCTCGGATTAGGTTACTGGTTTAACGTTTTCATTTTCTCAATTTCAATGGCAACGGTCGCTCTGTTGCGAACGGTACGCTTTCGCGTGGATAAAAATCTAACTTCATTGTGGGGATTATTTCGGAAATATTATTCGTAAAGAGAGTTGATTACTTATATGCTGACACTTAAAATTGTTTAGAAATTTAAAATGAAAGTTGGGGAATTAAAATTAAAGAAAAAAAATTATGTCATGTTATTTTGTATCAAATCAAATTTGGCATTATATCAATTTACTAAATATTAAATAATAAAGTATTATATAATATGCATTTACTAATAGCTTCAATCAATTTCAATAGCTTTATCATACTACTATTATGTTAAAAATGCAGTCTACTGACAAATAATGCAAGCATGTGCAAGTGAAAGTATATTGCTAATAACACCAAAAAGCGTGTGCAAGCGATTCACAAATCAAACACGTATGTTAGTCATAAATTAAATCTAGCCCTCGTTTTTTAACTCTTTTTTATTATAGAAATGTGTAAAACTTTCGCTTTTAGCGGTTAAAAATAGGAATTGCTCAACATCTGTCTCGCTAGTCAAAATTAACTTTTACGTTTAAAATTTTGTAATAATTATATCTCTGACCCATAGTTGCAATTGACTTGAGGGTGGCAAAAGTTATAGTTTGGTATAACTATAACTTTTATAAGTTTATATTAAAATAAGCTTATTTTTTCAATTAGAATATTTTCAAGCAGGGTCAAAAACTACCAAATAGTAAAAATTTACCGGCACACAATCCCTGTTAAAAAGCGGCATGATTAGTAGTAATTTAAAGTATACACAGATATAAAGACAATATTATTGTTATAAAGATTGTTATAAAGACAATATTATTACTACGAAATGTCACAATTCGGCCGTTTAATTATTGTTTTTTGGAATTGTACAAAAGTTATACTATTGTATAGCAAGTTAGCATGTTACACAATTCTGCCTTCTTCAAGCTTCTTGGTACCATTTAATACAATATTAAATGTAGGATTAAACGAATATGATTTGATTGTAAAACGTATACAGAAAGCGTTAAATACAAAAGTTTGGCGAAAAGCGTTAATAAAAGCTAAAGTTATTAAAATGTTACATCTATTAAGTATTCAATGCATTAAGCGGCAAAAGGGAAGTTAGCATGTACACAGACATATCATAACTTAAACACTTAATTCAAAACTTAACCTTATATAATTTATAATCTTAATATTCAAAGCACCCAAGATTTTCCGATAAATTATTTATTATACTTCATACTTTGGCTACTATAGATTTTGTAAAAATATATTTTAATATAACCAATGCAAGACAGGACCTGTAAACATTTTTACTACAAAATATGTACGAGCCATATTTTCGTGGAGTTTTTAAAAGAAGACACAGATTGCCCTCTCGGCAGCGATGAAAAGTTTTTCGACAATTTATCTACAAAGTTTTAGTTCTATCTCAAGTGTGTGACTAGCATTAACAAGTAACGGTTTATTAACCAAAGACAAACCGACTTCGAACATGACATTCACTATACATTTTCTATTTGAATTCCGGACCCTAAGACCCAATACCTATGAAATCAATATGGGACCTAGATCGAACCTAAAAAAAGAATGAAATAAAGCAAAAAGAATTTTTAAAATCGTTTCATAAACGACAGAGTTCAGTGGCAATACACATAAAAAAACAACCGCTTATTTAAATACTCCTTTTTTGTATGTCTCTGTTCAAAATAAATTGTTTTAAGAGTGTTTTATATTAATTAGACTTAAGAAGTATCACAGTTATGTTCTTAAGATATTTAAACAGCCTATTGGGTGAATAAAGATTATCTTAAGTGTTTTTTTTTCATTTGAATTATTTAAGTTTGAACCAATTACTTTACTTCTACCATTATGATTCATTTTAAACGTGTGGGAAAACTTCTACAACTTAAATGTTTGTCAGATAGAAAAAAAATACTTTTTGAAATCTTGATGGTTTCAAGGTTTTTTACCCTCCGTATGAATTTAATTTAAATCGAGATATAGACTACTTACCTTACATCTTTTTTTCATTTTTCCGTGTTAGAATAACAAAATATTAAATACTTTATGCACAATTTTTAAGATTCTATGATATAATGGCTGTCAACAAGTTGGCAGTTACATCCGTGAACTATACTAAAATTTTCCTCTTTTATAAGCGTACTAATAAGTATTAATTTTAAAATTGGGAGCTAAAAATTATATTCGTTTATTTTAGAAGTTCAATCAATTCAACAGGAAAATCGCGGCCGTAAGGGCAATAATGTAGCTTAGAAAACTCCTTAAAATAAAGAAATAAGCCCAATTATACCTCTTCCTAATACCGATATACAAGTGTAGATATTTTTAGCAATACCAAGTGATTTTTTAAGTTATAATTGTTTTGGCGCGTAGCAATAAACCACAAAACATTACATTACTTATAATTCAACTTAACTAAACTGTTGTCAATTGCATTTAATAACTTCTTCACTTCACAAGCGATAAACTTTTTAGTTATTTCTCTTATGTTACGCTAAACAAGTATAACTTTTTGATTGAGTACATCAGTACAAGCATAATTCTTTCATTAGAGACACTTTCAAAGTAGGTTAATATTGACGTCATCGGTGACATTACACACAAGTGTTAACAATTGGAATTAGTGGACACATGTAGTACATTTGCAACGGGATGATAATCGTCCAAGGTTCGTGTGTCATGCGGAGAGGCGTGGTGTTTTATACAAGCCATTGTCCCCGACTTCACTCGTCCCGGGCATGCTACAGTCGGGCGTCGCTCTATTCCAATTACGCCCTCACACGGAGAAATAACATCAAGAGAGCTCGTAATTTGCGCATCGAAAATAATTGCAATACACGAATGATCCCTCTTGAAGCTACTAAGGTTTAACTGGTGTATATCTATTTATAGCACAATCATGGGGAAATAGAAATCTAATAAATATACATAACCCTCTCTAAAACCTTTAAAATCTACACACTATGGTACCGCGTTGACATGATCAAAGTTTTCTTGGACAAGACAGGTCTGACGGCTACTTTGACGCTTCTTTGGTCGTGGTAATGTTATTCAAAGCGCGATGTCATTCAATCAAAGTGTACTTGTACGTGGTTTTTTTGAACGACGAATTGAACGAGCCTAACGGCATCAATCAGCCAATCCGTTGCATCTGACATCTTTCAGGCTTAATTGTTTGAAGAAAGATAAAAAGAATTAGGTAAATTATTTTTTATTTGTTTTCTTTTCTTCCCTTCTCCTTGGATTGTTTTCTTTTCTTACTCTAGTGTCAAGGATGACGTGTTAGAAATTTGGTCAAGTAAACTTTGATCATATCAACGTGGGTTTAGTTTAGAGAATTGCGCTTTCAACGTTAGTTATCGTCTAAAAACTTTAAAAAAATTATACAATAAAAATCTAATAAACATTAAAACTGGAAACATTTTATTATGTGCTAATTGTCTATACACCAATTAAATCTAATACCCTTTCACAGTCGTGTTAGTATAGTAGTCACGCAACCCAAACACACACACACACGCACACACGTGTCAGCCCCGTTCGCTATCGGCCCCAGTTGACTTACTCCTAGGCTCGTTAGTCCTAGACGCTAGGGACCCCTCTAGACCGGGTCTAGACTGTGCCTCAACTGAGACAAGTGTTGCTGCAAAAGGCCAGCGCTGACTGCCGCGTAGTTAAACCTCTGCGAGAATTAATTTCGCCGGTGTTACCATCACCATCACTACAGCTATTACGTCGGTGGACATGGCAACATTGTCGTTCATTATATCAATTTTCGAATATTTCATTTAAGCTCAATGAAAATCATGAATAGTTAAATATTTCGAAAGTAGTGAAACTTGCACAATAAAAAAAAATACTGCCATTTCCACTATGGTAAAAAAGAAAACCATTAGACGCCACCACCGAGTTAGGGTCGTACGCAGTAATGACAATGCATCCGTCAAAATGTAACACGGCGATGTTGCAATGTGACGTTCTTACGATACAACAACACTGGCACTCTCTGTCTACACAAATAATTCGGGCTAGGCTTACATCAACGTCGGACGGCGTGGGATGGGCTAGGGTCGCCTCGTCATGGTGGGTCCTTGAATATGTTCAAAACTCGGTTTATAATATTTGGATAGTTAAAATAGGGACAAGCGGCGATCTGTCGTGTTGAATATCATCAAGATAGACAAGCAAGATGGCAATTGGTAGGCTCTGTACGGTAGGTAGTCTGTATAGATTTTGTTTTAAAAATTAATGAATTGCAGTAAATGTGGTAAAGATGATAGTGCATATAATTATCACTACTGTAAATTCGTAACTCGTGAACTGGCTGGTGGGGTAGATTGGGATTATATGGCATGACGTCATCGCTTGCTCCTCATTTATACTACATATAAGAATCAAGCGATATACAGGCTGGCCCAGAAGAGACGTACCCAAATGCTCGTCATCCTGATCGAGTACTTTTAAATGAGCCGCTTACCGATTCTCTTAGGGTCGACTTCAAAACAAAGCACATGGTGAGGGAAGAGAAGTTCGCACTCTTACGAAGTCGTGCTAGAACATGTCAAAGAACTTGTGTGTGTGTGTGTGTGTGTGTCTCAAACTTCATAAATATCTTCATCTTTGACACTTTCGCGGCACTATATGTCTCGCTCTCAATTTGTCAACTGATTTCCGCCTTTTCGAATTTTAAGTAGGCTTGAAGAAAGCCTTGGAGTACTTAAAATCATTTTAGACAGGTAAGGAAAATTATTTTACAACTGGGTAATTCTACAAAATTCTTTAATTTGACAAATAACCTTACAGGTGTTATACCATTTTGGAATACTTATTGAATGCGCCAACTTTTAAAGGTACTTGCCACACTCGTGAACTACTTGTTTTAGTACACTCATTTAAAACAGGTCAAATTTTTAATTTTGAAAACTTGTTTGGGGAAAAAATTACATTTCCTTCTGGACTGGAGCTGTAATTTAAAAATACCAGATTTTATTTTATATTTCTCTGTTAACCCTTATGGCT
The DNA here is from genome assembly GCA_933534255.1 of Iphiclides podalirius. NCBI lineage: Eukaryota > Metazoa > Arthropoda > Insecta > Lepidoptera > Papilionidae > Iphiclides > Iphiclides podalirius. The sequence goes on along the minus strand of OW152830.1, from coordinate 11,888,497 downwards.
TGACCGTTTGCCCGATTCCGGCTTGACGTCGACTTTTGGAACATCCTGTACAAGCGATTACGTCATGTGTGGAAAACGTCTCCTTACCCACGTCGTCGCTCGCTCAAAGTGAACCATGCATTATAATGAGAAAATTCTTGTGAGGTGTGGCTTCGGCACTGAGGGTCGCGAGTTCGATTCCCACACGGGACAAGTATTTGTGTGACCCACAGATAATTTTCCTAGATGTTTATTCCAATCGTAAAAAACCTAGCTATTAACAACATGATTCACATGATGTACTAATCCAAACTAGTTGGGACAAGGGCAGGAGTAAGAAAGAGAGGTTCCAGACTTTTGTTACTAGTCTTACACAATGTTGTATTGGATTTTGATCGAGGTACCGTATGTTGAGTTAGTGTTTATATGGATTCTAGAGAATTCACATTTAATAACCGAGCTTATAGACAAAAGGTTTAATAATTATAAATACAATACTAAAATAGGGCCTAATGCCTGTTTGGGAAATGTTTGGTTTAATTGAAATATCATTTTTGAGGTGCTCTAGTGAAAAGGTTTTATCAGATTCGAACTCCTTTATAGATAGTCTGATGGACCGAGTTCAAGCATTCAACTGAATGTCTTCCAGAACAAACTACACATAGCGTAAAGTCAATAAAGTTTGAGGAACTACCTTAGTTACCCATTACCAATCTAATTACCAACTAATGAGTAGCGATACACAAAAGTGATCTGTAAAGTTGTTGAAATAAAAGTAAGTAGTGATTTTTCTTTTTTAGACCTCGCAAAATACAAAAAAAAAAGAGAAAAATCGCCATATAAATAATATAACCGAGTTTGATATTAAAACAAATATTGTACGCGAAGTAGTATTATAATTTCGAAAACAAATATAATGATTAATAAAGTAGAAAGCGTCTACTATTCTAAACCTTCGATGATATTCAACAGCGATAGCTACAAAGCCAAAAATCACACACACGACACCCAGCGTCAGTGTGAGTAAAATTGGAAAAAAATACCAAATGCGAGCGTTTGTGTAAGCCTAGCGCCTTTGAAAATATTGATCATACACAATGCAATATACCTTGAAGTATGATACTTTGAAAGAAAAAAAAAAAACAAGAATTTCTATGACAATTTCTTGTATTTACACGATTACACATTCTAAAACTATTTTTACGGATTTATCTCGTTTATTTTTAAATTTAAATCCAGACGTTTCGAACCCTTTTCAGCGTTAATGTTCAAATTTAAGAAAATGTCTAATATAAAATACTCCTTACGTAATGTTCAGTTTTGATAATGTCCAAAACTCAATGGGAAATGGACTGCCTACCTTCATCAGAATTTAAAAATACTTTTTACATTGTTTTACATAGATTTTATATGTTTTGAGTCTGCATCTTGATGTCACATTAATTTTGGTCCTTTCAGACCGGATAGAATAGTGTTAAATTATTTTCACTCGAATCAAACGATATAAAACAATATTCAAAAACTTTAAATTTCTCGACCACGAATAGCGCAGACGGATCATACTTCAAGTTATTATAAAAATATAATAAAAAAAAGTATATATGTAAGGAAATATTCATATTTTCGAAAAACTCAAACATTAGTACGGTCTCGAATCGACAATATCTCCTCTATTAACTAATTCACAAAAGTTCTGTAAATCGGTAATGCAAAGGAAATATCGTCGATTTCATAAAATAATAATCAATTGATATAATCACGGTCATATTAATGAATTATGCACAACCTAAAACTACCAAAACAAATGCTGCACGGCTCCATTCACCATCGAAGCGATACAAAGAGCTTGTAAAGCGAATCAAAATATCAACTCGTGATGTATATATATACACAATGATTGACAAAAAATGCATGATTCGGTTCATCGAAATTTATATATTCAAGGAGAAAAAATTAAACTTTTTGACGTGACATTTACAAATAGGCCTGATTTATACTTTATACTTTAACAATAAGAGCGATTTTAATGTGACACATGCATTTGTTTCATTAAATACGTTTGTTACATTACAATTTCTGCTTTAAACCGTAGCAGTAAGAGCGATATTGGGATGATAGCAATGTTGCCGACATTGAACTATGGACGGATTCGATTAACTATCTTGGTATGATGTATACGACTATGCACCTTATTGTATGACTTAGAGATGAAAATGCAACGCACCTGTTGCTTCTTCTGCACGACCTTCGCCTTGTTGGGGTCCACGCTGTCGGCCTGCTGCGCAGCTTGCTCCAGCCGGCGGCGTTGCTCGTTTTCCGCGTCCGCTTGCTAAAAATATTTATACGTAATAATAGAGTACACAAAATCGCGTACCATATCCATCTATTCTACTTTACTATTATAACAATTGCTACGATCTGTATAATTTAATAAAGACTCGTGATAGGTCAGTCCAAGCCCAACTCGATTCAATATACTCGAGCAACCTCATTTCAAATACCGGTGCAGGCATCAACGTAATTGTTAATGGATGAGAGGAGATAATTGTTAGGAAACCTACACAACAACCTGGTGGGCTACGCCCTAAGGAGGCCTTTGCCCAGCACTATGCCCAGCAGCATATTTATTTATGTATTTATTTATTAAGGCCTACCAACTAAATACATACAGAACATAGAAATTTAAATATGTTTAACTTAATACTAAAGTCTTAAACAACATATGTAAATATTTAAATTACAGTTAAACACAACACTTACAAAACAAACTTGAAATAGAGAACAGGAACTTAACTAAAAAAAATCTTTCCCTTTTATCTCCAAGAAAAAAAAAACGAAATATGCAGGCTGTTATTTTACTTTACAAATAATTTATAAAAAAAAAGTGATGAAAATGAGGTGTATTACATATTAAGCCCTGTCTCACCTTAAACGCTCTCGTGAAGCGCACAAGCAGCGAGAAGAAGGCGTTGGCGTCGCAGCTGCGCGGCGCCTCGCCGAAGTACTCCACGCACGAGGCGAACGAGTCCTGCGCGAAAAGAATTATCGACACACTCGCGGCTATAGCGGTGTACGCGGCCTCCGTACTGCCGGTACGGGTGCGACGCACTGCCGGTACGCGTTCATCATACTTCAGTGGACGCGGGACACATTTCCGGTACCCGTTAATGATACTTTTGTTACGCATTTCTGACACTTGCTACGGGTAATCTCATGCGTGATACTTAACGTACGGGTAAGGTAACGTACTGTATGAGACTGCCCATTTGTGCAACAGCAAAAGTTGTTGTGTGACGAAAACAAATCATAAAAAATGGTTATATGTACTTAGTGCACAATATATAATTGTAATTGTGTTGTTCAAAGGATATGTCTGTAAATTTATTTTAGTATGTTAACTGTTAAGGCGAACACAGCCTATATTTAGCTCATCTAATTGAAACTGTGGGAATAGTATACTATGTTTAGATGGACACACATCTGCTTCGTGTTCGTCAAGCATCCGGTACGCGTTCGAGGCGCTTCGGTGCGCGCGCGACACACTTCCGGTACGCGTGCGACACACTTCCGGTGCGCGCGCGTCACACTTCCGGTACGCGTGCGACACACTTCCGGTACGCGTGCGACACACTTCCGGTACGCGTGCGACACACTTCCGATACGCGTGCGACACACTTCCGGTACGCATGCATCGTACTCAACACCCCCGGTTGCGCGTACCTGCGCGTGCTTGGTCTCGGCGCGCAGCCGACGCAGCTTGTCGCTCGCGTTGGCGATGAAGTCGCGCAGCACGTGCGCGTGCGCGTGCGAGCGCGACTCGCTCTCGCGCCGCGCCGCCTCCATGCCGCGCTCCAGTCTCGCACACGTCCGCGCTCACGTTCTCCAGCGACACTGCCGATGCCGCGGGAATGTTAAAGCATCGTACTCTTTTGCTCTTTTGACCGACTTCGAAAAGGAGGAGGTTGTCGATTTGGATGTTTGTGGGTTTTTTATACAGCCGCTACAGGTGATTTCGAGTGATTTACGGCCGTGGGTTGCAAGCGCCCTGCCATCCGTTAAAAAGTGGGAAGAAGTCATACTTATGCGTTTCGGCTGGTGTATGACTTCGCTATTTGAGAAGGTGGCAAGCGAGCTGGCGGTTCACCTGATGTTGAGTGGTAGCCGCCGCCCATCGATATTTGCAACACCCAGCAGATGCGTTGCCACCATTTAATAAAGTGGGACACTTTCACTCTACGCCGGTCTGCTATGGGCCGCGGTACTTCACGAGCCCGCCCATTCGTACAACAGTAGCAATCTGAAAATTACTCGAGTTTCGCTTGTTTTATTTTACCTTGGGCGGCTTTATCGATGTACAAGAGCTCGGAGTCGAAATTCAGCAGCTCGGGGAAGTTCTGGCGGATCGTAGCGACGATGTAGTGCAGAAGGGAGACCCGCTTGTCCGTCGACTTTGTGTCCATCAGTGTGTCCAAGGACTGCAGTTTGAATCCGTAAGCGGGGCCGCGCTTGCTGCTGTTCAGGTAGTTCCCGAAAGCGAGGATGATCTCCAGGACGTTCCGCAGCTTGTGCGAGGACTTGACCGACGACGAGCCCGAGATTATCGCGTGGATTTGGGGCGTTATCAAGTGGATGTTGTCGAAGAAGTTGCCCATGTAGCTCATTATGGAGAGCTTGGCCGATATCCTCTCCACTTTGGTCAGCTGCATCAGGAATTTGTCCTCTTCCGTTAGTTGGTTCACGTTCTTCTTCTCCGATACGTATTCCTTGTAGGCCTTCTGCTCGGCTTCGGTGGGCACCATTCTCTGGAGGATCTCAACGCTTTCCAGAGGCAGCTGTTTCAGATCAAGGCTGTTTATGGCCGCGATGACTTTTTCCACCGGCGTGTCGAGTTTTCTCCTGGATATCGCTGTGGAAGTAGCAATAACGATTGTTACCATTTCTATTCTGTAATCGTACTGTGTATATTTTGTTTACTGCTTAATTTGATGGAGTCGTGCCTTTTGGTGCGACCAATGCTCCGTTACTTTACCAAAGAATACGTTTGATCTAATCCTATTCATGTCAATTATTATGGGGAACAAAATTATATCTAAATGTTCCAATGGGATTTGTGCGATTTTTAAGAAACGGTATACATCAAAAGTTAAGAATGTAAATACCTATGTCTCTGACTAAATGGTTGTTTTATGAAAAATAAGTTAACTAGCAAACGTATTAGTTATAATTTATAAACGTAACTTAGAAACAAATTAGAAACAAGGTAGAAAAGAAGCCCATACGAATACAATAGTACCCAATAGGGCATGCAAAGATATAGAAGAATCAACGAGCTGTGGACAACCCTGCAGCAACAAAGCGCGCAATCAAACCGAGTTATCAGCCCTAGCGACCTATGTTCCTGAGGCGGGTGTGCTCCAGCAGCGACACGGTGTCGGGCTTGCGGAAGCGCTTGCTGGGGAAGGAGGCGAGCGTGTCGGCGTCGCAGAGCGCGTGCGGCGCGCCCGAGGCGCCGCCCAGCCGGAAGCGCTGCTCGAACTCTGCGAAGTTGATCCGCCGCCGCGGCCGCTCCTCGTCCAGCTCGTTGAAGATCGTGCCTCGCACCTGAACGCGCGCACGGGATCATTGAAGTAATAATGTCGTACCAACCCATGCACACTCTCCAGTGCACACTCCCTATTCGTCATTTGGAATGTTTCATCTTATTTGTATGGCGTTGACACTGTACTCAGGTTACTTGGATACAACGTATTAGAATTAGAAAATGTAAAGATGAAGAATAGGCTTACTTTGCGGATGAAACGTTGAAACTTTTTAGATCATTAGTGAGCGTAGGTTGAGTGGCCCAAGAATTACAATCAGATTTAACAGCATTCATGTGATAAAGAGTACCGTAAACAATATAAAAAAATTATGTCGATGCTTAGTTACCGGAGGTAGCGCAAACCAACACAAACTCACTTTAGCATCTACAAAACTACAATCGCAAATGAATACACCAAACAATTACTGACCTGATTGGGCTTCAGCGCTATCCAATTGAGCGTCGGCAGCTTGTATTTGAGGGGGGGCGGCAGCGCGGGCGGGGCGGGGGGCGCCGGTGGCGGGGGAGGGGGCGCCGGCGCGGGGGGCGGCGCGGCGGCGGAGGGGGCGGGGGGCGTGTGCGGCGCGCGGGGGCGCAGGTCTCCGTTCGCCAGCGGCGGCGGGGGCGAGGGCGAGTGGCCGTTCGCGGTGCCGTTGCACAGCGCGTGGGTGGATATCGCGCCCACTGTTGGTTTGCGATCGAGCACGGTTCAAGTATAACTTCATTACGCGTTCGCATCGGTGGCTCGGTCGGAGTACGGCGTGCGTTGTCTTTTATGTGGGGTATTCATGATCATCATATACGTAGATTTTGATAACTGGAGTCGAACGGGATATTATGAAGGCGCCGGGTGCAGAAGATCATAAAAGTTCCATGGAAACCATGTAATGACCATAGTATTGTATTACACACTTATTCATTATTTATAGTAGATGGCGCTGTTTTGTGAATCATGAATCAAAGTAGTCAAGTCATTCGGTTGGAAAATATATTCAGATTTTTGAAGTGAAACTTCTTTATCGGGGTTGGAAAAAAAATTTAGTGTAACATTTTTGCGTTACGCGCCATCTTTTTCTTATCGGTTTTAATAGTTGACGCTAGATGGCGTTAGTTCCTTTGTGTGTTCATAACAATATATATATATGTTATATTAAAGTGATCAGCAAAATCAAAGGGTTTATTTTAATTCTAATTCTAAAATGTAAACAATATATTTCGTATTTCAGTTACCATAAGCCATTAATAACACAAATATATAATAACGACATCAATGATAGTAATAATTCTATTACAATTAATGAAATTCAATAATAATATTTGTAGTAATGACAGTGCTAGCTCTAATACTTCAGAGCACGACACTGTAGAGACTTCCTCTTCTCCAAAGGCAGGCACCGCCCACCGTGACCTGACTGCGCCTTCCCACCGAAGACACAATCTGAAGCTGACCGATGATGCTCTTCGAAGCCTCGATCGGCTCCTGGAACTTGTGGTTGCGACGTCGATCCAACGTCCGCAAGTTCGGTTTTCCAAAAAAACTTCACTCACAACACTCGCGCGCGAGTCGAATGTCTGCCTTCTACTCTATTCGGCAACGAAGGACCATGTACAAATTCAAAGCGGTTATATTTTGGGTCCGTGAGGTTCATTGTAATAAACAAGGTTCACGTTGCAAGTTTTTTAATCAACAATTTTTGCGGACCCTCATACTAATTACAACGGTCAAACCATAGTGTGTTTTAATTTACTACTAACGCCACCTATGTATTACAAATAAGAAACTAAATATTATACAAAGCTAAAATGAAATAATTGTAGAATTTGTATTTATGTCTATGATAATAAAAGCCTTTTATTAAACTTTATCTAATTTAACTTTATTTAACCAATTTCTGTAAAGTTGCATATAGTAAATTATTTTTTGAAAAATAACGTCATTACAAAGTTTCACTTCTTACGAGTGTACGCTAGTACACGCACACATTTTTTTATTAGAAGGTTCCACGACATACGGGTTCGCTTTATTACAGGTGTTTCCGCAACTATGGATGTCCATACAACACCAGAGCATGCTTTATTAAAGTGGACTTCCCTGTCGATAAGCGAAATCCACTTGAGGTGTTATATCCAGCCGTGTTTCTTCCCCGGTCGGGCCTATCCATTAATGGAAAATCAGAAAACGTTGCCTAGCCCTTCTGAGGAACGGACACATCGACAACCAGGGTACATATAAAAACGGACGAGTAACAATCGCTTACTGGATGCGCCCCTCGGCAAGGACTTGGTGAGTGTCTCCAACTCTTGGACCTTGGACTCCAACATGGACTGCCGGTTTCGCGAGTCCTGCTGTGCCCGCCTTAGCGTGGAGACCTTGAATATGAAAAGAGAACCCTTATAAATATGTGTTGCCACTATAAATCTCGCTTCTGAAAATAAATAAATATACTCGCATGACCCGAGTTCAATTCCCGTGTGCCGGCACCTGATCGTGATCGATGAATCGTTAATTTTAAGCGCCGACTTATCACGTGCTCAGCGGCGAAGGAAAAATCGTGAGGAGACATGCATAATTTTTTATTAAGTGCCGAGCCTTCATCATGAGGAAACATACAAAAATAATATTTCGAAGATACGTGAAGTCCGCCTATCCGCAGTGGGGTCGCGTGATAGGCTATGCCCATTACGCTCTGCAGAGAACAGGCTCTTGCCCAGCAGTGGGGCATATACACGATGTTACGTTACTTCACTTTTTCAACCGACCTCCTCGACCACCTGCCTCCTGGCCTCGGCGAGCTGGTCCCTCTCCTGGCGCACCTGGGCCAGCTCCGCCTCCAGGGTGGCCAGCTTCGCGATGGCGTCCCTCTCCAGCGCCGCCAGTCGCTCGTGGGCCTGTAACCAAAGGAGGGTGGTATAACGGAGCGTTGAACGTTTAACGCAACATTGCTTTGATACCTCGTCCACGGTAGCGTTAAACGTTTAACGCAACCTGGTTGGAAGTAGTATTAGAAGTTTCACATCAATATGACAGCTCGTGGACGTACGTGGCCCAGTTCGTCCTCCAGCTCGTTGACCTTCTCCAGGGCGGCGGTCTTGGTCTCGCTGTCCTCCATCAGAGCGGCCACGTCGAACACGTTGTCCAGGTACGCGGATATCTGCACCTGCAACGGCCAAGGGCGAGGGCTTTTTTTTATGTGATAGTGGCAAACGAGCTTGCGGTTCACCTGATGTTAAGTGATAAACGCCTGCCCATGGACATTTGCAACAGCCGTACGGTTGCAGATGCGTTGCCACGTCTTAATAATGTGGGCCCCGGCTACCTTACTCACCAGATGAAACGCAACACTTCTACGCTCTTCTGTGAGGTCGTGGTACTAGCCCGGACGGACCTGCCCATTCGTGCAAGAGCGAACACTGTTGCGCGGCCCTACCACCGGTAAAACCTTCCTTTCTTCCTTCTTTCCTTTATTAACAGCTGCCGCCGGCGGTCTTTCCGGATCGTCACGATCTGGGAACCTTCAAGTAGAGAGCGTATTCTTTCCTAAAAGGCCGGCGACGCATTATTCGTAGGCAATTCGGTGTTGCAATGAACATTTGGGGCGGCGGTGATCACTTCTCGTTTGTCCCTTTTTCAATTAAATTTTTTTTTTTTGAAGTTATACTTCACCCGGCGCGTTTGGAAGAAATAAAGAGAATAGAGATGAAATTGCTAAGCGACAAACCTCGACCAACCTCACGGCATTACCATGGAGGCCAATAACAACTTTGTGAATTTTAATCTATAATTCGCTAGTTAGCTATCGATTGCATTTAATACCTATTTCCGCTAAACGAAGAGTACGTGTGTGCAGCACTGGGAATAGGAATTAGAAAATTGACCGAAACATTATCCCCATCGATAATAATATGTGAAGTATAAAACCTGCAAGTCTTCACTCTCGCAGAACCGCAGCCTCTCCAGGTAGTCGTCGAGCTTCAGCGCCGTGAACTCGTACTGGAGGTGGACTCGGAAGTTCATGTCCTCGACGGAGTGGACGATTATGTTCACGAATTGCATGCACGCCACCTGAACGCACACACGGAGATAACGTTAAGTTAGTGTGGGGCGGGGGGGGGGGGGGTTAGATAGAACTTCCACTTCACGGCTGTCTTCTGTGAGGCCGTGGTACTTCCCTGGACGGACCTGCCCATTCGTGCAACAGAGAAGACTGTTGCGTGGCCCTATCACGTTCAGAAACAAATACACTACAAGTTGCTACGCGCAAACATCTACCTTCTCTTACCGCACTAGGTGGAGTCGTGAAGAACATGTCTCTCTCTTCCACTACCCTCTATCAGCCGTCATCTCAATACTGACCCCTTTCACAGATATATCATTTTTCACACAGTCTATCCAAATATTCCTCGGTTTTCCATTGTATCCGTTAACCAAATACATAGTCATATAGTGCTCTCAAAAAATATGCCAAGAAAATAAGAAACTATAAACAACATTGTTATTGGCACGATTAACGAAAATAAATAAATAGATATGAATAAAGCATAGATGAGCCTAGTCTTAGTTTCCTTAATCATTAATACCTATTGCGATCTTAACAATTCATGTTTCAAGATCAACTCGAGCAAAAGTATCGTCTTTAACGATGTAGATTTTACCGAGAACCTAGTTATCTATTACTCTATAGAAGTGCTCACCATGAACTCTATGTGGAACGAGTCGTAGTTCATAAAGTACTCCATGAGCGTGTGGAACCGCCTCGGCTCGCCGACCACCTCCTTGAAGTTGTCGAAAGCGCCGAGTATGATCTGGTGGCCGCCCTTCACCAGGCAGATAGCCGCCAGCAGCTCCAGCACCAGCGCTTTGGTGCGGAGCGACTGGTGCACGAGCGACAGGGCGATGCTGTTGATCGCCTCCCGATGTTGGATGACCATGTTGAAACCGTACTGTGGTAGAGACCAGCGCTTAGTGTAGTTATGTATGGCCATCATTGTTGTTGATAATTTTGTCTCCAGCGGTATTTCCGGACTGATACGATTTAGGGACCTTCAAGAAGAGAGCCTATTTCCTCAATGGCCGGCAACTCATTTGTGACTCTTCTGATGCGAGTGTCCGTGTGCGGCCGTGAACACTTACCATCAAATGGCCTGCCTGCTTGTTTGCCACCTTTTCCCTAAAAACAAATACTTAGTATCTGTTTTTACGTTGTGGGTCAGCCAATATTCGAATAGTACGAAATGATACTAATCACAACTTCTCTTTGGAAAGGTCTCCTTTTGGCGCCAGGATTGGCGAGTGTCCATCTAGTTGCCCATTGCCAGAGAACCGCTTGTCTATAAGAACTTACTTGACACTTAGATGACAACCAAAGTGTCTTTTGCAAAGGCTGTGACATGTTAAGTTTGTTTTCTTTAAATCAAAAACGATAACTTTACTGTAGCTCGTGGGTCTCTGTTGGTGCTAGTTCCTAACACAGTGTATGATGCTGTTAAGATATAAATGGTAATATAATTTATAAGAACACTTGATTATGAAATAGATATACAATGATAGAATACGATTTGAGAACGTGTAGTTTTCTTGATGACCAGTCGTGAACTGACTGCCTGTCGCGCTATATTTTAATGTCTACTAACAATTGGTACATTTAAAATGAAAACTGCTAAGAAGGCTGTTCGGTTGAACGGTGAACCGAGCGGCTTCAGTGCACTGGGGCATGTCAAGCGCATGCACTCGCGCGCCCCCGCCTTATTGTTAATGTACACTCAAAGTGAAAATTGCCAAAAAGGCTATTCTGTTCAACGGTGAACCGAACGGTGTTTCAGTGCATGTCACGCGAATGCGTGCACTCGCGCACCCCCACCTTGTTGTTCGTGTACACTTAAAGGGAAAATTGCTAAGAAGGCTGTTCGATTGAACGATGAACCTAACGGTAAGTGTGACGGCGCATGCATGCACTCACGCGTCCCCACCTTGTTGTTAATGTACACTTAAAGTGAAAATTGCTAAGAAGGCTGTTCGGTTCAACGGTGAACCGTTTAGCGGTAAGCGTTTCGGCGCGTGTCGCCGCAACTTGCACTCGGGCGCCCCCACCTTGTTGTTCATGATGGCGCGCATGCACATGATGCACACGTGTATGTCGTCCGTGGAGGCGCCCATGTTGAGCCGCGCCGCGTGCCTAGTGCGCCTCCTGGCCACCGCCGGACTGGCCCCGCCCTCGGCCTCCCCGTCGGCGGAGCGCGCTCGCCTCCGCCACGTGGCGCCCAAAGTGCCCCCGCCCTCCGTCGGCCCGCTGCAGTCCGACGTCGTTGTGTTCGCTGGCGTCGGCGGTGGACAACGCGATTAATGCAACACAACTCGGCAAAGGTGGTCGATCTATTATTGTAAGTGTGTATACAGCTTGTAAGAATGATAATGTATTTGAGCTGCGCACAGCAGAATCGATGAGCGTTGGAGTAGACGGGTACTCGAATGGAGACCACGTCAGGCGGACCGATGGCCTGAGAAAGGTCGCCAGTAGTAGCTGGATGAGGAAAGATCATGCGCTGTGGCGTGCGATAGGAGAGGCGTGCGTCCTGCACCAGTCCTGTGGACTGCAATAGGCTGGTTGAAGTGCAGTGAATACGATAGGGGACAGCATATCTACTGTTAACCCCTTAAATCTCTACTTTTTTTCAGTTTAATATAATCATTGAAGAAGATAGTGAGCCTAGCGAAAATGCATACAGTGAAACATTAAGTTGTTTATTTAGCTTCTAGTTTTTGAGGGCTTTGAGACTGACGGACGGACATTATGTTCACCTTGGTTGATCCCATCGCTCGATTGGCTGCGTGCTAGCGCTATTCGCTGTTCGTGGCGCATCATGCTTAGCCTGAAGCTCAGGTAGTCGATGAGCACGTCCAAGCCCTGGTTCTGTTCGTTCAGGAACTCTCGCACCCATCTGCCAATGAATTTCGTAATGTATCTTAGAGCTACTGCGGTAGAGGCCTGCATAAATTGTCTTGCTGGACTAAATAACTACGGGGAATATTCAGCGTTAATCAGAAGAATTAATACTTTTGCGTTTCCACTGTCTATTGACGGACATGCAACCAACGAAACGGGTATTCCGTCTGTTCAAGGGCGGCTTGATTTGACATTTTTGCGACCGATAGTCTTTCGACAGAGACTTCTAAAGTAACTCAGTTTATCTTTGTTTTTGGAAGAAATACAAAGTTTAATGCAATAAACTTGCAAACTGATGTTCCGAACATTTAGTTCGGAACATCAGTCTGTCCATGCCCATGTGCCAATGATTTCTTATTTCGGATTATCTATTCGTGGCTGATTTACAGTGAAAATGCCGTTATGTCACGTGTGAAAACTATGTCTTTTAGAAAATTAACAACTGATAAGTTACTGATTTCCAGTAGACATATAGAAAATAGATTATGTTCTTGTCTTAAGATTTGATATCGTTTGGTTTCCCAAGTGTAATAACTTTTTGTTATATTTTAAGTATCATTCCAAACAATAAAATTAAATATAATTTCGACCGCATAGAAAAGGTTCGTCTATTGTGTGTATATCGATTGAAACTTGCAATCGTTTTCTCCTTGGGGATTAAAGTGTAATCGCATCGTGATCCCCATTGTCTACAAAATAAATCACAAAGGCTACTTTCACAATTGTCTTTTAACGGTAGGAAGTGAAACTTTGTGTTATCCCGGTAGTATTCAAGACGCCAAGGAGAATTTAACTATTGACCATTCGGAGTGACCCTCGCCGTAACTAGCTCTCACTTACTTAAACCGAAAAAGGTATTCGAAGTTTGCTATGTTTGTAAGCCAATTTTAAGATATAATGACTGATGTCTGATTAATACTCACTCTATGTGATTGGTCCGTAAAGATATCTCCAAGTCCCTGAGAACCTGCGTAGATGTCGAGTCTCCGACCATTTTTCTTTTCTGCAAGGAAATTCACAATTAAAATCGCCTTAGAGTAAGGTAAGTGATGTCTTTATAATTTTTTTTTATTTAATTAGGATCGCAAACTGAACATTACACTCGCATTACAGAATAATGGACACAGATAAAGTTGATACGGAACTTAACACACAAGTGAATGTTCTTCTATGAGCGAACACAACATGCACAAAAAACACTCTCAACAATAAATAATTGTACAATGAAATAACAAAAAATAACTTTTCAAACAAAATAAAAAATGAAGAACAAAAGAAATTAAAGCTAAATTAAAAATAATAGATAAAACAACATTTAAAATTTTCTTAAAAATAATAGCATCAAGCTGAAAAAGTTATTATGTCGACCAAGTAGACTATTAACGAAGAATTGCAACTGATGATGGACGCTGAGAGTGCTGTGAAACGACTGAGATTTGTCAACAGCTCTAGACTACTCCCTCTTCGGTGCAGACTAGCACGAAAAATAAAAATTAATCCTACAGTCGTTTTATTTAATAATGGTCTTAGTTTCAGGGCGTTTGATGTAGAAAACATTTGTTTTCACGTCGAACACGGAGACATTTTGAAATGGAAAATTTTAAATAAAGTTAATAAGACAATAAAAATACCGTTGCGTATATCATTGAGTTGTGAAAAACATTTACGATCAGGTACACCGCAGGCTACGCTTTATGTTATCTACTGTGAAATACTTATTGTAAGTAAAGAATAAGAAAATATTTCTAAGTAACTCATCCAGTAGATGACTCTGTGGTGCATTTGCCCGGGCTTCGGCGGCCGGGCTTCCGCACCCGGGGTCGTGGGTTTGATTTTCACACGAAATAACTATTTGTGTGACCAACAGACAATTGTTTCGGATTTATGTGTTGGTCCACGTGAAATTTACTTATGTAGAACGTCCTTACAACACAAGATAGTATTATTCTACAGTACGGGGTCAATGTTTACGAAGGTAGTACTACAATAAATAGATCTTTCTAGGTCGAAGCGATCGTTGGGACTCAATATCCAATCCCTTCGACACAAAATACAATACAACTCATCCAGTACGATATTTACATTATTACCAATGTCTCTTCTCTGACATCGAGTAGTCATTATTTGCAATTACGATGGACAGCATTGAAGTTAACTATTTCGATCACGCGATATTACTCGCACTGCAATCAGGTCGCTTGTGATTGACAGCGGTTTTGGTGGAGCACGGCTTTCGAAAAAAACTTTAAAGCGGCGAAAGGAGTTTTGCTTACTTTATTTTTCATTTTATCTATGTAATGGCTGCAGTGAAAGGGTTGGCATAAAAAGAACAATATTATGATCCATAATTTTTCTTGAGTACTGTAGCATGCTATTTAACTCGATGCTTCAAGTTCTGAAAAATCGGATGGAAATATCAAAGAGGTCATAATTAATATTAAGATATAATTTATATATTGTACTAAGGGGTAAGTAAAATTTAATAAAGAATTTAAAGCTGACGTAGCATTTATTTTAGTTCTCGGTTTCCATAAGAATTATGTAAGTAGAGTGATATTCTACAAAAATTCGCTCTTATGATTACTTATAAACGTTTTTATGATTTTTTATGATCTATGCTATTATGCTATTAAGCCCGTACTTACCAAATCTTTATGTGTGTATATTGGTGTTATTTCTTAGCTACAGTCTTTGGTGTAGCGCGGAGTAGATTTTGTTTGCGTCATGTACATATTTTATGGTTCACTGACCGGTGTTCGACTGCGACCAATCTTGAGGGACGTAACTACAGTAAATGCAAATTCGCAGTATTGAGACAATTCATTATATTGTAAGTACTGTTCTCTACAAATTTAATTAAAATCTGTATAAAAACAATATACGAAAAGTATTTCGTCCCTGCGGGAACCGAGCTCTCGTCTTCGGGATTCTCGCCTTGTTGATGGTTGAATATTATATTTGACACCAACTTTAAATGTAATGCTTCGGTGGTTACATAGATTCTTACATACCACATTACACCCTACAATTTGGGAAATTTTCAGAGTTGCGTGTTACTTTCGCTACCGCAAATAGGGCTACGTAAATCCCCCTAACTTTCCTTTTGAAGTGCTGACAATCTTGTGCCTGCTCATGAGGTACACATGCATATAGGTATATAGTAAATAGTGCCGCACTCTCGCTGGTGCGAGCGTGGTCACGACTGGAGACCGAACGTGCGGCCGCTATTTTACAATTCCTTTATGCGCTTTGATAGATAACGTCGTGTCCTTATAGGACGTCGTTTTGTTACGCCGCTCGTGGGCCGCGGCGTTACGCTATGAACATACAGTGAGCCCGCGAGCCGTTTTTTATTTGTATTCGGGGGGAAATCTTCGAAAGATATGTGGGGTTCTTACCCACTAAAACCCCCTCGGTGGCCGCCTTCCGTACATTTGGAGGGACTTCGGGATCTCCTATGGAACGCACCGGTGTCCCTCAGTACTACGCTTGAGCACGTCTCGGAGAAGGATAAACCTTCTCCGATTCCCTCATCCTCTTGCAGCAGCACGAGACCACTTCGTGTTGCTGCCCATCCGTGTCCCCTTTTACGACAGGCAGGGGATACCTTAGCCCTATTCTATGAGCCCGGGACTACAGGGTTGGAGCCTGCGAGCCTACTGCAAGATGGACTGATGGATTATTCTGCTATAAAACGGCACGTGGTATCATATAACATATTGTGATTGTAAAGTGAAGTAACAGTCCATATCGGATCGCGCTTCGTGGCAGTCTGTGGGCGAGGCCTATGTTTAGCAGTTGACTCAAACAGTCTGTAATGATGATGATGTTGATGAACAATCCATATAGGTATTACCTACAGCTGGGCAAAGACCTTCCCTGAAATAAAATGTAATGGGGCGTTATACACCACGCAACCCCACTGTGGAGACTTCACATATTATCTTCTAAATACAAGGGGCATACTGAAATAATCGGGAATATACATATAGGACAGACCTATATGGACTGTTCATCATTATCATTTCAGCCTGTTTGAGTGCACTGCTGAATATAGGCCTCCCCCACAGACTGCCACGAAGCACGATCCGATATGGACTGTTACTTCACTTTAATATGTTTAACAATATCCTAATAAAAATATATTACTAAATAAACCTCAGTAACAGTCTCCTTATTGCCTCGCCTTTCGCGCAGACGCCAGCGGTTGCGGCAAGCGGGGAATAAGGCACGACTCGTGCCAAATATGAGTTGGGGTTAGTACCGTGTCAGTTGGCGCAAAGCGAGCGTGACCCGACCTTTTGGGTCGTGCTGTCGTCGAGTTGCAAGTCTGCCGAAATACTTTAAGGGATAGAAGCCCTTTTCGATGAAGGCGTGCGCGTAGTGTGTCGATGAAAGTAGATAACACATATTTATGGCTGCATTTGCTATGTCTGTCGGTTATCCCCAGGATAGGTAAAAAATTGGTTAGCCGGTGGAAAATCGGAGTAATTTATGATAGTAAATTAACGTTTAATGCACATTTAGAAAATATAACAAAAAAAGCATCAAAAATGTTAGGATTTATCGTAAGAAATTGTCATTCCTTTCGCAACTCCAAAACTAAATTATTGCTTTACAATAGCCTAGTCCGAAGTATCCTTGAATACTGTAGTGTAGTCTGGCGGCCTCATTACGCGACGCACTCATTACGTATAGAAAGAGTTCAAAAACGGTTTATGTGGCATTTAGCGTTTTCTGAGGGCAAATCAAGAAAACTACGATCTTATGAAGAAAGACTTAATTATTTCAAGGTATACCCTTTATCTCATAGAAGAGAAGTGCTTGATGCTAAGTTTGTGAGTAAACTTTTAAATAACAAAATTGATAGCCCACAACTATTGAATTTGCTTAAATTTCGAGTACCTATAAGAATCCCTCGCAAACCTATTACACCACTTTGTCCACCACTAAGAAGAACAGTGCTGGGAAGTAATTCCCCTTATATTAAATTCTGCAAAATAATTAATCTTTTTAGCGATCAAATAGATTTTCATGTTGACTCAATAGCCAAAGTTTGTAAAATAATGTATACCTCATCACTCTTTAAAATTTGAATATATATTTTTACCTTATGTAATAAACATACCGAGCATGCCATAATTTAATTTAACTCATTTTACAACTGTTTATTTTAAGCCACATTTTTTTTTTTTTTTTTTTTTTTACAATTTCATTATTTATAGTTTTAATTTTATTTCTATTGTTATGATGTTCAACTGTACTTGCTGTGCTTATCTTTAAGTTATTGTTACACTTATACAAGTACTTATTGTTTCTTTTCTTTTTTATTATTCAGATATAGTGTAAACAGTTGTTGATAGGCCTTTTAAAAAATAAAATAAAAATAAAATGTAACGTTGTAAGCGATTAATAATAGCGTCTTTCGTTATATTGTTTTAAAGATGGTCAAGTTTTATTTCATTTAATTATGATGGATACTAAATGCCATCATATTTATTTCAGTCAAAAGGCCATAGCTATAATTGAACTAAATACATATTAATTATTAAAAAATATAATAATGATAATTTCGAATGTAATTGATTAATAATAGAAGTAAAAAAATTGTTGACTTTCAAGAATACCCGAGTCCGGTCAAGTTAGACATTAGCTGGGTCACAAAAATTATCCATAGATCTGAAGATTTTTACGAATGCTCGGAACACCATTATAAATGAAATGTCAAAATTTGTGTGACCCACAGATAGTTGTATCGCATCTGAGTGTTTGTCCGCGTGAAATTTATGTTAGTAAAACGTCCTTACAACGGATAAAGTTATCCTAAAGTAAGGGCAATGTTTTAAAAAAAAAAACAAAAAAAATTCGGGCTATAAGACAGAAAAGCTTATTGACATGCGGGAATTTAGGGTTGATCCAACAATCTTTTCTCGTCTACGTGTTCTTGTGTTCGTGTTTTCATGTTTCTAACACCCCCCCCCCCCTCCCCCCCTCTCGCGACATTGGAATAATTAGCTTGTGCTAAAATTTTTTGAAACAAAAAAGGTGAATATTTTACTATCGAAACATTAAGTCTTCTTCGCTGTGTTTATTCGTTGTTTTTATTATGTTGATCGTGGCAAATAATTATTATCCGCAACGAGTGTGATTTCAAATTCAAATTAGACATACAAACCAGCAGCAGAGAGCATAACAAGGTTTTTTCCCGTCTCTTTGTTACCTTCGTAAGCATTAATATTAATGTGGTTTTTTTGTAATCACGAAGAATTACGTGTCATTGAAGAATTACCCGACGGACAATTCGCAGCGGAGGCGTTAGGAAAGCGACAAATGTAAAACGTATGAGTAACTTCCATGTGGTTGGGCCACGCAACAGTCTTCTCTGTTGCACGAATGGGCTGGTCCGTCCGGGGAAGTACCACGGCCTCACAGAACACCGGCGTGAGGTGGAAGTGTTATACTTATTTGTCTGGTGAGTGTGGTAACCGGGGTTCACTTCATTAAAGGTGGCAACGCATCTGCAACCTGGTTGTTGCAAATGTCAATGGGCGGCGGTTGTCACTTAACATCACGTGAACGATCAGCTCGCTCGCCAGCTTCTAACATAAAAAAAAAGAAAAACCCAACACAAATGAGACAGTGATTACGCAACGCTTGAAAAATAATTAAAGTGCTTGTTTTGGTTTGGGAAACTGTCGGCACGGGGTGGGTAGTGAAAGCCTCGCCGACTTTTCCCTTTGGAGACGCCTCGGGGGTGGGCAGGTGAGGAGGGTTGACGAGTAGTTGGTAGTTCCACATCCACTTACGCCCCCCGCCTACCCCCCAATAAGTAAACAAACATCGGAAGTAGTGCTGTAGCAATTATCTCGAGGGCCGCGTCGCGACTGCGGGGCGGTTTTTAGCATTGTGTCAATCGCGACACCACCCTTTCCCCTTTTCTCCGTAAAAAAACCCTTTCCGTTACTAACTAAAGGCGGAGGTAACGAGCCTTGTACACGTACGAAGGCATCTATTTTTCCCTTCATCTCCAACATGCGACAGGTCTTTTGTGAATGAGTACCATTATTTCATATCGATTATTGCGAGCAAAATAAAAATAAAAAAATCAATCAACTGCTTTAGATACGTAGGAGCATCGAAACAAAAATCTTATTTATCGAAAAAGTTTCAAAAATAAGAAGAATATTTAAAAGTAAAGTAAAGTAAACAGCCTGTACACGTCCCACAGCTGGGCAGAGGCTTCCTTTATACAGTGGGTATAAATAAGGGCATAAGTCCACCCCACGGCCCCACTGCGGATTGGCGGACTTTACATATCTTCGAAATATTTTTTTTCGTTATTATTTACAAAATATGCAGGCTTCCTCAGGACGTTTTCCTTCACCGTTGAGCACGTGATTAATCAGCACTTAATTTTTAACAATTTCATTGGTGTCGGAACCGGGGGTACTAACTCAGGTTGCTAGTTAAAAGCGAGCGAACGGACACTAAGCTATCACGTGTCTTATGCGAGTTTAATACATTACAATATCTTTCGTTAGAATTATCGTGGTTAAACGATATTTGAAATTAATTGTGTGCAAGGAAATAACAATAGATGCGCCAAGCATTGTTTAAAATGCCTTAAAATTCTTTGATGCTTTTTTGCACAAATTTTAATACTTCTATTAAACTCAGATTTAAAGTTATAACTTGAGTAACAGTCAAAATAAAAAAAAAACTAATCACAAATAAGAACACAAACGTCACGGTTTCTCGTAGCCACTTAAGTTTAATAGTTTTAAGTTTACTACTTACTATGCTTCGCGATAGTTATAATGCATACAAGTTGGCAACAAGTCGATCGATTTGGCCGGCTCGTGGCGCCTTGTACATGGACCATATTTCTATAATCTATCTATTTATACATGCGGCAGCTAACAATGTCCTGCCAACAAAGATATTATGTTGCACATTTCTACTCGGCTTGTTAGGTACAAGTCGAGTGACATCACATGATAATAATACTATCATATTATGATATTTCATCTAGCATGACAATCAACAGACACATATGTGTTCGCGTCCTTTTTCTGACCTCCTTTTCGCGTCCACTAAACACGCATGAGCGTACAAAATTTCGTAAGATAGTTAATATATATTTCATTATGAAAATAGTCCGAAATAAACATTATTACTAACTTACTTTGCCGCGATAACCCAGTGTCCGGGCGCTCGCCTTTAATTAAACTTACTCGAACAACCTGAGTTCGATCTCCGGTGCCAGCACCAATGAAATGGACTATGCCCTGATTCCCTCTTTACAGAGGAGGCATTTTCATTGAGAGCAGAGGAGACATTTATAGTCTTTTACTTTACTTTACTTTTTACTTTGCTCCCTAACATTCATCAAATAAAACATAAATATTTCTATTTTCTACGTGTGCGTTTCATGTTTAATGGATTGATTGAATAAGTTATACCAATTCGTATTTTGCACGTTATGAGGTAATACCCTGGTGCCCTTAATTTGAGTGTCAAGTGCACCTCTGTAACGTGCGAAGCGTTCTCAACAGGCGAGTGACGCAACCTGCTTGTGCGACGCCTCAGTAATGAGATGACTCACTCACACGTGAGTCAACACACGCGACGGCGTGGGCCGCGAGGCATGATCATCTTTAGTGTGACCTTCTTTTTGACTTGGGCACCTACATCGATCATGGATACCTAGCCCACCCAGGTCGGATGAAAGGGTATTCTCCCTCTTTTTATTTTTAATTTTTTTTAAAACATTTCCCTTACTGTAGGATGGCATTATCCTGTGTTGTATCCATTCTACAAACATAAATTTCACGCGGACAAGCAACCAGATGCGAATCAAATATCTGTGGGGTCACACAAATAGTTGTCCCGTGCGGGAATCGAACCCACGAACCCGACGCCGAAGCCAGTACCTTGGCAATTGCGCCACGGAGTCATCTTTTTTTTTCTTCTAAAATATGTCGGACCCGCGCCGGCTAATACTTCGAGGTGACGCCATCAGCTCTGATTAAGGTTCACGAGATCTTCGTTCGAAATACAACCGCGGCCCCTTCTTCGCTTGACTTAGATTGATCTTGGTTGCAATCAAAATTCGTGAGACACATAATTTGGACGCAAAAAAAATTAAGAATTGTACAATGGAATAAAGAATGCCCGAGAATGCCAAATGCATGCGTATTCAGTATCAATCGATAGTCTTACAAATTTCGTTCCTAACTCGAACTATTTAAATCCTATGGATTTCTTGTTTTTAGGCGAATATTATACATGGTAAAATGCAACTTGATTTACGGATTTTATCGCGTTTTAATTTGATTTTTAAATCTTCACGTTTCGAACCCAGCATTCATAGAGACAGACAGTCTGTCAGTGTTCGTCACTGGACCGTAAAATCCGTAACTTAGATTCATTTAACCATATATAAATCCTTTCCATCAGCAGAGGGGATTGCACCGTCCCCATAGTACGGTAACTGATACAATAAGTGCTTTCCAGTGCGACCAGTCACTAGCAATGGCACCGACGTCGACATTAACTTGACGTATGACCGCCCGGGATTCGAACAGGATACATCACCGTGCCGAACTTATTGTATAATATCTTTACGCCCGCGGCTTGAAGCCCTTAAATAAATATCTTTCTTTAACCTTTCAACATTTTACAACACTTTTTTCCAATTAAAAAATAGCCTATGTCCTTTCTCAGGCTCTAGACTATCTGTGTACCAAATTTCATTTACGTCGGTTCAGTAGTTTTGGCGTGAAAGCGAGACAGACAGACAGAGTTACTTTCGCATTTATAATATTAGTATGGATTGCTCAAAACGTACCGCCGCACCCTCTTCTTTATTATTTACGCTGAACTAGCGACTGCACTCGGTTTCGCTCGAAAACTAATTCCATTAAGGTTTATTATGATATACTGCGACTCTTTCCCGGCAATTACGACGCCTAAGGTGGCTGTGTACGTGAGTTCGAAGGTTTGAACACACAGGCAGCTTAGTTGAGTCTATGCAGTCCTTTTAAGACCTCTCTTTTTTGTAGACCCGCATAATAGTAAAGGTTCCAACACTGAAAGCTTTACGTTAAGGATTATTGTGAGTATTATTTTATAAAATCAAACTCTTTACTACGGACGGACGGACGGACTGACGGACGGTTTAAATTTTCACAGATGACGTATTTCTGTTGCCGCTATAAGAATATATATTATTAAAATATTTAAGTGGGGCCCCCATACAACAGACATGATTTTTTTGCCGTTTTTATAGATAATGGTACGAAACCCTTCGTGTGTGATTCCGACTCGCACGTGGCCGCTTTAAAATCTTTCTTTTAAAAATTCAATTCTCACAATGCAAAAACTGCACAAATTAGTATTAACCTTTATGTTATATTAATTTTGAAGCGTATGGTGTGGCTATAACAAATAATTATAATGTCTTATTTGAGGGAGCCTTATTAACAAAATTAATCCTTACTCGTTACAATAAAAAATCGGTGCGAGCTGGATGTAAATGTAGTAAGTATCAGGGGTGGGCAACAGTTTTAGTCAATAGCTCGAATTATGTCATTATAGAAACCGATAAGACTACACGATAAATATGGCAATTACACTAAAAACAAGTCGCTCACTATAGTAAGCCGATCGGCATTCTTATAATCAGCAATAGATATGTAGGAAAACGTTGCCCACCCCTGTCTTATAGCATGCACGGTGATCTATGGACCATTGTTCGAGAAACGGTGCAGCGTGTATTAGTGATCGCATCGCATATGTATATACGTACCGGCAAACATGTTTACGTTCGGACAACAAAACAGGCTCCATTTCTCGAGAGCTTATTCCTGTCATGAGGTTAGTGTATCCATGATTTTTTTATGTGAGATGGTAGCAAGCGATCTGACGGTTCACCTGATGTTAAGTGATAACCGCCCCTCACGGACATTTGCAACACCCGTGGGGTTGCCTTTTAATAAAGTGGGCCCCGGGTACCTCACGTCTGATTATTTATTGTCTATTTTATTTCTATTTTGTGCCGTGTCTACTTAATTGTTAGCATTTTTATCTTTGTAGTGATTCGTGAGTAATGTAGTTTATTTGCAAAGTAGTATTAAATCTTGTAGGCTATATAAATTTTATATTTATACTGCGTAGCAGAGATTTACATAAATTATTCCGTCCTCAATTTTGATAGTTTTTAGTCAAATAACTGAAATAACTGAAAAATGCAAAGAGGTCGGAAGTATTTCTACCTAATAGCAGAAATATCTTAAATCTTCTCAATTTTAATTGCAAACTTCCTTAATATCATAAATAGTTTAAAATTATTTAAGCCAGAATCGGTTTCTGCTAAACGAAATGCTAAGCTTGTTTGTTGGCGTCATTTCTATAGATACAGATTCTATGCTTGCAAACATTAGCACTAATTTGCGATTTGCGTCTGTGTTGCAAGCACTTGAGGGCTCAAGTCGATTGCTAAATATCCACGAATCTAAGGCAGCTTAAGTTATCGTGAATGGGGACGTCTATTTGCAGTTCTTAGTTCCAAGGAGACCTCTTAAGTCAAGTTATGCCCATTCGTGTTTAGGGTCGTAACTTCAGCATTCAGTTTCACAATTGCACTAACGCAGTGTTCCAAATATAAAATGAAACATAAACGGGTGTCACTGATTGGGCGGCCATATTCACAAACAACTCGATGCCATAGTTTTGCACAACTCAAAATGTAATAATGGAGGTTCAAAAAATAAATAAAGTAATAAAAGTACAATCATTATTACGTGAAAATATTATCGAAAAGCTATTTTTCGAGTAGGCAGAAATATAGTGTAAAGAAAGCAATATGAAAGTTGTCCACCGCCCGTGGTGGCCAAAAAACCTGTCTGATGTTATTACTTTCGGTAGACTATTAAAGCTTCATCGAATGCTGAACTCGTGGTTTACTGAGAACCCACGAATTATCTAATCTGGAGGGATGTTGCCTACGGGTCATCGAGATTCGGAAAGGACCGTAACCGTTGACTCAATTTTTTTTATAAAGATGCCGCGTGTCCATACTGCGCGACGTTTAAAAATTGTTCAGCTTTACATTATATGACATATACAGCGTGTCTTTACAATCGCGACAATAAATGACACATATAGGGAATAACTTTTTAAAATTGTATTAAACATTTACATTCTTTAAACATCAATATTTACGGAGTTATTTAATTTTCCAAAACAAAGAATTTTAGAACACCCTAAAACCAACACCCTGTCTTTAAAAGAGACAAAACATACATTAGACGTTTAGGATGTTACAAATTTTGTTTCTTTTTTACTTAATTAGTTTTTTGAAAAATATTTTTTTTTATTATGTATTTTGTTTAACGTTAATATTTTTTTATGATTATTGACAAGTAGCGTTAGACGTGTGTTCATTTATTGTCTCGGTGGTAACGACACGTTGTATAATTGAATGTCACAGATGATATAAGAATGTATGAAAGGAAAAGAGATAGCATTATATAGAATTGGAATCTAATTAAACCAATTGGAGAAGTCCTCAGTTTCGGTGCGCTAGTGTCATGTACAATTCGTATTTGTATATAATTATATCATTGCGTTGACTATAATAATCGTTGGCTGGGGGCGAAGGAAACCGCCCTGGAATGCGGGTGTATCTTGTGTACGCACTGTGTTAGTATCGCCGAGCTCGTAGACGAATTGATTGTGTACTAGCACTATGTGTGGGTTTAGTGTTGACTTGCGGGACCCACGATGGGTCCGACGTCCCTTCATCGACTGGGTAGTTGAGGACGTGACGCGGTAAACGTTTGTGAGAGGTCGTGTTAGTTTCGGGATGACAATTAGCTGAGCTTACCACCAGACGCTTAGGATGTGTTTCGGCTCTGTACCGTTTGACACTTCAATATGACGTGACGCGGTAAACGTTTGTGAGAGGTCGTGTTAGTTTCGGGATGACAATTAGCTGAGCTTAC
Source organism: Iphiclides podalirius (assembly GCA_933534255.1). NCBI lineage: Eukaryota > Metazoa > Arthropoda > Insecta > Lepidoptera > Papilionidae > Iphiclides > Iphiclides podalirius. The sequence continues at coordinate 11,862,989 of OW152830.1, read as the reverse complement.
CACCAGACGCTTAGGATGTGTTTCGGCTCTGTACCGTTTGACACTTCAATATGACGTGACGCGGTAAACGTTTGTGAGAGGTCGTGTTAGTTTCGGGATGACAATTAGCTGAGCTTACCACCAGACGCTTAGGATGTGTTTGTGTACCGTTTGTTTCGTCTCTGAACCGTTTGACACTTCAATATGACGTGACGCGGTAAACGTTTGTGAAGGTCGTGTTAGTTTCGTGTTAGTTTGACACTTTTCGGGATGACAATTAGCTGAGCTTACCACCAGACGCTTAGGATGTGTTTCGGCTCTGAACCGTTTGACACTTCAATATGACGTGACGCGGTAAACGTTTGTGAGAGGTCGTGTTAGTTTCGGGATGACAATTAGCTGAGCTTACCACCAGACGCTTAGGATGTGTTTCGGCTCTGAACCGTTTGACACTTCAATATGACGTGACGCGGTAAACGTTTGTGAGAGGTCGTGTTAGTTTCGGGATGACAATTAGCTGAGCTTACCACCAGACGCTTAGGATGTGTTTCGGCTCTGAACCGTTTGACACTTCAATATGACGTGACGCGGTAAACGTTTGTGAGAGGTCGTGTTAGTTTCGGGATGACAATTAGCTGAGCTTATCACCAGACGCTTAGAATGTGTTTCGTCTCTGAACCGTTTGACACTTCAATATGACGTGACGCGGTAAACGTTTGTGAGAGGTCGTGTTAGTTTCGGGATGACAATTAGCTGAGCTTACCACCAGACGCTTAGGATGTGTTTCGGCTCTGAACCGTTTGACACTTCAATATGACGTGACGCGGTAAACGTTTGTGAGAGGTCGTGTTAGTTTCGGGATGACAATTAGCTGAGCTTACCACCAGACGCTTAGGATGTGTTTCGGCTCTGAACCGTTTTGACACTTCAATATGACGTGACGCGGTAAACGTTTGTGAGAGGTCGTGTTAGTTTCGGGATGACAATTAGCTGAGCTTACCACCAGACGCTTAGAATGTGTTTCGTCTCTGAACCGTTTGACACTTCAATATGACGTGACGCGGTAAACGTTTGTGAGAGGTCGTGTTAGTTTCGGGATGACAATTAGCTGAGCTTACCACCAGACGCTTAGGATGTGTTTCGGCTCTGAACCGTTTGACACTTCAATATGAATCCTTAAGCCGTTTATGCGTGACGACACCACATTGGTAAGTACTTACTAATGAGGCGGAACAAATATTACTAACTTATTCTGTCGCACTAACGGGCAGACAGACAAGCAGACGTGGTCGCGAACAAGCCCGGCTTATCGGCGACGGGTGATCCAGCTAGTTGAAATCGGATCCGTAGAGCGATCCCGGCCACCCGCCGACCGCAGTCCCACGGTGCGACAGTGGCCGATGGTTTGAAAGCGGCTCGGCGTGGAGGTAAATACATAACCGAGCGATATGATAGTACGGAGCCGTGATAGCTCAGTGTCCGGGCGCTCGCCTTTAATTCAATATACTCGAGCAACCCGAGTTCGATCCCCAGTGCGGGCACCAATGAAATTGTCAATTTTAAGTGCTGAATTATCACGTATAAAACATCGTTAATCCAATTTAACTTTTAATAATTAACTTTTTAAGAAAACATTGTTAATCCAGTCAAACCTGCATATTTTCGAAATAATAACAAAAAAAAAATATTTCGAAGATATGTCAAGTCCGCAGTGGGGCCGCGTAGTGGACTATGCCCTGATACCCTCGATAATATATGATCATTTTGATTGATAGAGCTGGCAAAATGCTCAATCTCAGAAAGGTTAAATATAAATATCGGTATATTATTAAACTGCACTCATCATTTTAGTGCAATAACATCATTAAAAATAAGGAATAATCAATGTGTTTTCCCACTAAGGAATATAAAAACAGCTACCAACTATTTCACAAAAATTTTTACTCAGTGTGTAGATCAAGTCCACAACATAGAGATTGTGTCATCCAGTCTTCTATGTTTACGTGGTAACTGTAGTGAAAAACACAACAGTGCAACTATGAATGTAATTGTATATATCACAATAAAGAGATGTTTTTTCAGAGCTTACACTTACATCAACTCTAGCTTAGTCAATCCAAATCCAATAAAAAAAACTCCATATATGGATGTTGTCTTCAAAGTGTTCGACCTTGTTGGCACTGAAACTTTCTTACACCGAGGCCAAATTAAGGCATTAAAATCCGACTACGGTTCTTGGCCGCCTTATTTCGAATGGATGTCATTCGCCAAAATGTACAAGTAAACAACCTCATACATTTGTTTTTTTTTTTTAAATCAAAACCACGAAATGTATATGTTATATGCGTGACTTGTTTGTTGTTAAATAGACTGAATGTAATTATGATATTTCAAAAGGATGGGCGTGCCTACAATAAAACTTACTGTTATCTTATTATTATATGTACTCATAAAATCGTTTATTCCGATTGACTATAAAAGCAGAGCCAAAACTAACAAGTCTAGGAAACTAAAATTTGTGATAAATGTTAATTTTATAACGTAAGCATCCGCTAAGAAAGGGTATTGTGGGATTTTGGAGTAAGAACCGCGCGTGCAAAACCGCGGGCGACGACTAGTGTTGATATAAATCAGAGTTCACTCACCCTATGGCTCCTCGAGGCCTTTGGGTCCAGGTACGTGCGCAGCTTGTTGAGGTAGTGTGCCGGGGAGTCCTTCGCCTGCACCATGTCCTGGTCGCAGATGATCTCCCACTTCTTCTCCAGGTCGTAGTTCCGCAGGAGCTTCGCCTTGTCCGGGGGAAGGTCCATCGATGCCTGAAACAAAAGATCCTTAAGTTAGATACTAATCGTCTGTACTTATTAATAATCTCCAAATATAACTTCATTTATATGAGATCAATTGGGTATGACTGTCTTCATTTTATTATTCACTAGCTTCCCGACTTCGCACGTGTGCAATGTATTATGAATATAAATCTTCCTCTTGAATCACTCTATCTAGTAAAAACCGCATCAAAATCTTTTGCGCAGTTTTAAAGATCTAAGTATACATGACATGGGACAGACAACGGGACGATTTTGTTTTATACTATGTTATGATATAGACATATTTATTTTATTTCATTTATTCATTTTAATTTATGATATTCATTGTAACTAAAAAAAAATTAATAAGTATCGTTGTCTGTCATGTATTGCAACATTTACCGCGAGTTGATTACACATATAAACGCTTCAGGTACATGTGCTCGGCGATTTACGACAATGTATTCTCAAGGTGGACTACACGAGTCGAATGCCTCAGTATGGTTCATTAAAATCTTGCTTTTTATTATAAAAACAAACTACTGACAGATAAAATCTTACACTTTTTAAACGGTTTTATTTAGCTCGACACGTACGGAATTTGTTTATTTATTTGGGTCAAAATTAGAAATTGAAATTTAAGCACCTTCCCGTTGTCAGATTGATCTGAAATTTGGTACACACATTTAATTTAGATGACAATACAATATTGTAGTTTTCAGTGCACAAAAAAAAACATAAAATAAAACCGTTTAACTTAAAAGTTTTTAAACGGTTTTATTTTATTTATTCATGTATCAAAATGCGTACCAACGTCTAGTTAATACAGTAAACATATATTTAAATATCGTCAGTGTATCAACTCCATCGTTAAGTATAAGTATATTTGTATGTATGTATTCGTTTATCTGTTCATACCACCCTAAAATTTACTGGGAAATAGATAATGCTTGGCATTAAATCGGCCTTTGTACTATTTGTGAATAAAGACTAACGCACGGTTACTGAAACACTGATCATCGTAGAAGTCAACTAAGCACCTGTCGAATGGCTTAACAAATGTTATTTAAATTGCCAAAAGGATTAACCATCCTAGCTCTCTGAATTGATCAGAATGATCTTCTCAATGATCAGAATGATCAATTCAAAGAGTTTTATACATCCTTTTGGCAACTCAAAGGACATTTGAAAAGCCATTTGACTGCTGATCAGTTAACATCTACGATGATTAGTGTTTCAGAAACCGGTCGTAAATATAATAAATATGATACTCGTGTGCAGTTACAAACAAAATTCGACTTGGGCTGTCGCGTGCCTTTAGCGGCTGCCAGACGCGCGCATACACGAATATCTAAACGGGGATCTAGCGGCACTGAACCAGTTCCCGGCATCGGCCCTAGGCGCTCGTTAACGGTAAATGAATCCAATGGCCCTAGGGCTACCTACGGCGGCGCACGGCTGTACGCCAAGACGCGTTTTTAACATGATTTTTTTGCCACCCCTGCATCAACAAAAGTATCCAATGGGCCTAGTGGCTATCTTCGGCGGCGCACGACTGTACACCAAGACGCGTTTTTAACACGATTTTTTTGCCACCCCTGCATCAGCATAAGTATCCAATGGGCTTAGGGCTTCCGCGGCGCACGGCTGTATCAACATATGTTTATTTGTCTGTAATGGAATCGTATAGTGCTCTTGCATTCCTATATAACCGAACAATTTGGCATTCTTCGCTTTTGCACGAATGGACAGGTCCGTCCGGGGAAGTACCACGACCTCACAGAAGACCGGGATGAAGTGGAAGTGTTATTCCGCTTTTCGTCTGGTGAGTGAGGTAACTGGGGCGTACTTTATCGACAACGCATTTATAACCCTAGGGGTGTTGCAAATGTCCAAGGGCGGCGGTTATCACTTCTTACATAAACAAAAGAATAATGCATGCGTTTTTGCTAGTGTTCAAATTCAAAATAATTACATTGGTCTAATATATATCATAAACAATACATAGAATTTTGCGTTCGTAGTTCTTAACCCTGATGCGAGAAAGGATCCCTTAGCCGCAATAACGATAAATGGTATATTAATAAAATATTAGAATAAGTTTTGCATAACTTTAGAATTAGATCATCAACAGCGAGATTGAGGGCTTAATAACGTATTGAATCAAAATTATGATAAGGAAGCGTGTTTTAGTACTAACGAATTATAACTGTACATAATACAGAAGTTTGAACATCACGGAGAATGAGAGAAACAGAAATGAATCGTAGTAAACGTTTTAAATAAACGAATTTACCTAATTAGACCTTCATTTAGTTAATCGGCGATGAACGATAAAAATGACGCCAATAACTCAATTAGTGTTAATTGCCGTAATGTTTTGGATAAAACGCAAATGCTTTTAATCGCTATTAATGTACTTATATTAATTCTGAAGTAGTTTTAGGTCCGTACGCCATAACCCCCTTGATACGCTATTAAAATTAAATAATAATAAGATGTCTTTTCGAACATTACAAAAATATATGTTTTCGTCGCAAAAGTTTGAGAGCATAGATGAAAAATTTAGCAAGCGCCATCTACAAACTGCTTAAATATTAATTTTCGCGCGGTAAGGATATCGACCGCTTAGTTTAATGGTTAGTGTCTTGTATTAACTGATGTTTGTGCTTTCAGTCCCGAGACTATTAAAGCTTCATCTGACGCAGGTTAGTGTCTAGAAGCGTAATGCAGGAAGCGCAGATTTGAATTCTGACAGCAGCGAACAAATTTTGCGACAGTTTTAACTACACATTTAAAAAACAACTGACATTCCTGCAATTATCCATACTAATATTAACATTAAAAATGGGAAAGTAACGCTGTTTGTCTCACTCTCACGCCAAAACTACTGAACCGATTAAAATGAAATTTGGTACACAGATAGTCTAGAGCCTGAGAAAGGGCATAGACTTTAGGGGCATAGGCATATTTTTAATTGGAAAAAAGTGTTGTAAAGTCTTGAATATATCTTTCTTTAAAATATATATATAGTTTTTAAAGAAAGAAATTTATTTAAGGGCATCAACGCGAGCTAAGCCACGTGCGAAAAACAAACTAGTAGAAAATAAGACTTAACGTCATTCTAAATTACTTTTTTGTATAACATTGCATGTGCCAAATGATGGTACTGTGCGAAAAATTCGTACGGGTCACTTTGTGTACATATCTCTTTTCGCGCTCCTTTGTTACGTCCGACTAGCGCATTCATCGCGACGTGAACGCTTCTCTGTTTCAAAGTTCACGTTGATTATTAAAGTCGCGGTCGACGGAGAATATTTCTGTCATAAATCAAATATACCATCGCTTCAAGACCGCAACTGATGTACGTGTATGTTTTCGAACATCCCATAATTGTTCGAAGCGGTGTTCCCAACGACTCATTGTCCACTGCATCGAACCACTGGCACCGGTCCAAAGCACGCCAAGATACTCGTATTCCTTTGAATTTGTAGTGTGTACTCGAAAATATAGGTACACCTCGAACATCGCCGACGCCTTTCATCTTTAAGTTCCCTTCTGCCTTTTACGCGTTTCTTCTTCTTACTTCCTTACAATGAAATCTTTAAGGATCCTAATGGATGTTCGGGAAATTTGTGATCTTTTATCTTTGGACATTACGGTAAACTTTTAATGTATTTGGCTTTGAAGTACAGTGTTGATTATTAACCTGCTCTTAAACTTATGATCTAAACAGGTGTAACAAACCAATTTTATTATAGATATGAATAATGTATTTAATCTATGTTTTGTAAGAAAAAAGGTTGAAAAAGCATTCAGTGGCCTGAATAAGTGAAAAATATCAATGTGAAAAGACTGTCCAAACCATTTTGAAAAAATTAACGGAATGATCCCATGCGGACGCCCTGGACAATTTGTGAAGGTCAACTTTAAAAATGTGCCCTTTCATAGCAATTCAGGTTTTTGTTTTAGAACTTTTAATAGAATAAAAACCTTTATACCAATGCCAAAACATAAGGCTTCATCGTGAACAGAGTTTGGATATCAATTGCGTGGTGCCAAATTAAAAAAAAAAAACACGAGTAGAAACATCGCTATAACTAGGTAGGAAGAGCGATAATCGCTTGGCAAGTGCTCGTTCTATTAGAAACAAATGTTGGCAACAGTAACGCCCGCATTAACATAGATCAGCGTCGATCGCCCGTACAATTAGGATGCTGCGGCGATCCCACGCGTTCGGCTATTTCGGCTGTGGTACAAGTCACAAGAGAGTAAGACAAGAGAGAGTATTTGAAAAATAATAAAAGTACACACGATATATCAGCCTCATACCTCCGTTTGCCAGCGAGTTGTGAAAAAAACTGTTAAAAGAGTTAACAGGGCTTTTTTTTTATTTTTTTATTTTATTGAAGAGTGTTTTTACACAAGTAGGTAAATATCACCCTCATAGTACAAACTTAGTTACATAAACACTTAAACAAAAAATTAGCGCCTGCTTAAACATTTTTGAACAATATTATATAGTGTTCTAGCATCTACAGAAGTTGGAAAAGCTAATACACTATTACAAAAACCAACATCTAATCTATTATATAACGTTTTATAAAATATTATAAAAATTATTTTATCCTTCTTGTAATTTTTGAATTCCCGCTGTCACATTATTACATGTTGTGTAAAGAACGAAGTCATCGGCGTATTGCGATATAAATATGGTAGTGATATCTTTGCAAACCTTTTGGGTAACAATGTTAAATAATAAGGGAGACATAGGGTCACCCTGTGCTAAACCTAAGTTAGTCTTTCTGCAAACTTCTGCATTTTCTAATGGGATTTTTAAGTTACGGTGTTCCAAAAAATTCCAAATATAGTAACAAAATTTATGCCCGACTCCTATTTCGTCTAATTTTTTAACTAAAGATACTAAATCCACATTATTGTATGCACTATTTATATCAATAAAACACGCAATTGTCGTTTTCTTAGTAAATCCTCCTAAAATTCTATATATAAGGCAAGTTAGGTTATTATAACAAGAATACGATTTTCTAAACCCTGTTGTATGAGAAGATAATAAATTATTCCTTTCACAAAACCAATCCAACCTTTTATATAATATATTGTGTAACACTTTGCATAAACAACAAATTACTGAAATAGGACGTACAGATGACACATCTACATGCCTATGACCAGGTTTCGGAAAAGGAACAATAACTATATCTCTCCATTGTTTAGGTATAAAGGAACGTTCAAAAAAATTTTTTGTATAACATTAATAAGATTTCTTTGCCATTTTCTGGAAGATTTTTAATCATTAAATAAGTAATTCCGTCGCTACCGGGGGCTGTATTTTTATTTGGTATACTGTTTTCTAGTTCAGCCATTGAAATAACAGAACTTAACTGGCTATTATAAGAAATAAAATTAGGACATTTTGGAGAAACTGAATCTGGAGTTAAGTTATGTAGTAAATCAACTGCTAAATCTTGATCAATATATTGCCGAGGTGATTTGTATCCCTTTACCCGTCTCATTTTTCGCCAAAGATCGCTGGAAGTAGTAGAACGGTCTATGGATGAACAAAACTTTTGAAAATTACTGATTTTAGCTTTACGTATTATATAATGCGCATAATGAATTTTATCCTTAAGATGACAAAGATTTTGGGGTGTGGGATTGCGTCTAAAGCGAGTCAACGCTAAGCGTCGTTCTGCTACTGCTTTTGATAAGTTTGAATCCCAATATGGTTTTGGTTCAAATTTATTGCTAGGATTGGGTTTAACCAAGTGACAAGGAATGTGCAATTCACTAGCAGTATTAATATAATCTAAAAACGTATCATATGTTTTTTGGAGATCATCTAAAAATAGGAAATGATTAAATTATTTTTCAAGTACAATCCTATATGATACCCAATCAGCCTTTTTAAAATTTTTAATGTAAATTGGAGAGGAATAATTCTTAATGGTCGTTGTAATCTTTAAAACACAGTGATCACTACCCAACGTCTCATTTAAAACTTTAAAGTCAAATTTTATTGCAATGTCTGAAGATGCCAAACAAATATCAGGAGAGTACCGATGTAAAAACTCCCTCCACTAGTTTTATCCTGGTTGGAGAACCATCATTCAATATTGCAAAATGATGTTCGGATAAAGCATCAAATATTTGTATGCCCCTCGAATCTGTTTTACTTGACCAGTTAGAATGGTGGCCATTAAAATCACCAACAATTACTGTCTTCTGTCGAAATAAGGAAAAAATAGAGTCCCAGTCTTGTATGCTAGTGTTAACTGAAGGTGGGCAATATACTGAGACAATGTGTTCAATATCTTGACAATTAAAAAGCTTAAGACACAATATCTGAACGCCAGGATTAGCACTATGTATTTCGAGTTTTTGAGATTTAATAGATCGATGTACTGTTAATGCTAAGCCACCATAACCGTCATTCCGATCACAACGGAATATATTGTAATCTTTAATTTTTAAGTAACTACTATGTTTTAACCATGTTTCACTTATGGAAGCAATGTGGATCTTTTCTTGTACTAATAAATTTTCTAAACTAAGTAATTTGGGTTTAAGACTTTGTGCGTTCCATTGTATCATATTGATATGAATTAGTTTTGTTTTATCCATTAAAATAATCTAAAATAAGTTTTTAAAACAGGCCATTCGGAAACGTTCTCTACAGCTAATAATATCAACCATTGAATACAACACTTGAGAACATTATGAACTTTGTCTTTCATAGATATATCGTTTCTAAAAACGATTTCTTTCAGTCTTAAAAGAAGCTCAGTGAAAGTCACTCTAACATCGTCATTAGTTTGATTTTCATCACGAACTTGATAGGAAGAAGTCTCTATAACTCGCTGACTTGATGATTGTACTTCTTTATTTCCTCCTAAACCGTCACTATGTTTTTTTGACTTAGTTGGTTCCTTAAATTTGTTTTCAGTGTTATTATTGACTTGTCCATTTTCTTTAACTTTTAACACGCTTGCATAGGTGGAACGTTCTTCAGCTTGTTGTTCTTCTAAATTTAGAAGAAGTGAGAAGTAGTTATTAAGTCCACTATCATTTGCATGATTTAAAGGTGTATTTTTCGGAGTACTTATCATTCTTCGTTTATCATAACCTTCGCAAGTAGGTGATTGCGGTACATAAATAAGGCGCGCTTTTCTGTAAGTGCAGTTAAATTCAGACATAATTTCCCGAATTCTTTTCTCTTTCAAATATATTGGACATAGGAGTTTACTTAATGCCATATGACTACCTTGACAATTTACACATTTATAAATTTGTGTATTACAATTAGCATGTTTCTCACCACATTTTGGACATATTACGTTATCCGACGGACATCTCACCTGGCTATGCCCAAATCTCCAGCATTTAGAGCACTGGGTGACCGGGAACACAAAAGGGTCAACTTTAATGCGAAGACTATCAACATAAACATAAGAAGGCAAAAATGAGCCTTTAAAGCAAAGTCGAACTGTCTCGCTTGAAATCCATTCACCACTTGAATTACGCTTTTTCAAGCGAATTGCTCCTGTTATCTCTGTTCTACTGTCGCATTGGACGCTCGAAATTATTTCCTCTTCCTTTAAATCTAAGTCAACATTTCTAATAATGCCATATGAATAACTCACTTGAAATGCTTTATGAAATCTCCATCCATTATCAATAAACTCCTTACATTGTGTCAATTTTCAGCGCATAACGAATTTTGGCAATCAACTCTTATTTTATACGGACTTAAATATTTTATTTTCGTTATTTCTGTAATATTATGATCCTTAAGCATCCTTGCAAAAGCAAATTGTTTTGGTAATACACTTTTACTTGATATATATACTTCAATAGAATCTTGTAATGTCATTCTCTTCTTCTCCTCCATGATAATCTCCATTTCTTCATTTATCTCTTCTCTTCCTCTTTTGATAGGTAGTTCTAACTTCTCTTCAAATTGTAATTTATTATTCACACTCGCATAATCGTTACGTCGGTCCCTTATAAAAGCGCTCGGACTCGGTGTTCTCAACGCATCTTTGTTTATCGTGTCACTTGAACTAGATTTTAGATTTTCATCCATTTCTAATTACGATAAAGTTCATAGTTGTTTAGCACCTTGAATATAAAAACCGGTTGCCAACGCGCTCGGAACAACTGCGCGGCATACCACGTGCGATGCAGTTATTAAAAATCTTTTGTTCTCGCTCTTATTTGCGATAACACGTCCACTTCGCCCGAATACCGACGCGATACTCCCCAGTTAACAGGGCTTATAGAAGGTTTTTGATTCTGGCTAATAGTGAAATTAACTTTTCCAAATTGAAATATTAATTCAATAATAGTTGATTGGGTTTGTCAAGTCTTAGCGGTTTTACTTATTGTAAGGCATATTTTTAAAAGTGAAACCGCTACGCCTCAATTGTATTTTTAACATAAACAGAATAAATATATAAAACATCCGTCTTTAGTTAGGTCCAATCTGTGTTCATTGGTGTGTTATATTTTATTTATATTCATGAAATGTATCATTGATGTTTGTGAACAGTATAAAAGAAAAGCGTGAAGTGCAAGTGTTCTAATTCTGCCTTTCGTTTGGTGAGTTAAGTCACAACCACCCATAACTTTTATGGGTTGGCATCGTATGTACACGGCACGGGTGTCGTAAATATCTACGATGGCGACTAACTTAGCTCCAGGTGAACTGGGTGCTCCCTTAACACGTATACAAACAAAAATATTCAATGCCACGACTGCAGCTATGCAAGACACTTGGACCAAACGTCATGCGTTAAATAAAAAAAGCTGCGGACCAAGAAGGTGAATGACCCGTATACTACGCTAAGTGCAAATATTGAATTAAAGCAAAGGCCTATCGAATCTCAGGCATTTGAGTCAAGATTTTGACAGCGTATTAATTTTTTTAAGTATTTTTTCTAATTTTTAGTGTTAGTCTTTCTTAAATGCAGAGACTAGAACTAAAAATTAAAAAAAATTGCGTTTACAATGTATATCCCGCGACACTTATGTTCCTAATGAGAATGTTTGGGCGGAAATTGCAAGCACACATATCAGTTTTCTTTCCAAACTGACACGAATGTTCGGAAGTGAATAAACGGAATGGAATAACGAGTTTATTAACGGATACTGTAAAATGATATTAGATATAGGTATTTAGGATATTGGGGAGTATTCAGCAGTACAATATGAGTGAATTTTTACCGTATAGGGGCCACGCAGAATCTTCGGCTGTTGCACGAATGGGCATACTCGCCCATTCGTGCAACAGCCGGGCATTCTCTTCATTGCGTATTATATATATGCATTATTGAAACATTATTAATGTGACTTGTATGATAAAGTGTAATTTTAAATGGAGATGTATATGAGCAGTAGTGTCTTAAAATAGATGATATTATTATTATTATAGCGACAGCGCCCAACTTCTCCAACTCCATGTTGGATCCGAAGGTCTTGAGTAGATTCAAAGAAACATATTGCACAAACTATATGACTAAAGTGCATACATATGTTTTGTGTAAGAAGCTATATTTTTAGGAAAATTAATAAATGGACACAAGAGTTGACAAGTCTCGTTGGCGTCATTGCAAATATATCTCAAAGCATAAGCAGAAGGTAAATAGAGCTTTATACGTAAAAACAGAAATATAGAATAGGTTGTGCAAGACGAATCGCTTTATCAATTCTGTGAGCACACGCGATGATTTTAACATTCTATACATACATCTATTCGCTAGACTCGTCCATGCAGAAATCCTCTTAAACCTTTTCTTTTCTACACCAAAATCGGAGTGTAAAATAGAAGTATTTAAACTTTTTTGAAAAGCGATTTTGAATGTAGACAGCACGTTTTTATTTTTTTGTTTTGTTTTATTTTTGTTTTCTTTAAAACATTGCCCTTATATAGGATAACATTATCCTGTGCTGTAAGGACGTTTTACAAACATAAATTTCACACGGACAAACACCCAGATGCGAAACAACTATATGTGGGTCACACAAATAGTTGTCCCGTGTGGGAATCGAACCCACTACCCCCGACGCCGAAGCCGATACTTTGGCGACTGCGCCACGGAGTCATCTTGGCATGTAGTGTTATTTTAAGTAGTTAGTTGACACCTACTCATTCGCAAATTAGATTAGCCTCGCTTATTTGCAGCCTCTTTATAAAATAAAAATAAAACATTGCCTAAACGGACGACAGGCATCATCACTATAATGGGCCTTTCGATACCGTAACGATGATATATTAGCTTAAGCTAGCATAATGGAGACACGGTAAACGATCCGCGTATGGCCAATTAGAAAGTGGCCGCTTTAATTATTCACGGAATGCTGTCAGCTCGTAGCTCATGGCGGTCGCGAAACTACAAAACTCTCTCGGGCAATGTCAACAACAGTTAGGCTACGTTTCGTCTCAGTTCAATTGCTGCGGACGTGGGATACTTGTGGCGAAGAAGTGGTCGAGGCTACTCCAAAGTTATATCGAAGATAAGAGCTCCGCCCACGGTAGTGTGCAACGCTCGTGAGGTTGCAAATGTTTTTTAGTTTGTTGTAAATGTTAGTTTAGAACCCCTCTACCTCATTTTCACCATATTATGCATGTAAGGGAAAAGCCCAAATCCTTTTACTTCACGGCGGGAGAAGTACCGTGTGAGGTACGACCCATTCTTGCAACATTATTAGCCGCCGTCTTCCACTACCACAGTCTCAACTGACTCTCAGCCAGAGTCATTTGAGACTTTGTTAGTATTATTTGGTCTAAAATGTCTGAGGGTCATTTGAGACCAAATTGCATCATCACTCTGGCAATGCCACGTACTATGTTCGAACCTAAGAAGGTTTCACGTTTGAATAGTTTTATATATAGACTTGTCCCCATCTGGTGTGGGTCCAGGGCAGAAGAAAGAATAACATACACTGATGACTGAAGCAGCCGGACGCTTAACTCTAGAAGCTCAGCAATGAATTCAAATGAAATCTTATATTAATAATATCTAATAAATTATCGTAATATAAGATTTCGCTAATCAATGCCCGTAATATAATCGCTTTGCGACAGGTGAACCGCTTGTTTGTTTGTCAGGTAGTGTTTATACAGGAGGGCAAAACAAATATACATAACTAGCGGCCCGTCCCGGCTTCGCACGGGTGCAATGCTGAATGTTTGTTTTCGACATTGCATTAGAAATCTCTAAAATTATCAGTGTTTCTCTACTATATTATGCACGAATTATACATATAAAACTTCCTCTTGAATCACTCTATCTATTAATGAAAACCGGAGGGACAGAGAGACAGCGGGATGACTTTATTTTATACTATGTAGTGATTATATAGAAGGTAAGTTTGTTTGAAGAAGGTTTATTTAAGTACGTACATGCCAATTTGCGCAGTTCTAGCAAGAAGGTAGCAGCTGCAGACATTCGTAAGAACGGCCTCAAAACAAGCTTGGTGTTCTAGTGTGTTATTAGTGGTGATATCTGTGGTAGAGGCACGCTTCGGGTGTTGCAAGAATACACTGGCTCATCCGGGGATGTACCACGGTCTCACCTAAGAACAGCGTGAAGTGAAAGTATTGATATATCGCATCATCTGTTCAAGTGAGGTAGCCGCAGTCTGCTTTTTTAATGTCGGTAATTACTTAACATCAGGTGAACGCTTGCTCGATTGCTTTCGACATAAAAAAACCACACACACACACACACACACACACACACACACACACGCACGCACACACACACGCACGCACACGCACACACGCACGCACACGCACGCACGCACACACACACACACACACACACACACACACACTTTGCACACTCTCCATCCATGAAACATGAAAGCATGCAAACATGCAAACAACCCACACCCACTTCCATCGCAACAAAAAACCAGCGCGGTTAATCAAACGGCACAATAGAGCCTCGTTATAAAAGCAACATGACTAACGATCGTTTCTAAGAAATCAATTCACAACGGCCGAATGCGATTTTAGAAGAATCCAGGAACGAAGAAAAATATATTTTCTCATAAAAATAGTTTTTAAACTGTCTCAGACCGAGGTCCCCTCTTTTAAACGGCTTCAAAAAAGCATGAGGTTCTAAATTCGACTGTATTTTTTTTAAAGATTAACAACGCATCTGCAATCTTAGAGGTTATATAATGACTACCTAATTAGAAATAGACAAATCGTATCGTAATGATATGTTACTAATTATTTACCCGCTTATCATTTTGTATTTAATAGGAAAAGGTTTATTTTTTCAGCCGCAGTGAGTCAAAGAGTGAAATGATCCAATATAATAAAATTATGTATGTACGACAGGTTATTATTATTCGACGAAAGCTGCGCAATTAGCAATTACAACAGAAAACATGTGTATACCGGACCGGTAACTGTAAACTTGTCCGGAGACTACGAACCAGTGCTACCAACTGTTCAAAAAATATACTCCAAAAGCAATTCAAAAACCCACTAACATCCACAAAATTGAAACAATGAGAAAATTCACCTCGAATTTATCTTCTAAAAAACTTCAATTGTAAAAATTTTCTTGCAAAATTTAGAAAGAATACTCCTAAGTTAGCAATCCGCGCTACGAACCAGACCCGTTTAGTTGACGAGGAGCGAACAAAAGCCTTTCGAAAATGGCAAATCGCATAAAGCAGTCGCGGGCTTTCCCCGTTGCAAAAGGGTAGGGGGAGAGAGGGGGGGGGGGGGGGAGGAGGCACGAGGTCTGATCGTAAACGCGATAAGCTGGTCGGAGCTGACCCGCGGGGCGACGGCGGGCGAGGCGTAGGCCACAGGGTAGGTCTAACCACGATGCCCGTATCAAATGAAACTATTCAATTTTATTTAATTATTTTATTTTATTAAAGCCAACATTATCCATCGAAAAAACAGAAATTTTTTCGTAGATACGCGAAGCTGTTACTTTACTTATTGTTCGGGATTGTAGTATTTTTTCTGTGTTCGTTTCGCCAAACGCATTTACAACATGTCATGTTATAACAATACTTTTTGCGAAATATCCATAAATGTTGACGATGCACTTGGAACATAGATATTTTATAACAAAGCCGTCTTTTCCAACTGCCGGGCAAAGATCGCAAGACGGCTGACGTCCGTTAAAATATTTATGAAGAAACGGTGCGGAAAAAAAAAAAAAAACACTACGCATTAACCTAATCGAAACAAACAATGGACGTTCGTTCATTTCAAATCGTATGCTAATCGATACGGAAACGAAATAAAGTCGAAAAAAGATAGCGTAGACTTACGGAATGGCCATAAATTGACCACCTAAACGTTGCGGCGGCCTGTACAACTGCGTCATTAAGCACAAACGCTGATTCAAATGTTGTTTATCTCCACCAAATCGCATGAGATTATTCACAGCCGGCGTTGCCTCGGCCGGGTATGCTCGAATGATGGGAGTCATTTGCCTCGTGAATATTTAATCGGAGGTAAAGTAGGTACGGATGTTTATGCGCGATGGCTTTAAGTTACTGGGATGGAATGTAGCGTTTTTCTTTTATTATACGTTAATTAACCGTTTATATTGCAATTGTAAAGATCGGTTTATACTTTAGTGTCCATTAAACGCATACAATTCGAAGTTCATCCTTCATCTTTGAATGTTTATGAAATAAACACTCTATAGAAACAAGAATTAAATGTTTCTAAAAGCCTTTATTTACGCTGAATGTAGGTAGGCCTTCGTATTTTTAATTGTTGGCAATTACAAACAGAACGGATTAAAATTAAACTCTCAAAATCCATACTACTCAAGAAAATATACGAGATAATAATTGAAGGTACCAATACCAAGAGCCGCGATAGCTGTGTCCGGGCGCTGGCCTTTAATTCAATTTACTCGAGTAACCTGAGTTCGATCGCCGGTGCCAGCACCAATGAAATTGTTAATTTTAAGTGCTGACTTATAATGTGCTCGGCGGTGAAGGAAAACATCGTGAGGAAACCTGCAGATTTTTGAAATAATAACAAAATATTTCGGTAATATGTGATTGTGACAACATCCTTAGAGGCAAAAGCTCCAAAAGGGTATCAGTATTGTAAAATATCCTGTTCCATCAATGTCAGAGTTCCCTCATGCCAAAACGTAAATTATCACTCTAAAACCTTCAATTGTTGCCGAGACAAGGGAGTCTTATCAGACGGGAAAAGATGTGATCCTATACGTATAACGACTAATACGTGCAGAAATGTTCTGTTTGGTGAGCCAAATGTTCAGTGGCAAAATTAGTTGATAACTGTCTTAACACAAGCTGCTTGCCACGGTGGGGCGTGACTGTACAGAACAAAGACCGGAAGGAGCCGGTATAAACACCATCAACTCAGATGACTTGTACATTCAAGTGCATATCAGCATTAGCCGCAAGAGGAATAAAAGTAAAAAAGAAAAGGAACTGTCTGCATATGTACCATCACTGGGTAAAGGCCTCCTCTGCACAAAGTATAGTAAAGTAAAGTAAAGTAACAGCCAATACATGTCCCATTGCTGGGCAAAGGCCTCTTCTATACAGAAGGTATCAGGGCATAGTCCACCACGCGGCCCCACTGCGGATTGGAGGACTTAACATATTTTCGAAATATATATATTTTTTTTTGTTATTATTTCGAAAATATGCAGGTTTCCTCACGATGTTTTCCTTCACCGCGGAGCACGTGATAAGTCAGCACTTAAAGTTAAAAACTTCATTGGTGCCGGCACCGGGGATCGAACTCAGGTTGCTCGAGTATATTGAATTAAAAGCGAGCGCCCGGACACTGAGCTATCACGGCTCATCTGCACAAAGTATATTGGAGCATAGTTCAACCCCCGTGCCATGGCGTAGTGTATTTATTTACAAAAGAAAAGTATGTTTATCATTTATCTAGTACCCATAAAACAAGCGTTGCTTAATTTGGGACTAGCGAACGTTACGTATTATTTATTTACCGGTTATCGAGGGATTATCACATTAACTAGTGTTAATAATATGTAATATATTATGATACTGTTGCGTTGCCCTACCACAGTTGTATAACGATTACATGTATGTACTCGTATGTGCATGTATTATATCGCAAATGCTGAAAATTGTTAAATGAAATTAATTTTTATTTATTTTGTCGTGTTTATTTTCAGTAAGGCTTCCTTTACTCTACACAATACATTTTGACTGGGCGCACTGAATAGTTTACGTTCGTCATAGCTAACCGTCAGCTTTTTCGGATGATATAATAGTGCTCTTATGTTTACTTATAATTGTAAAATGGAGACATGCTATCATCTCGCCGTAAAGTTAAACGGATGAGAAGTTTATACGGCGTCCATACAACTTTATAACACCGGACATAATTGGTGAACGCGCAGTAAGCGGGCATAAACAGAGGCGAACCAATAAAATGTATAATTAGAGGCGCCGTAAAAGCGAGGCAAGCCGGGCGCCCCCCGTAGTTTCACGGCCGTCTCTCTATTTATAGCGTTCAGCCGACTCAATGGAACCGTATGCTAGTCGAGCAGAACTTATAAATAGACTTGGAGAACTTTTGAACTTTGTCTGACAAAAAGACCGACAATGGGATAAAAGAATACGATAATAATGCCTTCATATTTCATTTTCCTCTGCTATTTCGGTTCGTTCCTAATTTGTACTCTAAAGAGGCTATTGTCAAACTGCTTTCGAGTTAAATTTATTCAAATGGTATGTGTAAGCCTCAAATAATGACTTCACATAATCACGATAACACGACGCATTGAAAGCGATAAATCATGTAGGTATTTTATTAAAACATGTAGAAAAAGTACGAAAAGATTGTCGCCGCTGTGGGAATCGAACCCACGTCTTCAGCATTCGCGGCCTGACGCTCTAGCCACTCACAATTCGAACGAGACATGTCGCCATTGCTTTTTATAAATTTTTAAAGTTTTTTATGGTGCCAATATCTGCACTTAAGATTGAACATTAAAAATTTGTATGCTGGAAAGGATATAACAATAGATGCGCCAAGCATGCTTCAAATCTAATGTATAAAATTCTCGTGTCACGGAGTTCGAACTTGAACTCCTCCGAAACGGCTCGACCGATTTTTACCAAATTTTATATGCGTATTTAAGACCTATTTTTCGTCCCCCTAAATGTTAAGGGGGTAGTCCCCCCCTAAATTTTATTTTATTTTTTATATAAAACTTTTTGTTTCAATTTTTTTATGACACAGCATACAAAAATACATACAACCCAAAATTTTCACCCCTCTACGCAGACGTAGTCGCGGGCAGCAGCTAGTTGTTAAATGACAATGTAGAAAGAAGGCGTTAAGATTTTCGTCACCGTGGCTACAGCCGTTTAGCTCAGTGGCTAGAACGTCAGGCCGCGAATGCCGAAGACGTGGGTTCGATTCCCACAGCGGCGACGATCTTTTCGTACTTTTTCTACATGTTTTAATGTTCAATCTTAAGTGCAGAGATTAGCACTATAAAAAACTTTAAAAAATCATGTATTTTTTTTATAATTAGTAGTATAATTAAAACATTATGTATATTATTAAAATATTGACTCATAAATAACGTATAAAGTTGGCCTGAAAAATATTGAAGCTAATATTGCTTATTTTTAAACGTATTCGTAGAAGACATTGCCTTAATAAAAAACTTCTGGGAGGATAGACTTTTACCACAATGATTTCATTAGTAAATATATTTATAGTACAAATATTAAACGCAAATTTCAAATCTATTTCATTTAAATTATATATTTAATTTCTTTTTCGCTTTCAACAAATTGACAAAACTCTAACTATCAACACGTACTAAAAAAATAAGTTATTATTTTATTTTGTTTACTATTATTTTATTTTACAAGTCTGTGTCTGTCAATTCGTTAGTTTTGCCTCCATCTGTTTGACTAAATTTAATATAGGTATGTTTAGCCAACCTCAAGTGGTGGGTACTTTATTTATACGGTTTGCATTCAACCTGCCTGCCTGTCATCGTGTCAGAGGTTTGAACAGGTAAACGACGCGTTTAACTGAATCATTATAAATATTAATGACCACCTCGACTGCTTCGAGAGATCGACGTTTTACATGCCGAGCGTGGATGTCTCGACTGGTTCATTTTGATTGACGGCAATTACAATTGCATTTATAAACACCAGGTTTGTCGTGGTTGAGTTGGCTCCAGAGACTTTTCCGTCCAACTCCTCGAAAGTGGCGCGAAAGACGGTGACGCGATATGTATTGCGAGCGCACTCTACTAATGCCTGAAACTACTCGGCTGACGATGTTTAAGACCGTGTATTGGTATTTTGTGTGGAAGGGGTCAACCCCTTCCACACAAAATACCAATACACGGTGGTAAGTCCCAACGACCACTGCGACCTAGAAGTTCTATTGTAGTCTTTCATTCGAAAACGTTGCCCCCTCACTGTTAACGTTATCCTTTTTTGTTAGGTCGTTTTACATACATAAATTTCACGTGGACATACACCAAGATAACGAAACAATTATCTGTGTCTCACACATATAGTTGTCTCGTATAGGCATCGAGCCCACGACCCCCGGCGCCAAAGCTTTAATAACACCTTTTCAACTGCGACACAGAGTCCTCTAATTATTTAAGTAATAAATTTTAAGACGTACTTATTAACTTCAAAACGAAAACCAAACTCGTTTAGGCTATAGCAACGGAATTTATTTTTTTGCAACTAACGTTATTCCGTAGATATGCAATGCGATGATACCTTTTCATTTCACTTAATGATAGCCGACTCCGATATTGTCTCCACGATCAAGTTGAGTTTACGTAAAGTAAAGTAAAGGCAGTACAAAAAGCTCGAAAAGACTTCACGGCAGATTAATAGACGTTCGATGGATGTCCATGAACGACTGCACCGATATCAAGTCCCGTCAAAAATTTTCAAGAATGAGGTTAGTTAGTATCTCAAGTAGTGGAAGGTTAGGAATTATAACTATGGAGTCAATAATGAACATGTCAAGTAACGCAGTACAAGATAATGTACAAATGCATAATTAATTGACCCGTTAAATTTAATTGCATCGGTTAGATTTACGAGTTCCCCTTTGTATATTGGGCAACATTGCTTAGGAGGTATGAAAACCGACTCTATCTTAAGCAAGCTTGGACTTATTTTAGTCATCACAACTTTACAACTCTAGTTTTGGGTATGGACATAAATAAACACATACGCAACACTGGCGCGGCTGTTTCTGGATGGGTTATTTATGAGTAAACAAAACTAGATCTACATTACTACATTTCCGTGAAGCACTTTTCAGTGATGGATTATCCATCCCATCAAAAACAAATTGTAAATGCACAATAACTAATTTTGATGACACTGCTATTGTGCGAGCGTGACAAGGTAATTAAAATTAATTATTTTTTTGTTTTATTTTCATGCACCGATCCGAAGTACAGTCACGCGACAGTTTATCGTTTAAACTGTGGCGTGACTGTACTTCTAAACTTTAGACCGTGGTAGGGCCACGCAGCGGCTTTTGTTGTTGCACGAATGGACATACTAGTTCGGGGAACGAACGCGACATAATAGTGACATATACATAGAAATTTAAAAATTTAAATTGTTTATAGTGCTAATCTTTGCACTTAAGATTGAACATTAAAATATGTAGAAAAAGTGCGAAAAGATTGTCGCCGCTGTGGGAATCGAACCCACGTCTTCGGCATTCGCGGCCTGACGCTCTAGCCACTGAGCTAAACGGCTGATTACCACACCGACGAAAATCTTAACCCATTCTTCCACATAGTTTTCTTAGCATTTGAAGCAATGCTTGGCGCCATCTATTGTTATATCCTTTCCAGCATACAAACAACTTCGAATATCGTTTTACAACGATAATTCGAACGAGAGATGTCGCCATTGCTATTTTAGAAATTTAAATTGTTTATAGTGCTAACCTTTGCACTTAAGATTGAATATTATTTTCTACATATTTTAATTTGACATATACATATTTCGTCTGTTAAGTGAGGTAACCGGGTCGCGATCTTTTCAACCGATTTCAAAAAAGGAGTTTTGTTACCTCAAAATTTTCGACCGTGTGAACCGATTTTGATGTTTTTTTTTTATTTGAAAGCTGTTGCTTTTTATATGGTGCCATATTAATTTCATTGATATTGGATCTTGGGCTCCGGAGATACTTAGGGCAATCCTGAAAATCAATTATAAAACGAAATACAGAGCTAGGTATGCCAATGCCCTTTCTTAAAGTCAATTTAACAGCTTGCTTTAAAAAATAAAAAAGCATAAAATATTAAATGGAACAAAAAGGCCGATTGCTTTAAAGATACCACACTGAAATAATTATAGGGTGGGTTTTTCCCGCGGACACCATACTGAAAAACGAATACCTTATCCTTTAAACGAGCAATTCTTGTATATATATATATATATATATATAATCGGAATCTCGGAAACGGCTCCAGCGATTTTCATGAAATTTAGTATGCGCGTAGATTCGGGGGCGAAAAATCGATCTAGATAGGTTTCATTTTTAGAAAATGTCCTTTTATCCCTGTTTTCACGGAATGAAAAATATAATTCGAATATGACGTGAAATTTCGCCGCAAGAGAAAATGTCATAATAGCTCGGTCGGTAATCGGGCGGCCCCAAAACAGAAGGCCGTGGATCGCGTCACGATCATTTACACATTTATTTTTTTACTTTTTTCGAATCCAGATCATTACTTTCTTTATTTTTAATTTTTTTGTCGATTTTTTAAAGTTCTTTCTTTTGTGAAAAACATCAGTTCATATTTTCTTATTATTAAGTCGGTAAGATCAAAAAATATTATGCATATTTCATTACTCAGTAATTTGTATTTAATTTTTATTTCCAAAATACACGATTTACCAAAAAAAAAAAACAAACCGAGCAAAACTCGGTCCTCCGGGTACTTATGTTAATCCGTCAAAGATGTAGTCAATCGAGCATGGAAAATAATTATACATACATATTAGATCGAAAAACGTTATCTCGCTTTGGCAGTCGGGTGAAAAGCAGTAGAAGCCTTCGGTGATATTACATCAGAAACGGTTGCCAAGAAGACTATGTCACCGAACGCCGTCGGAATGCTAATATCGCCTGTTGACATTCGATCGATGCCACCACGGGACAATGGACATAACGCGCGGTGTGTACGATAGAGAAAATAGATTACCGCGCGGAAGCGCAAACTAGAACCGATTGTGACATGCGCAAGCAACGTTAAACACAAAATGCAGTACGGTTATAGATCTTTACGCTAGAACTGTGGTAGAACACATATCAACTGTGGTAGGGCCGCGCAACAGCTTTTACTGTTGCAGGAATGGGCAGCCTCGTCCGGGGAAGTACCACGGCCTCGCGGAAGAGCGGCGGGAAGTCGAAGTTATTGTACTTGTGCGTTTCGTCTGGTCAATGACGTAACCAGGCACACCTTTTTCAAGTGTGGTAACAAGCCCCTCAGGTACTGTGGATGTCCATTGTCAGCGGTATCCACTTAACAACTGGTGGACCGTCCGCTCGTTTCGTTCTTTTAACTTGACTAACTTTTCACAGAACAAAAACACTTCAACGTAATTGAACTTTGTTGTTGAGCCAGAATGTGAAAAAATTCAATCAAAATTTTTCTTTCTCTCTGCACCGACACAATTTATTAATTAAAAATGATAACATAAACGGGTCTTACTTCAGTGACTACTTACTACGCCATTGTTTCGCCTACAAAAAGTAAATAGGTCGTTCATGGGGCAAGGTTATGGCATGTATAATAAAATCCCACAGTCGATATTAAGTCTGCCGCTTGATCAATTTAAACGTAAAATCAAAAGTCGACTTATGGTTAAAGAATATTACACTATTGCGGAATATCTCGACGACGCCAATGTGTGGAGTTAATACTGTTGATACTCACGTAGGGTAGAATAAGACTATTATACCGGTATTTTGTATTGTAAACTGATATCTTTGGAAAAAAGAGCAACTGTTGAGTTTCTTGCCGGTCTCTTCTCAACAGAAACTGCTTCCCGAACCGGTGGTACCTTACGAACCTCTATGTATAATGTTTTATGTAAAATTTGACGATTCATAAGAACGCGCAAGCGTCTATTTGAATAAAGATTTTTGATTGATTGATTGACTGACAAACAGTTATAAATTTAAATGAAAAAAGATTAAGCGGAAATAAATTAAAACATATTTTTAAAGTTATTAACCAATGGACTCGGTACGTTTGATAAGTATGATCGGCCGTGAACTCTGCATGTGATAAGAGACCTAACCCAGATGCTAAATAGGGTATTAATTATAAATATATTAATAAGTTTGATTTAATATGAAGAATTAATTTTAAACGTTTGCAAATAATAAATAAGAAGAGAAATCTGATGGAATTAACAGAATAGAATAGCTATTCGTGCAGTTTACACCCAAAGAATCGGTAAAAAACTTGTTTAAAGAGATAAAGGTATTGACTGTTGCTTCTTAATACATTTTTGAAAATGTTTTGTATTTCCATCAAAATAAGGATAAATTTTCAAGACATAATAATGTTCATGATATAAATACTAGGAACAAAAATAAATTGATCCTACCCACAAGTAGACTGCGTAAAATAAGTAAACCTTTTATGGAACAATGTATACGTTACTACAACAAAATTCCAGAAAACGTTCAAAATGCATCAATAGCTAAATTTAAAGAAATAGTAAAAGAACGTTTGTGTGTTTAAGGCTACTATAATATTAATGATTATTTAATTGATAACACACTCTGGTAATTAACTGATCGCTCCAGACTCTTTCATTCAGTTCTTATATTGTATTTTTAATGAATTCATGTCAAACTTCTGATTTATAAAAGAAAAGAAAAAAAGGCTAAGTAATAAGACATGGCAGACTCATTTCCCGCATCATGGAAGAAAAGATAGAAGGAAAGCGGGGCAGAGGGAAATCAAGGATAAGCTATTTAAAAAAAAATAGTATCCCGCTGATTTTCTTTAAGTAATAGTAGAGTAGACTAGAGTAGAGTTGCCTTAATATTGCATTGGTGTTGTTTAAAAAAGAAAATTTGTGTAACTATATTTATCAATTACCTAGCTACGCGTGGTACAAGCTTTGCTTAGTTTGATACTAGATAACGTTGTGTTAAAATGTGTGCAGAAATATTTAAATAGAATATTACAATGCAGAGCACTCTTATTATCACTACATAGTATAAAACAAAGTCGCCCCCTGTCTGTCTGTCCCTATGTATGCCTATCTTTAAAACTACGCAACGGATCTTGATGCGGTTTTTTACTAGATAGAGTGATTCAGAGGAAGGTTTATATGTATAATACATTGCACCCGTGCGAAGCCGGGGCGGGTCGCTAGTAAATAATAAATTGAATAAAAAGATATTGATAGCAATATACACAATCAATACGTAACATTTCGAAGAACCAGCAGTGACTCAGCCACGCTGAATGCACACAATCTCGGGGTCCGAAAATAGACTGTGACCTTCGACTGAGTCAACGGGCCGATTTACACGATAAAGGGACTGGCAAGGGTTACCCTATGTATCCATAAATTATGGATAGTTCCAAATTGTAGTAATAGTGGCGCCTAGAGAAAGGTACATTTTCTTCGATTGATAAATACGCTATTGTACGGAAGACAGAAATTTCTAATAGTTACAAGAAAATTATTGAAATGAAAACAGAATTATGTGAAGCTATTAAACATTTTTATTGTTTTTTTTTTTTAATATGTTTATCCTAATGTTATTGTACAGAAGATAGAAATTTTCGAAAGCTACAAGTAAATCTTTGAAATGATAACATATGTGAAGATATTAAACTTTAAATTTTTATTATCTTTTCTTGCTTTGTTTATCCTAATCCAACTTACTTAATTGTGACACAAAACATTCGAAAAGACGGCAAGTTAAACTAAAAATAGACGCGATAAATCCGTAAAAATAGTTTGATTATGTAACGTGTATAATTCGCCTTAATATACGATCTCTTTAACAGTAAGTATAATATTAGTATAATATACTTAGCCTCATGTTCTGCAGTCTTGTAATTATTATGTATATTCAATCCTTGAACCGAATACTTCAGATAGATCTTAGATAGCACTAAATCGGATGTTTAGCACCTATAAAGTCGCCAGATAGCTAATACTTGTACTTTAATATGGTAAAATAAATAAAAATTAATGTTGGTAAGCGCATGACTCAAGAATGGCTGGACCAATTCGGATAATTTATTTTTTTGTATGTTCCTAAGGTCCACGGAAAGAATTAATACTATAAAAAACCCAAAAGAAACGAAGTCTGTCCAGGATTTTTAGAATGGATTTCAGGAGATTTTATAATGTCGCTCAAATAAAAGAGTTTGTTAGTATGAGTTTGATATGAGAATTTTAAAGAAAATAAATAAAAAACATTATTTCACTTAAATTATATTTTGAGACGAGAGCAGACGACCATCACAAACTCCAATAGAAATGAAGTCGAGTGCTAAAGTAGACACTTGCAATCAACGTTGAAGAGGAACAAATATTTAAATTAATCTCTGCTTATCTTTATGTATTGAGAGCATAATACTGGTAAGACCACAACATAAATAAATAAAATGAAAAACCTTCACCAGTATAAAATGAAACGTCAACAAACCGTAAAATTGTTTTTTTTAATAACTCATAAATTACGACATTCTTGCGAATCGAAGTGCAACGAGCATTATGACAACGGATTTTCAATTTTTTTTACCCGATGTGAGAGGACAACGTTTTCACAAGAAATCATATTATAAACGCTTGTAATTGTAACTCTTAATACCTACATAAATAGAAATATATATGGAGGTACATGTAATGTTTTAATCTACATATAGTAGATATAACATACGGTAGATATATAATTGAAATAAAAAATAAACAATGACACTATCCAAATAAACACAAAGTGACGTACATGCCAGGCATTACTTTATTACAATGACATAGAATTGTAGTTGTATACAGGTTTCGACTGCCTAGTCATCTATAACCCTTTTTGGGTGGCAGATGCGTTGCCAACTTTCAAAGAATTGGGCCACGGTTACCACATCCACATCACGCCGGTCCACTGTGAGACCGTGGTAATTCGCCGGACGAGCCTGCCCATTCGTGCAACAGCAGAAGCTGTTGCGGGGCCCTACCACAGTCTCAAATACCTTTATTTGTCTTCTGTGAAGCCGTGGTAGCGTTTCAAAGAAACTAGTAGTCCTATCCAGCACTTCTATTCAACCATAATGATGTCATCTCGCGATCGCTGATGAATCCACCCAGTTTTAATACAGTTCGCGTGCATTCATCAATCCAGAGACTATATTAATTGTACCCATCGCGTGTGCTCCACAGTATGAGTTCATTTTTACGCGACGGTCAAACGCTAAAACAACGGATTCGGTTGTTTCGCTGTCAACGCAATTTTTTTGTTAACGGATCAAAACTATTTATCCACGCCACGATTTCTCCTTCAAAATCGATTATTGGCATTGGATCTAATCGAAATTAGCATAATGACATTTGTTGTTTTCACAATTAAAAACCTTTCATCGTCATCGGATGGTTCGATATTGTTGCATTATCATTTATACTATTCCGCGATAAAATCGATTAATATAATCCCATCGATGGATATTATCGCAGAGCTATTGGTAATATTGGCAGCGTCGATAAATCCGATTAATGGAAGATCCATTTATTAACACTGTTACCGGTAATCGCTTGATTCACTTTCATATCTCAGTGTATTTTCTTATGTTGCTTGAAACGCGAGCACCTTAGCAAACTTGGAAATAGTTAATCTAACAGATAAAATCACTCGCAGTGGTGATGCATGAAGTCATTGCAAAGACCAATTCGGGTATAAAATACCATCCCACGAGAAAGCTAAACCAAGCTCAATTTGACACGCTGACAATTTCTTGCGCAAAGTCCATAGCTTTTGTAGTTGTATTATCTCCGTAGCAGTCCTTAATACGTTTCAAGGCGTACGTAACATAAAGTTCCGGGCAATGTGCAATTTCTCCCTCCGTTGGTCTTAGGAGTGGCGGTGATTTTATAATACAGTAGCGTGTGCATTGTGGGAGGGGTTCAAACGTTTTTTGATTAACCAAAGCTTTTCAAGTTGGTTATGTGCCGATGCCTTTTTGCTACTGACCGTCATTTGACTTAAATTTTAATTCATAATATATCGTTTATGATACTCGACTCAGCTAAAAATCAGGCTTGTGGTTTCTCCTGACAAATTTATTTTTTTCATAAACTACGAAGTGTATTAGTTAAGTATTACGGTTACATTTGTATGTTTGTATATGCGTACGAGTATCATTATATCTTGTATTACACTGTCTACTCCAAAGATAGCTCTCTCTCTCTCACTCTAGCCTTCAAATCACGACAATTCCCGGTGTCCCGGTCATAATAAAATAAACAGTGAATTTTCCAAATGGGAAAAAAACTTACAAGTTTTCAACGCCCCTACCTTATTCTTAGTTTATTATTCCAATATATATATCGATGCCACCCTTCATTATCGATATATATGACCGAGTTAAAAATAAGCTAAATAGAGTATACTGGACTCGGTTCTCTATGTGTATGGTATCGATAAATCTGGGCAAATCGCCCAATGCACCATCCTCCTCGTTGTACATTCTTATCGGAGACAGAAGCGACAGTAATTATCTCTCGTGCAGCAATTAGAGGTCGTGATTATTGCGCACGCTGTTCGCCGAGCGTGACGGCACACGGCGCCGGCCGCAGCTGACTCACAACTGAGCGCTTTAAATAGCCAATCACTTCATCATCCGCCGTTGGACCTCAACAAACGAAACCAGGCCACGAGAAGGGCAATTCCCTGCTGGTGCATTGAGGCAGGGTTGGAAATGTTTCGATTATTTCTGAGAAGTTCGCAAAGCGACGGACGGTTGACTTGATGACAAGTCGTATATTATCGGCGTCACCGCCATATCCATTTTTTTTTTCGGTTATAATGCAAAAACTACTGAACCGATCGGAATAATACTTATAATATAAGATGCAGCGTGTTTCTGAAAGGTTTCTGTATATACATAAATCATAGTGCCTGGAGGACCGAGCAGTGCTCGGTTTTTTTTTTTGTTAAATCATGTATTTTGGAAATAAAAAAATAAATGAATAAATGATGATGTGAAATGATCTGGTATAGAAAAAAAAGGAAAAAAATGAATGTGTAAATGATCGTGACACGAACCACGGCCTTCTGTTTCGGGCCGCCCGATTACCGACCGAGCTATTATAACATTTTTTTTGCGGCGAAATTTACCGTCGTAACGGTAAATTTCGCCGAAGAATTGCTCGTTTAAAGTATAAGATTTATATCATGCAATGTAGACAAGCTATAACAATTTTCGCTGACGCGCAACGTCGCAGGCGAAATGCTTGTTTGACATTTTCGTTTTAATTGCCATTCAACTATTATCTTCTGTAATTTTTAATTCAATTCTAATTCAAGCAACATCCCAATGGTAGTTCAGTTTAGCTAAAAACTTATCTACCTATTAAATCGTAATTGCTTAACGTATAATTTTCTCTCACTATCAACCTGTCTCGCGGCTCCAGAGATTATTCATCAATAAAGAGCGATGGCGGCCGGCTTATTAGATTATACCAAGTTGAGCATTAATTTTTCCAATAAATCTGCGGACGCTTCAAGAAACATGAATCGAATGATTAAACTGTAGCAAGGGGCCTAAGATGCGGTGTGCCTTGGCTTAGATAAAGGCAGGCTAGTTGATAAAAGTCGATCGGTAAAATAATAGTAGCAAATATTATTCCTCAAATACAATAACTTGTGTCCAAATACATTGTCGCGAAGTTGGTGGAATTAGTAAGTAGGGTAGCATGATTGCTTCAAGCTCGATAAAACCGCCAACCTACACGATTGCGTACGTGTCAGTATCAAATATCGACGCGGGCGGGCGTTATGGATACAACACTCGGGTGAATAGACTTACGATCAGTGTACCCGTCTATCGAGTTCCGGCTGTCGAATTAAAAGAATTCAGTTTAAAAATCAAATATGGACCGGGTCACATATTTGATTTAAGCGAAATTTGTGCATATTATTATCTTATCAAATGGTGAGATAATAATCTTCTATATCTTATATATAAAAATGGATTGCTGTTCGTTAGTCTCGCTAAAAGTCGAGAACGGCTGGACCGATTTGGTTAATTTTGGTTTTGAAATACTTGTGGCAGTCCAGGGAAGGTTTAAACGATGAGAAATTATGGAAAAATTGCATGAAAAATCGAAATAGCAACAATTTTATTTTCCCATACAAACTGTACCTATCAACCTGTCAACTGTCTGTGTAACCTGTCAACCACTTCCAAATTGCCTAGAAATAATTTATTTACAAGTCAGCTAGTTTTATTTTATACTTAAAATTACGGCAAACGAGCAGGCCGTTCACCTGATGTTAAGGGGTTTCCGCCGACCATAGAAGTCTACAAAACCTCGTCAGGTGTCCACCATTCGGATTTGAAAAGAATCTTTTTGCATATGTTAGCCCAATTCTTGAAGAAGGTTATGGGGTATTTAACATCGCTACGACCTACGGGGGCGAAGTAAAAACGTTTCTTGCGAATGAAATTGCAGCTAGTAATACTTAGATATAAAAATAACAATACGGGCTAAGTGATGCTGTCCCAATATTCCGCACTGACGGACGTCACATTTTTTTTGTATTACAAATAAGCGGCATCATACCGAGGTTTACTTTATGAGACCCATATACAATCACAGACAAGTTGCAGGCGCATTGCCAACCACTGAGCATGCCCAACGCTCACTTGAGTAAGGTGGTAATAAGAGTGTTAAGTTTGATTGTGTTTAGGTGTAGGAAGGAAAAGCTCTGGATATAATGGTAGAATGATATGTCTGTAAAAGAGGTCAGTATTATGTCGATAGAGGGAATTGGAAGAGAAGGAAATCATAGTACAGATCCCAATAGTGCGGGACTAGGGCAAGATAAAGAAGAGAAAGTGAGGCAGACGTTGCCCGCCACATAAAGGTTTGCAATATAACTGCAACCGCCCAAGTATTGTGGATGTTCATTGGCGGCGGTAATCATTTAGCATTAGGTGAAACGCCGTAAAAATACAGTATGTAATTTTATGTATATTTAAGACAGTTGCCCGATCAACAATAAATAAAACTCGGCCGAGTAGAACCACCCACATATCTCGTAACACTTATACGTGCGTACCAGGATCGCATAACACCGCTGGTGGGCGACAGCGTGTGGGCCAATTGAGCACGATCTCAATTCTACTATCCAGTCCAAATGCGACAGGCGTAAACAGGTCGAATACTATGACGGTTCATACGTTAATATCTAGCAGCAGAAGCTGCTGCGTAGCCCTGCCACGGAAAAGGAGTTACTGCTTAGTCCTGCCACAAACAATTTACGTGTAACAGAAACCCTTTACTAAACGTACGTATGTATGTATTGCTTAAACCCTAAAGATTTTCTTTTACACTAAGCAATACATCTTACAGATAAATCTCATGTCGCCCACTATAATAACAACGGTCCTATAGCTTCCCACGTGACTTTCTAGACAATGCGTTGATACATCCTAATCAATCACGTCGTGAGAAAATTTCTAAAGTCATAATATAAAGGTGGTTACGACTTATATTATATTTTGATTTTTTCGTAATTCGTTATCGCTGAAAAATCTTAAAAAGCAAATCGAACATTACATACTATGTATAAACGAAAGAAAATATATCTATACATGTATATAAAATTCTCGTGTCACAATGTTAGTTGCCTTACTCCTCCGAAACAGGTTAATCGATTTTCATGAAAATGATGTAAATTTGGGAGGTCTGAGAGTCGGTCGTAATCTATTTTTCATGCCCCAAGTGATAAGGGTGGTCCACCCCAAACATGTTTTTCTACCCAACAAATTCCCTAGATATAATTTATATGGCAAAACAACGTTAACCGGACCAAAAGTATGAATATATAATGCAAATCGATAAATTCTTTGTATACCACGTAGGCTGTATGCAGCAGATAGGAACGCAGTAGCTGTATTTAGCAGTTAAGGAACGCAGGCATATTTCTCGATCCTTCTTTCCTTCTTTTTAAGGATATTGGCATGATTTTGTACTAGGGTTTCGTTGTGTCACTTTCTGGATTACTTTTGCAATCTACGACAACACGAAAAATAGTTGTTAAAAATAGCTCAACCATGTCTTGTCTCACGTCTTGTACCGGTGTAAATACTTTGCCTTAAAAATAGTTACTGTAAGGAAAAAACTTCGAGCTAAATTTGCCGCCCCCTAAAATCTGCGGCCCCAGGCTCTAGCCTACTTAGCCTGCTGGTAAATTCGGAACTGGCTCGCGGTGTCACAACAATCCAAGGGAAGGCCGTGAACCGCCGTCGTCGCAGACAACAATACGCGATTCGTAGGAAGTCCGTAGTGACGTCACGCCGCGGATTTTTTCGGGTACTCGATGGCGGTGACGTGTTTTGAATAAGGAACGGTGACGTGACACAAATTGACGAGAGGAAATTACGACAAACGGCGATGCAGTGTATATTGTGCTCAGGTTTTGAATAGAATACCTTTTTATATTCTTCCTTCAGATGCATCAATTCCACAAACTTTTCTTTTCGCAGCTTATGTGTACCGCTTTCTCTACTTATGTGTACCAAAACATTTTCCGGCCTGTAATACACACAGAAGGTATCTCACGACGGTAGAACTGAAAGCGGTAGTAGTTTCCCGTTATGATTTAGGGTGCGAAACAAAAGTTTTGTTAACTAATATTCCAGGGAGACCATGCAATAAACGAGTATAAGACGGCGAAGAGCATTGGTTAGCAAGTTAAAATAAAACGCAACGAATACTGCGAACAGTTCATAGTAAAACTCGACGCTTTCGTGTTATCGAGAGCTTTTCGGTTCGCCTGGTCGGCGGCGGAAGCGCGCCCAATGCACGTGGTCGCTATGAATACGATTAGTGTACTTTAGCATATATATTTACTTCTTACGACTTTTATTATTGACCTTGTTGCACAAATGGGCTGACTCGTTTGATCAAGACCCACTCTAGCAAAGACAGTAAAAGTAAAACTAAAGTGACATCCTATGTATATGTAAAATGTCCCACTGCTGGGCAAAAGCCTATACACGGGAGGCCTTTGCCCGGCGAGGATTACCGTTCGAAAGGTCAGCTACGCTGCTGTATCACCACTCTGGGGAAGTCTATGGATTACTCAACAACGTTGGGTTACTCGTTTGCATCCCTCATAAAATTCGTTAACATGACTGTCAATCGTATATGGGATGAGAAAGACAAGACTCTAGACCAGTGATTCTCAACCTTTTTTTTGTTGCGGCACATATTTAATGATTTCAAAATTTGGCGGCACACAAAGAAAAAGATAAAAATTATTTACTTACTACAACACACTGCATAAATAGTTTATGACAAAAATTTTAAATATACGAAATAAACTAATAATAAACTAATAAACTAACTAAGTCAGCACATAAGCTCGGGATTCCCCGTGAGATGTGTACACAGCGCACGTGTTCAATCACAGTAGCATTTAGTAGAGTGAGATAAAAACAAAAAAACAACTTATTTGGAAAACCGTGTAAAAGCGAAAACGTGTAAAACAAGTACCGTGTAAATCGGGCGATAGGTGTACTGCAAAGTTAATAAGTTTACAAATTTATAAATTGACACTACATGCAAATAAATTAATATTAAACCGAATCACATACATTTGCCAATTTTAACGAAAGAAAAGATGCACAAACTACTATGCAACACCTTGTGAATCCCAACTATCACTAAAACAACACATTTTGTACGCAGAAGTGGGAAGTATGCGACGACTTGAGACATATTCCTATTGCTATGCACGCCGCTTCATCATAATTTGGCACTAAGAAAAAACGCGTTGCAAAGCAAATAATAAAATAATTTATTTTTTTGTGGATTTAAATATATATTCATGTTAAAAATATTTTTCATTTTAAAGAATATAATTTAATAATATTAACATTATTATATATTTGCAAAATTTGGCGGCACACTTTTGAAATTTGACGGCACACAAAAGTGCCGCGGCACAGTGGTTGAGAATCACTGCTCTAGACTAACCTAAAACCGCATCAAAATCCGTTGTATAGTTTTAAAGATCTAAGCATACATAGGGACAGACAGGCAGTGGGACGACATTGTTTTATACTACGAAGTGAAGATAGTAGAAGTAACTACGTAAAGCGATGTAATGTGAGGCTGCGACCGAAATGGCAATAGCGGCGCGTACGCCGGAAGCGATGGAGACATGCGGGCGGGTCGCGGGTTCGACGCCCGTATCGATTGTGATATTATGTTTATATTCGACCAATTGTGGACTAGCGGTACGTGTGCGATTGTGTAAAGAAATATCATGAATAGAATGATCTATCAATGAAATATCATTCAACTGTTGAGTTTCTTGCCGGTCTCTTCTCAACAGAAACTGCTTCCCGAACCGGTGATACCTTACGAACCTATATGCATAATTTTTTATGTAAAATTTGACGATTCATAAGAACGCGCAAGCGTCTATTTGAATAAAGATATTTGATTGATTGAAGATCACAAAAAATGTATTATTATTACACATTAGGGTAATTACAATTTGTTATTCGTGCGAACTTGTTTTTTACTTACTGCGATTAATATTGAAACGTAACGGTGGCGCGTTTATGCTTATTGTTTTGTCTATGAACATTCAATGTATCGCAATCGTGGTTGCTATTAATTATTATAATCAAAGAAATAACCCAAACAAATGACTTGTTATGTCCATTCATTAGTAGTGTTCAATAGTGAAAGCGGTTTTATTGATGGTAAGACATTAAAAACTCATTTGCAACTCTTCAATTAAATAAACTACGAAAATATAGTTTACTTAAATTCATTTCTTTCCATACACAATAACGCTTATGATATAAATAATAGGAACAAATACAAATTAATTCTACCTATAACCAGGTTGCGTAGAATAAGTAAATCTTTTATGGGACAACGCATACGTTTCTGCAAAATATCCAAGAAAACGTTCAAAATGTATCAATTACTAAATAAATAAAAAATTGTAAAAACACATTTAAAGGTTATTATAATATTTATGATTACTTAAACGTATAGACACTCTGGAAATTAATTGATCGCTCCAGGCCTTTTAATCTTTTACTTTAATTTATTTTAAACATGTTTTTACTGTCAAAAAATGTAAAAGAAATATTATCCAACTGAGTTTCTTTCGCCAGTACTTCTCAGTTCAGCTCAGTTCAGGCTTTTCTTTTCCGAACCGGTAGCAGTATTTTGGCAATCAACAAGTGAGTGTAATCTTATGATGAATAAAGATATTTGAACTTTAATTCATTTTGTATTTAAATAAAGGCGGGAAGTTAGTCACAAGATTTATGACATATGTTGAATGTTACATTCAACATGTACAGAGATTCTTATCACCCGAAACAAGAGGCAAAAAGCGTTCGATCTGACCGACATCTAGACAGAAACTATTGTGTCGCCTACGACATAATCATTTATGTACCATTAAAACTATTAAGAAACAGTAGTACAGCTGTGTATTAGTCCGAATTGCATTCCCTCTGCATAGACCTCATCCAATTTATACAATTTCTGTCTAAACATTTGACAAAACCAACTATACTCACATAATCATCTTCAACTCTTTACCGAACGTTCACTCAGCAAGAAATACTTTGCCAAACGTAAACAGATCCCTTTGAACGGTGGACAACATTAGCTCTTGTAACACCGTTAGCTTTAAAATGCTGAGACCTTCTTATTTAATATTATAAGCGAGTAGTAAAATACAAACAGCGTTTCAAGTATAACTGTGAGACTGCCACAAAGGCGTCATTGCGCCCATTACTGCGTATGTAGTAGTATCGTTCGTTAGTTTCACCCGCACCGTATAGGATCGTCGGATGGGCCACGTGGCTGTCTAGGGCTCCAAGTATGGAGATAATGAGCCATCCAATGCTGGCCAACGGGAGTAATTTGCACGAGTCCAGAAAAATCGAAACGTCTGGTTTTAGAAAACTGCCAATAAAATGCAATAAGAGTATTACGAAAATAAAACCTCGGTTATAACTCCGAACCGAAACCATTCGACAAACAGTTGTGTCTTGATTTGTTTTGTGTGCAATATTGCCTGTTATAATATGTTAATATGTTATAGTACTGAATGTTATAGACGGGAACGTGTGACATTTCTGGGACTACAAATATTATGTTTTCTTATGAAAAGAACACATGCAAAATATGCATAATATCTGCCACAACAGTGCATTGGCAGTTTTTGAAATTGATTAACTAGGTTCCAACTTGATTAATAGTGTTCGCTGTTGCACGAATGGGCAGGTCCGTCCGGGTTAGTACAACGACCTCACAGAAGACCGGCGTGAAGTAGAGGTTACACTTCTGCGTTTCGTCTGATCAGGGAGGTAGCCGGGGCCCAGTTAATTAGAAGGTGACAACGCATCTGCCACCCAACGGGTGTTGCAAATGTTCATGGGGAGCGGTTATCACTTAACATCAGGTGAACCGCCAGCTCGTTTGCCACTATTTCACATAAAAAAATCGTCTACCTCGTCAGGTTGAATAAAAGGGGTAAAGCGATATCTTGAGCAATTCTTCTTTCTCCCGCTCCTCGTCATTGTGTG
Source organism: Iphiclides podalirius (assembly GCA_933534255.1). Taxonomy (NCBI): domain Eukaryota; kingdom Metazoa; phylum Arthropoda; class Insecta; order Lepidoptera; family Papilionidae; genus Iphiclides; species Iphiclides podalirius. The sequence goes on along the minus strand of OW152830.1, from coordinate 11,826,322 downwards.
GACAACATGTGAATCATTTTGCTAATGGTATCTTTCTTGGGAATAAACTCCCAGACCCGGAATTATCTTTGGGTCGTGCAAATACTTATCCCGTGTGGGAATCGAACCCACGACCCCCGGCGTCGGAGCCAATAGCTTTGAAATGCCACCGAGCCGGCTCCAATTGTAAATTACAAAAGTTAGTATTATGCGAGTATATTACAATAACCTTTGCTCGCTTCGCAGCCCCATAGCTGGAGGACTATGTTGATAATAAAACAATTGAGCTAAAAAGCCGTGCGCCAATTACGTGACTGTTGCTCTTTCGACCCAAAACACTGTGTTGTACGTAGGTAAAGCAATCTCAAATCGTACAATTTATTTTTTAATTTTATAAACTATTATTTTGGAGCGAGAAAAAGCATTAATAATAAACACTTATACGTCTGCTAGGATCTAAAAGAGTCACGTTTAGTGTAGATGGAGGAAACTGACTCGAGTATCTGTTGTCTGTCCCTAATCTTCTGGTATCAAAGTGGAACGTTCATAATAATATTAGAAAGGAGAAAATTAAAAACCTTAGACGAAATGCAAATACAATTTTTAAACATTGCCCTTACTTTATTATAACATTATCCAACACAATTTATGTATGTAAAGCGTCCCTGCAACACATTGTAGGGACGTTTTACGTATATGAATTTCACGTGTACAAACGCCCAGATCCGAAACAGTTATCTGTGGGTAACACAAACAGTTGCCCCGTGTGGGAATCGAACCCACGACCCCCGGCTCCAAAGCCCAATACCTTGGCAACTCCGCCACGGAGTCAACTTTACGAGAATCATAAATACTTATAAGTACTTTACGAGGATCTTGTGACAGTAGTAAACTTATAAACACTGCACACGATTGTAATCTAATCAAGTCACGGAGCGAGCTCCGCTAAAATCTAAGCGATCCGCAACTAGGTGTGTCACGAATGCACTTGTGTGGAGTTGATGAATTATTTATAAGCAATTATCTCCCAGTTGAGTAACTTATAGAAGTAACGACGGTGCGCAGAATAAATTTTTTATTCTTTCAACAACTAATTGAAAAAACCTGCAAAGTGCGAGTGGGACCCGCGCACGAAGGGTTCCGTACCATTATCTACAAAAACTTGCAAAAAAAAAAAAAACGTCTGTTTTATGAGATACTGTTTTATTCTGTTATAGTCATATTGTTTTATTCTGTTTCTAAGTATTTGTTTTAGTACGGCGGCAACAGAAATATATCATCTGTGAAAATTTCAAATGTCTTACTGTCACGGTTCATGAAATACAGCCTTGTGACAAAAGGGCGGACAGACAGACAGGCAGCCGAGTCTTAGTAATAAGGTCCCGTTCTACACTTTGGGTACGGAACCATAAAAATTACCCTCACAATAATGTCCTAATCAAACAAAATCGGAAATAGAATTCTACGGAGTTACTAGTTAGTATAAGACATGCTCTAAGAGTTTAAAAACACGTGCATATTTTGCTCCATTCATCGCAGAAACGGCGAGCGTGAAATGTGTTCCCTTCATAAAATAAAGAAGCGAAATGTTCTTAACAAAAAGACGGAGAAAGAAAGTAGAAACGGCACAGACGAAGGTTTGCATTTTTAGAGTTCCGTGGTGTTTATGAGTCAGTTGAAAAATTAGCATTTAGATAAAAACATAAAATATTTTTATTTTAATAATACGCAATGTTCGCGTAAATACAAGAATACTTTTAAGACGTTGTTAGTTATTTTCTATAGATTTGGAACTCTTCATTCCATATTGCTCCTTAAACAAAAACAATCTATGGCACTATTTGATGAGGGTTTAACCATAAATTATTATTCTCCAATGGAATTGTACATATTATGCAGTAATTAGTAATCAAGGTGCAACTTACTTGTTCTCAACATTATTAAAAGAATCAAAGACGGTAGCAATACATAATAGTAGATCCATCTAAGGCGGCATGTAGTATTGAACTTTCGAAACGTGATAAAAAACGTCACATATATAACTGACATACAAAGAGGAAAACCAACCCCTATGAGGTAGAACATAATATACAGATAGAATTTGCTACTTTTATATCTATAAAATTTAATGACACATCTATAAGTATAAAAAATGAAAGGGTAAATTAAAAATCTGAAACAAGTAAAGTAAAACCAGAATTCAGAACGGCAAATGTGTGCGGAATCCTCAAAGTCAAAACTCACTTGGACTGACATAATACTTCTGCATCAGTATCTTTGCATGAGCTTTAGAAAGCTTATCTTGAATTCCTCTCATGCCTCGCTTAGTTCGTTTTTCATTTCTGTTAGACCGAATTCTAAAGTGCTTCGTATTACCTCATAATACGTCTTAAAAATTGTATTCAAGACAAGTATATTCAGACTCTCCTTCGCAGTGCGAGTGGGTGCTTTATTTACATATTATTTGCAGTAACATCGTTTATGGCTTCGGTTAAGACATTTTGATGAGCGTAAAAAAATTAACAGATCGAGAGAACAATAAACGAGAGCTGAAAAATTGTTTGATTGATGTAAAAAGATGATAGGTTACTTATTTTAGAACAGAATAAAGACATTTAAAACTCTAGATAATACATTGGAAAACAACATCATAATAAATACTATATCTAGTGAATGAAACAAATGAACTACTGAAACGACAAGTAAATCGATTCATATTTACTTATAAGATAAGACAAAGTGCGGTTTTGTTTTTCTTAATCTACGCCCAAATAGCACGCGTATTTTTAATTAGTAAATTATGCTTTACTAATCCACTGGTAACAGAATTTTGGCATACCTTTCGCAAAAAAAATATAAATAGATTGAATATACGACTGACGAATGCATTGAATTATAATGCTGTATTGAACTCTGCATATAATATTTAAGCCGCACTATTATCGTATTGGTTCCTCTTCAAAAAGTCAGTATTATTATGACAGCATGCCATAACAAATTGTCATTGAAAACTTCATCAAACACTCCCACGCGAACTGGAATTATGAGTTCGGCGAAGATTCTTGGATTTATCGATAACACGTTCACACGCGACAACAATCGAGACTTCGATACAATGCCTTGCCAATTGACACAGCTGTCCGACACTAGCCATTGTAAACGCGACGAACGTTAGTGAAGGAAAAACAACCACGCTATCGGGAATTATAAAGTGACAAAGTATTAGCGCATTTATCGATAGCACGTTCACTCACGACAAAAATCGATGAATCGAAATAATAACACGCCGGCTGACTCAACTGTTCGACACTAGCTGTTGTAAACATACGACGGACGCCGCGGCGTACCAACGACGCGACGTGACGAGTGTATCGAGGAATGATAATATCCACAACCGTCTCATAACATTGCGATGATCCGCTTGCTTCGCCGACGCCCGGTGTAGGAGTAAACAGAAACAGTACATCGCACTTTGTTTACGGCGACAATTTATCGATACATGTTTTTAAACAAGAAATGTTACAGCACTATCGATAACGGAAACTTATCGCTGAGAATACGAACTGCTGGCAACACTTTAGGGTCGTTTTACTTCAAAGTTTATTATTGCGATTTAATTAAATTGTTTTGTTGACTTTAATAGGTATCTAACAGTTATTTTATTTTGCGTTAATCATCGAACTTGGTGAAGTTTAATGCTAGTCTTCATGTTATCGTTGAATACAATGGTTATGACTATTATCTCTATTTTGCTACCAAGAACGAACTTTAGGGTGATTGTTTACACGAATGCAAAATTCTCAGGCCATTTGATGTCCTTATATGATCACGAATTTTGTTTCTTTTTGTTGTTTAAATGTCTCAGTCAGCAGCCTCTATACACATTTTAAAACTATTAAAAGATACATTATATACGTATATACGATACTCTGAGTCACTTTAACTATGCCAAAGAACACGCGAAGCTCGCATGAGGAATGACATTTACCGACTTCATAAACGATAGTATGTAGTTAAAAATACATATATACATAATGTATGAATTCTATTCATCTGCAATTATTATAACGGTGAAACAATATTACATTACAGATTTTTTTTGTGAAAAGTTGCCAAACGAGCAGACGGTTCACCCGATGTTAAGTGAATACCGCCGCCCATAGACATCTGCTACACCCTAGCTCAGTGGCTAGAGCGTCAGGCCGCGAATGCCGAAGAGGTGGGTTCGATTCCCACAGCGGCGACAATCTTTTCGTACTTTTTCTACATGTTTTAATTTTTGATTTAATTTAAAAGGAGGAAGAGAGCAGGTGGTTCCACTTCCCGTTCACTTCCTCTGACGAGCCCTCTCATTCCGCTGAATCTGCTGGTAAACACTAGTCAACCAGTGTATTACCGTAAACCAACACATGATGTTTATTTTAATACACCAGACGCGGTGGGCGAAAACTTACTTCATCTCTCCTCCCCTCTATCATTACCATGATAATGTCTGGCTGTGTATACGTGCTCATGCATTTTCTACGAAACTGGCAAGACAACTATGGCGTGCTTGGATTACCCACCCTAAAACTTAACACATACAGTCGTAATTTACAAGATCAAGATGACCGAAGCAGGCGCTCGATTCTTTTTACGCAAAAGCTTAATATGTAAATGTATTTAAGAAATTTATGTCATTATCGTCCAAAATAAGACGGACTTACAAATCGTCGATTTTAAGACATGAAACCGAATTAATCCGGTTTTATTGCAGGTAATTTACGGAGCTTTAAGGTAAATCTTTATCACATTCAAACAAAACATAAGAAAGACACCATAAACACTTCCTAAATTCAACCTCCAAACGTTGAAGACTGGTATAAGGTGATAAATTAGAAGATTATACCCGCATATTTTACAAAAACGCGGCTGTAGCGGTTAAGATTTTGACTTACTAAGGCCGCGGGTGCATAATAGACTGTACTAAATAAACGTCTGGATTTATTTAAAGAGTACTCTTCAAACGCGCAAGCCGCTCACCTAAATGTAAAATTTCACTGCGGCCTATAGACTCAAGAAGTGTTGCGGGTCCATTGCCAACTATAAAGATGTTCCCCAGTTACCTCGCGTATCTGGCGAAATATAAAAGCTTAAACGCTTTCACATTTTATTAGCAAACGTAAGCTGTACTTAACACTTTAGTTAAATGTAAGCGCGATCAAGCAATAAATGTCTGGTTCAGTTTGTTTAAAGTAAAAGTAAAGTAACAGCCTATACATGTCCCACTGCTGGGCAAAGGCCTCCTCTATACAGAGGGTATCAGGGCATAGTCCACCACGCGGCCCCACTGCGGATTGGCGGACTTCACATATCTTCGAAATATTTTTTGTTATTATTTCGAAAATATGCAGGTTTCCTCACGATGTTTTCCTTCACCGCGGAGCACGTGATAAGTCAGCACTTAAAGTTAAAAACTTCATTGGTGCCGGCACCGGGGATCGAACTCAGGTTGCTCGAGTATATTGAATTAAAGGCGAGCGCCCGGACACTGAGCTATCACGGCTCTAGCTATCACGGCTCTCAGTTTGTTTATTGAACCGAAATCCATTTTCATTATTCAATTAGGATCCCCGTTTAATAAATCCGGCCACCCGCGTACCTATGATACTTTACTTTCAAATCCAGCGAAGATATGTAGCTGACTCCTTCTATCTCTCCGGGATGTGGAAGGATGTGGATGTTTATGTTTCTAATCTGGTCTGAGCTTTATTTCTTAGTAACATACAATAGTGTAGTCATGGCAAAGAAGACGCGGCACAAAAACTAACTAACGTCTATTAGTCAGATGACTACTTGCGCAGTGATTAAGATATTGGCTTCGGCGCCGGGGGTCGTGGGTCCGATTCCCACACGAGACAACAATTTGTGTGACACACAGATAATCGTTTTGGATCTGGGTGTTTGTCCACGTGAAATTTATGTATGTAAAACAACGGCCTTACAACACATGATAATGTAAGCCTACAGTAAGGGGGCAATGTTTCAAGGGAAGCCTGTGAGAGTAATAATACGATTGAACTATCATAAATGTCTGTCATTATCACATCTGTGAATATTATTTTTCACTAAACAATAATATATTTTGCAAGTAATTATATATTGACAGTGAATAAACAGCAGCTTACCTCATGGTAAGCTACTGTCACAGTATACATTGTAGCTGCGACGATATATCATATTTATTCATTTAAACACAAACCTCGGTTGGCTTATATAATAAAAATAATTAAATTTTAAAGAGCTCACAACCGTTGATTTACATTCCCGCACCGAACTAGTGACGCTAAATCATTAAGCACCTTGTCATAAAGCCATTTCGCATAATATCCTTGAGGTTTATAAACGCTTCGACTCTCTCTAAATTACATTAACAGTAAGTGTTCTCTCAAAAAGGTTTTTTAAAGGTTTTTATTGCCTTCTTTATCATGATTTTATACGTCTATACTAAAAATTTATTTCTTTTTAATTAAAGGATGTTAAATACCTCATTGGTAAAGCTGAATACGTAATTCGGACCCAAACTGCGCTCACACACTGAGTAAATGAATATGTTTACTTGAATGACTATTCAAAGCAGCCATTTTAACGACTTATTTTTTTCATAATTCTCGGTTTGATTTAAAAGAGGTTGGACGTTAATTAAAATATATAATATATCGAAAATAGAGTCAAGTTCGACACGCTTAACATTTAGTAAGGCTTGGTATAAATAAAAATTAACTAGCTGATACCTGCGTTATGTCTGTTATGTTATGTTATTAATAACCACATCGCTTGCACAACTTAAGACAACATCGCTGTTTCTTAAAACTTCAATAAATTCAACACAAATAAAAATCACAACTTTTTTTAAGACAAGGGCCAAGTGTCTAAGAAATAAAACTTAGAATTATTGGAAACCTTTTCAGAACTTTCATTCAGACATCCATCATTTTATTCATATAGACGAAGATTGATGATATAACATATTAGCAATCACGAGTTTATCTTTCTAAAGACGACATTCGTTGTTTGTTTCAATTGGGCTAAATATCCTGGCCGTAAATATCCGCGAACGTCGCCAGGATAACGGCAGAGGCCCTCGAGGGGTCGACGCCCTGCGGAGTGGGCGCGCCAGCTGAAAACCGAGCTTTCAGCCCCGCCGCCCGCCGCTCGTCTATTTTTTACGACGCGGGGCAACGGTTACGAGGGAAGCCGCTCGTCTGTTTAAACTTATTACGCCATCGGTTCATTCAATGCTTTTCGACCGACTACGGAATAGTCATCAATCAATTTTAAATCATTTAATTATTCATTCATTCAATTATTCAATATATAATGATATGTAATTATTTTTTACAATAATTAATGGCAATATCGTTTAATAATGCTGCTTGTTTAGAAATAAAGAATATAGCGCCCGATACAGCAACTCTGATCACCAATTAGTATGCCGCGATGCGGCTGGACATGATAGACTACTTTCTCTATACTCAATATTTTGCATGCCTATACACCGTAAATAAATCATAAAGAGTCTATCTATTCATCGATCTATCTATATTTTAGTTAAAGCATTATATTTTTTATAATTTAATAAATTTGCTCATTCTTCGTTCATGTTAAAATTTTATGACAACAATCTTTACGCGGTAAGACTGTGACAGCAGATTATCGCGTGTTTGACATTCACAGCACAAAACAATGATTGTTTTAGTTTATTTTCCGTATTTGCACTTCTTCTACATACACATTAACTATGTCCAATCTCACATTCCTTCGTGCGCGCTATAATTTTAAATAGGAAGTTTTCATTATACTTATTTAATCGCTAGGTTAACTTTTCAATGTTACAAAAATAAGCCGACAGTTAAAATTCAAATACATATTGTAGCTTAAGTCTGTTAGACCAGCGATGGTTTTTCAACTCTATAAAATCAATAGTAAATGATTTGTGGATAGCGACACGGCGGCGGACCACGACGGCGTAATTGCTAAGCTATGGGCTACTATCGGCGGCCTGTCAATGACTATAATCACTGCAAATACTTTATTTGCAACGTTGGCCGATTTGATAAATAAATTTACTAAAAAAGTTTCATTTCATAATGTAGCGTTCGTGTCAAAACAAAAAAGAAGTTATCCAACGGTTAATCAATTAAATAAGAGCAAAAGTATGGTATTGCCTTGCAAGATATTGACCTTTTGAGTTTGGCGCCGGTTTGGGGTCGTGGGTTCGATTCCCACACGCGACAAGTATACGTGTGACCCACAGATATTTTTTCCGGATCTGGATGTACGTTCCCAAAGAGGGTGGAAACCACGCAGGCAACCGGTCATAAAAACTTACAATATGATTGTCATGCTGTGCTGACCCATCTAGTTGACGGGTGGGATGATGATGACGAATAAAAAACTATCGAAACAATCTTAATTGGAAGTCACGTCTCGATCCAGGCAATCAGACGAATCCAGGACGAGACTATCGACAGGTTTAAGAAATTTATTAAAGAAAAAACTTTTACAAAGGGTTATTATAACATAAATGAATGCATTAACGATGATAACCCCCGGGAATGAGATGATCGCTCCTAAGCCGTTTCTAAAAAAAATATGTACTGTATAACAATGTATTTGGTGAGAAAAAAAATGACAAAAAATAGGATACCTACGGAGTTTCTTTCGCCTGTTTCTTCTCCGTTAGAGGAACCTCATTACGAAACGGTGGCAGATTTAAAAAAATGACTACCGATAGATGAAGACAATGTACATTTCTTATTTCGATGAATAAATGATATGATTTGATTTAGACAGCCTTCTTCACAACAAATTTTCGTTACCGCAAGATCATTAACATTTGTAAACGCAAGGTGGGCTGTAATTAGCGACGGGGAAGGTCACAGGAGGTCACGTGAGGGCCCGCGTGAGGGCGTGACCTCCGATCCTCATTGCACGCTAGTTGGCACACATCACGAGGGCCCTCTTGAACCATCATTAATAACCAGGCACTCCTCTGGGAGGGAACGGCCTGAGGCCACGATAGCGAGACTGTAATTCCGAATAAAATGCCCATCACCGTGGGTAAATTGCGTGTCGTAGACCACTATTATTAACGGCTAACCCAAAAGCACTGTACAAGCTTATATAGAATTTATTTATTATCTCCTACATTAAATAGACAAAGACACAAATTACTGCATGGTATAAAAAAAAGTCGTCCCGCTGTCTGTCAGTCCCTGTGTATGCTTAGTTCTTTACAACTACCCAACGGATTTTGATGCGGTTGTTTTACTAGATATAGTGACTAAAGAGAAAGGTTTATATGTATAATACATTGCACCCGTGCGAAGCCGGGGCGGGTCGCTAGTCCTAGTGATAATACACTAATTTTATTCGTCAATAACAAAGTAAGATTTTAAATATCTTTATATTTTGTTTCAGCTATAATTATGGCCATTCCTAACAGGAAACACCAGATCCCTATTACATTGACACCTTATTGTTTCCTGCCAAGCACGTTTTCTTAGTTGGTGTGACGTACCTGAAACAATAAAAAAACAGTTTTAACAATAAATCACTATATGGCTGCATCTAATTAAACCGATTTTGCTTACACTTTTTGCTATGTATGCAGAACATAGTAAGAATGTACCCACCCTGACCATACAAATATATTATAGTACATACATCCAAATGCTTTAACCATACTTGATACATACTCAAATACCATTCAGAACAATCTTATGATACAACGGGGGTAATTTATTTTTTTTAGCAAGTATATTTAGTAAGTATTATTACGCGGGGCTTTTTTTAGGGTTCCGTATCCAAAGGGTAAAACGGGGCCCTATTACTACGACTACGATGTCTGTCTGTCTGTCTGTCGGTCTGTCACCAGGCTATATCTCATGATCCGTGATAGACAGTTGAAATTTTCACAGATGGCGCATTTCTGTTGTCGCTATAACATCAAATACTAAAAACAGTTTAAAAATATTAAGGTGGAGCTCCCATACAACAGTTTTTTTAAGGTAACGATACGGAACCCTTCGTGCGCGAATCCGACTAGACTTGGTTGTTTTTTTTTGAATTTTTTCTCGGTTCTTGTTTTAAAAACGTCTCCTTCACTAGATATATATTAATACTGGTGACTATACGGGTTACATGAAATCATGAACACAAAGAACACAGGCGCGCGGAAAAACTATTCGTGGCTCATACAATATGAATGCATTACTAGCTGTTCCATATGATTTCATCCGCGAGAACTTTCTGCTTTGCCCCCGTAGATCGTAGCGTGATGTTTTAACCTTCCTTAAAAATTCAGGTAAGAAATGCAAAAAGATTTTCTCAAATCCGACTGATAGTTCCAGAGACTATCAAAGAAACAAACTCTTCAGCTTTATTATATGAAATGTATAAATACACTTACACGTACACTTTCTTAGACTATTTTCATATTAAATACCAAAACAACATGTTATTCCGTTGTTGGTTCTTTACAAGAAATAAATAAATACCAATTTCAATTCAATCAAAACGCATTTTCAAAATGACCACCTTAACTATGGTACAGTTTGTTTAATTTATAATTTATTACATCGCTAAACGGAACAGCGATTACATTAGGTACCACGGTATTAGGGCGGACGTAAAGACGGACGGGGTGGATTGTCCGAATGTCTCTCATCGTTGGGCAAGAAAGATACGGACGCACACAGGCGAAATAATGCATTTACACATTTACACATGCACATTTTATACTCTATTCTTCTATTTAAATCAGTTATTTAAATATCGCTAAATTGAAATAGTATCAAAATATTGAAATAGGAAATGTAAGGACAGAATAAAAAGATAAGCTTGTTGTCTTTGTATGACAAGTACTCCCTTTTTTGCCAAGAATATTGTTATTTTCGCCTGTGTGGGTACGGTACGATAAACCGTATCGGCATAGGCGAACGCGCACGATAAACAAACAAAGGCGGAACAGCGTCGATGCAGTAAATCCACGCGCCTCGAGCAACTGGGTCAACGGCGATGCCGAAATGGCAATGGCAACGCGGGCTTTATCGAGTCGCCACAGGGGAGCGCGGTAGCCAGGAATCTGCTTTTAGATGGAGAGTCCCAAGCTAATGGACATTTGGTTGTTAATTATATGACGCGATGGCGCAATTGCTGAGCTTTTGGTTCGGCGGGGGGCGTCGGTTCGATTCCCACGCGGAACAAGTGTTTGTGCGACGCACAGATAGGTAATGGTTTCGGATCTTGGTTGACGTTAGACAGTGTTAACAAACCCAGCCAACAACATGTTTCAAATGTTGTGCCGACCGCACAAATAGCATAATGAAAGAGAAAGAAGAAAACAAGTATTAATTTATCGGCGGTGGTGAAACTGTGCAACAAACGATTCGTTAACAATTACAATTGGAATAAGTTTGGTCACAAATCACAGTAGTTTCTGAGTAAAAAAGATAAATAAAATACTTTAAAAAGAGAATTAAAATACTCAAGTAAAAATTTCCCATTTATTCGAGAGCAGCATTCCCAACGTTGCCCAGTCTACAACACAGGACCGTCTCCTAACTTCCTTTTACATACTCACCCTATTAGCGGCATGTGTTTCACACCGAGGCATAATCCCGAATATCATTAGCGTTGTTATTTTTTTTTTGTTAATCTGCACTTAATTGAGCTCTTTTTATCAAACCCACCGCGCACAAACCTCTTTTAATGGTCGATAACGGTACAAGCTCTTATGAATATGTTTTAATGCTTTGAAAAAAAGCCGCCCAATCTCAATGCGATTAAACGAGTCCACAAGTAATCGCGTTATTTAAACAGGTCTTCTAAAATTAATTATTGTGAGCTTTCGCTAATGTATGTCATTAGAGCAGTAACGAGAGCATTTGATAACATTCGACGTGCGTAATTGACAACAATTTTTCGATATAATCTGGATTAAAAATAATACTGTTATAAATGTTAAAACTGAACCGGTTAAGACAGCTGACATAATACATTTTTTTCTTATTTTAGGTTGGCGGTCCACCGCTGTGCTTTTTTCACGCAATTTTCTGCCCCGCACTACACTACTTTGTGGAACGAGTTGTCGCCAGCAGTATTTCCTTACTGATACGACTTAGGGACCTTCAGGAAGAGAGTCTACTCCTACCTTAAAGGCCGGCAACGCAATCGCGACTCAACTGATGTTGCAAATGTTCATGGGCGACGGTGATCGCTTATCATCAGGTGACCCGCTTGCTCGTTTGCCTCCTTTTTCCATTAAAAAAAAACTTCATAGGCTTATAGTTAACTAGGTAATTTTATTCAATGCAACCTTTGAGTTCTATTCGTAAATCAGGTCTTAAACACCTAACGTACTTCTTCCTCTAATACTGACTTTCCAGTGGCATATGGCCGTATCTATAAGACATTAACGCTCTTACCTTCCACAGTATATACTCAGATTATTAAAGCCATCATTAACATGACTCCAACGCTATCATAATAAAAACTCCTATAGAACAAGCCTCACGGGCTAAAAGCTCGCGTATCTCGTCAATATAGCGCAAACACATTGGCGCTAGCAGCAACGCGGTACAGTGGCGTAAAGCGCGTAAGTTACGCGTGGCACAGCGGAGAGCGTAATGTGCGTAAATTACGCGGGGCACATACGCACTCCGGCTTATCGGGTCTCCACTCAATTAAATACGAGAAAACGATAAGACAGGGTCCGGGCTACAGCCGCTCGGCTTATATGGTTTTAATCGCGACTCGTCAAGGTTCATTTGCATTCCGTCCCGACTGCGGCGGAGTCTTTGTTGTGCGGCTGGCGCTGACAGAAGTCTAGACTTTTTTGTTTTTTTTTCTTATTGGAAAAGGGAGAATTCGAGCCAGGCGTTTTGACCAAATAAACCGTTGTCCCTAGCCACGAGTTTAACTGCATTGCCGACGATACCAATCCGATCGTACTCTTCATCTGTTGTGATGGAACTGCAAGTCATTTTAAGAGGCAAGCGAGCAGACAGTTCACACGTTGTTAATAATGATAATAATGCCGCCCTTGGATATAAACTTTTAAGGTCGGGTCCTTGTGACCTCACTCAGCAAATGAGTGACAAAAGTATATACATAGTACGCCGGATTTATCATCAACTCTAATAGTATACCTTAGCATGATTCTCTCAATATTGGAATATCGCCTCTTTGATGGACAGACCGCAAGCGGCCGCGTTTGTCATGACCCAGTAACGTACCGACCCGGAAGATTTGCGATCCGGATATGTCCAAAACTATCTGGTGCCATATCCATACTTCCCGACGAGATATAGAGTTTATAGTACTCCAAAAACAGGCTGAGTTTTCATATTCACAGGGATGCCTCCGTAATTTTCAATTATCCACGATATTGTGTTTCTTGAGGTGATGTTATTATATTATTTTATGCAGAAAGGCATCGAGATAAACAAATGAATTGCATGTGAATATTATTTTAAAACCTCCAAAAGTAATAAGAATTTTAAGTGGTTTAGAAAGTTGTGTTTGATTGTAGCTATATTAGGTGAGTAATTTATAAAATTATTATTTTTCTGACACTGTTATCATAACCTTAATTTAGTTATTTATGTGGCACATTAAATGAGAGTGCATTGTTTTGCTGAAAGACGAATACAATTTGGCGATGCTTCAAGCATGTTTTATGATTCATTTGTAAAGAAATAAAGGAACTGCTTGAGTTATGTACATGAATATAGCTATCAATTATCTGATAGCTATATTCATGTACATAACTCAAGCAGTTTGAGATTAAAAATAACGATTAAATGAATATAGTAAATCCGTTTAGGGTCCCGTTTTACCCTTTGGGTACGGAACCCTGTAAAGAAGTTGTGGTCATATTTATGGTAGTATTATTTCTTTCGGAGCAAGGTATATTCATTCCACGTTCATTTCACAAAGGTCTTTACAATGTAGACTCAGTTTTTCAGACGCCTGAGTTTTATTCCGATACCAAGACGCCTTGAAGGCTTTGTGGCTGAGGGGTCGCGCGTGCTCAAGTATAATGTAAGAGGACACGTATCTTAGGATGCTTTCGTTCGAAAATTAACCTCGGTATGGGAGCCAGTAATCGCCGGAACCGATTATCGCCATGTCAGGAGAGCCTTATAGCTCACAAATGTGTATAACAACCGCCAGGACCGCCAGCTATAACAATGACACTCGTAATATCAGAGATTTTTGAACACAGTGCAATCCTCTAGCCTAAAAAAGCCTAAAAAAGTTTATATGTATTCTCCGGTTAGCGCCTGTAGACTACTTTTCGGTTCACAACGGAGGTTGACTGGTAGAGAAAGTCAGCGAGCGTTAAATCTACATTTCAGCGCTCAGCTTAACAAAAACAATACAACTAAACAAGCTTGAGATTTTTTTTTTCGATCTTCTGGCTGAGGGGCTCAATTCACACAGCGTGACCCGTTACACAAGCTGTACACTACACTAATAATACACATAGAATGACGGCGCGAACCGCGACTTCTTCGGGAGCCCTCGAGCTAAGTCACTTATAAACGAGGTACAGGCTAGGCTTCATCAGTGCATCTGTAAAGGCCACCTTAAGGTCTACATGAACGATCAAAATAAAAAAAATTAAAATACAAAAATAATGAGAGCAGGAATAGCTCAGGAGAGCCGTGATAGCTCAATGTCCGGGCGCTCGCCTTTAATTTAATATACTCGAGCAACCTGAGTTCGCTCCCCGGTGCCAGCACCAATGAAATTGTCAATTTAAGTGCTGAAGCTCAGCGGTGAAGTAAAATATCAAGAATTCAAAGATATGTGAAGTCCGCCAATCCGCAGTGGGGCCGCGTGGTCGACTATGACCTACCCTCTGTACAGAGGAGGCCTTTGCCCAGCAGTGGGTCATGTATAGGCTGATACTTTACTTTACTTTTACATAATAATCGTGTACATTGTAAACGTTGCAAACGACGAGACACCAGCACGGCATAAGCGCCAGGCGGCGCGCACAGTGAACAATGCCGGTACTTGGGCACAAACGTTGAGACAACGGGGCAGCTGAACAAACGCCGGTCGCTCTGCAGTCGAGGCACGGCGCGCGCTTCCTTCCTGTAACTAAACCTCGATTTCGAATACGCCCAAAATGTTGTTTTTCTTCGGTAAGTTAATAGATTTAGTTAACGATCTCAACTGCTTGTTCAAATTCGGGGAGTGGAGATAAATTGTAGTAGGTGCAGTTATCAGATTATACACGTACCTATCCATAAATAATAGGTATAAAGATCGCACACTTTAGGATCCTAACATATTATGGTAACTTAAAATATAAGAAACGATTGATAGTACATTTCATCACAGATTATTTTTATCACTTTAATATTGCAACGTCTTCCAATACTAAGACTGATCACACAACCTTTACATCACACGAGTATCATAAAGGTTTTCAAAGCAAATTCACTCTCTCATTTCAGGTGTCTTCGATTGCTTCTCACGAATAAAGCCTGCCGAGCTAGACGCCCGAAGCGGGCGCAGAAATCCCATCAGCGATCTAGAACTAGGCCGAAGTAGCGTCGTAAGTTCATCGTAGGACCCTGGATTCGCTCAGCGCCACCACTAGCCCCAGTCGCTCTCCCGAACGAGCCTGCCCATTCGTGCAATAGCAGTGGCTACTTCGTGGCCCTCCCGCAGTAAAGGAGTTACGGAATGAACAAAATCCTAACCGGACAAAGAACAATGCCCACTTCCCATACATTTAAAAACCTGATAATGAAAGTGTTTACCCTTGAAGTAAAAAAAGCGTAAAGAAATATCAACCCGACCTTCTTTTAACATTGTGATTAGTGTAATTATTATAAAATGAAATTAGCTATATTTTAATATTTATTTCACCTCTATACACAATCAGGTCATAAATGGGCATTGTTCTTTATACTTTAATCGAATAAAATAAAACAACATCATTCGAACATAATGCCATGTAATGACATGTCGACACACCGCTTATTGAGAACAAACGGTCAAGCAGATGAGTAGATAGTACACACAATGGACCGGAGGTTTCGCAACCGCGGCGCGTGCTCAATCAAACAACCTTTACTTGTTTACATCCGGAGGCTCATTTCTATAATACGTGAAACAATATAAACAGTGTACAGCTGTTTTTCATTTCCGACGAGATTACTAATTGGACGAGGATAAACCGCTCAATTTGCTATTATGTTTGTATTAAAGATGCTATTTCGCAAGTTAATATGCAGGTACATGTGAAGACGTGATACGAAAAAATTATGGCTTTGCTCGTGCATTTTGTGTAAGCGTATGCTCGATTCACATACGAGACAAGTATATGTGTTTGTGTATTTTCCCGGTTAGTTTAGATTACGCTCTCCTTTGAGTAGTGTGAAAAAGTAAAAGCGTAATGTTAAAAAAGCGTTATTTTTTTAAAATAAAATTGTTATGAGTTTAATCTGGTGTTAACAAATCTTCTACGTCGTACGCACTATAATGTCAATTAAAATAATCATTATAATATTTTATTTTAACAATGTGTTCATAAACTGTTTCAAATTCCTAATAGCGAAAAATCTTTTTCTAACATTCGTGGTCGGTACAGTTTTCTGTTACCATCTCGAACAATCTGCCTAGAAGTAAATGCATATCAGTTTCGTCATTTAGGGTTGACCCTGCTTGGTATCGACGGTATCGTGGTCTCGGGATCTTAGAATAGGACTGAGGTAAAAGGCGACTAAAAGGCACTGGGTTCTTGGGTCACCGGATCAGTTTGATGTAAACTCGACGGAACGGCAACACGAAGTGGTCTCGCTTCCCGCAAAGCAGCGACGGAATTTGCGAAGGTTTATTCTTCCCCGAAGCGTGGATACTTGCTGCATTTAAAGAGGGACTCCCCACATTCCAACGTAGAGGTGTACTACGTCATTTAGTAACTTTTTTGATAAAAACTTTTGGCAGAACATCTGCAGTCAATCATGTTTAAAACTGTATTGGCTAGGTTTGTTTTACAGGCGGCCGCTCGCTTGACATCAACCCTCTTTGAGAATAAACGTCGAGATTAAGAACATTTATATGTGGGTGACACAAAAATTGTCCCGTGTGGGAATCGAACTCACAACGCCGAAGCCAATGGCTTATCAACTGCCCATGCGAGTCGTCGCCGAGTCACTAGGCCATTTAGGATATGACAAGCAAGTTATATTAATAGTCACAAGTTCACTCGTAGATTCCGTGGAAAAACAATGACTTGCGTCAACAAATTAAAGGATGAACGTCACGATATACATTGAACTGAGTCAATGATTTTAATCGTAACTCACAATAGTACTCATTTCGAAAATGCACGCTTCAATCCGTGGAGACATATTATTTATTTATTTATACTTTATTGTACACCAAAAATAAAAATATATAAAAAGCAAATTACAAATTAATATAAAAGGAAGTACAATAGGCGGTCTTATCGCTCAGAAAGCGATTTCTTCCAGACAACCATTGTGAAAAGAATATTTGCTAATGAGACATAAAGAAGAGAGCAGAGGGAGGTGTACATGAATCACTTATGAACATCGGATAAAGGCATTTATACTTCAATGAGATAGTTAAAGATTTCGGGAAAAATAGGAAAGGAAATATATATAAATTATTAATGTGATGGATACTTTTTAAGACACCGAGAACATTTGTTATAGGTTTGTGTTAATATCATGCGAAGATGAAGAATAAGAAGTTGGAAACCAACTTCTTATTGGTTCGCATAATATTTTTTTACCAAACCTCGTAGCGGTGTAACATTGGCATCATAAATCTGCTCTGAACGCGAAAATTTAAGTATTTTATAATTTTGTCACTTTCCTATTGTGACGATTATTGTTCCTTCCAGAGTGACATTGCGTTGGTGAATAAGAAGAAAGAAAAACCGTAGACTGCACCAATGAGTGTCTGGTCTCCCAGAAGCCACAAGATGTTCAGATTTGTGTCCAGTTAGCTGAAAAGTTCATCTGCCACGATTTGTAACAAGACCGACGGAAGAGAAATAACCCTAGCTTTATCCAACATTTACAATACAACGCATTCCTAGTCGAAATTACCTCATTCGTATGCCAATAAGTGTCCACAGCGCACTGACCAACGCAATGGGAGCCCTGATGGCCTGATCTATTTACCCGTTGCTCGACATGGTTCTACGCGCGCTCAATTCGGAACGGCGGAAGGACCGTGCCGCGTTGAATCCTAACGCCAGAGGCGCATCCTGCTTAGCGACAGTCGTTCGCAGCGCGTTGCACTCCGTTCGAAGTATCTGGTCAGTGGGACGTTTTCCGATTGGCATTAGCGTGCGAATGCCAGATGTGCACGTTACTACTGAGGTTAGTAGTAAAATGTTACGTAATTTTTTTACACGGACTTTAATTGGCTTCACGTAATATTTTAAGCTGACAACAACAGTGCGCCAGCAGAGTCTCTTGCCGAATGATTTTTTAGCGTTCCGTACCCAAAGGGTAAAACTCCGCTGTCTGTTTGTCCGTCTGTCATCAGGCTGTATCTCATGAACCATGATAGTTAGACAGTTGAAATTGTCACAATTGATGTATTTCTGTTGCCGCTATAACAACAAATACTAAAAAACAGAATAAAAAAATATTTAAACAGGCCTCCCATACAACAGATATGATTTTTTTGCCGTTTAGATAACGGTGCGGAACCCATCGAGCGTGACCCCAACTTGGACATGGACGGTTTTTTATGGGAGAAATGTCAAGCATACGCATTTCACCTGATGTTAAGTGAATACCGCCGCCCGTCTACAAACCTGAGGGCAGATGAGTTGACAACTTATACAAAAGTGAACTCCGTTTATCTCACTTTCCAGACGAAACGCAAAAGTAGAATACGGCTTGAAGTGTCACGCTAGTCTTCTGTGAGGTCGTGGCACTACCCCGGACACGGCTGCCCAATGCAACAGCTTTTGTTGCACGAATGGGCAAGCAAACTAGATGACTCCGTGGCGCAGTCACCAAGTTATTAGCTTCGGCGTCGGGGGTATCCGAGTGTTTGTTCATGTGAAATTTATGTATGTAAAACGTCCTTGCAACACTGGATAATGTTATCATGTTTTAGGGTGGTAGGGCCACGCAGCAGCCTCAGCTGTTGCACGAATGGGCAGGCTCGTCCGGGTTAGTACCACGACCTCACAGAAGACCAGCGTAAAGTGGAAGTATGACAAATACTTTCGCGTTTCGTCTGGTGAGTGAGGGAGCCGGAGCCCAATTTTCAAAAGTAGCAACCTACCTGGAACCCTCGGGTGTAGCAGATGTCCATGGGCGGCGGTATTCACTTATCATCAGGTGAACCCTCTGGTCGTTTGGCAACATTTCACATTTAAAAAAATCCTACAGTAAGAGCAATGTAAAAAAAAATAAAAAAAAACATCTGTTCCAAATTTGGGAAAGTTCAAAGCTTTACTACACTCATTGGACTTGCTGTAGGTACTTTGCATGGGACCTAGCTCGCATATAAATCATAACCATATAAATAAAAACCACACGTACTGCACGATTGCGCATCTCTAAGATTGGAGTTTTTGGGGCGTCGTTGTGAATATTCAATCCGATTTTAGAATTCAAATATTTTATACATGATGTTTCAAACGTTTATTTTAATTTAAAAACGAACGAATTTAAATTCTGCTGATTTTGGGTCACACATACATTTGCCCCGCTTGGGAATCGAACCGACGTCCCCGGCGCCGAAACCAAATGCCTGGGCGACTGTCCCACGTAGTTATCAATTAAAACAGCAGTTCGCCATTCTCCCTCTGATAATGGTCGAACCCAGCATCGAGTACACGAGTCACCCATACACCGTCACGCAACACGCGTCAACCACAATGGCGGCATGTCGCAATTGGAAAGCTAACGTCGTTGTGATCACCCGGAAACAATGGGGTTTGTACTCGTGTTGGTGAATAAAAAAAAACCTTTAAAAAATGGAGCGTCGTCGTTGAAAAGCGTAGAACAAAACGCCTTTTTGTTCGCGGTCGAATTTTACGCGGCCAAAATTTAGGCTGGAATTGTGACTGAAATTATACATATGTTGGTGCGTACCTACATACATATTATATAGGTACTTACCTACATTTATTATTCCGAAAATATGAATATTGATTAGTCAACACTTAAAATTAGCAATTTCATTGTTGCCGGCACCATGATCTGAACTTGGGTTGCGCGAGTATATTGAATTAAAAAAAGCGCCCGGACAGTGAGCTTTCGCGGCAAAAACCAACAAAAGGGTAACGAAAAGTTTGGCGCAAACATTTTGACTACAATAGTCGGTGCCGTTCGGTGCTTTGCAGCCAGAGCCCGTCGTGGAACATTTATATATTTACAAACACTAACTTAAGAATGCCCAAAAGTGTACCTGTAAATGGTTTCATATTATTTATTTTTAAATCGTTTATTGTCGTTATGTATGTTCAATTTTAACATAACTCACGGCCCATTTTGGATAAGTTTCATAGAAAATATTGTTTCAAGCTTTTTTTTTATGTGAAAGTTGAAAAACGAGCAGACGGTTCACCTGATGTTTAGTGAATACCGCCGCCCATGGACATCTGTTACACCCGAGGGTTTCAGATGCGTTGACAACCTTTTGAAAATTGAGCTCCGGCCACCTCACTCACCAGACGAAACGCGAAAGTGTTATACTTCCACTTGACGCCGGTCTTCTGTGAGGTCGTGGTACTTACCCGGACGAGCCTGCACATTCATGCAACAGTCGAGGCTGCTGCTTGGCCCTACCACCGTAAGCTATAAAAATATATATTTGACCATAATCACAAGCAGTATTTATAAAAAGAATGCTGTTTCAAATATCCAAATATAACGCAGGGAAATCGGCGGGCATATCGCCGTGAAACAAATAAATATAAACCATACGCATATACCATACACAACCTGTTCCATTTTTCCAAATCAATTAAAAAAAAACACTACAGAAAAGCATATTCAGTTACAAAGAGTGTTTACGAAAGCGCGCGAAGGTCGGTGGTTTTTGCGACACACCGTATAAGGAGGGCGCTACGGGGCCGAGTTCAGATGACCATATAGGGGCACTGAGGGCGTCGCGACACATGCGCGAAACGGAACAATAACCAGCCCATATGCACTGCTAAATCGAACCACCCCACGGATTGTATCTCCTGTACCACCAAATAAATGTTTGGCTATTAAGTAATTTTGCCTTTCAAGTTCCGATCACGTTATAACTGTAAGTATCTATACTTAATACAATTTAACAGCGGTGAATAATAAACACGGCAAATTTGAAGAAAATCTTGTAATTTACAATCCTTATGACCTATTTTTTTGGAATCTGCGAGCTTACTATATGCAATGGGGCAATATATTAGGTTTAGCATTCCTTAATCTGTGAACAAGCGAAATATAACATGCAAAATCATCCAAGTTCTCACACTTACATTAATATGAACATTTCAAGGCGTTGCACAACGCCACCAAGACGCCAAATGATAGCGCGAGACGAATGCGAAATCTGCGCGAATGCTGTCAATGGCGATACGCGAACGCATTCAGAATATATTTCGACAAAGGCTTCTTATCACGCCGCGAACATCGGGGATAACGGAGACATTTGTTCCGCCGCTGGGAACGCATCGGGGCCCCGCACGAAACGCAACGCAGTCCAAACAGCTAAACAAAGAATGGGAGGAAGCCGTTGTAAAGACTGCGCCACACTGGCCGTGTTGCGGCGGGATTGGATTCGTGTTAAAATCTTTTCTTATTAGACGAATGACCGACTTCTTCTTCTTCTTCTTTTCGAGTCAAAATAGCTAGTTAGATCTTGTTCGACCAGTATTTGGTCACATCCACCGCAGCAGAGTTGGCTTCAAGCAGGTCTTCGTGGGTGCAGGAGGAGGGACACAACGGCCATTGCAGCAGGTGGGCCATAGTTTGGACCTCGCCACAGTGACATTTATTGTCCTTGGAGAAACCCCACTTCACCAGGTTATCCTGGCATCTTCCTACACCAGATTGAAGTCTGTTAGGGACTAGGGGAAATGACCGACGACATAGTAAGAGTCGCGGGCGGCCGATGGATGCAAATGGCAAAGTGTCGTTCGTTGTGGCGTTCTAAGGGGGAGGCCTATGTTCAACAGTGCATGTCTTGTGGCTAATGATGATGGTGATGAGACAAATTATATTGATTCGGCAGGTACGATAAGTTTATTAATATTACTCGATACATAAACTATACTAAGCTATTCTGACATGAACAGTTTTAAAAGCTCACTTTCCACTCTGATATATGTAGTAGGTAGGTTTTCAGTATAAATTTGACAGAAAAACCAGTGGATTTTTATAACACAACCTAATTTATAGATACTGCATGCAATATTCAAATAAGAGAGACCGATTATAAATTGTCTAATAGTATTTGACATTTTTTTTTCTGTTAATGATTAGTTTCCCAATCTGTTTAAACTAAACGATTAGAACCGCATACTCTAAAACACCTATATAATTCATAGTTACCGGGCAGATTCGGTTATGTGAATACATAAACGAATAGTCTAACCCAATTCTGAAATAATAAAAAGGCAAATTTCGTCGCCAGTGTGAAATGCCTCGACGGAGTCGCGGCTGGCGTGCACATGTGGCGGTGACGTCATCGGGAGAGGCGACGTCGGTCAGCCGGATTCGTAACCGTCGCCAGATCAGAGCTGTGGTAGGGCAACGCATAGCTTCTGCTGTTGCACGAGTGGGCAGTAGCGTCCGGGGAAGTACCACGGCCTCAGAAGACCGGTGTGAATTGGTGAGTGGTTGACTGTTGAATGAGGTAACGGGTTTAATCTTAAGGATGTCAACGCGGCGGTGTTCAACTGACATCAGGTGAACCACGTGCCCGTTTGAGAACTTTTTACATAAAAAAAAACAGAACCGGCTACAAATCGCGCTGTATTATATTCATTTTATAATTGATTTTCAGGAGTTCCCCAAGTATCTCCGGAGCCCAAGAACCAATACCCAGGAAATTAATATGGGACCACATGGGAAGCACCAGCTTTCAAATAGAAAAAGGAACATCAAAATCGGATCACACAGTCGAAAGTCCTGAGGTAACAAACATGAAAAAAATACAGCCGAATGCCGAGGTTCTCAACCTCCTGCTTTTTTGAAGCCGGTTGAGAAAATTAAAATGTAGAAAAATTACGAAAAGATTATCGCCGCTGTGGGAATCGAACCCACGTCTTCGGCATTCGCGGCCTGACGCTCTAACCACTGAGCTAAACGGCTGATTGCCTCACCGAGGAAAATCTTAACGTCTTTTATCTACATTGTTTTTTAGCATTTGAAGCAACGCTTGGCGCATCCATTGTTATATCCTTTCCAGCGTACAACAATGAACAGATGGACGGCTGTCGACGACAACTTACATGTGGCTAATGCTGCTCTAAGACTCTAAAGACAACTGAACTAGTGAGGTATAACGTCTTGGTAGAAGCAAGTGTTTCTATGTTTTTATAAGGTAATGCCGACTGCTTGGCTATACGTTGGTAAGCGGCGGTAGATGCTGGAAGCAGTAGCTCAGTAAAACCCTATTCAATGTTGCCTTGAAGACACCCAAGTTATATCCTAACGGAAATTCGCCGGCCAATTGGGTGGCATCCGGTGCATGAGATAACCGGTGACCCAATCACCCGTTTCTATTCCGTTGCTGAAACGCGCAAGTATAACACTTCCATTTCACGCTGGTCTTCTGCGAGATCGTGGTAGTTCCCCGGATGGATCTGCTCATTCGTGCAACAGCGAAGACTGTTGCGTCGTATTTTAGGCACTTTGTACTTCAAGCTAACAAACAAAGAAACGGGTGCCCACTAAAAGTCCACGATGCTCTAACCGGAATCTCTGTCTGGCGTGCCTCGTTGTAAATTTCATTAAATTTAACTAAACGCCGTTCGATAAATGTTTTCTATTTATTATTTTTTCACCCAATTTTCATTGCGAATATTTACCTAAAAGTAACAGCCTATACATGTCCCACTGCTGGGCAAAGGCCTCCTCTTTACAGAGGGTATCAGGGCATAGTCCACCACGCGGCCCCACTGCGGATTGGCGGACTTCACATATCTTCGAACAATATTTTTTTTGTTATTATTTTCGAAAATATGCCAGGTTTCCTCACGATGTTTTCCTTCACCGCGGAGCACGTGATAAGTCAGCACTTAAAGATAAAAACTTCATTTGTGCCGGCACGGGGGATCGAACTCAGTTAAGCAATATTTACCTACACTCTTATAAATAATGCACTAACCAAATACCGGACAGACAAACGACCTAAGCCGAAAACATTTGCGGAAAGGTAAAGACACTGTGACATTTGACGGAGACGGAAAAAATTACTCTAATATGCACGAAGCCCCCCTACCAGCACACGTAATTAACCATGAAACGCTGTTTCACTTTCACCGCAATTCTTCATGGGAACGAAACTTCACGCTCTAGAAAATAACTGCCCGTTCGACCTTCTGACAATCCCTCCGAGTAAGATTAGAGTAAAAGAAGTAAATATCAGAATACAGGCACAAAAGAGCCTGCATTGCTTAGCAATTATGCCACAACTTATACCTATTAAACTACTTACTACTAATCATTAGGATGGATACGTGCATGGATTAGGAATACCTATACTACATATCTTCAAATCAACCTCCCATTCAACTTAAATGATACAATCCCCTACCAATTGAAGTCGAAACAAACGCAGTTAGGGCCGGCGATCGACCGCTAATCACGTCGTCGAGCGCGATAACAATCGACCGGACGTATAATCGAATCCGTTGTTAAGTGTCAATCAAGGAGGGCTTGTTCGAGCCGTGATCGAGTCGAGAATCGGCGGTCAACGGGGTCCCGGGCTGATCGCATCCACGCCGCATGCGGACGGGTCGTTGACCCCACCGACATATGCACGGCCAGAGCGGAACGCGTGCATGTAAAAATATTGACGTCTTGAAGTGTCGATCATAGAGACGGAGCGACGTAACCGCAGAGATTGTGTAGAGTGGCATATAAAAATGTCTATCAAAAGGTTAGATTTGTTTTTGCATCAGGAAGCAAGGAGTTTTTAAATTGTTTTATTGTCCTCAGGACTTAGAAAACACAAATTAATCAATTACCAGTCTTATTGGCGCCCTGATTTATACCACTCTAGCATATAATATATGTGTATGTTACTCTTCATAAAAAAAAATCAACGCGTTATTTGCATATCGATATAGGTGGAACAAGAAAAAAATTAGAATTCAAACACTACATTGCTATATAGAAGAAAAACAAAATTACACATGAATTAATCAAATATTGTTTAGATAAAACTCTATCAATGTTGTATCGAGATACCTTCTTGTATCTTGTATTAACTGATGTTTTTGCTTTCAGTCCCGAGACTATTAAAGCTTCATCTGACGCAGAACCGGTGGACTAGCCAGAACCCACGGGTTTGGGTCGAGATACCTACTCGTATAAAGATAAATTTATTATCTGTCTTGTAAACAAGCGAAAATTAGAGCAATTTTTATCGTGAAAACGTTCACCGCCACGGAAATCACTATATATAAAGAATCAATCAAAACGTAAATTTCTCAGAGGCACGCAAATGATTTCATTAACAACGATGTTTAAAAAATGTTCAATCTTGGCCTTACTGAGTCATTGACTCATAGTTTAAAGGTCTCTGGTTCGAATCCCGATGAATCATAATTTACTCCTTTCGGATTCATTTATGAGGTTTATTATTATAATTATGTTGCTTTACATAATTCGTCATAAATTTTTCATTTATAGCTCGTAGTACAAACTACATTTGGCGGAAATCTCTTAAGAATCACAAACTAAAGTACATATATCTTAACCGTTAGGAATGTATGGTAGGTAGTTAGTTGATGACGTTTGGCAGTTATTGCTGGTGTGTGTTCGGAAAGTAAACTTCCAACTCGTTTTGAATGGCGTGCTTTTAGAGACGATGGGCAACTATACATAGTCATATGCCATCTATGTTCAAGACGTGTCCACGGCAACTAACATAACTTATGTGTATATAATTATTTGGTTCGTGACTTAGACATAAAAGGGAAAAGGGGCTAAGCATCTTGAAGTAGAGAAATTACTACCTTTAGGTTCGACAAAGCAAGCAATACTTAACTTGTATCAGCTATATCGACTTCCGACCGGTTTGAATATTCTATCTACGGATAGATATTTGGTTACTGGGAATAGAATATTGAGGAAACCTTTTTGGAGCTAATGTCAAATACCTATCGGCATTAACCAAATTTATCTGTAATTAGAATGTTGAAACCGGCCGTTAATCTATATCACTACATAGTATAAAACAAAGTCGTCCCGCTGTCTGTCTGTCCCTATTTATGCTTAGATCTTTAAAATTACGTTACGGATCTTGATGCGGATATTTTTTACTAGATAGAGTGATTCAAGAGGAAGGTTTGTATGTATAACACATTGCATCCGTGCGAAGCCGGAGCGGGTCGCTAGTCGAACTGTAAAAGCGGTAACGTCTGCAAATCAAACGCATTTCCGTTAGCGAAAACGCATCAAAAAGCAAACGCGTCTGTTGAGATTCACCGCGGACGGATGTTGCGCGTCGAGCTTATAGCGCTCGAGAGATTTGGCGCCGTTCGTGATGCATTCGGTTGGTCGGTAAATGCACGGTAACGGCGGGAATACTAAAGTCGATGCGATTTATTCACTGCCGGGTTCGCACGGTACGCGTCAGCGAGGCAGGAGGAAACACCGTAACGTACACCGTAACCAATTCATAGAGTAAGTGCCGCGTTAGCCTATAGAAAACACTAAACGAAAATAGTAAACACTAGGTAGATTATGAAATAATGGTTATATGGGGGTTTCGAATCGGTCGGTAGAGAAGGACAGTACATTTCAGTACAGTAAAATTAATTTGTTCTTAGCTTACTCAAAGGGTGGGGCTTTCGACCACTAAATATAACTTATATCTAGAGCAGCTCAGTGTCAAGTTGGCTCACTACTAATTAAATATCTTCAAGAAATAGTAATAGCCTATAAATGTCCCACTGTTGGGCAAAGGCCTTCTCTGTACAGAAGATATTAGAGCATAGTCCAACACGCGACCCCATTGCGGATTGGCAAACTTCACATATCTTCGAAACATTTTTTTTGTTATTATATCGAAAATATGCAAGTTTCATGACGATATTTTCCTTCACCGATGAGCAGGTGATAAGTCAGCACTTATAATTAACAATTTAATTGGTGCCGGCACCGGAGATCGAACTCAGGTTGCTCGAGTAGGACTTACTGTGGTAGGACCACGCAACAGTATTCGCTGTAGCACGAATGGGCAGCTTCGTCCGGGTAAGTACCACGACCTCACAGAAGGCCGGCGTAAAGTAGAAGTAGCCGGGGCCCACTTTAATGAAAGGCGGCAACACATTCGCAACCCTACGGGTGTCACAAATGTCTATGGGCGGCGGTTATCACTTAACATCAGGTGTACCGCCAGCTCGTTTGCCACTTTGTCACATTAAAAAAAAACATCAGGGAACTCCAAATGAAACGGAAAATGTAGCAAGCGATACGTTTCAGGTCTGCTTTGTTTTCGTTGATAAAGATGTTTTACTCATCTCTATTCACCATCTTCAATGGTCCGTTCCTCGTCGCTTTGATTGACGTGCGGTCGCAGTTCCTCAAGGGCGTTACAACCAAGGCACCGACAATGCACCGTCGACGGGTGGACGGTGACCTTCGCGCGACCCCGGCCGTCACGGCGGCCGACCACCGCACCGGTTGGTGTGAGTTGCGACGCCCATTGCGGCACTGAATAGCCGTGGGAGATTCGTCTCGGACGCTGGCGACGGATCGTTTCCTCGTTGTGGCCTAAGGCGTCGGGTACAGGACGATGCCGTCATAGACTTTGCAAGCGTTACTTTAACCGGTGTTCTCGCTTTCAGTCTGTAGACTATTAGCTTCATCGCACGCACAACCCGTGAGTTTGATGCGGCGCCCGATATTGGGTATGGTCGCGCATTTGTCATGCGTGCGTTGTCTTACTAGACTCTCCCGCAAAACAGAATAGTCATTAATTAGTAGTAATAACCTGGCAACAAACCACACGTTTTTTTTTTTATATGAAAAGCGAGAAGACAGTTCACCTGATGTTAAGGGAATACCGCTACCCATGGACATCTGCCAAACCCGAGGGATGCAGATGCATTGACAACCTTCTGAAAATTGGGCTCCAGCTACCTCACTCACCAGACGAAACGCGAAAGTATTATATTTCCACTTGACGCCGGTCTTCTGTGCGGTCGCAGTACTTACTCGGACGAGCCTGCACATTCGTGCTAAAGCCGAGGCTGCTGCGTGGCCCTAACACCGTAGAAGTAGCAGATAATAATATCCATTCCGAATTTCACTGCGTCGTCACGAAACAGCAAATAATTACAGAAAGTTTGCATCTATAACATTCATGAGCATTGCGTTAACCGAGACATTTGCTGCACCGATAATATCATCAAAGATCTAAACTAATGCTTGTTAGGTTTTTCTTACGCCTACCCAGTCATTCGTAGACCAGATGTGTATTTGAATTGTAAGACTAGCTGCCCAGACATTTCTTTTAATAGTACAAAAACCGTATTAAAACGGAACATACAAAAAAATAAATTAGCCTGATTAGTCAAGCCATTCTTGAGTTATGCGCTTACCAACCAACATTCATTTTTATTTATTAACATAAAACTCTACGTAAAGTTAATCTCTCTATCTCGTACACATTTTCGATCGTTATCCCAGTGATACGCACTGATTCAACTTACATCAAAATTTTACGCAATTTGTGGAAAAATCGTATCATCTCCTTTCTGTAACTGCTTCCTTTAGAGTAATTAGAGTAATTTTGTACAATTTCCCAGCACGATTGGAAAAAGCAAACGACGTAAAAGCAAATCGTCGAGATGCGCTATACACCGCACTAACCTTTCCAGAGCAGCTAATCGGGTAATTAACGGCCGGCGTTAATTTTAATATGCGACTTACGGGGCGAGGCACTAAATTGGCACGTTTAAGTGCCCCAGGGCAGGAGGTATTTTTATGGGCCCGCTAGAATGCTGTCTAAACGTATCGAGGCACCGACATAAACCTGATACGGCACTCAACCTTGAGTTGTCGCCGGCTAGTTAAAAGGATAAAAACGTTATGTTTACATTAACTGTGCATTCGTTTTGCATTGCGTAGGGGCGATGTTTTCCCTCGCAGATGATCGTGTGTTAAGTCAGCATTTAAAACTGCAATTAACGATTTCAATGATGTCGGGAATCGAATTGAAGTCGCTCGAGTATAATGAATTAAATGCGAGCGACACTGAGATATCACGACACACAATCAGTGTCAGATCATACATATACCTATAATAACAAATATAAAAAGAAATGGACACGCAGCAGCTTCCTCTGTTGCACAAATGGGCAGGTCCGTCCGGTTAAGTACCACGACCACACAGAAGACCGGCGTGAAGTGGGAAATGTTATTCTTCTGCGTTTCGTCTGGTGAGCGAGTGTCCACATAATTAAAAGGCGGCAACGAATCTGCGACCCTCAGGGTGTTGCAAACGTCCATGGGCGGCGGTTATCACTTAACATCAGGTGAACCGCCAGCTACCTTACCACCTTCCCACATAAAATAAACGTATATACAAATAGTGCCTACACTAGTAGTCATTTCGAACCCCCTTCCCGCTTGGGCTCGTCGTCTAAATCGTTTAGCGACGGCGTTTAATTGATTCGCATAGTTCCTGCCCAGGGTCGGAAGATCGAGAGCGACCTCGAACGCACCTCGGCACCACTTCTGATAATTAGCGGTGAGCGGCCACCGCCGACCATTTTAATGTGGAAGTCACGCACTCGTTAGCGGCCGTTGGAAACTGTCGAATTCCTCCGAAGGCTGGCGAATTACAAGCAAAGGCTTTACAAATGTATTCGCTCGGTAAGCAGAAAAAAAAAAGCAATTACATCTTCTCTTATGTCATTGACTGGAAATGTAAGCTACGAAAGTGGCGGGACGTTTGGACAGAAATGTTGTGTTACTTTTGCATTGTTAATCTTGCCATGGCGGAGGTTGATGCAGATGGAAAACCCGAAGGGATGCAGATGCGTTGCCATCTTTTAATAAGTGGGCCCAGGCTACCTCACTCAGCTGACGAAAGGCAGAAGTATATCACTTGCACTTAACGCCGGTCTTCTGTGAGTTCGTGATATTTACCCGGACCGACCTGCCCATTCGTGCAACAGAGAAGACTGTTGCGTGGCCCTACCACCTACGGCTTGGTCCACGGTGCAGCCAAGAGGAACCCACCACCAGGCTGCGAGCACCCCACACGATGACAAGTCATGACCACCACCCTTGGACATATTTTAATGCTGTTAGTCTCTATCATTGAAAGTCCCAAGTCACCCCCAAGTTGTATCAGAAATACCGCTGCCGATGATAGATTCCGGAAATTCGTTCTTTTATAAGGGTAATTGCAAATGCCTTTGTAAAAAAGAACTTTATTACACTGGTTTAAACAACTAAGAAAAATATAATTGGAAATTAGTATTAACGGGATGAAGGCTGGATCGAGACTGACCGCGATTGAACTCGAATTAGCCTTCATCTGATGCGCTTAACTACCACAAATATATTGTTTTCTTGATTTTACGCGAATATTATACATATTAAATGAAACTAGTTTACGGATTTTATCGCGTTTTTTATTTTGATTTGAACTCCCGACGTTTCGAACCCTTTCCAGCGTTCATGGTCTATGCCGTGACCATATACACAGCTCTTTTATAAAGCTATATTATACAATAATAATATATATGTGTTATGTGTGCGAAATCATGTAAAGCGATGGAGAGGACCTATGGATAGGGCCAAAAGTCACTCTTACTATGCCATTGTAATTAAATTCAACCAAGTTGTTATAATTATTATAACGGGTGTCGAAACAGTACAAAACATTGCCATTGTACAGTGTAAAACACATCAATGTCTAGTGTACACGTACTAGATCTTTTATAAGATCCATCACCGTTCAATAACGGGTAACGGTTCCGTTTTTTGTCAACCACAATCGCGAACACGATAGACGCGCGTGATAAAGTTTGCGCTCTATTTAATCAATGAAGCGTTGTTAAATAAACTAATTTTACGATTTTTTTTTTGTTATGCGAAAAGTTGTCAAACGAGCAGACGGGTCACCTGATGTTAAGTGAATACCGCCGCCCATGGACATCTGCCACACCCGAGGGTTACAGATGCGTTGACAACCTTTTGAAAATTGGGCTCCGGGTACCTCACTCACCAGACGAAACGCGATTTGTCATACTTCCGAGACCAAGTATTTGTCATACTTCCACTTTACGCTAGTCGTGGTTAGAGGTCGTGGTACTTACCCGGACGGGCCTGCCCATTCGTGCAACAGCCGAGGCTGCTGCGTAGGCCTAACACCGTAAGAAATTACCAACACGAATTCTTTTTGCGTTTAATTTTGATGTTAATTATCAAGTTCCGAACACTTTACAGGGTCAGTTCCACATAACATTTAACATTTCATAGTTAGTACCGGGTACCGTCGAATTCTAATAGTTTATTTATTCCGATTTACGCAAGAGCTAACAGCATCTTAAAGTCTTATAGTATTAGTGTGCTTGGGTCTAATTTTATTAATTAAAGACCAACCATTCTCTGTATTCATCAATTGAGGAGATGGTTGGACTTTACCACCAGCTTTGCGTCCAATAATTAATAATGTTATTGGATCCCAAGCTAAAAACCTGTCGTAACAAAAATGTTTAAATATTCTCGTCAAGTACAGGTCACATAATAAAGAAAGAGAATAACACTCTCTTTTGTCGCTGAAAGGTTGAACAAAATTCGAATAATAAAAAATTACTAGGCTAATCGTATATTGCATAATAGTGTGGCAGCGTCAAATTACATCGGTGTTAGGATGCTAAATTCACGTGCTGTTCCATCAACCGTCACGCTAAGCGTCACACCAGCGTTGATTGCAATCATATTTATACAAACTAGCGGACCGAACAGACGTTGCCCTGTACATATGTCTTAAATTAGAAAATTTCAAACTTTTCTGAATAACTTTGCGAATCTAAACCATTCTCGAATCCACCTGAAGACACAAAATTTCATTGAAACTGGTCCAGCCGTTTAGGAGGAGTTCAGCGACATACACACGTACAGTAAAATTATATATAGGTAATATAAAGATTTTTAAATCACTGATTGTCTGCAGATCAATGAGATTCATACTCTGTTAGGTGTAATCCCTATCCAGTTGCACTCGCATAGAACATGTGACAACTTTATTGCAAATATAGGAGAGACCTTACAATCCTATATTGTAGGCAAATGATTTCGAATGAATCTCATTAATAAATCTCGCATAGTTTAATGTTCCTCGGCATGAGAATGACGTCACAATGCATACCATTTAGTTAAACCCGACGCCTACGTATTACTAGCCTACGTATATATACTATATTACGCCTACGTATAGCAGCGAAGCCGACTGTCAAAATATTATAATTCCACGCTCATAACAGCAGACTCCATTTTATCTTCAAAACAATTGCGGCAGCGTATCACAAGGGAAACGCATTGAATTGTTTTAATAGTTTGCGCAATTTCCACGATTTTATATTATCACGCCCACGTTTGGAAGATCATTTTTTTTTTTCCTTTTTAAAACTTTAACCCTTAGTTTAGGATAACATTTTCCTGGGTTGTATGGACGTTTCACAAACGTAAAGGACATTGTCCATTTTTGGCTTCGCGTGAACGAAGTAGGAATTCTTAGATAAAAACAATTATTTTTAAGGTTTAGTAATAAGATTTAGATATATTTTAAAAAAAGTGCTGTGGATTTTGTTACAACAATAAAATAAAAAAATAAAAAATAATACCAAAAAATCTCCCTGAATAAAACATGAATATTTGTATTTTTCGGTTGTATCGATTCAAAGTTTTTCCTGAGTATTTATATTGATTTATATACACAAAGTCTTGTCGACATTTTAAAATATTACCTTGCCAGTATAAAAATCTAAATCACATCTATGACTATTCGATTTTTAATCGATCAAAATAATATTATTATTCTCATTTATTAACTTAGTAACTTAGTTTGTGGTAAAAATAATTTATCGAAAGTGCATAAGTCATGTGCGTAAGGTAAATCATGTGGCACTGCATTTTTATACATAAATATTTATAAGGAATTAACGTTAATATTGTATTATTTTCATCAACTTTAATTGCCAATATATTTGAATAAATTGTTCATTATTTTACTTGTCATTGGCATGAAGGATAACAAAATTCCAGAATCATAGAAAATAAGATTGTTCATTGGTTACGATTTTTATGGCAACATTAGGCAATACTTTTGAGTTTTGACTGTTATTTTGACAAATGTCATTTTCTTTATTCGTAGGTATTGTGATTTGTGAATGTATGCTGTTTTATATCAGCAGAAAAATATATTATATTTATATCTCATATGAAAATAATATAACAGACAGGTAGTATAAAACAATATTTTTGCAACTGCATGGTGGCTCGTCGGACAGTGGGTTGCTGTGCCCATATAATGACTTTATTTGGTTCATGAGCTGGACAAGGTACCAAGAGTCTGTAAATCCACCTGCCCAGTTCTTAGATAACATTTTATTAACTTATGAATCTGATTAATAAAAAAATATGAAAACTAAATTCGATATTATATTTCAAAGCCCTGTTTATAAATGTTTATTAAAAATCTAAGAAACACCTGGACACAAAACTTTATTATTTTTCTAATTCCTTCTGAATAAATCTAATAATTCTACACATCGTTTTTATTCTCAGTGACTGTTCACTCCAAGCCAAAACCCCCATACAAAGTGGACAATGCCCTTTGTTTTAAAAACACCCAGATGCGAAACAACTGTCTGTGGATCACACAAATAGTTGTCCCATGTGGGAATCGAACCCACAACCCCCGACGCCGAAGCCAATAACTTGGCACCTGCGCCACAGAGTCGTCAAAAACTATGAAACTTAAACTAATTAATTAATTTTATCGAACGCAGAAAGATTAGTCCGTTTTTACCATCTGCCAAGTTCAATATGAGGGATATTGTAAGATCCAGGAGCTGTACAAGCTTGACTGTGAATGTTGGCTCTCTTACATAGGTCATATTAAGAGAGCTATAAAACCCACGTGAAGGAACATAAAGCTATAAAACTTAAAACATCGCAGAGTAAATAAGAAAATAATGGACAAAGTCCAGTAAATGTCTTTACAAAACAATACCGAAAAGAAGCCTTAAAATAAAAACGAACGTATCAAATCGAAAACATAAACTGGATGATAATAAAACTCACACATGAGGCACATATTAATCAGGCATATCTCGATCTTTTGAAAGATTCTATGCAATTAGCGGAAAGGCCGAGACGGACACGGCGAGCGCTAGTCGCGTGCGCCACAAAAACAAAGGGCGATCAAAGCTAACGGGTGCCAGATGATGTCTACGTAAGATTCACAACATACGAGTTGCATCAGCCCGAATGTAAACGTGTAGTTATTAATAATAATAAAATTTACCTTCACTATCGGTTGATAGTGACCACTCTATTGAGTGATGACGATAAACTTATCGTCATCGACATCAAGCGCAGTAGACCATTCTATTGATTTTCGACATTCGACATTGAATTACTGCCTTTTGTATATCGTATTGATGTACTGAACACTTTTTATGTTCCACAGAATATCTTCGCAGATTCTTCATCGGTCTTTCATGGTCTTCAATCGCGGAACACTATACGAATCATCACCACAGATTGCAGGACACGAGAAAGAATCGACTAGATATGATTGCGCTTGTAACAAAAAGGTGATAGATAAGTTCAGAGCTCTCTCTGCATAAAGACGCACAGAAGTCGACCGTGAAGTAAAAGCATTTCTATTTGTACGTTTTTTGTAGTGAGCGAGGTTAAGATCACATCACTACAAAGAAAACAATGCAACTGAAACCCGAAGGGCGTTTACTACACAGGCGGTGGTATTTAATTACCACCTTGAACCTTTACCCGTTTGCCATTCATAAAAAAAAACAAATAAGATGGGTAATAAATACAATATATAATATAAAAACGTCATATCCGAAGCGAGCTGACCGTTCCCGCCCGGTGTGAATCGTGCTGGAAGGCGTCGCCGCAAAGTGCATCGGCAATGCAGCGCGGCGCGGTCGATCGATTCGCCACGTCTGGGACAAAGGCCCTATGCGAACGGCTCTGAACTGTCCGTGCGGCGTGTCCACCACAGCTGGGGCAGCATACGCGCGGTCATTGGTATCGTGCTAGTGATACAAGGGACTTCCCGCGGCTTCACATGCATAGTTGTTTTAAAAGTAATCAAACCGCAGCCCATATGTATAAATCTGACTCATCGAAATGTGACTTTAATGTCTAGCTAATACGATTCATACAGGAAACAAACACGAACAAATTTCACGCATGTATTTGTAAGTATTGATTGTATTGCGTTTGACCGGACTGTATATATTAGATATGGGTGTTTGCCGTTTGCAATATATGTATGATATATAAAACGTCTATTTAATACAGGATAATTCAAAACTAGGTGAAGATGCTCGCGTTGGATATAATACTGACAATAATACGAGTGATTAATATCTGAAATATGTGACATTAAGTAGGAAGTAGATCAACTAACACAAAAAAGATAAAGTTAATTTAGCTATTACATTTTTAAAACAACAAACCCGACACCATATTGAAATATGTTATTCCTTATAACGACAATATTTGGGTTAGTTCTGACTAACAAACATATCAGATATAAATTATCTTCAGTTCATTCATCGCGTAACTTAACAAGTTACCAAAATATTTTTCTTCAGAAAAACGATACATATTCGGTCATATGCAATAAACCGAAACGAATTTCACGGCGAGAGCTTTTACGCAGCAATATCGTATCGTACGTGCTGCATACTGTTGCACGCTGATTCAATCCACAATGTTGCTTCGGAGTCTTCACCGGGGGGGCTATCCTGCGTCCGCCATCGATCGGTCGCGGCGCGTTCGAGACGCATAGGTGTCGAGGAATGCAGCCGCGACCGGTGGGTGCTCTGCGACCGCTTAGTGTAACCACGCCTCCCAATCATCCGACGGGATATAAGTCCGGTCTACGTATCTCAAAGAGGACGTTGCAACGAACAGGAGTACCTGATAATAACCACCGCGACTATAGTATGTGACCGTGCATTTCAGTACCGACTGAGGCTTCGCGAGCTTTTTTTAAAGTTAACAAAACTTATATTGAACACCTTTCGAGATCGATGATCAAAAAGAATGAGCTTCTACTAGCTTAATGATAATACTATACTAAATATCTATTTCGCGCCAGTCTTGTGTGAGGCCGTGATACAATCAATATGATCCGATAATGCAACACGAAAATCCGAAAACAATATGCCACTGAACAGTTACTAAAGCTCCTGTGATCTAGTATCTTCCACCGACTACTAAAATTTCCATTCGGACTCAATAAGATTTTATCACTTTACAAATTAATACTCTCGCCACCATCACTACATATATATCTATTATATATTCTTTATACATTTCACGTTTGCGTATATGGCGACAGGATTGTCACCTGTCACTTTTGAAGTCTTAGGATTTGTTACTTCAATATTTTCGCAAGAGATATACGGCATTCAAGTACACTTTCATTTCCTTAACTATACAGTTCTGCAAAAATTATAATGTTTATATTAACATTGTTTTATTTATTTACATGTTACATTAATGTTCATCATCCCACTGCGCTCTTCACACGTAAGGGGGGACCATGTTGTAAGCTGTTTTGGCTGCGTTTTTTACAACCGGCCGCCTGCCTACCACCAACCCTCCTAGAGATATATTACTTTATTTTATAATAAACTAGCGGACCCAACAGACGTTGTCTTGTTACACACGACTTAAATCCGACAACAACTTATAAATAAAAAAAAAGACCGAATTGTGAATCTAAACCGTTCGGGAATCGACCTGAATACGCACAAAAAAATTAAAAAAAAAAACCGGTCCAGCCGTTTAGGAGTTCAGTGACGCAAGTACAAAAGAATTATATATATAAAGATAAAGCAACATGTAAAATTATCACACCCCTAGGGCCTGTACGGAGATAAACCGAATGGTCACCCCAATCGTGTCGTACTAGCCTCGAGATTAATATAAAACCTGTGGAGCAACGCGTGGCGCAATATTACAGGAAATTAAGTAGACCCGATAAGCGCAGTGGGAAGAACGAAGCTCGGCCAATGCGCGGTTACAACTAATGGATTATCCCAAGCCACAGATTATAAAATGTTTTAATACCATCCTGTATATGATGATGCATATATAAATTACTATAATTGTTTGTTTCGTTGTATATCTCTGACCCCATAGGAAAGGAGCAAGGAAACGTCGTGTAAGAAAAATTAACATACTAAGGAAGATCATTTAGTATTCTCAGCGTTGAATGAAAGAAAATTGAGTTAATGTAGTTAGTAGCTGCTAAATTAGTTTGTTAATTTAATTATATAATTATACATTATCAATTAGCGTAGCAGCCTTGGCACTCCAGCTTTTAGATTTTAGTTTTTGACTTTTTTTTTTCAAATAAGTAAAGAAACACTGACACGTGCCAGTAACTTTAGCTGGTTGCAGATGATGATAAAGGGAAGCAGATTTGATTGCATAATTGATTACTCTTAATTTTAAACGGTGTTTAGGTAATTAATTATAACGCAATAATCAAATGACCTACCTATATATCATAATCAATATCTTTATTGTAAGTCTGTTATAGTTAACATTAGCTTCATAATAAATTACCTACTATAATTAAAACAGGTTTACTTATGCTACTGATATAGATTTGCGAAATTGTAAAGCATAACTTGCATCAAAAGTTTTTCATATAGTTTCGATTGCCACACAAACAATTATGTCGACGGCGGTGCGTTTTTTATGGACCCCTGTATAAATTTACAGTTATCGGTTATTTATGATAATGAGTCGGTGCCTGCCCTGCTGTGGAGTAGGCGGAGGCGCGTAGAAGGTAAACAACTTATGCGGAACATTTTTGTAAAGAACCTGAATGCACTATAATTAAAAAAAATTAAAAAATTATCACGGTGTCCGCCGAAAGAAAAAACATTACCCAATTTTTCAATTATGATTATTATTCTTTTTTAATTTTTCATTGTCGAACTATGCCCTGTTACCCTCTGTACAGAGGGTTCCTTTGCCCGGCAGTGAAACGTGTATAGACTGTTGCTTTTAAGTTTTTCCGACGCTAAATAAATATAGCCCAACTTATGAGCAGTCTCATTTGTGGAATTGATAGAATTTGGCCCAATCAAACGAACGGAGTCAGGGCCTTTTGTAAGGTCCACTGCAGGCCGGCGGTTCCAGCGAGCATTGACGCACGGCCGACCGCAACTAATTTACTTATTTAGCCCGCGGCCTTGGCGCGATGACAATTTTCCTGTTTTTAATGACACGCTAGTTGCGAGCACCGAATTTAGGCGACTGCGCAATTGTTTCACTCCCGTTCGCCCCTTGGAGGAAAATTACACAATTGTAAACACGCAGTGTGACCGTCAGTGTGGCTAGTGTTAAGATGATTCTCGAAAACATTCTTATAGCAAACTGTTAATAGTTGCATCTTCCTTTTATAACATTTAACTACTGTTTCGACGGATTTAAAATATCTTATATTAAAATTTATTATGTTAAGTATGTTGTCTTAGTCATTTAATTTTATAACTTATAAAGTAGAAACAAGGTAGAATAAAACTTGACAGCATTCGTTATAAAATAGCAAAACGTGAAACATAGAAAATATAGTCATCATTAATTAAGCTAAAATAACGTATTAAGGCCGCCTTAGGCACCTAGCCTCCCACAGACAAAAAACGAGCGAGAGGGACGTATTTTGTCGCAATGCGTTTCCCGTTTGAATTTGCCACAAAACCCCATAGCCGTGCAGCCTTTGCCTCCTTTACAAACCCTAATTAAGCGGAAACACGCATAAATAATTATGGAAACATGACAAACTTAAAGAAATATATCAGAAAGAAAGAAATATATTTATATTCGACGCATTACATTCGTCATTATATCGCCACTTACTATCAGATGGGATGGCAGTAAAGTGCTTGACAGTTTTGAATTTTTTAAAAAGCATTAAATAAAGAACAAGAAATCACACTAGGATTGTAAGAATGTATGTACCATAAAGGTCTCAGCCCAGTATATAGCCGCGGCAGACAATACCACGGCACTGGTTTTCTGCGGATACCTTGTAAAATTACGAATAATATTGCGCATATTTAACCTTACAGTACCTGTGCAAGTGTGCGGGAAGTCGATGGATGCAGGTGGCTCAGGATCGTGCTACGTGGCAGTCTGTTGGGGAGGCCTATGTTCTATGCTGACTTATCACGTACTCAGGAAGGAACACGTCGTGAGAAAAAATAATTTGAAGATATTTAAATTCAGCCAATCCGCAGTGGGGTTATAGGTCGTTATAGTAGGAGTTGGGGTTATAGGTCGCTTTTGCCCTGCAGTAGGACGTGTATAGGTTGTAACTAACGAATAACGAGCTATCCAGCAAGCGTTTATTAACTTCGACGAGTGCATCAAGTTTCATGTCGTGTCGTGATAGGTGGCAACTCTATCGCCATACAACTGCCTCATCATAGGCATAAGACAGCTGATTTTGTATTTATAAATCCCTTGTATGGAAAGACCTTAGTAAACACCGGCCAAGATAAAAATCCAGAACCAAAGAAACCGGTACTACGTCCACCATCGCCTTGATATATTGACTTTTAATCTAATTTTAATGTGTTTTATATATTCCAAAAAAAAATACGCTTTTTGTAACAAATATACCTGTGCTATACGAGTGTCAGGGCGCTCACTTTTAATTATGTATACTCGAGCAACTTAAATTCAAATACCGTTGCCGGCACCCATGAAATAACTAATTGCAACTTACGGTGTCGATTTAAAACACCTGCATATTTTCGAGATAAGGCATGTGGCGGAAAAGGCATGTGATATCTGCCCAACCGTAGTAAACTGATACCTAAAATTTTATGCAGAGGAGGTACTTACCCGGCAGGTGTTTACGTGTACTTTACAAGGGTTATGGAGGCTGAGATAATTTTTGAAATTATAAGACAAGGAACAATAAAATAAACAACTACCTATGCTAAAAATTTTTACGAATGTTATTGGATTTGCGATTACTTAGCGGAAAAGTTCTATTTTGAGTCGACAGTTATAGCTTTAAGGAAACTCTTTATTCATGCAGTACATACATTTTTTTTATATTGATTTACTGTAGTAATATTGTACTAGTACTGTGGATTTTAATTTATTTAACTTTTTATGCACGACAATAATATACAAGCGAACATAACTTTATCGGCATTATCTATCAGTCTATCATAAAGTGAGAAGAAGTAATGTTCAGTTACTATCAACGATTAATGTCTCCATACATACACGTTTATGAAAACACTAAGCAATTCAATTAGTCTTTTAATACTGTAATAATATAAGCTTGTACAGCTTATATTAATACAAGTTTTGTTCACGTCTGATGACCTTACTGTAAATACAATATGTATACAAAAGCACCTAAACACTTTCGCAACATTGCGGGTAGTGAAAAATATTCACGTAAAAAAATTTAAATGAGTTAATTTGTTAAAGCCACAAAGTTACATGATTTGCGAAAATTTTGTAAAAGGGAGTAAGATTTCAAAAACTTTGAGTCTTTTATCCAAATCATCACTAGAATGTTCTCTT
This sequence comes from Iphiclides podalirius, assembly GCA_933534255.1. Classification (NCBI taxonomy): domain Eukaryota; kingdom Metazoa; phylum Arthropoda; class Insecta; order Lepidoptera; family Papilionidae; genus Iphiclides; species Iphiclides podalirius. Next base: position 11,785,262 of record OW152830.1, on the reverse strand, counting down.
CTTTTTAATAAGCTTCTGGGCAAGGTAAAACATTCAAGATCATTAGCGACTACTGTACACATTAACGAGATAAGTTATAATTAATTTGCTTTTTTGTACGGCTAAACGGGCGTGTGTGAACGAAGTTTCGGTGCCCTCACACAAGTAGTTAACAATTAAAGCCCGCTTTAAAAATAGCTTCGACACAATGTTATCAGCAGCTGTTGGGGCATTAAGGCATCGTATGCAGTAGCCAGTGACTGACGCGATGCCATTGATTTTTGTTTCAACAAATATAGATGAAGAAATTATACAGTGCCAAGAACATAAATTAAATGCTATCAATTCAATAATGCATTACATAATTTTTATCGCCTAATTTGTTTTACTACTGAAATACATGGCGTTGACAGATATTTATTTAGTGGTACATATGTTTCTCAACTACTAAGCCACCATAATATAAATTACATTAATCAACTTCTTTCAAATATGATTAATGGATGAGCAATAAAGTGGGGCTGATTTGTCTGATTTAAAAGTTACGATTAAGTCATGATAAAAGGATGTGTGTAATACACATCCTTTTATCAAAATACTTCCAATGAATGATTTATATATTTTTTTACACTTTTGGGTGTGAAAATTGCATTTACGTGTACAAGATTTAAGATCTCGAAAGTTATAAGCATATTTTCTTACACATCTTGAACGAAACAATGAACTCCGTAATATATACAATTGTATATAAAATTGGTGGTTTTCAAAGAAGTAAGAAATTTAATTATAGTGTATTCTGTTGTGCCATCTTGCTATCCAATGATAAATACGCCATGATATAACTTATTATTGTCAATGATGTTACCTACTTAAATAATAAAAGTAACAAGAATAACGCAATACAGAAAAACTGGATTGATGGTCAATGTTTGTTGATAACTTTTGTAAATAATAATTTAATTAGCTTTAAGCATGAAATAATATTAAAAAGATTTTCAGCTAAGTCACATAATTATCTAGAAATGTATGGCATTGAAAATACCAAATTTACTCAAAAATTAACTACCTACTTTATATTAAATTTATCAAATCATAATGTAGAAATGTTAAACCATATTGCACAATTTCCTGTGACATCACGTCAACTAAGTAAGAACTTGCTGGCCAATAGTTACCACAAATAGATAAGAGACAGGAAATGAAACATTCGGACTATTTATCATGCTGTAATGTGCAACCAGAACAATGTCAGTTTGTTAAAGTTTTGATAACCATAAAAGATAAATTTATGAATTAGTATTATAAGTTACAAATAAAGAAATTTCATAGTGAATGCTGTACTGTCTATATAAATACATAATCACTTACTCCTGCCACCCAGAGGATGCAGTAATTTTCATAACCACTTTCTGTGATTGTTATACAACTCTTCCAACTCTTCAAAATCATATTTTACACAAATACTCATTGGACATGGCTCAATTTATATGCACATAAAAATTATTTCGCAAGACAAAAATTAATAAAGTTTGTTTGGCATTAATCGTATGTTTTGTATACAGATGCTGTCTGGTTTTAACAATGGCAGACTACATAATTTATTTTATAGCATGTCTTTTTCCACTTTGACCCTGGTCGCTACACATTTGTCATTATTAAGTTTGTATTCACAGAAAATCCTTTTTTCACAATACATAGAGTCTGATTCCTTTTTATATTTAAACTTTTTATAAATCCTCTAATAAGTATGAAATATAAAAAAACTAGTTTAAGTTCAGTTAACTAGCTTATCAAGGTATTCTTGAATAAAATGTACAGCACACATAAAATAAAATAAAAAAAAAAAGAAAATGGTAAAAAAGTGATCCAAATAGTGAACCAAAACAGTAATAGGAACCTTAGCCAGGATGTCTGTTCAGCTAAACTTAGATATAAAAAATGTTAATTATGTATTTAATAAAAAGTATACATATAAGTAAAAACAGACTAAGTAAAATATTAATATTAATCTAATAGGATTGCTGTGAGGGAAAAGGGTGAAATTTTCAAAAATCTGAAATGATAACATCTAAATTCTGTCCTTTATTTATTTATTTATTAAATCAAAATATCATAAATTAATTGTTTTCCGAAAAAATAATTATGGTACCGTATTTATTAGGATTCCTTTGTTAGTACAAAATGTTCGAATTTATGTACCCTTCAACATAGCCGTTCTAATAGTTTGGTCTTTGTAATGTACATACATTTTGTGTATTGACGAAATATGTACAAAATAGTAGAATTACTACGCCGCGTTATAACGCACCGTAAACAAATATTCCGATGTTTGTAAACAAAAACGCCGGCGGAAGTGGTTCACTCACCAGAACTTTAATGAATCTGTTCTCCAGCTCGTCCCTGTCCGGCATTGGAGGCTTAGTACGATTCCTCGTCGACGGCTGCCGAACATGGTGACTCTTCGTAGACGCTACGGGTCCGTCCAGCATTGTTTGCTCCCTCGATGTAATTAAACCCATTTTACACTGGTCACTTAAACAACTACTAAACACATACTCCATCAGGTCATTTTATATCACAGAACATCACGAAATCACAGTTATTTATATATAAAAGGTCACATTAGGCGAAGCGAGGCATTTGATATAGTTACGATAAATGTAAACGAACGGAAGGAAAAGCGCGCAAGCGAGACAAGACACTACTGCGAAGACTGATACTGAAGTCTGAAGTGAAGTTTGTCAGGGCCAGTGTTGCCAATTACTAAAGAAATGGCCCTAAAATTAAGATGAAAAAGCCCTAAATAAACCTAAATGCAATTTTCAAAAGCCCCAAAAAAGCTCTGTATTGAATTTAAATATATTGTTTAAAAGAGTTTTACGTTTTATCATCGTAAATAAAATATGACTTAGTTTAAAATACTTTTCATTACAAATAATTAAAATAACTAAGCAAACAACATTTCTACTAATCAAAAAATAAATCTACTAATTAAATTAACATTTCAACATTTAATTGACATTTCGTTTTTTTTTTACTCACTTTGGTCAGTGAAAATAGCGATTCATGAAATATTATTCATGGCCTTATACTTTTTTGGACCCTAAAAAAGCTCAATATGCAAATTTCCCCCCATTTTGGGACTAAACTCCCTAAGTTGGCAAGACTCAGGGCGCCATTTGCTACAAAACAAACTGACAGTTCTAGCACCAATCAGAATGATTCGTTCGAAAACTAACGTGCAGATTATATTCATCGCATTAATTTTTTAAATGAAATAATTAATAAATGTATTCTACTTTATCGTGTTAAAAGAAAAAATAAAAGATTATTATGTACTCATATCTTAAAAGCAAAAGGGTTTATAAAAAGCTCAGTATGTTACCTACAATGACAGCAGTCAGCCCTTCTCAATTACTTGTAGTTTACAACTTTATAACGGGCTAATTCAGCCCGACATTAACATTATTTTTACCTCTGGATCGGTGCACCCTAGAACAGACTACAATTATACCGCACTCGACAGAGGAATTGGTCGAAGCAACCACGATAAAGTAATAACCGTCCGATCGGCTTGTTCCGTGCTTCATACAATCTCATCAATATATTAGATAGACTGCTGATAGATTGGTAGTCTGTTGTCCATTGGATCGCAGAATTAGCTCAAATTATATGTTATTGTAAACGAAAGTTACTTTTTTGGAGTTGATTAGAACTGTTTATTTATAAAGAATTCGGATACAAATGTTTCTTAAATATACTTATTTACGCGACTGCCCAGTTTCCGAAAGGCCAATCAAAGCAGCAATCAGATAACACTATGTCAAAAATGATCAGCTGTTAATCTCTTGTTAAACTGCCTTGGGTTTCTGGAAGGTTTGTTCAAGAAAAATTAGCTAATCACTGTATAACCAATGATATTGAATGAAATGAATGATTTACTTCAACTAACTCTTTCTATTGTATAGCTATCCCTTTTTAAACAAAACTTAAATTGTCACTATCCAGTCCTGTCACCGTGTGATTGCCAACGTAAAAATCGGAGCTATAATAAAATTTTTTTATATAAATACAGCAAAATGTCAAGAAAAAACTTTACAGAACATGAAAAAAATGAACTTTTATCCAACTAAACAGTAAGTATTATAAAAAGAAAGAATCCATATTATTTATTAACTTTTGAATTGCATTTTGTATTTTTTCTAATCGCATGTTCGCATAATAATAAATAATAAATAGGTAATAGAACACATGAATGTCCTAACAACGTATTAGGGAATTATGTTTATTTTTAATAAAAACTAAGATTTTTGATAAAATACATTTATAACCAACGATTGATCGTCCAAATTGACAGATTACTTAATAAAACTTTTGACAGCTCTTTGACCACCGAAAAACGCTTTCAGAAACTCGATTTTCTGTTGATTGTCCGTTAATCAGTGACTAATTGCAAATCAAAATCAATGTTGTTTTAAGACGTTCTAGCAACTCAGATAATGTTAAACAACGATTGACAAGAGATTTATCGTAAATTAAAATTGATTGCGCTTTCGGAAACTGGGTGTGAGTCAAGTAAATAAAGGTCAAACAAAATTTAAAAAAATTTTTCGTCGTTTCTCAAATGAAATTCGTGAAAATTTAGTTCGTTATCCGGTATCAAAAGTACATCTTTTTTTTTTCGTTCTCTCCTAAACAGACTGGTGATGTGCACTACCCCTAGGACATTGTCAATTTTGTTGATTTTTTTTATTCGGATGTGTTGAGTTTGTACATCTCTTGACTTCCATAGCCATTTCTTCTAGGTTAACTATTTACTGGAAAAAAAATTTAAGACAAAGGTATATGTGAATACATCCATCAATAACCACAATCAAGGCTATCAAATTAAGAGAATTTATTTTATTTCTAGTTTAACGTTTAGTATATAACAAGAATTTTTAGTTAACTATTGTTAGTCAATTGTGGTAGGGCCACGCCACAACTTTGGCTGTTGCATCAATTGGCAAGTCAATCCGAATAAGTAACACGACCTCACAGAAGACCGCCATTAAGTACGTTATACTTATGAGTTTCCTCTAGTGAGTGAGTTAGACTGGGGCTGGAAGTGGCAACGCATCTACAAACCGGTTGTCATTTATCAGGTGACTGACCATCTTCACTTGCCACCTTGTGACATAAAAACAGTTAATTTTTGAACGGCAAGGTTTTGTGAATTGTGGTCAGTTGAATCAGCTAGAAATGCAATAACAGACGAAATTGTCTAAAGGAATGTAGACTGCTGGAGACATTTTGGAAAATAAAACATCAAATTGTGTACATTTTATTTATTTATATTAATTTATTGGCTTTATGTGTAGTTACAGATATAGTGATAACTTGTTACTAATTGAACATGTTACAACTCTTAGCCGATTAGAGAAGTATAACATTACACCAATATTAGTGTTAGCACCATTTTTTTTGTATTTTTTATTTTTTTTACAAACATACCATAACCTTAAATAGCTATCAATGTGAAAAATAACGAAAGTTTACGGTCTTTTAAACAATTTTTTTTATATAACGTCAACTAACGCTTAAAAATTATTAGCTTTATTATTTGATATATTGATCACACAACGTTCTAAAACTAAGTGAATGAACTTACATTATTCATAGACAACATGTCGCAGGCTCGCAAACTCACCATACAGAGAAACAAAACACACAGACAATTTGGTCCGGCTTCAACAACTATATAGTGTTAATTCTGTTATAGATCGCAACCGAAGTCCCACCCACATAGATACAGTCTTTGGTTAGGACAGAGAAGAGCGGAAACTACAGACTTAATTTAAAATAATATCACAAGCATAAACAAAATAATTCCGCATCAGTCAAACTTTCATAAATAGTTGTTAATTAAGAATAAAAAAATCTCTGAACGCGACTTACGACCATAGAGCATAACTTTATTGATAGTTAAAATACAAATTCATAGAGAATAAAATCGCATACTTGAGAACGGCAAGCGAATATTGCCACTTGCGAAGGGAATTTATAAAAGCGACGTGTTACAGAGGTTTAGAACTAATATCGCCCAGCAGTGGGCAAATAAAGCGTTAGAACGGCAAACGGCCGAGCCGCGAGAACCGACAAAGGGCACAATGCACCAAGTACTATGCGAAGAACGTACAGTAGTGTACACCGTCGATTTGTCAACAACAACTATCTACCACTACTTATTTTACACGTACAGTTTTAATACTTTCGAGGCAAATCTCGCTCTAAGACTACGATAATACACCTTACGCTAAACACAATAAGACACATTTTAAATTGCACGCCATTGCGTAGGCGTTGGCGAAACGCCTGAAAGGATACGTCCGCGGAAATAAAGACACCGCTAATTCGCGCAGTCATACTACACTAAATTATTAATAGTATAGCATATAAACTACAGCTTATAAACAGCATAGCTTTCACTGGACGCAACCATTGTGCTCAAACCGATTCAAGGCTCGTGTGTACAGCCGAGAAGAGATAGCGTGCCGAAATCGTGTCAAACACTTGAAACACTCTTAAACAGAGTACATATTGCAATGGCCAAAAGAAAAGGAACAACTCGCTGAACGGAGCTTGTTGGAACAAATCCCCAGCGGCCGTAACTTGTGAAATGCTGATAGCCCTTGTATGGCGAAATAATCTATCCTATGGGGCTGCCCTCATCACTTACTGGACTTGTTTAACCTAATAACATAGTGCTATAAAAGTATAAAAACATCTTTTTTTCAAGCTATTCGCGGTCAAAGCTTCTGCGCTAAATTATACAGCTCATTATGCTACTATAGTACTAAATTATGTCGCAGCTGCCGTCTAGACACAATAATACAAGCATAATAATAGCTTTAATATTGTACAGGTTAAGCTTTCCTTCGCTTTGTCCTTAAACAGCTGCCAACTTCCAAAAGCATCATCCCCGACTTGTTACCAACCCAATGGAGCGGAGACATCATCAGCTTCCCTAAATGTGTAGAGATCCCTTTCCATCCGCAAACTGCCAAGTCCACAGGAGACATTCCGCGTGAAGAAGACAATAGGAACAAATTTCTCCTTCGAAATACCGAACAGCGGGCAAGTACCTTGCCAGTTCTCTCCACAGGAGAAGCTCAGTGGTAGCGCAACACTCCGACGCTGCGAGCACCTCGCCTGCTAATCTCTAGACAAGAGTATCTTCGCAACTCCTAAAATACGTGAGATACGAGGAAAAACGCATCAGGTTCGCCGCAATTCCGGTCTCGACGCTCAAAGCGTTTGGACGAGGGAGAAAAGGAGGAAGAGGGAATGGAGGACACCACGCAACGCTCGGGCCTGTTGCTCACAGCGTCTGGAAATGGAGAAAGGGAGAGGGGCAGCGCCTAGATCGCAGAGGAGGTAGGGAGGATAGGGTAGGGGAGGAGGAATGGGGGGGGGGATAGCTCGCAACGATTGGGCAGGGAGACAGAGACGGGTGATGCGTCAAGACGTCAGAGGAGGCGGGACGGGGAGCGGGGCTCAGGGCTCACTTGGACGAGGGGTAGTAGTAGAGCACCGCGCAGCCGGGCAGCTGCCAGCGCGACGCGTGCAGCTCGATGAGCTGCAGCAGCGTGCGGCGGATGGAGGGCGCGGCGGCCGTGTTGAGGAACGCGTCGCGCACCGCGCTCAGCAGCCGCTCCAGCTCGCCGGGCAGCTGCGCCTCCAGGTCGCGCCCGATGTACGTCAGCACGAAGAACAGGTTCTCCGTCTGCAAGGGGGCAACTAGGCTACTGCAACCGGATCCACGAGCGGTGGAGGATTTGTAGTCGTGCACATAGCCCTATGTGGCAAGTTCCAGCCGCCCCTTTCTCAGCGCCCATCATGTATCTTGTTATCATCAGTGAATTTTCGTCACGATTGGCCGCCATAGGACCGGGCATATAGCGGATTTGCCCTAAGGCCTATTGGGCCTTATGGCAAATCCACCACTGTCCATAAGGACGGCTGTGCGCGAGCCAGCCGCAGCCACAGACTGATATGAGTTCGTGCTCAAACGTTCGTGAAGCTGAGTAAAGTTGAGTGTTGAGAAAAAAATGTTATAGTCAACGTTCGAGCTAGATCTATAACATGACTGTTCTGCACTAACGAATCGGAGAGTTCGAACTGTTCAGGACGAACTTACCCATTCTTACCTCTAAAGCAGTACTACTATAACCACATGTGTATAGATGGACGTTAGACTATCCAGTGTTGACATACCTACCTGTACACCATACAGATACCAATTCCTTAATGGAATTCGAGTCCCAAATTTTTTTTTTTTTTTTTTATTAAAGAACTGGCTAGTACTTGACTGCCACCCCACCTGATGGTAAGTGGCGATGCAGCCGTTGATGGTAAGCGCGCTAGCTCAGTAGAAACCTATTCACTCTTGCCTTGAAGACGCCAACGTTGTATTTGGACGGAAAAACGGACGCCGGCAGGCTATTCCATTCCTTAGCTGTACGGATGATAAATGAAGAAGCGAATCGCTTTGTTCTTGTACGTGGGACGTCGACAGCATAAGGATGGAGCCCCGCCGAACGCCTGGTTGTCCGATGATGGAGAGGGGCGGGAGGAATAAGATCATGTAACTCCAACGCACACTCTCCAAAATGTATCCTGTAGAAAACCGAGAGGCTGGCGACTCTGCGCCTGTGCTCAAGGCTAGTGAGATTGGTTTTAACCAAGTTATGGTCACCAATGAGCCTTTCCGCACGAATCTCCATTGAGTCCAAGGCAGCCAGATGGCATTTTGCAGCTCCGGCCCAGATACGGCAACAATACTCCACACACGATCGGACTTGAGCCTTGTAAAGAGCAAGAAGCTGTCCCGGCGTGAAGTACCGTCGCACCTTTGCAAGGACGCCTAACTTCCTTGCAGCTACCCTGGCTTTAGACTCAATGAACCGCCCAAAGTTGAGGTCTGAGGATATTTCGACTCCCAACAACTGAAGGCGGTCGGTAAACTCCAAGGACATATTCTGGAAAGTAGGAGCCAAGTTGACACCGCCTTTGCTTTAGCTTTATAGCTAACTTTATGGTTATTTGTCTCAAACTGTCGGTTGAAACAATGCACAGGCTGTCCCGAGCGTCGAGTGGCAAAGTTCTCTCACGTCGCTGGGCGAGGGCACCGGCTGCCGGATGCAGTCCTCGCAGCACTTGCAGATGAGCGTGAGCAGCACGTGGCCCGGCTGGGCGCTCGCGCCCCGGCGGTGGATCGCCCGCCGCCGCAGCTGGCAGTACATCTCCAGCAGGAACGAGAGGAACGCCATCAGCCGCGGACGACCGCCGCCCACCACCGCGCCCAGCAGCTACACAATAGGTACACAATAGCGTGCTTACTCCAATGTAGGTAGAGCCACGCAACAGATTCGACTGTTGTACGAATGGTAAGTACCACTTCTGCGTTTCGTCCGCGAGTGAGGCAGCCGCGGCCCACTTTATTAAAAGGTGGCAACGCGTCTGCAAACCTGCGGGTGTTCCAAATGTCAATGGGCAGCAGTTATCATTTAACAGGTGAAAAACCAATTTGCCACCTAATCACATAAAAGAAAACCAACAAAATTGACACACGGAGATGTTCAACGAGCAGGGCCCGAAACTAGCGGCCAAGAGAGAGAGAGAGAGAGAGAGAGAGAGAGAGAGAGAGAGAGAGAGAGAGAGAGAGAGAGAGAGAGCGAAAAGCAAAGCCACCGCGTTGCCTACCTTGTCGCGGTCGTGGTAGCACTGCTGGCAGGTGTTGAGCAGCGACTCGAGGAAGGTCTCCGTCTGCTCGCGCTCCACGACGGCGATGCAGCGTCGGGCGGCGGGAAGCGCGTAGCGAGGCGACTCCACCGCGCGCGACACCAGGTGCCCCACGGCGTCCATCAGCGTGCGCGCCGCCACCGCGTTCGGGTCTGCGTCACACCAAAACCCAAACGTTCCTTACGAACGCCACCACTACCACACCCAAACGCTCACGAGAGCATACCGAACATGTACCTATTCCTAGATGTAGTAACATACCGTCTAATAAATAGATATAGCTTCCATCGAAACAGATAGTTTCTTCTCTGTGAATAAGTTGCCAGCCAATCTAGAAACACGGATGGACATTGTATACCGTTTACCATTAGCGAGTCTAAATCCGTATGATCAGATATCGAAATGAAATAAAAAAAGGACTGAATGGATTTTTAGTTGTACCTGTTTCTAGGTTTCCTTTTTTTGGTTTATATTTTTTTTATAGTTTAAAAATATTATAATCTTTATTTCTTGGCGATTAACGATTTCTATTATCACGCACGGGGTGTTCTTATACTCCAAAGCTATATAACGAACGACCCCAACGTCAGACGAACAAGAACAGCATTCGCCTCACCGTCGAGAGGCAACTTTTCACGTAAAAAAACTAAACGAAGAAAAAAAAAAGTCAACGTGGCTGCATTTTATGACTCATATAGTAGTCTCACCATCCAGCGCCTCGTCGATGCACTCCTGGCCGCCACCTAGCTCGACAACGTTTCACGTGAAACAAAGACTAGACGCGGCTGCATGTCGTTCAGTCATCTCACCGTCCAGCGCCTTGTCGATGCACTCCTGGATGTCGGGCGGGAAGGTGCCCAGGTCCCCCGCGTCGGCAGCCAGCCCCAGCGCCGCCATGCCGCTGGCGAGCGTGTCCGCAGACGTGAGCGACTTCGAGCGCTTCAGGCCCGCGGCGAACGGCTGCGGGCGGACGCTCTTGCCGTTGCTGTTAGAGAGGGAGGAGGGCGGCGAGCGCTTCTTTTCGCCCAGCTGCTGCGGCTGAAGCTTGAAGTGGACGCGGGGACCCCCCTGGAATGGCGAGACGACGGCTTATAAGCGCGATTGGAAACAGCCGATTGGTTTAACGGGTAGTGGACCTTCATGCGCCAGGGTGTGGGTTCGATCCCCACAACTGGAAAAATGTTGTGTGATGAACAGTGTTTTTCCAGTGTCTTGGTGTCTTATATGTGTATAATATGTGTGTGTATGTATGTATAGTATGTTCAAGTATGTTTATCTGGTACCCATAGTACAAGCGTTGAGTAGTATAGTTTTTAGGACTAGAAAACGTTATATAAAAAATGTGTCCTGAAATATTTCTTTATCATTTATTTATAGTATCGATTAGACAACAGACGCTACATATTTCGATATACATTCATGCGTTTCAATATTCTATCTACTGATTACTGGAGACAGAATTTTCACGTTTAAGTAGTATAGAGGTAATGTCAAATATCTATCGCCAGTAACCAAATCTATTTGTATATAGAATATTGAAACCGGCCGTTAGCCTTCAAAAAAGTTGGCTAAGTTATTTAACTAAACAGCATAATTACTCTATTGTCAAATGAAACTATATGCACTAATTTATCGCGTAAAGACTGAGATAATTTTTATATAAATAATTTCATAATAATCTTACATAGGCCGTCTGTATAGGCTTCTTTATTACTCAAATATTCACTTCGAAAAAATTGATGCGACAAATCTAAACTAAACCTAGACCGCAATTATCTGCACTTTAATTTTATTTTCTGCGAGAAATTATTCTTTAAGTGAGTTTTTGTTGGAATTCAGCAGACGGATTAGCAAAAACATAAAATTTTAATAATAATAGTAACGCCTTTATTCTGAAGCCTAAAAATACAGTAAAATTTCTTTCTGACACTTAGGACCAGTCCTATGGGGGTTAAAATTTTAAAGTATCACATATACCATCGGGTGGGACACCTGTCCCCGTCTACATCCCTAATGAAACCAAAAAAGGAGTCAAGTGCCAACACTTTATTGAAAGGTGGCAACGCATCAGTGTTGCAAAAGTCCACGGGCGGCAGTTATTTATCGGTGGTAGGGCCACGCAGCAGCCTCGGCTGTTGCACGAATGGGCAGGCTCGTCCGGGTAGGTACCACGACCTCACAGAAGACCGGTGTATAATGGAAGTATAATACTTTCGCATTTCGTATGGTGAATGGCCGGAGACCAATTTTCAAAAGGTTGTCAACGCATCTGAACCCTCGGGTGTAGCAGATGTCAATGGGCGGTGGTATTCACTTAACATCAGGTGAACAGTCTGCTGGCAACTTTTCACATATAAAATAACACTTAACATCAGGTGAACCGCCAGCTCGTTTGCCACCATCTCACATAAAAAAAAAACTCACCACGTGCGGAACGTTGCCGCTCGAGGTGCTGTTGAGCAGCGCGTGCGGCGGCAGCACCGGCCTGTAGTGGGGCGGCACCTGCGCGTGCAGCACCGCCGACCGCGAGTGCTGCAGCCCCACGCCCGTGTACCCCACGCCCATCGCTGACCTGCAAAGTGAGCCGAGACCCCGTTCAAGGATAGGGAAATAGACAGATATATCGATATTTATAAAAATATCAATATCGGCCTGTACATTTCGAAGAGAAATTATCGGTATATCGATATTTAATTCAGGTCCTAGTTTTCCCGTTATCCAAAAAAATGTCAAGTAATGAAAACAGAAAAAAAAAAAGAAGGTATGTCTATTAATAAATACTTGACACTTACGGCCTCTGTGCCGGATTCGAATTTGAAAAAATATAATTTTTGATACGATTTTCAATATTGAACATTTTTTATCGATATATCGAATCCAAATATATCAGCTGAAAAACTCGATATATAAAATCAAAAATATCGATATATTATATCGATAGATGATTTCAGCCAGTGTACTTACACACTGCTGAACATACCCCTCCTCCTCCCCCCTCAGGCCGCCACGAAACGCGATCCGGAGGCACCTGCATTCATTGATTGAAATCGATGGATGCAAGTGCACCGATAAATGTGATACTGTTACGAAAATTACAGATACTTTTACGAAGGCTGTTGCACGAATGGGCAGGCTCGTCCGGGTAAGTACCAAGACCTCACAGAAGACCGGCGTCAAGTGGAAGTATAGTACTTTCGCGTTTCGTCTGGTGAGTGAGGTGGCCGGAGCCCAATTTTCAAAAGGTTGTCCACGCATCCAGAGCCCTCGGGTATAGCAGATGTCCATGGGCGGCGGGATTTACTTAACATCAGGAGAACCGTCTGCTCGCTTGGCAACCTTTCACATAAACTTTACGTACATTAAATGTAATAGTTATTCAACCATTCAATTCTGATAAAAAAGATGATTTGATTTAATAAAGCAAGTGAGAAAAGAACCCGTAGCGAAGAGAACCCGTAAGATAAATTCCACACTATAAGTACCTACTGAATATATACTATAAACGGTAGTAATATTATCTTAAGTAACTAATGATAAAGGGATAATTACAAAGTAAACCGTAGGTATTGTATCATTTATTCCTATGACATCAGTTTGGACAAAAACCTCGAATACTGTGAAAAACCGCACTTTACTATTTTTACGAATAAAGTTTCAATTAACTGCTTACAAAAAAGTATTTTAACATTAATTATTTATTTGTTTTAGTAAAAAATCTACATGTAACAAGAACGTGAAATCAAAACTGCATTTAACTGCTTATCTTAATACCTCTTAATACTTTAACTCGTAATCTTAATACACAAATTATATTACGTTCTATCGTCAATTCGATCAATTGTTCAGGAGAATGAAGATTGACGAGTGTTGATAAAAAAGAAACGTTCTTTTAATTAATACATTTAATTTTGCTCTCAAATTATAGTAACAAATCTGCAGTAACATGTTGACACGTTAGTGATAATGAGCCATTCTTCCAACGATTTATTCATGATGAGTTCGACACAATGGCAGCTAGTGCCTATATACGTATTATAATCTTTGAATATATTCAGTGACGCGACTCGTGCCAATAAAATGAGCTATGCGATGATTTTTAATCTACTCTATAGAAAATGTCGGGGGATAATGATAGTTTTTTGTTAGCCGACATGATATTCCTGGTGAAACTATAAAGTAACGAAATACGTAATTAATCGATTGCAAAATTGCCGATAATCGATAAGGAAGAAAGGTTCTTCGGTGGCAGCCTGGTACTGGCCATCGCAGTGCAGGACGACTACTAAATACAGTGAAAACATGTGCAAAAACATGTGCAGAAACAAAAAATGTGTGGGTAGTCGATGGATGCAGGTGACTCAGGATCGTGCTTCGCGGCCGTCTATGGGGGAGGCCTGTGTTCAGCAGTAAACTCTAACAGGTTGAAATGATGATGATCATCATGAAATATTGCCTCCATCACTCACTTACATCAGGAGTCATTGTAATAGGTCCGAGTATAATAATTTTTGATGATAATTCTTAATTCTATATCGGAAATGGTCCACTTATATGTAAACAAAATAATAATATAAGATTCTATTTCGAAATTATTAATCTATTGTAACAACTTGGAGCCATTGTTACAACTATAAATCCCTAATAATAATTGCCCAGACCTATTGGGTAGACCTGTATTTCCTACATTGTTTTTTTTTTAATAATATGAGGGGAGAGTTATACAACCTCCTTCCCATCATTTATAACAATTGACACACACATTCAAGATATAGTAAAATATGCTGTTCACATAATATCCGCCCCCTTTTTGGGTATCTAACTCCGTTCGGCATCGATGTCGCAGACAAAACTATTGAATCTTATAACGGAAGTTTCCGATCCATAGAAGAATTATTCTTGATCCGTATTTGTAACTGTAATGAGATTACCATACTCATATCATTAAAAGATATATTCTCGATTGGTCGACAACGAGGCATTTTGTGCGCTGCACAGTATACCTGGGCAATACGTGGACAATTAAATTCGAAAATTTTTAGGAAACAATCTAATCCACGACTCGAGACACGGAAACCTATTTTATTATCCCGTTCATGTGAGAAGCTGACAACTGGTTGTTCACCTGGTGTTAAGTGATAATCGCCGCCCATTGACATTACTAACACCCGTGGAGTTGCAGATGCGACCTTTTAATAAAGTGGGCTGTAATATCCAAATCAATACCGCCCTTTGCTCGGGGCAAATCTGTCATCCAACGATAATGTACATTTTTAATCTTCAAAAGATGATACTGCCCACTAATTACAGACGGTAAAGTTTGAAGCTTGTAGTTGCACCACGACCTTTGAACACATATCACTTAAAACGAAGATTTTTTTTTCTTTTCTTTCCTTGCTTTATAAAGCAAGAGCTATTTATATAAACGATCCAAATTCGTTTAACTTCTAGTTGCATCTACATCGTGAAGTTAATGTGGTTCTGATCAATTCATATAGTCATCGGCCGAACGGCAGATGATTGTCGTCCAGAGGGGTTCCTCGTCGACCTCGTCGGGTGTTATCAGTTTCGACGCTGGCCCAACGCAACTGGTGACGCGCGCCGCGAATTAGGCCAAGTGGCCTATCCTGTTAGCGACGGTTCCTTAGTCGAAAAATGGCACTTGCCGTTTCTGTATAACTTTTAAAGTATCTTGCGTTTCAAACAATGTAGCTAAATTAGTTTTCGTGAGAATGGGCTGGGGTTTCATTTTCGAAACTTCCAAAAAGTTTTAAGTCAAATTCAAATCTTGTTTCGTAAATTTGCGTTCGTTGGAATCCTCATCTAATTGTTACATTAGTAACCATCATTCGTCATTTGAAACTTAGTCCACTGTTGAGCCTCCCCAACAAACCACACGTAGCATAATCTTAAGCCACCTGAATCCGTCAACTTCCCATCAAGTGGCTGCCTCGTATTAGCCATCGTAGTGTAGGACGAACCCCACTAGATGGAGTGACGATCTATGAAAGTGTGCGGGAAGCCGATGGAAGCGTTAAATATTTTTTTTTATGTGAAAAGTTGTTAAGCGAGCAGGCGGTTCACCTGATGTTAAGTGAATACCGCCGCCCATGGACATCTGCTACATCCATAGGTTTGCAGATGACAACCTTTTTGAAAATTGGGCTCCAGCTACCTCACTCACCAGACGACACGCGAAAGTACTGTACTTCCACTTCACGCCGGTCTTCTGTGAGGTCCTGGCCTGCCGCCAACTTGTCACAAAAAGATATAATTTCAAAAGATATAAGCGAAAAATACTAAGGCGGTAGAATTATGAAGCTACCGTTTCCATTCCATTAAATTATAGCTGTTCGTCGTGCGGTCAACTTGCTCGTTATTACGTTGTGAATGGGAACGTTTGCAGACCTAGCGCAAACTGAGTATAGCCAAAATTAACAAAGGTTTGGCACGTTTATTTGAATATACATCATCAAAAGAATCAATGCAATGGTCCTCGTGGTCTTTCACCAATCAAATATTACTGTTAACGATACGAGACTGGTAAGTTTCAGAAAAAAAATTGACTTTTCTATGAATAGAGATTTAAGACAGAAAGTATGAATTAATATTTATTCTAATTAGATTTAGTAGTACTTTTGTCTTTCTTCGATATCTTCTCAATTGTTAGCGAATCGATCCCAAGTTAGGAGATGCGTTGCAAAATTTAGAATTTAATCTTGTACCATATTATTCGAAAACGAATTTGACACATTTCGGCAGTAACTCTATACAGCTAAGCGTTATTATGGTTATCAACTATCTTAAACTAAAATCGTAGTCTAAATAAGTGCATATCCATGTGTGGATATTTCAAGGAAAAAAATATAAATCAGTTGAACATTAAATCCTCATTCCTAATTGGATACGATATGGCGTCATAACCATTGACAAAAAAAAGAGCCTATGGTTGCAAAAGTTGGCTTATAAATACATGACCTTCATTTTAATGACTACCAAAACTCCGTGAGTCATCATAGTTAGCACACGATACACCTTCTGCAACTCCTGTTAGAACTAAATTATTGTTGATATAACAACGTTGTTTGCGGTAATTAGCGCAAGAATAGAAAGCGTGGGTTTAAAATTACGACTACGGCGAATTTAGCTGGCTGTCAAAACTGCTGATAGCATTTTTTTAACAACAAATGCAACAGACGAGTGCACAAAACAACTCATCGACCGACGCTATGCATTAATCATCGCATCGAATAGTATCGCGCGTATTTCTAGGCGCAGTTAGTACACCCAAGGACATACTAAGTCGCTCACGAGAAACCCAACTCCGTACATCCGTGTAACCAACGCCTGTTTTTATGGCAAGTGAGCTTGAGGTTCACCTGGTGTTAAGTAATAACCGCCGCCCATGGACCTTTAAAACACCCATAGGGTTACAAATGCGTTGTTGCCACCTTTCAATAGTGTGCCCCAGCTATATTTTTTTTATATGACAAGTTGCCAAGCGAGCAGGCGGTTCAGCTGATCTTAAGTGAATACCGCCGCCCATGGATATTTGCTACACCCGAGGATTGCGGATGCGTTGACAACCTTTTGAAAATTGGCCTTCAGTCACCGGGCAAAATGCCTCCCTTTCAATATAGTGTGCCCCGGCTACTTCACTCACCAGACGAAATGCATAAGAATATCATTTCCACTTCACGCTGGTCTTCTGTGAGGTCATGATGCTTCCACGGACGGACCTGCCCATTCGTGCGACAGCGAAGGCAGCAAGGAAGACACAGTTAAACTTCCGCGTAACTGCGCTTCAGACTCACACCAGTAAAACTGCCGAGGAGTTGTATGAAGCCATGCCAAAATTCGTAAGGCGAAATACCTAGCGTAGACAACAATGTACGTTCCATTTTGCAGCGTCTTACATGTTTAGTATCCATCAAAATAACGAAATTGTCAAACACAGTGGAATGCCGACAGAAAAGAGGGACTTAAGTACCATAGAACGAACGTTCAATATAATATTTTAAAAGAAAAGGAATAAAACGTTTCATGATCGTCATAATATGTTAAATGCTATTCCACCTGACAATAAGCGATATTAGAGACATTCTTTTCAACGAGAAAAACGACGACAGCAAATTGCACCACTTTGCTTGACGTCATTAGAATTCAGACAGACCATACATTCAAACGCGTGATGTTTATTGTATATAACTTTTATGTGAATGTGAAATATAAATCTGTTCTTTATTCTATGATAGATATAGACACTAACTCTTATTTTTGTAAATTGAACAAAAACTTAGTAAATGCTCGAATATTCAGTGACCGTCCAATTCAAACTCATTTCTGTAACCAATATTTAATATATTTAAAAAGTATTTTGTAATATTTAAAAGGGAAGTAAAATTTCAAAAAAAACTACACACGGCCGACTGCAATTACACAATTACACATCTAAACCACTCAACATATTATCGAAGAGTTGTGTTCAACAAAAGTATTTTCAAACTTCAGCATGAATTTTATTCTATTCTATGCTATATTTTTGCACGTTTTAGTTGCTCCGACATAGAAAAATATTTTAAACAGCTGCCACATCCGTCCAAAGTGCACGCAACTGACAAATGCCAACAATTAGCGAAAACGAGGAAACAAGTCATCGCGTGAGTCAGGGGTGTTAAAACCGAAAATATACTCTCTTGAAATGTCCCCACATGACATTGACGACTGATGAACAAAACAGAGAAAACGAGAACAAAGGCCGCTTCAACATAATAAAGCAAAACGTAATGCATTCTTGAAGCCTAATTAGTAGTGGCGATAGCTGGACATTGCATCATAGTTAAAGTAAGTATAAGCTGAGATTAAAGTTTTAGGTGATGAAGGAAGGAAGATATTTATTTGCACTTGACGAAAGCAAAATCGCTAGCAAATTTTCCAGCTTCTTAGTAGCTCGCAGTTGAGGCTCTATATGCAACATAGCCTCAACTGACCCAAAATTACCATTGCTTATAGATGGATATTCCACAAAATCTATTCTATAAACTGTCTGTACGACTGTCTTTTATAATCCATAATAATATAACCAATAATCTCAACGAAAAATGTATGAGATTTTACCGAAATCTTTTTCGACAAAGCGAACACTGTACACACAGAATTATAATAGTAAAACCATTAGAAACATTTCATTACACCTAAGCTAGCTCTACTGGAAAGAGCCATTGAACAAACCTGTAATAAAGACACACCAATTACAAAACATGCAAACTAAAAAATGAAACAACTCTTAATAAATTAACAAAAAGATGGAACAAGAAAAATACCAACTTCACAAAGATCTCGTTCTTGCTAACCGCATAATAAGAGAAATTGCAGACTTCCTGCAGAAATATAATGGAACGCTTAGTGGAATGTTTGAGCTTTACGAAGTGCTAGTTGAGCCAGTTAAGTCGTACTAACGACCCTTAAAAAGATTACATTGCCTTGCATAGAGCTATTTAAAGTTGAAAACATATCAATATTTATTATCAGTGAATCTTGAATAGAAAATAAATCTATCTGATAGTCGTATCGACACACGACAATGGTACAAGGTTTTACATAAATGTCTCGCAACTCAGGAGAATTCAAAAAGTAGGCAGTGCTGCTAGTGTGAAGGAAAATCCAGACGGCCGCGTAGCTAACATTTTGGGATGCATCAACATAATCTATATTTTAATGAGTAGGAGTCTATGACTTTTAATTTAACTCCACGTTTCATTCACATTTTGATAGTTACTAGTGAGTTGTGAATAATTAAGATGAATTTTCATAGGGGTCTTTATCGCACTGGGTACACCTCCCCATCCCCTCCCATCGGCAGCGACACTAGCGGCTTAGCTCAATAAGACCACGTCGTAATACAGATTTGCAAAAGGTAGTTTTATTTAACAAGTGAAATACAAATTAAGAGTTATTTAATACTTTAACATAGTGGTAATGTATGGATAATAATATAACATAATTATAAACATGATGCAGACATTTTTTAATTTCATATACTTCACTGTTAGTATTCTGTAACACATACATTGTAACATTGTACATTGTAACTATCAAATTGTTTATAACGAGTATATCATGACTCGTCCTACCGAATCATATTAAAAAAACCTGTAAAGTATATTCTTTTTTCGTGTCAAAAGTAAACTGTATGTTTGGCGGAAATTTCATCTAATAAAGGCCAAGCAATATCGTCCCTCCCGTCTATCGGTTTTTATTATGAACGTTGTAGAAATAGCCATATGCGGTCGGCGACCTCATATATTACTATTGTAAATGACGTAACAAAGTACTTATATCATAATCATAGCAATATTCAGTGAACAATGCATGACTATTCACAGGAAGTGGCCCATTAAATTATTGTTGCCCGTCTATAGAAGCGGAAGTTAATTAATATGTAACTTATGTGCACACGTGCAGGCCAAAACAAATCTTCAAAATATAATTTATAAACACATTCAAATATCGTAGGCTAACTCACACATCCGAAGTGGAGAACCTTCCTCGTACCATCTCTAACAGACCGCGACAATGGCAACAACAGAACACAAAATCACTAACAGCTCCTCAGTCACATCATTCCAATGTTTGATTTGTATTGAGATAAACACACGTATTTACACGGCCCACTGAAAACGCCATCGCGCGTTCGTTTGCTCAGCGAATCCGCGCGCAAACTTGGCAATCGGTCTCCGCGAAAACGCTCATCTCACCGCGTGGCGTCCTTAAATATAGAGCGCGGCAGATCGGTTCGCTGATTCCTCCTCACAAAGCGACGGGTGTAGAAAGAGCTTGGGTGCTTTTTGGTAGGTTTAGTCGGAGAGTGCAAGTATCGAATTCGTTCGGACGCATTCGTGTTCGCTTTTGGTCCTAGAGGGCGCGCGTACGCAGCAATGTCGACCGGCGCGCGCGTGCTCGCGTCGACGCGCCCGACGACCAAATGATAACAGGCCCAGTTTGTGATACAAGGCGCGAGCTTCGCGGCCATCGCGGCAGTTCCCCGCTCCGTCTGGCGTTGGTGTCGTGCCAACGCGGTTCGCGAACCAAACGCAAAACGGTCTGGAGGCAAGGTCGCGCGCACAAACGGCCCGTTAGCGAAATAATACTACGCGTCGTAATAAACACATCGATTGGGCGGCACCCGCGGCATCTGGCAGTGAGCTCTATACAAGTATGATAAGGAAATACTACTGAAAACGTTTGTTGTTCATAATGATGTGTCAACAAGTCGATAAGTGTGTCTTGCGAAAATGTTTTGTTCAGATGTAGGAAAATCAGGATAACATTTTTAATATGCTAGAACAGACTCTACCACTCAAGTCTCTACCAGTGAAGGCTTATTCATTACGGGTGGTTGTGTAGTGGGTCAAAATTTCGACCTAAATTGGAACTTTATTCATTTTTATCGTTTTCTTACGGCAATCTCTACTTTGAGCTACCGTTTTACCACAGACTGTATTTGACATTGACATTACGAACGTAAGCAATTAATCTCCATATAAACTTCGACTATGGCAAATCTCCTCTATGCCCGCAAAATCATTTAACATTCTTATATATTTTATACAATTAATCACATAATATGTATACTGATCGATATTCAATTTAATGGACCAAGGCCAACCACATTAAACCAGAGATATGAGAAAAACCAAAGAGTTTTTACGAGAAGATCATTAGATATACTTTATAGAGGTTAACAATAAAAAGTTATTATGTTAGTAAATTAATATAAAATGATAAAAGTTATTATTATAGCAGTGATATAGAGACTTTCCAGTAAAACTGAAATAATAAACATTCGCAGCAAATATAATTCACGACTACCAATTAAAGCCAGCAAAAAGATTTCCCCGCTGTTGTGCGTATCTAAAAATATCCACAACTCGCTCGTCATACTTCCCCGACTCATTGAGCTTACGCAGAAGCAATCTATTCCAGAATTTGCTTAACAACGCAGTGAAATAATATTTTATGGTAAACAACGCATCTGCGCAGTTTCAAGGGATATGCATTTAGTTGATCATAATACGGTTAAAATTAGGATTTTTCTTACATTTACATTTCACAGATTACAGTACAATACTTCTAGAAAAGATAAAGTTTAATCTTCTCCGTGTTTAACGGTGTTTTTTCTGGCAGATACATTTTTTACTTTTCTTTTTTTATCTTTACGGTATTAAAAATCTTTCTAACGCATACGTTAGAATGATTTATTACATACATACATTTATACAATTTACAATGCATACATTGACACAACTAATTTTGCAATTATTAAATAGTTTCATCCCTGATGCATCAATCGACGTCACCATATTTAAGAAAAATAATGTCACAACGAGATTATACCTATTCATAAACGAAGACGCACAATGTAAACCAATAAAAAAGCGGGCCTCGTGAGATAAGAGTAATGTTTATCAAGTCATAATGGCACTATTTAATCAGATGTACCATCATTGTTACATAAAGGCCTTAAATAATAGGATCCCGGGGCGTTAGATGATATGATACCACCTTGACAATACTTTCTGGCAACTTCTAATAAATGGTGCTGCCATTAATAGCGATTACTTAAAAATCTATATACGAGATTGTGTGATATATTCAACTCAGACTTCCATGACAGTTGACACACTAGACTTACATGATTAATGGTCATAACATTAGCAACAGATGATGAAACAGTTAAGTATAGAACCTCGTGAAAAAAGTGGTTTGTTTACATAATTATGTTGTTATTAGCCGCGACTGGTGACAAGAGATCAGGTTCTTTTCTCGCTCACAGTTTAAGCATAACTACTGAGCGAGGAAATGCAGCTAGCGTTCTTGGCACTATGCCGCGTGGACTAGGTTTATTAGATAATATTTAGTTTTAGATACATAAACCCCATTTGAATTGATCATTCTCATCATTAAGAAGATCACTCTGATCAATTCAGAGAGTTTAACCATCCTTTTGGCAACTAAATGACATTAGAAAAACCATTTGACAGCTGATTAGTTGATATCTACGATGATCAGTGTTTCGGAAACCGAGCGTTAATGTTGTAAATGTTGGATAAATAAAAAGTGTTCTTTCCAACATTATTCAATGCGACAAACGACACGACGTCACCCAGTGAGGCTTTAAAACAACCCATCGTCATTCGGCACCGGCAATAGAGCACCACTCACCTATTATGCAGGTCAACCGGCTTGGCCATGGTGAACTCCTTGGCGTGGACGTTCAGCTTGTTGGTGGCGGTGGTGGTGGTGGGGGTAGCCGCGCCGGTGCTGGCGGCGGACGACGCCGGCGCCGCCACGCCGTCTGTGCGCACGCCTGGCGGTCAACGGCGGCAGTCAAGAGAAGAGGTGACAGGATAGAGGGGTTGCGGGGCGACTGATGCGATAGATGGAAGAGTGAGTGGTGCAAGACAGTTGGTGCACGTTTGTAGCTAGTGGTGGGATCGAAGTTTAAAAGTGGAAAAGTATGAATGACGGTTCTTGAAGTTATGAGTTTACTTATCGCAGCATGACGCGTCAACGGAGTTATTAACAAAAAAAAATGCTATCTGGATCAATTATCAACGGTATAAAATTATATATCAGCGAATCCGCTATAAGAATTAAGCCTACAACGAGGTGTATTAAAATACCATCTCACCGTCTAGTAATCAAAATCTAAAATTGTCAACTAGCGATCCGCCCCGGCTTCGCACGGGTGCAATGCTGAATGTTTTTTTTCGACATCGCATTAGATACCTCTAAAATTATCACTGTATATAATATATCAGTCTATTATTCTCTACTATATTATGCATGAATTATACATATAAACTTTCCCCTTGAATGACTATCTATTAAATTCCGTTGCATAGTTTTGAAGATCTAAGCATATATGGGGACAGACAGACAGCGGGACACCTTTGTTTTATACTATGTATATCTCATTTGTTGAACGCAATACTGTAGATAAGAAAATAGACTATACTATAAATTAAAACAAAATAACATAAGGGCTCTGCAAAGAACATACCTCGTTAGGCAGTATGTTCAGTTTTCTTAGCATTGGTAATTTAACGATCATCAGAGCAAAAGACAACAGAATTTTAGCCATTCGATATCCCGGTATTAGTACATACGTTTTCTCCAAATTAAGTCAATTGGTGGCCAATAAACGCAGAGCAGAGCAGGCCGAGCGAGACTGAGTCACCGCGCGTGTGGGAACGTCAGTCACGGTCAAACGCGCAGACTTTCCAAGATATGCGAATGCTACATATCTCAATTAAAAAGGCGTAATGATTATTGTGGATTAAACTGTTGAATCTTTAGCCGACGGCAGACGTCAACTATACCGCCTCACTATCATCAAATTGTATTTTTCTTCGATAAAGTATTTTATGTGAAAGTGCTTCACAGCAGCTTCTACTGTTGCAGGAATTACAACGGCCTCACAAAATACCGGTGTGAAGTATTACACTTCCGCGTTTTCTCCGGGGAGTAAAGGAATCAGAGTCCACTTTCTTATTGATATGAAAAGCATCTGGAACCCGTCCAGCGTCGTAGATGTCCAGAGGTGAGGCTAAACGGTAATGCTATAGTTGTAGCCTGAGAACATGCCTGTGAAATACTATAGGGCTGTAGTGGCGACGCAAGTATCGTGCTTCGTGGCAGTCTGTAGGGGAGGGCTATATTCAGCAGTGGTTTTACAAACCGAAATGATGATCTCTCTCGATAGCTATCCACTCTCAATGGGCCTGACAACTCTCCACGTGTCCTGTTCTTTAGTTTAACGTTTTATGTAAACTAATACAAAAACCCACTACAGACAGTTTCCATATTCGGATTTTATTAAAGTATATATACTTTACACTCGACCGCCCCGGCTAATTGTAAAGATGTCAAGTCCAGTGTAAGCAATTTCAGTCTCGCGATCCAATTCGAGTGGCCAATAAAAATTTTACAACTTCGAACACCTATTTACATTGACGCTTTAAAATGAGCATCTATTGATAATACGTAGTTTAATATCATCTAACGATATCAATGGATGGGATCGAGGACGTCCTCGTGAGTCTTTGTTAAAAACATCGTAACTAATGTTCACGGTGGCAATATCAAAAACTGTACAAAATTATTGGCAATTCCAGTTTGTCCTTATTTTGTTATATTGTGTAAAGTGAAAGACGTTCGGGGTGTATCCCCGTCAAGAACGTCTTTCTTTAGGAAATAATTTAGAACAATCTACTTACAAAGGTAACAGCAGCGCCATAATGTATTTTTATAATGTGGCAATTTATTATGAATTGATATTTCCGATCTCATTCCTCAAATTTGTACTAATTACGTACATCCTTTGAAACTTGCGATTAATTAAATGGTGTCTTGTGACAATCTATCATGTGAAGCCAAGTGTTCAATATAAGAACACTGATGAAATTTTAATAAATTTTTAAATACTGCTTTTATTAAAATTATTGACATTGCTTTAGGCTTTTGTTTGGGTGTACTCCCTTTTCATTAAAACATAGAACCTATTTAGTATGTATAACAACGTTTATTTCTCGCCTTTCATATTGCATACTTAGAGAAACCATTTAGAAATTAACACGGGCTTTATGTATTATATTAACATTGTCCCAATACGAAATTAAAAACTGTGTGAAAAACCTGAACTTTCTGTTGTCACATTGGGCACGTCCGCCGGCACGACTGACACAGTGGGCACCGTCACAGGTGAGGCAGGGGCTACTTGGGGCACTGGCACTTCTGGCATCGGCTGAGCCAACGACTGCTTCACTATACACCGCGACATTTCTTATTTCTCAAGCACATCGAAATAAACAGACGCGTCGACATTCGCGGCCCACTGACACAAACATCGGACTGTCGGCGCGTTCCAAATATGAAGTTTTGTTTATTTTTAATTTTGGCGCCCATTTTACTCGACGACGCTTGCCAGCTAGCACTTCCCACAGGCTAATGTAAACTCGGATCGTATGCGATTGTGTAAAAATATAACACTCGTCAAACTGTCATTCATAATATTGTTATCTATTTTTTATGGTCATAATAGTCATAAATTAAGTAGGCATTATTTATTTATTTTATTGTCACAACGTTTTTAATATTTGTTTTTAACACGTTTCTTCTCACGCTTTGACAATGTCCTAATATGTGCGTGCATGTTGCTTGTTAGTATATAAATGTGGGGAAATTTAGGACATACCATGTTAATGTGAAACTTATATTTCAACCAACCTGGAGGTCTGTAGATTTCAAGCGTGGGTTTTCCTTTAGCGTTAGTCAGAATCATACTTCGCCGTTTCCCATTGTTCGGAAACTGTAAAAAAACAATACTTATTATTTGACGTAAACACGTACAGTCAATCCCGAAAATGTATTTAACTGTTGTAATAAAAGTTGAAAGTTTTAAGAACATTCAATATGTAACTTATATATTAATAAAATATGTAAATATAAATGTGAACATAACAATTTGTAGTAATAAATCAACAATATAATTTACAACAACAAAGAATACAAAGAGATCTTGGAATCAATGTATACAGCGTGTCGTTACCATCGCGACAATAAATGAACACACGTCTAACGCTACTTGCCAATTATCATAAAAAATAATAACGTTAAACAAAATCCATAATTAAAAAAAAAATATTTTTCAAACAAACTAAAGAAGTAAAAAAGAAACAAAATTGTAACATCCTATACAATTCGCGCCACAGCGTCGTATTACAAGCCTCTCCTTCTAACGGTATGTTTTGTCTCTTTTAAATTCATTCAACCCATTCATATGCTTTGTGACCTTTACAAATGAACTTTACGTTACAGTTTTATGTGTAAGGGTGTTCTAAAATTGTTTGTTTTGTAAAATTTAATAACTCGGTAAATATTGATGTTTGAAGAATGTAAATGTTTAATAAAATTTAAAAAAGTTATCCTCTATATGTATGTTCATTTATTGTCGCGGTGGCAACGACACGCTGTATATTAGGGATACAGTAGTGTATCTCGTTTCTTAAATAAAAAACTAGTGAGTCAAAATATATAAATACAGAAATTTGACATTCTTTGTTTGGACACATAGCACAAGTATCTACAGAATTAGAAGTAAAACTCAAATGCTAAGAAACAATGTAGAAAAGCACATTAAGATTTTCGTCGGTGTGGCAATCAGCCGTTTAGCTCAGTGGCTAGAGCGTCAGACCGCGAATGCCGAAGACGTGGGTTAGATTCCCACAGCGGCGACAGTCTTTGCGTTCTTTTTCTACATGTTTTTTTGAGATTAGCACTATAAAAAACTTTAAAAGTTATAAAAAGCAATGGCGACATCTCTCGTTCGAATTATCGTTGTAAACCGATATACGAAATTGTTTGTATGCTGGAAAGGACATAACAATAGATGCGCCAAGCATTGCTTCAAATGCTAAATAACACTGTAGAAAGAAGGCGTTAAGATTTTCGTCGCTGTGGCTATCAGCCGTTTAGCTCAGTGGCTAGAGCGTCAGGCCGCGAGTGCCGAAGACGTGGGTTCGATACTGCACAACCTTCAATGCACTTTGATGTTTATAAATAATGGGATCAAAGTATTTATTTATAGTTACGGTTTTTCACATGCTCTTAGGCTGTTCATATATCCTTTTGTTGAAAGGTGTTTTGTTTTTAGTTATCAATTTGTTATATTCATGTCATTTATTTTTGATTTTTTTTGTGTTGTTTGTTGTTTGTCAAAATAAAGTTTATGTTTATATCTATGTCTATGTCTCATATACAAAATGAGCAATTTGTGGAAAATAAAAAAAAACGATTTAGAACAGGGTTACTAAAGCGATTGAAGAAAAAACTTTAATCCAACTATAGGCTGCGGTTGCGGACAACAGTTTCTGACCGTAAATAAGCGATTGCGGGTGAATAAACATTCGCATCAAGCAACACTGACATCGTAATTACATAATTTTGATGCATAGATTTGCGACGGTTGCCTGACGGTCGTGTGTATTTCTCCACAATCGCACAGAATCCCAGTACATGCCTCAGTTTGACGAGCTGTCACGTCTTATTTTAGAATATGCGCTAAACAAGATCTTTCTTGTTAGAGTCATCGCGCAATATAATGCCGAAGAGCATCTTACTCATAACTGGAAGAAAACGAGCTATTCTAACCTGTTAAATTCTTACATAAATACTGTTTAATCAGTTCTATCTTTCCCACGCGTACCTGTTTCTCGTTGGGTTTTAAATATTTGAGTATTTTATTCAAACAGAAACATGACAAAATATGCGCTCTTATTTTAATCTATATCCATCATCTTTATTACAATATATTTCCTAGAACTCTTATCCGCTATGTCATATTGTCTAATATTAAGAAGGCAATCAAGTCCTGTACACTATGTGGGCAGATTTGTATGACGCTTTTCGCCTACACCCAATGTCCCAATGCCACACCGCGTTTAAATTAACACTTAATGCGCATTTTAGGTTGTGCAAATGAAATATTAAGTATTTACAAGATTGGCTTAATATTTATGCTATTGTTATCGCAGGTTAAAAAGTGTCGAAGAAACTGTTAAGATCTGCAAAAAGTGCATAATTAAATCCGTCTAAACAAAACTCTAAGACTCGAATCATAGCGACATCTATTGGTTACTAATTAAAAATTTTGTACTTGCACTAAATATTCTTGTATGTATAACTCCATTAGGGTGGCGATAAAAGAGATTGACCGCGAAAATTTGTATTTTTATCCACTTAACAACAATGTATAGTAGATGAATAAAATATATATAGATAGGTCGTCAAGTAAATAGATTTTAACCAACCTGGCCATGATGCACATTATGATGGGACTGCGGCCGAATGAAGCTCCTCTCCCTCATTATGACGCCGGGCGACGTGAAATCCTGCATTCTGTAGCTCCTCTGCAACTCACCCCCAATTCCCATCTGGGTCTGCATTTTGCTCGGTCCCAGAAATTTGAAAGCCCTACGTTCGTTATGAGAAGTTCCCTCGCAGTTCCCGCCTTTTTTGACAGTTCGCGCGCTCAGGACGTCTGGACGTCTTCAAATCTCTTTGGTTATTCGCGCTCTTGTATTCAGCGTTTTTAAGCAATTTTGCACAATTATTATTTTTTTCCTTTCCAAGAAGCTCTTTAAAATAATATTAAGGGCTATCGATTAAAGAGATTATTAATACAATAAATATACACTAGATGAATGACTAGTATTACAGTTACGATAAATCGTTTTAATATATTTTTTTTTATTTGTTAAATAATTATTTAATATTTACAAATAAAACGAATAAAAGTGTTAAAGCGGGAAATATACATTCAAATGCGTGTGCTAACCAAGAAAGCTTTAATAATATTAATTAAAAAAAAATAATCACAATGCTGTATTGTGACGTCACATTAGAGATCAAAACTCCGGTTTATATATGCATATATAAATCTAACAACAACGAAACCCCATCTGTCGTGGCCACTGATAGAGGGATTTCTGGACGACTTTTTCGAGATTTTCTTTTTTTTCGTTTTTCTAATACGACTTATAAAGAGCGGTGCAGGTTTGCTTGTTGCCTGACAGTCACAGAGCGATTTTTACAATATTTCGAGGGGGCGAGGAAGCAGCGGCTTCGGCACCAAACTCGAATCGTTTCGTAGTAGGGGTTCTTCGAACCCAAATCTGCAACAAAAGACATTGCTTGGTTATCAATCGATGAATCTTCTGACTTTATGTTATAATATATACGCATCTTCGTAATGTCGGGACCAGCAGCGACAGTATTGTACATTATTATGAACTGCACTTCATTAAGATTATGATATCCATATCATAATAGATTATGATATCCATATCATAATATTAATAATGGTTATTTTTTTATTTTGAAAGCCTTGTAATTATCTTTCCTACGGAGTACTTAATCTAAATCAAAATCAATTAAAATGATATAAAATTAACCGGCTGAGTATATTATGATTAGTCTATAGACTAATCATAATATACTCAGTCGGTTAATTTTATTTATATCTTTATTGCAATTACCGTAAACAAGTGTTTATGAGGGTGAACTTATTGCCTTTTGGCATTCTCTTCCAGTACATATTATAGTGGTGTCGAACTAACAGCGTGATCTTTTTAGTTCCAAACAGACGTCCCATCCATTTGTACGTGATTTAGTCAATCTTGATTAATCTGCATATAAGCGGTTTCAAAAGCAGAGTCAGTATTTTTACTTCATTCAGGTTTGTTTGAAATTATGGCGTGCTCTTATTAACGTGACCAGAAATAAATCGGCAAGAACAAATATATGCACAGATAAGAGATACTGCAATCTTATCTGCGTCCCTATTTTTGCACTATTAATTGACAGGCCCAAAGCGAACCTATGGTAGATTTCCTTGACGCATAAGATCTAAAAAAGACTACTTACAGATAATAATTTTCTACTCAAATAATTATCGATACCGAACAAATAAATCTCGGATACAAAAATGAAAAATAAAATATTTTGAAAACCAAAAACACATTTTACACTTTACCAGTCGTGTTTTTCGAATTGCGAAGGCCCCATTCGGTTTGCATTGTCGCAGTTTGCGCGGCGTTACGGCGGAACCGGTTAGCGGAGTATCATTGCGGTGGGATTAAAAAAAAGGAAAAGAGCGATAAGCCGGCCCTGGCTTCGTTCGGGTCGAAAGGCGCACCGAACTGTTCAATGCACTCGACAAAAACACGAGAAGAATAGCCACCGTTCTAAATTGCGACACGAGATTCGGGCTTGTGTTTATAACTACGCCGAGTATCGAGGCATTGAAAAAGCTGTTACTGAGGTAGTGCGTTTACCATCTAAGATTACATATTACTTACTGTTAAGTGAGATTGTCAACAGTCTTCGTTGTTGCACGAATGGGCAGGTCCGTCCGGGTAAGCACACCACCTTACAGAAGACCGGCGTAAAGTGGAATTGCTAAACTTCTGCGTTTCGTCTGGTCAGTGAAGTAGACGGGGCCCACTTATTATAAGGCGGCAACGCATCTGCAACGCTCCGGGTGTTGCAAATGTCAATGGGCGGCGGTTATCACATAAATCAGGCGCACCGCCAGCTCGCTTGAACAATAAGCACTGGAGGTTTTTGAGTAAGAAAGAAGCCCGAAAAAGGTTCGAATCTTCAAGGCGGGAGTAAGTTGGTTTCTATTGATCCAATACGTTAAACACATGAGTATACATCACTACTCACCCCACCATTAAGTGAGATGATCGTCTAGCAAATGTGCTTATAACTAGATAGAGTTGGCCAGTAATATAAATGATTACCACCGCCAATGCACACGCGCAACACCAAAGGACATTGAAGGCAGATGCATAGCCGGCATTTTCATTTTTTAAATAAATACGAGTTGACGGGGTTTTTAGTTTATATTATTATATATATTATTGCAGTACGCAAGCATTAGACAATAATGGAGCCACAATAATGGTTTAATTTTGGTTCTACGTTTCCATTGTTAGTGTTAGCGTCTTACACAGAACAGACTCTGGTCATGCATAATAAAATGTTGAAACTGTTCTAACTGAAATAATTGAGAAAATTAAAAATGAAATACTGAATTGCGTGAATACAAGAAACGATTTCAATGTTAGTTCTCGCTCGAATTCTTTAAATTAAAAAAAAATGTAATTGATTTAAATGCGCGTTTATATAAATAAGCAGTTTGCAAACACCAACTGAATCGAGAACTCACAACTCGCTGCTAGGAGACGTTACTACGCATTTAATAATTGAATGTCCGCTCATGTTTATAAACTCTATTTCTGAACACGTGGACTGTCTGTAATTGAATAGTTAGACGTAACAAAATCCATGCATACATTATCGAGGTATAATGTACCAAAGTACATTATATCATGATAGCATACATGCGTATTATTAAACACATCGTCTCTCTGTGTCACTGTCTATTCGCGCGTTTATAGCATCGGAACCACTAACGCGATTTGCATGATTCTTTTGCCAGTATCGAAATACGTAAACTTACAGCCAAGTTCATTACACAAATAAGTATAAGTGTGGAGCGAGTTAAGCCACGGACATAAATTTGAAAATATTATCTGTGTAACGTCTAGTTAATGCGTTAATTAATACCGGGCCACGCCTTTGAAAGGCATGACCGAACCAACCAAGAACTCAATGTCAGCGGGCATCTATTAATAGATTTTATTGGTAGCATTATTTAGGTTCCTTTCGTACATGTGTCGGTCGGGTTCTATCAGGTCCGTTTTCAAAAACGCTCCAACATCTACGACGACGGGGTCCTAAATCCCTTTGCGACCTGTGGCATGAGACCGAAGAAATAGAAGCGTCACAGAAGTCTGGTGTAAAGCGAGAGTACGTACACGGTGGCTTTCCATCTGAGGATGAAGAAGCCGGGTACACTTAATCATCACCATCGATATATCATCACCTTGTCATAAACAAAATACATTATGAAATGGTAAAATTGATATTAATGTTAAGTTTCCCTTATTGTTTTATGATTATAATCATGATCTCAATTTTTCGATGGTTAATAAGGAAGGCTAATCGAATCGCAGTTCAAATCTCTAATAAGAGAAGGAAAATCCACTATGAGTGCCTTAAATTTTAACAGATATTTTGACTTACAAAAAACCGGCCAAGTGCGAGTCGGACTCGCGCACGAAGGGTTCCGTACCATTATCTATAAATCGGCAAAAATCATGTTTTTTTATGGAAGCCCGACTTAAATATTTTTTATTTTGTTTTACAGTATTTTTTTGTTATAACGGCAACAGAAATACATAATTTGTGAAAAATATCACAGTGCAGCCTGGTGACAGACGGACAGACAGACAGCGAAGTCTTAGTAATAGGGTCCCGTTTTACCCTTTGGATTTGGTACGGAACCCTAAAAAACGCCTCGGGTCAATGTGTGTCGACCAGAATAAGTCATTTCTTATGACGTGACGTTTTCGACTTTAATTCGCTTTCCTTTGCAGGTTGCAGATGACACCATTGGTTTGTTCTGCGATTTTTCCAAGCATTTGAGCGACAACATAATGTAATGCTGATTAGGAAATTGAAATATTGTGGTATTGGTATATTTGCCATTGACTTTGTTTCCTCAAAGCTTACCGATGGTAAACAAAAAGTAATAATACTTTGTCATCGGGTTCATTAGTACAAATAGGTGTTCCCCGGGATCAATCCTGGGTCCGTTTCTGTTTTTAGTTTATTTTAATGATTTGTTATATATGGTAGAAAAGAGTTCTCAAATAGTTTTGTTTGCGTATGACACTTCACTGTTGTTTGAACATAAAAGAAAGGATGAATCAGTGACAATAAAATACTAGATGTTGTTTTAGGCTAATTTGCAAAAAATAATTTACTTTTAAATTCTACAAAAGTAAATGTATAAGATTTACGCTTTCCAAGTTAGAGTTGGACAAAATATAACGCTGAAATGAAAAGATACAAACACCTCTTTTCATGTTGATGATATATATCAATCTTCTTAATAAACCTCTTTAATGAACTAGAAAACCGCATCCGGTTAAGGAGCGATACGGGCTGTCTATGGCTTAGGCCCACGTGAATCGCTATGGCATCTTTATTCAGGAAATGAATGTATTAACGTTACTGTTATACAGATTCGAGAAGAATATGTATGTATGTAATAACATCCAGCTTTTTACCAAAAAACATACAACATCGCGTCAGGTGGTAGTGACACCCTGGAAGTAACAAGGTTTAGATTGGTTAAAACCAAGAATATCGTTTATTTTTATGTATTAAATATATAATCAAATTTGTCACCATCATGCTCCTGCCCTTATCCCACCTAGGCAGGGTCGGCACCACACAATATTGTACGCGGTTTTGGCTATGTTTTTTACGACCGACCATCTGCCTGACTACAACCCTACTTTGCCCAGCCGATTTTATAATTTACAAATTTGTAATTTTTATTAAAAAAAAAATAGAGAACAAGACTGCAGTTTCTTTCCAGTTGTTCTCTAGACAGAGCTAAATTAGTGAACCGGTGTCAGACGTCAGTAACTTTTTTTTTAAGTTGAATAAGAGCTTTAAGCAAACCTATATGGAATAAAGAACTTTTAACTTTAACTTTGAAACTTTCTTTACAAAGATCATATTAAGAGAGATCGATATCAACTTAGCTATTTAAAACCAGCATTATTGGCGGTGCGAGCCAATTTCGTTTAAAAAAATTGTTTACAATAGTTTCCTTTTTCCTTCGTGTTTTAAACAACAAATATACAAAAAAATATTGGCAAGAAACCTTCGGGTGTAAATAGAGCAAACTGATTTCATCGCAATCGGATGAATGGTTTAGGAACACATAGAGCACAAACATTCAACAAACGTTCAAATTGTTATCTGTTGCTATACATTACTATTTGTGTGTATATTATTTTTTATCTGTATAAATTACTTTTATGTGGTATTGCACGTTGTTTTTCGAACTAATTCTTAGATAATTTTATATGCTTTATAACAATTTAACGGAGCAGTTATTATTTTGGTCAAAGCATCTATCGACAATTACCTGCATGTTAAAAAGCAATCCTCCTATCGAAATTGCAAGATGAAGGACAAAATGGCGGCTAAAATAGAGTTGAGCACTCACGTTCATAGCAGCGATTAGCTCATATGTAATGGCCGCTTCTAAAAAACATTCGGTAGGTGTTTAGCTATGATGTTTTTGGTGACATTTAAATCACTCTGTACTTCCTTTTTTGAAAGTTCAATGACAGAACGGATCTTTGTGTAAGTAAGTACTGTAAAGTTCTTAAATACACCTACTTTTCTTTAATTAAACTTAACAAAGATTAAGCATAACTATTCAACGAGGACATGCAGCTAGCCTTCTTGGCATGGTTTCGTGGATTAAGTTTATTAGATAGGTAATATGTAACTTAACAAGATTTAATATTTCAAAATATTGGTTTGTAAATTAAACTTTCAAATATTTCGAACATGACAAAAATTGCAGCAGCAGTTAGCTTAGCTCGCTTCAAAATGATAAAATACTACGCAGTTAACATATTATATTGGCAAAACGAACGCGAGGGATTGAGATTCACTCACGAACGTCATTCAACGGTACACGCCTAGCATTGGTGACTCACCGCTCTCTCGTTGTGCGCCGTCCGTCGTCGTGCTCTGCACTCGAGACTCGTTCACTTTACTCGTATTTGATTCACTGCGGACAGGAGAAATACATTTCATTAAAGCTTCTTCATTAACCAAGAGAATAAAAAATCTGCTAAAAACTAGACATCTGACAATTGCAAGACTATACTCATGACTTCTCAAATAAATCCTATATTCATGAAACATTTACACCCAGTTTCCGAAAGCGTAACCAATTTTAATTTACGATAAATCTCTTGTCAATCGCTGTTTAACATGATCTGAGTTGCTATTTTTTTTTTTTTTTTTTTTTTTTTTATGTGAAAAGTTGCCAAACGAGCAGACGGTTCCCCTGATGGTAAGTGAATACCGTCGCCCATGGACATCTGCTACACCCGAGGGTTACAGATACGTTGACAACCTTTTGAAAATTAGGCTCCGGCTACCTCACTCACCAGACGAAACGCGAAAGTATTTGTCATACTTCCACTTTACGCTGGTCTTCTGTGAGGTCGTGGTGCTTACCCGGACGGGCCTGCCCATACGTGCAACAGCCGAGGTTGCTGCTGCGTGGCCCTACCACCGTTAAAACGTCTTAAACAACATTGATTTTGATTTGCAATTAGTCACTGATTAACGGACAATCAAAGAAAATCGAGTTTCTGAAAGCGTTTTTCGGTGGTCAAAGAGCTGTCAAAAGTTTTATTAAGTAATCTGTCAATTTGGACGATCAATCGTTGGTTTCAAATGTTATTTATCAAAAATCTTAGTTTTTATTAAAAATAAACATAATTCCCTAATACGTTGTTAGGACATTCATGTATTCTATTACCTATTTATTATTTATTATTATGCGAACATATCATGTGATTAGAAAAAATACAAAATGCAATTCAAAAGTTAATAAATAATATGGATTCTTTCTTTTTTATAATACTTACTTGTTTATTATTGATAAAAGTTCATTTTTTTCACGTTCTGTAAAGTTTTTTTTTTTTTACATTTTGCATGTATTTATATAAATTAAATTTTATTATAGCTCGGATTTTTACGTTGGCAATCACACGGTGACAGGACTGGATAGTGACGTTAATTAAAGTTTTGTTTAAAAAGGGACAGCTATACAATAGAAAGAGTAAGTTGAAGTAAATCATTCATTTCATTCATTATCATTGGTTATACAGTGATTAGCTAATTTTTCTTGAACAAACCTTCCAGAAACCCAAGGCAGTTTAACAAGAGATTAACAGCTGATCATTTTTGACATAGTGTTAGGTGATTGCTGCTTAGATTGGCCTTTCGGAAACTGGGCATTAGTATTGCGATATGATACGGTCTTTTGTTATAAATTATAGCTTTTTCAAACTGTATTAGCTTTTTCAGGCTATTATCTAGTCATTACAACTATGTAGAGCATCAAGCAACCTGCCTGCCGTGATTATATTTATATTACTACTCTAATTAGAGGTCCAATTATATTTTATGCCTCTTTATTTAAAAAGTCTGTTCATTAAACCGCCGCTAAATATCGCGCATTCAAGTGAAAGTGCAACCGGTGCATTTTGGAGTCTTGGATAAATATTAAGCTTAAAAATGTTTAATGCTTTACACTTCTCAAGCCCGAGAGACTTTTACTTTTTTAGGGTTCCGTACCCAAAGGGTAAAACGGGACCTTATTAGTAAGACTCCGCTGTCTGTCTGTCTGTCCGTCTGTCACCAGGCTGTATCTCATGAACCGTGATACTTAGACGGTTGAAATTTTAATGGACACTGCTCACTTAAATACTATCTCAAATAAAGCATTATCATAATATCAACCAATTTATTTACTCAACACATTTTATTGTTATTAAACAGGGCATACATTTCTGTTATAATTATTCTAAATATTCTTCCACGGAGTAAACTTCATTTTCTTCTAAATAACAAGATTTAAGGTTATTCAGTTAGATTTTTTTTTAGGTGATTTATTATATCTTTAATTGCCATTTAGTTGGATCGGGTGTTTAATATTTTTATACGTGAATGTGGTAAACATAATTTATTTTTGTCGTGTGTTTGTGATATGTATACCTTTGACTGTTTCAAAGAAATGACTATTTTTAAAAACAAAAAGACACAAATCTTTCATGTTAATAAAGTTAATATTTTAAGTTTCTTGAAATAAGGTGCACGGATGGAATTATTATCTATGTGGGCCAAGATCCTTATGCAAACCGGACATATTTTAAATTTGTAAGTGCCAAAGATAGAAAGGTATAAGTAAACTTGTCGTAGACTTAACAGTAACATAATTACTCTACAAAAGACTAAAATTTAAAATTAATAAAATGCAGTACGGTCATTACTCAAAACCGATCAAATATACACAGCGATATATCATTACACGTCGTTTTAAGAAACGATCTAAACGTCTTGAGAAAGCATCACCGAACTGCCGGTAAATACATGGTTTTCGAAGTTCGCAGTTTCGCTACGGATTGGTAACCGGAGACCTACTCTCATAAACGTTGGTAAACAGCAAACAGTGGGTGTTACTAGTGCAAAGGTCGATCTGGTGAAAGCTTAATGTTGGCAACGATTGTTGAATGAATATAAAACAATAACGACTCGAGTCACGTTATTAGGTTGATAAATCATAATTTAATTTTTTTATTGCAATGACAGTTTTGACAAAATAATACGAATAGTATCTCCATGAAATTTTCTGTTAACAATCCGGTTAATAATAATGACAATAAAATAATTCTGTTATGAAGACATGAAAGTCTTAAATTACGTTAAATTTTCAAGACTAAGTTTATAATGATATTTTTCTTTTCTGTAAGACAATAATTTTCGCCGCCCCCTAAAGTCTACCGCCATAGGCTCAAGCCTACTTAGCCTGCTAGTGAAGCTGGTTCTGGATTGGAAGAGCTCATTACGTAGTGGTGATACATTGCCGTGTCTTTAAAGCGCAGCCTATAAGTTTTGTAATAGAA
Organism: Iphiclides podalirius; assembly: GCA_933534255.1. Lineage (NCBI taxonomy): Eukaryota > Metazoa > Arthropoda > Insecta > Lepidoptera > Papilionidae > Iphiclides > Iphiclides podalirius. Next base: position 11,747,298 of record OW152830.1, on the reverse strand, counting down.
ACTACAATAAGATAGAGATCGTCGGAACGCGAATTCAAAAACATTTGTTGCCTTTTCCTCCATTTACATGAAGCTTTTAAAACATAAAACTTATCTGTTTTTCACTGCTCTCTTTGCGGACTCATACAAATCTTTCATAATTTTTTTGATGTATAATATACGTTCAAAAAATTCCGTTATCACACATTTGAATATCAGACATCTAGAGTCGCCAAATTTCACATATGCCTAGCAGTTCTGCATCGTTAGTCAAACGGCGTTTAAAGCAATGCCTCAGAACGGTTCCGTTTCACTAGTTAAGTTTTACAAACTAATTAACCAGTTGCGCTTAGCGAACCGTGGAGCTGATAACAAACTGGCCTCCATATATAACTGTGCCGAAATAACGCATCGTGGAAAATAGACTAAATGCTTTCATGTCTGCACCAGAATGTCTTTTGAAGTGTTGTCTGTCGCCTGTCTAGCCCTCAAAGTCAAAATATCTTTATTCAATGTAGGCTTAACTTAAGCTCTTATTGAACGTCCAAAAAAACTACCACCGTTTCTAACCTTCAACATTACTAATGTTAAACGAAATACCTCGGCGATGTTTGAATGAAATCAAATCACGACGTAAGCTTATAACTATTTTTATTATTATTTTTTTAATAATATCTATAGTTTTGTGTAATATATTTATATCCAAAGCATATCATTTTACAGATACTACGGTCAGGGCTGGAGCGGAAGTAGACCCAGATGAAGTTTATGTATTTGTCCAGTTTGCTGTTAAAAGCTTTGATTTGTCGGGTCAACCAACATCAAAATTTTTTAAATGTTTGCATCCTAGAACTAGAATTATCATTGCGGTTGGTTAAGAGGGCTGGTTAAGCATAACTGTTCAGCGAGGAAATGCAGCTAGCGTTCTTGGCACAATGCCGCGTGGTCTGTTTGTTAGATAATGTGTAATTTCGTGTTAATATGTTTTACTTGATAAATATGTAATTTTGAAAGGAAGCTATGTAGCTATGTACAGTTATAACTTCAATAAAACCGTTGTTTTAACCGGTGTAAAAACATCCTGTTTATTCTAGTTTTAATTTGCAAGCGAGCCAGTGGTTCACTAATGGTAAGTGATAACCGCCGCCCATGGACATTTGCAACACACGTAGGGTTGCAGATGTGTTGCCCCCTTTTAATAAAGTTGACCACGGGTACCTCACTCATCAGACGAAACGCAGAAGGATAATACTTCTACTTCACGTCGGTCTTCTGTGAGGTCCTAGTACTTTCCCGGACAGACCTGCCCATTCGTGCTGCACCGTAGACTGTTGCGGGCCCCTACCACAGTTAAAATTGAGAACCTTTGAACCTTGAAAGTAATTATAATCTTTCATTGGACTGTAAATAAAGTAAAGTAACAACCTATATACGTCCCAGTGCTGGGCAAAGGCCTCTTTACACATAGGATATTAGGGCCATATTCCACCACAAGACCCTACTGCCGATGGGCGGCTTTCACATATCTTCGAAATATTTATTTTGTTTATTACTTCGAAAATATGCAGGTTTCCTCACGATGTTTTCCTTCACCGCTGAGCACGTGATAACTGAGTAAATCAATCAGCACTTAAAATTTCATCAGGGGATTGATTCAGGTTGCTCGAGTATACTGAATCCAAAGCGAGCGCCCAGACAATGAGCTATCGCAGCCAATAGTATAGACTGTGGCACTACTGAAATGATATAACTTGGCGATTGGAAACGTTCCTACTCTATATTCGCTTCCGTCTAACGGGATCGTAAGCAACACGCGAACGCCTTCACTGCGTCGGACATTGAAGCCAATGTTCTATTACCGATTATTGATTTTTTTAATCGATTGAATCGAGATAAGGCTTAATCGATTGACGAAAGGTGAAAAACGTTTTGAGTACATTATAGCAAACATTTTAAAGACGTTTATAGCCCGAAAAGGCGTATGCCGACCGTTTTTAAATTATATTTTTTATTGATAAGTTATGTGTGTTGATAAGTGTGACCTAATACCATACTACTGATTATAAATAATGTTCAGTGAAAAAAAAAATTTTAAGCAATTAAATATAATAAGAATTTTCTCTTAATGTTCTACTATTTGTGAATTATCTCATTTTTTAACGAAATAATGCAATAAAGAGCTTGTGTTTTTCACCTCACTCACAGATTTAAAATAGGGCATTGAAGTTTAATTAGCAATTGCAAATTGCATCGACTACATATGTTTATTTGTATTTTTGCGTAATATCAATCATTCCAGTCCTGGCTCCATATGTTATTATCTAATTACTTTATCCTTAAAATTAAAAACATTGATGCGCCCGGTAGGTAGTTATGGAAAAATTTTGGGCCACTTGTTTTGGATAGTGTCAGCTACGTTAATTTATTGTTATCACTCATTTATACGTATTAAATTAAGCGCTAAAGATATTTGTAAGGTAAATTAAGTGTTGCATATTACTCCTTATGCAAGAAACTGATAATCGAAGGATTTATATGGAGTGAAAAGAATTGCATTAATTCTTGAGCAATTATACACTTCTGATAAGAGACCACCACAGAATATAAAAAGAATAAAGAGTCGTAAAAGTATTAATACTATTTTTTTCAATTTTAAATATTAAATATTAAAGAATTTATTTTTTTAATATCTTACATATTTTTTCTGACATCTTATATATTTGTTTAAATTTATACTTCACTATGTATGTATCCTAAGAGTATAGAGTATGAGCACAAGCCAAATACAAATCATCTATCTATTAGCGTTCCTTTATTTATTAGTTAAGTTCAAAGCAAACAAAACAAACGAAAAGAGATATATTTTCGAAGTATCCCCGTTCGAATCCTTAAACATTTATACCATCCAGTGAAAAATGCTCTTATGAGATATGTCTTAGGAATCCGGAAAATGACGCCGTCGACGAAATTGATCATAGCACGCGAGGACGTACACGTGACGTCAAAGTTTTCCTCTCCAAACATAATTAAAGTGGTCGAAATGACTGCACCGTGCGAAAATGGCTCCGAGTTTCATTTTGTTATAACAAACGGAAATACTGGCCGTACTTAGTGTACGCTCGCTTAGAGATTCTAGAAAGATCTTACTTCAAGACAGATGAGTCATATCGCCAGCCAGCGTAAACACGATCATGGAGGTGTGTACAAAAGACAATATCGGAAATTTCGATCCTCTTTTATCACTACATAGTATAAAACAATAAGTCGTCCCGGTGTCTGTCTGTCCCTATGTATGCTTAGATCTTTAAAACTACGCAACGGATCTTGATGCGGTTTTTTTTACTAGATAGAGTGATTCAAGGGGAAGCTTTATATGTTATAACACATTGCACCCGTGCGAAGCCGGGACGGGTCGCTAGTGATCATATAAAAGTTAAAAATAAGTAAAGCCTCATCTGAACAGAGGGTATTACCAACCGGCGACCCCACTGCCGATTAGCATACTTCACATACCTTCGAATTTTTTTTATATATTGTTCCGAAAATATGCAGGTTTCCTCTTGAACTGAGGTTGCTCGAATATATTGAATTAAAAGCAAGCGCCCGACCACTGAGCTATCACGGCTTAAGCTAAGCATATGGTTAAATTATTTAATATATTTTACGTCTCTGCCACAATAGATTACGCTAAACATTTCAAAAACGCAATGACAACTGAGTAGACATCGAGATTTTCTTGCGGTGAGACATCTTGTTGCGTGATCCTGAATGCGCAAAATCGATCCCTGACAGCGACGAAAAAAAAATCTAAAACTATCAAAACTTAGGAAGACAAATTAAAGGATTTCAATCTTATAAAACTCCCAGTACGTCGAGTTCATTTAGATTTACATTTTTTACACAAAATGGTTAATGGATCTATCAATTGTCAGCCTTTGCTTAATAAACTAACAATGTCACCACCAGAACCCCGAGATATCCATGCAAGTTGTTATTTTCTCAATTGGCTGTATCTTACGTTAGTAATCCAATAAACAATTCAATAAATTATCATTTTTAAGTTTCATTTTAAGTGTTGATACTAGCAATAAAAATTAAATTATACAGAGATATTATTAGCAGGGCCAATTGACGAAAGCAATCTAGAAAGAGTAACAAGTTCAAGTTAGGAGGGAGGGGAATGTGCAGTCATCTATGCCAATTGCAATCATGCACCCATTGGCGTGGGCCGTGAACCAAACCAACAACACCTTGGTCTCCTCGCGTCATCAGATGACATCACCGTATTTACACCGGCGCGCAGCTCCGCCCATGTCGCGACGTGTTCGCGCGCTTTTGCAAGCCATTTTCGTCCGACGCTAGATGGTCATAAAACCCACTGTTCCGTGTAAATACCGAGCGCGGTTAGCGCAACGAACCGCATCTGTGTACACAGTCGTCTAGGTCAGTAGGCACGGGCCGCGGTCTTTTGTCTTGCATTTTTGTTATCCATTTGATATCCTAGTAGTCCTCTGGTTATGACTCACTTCCAAGGAGCACGCATTTTTCAATACGCGAACGTCACCATTCGGTTTCCGTTTGGCCATTAATTTATACAATTTTACCAAGGTCATTCCGCTCGATATAATGGAAATCCAGTACGCCCTATTACAATGGCTTACTCACTTGGAACTGTGATGAAAATGTAAAAGAATGATATTCGGAAAACGAGTTTATCGGAAAAGAAAGTATAGTATCACATAAAAATGTTAGTGAATACATCTAATAAGTTTCAATTTCTTGACGATGCCTATGTGTGGAATTAATACTGTTGATACTCACTTAGGCTCAAATAACATTCCAAATAAAAATCAAATCAAATAAATACATTTACCATGCTATATTATAAACTTGTAACCTGATATTTTTAAAAAAGAGCAACTGTTGAGTTTCTTGCCGGTCTCTTCTCAATTGTAACTGCTTTCTGAACCGGTGGTAACTGACTTACGAATTTTCTATCAATTTTTATGTAAAATTTGACTTTCATAAGAACGCGCAAGTTTCTATTTGAATAAAGATATTTTGAGATTGAGTTTTGTTTTAGGGAATTTTAAAAATAAAAATTTATTAAAATTTTTCTAATTCTTTATCCTATTGCGTTTATTCATTGATTTCATTAAAGTTAGTTTTCTGAATTTACTTTAAAGGTAAAATGGTAATGGCGTAATGTCTTTTTAAAAGACACTACTCTAGTATCAGAACAAAGTATTTTTAATTAGTTATACACGTTCGTGACAAATCCGCAAATACAAATAAGACTTAAATATGGATGTACACATCTGTTACCTACCGTATAATCTAAACTTACACTGTATGAGGTAGTTCATACCTTTCGAGATGACTCATTTTTACGTACAAAATCATACTTTTGTTCAAAGACTTTATTATAAACTTACATTGCGTTTTTGCATTTATTGTCTATTTACTAATATTTTAGATGTTTAATAGATTAGATTTTTAATAATTTACATCGCCAGGCTAATAAAAAACCTTTAATTATTTCAGGGGTTATACAGTATTATTATTATAGACCTCTACTACATAACCAAAAAAAATTCCGCTGGTTTGAAGCAACGCTAGATCTTAGTAAAAGTAACTGCATTTACTGCAAGATTGAAACTCCGACTGTGAAATATAATGTAAATTAGGTCAGATAACTACATTTCAGCAGTCAGACAACCAGAATCAGTATCTCATTCTATGTATCTCATTTGCTGTTACAATTCAGATTCAATTTATCTGATTGTTCTATAATGCGTTTCATAAAAATTTATTATATTTTATAATAATTTATAATACATATTATTCATCGCAAATAATAAACTGGATAGTTATTAAATTTAAACAATAAATTACCACTATCCAAGCTAATGTCTGAAGTGACATAAGACATATGTATAGGTATGTATTAAGAAACTAAATACACGACTGATATTATACCTCAGACAAGATATCAATTATTACATTATCGCTTTATGCAACAGGCCGCAGGTGGATTGCATTGGAGGTGTCATGGCGGCAGCATTTCGCGCCTTTTATTGCGGCCCACACAATACGCCCTCGCGCGTGCGTGTGCGGCCACACGACTTTGTTATGTTAAATATCATATTCGAACGGTCCAATAGAATTATTAACTACTAAAACTCAAGTCTTTAAACCAACGTAGCGTATGATTTTAAATAATCACACTAACGGAGCATCGTAGAAACAGTTCAAAGAGTTTAACAATCCAATCCAATTTACAACATCTGTCCCATCATCTAACAGCGGTACTTGTGAAGTTCTAACTTTTGAACTCTACAATTTTCATTGCTTCATTGCATACCAGAGGTTATAATGCATGATATTTCATCAATAAATAAGCAGTCGTCAAGTTTAACCGAATTAAAATCATAGATATATATCGAAGATCTTCTTGCTCATACATAATAAAATATGGGTCTGCAATTAGTCTAATTTATATTTATCGATGTTATAGTTTAAGTAACAAGGGCCCGTCTTGAGCTATATAGGCAACTGTTTAATGCTTCTTGAGGTCGTTTGATTTAGTATTATGAGCTTTTTCAATTATCAATGTTTTTTGATAAACTGTAAAAGTAACGCGATCCCAAAGTTCATTTAGTTTGTTTAAATCTATCCTACCGTGATATTATTAGGAGACATTTCGTAAGTTTTCAATTTAAAAACTGGTATAAAAATTAAGTTTTGATTATGATGGTAGCAACAGAACGTGTTATTTATTATATATTTCTCATTTTTATAATGTACATATCTCCTATTTATTGTCTTTCTTTTCTTCTTTCTATTCTCTATCCCTCGCAATACCTACCATAAGTTACACATCCTGGTTTGATTGGCAGAGAAGGCCTTTTGGCAAAAATCATTGCCGTTCTTTGTAACCTTTGTTTATTTAAGTTTTCCAATAAATAATTAAAACTTAAAACATTTTAATGACGAATTGTTCTAATACAATTTTAGGGATTTACCATATCTCAGTGTGTCCCGTGACCATGAAGGCTGTAAAGGGTTCGAAACGTCGGGAATTAAAATTAAAAAAAAAAACGCGATAAATCCGTAAAATTAGTTTCATTTATAATGGGTAATCGCGTAAATGCAAGACACTTGTAACATACTAATAATTTGCATGGTAAACAAACTATCGTGACCACAAGCAGTTCTGAATTTGTATACCAAAAAACGATTTCAATTTACGTTAACGCGGCTGTCAGAACAAAAACGCGGAAAGCGTTAAAAAAAGGAAATCGTGGAAAAATATCCACGATATGCCGTAAAATAAAATGGCGGGCTGACAGGTAATTCAGCGCAGATTCAACACGCGATCGCTGTAATTCTGTCTGCGGATGGCGGCTCTGTTTAAGGGGTGAGCGACCTCGCTCGATGGCCTGTATCCATTCGCTAGGTATCGCTCGTTGCCTAACTAAAACCAACATTGCCTCTTGAAAATCATTACCTAACATTGCAAATAATCGTTCGTTTGCTATTCGCTTAGTCCTTGACGTTTGCATTCAGGCCGTGCTAATGCGTTGGAAAACTAAATTTTATTTAGCGGTTTAGGTTTTAAACTATCGAGTAGCTTAAATGTATGTAAAGGCATATCGCATTCAACCATTTATACCTCAGATGCATTTAACCAAGGATTTAACACAGCACCAAGCCCTTACGATGTTAGTCTTGATACTTGAATCGCTAATGATATTACCAACATTTTGGGGTGTCATTGTCAAGTCGTAAGTATTTTAATTGGCATAATTACGTTTTCCTCCCATATCTAAAAAAGAAATAAATCGAGAAGATTAATTGAAGATCGGAACGGAAATATATAAATAGGAGTGTTAGAAGTCGTACACACGTAAGTGGATTTTCTTTTTAGAGCCGTGTTACGATGCCCGCACAAAGTGGTGTTGATGTTAAGACGCAGCGGTATGTAGGACACGCGCGTGCGTCGCGAACTGTGCGCCCGATGGAGAGCTCTATTTTGTGCTGCACCACCGCAATTAGTCGAAAGAAACCGAGCCAGTTAAGCGTGGAACCGTGGCCCGAACTTCGCTCTACCGCGGGCCACTTTCATTTCGCTCTGCGCTCATTCAGCCGACGACATTAGCGAAATGCTGCACCGAAACTGCGTCGCGTCGCGTCCCCAATTCCGTTTCGTCCATGCCGGTCGCGGAAACCAACTAGTCAGGGGGGGAAACGCTAGTCATAACCTCTCCCTCGATGCAGCGGCCGAAAATATGCGCGCACTATATATAGAAGCGGCTTACGGAGCACGTTCCAACTCGCCGTCCGCGACTCCCTCGCGTCTATACGGATACTACTCACCAGAATCGTGCGCTCGCGTTTTCAACGGTCTCATAGGCGCGACCGCGGTTGTATTTCACTGAAATTATATCGCACGCGACGCCTTCCGCTAGCGCAGACTCCGGTCGTGTGGCGCCCGCCCGGGCGGTGTGCCGACTGAGCGTGCGCGCGCGCACACCCCGCCCCGCGCTTTTCCGACACAACAGCGTTCGCCGCGGCCGTGTCTCCGCTCCAGCCGCCCAGTTTGAACCACAGAATTGAACCAACATCGGACAGACGGCGAACTGTACGCCTAGTTTGGGACAACATTGGATCGACAATAAGTTCACTATGCACATTCTACCCCAACATCGAATGTGCATGCGGCGTCTTTCTATATACTGAAATTATTATATACATTGGTTTGAACCAACATTGGACAGAAGGCGAATCGTACGCCTAGTTTTGGACAGCGTTTGATCGAAAATAAGTTCACTATGCACATTCTACACTAGTTTGGACCAACGCTGGCAAGGTACGCTTCGACCAACATCGAATGTTCATTCGGCGTCTTTCTGTGATATGATTCTGATGATTTATGCATATAATGTATATAACGACATTATATACATTGGTTTGAACCAACATTGGACAGAAGACAAACTGTACGTCTAGTTCAGGACAAAGTTGGATCGACAATAAGTTCAGTCTATACATTCTACACTAGTTTGGAGAAACGTTGGCACGGTACGATCCGACCAAGACCAAATCTGCATGCGGCGTTTTTCTTATTTTGATAACAATAGTGTCGTGAGGCAAACAGGACGTAGACGAAGAGTTAGTATATAAAAATTTGAAACCAAAACTAAAGCGGCAGTTTGCTTCCAAACTTGCTGTGTGTACTAGTTTTGTTTTTATTACACGATTTATAGTTTTATCTTGGTGCCGAAAGGAGACAACAATCAATAGGAAACATTAAATAGGAGATAGTATGTCCGTTTATGTATGTATTCTACATTTTATCGTTGTGTTCCACTCTTACCGTATTGCGTATTTAAGGTTTTAAGGTGTTTGCGCCAACCAAAAGCATTGCAACTCTCTTACAGTGTCTTTGGCGCAAACATTTTTACTGAACGCCGCTGCATACAGTGCGGCTCATCGTTTGTTGGAAGACGTCACGGTCCATTTGAGTAGACGAATCGACGCTTGTTCCACATCTAAAAACGTACGATTCTACCGAGCGTGCGCCTCCGCTGTCTCTGTTATTCAACTTTATTACACGCCTCAGGTTGGTATTAAACACCGGTGTGCGATTATTTTTTTTCGAGAATGTGGCAAGCGAGCTGACTGTAAACCTGATGTTGTGATAACCGCCGCCCATTAACACCTGCAACACATGTAGGGTTGCTGATGCGTTGTCAACTTTTATATAGTGGGCCCCGGCTACCACAATCACCCGACTAAACGCATGAATAGAACACATCCACTTCACTCCGGTCTTCTGAGCGGTCGTGGAACTTACGCCCTAAACTATTAGCCTGCTGTCATGGCTGTAACCAATACGATGAACGGCGAATTGATAAATAGGTCTTATTTATTTTATAATCAACCTCGTACACTTATCCCGCCTGGGTAGGTTCGGCATAACTATGAATCGTGCAGTTTGTGGTATTAACTAGGTTTTTTTACGACCGGCATGCTCATGGCATCAACACGCCTTAGAAACAAACATCAAGTTCAGGAAGACCGAGTTGTCTGGGTGGTTAAAAAGTAAAGTAACCGCCTGTAAATGTCCCACGGATGGGCAAAGGCCTCCTCTGTAAAGTGGGTATCAGGGCATAGTCCACTGCGGATTGGCGGACTTCACATATATTCGAAACAAATTCTTTTATTATTATTTCGAAAATATGCTGGTTTCCTCACGATGTTTTCCTTCACCGCCGAGCACGTGATAATTCAGCACTTAAAATTAACGATTGCATTGGTGCCGGCACCGAGGATCGACCTCAGGTTGCTCGAGTAAATGTAATTAAAAGCGTGCTATCACGGCTCGCCTTATGGGTGGTTAATCACAAATAATTCCTCCGGACCTCACAGAAGACCGGCGTAAAGTGGAAGTATAGTACTTACCTGTTTCGTCTGGTGTGGAGTGAGGTGGCCGAAGCCCAATTTTCTAAAGGTTGTCAACGCATCTGCGATCCTCGGCCTTAACACATGTCTATGGGCGGCGGTATTCACTTAACATCATTTAAACAGTCTGCTAGCTTGACAACTTTTCACATAAAAAAAGTTCCCTCTGAGCTGAGGAAATCAGTTGCAGTCAGGAATCAGTCGGGTACGGACGTATATAGTGATTCGGATAAAAAATGACTAGCTTAGCTAAAGAAGCATAAAGACTGAAAGTTCATAAGCACTAAATTGAACACAAGGCAGTGTGAGATACATTTTATCTATTAAATAATCTGAAAACATTAAAAAATATTAATTTTACTGAATCAAGTATTAGACATAGGAAATATTAATATTTAAATAAATAATAGCTGAGGAAAGGATAAAAAAAAGAAATCAAATTATGACTACTTTTAATACTATGTCATCCCCCTTTGCACTATTCTAAATTTTCTACATTTTTTGAAAAGTATTAATCTATACATCTTTATACAGGGTGATTTTATAGACGAAGGACATATGTAGAATTTGATTCTAAATCTGAATCTGGTAAGTTCTTGTGATCTCATTTCTTTTTCAAAGATTATTTTTATTTTTTTTTCACATTATGGACACCTTAAGAAATTCCTGCCAATATAAAATCTCAATACAATAAACCTATAGACGAGCACTAAAACTTTTCGCTGAACTCATAATTACCGTTTATCAATAGGTTGACTACTTTTAACGGGATAAACAATGTTTGAATTGTTAGTTATTCTAGTTATTTCTTGTCAAAATAAAATATTTTTTTTTAATTATAAAAAATGCTTAAATAAATTTATGTCAAAGTATGCACTTTGTCTAAAAAATCATTCTGTATATACAGCGTGTCGTTACAACCGCGACAATAAATCAACACACGTCTAACGCTAGTTGCCAATAATTAAAAAATATATGCGTTAAAAAATCCATAATTAAAAAAAATATTTTTAAAGAAACAAAATTTGTAACACCTATGCAACCACAACTGACTGATACATACACTCAGTTTTTCATTCGTTGCCACAGCGTCGCATTACAAATCTCTCCTTGTAACAGTCCATGTTTTATCTCTTTTTAATTCCCCATTTCCATTCCCAACCCATTCTTACAACTTACTTCGTGACCTTTACAAATGAACTTTACGTCACAATTTTATACGTAAGGTTGTTCTAAAATTGTTTGTTTTGGAAAATCTAATAACTCTGGAAATATTGATGTTTAAGGAATGTAAATGTTTAATATAATTTCAAAAAGTTATCCTCTATATGTGTGTTCATTTATTGTCGCGGTTGTAACGACATGCTGTATACATATATATAATTCTTCTGTACGTGTATATGTCACTGAACTTTTTTGTGTCTGATTAAAATTTCTGTCCATTACTTTTTTTTATTTATAACTTATTAAGTCGTGTGTACAGGACGTCTGTCAGGTCCGCTAGTGGTGCATATGGATTTTTAAAACAATAACGTCGTGACATCGTTATTGCTTTTTTTTATGGAAAGCGATCCATAAATAGGGCAATAAAAGTACCTAGTCAATATAAAAGAGGCGGAGCTTACACTGAAATTTAAGTTGAAGTTCACACTAAATCGTCTGTTGAAAACAAAAAACGCATTTTGGTTAAATATTTACATTGTATTCGATTATGTATACAATAAGACTGTGCGTTGTTGAAATATTTTGATTCTCAAAATGGACACATTTAACTTTTTAATGTGCTAGATCAATTAATGTTTTATATCATTTATACCTATATATTTTCATACACCATTTTCTTTATTCTGTACCATACATTGTATTCGAGTTTGTTTTAATATACAAATTATAACAAATGAGTTTTAAATGCATATCTACTTACTCAACATTACGATGTTTGAAAAGTTCCGCCTCGGAATGTCAGTTACATTAAAAAAAAAAACTAAAAGTAAAAATTAACTACTTAAATAAAGAATTCACCCATTAATAAATAGTTTAACAAAAAAAACAACTAATAATATTGAGTGAAATCAGTGTTTTGTCACTTCGGTGGTTTTGAAATCATATAGGGTGCAGTGGGGCAATTCCGAAAACGGGTATATTCCGAAATCGTTAAATTTCTATTAATTATAATTATATTTCCCTACTAGCAACGTTAGGCTAGACAGCATATTTAATAACCACGCCGTCTCAGTCGTAGCAAGTCGCTAGTGACAATATTATGTGTGTGACAGCAAGTTTTCTTGGACAAGTGTTTTTCGTGTCATTTTTCGTGATTCATAATAACCCCGAAATTAAATTTATTTCCTAATTTTGGTAAGTTGCATGAACAAGTTTTCCCTTTAACCATAGAATATCGTATTTTGCGTTTATGTACGAGGAACATAACATTCTAATTGTTATTAATTTTCTTTTTTCGGAAATACCCTTCCGGGTTTATTCCGATATATTATATTTTCCTTATAACCCCATTTAGCTTTCACAAAGTAATTAGCAGTGGTTCTCAAACTTATTTTTATGTATTTGCATTATTAACAAATTTGTTTTACATATCTATCATGTCCCGAAATTACATAAGAAATAAAATTAAAAAATACACTTCACAAGATTTGGCTCAAGCGATCGTAAAAGTTATAAAGGGAGAACTAACTTAATATACTGCAGCTCAAGTATATAAAATCCCCTTGACGACTCTTCATGAAACGTTAAGAGAAATAAAGCAACAGTCAGGTTTAATGCAAGAATACCTACCGTCATACCTATAGAAGAAAATAAATTAGCAGAATAATTAAACTATGGAAGATGTCGCTGAATATGTGCAGGTAAACAATATTCAGACACCATTTAAGAATAATATCCCTGGTTAATTAATTTCCGGAAACGACATAAATTGTCTTTTAAAAAAGTACAGCCGGTAGAATTTGTAAAAAGAAAATGACAGATCTATTCGTCATTGCAGAATATTTCGATTTCCTGGAAAGTATCTTGAAGAAAAAGATTATAAATTAAATAAATACTTAATTAGGTTACTATTCCTTATTTATGTTGGTTTTTCCAATACTTTTTATTATTTACTAAATAATACAAAGTATTGAAATTGAAAGCCTACAATTGTAACTTGTAAGTTTGAGAACCAAACATACTTTCAGGGGTAATTACGAAATAACAAAGCTGTAATAAATTAGATTAATGTTTCTATGGACAATATTGCGTATATTTTGTGTAACACATAATTACGATTGAAAAAGTAATATGAACTTTGTGGCCAGAGTTCAATAAATACAACTTTTGAAATACTTCAGAATTACCCCATGATAGTTCGTAATTATCCCTTTTACGAAAAGAATATTAGCTTAATATTTCAAATGCTCTAATTCAAAACCCCAATTGCATTTTAAAAATTGAATAAATATTTAACACAGTTATTTTGGTAACGCAAACAGATGTAAAACAATTATGGTCTTATATATAAAACTACTTTCAATAATTAATCGAAAACTGGACCCTTAGTGATGTCATACAAATTTATGTCGGAATTACCCCACTGCACCCTACAAAATACGTAGATCTTTCAACAATCATTTACTCTACGTTCCGGGAGGACAGTTCCGTGATCATGAATTGGGTGTCAAATAGTTATTAAAAAAAGTGTAGAATCGTGAAGAAGGATTATTTTCAAAGATTATTGACATTAAAATACCGCAATACAAAAAATACCGCTTTTTGTTTTTTTTTTACATGTGTTATTAATGTTGCCAAAGGAACTTTGCATGCATTTATTCATATTCCACAGGATGTACTAAGAGATGTGTTCTTTGTGAAAATTTGCCAACCGACATCAGATTCTTTAGTGTCATATTTGACCTAAGAATCTATGACAATATGTTAAAAATATTTCATGACTGACCATTATACTTCGGGGATGTTAACTATATTCTATATTAAAATTTATGTAAAAAGTGATCAAGCGAACAAGCGTTTCACCTAACGTTAAGTGCCATCATGGACATCATGGACATCATGGACATCATGGACATCTGCAACACAAGATGGCTTACTGATGCATTGATTTTGACTCCGGATACCTCACTAAACAGACGAATTGTAAAAGTTTAATACTTCCACTTCATGCCGGTCTTCTATGAGGCCGTGTTACTTCCCCGGACGCGCCTGCCCATTCGTGCAACATCGGAAGCTGTTGAGTGGCTCTACCAGTGTAAAAATAATAAACAAAAATTTAAAATACTTTTTTAAACTAACTTTCTTACAAATCTTATTTCAATAAAAGACATTAAAATTCCCTCTGACAAAACCAAAGTTTAAATGGAAAATATACTTTTGACAATGCAGATTTAATTACTGTATAGACTTAGAAACTGAGTATAAATTTTCCGTCGAATGTTGACGGCTCTCAAAGCAGCATTGGTGGCGCCATGGTGAAATTGGGTATGGTATTTGGCATTGGTGGTATTATATTTACCGTGGTTAAAAGTCACTAAAATGCTACAAAGCAAGGTAAATAATGATATATGATTCCGCATCTAATAGCTCTCAAATCTATTTTGTCAAAAATAAGTCCGAATCTGTCCACCAATGTAATTGGCAATTGGGGCTAGTTTCTCAAATGTTGTATTATAAGAGAAACTTATGACAAGAGAGATAACCATTGAGAATCGAGAATGGATATTGAGAATGGCATACCTTCATTTCGCTGATTTCAATTTCAAGAAAATCTTTAAGACCAACTATATTATTTTAAAAAGGAGGTAGTAAAAACAAATAAAAAGTACATTAAAAAAATGCAACAATTCTGTAGATACTGATATTGTTTCAAATATCAATAAATTACATGGACAATACAAATAATACATGTACATTTTCAAGTTAAATATCACTGTTAACTGATATTCATATTTGATTCATATGTGATTTTTACATCTACAAATAATGACCTAAAGGAGGATACTACTTCAAATGCAATTTACTTCACTGTATTGGCTAGGATAAGGCCAATAGGCAATTATTTAAAAAAAAATCCATCTATTGACAATAGCTATTGTGTTATATCAGCATTTAAAAACAGTTTCAACAAAATCTGTCATATCAATTAATTCCGAAAATTTGAGTACGAAACATAACATATCATAACAAAAAATACTACAAGAGGACACCAATTCCTACCACTTTGCAATCATATGTTATTTACTGTTCTAAAACCAAGGGGTGAAATGTAAAATAATTTGACAATGACTGACATAATTCAGCTCATATTTTAGATACTTAAAAACATAGTATGGTAAAGCTATGAAGAAATTTCTGCTGTTGCATTATTGGGCCTGCCTGTTGATATAAACACTATTCCGTAATAGTATTTATAGCACCAACATGAGACCATTCTCATAGATGACTGGTGTGGGTAGAAGTACCCTTCGCCTTTCATCTGGTGACCAAGATACTCAAGAGACTCACTTAAAAACGCTAAGTTCTGAAACCCTTCAAGTTTTATAGATGTCCATGGCTGCCTTGGATCAATTGACATCACTGGAAGTGCCTGCCCACTTGTAGCGTCAAAATTTATCTCAAAAAATTAAAGACTATGTAATTACTGCAAAATATATACTTTGCTTATATATACCTAGCTTTTTAGTATTTCAAACTTTTGTGCAACTTATAATAATTTGTGTAATCACTCATTTAAAAGGATCATAAAATTTGTCCACAAAGGATAATTGTATCAAAAATAATTGATAGTGTAGTTTTAACATATTATCTGAGATTCCTTGCATCATTCAACACTATAGAATAATAAGTGTACTATTAGAGTTTATATATAACAAGTAGTTACTTATTTGTTGATATAATCCACAGCAAACTATGTGATAGATTTTTTTTTTTCGATCACAAAAAAATATAAATTCATAGAAATTGTCACATGTGTTATAAATAATTTATTTATACATTTTACAGCTAAATCTCTACTCATATAAAAGTGTTCATTACATCTCTTTATACAGACCCTTCCATTTTATTTGTACAGATTTTTTTTATTTTCATTTAATTTGTAACACATTAGTAACAATTACACTATACGGAACATCTATTCAGTGAGATCACACACTATGGTCGTTTATAGATATATGGTAAGTTGTGGCAATTTATGAATGAGGTTTTTTTTTTCACATGTAAAATAAACTGAATTTATCACACTTACTTGAGGTGTAAAATCTTCAAGCACTTTTATACAGTTATTTAGTGCAATGCTGTTATTATTTGAATATTAAGCTAGATATTTCTAACCAGAAAACGAGGACAATTGTTGTTTGTATGTCCGAATAACTCAATAACGCTTTCAAAGCTAGAACCAATCATGTAACGCACTTAGGAAGTAGCCAAGACATATTCCATATAAATGAACACTGCATCCGGTTTCCAAATCACATAGCATCACAAATATTGAGTCACACATACACATTGGTCTTGAAGTACTATTCACGTTTGATCCAACGTTGGTCACAAGACTGGTTGCTAATCTATGACGATAACGTCAGCATCGTTGGCCACAACGTCAGAATTGTTGGCTAACAGTCATTTGCTGGGCGATGTGAGACCTAGAGCAGCAGACAGTAGCCGCACAACATTCTTGTTCTCTGTCGATTCATTTTCTGTAAAATAAAAAATTGAGATGCATTATTTATGTTAACATACAAAATATCAGTAATGGTAAAAAAAAATTAAATATTAAAATAAAAAAAATATATCATGTTTCCGCACACCACCTTGCTTTGTAAATGCAAGAGCGATACAGAGGCCAGCTAATTTATTTGTAAAGCTTAATATATAAGTACTATGTACTGTCTTAATGTCAAGAGTAAGAGTATGGCTAAACTTTTGCTGAATATTTACAGTCTAAAGTCTTGTTAAGTCTAGTCTAAACTTCTATTGTCAATGAAATATGTTTTTAGGTGGGTAAGGTTTACACATTTAATGTCTTACTTATAAACAATAACTGCTTGTATATTGTTAATCATGCCATATGAGTTGTTAAACGAGTTCACACTTACCATCTGCGCCAGTGACATGCTTTTCCAAATTAAGTTTTTCCTGTGCTACTTGGTAGATACCCTCTTCTATTGTTCCTAAACTGAGCAACCGATATATTGTAACGGGCCTAGTTTGACCCATTCTGTGACACCTGCCAAAAAAAAAACATTTTCGTTAATAACAAGTATTTAAAGTAAATTATTTAGCTCTACAAGCTTTATAGATATATGTTAAGGGCATGTATAGATGAATTAGTTTATTACCATATTTAAATATTTTATTCTTCACAGCTCTACACGAACTCGGAAATGATTTGACGGAGTCAACCAAAATTTCCAAAAACCAATTTACTAAAAATCCAACCAAAATTACTACATAGTTTACTCGATTCCTTTTTGATATTGTATTGTCTTAATTAAGTATGTAAAAACCTTTCTATGAAAAAGAAGTTAATAAAATTTTTGTTTTATCAAAAAGAAGTTAATTATTGTTTGATTTGTCTCTTAAAATTCATTATCTGGATTTTAGATTATACGGAATAATACTGTAATGGAATGTGTTGTGGTGGCACCATCATTATGATCACATCGATGACTTGCCCAGATAAAACTACACAAAAGAAGCATGTACCTGTCCTCCGCTTGCTTGTCATTGTACGGGTTGAAGTCGATGTCGTGAATGATGACCGTGTCTGCAGCCGTCAGGTTGATACCCAAACCTCCAGCGCGCGTCGATAGCAGGAACACGAAGATGTCCTCAGCGTTGTACTGGTCTATTAACTCTTGCCTGAACGTAAAACATCTATCAGCTTGTGTAAGGAAACAAATAGAGACAGTCAAAACTTTTGTTACGAAACTGATGCTGTCATTTCTGAACGAGAGATGTTTCATTGGCATGTTTTGTATCTCGACATTTCCAAGTCAATCCTGTCCACTTTTCAAGAAAGTAAAAACTTATCAAGTATATACAATTGAGGGATATGTCACTAAACACCAGTGACAAATTCAGAACAACATTATACAAACCTTATACCTTATTTATGTTACTTTGTACCGACTGGCATAGTGGATAGTGAACTTGCGTTTTCTTTTTCATTTGTAAAGGAAAACTATATTTAAGAAGTATTTATCCGTTACTTAGTGTAAAATTGTACCAAAATATTGAATTACTATATCTTTAAGTGTACCCACAAATTATATTATACATCTTTGATGAAATGTGACTTATTTGTCAAAACTTCTAATCCTACACTACAAGTTGAAATAGGTATTTTCAAAGATACTTCATTGATCACATTAGGTGATGACAAGAGACAGTAACTTATAGATTTACACTAAAAGCATGTTACCATACCTGTCGGTGACCGCAGTGCTACCGTCCAGCCGCAGGTACCGGTACCTCCTGAGATTCAGGTAAGGTTCTAAGATGTCCAGCATCATGGTAAACTGGCTGAATACCAGCACGCGGTGGCCATCCTCCTTCAGACGGGGCAACATCTCATCCAACTTTTGGAACTTTCCAGAGTCCAGTATCAAGTGGTCGGGCACTGAGTACGAGCGTAGACTCTGCAATTAAAGATTTGCTTCATAAGACGTTGGTAAACGAACATTCTAACCTGCAATTGCTCGGTAGAATGTTTACTACTAAGAAGACTATAATTACCAATAAGAAGGAAACCAAACAAATTTTAAGTCCTAATGGCAATGGTAATAAAACTGCTAAATGAAACAAAAATTTTAACATTGACTTACATGATATGTAATAATTATTAAAATGCTATCCAATGGGCACAAGCACTGCATGCGCTATTTTGCTAGATTAAAATAAATATCTAAAAACACACATTTTATTACATATTTGGTGGTTCTATTCAGCAATGACAAAATTTTTAAACTGGATGGTATGGGCAGAATTCGAGTATCCAATATTACTCAAAAACATATTGTGTTGTACTTACAATCACAGTTACAGACTTTTCACCTCACCGCACCAGATGGGTAAGTGGTCAAATTTGCCAATACATACTATGAGAGGCAATACACTAGTGACTGTCAACAATTTACCGGGTACTGCAGAGTGAGCTGATGTATCTGGAAGTCGGACATGCAGAGGAGGTCCTCGAAGGCGTACTGCTCGTTCTTCTC
Organism: Iphiclides podalirius; assembly: GCA_933534255.1. Taxonomy (NCBI): domain Eukaryota; kingdom Metazoa; phylum Arthropoda; class Insecta; order Lepidoptera; family Papilionidae; genus Iphiclides; species Iphiclides podalirius. The sequence goes on along the minus strand of OW152830.1, from coordinate 11,727,625 downwards.
CTTGTAGGTGGACTCCTTGACGAGCCGCGACGCTATCTTCCTCACGACCCCCTCGCCGTAGTGGTACCTAAGCAGCAGCGGGTGGTTTGCCAGCTTGCGCATGTCCATCATCATCGATATGCCGCTCTGCTCCGTAGTAGCGTGTATCTGTAACGCGGATCGCGAAGGTGACCAATGAGGGACCGCTAAGACTACACAATGTGGTCACAATAGCTATTTGACGGATGTATTTTTTTTGTGAGATGGCGGGTCACTTGGTGGTAAGTGATAACCGTAGCCAATGGACATTTGCAACACCCGTATTGCCGATGTGTTTTGTTCAGCTTTAATGTAGTGAAGCGATTACCTCACTCACCAGACCAAACATACAAGTATAATACACTACTTCACGCCGATCTTCTGTGACGTAGGTCCGTCGTCGTGAGGTCGACGGACCTACCCATTCGTACTACAGCATAGGCTGTTGCTTTAGGAACATTAGGAACACAACTTATAAACCTGTGTTACTTCATCCCACATAAAACTGTTTAGGATAACATACCACTATTTAGTGGTCAGGTTGGGTTTATTAAATCTTTATTAGCGATTTTTTGTTTCTAAATCCAACATTCTACCACATGAGTGCCATTCCGCAGCTATCGATGTTGCATGAGTGGGTAGATTAATAGAATGGCGTTAAGTAGAAGTATTTGTAACTTTGCGTTTCCTCTGGCAATTGACATAACCAGAGTTTGAGGTCTTTAAACTCTTTTGAGATGCAACGGCATCTGCTTTGGGTTCATATATTTAATATTTTTGGTTTTTTTAAACATTGCCCTTAGTGTAGGATAACAATATCCTGTGTTGAGATCCACCCAGATCCGAAACAACTATCTGTGGTTCACTCAAATAGTTGTCCCGTGTGGGGCTCGAACCCGCGACCAACAGCGCCGAAGCCAACATCTTGGTCAGGGAGGATATATACCGTGCCGTCCTTCGCGGAGAAACCGGCGATCAGGTTCTTGTACAGCATCTGCTGCCTCTCAGACATCGAGCACAGCTCCGTGTGGTTGGTCTTCTTCGGCAGGTCCTGGAGGACGTCCCTCTTCAGCCGCCGCAGCACGAACGGCTTCATGATCCTCTTGGCTTGCGTGATCTGGCTCTGCTCGAAAGCGGGCACGTCATCCTCCGCGCTGTTGGATGTGCCGTTAGTTTTCTTCGTCGCTTTGGCTTTCTGAAAGGATTGCAATGAGAACATTATTAGTTTGATAGTCACACGACCACGCAATAGCGTTGCACGAATTGGCTTTCTGAACTTTTGGCAAGGAAGTCATAAAATCAAGTGTTGTAAATTAAAATAAAAAATTAATCAAGTTGAATAGAAGGTATAATGGGTTTTCTATTAAAGAGAGAAGACCGATTTTTTCATGGCACGCGTTGATGTCTTTTCGACAATTCTCACTCCCATTCGCCAGTCTAAACCCTTTATACAGCGTGTCTTTACAATCGCGAAAATAAATGATCCTTCCTGCGCGAAAAATACGACGAAGTGCGGGTCGGACTCGCGCAGGAAGGATCATTTATTGTCGCGATATATATATATATATATATATATATATATACGTGCTCACTATCGCCGTTTTTCCCATTTCACTTGTTAGGGAAGCATTATTATGTAAAACTCAAGTGAAATCTATTCGAAAATGTGGCAGGGGCTTGAAGTGGTTGGTTACATTATAATTTATAAGCTTCTTCGTCTGTCCCTATATATGCTTATGCTTAGATCTTTAATACTACGCAACGGATTTTCATGCGGTTTCCTTTAATAGATAGAGTGATTCAAGAGGAAGGTTTATATGTTTTTAATTCATGCATAATATAGTAGAGAAACATTGCGAAGTCGAAAACAAACATTCAGCATTGCACCCGTGCGAAGCCGGGGCCAGTTTATAAACTGACTCGCTAGTTTATAAACTGATTGTCTGTGAGGTTTACTTTTAACAAAACGTAAATACTATTTTTTTGTACTTTATTTTACGAATACTTAAAAATTTGCGGTATAGACAATAATAAGTACTTTTTTTTTTTAAATTGTCTCTTTCCGAATCTTCTCGGCTCAGCTCTTCCGGTGATTCATTGTGAGCGCCGTGTGAGGAAAATAATGACGTCATCAGTGACGTTTTCACTGCGACCATAACAACCGTGGTCGTCATATTTTGATTTGAGGAACATTTTGATCATTAGGTTACACAGGTTAGTTCGATCAAATGTGGTCTTACAATAACCAACCAATTACGATATCTGTCAAGTCGCTGCGGAACCCTAAAAACTAGACAAAATGGTGGCCTCTATGGTATTGTATGGGGGGTTACCTATGGCTTGCCCTCCCATTATGGGACACCAAGCTTAAATAAAATTTTTAAAGGAAAATGAGTAAGATTAATATTTGTGATGGTTTCGATAACGATAACGATTGAAATGATTTCCTTAAACATTACATAATATTATTTTGATGTAGTCATGTTCTCTTTGTAAAAGCTTAAAGAGTTTTGTTTACCAACAAAGTAAACAAAACCAACCCAATCCTTACTATCCTTACTAATATTATAAACACGAAATTTTGTATGTATGAATGGATGGAGGTTTGTTACTCATTCACGCCAAAATTGCTGAATAGATTTTAATGAAACTTTACAGTAATATAGCTTATACATCAGAATAGGACATAGGCCATAATTTATATACAGGGAGATTTTTTGAGAAGTGCCCAAATTTACACAGGAGGTTCAGACTCGGTAGTTTATTGAAATAAAAAACAAAGTTTTTTTTTTTCCAAAAAAAAAATTCCATTCTATTTCCTAAACACAGAACGTGTTGACAATGCGGTAATCATTCATAAATACCTAAATTTTACTGTGCACGAAATTGCGTGTGTGTTAGTTATGAATGATCGCGCGTAAAATAAATGACTTTTTGAGATAAGTTGAAATGAATGTAATTAATTACTTAAGAGTGATTTTAAATATTTATCATTTTTTATTTTTTATTATTTAACATTATTTATGTCTAGAGTTTAATACAAAAAATGAATACACTTAGAAAAGCCATCCTGTATATTGTGTGAATTGTCCAAAATATGGGTAATGATAATTTACAACTAAGTAGGAAAAAAAATCAGCCATCTGCGAGATATTCTGGTGTAAAATAAAAAACTCATTGTTAATTCACTTTGGCCGCGCGGGCGAAGCCGCGGTTAACAGCTAGTATAAAATAAAAAAGGTTAAAAGTGTCGTATAGAGAGTTCATTACAATTAAACAATAAACAAGATAACTATTTTATAACTCACAGAATTCTTCTGGAATAAGCTTTTGAGGTCATCAGTCTTGCCGGAGAACATGTGAGGCATGACAAAACACAACAACGACATCAGCTCCAGTAGATTGTTTTGCAACGGTGTTCCTGTCAGTAACAATCTGTGCTTGGACTGAAATAATTTTTTTTAAAATTACAAAATCTTTTTATTAGAAAATTACGATAAAAACGATGAGTTATGAGTGTACACACACACACAGTAAAATATCCATACCTTTATTTTGAGTAAGTTATCATATCTTTGCGTAGACATATTTTTGAGCATGTGAGCTTCGTCATATATCACGTAGTGCATTGGCGTGATGCGGAACATTTTACGCTCTTCGGGACAACTGCTCACCATTGTGTAACTGGAAAACAATACATGGTAGAGTGAAATGCGAAATATTGTAAATGCTATTGTTTGTTTGTGATAACTTGATTGAAGTTGGAATAAAAATCGCAACAAATTTATTTTTATTTTTTATTATTGTGCCGATTTTACATGTATTCACAGTGAAACCTAAATATGATTATAACGATTTCCTTGATTCAACAAAATCTTTCAAATCCCCTTGAAGTGTACATAAGAGTTAACGGTACAAAATAAAATTCGACGTTTCATAAGAATGTGCAGCGTCTATTTGAATAAAGTTATTTTAAATTTGAATTAAATCTTTACATAACAAATAACTTTATTTCAAACCTCTTTACCTCTTCAAATTGCTACATTTTAATTGTTAACACCGCATGTTTCGAACACTTCAGTGGATTGGTCATGAGACGTCATAATATCAGAGTTAATTCGGAGCCAGACTACTGTCAACTTTTGAGCCTAGACGTGTCGAAAGTCGAGAATAAAAATTAAACGCGCTAATATAAGTTTCAATAGATCTTGTGGACTTACGTAGTTAAGACGACATCAATCGAGTCCAAACCTCTGGCGTACTCTACACGCAGTTGTCGCCTTTCGTCTGGGTGTCCGTAATATTTGCTGACTCGTAGTGAGGGACACCAACGCGCCAACTCGCCGCTCCAGTTGTCTAAAATTTTATATACAAATTAAATAAAGCAACAGCCTATACATGTCTACAGCTGTGCAGAGCTTCCGCTGTACTGAGGGTATTAGGACTTATAACTGCAGTTTTTGTCCTTTATATGCAGTTTATCACAATTTTCACCACTGACCATGTAAGAATTAAGCACTTAAATTTTTTTTATAAAAATAATATTTTATATAAATAATAATTTGTATAATAAATAATAATTTGTATAATAACTATTTCAAATGAATATTCAAAACCTATATCTTACTGTACACTAAGCTTTTGACTTGATAGCTTCATCATCCATTTCTATTAAAATGTTTACTCTGGCAGTCTTCAAGCCTAAGTTAAGCTTGATTCCTCTAATATTCCTTTCCTTATTGCTCTGACACAATAAGGAAAGGAATAGTAGAGGAATATTTTTCACAATTAATGATTTTATTTTTTCTTTTTAAAATTATTAATAACATTACAAAGTGGAAAAAAGAAATGGTATTATGACTGGTACACTAACTTACCCAATGTTGAAGCGGGGACAACAATCAAATGTGTGCCCCTAGCCTGCCCAGTCTCCTTGAGATGGGCAAGGAAGGCAATGACTTGCACAGTCTTCCCAAGGCCCATTTCATCCGCGAGTATACCAGAGACGCCCTGTTTGTGAAGAACAGCTAACCAGTTAAGCCCCACTAGCTGGTATGGGGCCAACTTCAAGCTGGAAAAACATATTTTAGGGAATGAAAACATCATTTATGTATCTGTGTGCACAACCGGATTATAGATCATCAAAGATCGAGAGGGGTTAACCACTCATGTCTGGCCGAACTACAAACTCGAAAAATGACGAACCACTCGTTCGTACAGCATATACGGTGTTTGTGCTTGAGTAGCACAAAAAATTTAGGATTGAAATGATAATTACAATGACCTTTGAGGAAAATCAGAACTAAAATGAGACTATGTTATAGTTTCCCGTATAAGGAAGGCGAATTTATATTTGCATGCGAATTTTCTCCTAAATTCGAATCAAATCCACAACCTGCCAAAGCGCAGTGTTCTTAGTTCAGAGCCCAAGCTATTGGGCTGAATGTAGCTATACACATATAGAGTCTAATGTGGTTTTGATTATAGACTCGCTTATGGTACAAACCTCTGGTCTAATATGCTTGGTTGCTTGAGTCTGCCAGCGCCAGCCGCCACTGCCGCCTCCAACTGCTGAGCTAAGCCCACACACTTCTTCATCAGCCGCTGTATATTGTTCCTTGTGCTTAACAACTCCTGGGTAGAATTTAACAGTTCTGTGCTCAGCAGTTTGTTGCTGTTGAATTTTTCAACCTAAAATATTAATGACAAATGTTTAAAATGTTATATATTTGACTGATCGATTCAGTATTTCACATTTTGCAAACACCATAACATTTTATTCCTTTTGTTTACCAAAACAATATCAATATTATTCCTTTTAGCAAACCCATCTTGCTTTTATGCGCAAATACATTATACATTGCACTTACCATATCCAACCAACCCTTAAATGGCCGCAGTGCAATGATTGCATCTGCTTTTTTCTGTGAGCAACCACTGAGTAGTGAGAGCTCATTCATGTTACTTGTGTTGAGGAACTCAAACACTTTCCGCTTGTCACCCACCAGATCATCAGTTATTTCATTGTCCGAATCATCACTGCAATAAAACAAAGCTTTTTTTTATATAACATCCACTTGACGCTAGTTTTCTGTTCAGCCAGGGTACACCACAGCCAAATTATATAATAATTAATGAAAAAAAAGTTATTATAACTCATATGCTGGATTAAAACAGAATAAAAGTATACCAAAATAAATGTTTAATTTCGAAAAAACCCAAATAGTCGGCTAGTAAGCTTGGCTAGATATAACTATGAATTTATACCCTCAGCACTACACATTTTAAACACTAATTAGCTTAGTAGTTATAGAGATTTACACAAAATAACAATTTCAAAATAAACTAGCATTAAATTAGCAGATTGGTGCTGGATACTGTCCCATATACTTGATAGACATTTTGATGAGTAAATAATGAATGAAATGTTCTACAACATATTGCTTTACTGTTATATAGAAAAAAAATTATCATATAGAAAAAAAATTATTTGAATAAAGAAATACCCAGAGAAGGATTGCTTTAGACCTTATTTTAAAAAGAACTATTAATGCAGTAACATAAGCTACTAGCCATGTTGCAAGTAAGGTACCACTACTTGACAATGGCTTCTTTAGGACAGACAACACATAATGGCATTGTCCACTGTACTGCCTCATTGTGGATTGGCTTGAAATTACAATCAGAAATTTCACTGATACCAGCATTCAAACTCAGGTACAAAGAATTAAACACAAGCAAGTGGATACTGAGATACCCTGGCCACAGACTTCAAAACTAATTATGACTAAGCCTTCTTATGTTATATAATAAACAATACCTGTCATAAACTCTATCATCTTTTCCTTTTCTAACTCCATAGTCATCATCCTCACTGCCACTGCTACCTCTTCTTGCTCTACCACCTTTCGCAGCTAAAGGCTTCCTCACTACAGCTGTAGGCCCACTTGTTACTCTCACTATACCCATATTTCCATTTGGACGGGCAATGTATCCAGAGAAGCTTGGCCGTGGACTAACAAACATAGAGGTTCCAGCCTTATCGTCACTTTCTGGATCATGCTTTAGCAAATCATCTCTAGTGCGTTCCTCATTCCAACCTTGTTTAACCAGTGTGTTTTTAATGAGCTTTGAATGAAAAAAAAGTTAGTTAAGTATTTAGTATAAGTTTTATGTATTAATTGTTATTACAATCAGCTATGTCTTAAGACAGAAAGCAATTGAGTACATTTACAGTTTATCAAATTTGAAACCCACCATAGGAGATATCTCAGGGAACATTTCCAGCATGTTCCGAAATCTTCTCTCTTTCACAGCTGTGGTAAGCTCCATTTGGCTAAGACCAGCCTTCTTAGCTGGTGATGCAGAGTCATCCGAATCAGAATCGAGAATTCTGATCCGTTTGTAGACAATTGGCCCATTTTTGGTAGCATTGGGTGCCGGCATTCTTATTTGCGATTCTGAAAAAATAATTAATATAAAAATTAATAATAAAACTGTACAAACATGAAAAAAAAAATGGTATTTTAAAATTTTGTAATTCAATATTGTATTGAATCACTAAATTTAAAAAATAAATAAATAAAGGATTTTAAATTTCTATTTTAATTAGATTTATAAATTGTAACCTTACATAACTATAATAAAATGTGATTTGTCTATAGCTATATATCTTTTCTGTTAATAAATTCAGTGAAATGGAAAACTTAAGTTAGTTGGAATTTTACATATTTATTTCTGTAACAAAGCATCATTATATAGCACCTTTTAATTGTTCCTCAAACAAATGAAGCATTGAGTTTTGCTCATCATCTAAAGACACCACATAATTTTCTATCGTAACCTTAAGGTATGTTAGAAATAATACCTTTGACAAAATTATGAAACAAAAAATAAATAAAAAAGGGTACTTAAGAAGGTGAACTAACAATATTAAAATAAAATACAAAAAACCGGCAAAGTGCGAGTAGGAATCGCGCGTGAAGGGTTCCGTACCATTATCTATAAAACGTGGGATCCCCCACTTAAATATTTTTTATTCTGTTTTTTAGTATTTGTTGTTGTAGCGGCAACAGAAATATATCATCTGTCAAAATTTCAACTGTCTAACTATCATGGTTCATGAAAGACAGACAGACAGTGGAATCTTAGCAATAGGGTCCCATTTTACCCTTTGGGTGCAGAACCCTAAAAACCCCTCTATTAAATTTTCTCATCCTTTCCATGTACTATTTTGGTTATGAATGAAACGTTAGCAATAAGCAAACTACTGTATCGTTAATATTAAAACGTCACATAAGTTATTTGAGGTTTCACGTGGAGCAACGCACACAAGAGATTAAAGAAAATTGTGTAAGATATTTACGAAAATTATAACTAAAATTTTCCGCATTAATCCCATTATCAAATTGCACTATAACTAATACCTAATCACGTTAATTTTAACGAAAATTAATTAATGGTCTCTCTAGATACCGTAATGAACAAAAACTAGAACCTTGAAGGCTGTACGGGGTCGAGAAACGTGGTCACTGCGTCCTGAGTGATCTTGACTGACAACAAGACCCAAGTGTCATAATTAATTACCTATTGAGAAAAACTTTTTACTCACGAGAGTTTGAAGATGATGCCGCAATAGTCACTGTACCGCTAGCACCTGGAGCATTAGGTTTTCTTTGAAACCTGTACTGTCTTAGATAACTCAATACGCTAGGGCTAGTACTTTCAGACATCTTAACTTTGATAAGTTTATAGCAAGACGATTAAATAAGCAGTTTTTTTGATAAACACTATAAAAAAAATACGTTAATATAATATCAAATCACCGAGCGCAAGCACTTAGACAACACTGCGGCCATTTTTATCCGCGAGACTACAGGGCAGAAATGAACCAATAGTAGCCAAATGTAAATGACAAGAAAGTCTTTTAACCAATAAATGATACGTGTTCATTTTCAAATTGTTTCCGTACTTTTAATATTTAAATGATCGATTTATCATTATTTGTATGCCCAAACTTTTTTAGATCAGAATTGTCTAAAAAATTCTTGCGCATAAAAAAAACGTCTTTACTCATAGGAAATTTGTCACTTTAGTTTTATAGCGTTAATACGTTATTTGTAAAAAGAAATGTACCAATAAATACAAAATTATTTATTACAATGCCGTTGGTTTAGTTATTGCATTTAAGTATAAATTCGAAGATAATTAAAAGTACTTATAAATTTAATATTTCAACCAAACTGTTTAAATTATGTGATTACTTTTTTTTTAATATTAATTAATATTCGCAAAGAAATTACATATCAATAAACAAAAATATGCACTGCCTTCCTTTTTTTTATTTAATTTCCGTTTAAAATTTACAATATTTTTTAAAGACATGGTGCACTAAGTAACAACTACTCTCTAATCGATAATAGTAATATACAACGCATTGTGACATGTTTAAAAATTTAAACTACATTTTTATCGATTACCATGTTTCTGTTAATAAATATAACACTTTTCATTATATTTAGGTATTATTATCAGTAAATAATTATTGCAGGTAGTTGGTCAATTTTATTATTTATTATCTAATTGTACATTTCATCGATCGTCTATTAGTTGACGAGGTCATAGTAATAGTTTTAAATAGCGTAAAATCAATATTTATTAATTAATAATCAATAATGAAAAAAACATCGAGACAATCGTACAAATAGATATAAATAAAAATACCTCTTTTCATTATGCTCAGCTGCGGCTGTGATACGCTTTTCCAATCACAATTTTCTATGACGACAGATTAGATTAAACCTTAGTGTTGTTCTTGTGATTTCATAGTCGAAAGTGGTCGAAAGTAACATTTTTAGGAAATAGTACTAAACACTTAAAAACTTTTATTTAGTTCTAAAATTTTTGCCGTTTAGGAATAGTGACATATATCATGTTAATTCGAATTTTCGTTTTCAACAATTAAACGATAAATTTCGTAATATTTCATTAGTCAACATCTGTCAAAGTCATTACTGTTGCCACACCGTTTCTGCTGTCTGTCTGTTCTGTCACTCTAAATAATAGGCGCGGCCATGTTGGTCTGTAGTGAATAAAATCGAGATAATTTGCTTTTAGAGAATTAAAATTGACACAATATGCCCAAATGCGACCTCAAGACCAGATATATCCCCGCGACATTCGCCTGGACACTGCTTTTAGGAACAACATCCCTGTTTTTTTATTTTCCGTAAGTATACATCATGTCGATTTGATACGAATTTATACTTAGGGTTGACAACTTTCACATAAGATTATAGAATTTTTTCTATTAATATCTTATTCTTTTACCTTTGCCCTATTTAGGGTATTTATATTCTGTTTTGCCCTTGTGATCTAATTTGTCATAAATTGCCTACATTTCTATTTATGAGGCCATTTCTTAGGAAGACATTTATTTACATTAAGCTGCTTAAAATTCTTATACAATACACATCCTCGCTGTATCCGTAATTGTGATACCGGTTACCAAATTGATATAAACAAAGGTAACTATCTGCCATATGAGTCAGAAATTACTATGCAGATTTATATTAACAAACAAAGGTGTCTAAATGCTTTCTTAGAATACCTAATATAGATTTAACTTTATAATATTAATATAACAAAGTTAGTAAAGACACTCTTCTGCATTCTATGACTGAGATGGTGATGTAAATATGTCAACTTCTTCGAAAAATTCTCATAGTATTCATTTGAACCATTAAATCATAAATTGTACTTATTATAGATACTTCTAAATATTTAAAAGATTTTTAATGTTATGTATATTTAAAAAAATATTAGTATATCAATCTAAAAAAATCTTTTATTAATTTTGAATTATAAAATTATCAATAATAAGAAGTGATCGACCACAGAGATTCTTATGTCCTGTTTTCTCAACTTTGTTGTCTTGTAGAGCTATGTTACAATCACTTGTTGTTCATGTAACAGCTTAAAGCAGATATTGTTCTAGGGTGCTAGGGTATATGATATGTTTAAGTACTTTATTTCAACAACTTATTTTAATTTATGCAAATAAATATATTAGGTAGATACCTGATATAAATATTTGCACATACATGCAAAAAAGCCATGCATACCCTGTTGTTTCAATACAAACATGCTCAAAACACTGAAACAACATGAGTTACTGTTATTTTTTTTTTTTTGAGTCAAAGAAAAGAAACTTAAGACCTTACAGCCTTTTCAAAGGGCCACTTTGGATATCATTTGATTGACCTGTTAATTATCATCAATTTCTTTTTAGTGCATAGCCTGTCTAAAACCAAAATCTGTGCATGCCACTGTTGTCATCCATTTTATGTTATATATTCTACTTCCACACCAAAAATTTATATATATTATGTTATTTTTCTATAATTGAATGGCAAATATGTATATGATGGAGATAGGTTTATCATTTGCCATGTATGGATCACAAAGTCAGTGAAACATAGATCAATGTTTCACAGATTTTTCGCATCAATTACATTTTTCGACTTTTGGAACCCTCAACAGCATTCGTGGTTACAATGGTGACCCGACTTGTTTTTACTAAATGCCAGAGACAGCCTGGCTACCATCAATTACCTTATTATTTTTTTAATTCTGATCCATAAAAAAAGAGCTTATGGTATCTTAAGATCTAGTAGTGTTAGTGTACTTGTATTTTTTTATTAATTATCTGAAGCCGATAATTATACCTAACCATCTAATGAAATTAGGATGTTTCTTTTTTTTTTTTCAATAGCCTCATGGATCATCCTTGGATGGAAACTGTGTGTCTTTTTTTGAAAAATCAATATGCAATCCATTTAGATTACATAAGTTAAGCCCTGGATTTTGTATTTACTATTTATTCTTTTACTATTGTTTCTCATTTGTATCACTACTTAGTATCAGGTGGGATAGTTGGATACTTGGCACTACCCCAGGGCGGAATAAAAAATCTTAATTTTCTTTTATAGGTGCCAGTATTATCTTCACAGACATCCATGGGTTCCTGCATACCAAGGTGTCATAACATTTTTTGTTTTGGCCAATTTTACACTGGCCACTTTCATGGACCCGGGGGTAATACCAAAAGGTGAGTGAGAAGTTACTTCAAAAAACCAGCCAAGTGCGAGTCGGACTCGCGCACGAAGGGTTCTGTACTATCCTTACTTCCTTACTAATATTATAAAGGTTAAAGTTGTATGGATGGATGTTTGTTACTCTTCCATGCAAATACTACTGAATGGATTTAAAAGAAACTTTTTTTTTAATTTAAAATGTTGCCAAACGAGCAGACGGTTCACCTGATGTTAAGTGAATACCGCCGTCCATGGATATCAGCGACACGCGAGGGTTTGCAGATGCGTTGACAATCTTTCTGGAAATTGGGCTCCGGCTACCTCACTCACTAGAAGAAACGCGAAAGTACTAAACTTCCACTTTACGCCAGTCTTCTGTGAGGTTGTGGTTCTTACCCAGACAAGCCTGCCCATTCGTTTATAATAATATAGCTTATACATCAGAATAAAACATACGCTATAATTTATATCTTGTAACGTATCTCATTTTATGTAAACTTTGTGTTTTTATGAGAATAAATTCTTTAAACCTATATACATATTTTTATATACAGTGTGTAACCTATAAATACATATAGAGGATCAATTTATATCAGCCTATTGCCGTCCATTACCCCCAAAGTGCGACAATAAAATTTTAAAATTGTATTAAACATTTACATTCTTTAAACATCAATATTTACCGAGTTATAAAATTTTCAAAAACAAACAATTTTAGAACACCCTTTCGTATATAAAACTGTATTTCTATTTCATTTGTAAAGGTCACAAAGCATATGAATGGGTTGAATGAATTTAAAAGAGACAAAACATACTGTTAGAAGGAGAAGCTTGTAATGCGACGCTGTGGCGCGAGTTGTATAGGATGTTACAAATTTTGTTTCTTTTTTTACTTAATTAGTTTTTTTGAAATTTTTTTTTTAATTATGGATTTTGTTTAACGTTAACATTTTTTTATGATTATTGGCAAGTAGCATTAGACGTGTGTTCATTTATTGTCGCGATGGTAACGAGACGCTGTATATGTCTTTTTTTCTGAATGTTACGCCTTCAGCTTATTCTATCCATACATAGTCGCGGGCAGCAGCGAGTTTCTATAAAAAAATCTTTTCTGTTATATTGGAGCTCAACTTAAATATTTTCAATTCTATTCCTTTAGTATTTGTAGTTATAGCAGCAACAGAAAAACATCATCTGTGAAAATTTCAATTGTCTAACTATCATGGTTCATGAGATATATGATAAGCCTGGTGACAAACAGACAGACAGCGTATAGCGTCTTTAGTAATAGAGCCCCGTCTTCCCCTTGGGTATGGAAACCTAATAAAAATCATCAAAATTTATTCATTTATTCAATTTTTATTACCAACCCTAAATAGCAAACATTGTAATTTTGAATATAAGTTTTGAGGAAATTACTTTTATCATATATTATGCTGTTTATTAAATATCTAAATAATTGTTTATTAGTACTAGTTAAAAGATATAAAAAGTTGTTCATTGGCTAATATTTATGATAATAATACTACTATCCACAATGTAATAATTATAATGACTATTTAATTGCCTGTCCGAAGAATGCATATGCTTGCTTTGATGGTGACACTAATTTGGTATTGCAATTTTTATTCAGTTATTAATGAAATATTAATGATGTAGATATGGGTCTTTCTGCTTCACATTTAATCAAACTTAATCAAACTTATTAAAACTGACAAAATAAATGCTTGATGTAGTACACAGCAAATAGTCCACTTTTATGATATTGTGATAGTATAGAATTGATACATATTCTATCATACATTCTTAACTAATTGTCAATCAAATCAAGAAAGGTAGGTCAGAAAGGTCATTAATTGGGGTCAAAACACTCATACAAAATTGCTAACAAAGAATTAGAAAAGTAATTGAAGGAGGTGTGTCTGTTACAAGTATCGAGCATAAAATACTAGATAGTCTGACTTTTGAATGTATTTAATAAATTAATACAGAGATTTATAGGCAATGTTATAACTTGTTTCCACGGGAGTAGACTCGCATATTGCATTATTTTTCTTGATCTTACTACTTTTGCCTTCACCATCCACATCCTTTCATTAATTCCTCTGTGGTTGCTGGTTTAATTCAAAATTTCTTTAACATACTTCAGAAATGCTCTTCTAATGTCCAGTTCTGGTGGCAGTGACTGGAGGAATAGGCAGGCTCGAGCGGGGAAGCCTAATCTAACAAATGAGAAGTGTGGAAGTATTTATGTTTATCGGTTTTTTCATGACAGTAGAGTAACGAGATATAATGTGATCATATGTAACAGTAACGGTTACATATGGACAATCCTCATTAGTGAGGGAAGAAGAAGAAGAGTAACAAGGGCAACACCACCGCTCCTCATTTTAAAGAACTTTCGAGCCCATCTGCTGCTGATTGCGGTGATTACTTATCCGCTCCCAATTACTCCATTTACTTATCCAATGCTACATACTGTTAAAAATATACTCTTACCTGGCAAAGTTGTCTGTTTTGATAAAAATTATATGCATATATATTAATTTTTTTAAGCTCCACCTGACGAGGATCGTGAGGACGACTTCAGAGCGCCCCTCTACCGCAGCGTGGAGATTAACGGCATCACCGTTCGCATGAAATGGTGCGTCACGTGCAAGTTCTACAGGCCGCCGCGTTGCTCCCACTGCTCCGTGTGCAACCACTGCATAGAGGTGATTTTCCTTCGCCATTGCAAACACGCCGTTAATGATTGTACTTCCAAGTCCGTTTTGACTCTATCACACTTATGAATAGAGTTGATATTCCTTTGGCATTTGTCGGCGAAGCTTAATGAATTATGTAAGCTATCTGGTAATTTGTGACTACATAATAACTATGTTATTGCTTATTTACCGTTAATTATGTAAGCTTTAATCAATATATACTGGATGATAAAGTGTATATTGATATGTGATAGGTTAGGGTTGCCAATTTTTTTTGAGAAAAATAACATATCAATTTTCAAGTAGGGAAAAAAGTATATGGAAGAAAAAAAAAAGAATTATAAATGTGCTAATCTCTGCACTTAAGACGAAACATTAAAAATTGTAGAAAAAGGACGAAAATATATTCGCCGCTGTGGGGATCGAATCGCATCTTCCGTATTCGCGCCCAGATGCTTTAATCACTAAACTAAATGGCTGGTAGCCACACCGACGAAAATCTCAACCTATTTTATCTATATTGTTTCTCATCTACATTTTTACAAGTAATGTGTGGCGCATCTATTGTTATCACCTTTAAAGCAGACAAACAATTTTAAATATCGGTTTACAACAATAATTCGAACGACAGATGTAGTTATTGCTATTCGAAATTTAAAGCTTTTGTTGTGGCATGAATGGGCCGGCTCGTGAGCTCGGTAGTGAGTGAGGTAGCCGCTGCCTACTGTTTTCAAAGGCCTGCAACGCATCTGGTGTTTTAGATTATATCCGTGGGTAATCACTTAACATCAAGTGAATCGCCTGCTCGCGTGAATATGTCATCTCTGTGGAGGTGTATTGTAATAAAGGTCCTGGCATTGATGGCATCCATTACTCCATTTGGTAACAAAAGTCGACGAGCAGCTAGGAATTGACAAGTGTGAGCGAGAGGTAAGCAAAAGAGGGAGACGGACTACATTGAAGCCTTTGATATTTCCCATTGCAGACCTTCGACCACCACTGCCCGTGGGTGAACAACTGCATCGGCCGCCGGAACTACCGCTTCTTCTTCTTCTTCCTAATATCGCTCTCCATCCACATGCTGAGCATATTCGGCCTGAGCCTGTACTTCGTTATGTACAACAAGAGCCTGACGCAGGTCGAGCCGATCGTCTCGTATCCTTTTCCACGTCCGATTGTTCAACCAGATGTGTCTTGTACGGCCCTTATTCCCTATAAGGGCCGTGACAGAACAGCAGTGTCGAACCTGCGATGTGAGGTGGTGTTGCCACGCAACAGTCTTTTCTGTTGCACGTATGGGCTGGTCCGTCCTAGTAAGTACAACGACATCATAGAAGACCTTTTTTTTTTGTATCGGCGGAGTGGGGAAATCTTACAAAGATACCCTGTCACTTTATATGACAGGGTTATGTGGGGTTCTTACAGCCGAGGCTGCCGCCTTCCGTACATTTGGAGGGACTCCGGGATCTCCCATGGAACGCACCGTCCCTCGGTACTACGCCTGTGCACGCCTCGGAGAAGGATAAACCTTCTCCGATTCCCTCATCCTCTTGAAGCAGCACGAGACCACTTCGTGCTGCTGCCCATCCGTGTCCCCTTTTAGTCGCCTTTTACGACAGGCAGGGGATACCTTAGTCCTATTCTATGAGCCCGGGACTATAGGGCTGTGCTGCGTGGCCTTAACACCGTAAAAGTAACAGATAATAATATCCACTCAGAATTTCACTGCGTCGTCAATAAATAGAAGACTTTTAAAAGGTGGCACCGCAACTACAACCCTAGGGTTGTTCCAAATGGCCATGGGCGGTGGTTGTCACTGAACATTGAGGTAGCCGGAACCCACTTTATTAAGAAGTGGCGACGCATCTGGAAGCCTACGGGTGTTGCAAATGTCCATGGGCAGCGGTTATCACTTAGAATCAGCTGAACCGCCAGCTCGCTTGCCACATTCTCCCATAAAAAAAGGAAAAAAACCGACAACAGAAAAAAAAAGCTAGTGTGCATAACGAATAATAACGCTTGTGAATTTCGTAAGACTTCGTTCTCCCTTGGCCTTAACGCAAAGAAAACAGAATGGTGATAATGGGCATAATAGCTCTGCTGGCTATTCCCATCTTCGGGCTGACCGGGTTCCACATGGTGCTGGTGTCGCGGGGGCGCACCACCAACGAGCAGGTGACCGGCAAGTTCACGGGGGGCTACAACCCCTTCTCGAAGGGCTGCTGGTACAACTGCTGCTACACTCAGTTCGGACCTCAGTATCCTAGGTGAGCTTTCTTCACTCGATTACGTTATTTTGTTAGGGTCACTAAAAGCCACATTGCTGCCGCTGAGAAATATTTAGTTTTTAAGATAGATTTTGTAGTTACGTTTACCGGTGTTATCGCAATCGGTCGGTCGAACGGTATGACAGCGCATAAAATGATTATAATCATCGTTTTATATATAATAGACGATGGACAGACGTGGAAACTACCGAGGCTGTTCGCATCCGTCCTTTTTTTTAACGTGGAAAAAACCCTTTATGGATCCCTGCCATGGTATCGGGGGAGTCCCGGAAAATACAAGTACCCACTAAAAACCCACGTTGCATCTGCACTATCGCATTAGCCGTTACACGGGAACACGAAGGCAATCTTCCGCAAACCCGGCGCAACTACGGCCTTCTTGGGCCTTCTCTTATCGGGTGATACCACACTCCGTCAAAACGGTTCTGTGCCGGTGCAACAAGCACAGCACTCCTGACGTTGCCATCCTTACTAAAGTTACATTTATTGTCTGTATTGTTGATGACTCAGCGGCGCAGTTGCCGAGGTATTGGGCTTCGGCATCGGTATTGGCCTTACAACATCTGAAAAAATATGAAAAATGCTTACTTCGTTACTAATATTATAAACGAGAAAGTTTGTATGTATGGATGGATATTTGTTACTCTATCACGCAAAAACTACTGCGTGGTTTCAATTTTAATGAAACTTTACAATGATATAGCTTATACATCAGAATAACACATAGGCTATAATTTATAAAGATATTGTGTGAATTGTCCAAAATATAGGTAATGATAAGTGTCAACTAAGTAGGAAGAAATTCAGCCATCTGTCAGATATTCCGGTGTATAATAAAAAAAACTTATTGATGTTATAAAAATTCCCTTTGGCCGCGCGGGTGAAGCCGCTGTTTGCAGCTAGTATGAAATATATAACGACGCGGCATTAACGTTATCGCAGTCTGGTCCGCCCGTCGAAGTACACCTACAAGGGCGGCAAGAAGCGCCGCGAGGGCGCCGCCGTCGGCCAGTCGGCGTCCGCCATCTCGACGATAGCTACCGACACGCACCAGGTAAAGACGTACACGGCGGACAACGGCAGCGCCCACCAGGGCAGAGTCGGAGCGCACGCGCACTACAACAAGGTGAGAGCCAGACGCTTGCTGTCGCGCCCCCGTCTCCGCTCGCCGTTTGCGTTGAGCGTGTCCGGCTCGAAGGACCAACCTCGATCGCTGCCCATTTCTGCCCCAACCGGCGTTGCAAGTGTGACCATCATACATCGTGACCCGCTTACTCGTTTGTATCACTTTTCGTTTAAAAAATTTTTTTTCGTCCTTTGGTGGATATTCGACTATATTACATGATATGAAAGAAAACTCATGTATTTCAACACCAATGTGGCACACAGAGGTTGTTAATTCTGGTCACGATACTTCTATATTATATAACTTTGGACGCTTTGATTTTATAAAAAATTACTTTATTAAATTTAATAAATTGAAGTAAATTTAAAATGTAATTTACTAATTAAACATAGCTTATTTTTGTGTTATCTGACCGCGTAAATTTAATAAAATCGCTCAACGCAAACCAGCTATTTTCCTTTCAGTGGATTATATGTTAATTAAAAATTGATATATATTGGTGCTTTGTGGTTTCGATACCACATAGCAGATGTTATTGAAAATTATATAAATCCTGAAAGAAATTGGCGCTCTAAAAATCTTATTTTCGGTATTAAATAACATTAAATGTTATATTTTCTAATAACATAAATATTATGTTATTATTCAATATATACATTAAAATATCTTAGTAAAAATAATTACAAAATTCTATTAGGACATCTTCACCTCATTTCCATTACATAATTTATTTCTAACCGAAGGCCTTGCTTCATTAGTTTGAATATTGCTTGTAGTCATATACTTTTGTCAGTAGAGGACTCATTTAGTACTCATGCTTGTAGAGCAAACAATAACATACCTTCAATTCACAGAATTAAAATATATTTTTGCACAAGCACCTGCCACTGATTCTTTATTAACTGTGTGAATTGAAGACATGCATATGTCTGGCTCTCTAATCTTACTTCTAGTGTAAAACAATACAATTATTAAATAAACTTTTGTATCCAAACATACAGAAGAAAGTTCTAAATATAGATTATAAATAACTAGTTTTATGTAGAAAAGTTTCAAGGCATTTGACACAAAGTACTAACAACTTCACGACAATTAATAATAATTAATAATATTTTATTACACGACATTCATTTTTAGCTTTAACTGCTTAAACATGCATAAATCTCAAATTTCTACACACGGATACATATTTTATAATTTTTCTGTAACAGAGAATATAAATGAAACTAATTTTACGGATTTATCGCGTTTATTTTTAATTTTAGTTCCCGACGTTTCGAACCCTTACAGCGTTCATGGTCACGGGACAGACTGAGGTGTTAGACGTCTGATTGTCAAAGTTAACCCGGGCTACCGTCAGTTTTTGTATTATTGATTTTGTGTCCGATCTATGCAGAGGGAGCTAATTGTATCTTGTCTTGCAGTAGTGGTTCTTTTGGGCTTAGATTTAATTTTTTTGATGATAGGATTCCAAGCTGATGGTAGTACCCAACCCTCTTCTCTATTGAAATTAGGGTGTTTTTTAATTTCAATAGCCTCGCGAATCATCCTCGGGAGGAATCGGTGTTCTTTTGCAAGCATCTGTGGTCTATCAAACCTGATGTAGTGGTTCGGCCGATTTACAGTGTGCTCACAAACTGCAGACTTGTTTAATCTACTATGTTTTATGTCAGCTATATGTTCTTTCACGCGGGTTTTTATAGCTCTTTTCGTTTGTCCTATGTAAGAGAGCCCACATTCACAGTCAAGTTTGTACACTCCTGGATCTTGCAGAGGGATATTACACTTGACAGATGGTAAAAACTGACTAATCTTCTTCAGCGGCTTGTAGAATGTATTAATTGAAGCCTGCTTTAAGATATAGCCAATCTTGTCGGTGACTCCTCTGACGTATGGTAGAACAGCAGGTACTCGCTCCACTGTGGCTGGTTTCACTCGGTCACTGTGACGTAGGCGCGGTGCTCGAAGTTTGTTGTCATGCAGAACTTGCTTGCCATGTTGAAGCTCAGCGGCCAGGTGTTTTTTGTCACAGATCCCTTGTGCTCTCTGAAACAAAGATTTACCCACGGTAGCTAACTGGGATGGATGGTGGTGAGAGTCACCGTTTAGGTATCTATTTGTATGGGTTGCCTTCCTATACACAGTGTGACTTAGTGTTATTTGGATTGCGGATGACCAAAACATCTAAGAAAGCTAAAGAGTTATTATTCTCTAATTCCATAGTGAATTGTATTTTGGAATTTACTGAGTTAAGGTGATTTAAAAATGCATTAACTTTACTTGTTGGTAAAATGGTGAAGGTGTCATCTACATACCTCTTATAAAACCTTGGATAAATGGGAGCTGTGCGAAGGGCCTTCTCCTCAAAGTCTTCCATAAATATGTCAGCGACAATGGGAGATACTGGGCAGCCCATTGCTACACCATCTATCTGTATGTAAAATTCCTCCTTCCAAAGAAAATAGCCAGATGTTAGGCAATGTTTAAGTAGTAATGCATACTCTTCCGGCATGTTATTCTCTTTTAGCTTCCTTGTTACAATTGAGATGCAGTCTTCTAATGGTAGGCATGTAAATAAAGACTGTACATCAAAACTGACCATTGTTTCATTGTCAGCAAGACATAGTTGTTTTATCTCACTAACAAAATGGTAAGAATCCTTTGTGTATGCCCGTGTGTGTCCTCTCAGCGGTGAGAGAATTTGTACTAGATGTTGAGCCAGTCTGTAAGTTGGTGAGTCGATCTGGCTTACAATAGGGCGTAATGGCAAGTCTGGTTTGTGTATTTTAGGCAACCCATACAATTTAGGGGGTTTAGCACATGAAGGTATCATCGATTTCACGTCTAGATTTAATTTTTCGGAGTATTTTTTAATGAGATCACTAGTTAATTTAAGCGTTTTAGTGGTTGGGTCTGTTTTGGACCTTTTTATACGTGCTTACATCCGACAACAGTTCTTGTATTTTCAAATTATAATCCGACGTTTTCATAACCACCGTAGCATTTCCTTTATCTGCGCGGAGAACAGTTAAATCTTTGTTGTTGCGTAAGCTGTTTAACGCGATAAATCTTTGGGGAGGTTAGACTTCGGTACCGAACTTCGACGTAATAAAGACGAAATATCTTGTCGTATACCTTCTAAATCTTCCTTGCCGATATTATTTTTATATAGACAGTCTTCGACACTACAGATTATTTCTTCGTACGGGATTTTTCGCGGCGTTATTGCGAAATTTAAACCTTTCGATAACACCTTCATAGTAGATTCATCCAGTGTTTGTTGTGGCAGATTAAAGACCGCGCGATGTCTATTATCTGTGTCTGTGGTCAACGGTTGCGTTTCGTTCATGCGTTGCGACGATCGTTTGGCATTTGATTTGTTGACTAATTTATGATATTTTTCAATAAGTTTATTTTTGCATTGCTTATATTTAGTTGTTTCGCGCTGATTTAATGTATACATGCAGTTTTGGTAATCAAATGCCGTTAAAATTGTTTTAAGCTGACTGGATGAATTATCTATGGCAGAATTAATGACACATAGATCAGATCTATTTTGACGAATTACCCTACGTAACAATTTTATACTGGCCTGGTTTAAGATCTTCGCGCTTCCTCGAATGTCCTTCTTCGATGAGATTTTGACACACGTAGGAATGAGATTGTTGTCTCGGCATCTCTTCAAGAAATTTAAAGATGTTACATATCTTGCGCGCTTAGTCTTCAGATCTTCCAGACCGCGAATTTTATTTGCAACTTCCAGTCCGTACTGGTTTACATAATAATTTCTTGTATTTACGCGATTACACATTATAAATGTGACAAGATTGGCTATATCTTAAAGCGGGCTTCAATTAATACATTCTACAAGCCGCTGAAGAAGATTAGTCAGTTTTTACCATCTGTCAAGTGTAATATCCCTCTGCAAGATCCAGGAGTGTACAAACTTGACTGTGAATGTGGTCTCTCTTACATAGGACAAACGAAAAGAGCTATAAAAACCCGCGTGAAAGAACATATAGCTGACATAAAACATAGTAGATTAAACAAGTCTGCAGTTTGTGAGCACACTGTAAATCGGCCGAACCACTACATCAGGTTTGATAGACCACAGATGCTTGCAAAAGAACACCGATTCCTCCCGAGGATGATTCGCGAGGCTATTGAAATTAAAAAAAAAAACACCCTAATTTCAATAGAGAAGAGGGTTGGGTACTACCATCAGCTTGGAATCCTATCATCAAAAAAATTAAATCTAAGCCCAAAAGAACCACTACTGCAAGACAAGATACAATTAGCTCCCTCTGCATAGATCGGACACAAAATCAATAATACAAAAACTGACGGTAGCCCGGGTTAACTTTGACAATCAGACGTCTAACACCTCAGTCTGTCCCGTGACCATGAACGCTGTAAGGGTTCGAAACGTCGGGAACTAAAATTAAAAATAAACGCGATAAATCCGTAAAATTAGTTTCATTTATAATGTGTAATCGCGTAAATACAAGAAATTATTATGTACACAGAATATATCTAGATTGACTGATTTTCACACAATCCTTGCATTATCACTCGCATTGAACTCACATTGAATGAAGGTGGTGGTACAAAAATATGAACTCTTCTATCTTTGTAAATAGGCGATTCCAAATTTTTTATTTATAATTAATTTCCAAATTTAACGATACTTCTCTTTATCCCAGTTTGTATATCCATTTAGAGCAAAGTATTTTACATAGAGCCTAACTAGAAAAATTTGAAACTTCAATGTGTTCTTCTTACACACATTACAGACATTTAAAGTAGCAATATTGAAAGCGAGTTTGACACCCCAATAGAAGGGTTTTTAATTTTTCTGATTTGGGTATACAAAATTTCGTATGTCAATTTGCATTCTCTTTAAGATACAAAGAGATTTTAATGCAGATCCTTATCAGAATATTTCTATTAGTAATTATGCAACTTTTTTATACTAAATTAACCAATCCCTTTTCTGTATCTTCAACTCAAGTTGCTTCTAAATATTAAAACTATGCATGTTTTAATTTTTTCTTATTTAAATCAAGTACTATTTAAATCTATGATATCTTAATAGTTTCAATGACAGTCTAAGCTTACATTATTACTGGTTAGTCTCAAACTATTACACTCTAAACTACACCTTAATTTTGTTTTGAAAATGTTTTGTTATACTCAGTAAATTGTAGAATAATAATGTATTTTGTGATTATTAGGGATTCTTTTTGGTTTTTAGTAATTAAAATATTCGTATCACTGGTATTCATAAAAGAAAAGTGACACATTGATACAATTTACGTTCAGCAATCATACACTAATTGTTTCGCAGTGATCACAATTTTTTTATTTCGTATTTGTATTGATTCTGGGCATTATCATTGCTTAAGTGTTAAGACTTACTAGTAATGATAAATGGGCGAATTATTGCGTTGGCAAACATCGTGCGATAACCGAAAAGCATAGGCACTCTAAATCTTCATGAAGAGCTTGTATCTTTAGTATGGGTATACAATTCGAATATATATAATTATAATTTAATGATTTTACATAAATATACAGCGTGTCTTTACCATCGCGACAATAAATGAACACACATATAGAGGATAAGTTTTTAAAATTGTATTAAATATTTACACTTTTTAAACATCAATATTTACAGAGTTATTAAATTTTCCAAAACAAACAGTTTTATAACAACCATACGTATAAAACTGTAACGTAAAGTGCATTTGTAAAGGTCACAAAGCATACGAATGGGTTGAATGAATTTAAAAGAGACAAAACATACTGTTAGAAGAAGAGGCCTGTAATGCGACGCTGTGGCGCGAGTTGTATAGGATGTTAAAAATTTTGTTTCTTATTTACTTAATTAGTTTGCTTGAAAAATATTTTTTTTAATTATGGATTTTTTTAACGTTAATATTTTTTTATGATTATTGGCAAGTAGCGTTAGACGTGTGTTCATTTATTGTCGCGATGGTAACGACACGCTGTATATATCATGAACGGGAAAGTGTTCGAGTTACACAGTTTCACACACATATACACAATTAATAGGGGATTCACAGTTTATAGTCAATTACATACGGGGTACATAGTAGTTGTCACTATCCTTTTAATGTGAAGTACATTTACAAGTAAAAAGGGATTCACTTCTCCGCTTTTGTAATACACATACGTTACGTTCTCTTTCGTATTGGAAATTAGGAATAGGGAACGAATAGAGGATAGAACTTTTGAAGCTTGCACATAGGTCATCTCTAAACTCTACACGGTTATGAGAAAAGGGTGAAAATCTGTCCTCTCACTCGACGCGAGCATGTCGCTAATCGCGTTGGTTTTGCATAGAGTTTAGCACGTCTAAAGGTCGCACAGAGGTCATCACTACACTCCACACGGTTATGAGGATAGGGCGGAGCTCCGCCCTCGCGTTGGGCGTGGTCGCGAACCGGTCGTCGAACATTCGAGTGAGTAATCCAAGGACGAATAGAGGACAGTATTTGTAAAGGTCGCACAGAGGTCGTCACTGCACTCCACATGGTTATGAGGAAAGGGCGTAATCACTACAATCGACACGGTTACGAGGGTGGGGTCCAGCCTCGCACGTGCGCGATTGGCGCATAGTGGGGGCCGTCGCAAATCGCGATAGCATTGCATTCTAGTACTTACTAGTATGGTAATCACTACAATCGACACGGTTACGAGGGTGGGGCGAAAGGCCGAGCCCGTCGCCCGCGTGCGTGTGAGTTAGCATTCCATAGTGGTCAGCGCCAGTAAAGGTCGCACAGAGGTCGTCACAACACTCCACACGGTTACGATTGTGAGGCGGAGCGCCGAGCCCGCCGCCCGCGTGCGTGTGAGTAATGGTGACGTGCGTTGGCGCCGCGAAGCTGTCGCCGGGGCGCGACGAGCACGAGGGCGAGCTGGAGGGGCCGGGCGCGTCGCAGAGCGCCGACTGCGAGCCGACGCCGCCGCCGCTGCAGCGCCGCGGCTCGGCCGCCAACCTGTTCCCGCCGCCCGAGCGCCAGCCGCGCCCGCACCACTACCCGCGCCTCAGCCCGCTGCCCAGGAACACGGGGTGAGGGGGGCTCCTTCTATTATACGCAGAGTCCGCTGTCTGTCTGTCAGTCGGTCTGTCATTACGGTTCCCTACCCAAAGGGTAATACGGGACCCCCCGCTACTAAGACGCCGCTGTCTGTCTGACAGTCTGTCACAGGGCTGTTGTATCTCATGAACCGTAATAGTAAGGCCGTTGAAATTTTCACAGATGATTTTGACATGTACGATGATGACAGTATTTCTGTTGCCGCTATAACAGCGATAATACAAAAAAAAAATCGTTCTTTGAAAAATTGTTCTTTTGTGTGTAGGAAGATTGCAAGCCCTCCGGTTATTGCAGTTGTTCATGGGAGATGGTGATCACTTTCCATTTGGTGAGCCTCCTGCCCGTTCACCCCCATTTTCCTTAAAAAAAGGCTGGCGAGTCTCACCTGATATTGTGTGACGATCATCGCCCATGGGCATTTACTACACCCGTAGGGTTTCAGACGCGTTGACACCTTTTAATAAATAAATAGTAAATATGTACATGTGACATATTCTTTTTTTCATATTTTTATGTGAAAAGTTGTCAAGCGAGCAGACGGTTCACCTGATGTTAAGTGAATAGGTACCGCCGCCCATGGACATCTGCTACACCCGAGGGTTGCAGATGCGTTGACAACCCTTTGAAAATTTGTGCTCCGGCCACCCTCACTCACCAGATGAAACGTGAAAGTATTATACTTCCAACTCACGTGTCTTGTGTGAGGTCGTGGTACTTACCCGGTCGAGCCTGCCCATTCGTGCAACAGCCGAGGTTGCTGCGTGGCCCTACCACAGTCAAAACACAACACAACCTTCTCTAGTTCCCAACTAAGCAATGCTTGTTGTTAATTAAACGTTACATATCTGCTTCTTCTTTCGCCCGCCCTTATCCCACCTAGGTAGGGTGGGAACAACATGTTGTTAACGGTTACTTGGCTGTTGTATACGGAATATACATATCGAATCCGTGCCTCTAACTAATACTTTCCCCGAGCCGGAGTCGAACGTACGACCCTTGGCAATTGCGCCACTGAATAACCTTTGTGTGTGTAAGCGTATTAATCTCACAGCCACGTCGATTTCAGCCACGGCACCACGACGTCCGGCTATCGGGTGGTGATGGAGCCACTACGCTACGAGTCGGGGGCGAACGGTGCCCGGCCGTCGCCCACGATGCAGCAACGCATCAAAGCGTTAGGGGTGCCCACCCCCCTGGCGGTTAGCAGCCCCGTTAGGAGGTAGGACCCGCAATATTCCGACCACCCCCCAACCAACCATCCCCCTTGACCGGACGCTGGGTGTTGAAATGTAAATATACTAGCGGACCCAACAGCAACGTATAAATGAAAAACAAAAATGAAACGAATTATATAATCTATATCATTCTCGAATCGACCTGAAACAAAAAAATTCATTAAAATCGGTCCAGCCGCTTAGGTGGAATTCAGTGATATACCCGGTGTATACAGCGTGTTACCATCGCGACAATAAATGAACACACGTCTAACGCTACTTGCCAATAATCATAAAAAAATATTAACGTTAAACAAAATCCATAATTAAAAAAAAAATATTTTTCAAACAAACTAATTAAGTAAAAAAGATACAAAATTTGTAAAATCCTATACAACTCGCGCCACAGCGTCGCATTACAAGCCTCTCCTTCTAACAGTATGTTTTGTCTCTTTTAAAATTCATTCAACCATTCATATGCTTTGTGACCTTTACAAATGAACTTTACGTTACACTTTTATAGGTAAGGATGTTCTAAAATTCTTTGTTTTGGAAAATTTAATAACTCTGTAAATATTGATGTTTAAAGATTTTAAATGTTTAATACAACTTTAAAAAGTTATCCCCTATATGTGTGTTCATTTCTTGTCGCGATGGTAACGACACGCTGTATACAGAAGAATTATATTTATAAAAATAAATTCACCTAATACCCGAATACTAGCGACACCACTAAAACTCAAAGCCATCGGATGTTGTATTTGTCCATGGGCGGCGGTATTCACTTAACATAAGGTGAACCGCCTGCTCTTTCGGTCAGACAGCACATTCAGCGTCTGTTCAAGGCGGAAACATTTTAAACATTATGATATATTGCAATCAAAACTTGATACTGATTGTTCATTCCACAGTATATATCTTTACATAATTTATTTATTGTTTTTGGCTGAGATTTAGATATATAAATATGGAAATTATTGGCATACTGTGCTATACACCAAGAAGAAACAATATTTTCCACATATGTATATACAGGGAGATTTTTTGAGAATTGCCCAACACAGGAGGTTCAGACTCGGTAGTATAATCGTTTATAGAAATAAAAAACAAAGTTTTTTTCCAAAAAAAAAAATGCTATTCTATTCCCTAAAAAACAGAACGTGTTGACAATGCGGTAGTCATTCATAAATACCTAAATTTTACTGTGCACGAACTTGTGTGCGTGTTAGTTATGAATGATCGCGCGTAAAATAAAATGAGTTGCGTATAAATCACGCACTGTTTGAGATAAGTTCAAATCAATGTAATCAAATTACTTACGAGTGATTTTAAATATTTATCATTTTTATATAACATTATTTATGTCTTGAATTTAATTAAAAAAAATGGATACACATAGAAAAGCCACCCTGTATATATATATATTATATATGATTTCTACATTGTGCCATGGCCTATTCCCCACCGCATTAAGTTATAATCTATACGAAAAAATAACTGTCCTTGTCCACAAAAACGCATCGCTTTTATGGTTTCTGTTGATATTTGATAAATGTTAGTGATTTATTGTTATAATTTGCATGTAAAATGGTTTGCATCATATGTCTAGTGGTGACTTTTTTTTTGGGAACATTAACAGTGAGTGTATATAATTTTATTTTGCCGTCGTTGCCGTTCAATGCTTTACTAAATCAACATATTCGTTCTCATAATACAATTTAGACAATGAATCAGTTTGTTGAGAAATTTAAAAGTAATAATAAAAATAAACATTGTCTAATCAAGTTGTTATTATGGGAAGGGACAAAGGTAAACGGTTGTTCACACTTTTCTATGATTTACATTATCGTACTATAATACACGCATTTAAAATAGGATTGCTATAACATTAGAAAATATGAGTTAAAGTTTCATTGGTAACTTCCGATGATAAAGTTTGAACAACTCATTACCAATAAGAAGAGGTGTCGGAATTTCATTATTTCTTTTTATAACCTGGAACATTAATTTCCCTTATTTCTGATATAATTTCATTTTATTGATACGCACTTTAAACTTAAAAGTTCACACGCCTCGTCTATTAAATAACCCGCACATGCTAATCACATATACTTACACTGCATTCAAAGTCGGTCTATGGTCACTACATGCTCTATGCTTCTTACAAACCATGCTCAAATTATTCTCTTCCTCTACACTTTACCAATAATATTAAGATAAGTGGATATCTGACCACATTGTTTTACATTTCTTAATTAACAAACTTTTTAATTAATTCTTTTGCAAGAACATTTATCCTTCATGTATTTACTTTAACTTATGTTTATACTATTATGATATTTTATTATTTTTATAAAAGACCGACAAAGGACGCAGTGTTACTGCAAGCTACCATAAATATGAGTATCTTTTAAATTACTGTTTAAAGAATTAAAATCACATATTCTCTCAAATATTCATGCAGTCCTTTATTAAAATAAACTCCAACCTATTGCACACCAATATCTGATTAACAAATAATGAAGCTTTGTTTCAATATGAGAGAGGTACTTATATTTGTCGTAAATTTTGTTGGTAAGCTGGAAAGTGATAAAATGAATCGTTTACCGCTTACCACACGCGGCAGGTGGACCTAACGCATAGAGACGACGTGTCGACGGTAAATTATTGTCTATGTTATGGTTTTATGTGTGTTGTCTTTTTTAATGAGTAGCGGAATCTCGTTAATTTGCCTCGATATTGGCTAATATCTTCATCTTAGATTTGAATATGTTTTTATAAGTAAAATTCAAGTCAAATACACAGGAGAATCAATTTTCTTATTTCTAATAGGCTCACGTTGTTTTAATCTCATATAAATCAACATGATCCTTCGAACCGGATCGTGGATAAGGTTTTATTTTGTTGAAACGTAATTTGTTCTAACTTAACGAGTTCGAAATGTTTAAAATAGGAACTAACAGACTGTGTCCCGTACACATATTGTGTATATACATTATATTTTCCTTGATACTTAATTGATGACTTGATAATTACACCATCATTTTGAAATTTATGTTACCTGCTAGTAACGAAGAATGACCTTTAAAATCATAAATGATACGTAAGTTCAATGATATTTATGTTTGTGTTCAGCCAAGTCAGTTAAGCCCAGAATGTAAATTATGATGACATTATTCATTTAATAAGGATCTAAAACATTCCTATGGGTGAACTAGTTATAGTAAGAAGCTTTATTAGTCCTAATAACTTCTCACTTTCTTGCTCATTAACTTTGAAAAAGTAAATATTAATAACACTCCTTGGGGATTAAAACTACCAATTAGTGGAATTAACGCCATTCCGTTACTCAATGTTTTGTATAATTATGTATATTTATATATTATAATCACTATGCAGATTATTTAGATCATGTGTGACTGCACTTCAGGAATGTATCGCTAAAGGTGTCAGATGTAAATGTTTGATTATTTTTGTATACTTTGCAGAAAATACGCCAGATTTTGTCTTATTTTTATTTTATTTATATACCAGTAAATGCAAACAAGAAACCAAAGTTCATCAAGTTTTTGGGCCTCTTACCAATAAAAAACATGGTTTAATAATGATTTCCAATCAACTTCATTGCTTAGCATAGTTTTTGATTTGTAGTATTTTTTAAGTTTTGCATTTTTTAAATCTTTGTTGTTGTTGTTTTGCAATTATTATATTTACATTTTTGATTATTTTTGCATGTAACGTCTCTATAATATTGGAAGAAAAATAGTTTAAATCTTTATAGTAGTAAAATGAAGTAAATTATTTACTCACTTGTTTGTATAAGGGCTGTTTGGAATGGTATATATTGTCTTAGAATAAACAAATGGTTTTACTACCAGTTATTTTTAATTTTTATCATTTCATTTATTCATTTTATAAGTATATAATTTGATTTTCGTGTTCTAATGACAAATCAAACATATTTGTATTTACCAAAACAAGCAGAACTTACATTTTGAAATGATTGCAAGCTACAAACATATAATGGTCTGGTGTAACATAATAAATTGTTTAATCGAGTAAAAACATGTGAACATATAAAAATATATACAGTGCCTTAACTTTACTGTATTCTGGCGGTAACCATTCAATTTTATAACTAATTTAATGTAAAGCTTGTATGGCATTGTTACCTTACTACCATTATATGAATTAAGATTATCTTGATGAACTGCGAAACATAAAAGCACAATTTGTTGTTTTATTAATTAATTTGTAAAAAATATTTTATGTATTTGAAACAAGGGCTTAGACATAAGTCTCCATAGTTCTAACTTTTACAATATAATTGGTAAATAATGTTTTACTGATGTCCTTTTTGCCACTTGTTTAAATTATCTCTAATTTATTTTATGGATAGTATTTGTAGCATAAATTTTCAAACCAAATTTCAGAAATGGTTTGTTCGCTAGTAAGTTATAGGTCGCGATAATTACGCAGAACAAAATGCTGTTTTATCCCAACAACTAGTTTACACAGTTGTTTAAAATCAACATAGGCTGCAAAATTTAAGCAAATTTAATAGTTGACATTTTTGAGGCTTTATTGTATTTATATAATTATTTCCTGTCTAGTTTTTATTTTTTGTATAGGGTACAAAAATTATGCTATCAGTATTTATTTTTCTAAATAAGTAATAAAGTTGTATATATAGATTTTTTTAACAAGATTGTGCGCCCGGTTAAATGTAAACAAGAAAACAAAGTTCATCAAGATAACGAGTTTTTGTTCTTGCAGTAGCGTAGTGTATGATAGAGTGCATATAATGAGATGTAAAGAAAATGCATGTGGCGTTGCATGAACCCCGCTGTATGCGGTCGCCTATGGCGTTCGGAACCGCCTCAGACGCCGCTGTCGCCTTGGCCACTTTATAAATGACCTATTCAAACGCCCTGGACAATTACACGCACTCAAATATATGTATTAGTGTGAAGTCCGTATTAGAACGGTCACGCCAAGGCCCACAGCGACGTATGCGCGCGCACAATCCGAGCGGCACGGCAACGCCGCGCCCCGCATCTCCCGTCTCCTTCTGTCCGTAGGCCGTACGATAACGGCGGCCCGCGCCGACCCACTACCACTGACGAGCTCGCGCGTTTATACCCCTGACGTGAGCGCCGCCGCACAGGTCGAACCCGGGCACGCCGACGCAACCGCGCCGCCCCGACTTCGGCGCTAGGGCCGCGTCGCCGCAGCGGCGCTTCCTCTCCGAGGGCGAGCTGCTGCGCGCCGAGCCGCCCGCCCCCCACCCGCACCGGCCGACGGCGGACGACATACGCGAGCTGGCCGCGTCGCCGCAGCGCGGCTACACGTGGGCGGAGCGCCCGCCCGCGCCCCCGCAGCAGTCGCCGCTTGCCCGCCGCCGCGCCGCGCCCCCTCCCCAGCCGCACCCCGCGCGCCCCGCCCGCCCCCTCTCGTTCGTGCGCGCCCTCGAGGTGCAGGACCAGCTCGAGCGCGCGCCCCCCGCCGACCCGCCCGACCGCGCCTCCGTGTACGACTGCAACTACGAGATATCCGTGTGAGGCGAGCGCCGGGCGGCACGTGCGGGCGTGCCAACGCACAACACTAGTCGACTTGCGACGCCGGAAGCGCGCCGGCCGGGCCGGGCCGGGCGGGTGGCTCCGTTGTCATGGTTACCGGATGGGTCGCCGGGAGGGACTTTGACACAGCGGCCCGGTTGCCATGGTAACGGGTGGGGATTCCCGCGCGAGTGCACCGTTCGAACGCGACGCCCGCCAAACGATCGTGTCACGTTAGTGTTCATCGATTGCGGGTGATTCGAGAGTTTTATATTATGTATGTATATTTGTATTTGTTGATGTTTAATATGCGGATTTGTTGACTCTGTAAATAATCTCCTCCCCCCTCCCCCACCTCCTCCTCCCCCACACCCTCCGAGTGTTGTGAATCCGACTTTCGGCACGTTGACATAATTTTTGTGTGCGAATATATAAGTATTTCGACAATTGTAATAACAAAGTGAAAACACTTTAATGTATATTTTACAATAAAATTATAATAAGACCATAAAAATGCTTACAGCCACAGACTACAAAGAATGTATGGACACAAATTCTCAACTATCTGTAATATAAATATTTATATGTTGGTCCTGGTGAAGCTGTTGGTTGAAATAAATTAGTGTTAACGAGACTGTCGTCGGGCTACTATGAAGGAGTTGACTGTTTGTAAAATCTGCCTCAATTTTGTTTTAGTCAAAAACATTTCTGCACACGCAGTGGTTTAAGGGTCGCGCTTGGCTGATTTTTCTTCTTCTTGTTTGTCACTCTCTAATAACTAAAAAAAGATGATAATAATAATGTTATCGTTAAATGATTTTAAAAAGCCGAACATCAGAAAAAGTAAGCACAACAATGACTAGTAAATTCGAGAGAGTTTGTTCAATGAAGAGGTAGAGGAAACAGCCTTAGAAAATTGTGCCAAATATTCTGTAGACGATGGTTAGATTAGGGGTGTGTTGAATTGCGGTTCCTAAAATATCCATGAAAAATAATCACTTCCACTCCTTTTCTACGCGAAATTTGCACTAGCGAAGAGGCATTTGTGTCCTTAATACCAATAAAGCATTTAACAATTAACGACCATGTATTTTACATTGATTATAGTCAAGTTAACCATTTTTGTTTAAACAATTAAATTGACATAAAGTAGTTATATATTATGACTTATTTCTCTTGTAAAACTAACACATGTAAATATTCATGTTTGTGGAAATTTTCTTTTGGCATAACGTGACAGTTAAAACGAGGAAAAAGAACAATTACTTAATTTGCATAAAGCTGACGTTCGCCTTAATTTTACAATAGGTACAGATTAAAAAGGTTGTAAAAGGTATTTTTGATAATTTATTACTTAGAGTATTAGGAACTTAGGTTCGGAAAAGGGCCGAGTCGACTGACATTTCATAGCTTTCGCGGATAATTTAAAAAAAAAAAGAAATCTGGCCCAGGATCTCATCTTTCCGAATTCGTTGTACACTGGTCCACGAGAAAGTACTTAGGATTTTTTTTAGTTGTAAAATTTAATGAAAAATTTCGGCTGGCAAGTATGCATGTCTAATGAAAATAAGGACGACCGAGATTGTGTACACTATAATTTAATAGGACAGTATTTTGATAAAATATATCAAACAATTCTACTTGTAAATACATGCTAACGAGTGTAGATTTTTATCTATATGACTTTCTATATTCTAATAGCTAATTGCATAGATATATATTAAACAATGTTTTGTCAGAATACACTTCCTTTCTCGCAAACGTTCGATATGTTTTTTTGAAAAAAATAAAAAAGATAAATTTCTTTTCCTCTATTCGTTAAGTTTAAGAATGTAAATATCCCGCAATATAAAGTGAACTATTTAAAATAGAGTTGTATAGATTGTGTACTAGTAATTGTTATGGATGTTAATGTTTTTATATTGAAGTTATATTATTCACGTGTAATTAATTTTTGGGTGCCAGTAAACGCATTCGGTTTTCCTCTATAGACATATCAGTAGCGCGGTTTGCTTACTACTATTCTATAAATGACATTACCGCTCGAGGCTGCAAATGATGGGGCGTAAATGTAAAGAGGAATGGCGTGACATATAAAATTGAAGAATTTGGCTAATATTTGCGCAATTTTGGAAACCCGAAATGGCAATTCCGATAATTGTAACGTCACTGACCAGAAAAATAAGATGAGAAGATTGCGCCACATTTGTTTTTTTCATTGCGACCCTAATTTCCATCGGGTTATTTTTATTTTTATGGTCAGTATATAAAGCGACATGTTATACGACTACGTTTTACGCAAATGATGTCTTACTGAGATTGTTGTTTTATTTTACGGCGAAAATGATTATTGAAGAGATGTCCATACGTCCTAATGTTAAAAAGCCCGCCACGGCCTATAAGACGATAAAGGTAATTGAGATACAATACAAACTGTTTTAGTTTCGTAATAAGTCTACATATTATTATCACACATTCCTTTCAAGACTTCTTCATCTACTTTTCTATCACCGCGTTTCCATATTATGCGTACTATACGAATTAGACGATCATGACAGAATTACTTTATTGCAGACCATCATATTTTATTTACTATATATGTATATATAACATACTTTCAGGGTTTATGTCTTATTATGATTGCGAATATTTTTTCATTCCATATTTTGCAAAATTATTCACACATGTTAATTTAGCTATGTACATCATTATATTCACATTGAACTGTAATTGGTTGTTGCCAACTTCTTTGCGCATCACTCGTGGAAGGTTTTTATAAATATTGCAAATGGTTCTTTATGCAGCGATACACATTGGATTCTTTATGTAATAAACATTAGATGTTGTAATTGAAAGTGTTATTTTCGTATTCAGTTAGTCTCACATTAAAGTAAGTTGTCCAAGTGTTAAAAATGTAGCATTAGTATCACATTATCCATAGCTCAAAGTGTGTTTGGAGGAATATACAGATTCAGAAATTAGCCCGCTGCGTTACATAGTTACCTAAGACAATGTGTATATATTTATAGTATCTCTTCAAGAAATCGTTATTACATATGTGTATGTGACAGTGTTTTATTTTTGTATTTTGATAAAATTAGTGTAAATAATTTTCTTATTTTATTGATATTAAACTGAATTAATCAAGCAATTTTTATTTGTATTTTGTTCATGAATTCTGCAAGAAATAAAAATAAATAGGGTACAGCAACATTTGCTTCATGTGTTGATACATTGTTGTGACATCCAAAAGACAAACTGGCATATTCGTATACAGAGAGGGACACTTAAAAATGAAAAATAAAAATTGTGAGCGGAAAATTCGTCACGGGACGCCTGGCAGATGTGAAACATCGCCATTATTTTGTAAAAGTAATATGCAGTAAAGAACGGATTGTGATAGGAACTAAATATGTCATAATGATAAAATAAAGTATTACGATTTTTTTTCCAGATAACGATATTTAATGAATAAACATTTATTTTTATTAAATACAAAAATTTACGAATTTATTTCAAATCGTGACTACTTAATTCGTTTAATCAGTGATATCGGTAATGGTACACACAATTAATTAAAGTTAATTTAATTAATTAATAAATAATTATTAACAATTAATTTAACAAACAAAATAATTATTAACAATGATGTATAGCTATTATATCATTGGCTGCTACAACGATTACATTCTCTTTGGGTTGCTAGGGATAAAGATAAGCCAAAAATTGTACTTATGTAGGTACACACGTAAGAAGTTATACTTCTTTAGCGTAACAAAAGAAAAATAATTATAAAAAATCATCCCTTGTGCTATGCATCTAAAGGAGTATAGCTCAAAATATCGAGATGAGTTTCGATACATCGATAGTTTTTATAACCCAGCGTATTGAATTTTTGTATTCCGTGCTAGCAAAGTCAGAAACAATAAAAATAGGCTACTTTTTCACGGCGCTAAACTACAAAGGTTTTACTGAATGGTTGAAATGGTATGGGTTGTTGCTAAAATATCGTATTTGATATGATGATCATCAATATATTAGCCCAAAAATAAAATTATGAATCATAATCAAATATGTTTCCAACATAAGTTTATGTATGTAGCTGTTCAAACATAGATTAATTAAAAAAATTATTTAACTCTTATGGGTCGCAATGTACCTAAACTCCGCGCAATGTATATCGACAGTAAAGCATCGTACGATCTATGTGTAAGTCGTAAAATATATATCAACCAGTTAAATTAGTGTTTACATACTTTCACATATGATGTGTATTATTTTTTTTTAATTAGAAGTAAACAGTACCAACATATAGGCCGTTATGCGGCGTAATAGCGGGCAAACGGCTTAAATGTAAAATGCCTACGCGAAGCTTTTATGTACAAGCGGTGAGGCTTACTTACTTTGCCTCACTGTAGTTATACGTAGCGCGGAGTCGCGTTATCTCTCGGTTCCGTGGTTAGACCTAACATGTCTTTGTCTACATCAAAGTACGCTAATGAAGGTCACTGAGACTGGGCGAAACACTGCTCATGCTGAGCACTCGAGCAAGTCATCACTTTAAATTAACACTTCTTGGTTGTCTGCACCGGGAATCGAACCCAGATTGCTCAAGTATACTGAATTAAAAGCGAGATGTCGGACAATGAGCTATCACGGCCATTATTAGTAATATTTTTTTTTTTAATTTAATTATTTTATCAGAAAGAAACTAGTATGTGTGTGTGTGCTTGCGCGATTCGCGTAAATCGAAATTAGATTAATGCAATACATGCAATAAGATAATAAAATGACTACTATGCATAACATGAACGATTAAAACAAGACATCGGCTTTATTTTATTTAAATTAATGTGATTGGTGAAGTTGTTTGAAGATAACGCCAGTTATTATTATAATTATTATTGGTAAAAATCGATCTCATAATCGCTTCGATTATTTTGATTAAAATCGATTACAATACAATCTATATTCTATCTGTTCTGTGGGTGTTCGTTATCTGTTTCTTGTTCTGTCTTTTTATTGTCGACAGGTATATGGGAATGTGAGTTTTACGAATTTTTCAAAATAATCTAAAGAAATCATAGTGAAAGAGTATTATTTCTTTCAAAAGTTTTAATAGCAGTTATATTTGTAATATGGTTTATGCAGTTTGCAATAGATTTTGTTTAATCTATTCGAAATAACTTCTTAGTAAATAATTGTTGTGTTATTGGTGACTGATATATTGTATTATCAGGTCATGAATTAGTCTTTAATATAAGTTTGTAGTGAAATTTACGTTAGGTAGTGCCTGGAACTTTTATTGTGTACATATTTTGACACATCTGAATTTGAAGGTTAGTTCTCGTGTCTTGCAGATCCATCCAAGATGGGTAAGATTATGAAGCCAGGGAAGGTGGTGCTGGTCCTCAGTGGCCGGTACGCAGGCCGTAAGGCAATCGTGGTGAAGACCTACGATGAAGGCACTTCTGAGAAGCCATACGGACACGCTTTCGTTGCCGGCATTGACAGATATCCACGAAAAGTTCACAAGAGGATGGGCAAAAACAAAATACACAAGCGCTCCAAGATAAAGCCTTTTGTTAAGGTAAGCAACTTTACTTGAAAACACCATTTTAAAGTAATATCACTCGTAACCTTCTGTTTTTTATTCAAATATTCCTTCTTTCTAAAATTAATTTGTATTCTAATCGATACGACAACTTATCTAACCCCCATAAATGTATTTTCGTTCGATTGCCTATGTTATACATGTTGGTTTTAAACTTTAAAAACCAGTACAGCTGCAAGTAATAAATTTTTTAGTGTTTCTAAAATACACATGAACTTGCTATAATCATTTGTTTCTTCAGAATAATTTTTATATAACCACAAACCAACAACAAATTTTTAACCTTGATATGTTTGGAGGAAATTGTCTGTGTGAATAAATAGCTATACTTATTAGTATAGCATACTTTAAATTTTGTGCAAGCTCTTTGGATACAAAATTTTACTTTACTCTTTTGCCTGAATTTTATTCCCAATAAATACATTTAATAATTGTAAACCAAATATATTTAAAATAAAATAGTATAAAATACTACCAAGTTAGTATTTAAAATAAAATATTGATTTTGATTTTCAAAAAATTGGAGTTTTTTTTTAATATAAGAAAGTTTTAATAGTGAATATACTGTTTTCTGTCTCCATATAGTATTTGACTAGTAAATTTCGCATTAATAGTGTATTAGCTATTATTAGTATGATAAGCCATGGTTGCTCATTGCCTGGACACTTGCTTTAAATTTCATAGACTCGAGCAACCTGAGTTTTTAACCCTGGTGTGTGCCTCAATGAAATTGTTAATTTTAAGTGTTGAATTGTGTTAGTGATAATTCAGCAAATTCGAAGATATGTGAAATCCGCAGATAACCTCTGTCCAGAAGAGGCCTTAACCCAGAAGTGGGACATTTTAGGCTGTTACTTTACTTTTTTTGTTGGCTATTATTCAATTTTGTGAAAAATAATAGAATTTTTTAAAGGAAAAAAAAAATGTTTTCCTAACAATTTGCTTTTTCATCTGCATAAAAGAACTTTTATTTTCGTTCTAAATATCAGATTGACAATTTCAATATTCATTTTGTGGTTAATAATTTCTTTTCAGGTTGTCAACTACAATCACTTGATGCCTACTCGGTATTCAGTTGACTTCAGCTTTGAAAAGTTAAGCGCCAAGGACCTTAAAGACCCTGCAAAACGCAAGAAGCTCCGTTTCAACACCCGTGTGCGTTTCGAGGAGAGATACAAGAGCGGAAAGAACAAATGGTTCTTCCAAAAGCTTAGGTTCTAAGGTGTAAATTTAACATAAAAAATACATTACTTCTGTAATGCAAAATTTAGTTTTATTTTTGATATATTTGATAATCAATGGTCCGA
The DNA here is from genome assembly GCA_933534255.1 of Iphiclides podalirius. Taxonomy (NCBI): domain Eukaryota; kingdom Metazoa; phylum Arthropoda; class Insecta; order Lepidoptera; family Papilionidae; genus Iphiclides; species Iphiclides podalirius. Next base: position 11,688,576 of record OW152830.1, on the reverse strand, counting down.
TGACTCGATGGAGCCATTGCTAAGCTATTGACTTCGATGTCCAGGGTTGTGGGTTTGATTCCCACATGTTACAAGTATTTCTCTGGGTGTTTGTTTCCCAAGGAGGGATGACGTTAGGTAGGCGGCCGTTCGTACATGTGCTGACCCCACCTAGATGGGATAAGGGCAGGAGGGTGATGATGATAACCAATGGTCCAATTGCTTGTGTTGATAAATTTTAACAATTGCCTGTATTACACATGGAGAGAAAACCATAAATGAGCATGTTTTCTGTACATAGTAGCCACACTTCAAAAATCTTTTATTGAAGTAGTTAGTACTCATGTTGGACGAATGTCTGTTTTTGTATAAACATTTGGTATTTAAATATAAATGTGGGTTCAGTATTTAAGCCCTTTAAAACACATGTTTGCATGTATGGGGTAAATATTTATGGTTCTTAGGGAAACAGGCAATAAGTTTAGTGTTAAATAAACATATTGTGTAAGAATTAGAGATTTCAATTGAATAAAAATAATTCAGTCATATTCTTTATTTTGTTACTCTAAGATAATATACATGGAATATTGATAATATTGAAGTGTTGGAATGCTATATAACAAATCGTTTTCCTATCTTATCTGTTAAATGAGCAATTCTTGTATATATATATATATATATAATCGGAATCTCGGAAACGGCTCCAACAATTTTCATGAAATTTAGTATGTGCGTAGATTCGGGGGCGAAAAATCGATCTACCTAGGTTTCATTTTTAGAAAATGTCCTTTTATCCCTGTTTTCACGGAATGAAAAAATATCATTCGAATATGACGGTAAATTTCGCCGCGAGAGAAAATGTCATAATAGCTCGGTCGGTAATCGGGCGGCCCCAAAACAGACGGCCGTGGTTCGTGTCACGATCATTTACACACACTTTTTTTTTTTGATCCAGAGAATTTTGTTTTTTTTTTCCTTTTTTTAAAGTTGTTTCTTTTGTGAAAAACACCACTTCATATTTTCTTATTAATAGGTCGGTAAGATCGAAAAATATTATGCATATTTCATTACTCAGTAATTTGTAGTTAAATGTAATTTCCAAAATACACGATTTAAAAAAAAAAACAAACCGAGCAAAGCTCGGTACTCCAGGTACTATGTTTAAATAAAAGTAATATTGAAGACTGTTATATAATTGACAGATTGATTAACATAAATTGCAATTTATGTACTTTTAAAAACAGTTCAAGTTAATATAATTTAGTGTACTTTATGTTGTGCTTTAGTGTGCTTAAGTCATACTTGCAGAGTATGACTTAGGGTGCTTATGTTAGTGTAATGACAAAAGGAGTATAAGAAAAGAAACATCACTTATAAACAAAACAAATTAAAAATATTGACAAAACCAACTTTGATAATAACTTTTCTATTATTGATATAATATTAATATGCAGAGCTTTAGCAAATATAATTGTACAGTAGTAAACTTAACACAAAACTTTGAAATCTAAAATTTAAACAATTAAATTCAATTTAAACTTTCAGGCTTCTTTTATATTTGAGTATTTTTTGTTTTATATTTTGGAGTTATAATTAAATGTTATGGATATAATTATAATAGGTTTAACATATACTAAATTATGATATTTATTTACCAATCGGTAGTGAAAATAATCCAAGGCGAGCTCAAACACATTTTTTAACAAAAGTTTCAAAAATAACCATTAAAAATGAAAGAAATCCATAGGTACAACCATATATTTGTTATTAATTTTTGCTCCTAAAAATCCATGCTCAATTTTTAACATATTTTAAGATATAAATAATCATTTTATACTATGATAAGCTTGTGAGTTTAAGTTCGCCCCACTATGGTTAGCTATTTTTATGAGGACTTGAGTATGCGAGATGCTACATTATCACAGTTCCATTATCCACAAGCACTGAATTAACCTTTACTTCTAAGCGGTGTTACAGAAAATTTTATTCAATTGGTCTCATATTTGAAGCTGCAGAATGTTTTTTGAAATTAACTTTTTAATATCAATGATCTAACAAAATAATGAATAACACTCGTCATAGATATGCCTGGAATAAATTATATGTTAAGCACAATGCATCTAGATTTGGACGTATCATCACGCCGCATTGAGTTTAGTAATTCGCTCGTCCAACTTCTTGATCTCCTTCTGAAGGCTGTCCACATTGTGAGCAAACACCTCCTGTACACCTTGTAGAAGCTCTTTGTTGTTCTGGACTCCGCTGGCCACTGTGCTCTGCAGAGTCTCCAACTCCGTGAGAGACTGGCCGAAGTTGCTTGCTGGTATAATGAATGGATTGGTGAGTGAAATGATATGGATTTTCATCGTTTTCTATTCAATTTATAATAAAACAAATGCAAACACCTATAGTAAAACAGTAGTTAATGCTATACATGGTTCCAAACTTGATGTGAGATTAGTCAATTGCGGTGCACCTGGCACAAAATAGACACTGATTTTTTAACTTATAAATAGTCTGATGTTCGAAGGTACATTATTCATTTTTCTTTTTACTTGTATTAAGATTAATAGTCAGTCAGTTTACAGTATATATGCACATGTATATTATGATAATACAAGTAAAAAAAAAAAAAAAAGAGATCTTAATTTAGATACTTTACATAGTGTCCATTGTTTCCCATATGAAATAACCTTGTTAAATATGTTTAAAACTTGATCATCTCTACTCAGTTGTGATAGCTTCTGCTTTTGCTCGAATGGATAGGTTCACCTGGAGAAGAACCACAGCCTAACAGAAGAAGGGTGATGTAAGAGTATTATACTTTTGCGTTTAATCTGTCATCTGGAGAGTGAGGTAACGAGAGTACATTGTATTTAAAAGTTGGCAATGCATCTGCATCCCATCTGGTGTTATTATACAGCGTGTCGTTACCATCGCGACAATAAATGAACAGACGTCTAACGCTACTTGCCAATAATCATAAAAAAATATTAACGTTTAACAAAATCCATAATTAAAAAAAATATTTTTCAAACAAACTAATTAAGTAAAAAAGAAACAAAATTTGTAACACCTTTACAACTCGCGCCACAGCGTCGCATTACAAACCTCTCCTTCTAACAGTATGTTTTGTCTCTTTTAAATTAATTCAACCCATTCATATGCTTTGTGACCTTTACAAATGAACTTTACGTTACAGTTTTATACGTAAGGTTCTAATATTCTTTGGAAAATTTAATAACTCTGTAAATATTGATGTTTAAATAATGTAAATGTTTAATACAATTTTAAAAAGTTATCCCCTATATGCGTGTTTATTTATTGTCACGATTGTAAAGACACGCTGTAGATGTTAATGGACGGCGGTAAACACTTCAGGTGCTGGTTGCCAATATTTCACGAAAAAGAAATTCAAATAGTAAGTTAAGAGAATCATGAAGAACCTTGATTATGTAGGGCTTCCAGTGCCTCCATTCGCTCCAGGATCTCGGAGTGCGACATGCCGTCGATCTGCTTCAGTAGCTTGTGTAGTTCATTCACCTGATATAATTACAAATGGCATTTTTTTACTCTTTTTTTTACATCAAAAGTTTGATGATAAAAACTATAGGGAGATTTTCAAATTTTATTAAAATTAAGTTGTTTCACCAAAATAATTTAGGAACTAAAATGGAGTGTACTCAGCACAAATAATATCATAGAAACCGCATAGTCGTAACAACGGAAACATAGATATTCTTATTATAAAACAGAAATTGTTTGGTGAAATTTTTTCTCAAACAGAATTGGTGGATTTACCTGATCTTTTAATTGTTACTACTTGTGTAATTATCTTTATTTTGTGTTCCAATTAGGAGAACTCATAGTATAAGTTGGTGTAAGTTTAACAACTTTGTCTTAAGCTCTGTTTAGGTGAACTTACTTGATTCTGATAGTTGCTGTAGTTAAGAGTTGTCTCAAGTTCTGGTCAGTAGGACTTATCTGACATCTTGGTTGGTGTACTTACCCTTGCCTTTAGGTCTGATTTGGTGAATATACCTGACCTCGTGGTTTGTATACCTTATCTTTGTCTCAAGCTCTGAGTAGTTGAACTCACCCGACTTCTTGGTTGATGGACTTACCTTTGTCTTGAGGTATGAATAGTCGAACTTATCTGTCCTGCTGTTTGCCGTAGTTATCTTTGTCTCGATGCTTGATTAGATGATCTTACCTGATATCTTGGTTTGTGTACTTACCTGTCTCTTATCTTTGGTTAGGTGCACTAATCCATCCAACAGATTGCTGTACTTTACTTTATCTTCATGTCTGATTACATGAACTTACCTTCGCCTCGAGGTCTGATTAGGTTAAGTTACCTGATCCCTTGGTTGATGTAATTAACCAGCTTTGTCTTGAGGTCTCATCAGAAGAACCTGAAATCTTGGTTGCTGTACTTGTCTTTGTCTCGAGGCTTGATAATGTCAACTTACCTGACCTTTTGGTCGAGATATTTACCTTGTCTCAAGCTCTGAGTGAGCGAACTCACTAGAACTCTTGGTTGGAGTACTTACTTTAGCCTCCAGTTCCGGGTTGGTGGGTTTGACTGCGGCGCGCAGGGCGTCCAGGTTGGTGAGCAGCGAGGCGAGGCGGGCATCTGCTGCCGCCAACTCCGAGGGCCGCAGAAGGGCCGCACGGGCCGCCAGGGTGGCCGCCGCACCGCACAAGGTCGCCTGGCACAAATGTGCAAACCTTTAAATATTGTCTCGTTCCCTCTATAAATTGGCATGTACATTGTTTTTTGATTTTTTTCAGCTAGCCACTCAAGTGCAATAACATGAAATTTCCACACAGACTCTTCCTCCTCTCCAATTTTACTTACAGAGCACAAAAACCGTACACAAATATATATATAAAGTAACAGCCTATACATGTCCCACTGGGCAAAGGCGTCCTCTATACAGAGGGTATCAGGGCATAGTCCACCACGCGGCCCCACTGCGGATTGGCGGACTTCACATATCTTCGAAATATATTTTTTTTTATTACTATTTCGAAAATATGCAGGTTTCCTCACGATGTTTTCCTTCACCGCGGAGCACGTGATAAGTCAGCACTTAAAGTTAAAAACTTCATTGGTGCCGGCACCGGGGATTGAACTCAGGTTGCTCGAGTATATAGAATTAAAGGCGAGCACCCGGACACTGAGCTATCACGGCTCTTGATATTAGATATATATATATTTAGGTATTTATAAACTTATTTATTTTATATAACAAATTATGTATTTATCTTATAAAATTTGTAGAATTTTACCAACACCCCTAAAATACTCTTTTCATATTATGTCCATCCAAACGTTGCCTGAAAGAAATTGCTTTAAGTAATAAGGCCGCTCTAAGAAGGCATACAACCCTTACATAATTGTTATTTTTATTGTATTCTTTTTTACCATGGTGTGTGCAATAAAGAATATTCATTCATTCATTCAAAGACCGAGAACTCAATATGTAAACAGCTATTCATGAACTAACTTGCAACCTGTGCGTATACATTAACTAGTGCCATTATAACTGGGCTACATATGATTTTGCTTCATATTATACTATACATATATTTCTGTGTACTACTGTCATACTTTAAGGTTTAAAGTAAAAATAACATGTCATGTGCGTAAATTCCCTTAGCCCCATTAATTATTATATATATAAATTTATTTTAAGGTCAGTCAATAGAGTGCAGACCACATGTCAAGTAACCTTTAATTTTAACAGCTCAAACATTATGAGATAGACCAGGCGTTATATGGAGCGATAAGTTAGTGAGCGGTCAATAGAAAAATTTTAGAAATTTACAAATTATTTTTAATTTGTTGCAAATTTACAATAGATACATTATTTATATTCATGTTTGCCTATTCCTACATATTATTTGATTACTGTGTTTATTGTGCATTTTATAGAGAGCATTTGAGATAATTATAAACTTATTTGTTACTATATTTGTTAAATATGTGTAAAATTTAATTAGTTACCTCTCCAGTTGCAGCCTGAAGCCTCCTGAAAGCTTCTTCATCCCTCACACCAGCCGCTTGTTCCAACTTATGTAATCTAAATGTGAATAGAGTATAATCATAGGTGTGGGATATATGAAAGAAGTTAATTGAAATAAAATGATTGTTTAAAGACAGTGATAGCCATGGGGCATCCTTGTGATCTGTGATATAATTTCAATACCTGTGTTCCAGCTGCGCTATCCTTGTAGTCTGCGCCAAATTCACTTCAGGCTTCAACTTCAGATGTGCTGTTACTAATTCTCCCTGTTTCTTTTTGCCATTAGTTGCAAGATATTCACTGTCAAATAAAAACGAAATTTTTATCGGAATACTAATCAAAAGGATTCTTAAGTTAAAATGTAAATTATTTATAGGTTATAGTTAACTTTCACAACTGCATAAACTTATGATACCTACATGAAATTAAAATATCTAGACTAGATCCATGAACTTGTTTTTGACATTCATAGGAGCTTGACATACCCTTAACCTGAGTTAAAGCATTTTTAACTGACTCACCGTAGTTTTTCAGCCTTAGGGTCGATCTGTTCACCTTCTTCCAACTTCAACTCTTCAAGCAGCTTCTTAGTTGAATTAATTTGGGCTGCCAATTTGATGTGTTCATCCTAAAGAAGTTTCAATGTCTTAGCAACAAAATGGTTGGTAGTGATTGTAAGGGCACTCACAATAACTTTTGTAATGCTGTGGAAGGCTAGAGCACAAGTTGTGGATTAATTGATGTGGAAAATCAAAACTAAGGGTAGATAATTCTGCATATTCTTTGTAGTAGAAGAGGGCTTTAAAGCCTTACCTTCCATTTAATATAAAAATTCAAAAGTATTCTTGATCAACATCATCTTGATTGGATAAAGTATCTATTTGGTTCATTATGCTAATTGAAGATAAATTTCTTTTTATTTATTTTACTTTACCTTTTCACTTTCAGTTGCTTTATCCCGCTGCTCTGTAACTTCTTCCAATAATTCTGAAAACTCACAGCGGAGTCTATTGTATCTTTCCAAGATTGTCTCTGGTTCACCTTCTGCTGCCAACTCCCATTCACCAGCTCTGTGGAGTAAAAATGTCATTAGAAAACAAACAAGAATTACAATTTTAACTCATGCCAGGTTAATAAGATATTATAAACATTTCTATGAACCCTTATAAGTTATGAATGTATTGTTGTCTAGGAATATTGCAGTTAACTGTAACTGTAAAATAACTGTATTTTACTCATAAAACAATTTGTATATCTGCTTTAAAATAGCATTTATAGACAAATATCTTTTACAGAATAAAACATATATTGAGACAGAATAAAACATAAACAAACATCATTCATAATGAATTAGGGAATGGAACATAACAGTAATTTTTTCTATTTTTTTTTTGTATCACCACTATCATTTTTTTTAACATTCCTTTTTTTAAAAAAGGAATGTTAAAAAAAATGATATCAAATCCAGCAATGTCTGGAACCCAGACTTAATCTTACTTTGCTTAAAGATAAAAGTAGTGTCACCAATGAGTTTTTACTTCTTTAGCTTGCATGTAGTCTACAAAATGATTCTACTATTATTTACCTCAATGACTTATTACTTACCTTAAGTAAAATAAACTGTTTATACTAATGCAAAGCCAAAAGTAACATAAATATACTGATAAGCATTGAATTATATTTTTTCATCATTTACCATATTTAGTATCAATCTGAATATATATAATAAAATTTACCTTATGTTTGGAGAAAGAGTTCCAATGAGGTTTTTTTATCAGGACAAATAACGACAACTCAAAATGAAATAATTTTGAAAAAATGTTACAAAAAAATACCTGTAACCAATGCGTGTTTTCCTGCTCAACCTATCAGAGAAATCAACATTGCCAGTCAAGAATTTCCCTTTGAATTTGTTAAAGGAATCTTTCACAGACAAGTGCAGTTGTTCAATACTTTCATTTTCGTCCTCTTCATACGGCTCTGGTTGGTCGGCTTCAGGAAGGTCTCCGGTTTCATATACATCTGGCTGGTCGTATGCCTTTATGAAAATTAGTCATCGTTAAATAACAAAATCGATTAATGGCAGATTAATTAACGTCATTTGACCGTACTTACTATGCCTGGGAGATTTTCATACTTTGGATCTGCCATATTCCGATGGAATTATTGCTGTTTACAATTCTTATTTCGCCAGAAAACTTGTGTAAATTACCACAGACAGATTTATATTCCTCAATAAAGATGATTTGGTGACAGTGACAGTCGACAGACCAGAAGCGTTCCTTTCCAAAGAGTACTTTTGTATATCTGAAATATCTGTTCCTGTATAGTGTATAATATATCTGTTCCTTTCTTTTTACGGTAGTTTTGTACGGTACCTAAATTACTAAGACATTAAATGCAATTGGTAACGGTTAAATAACTTGAAATTATTGGTATATGTCAAATTAATATTGCTGGCATAGGGCTATGATAATACCGTTGGTCGCTTTGCAACCTTGTTGTTGTACGTGCGCATCGAAAAACGAAGTACAACTTCTCTAATGTTATAGGAAATTCAATGTGAAATTCGGAGAAAGTAATTTTATTTTAACTTTAAGAAACTAAAACTTAACTATTAAAAAAAGGCATAGTTGGTACAAAAGTTTACGATACAAAATAATTAATGGTCTACTTATACCTAAATATTTTAGATGCATAGGGAAAATTCAGGGTAAAATCAGATTTTCACGAAATATAAGTAAAAATCAAATACATTATTAGATTGATTAGGAAACGCCTAACCGTTGGGCCTAATCGATAGGAATTGAGGTCCTCGAGCCCCACAAATCCGTTGAGCCTGCTGTTACTAGAAGTGGGCGATACAAATCGTATCAGATATGAAAACTAGATATTAGTACAATATCTGAATATCGCTTACTGGCTCGTTCACTAGCTATGTATTTTATAATATCTGATATTTCCGAAATCTGATGTACCGTGCTCGCTCGCTATACCGACACGAATCGCAATATCATACGCGTTTGCTACAACTGTTACACACTGTGTATATTTTAATATAGCCACTATGATTCATACTTGAATTACGATTAGGTTTATTTAAGTATCATTTCGGGTATATATAAAAGTACTCTTTGATTATGAATTGCGTTAAATGTATCACCAACCTATTTTGTTTACTTTTATTATATTAAGTACCTAGTTAATTATAGTTTAATAAGTCAAGTCCATATTTTACAAATCGCAATAAATGTGAAGATTTTTAATAAAGCACAGGAATTTGTATTTTTAAATTTAGACCATCGAGTATCAGTAAGGTATAAGTTACTCTATTTTGATAGGAACACGTCATACGTCATTTTTGACTTTGTACTTAACTGAGTCACGGATATTTTCGAGTCGGTAGTTTCACAACTATAAAATAAACTCTCGTCATTAAGTTTTTGCTGCTTCGATTAGGAACACGTTGAAAGGGGTAATTTACCCATATTCAACATGAGTCTACAGTGGACCATAATTGCTACGTTTCTATACGCAGAAATTGCGTTTGTGCTACTTTTAACGTTGCCGATTGCAAGTCCTTCGAAATGGCAGAAGTTTTTCAAATCAAAGTTTCTGGCCTACATAAGTGGACAGGCTTCGATATATTTCCTCGTGCTGATAGGCGTTTTAATATTATGCTTGCTCGATGCCATTCGGGAGATGCAGAAATATTCGAATTTGGAATCGTCTGATCATCAACACCTGGATGCTGAAATGCAAGGTAATATGCGTTTGTTCCGAGCGCAGAGGAATTTCTATATCTCCGGATTTGCGCTGTTCCTTCTTATTGTAATCCGTCGCCTTGTGCAATTGATTTCTGAACTTGCCACCGTTCTTGCAACATCAGAAGCTAATTTCCGTCAAGCGCAAAGCGCCACCGTTGCTGCTAAGTCGCTTTTGGAGCAACAGGGATCTGGTGACGAGAAGAATAAGATGGAGCTTGAAGAACTAAAGTCTCAGATAATCCAGCTAGAAAAAGAATTGGCTAGGGAGAAGAAAGACAAAGAGGCTGTTAAATCTCAGGCTGAAAGCCTTAACAAAGAATATGATAGGCTTGCCGAAGAGCATAGTGTACTTCAGAAGAAAATTACAATTGCTAGTGGTGATAAGAAAGATGACTAAATTATGATTAATGGTTGGTTAAGGTTTAATGGTTTCATTTTATGTTAAAAAGAACAATATTGTACTCTTTGTAATTTAATCTCTTCATTGCAAATTCTAATAAGTCTTCATAAACTTAAGGTTCATAAACTTATAATATTAAAACCATTAAAACTATAAACCCAATATGAAACAAACAAAAAGTGATGTTGTAATAGTATATGTTGTGCTTTTATCATACTGCTTATTGTAGTTTGTTTATCTTATTTAAAGGCTGAAAATATGTATTGTTTTGAATGTTTTAGTCTGAACTTTTTTATTTGAGTGTGTTTAGAGTTAGTGAAAAAGATTTGACAATATATGTCATTATCCTATAACAAGAATTTCTTCTGGAATTTTTCAAGTTCTTTGTTTCAAAGGTTAAATAGTTAAGCATTTATATTGCAGTAATGTTGATGTTTTAAACAAAAAACCTTTATAGTTGAAGGGAAGCATCTGCACAAGATTTTGGTGGAATATCTTTCACTTTTTATTAAAGTTAAAGACATAATTTAAAAATAAAATTTAAAATAGTTTACGTTTTTATAAAATTTTACATTTTAAATCATAAATCTTTAGTTATTTATTGAGGCTTCTTGATAATATATTAAAATGTGTACCTTGAATCTATCCAATCAATTTGAAGCAAAAATTTAACTTAATCTAAGTAAAAAAACATAAATAAATCAAAATTTCTAAACTGAAAGATTTCTTAAAATTTGTTATTGATTTTGGAAATCAATAATAGCGTATTGACTGTATTGAAATATTTTCATTGCCTGTTCAATACTTAAAAACTGTGTATTTATGTTTTGAAGTCAATATAGCAGATTTCCTTAGTAAATATAAGATTTAACTAGTTTTTTCTTAATTTGGCTTATTATTTATTTCAAAATTGATTTTTCTCTATGGATAGATTTTTTAAATGCAATATCGATTTCTAAACTGCTGAACAATTACCTATTTTCTTATAACCAAAAATTTTATGTTAACTTGTAGGTAATTCAATAGATGAAACAGAAGGTATTTTAATATTTAAAACTTTCTATTTAGTAGGTAGTTTGAAATTTTCCTTGTATTACCTAGTCTATTTACACCTGTTTGAGCATTTTATCCTTTATGTATTGGACTTGGAAGTATATGGCTTTGCTTGAATACATAATCATGTAAAAGCAAAAATAAACTTTTGAAAAATTAATATTTTCACATATTTAATGTTTAGCTTTTGTGATTTTATTCTATTAAAGTGTAATGGGCAAGGTGGGATTTAAAGGAGAAATGTTTATTGTAAAATAAATTTGTATTTTCCATTACAATTATTATTTTTATTTCTTATTGCCATTATGTTTTTTTGAAAAGTTTTTTTCATCTGCCAATGTAATTTTGTACAATGTTGTCCTTAAATCCTTTTACTTTTTCACTAATATTAATTGTCATGGAGGGTTGAAGTGTGTATTGTTTATTGTCAGGATTTATTATTGATATCTGAAACAAAAAATTGAATTAGAAGAAAATTATAATGTCCATAAGCATTCAACAAGTTCCAAAAGATATTTGTTGGTATCATTAGCTTTTGTCTTTTTCATTCATTTTCATTAAAAATTGGTGTTTATAAGTAATGTTTATATACAAAAGTTACTGATTTCACATGCTGATTGTCATTGCTTTGGGCTCACTTACGATGACTTTTCTATTTACCATGAACAAGACCATAATAAATATAAAGTAAAAATATATATTTTATGACACATTTTATACATTTCTCTAATCTTCTTGTTCTATTCTGGCATTGCTTGTACTATGGGTACTAGACACTGATAAACATACTTAAACATCCTCCCCTTTTTCAAATAAATACATATATAAACACTCGGACAATAGAAAAGCACTATGTTCATCACACAATATTTTTCCAATAGTGCGGATTGAACCCACACCCTCTGGACTGGTACACTACGCACTACGCTATTCGAGTTGTCATATATACATAATATTTAATTTGAAGTTTTGATAAATGACTGACAATATAAAACACATTTTAGATATATGTATACCTAGACGCAAAACCTTAATTAAACAGACAGTTTTCCAGTTTTCGCCAAACATAAACCCAGACCGCAATATATACAATAGCCATAGTGATTCTGGCTAAAGCCTGTTGTTGGACAAATATTAAAGACTTGCACATAATAATCCTTAGCAACAGGGCCAGATTTAGAGGTCTGGAGGCCTTGGAGCAAGAAAGGAGTAATCCAAAAAAATTGTGAAATCAAGTATAAATATGAAAGTAAAAGTCGAAAATCGACAAGGACCCGTCTTGTGGAGGCCCCGGAGCTGTAGTCCCAGTTGCCCTCCCCTAAATCCGGCCCTGCTTAACACGGAAAATTGGTTGGGCAACGCAACAGTACGCTGTTGCATTAGTGGAGGATCCATGTGAAGTGATAGTGTTGTACTTCTTAGTTTCTTTGTGCGAGTGAGATAAACACCCCACGTTATTAAAAGGTGCCAACGCATCTGCTAACGTACGTGTGTTGCAGATGTCCATGCAGTTATTACTTAACATCAGGTGAACCGCCAGCTCGCTTGAAACATTCTTACATAAAAAGTAGACATTGAATGCGTCTTGCATTACATATGTCTGTGGGAATCAATTTATAGTTCCGTAAGGCAGGAGTGGTACTTTAGGATAACATCCTGTGTTGTAAGGACGTTTTACAAATATATCTTTCACGCGGACAAACACCCAGATACGAAACAACTGTCTGTGGGTTATACAAATAGTTATCCCGTGTGGGGATCGAACCCACGACCCCCGACGCCCAAGCCAATACCATGGTGAAGTCATCCATTCATTGCTTTGTTGTCGTTGATAACTTTTATTTACGCAACCTACAAATAATAATTAGCTTGCAAACATTTCCAACAACATTTCACTTGGCATTATGCCAAGAACGCTGGCTGAGTCGTTACCTCGTTATATTTATCCTTTGAGCAAAAAAAAGACCCGTCGGTTCTCTTGTCAACAGCCGCAACAATAAGGCGGGGTTCGTAAGGTTAAATATTTGAAATATTGAAATATACGTTCTATTTAGACTGTATTTACTTTTGTGAGTAAATATTGCGTCATTTTTGACTACATATCCGGGAGGAACTAATAAAAGAAAGACAGCCTATAAATTTCCCACTGCTGGGCAAAGGTCTCCTCTGTAAAGATGGTATCAGGGCATAGTCCACCACGACCTTACTGCGGATTGACGGACTTCACATATGATTGATTTTTTTTATTATTTCGAAAATTTGACGTAATAAATAAATATTAATCATATAAGTTGATTTATTATTTTATTATGATTTATTATATTAAGACTGTTTAAATAATTTTTATATAGGTATAAATAAATAATTTGTAATATACATTCTATTCAAGTAAGTATATAATAGGTTGGTATGAGGTATATAGATATAAAAGTATAGTATAAATATATAACTATACATAGTTTATACCCAACTGTATAAAATATTATAGATTCTTCTAAACATAGGTACCTATTTTGTTGGTTGTACATAATAGTTCTAATAATTGGTCTATAAATGTCGATGTACATAGGCATAATAAATAAGTTTAAAGTTTATGAGGTAGTTAAGAAAATATAAGAAGACAGTAGAAAAATATAATAAACTTTAATGATTCATGTTTAAACATATAACGTAGGTATATATTAATATTAATAATACAATAGGTAACATTATTAAAGTATTCAGTGACGGAAAATATGTAAATTCTTTACAGCTCATCTTTTATGTACACATTGTAGTTTTCGTTCTCGACAAAACCCAGTGAGTCCCAGAATGATCTGTTTCCGAAATCGGTGCTAGTTTTCATTGACACGTCGGTGGGTGAGGCGAACTCCAGGTAGCGCAGTTCTGTAGACCCGGGTTCAACTGGTTGCCACTCCACGCCGGCTACTTTTGGAGCGCTAAAAGAAATATCGTCAATTGATTATCTCAAAAAACAAAATTGATTATCTCAAAAAAGCAAAACGCTTTAAAATTACCCATGACATTACCCAATATTAAATGTATTTCTATGTGGTTTATATATGTTTATATAAAAACCACATAGAAATATTAATTAAATTTCACACGGACATTTTGTAACATACGGCAAAGGTATTTTGTATAGAAAATTTGTTTCTATCTATTGTGGAATTCCAATTCATGGTCTGATAGACTGTAGCCTACCTATTTAAACATTTTTTTTGTATCGTGTGTTTTGTGTACAATAAATACATAAATAAATAAATAAACCTTCATTGTATATGTCGGATTGTTAGGGTGTGTTTCTAATCTCGAATAAAAATCTGTCAGCACTGCGGATGTATATTTTTCTCCGTGAAAAAGGTTCTAGGCTGGGTCCCGGAACGAAATAAGTATTTATAACGCGTTGTCATTATATATCTTTAGCGAAAATATGTCTTTGACCTCGTCTTGGTTGAATAATTCTCTCTCTAATTTTTTTTCTTTTTAAAAAGCATTGCCCTCACTTTAGGATAACATTATCCTGTGTTGTAAGGACGTTTTACAAACATAAATTGCACGAGAATAAACACCCAGATGCGAAACAACTATCTGTGGGTCGCACAAATAGTTGTCCCGTGTGAGAATCGAACCCACGACCCCCGACGCCGAAGCCAATACCTAACGGCAACTGTGGAGTTTATACTTTTATTTGGATTTATGGAGCCACATTCAAACTACCTTATTTAGGATATTGAGGCAAATTAACAGTCCCTACCCTGTAGAAGCGTAGCTGTAGAGCATATCCATCAGAATTTGACGCATCTGAACGTCAGCTGGAGCTTCCGAGCTCCCCATGAAATTGTAGATTAGTAGTATGTCATCGGCATGGCTCACACCTGGGGATGATAAAAGACTTGACTCTGGTAAAAATGTTATACAAATACATATAGTACATTCGCCTGCCCCCACTTGGCTGTTACTAGACTAGACGGCAGTTAATTTTTGTTTAATTATCGGCTGAAGACTTTCGCAATTTGTATTTTAGTTTTTTCTCCAATAAGATTTTTCTTTAATAATTAATTTAAATAATTTTATATTCTATAATATATACAAAATAATATATATACAGTGCGAAATAAACATCTGTGAATATTATAAATAAAAAAAGTAATGAAGTCTGTTCTTTTCTGGGAAGAAATTTTCTTGAGTGGCAGCCTCGTACTGGCCATCGCAGTGATGACCTCCTCTAGATGGATTGACACCTGTGCAAATGTGCGGGAAGTCGATGGATGCAGGTGGCTCAGGATCGTGCTTAGTGGCAGTCTATGCAGGCCTATGTTCAACAGTAGACTCAAACAGGGTGAGATGATGAAATGATGACGGATGACGTTTGTCCGTTGTAACGCATGAGATATATGCGCCTCTCTTAAATATAAATGAGTAGTTGAAGTTGGGTTGCATTTTTTATCATCTAAGAAGTCAAGTGATGCATGCTGTTGCATTTGGTTATAGTAACACTAACTGAAGGTTTGTGCCAAAGAAGTAGCGTACATTATTTAGGTATTTCCTATTTATTTTAGTGCGACTGGATGAAGATGTGCGCTGTCATTCGTCAATTACTTTTTTTTATTAATTTTCGATTATCGCAATGGGAGAATGTGCTGTAGCGATGAGTCGTCAATCCAATTTGTTTCTGTAGCTTCTCATGATAATAATAACTCTAAGTAATAGTAATTGTCAAATAAATTAAAATAATGAATAACACTTGAATACACAAATGTTTCTCAGATTTGGCGATCTTTTGAAAAGCCCATATGTTTAGTAGTGGACTTGATATGTTATAATAATAATTATGATGGTGAATTGTACCATCTTATTTAGTAATAATTTTGGTAGCGACCTTTCCGATGTCAGGACTAAATTAATTCAACGCCTATGAATGAATACCCTATATATGTCTCTTAAATAACCTGCTGCAGGGTACAGCCCCTCTTCTGACGTCACCGACGTGATTAGGGGAAGACTCTGCATGCCTCCTGCCTTCGCCACGCGGTAGGGGTACTGCGTCAGGAATGGGGCTTTGCTGTTTGGGGATTCGTGCGTGGGTGTGAACGGTGTGAACAAGTGGACCTTCCACTCCTGGAAGTGAAGAGGATGTAGTTTTAGACATAAATATGTATATACACATCGTTAGTTTATGTTAGGTGGCTATTATTTCTCTTTGGTTTATCGAACGCTCCTACGAATGTGAATTATTCACCATTTTGATTTGGCTTTAGAAAATCAACATTTGTCGTAAATTCCAATTCACTACAGTCACTTCATGAGGTCGTTTCAGGTATGTTACAGACGAATTTTTTAATCGGCACGGAAAATATTAGATCGCCTCTGTTGATACTGAATAAATTTTGTCCAATTCAACTCTAAATAACTTACTTCTATGGAGTAATACGAAGCTATTTATCTTTTGAACTTGTTTTTTGATTAGCTAGTATTATTCCTTTTCATTTAAGTAATAAATATGTGTCGATCTCTATCAGTACCTTTTACTTTCATTACCATTATCTATATATTAGTATTATTCATTCATTCATTCATTATCTATCCTCATTCATCGTATCAAATCACTACTGCGTAATATTCGTACAAAGTATTATTGTTTTTATTAAACGGTTTTATTTAGCTCGACCCGTACGGAATTTGTTTGTTTGGGTCAAAATTAGAAATTGAAATTTAAGCACCTTGCCGTTGTCAGATTGATCTGAAATTTGGTACACATTTAATTTAGATGACAATACAATATTAAAAAAAAAAAATTAACAAAAAAAAAAACATAAAATAAAACCGTTTAACTTAAAAGTTTTTAAACGGTTTTATTGTAAGTATTATTTTAAAATTGTTTTCTTTACCTTTACACCTACTTCTTTTATCTCCATACCACCTAATAGGTTGATCGGGGAGTTCGTCCATAAGTAAGGTTTTATTTTTATTGAATTTTAATTCTTTAAGCAATAACATTTTATCTCTACGATTAGTAAATATTGTGTTTACTTTTGTTTTTTTTTTATATGAGAAAGTGGCAAACGAGCTGGCGGTTCACTTGATGTTAAGTGATAACCGCCCCCCATGGACATTTACAACACCCGTAGGGTTGCAAATGCATTGCCACCTTTAAATAGAGTGGGCCCTGGCTACCTCACTCACCAGACGAAACGCAGAAGTGTAACACTTCTACTTTACGACGGTCTTCTGTGACGTCGTGGTACTTACCCGGACGGACCTGCCCATTCGTGCAACAGTGTTGCGTGGCCCTACAACCGTAAAGTGTCTACAAATCTGTAACCACTAACTTGTAAGTGGTTTCAAGATTTGTTTATTATGTGTTCTCTAAATTACTTCTCTGTGTGTGTTTTAGTGTGACATGTTACATACACAATATTTATGCATCTGTATATCGGCTTTCGCCAATGGCTAGTGTCAAAAAATCCGCTTCGGCCAAACAACTTCTGGACAATGATGAGACAGGATAATGTTCTAAGTCGAATTACTTAAAACGGAAGTTAATAATATGTTATAATATACTATAGATTTTTTTCATTTTTAGTGCTAGTTTGCCATTAAACTGAAATTTCAATGCGGGTTTAATAGTCTATTCGCGTAAATTTCAGAAATCATTGGTTTCTATTTATTATTCTTCATTGGATGGCAAATTGTTTTTCATATGTAGACAAGATGACGATGCTTGCGGTACATGTCTAATGAGAATTTAAAAATAAACTAGGTCGTCATACGGAAATCGAAGGCATGCCGTCGGTACATTACTAGGGTTAGCACGTAAATACCTCATAAATATATTTATTATTTTTATTTGGTACGAAGGGATCTATTACGTTTTATTTTATACATAAATGGCAATGGTCACGGATAAACAAAGCGTTCTCACGGCCAATCACGATGTTTAAATCTTCCTTTGCCTATGTATACATAAATACTGGTTTATACATATGTATATCCGATTACTCAGAGTATTTAGATATTCCAATGAATAATCTCTGTTAGAATCATTTGTTGGAATTTTAGGCTCTTGACAATCAGGGTAGATTTTCGATTCATTAAAATAAAGGGCTAGATAAAATATTTTTTTAGTTATTTAACGACTGCACTATAAATATGTAGGAAAAAAAATTGTGGAAAATGTTTTCATTTACGAGACACAGTCATTGTCTATAAAATGGAACGAGTTCAGTATTCATCTATTTCGGTTTGTTAAGACTATGAATAATGTAATGCATATGTAAATATGCGCTAACTTTATTATGGCCACTGAATATATAGCAAGATTTTATTTTAAATCACAAGTATTAAATATTTTTTATTTCGTTGCATCTGTACAATATTCTATCCATATCTTCTGCTTTTTCTTTTCCATAGGGTCTAAGGTAGGGGATTACACAACATTAGAATCTTTCTGTTTAAAAAAAAATAAGTACAAAAGAAGTATTCAAAGGTGGTATTAGCTAGATTTTTCACTACCACCCTCTTTTGCCTAACGTTATTGGGAATGACTTGGGAATAATATATACATGCAGTTTTTTAGTGCACACCGCAAGTGACAACCATAGACAGCATCGTTATGAAGAAATTAATTCGACATATAGTTATTGCTTCGCCTTTCCGATATAAAATGCTTCCCGGGCTGAAATTACATTGTGACGAGTATTCATTCATTTTACAAAAATAATTCATATTACAAGAATATTTTTTAATTTCTGGTAGCACGTTAGTAAAAACAAGCTAGATTCTGAAATGTCATGAAAAGCATAAGGACTTGTTATTGCAACTTAAGAAATTTGATTATATGACTAGATATATGTCAGATAAAAAGATTTTTATTAGGTATAAAAAATCTTCAATGACATTTAAATAATTTTACAATATATAAGGTTTTACTTATCTATGAAACACATTTTGAGTCATACGAGTATGTTATACGATACATAGATGCATATAATAAGTTAAACAGTCTATTTCCTTAAAGTAGGTTTGAATGTAGTTAGTTTGTTAAACAATAAATAATTTTGAATCGACATGTACATACCTACATAAATTAAGTGCAAAACGAATAATAAGTAAATTATTGTTTTTATAGGAAACTAAATTAGTCTTTGATTTTATTTATTACTACTAATTACTATTATAGTAGGGCTAAGCAGGCAGAATGAACAATATGTTTCTACATTGTTCACGTTAATTACTTACTATAATTTCAAATCTGTGTGTTTAGTTTAAAAATAGAAAACAAATAAAATATGATAAATAAAGTCATAACATACCCTCATACATTTTTATACAGCGTGTCGTTACCATCGCGACAATAAATGAACACACGACTAACGCTACTTGCCAATAATCATAAAAAAATATTAACGTTAAATAAAATCCATAATTAAAAATAAATATTTTTCAAACAAACTAATTAAGTAAAAAAGAAACAAAATTTGTAACATCTTATACAACTCGCGCCACAGCGTCGTATTACAAGCCTCTCCTTCTAACAGTATGTTTTGTCTTTTTTAACTTCATTCAACCCATTCATATGCTTTGTGACCTTTACAAATGAACTTTACGTTACGCTTTTATAGGTAAGGGTGTTCTAAAATTCTTTGTTTTGGAAAATTTAATAACTCTGTAAATATTGATGTTTAAAGAATTTAAATGTTTAATACAACTTTAAAAAAGTTATCCCCTATCTGTGTGTTCATTTATTGTCGCGATGGTAACGACACGCTGTATAGTTTTGACTTATTGTATTTTTGCTACATTATATAACAGAAAAATTCGAAGTAGTTTCGAATAATCTCAATATTATTTCTTGACAGAGTACCTGCCTATTTATTTATTTTTTAAATTGTCTCTACGCTACCATATGGTTCCTAATTACGTAGTGTCAAGTTACAATTACGATTTTATAAGAATAGTGGACGCCGAGTAGTCGAAATTCGAGCAAGATTGAACAATATTAATCTAATCTCAAATAGAAAGAAAGAAAGAAAAATATTCATTTGGTACATAAATCGAATACAATACACAATAAACAAAAGAGTCGCACGAATGGTTCGTCAGTGAAAGTACCACGATCTCACAGAAGACCGGCGAGAAGTCGCCAGCTCGCTTGCCATCTTATTACATAAAAAGAAACTTACAAACATCTCAGCTTGCCCGTTGACGATAACCTCCGCCGGTCTATATTTTAGGCAATCCGCCATCTCCTTGTTGCTGGTGGTGGGGCAGCCCACAATGGCGGCCAGACTGCGCGCTTTCTCAGCGGGTTTCACGGAGTGCGTCCACGAGGCGAAGGCAGAGCCGCTGAACGCGATGCCTCTGTGGAATGTGTCTGAAACAATCGTCGATCAGGTTAACTGTGGTAGCTCTCTAATTCTTGTAAAGTTGCAAAGTGTTTAAATTAGCTGTTTTGAAGCGATTACCACTGTCAATGGGCATCTATAACACGAATTGTAAAGGCGTTGCCATCAATATAAAGGTTAAAGTATACAGGGAGGCTTTTCTAAGTGTATCCATTTCTTATTATTAAATTCTAGACATAAATAATGTTATATAATAATGATAAATATTTAAAATCACTCGCAATTAATTAATTACATTCATTTGAACTTATCTCAAAAAGTTCATAACTAACACGCAAACAAGTTCGTTTCAAAAGTATACGATGCATTTATGAATGACTACCGCATTGTCAACAAGTTCTGCTGTTTTGAGAAAGGAAAGGCAATTAAAAATAGTTTGTTTTGATTTCAAGAAACGATTATACTACCGAGTCTGAACCTCCTGTGTGAATTAGGGCACCTTTAGAAAAGCCTCCCTGTATACTTCCACGTCACGTCCGTCTTCTGCGAGTCCTTGGGACGAGGCTGATTCGTGCAACAGTAGAAGCTGTTACTAGGTCCCACCACTGTTAATAAGTAGTTCTTTCAACAAGTATGTTTAAAAACATAATTTCACAGTATATAAACGAGTCTGGTGCTTTTATCTATTAAAATGCAAATGACATCACAATTGGGGAGAGTAATCAGATTAATTTGACGCGTCTTCATCTCGTCTGAAAGGTTTTTATTCAATCTCCAAGAGCGCAGTTGTAAAAGGCCTATCGAATACTTTTCATAGACTACGCGGAATAATTGCATGACTTAATTGCTCTTACCTCCTTAGTTTGTTTTTATTGCACAGCGTAGTTTTAAATTATAATTTTTTGTTACTTGGTTTTACTTAAAATTGAGGTTAGTCAACTAAGCTAGTAAATGGGCGCTTATTGCCTCTAATCCAACATGATTTAATTTTAGTAACAGCCTATATTATGTGTTATGTCCCACTGCTGGGCAAACGCCTCCCCTGTTCAAAGGGTATAAGGGCGTAGTCCACCACTCGACTCCACGGCGGGTGGCAGAATTCACATATCTTCGAAATATTTTTTGTGACTATTTCCAAAATATGCAGGTTTCCTCATGATACCTTCAACGCTGACCACGTGATAAGTAAGCACTTAACATTACCAATTTCATTAGTGCGTGCACCGGGATCGAAAGTATATTAAGGCGAGCATCACGCCTTAATATACTTTGAGCTATCACGCCTAAAATAAAATAACTGCTTAGTAAACATAAAAGATTAGTAGCATAATATCAACAGGCCTCTCTTCCCGTGCAGTACATAGCTTGTGGAAGGAAATATTTGCGTTGCTCTTATTTGTTGGATGACAACATTCACAAACGCATTATCTGAATATAAATTGTGAAAGCGCATTTCTTATGCTAGCTTATCCCTAAAATAAATATAATTATGCTTGATATTTGTACAATAAATGTGTACTTCACGCGGTCATTCACCGAACATTATTGGCTTTGGCATATGTAGTGATGTGACATTCTATATTTATTAAGAAATAAAATAAACAGTGCGGTGGTCGACACTTGCGACATCTAAATCCGATAGAACAGAATAGGTTATTTTAAACTAGCGACCCACCCGGCTTCGCATCGGTGCAGCGTATTATATATATAGATATAAACCTTCCTCTTGAATCACATAATCTAGTAAATAGACCGCATCAAGATCTATTGCGTAGGGACAGAGAGACAGCAAGACGACTTTGTTTTATACTATGTAGTGAAGACGGATATAAAAGCCAAGACATGCAAAATGAAATAAGATATGAATATATCATACTCCTTTTTCAGTTTTCAAAGTCTTATTGATAATAAAAAAAGCAGTGCAGAGAATGATGTAGGTAGAAGAAGTAATATTAAATGTTAGTGTGATTTTTTTAAATATATTTGATAGCATGCTTTGCTTTATCAAATAACCCTTGGTGAAGGGATGTCGTTTTTGCCTATTGAAATTTAGACTATCGACGCCGGAAATTTTTTTTTTCACAATTTGTCTACAAAATGCTTTAACTATTTAAGATACAATGTGCGTGTATGTAGCACGGATTTTATCGCGTTTTTATTTTGATTTTGTATTTCCCGACGTTTCGAACCCTCTGCGGCGTTCATGGTCACAGGACAGGCGAAAATAAAAACGCGGTAAAATCCGTAAACTAGTTCCATTTAATATGTATTACATTGGGGTAAAATCAAGCAGTCAATATGATAAAATTTTATTAATTTTAAAGTAATTTTAAAACTTTAGGTTAAAGTTATTCATTTTTTTTATGTGAAAAGTTGCCGCGAGCAGACGGTTCACCCGATGTTAAGTGAATACCGCCGCCCATGGACATCTGCTAAACCTAAGAGTTCCGGCCACCTCACTCACCAGACGAAACGGCACAGTATTATACTTCCACTTTACGCCGGCCTTCTGTGAGATCGTGGTACTTACCCGGACGAGCCCATTCGTGCAACAGTCGAGGCTGCTGTGTGGCCCTACCACCGTAAAAGTAGCTATATTCTATGTTAAAGTTGCTACTGTGCTAAAGTTTGGATCATACGCTGCGCTGTACAAAAAATATGAGCCACATCCAAACTGTCACTTGTGGTGTTTTCACTGTTCCTACTCAAAAACTTTAGCAAATATAAGGAACATTAATAAGGAGTTTTTATTTAATTTTTCAAGATAATGGCAACGCAATTTTTTATCGTTTAACCGTACTCCTCACGGAGGCGTTGTAAATAGATATAAGAAAAACTAACATTAATGTTCAGTTGTTTGCTTTTGAAAATCAATGTTTTCCTTTATAGCGTTGGCGTCATGTTACTTTAGTGATAAGCACTGCTGATAGTAAAATTGCTTCGTATTTTTTCTCACTAGCCAATTATTCCGAAAAAATCACAAATGTATTACTGGATGACGCGTGTCCATACTGAGCGGCGTTTAAAAATTGATCCACTTTTTATTAAATGACATAAACAAGTGAATGTGACAGATAATGTAGAACGTGTAATGTGGAAAGAGATAGCAGTTTTTAAAATTCCAATCTAATTACACCAACTGGTGTAATTTGAGTGAACGGTGCGCTAGTATGACACTTTTGTATATAATATCATTGTTTGCTAAGAGCACGTTATATAGAAATTTAATATGGAAAAATATACTAACCTCTAGACATAGGTGACAGGTAATGGTAGTGCACGCTAGCGCCACCAGCGGAGCAACCGGTCAAAGTGATGCTGTCAGGATCCCCTCCGAACATCATGATGTTATGCTTCACCCATTGTAAGGCGAAAGACTGATCCTTTAAGCCTGCGTTGCCTGGGATTACCTCGTCACCGGTGCTTAAGAAACCTAATAGAAAAATAACTATAAATATACACCACAAAAGTATGCCTCTTAACAATTAACATAATTTCAAAAAGATTAATTGATACTTAGCGAATTAAATCACGATTCAATTCTAGTGTATTTGAGTTATAGACTTTAAACATTAAAAGAAAACAGTTGTCATTGTTAAATCAATTAATACTACATTGTAACTGATTTACAGATTCTAACACAGCACAAAAGCAAGGTGTGGCCGCCAGTCTGAACTCACCCAGAGGGCCCAATCTATAGTTCAAGGTCACGACCACCATGTCGCGGTCCATCAGATGGGAGGCGTCGTAGACTGAACCAGAGCCGTACATGAAGGCCCCGCCGTGGATGAACACGACCACCGGAAGTAGGGCGCCCGCGTTTAGCTTCGGCGTGTGGACGTTCACGTAGAGACAGTTCTCGCTGCCTGCGAAGGGAGTTATGTCAAGTTGAAACAACAAAATTCACCCATTCGATTGTTATAAAAAAAGCAGTAAAGTATCAGCCTATACATGTCCCGTGATAGCTCAGTGTCCGGGCGCTCGCCTTTAATTCAATATACTCGAGCAACCTGAGTTCCATCCCCGGTGCCGGCACCAATGAAGTTTTTACCTTTAAGTGCTGCCTTATCACGTGATCCGCGGTGAAGGAAAACATCGTGAGGAAGCCTGCATATTTTCGAAATAATAACAAAAAAAATATGTATATATAGGCTGTTACTTTACTGTACTTTTATACATGTCCCACTGCTGGGCAAAGGCCTCCTATGTACAGAGGGTATCAGGGCATAGTCCAACACGCGGCCCCAAGCTGATTGGCGGACTGCACATATCTTCGAAATATTTTTTTGTTATTATTTTGAAAATATGCAGGTTTCCTCATGATGTTTTCCTTCACCGCTGAGCACGTGATAATTCAGCACTTAAAACAATGACAATTTCATAGTTCTATCCCGGTGCCGGCACCGGGGATAGAACTCAGGTTGCTCGAATATATTAAAGGCGAGCGCCTGGACACTGAGCTATCATGGCTGTTATAAAATATTAAATTAAATCGTAGGCTTGCACAGTTGCGATTGGCTTCTGCTTCGTGGCCGATCAGCCCAGTTCTCTTGATGTTTGCAGATTGACCCGTGACGGAAAAATGATTAATTTAGATGCGTGGTTCTTTTTACTTTTTTAAATGTAGTTTTGTTGTCGTCATATCGTGTTCAATAGATGTTTTACATATTTTATATAGTCACTAGCGGACCCAACAGACGTCGTCCTGTGTACACGAATTAAATTCGACAACTTAGAAATAAAATAAATTGTAGTAGACCGAATTGTGAAACCATTCTCGAATCGACCTGAAGACATACAAAAAAATGTCATTAAAATCAGTCCAGCCGTTTAGGAGGATTTCAGTGACATACACACGTACAGAAGAATTATATTGTATATAAAAGTAGTGAAAATCACTACTACACTGGATAATTTAGTCCTATAGATCAACAGTTTTTAGATGAAATTGATTTTAATATTGAACAATAATTTTACATTATAACATTTCTCATTTGTAATGAGGAAGAAAAAGTTTTGGTTAGACGTCACAAATTATTTGAACAATATTGCGATCTTCTTTCTTTACTTATATCATCAGGATTATAGCAAGAACCGAGATCTGCAAGAAAGTCTTAGAGAACAGAAAATAATATTTAATTTTCACTCCAATGCATGTAATGTACAGAAATCGATGAGAAGGGGTTATACAGCGTGTAACGCTACTTGCCAGTAATCATAAATAATATTAACGTTAAACAAAATCCATAATTAAAAAAAATATTTTTCATACAAACTAATTAAGTAAAAAAGAAACAAAATTTGTAACATCCTATACAACTCGCGCCACAGCGTCGCATTACAAGTCTCTCCTTCTAACAGTATGTTTTGTCTCTTTTAAATTCATTCAACCCATTCATATGCTTTGTGACCTTTACTAATGAACTTTACGTTACAGTTTCATACGTAAGGGTGTTCTAAAATCGTTTGTTTTGGAAAATTTAATAACTCGGTAAATATTGTTGTTTAAAGAATGTAAACGTTTAATACAAATTTAAAAAGTCGCGGTGGTAACGACACGCTGTATAATTATAAAAATTATAATAATTTTAAAAGAACTTTACTTTGTAGTTAAATAATCAAATCACTCTTAAATATTATTCCTCTAATATATATAAATTAGAATGTTTATAAAAACAATTAAAAGATTGAAGCATATTCAATAAGTTGTAGAAATTTCACTCAAATTCTCATCAATTTAAATACAATTTCATAAATTAATTCATAAGCAATTCGGGCCTTACCGGTAACTTTCTGCTGAAACGGATCATACTGAATACATTCCGAAAGCGGTTTGCTGGCGTCCCAAATTCCTAGCCACGGTTTCAGCTGTTGCGGCTCCTATTAAAAGAAAAACAGGTAATTACAATGTTCACAGATGCATATAAATTTTTCAATTATTAAAGAGTCACAAAAGTTAAATTTAAAAAAGAAAGACTGTGCGTCGTTGAATGTTCTTTGTAAGGTGTTGTAAGGTGCTGTAAAGGGTGGACACTAGATGGCGTGAGGACATCGGCAGCTTCGTTGGTAAAGTGTCTGGGTGCGAAACTAGAAGGTGTAGGTTCGAATCCTACAGTACCGAAAGTTTTTGTTCATTTATCTACAAAAAATATAAATTAAAAAAATCAATATATGACAATAGTTATTCTAGTCTATAATGATAATAGAATTCTAGTAATAGTTATATATAATTTCGGAGTTGGGGAAACAGAGGTTTTTGTCAACTACCGGAGATACAACCTAAAGGATAGTACCGTAAACATCTGCTGAGCTAGCGCATCCCAGGGAGACTTTTCGGCATGCTACCACGCTCTGGTCTATACTTTCTAACTCGTATCTGTATAGACACAAAATAGTAGCCAGGATCCTACATCATGAGCCCACTCTCTTATACAGTCTCGTGGATCGGATACTGCCTTAATGTAGGAACTTTTATAATTAATATTAATGAAGAAATATAATTAACGAAGCAAGAATTATAATTAAAATAATATAAACGAAGAAAATGCGTGACCAAACCGAATATCGCGTTAATGGATGGCAGAATTGCGAGTAGTTTTGGTGGACATTAGCATTCCATATGACGAGAAACAGACAATATGACTAAAATCCAGACCTGGCTCACGAGGTCATTTCTGCGAAAGGGATTATAATCCTAGTCAGCCTATCGGAACAAATGAGATGAGTGGGACCCCATGGATGGGCGATCAAAGGTCAAACGTAATGGCGATGCTCCTTGATACTACCTGCATCGTCTGGTTTCGTTACTTGTACTCTTAACGTTATATATATATATCGATGGTCCCTAGGTAAAGTATCGAATATACAAAATTGCAATTTTTTTTTATTGCTGTTTTGAGATCTCAAAAAAAACTTCTTTTCAAAAATTTTAAAAAGTCATTGTGTATGCGTTTTTTAGAAACGTATAATAACGAAACGTAACAGTCTATCCGGCGTAAAACAACGAATGTTAACTTTCGCGAGATTACGCTGCATCGGCGAGTGTGAAACAAGGACGGAACTACCACTATCGCTAGTTTACGCCGCAGTGAGGCGCGCCTGGCGTGCAAAAATCTTATAGCTATTTTGTTAATGTTTTTTTTATTCTCTATTAATAAAATATATTGTGTGATGAGAAAGTTACCCTCCCGCGTAATATATCGAATCGGGTAGATTCGATTGTTTATGACGGGTTTTGTAATTTCCTAATAGTATCGAAAGTACCGGTTTCGATTACCTACGTGGTTTTTTCATAATATAATTCTAACGAAACTGACGATTTCGATACTTTACGTTGTATTACAAAGTCAAATTTCAATTGGAAGTGCCACTTTCGATTGTTTTGGATGGATTTTATTTCTTTTTTGTAAAGATTCGATATAGGTAAGTTCTTATATTAAAGTGAAATAACTTACTTATAATATTTATTTTCTGTGATTCATAAAACTAGACTTTTTTAAATAATATTTTTATTATTTTTATTTAATTTACCTACTTACCTCCTACTTTTTTTAGAGTCACCGATACCCACCAACTGCGTCTTCAATGATTGGAAAAATTTGTTTGGACGATGAATTGATGGACATAACCACAGTTTAACTTCCCATGCAACTCGGTTATCATCGAAGACGGTGACCAAAGTTCACCAATTTTCATGAATAGCAGGGAAATAACTCTATTACCTTCCCCAGATTTAGAAGTCGGGTATCCCGCACAAGAAATAGTATTCTATAAATAGGGTTCTTGTTCGTCACTTTGACTGGAGGTAATATTATTATTACCTGAAGTTAAAATGGAGAGCAAGAACCCGAGTCTTTAGAGTTAGGTCTTAACAGTTAGGTGAGGATTATGCTAAACCTATAACATAGTTACCAAGTGCAGAGTCATACATAACTGTTTCGGAATGTAATTCTCCATGTAGGAGTACAGGAAAAGAAAGAAAACCAATTTTTAAAACTAACTCCGGAAAAAAGATCAAGGTATCCCGTAAAAACGAAAGTTAGCAATACCTCAGACGAAATGGAAAGGAACTCATACTAGGTAGGCAATGGGAGTTTATCAATAAGTTCACCCATAAAATTAATAAAACCAAGAAAAAAAACTTACGTCCAAATATTTTTTTACCAGCAAATTTACACCACAACAGGTTTGTGTGTAAACATTTTTAAATGGCTTATGTATTCATCCATACTCACGAGATATTGGTTTGTTTTATTATAAGCTGAAATTTTCTGTATTTAACTTTTTTTTATTTTACTTTGGTATGTAACTTTCGTTGGCTGTTTTCGATTTAGCTTTTAAAGAAGGTACCAGTAATTCGTATCCTCATGTAGCACATGTGGATAGAAAGTACCGGTAAAAGAGGAGCTAATGAAGTATGTAGCTGTTTGAAGCATTATTTAAACGCAAATGATAGATCAGGGTACTAAGAAATTCTTACTTGGTCCGATAATTGTGTGGGCCAGAATAGGAATAGAATCGTATATTCGTTATAAATGCAGTTGTCAAGACGATTTGGCGTAGATATTGCTCATCGTTGTTTAGAGCAAGGCCATACTTAGATAGAGGGCGATAGTGTACAAGTCCTCATAGAGAGATAATCTAAGAAAAAACTAATTTACGCTCTTAACCGATGATCGTACGCATTATTAGTACGACGGGCAAAGGCTGAACGGAGACCTGACAACGTTGTAGAAGAAACCAAGAGTGATCTTTACGACTTTAATTTTTATTAGATGACAAAAATTGGAAGAGAGACAATACAAATGAAAATGTGAAGTAAAACAGCATTAAAGATGTTAGTGTAAGAAAAGAGGAACCAGATTGTATTTTAAATGTGATTTGAAGTGTTATTTTTGTGTAAATACTACTATAGAAACAAGAAGCCGCAAAAAGAGTGTGTCGGCCGACGTAGTTTTTTTTATATGAAAAGTTGCCAAGCGGTGACCTGATGTTAAGTGATTACCGCCGCCCATTGACATTTGCTACACCCGAGGGTCAAGATGCGTTGACAACCTTTTGAAAATTGGGCTCCGGCCACCTCACTCACCAGACGAAACACGAAAGTATTATACTTCCACTTTACGTCGGTCTTCTGTGAGGTCGTGGTACTTACCCGGACGAGCCTGCCTTAAAAAATCTTTATTCAGATTCACTACTTTTACCAGTAACAAAGTATAAAGATTTGATTTATTTATGTCGTTCATAAACAATACCCAAAAAATAATGATATTTCATAGGTTTTACGGCAACGGATTTTTCTATTCATCTGAAATATTGATGAGTCCGATGAGTAATATTCATTTAATAAGATATTTTTCCCTATTCTCTATTTATGATGTAAATACTATAATATTTTTTGTTAAGACAGAAATTCAAGATTAGTTATTCTGATGAATATATTTTTCTGAATTAGTATTACGTATCTACCAATGAACTCCTACATTTTTGTTTGTTTCCTAAATTTTACCATAGATAAGTTGGTAACAAAGACTGATTTTAAATATTTACATCAACAATTTATACATTTGTTTAATTTGTAACACACTTTAATAAAGATGTTTTATGTAATTTATTTTCTTGTTTTTCTATTGCAAAATAATTGTAAGAGCAATCTACGAAGTAAATAATCGAATATGACACTTTCAATAAAATTTTCCTAACATAAGCCAACGTAAAATATCGAAATCGGCAGATTCGATACATTTGTGTATATGAGGTTCCCTGTAAATAATCGAAAGTGCCAGTTTCGATTCATAAAGCAAGTTCATTTACACTGTATACTATCGTAACTTACTTTTCTCGAAAACTATTTATAACTATCGATTTTTGCAATGACGTAATAATAAATAAGCCCAATACAACTGTGAATCCAAATTTTTATGAAGTTCATATCATAAATGACAAAGTTATGCAAAAAATAAACTTTAACTCGCTCTCCTGAAAAGTTGCATTTTTCACTTTCGATACTTTACCTAGGGACCATCGATATATATATATATATATATATATTTAGGCCGTGTGGCTGTAACATTGAACTTAAAGAACTTGCAATCTTAAGGTCTTGACTTCATATACCAGCAGATAAGTCTAAAGTGCAACAAATTTGCTTATCAACAATAAATTGAAATCTTTTTAAAAACTTGTTTGGGATGGTTAGGTTTGTGCAGTGCCTGCTCGGATCTCGGTTCGAATATTCTTTGAGCGATTTCATTTTTAGTTTTAAATCTTATATTTGTTTTAAACCGTGAAATAAAACTATTTTAACGAACGATCTACATTATACAAAAAACTGTGCGCCTTACGTAAGTTCCGTGTACTTCATCCAATTTATGGTAGGTATTCGTAGGCGACCAATGTGTCGTTTAATGTATAAAGTACCTGAAGGACCGGAAGAAGGTAAATCGTGTGTTTTGGAAATTAAAAAAATAAGAAATAAAGAAAGCAGTGATCTGGTATAGAAAAAAGTAAAAAAAAAAATAAGTGTGTAAATGATCGTGACACGAACCACGGCCTTCTGTTTCGGGGCCGCCCGATTACCGACCTAGCTATTATAACATTTTCTTTTCGGCGAAATTTACCGTCATATTCAAATGATATTACAATTATATATATCGTTTAAAGGTATTAGATATGAGACAACGTTAAAGAATATTCTTGCCCTTCGGAACAGTATCCAGAAGACCACGGGAGGTCTATTCCGTGCACAATACCGTGGTTTTCCTGCGGCATCAATTTGGCGGAGTAAACGACGAGGATATACAAATATATCGCTGTAAAAAATGACATTTGAGTAAGTATGTGTGCTGTAAAGGAAGCACATTTGATTGTGCCAGCATTGTTAAAGTGTAATAAAAGTAAAGTAAATGCGACGTCGAGTTGAGTATGTATTCAAAAACGGTTAGATAAAATATATTCAAACTTTTAACTTTTCTGTATCGGCGAGGATTTTTTATATCCAGTGCCGGATTTAGAGGTTTGGAGCCCTCGAGGCAACAAAGGAGTGGAGGCCCCTTGGCCCCAAATTATTTGCCAAATCAAATGAACAATTTTTTTCAGTCGAGTTTTCCAATAAATAATTTATTTGTAAACCAAGTATAGATTCTTTTATTATTTAACTAAATATAAGTAATTGGAAACAATAATTATCTTAAATTAAATTTTAGCGTCAACAAACGAAACTTGTTTACTGGAATTTTAATTTTTTTTCCGAAGTCTCAATTGTGGGGGCACCGGGGCTGTAGCTCCGGTTGCCCTCCCCTAAATCCGGCCCTGTTTATATTATATAAAAAAATAACAAAGACAGAGAATGCTCTCTCCAAAGTTTTTAGACTAACTTCTCAGATATCTAAAAATAATGAAAACACCATTAAATCAGTCAGCTGGTTTGATCAATCCTTTTAAATTTTTGGAATATCCAAATAACATTTGAATGTCTTTTATCTTTTTAGAAACCTTTTTTTTGGTATACGAAACATGTCACACTCAGAGGACCTTTTAAAAGTGACTTGCGGTTGACATAGGTACGTTTTAAACAAGTTCTTTTACATATTGGATGCCATTTACATAAAAATATGTGAACCGATTTTCCAGTCATTAAAATATTTTTTTTTCACATTTTAGATTTCCACAATTTAAAATAACAAAAATATATTTTCTTTTCCCATACTCATAGAATACATTTCATTATTTAGTATCGATGTTCTTAGATAGTAAATAATGAAATGTATTCTAAAATTTTCTAATTAATAGGTAGTTTTATTTGTTAATAAATTTTCAACGTTTCGGTTACAGTGCCGTGAACATCGGTATTTATTTTACTGAATAATTAACTTATTTGAATGGAATAAAATACGTAAGTTAGTTTTATTTACAATGTTTGGTATTTACGTGAGATAAATTTATTATATAAACAAACATTACAAGATTTTTCATTATTTAGGCCGCTCCCTAGACCCGGATTGGTAAAAATAAGAAACTTGATAGTGTAATAGAGGGTTTTAAAAAATATCCGACTGAAAACGATAACATAAGTTAAAACATAAACATAAATATCGACTACACATCTAGTTCTCTGCATTATGTAGATCATAGTAATTAGTTTTATATATGTAATACGCAACGTTTATACAATTTTAGCGTCAAGTATTATATCCCTTATCAGCAAAAGCAAGACTTGAACTTGAAGAAGTTGACCCTACGCCCTAGAGTAGTTTACGTTACGATCTAAAGTCCTGTCAATAAATCAGTATTTGTATATTAGCAATTCTATCAAACGTATATATGAATGTGTTTGCCTCAAAATATGTTATTTCCTTTATTATTGCATTACATTACAATTATCATTTAGATATCTATTCAGGTAATTTAATTACTTAATAATGAATTCAATCATTAAATACTGATTAAAACAAGGTCAATTGGTGTATAAGGCGTTAATTGTATATAATAATACCTTCATTTGTGTGATAACGTTGACTGTAATTGTAGTTTAGTTGCTGTCACGTGAACTATATCTTCTTAGCTCGCGAGTTTGCATGCACATGTGATATGTGATTTGAGGATTAAGTTTTAAATAAATAAATATTTTTAAGACACATTTTTACATAATGTTGTGAAGCTCCAAACTGAGATAACCGATAAACATACTTAAATATATTTTTAAAAACACAGTTCATCACATAATCTTTTCTACTATTGGAGATCGAACCCACACTCTTTGGCGTAAAAGGCGGGTTCACTACCCATTACGCTAATCAGGTCGTTGGGTTGATTTACTTTTAGCGTTAGTCTCTGCACTTAAGATGAAACTTAAAATGTGAATTTTCGTAGATAAATTAATAAAAACTCTCGCTGTCGCGGGATTCGAACCGGTAACTTCTGTTTCATACTGTAAAGAATACTACTAGTTGGCACAAACCTTGATAAAAATTAAATAAACAATATAGACGTCAAGATTTTAGCGTCGTGAGGTCATCGACCGCTTAACTTAGTTGGTAGGCGCATTATCGAGAATACGCAGGTTCGAATCTTGCAGCGCAAAGTGTTTTAGTTCATTTATCTAGAAAAATTCACATTTTAGGACGCGCGTGATATCAATTAAGGTCCAGCTAACTCACAATTATGACGATAGATGTCAGGCTACTTAGAAGTAACATTTGGACTTAACAAATAAAATAACGTTTTCCGGTTAGTTTTACAAGTGAAATTATTTAAACAATTTTTTTTAAAAACAAGCAATTTTAAAACGTGCACACCGGTCGTTAAGGGGGTCAATATCTCGGAGACAAGGCCTTGGCGATGACGGAATATTTTAGAGCAATCAATTCCTTGGGATACAAAACGTATAAAAAAACTCTCGGGTCATTGCCCGTTGAGAATCTTATTGTAAATTCTAGACTTGAAAGTTGAGAAACTGAATATAGAACGGACACGAGTATAACACGTTAATTTTGTTGAGAAATAAAATTCTATAGAAATTAACGGCATTTATCCCGGAGCTTCTAGAAACATTAAACCTGTAATGTTCTTTATGTCTGTACACTAATTACACTCAGAGCACAATTATTTGGCGCCAGTAAATGGATGTTGGATGAAATTCACTACACAGCATGCAATGCCAATTTTACGATTAAAATAGAGATTTTTAATACGTGTACACTGTACAGTATACACCGACAGACACGTCACTTTATATACGATTTACAGATAGATTTGGTTACTGGAGATAGAATTTTGACGTAAGTGTTATGGGGCTAATGTCAAATACCTATCGCTAGTAACCAAAACTATCTGTAGTTACAATATTGAAACCAGCCGTTAACGACGCGGAACCATTAGAGTCCAACTTAATGGCGTATGATTGGTTAATTTTGGCAGGAGGCGTAACCTAATATAAAACTCTCGTGTCACGGTGGTTGTAATTGAACTCCTCCGAAACGGCTCGACCGACTTTCGTGAAATTTTTTGTGCACATCGGCCAGGGTGGAGAATCGGACAACATATTTTTTTCATCCCCCTAAATGTTAAGGGTGGTCCACCCCAAACATTTTTTAATTTATATGGCATAACAACGTTTGCCGGGTCAGCTAGTAATTTACATTATAGTGCGGTTGTTAAACCGAGAATACTAGTAACTTCTAATTGTGGCGATATTTTTTTTTTTTAAATATTTTGTTATATTATTTATATATTATTATTGACTAGAAGACAAAGAAAGCATAAATTATCCGAGCATTAACCTGCCGATATGAATTTTAAATGTTGAGTATAAAACTTGTTCCGATAAGTAATACAAGTCGATCGTTTTATGCTTTTTTTTTGTTACTTTTAAAATTTGAGTTGTTATCGTTGCTTTTCGATTCTTTCGTACATTTCTACTCTGATTAGAAAGAATTGAAAATAAGTGGTGGATGTTTGGGATATAATCAAATTATTTATTTATGGAATAAGAAACATACATTCCATCTATCGATTGTTTTAATGTCTATGTTTTAAATCTACCAATGAGGTTTCTCTAACCGAGAAGAAACAGGCCAAAGAAAAATCGATAATAAATAATATACAATGATACCTACTATTTTTTTTTTTTTATTGTTGTTATTTTTATTTTCATTACTTTTATCATGTGCTCAGCGGCGAAGAAAAATATCCTTCTTATGCATATTTTCGAAATAATACCAAAAAATATTTCGAAGATGTGAAATCTGCCACATAGCAGTAGGGCCGCATGTACAGAGGAGGCCTTTGCCCAGCAGTGGGACATGTATAGGCTGCTACTTTTTTTTTCTTTAAGTACTTTTAATTACGAACAATGAGAGGAATATGACACAGCTCTAAACTATTACAGGGCTCCTTATGATTACATGGATTCATGCTTTTTTGTAACCAATAAAACATATTATTATTATTATTTAATAATTATACGAATGTACTTATTAATTTTTTTTGTATGTGCGGAAGGTTGCAAATTGACGATCGTTTATTTTCCGTTGCCTTTGTTAATATTACGATTTGTACAATTAACACATAGAACACTTAGATTTAGATTTAGATTTAACTTTCAAGAGCATACCTCAAGTATTGTATGCCATGAAGTTCGGAATAATTATCTAAACAAGTATAAGAAGTACAATTAATATTTTTATCCTGTGTAAATTGAAGTTCCAAACGATCTAAAGCATTTCTATTCGATAACGATACATTTTAGTATGCCTTCTTTTATTTCTACTTTACAGATAAATTAATTTCAACAAAAAAAAAATACAGAAAGAACATTATATTTGAAGATAGAAGAGTAGCTTCTTATTTATACTGAGCTGCCAACCCCGGAGTGCATACAGAGTCGCAGTTATGTATTGTCATTGTTTTTTTATGTGCCACATGTCATTCTAAGGGCTAGAAGTTGGTGAAAATTAAATTAATTTGTTATTTTATTAGTAGATACATAGTGATATAATCTGTGGGCAATTAGTGTTTTGTAGGTTTAAATCACATTTCATTATATCCATTCGTATTGGTGAAGGTAGTAAAGGCTTGCTATTTTTTTAAATCTTATTTAGTTTGATACCCAATACGTACTTAAATCCAAATAAAATACGTTCACAATACGTCGCTAAGATATAGTGGGATTTGC
Source organism: Iphiclides podalirius (assembly GCA_933534255.1). Taxonomy (NCBI): domain Eukaryota; kingdom Metazoa; phylum Arthropoda; class Insecta; order Lepidoptera; family Papilionidae; genus Iphiclides; species Iphiclides podalirius. Next base: position 11,652,325 of record OW152830.1, on the reverse strand, counting down.
CTGGCCATCTGTCAAACGGCACATGATTTGTCGCCGAATGTTATGAATTGTTAAAAATGAATAATCTAACATTAAGTGATTTTGATATTTACAAAACAATGTTGACAACGATTCAAAATTTACAACGATATATTTGCTCCTTTCTGAAGTAGTTGTTTAGTTCACCCATTTGCGAAAAATTATGAGTGATTGTTTTGTATTTCCACTAAATATTTTTTTTTATTGTTTAATGCTAACGTTCTATTTTTAAAAAACTTCTTTACGTTATTGTTGACACTAAAAATTAAGCAGCGACCAATTAGTTACAGTTGGTAAGCGATAAGATCGGGGTGCTTGTCTGTTATGGATTTTAAAAGCCACCAAAAATCCAGAAACACGATACCTACCTGGATTTCATGCAGCATGTTTATCAGATAAATTATTCAGATAAATTTTAAGCGAACGACACGTAAATAAGTGCGCATTTCAAACGAGCGGATCCGAGGTCAGCGTTAGTCTTTATAAAATCCATGCACATTGCGTCTTGGATGACATTACTAGTTAAAATTAATCGCGCAAAATTGCGCACGACACGTCTCAAGTGAGTATTGGCTGTTATTGCACGCTTCAGCGTATTTCCTGCGAAGGCGGCAGATGCTGTATCCTTGACGACGATATATAGCACATCGGTTGGAGCACCTCTCTGTCGCAGTCCGCGGTTCGAATTCTTCCAATACTACTTGAATAGTTGAAGCTGCAGTGAAGAAAAGTATAGTAGTCCTATCATCTGCTATTTTTTATGTGATAAGTTTTCAAGCGAGCACGCGGTCCGCTTGATTTTTGGTGGACATCGCCGCCCTTGGATATCTACAGCATCCGAGGGGTTTGCAGATAATTTAACAACCTTTGAAAACCGGCCAAGTGCGAGTCGGACTCGCGCACCAAGGGTTCCGTACCATTATGTATAAAAACGGCGAAAAATAATGTCTTTCGTATGGGAGCCCCACTTAAATATTTTTTAAGTATTTATTGTTATAGCGGCAACAGAAATACATCATCTGTCACAACTGTCTAACTATCACGGCTCATGAGATACAGATTGACAGATAGACAGACAGCGGAGTCTTAGTAATAGAGTCCCATTTTACCCTTTGAATACGGAACGCTAAAAAGTGGGCCCCGGCTACCTCACTCACAAGACGAAACCCGAAAGTATAATAACATCCACTTCATGCCGTGGTACTTTTTTGGACGAGCCTGCCCATTCTTGCAACAGCATAATTTTTTATTAATGCTTATATCATTGTTTATTAGTTTTTTGCATACTTGTAAAATTTAACTATACTTTTAATTCATTGCTTCTTTCGAAATATAGTATGTTTTTGTTGTTAATAGGTTTGTGGGAGATAAACACGTCTTATGTTTATCTATGGAAAAAACTTGCGACAAATTGCTAATCTTTAGAACCAACATAAACAGTTAGGGCTTTGTTAGCTTCTTGATCTATAGTTCGCTCTGCCAGATGAATAATTGAACCGGTTCTGTGTTTGTATACATAACTTGTGTACGTTAAACAAGTCTACAAAATAGGATGAACGTTATTAAGAGAATTCTTATACACGCCATATCGTGACGCGTTACGCAATCCACTGGCAATTTAAATGACATTGTTGCAGCCACAATAGAGCCCATTTCTCGCTCAAAGGTAAAGTACTATAGCTTTCTTGGCACTATACCGCGTGGGCTAGTTTTGTTAACCGACTTCAAAAGAAGGAGGTTCTCAATTCAACTGTATTTTATTTATGTTTGTTACCTCAGAACTTTCGATTGACTGGACAGATTTTGCTGACTCTTTTTTTATTTGAAAGCTGGTGTTTCCCATGTGGTATTCATATTAATTTCATTGGTATTGGATCTTGGGCTCCGGAGATACTAAGGGAACTTCTAAAAATCAATTATAAAATGAATAACCGAGCGAGATATTTGTATACCAGCGTACCATAGTCAAAAACGGCAGCAACGAGCAACCGCGACGACCGAGCAAGAATGTCCACCAAGAGCTTCGTCTGACAATGCCAGTGCAGTGGTGAACAGTGTAGTGTTACCGCGAAAGCAGAGCACAGCTGACCGTCAGCTTAGTGATAGTGATAAATGCGGCATTGAGTTTGACAATGTTAGTGTAGTCATACAGTCACACACCAAGGTCACTCGCTGGCCTAGTGTAATTCGAAGTGCGCGTAAACAGGACAAAGCCACTTCCCCTATAGTTCATAAGCGAATATCAGACTCTCTAGTATAAGATTGTAGACTTTAAGTTAATTGTATGTATCATCATTTATTTGCAATTTGTCATGTATCTCTCAATCATTACGATTCATTTTATCTCCCGCCCGGGAGCACGTTCGGTTCAATATTGAACCAAACAGCTTTGTTTGCACTTTTTACCTAAAGTCCATCAATACGCTGTAAGCATTAAAATATACCGCGACAATCAATCAGTTCACGTTCGGTCATCAAGCAAACCACGCGTTCTCAAAATATCATACCTACTTATCATAACTATCATAAATATCACATCATATTATAAGTATCATTTTAACTGTATCAATTTAGTAATAAAGTGTCTCATATCAGTATCTATTATCATTTATAACATCATATCCGGTGTTAGGAGTTAGCCCCAACAGTTGGTTTTGTTTTTCGTTCATAAAAATAGGCTTGTTGGATAACGCGTTATTTAGTTACCATTGATCAATATTGTAAATATTTTTCTGGTGTCAATAAAATCATTACTATTTTAAATAAATATTATATTTTTTACAAATTATAATTGAAGTTCGTTCCTAAAATTAAACAAAACCTTTAAATGACCGCAGACATTGTGACACAAAAAATAAAAACAGTAGATGTGGGTAGTGCAAAACTGTTGGAACCACAAGCCTGAACGGAATTGAAAGATCTCACTACATAAATTATCTTTTTGATGGATGCAGGTCGATAATGAGGGGATTGTACATTTGCATATTGTTAACACATCGCAAATTTTTATTTGTAAGTGTTAGCGTTGCCAGAGGTTACTAATATTTTAATTTATTATATTCGTTGAAAAGTATTTCAAGTTTAACTAGCATTACCCTGCATGTGTTGCAATGGCTAATGAAGAAAAAAAAATGTAAACAACATCAAGGTTTTATGTTTTTGCATTAAGGAGAAAGTCTTTTATACAAAAAACCAAATTACAACCTTCACTAGTTGTGACAGCTTGATGACTCAGCGCTCGTTTTTTCATTCAATATACGACCAGCCCGAGTTCGAATACTGGTGCCGGTACAAATGAAATTTTTAGTTGCAACTCAAGTGCTAATTTATCACGTGCGCTGGGCCGATTTATCACGTGCCCAGTGTCGAAGCGGTAGTAGAGTTTTTTGACTATCAATAAGTAAGTGTAATGCTTCTATATTGAATAAAGATATTTGACTTTGACTTTGAAGGAAAAAATCGCCCCAAATCTGCACATTTTCCGAATAATAAAGAGAAAAATTGTAGATATGCGAAGTCCGTAATCCTCGGTCGCGTGGTGGACTGTGCCCTAATAATACCCTCTGTACAAAGGAGGCTATATATCACTGCAGGGTATCGGACACTGCAGTGATACATATATAGGTTGTTACTTAACTTTTAACTGTTATAAAGGACAAACGTGCCAAACGAAACTCTTTACTTACGGTTGAGGACCGTTTGTGTGCGTATGCCAGACATTCGCCAAATTTTCATTACAATCTGATGGAACGTTCAGAAGCGTATAGAGGGCAAAAATACAAACTTTAATTTTCATATACAGAAGGAAGAACAACAAGTAGTAAAATTGATGACATTTTTTTCCATTAGCGCGCGGGTGTTTTTCGACCTAACAAAAATTCATTCGGTAAAAAAATCATTAATTAAATAATCAAAAAACAGAATTCGGCGGTCGCTTATAGTTATTGAGAAAAAAAAATATTTTAAGCGTTATTTTCACTAAAAAGGTCCGCCATTTTACTAATTTGACTTAAAAAACTGAATAGTACATAGTAGTAGTAGCGACGATGAATTTTTTTTTAAATATAATGGTCGAAAAACAGCCGCGCGCTAATGGAAAATTTTACCAAATTTATTAAGACAAATGAATTGTAACCCGCGTTTAACTAATTGTAACTTTACGTAGTCCCGAACGTGACAAGTGGTTTGCAATTATTTGTATACATAAATTTAAAACACGGAATTGTGTGGGTGCAACATGAATTTGAAACCGCTACCGTAAGACGAAACCCGACCAATAAACATTACTATGCAATTGCACGTTTATTAAATATAAATATAAAATTAAAATGCGTTAAGTTAATTGACTTTTTGATAACATTTAATTATTTGACAATGGTACTCTCCATTTTATATCTTTACTTTTTTAAGAGTTAAGTAAAAAATTCACAAGTAAAACTCAGGTTCGAATCTGGGACACCACATCGTAAAACAATAAAGATAGTAGGTAAAGTCATTGTATTGAAGACGAATGATACTTTTTTGGATTCAACGTACTCGGAGAATTTCAAACGTCTACCCGCGTTAGTTTTTGCATTGTTAGTTAGTGTCAAAGTTCAAGGGTACGGAAAAATTAATACGTACCCTAAACCTATATTTCCCAACCGGCGGTCTGGCGTATGGGACTCCCTGGAAACTTGCGTAGTTCCTGCCGTTCGTGGAAATCCGCCAAGTGCCTTGGAGCAGGCCGTGGGGTATCCGCACCACGGGATTCGAACCCCGAGCTTCGAAGACGAAGAGCGCGAGGAAGAAGAGAATTGAATTTATCGTCGCCATTTTTACTTTGCGGTAGCGGACACGTGCGTCTGCACCGAACTCACGCACGACACTGCGCCGATTCCTATTGGCGATTGTTTATTTTATAAGATAATTACAGTATTACTGTGACTTTTTGCTCGTTTAATTGTCTTATGCAAACGCTCTTTTTTTACCCGTAGCTGATTTAGATTGGCTGTAAGAGGCACCAAGTAAGATATATTAAAATATACGTTTCAGCGAACATTTTTTATAACATAGTAGCATTGTTGCTATGTTGGAAATTTGATTATTTTTACTGTTGAATTTTAAAATACCGACGGTGTGGAGACCTACATTGTAACTGAAGCTAAACATATTGTTGCTATGTCAGGAATGTCAACTTCGATATTTCGATTCCTTCGTGTTTAATTTTAGATTCCCGACATTAAAGTTATTTTGAAGTGTTCGTGATCACAGGCAAAGGCATCTCAAAAATAGCTTCGCATTAAGAAAGTAGTAGGTAATCTTCTTTCTTATCCTTTAAACGAGCAATTTTTGTATATATATATATATATATATATATATAATTGGAATCTCGGAAACGGCTCCAGCGATTTTCATGAAATTTAGTATGTGCGTAGATTCGGGGTCGAAAAATCGATCTGACGAGGTTTCATTTTTAGAAAATGTCTTTTTATCCCTGTTTTTAGGGAATGAAAAATATCATTCGAATACGACGGTAAATTTCGCCGCAAAAAAAAATGTTATAATAGCTCGGTCGGTAATCGGGCGGCCGCTAACAAACAGCCACGAAACAGAAGGCCGTGGTTCGTATCACGATCATTTACATACTTATTTTTTTACTTTTTTCTCGATTCCAGATCATTGCTTTCTTTATCTGTTATTTTTTGTCGATTTGTTATTTTGTTATTTTCTTCCCTTTTTTTTTTAATTCTTTCTTTTGTGGAAAACACCAGTTCATATTTTCTTATTATTACGTCGGTAAGATTGAAACATATTATGCATATTTCATTACTTAGTGATTTGTATCTAAATGTAATTTCCAAAATACACGATTTACCAAAAAAAAAAAAAACAAACCCGGGTCCTCCGGGTACTTACATTAATGTTTTATTTTACTTTATAAAAGTCAAAACTTCAATTGATTATTATGCTGTGTTGGTGTTAGTTTATAACATTAGAATATTGATAAGAAAGCATCTTATGAATATTTATAAGTTATTTAAATTAAAAAGTATTTTTCATTAAGAGCGCTCGAACTTGGAAATGGAATAGAATAACTAATCAAGAACTATAGCTATATTTAACTTCAAAGAATATTCGATGAAATGACAAAATTATACAAGAAGTAACACGGTCTCACAGAGGACTGGCATGAAGTGGAAGTAAGTCACTTTATTAAAAATGGCAACCCATGTTCAATCCTATGGGTGTTACGAATGTTCAGGGGCAGAGGTTATCACTTAACATCAGGTAAGTATAAAAAAAGTATGCAATAAAATTCGCTCAAATGGACTACTGCGTGGCCCTGCCGCAGCAATAGCATAGACCTGAGATTTCACATATCTTTACAGAAAGTAGCCGAGCAGTATTAAGTTAGTTAATGTCTATCGTCAGCTGATGTCCACCTTGTGAAATGACAAAGCCCTGGAACTTCACATCAATTTTCTATTGTTTTCCGTGCTGTATGGTAAGGGGCGACGCGTTATCCGATTTTTTCCCCATAACAGTATCAGCCCAAGCCAAATTATCTAATTAGTTCACGGCTCTGTTGTTGTCTTTGCGTTCAATTTCTAGAGTTATTTCAACGTGGAATGCATGAAAAGAAAGGTCTCGATTCATAATCTCAAGTCTCGATTTAAAATTGATGTCGCAGAAAAATCGAGCTCTTGAGCACGACGCGGGTGTTTTCGAATACTGCCCCTAAAGCCAACAACATGGTCCAGCAATCTTGGGTTCATTGGACACAGAAGCAATGCTATGTCGATAATAAAATCGATTGTCTCAACGACGCAACAACTAACGAACGCGTTAAGCGAACAGAGCATTGATTTTTATTATAAATTAGCTGCTGCCGGCTGTAGATTAGGCTGAAAGCGTAACATTCAGACAGAAAGACAGATAAATAAAATATGTATATAAATTATAGCTCATGTTTTATTCTCATGTATAAGCTATATTATTGTAAAGTTTCATGAAAATCCATTTAGTAGTATTTGCGTGAAAGAATAACAAACATCCATCCATACATACAAACGTTTATAATATTCGTTTTCGCGTTTATAATATTAGTAAGGATTGTAACAATTTTGACATATTGTAGAAGGTGAGGATTTTTCCATTTATATAATGCTTCATCATTCCACGCAACAACGCAAATGCTAAAATATACTCTTATCAAATTTGACAGCTATAACTTTACTAGGATAGGCAAATAACGGATCACTAACGGCCGGTTTCAATATTATATCTACAGATAAATTTGTTACTGCAGACACAATTTTGACGTAAGTATTGTGAAGCTAATGTCAAATACCTATCGCTAGTAAGCGTTTATGTAAAAGAACTAGAAAGAATCTAGTCGAAACAAGTTTGCTCGCTACACGCTGGCTGAATATTTTTGCCTGATATTCGGCTATTCGACGAGAAAGCTTGGCGAATATTCGGTATATTCGGTGAACCGCATGATGTATGTTGCTACCCATTACCTTCGTAACTGTGTCGTGAATATCTTGTACGTACCCTGACTCCGTTGCCGTTCAATTGGCTCAAAACGATCTGCTTCTCCAAACAGTGTTAGGGTGACCTAATAAAGTGGACATATAAATGCAAATATTCACCTAGTTGTTTGCCGATTGGCCGCGAATTTAGAAATACCAATCATGAATTTTGTCAGCTATAATATTTTTTGTTTTGTATTTTTGGTGCAAGGAGGTACTCAAATCGATACTTCATACGTACCTTTAATATAATTTTATTGGATGTCAAACTAACGGCTGTCACCAAAGAAAAGCACAAGAATAATTAATATCCATCAGTAACGCTTCATACAATAAACTTTTTAAGACAACAAACTTCATAAGCCTTAATACAGTCAGATAATAAATATCTTTCTTCTGTGTCTGTGTATGTCATTGAACTCCACCTAAACGACTGGACCGATTTTAATAAAATTTTATGTGTCTTCAGGTTGATTCGACAATGGTATTATTCACAACTCTGTCCACTACAATTTTTTATATATTTTTTCTTTATAGGTTGTTGTCGGATTTAAATCGTGTGTACAGGACGCTCGTACAAAATATAAGTTAACATGTAATATCATATTTCCAAAGCGTTTTAATAGCTATTAAAGCTTTGTACAGTAAAGGTATATAAAATATGACAATAGTGTTCAATTCGGGCATATTTTTGGTGGACATTTACATTTTAATTCTACTACGCCCATGTTTTCTCTTTGTGTGTTTAAAGCATTGTTAGGACCATCCCTTAATATTAGGATGTGTCTGGGAGCAGACCCTTGCGAGCTATTTTAATGTTTTTAGCCGAGATAACAGAGCCCCATCTCATAGAAAACATTTGTTATATACCATTCAGCAATGCTACTACAATTTTATAAATAAATTGACACCAGATAAATCCCGTTAATATGATGGCTATTAATCGGTCTTTCCTGAGTTTGTCGTTGCGTCTCTTTGATAGGCGATATGTGTAGTATTGCGGAAAAAAATAAAGAAATAAATAAAATAATAAGTCCAAGACACAACACTAATAATAGTGTGGAAACAAAACTAAATGAACCTGCTTCAAATTCAGCAATCCTGTTTTGGGGATATGTTTTTTTATGTGTTTGTATTGTTTAACGGTGGTAGGGCCACGCAGCAGCCTCGGCTATTGCACGAATGGGCAGGCCCGTCCGGGTAAGTACCACGACCTCACAGAAGACGGGCGTATGTGGAAGTATGACAAATACTTTCGCGTTTCGTCTGGTGAGTGAGGTAGCCGGACACCAATTTTCAAAAGGTTGTCAACGCATCTGTAACCCTCGGGTGTGGCAGATGTCCATGGGCGGCGGTATTCACTTAACATCAGGTGAACCGTGTGCTCGTTTGACAACTTTTCGTATAAATAAAATAAATAATATGTAAAATTCTGATGCAGGGTCATTCTTTTGAGACGTAATAAATAGTCTTATATATATACATATACTAAATAGTCATATTTAATTATCATATCAAATCTGGTATAAATCAAAACCTTCATTTTACAATTGTTATTCACTTTGTATGTAGGTCTTACGATGGTCTAAGTAAGACAATGTCTTATCATTATGTTTTGAAATAACTATGTTAGCTTCACGTGTATCAGTAAAAAAATACCTTTGGGCATTAAATTCGCCCTTTGTTACCTTGTTTTACTGAAGGTAGGCAATAAAGATTAAATAAAAAATAAACTTGAAATAGCCCTCGGGTGCCTATATTCAACAGTGGTTTAAAATGATGTTTTGGGGATAACATGATGTATGTTCAACACTTATATGAGTTGTGAAGAACGTTAGAATAAAACTTCGGTCTTCCGACGATGAAGTTTAATTACAGTATGAGTAGACAGCCCCCGTCCGTTAGTATAGCGTCTTGGTTCATCTACATCTTCACCCTATCCATTGAAGTTCGTTACGTTCCGAAACATTACCATAAATAATGACTATTTGTGTTTACGACACGATGCCACAACGCTATTTTATGTGACCCTGCTTCTACGTATCGTTGAGGTTAAACGTCACCTAAGATGGCATTATCCTCGCTAGTGTAAAATCTCAATCTCTCTGCTTTATTAGATTTGCAATCTGTGTTGAAATTTTCATAATTCTGGGTTAATTTTTTATCTTCAATTATTTTTTTCAAGTCAATATGAAAGGATGCACCCCGAATTTACATTTAAATTATTATATTCACTTCTGTTTTAATTAACTCAATAACTCTAAAATAACTAGCTCGAAGCAACTCAAGACAACGTGTTACGTCTATCTGCGGTTATCACTTAACATCAGGTGAACCGCTACCTCGCTCGTCATCTTAACAACAAACATCTTAAAATAATATAATGTCGAGTTACGTTCAAGTAATTTAACGACAACGGTTTTAAATTTGTTTATTGGTGGTACAAGAATTAATCCTTTATATAAAATGTTTGCATTTCCATTCATTAACTTTAGTTTATTGTGTATTGCATTGTATAGAAATTTAAACAACTTTAATTAAATGAAACTAATTTTACGGATTTATCGCGTTTTTTTTAATTTTAATTTCCGACGTTTCGAACCCTTTAAGGCGTTCATGGTCACGGGACAGACTGAGGTGTTAGACGTCTGACTGTCATAGTTAACCTGGGCTACCGTCAGTTTTTAAATTATTAATTTTGTGTCCGATCTATGCAGAGGGAGCTTGATAAATCCGTAAAATTAGTTTCATTTATAATGTGTAAACGCGTAAATACAAGAAACTTTTATTAAATTAAAGCAAATATTCTGCGACGTTATAGCTCATTGTCCAGGCGCTCGCTGAATTAAAATTCAATATACTGGAGCAAACTTAGTCCGATTCTCGGTCTAATGAAATTGTTTAATTTTTAGTGCTGACTTATCACGTGCTCAGCGGTGAAGGAAAACATCGTGAGGTTATCTGCATATTATCGAAATAATAAAAAAAAAATATTTCGAAGATATGCGAAGTTCGCCAATCCGCAGGGGCGTCACGTTGAGGACTACGCCCTAATACCCACTGTACGTAGGCCTTTGCCCAGTAGCGGGACATGTATAGTCTGTCACTTTATTTTACTTTTAAAGTATATATTGTTAGAATGGGTTTTATAAACAGAAACTCACTTTTAAGGAATTAACAATTTATATATTAAATAGAACTTTTAATGAATACATTTTGAAAATAACAATAGTACATTTAATTTAATCGAACTAAAGATGATCGTGTGACTGACTACTCGCTACTGCCCGTCGACTGACGTGTTTTGACCTTAAATAATTTTTAGTTACTTTAAAAAAAGTCACGTCGGTGTCTGTAGCTAACTTCACAATACGAGGGTTGCCATATGTAATTAATTGTTCTTTTCTCCTATTACAATAAATAAATTTAAAAATTATTTCTTTGGCATAAGGTTATGACTTAACTTTTAACATAATAAATCAAGCATGTCTTATAGATTATTTAAATTTATATTAAATTTTACATAATTATAATTTATCTCTAACAATATCATGTTAAATCAGCACTAAGACTTCGTTCTGGGCACTATCCATCGGCAAAATTATCTTTGTTAATGGGAAAGGCTGGTTCACCCTATTGGGACGTATGCAAGTAAACTGAAGATGTGTATCATATGCTGATGGACTGGGAAAGGAACCAAAATAAAAGGGAACTGTTGTTCAACGATCTGAATGTAAATTTATTAGATGTTGGTCTTATATTTAGTATATTGTCGAATCCCAAAATTGAAACAATAAAACGTATTTGCGGCCTCGTTCAAATCAACAAACAGTAATTCCCGGCTTAATAAATCTATGTATCTAGGATTCGCATTTCGTAAGTTGTTGTAATCTGTACAAGTTACGATGCGGTTGGCGTATCTTTATAGATGAAAACCCCATAAAAAAAAGAAAATAAAAAAAAATACTTTGAAAGGTATTCCGATATGTCTCGGCTATCATGGAACTGTATTTGCATTAAATTTAAGGTCGATTGGATGGTAAAGTTTCGCCTTTAACGAGCATCCATCGCAAATTGCATCGAAACATACCAATTTCCCTTTGTTATGTCAACGCCTTGAAACAACGTGCAACGTTTTGCAATTGATATGTCGGAAATTTCACCGACGTCGAACATGGTAAGCTCGATAGTGTGCATTTTCGTCTAATTAGTCCGTTGCTTTCGTTGTATTGGCAATTCACATTTGCGCAGTTGCTGTGTACACGGGTTGGGGAATATTTAAATTTTTGTTACGACTAGACATAAAACTCGGGAATTTTGTCAGTGTTCTCGTGGTAAGAGCGCTAAGGCTTTTACTCAACTTAAGGCTAGACAACATTGGCCGCAATGGCAGTCAGTAGTGGCCAGTTTTTAAAATTAAAAAGATTAACGATCAATTAATACTGTCAATTTGTTTTTAAAATATTCACGCAAGTCTGTGTTATATCTAACTATATTATAGAGAGCTAACTGAAAAAAATATGCTTACTACCGCTGTCAATCTTTGCAAATGATGATGTAGTAAGTTTTAGTAAGGGATAAGCTGAAAATCAGCACTGAGAAATTCTTGGAAATCGCTGAGCTATAATAATATTATAATATAAATTACCTTTTTGCCAAAGGGAATTGATGGGATACCGGGTGAAATTAGGAAGTATGGTGGGGGAGTAGTGCAATTAAGAATTTACCAAATTGTAGCTAAGATCTGGAACGATGAACGCCAACCAAAAGAGTGGAATGTGGGAGTTATCTGCCCTATACACAAAAAAGGATCCAAAAAACAGTGTTCCAACTACAGGGGCATTGCACTGCTTCCATCAGCATACAAAATATTATCTTATATCCTGCTAAAACGAATAGAGCCTTATGCTGAAACCAAACCTTCTGTGAGGTCGTCGTACTTACCCGGACGAGCCTGCCCATTCGTGCAACAGCTGAGGCAGCTGCGTGGCCCTACCACCGTAACCTTCACTATTCATCTAAATGATGGACTTTACTTAGCTGAGGACTATTCTTTTGAGTTCCTATTGTTGGCAGGCACCTAATTCTTTAGAATATAGCGCGAATGAAATCGCGTGCTACAGCTATTAGTATATACAATATACAATGTACTATCAACTCGTAAATCCATATAGCCAAGAATCATGAACAGTTATTAGACGCTGATTATGGTTTGATAGTATCCATACGAGAAAACTTAAGCTGATGATGGTACAGTTTTAACGAGACCCAATAATGCTGCGTAATTTTGCATAATCCCCTAGATCGCTCGATAGTATGTCATTACAGGTTTCGTTAAGGAAATTAAATTGTACGTCGCATAATTGATTATCCTGTAATACGCTGATGGATAAATATTTATAATAAATATTTACTTTGCTACAAAAATAACTTTATGCTGCAGACGTTTATGAAATTAAACATATAAGTTTATGTTTATAAAATCTTTGTGATTGTTATGATCTTTGTCATTTTGCCGATTGTTAAACCTGTTTATTTCCGCATAAGTGTAAATTTTTAAGCCTAAGTATTCGGCTTGGGTATTATGACGAAACAAAAACAAATACCCTTAATCAGTTAATATGTGGCGCCTATAAATGTGGTTATCAATTGACTATCCACTCTGAAATCTAGTTTTACTCTGAATACTTACGGTATTCATTCAAAAGGTGACCTTGAAAAACAACCAATTTACTTAGCAGGCTGATGGAATGATTGATAGTTCTCACGTTCTATTTTTACTTTCAACAGTGCAGAATTGTTACCGACGCGTTTTTCTGTATTGTAGGAATTACGTCATAAATGGTCATGCTTGTGAAACCACGTTTTATGAAATTCAGCGTAAACGCTACCACGTTTTTTATAAACGCACATATTGCTTTCTTTCAGGGCTTTATGGGGCTTGCACTTTTTTGTTTTGCACTTTTTATTTGCAGTTGGCGGTTCACGTGATGTCAAATAATAACCGTCGCCAATGGGCATTTGCAACTCCCGTAGGTTTGTAGATGCGTTGCCACCTTTAAATAGGTGGGACTACGGTTACCTAATCACAACACGAGTCGCAGAAACTCGAAGTGTCACTTCACGTCGGTTTTCTGTGACTGTAGACTGTAAGACAGTTCATTCAAATCAGTAAATTATCTTATCTCTATATGTCACGGTCTCCCCTGATTTGTTTTATATTAATTTTCTCCTAACTTTTTAATAATCTCTTCTGGACAATAATTCATTAAGTATTCTACGTTCTCTGATTGCTTAAGATGTAATTATTGAATTGTACTTGTTTAAATTTACATTATGTTAGATTCAAAATAATGTTATAATTAAAGTATCTGTTATTCTTATACTTTTGTTTTCTTTGCTCATGAAAAATTACGAGTATTATATTTATCCCTTTATGAATTCGTACCTATGTAAAGAAAAACTCTGTATAACATTACTATAGATGAAAAAGTACAATTTAAACCCATAAGTGTCACGACAGTATGTGCTATTTGTCCTTGTGTCCATTGTCCTTTCATTGTATTGAAACATGTTTTTGACAGATTTAGGGTGCTTGTCCACTTGAGTGTGTTTTTCATTTCAGTAAAAAAAAAGTATACTTTTTTCATATTCCGTAGCATTTAGTATTTAATTTCAGTTTTTAGTGGCAGTCTATTCATTTAAGATTAAAGTTATCAATGTGTAGATAGAACTGTCACCAAAATTTTTCGCCGTTGCGAGGTCCAACTTGCACATTATACCACTTGCCGTCTGACACGTGATCCGGAAGGCGTAGGACTGTATCCGATGTAACTATTGTCTAGTTTTATTTGCATAGATCTTTTGTAAATTTCAAGTTACTGTTAAAGTTTTTACATATCCATTTTGCGATCTGTAGGTAAACCTCGTATGCATGACAACCACGACGATATTCCCATAGGGCAAATATGGATTAAATAAACTATTCGCTTTGATATTGCGTAAAATGTATTTTGAAATTCATTACATGGTATCGCGTGCAGGTAAAGATGCAAGCACATCATCCATTTTATTACCAATAGGTAAATGATCGCAGATTTCACATACGACAACAGATAGTAAAAATTTCACGTAATGTACGTGCGGCCTATTTAAATAGGCAAAACGTTTTACGTTTTGATTTTCAGAAACAGTAAGGAGATATAAAAACTTGAATAGTAAATTAGCTTGTCAATAGTGTACTTTAGAAGTAGACGTAAAATTATTATAGTCTGCATATGAGATGACGTTTCGCGGTTTTTTTGAAAAGGTGGAGATTAGGGAGATTACGTAATACGATTTCTAATAATAGTAAGTGAAAATATGTTCGAATTATGAACAGAGCCGTGGTCTTAAGATTCAGGAATGATTCCCGAGTCCTTATTGCGTCATTGCCGAAAAAAGAGCATTTAGCAACGTCTTTTCCGAAACTTTTCTGAAGCCTGACTAATTCTTGACGTACATTCAATTAAGTTTACAATTGAATTTGAAATCAGAATTAATGTAGAGGAGGTAGGTTTCTTTCCAAAGTTTTCGCAATGGATATTAAATTTAAGTCCGCGAGATGGCTGTAATAACGTGAATTAAGAACACTAAACTACTATGTGTATTAATACACTTCAACTCTTGCTTTAGTGAGCTTTATTTATTTAACTACCTCGTCTGCCCAGTTAAGCTTCAATCAGCTTATTATTTTGTGTATGTATGAAATTAATAGATAATAATAAATAAATATTTTAGGAAACATTTTTACACAACGTTGTCTAGTCCCAAACTAAGCAACGCTTGTAGTATGGGTACTAGATATCTGATAAACATGCTTAAACTTACTTCGTAATACTTATTTCGTAAATAAATACGTATTATAGATATATAAACACCAAGACACTGGGAAAACATCAAATCATCAATCATCACACAATATTTTCCAGTAGTGGGGATCGAACCCTAATGACGCTGTGTTTACTACTCACCACGTCAATCGGGTCGCGAAATTGAACACTGTGCTTTGTTTTGATGCATTATGGATAGGATTACAGTTCACATTTAAACTATCTACTTAAATCTAAATCAGCCTACTACCTGAAGTCGTGTCCAAATGGAATATTGTGTCAAACCGATAATTCTGTTCGCTTCATCGTGCTGTGACGTTAATCATAAAAGAGACCAATTGCGTATCTGTGGTAGAGCCACGCAATAGCTTGTGCTGTTGCACGAATGGGCAGGCTTGTCAGAGGAAGTACCACGGCCTCACAGGAAACCGGCTTGAAGTGGAAGTCATTATAATTTCGCGTTTCGTCTGGTGAGTGAGGTAATCGGGGCCGACTGTTTTAAAAGTTGCCAACGCATCTTCAGTCTCCAAGGTGCTGTAGATGCCCATGGGCGGCGGTATCCACTTAACATCAGGTGGACCGTCTTCTCGCTCGAAAACTTTTAAATTAAAAAAAGAAAATTGCTTCCTCGGTCGTTACAGAACTCAATAATAATAGAGAGTCACGTTTCACAACAAAGATTACGCGGAATATAAGTCTCTTAGGAGAGTGAACTTTACAAATTAGTAACTTATCCGTCAATCGTGAAGCCCTTACTGTTTTGTGGTCTCTATGCTAATCTGTTAATCGCTAAACTTTGATTGACTTAAATGATGTTTCTATTATGTTAATTAACAATGTAAAGCATTTAAATTAATGGTTAAGATGTTTATAATAATTTTCGTAAAATTTTAGATTTAATGTGTGGATATGGATGGATGATATATAACTATACACTATTAATTTATCTAATTTATTTATTAAAAAAGAAAATTATGTTTAGGTATGTATATAACATTGGCTTCCCCCGTAGGCTGCCACGGTATAGTCATAGTCTATGGGAGAGGCCTACGGTTAGTAGTTTGATGACACAAGCAGGCTGAAATGATGATGATGTATCTAAGTAACTTAGTACCCATAGTACAAGATTTGCTTAGTTTGGGAATAGATAACGTAATATTACCTGAAATATTAACTTCAGTTTAGCATAAGGCTAGATATTACTATCTTTACATGGTATGAAACAAAGTCGCTCCCGCTAATTGTACGCTTAGATCTTTTAAACTACGAATGATGAAGATAATGCAGTTTAGCAATAGATAGAGTGATTAAAACGGAAGGTTTGTATGTAGTATACATGCAAATTATAGTTGAGAAACACCGAGAAATTCAAAGTTTGTAATGTAATGTCGTAACAAACATATTTTTGTGCTTATCTCGCAAACGCTGGGTTAACCTTCCGATGGATCAAGTTAATGTACTCAGGAATTGTTTATCTTAAAATATCGATAAAAAAGTTCGCGATGATATATGTTTATCTCCTAAGGATAACCGAAAGCAACGATTTTTATCTTTTACATATTACAAAAAGTTATGGGTTATATAACAAGCTATTTTAAACAACACAGTATCCTCCTTAGTATTTTAAACAACACAGTATCTTTATCCAATTACATACATCAGATACGTTGTGCATTTCACGTAGATCAAAAATGGTCTGTTCAACATATTATTAAAATGAATATCTTAGACGATATCATATATTTAAAAATCCGAGGTAGAGCAGCGGCACAGTTGGCAGCGATCGGCTTTCGAGAGTAACCTCTAAAGAAAACATGTTTGATGTAATTATTGTAAACAATATATCCTGTAGTATAGACTTATCATAATCATAATAATATTAATCTGCCCACTTTTGTATCTACATTGCACCCGTGCGAAGCCGGGGCGTGTCGCTAGTACTGTATAAATGTACCTTTGCAAGATTAGTGAACGTTAAGAAAACTCAATATGTTAAGTTAATCTATATCATATGGTCAGTAGTCTTTATTTTATGATAATATCTTGTACTAGCTGTTAACCGCGGCTTCGCACGCACGACCAAAAGGAATTGAAAATGACTATTTTATTTTACACCAGAATATCTCGCAGATGGCTGAATATTTTCCTACTTAGTTGACACTTATCATTACCTATATTGTGGACAAATCACACAATATATTTTACTGTAAATTATAGCTTGTGTTATTCTGATGCATAAGCTATATTATTGTAAAGTTTCATTAAAATCTATTCAGTAGTTTTTGCGTGAGAGTAAACATCCATCCATACATACAAACTTTCACGTTTATAATATTAGTAAGGAAGTAAGGATTTACATGACTACACATTACAGTGTCCGGGCGGCTCGCTTTTAATTCAATTTACTCGACGCAATCTGGTCAAAAAAAAAAAAGTTAATTTTAAATGTGGACTTATCCTGTGCTCAGCCGTGAAGTAAACACCGTGGGGAAGCTTAAATATTTTCGAAATGATAACAAAAAAATATTTGGAACATTCTTGTGTGAAGTCCGCCAATCCGCAGTGTGGTCGCGTGGTAGACTATGACCTCTACAGAAGAGTCCCTTGCCCAGCAGTGAGGCATAAATATAGTAGCCTATATATGTCTCACTGCTGGGCATAGGACATTTTATAATATATTTTTTACATGTTTGTTTTTGTCAATTATTGATTAAAAAAATGTCCCGTTAAGTTTCTTTTCACTTCTAAGGTGAGTGGATTTCTTTCCGAATCAATAGTAGTATTTTGACAAGCAGTAAGTGCAATGCTTATATATTCAATTAAGATATTTAAATTTGAATTCTTTAAAAGGAATTCCAAGTTTTCGCTTCATGGATTTGATTTAATTAAATAATGCTTTTGGATAATTAAACCAATAATCTTGTAATTTCTTGTATTTACGCGATTACAAATTACTAAACAAAACTAATATTACGGATTTATTAGGTATTTTTGCTTTTATTTCCCAACATATTTTCCTGTAGTACATGTCTAATGACAAACATGTTCTACAAATAACCATTACTTATTATATAGAGAGAACAATACCGTAGAACAGTTAAACAACTTGACAAAAAAACACTCGCTGAAGGATATAAAAATAGATTTGAAATATATTTTATTAAATTTATAAATTGGTTTTCAAATTTTCGCCTGTGTTGTAATGGCCATCCGGCTTATGTTCACAATCTTTTTGAGTGCTACCGCAGTGTTTTCGAGAAAATAATCCTGTTAGACTACGATCAAAGGAGTGAAAGAAATTTTGATAAAAAGAGCGGTCTCTTTTGGAATAAGGGCAATTTACCTTTTTTAAAAGGCCTAATTTTCTAATAAAATGTAATATGATAATCGATTATTATTCTTTGGCCTACCAAAAATAAATCTGAGGTGTCTCGCTGCATACTATAAAACAACGAAGTCCTGCCGCTCTCTGTCTGTCCCTATGTATCTTTAAAACTACGCAACGGATCTTGATGCGGTTTTTTATTAGATAGAGTGATTCAAGAGGAAGGTTTATATGGATAATACATTGTACCCGTGTGAAACCGGGACGGGTCACTAGCAAGTATTATTATAGAGTGTTGAACTGTGGTAGGGCCAAGCAACAATGTTGAACAGCACAGTAAACAGGGAGGCTCAGCCCAGACTTAACCAAGGTGTTGCAGCTGATTCATGGATAAATGCCGAGTCAACTGAGCCTGCAAAACATTAAATAAGAAGAGACCGTGAACTAAAAACACTGAAACAAGATACTGGACTAAAAAGAACCAAGCAAGTTTGTACTTTAGAAATGATTAAAGCTCTCGTTCATTGTTTATACCTAGGGAAAATCTTATCAAAAAGAATGCTTAGTGGAAAAAGCTTAAAGTAAAAGTAAAAGGCTTAAAGTACGGAAAGCTAATTAAATTTAAGACAAAATAATAAATAAAATAAAATCGGAACAATATCTTGATGTAAAAGTAAGGCAAATATTTAAAACAAATAAAAAGTCAGTATACAAATTTTTGTACAACCTACAATTCAAACATTAACACTATGTAAAAGTAGAAGTAAATCAAGTAGAGATATATATGTGTAATTAGTAATAAGACATAAGAAAATAATCTTTATATTATAAGTAATGTGTAGTATAAAAAAATTGGATCGAGTTTTGGATAAAGATCAAAGAATGTACTATAAAATGAAAATAAATGTTCAGTATGTTATATATGAAAAATATGTAAGTTTAAAATATTGAAAAAATCTGAAAAACTAAATGAAAAAATTAATACAAATTGCAAAAATGGTCTCTGACCCACCCATATCAAGGGAAACGTATATGTTAATAAAAAAGTTAATAAAAAAAGCAACAATGATCGCTGTTGCATGATTGGGCAATGCCACGATACAAGTACCACCATACAAGTACACAGGTTAAGAGAAATCTGTCCATTTACAGTTTTTTATTTAATTAGTGTAAATATCTTCTTTGTCTCCACAGTTTTATTTTGTTATTTTGTTAAAAATACTGTTATTTTACGTTATTTTATTTCATACGTTTATTTCAGTCTAAAGTCAACTACTGTACTAATCCTTTGTTAACATTTAACATAATTCAATTATTTTTCATTTTAGCTGTTAATATTATAATAACTTTTGAATGTCGTTTTACCTGTAATTGAGATACCATTTAGTTTACTATGTACTTATTTATGCTTTAAGCATGTTTTGATACGTATCTTGTTAAAACATGTAGAAAAAGTACGAAAAGATTGTCGCCGCTGTGTTCGAATTATCGTTGTAAAACGATATTCGAAATTGTTTGTATGCTGGAAAGGATATAACAATAGATGCGCCAAACATTGCTTCAAATGCTGAATAACAATTTAGAAAGAAGGCATTAAGATTTTCGTCGCTGTGGCTATCAGCCGTTTAGCTCAGTCTCTAGAGCGTCAGGCCGCGAATGCCGAAGACGTGGGTTCGATTCCCACAGCGGACAATCTTTTCGTCATTTTTCTACATGTTTTAATGTTCAATTTTAAGTGCAGAGATTAGCACTATAAAAACTTTACAAACGTATCTTGTTGGTGAAATAAATAAATAAATAAATACCTCACCCAAGACCGGCGTGGAGCAGAAGTGTTAAACTTCTGCGTTTCATCTGAGGTAGCCGGGGACCACTTTATTTATAGATGGCAAGGTGTTGCAAATGTCCATGAGCGGCGGCTATAACTTAACATCAGGTGAACCGCCAGCTCGATTGTCACTTTCTCACACTTTTCTTATCAAGCTAGTCGTAGAAAGAATGGTTCTACGGTGGTATAGCCATGTAGCGGCCTCGGCTGTTGCACGAATGGGCAGGCCCGTCCGGGTAAGTACCACGACCTCACAGAAGACCAGCGTAAAGTGGAAGTATGACAAATACTTTTGCGTTTCGTCTGGTGTGTGAGGAGTTTTGCAATTTAACATAATGCATCTAACATTCATTTTGTATATGCAGTTTAGCTAGCTAATCGATTAGTAATTTCTAACTAACAAGGATAATTATGCACTAAAAATTAATAAATTAAAAAATAATAGTAAAGTAACAGCCTATGTATGTCCCACTGCTGGGCACAGACCTCCACTGTACAGAGGGTATAAGGGCCCCACTACGGATTGACGGACTTCACATAATTTTAAAATATTTTGTTATCGTTTCGAAAACCGTTATCCTGACGATGTTTTCCTTAACCGCTGAGCACGTGGTAAGTCAGCACTTAAAATTAACAATTTCATTGGAGCCGGCTACGGGGATCGAACTCAGGTTGTTCGAGTATATTGAATTAAAGCTGAACGCCCAGACACAGAGCCATCACGGCTTCAGTTATTACGGGTTCATTTGAACAACAATCAACAGATCAACAGATGATTTTTTTAAATAAAGAAAAAAATTGCATTTTACATTGTCGGGGTTTGAATAACTTGGTACATTGAAAGTGACTCTGTGTGGATTATGCGTTTTATGTATTGTTGAATTCAATAATACACATCAGCTTATGAACTTAGGCAGATAAATTCTATGATGATCTGATGACTTTGTTTAATTCACTTGCAGTACAACTGTACGTGTGAACGAGATTTAAATCTATTACTCATATTTTAAAACTTTAAATGTTAACTGCGAGCAATTTATGTTAATGTTTTGTGGCCAGTTGTAATAATGGTTGATGTAGTAATCCGAAGCTGAAATGCGATATTATAAAAGCGTTTCTTGTGACGTTGTCTTGATATTCTCACTGGGGTCTTGTTTTTGTGGTCAGGTCACATAACTGTAACATCAGATTCAACATTCTAGATAATTAACAATATTTGACATCAAGTACCTAAGAAAGACATTCAAGAAGAGTGCTTATTCTTTCCTAAAAGTTGGTATCTTAAAATCAGTTTTCTGGGCGGTTTTGTAATTTTTTTTCCTGCGTCTTTACGAATGAACTTTAGAGTGGTATAAATGTGATTTATTGTTTACAGAGCTCCGTTTCAAAGTCAAAGTCAAAGTCAAAATTTCTTTATTCAACATAGGCTTATTTTAAGCTCTTATTGAACGTCAAAAACTACCACCGGTTCACTAAACTAGACCTGCAAGAGAAGAACCGGCAAGAAACTCTGCGTTCATATATGTTTATTTTATTTTTATTTTATTTTTTAAGTATTTAAGTATACACACAAAATTACTTTAGTAAAATTTAGCAGGAGCCAAGGGACTTGCAAGTGCAGAGCAAGAGTCATTTCCACACATCCTTGCCTCAATGTATTCCTCGACATTATAATACGCCCTTTCCATTTTACAAAATGTTTGAAATTATTTACACTTAATTGTTTGTGGTTGTCACCTATTCTATTATATAAGTTAATACATCTACCAAGAAACGATTTCCTGGTTTTAGCTAGTCTAAACCTCGGTATTTCCAACGTGTCGCCCGTGGCGCGATGTGGTATGTTTTTTTGTAAAATGGTGTATGTTATTTCGTATATACATGATGTTCTCAAGTATGAACAGCGACGGGAGCAAAAATATGCCGAAGGGACTCACGTGGACCCAGGCCATAGACAGCCCGTATCGCTTGCTTTTGCTATACAAATATCTTGTCTAAACCGGATGCGGAACCCCAAAGTACTCACCATAAGACATAATACTGTGAAAGTAAGCATAATAAACTAATTAAGCTGTTGCCTCGTTTGTTAGTTGCCTGATCTTGCGTATGGCAAAGACGGCAACGCTGAGCTTTTTAGCTAATTTATCTATATGCGCTCCCCATTGCAACTTGAAATTAATGCATATTCCAAGGAATGCCGTTGAATCCTCAAGAGATAGGATGTTGTCATCAATAAAGATTCCTGGTTTGTGAGACAGCTTTGATAATGAAAATCTGATACATTTAGTCTTAGTGGCGTTCAAAAGTAAGTTATTGGTCGTAAACCAGCCCGACACGACAATTAGTATTTCATTTGGTTGCTCTAATGTAACATCTTTCCTATTAACCTTAAACAACAGTGAGGTGTCATCCGCAAACAAAACGATTTGAGACCTTTTTTCTACCACATAATTATGGCAAATCATTTATGTACACTAAAAACAGAAATGGGCCCAGGATCGATCCCTGAGGAACACCCATTTGTACTATTGATCCCGATGACAGTATACCATTTATAGTTACTTTTTGTTCCCGACCGCTAAGATATGAGGAAACAAAACCAATGGCAGATTTTCGAATACCATAATATTCCAATTTCTTAATAAGAATCTTATGATCTACACAGTCAAATGCCTTGGAGAGGTTACAGAACACACCAATAGTGTCATGGAACGTTTCCCAAGACTGCAGGATATGCGAAATTAATTATACTCCAGCACCAGTTGTAGATTTACCTTTCGTAAATCCGAACTGAGGATCCGAACAGAGGATCCGAACTGGTTCAAAATTTCATATTTATTTAAATGAAATAGCATATGATCCAGCATTTTTTTTTCAAAAATTTTTCTTAAGGCTGGTAAGATAGAAATGGGTCGGTAATTAGAGGAATTTTCTCTTGAGCCTGATTTATGGCCAAAAACTGGCACAATTTTGCTACATTTCATTAATTTGGGAAATTTGCAAGAATCTAAACATAAATTAAAAATTTGGGCTAATAAACAAGCAATACGATACGCCCCATAGGTCTTCAGTTTTATTTTTATTAAATTTTTGCCTTGGAGAGGTTACAGAACACACCAATAGTGTCATGGAACGTTTCCCAAGACTGCAGGATATGCGAAATTAATTATACTCCAGCATCAGTTGTAGATTTACCTTTCGTAAATCCGAACTGAGGATCCGAACAGAGGATCCGAACTGGTTCAAAATTTCATATTTATTTAAATGAAATAGCATATGATCCAGCATTTTTTTTTCAAAAATTTTTCTTAAGGCTGGTAAGATAGAAATGGGTCGGTAATTAGAGGAATTTTCTCTTGAGCCTGATTTATGGCCAAAAACTGGCACAATTTTGCTACATTTCATTAATTTGGGAAATTTGCAAGAATCTAAACATAAATTAAAAATTTGGGCTAATAAACAAGCAATACGATACGCCCCATAGGTCTTCAGTTTTATTTTTATTAAATTTTTTAAAAGTCTTAATAATATCATTCGGACCTATGTGGCAAAACTTAAAATCTGGAATGGAAATATTAACATATTTATCCAGATATGTTGCTGCCCCTGTGAGACAATGTTGCAAATGTAGTTTCAAAGGGTATATTTGTGAAAACATTTAGAAATTCATTTGCAACTTCATAATTTTCTTTTATAACTTTGCCATTTACATTTAATGAAAAATCCACTTTTTTTCATTATTTTTACCATTTTCCTTATTTATCACTTTCCAAGTAGTTTTAACTTTGTTTGCGGATAATTTTATGTTATTGCTCAAGAAGTCTGCCTTAGCTATAATACAGACCCTTTTAAAGACTTTTGAAAACTTCCTAACATATTCATGGAAGTTAGGATCACAAGTTAATGATTTAATACTGTATAGATCATAAAGTCTATCCCTGCTCTTTCTTATTCCCTTAGTGGCCCATTCACTGAAAGAAAGTTTATTGCTTAAGGTTATTGTTTTCATTTTTGGCAGATTTTTATTATATTCTCTGCTAATCATACTAGACAGGGTATTGAAATGGCCATCAGGATCATTAAGGGTTAATTTGAGCAAGGGTAGTTTATACTTAATACTATCCCTGAACTTCTTAATTCTGTTTTTAGTTACAAGCCTACATTCATTTATAATAAAATTATTCCTGTTATTAATGTGAAGGTCTATTTTAAGGGCTTTATGATCTGATCTAACGCCACTCAATATTACTTGATTAATAATTTTACAATTTACTATTATATTGTCTATGTATGAGGCACAGGATGGGATTACTCTTGTTGGTTCATTGAAGATGCAATTAAGATTAAAAGTTACAAGAAGTGATAGGAATCTTACTTTGTCCGGTGAATCTGTTAGTAGATCAATGTTGAAATCACCACAGATGACTATTTGATTTTTCATTTTAAATATTTTACTTAATACATCTTCAATAATTAACAAGAAGTTCAAAAGGTCTGATGAGGGCGGTCTATATACACATAACATTAGATAACCTTCTGTCTCTGCACAAGCAATCTCACATTGTCGTTCAACAGAGTATGCAACAATATCACTTCTTTCTTTCAGTTTCAAAGTGTTTTTATGTAGGATAAGACATCTCCCTCCCATAGCAGTCAATCCGTTGAACTTACTGGCTACTGAATAATTTTTCATACTAAATGTCATATCATTGAGCCATGTCTCAGTAAAGCACAAGATATCTACATTATACTTATCAATTAAAAGTTCTACATCGAGGACCTTGCCAGGGAAACGGTTTATATTTTGATATAGCAAACTAATAGTTTGTATGTTTTGTTTCTCTTTTGTCAGCCTTATATTACTAAACGTTTAACTAAGTGTTAGCTTCAGTATTAATAGACAATCTATTTAATACTGGATTGTCATTATTTATATTGTATGCTAATAAAGTAGCTATCTTGTGCTTATGTCTAGTTGGCAGATACACGGTATCTTGAGTCATAGTAAGGAGATTAATAGTTTATGTCAAAAAATTTAAATATGTCAAGTGACGTAATAATTGATTAAGTTTATGTATACGCACATCAGATATTTTTTTTTACTTTGAGGTTAGACATAAGGAGAAACTTTGAATTATGTCCTGTTTTTTAAATAAGTGCTATTTCCATACATTATTATTAAGGTGGTTTGACTATTTACTCTTGCCTTCATAGCCGCATCAACTAAGTGCAGTAGAGGCGCTCCTGGCAGGCAATTATTAGTGACTACAGTTCCTGTTAAGTGATTATTTAGGAATAAGGCCATGCCTTTTCCAATAATATCACTAAAAATAACAGTATGTGGAATGACTAAATTTTTATTAGTGCTGCATAATTCTTGCAAATGGTTATTTTTAGTATTGTCGCAAAAAGCACTATTATTTTCAGATTTTTCCTTAAGCGAGGATTGTTCTGTAGAGCAAACACAACTACTCCAATGCTTGTTTACCAGTGAATCAAATTTCTCTGCATTTTCTTTACTCCCTTCAACCAGCTCATTTAGTGCTACAATGTGCTCTTGGATTTCTTTTTGAGAATATGAATGTGTATTTTTTAGAGATAATTTGCAATGACTCCTCTAACTTAAGGATATCATTTTGCAGCTTTAGTGTGTCCTGCTTATACATTTGTTCGCAGTTATTAATTTTATTTTTATAGTTTATTAATTTATCACTAAGTTTAGTTTCGTTTTTAGTGCAGTTATTTTACTAATAGACTTACAGATTTTAATGTACTTTTTTGTTTTATTTTGGCTCAGAGCTCCTATACTACACTTTTTATTAACATTTCCAAATGAGTCATCTGTCGTGAGGTCAATAATTGCTCCTCCTAAACGCATAGCACTGGAGCCACCAGCCAACAACTCCTCATGCAAGCTTTGATTTTCATAAATTTGTTCATTAAGTCTACATAACTGTACTTGTTTTTTTAAATTTTGAGCATCACACAGCTCCTGTTCTAGCTGCCTGATGCGGTCTAAAGCCTTTGTATGGGTATGGCTGCATTGGTCAAGATTTGTCAATGTTAATTGCAGCTCTACCCGTTGGCTGACAGCATCCATGTACTCAGCGTGTAGGACCGCTAATTCCTTCTTTAAATCAGCATTTTTGTTAAGTATGGATTTATATTCCTCCTCACTGTCTTCCCTTTCCACAAGCAGCTGTGAACAGAGCTTTTTTGTTGCCTCTAACTCCTGCAGCACGGATATCAGCTGTACCTCCTGTTCACGGGCTGAAGCCTTGCGGGTCATCATTGTTGATTATTGGTATTAGCTGAAAGCAGTGAGGAGCGCCTGAATACTAGTTTGATGTTATGAAGTTTATGGTTTTATGTGTGTTATTTATTTTATGCTAGTTCTCTTTAAATCTTTACAGATTATCTCTTTAAAACTTTACAGGTTAGTAGAAGTAGTTACTGTATTATGTCTAGGGCTCTGGGTTTTATCTTCCACTCTGCTTCCACAACTTGTCAAGTAAAGAGAGATTCAATCAGCCAAGTGTGAGGGTGGACGTTTCTCACAAGAGTGGGAGGGTTTGTCTGAGTTTTTATCTAATTAATGTTTAAAATACAGCTAGCTACTAATGTATAAGTATTTTCTAGAATAAATAGTAAAAATACTCGCCGAGTTATTGTAAATCCAACGGAAGGTGATATTTATACAGTCTATGACGTTTCGTGGAGAGGTTAATTTCGCATAGCTCTTCTGTTATTGTAATGAGTTTTCACAGTTGCTTGATTATTTGTTTTCAATATAAGCTAATATTATAAGTAAATACTGAAGAAAATTAATAAATATAATTTAATTAAATTATTTAATTTGAGATCGATAGGTGACAGGCGTACGTTTAGTACGACTATCCACTGAATATTAGTACATTCATACATAATTCATATGGTGTCACTCGGTTATGTAATTTTGTGATGTGAATTGAATGTCAAATAACGCAATAGGTTTGTGTTCTTCACGAGCGATATTTTACATCATTACCGAGCACATGTTAAGTTTCGCTTGTACCAAAAAAGACATTTGATCAGATTAAAAACAAATAGAAGAATAGCCAAATCACTGTGATATATAATAGATCCATGAAGAAAAAATCAATGATCAACCATATGCTTTTCGGACAGGTTAAAAAAAGATAAAACTCTTCTACTGTTTTAGGGTCACGCAGGAGTCTTCGCGGTTGTACGAAAGTGTAGGTCCGTCCGGAAGTACAGCGACCTCACAGAAGATCGGCGCGAAGTGGAAGTGTTACCCTCTGCGATGCGTCTGCTGAGTGATGCAACCAAGGCCCACTTTATTGAAAGTTGGCAACACATTAACACAAACCCCGGTGTTTGCAGATGTCCAATGGTAGCGGTTATCACTTAACAACACGTCATCACGATACTGAAGGGTTGAAATAAATTCTGTGCTAACCAAAGCCTTTTAGGGGGGTGTAATCTACGAACATTAATCACTGTTTGCCGAAGCAAGTTGCGGGGCAACACGAAAGTGTAAGCCACGCTCACTTCCCATAAGCTCTGCAACAAGTAATGAAAAGTTCGAGCACGGCTTTAAAGAATAAGGCAAACAATCTCTGTAAGGAACGGCGAAAACTTCTGTCGACGTCTCCGCCGCCTATTTGCCTTAAAGCCATTTTATGATTTAATATCTTTTTTACAAATTTCAACAGCAAAAGCCACGTTTCTCTAGCTTTCAAACAGTCATTGTAAAATGTCATTGAAGAAGTGTGTTCGAAAAAATTGTTTACTTTATATATATATATCATTTTTTTATTTTATTGTGGTAATAGTTTTATCCAATATTGTTTATTTTCATAACTACAGACATCATTTACACAGAGTTTTGCGTAATGATGTAATTAGCCAGCCAAAAGCTATTGAATATAATGCATCACTATAAACAAATACGCTATTATTTATACTGTTAAGTTGTTTGTTAGCAAATTGACGATATTTAATTGCGTATTCCCGCACCATGAACTTTCTTAACGATGCTCTCCTTGAAAGGGATTGTTCTGAACTCCGAAATCTTTAATTTAAAACGCCCTGTACAAAGAGCAATGCTTTCGCGATAATCTTACTTTAGTTGGTAAGGATCTCTCGGATGCGGGCGAAGTTTGAACAGGAGTATAAAGAGGTAAAGTTTATTAAACCATTTGTATCTAGAACACTAAAAAGGTGCTAACTTCTTTAGAAATATTACACTTCTTTAAGCTTGAGTAGCATAGTCTAGTTTTTATTTAAATGTAAGAATTTTATTAGCACACATTCTGATTAGTGGTCAGCTGAATGGGAAAAGAGAACCGAAACGCTGTCAAATATTTCAACATATAGTTTTTTTATGTAAGAAGATGACAAGCAAGCTGGTGGTTCACCTCTAAGAGATAACTGCCGACCGATTTGCAACACCCGTAGGATTGCAAACGCGTTACCATCTATTAATAAATTGGGCTCCGATTACCTCACTCACCAGACGAAACGCAGAAGTATAACACTTACTCTACACGCCTTCAGCTATCACGGCCTTTATTTAGAATACCTATAATAGGCGTAAATATAAGAACAAAACCTGTAACTAAAAAAATATATGTATAAAAAAAATAAATGTAAGTATATGTTATGCTGTTGGTGTACCTTAATAAATAAATAAATAGAAAAGCTAGTCGATCTGTTGCTGAACAGGTGCCTCAGAAATATAAATTTATTCTTTTCTTGAAACCTCCAGCAGTTGATAATACAATGATAAGAGTTACATCGGTATTATTCTCATATATTATCTCATGCATTAAATAATCAATTTTTCCAACAATTTTACTTACAGCGAACGAAAACTTGCCTTGGTGTTCCGATGACGTGCATCTGTGAGTATTCTGACAGTAATTTCTCTCGTGCATAAATTACTGTCTCGCGTTTCTGACCAAAATATTACGTCAAGCACAGTAACGGCGACATCACTAACTATCTTTGCCTAATCCATTATGGTTATATGATGTCTTATAACTCTAGAATTAACGTAAATATATTACCTTACACTTAACGTAAATATTAGTATACATATATACCTTCAAGTATTACATTAATAAATAAAAAAGCCATTACATAAATTGATAAACCGTTAATAATTTAAATAAACTATTCAGATTTACAATCACGGTGGGAAAAGAGTTGCTTATAAATTGGCGGACTAAACGAGGGGACTACATTGCCATAAGCATATAGATAGGTGTGTAGAAGCGTCGTAGCGCTACGCTCGCGGCGCCTACGAGAACGTAGCTCCATTGGATGTCAGTACTGCCCTGGCTCTCCTGTCAGGCGTTCGCGCGGAAGCGATGGTACCGCGGCTGTTTCATATTTACGATCCATTTCGACCGCATTAAAAAGGCCCATTGTGAATTGGACGCTGTGAAAAACTCCCGTGAAAATGTCACGTTAATTTCGACCCATTCGCCCCCTTTGTCGGAAAATCCCGCGGGTGTTCGGTTACATGTGTGCACGGAAAATGTGAAAAATTTATCAATTCAACATAGGCAACGTACGAAATTGAAACCAGAAGTGGGGATCTATTTACAAAATAAGGTAAGGTATATTTGTGTGCTCTCATAAATATTTACAAATGATTACACACACGGGCATGATCTCGAATTGAATTTTGACAGTAGGTTCGGATTAATTTTATCAACGAGAATAAATGGATATAACAATCTATTTATACTAAGTTGATAAAAAACGTGTATATTCTATATACCGTTATATCGTTTTGGGGCGATTGTTCCTCGTTTTATAACGAGCTTTAATCTTTTGATTAATTAAATTTTTGCCTTAAATAATGATTACAAAGGCGGATTTTATGCATATCGGAATTCTCTACCAGTCCAGCCACCCGGTAGGGATGAAAAAAATGATGCATAAAGTGAGGATGAAAACATAAAATTTTGATTGGATTGATCGACTATTTACTTGTCACAAGTGACATACTTGCAACAACAAAATTGTCACTCTCGACTCAAACTTTATATATTTTTTTTTGTGTTGTACAACACAAAAAAAAACATATGCAATATATAATTTGATATAAAATAGTATTTATACTCCTCCGAATTGGCTTGACCGATTTGATTAAATTTTATATGTATATTCAGTAGGTATGAGGATAGATTTATAACAATTTTTTTTTATTTATAGGAAAAGCATATATATATTATATTACGACGTTATATATATATTACGACATTATACAGAAAATAAACATTCAACGCGATATATCGAGTTTTTGCGACTTCATATAAAATTAACGTCAGCTATATCAATTAAGTAATTCTAGGTAGGTAGGTAGTATTAAAATATTTAAAAGATTATTTTTCGGTTGACAATATATTAATGCTAGGTATGTTATTGAAATATACGAAGTGCGGCAGCTGTCACATCGATTTGTTACATCTCCCTCCCCAATATCCATTTTGCTTAAGGATCTCCACATATGGAATGGATGTGTGGAAATGGCTCTTGCTCTGCACTTGGAGTTCTTTTGCTGCTACTGATTTTATACCTAAATAATTTTGTATACTTGTACCATTACCAAAATTGATAACAAAACAGCAGTTTTTTAGTTTCTTCTCTGGTCAGGTCTAGTTTCGTGAACCGGTAGCAATTTTTTGATGTTCAATAAGAGCTTCAAATGAGCCTATATTGAATAAATAAATCTTGACTCCGGCTTTGAAATGCTTTTGCATAATGAATTGGCACACTTTCATACTCCGTGTAGTTGGAAAACGCGGTTCACAACAATTGCACAATACTATTGTACCAAGTGATATCGTGTCCATTTCGGCTTTCAGCTGTTATGACGTAGGTATTTTACGCTTTTCGTGTTGGATATTGCCCAATTGACTATTGCTATAACCATGTAAATAAATTCTTAAACTTAATAAGTACTGTGTATATATTAAAGGACAAATAATACTTCAATAACAGACAGAAGTTGTATTGATTCAAATTGAACTTAAGTACCTTCCGTTTTTATTTCTTATTCGTTATTTAATGAGTAAGAATTTAAAACTCAAGGTATGTACTTAAAAATTGAAAACTTAACTCCTGATGCTTTATTGACAGTCTGATTCTTTTGAAAAGAGAAACATTTGTCACTTGTAAAATTTCACAGGATGAATAAGTAATGATCAGAAATATTCAAAAGTAATATTATTTCAAAATTCACCATAGTTGTCTGTAATCTAAATAAATGTAAATAAATGTTGTTGAGACGAAACGATTCACTAGTATAGACTGGAATAACTGTCATAGAAAGGACAATAAGTCATAAATGTTTATATAAAGTAAAGTAACAGCCTATACATGTCCCACTGCTGGGCAAAGGCCTCCTCTGTACAGAGGGTATCAGGGCATAGTCCACCACGCGGCCCCATTGCGGATTGGCGGACTTCACATATTTTCGAAATACATTTTTTTGTTATTATTTCGAAAATATTCAGGTTTCCTCACGATGTTTTACTTCACCGCGGAGCACGTGATAATTCAGCACTTAAAGTTAAAGCAGCGGGGATCGAACTCAGGTTGCTCGAGTATATATTGAATTAAAGGCGAGCGCCCGGACACTGTGCTATCACGGCTCTTTATATGTGATAACATTATTTAATTTCTGTTTTTGTATAATTTGTGTAATTTATGTTTATATGTGATAATATTATTTAATTTCTGACCTCACACTGAGACAAGACAATACAAGACAAAGGAGGTCGTAAGAATCGAAAAAGAACGTTCCTTTTAGGACATCTGGTAAGAATTAAGAATGGAGACGGCGATGTTCGAAAATTATTTTGGAAACTTTAATTTCGTCAATTATAAGTTAGTTAACAGTTTGAAATTTGAACTCCACTCGACCTCCCTGTGACTTTTGCAAACAGTTAAAATACTTCGCCGCCTAAAATAACGTTTTCAAACTAAATCTGAAGTGAAAGTCCCACTGATATGTTGTTGCTGGCCTCAACTTATAAGAGAATCTACATCTTGTGAGGAGGTCATGTTTAAGTCATGAGGCTAGTATATGCCAAGCCTGCGTTGTAATTTTTTAGTTCGAAAAGTCAACAAGACTTATAAATGAGTAATTTTAATATCATCTACAGAATTTTAAAATTGCCTGCCAGTGAAATCACAAAGTACGGTAACAAAGTTGTTAATAAGCATAATAAAATTTCGTTAATCTTTTATTAAAATGTTTTTTTTCCAAGAAGATATTTCTTTCTTCTTCTTGGGGGTGCCCTATCCTATCGGATGTCGTCGACAACCACACGGAACTCTTCTCTATTCTGCGCCGATCTACAAAGACTGACGGCGTTCTTGATGTCTGTCCATTTTTTCAAATTGTCTCTCCATGTTTTTTTTTTTGTGAAAAGTTGCCAAACAAGCAGATGGTTCACCTGATGGTAAGTGAATACCGCCGCCCATGGACATCCCCTACACCCGAGTGTTACAGAGGCGTTGACCATTTTTCCTTCAATTATATTTTTCAGTATATTAGATATTTCTGTACTTGTAAGAAAAACTCTATAAGATAAATAAACAAAAATTTAATTGATTGACTGATACTCACCGTGCGAATTTTATTGTAAAAAATTAGCCAAATGAACTAATTACGTGGGCTCCAGACAGAGGTTCCAAAAAAAAAAAAAAGCAACTCTCATTAAAATATAATTTATTTCACTTTAAAATATTGCATTAAAATTATAACTAAGAAGGGTGACTCTAATTCGAAGTGTGAATTTAGAATGCTAATCGATTACAATTTCGTAATGAGGTAAAGAACTTATGACGCAAATGCGCTGTGCTGACTCGGTGCCTCGTTCCATCGCGTTGGAGTTCGATGCCGTTGCAACGCAGCAGTTTCCATATACTAGGGCTGCGTAACAAACTTCCAAATGATTACAAAAGAATGCAACCGAACATAAAAAAAAATAAACGAAAAAACCTAGAAAAACTCATACTATTGCAGAAGGCCGTATTGCCAGCCATGAGTGGTTCAGAAGGCTATGGAAAATTCTGGAATAGGCTGCTGAGAATAATTATGTCCTTATTAAAGACATGGCGTTTATAATATAATGTACATTAATTTGCTTATACTTTTTTATATATTAATTGTTAGATTGATTGTTTTTTTTCTAATTTGACTTTACATTTTCTGTTCACATATGATTTTCCTATTAGAGGAGGACTTAGCTGGCGTTTGTATAAGTTATTGTAATAATTATGTATGGTGTATATTGTATGTTTTCAATAAATAGTTAAGTAATAAAACATTCACCAAGAAAAATTAGATGTCTGAGATGCTAAACAATTAGGAGAGGGTTAGGTATAGGCCAAAATTATATACAGAAACAAAAGATTACGTAAAGTAACTACGGATGAAAACTCGTTAAAAACGTAGTACTAGAAGCCAAGTTACATAAAACGTATAAAATTTGCAAGGATTGGAACCTAGGTCCCTTTAGGACTAATTCGAGCGGGGACAAGAGAACTGAGCTAGCATGACCCAGTTTATTTTTATACCGATAAAATCGATAAAGTCTAAGCCGTATGAAAGTGCCAATTCCGACGGAACCCATCCCTGCGTCGGATTTATTGTTTACTGGCTTCTGCCCGCGACTACGTCTGCGTAGAAATAGGCTGAAGGCGTAATATTCAGACAGAAAGACAGATATATATAAAATATGTTTATAAATTATGGCCTATGTCTTATTCTGATGTATAAGCTATATTATTGTAAAGTTTCATTAAAATCCATTCAGTAGTATTTGCGTGAAAGAGTAACAAACATCCATCCAAACATACAAATTTTCGTCTTTATACTATTAGTAAGGACGAAACACGTGCCATTGAAGAATCTGAAGAGTTTCGTTTTAAAAATTTGAGTTTTCGTTTTAAAATTCGAGTGGGATTGTCTGTTATTGTTTGCCGTCTTTCTTTGTTTAGAATTTCCCTTTCATTCATTTTCGTGCTCCGCTCTTCTGACATAATAAACGTCGTACACTTATTGTTGGGAAATCTGTTACGAGATTGCCGAACCAAAAATGGACAGGAGTTCATTTATTAGCCATAAACTCGAATGGCCGAGTAAGATGAAGAAAGGAAACAATAATGTAGTTCGTATTCCGTGGTAAAAGTAAAGGCGTCTTATCTTGTGATTATTTTATATGTTATCGTAAAAATTGACCATTGATTGATTGCATTGTCTTTTCCGTACATCTTTTAAATTATTCGACTGTACGAATTCATACACTACGCCTGGGAAGTTCCAGAAGACTAAAAATAATAAATAGTTTTATTAATTGTGTATGAGGACTTTTATATCCGTATTTAGTGAAAATACCTATTCTAAAGTAAAGTAAAGTATCAACATATACAAGGCCTCCTCTGTACGGGGGTTATTAAGGTAAAGTGTACCACGCGACCCCACTGCAGATTTGCAGACTTCACATATTTTTCTTATATCTAAAACAGGTATGCTTTTTCGTCACAATGTTTTCCTTCACTTCAGCACTTATTTCTTTCAATTTCGTATAAAATTTCATTTGTGCTGCACCGGAATTTGAACTCGGGTTTATCGAGTATAAAGAATTAAATCGAGCGCCTTAGCTATCGCGGCGCTTTATTTTTTTTTAATAGGATTTGACACTGACCCGCATTGATTGTCCCCTACAGTCCCCAACATAAAACCACATAGCCTTAACTTTTTTGTATAATTTTTGTTTATTTTCATAGCGTACTGATAAATAATGCTTTACTCAAAAACCACAATCTATTGAAATAAAATTATAAAGGTCTGCCGTTGTGCTCGTGAACGCATTGCAGATAAGCTGTTCGGTAGATTTCAATTAATTCTTCCCAGTTTTATTTCTTAGACACTTGGCCCTTTTGTAAAAAAAAATAAAGTGATATCTTGATTTAATTTAAAGTTATGAAGGTTTCATATATTTCGAAAGGTATCGGTAGCTCAATACGAGCGCAATTTTTTTTATGGAGTAAAGGGACAAACGGGCAGGAGGCTCAACTGATGGTAAGTGATTGCCGCCGCCCATCAACACCTGCAACACGACGCGAATATTCATAAATGTGTTTTTAACAGACTTCAAAAATAGTTAATCAATTCGGATTTTTATATTTTTCTTTTATGTATGTTCGGGCATAACTCCATCATTCGATATCCTTGTTCTTTAACGTTGATAAAGACGTTGCAAAGCACGCTGGGTTGGCCTTCTACTGCGTTATGGGAAGTACGAACGGCCGTCCTAACACCCATCATAATCAAATTAAAGTGGTTAACAGCTAGTAAAAATATACGAGGTTACGATAAATTAAATTACGAAAATAATTAATTTACTAAATCAATTAGTAAACGGGAATAAATGATTTAGAAATAAAAGCGTCACGAAAATAATCAAATCGCGGAAACATTTTGTGGAAATAAAAAGTTTCGAAATTAATTACGCGAAGATCAAACGAACGTAATATGCAGACTCGGTATTAAAAAACAACACGGTTCAAAAGCGACCTGTTGCATTAGTGTTATGTAATTATGATTAATTGTTAAACATTAAAGTTGTAATGTTTCATTATAAAAAAAATTAAAAATGATTAATTGTTATTATTAATTCTTATAATTTAATACAATTTTGGTTTTTAGGATGTAAAGCCCTGAATAAAGAAAGACCTGGGGTCCCTGTAAAACCTATGACCCACTTATAAAGAATAATTAAACTCTTGAGTTATATGATTTTATATTATATATTCATCTGCCGATTTTATAGCTCCTGGATGATTGAGGATGTCGTTTCTTATACATATACTTATATGTTATGTTATACGAAATAGAGCCAACAAGAGTTTTTTTTAATTCAAAGCTTGCTCGCGCTTGACTGCCATTCTACCTGACGGTAACTGGCTATGTAGACGTTGATGGCAAGCTCAGTAAAAACCTATCACTCTTGCCGTGAAGACGCCTACGCTATAACCGAAGATTAATCATAATCATGATTGAAGCATCCATTTTCACCTCCACGGGTTAGACAAAGTTATATCATATATTAATACGTGAAGCAAAGTTTTTGCTTATTAACATTATATAGATACCACAAAAACTTTTCCAGAATATACCCAAAAACTGATTTTTTGGCGTGACTACACTATTCAAATAAATTCTAAAATATATTTCATAATATCATATATTTCTGTATATCTCGAACAATGGAATGAGTTACGTTTTGTGTCTCTTTGTAGAATAGAATTCGTAAATATGAAATCCGATGCCGAGGTAATGGTAAATATTTCTCAAATACATCGTCTGAAGTATCAATGGGCTATTTACATTTCCGTCGGGAATAAATACTTTTGAAAAACGATAAAGATTAAGAAATTTTATTAAGACAAAATCTAATTACGCTATTAAAACTCTTTTCATAATAAAATTAATACAACATCTTAACAATAATATCAATTATAATATCGAACGTGATAGAGTTCGTAACGAAGACATCCGCAGTAGAACTAAGGTGACCGACATAGCTCAGAAGATTAGCAAGCTGAAGTGGCGATGGGCCGGCTATGTAGCTCGTAGAACCGATAACCGTTGGGGAAGAAAGGGTCTCGAGTGGCAGCCTCGTACTGGCCATCGCAGTGTGGGACGACCCCCCACTAGATGGAGTGACGACCTGTGCAAATGTGCGGGAAGTCGATGGATGCAGGTGGCTCAGGATCGTACTTCATGGCAGTCTGTGGGGGAGGCCTATGTTCAGCAGTGGACTCAAACAGGCTGAAATGATGATGATGATGATGATGATATCGATCGCTCTAGTGCGTCGGTGTAATAATAATTTAACTATATACTATTACACCGACGTTGAACAATGACGTTTTCATGAGTCACATTGTAATTAGGCAGATTCCACTATAGCTGACAAATTTCATTTTTTTTGGCAATCAGACGAGGGTTAAAATAATTTATTTGGAAAGTGAACTACAATACATGGGATTAAGGGCTGTTTTCCTTGATCAGTATCATATGTCGAAACTCTCTAATACGTATCAAAGGTGTCCTAGGCGTAAGTCGTCTACACGCTCCGTATAATTGAGTAAAGCTACTGTTCGTTAACATCAGCCTGGAAGTTTGTGAGTTCTAAGCTTTCATTCTATTTTATTTACACGTCCTTTCATCAAATATAACAGTATTTAAGATTATTCCGGTTGGAAAAATCTATTCCGCAGGACTATTTAATTTTGTACAATTTTCGAATCTTCAAAAAAGTTCAGACACTATTCCACGGGACAATTTACTTTTCTACAATTTTCGAATCTACGAAATAATTCAGAAAGTATGGCCATCGCAACTTCAACCGACTTCGAATAAGGAGGTGGTTCCAAATTTGATTGTGTGATTTTTTTATGTTTGTTACCTCAGAACTTAAAAATTATTTTTTCATCCTGGCCAGCTTAGCTCCCATATGGTACCATATTCAATTCATAGGTATTGAAGCTTGGAATCCGAATATACATCAGGGAAATCGTTAAAATTAAATAGAAAATGACCGTTTATTCCGTAGCGTTTAACTGTGGTAGGGCCCCACAACAGTTTTCACTGTTGCACGAATGGGCAGGTCCATCCGGGTAATTACGACGACCTCACAGAAGATCGGGGTAACTAGAACAGCCGGGGCCCAATTTATTTAAAGGTGGCAAAGCATTTGCAACCATAGCAAATGTCCATTGGGGGGTTATTACTTAACATTAGACATACTTTTTCACATAAAAAAGCGCAGTTGTTAAGGTACTGGCTTCGTCTCTGTTATAGTGGGTGCAGTTTTCACACGGGTAAACTATTTGTGTGACCCAAATATAATTTTTTCGGGTCTGGGTGTTTGTCCACGTAAATTTTATGTTTGTAAAACGTTCGTACAACACAGGACAAAGTTATTCTACAGTAAAGGCAAGGTTCTTTTTTAAACAAAAAAATAAAACCGGCCAAGTGCGAGTCGGACTCGCGGATGAAGGGTTCCGTACCATTATCTATAAAACCAGCAAAAAAATCATGTCTGTTGTATGGGAGCACCACTTGAATATTTTTTTATTCTTTTTTTTTTAGCATGTAACACACAGACATACAGCGGAGTCTTAATGTAATGAACCCTAAAATATTTGATGTCGGTTTTGTTTTTTATTAATTCTCTATTAACAAGACTTTGTTTTTCTAAGTGCCATTGTTATGAGACTAGTTGAATAGATTATTGGTGGTTTGTTTTAACAACACACGAACGTTAGTAATCCGATACGAAATATACGTTTATCATGTCAAGCCCACGGCTTTGTTCGCGTCGGTAAAGACCCAACGAAATGAAGTATTAAATAGGAACAGAAATTATCGAGTTAAAAACGTTAAGTGGATTGAATTATAAATACTTGTACGATGTTCTTCACGATGCACTTTTAGTATTGTTCTAACGAAAAGCTATGTCCCTACAGACATGGGAAGATCGATCAAATTAATAAGGGCTACAAAATACCTAAATTTTATTTAAGGAAGAAGACTTAGGTAAGAACTTTTTGGAAGGAGATAAGGTAGAATTTAATAAAGGGAACTTAACATCTCCGTACGAGGTGGGCTCTTACCCGAAAATATTATATCGGTCGAGGGTCTGTTGAGCTTGTAAGTTTTATGAATCCCTATCCACTGCCGAAGTTTTAACGACTTCATGGATTTTGTACTCGGGCAATCAGTCCGCATTCTGTACGAGAAGTAGGGTCAATACGCACAACCTTAGTTAATGTAAACGTAAGGATTTCGATTTTTAACATAAGTTTTCGGTGTGGTTCAAAAATAAAAATTGTATACAGTGATATACCGTGACAAGCAAACGCGCAACAGAATTCGTATAATATGCAATAATAACAATATATTTCGTTTCAATTATAAATAAATTAAACGCAACAGGTGTGTGGCTGAAATACACAGTAACAATGCCGATTGTATTTTTTGGAATATGGCAAAGAAAGCGTTGCTAATTATTTACAACTAGCTGTTAAACGCGGTCCATGGCAATTAACAATGAATTTTTTATTATGCACCAGAATAGCTTTCAGATGGCAGAATTTTTTTCCACTTACTTGACACTTATCGTTATATTTTGGACATATATAAAAATAATAAACATAACTAGTCACAATCACTGGCGAATACCGATGAGTATGAGTCACTCGCAGAACTGTCAAATGTCAAAAAAATCCATTTACGTCAGCCGTGCGAACTTTATTACATGCTGCATTAATAATTTATTATTTTATTTTTAATAAATCTGTACAAAAAATAAGATTGATCTTAATTTTTATACAAATACTGTTAATTACGTGCTTACTCACTTCTCTAAAACGTAAAATCACGTACAAACCTCAGAAAAAGTTGAATACAGTCAAGTAGGTAGTGTGAAAAATGGAACGTCCTATGCAAAGGATTGTTAAGGTGCGTTCAAAACATGGTAATATGTTTACCCTTGAAGTAAAATAAGCGTAAAGAAATATCAAAAAACATTTTTTTCCCGACCTTCTTTTAACATTGTGATTAGTGTAATTACTTTAAAATGAAATTAGCTAAATTCTAATATTTATTTCACCTCTATACACAATCAGGTCAAAAATGGGCATTGTACTTTCTCATTTATAATAATAATAATAATATATCGAGTAATTTAATCGATAGAGAAACATAACCGTAATAATAATAATGAAATAAAAATATGCCCCGAAATTTAGAGTTTGAAGAAAAAAAAAAATTATATCATATTTTTATTGACATCGCCCGTATATATTGTATAAAAATGTACACTTAACGAATCTAATCTATCAGTGGGTATACATTTCATCCAAATGGCTTCACCGAAAACCAGCATTGAGGGGCTGTCCGCATTTTTGCTGAGGTGACAATTTTAAACATAACGACGCAGCACAACATGCGAACTAATACAATTTTTTTTTTATATTTATTTTGTACTTGAAATTTGAAGTGGACGAAAGTATGTTCAGGTTTAAATAGGTTTTTTTTTATTTAATGATCTTGTTTTTTTGTTCACATTTGTAAAAAGTATCTTCTCGTAGAATTGATGAATTTGAACGATTGGACGAATGAAATTGGATGATTTTTCACATACTGATCCTTCCTCGAAAATTATAAATGTGTCAAAACATAATTTTATAGATGTATTCAAGAAGCAAATATTTGGAAAAAATTCAAAAATAAACAGCGTATTTATAAACGTTATTTTTACATGACATAAAGTGAGAAAGTGTGTCGTTATTTATAAATGCTATTAAGGCATCATCCTAAACAAAACTGTACGAAATTAAAATTACCTCAGTTTTATAACAAAATTTTTGTTCAGAAATACCAAAATAAAATTGATTTTTTATATTGATTGTAGCGTTTGAAATTCAACGGGAGCTCTTATTATTAGCAATGTGATCCATTTCTTTGTAAAGTTGAGAATCAAACATGAAATGTCACTCGGATTACCTGTTTATCTGGAAGATGTAGGATTCTTTATTCAAATATCACTGAATTTGTTTACATTTTTATTACGACAAATCCAATCAATCACTTTGTGTAAGCAATTTTTACTCAATTAATTGAACAGATAAATGAAATGTTTCTAAAGATTTCATTTTGACGTACCGATGTCAAAAAACTTATTTAATTAAATTTAATTCAAGGGCCAAATAAAGGATAACTTTATTTTACTAAAGATTCAAATTGACACGGAGGGCTGACCTCCTAAAGAGACTAATTCATAAATAAATAAATAATAAAGAAGATAATATTTAGGACACATTTTTACACAATATTCTCTAGTCCCAAACTAGGCAAAGCTTTTACACTACTATAGGTAGTGTAAAAATACTTTTCTGTTTTATAAATAAATACATATTATAAATATATAAACACCCACACACTAGACAAACACCATTTTCATTACACAAAATTTTTTCTAACAGTGGGGATCGAACCCACACCCTATGGCGCAAGAGGCAGGTGCAATACCCACTTAAATACCACGTAAATGCCCTTAAGGCAAACAGTAGTAGATCCTGCTAAACAAAAAAAAAAAAAACTCAAGACCGAGCTCACGAGCATCATTTGTTTTTATAAATACGTCGTTAGTTTTGATAAATTGTAAGCCATAAAGTGCCAATTTCAAAATTCAATTCAAAATACCTGTGGAGCACATGTCGTCTTGAATCCGAACAGTTTCGTTTTAAAAGCGCTCTCGTCGGAAAGGGATTGTCAGTTATTGTTTGCCGTATCGCTTTGTTTAGCATTTCCCCTACTCCCTTCTTGCCATTTTTGTTTAGGCTCATGTAATACAATAAACCTCGTACACTTATTGTTGGGAAATTTGTTATGAATTTCTTAAGCCGAAACGAAGAGGGTAGGAATTTGTTTATTTGTGCAAAACTCAAAAGCGCTAGGAGGGGGAAGGAAGAGAACATAATTAAATAGTGACACTTTCGCAGCAAAAAATATACGGTCATTTTATCATTCGGTATCAAATGAATGCAGTTTTGTATCAAAATAGATAGAAAGAAGAAAGAAAGAAATGTTTATTTGGTAAAAAAAAAAACTCTTAAAATAACTAATAAGAGTAATAACGATAAAAAATTTAAATTTCTTAAATTAACGATAACAATGCACCAAAAAGGTCACCCATTCCGCTTTATATCGCGAATTAATTTTGCGATTGCAGGTTTTCAGTGGAGCCTGGATAGGTCGATAGATGACGACGATGACATAATAATTTAGCAATGAAAGATTATAAATAAATATAACAATATTTGCATATTTAATTTTTGGATACTGTCTCTCTATCTGTGTGCGTGCGTGCGAGCGTGCGTGCGTGCGAGCGTGCGTGCGTGTGTGTGTGTGTGCGCGCGTGCGTGCTGTAAGCTGTGTGATTTCTGTAAGCGATTGGGATTATGAAAGTGTTTTTGGACCAGCATATTAAGTTGATTTGTGACAAAATAAAAAACAAAGTAAATAAATAAATGAACTAAACTTTCAAGTTTAGTCTTCAAGTGACGGATTTTTTCTTTGAAATCAAAAACTCTTTTAATTTTAACTTAAATGAATGAATAGATAAAAATACAGTCCTAACGAATTCCATGGAGCCTCTTTTTGATACCATGACCAATAACAGACACTGGGTGTTCCCTGGCCCTTCTTCAGCCCAGTCTTAAATCAAAAAAGGAAAAGGTCTGCTCATTACCTCATTCTGATTTGAAGTCACTCCAGACACCATTGATCAAATCTGCTGCCGACATTGATATGGAACTCGTTCGTGCTGCTATAGACGACTGGCGCAGGTTGATGGCATTATCCAAAATCGCGGGGTCATTTTGAATAAGCTTATGTAGCATAAGAATCTATATTTTAGTAAGTTCCTTTTGGTATAGAAATGTTTCCTGTAAAAACATGTAAATTATTTTACGATGAACATGTGGCAGAACTTCTGACTCGACTATTATATATATTACTAGTATATATATTTCCTAATTTTATCAAATAGCCTAAGTAAACAGTTCGCGTTAAAATTTAACACCTTGCTTATAAAGTGATATTCGTACATGCAAAAGTTTATTTGTATAACTGTATTATGTAGTACGACTTATTAATACATAAAAGAAAATAGATAAACATTTTATACACTATTTAGTTTTAATTAAAACACAAAAACTTCTGACTTGATACCAAAAAATAGGTATCTAGAGTGATCTAATTGAACAATTTTTTGAGATATTTCTATGTGACCCATTATGGTAGCCACCGAGTTTTTTTTAAAAGCATATCTTATTTTTATATTATGTTAAAAAATATTTGAAAATTACTAATATACAAAAAAAGTAATCAAATATAGTAGTAGTGTACAAAACAGGCCTTTGCCCTGCAGTGTCACATAAACATAACTTTTATTACTAAAAATGATTTTATAAGCTAGTCCACTGAATCAAGATGATTTAATGTAGGACGGTTTCAAAATTACGTATCAGACATTATGATACTATCTTGGGATTTTGACAAAATATGTTTTCCTACAAGGTCAGTCTCAGCACACCCAGTAACTTATATGTGTCTGACAATAAGAGATCGTTTTGTTAAGTACCATTGTTATATGCAAAATGGTGTATTGAACTGAACTGAATTGGCGATGGACGTTGAGTTTTAGCAACATGTGCTTGTTTGGTATGCAAACCGCGAACGGAAAGTAAATTTTGTTTATATTCCAACCGTTCTATAACACTTTGTTTTAATTCAAAATCTAGGCAAACCTTATGACGTCGCTGCAATCTTTCTCGTCGAATTATTATAATAAACTGATGCATTTTTCAATACCCCTAAAAATTTAAAATTAAAGTTAAGCTCAATCTCTTACTTGTAAAAGTAATAACTATACAACTACAGAGAAAAATTTTTCATCTTCTTAATTACTTAAGTTCGAGTCTTGACCTTGCGATCTTTCTAAACACCAAGGACTTAACAATTATATCGTCCCTTTTGTCAATCTCAGTGAATCCGATAAGAATCAATCACTTATAGAAATTTAACTGTTATAAAGTGTTTTAATTGAATTTAGCAAAGTCTAATCTCTTGTGACATTTGTTAAAGTGACTCAATAAGACCAGGAGATCTGTCCGTTTGGTTCGCAATAATTGGCTTCTTATCTTTTCTTTCTGTATAACTACTATTCTTGTTTGCGTCTTGCTGTTTGCGACCGAATTTAGCTTACCCTGCTTTTTGAATTCAATTAAAAGGACATGCTAATGCATCGTACATTGGAAAATTGTTTGTC
Organism: Iphiclides podalirius; assembly: GCA_933534255.1. Taxonomy (NCBI): domain Eukaryota; kingdom Metazoa; phylum Arthropoda; class Insecta; order Lepidoptera; family Papilionidae; genus Iphiclides; species Iphiclides podalirius. The sequence continues at coordinate 11,607,833 of OW152830.1, read as the reverse complement.
TGTATTAGTTAGAATTTATAATGAAAAAAGTTTATAATGAAATGCCAAATCTTCAAGTGCATTCTAGATTTTTAAGGATTTGCTTATTTTGATTTGGAGGAATGACATTTCAACGGTAATTACTTTTGTCAAAATTTTAATGATAGATTGCAATGAATTGATTACATTATAGTTATTGGTCTTATTCGTCATAATAAGTAGCATTTTATCCTCATCTATTATGATTCATTTGATGTTTTTATTAAACTAGTTAATAATAAAGTGATGATAAAAGTATTCAAGCATAATTAATCTAACACATACAAAACAAATGTTTTGAACGAATTCATTGCAATGTTTGTCAAACTTGGCATTTTAAACTAACTAAATTGATTTAAATCAATGATGTTATATATTAGCACGAGGTATATATTTTATGTTAGAAATAAAATCAATGATTTTTTAAGACATTCAGTATTGAACCATCATTGATTTAATCAACTTTAATTAGAACTTTCCGCAATTACTTTAATCTAGGTTTTTTTCTAATAATTAATCAATTGACGCTCTCGTACAAATGAGCGCGGGTCTGAGAACAAGCTGTCTCTAATCAACTCAAATTAAATATAACATGAACTTTGATCAACGATATTTGCGAAATAATAAGACGGTTGAACTCACGTTTAACCGGTTAGGTTAGTTTAGGTGACTAGTTTCTTACGCTCTTCATCGTTATAATTTGATTACGATTTTTGCATAAGGAATCAGTTTATTTTGTTTTATAGTTTAACTGTGGTAGGTACACGCAATGGTGTCCACTGATGCACGAATGGGCAGCTTCATCCGGGTAAGTACCACGACCTCACAGAAGACCGGCGTGAAGTAGAAGTGTTACACTTATGCGTTTCGTCTGGTGAGTGAGGTAGCCGGGGCCCACTTTATTTAAAGGTGGCAAAACATTTGCAACCCTACGGGTGTTGTAAATGTCCATGGGCGGCGGCTTTCACTTAACATCAGGTGAACCGCCAGTTTGCCACGAAAAAAAAACATAGTTCGAAGTAAAATTGGCTACCTCTGACTATTCTGTTAGAGCTAACTATAGCTAATGAAGAGAGAGCTTATAAAATACTTCTACACTCTACTACTACAAATGATATATAAACACTATATGATCATACAAAAAAAATCATTGTTTATTGATGTTTTTTGTTCACGTTTGAATTTGATGTTCCAATTCCTATTTTAAACTGTTGTTGTAATTAATAGTTATTTAAGGAGGTGAAAATTATTAAATGAATAATATATTTAATAACTCTTATAAAATAGTTAGTAGTTTTTCCAACCTGTCATTTGTTATAAATATAAACATTTTCAATACCTACGTCTGAGTGTGATAAATTTAGTACAGACGAGAATTCATCTCTTATTCAAATTCTTTGCGTCACGAAGTACTTTCGTAGAAACCGTTTGCTAAAGGGAATTTGTTTATTACCATGGAATGTAATAAAAAAACATAAAAATATTTATGTAATTACTCCTACGTTTTGCAACGATTAGGCGTACGATGGCCCAGACAATTCAGAATTATTTAAAGGATTAAATCGAAAAACTTCTAAAAATTAACGCACACTGTCAGTTTATCATTAATAGATAGAAATTTTATAGTTAAATTTAATTAAACTTGATGAAATTTTGTTTCCGAACTCAAAGGTCTCCATTTAGTCGTTTTATATTAGAAACCTCTATTATTATCGTTCCGCCTAAAGGTGATTGTTTTCAAACGGCCAAGTAATAAGCTGTCAGCCGACGTCATATTTCGTGGTGTGTTACGTTCCCAATTATAAATATTGGAAATGTTTGAGTTAATATTTAAGGCGGCTACTATAAATATTCGTACTAACATGAGCTAAGAATTGTGATTACACATTTATTTCCTATGACCTATCTTCAGCACATCTAAAAAACTGAAATAAAAGAGTACTTATTAAGTTGGAACCTATATAAATTATTTTTTTGTAATGTAAAGAAAATATTGTTTTATTGAAGCATAAAGTTAAAAGGTTAGAAGGAAAAGAAAGTTAAAGATACGAACTTCCTGTATATTTGCAAATAATCAAAAATAGTTCTTATTTTTCGTCATAGACTTCAACAAAATTACTTTCTCAGACCAAATGTAGTGAACTCCAGCGAGTCAACAAAATAATAAAAAATGTATGTATGATCACATCCAAGTCTTATCAGCTAAACGATAAAACACAGAACTGCGACATGGGCTTTACCACCAAATGCCAATTGAAGTGTCTGGCAACTATCTTGTTGAATTAAGCCACATGGAAAATCGTAAAAAATCATTGGGCGAACATATTCACGAGTTCTATTCATTGTTTGGAACGACAATTTAAGATGAAAAAACACACGCCACTATGAAAAAACAAACGAAGATCTTACAAATTAAAAAGCAACATGCTACCGTTTTCAAATTCAGAAATTCTGTTTCATTTATTTTTTATGGTAATGTGCTTTCAGAAATGAAGTATGCTCCACTTAGTCAAAAGCTATCCATAAATTTCCAAATGTTTATTCGTAATAATGCTGCTTTAGCATTTCACAACAAGTTTTCAACAATATATCTGAAAAATGTTGCCATCCTTTGTGTTTTTGCGAGTAGTCACTATTCAGATGAGTTCAAAAAATGTTTAATTTTTTTCTTTATTTTTCGCGTGTAGGAATGACGCCGGGGATTAAAGTTACTCTACTCCATGGTCTGAAAGAATAATGTATTTCATAATTATATGTTTCTTCATTCCGAACGAAAATGAGCTGAAACGTGTTGCTTTTACACGTGATAATTAGCGTTTAGATGAATAACTATTTTTTTTATTCATTAAATAGATACTTGAACTTAAAATTGTAAATTTTGTAGATAAATGAACAAAAGCTGTCAGTGCTGCGGGATTCGAGCCTGCGTCTTCTGGTTTGTAGCCCAGACGCTTTTCCAACTAAGCTAAGCTGCCAATGGCGCTTGAAGGCGTCATTTGATAACTGTTATAATTTTAAATTGTTTATAGTGCTAATCTTTGCGCTTAAGATTGAACATTAAAAAAATGTAGTTTTTTTTTTCTACATATTTTAATGTTCAATCTTAAGTGCAAAGATTAGCACTATAAACAATTTAAAATTTCTAAAAAAACAATGGTGACATCTCTTGTTCGAATTATCGTTGTAAAACGATATTCGAAATTGTTTGTATGCTGGAAAGGATATAACAATAGATGGCGCCAAGCATTGCTTCAAATGCTAAGAAAACAATGTTGAAGAATGCGTTAAGATTTTCGTCGGTGTGGCAATCAGCCGTTTAGCTCAGTGGCTAGAGTGTCAGGCCGCGAATGCCGAAGACGTGGGTTCGATTCCCATATTTAAACTGTTATAATGTTGTATATAACTGATAACTGTTATAAAATATACATAGTGAGGAAGTTTCTCCCCGTACACGTCTACAGGTGCGACATCCTCTGCGTAGGCTTGTATACCTTCTTCCTTCGCTTCTGACTGCTCTTAGTTTTTCTTCTTCAGTTTTGAGTTCCACCACTGAACTGCCCATCTAGCACATTCCCCGCCCCTTTCATAGGCCGAATTTCAATCGTCTTTTCATCTAAAACGTTCTAGCAACGCGTTGAATTTTGGTCGTCTTTTTGCATAATATAACTTTCTGAAATACGGGCCAAAATTTCAATGGTCTCTTTAATGGAAAGTTCCGGAATAAGAACTTTCTTTAACTCTAATCATTTAAAATTAAATCAAGTAAGTAATTCAAACTGTCAAGTCGTTGACATTCGTGACGTCTACCTTATTCGTAACAGTACTATTCCCCTTTACTACATAAAAAACTTATCTGAAAATAAATCTGTTAAATGCTTTACGACTTTTGACTATTATAGTAAAGCCATTTTGTTAGAAAAAACCTTTGAGAGTTTTTAAAATATTTTGTAAAATAATATTAATCAATAAAAGTCACATATTTAGTGCACGGTAAAGTTATTCATTTGTGTTACTCATAATTTTAGAAATAAAACATTTTATGGACTTTGGTGGTCATCACTTTGAGCATCCTAAAATTCAGTAAATGCTATTTCGCTTTATGCGAATAAAATTTGAATTGCTAAATAAAATTTAAATAATTATCTATCGATCTAAGAAAATTGTTTGTTCACCATTCGTTGTCACTTTCTTATAAGCAGAATATTTCAAGAATAATTATAAATATATACGGCAATGATATAATTGATGATATACATATACTAGGCAGATCAATGATAATTGAATCTCATATAATGTAAAGTAGAATAGTTTAAAAACTATTCTACTTTACATTATATGAGATGTATAAGTGAATGTGACAGATGATAATTATAGAACGTATGTTACGGAAAGAGATAGCAGTCTATAGAATTGTAAACTAATTACACAGAAGATAAATTAGCCTCAGCTAGTGTCATGTCTACTTCAATGATATTATATACTTGTAGAAATTCGATTTCAATAAACTTTATTCACGGTTTTCAATTTAAAAACACTGATTTATTATCTCGAGTAGCTCCATTAGTTATAGTTTTTACACATTAATACCTAATCATAATGGCAGCGTCCTAGGTGCAATAATAAAGATTAATGTTTGTACACAAATGGTTACCTACATCTGTTGCAGTGAGCTTAGAATTAAGAATTTAGGTTACGAGTAGGATGCTGCTATGGTAATGGTCCCGTCTAAAATAGGTTGTTGAAATTGTGTTTGGCCGAGGAAATTTAGATTAACTTTTAAGAATACTTATTCGGTCCAAGATTTCTCTTTCGTATTAGGTACTATAGTTATAACATGAATAATAAAATAAAGTCTCATCAATGCTTTTCTAGTACGCATAAAATTATTTAGCACTTATTACGATTAAAAATAAAATATTCCTAAGTTGTTTTCTTCTGATGTATTTCTAAGTTTTGTATAGTTGTTTAAATTATTTAGCGTTATGTTCTTAAAAGATTAAGACTGAATCTATAAAAGTTATATAATCTAAAAAATTTATGACGGGTAAAAGTAGTCTGAAGTTGTCAGAAGGTTTACAATGAAAAACAATCTTCAAGCCTGGAGCGCTTTCTTAATAATTGTATACGTTTTATTTCCGGTCTGCGTTCGTGTCATATAACGATGTATCAAATGTTATATAATAATTATATTTTTAACCGACTTCAAAAAAGGAGGAGGTTTCTCAATTAGACCGTATATATGTACATATATATATATATATATATATATATATATATATATATATATATATATATATATATATATATATATATATTTTATGTGTGTTCGTAAACAACTTCGTCGTTTATGAACCGATTTTGATGATAATTTTTTTGTGGGAAAGGAGATATCCCAAGGGTGGTACCATGATAAAGAAACCCGGATCTGATGATGGTATCCCAGAGAAATCGAGGGCCATCATTGAAAGTTATAGGTATTAACAATGTTTTTAATTTTCTGATTGAAGTCGGCTTTTTGGTAAAAATTATACTTGTTATGTATTATTAAGTCATCTGCAAATGAAAAAGACATAAAACTTCATTCTTTAAGATGTAAAAAAGGACCATCTCATTAAAGATGTTCTAACGAAGACAAAGAAGAAAAAAAATCTAACGAATTTCTTCGTAACGTAACTTAAATATTTTTTTTGAAGTTTTACGCAAGCCTTTATTTGGTGCAATTAAAAGGTCTGCTTTTTTCGTTTAGAATAAAATATCAAACATAATTCAGTTTTCATTTTTACCTTGAACATGGGATTTTCTTTATTGAACTATGCTTATTATCATAAAAGTTTAATTTTTATTCATATTACAAAAATAAAATGTACTTAAAATCTTGTTTGTTCATTCTTAACCTTACGGTATACTTTCAATGTACAGTTTGACAGAGCAGATACTTTCACAACAGAATGTATTATTTACCTAAGTTGTTTTTGATGTGTTTTGTGTTGGCGCTGGCAATACTGTATACCGGATATGACGTTATCTACTCGAGCCAAGGGACACATGGTCGCATGGTCGCATGGATTTCGGCCGCATTCCCGTGATTTAAGTTCAGTAATAGTTAAAATATTAGGATTAAGGTAAAAACGTTCGAACTCTATATTTGCATAATTAACAAAATAATACTTAGTCTTCTGTAATACGAGGTAATAACTGTATAAGAAGACTGAAAAACACTGTAATATTGGTAAGATAGTGTTGGAAATTTAGTAAGAAATGTTTAAAACTGTAACCCAAATACTAGTAAAGAAGGTTTGATTCCAAATAGAAAGTAAGAATTAAGAATTAGAAAGTCGATTTTTTGGAATGACAGTGACGCAACTACAGTGGTAAAAACTGTACTCTATTGTTACCTTTTAACTGCCATGTGAGTAAAAATTGTCGTTGGGAGGTCATAGCAAAAGCAATGTCACACCACCCAAGATAAGTAACACAACCTTGTAAGATAAAAGAAAAAATAAAAGAGAAAAATCTTTAAAGAATAACAAACTAGATAAGTAATATAATAAGAAGCCTGACAGTGTGACAAGTTCATTTAACTTATATAACTTTTGCTCTGACAGTATAAAAATAAGCCAACCGTCTGAATAGCAAAATGAATTTTATTTGCATTTATTGTAACAATGTAGCGTTATATAATTAACGTAAAACACAATAAAAGCAAATTAATAGAAGCAAAATCATAATAATATTAAAAGAAACAAATCACATCATAAAGTTTTTATATTTTGAACATAATTCGTTCAAAGTACACGTTATCTAACAAATTTCTTCCTTACGGCATGGTGTTAAGTGCTTGCTGCATTTCCTTACTGCATAGTTATTATTACCCTTACGCCCGGTTTCTGAAACACTGATCATCGTTGTATCAACTAATCAGCTGTCAAATGGGTTTTCAAATGTTATTTGAGTTGTCAAAAGGATTGAAAATCATGAATCACTGTGATCATTTCAGAAAGTTTAACCATCCTCTTGGCAACTCTTATAACATTTGAAAAGCCATTTGACAGCTGATTAGTTGGCATCTACAATGATCAGTGTTTCAGAAACCGGGAGTTAGAGCGGGAAATGTAAGCGCGCTTGTCATCAGTCACAACAATAAGTCGAGAACATAATTCAATATAATCTATCAGAAATTATGGTCTGCGGGGACTCGGATCGAAGGTTGTTTCAGAAAAAAATAATACTGTAAAATTTATATCATACAGTATATTTTTTTGAAACAGGTTGGGAGCGATCATCTGATTCTCATTCCCGGGGGTTATTATTATAAGGTATGTATTAGAATATTTTAACCCTTTTTGAAAAGTTTTCCTTTAATAAATTTCTTGTTAATAGACAGGCTTCGCGCATTAACTCGGATTTTATAGTAAAAGCATATACACCGCCCCATGAATAAGTTACTCTATGGAGTTCTACAGCAAGTAGTATAAAATCTAGTCATAAACACTCGTATTTCGTACTGAGCCATTTGCTTAATTCAGCTGCCTATGATGCGTTTCCGAATTTAACCAGTGTAAATGATGAAAGACCGCCTAGGTTGCCTGGAAGAAATCGCTTCCTAGCGATAAGGCCGCCTATTGTACAGTTTTGTATTATTTTAGTTGATTCTTCAATATCCGTTGGTTGTGTACAATAAAGTATATTTCATTCATTCATTCATTCAAGTCCTTCCGCAAGTAGCATCTAAATCAGTTCCTTGTCTCTCTTCCAAGTGATCAAAGTCAGACCACCAGGTCCCTTATCATCGTGACTGAAAATGCCAAAGGATTACTGACGGAAATAAGAGTCTTAAGGATGACTAAGGATGACTTTAGGATTCCATGGATGAAAAAGCGGCCTACACCTTTTTGATATGGGAATCCGTGGAAACCAAATTTATCTACATTGATATCACAAGGTTTGGTGTGGTTGACGAACCTCTAAACGAAGTCTTATACAGCAATATGTAAGCTTTCATCGTCAAGTAGGTTGTTGTTTTAGATTCTCATCTAAAATTAAAAAAAAAATAATAAAAAATAAAAAAAACGCTCTAAATCGCGATTGTTAAAATATGGCTGTCTGTGCTCTTTGAGTCTAGAAAAATCTTACGGTTTTTGTTGCTTCATTTTCCATGCAAAGTTAAAAAATACTTATTCATTAAGCAAGTGGACAACCAATAACTTTGCCACCTTAATTAGATCAGACTACACTAGAACTTTAGAACTCGACATTAAAACTTATTCCTATATCAGTACCAAAAAAACTTTCAGGACCTGATTTAAGATGTTAGTCGATTTCTTCCAAAGAGTCACCTCATTTCCAAACTGAACTCGAGCGAAGAAGATACGTGTTTTGCAGAATATTTCGATATCATTTGGTACATTTATAGTATTACTTATATTTATATCTTATGGTACATTTGTAAAATTAATTAGTGTGACGAACTGAAAACTATGCAAACTGAGAGTAATAAATATTTCAGAAGCGAGTGCTTAAAATTTAATTTGATTATGATATGCCATACCTAGGCAGGAAGTAGGTACCTTATAGACTAGATTAAAATATAGAAACAGTTTGATATCGTTATAAAAATTAGGGCCGTAAGCGGTATATTAGTAATAGCAGAAGACGTGACCTGACTTCCAATTCCTGAAATGATTATGCACGGGAGCCTATGTCCCTAGAACTACGATATTCAAACGAGCATTAACTGTGATGTGGTCACGCATCAGTTCGCTGATGCAGATCCGTCAGTGGAAGTACGATGACCTCACGACGACCGGCGGGAAGTGGAAGTGAGTATTTCTGAGTTTCATCTAGCGATTGTGGTAGCCGGGGCGGGGCGCACACTTTGTTAAAAATTGCCAAGGTGAGACTGATTGATTTTTTTTCGGTGTTATTTCTCTATCGTATTAACGATTGGAAGTTTGAATATTAAGTTGAAGAAGTTCTACTTAACGTTCGAAGTTCTTACACAGATCCTTATAAATTTTACTGAAAGTTTCGTTATTTGTTCTCATAATATGGTTGTCTCAAATTAACTCCGTTCGAAATACTATAGGAGTTATATATTTGACAAATATATTTAATTTTCCAAATATATATTAAATATAACTTGCCTCAATTCTGGTGTGTTTCCAAAAAAAAATCCCAGTGCCAATTAAGTTTAGTTTTGAGCGCTGACTTATCACTTTTATATAGACATTACAGAAACAATGAGTACTAAGTAAATAATAAAAAAAAATGTGAAAATGTGTAGTTAGAATGATAAAGGATTAAAATTTATTATAAACCTATAAACATAAATAATATAGGTTCAATATAGATGTATGTACATTTGTATTTATGAAGGACAGAGAGACTCTACCAGGGCCTGTACATATAAATAAGTTCAACATAATATACTTATCTATATATTATATATAAAATCAGCTTAAATACTTAAATTTAACAGTTTACAAAAAAATAACGTTTGTAGTATGAGTAAAATTAAGAGAAAAATTTTAAGATGAAAGGGAGAATTCAAATCAATAAAGAAAACGCGATATTTTTAGAGAAAACCAAAAAAGAACAACCGAATAACATTTGATATTTCTTTCTCAGCTATATGAAGAACATGCAAAGACTTATAAATTGGCTTGAATGAAGGGTCGCGTCAAACTTCAAATAACAGTTTCTTAGTTATTATGTTTCAACTTTTGTGTTATTCGAAACGCCCGCGCTGGTTGTTTTAACGCTTTGGCTCCGTATACTGTGCTTATAATAATATATGTAAGCTAGATGACCCGGCAAACGTTGTTTTGCAAAAGATAACAGACCTTTTTTCCGGCCGGTTCGTCCGGTTGTAGTTTTTTGACGTTCAATAAGAGCTTAAAATAAATCTATATTGTATATAGAAATTTTGACTTTGACTTTAGGTTTCAACTTGACCTCTGATCAGCAACTATTGCTAGGATTACCTGATGAAGATTATTATTTATTTTTAAATAAATACTCGTATATGTGTAAGATTAGACATCAATACTATTTACTTCGAATTCACTGGCGTGAGTACATGTACTGCGAGTATATGACTGAATTGTTGTATTACCTTCATTTCATTGTTCCGAAGCCGTGATAGCTCATTGTCCGGGCGCTCGCCTTTAATTCAATATAATCGAGCAACCTGCCAATGAAACTGTTAATTTTTAGTTCTTAATTATCACGTGCTTAGCAGTGAAGGAAAATATCTGCGTAGCAGTGGGACATGTATAGGCTGATGTTTTACTTTTCACTTTACTAATTGTTCCGCATCCGGATCGCTGTACGAACAGACCAGTTCAGCCGATGAGTAGGTCACCACGCAAATGTATGCGTATCGACGTCATCCATTTGTTACTGATACCTAGACATTGTGCGGTATTTCTCATATGTATATATTTGTATACCATATGACTTACTAAATTCTATGGGCAAATGTATGTCAAAAGAATAGTTAAAAAAAAACTGAGCGTAATATTGAATGTTGTAATAATAAATTATACTAACTAATTAACTTGCGGGCTATGATACGAGTATTTGCTAAATGTACATTGGTAACAGGTTTAATAATTTAACCGTTTAAATAATTTAATACGTCTTAGATGTCTGCAAAGAAAATATAACCACTACGTTTAACGTTTTACGTTTCTCGTCGGGTGTCTGGGGCATTGGAGGCTATTAGAAAAGATTTGAATTTTTTTATTATCAAGTGTAGTACCTAATGTAGGTCTATATATTTACTGCACAACGACGAGAGTGTCGGATTTACTACATAACTATTACGAAGTTCATATCAAAAATTCTATTGACGTATCGCTAAGCGTATGCTGTACAAACATTCACGTACGTACGTACTTTCATATTGTTCTTTTTATAGTTTTTTTGATATTAAAAATATTCTACTACACACTTTCATGAATAAAACTAAATCATAACGAACGAATCTTTTCAATTTATTTTTACGAGAATAATGTACATTGTGAAATTAAACCTTTTTTATGGTCCCGTGAGTAAGAAAACAACAAAGTACGAATACACTAAGCGACGGAAATTTAAAATATTAATTAACGCTTTAATATCCGTACAAATTTATTAAACGCTTGTCGAAAGACGAACATTAAACGAGAAAGTGAAAAACAATTTCGTCTCCTTTTATAAATGTTCTCTGTTTTCTCGCGTATGCCTGTTTCGTGTCGTTTGATGTTTTATTAAATAAACATTATTTGTTTCGACCGCAACATCTACAGCTGAAAATGTATGAAGGCTTTTTAGGGTTCCGTACCTAAAGGGTAAAACGGGACCCTATTAATAAGACTCTTCTGTCTATCACTAGGCTGTTTCTCATGAACCGTGATAGTTAGACACTTGAATTTTTTTACATATGATGTATTTCTGTTGCCGCATTAAATATTATAAATCTTCTACATTATTTTCGCCATACCTCTCGATTCTTAGTCCGCTTTCTCGCATGCGTGTTGCCGCATTTCATAAAACTTAACGCTGCAGTTTGGAATTGGATTTATAATGGCTTTGCTCGCACGAAATACTCACTAAGTAGCGCTAGCAGCCACTAGGAAGGTTTTTCAAATTATCAAGACTTCTCCCGTGTAAGTAGATCAGCGGGATGATCAAAGATGTAATTCAAGTGAATATCTGTAACTAAAATTTACCTCGTGATCTCTCACTGCGTTACGTTACTCGGAGTAATACCAATACTGTAAAACGAACTGACAATAATGGATTGTGACATATATTATAGTTAATAACATATGTATCTACTGGGGACTTAAATCCGACAACTTATAAATACAAAATAAAATAAGTTGAATTGTGAATCTAAACCATTCTCGAATCGACTTTAAGACTCACAAAAAATTTCATTAAAATCGGTCCAGCCGTTTAGGAGGAGTTCAGTGACATACACAGTGCAGAAGAATTATGTACATAAAGATATATAATGACATCTTTAAAATGTTTTCCTCTTTTGGCTTACTTTAAACTTCTTAATAACACACATTTTTCGGTTGAATGTGAGCTATTAAACGATTATATCATATAAACGTAAGATTTGCCCAACTAAATATTGTTTAGAAACGAATCACTAATTTGAGACAGGAGGTATTAATTTATGAAAAATATGAGAGTTTAACAAAAATCCATTTGTACATTCTTCATCTTCTGGCGCAGGCTTAAATATGTTGATCGACAATGTCGAAATCCTCGCAAAGCGCACAAAGATTATGTCTTGTCACCGCCAACTGTGCGAGCCACAAACGTAGTTTATGACATTGCTCCAACAACCTATTATATAGACGCGTAGACACAGACACGCAGTGCAGTTCTCAAATTGCAAATCAGACATTTTGATAATTATTTAGCAGCAGCAACAACTAATTGCAACGTTCTGTCTTATAATAAGAGAATGTTTTGCTAAATACCATTGTTCTAAGCCCGAAGTACATTGAAGGATACGGGTGCTAAGTTATGGCAACATGCGTTCGTTTGTAATACAAACTGAATGCTTACTTTGTTCATATCCTGAACGTTCCGCTAAGTTCATTTAAAAAAAAATCAAATAAAATAAAGCAATCTCCTAGTCTCATATTCATCAGAAAAATGTAACAGTTTATTATAGTAAGAATTAATTGACAAATGCTAAAGTTAGTGATATAATTTGAAACAAAGAAAGTATTTCCTCCTCACCTTTTTCATTGACTTGATGTCAGCTATTGTTTTGAATGTGGGGGCTTCGTAATTGAGATAAAAAGTGTCAGCAACTTGTATTTATTAGTTAAATCTTGCCCCATTGTAGTCTTTTCGTCACTTAGCTTTTATACCGTAGAACTAAATGCATTTTAATTAAAGTCAACAGAAATTTACGAAATGTTTTTAATCTACTTTCTTAATTCTTTAATTTACTTGACAATTGACGCTCGGGAGAATCAGTTATCTTTAATGTAATTAGACTATATCTTAGTTGAATTAATGAATGAATATTTATTTATTCATTCTTATGAATGAATGCCGAACAGCTTCGTTCAATATAAAGAGCTTATAATAAGCTTCTTCAACAGCAATTGTTTAAATTTAAATCCTGAAAGGAGTAGATAGTTATACAAGTTTGGCCTTACCACTGTGCGTGGGCAAAATGAGGTTGCGCTTCATTTGTTTTAACGAAAGTGACACAAACTTGACATCATCGCTAGTATTAACCATTCTTGTCGACCGCCTTAGGACTATCGAGAAGAGAGCAAAGAATGTTAACCATCAGAGTTGAATGTTAACCATCGTAGTATCACGGTCTCACAGGAGACCGGTGTTATGTGTTGGTGTGAATTATTATTTTATAGCCTCAAATATGTGATTAAATTACATTATTTTAATAATTTCAGCCTGTTCGAGGCCACTACTGAACATAGACCTCCCCCAAAGACTGTCACGAATCTGAGTCACCTGCATCCATTGAATTCTGGCACAATTGCTCAAGTCGTCGTTTGTTCTACTGCGAATGTTTTCTTTGCGTTCACACAAAGAAATACCTAAAATATCCCGCTCCATAGGTGGCTGAGCGACTTTGAGCTTCCTTATACGGCCAGCAGTGAAAGACCAAGTCCCAGTTTCGTAGGTCATCACTGGCAGATGCCAGTATTTAATCACTGTTAGTAATTTAGTAATTTCTTCAATTTATTAATTAAGATATGTTGTAATGACAATTCGGCATGTTAAAGGTTAGCAACGTCTGTGTATGACAAATTTTGTACCTACATACGCAAATTCATCTCTTATTCAATATTCTTCCCTCACAAGGGCACGTCCGTAGGAGCCGTTAATGAAAGAGAATTTACTTTACTCAAATGGTGAGATGAAAGAAGACCCAAGATTATTATTCTGTTGGACGAATGACGAGTAATAAAAGGATTATCATAAAAAAGAGGTTAAATAACCCTGCCTCGTAAGATGTTCAAGTCTCAATCGAGTTATGAAATTCTGATCATTACATTGATTAGACTTAGAGAATTGATCGACAAATTTATCGGTAGTGATCAGGTCATCTACAAAATCGATATTGATGATATCTGGTATAGAATGACGTCAAGACGCAGTTACATAAATTATGCTTTCCTCAAGCCAAAACTAGTCAGATGGCGCGATATTTTAGGAGTTCACCTTGGCAACTGTTATCGCGCATCGTGCTCTGTCCCATGCTTATACGGGACGTAAATGGTTGACCGATTGGGTATACTTTGTGCCACTTTCGCCTTTCCGCATTAATGACTTTTGAAAAGTTAAAATATTCAAAATTTGTTCGAATAAACCTTTATAGATGTGTGATAGCTCAGTGTCCGGGCGCTCGCCTTTAATTTTATATACTCGAGCTACCTGAGTTCGATCCCCGGTGCCGGCACCAATGAAGTTTTTAACTTTAAGTGCTGGCTTATTACGTGCTCCGCGGTGAAGGAAAACATCGTGAGGAAACCTGCATATTTTCGAAAAAGTAATAAAAAAAAATATTTCGAAGATATGTGAAGTCCGCCAAATCGTAGTGGGGCCGCGTGGTGGACTATGCCCTGATACCCTCTGTATAGAGGAGGCCTTTGCCCAGCAGTGGGACATTTATAGGCTGTTACTTTACTTTTAAACCTTTATAAGGTCATGTTTTACGTTGTGGTTCGGATCCGCCTTGTCATTTTGAGACATTTTATAAAAACTATAAGTCTGCAAAAAAGTCTACGATAGGCGCTGAATAGCCATTTGATGAAAATATACATTACTAGCTGCTGTCCGCGACTACGTCTGCGCAGAATAGGCTGAAGGCGTAATATTCAGACAGAAACACAGATATATATAAAATACGTATATAAATTATAGCCTATGTCTTTTTCTGATGTATAAGCTATATTATGGTAAAGTAAACTAAATAATAAAACTTTATAATATTAGTAAGGACTAGCTGCTGCCTCTGACTACGGATTAGTTAGGATTATATCGCGATTCTCTTGTAATGTATAGTACGCACAAGAAGTTTGTAATATATGTCGGAGATAGGTGGATCACATAGGACAACTCGTTGTCAGATCCCTCATCGGACATGTTGTACGCACAAAATAAAAGTTATCACGTAGCATTCTAGTTTACTTGTTCGATTAAAGTCAACAATACCGTAAATAAGTATTAACCACACTGATATAATTGAATGGAAACGTAGCAAGTTGGATACAGGAAGATGACCGCTCGCACCGCCATCCCTTTTCTAAGTGGCGTGCCCGAACACGTCCAGAACACACCCCGTGTCCGATGTCAATTGACTTCTACAACTCATAACCGTCAAGTCCGCTATCTCACTTCCTGTATCGATCTTACTCAAGCGCACTACTTGACATTTCCGAGAGCTACCAATAGATGGTGTTGTAATCAAATTACAGCGCCACATCGTGATCCTGCGACATATAAATAAAACTCCATCACATAGGATAACTTTTTAAGTGTCAGTAGTAACTCTAACTCTCTAGTGATAATAACTTAAAGCAAGTAACGAAGAGAAGAGTTAATTGAAAAAAATATTATTCGATTAACTCGTTCATAATAATTATACTGTATCAAAGCTCTTAGTACAAATAAATTCGGTGGTGTAAAAAGTGAAAATTTTTTACTATAAGTGTTTGAAAAAAAGTGTAAACTTGATATCATATGGTAATTCTGTATTTCATTTAATATGGTAATATGGTACTGCATATAAAATTACATCATCAAAAACAAATATTGATTTCATTTGACAAACCCTCTATCATATTAATGTACAAATTGCTTTTAAAAGATGAAGCTTTAAGAAAGCGCAGCTAGGATCATTAAGACTACGCTTAAGGCACCAAAATAATAACATTGATTAAAAAAAATCGAAGATATGTGAAGTCCACCAGTATTCAGTGGGGTAGCGTAGTGGACTATGCTATAATACAGAGGAGGCCTTTGCCCAGGATTACTAAGGAACATACCTGTTCGATGTTTTATTTCAGACATTATGACGATCATGATGTGGAATATATTCCTCTCGTTGTTATATTTTTGTTAGTTACTGAATAATACAAATTATTGTAAAAGATTATGCAAAGGTTATTGACCTCATATGTCATACAAGACATTTCATCTCCATCTGTTGTCATTGAATTGACGTCGCCATATGCGAACGTGAAGCAATTGAGATTAAGAGCATCAGTAAATTCAAAATTGCGAACGATTTTATATAAATACATAACAGAGGAGTATGTTATTTAAAAAGGGAGAGATATACGTATAAAAATATTTAACATCTATAAATGATTAAAATGTTTTTCACGAATTAGTTTGCTGAAAAACGTTTCTCATGTTATTAGTTTTGACTATAGCGCTTAAATAAGACTTCTGTAGCGATTGTTATGTACAAAAATACAGGCTTTTATATTCACGCAATAATAATCAACAGTTTACCTACGTTACAAACAATTACAATATATTTACTTGTATATGTAATGTATGTACTTGAAACATTTATCACAGTACGGCGCCAGAGGCGGCTGAAATGTCAAAATGTGAGTCTTTTGGGTTAGATCATGTATTTGTGCTGTTTGGTGTATACATTTTAAATCGTGGTTCCCACAAAACGTATAAACGTATCTATTAATTACGACAGATGGTTGCGACAGGGTGTCAACTGGCCCGACCCCTTTCGCACAAAAACATAAAAATTAATTATTTGTATCGCATTTGGCCCGAATAGCGCGACCACCCTCTTTATAGCTGACAGGTACGGTACATTAATCAGGTGGAAGAAAACCTAAAATCTTTTAGTTTTTTTTGGTATCAGTGCAAACAGGTGGACGAAACCTCGTTTATATACATCTCTAAAATCTTTTAGTCTTTTTTTTAGTATCAGTACAAACGACTCGTTTAATGCGTCACAAATTTTGTACGAAAATATCTTAGAAATTCATTTGACAAACATTTACGTGTGGTTTGAAGTTATTATTAGAAGCAATCTTTTTGTCACATTGTGGAAATTGAGGTAACAAATATTATTTGGTTTCCCTTTTCATGTGAGAGATTTTGGCGTTCTATTCTTTTATCACAAAAATACTAAAATAATTTTTAGTTTATTTCTGTTGCGTTTGTCCCAGAACAGAAGTAAAATATTTTGCAGGTATGTATATAACTCTTGAAAACAACTATTTATTTATAAAAGATAACGTTTAAGAAGAATTGACCAAAAACCAGTTCCTGACTTCTGTCATTTAGTTACCTGATTTTTGTCAATGGTTTGATAATACCTCTGTAGGAAGATCGAAAAAAAAAACATTGTCATCATAATTATTCAGTTCAGCGTTTATTTGAGCCGTGATAACTCAGTGTCCGGGCGTTCACATTTAATTTAATATACTAGAGCAACCTGAGTTCGATCCCCGGTGCCAGCCAATGAAATTGTCAATTTTAAGTGCTGTCTTGTTACGTGCTCAGCGGTGAAGGAAAACTTCGTGAGGAAACCGGCATATTTTCGAAATAATAAAAGAAATATTTCGAAGATTTGTGAAGTCCGTCAATCTGCAGTGGCAATCTGTATAGATGAGGCATTTGCCTAGCAGTGTTGTTTCCCGACGTTTTGAACGCTTTCCAGAGTTCATGGTCACAGGATAGACTAAGTTGTTACACTTCTTGGTGTCATAGGTAACCCCGGCTACCGTCGATTATTTTTTAATTCGATTTACGCAAAAGGAGCTAAAATCTTGAGGTTCGAAACGTCGGTAAATTCAAATCAAAATAAAAACGCGATAAAATCCGTAAACTAGTTTCATTTAATATGTATAATATTCGCGTAAAATCAAGAAGTCATCAAGAATCATTGTTTCATAATTTTTAAAAGCAATTTATAATTGAGACTGAATATTTTTTCTACATGTCACCCTGCAAAAAAAAATATGTTAAAAAAAGAAAGCATTGATTTTGGGTTTTCTAACGCTGAGCATAACCGAAATGGCATTATCAGGGTAGGTAACAGTAGAATTTTGTGAATGTTTATAATTTACTATTAATAAAACGAATATATATGGCGAAACATATACCTAAATACTCAACTCGGTCAAACTGACAGACATGACATATTGTATTTTTATAAGTATTATTTTGCACTACTTGTAGTTTTAGCACCTCCTTATTTTCACTATTTATTTGTCGTTTGACTTGGCAGAGAAAACCTAATGGTGTTAAGTCCGCCATTGTACGCTGTTGTGCAAAAAGTTTTAAATGAATAAAAATAATAATTAAGATATTTTCATTAAACTAACATCTGGAAAGAACTATGCGTCTCCGATGTTCGAGATGCCACAAATTACCGGACATCCGTTTCAAATGACCGACGTTCGATTACAATTGAATCGTAACAGAAACATTATTGGGGTCAACATTACCAATTTTCTTAACAACGCAGCGAGGCATACTTTTCTTGGTTCTTCTGCCCTTATCCCACCTAGATGGGGCAGGCAGAATATGTGAATCGCGTTGTTAGCGGTATTGGCCATTTTTTTAAGACTGGCCGCCTGCCTGATGTGAACATTTTAGTTTGGATTTGTATGCTATGATATTATACATAAATATGAGGTCGATACGACACTAGTGCAATTACGCCAATTGGTGTAATTAGAATTTCAGTTCTATATATTCTGCTATCTCTTTCCAAATCATTATGTTATAAATATAATGTAAAGCGGAACAATTTTTAAACGCCACGCAGTGTGGACATACGTCATCCATCTTTATAAAAACATCATTGTTTGTCATTGTTAAACGTAGTGATTACATTCTCTTTGTTGTTTGTATGACAAATATGAACAAACAACACATCGAAAGTCATATTAATGTTTTAACTAGAAAAATGTTGAGTTTCTCCCATAAAAAATATCCTTAATATTTTATTATTTTACTACCCTTGGGGGCATGAGAAAAAAAAAAGTGTTTTATTCAAATGGGGCACCTTATTTGTTTTTGTAACACTACATTTCTTGTTTTTCTGTAAGAAACCTCATATCCTAGATCTTCGGCTTTGTTTTGCGTGTTAGTTATAGGCAGTGATTTGTCATTCCAGCATTTGTTGTTTGTTGTTTGTTTGCTGTATATGAAAAGCGCCCTCCGAATACAGAGGACCTGTGTAGTTGTGTTGATAGGTTGTGATAGCGCCGCCTAATGTTAATGTTTCTTGCAGCATTCAAAACCGCCGCTAAGACATTTAGGTGTCTACGATCGTCAAATCCTTACTAATATTATAAAGGCGAAAATTTCGTATGTATGGATGGATGTTTGTTACTCTTTCACGCAAATACTACTGAATGGATTTTAATGAAACTTTACAATAATATAACTTATACATCAGAATAAGACATTTTTATGTATATCTGTCTTTCTACGCAGACATAGTCGCGGGCAGCAGATAGTTCCAAAATATGGCTTGCCACATGTATAATTTTGTAATGTTTCAATTTTAAAATATTGTGCCGAGTTAAAGGTTTTACGTGCCCTCGTAGTGGTTATATTAAAACAAAAACGAGCTGAAGCACACGATGCTTCACGCTAGAACGCGGTAAATTAACTTTTCTGTTCTTGCATATAATGTAATAATGGACCCTAAACTGTGGCTAATCATTTAATTTACATAGTACGTGAGATTCCACTAGCTGTACACGAAACTCTTCGTTCAAATTCACGATGTATACGTAGTAAGGGACATATAATAAAATATCTTATTTATGATAAGCCTGCTTTTAAGTCATATCGTTTAAATGTGTACTTGTGGATGATTTACTTCTACGGTCATAGTTACTTCATGTTGGATCTTATAGTTAATATTAAATCTCCTCTTTAAATAATTTTGTCATTTGGAGTTAAGTTAGATAATTAATCTTCGCCCTAAGTTACAATCATATTCCCACATCACTTGACAATTTAGTTGAAAACAATTTGGTTTTGCGGTTTGGGCATACAATATTTAATTTTTAGAATATATTTGTACGTCTTATTAAATGAATGAGAGAAGCAGTGGCATGTGTTGAAAATTTTGACATACCGGTACATCAAAAATATCTTATGTTTTTTAATACTAATCTGGTTTGTGACGAGTGACGTCTAAAGTAACTGTTTTCCATAAACATAACTTTAATATTAGTTTTAAACTAGCTATTAAAAATTATCTGCCAAATTAGATTATGTATGAAAATATTTTTTAGTAAACTATGATGTTGCCTTTACTAACAAAGTTGCTGTGCTCTGTTGTACCTCGAAACTTCTTAAAATAATAATCAGGAAATTTTGATTGAACTGAAAACATTTTGAATTATGTAACAAAGATATTTTTGTAATGTAGTAAATTATAATTTATAATTAGCATGTTGAAAACCACAACTTATTTAAAATTACTTTGTTACTACTATATTCCGCTCTTTTAAGAGTTTGTGTTCAGTTAGTGTTAAATGTTTAACGCTCGTTTTTTTTAATGTTAACAACTAAACGATAATTAAAATTGTCTTAAACAAAGAAATATAAGTACCTACTTTATATTTGCAGCTGTTATGCATTTTAGTGATCTTTTTTGCTATTTGCAGATTTACTTTCTTATTTTAATTAAAATTAATTTTAAACCTGTACTACACTCAAGATGAAATTTAAACACAGATGCAGAATAATAAAACAAGTCCCGCCCGTTATCGTAACATTAATACATTTTTCGTCATTTTGAAATGTTACAATAAAACTTCTATTTAATTTTATTTTTAATGTGACATTCTTTTATAAAATAATTGTTTAACTAATAATTGTAAAACATACTTGAATTTATTTGAGAATAAAAATAACATCAATTATTTTTAATCGCAATTCAATTAAAGAATTTCTGCTTTAGTAAAATTCTCCTCTACAAGACGACCTTTAAAGATTGCATAAACTTTAAATGACGTACAAAATTTCTTAACTTACTCGGCTGCCTTAGAGACAATTGAGATGATGTTAAAATTTATCTCCCGACAAGGTCGTTTACATACAAACATGCTCACTTCTATTTGGAGGTTGTTATGCTCAGTACCGTTGTTATAAGACTAAAGTAAATTCAAGACCACGAATTTAAAGTTTGTATAACACGATTAGTTATGATCTGACAATGTAATATTTTATCTTCTATTTCACTTGCGTGGTTTTCGTATTTACCTGTGGTAAATGTGTAATAGTAAAGCATGGTCTGATTGTATAATTAGTTATAAATAACTTATTAAGCCTAACTAACTTATGAAGCCAATTTATAAAAAGGTGAGCGATTAGCCAATAGGGCAAGACTTGGAGTAAATTTGAAATTGTTCTAATAATTTTAGATTTTAGAGGAATATTCCGATATGAATGAAATCGTTAGCAATACTTTAACCATTTAG
The DNA here is from genome assembly GCA_933534255.1 of Iphiclides podalirius. NCBI lineage: Eukaryota > Metazoa > Arthropoda > Insecta > Lepidoptera > Papilionidae > Iphiclides > Iphiclides podalirius. The sequence goes on along the minus strand of OW152830.1, from coordinate 11,586,336 downwards.
TTATCTCGTCAGCATATAAAAACATTATGGTTGACATCAATTGAATCTCGAATAAAGTTTAAATGTATTCCGTTAGCTGAAAACGTAAATAGTTTAATGATCCAGAGAGATCCGGATTTTACCACTATCTTCGTTAAATGAACGTTAGGACTAGTTATCCTATTGCTAGATTACTTTATCATTGTTCTTCTTCGTATCACTGTTAATACACCGGTCGTGGTAATCATGAAGTTTTTTTGAGGTTAATGTAATTACTTCTATCTAGTAGCCATCAGCATCAAACATTCATGCAAACGACTGCAGTTCGATCGCATGCGCGTAATGCCTCGCTCTCTGAGGAAGCTCAATTGAGATTGACTACGCTCGGAATGGTGTCCAAATATCTTTAAGTAGCATAAACTTTCCACAACTGTCGAAAGCTGATAATCGGCGGCAGTTCTTGGAGAATAGCCATATTTGTGTGATTTTAGTCCAGTTTTCAAAAGGTTGTCAACGCATCTGGAACCCTCGAGTGTAGCAGATGTCCATGGGCGGCGGTATTCACTTATAATCAGGTGTACCGTACCGTCTGCTCGCTTGGCAACTTTTTACATAAAAAAAATCCTCTAACATCCCTAAAATGAACGTCTAATCACACTTCTTTCACTTTTAAAGAATTTGTTTTGTTATTCTCCCTTTCCTTGCAAGCACCACACTTCCAAAGCTTATAAAAATAAGGTGGATATAAGAGTATGGGTGAGCCGTATTTGCGTAGCTTAATGAATCTGCTTTTTGATATTTCTTATAGGTAGCTTGTTCATTGCATTGCTTGTTTTTGCCATGGCCATATATAGATTTACTTCATGTATGCACCTATTGTTATTCTAAATTAAAGTTCCAAGATTAATGTAACATAGGAAAATCTCACAGCTTGCTATTTGAAAGGTTTAAAGTTACTACTAATCATATTCTTTTTCACTGGCTAATCTTGAATCAAAATTTGAGGCTTTCACATTCCATTTTAATAAGTTCTTCTATATGTCTAACAATGGTTGCAAACAAGATAATATCTTTTAAATTTTTCAACATGATATGCATTATGGGTTCGGATGTTGTTGAACAAAAGCTATGATATTTTGCACCGTTAGCAAACTTTCGCGACGGTATGAAGGTTTTCTGATGATATGTTCGCACAAATGCAGTTCTATCTTCATAAGATGGACATAGGTTTCGGCGTATGTCGAGCCAGTGTGGCCCTATGTGGGGTTAATACTGTTGATACTCACGTAGGCTATAACAAGACTTTTATACCTGTTACATTATATTGTAAACTGACCTTTTAAAAAAGAGCAACTGTTGAGTTTCTTGCCGGTTTCTTCTCAACAGAAACTGCTTTCCGAACCGGTGGTAACTTACGAACATATTATTTTCCTTGTAAAATTTCGACGTTTCATAAGAACGAGCAAGCGTCTATGTGAATAGAGATATTTTATTATTTATTATTAAAAAAAATACCGAGCAAAGTGCGGTGATTCCAACCTCAAACTACTAAGAAAGTATCGTTGGCCTCTGTGAAATGGAAATGCTTAGATTTTTTGAGACACTGACTTGAGTAAGTTACGCGTGAATTTCATATAGATTATTTAAACTAACGCCTGTTGTAAAAGGTTCGTGTAACGCGAAGCAAAGAAAAAATGGATATACAAATTGATTAGTATTGTGCATTTCAAAATTAAGGAAGGTAACGATATCTTGTACAAGTTTAAGTGATGTTTACCAATCCGTGGTAAGGTCGCGTGCTGGACTATGCCTTGTACAGAAGTGGTCTTTGCCAAGCAGTGGCCAAAAAGGGATGTAACTTTACTTTTTATTGTATATTAGTTGGTCAGGGGTCCTATTAGTATTTTGTTACTGAACCCTTGACGAATAAATTAAACCTTTTTCATAGAGGGTGAATCCTATAACGAAGATTTATAAATCGATACCAAGAAACCACAGAAACGGATTGCTAAAGAGATTTTAGGTAAGTACTAGTAAGAAAGATTAGCTTTGAGGTCCATCAGAGATTTAAGGAAAAATGCTTTGTTCATACTTTCAGTTCCATCCAAAGAACACGGTTGAAAAAGGTATTAAAATTGTGTTTACATTTACATACCATTTGCGAAAAGTCAACAAGATAATATTCAAGCGGGTCTGTCTATTAAAATTAATTTGTATGTAAAGTAATAACTACGAAAACATCGCAGAATATTAGGTCGTGCTAAATTTAATAGAAAACATTTTTTTAAACATGCTGAACTTGCAATATTGCCACTCAATTTTTTGTTGAAATTGTTCTTCACTAATTCGAGAAGATTCAGAAACTCTGAGTTTTTTTTATTTTGTGAAAGTTTCGGCTTACGATTAAGGAAATAATCTTAGTGAAATCGTCATTTTACTGCTGACCATAGTTTTTATTTATTACTGTTGTTTATATAAGGACTAGCAAGAGTCTCCGCTCATACTGTTGTTATGTTTTTGAGATAAGAAAGAAAGAAATATAGAAATGTTTATAAACTTTTTATAAGAAGGTTGTCCAGGACATCTTTCAAATTTACGAAGCTAAATTTTGAGTAAAACAATGAGAATTGTTTTAGCATTAACGATGAAATACGGCACTATTTATTCATTCCCTTTTAGGACAGATAAGATAGTCAAGATTTGCGCTGCTACTTAGACCAAAGATTGTTTTTTGGGGGATTTATATAAACGGTCCAAAGTCATGACAATTTAAATCATTTATTATAATAAAATAATGCTGTACTACCGCCTAGAAATTCATTATATCTAGGAAATAAATGACAAAGATCAGGCATCATTTATATTGTTGCAGTAACACGGCTACGTAGAAAAACAACGCCTGTTATGATTCATTAATGGAGTCTTAAGCACATCACCCGATTAGCTGGTTCAATTGAAGCTGAAAGGTCTTGAAAACCCTCCCATTGTTATAAGGTAAAAAGATAAACGATATTCATTGATTGTTTTATTGTGTCTATATGTCTCGAAAAGTTCTTAAAAAGACGGGAGAGGCATCAAGCAGTATGTCGCGAGATTGGTTTTTACTTTTCAAGTCCTAGTCAAAATTTTCTTATCCTATTCAAGCTTTTTTCAAGCATTTATGCAATCAACCTCTACCAACAGTACTAAATATACTGTGATACAGAAAAAAAAATATTTTTGTCCATTTTAAACGACAAATTACTTGATTTTAGTTTAAACTTCGTGATTTAATAACATTTTTAGAAAACTTATGTTTTAAATGGATATTTGTATATTTGTGCGTACATCCAACATATTTTTAAACATGTACAATGACGCGTCGTTGTGACGGGTTTACAATTCTTATTTTCTAAAAAGATTTGAAAGTGTTTTTGGTTTCTTTACCTTTCTTTTAGTTTAGTTTTCTTTTTAAGCGTAGTTTTCAAACCATATAACCTAAAGTTAAGGTTTTCGGATATGTTGTTTTTTTACTACTGTATGAAAACTGTAAGTATTAAATATCTATCAGGAAGCTTGGGTTTTACTTAAATAATGTATATAGACGGGGAGTGACCCCTCAAAGTTAATGTGATAAAGTACGCGGCTTATTTGTGTTTAAAATGTTAGTTTTATAAATTTAAATTGTTTATAGTGCTAATCTTTGCACTTAAGATTGAACATTAAAATATGTGGTATGCTGGAAAGGATATAAAAATGGATGCGCCAAACATTGCTTCAAATGCTAAATAACAATGTAGATAAGATGTTAATATTTTCGTCGGTGTGGCAATCAGCCGTTTAGCTTAGTGGTTAAAGTCTCAGGGTGCGAATGCCGAAGACGTGGGTTCGATTCCCACAGCGGCGACAATCTTTTCGTACTTTTTCTACATATTTTAATGTTAGTTTTATGTTAAATTGAGCGAAAACTTGGGAGAAGCCAGTTCATTGTATAAGAGCGTGGTTTATATCAATCAATCTTTAAGTAATAATAGTAAAGCTACTGGGCTTTGCAGTTAAAATTCGATTTCAAATCCAATTTTTCTTATATTAAGTCTTTTCGAGTGGTTCGATTATCAACCACGATGTGATAGTAATATGTATAACGAAGTGATGGCTCAGCAGCGTTCAGTAATACGCGATCGGAGGTTGCAGTTCGATTCCGGCATGCGGCCGGAAAGGTTTCTATTTTTTTTCTCGAGTTTCTCATGAGTGCAAATACTTTAATCACACTCACATGCACGGTTAATGGCACCTGGTTCTCCGACTTTCGTACTTTAGTACTTCAATAGTTATGGTCAGTATAGATATTGTAAAATAAATCTATTTTCTGAATTGTACTCTGTGTTATGCTTATAAATTCCAACCGCATCGCTTACGCCTTATCCCATCGAAGGTAACAAGGGAATACTGCATTTTACCATAGTAAGTTGGGGCTACCGTTAGGTTTCCGATCCGCCCCGGCTTCGCACACGTGCAATGTTTTTACATATAAACCTTCCTTTTGAATCACTCTATTGAGTAAAAGAAACCGCACCAATATCCGTTGCAAAGTTTTAAAGATCTATGCATACATAGGAACAGATAGACAGCGGAACGATTTTGTTTTATACTATGTAGAGAGTTCAAGGTCATTCCCATCGATAATTTAGTCATCTATATAAACTCGCATTCGCACATTACTTAGAGCATGCATTGCAAAATCACTTCTCCAATATTACTTAACTCACCGTTTTGATGATTTTTTTCATGATTTAATTAGAAAGCAGTCTAAAAATTATGATTGTTGAAGTATTTTTTATGTGTCATCGTGTTTTGTGTTAGAATTATATTATTAATCATAAGGACAAAATAAATAATGGGTTGGGGAAAAAAGTTTCTTCGCATTTTATATGAAAATTGAAAACTTATTTTTTAATAAAGTTTATTTACATCTAACTAGTATGTAGGTGCCATTTTGTTCGATAACTTTCTGCCATCTTATAGGTAGGGACATGATCCCATTGCTATAGAAATTCTGGGGCTTTTAATCAAAAAAACCGCGTCAACTGGTTTTAGCAGTCCTCTCGTAATGTTAACCTGACACTGCCTAAAGAATTCTGAAGAGATTGAAACAAGTAGAAATTTAAAGGTGCAAGGTCAGGACTATACGGCGGATGCATTAACACCTCTGTCAACACAACAGTCACACTCTCTTAATTTTTGCTGAGTGGTTAAAGATGTGTGAGGTCTAGCGTTATAAGGATGAAAAACCACACGTCTTCTGTTGATTAATTTCTGCCGCTTTCTCAGAACTTCTTGCTTTAATCTCATCAGTTGTTCGCAGTATGATAGCTCATAATGAATAATGAGCGTCCAATCTCACCATACACACAGCATTACCTCGTTGCGAGAAAACCCGGGTTTTGCCAGAGTCTGTGAAGCCTGATCAACCTTTGACCACGATTTTTTTCGCACGTTCTTGTCGTACGTGATCCACTTTTCATCACCAGTTATCAGGTTTTTCAAAAATAGTTCGGTTTCATTACGTCGTAATAAAGAATCACAAATGAGTACACGGTTTATCAGGTTTATTTCAGTGAGCTCATGAGGCACCCAAATATCGAGGTTTTTTGTGTACCCAGCTTTTTTCAAATGGGCCAAAATATTTTGTGGTCAATTCCCAGTTCTTCAGCTACATCGAAACTACTAATATGCCGATCTTGTTCCATTTTTTTAAAAATGGCGTCCATTTTATCCGTAACAGGGCGCCCAGAGCGAGGTGCATCTTTGACATCAAAATTTCCGGATTGAACACGCTTAAACCAAATTTTTCCACCAGCTCTGTAAATATCACAAATTTGCTCGGCTTGCGTTGCACTTTTACCTTTTTAGTACTAAAATTTTAAAATGTATCGAACTTCTTCATTAGAATCATCTTATCACTAAGAAAAACGAATGAAAATCATATATTTTCCTAATTTGAATTTGGAATTATCTTTTTTTTAATTTAAACTTTTTAATAATACCAAAACCAGCCAGATACAAATGGTATAGCCAAAGAGATTATATTATAAGTTTATACATACTATTTGCGAAAAGAGTTTTTCCCCAACCTAATATTTATAAGTAAGTAATTTATTACATATAACTTTCGTAGTCATTGAAGCCGAAATTAGTTCGGGTTTTCGGACAGAATTCCGGATGAATCATTATTGTCTTGAACAGCTTTCAAAAGAAACAAAGTAGGAAAGTTCTTTAAGGATATAATACTGTATCACTGATATCCTGTTATATCCCAAGTCCTATAACAAACTTACATAGAGTAAGATAACGTACATATACAAATAAAAAACACAAATAAAATGTTACTTTTCTTTGGTAATAAAAATATTGTCATGTGATTTCTACTTTGTTCTTGAATAAATTTTATAAACATAACATCAACTCCTAGCTAGAGGATATGTGATAATTTATTAAACGTTTTCAATATTTAGATATTAGGAATTTATTTATATAAATTGCAAAATAGGTTATCAAAACAGACATACATATCAAGTTAAAAGCTTTGTAATTTTTGCAGTGAATTTCAAAGAAAATTTAATTCAAACTATATAATAAACTTTATTTTTTAATATAAGTAACAATTTTATCTGCCGCATTTTAGTAATATATCTCCATAGTTATTGACAAATATTTTCTCAATTGTGTTTATTAAAAAACGCTCAATCAAACGATGGATTTTATTGAGATAATAATAAAAAAAACTGTATAAATTTGTAAACAAAGTACGAAAAGATTGTCGCCGCTGTGGTAATCGAACTCACGTCTTCGACGAATTTAATGTTTAATCTTAAGTGCAGAGATTAGCACTATAAATATAATTTAAAAAATATTGTAATTGAAAAGTTTATTTAACATTGACGTTTATTAATTATTTTTATATTTAAAAATGAATGTGAATTATAGTTATTATTTATTAATTTTACTAAGAAACTGCCAATACTCGACCAGCTCACTTGCTACAATCAAATTATCGAAAGGTTTACGGGGCTGAATAACAATGAGACCGGATTTATGAGTAGACTGCCAAGCTCGTGGTTTCTTTCTTTTTCTTTCTTTATTTTTTATTTTCCGGATTGAGTACTTATTTTATTTACCAAATGGACATTACCAGTAAATAATGAATTCACTCCTCGTATAAGTGTTTAAACGGATAAGCTTATAGAAAAACCCTAAGTTTTGTTAGGTAACGATGGCTTAAAGAAAGGTGTAAGACAATCCGTATCCTGCTAAGGATTTGCTACGTAAGAACGTGACATATCTAAGTCGTCTTTTTTTTATTACTTGGATGGCCTGTTTTTATTTCGAAAAATGTATGAAATATTTATATAAGTGCATATGCTTTTATTTGCATCCATCACACATAATCACTTTTTTCATAATTTCACATTTATGACGACATCGTACATCACTCATATAATTGTTTTATTACTTTGAAGTAAGTCTGATGACTCGACGGGGTCGTGGGTTCGATTCCTACACGGGTCAACTATTTGTGTGACCCACAGACAGTTGTTCCGTATCTGGATGTTTGTCCGCGTGAAATTTATGTTTGTAAATCGTCCTTACCAACAAAGGACAATGTTATTCTAAAGCAAGGGCAATGTTTATTAAAATAAAGCAAAACAAAAAAAAAATAGTTTCGGAAGATTTTGTTTTTTTCAGTCCTGTCGGTCCCTTTTCAATTTCAAAGATTTGAGAAGTTCTTCGAAACTATATCAGCAGCGAACCTCTGATAAGAATTAGCAATTCGCATCTGATTACCACACATAAAAATTCCGCGTCGGGAATTCTCCAGATTAATATCGAGATTATATCAGAGATTGAAGGGTACTGGAGAAAGAAAAAACTGTTGCATATAGTAAGAGATTTAGGTGTAGTAAATATAAACGACAGAACTTTTCTTAACATGATTTATTAGTGCACAGAATGTGCTACTCTGTTCGTGTTTTCTGTGTTACCGGCGGTTTATCTAACACGAAAAGTTAAAATTTTTGGAGCAAAGAATATTTTTCCTGTGTGGCGACAGAACCAGCCACGGTGGCGTGTCAAGGTTTTTAAATTCGGTTGTTTTTAATGTTATCTCTCAAATAGCGTTTGCGTAAACCAACTACATGATATTAATGCGACGGGTTTAATACATTATATCCGGGCTTGTCGACATATAGTTAAAACTTGCAAAACAATATAAGAACTGTCGTAGAGTACGTTGTCAACTAGTAAAATCTAAAATTGGTTCTCAGTAAGCAATAGTCATAAATCTATTGTAGTTTTTTGTTGTAATAACTTCCTGTGAGGTTGAAGTAGTGGTTTAGTAAATTTAGTTTATTAACGTTGCTCAGTTGAAAGCCCCTTATAATATTCCAAAATTTCAATAGTTTCAATAATTGACTCTTTTAACTGTGACCCAATGGAATGGAAGGAAACTGGCTATGATTCAGTTAGCGAAAAGGTTTATGGCGAATCAGGGTCAGGGTCCTAATTTTTTGTTAGAGAAAACTGTATGAGGACGGCTGTACCAATTGGTATTCCGTCGCCTTAAGGAATTATCTTTTTTAGGATGATCAAGAAGACTTCCATCCCCTCCCGTATCAACTAAAGAAGATGATGAGTTTACTCATAAACTTAAAAGTGTAAGTTATATAGTTTAGTATTAATATAAATTAAGTTATAGTTTAGTAAGTTATATAGAATGAGAAGTGAATTATGCTGTCGTAATTTTTTTAACATATGTAAACATAAACTATGATGACGTAATTTACTTGAAAAAAAAAAAAAAATATATTTTGGTCATTAGTAACACCCGTTAGTGCTCGTGAATTCGTTAGGGTACATTAATATTGCTAGTTGGAAGTTGGTCGAAATTCTTTGCAGCTATCCAATGTTTCCTCGCAATAATGATAATTGTAGTTAGCATCACCACCATTTGAATTTAGTTGTGGATTATTCTTAAGTTCTATCCAAAGTTTCTTCGAAATAATTATAATTATAGCTAGCATCTTCACTATTTGAATTTAGTTGTGGCTTATTTTTAAACTGGAATAATTGTCTGTTTATGGATTCAAATTTGATCATAAAGGGAAATGTTACTTAGATTTCCTTTGTTGTACGTAAAGTGTAAGTATCACTAAAGTCCTGTAGCTCTCAAGTTGAGTTGAGTGCTTTGCTCACTAGCAGACACGATATTGCTTCCGAATTTTTGCAGATTTATGCATATTTTGCGGATTTTCTCATCTGGAGATTGTAAAAGGAGGTTTCGAGGTTTCTTGTCATGTTTGAAGTTAAAGCCTGAGATAGAAACTAATCCAAATTATTCAAGATATAAGTAATGCTTTCGTTGGTTTCCTTTATTATATAATATAATAAATATACTAAACGCTTTGTAAAGTGAAACAATAGAGTCGATCGAAAAGAACTGAACTGTCTATGATTTAAATAGCTCTAGGTTAGATACTTTTAAATGAAATTAACTATCCCATGGCCAGAGTGAGATTTTTCATACGTATCTGTACTCTATAAAGAGGTGAACCAATAAGAAAAGGCTTAGAGATAAGCTTGAAACGTCGCTGATAAGTTAAGTTTTAACAGAGGGATATTAAGTATGAAATCTTGCAAATCTTACCTTCCAATCTTACCAACCAACTGTTGTAATTCAAGCGCAAACAAGAACATTATGATTGACATCAATTTTATCATAATTAAGGTTAAAGTACACCAAAAGCTTTGCGATGATTTAAATTATCCCATTGAGATAAGATTAAATTTTTCGCAATGACTTGAAGAACTGGACAGATTTTTGGGTCCTCGCCACCAAAACTTTCAAAACGTCCAGGACAACGAATCATGCCTAGATTTTATAATTTAATGATACTTTTTGAGAATTTAGTGAAATAAAAACAGAAGAAAAATAGATTAAATTTTAAAGAAAAATACGGCATATTATGGGTAAATTACGTCAGCGCCAAGTCTATTACAATTGGCCAATAAGGAACTAACTTACAGGGGTTCGCAATACTATTAAGATTTTCAATTCGATTGTTAAAGACGTTTAGGATAACAAAAAAATTACTACGAGACAGACGATTTTAATTGAATTGAAATTATTAAGTAAATTTAGGTAATAATACGCGGTCGTTAAAGTATATCCAATAAAACTTGCTCTGTTTCAACTGGATCATTACCATAGTCTTTGAAAATCGAAAAAATTTACGTATTCAATAGGAGAATTTTTGAAGATTTAAAATAAGATAAACTTTCGACGCACATTCAGAAGCGTATCTCACGGCGAGAAAATGTCAAAATCTATCTACGTTTTTTATTGCATCTTTGGCAATGTTTAGCGCCATCTATTGTACGTACTTTATAGTATGAACCACCTTAAAAAGAACGTTGAACATTTGTAAAACGAGATGTAGCCTTTGCTCTTAAAATTTTAGGATTAATTTTTATTTGTCAGTATTTTGACAATCAAAAAGTAAGTGTCTTGCTTCTCTAAAAGATATTTAAACTTTAATTCGAATTGAATTTTATTTTTGAATTGTATTTAAAGTGTTTTAAACATCGCAGAAACTTAGTCTTCGCCAAATTCAATAGGAAACATTTATAAACGTCGAGCTAGCAATAATCTTTCCCCTGAGTACTTGTCGACGAATTGGGTTTAACAATTTGCAAACAGTGGCGTCGCTGAATTAATTTTCATGCGGTTATATTAGTGAAATTTGGGGAATAGCTTCGGGTTATATTGTTAAGGATATATTAGTATGAAAAGTTTGTTTTGTTAAAAGCCATTAAAATAAGTATCTATATTACTGACAGATATGGTCGAGCCAAATCTAAGATATGGCTCCGATCTTAAATAATATTGTTATCTTAAATCATCTTAAGCCTAAGAGGAGCATTAGATAGCAATAAGATAACATTTCAAAACACACTTAAACGAATTATATTATATTACAATGATACGATGAAATGCGGTGAAAATCATTTATTTTTAAGATAGACAGACAGCGACGGCTTTGTTTTATTCTATGTAGTGATGTATGTGTGTGTGTTTTGTTGTGAAACAGGCTAAACATTTTCATATATATGCTACAACTGTTAAGTTTAAAATACTAAATTCTATTTTTTTACATGCTAGGCGTAATCTATATAACTTTGTAAAGTTTTTCTAAAAAGACTCTCCCAGCGATGCAAAGATTCTTTTTTCCAACAAAACTAGCCTTTCTAAGCTTCCAGCTACGTTTTCTTTTAAATACCAAGTGAAAAATTTAATGCTATGTAAATGAGAGCCAGGAACCTTGACTTATATTTTATTAATATACACTTGATAATAGGGCAAATGATTTAGGCTACTATTTGTACTTTCGATAGTACGAATATCATGTACTACGAGGTGGAAGTGTTAGTGTTAACTAAATCTATTTCTATTTATTATTTATAAAAAGAAAATTATCTATGTTGATCTGATCTAGTACTTATAATACTGTTTTTTCTTTTTTTTTTTTTTTTTTTTTTTTTTTATGCGAAAAGTTGTCAAACGAGCAGACGGTTCACCTGATGTTAAGTGAATACCGCCGCCCATGGACATCTGCTACACTCGAGGGTTACAGATGCGTTGACAACCTTTTGAAAATTGGGCTCCGGCTACCTCACTCACCAGACGAAACGCGAAAGTATTTGTCATACTTCCACTTTACGCCGGTCTTCTGTGAGGTCGTGGTACTTACCCGGACGGGCCTGCCCATTCGTGCAACAGCCGAGGCTGCTGCGTGGCCCTACCACCGTAAAGTTCTTAGTTTAGGGCTACGTAAAGCTGTGTATCATGTACATAGCATATAAATATAATAATATAGTAAATCAATGGACTAAATGCCAGAAGAATTCCAGTCCCGGACAAGTTTGACAAGAAAGGAAGTACGAAGGTTCTGTGAAACTATAATTTACTAATTTTACTAAGTAACTGTTCATATTTGAGCAGTTCACGTGTAACCAATTATCGATTAGATTTATGGGTAGGCCATCAAGCCCGAGGCTCCTTTTGTATCATAGACTGAATAGCTAACATCACTAACAGTGTGTTCCATATTAATCTATGGTTGTTTGTCTCTCGTCACTTTTGATATACTGTTAATCTAAGAGGGAGTAAGGTCAGATTTGTATAATAATCTAAAATATGTAATAAAACATTGAACGTTCCCCCAATAATTGTTTTATTAAACAATACACCTTTTGCATGGATTAAGTTTATTACTTATTAATTTATTTTAACCAAATGAATATTCAGCAAGATAATCTATTATTCTATCTATGGGTGCTTAAATAGACAAACTAACAGTTAACATTTAGTCTTGTAATATGGATGGACTGAGAAGATTTAAGTAAAGCAAATATTTATGATAGCCATATTTTTTTATTATTTGGAACACAATATATACGTCGGATTTTATTACCCGCGACAGTGCTTGTGTTTACAATACGACACGTGAAAGCTTATAAATGTATGAATTATATTATAGGTACACATTCTATACTTTATGTGTATATTGTTTTACAACTGTTGATTTTGTAAATCCATACCAATGATATAATAATTGCACAAATAAATCACTTATCAAATAGTAATTACATAGATGTGAAAATTAAAAGGTATATTTAAAAGTTATGGCTGCTACAACTTATGTTCAATAATTTTCTACGTGAAAATTAACTTACCAGAGTAACTATAGTCAAATTCGTAGTTGACGTAGAGTGATATACTCACTTATTGGCCAAGTTTACATACATATACAGAGGTTACTTAATAAAATTTTGTAAAAGTTACACAGCCCCGGCTATTGCTTTCTACAATTATTGGATTGGAGTTCATGTTTGACGTCTTATGTGGCACTTCCCATGGGGTTTAATATGTGAAAATTCGTAATTATATACGTATTGCAAAAGCTCTTATCTCCTATACCAATGATTTAATGTTCTGTTACAAAAAGTGATTTTCAGAGTTAGAGGCTTATTGTCTAACGGCCGTTTTCAATATTCCATCCATCTGTAGATTTGGCTACTAGCGATTGGTATTTGACATTAGGTCTATAATACTTACGTCAAAATTCTTTCTTTAAACTACCTCCAGAAGAAATGATAACTATAAAACACTGTCATTCCTGACAACATTTTTTTTGTATTTATATCTATACTACACATTACATTTATAACTATAATTAATACTACACACAATCATGGTTAAATTTTTATCACATTCTGTGGAACCGTAAACACTGTACAGTAAAAGAATTAGAAAAGAAAAATTGTTTCCTATAAACTATAAAATATACAGGACACTGATAGAATATATATATGGACGTAACACGTGTATCACTCTGAAGTTACAATTGCAAAACTGTTTGTTTTTGTTCTCTTTCTATTACTGTAAAGTAACTGTAAGCCCTATTGTATACAAATCGTACTTATAATTGTGTCATCTGTGTGTCAAACCTCTAAAAAACTTCTAGAAGGGACTATTGGGGTTTCTAACTCCATCATACGGGTCCACAAAGTAATTAAAAAAGTATTATTTTTCATATTTTATGGTAACTTAAAAATTTTATTAAATTCATTTATATCCTTGTTATAAAGTTAACAGTTATATAAATGAACTCTTGAAGTAGAAAACGAAATTAGAGTGTTGAATTTTAATATAAACTCTCGATCCGTCTTGAGCTTCAAGAGCAAATACCTAACCGCTCCAATTGAACAATTTTTTATTCTGTTTTTTAGTTTTTGTTTCTATTTCGGCAAAAGTAATACATCATCAGTGACAATTTCATCTGTTTAACTATCACGGTTCATTAGATACAGCCTCGTGTCAAACGGACTGACAGACAGGCAGACAAACAGACAGCGGAGTCTCGGTAATAGAGTCCCGTTTTACTATTTGGGTACGGAACCCTAAAAATGCAGCCGTGGTAGTCTAGACAATCGGTGAAGTCCCTCAATCTTATATTTGAACGATAATAATCTTTCATTGTTTTCAATTACTTTGTCCCATTTGAAGTAATATTAAAAAAAATAATTCCTAGCGTACGAGAACGCTTTTTCTCGAAAACATTTAATGTTTAAGTTTGTGTTCAATTAGCATTTTCCGTTCTTTGTTTTCCAAAAAGAGGTTTGAGCGCACTGAGCTCGCTCTAGTTAGGTAGGAAATTATGTGTGTTTGTTCAGTGGCCGTAACTTTGTTGTTGAAGGGCATTCCAAAATTGAATTTCTTCATTATATCTTCCCATATTTTTTTTCACACTACAGCAATAATTTTTACTCGTGTGTTGCCATAAGAAAGTTTGCAATAAAACAACTTTTATGTACAGAGATGTGTTTCGTGAACAGTTGACAGTATTTGAATGGTTAGGTTAGCGGGTTAAGTACAATTACCTCACAGATGAACGGTGTAAGGTGAAAGTGTTGTAATTTTGCGTTTGGTTTAATTTGAAAAGTGGAGTAGCCTGCAACAGAAAGAACGTTAGAACCTGCGTCGACGTTATCGATGCGGGCGAAAATCATTTGATATCCGTTGAATAACTTGTTCATTTGCCAGTTTCTTAAAATTAAAATTCGTCTCATTTAGAAATTGAAGCAATGCAACTTAATTGACATATTGATATAATGACGATCCGAATGGCTTAGCGGGTAGGGTACCTGCCTCCTGCGTCAGAGGGTGTGGGTTCGATCCCCACTATTTGGAAAAATATTGTGTGATGAAAATAGTGTTTTTCTAGTGTCTGGGTGTTTATGTGTGTATAATATGTATTTATTTGCAAAAGAAAAGCATGTTCAAGTATGTTTATCAGTTATCTAGTACCCATAGAACAAGCGTTGCTTAGTTTGGGATTAGAGATCGTTGTGTAAAAATGTGTCCTAAAAAATATTTAATTGCCATTGCTTTGCTGGCAACGCATTTTAGGGTTGCATAACTGCAACCCTAAATTGAACTAATGTTCATATTACAACACGCACAGTATTCATTTAGTAACTTACCTTAACCTATATCTTTTTAGGGTTCCGTACCCAAAGGGTAAAACGGGACCCTATTACTTCGCTGTCTGTCTGTCACCAGGCTGTATTTCGTGAACCATGATAGTTAGAAAGGTGAAATTTTCACAGATGATGTATTTATGTTGCCGCTATAACAAAAAATAACTAAATAGAAAACAGAATAAAAAAATATTTAATTTGGACTCCCAAACAACACACCGTTTTCATAGATAGTGGTATTGAAACTTTCGTGCGCGAGTTCGACTCGCACTTGGCCGGTTTTGGAAGTTATTCTTCTTTTGGCGTGTTTGGAAAGATTATGAGGGTAAAATTTTCACGATGCGCGCGCACACCGACCTTCAAAAACAACATATTGTTTGGTAACCAATTTAGTTATATCATTTAGTTTATTATTAATTGCATACAATCCCTTTACGCCAAAGAAGTTTAACAGAATTTATAGCAGTTAGTTTCAGTTAGCTCCGGTGCTAAAGGGCCACTGCTTGGTGAAGGTTTTTCTGTCTTTCTGGCTTTTTTCTTAGGGCATAGTCCACCGTTTTAGCCCACCAGGGGTGGGCAGACTTCACATGTCATTGATTGTAAAATTGAGAATTTATATTGTTTAATTAGAGGAAAAGAAGGAGTGGTAAATTGGTACACACAACTCTTACATATTTTTAAATAATTTAACCTAGAACTGCGGAAAACGATAAAAAAAAATTTAAATGATTGTACACTTATTTATTAATCGATGGTTAAATTTCAAATGTATCAGGCGGAATAGAACTCAGGTAATCGGAAACTCCGAAAAAGACACCTTTGGCGAACAAAGGCGATTCTACACGAAAATGGTATGTAATTTTACAACATTACGTACTATTTTTGTACAAATATCCAACTCGGTGGAGGAAATATGATGAGCCCACTACAGCCAGCAGCGTGCAACTGTCGCGCCGGGGTTCGCGGAAGATTGCCTTTTCGCGTTCCCGTGTCCCCGACAAAGCGACAGCGCAGGGGCAACGTGGGTTTTTTAGTGGGTACTCCTGGGTGAACCACCAGCTCCTCGCCACTTTCTCACAATTTTTTTTCACAATGTGAAGCTACAATATGCCAGTGGTATTTGACGTAAATTATTGCATTTAAACCATTTTTTTCGCTTTCATTTTGCTGAATAATGTCAGCGCAAGTTGCAAAAAATTCTGCGAAATTTGGCAATCGCTATTCTACCGTCCCAGGCTATCATTAAAATTAATGTGTTGTATAACTATTTTTAACTGTGTTTAGCATTATAATATGTCGTCGAACCGTAAAATCGAACCAACGTCGGATTCGCTGTAACCACTAAGCTAAACGGCTGATTGCCTCACCGGCGAAAGCCTTTTAAATGTTAGTAGCAGATCAAAAAGAAATCGGGTACTTCTAGTTATATCCCTACATTGACAATCATCGTTAGTGCTACTGCTAAGTAGCGTGCAACTTAGTTAGTGCTACTGCTAAGTAGCGTGCAACTTAGTCATTAATTTTTGACGATGACTAAGTTGAACTTTCAATTTGAGGTAGCAATACTATCTCCAGCCCTTATTCCAATAGATTTACTTGACAGATGACGCCAGTACAAAGGGCGGGTCGATGAACTAGCTATCTAAAATTAACTGGGATAACATCGTAGACAAACGGATGACGACCTGAATCGTTGTGAAATGCAAACCACAGCTATCTTTTCTTACAAAAATATACGTATATACTATTCTATTCAGTTATTAATATTATCCACATTTAAAATAGTTTTTAACTATTTTAATATTAAAACATATAATAAACTTCGGCCACAATACTCTGTTATTTTCTTACATAATAATTTGGCTGGTATTAGATTATATTTAAAACAAATGCAAAAATCCTTCTCTTTACTACTTTTTATTACTTAAGTCGAATTATGCATTGCATGTTTCTGAGCCAGTACATAAATTAATATACATCGAAACATAAAATAAATTTACAGTTAAAATTGAGCTAAATTACATAAAATAAGAAATAATAATTTAAAACATATTTAATACAAAATTTATTATAAAAAACAAGGTCCGCGCACCGACTCAAATTTAATTTTCCGCAACCTTAAATCTTTTTGACGGTCCAGTACCCATGAATGCTGCAAAATTAGAAACGAAGAGAAATTCAACAAATTCTTCGCAGCGACCATTCTTTCTGGTCAGTTATTGTTGAAAAGATACAATATATTTATTAAATGAGACAAAAGGGTTCGGAATCATTATTTGAATAGTTATCAAGCAGAAAAAAGTTGGCAATATTTTAAAAAAAGATGGTTGAAATAGAAACGTCTGCGCCTGAAAAATTTTATGCAGAGGTATATTTATTATTTATTCAAATCTTCGTCGCGTCTAGTATTGTTCGCAAAGGAAATTTATTTGTTGCATTAAATTCGTTCGTATTATGTTCCGTCATAATACGCACGAATTCAGTATTAAATTTCATAAAATTCGCTTCATAATGAGACAATTACTATATAAAATTGCAATTAATAATAAAAAAATAATGAAAAGAATAATCGAGGGATCAAAATTAATGTCAATTTGCGTGTTGAGAATGAATTAGAATGACATTACTTAACAATCAATTGTAATCAAAGAAAATATATTTTCGTCATATCTCGTTAGATCTCATACTAGTTGATTTAATGAGAACTTTTGTTTTAGAAGATTAACTTGTTGAGGATATGAAGAAATTCGGTCAAGGTATAAAAACATGCAAATTACCGTAGTTAGTATTTTAATAGTGGTCATATAATGCTCCACCAGCATAATATAAATGTAAAATTTTGTGTCCATGGTTATTATGTTATATTTTTTTCAACAAGTTCTTGATTCGGTTATTTTTTTTTCCTTTTATATTTTTTACTCTGAAAGTTCAATGACGTCATTTATGAACAAAGAAGTCATTTATTATGAAAATTATTTTTGTATTGCGTTCGGTTTAGCTCCCATGTCGGTTAAGGTCCCATTAATTTCCCATTTGCATTGGACCTTCAATTCCGAAGTTGCATCAGGGACCTCATCAAAATCAAATCGGAAATGTATAGTGAGTGACATATTTCAATTTATAATTGTTTTTTTGTTTCCCACCTATTTTTTTTTTGAAGTCGGTTGAAAATACGATGCCGACGACTCAGCACTGTCTATTCAGATTAGATCTAAACTATATCTGAATTTGTTACTATATTCGTAAGTGGGACGGGGCTTAACGTAAGCGCAATATGATGGACTCTGATGGATTCATATAAATTGCACCGATATTCTAAATGCGAAACTATATACTATCGGTTTGTTTCATCTTTATTACGCAACGGCCCGAGTTTAGTGAGCGTCTGAATAACGTCCATATAGCTGGACATAAATCCTACTTACCGCTGTGTCAACTGAAATCTCTACAAGCCAACTGTAATGGATTTTCTCTCGACAAACAGGTCAGCAAAAGACTTGACAAAAGGGGCGACGTTTCTTTTTTAATATTTATCAAAATCAGTGACAGATTTTTTTATATTTATTCTTATAAGCAATGATGTTTAACAATATAGATGACATTTACATATGTTATAAATAATGCATACATTATATGTCATATGTGTGATCATGACTTATGATATAGAACGTGTGATACGGAAAGAGATAGGAGTCTATAGTTTTACACCAATTGGCGTAATTTGAGCGACTCAATTTCGGTTTTGTATATAATAATATCACTGCTTATAAGTAATGTCAATTTCAATATTGGCCGATATTGTAAAAGAAAATTTGTTTGAACATATTAGTATAATGGTGTTGCGACAACCCAAATGGCGTAATATACGGTAAACTAGATTCTATCGCCTTAGAGTTTAGTTTCAATTACTATTTCTGGAGAAATTGTCTGATAAACGTAGTGTTTATCTAGTGTCTGGGTAACCCTAATACCCTGAAATTAAATATATTTATTTATTTGGCACGGTTACAAAATACAAATTCTAACATGACTAAATTATTACAGACTAATACATGTTACTAAACTTGCATTTCAATAACAACCGAGCACAACATTTAATTTTAATAATGTATGTAATAAATTATAGTTATAGTTACTAATTTACTTATAACAAAGAAGGAGACCAATGTTCTTAGAGAACTTAATAGTTTTTAAAAATAATGACAAGTTTTGATGAAATATATCTATGTCTCTACATAAAATATTATACTGTCTACACATTCGAATTAAGGGATTGTTATGAGATACATTATTCCGGGTTAGCGGTATATGGAAAAGATGCTGTCTACGACTAGATTTAGGTGAACATCTCAATGAAACATGGCATAGGACGTCAGAATCAAGGGTGTGATTAACTATTTTATGCAATGTTAAGAGGTCGCTAAGTTGTCGTCGCATAAGAAGAGAATCCAGATTAAACCTTGCTAGTCTGTCATTGTATGTTAGCAGAACTTTTCCCAGACCTAGCTTATAACTGAGGCTACGAACAAACCATTTATGTATTGATTCTAGTCTATTTATATGATTATTATAGCATGGTGACCATATGGTGCAACAATATTCAAGAGTGCTTCTTACCAGACAATTGTAGAGGATAATTAAGCTTTTAATTTTTTAAGGGTTAGTGATTCGATTTATGAAACCTATGTTTTATCTGGCTTTTAAGATGATTGAGTCGTAATGGTTTCTGAAAGAAATGTCCAATATATGTCCATTACATGTATTTATTTTCATAAAAAAAGGATTTTTAAGTGTATCACAAGGTTTGCTTTAACATGTTATGTTTTGAAACAATTAAATTATTTATGATTATAGTTATGTTGCACTGGGATTAATGACTAACTAATCATTATCTAAGTTAACTCTGTGTTTAGAAATATAAAAAAAAAAATGAAAAAATATGTTTGCGTAAAACAGATAGGAAGCAAATTTCCTGTCTTTTTTCCCTATTTGAAGTCAGTTACATCAAAAGGAAGACATTGCATTTCTATTTACGCCAACAAAACTTCCACTTCAGTGTGTTGGACTAATGTTGTATTTTAAAGATATCCCTGCTAATGAAGGTAGTCAAAGATAAGCTATCTGTAATAAACTAGCAAAGATCGTACAAATGGACGCCGAACTCCATTGTTTTGAAGTGAACCACGTCTTGAGTAGTGATCTCCTCCAAAAATAAAAACTCTTATACCTTTTAAACGTAATGAGACAGACTGAGACAACTCCTGCACCAATTGAAATAAAACTTCAAACAAAAGTTTTTCCTTGATACATTATTTTGCAATAGTATTTCCATAATACGTAATGGGATTTCTCAAAGCTAATTTGAAACCTTCACTTTCACGTGACAGTGAACGCTGCCGAGTTCTATAAATGTAGTAATATAAAAATTTGTTTAAAGTTATGAAATCCGTAGTAATTTTCCGTTCTGCAAATATTCAAAAATTGTCTAAAGTTAGGATAATCATCCTTTATAAGTGTTTCGGGTGCTAATATCTTTACCTAACGAAACTGAAAAGGTTAACATAACTAAACACTGAAACTGACACTAAAACTGTAGTTTATCCCCGCTGCGAGAATCTGAAAATCTTTCCATTTGCGCGCAAATTGCAAAAATCGACTCTTCCAGTTCAGGTACTTTGCTAAAAGTGAAAGGATTTTTTTTTGTTTTGTTGACATGGGGGAGATGCCTACGCATACCCGCCCTCGCGGGGGCAGGAGCGGATTATGTCAGACTGGCATCGACTAAAATCACCACGATGTTCCACCTAGGCGCATATCGGCAGGGTCACGGGAACGCACACTTCCGCGACCCTGCCAGCGCTGGCCGCCTCAGCAGCCCCCTCCCGGGGAGCAACTCCCCCTCCTCCAGGTCAGGCGTGCTGGAACATTCAGCGCGCCTTCCTACTCGGCCCCATTTTCAAGGCCAACGAACTCCCCCGAGTTCGCTGACCGGGGCCATGGGAGCCAGGAGAGCCAGTGCTAATAAGCAGCAAGCTTCCCAGCCGCAATACCGACACTCCTCTCCCCCCGCGCCCCCACCACCATGCATCAGCGGTGCAGCCCCGCCGAGTCGCGAAGGATTAGTGCAAAAGAAAAGGCTGTTGTGGGGCCCTAACACCGAAGATTAATTTAGTTAAATGTACGCTTTTCAACTTTTATTTTTCTTCTTCCACTTTGGGGTTTTTCGCACTGAACTGATTTTTAGCGCGTTCCATGCCCCTTTCATGGGTCTATCGTCTTTTCGTTAGAATGTTCTGGAAAAAGGACACTTACGGGCCGAATATCAGTAGTCTCTTTATGTGTTCCAAAATAAAAATGTTTTTCTAGCCTAACAATTTAAAAGGAGTACATCTTTCAAGAGCCGTGATAGTTCAGTGTCCATGCGCTCGCTTTTAATTCATTATGCTCGAGCAACCTGATTTCAAATCCCGGTGACAACAATGAAATTAATTTTAAGTCTTGATTTATCACGTGTTTTTTTTACTTATACTTATTTACATAATTATTTGTCTTTATGAAAATGATTATGTAAATAAGTATTAAGAAACAAAGGATACATACAAAGCGGAGCGTTAATATTAAAGTTGAGTCGGTATGAAAAAGAGAACTTGAAAATATATTAAAAAACAATCAACACCAACCCGTAAAAAAATTGCGTTTTGTTTATTTGTATAACCAATTTCGTGGAAAATAACTAAGAAATTGATGCCTGTAGTGTAACCGTAGGCATTTTAGAAGCAAATTATAAGATTTATTTGCTTTTTCTGTGTAAGGTTAACGAATAGAGTATAAAATGATATTCGGGTACTTATCTGTAAGATTTTCATTTTCTATAATATTAAAATTGAAATAATATAATCAAAAACTTGAAATCAATTTTAGTTTAATAACGTAAGTATCGTTTTAAAGCTTATATTTGCCTCTATTGACGAATTAAACAAGTAGAATAAAGTTAATGTTTTCATATAAGAAACTTTCATTTAAAAATTTCTTATAAAGAATGTATGATTCATAATATAATGTCATCTATTTACAATTTGTTTAAATTATAGGTAACGGAGTTGACTCATAAACGTTATTCTTCAAGTAAGACCTTTCATTCATAAATATTATTAATTTATTAACACAGTACTAAATTACCATTTGGTGACTGATCACGGTATTGCGCGGTAATTTCGCACATGGTCCAAGAGCCTAGGGCCTCCAGACGTTAGTTATTTTCTGAGTAACATAATATATCGTACAGAGTAGTGTTAGAGTATACTCTGAAAGTATTCATAGCTGCTAGGCTGGGCCGGCGGCCAATTCACAGGTACCAGGTGCTAAAGGTACATAAAAACATCGCTCACATTTCTTAAAGTCGGAGTGCTGATTTTTATATATATTTTACATAATTTTATTAGAAGTTTAAAATCAATATTGCCAGACAAGCCAGCCAAAGCCGTAATAGCTCAGTGTCCGGGCGCTCGCCTTTAATTCAATATACTCGAGCAACCTGAGTTCGATCCCCGGTGCCGGCACCAATGAAGTTTTTAACTTTAAGTGCTGACTTATCACGTGCTCCGCGGTGAAGGAAAACATCGTGAGGAAACCTGCATGTTTTCGAAATAATATTATAATAAAAAAAAAATATTTCGAAGATATGTGAAGTCCGCCAATCCGCAGTGGGGCCGCGTGGTGGACTATGCCCTGATACCCTCTGTATAGAGGAGGCCTTTGCCCAACAGTGGGACATGTATAGGCTGTTACTTTTTACTTTTTTATTGCCAGACAGTCTTGGTCGCCGGTAATTTCCACCAGGCGCTTTAAAGTTTGCGAAAAAATAACGTAAGTTTACTTACAGTCTGGGTCTTGATTTTTATATATGATATTTTAGAAACTATTTCGACACTATTTGCATGCAGCCAGACAAATTGTCGGGGCCCAAAGATGGGTCATTAGTATTACTACAATACGAGTATATAACTATCTATCAATAACATCGTCATCATCATCATCATCAGCCAGCAGTCTACTTCCTATAGTTGCCTTAGAAACTACAAGAAGTATATTTAAGCAACCAACATGCCAAGGTTAACTAAAGCTTGTTGAATGTAATATTCGAATATTGCGAATTATTCACCTGTTGTGAATATCTCCTCGGTTTGCTGGAAATATAAATAGTAAAGTGTAAAAATAGTGCGTATCATATTAAAATGATTGGTTTTTATATCTCGTGGCATTACGCAAAGACAAACACGAATTTATATTATAGTTCAAAAATATACGAAGAGGCGGATGATATAAAAATAAATTACAAAAGATCTGATACTATATGACAGCGGGCGAGGGCTATTATCTAAAAACCTAACCGAATATTGAAGTATTGACTTTGCAATATTTCACTATCAGTTAAGTAATAGTAAAAGAAAACGAGCACAAAACGGCATGTTTAAATATTTCATTACGAAACAACGACACTAAGAAGAATAAGCGTGCCGCCAGGGGAAAAACTGCTGATAATGAGGATAGAAAAGAAATTGAAAATTTTAAAGTAAGTGTGGACAAACACTAAACTAAAATTAGGGCAGTAGTGGAGGGAGTAGAAAATTATCTGTGATCAGAAGTGTTAACAAAGTTTGTGTGCCAAGGATAAGTTCCTTAAACTTTTTAAAACTCCTGAATTTGATGGAAATTCTTCATGGGCGGCTACAAACTTCGGTTTAAAGCTGTAGCGTCTGAAAATGGTTGAACTGGAAGAAAAAGTGTTGACTTTGGGGCCGCCGTAATCAGGTATACATCGATATTGTGAAATATCCTAATATAATGTTACGGTCACTTTTAAAATACTTACAATTTCATTTTGATTTTGTTACTTTAGTTCAATAGAAATTGTTACTTCAATATAAGATTTATTATTGTATGTACTTATTCCGAAACATTATATAAAGATTAGAAATAAAATATATAAAATTAAAAAAAGGGGAGCGCTAGAAGGTGGTTCAGTAGTGGAACTCAAAATGGAAGAAGAAAAAAGTGAAGACAAGAAAAAGTGGAAAGTGGTACTGAGAGGAGGTTAAAGAGTGTAAGCTGAGGATTTATAGGAGAGAGTGGGGGAAGTTACCCCTGTTTATGTATGAAAAGTGATCGAGCAGCCCGACTTCGGTTTGCAACAGAGTATGTGAACGGAACAGAACGGGATAGCAGAGTGTGTCTCCATAACAGTGATAGAAAATAACAAACGAGCGATTAAGCAAAAAGACCAAGAGAGCGATTCTGCATAAGTGAAAATCTAGAGAGGTTTCTGGATGGTATAGGTGGGCAAAGAAGGCAGAAACCTAGTCGGTTTCCATCGACCCTTGCGGCAGATTTGGAGATTTGAGTGCGAACCTTTATATTGAAGAGATATCATGGGGGAGCATGTAATTCCTTACGCAGGCTTTATCAGAGAAAAAATTTGTCAATGCAGAAAAATGCCCGTCTATGCATCTTCTTCTCGGCGGTATCTGCAGGAGGTCTAAGTGGCTAGAACGTAATCTGGTTTTAAATCCTACTGAGCATTTACAGAACAAAATTTATAAAAAGAAAAGCGCGAGCTTAAAATCCTGCCCTACGTACTAGATCGGAGCTTCAAGCCGCTCTTGGCTTCCTCAAGAGGTGGGATGAGATGGGATGCTTCCTCAAGAAACAATGAAAAATCTTATATTATTAATAAAGAACCCATTTTATAGTTTAAGGCGATTTTTGTATGATGTTTTTATAAAAAATAATTTATTAACATGGCTTTCATCCTATTTTAAAGCTGAAACCTACAATCTAATATATTCATGAAATAAATCCGAGCAAAAGATTTTGTCCGATAATATTTTGACCGAAACCGTGAGTTGATTTTTTGCTCACGAGTGTATAGTCCGAGTAAAAAATATGTTAATGAAATGTAAAAAAAAAAAATAAGGTAACAGCCTATATATCATTTATTTATTCTTTAGTATAGGGATTATTAATACATAGAAAACAATAAAAATAAATGAGCACGCATATTCATGTAATATGTTAAAATTGTTTTTAGGATTGTATGAGTTTATGGAATTATCAAGGTTCTTTTTTTTTTTTAAATTGTTTATAGTGCTAATCTTTGCACTTAAGATTGAACATTAAAATATGTAGAAAAAGTGCGAAAAGATTGTCGCCTCTGTGGGAATCGAACCCACGTCTTCGGCATTCGCGGCCTGACGCTCTAGCCACTGAGCTAAACGGCTGATTACCACACCGACGAAAATCTTAACGCATTCTTCCACATTGTTTTCTTAGCATTTGAAGCAATGCTTGGCGCCATCTATTGTTATATCCTTTCCAGCATACAAACAACTTCGAATATCGTTTTACAACGATAATTCGAACGAGAGATGTCGCCATTGCTTTTTAGAAATTTTTAAATTGTTTATAGTGCTAATCTTTGCACTTAAGATTGAACATTAAAATATGTAGAAAAAAAAAGCAAGCATTGCTTCAAATGCTAAGAAAACAATGTGGAAGAATGCGTTAAGATTTTCGTCGGTGTGGTAATCAGCCGTTTAGCTCAGTGGCTAGAGCGTCAGGCCGCGAATGCCGAAGACGTGGGTTCGATTCCCACAGCGGCGACAATCTTTTCGCACTTTTTCTACATATTTTAATGTTCAATCTTAAGTGCAAAGATTAGCACTATAAACAATTTAAAAATTTCTAAAAAGCAATGGCGACATCTCTCGTTCGAATTATCGTTGTAAAACGATATTCGAAGTTGTTTGTATGCTGGAAAGGATATAAACAATAGATGGCGCCAAGCATTGCTTCAAATGCTAAGAAAACAATGTGGAAGAATGCGTTAAGATTTTCGTCGGTGTGGTAA
This sequence comes from Iphiclides podalirius, assembly GCA_933534255.1. Taxonomy (NCBI): domain Eukaryota; kingdom Metazoa; phylum Arthropoda; class Insecta; order Lepidoptera; family Papilionidae; genus Iphiclides; species Iphiclides podalirius. The sequence continues at coordinate 11,560,373 of OW152830.1, read as the reverse complement.
TCAGCCGTTTAGCTCAGTGGCTAGAGCGTCAGGCCGCGAATGCCGAAGACGTGGGTTCGATTCCCACAGCGGCGACAATCTTTTCGCACTTTTTCTACATATTTTAATGTTCAATCTTAAGTGCAAAGATTAGCACTATAAACAATTTAAAAATTTCTAAAAAAAGCAATGGCGACATCTCTCGTTCGAATTATCGTTGTAAAACGATATTCGAAGTTGTTTGTATGCTGGAAAGGATATAACAATAGATGGCGCCAAGCATTGCTTCAAATGCTAAGAAAACAATGTGGAAGAATGCGTTAAGATTTTCGTCGGTGTGGTAATCAGCCGTTTAGCTCAGTGGCTAGAGCGTCAGGCCGCGAATGCCGAAGACGTGGGTTCGATTCCCACAGCGGCGACAATCTTTTCGCACTTTTTCTACATATTTTAATATCAAGGTTCTTCTTGATGGTATCTATGTATTAAGTAGTTTAAGGCTAAATAATCATTTATGTCGGAGAAACACCAAACTCTAATCAGAGTTATACTACGATGAGAGACACAAAATGTATAATCACTCCACAGTTTAATTAAATGACTTTGAACAATTATAAATAAGCAGCGGGTTCGCTACACCAGTCTGAATTCATTCTATTAAACCTTATAACGATCCAACTCTATCTCCCAAGTCCCGATTGCTCGAGGCCTATCTCCCTGCTCTGATTGGACGTTACGCTTTGCATAAAATAACTTCAAATTAATTGTTATCGTTTTGAACAACACCAAAGAGTGTTAAATCGAATTAAATTACATTACATTAAATTACATTTTAATTACATAGCATTTCTGCAAAGCACTTGTTATTTATTTTAATGATGTTATATGCATTCCAGAGCGGCAAGCTCAAGCTCAGTGTCCAGGTGCTCCTCGCCTTTAATTCAATTTAGTCGAGCAGCCGGAGTTCGATTCCCGATGCCAGCACCAATTAAATTGGTAATTTTAAGTGCTGCCTTATTACGTGCTCAGCAGTGAAGGAAAACATCGTGAGGAAACCTGCATATTTTCGAAATAATAACCAAAAAAAAATATTTCGAAAAATACGTGATGTCCGCCAATCCGCATTGGGGTTGCATGGCGGACTATTCCCTGATACCCTCTTTACAGAGGAGGCCTTAAGTGGGGCTCTCATACAACATACATGTTTTTTCCCCGTTTTTATAGATAATGGTACGGAACCCTACGTGCGCGAGTCCGACTCGCACTTTTCCCTTCCGCGAAATTCCCGTCTCCTTATTCAGTCATTTGGTGCAAATGCGATTTCTGTGTATGTATTTTCCCGTTCGATTTTTAAAAGAAGAAAATCTTGTCGTTTAGTCGATTTTTTATTTTTAATTAATTTCAACAGAAAAAAATCTAAGACAAAAAAATCCATCATTTTTATTTGTTTCAAAAGTGTATTAATTATCATTCACATAAATTCTAAATAAGGGGAGCAAAATTAACAAGTAGCCTAGACGATGATAAAAACGCCGAATATCAGAGGAATGTTTAGAACATTTCAGATACTTCGGAGTAAACGACTCCAGTTTCAGAGTCGTTTTGTGCAGATTCCGAGCGATGCAGACTTTTAATTCACTTTATTATCAATTGCAATGTTCCGTTTTACGACAACGACAGTACAGTTATTCACGTTCGGGCCGTTTGGCATCAAGTCGAGTGTTGTTGCGGAAAAAAAGATTTATTAGGCGCCGCTGTGTAAGTTTTTAATTAGAATGTAGATTATTTTTTTTGGTTTCCGTACCCAAAGGGTCAAACGGCATCCTATTGCTTAGACTCCGCTGTCTGTCTGTCTGTCAGGCTGTATCTCATGAACGGTGATAGGTACAGTTGAAAGTTTCACAGATTATGTATTTCTGTTGCCGCTATAACAACAAATACTAAAAACCACAATGAAAATATGTTTAAGTGGGGCTTCCATACAATAGACACGATTTTTTTGTGTTTCTATAGATAATAGTACGGAACCCTTCGTACGTGAATCCGACTCGCACTTGGCCAGTTTTATGGGGGAAAAAATGGGGTAAACGGGCCCATTAACATCTGCAACACCGAACGGCTTGTAAATGCCGACCTTTCAGGAAAGAATATGCTCTCAGAAGGATCTCAGGTCGTAACGGCTGGGAAAAATACCCGATGGCGGGTTCCACAGAGTGTTATTAGTTTTAATAAGCTTTGCCAATCAGCCTTTTGCAGTCCACTGCTGGACATAGGCCTCCCCAAGGGCACGCCACAGAGTAATAAGCTTTAGATAGCATATACAGGTAATAAATTAATTGTTTGAATATTTACTAAATTGTTACGTTTTAAAAATTAACTGTTTTTAGTATCAGATTTATAAAATCGCTTGACCTAAATATTTAATCGTGAGCCATTATTCAACCCTATAATCGCTCACTTAAAACGAATTTCTCTTTGTCTTGTCTCAAAAGGAACCAGCCAGTGCTTAGCTGCTGTTTTAACTGATGGTAAGTAGCGATGCAGTCATTTTTGACACAGTTTGGGTACAATATTCATCAGTAATAATGATAAATATGCTTACTTTAATCAAGTTTTACCTTAATAGCTGTTGTTAAGTTTGTTAACTTGTTTCAAGAACGCCTTTTAGAAGTACCCATTTAAATGGACACGACAACCAGTGGCATGTTGAATATTTAAAAGCTCGCGGCATAATGTTTTCTCTCTGACGCAACTTTATACATAACACTTTATACGCCCTCAATTTCATTACGTACGTGGTTGTTGTAATGTTTTTATATATATGTGCATTTAAGAGGCTTAAATAAATGTTATATGAGATGGATACTTAAAAAATCGGTGTCTCTAAAGATAGAAATAATCGGTGACTAACAAATATGTCTTTTCGCTTTTTTATCTTATAAATTATCACTTAAAAATCGTATAACTCGATCTTCGGATGAGAAAATTTCATGAGTCTAAAGGTGAATTTTAGTAGAGTTGACTGCGTTATGAAAGATTCTAATTTAATGTCGAATTAACGATTTAATAATGTGACACAGAAGTTATTGCTTAGAGTGGAAGTCAACATTAAAAGTAACATAGCATAAGTTCTTAATTAACGTGTAACAATGGAAAAGTAACGAGTCAGTGCTGTTTACGCTGTTACCAATCCGTACTCGTAGATTCCGTCGACCTGCATTATAGCCTGATGCGGAAGAACACGTTTTAATACTTAAATTTATAGACAAAAGAATGATAAGTTTCTCCCCGCCACGGGAACCGAACCCGCGACTTCGGGTAGTTTATCTAAAACGGTAAAACATAAAATTAGTGTAAAAAAGTAAAATATATACATAGAAATTCGAGCCCGATGGAAAAGTTTACGTTAAATATACGAAGATAAAAAGTTAACGTTATTGTTGTATAAACTAACATAAATTCAACTTTCTTTGACCACTGTGTTGTAATTTTTTAAGGTTTTTATTTTATCAGCGTTAAATCAACAGAGAACAAGTCGATGGAATTGTCTTTTCTTGAAAATTCTTGGTATTGCCTGATTAGTGTTTTAATACGTACTTGGCTCAACAATTCTGGATTTTCTATGGTTTACGTCTGTCTGTCAATAGATTCAACTTAAAGACTTTGAAAAGTCGATGAGTATAGTGTACTCTATTGATAGGCCCAGAAAAGAATTGTGTGAATTGTCTTTGAATACTCTGTAATCGATATTTGAATATTTGGTATTATTTTCGATATTTGAATATTTGAATATCGATATTTGAATATTTGGTGTTATTATTTTATTCCATTAGATTATCATATATGTTTATTATCTAATTATCTATATAGACAATATATAATTATATTTGCTTTTAGAAGCAAACTTGAGTGTGGTCATCTTGTGGGCTTCTGTAAAGAATCGTTTAGGATTCATTTTAACTGATTAGAATATTCGTTAGTATTACACTAGGTGGTACCTAGGGGGCCTGTGGAAGACACTAAAGTTCTAGTATTTCCCCAAAATGATTAAAGAATGTTTATACAGGGGCCATCACTATGATTTTGTTCCATCTCCTTTACCTAGAAGCACTCAAAAACATACATAAGGAATAACTTTCGTATTATATTTCTTTATGTTTAGTCTAATACTGCGCACAACAAACCATTACACACGGAATCGTTTCAATTTATTTGTTACTACTTTTATTTATATAGCTGGCTGTTGTTTTGTACATTTTCGCTTCTGCCCGGATGATTTGTAGATGGTACATATTAGTCCGTAAAACAAACTCTTTTGATTTACGTGTGCTTTAGTTCTCTGTTATTTTCACATGCATTGAGAAATACTTTAATGAGATTTGAAACGTGTCTACTATTAGCGTTCGTATTCGTATTACATAGTGATGCATCCCGTTTATACATTTGTATTGTATATATAGTTGGTGAATGTCTAATAAAAAAAATGGAAAATTATTATCATTTAATATAAATAGCTCCGTGGTATCAACGGGATGAGCTTTGAAGTGTAAGTAACGTAATAAGTTAGTTTATTACATATTAAAGTTGATAAGGACGGTTGATTGCAATATGATATCACACAAAATGGACATAAAAATTGATCTGATTGATATGTTTATTCACTGTGGTAGAGCCGAGCACCGGCGTTCGCTGTTGCACGAATGGGCCAGTCAGTCAGGGGAATCACCACGATCTCAAATAAGACTAGCGTGAAGTAGGAGTATATTACTGCTGCGTTTTGTCTGGCAAGTGAGGTAACCGGGGTCCTTTACCAAAAAGGGTCAACGAATCTCCAACCCAAAGTTGTTGCAAATGTCTATGGGCGACGGTTACCTCTTAACATCAGGTGATCAGAACAATACGCCCGCTTGTCACCATTTCAAATAAAAAATCTTAGTTTAGCGTCTTTAGCAGTAGCAGTAGTTTGTATTAAGCATAAAAGGAAGGTTTGATGCAGAGTCAGCTTTGACGGCCTAACAATGCTATGTGGAAATAATGGTATCGTAAATGCCATGAATGAAAAGTTAATGGAATCTGGAAAATGGGCATCATTTTATTCCTGAGGAGTTTTGTTTATTTGTTTTCTTTATTTTTACACACAATATTACAGTGCGATTGGAACAAATGATAAAAAACGTGTGCAAAAGTGAGCTTAACACTAAATATAGTTCTCTTTCAACAGGCTCTTCCAATAATAGGAAACGAAAATAATGTAGGTAACTAGTTGAAGGTGTGAACATTATTAGAATTTTTTTACATATATTTACATCTGAAATATCTGTTTTCCTGAAAACATTTTTTACCATTCCATCCATTTTTTTTATTTTCTTCTGGGGAATCTGTTAATTGTTTAATACTAGCGACCCACCCCGGCTTCGCCCGCCTTTATGTATTATACATATAAACTTTTCTCTTAAATCACCCTATCTAGTAAAAAAAAACGGGTTCAAGATATGTTGCGTAGTTTTAAAGATCTAAGCATAAATAGGGACAGACAGACAGCGGGACGACTTTGTTTAATACTATTATGGAGTGATAAACAAAAGGAACTTACCATTCCTAGAATGGCATAAGAAGATAAAGAAATAGCATTATCATCACCAACCACTAGCTTTTCGCCCGTGGCTTCGCTCGCGTTGAAGTCCTTAAATAAATAATTTTTTCCTTTTTTTTAAATCCAATTAAAAATAGCCTAGGTCCTTTCTCACTAGACGCTTTCGCTCTAGACTATCTGTGTACCAAATTTAATTTAAATCGGTTTAGTAGTTTTTGGGGTGAAAGCGAGACAGACAGAGTTACTTTCGCATTTATCTATAATCTATTCAGTAGTATTTGCGTGAAAGAGTAAGAAACATCCATCCATACATACAAACTTTCGCATTTATAATATTAAGTAAGGATTGTGAAACCAAGCATAAATATAAAAGGAAAAGTTATTTAGTCTGTATTTGATTTTTTTTTCCAAAATCTCTAATGTGGGGGCCCCGGGGCTATAGCCCCGGTTGCCTTTCCCTAAATCCGGCCCCGAGTCTCTGGATAGAAAACGAATTGAACCAATTTATTTTCTATCCAAATATTGTGGTTCAATTTGTTTGGCTACTCTCTTAGTTCTGTACAAATAGTGTGAGATTAGTCTATTTAATAAATTTATTCTTGGACGCTAGCACGTATCGCTTATAATATGTTGTTTAATTGCATACGTGGTAATAGTTACTATGTTACACGATCATGCAATAATCAAAACTTGGTGAAGACTCATTGGCGCCGTTGGCAAGGTATTGGCTTCGGCGTCGCGGGTCGTGGGTTCGATTCCCACGCGGGACGACTATTTGTGTGACCCACAAATTGTTGTTTTGCATCTGGTTGTTTGTCCATGTGAAATTTATTTTTGTAAAACTTCCTTACAACACAGGATAATGTTATTCTAAAGTTACAGCAATGTTCATGTCAGACTCGCCATTATTGAATGGGCATATTGATTTTATACAACAACTTTAATTAAGTCGAGGTTGAACTAAAAACAATTATCAGCGTGTCGAACTCGCTGGCGGGTCCTAAGTAAGTTTCTAATGCTTACGATGTTTTTCTAGCTTCGTAAGCATTAGAAATCGTAAGTGTCGAAATTTCTAACATCGTAAGTATTGAATTAAACAGATAGTGAGCCAACTTTACACAGGTATCGTGAATTTCGACCAACTTCGAACTAGCAAACTGAATTAATTTATAGTCGAATTGGGTACTTGTTCGTAACAACGTGTTACTAATGCACAGCGCGTTTACACATTCGTTACGATTTTATCAATTCAATTTGCTGTTCTTTTAGGAGGCCACAAAGAAAATCCTGTCATGTCTTCTCATATCATAATTAGACAACTTGGTTTGTGGGACTTGTATTTGTAAAGTAATATTTGATTTTTATAACTATTTTATATCTTTATCTATAAGATTTTTATATATCTTTCACTATTCTATTTCCAGGATTGCATATTAATTTTGCACATAGGGACATCGAACGTGAGTCTTGTAATTTGGATCTACTACTGTTATAAAAATGTCTGAAGAAGTAAACAACCTTTGTAGTGAAATGAGAAAAATGGCATCTATTTATTGTTTTTGTTGGTTTAATAACTATATTTTCCGAACAAAAAAGAGATAGACGACCACCGTTAAACAAACAGATACGCTACCTACAATAAGTTCGGCGAAACGGTTTTATTACTTCTTTTATTTTCCTACCACAAGAGTAGAACGCGAGAGAAAGTTTGAACTTTGTCCAAACATAATAACGTCGATAAGGAAATGTTAGGTAAATTGCGTTTATATTCCTTTCACATCCCTATGTTACCTAAATTTCCACCACCGAAATGCAGTTATTTCAAGGCACAATGGAGAGGTACGAGCGTGGCCATAATAATTTTCCTATTTGGAAATGTCAACTGTGATGGACCTCGCTAGAGTTATTAGCTCAGTGACGCAGTGCCCAGCAAATTTCAGCAGTTACTCTTAGTTACGGTCGAAGCTCTGATTTTGAAAACCGTGTGACAATGATTGAATGGCTCTCTAACAGTCCATTTTATTTCTATGTACGAAAGATATTTTACTGATAACCGACTCTAGTAGTCTCCTAGACTACATACATAATGTAAATAGAGTTGTCAAAATTCAATAATTGATGGATGAAGATACATAATCTTTCAATGAAGCACGGATTTTAATGGGAAGTTTGGAGGGGGTCAAAAATTAAAGTTTTGAAAACTCAACATTTAAGATAGAGAAAAATATAAAAACCTTAATCTACTATAATTGAATATAAATGAGTCTCCTACTTAATTTAATTATAGTCAGTTCGTCATAAATAGGCTGCAATTAAAGATTTGAGGATTGAATCAAGGTGAACGTTTCATAATATATAAGAGACGTACACTGAACATAAACATTTACTTCATTAAAAAAATTATGTGCAAGGCACGCGAATCGTTTGATCAGTTGAATAGCCCCATTACTGTTTAGCACGAAATTTCCAATGATAAACAATATACAGTGTTAACCTTATTTACGTTTGTATATAATCTTCATCTTCCTGCCCTTGTTTCACCTAGGTCGGGTCGGCACATCATGTGAATCATGCTACAAGTAGTTTAAGACAGGCCGCCAGCCTGACGTCAACACTCCTCGGGATCAAGCATCCGGTCCGAAACAATTATCCGTGAGTCGCACAAATACTAGTCCCGTGTGCGAATCGAACCCACGACCCCGGCGCCGATGCCAATAGCTTAGCAATTGCGCCATCGAGTCAACGTTTGTATATAATTCTAGCGACCTGCCTCGGCTTCGCACTGGTGCAATGTATAATACATATAAACCTTCCTCTTGAAACACTCATATCTAGTAAAAAACCCGTATCAAGATCCGTTGCGTAGTTTTAAAGATCTAAGCATACATAGGGACAGACAGACAGCGGGACGACTTTGTTTTATACTATGTAGTGATTAACAAATGTGTGCCACGACATTGTCATATTTTTCCCTGCAGTGTGACGAGTACCAGCTCTCTCGTCACCAGTCAGAGCGATAAGTTCAGGATGTAATTTTTAAAACATATACTAATGATTTTTTTTATGTAAGAAGGTGGCAAGCCAGCTGTGTGTAATGAGGTTATGGTCAAATTACACATTTACAAAAGTTTCATGGTCTGTAAGAATTGATCGAATTTTGTGAAAATTGTGAATTAAAACCAAAAGCCCAAACCAGAGCCGTCCGAGTTGCCTCGAAGTGCGGGCCGGACTGAAAACCGGTGTCGGGATCACAGCTAGTTACCGTATCTCGACTTTTACCGAGTCCCGTCCGTTTCACGGTCTTATGCTGCTACACACACCGTCACTTACTGTTGTTATTTTGTTTGCTTATTTTTATGTTTACATTTATTTTTAAGTTTCTGTGTAGTTACATTATTATTTTTAAGTTTTGTATGTATTCATTTGTTTTTGGACCGTGAATAAACGTTTCTTCTTTCTTTCTTTCTTTCTAAAAGAAAACGCAATAAAATGCATACTAAATAAGATCTAATCTAAGATATAAAAACTAACTAAGATCTATAAATTCATTTTTAGTAGAGAAATATTTGGAGACTAACTTGGTTAGCTCCATTGCTTAATTTATGCTTGTTATGGAGAATTTCATCAAGTTTAAGTGTTGTGGCTTATGTTTTTAGATGCCAAGATAAAGCGATGACCTATTTAGTCACCGCGATAAAATGTTACTCACAACGACTTAAAATAATTTACAAATTATCTTTAGAATAGCTGCGAGATTAGATTTTCATTTTCGTTACATAGATAAACTATAATTATGTAGATAACAGTTATAAATTACGTACGTAATACTTACGTACATAACAGTTATAAATGATTAAAACAACTCGAAATTGGTAAGATTAAAATAAAGATAAGTCTTAATCAGAAAAGTTGCGGCATGCAAGGATATGAGGTAAAGGTTACCGTACACTGTACATTGTGCACAAATGTGCGATAGAGATTTTTCGCATATACTTAATGAAAAATCTTTTTTATTTATAAATTATCTAGGTCGTTGATATTTTTTAGTATTTGTGACTAAAGCGGCAACAGAAATATGTTTATGAAAATTTCAACCGTCTAACTATCATGGCTCATTATGATCTATCTCACATCTATTATCTCCTGGTGACAGATGGATAGACAGACAGAGGAGTCTTAATCATAGGGTCCTACCTAAAATTGCAACAACATTTTATATATTTATAATAAATATTAACGGAGATGAGAATGAGTCAACATTGTGTCTTATTAGCGCCTAAACGTTGTATTCCAAAGATAGCTTTATTAATTTTGCTTTTATTCTTGCAAGGGGCGGTTTTATTCGAGCAATTATATTATGTGACTAAAATTGCCTAAAACGCCTGGTAAGTACGTCGTTTAGGTCTAAGCGTTTTCATCAATATCATAACAATGTTGCTGTTTGTTAAGTGAGTGTGTCAATGAAAGATCATGTCAGTGTTACGAGAAATAATTATTGAAACTATTAGTTTTTTCTTAATTTTTTTTAGTTTAATTGTATTTTAATAAATTTTGAAGCCTATTTTGTCTTGTAATGGAAAAATAACTGTTTTTATAATGTTGGATTTGAATTATTACATAATACAATTTTAAAATAGGGACACATGTGCGAAATAAAATTTAACTATATAACATGTTTAAAGTAGCTATTCAAAGTTAGGGTTAGCAGAATCGGAGTGCCACATTTATTATCTAGATTTTCTAGATTATTTAGGCAATTTGATCTTAGCAAGGAAATTGGGCTTAATAATTTTTATTATTTCATCGTTATAACTATTATTATGACTAATGATACGATATTAGTACATTTAACGTTCATTTGAGATGGATGTCCGTTAATTTGCGCCATTTGGAGCAAAGGAGACAATTAACTCTTCTTGTTTTCATATTTAAGTTTTCATTTATTAATTTAATTTTACTTTATTTTAAGGTATTATAAGGAATTTATAAATTGTAATTTATTTTATGTATTAACACTAATCAATATACGCATAGTGACATGAAATTAGGTAAACTAGGATTACTAAACAGCAATTATCTTAAGTGCAGTAATTAATATTATAAAAACTTGTTATAAAAGTTATCGGTTCAATCTTAAGCATGTTTCCAAAAGTTATTGTAAAATATTTGAAAAAAGCAAAGCGTTGAAAAAATCCTAAAGAATATACTTTATTATTAAAATACAATACACTTATGTTATACTAAAATACAATGTACTTATGTTAGAAAATACTGCTTAGAAAATTTTCCTCATTAATATTACGACCAAAAAGTAAAATATGTAAAAAAAATGTTAAATAATTGTAATTGTAAATCTTTCAAGACTTTTACGATATAAAGAATATTTTGATACAAAAAAAACTAACATCTTTGACATAAATTTCTTCAACTTTGGCCTCATTAATAGCTATTCGAAGAAACGGGAAATAAATCCGTCAAATAGGTCCTAATCAGGACTCCCAAAATGATGAGGAAAATTGTGTTATAAAAATAAGTAAAACGTGATAGGTACTATCTCTTATCTGCAAAGGAGTGAACGTTAAGGTACTTTCGTTGCTCACATTTTTCCTTATTTATTATTACATCAGAGAAAATAATAAGACTAATCGAAATATCTCGATCGATTCTTCATTGCCAATGTCACATCTACGAGGAAGTGGATCACCTGATATGTGATCAGTAACCGCAGCTCACGGTCGATCTTAATATCAAATAAGTCGCCCGGAAACACCTTCCTATTTTAATAATTTTAACAATACAGAAATATTATTTCACTAATTCAGATAATACTTTTGTGGGTCAATTTAGGTCCAACTGATGATTTGTGACTAACGCGCGTTTGGACAGTCACACTGGCTTTTGGGCTACCTCAATAATCAGTGGGAAATTGAAATGTGCAACTACTTATACTACAACTATTTTACGCTATTGTTTTCTCAGGATGCGGTCTTTCTTTTGACTGGCCGGGTTATTCATACTGAAGGTGTTGCGTGTATCTGTCATAGTAAAACGATAGATGTTTACATGACAATAGGTGTATTGAAAGACCCATATGACTATGTTATTATAATTATTTATTAGGAGTTACATCTGCTTCGTATTATACTCACATGTATATTGTATAATGATCAAAGGCAATCGTGCCAAGTTATGAAAAGTGGCACCCGTTATTTACAGTATTATTTTTAAGGTCACATCAACGTACAAAAATTTGATTCGATTATCGAAAATTTAGCGTCAAACTTTATGTTTACTTTTTATTTAGCATACGGCAAACACGACAAATCGAGATCAAATATGTGGCAGTTTAAAACTTCAGTTATTATTGTATTTTTGAACAATCAGCTGTATTGAATTAATGTAATAATATAATAATAAAATAGAATATTCGGAAAATCAAAAGTTAAGTGAATGTGGTGGAATGAAACCAGGTGGAATAACTCAAGAAGTTGATATTAATTTAAAGTGTTTTAATATCAATATTACACGATCCTGATTGACTGATTTTATTTATTTAGTGATCGTAGAGGCTTCGAGTGTCAAGTAAGTAATTTGAAAAGTAATTTTAGTACAAATTTTTGAGCGGGATCATAATTTTTATTTTCTTTGTTCTCTTCTCTATGTCAATAAATACATCTCATCTCCCGAACGTAATCCTGATAGCTTGTCTCGAGACAAAGAATTTGAATAAAAAGAGGATATCTCTTAGGTATTGTAAAAATAATACATTTTTAAAATAATACATAAGAAACTAAAAAGGCTCCTAATTATAATATTTAAAACTGAACTGGTTTTGACTCATGAATGATTGAAATTGTTCAAAAATTCAAAACAAATTTTATAAATGTTTTGATACCATTGGAAAGAGTTACTCTTTAACTTCTCCATCTACACTATAAGGGTTAAAAGACACGAGAGCTGTGTTTAACGTGAAATTATGATTATTTTTTATGTGAAAAGTTGCCAAACGAGCAGATGGTTCACTTGATATTAATAACGCCGCCCATGGACTTCTGCTACACCCGAGGGTATGCAGATGCGTTGACAACCTTTTTGGAAATTGGGCTCCGGCTACCTCACCCACCAGACGAAACGCGAAAGTATTATACTTCCACTTTACGCCGGTCTTCTGTGAGGTCGTGGTACTTATCCGGATGATTACAATTTGGTTGTTCGGGACAATATTTAATTTTAAAATTCTGGCGTTATACACGTTCACATTTAGTCACGGTCGAAGTTTGAATCTGTTGTAAGACATTCTAACAGTTATTGATTGTCTCTTTCGTTAACAAGGAATTTGCAACGACGTTGCAACGAGAAATTGCTATTGCAATATCCGAGGCGACGGACACGTTTTTTTTATTGCTATTTTGTTACTTATATTGTGCTACGGCTTTTATAAAGTCATTGCATATACCTCTATCTAAAATTTATTAGTGCTCACTGTATTTCTAATTCATGACAAATGAGAAGTTAACATAGAAATTAATAATAACGTTGGCACCAACAACGAGATTAACCGGGTACTACGACGGGTTGATAAGCAAGTTTATACCGAAAATAATTTTGGAGACGTTATTGTTGATGTCGAGAATTTCCGTCTCTTAAAGCGTGCACAAGTTTTATTAAGACACAAAAGGTTTACGACCGTCGATAGTTTCCGTAATAAAATTATGTGACCCGTGTACCTCCTGTGTTAGGAGAAAAACAAAGCAATTCGCTAGATGCATCCTGCCAAAATATAATCTGAGTAGATTTCCTTTCTAAGTCGTTAATTAAGCACTCACCACTAAAAGTGTGTGCGCGATTTTATTTTGTTTCTAATGGTAATTTATTCTAGTAGACTACTTTAGGAATTGTATTAAAATTAAGAATCTAGTTAAGAATGTAAAGCTTTCTAAGGTGCCATTAGCACATATACACAGTTGAAATGCACACGTATATACACACACGATGTACAAAAACATAAATACGTAGTTTAAAGTTAAGTGTTAGTTTTAGCTTATGCATGTTAATATTGAAATATAAGCTCTAGAATCATTGAAACTGACATTACACTGTCAAATTTATAGAGCCAGGCCCCATCTAATTAGAGGCCAAAATTTTGGAATTTCAATTCTAAAAAGGTGGTCCGAATTGGCCACGAAATGATCATAAATAATATAAATATACATATATAGAAAAGACGCGCAAAAAAGTTTGAAAGTTCGGTTATCGAATACCGAGTAATATTAACTTACCATACTAACTAATATTTTATGTAGCATACTGCGTGTGCATTCAAACACGTCAAACGTATTTATCAAACGTAGGTCAGTTTATTAATTTTAAGGAGTAATGTTTTTCCAAAGTCTAATACCGATGAAATTAATGTGGGGCCATATGGAAGTTACCTCGAGACTAATGGAAAAATAAGTTTTAAAATCATTTAAAGACTGACGGAGTTCTGAGGTAACAAACATAAAAGAAATACAGCCGAATTGAGACCGTCCTTCCTTTTTGAAGACGGTTGAAAATAAGCTCAGTGTATTTAATTGCATCAGCCATTTTGTATATCGTCACAGCTTTGTTTCAGCATCCCCATCGTTTAATATTTAAACAGAGTCAATAATAGGTATCTTGTTGTCTGTACACTTAGTTTGAACGAGCGTGAACTGTCAATGTTGTGGAATTAAGACTTAAGAAAGTTCTGTTGATTTAATTGAGAAATTCATTTAAATGAAATCAAAGTAACTTCAGTGGAAATTTAATTTGTCAGAGAAAATAGCGGGAAAGCGATTGCGTTTGCGACATTTCTCAATATTAGTGGCCTGTCATTCGGCTTGACATCGTCTCCAATGCATTTTCTGGTCAGTTACATTATGTTTTTCCCACTATCAAGCGTGGATGTAATTTGTATTTTTATGGGATTAATTTTTATTTTTAGTGCTAGTCTCTGCCCCAAGACCATATGGTCTTCAACCGCTTAGCTAAGTTGGTGAAGCATCTGGGCGCAAAACCAGAAATGCAGATTCGAATCCCGCAGCGCCGAAAGTTTTTGTACAAAAAATTACAATTAATAAAAATACAAAAAATAACTTGCTACATTTAAATTGGTGGGACTTTTAATTGAAACAAATGTTATTATTTTCAGACTTATCCAGAGATAATGTTGGTTAAATGTAACATGTTACAATATTAAAATGTAATTAAATGTTTTTAAATTTAAAACGTTAAACTAGTTAGATAGTTACGTATTAAGTTGACACTATTAGAAGTAGCATAATTTATTAGTTAAAACAATTATTTACATTACCCTTAAGTTCGCGTAAAAGTTGTAGCGTTAGCGATAGTGGTCGTTCCGACATGTTTAGCGTATGCGTAACCACTGTATCTAGCTTTTACAAATTTCAGTTGACATAACCGTAAATAGGATTTATGTGTTACTGTAGTGATATCATAATAGTAATTAAAACGAATCCACGCTGCAGCGGCATAAATAGAGAACAGACAAACTTTTGACTTTACGCATTTATGATAAAAGTGCTTGATAATCTAATTTGCGTAGTCTACGGTGCAACTATAAGAAGGTGTGGGATCTATCCTGGGAAATATATTTTTTATTATCATAACATTTTTCTATTCTGGGTGTATATACTTATACAAGAAAAATATGTTTTAGCTTGTTTCTCGGTTCTTTCGCGTCAAATTACGCTTAAATAAAAATTATCATCATTTCAGCCTGTTTGAGTCCACTGCTGAACATAGGCCTCCCCTATATACTGCCATGAAGTACGAAAGAAATCATTCAAATGAATCTATACATGCAAATAAATAGACATAATAATTAAGACGTAGTTGGAATTCTCACTGCAGTTGACATCATATATGACAAAGTTTTCCAAACTTAACTCATGTTACCATAAAGATATATATTTAGTTTTTGGTGTTTCAGTTTACTCAATAATACTTGGTTCGAAGCAATGAGGTAGACCGATTCAATTTGTTATAGACTGATTTTGGAGTAAAAAATTCTAGCTCAAAAAACGCTTAGCGCGTTCACATCTCTTTTTCGGAATGAACGAACTGAATTTGTTAATTAAATAGAAACTTATGTTGGCGCTGGCAACACTGTATACCGGATATGACCTTATCTACTCGAGCCAAGGGACACATGGTCGCATGGAGCAGTGGTCACTTGGATTTCGGCTGCGTTCCCAGACGGTGATATAACCACTAGTGCTGCTTGTCGTTATAATAGTTGTTAATATTCAAGTTCAGTAATTGTTAAAATATTAGGATCAAGGTAAAAACGTTAGAACTCTTATACTTACTCGTAATTTTCGCCCATTACGAGTTTGCCACGCTCTGCAAATTTTGAAATTTGGCAATATCTTTCATGGAAATTATAATTGAAATACGTAATATAGTAGAAAAAGTAGAACAGCTGTTATATTTAGATGTTTGTGGGTAACGAGATAGAATACAATTTTAATATTATACTGTGACGTCAAAACGCGATGCGTCAGCGCGAGGTAATTACAAAGGGTATCGCTCGCCGTGCTGACTGGCTCGATAGTGATGACTTGATTAAAAACCTTTGTCAAATACCTTCATTGCTTTTTCTCTCGGATGCTGCGTCGACTGCGAATAAATAAATTCTATGGATATACCGTGAACGAAGTGTGTATTATTGAGTCCCAGGATTTAATTGATGGATTGTCCCTCCATAATAGCACCTCTAATTTATAAAGTTGTCCCCCCATAATATCAAGTCGGCTTATGGCTTGGCCGCTTACAAATAGTAATCTAGGCGACGAAAGTCCATTGTTCTAATCCCATTTATTCACGTTACAATTTGACTTTGGTTTTGATTTTTACTGTTTAAGTAAAAAGTATTAGATTAGAAATTAAAAATAATAATTTTATAAGAGAATCAATTTCAAAAAGTTTAAACTGGTATAAGAATCACCTCAATAGGAAATTCTAATTCGTTATAAAATATCTTTATGCTGTAAAATAAGAGACAAAAAAACAAAAACATCAAATAGTAAAAAAAAAAAACTTTGATAGTGACTCTTTTATCCTTATTTTTTTAACCTTACCAATATTAGACAGTAATTAAAAAAACTTAGAATATTATTTGATTTTGACCTAATTGATTAATTATTAATTAATTGTTGTATTAATATTATGATTACTTACCTTAGCTTACAAATGGGGGAACGCGTGACATACAATTGACTTTTGTTATAGATAGTGAGATACAAATAAGTTGGATCTATGATTCAAACTTGAATTAATTTAACTAAACGTCACTAAGTTAATCTATTAGTTACCAGTGTAACTTTATTAGTTGGTGTTCATTTTAAACATTGAATACCATCCATGCCATCTTAGTTATTATCCTTATGTTCCTGCTGATATCCCATCTAGATGTTGGAATGATGTTGTTCTTATATTTGGTACTGGGTATCAGCCAACTTGAACACAGTCAACATTTGAATTATTTTGAATGAATGAATGAATACACTTTTTTATCCAACACAAATAAGAATATACATAAAAGTAACAATATTGAATTATGTTAATGGTGGTTTTGGTTACGTTATTTAACGCTGGCCAAAGTTCTGGCAACCATGCTTGGGAATCAATCACCTTTATAATAAAGATGAAATAAAATAAAAATTAAAAAGCCTTTATTTGACCAAGATAATTTTCATCTTGGTTACTAAATTAGTTACTTACTATTTGCTAGGCATGCATAAAGTTGATATTAAATGACTTATTTCTAGGATCCTTATTAACATGCATTAAACTAGGTCTATCTAAGATGACCACTTATCGCTATCCTGTATTATTTGCCACCTTTATCTTTATATATATAATTCTATTGTACGTGTGTATGTCACTGAACTCCTCCTAAACGGCTGGAAAAGTTTTAATGACATTTTTTGTGACTCTAAGTCGATTCGAGAATAGGTCTGCCCGGTCCGTTAGTCCTGAGATGAATCTCTTTTGCTTACAGCATGGCGCCCTTTTCACTGAAGGTCGACGGTTCCTCACCGCAGTGCACCACACCCTCGGAGAGGAACGGGCAACGTTTCGTTTCGGTGAAAGTCGGCTGTCTCCACATCAATCCCACGTCCAAGTGAGATACACCAACACTAAAGCAATGCACAGTTTCGTACATGACCCCATTTTGATACGCCAAAATTGTCGCTGTTCAGACTTATACGAATTACAGCAATTTATGCTAGAGTTTCCGCTATTAACTGAATAATTCTTCAAATGAGATACACCAACACCAAAGCCCATTCGCAATGCAGAGCTTCGTTCATGAACCCATTTTGATACCCCGCAAGTTTTTACTGTACAGACTTGAACGCTTTACAGCAATTTATGTTAGAGTTTAGTGTTTGCTACTAACGTGTTGTCTAGAGCGCCTCATTTTTTGATAAGATCTCACTTAAGCTTAAGCTGGAGCTGCCCGCTTTTCACTGACATTATGAGGTCTTAAATGTAATGAGAGGCCTGAATTAGAAATAGTTTGACGTCCCTTAAGTATTGTGTACATGCTATTACTTATATGTCGATAAGCACTCAAATAAGATTAGAATTTATTCCCTCTGCTACGGAAGGTGCCGTTTAGACTTAACAATTTAAAGATTTGGCTAGTTAAACTATAATTTACATCTTTGTGTGCGAAATAATGAACGTACGGTGATGTAAAAAGATCCACAGAAAAATGACGATAATGACGTCACAGTTACTGGTTTGGATGGGATATAAGGCTTTATTTGTGTATTTACAATGTATCTACAAAATGTGATGGCGTAGTGGCGATCCTGTAGATCACTTATAACGCCTTTTTGCAACGTCAGACTCATAACATACTCATAACACATTAGTAAACACTCGGATCAGCGAGTTTTCTCATGACGTGGTAAGTCAACACTTAAGTGATTTCTATTATCAGACAGGGCCGCCGTAAGTTCCTAATGCAACTGCTGGCGCTCTGCTTCATCCCCCACGTCGCCCTCATCCTGCAGAACTGCTCGAGCATGGCCCAGCTGTCAAAGACCCTGGACGCCTCGTTATATTTGGACACGGAGGTAGGAATCACCGCCAGGTGAGTTGCTTGCCCCTTTGGCACCTTCTCTGTAAAAAAGGCCAACCACCAGCTGGTACTAGATATCGTTTAGGAAACGCTTCGAAGAGTGTGCACTGGAATTGCATGGCTTAATCCCTCCAAGACTTTCATCTAACAAGTAAATGTACTGAGTCTTCATTCTTTTTATATCGAAGAAGAACTAGGAGATTCGCCTCCATCGCAAAGTACCGCACACGAGTAGATCAATCTGCTCCCGCTACAAAGTAATATTGTGTATCATTATCATCATAATCATTTCAGCTTGTTTTCGTCCACTGCTAGACGTATGCTTGCCCACAGACTGACACGGCACTAAATTATTATAAGGATTTTCTAAGTCAGTAAAATCAACAACCCCACATGGGTACCATGGAATTCAGGATACATGGAGCCACTACGTCAGTGCTAAGCTCAGTCGCTAAGCTATTTGTTCCAATGCCATGGGTTCGACTCCCACAAAAGAAAGGTTTTTTTGTAATCCATAGATAATTGTTCCAATTCTGGGTGTTTTTTCCAAAGAAGGCTGACGTTGGGCAGGTAGCCGATCGTAAAAACCTAGCCAATACCACTAACAATACCATTCTTATATTTTACCGACCTCACCTTGGGGATTTGGGCAGGAGGATCATGATACACTGGTTTTAAATTAATATAAGGTATTTAAATCGTATACAGTTCTTAACAAAAAAAAAATGTAAAAGACTAAGAATGTTTCCGGTTATAATTATTGTATTCGATGAACCAAGATCTGGGTTGGAGTTCTTTTCGGAGGATTTGTCTTATTTCTGTATGTATTATATTCATATTTATGTTTTTCTGCATCTTCCAAATTTTGATTTTCTTTGCTTGCTATATTAAAACAAGGAAGGCGGTAAAATACAGCTTATACCATTGCATGAACGACACAAAGTCCAGATTATTTTGCCAATGTTTACCCGAAGAACTTGATCTACATATGGCATACATACTCAAATTACATCTCTCCTACCTCCCCATCTCCCGTGACTTTAGCGAGTACACACTTTAGAGGATTCACATAAACATCCTTTATTAATCGAAGTTTGACATATAATCGAAACTCATCGTCTTATATACTTGTTTTGGGTAAAAAGTGTGACATGCAGCAACATTATTATTTATTTCATTTCCACCAGATCCACACTAGCCTTGTAGCTGGTGAGGCCGTGATGTGCATTCAAGCTGAGCGTCTGCTAATCACGAAGACCATCCACCAAGGCCAGGACTCCCCACACGAAAGCAGGTAACTGCGCTGCTATTGTGAAAGTGAAATTGTGTAGTGAAACCTTTGCGATAAGATAGGCTTGAAAGAATCTATAACAGGTAATTTGAAATGCCTGTTAACAGGATATCGATACCAAAAGTAAAAACAGCACTAAAAAATTATATGTTTTTTAAATCACCGTCAATTAGTTTTTCTTAAATCGAATTTTCGGGGAGGTTTGTTCATGCATGGAATAGTCATAAACTCAAAAGTTTTTGAACGAGTTGATTTTTAATTGGGAAGTAATTGATTTTGATACTGATTAATTTTTACTAAATCTTTAAATAGCATAGAGTCACAATTTTGACATCCTAGGAAATTTGGTTGAGACTACATGCTCTCAACCAAATTTCCTAGGAGCGTCACTATCCATGATATTATTTTTATGTGACAAAGTTGCAAACGAGCAGGCGGTTCACTTGATGCTAAGTGATAACTGCCGCCCATGGACATTTGCAATACGCGTAGGGTTGCAGATGCGTTGTCACCTTTTAATAAACTGGGCCCCGGCTACCTCACTCACCAGACGAAATGCAGAAGATTAACACTTCCACTTCACGCCGGTCTTCTGTGAGGTCGTGGTACTGGCCCGGACGGACCTGCTCATTTGTGCAACAGCTGTTGCGTGCAGAAAACTGTTGCGCGGCCCTACCACAGTATAAATAGAGGGCCAGAAAGAAGTTTGACAGTTTCTTTGTTTCCCTAGCTGTTGCTAAAATAGAAATAAAGAATGATCGTGGAATGCACAAGTTTAAGTCGTAATCGTAAGTTACGAAAACTTAGTTTTGAAGAAATTATTATTTTGTGCTTGTTTTTATATTTCGAAGTATTTTTCATTACTACTTATCTGTTACACGTTTCGTTATCAAATTTGTAAATAATAAGTACCTAGTATATGAAATTACTTAGTTTTTCATAACACGCTGTGTTCACTGTATATGAAAAAAAAAGGCACCATGGCTTAGTACTGTGTAATCTGTAAAATATATTGTATTATATTTGTTGACCAAATAAGGAGAATCGTTTTAATATGTCGAGTGGTTGGAAATAATGAAAACTTGTGTCTAGATGAATTTGAATATTGTTTCAGTGAAATTTTAATTAAAAATAAGTTATATTTTTCACACATTACTTTTACAAATACAAAAGAACCTACATTGAGTAGCACAACACAGTGAATTGAATGGGGGGATTCTAACAGATTAATACTTTAAGATCCTTTTCTAATTTGGCGTCAGTCAATAAAATAGGCCCCACGGCAACTTCTTACAATTTTCTACTTTACAAGTAGCATTTTATATTAATGGTTTATTAAAGTATATAATGGGGAACTTCTTCTACATTCTCGTTTGAATTTCGGTACAAATACAGTGAAATACGTTTATGTTTTAAATGCCCTGCCACGTTGTTACATGAATAAAATAATTAGTGCTTAGGACATAATATAGTCGACTAATTAATGTAATCACTACATAGTATAAAACAAAGTCGTCCCGCTATCTGTCTGTGCTTAGATCTTTAAAACTACGCAACGGATTTTGATGTGGTTTTCTTTAATAGATAAATCACTCTATGAATCAAGAGGAAGGTTTATATGTATAATTCATGAATAATATAGTAGAGAAACACTGATAATTTAAGAGGCACAACATTCAGCATTCCACCAAAGCCGGGGCGGGTTGCTAGTGTTCAATAAGTGATAAACTTTAAATATAAAAAATAGTTGTTAAACGAAAACACGCTTTTCTAATGGAACTAAAATTTTGACGTGTTTTTCGATAGTGTTGAATACTCAACTTTAAATAATTTGTGCTATTTAATATGTAATACATTGAATAACCATATTTATTTATACAGTAACAAAAGTTTTACCAAATTATTAACAACAGTTTACAGCTCAGAACAATCTTTTGATAGCACAGTCATCAGCTATTATATTCAATATGTTAGTCCAAGGTATGGTAAAAGAAGCTATATATTTCCCAATATTTACAAATAATAACCTATAAAACCGCAATTTGTGGTTACATATTCCGAAAATAATATGTGCTGTTGTGTCAGAAAGTAAGAGACAAATTAAATTAACACGTGCGATGTGAAATGGTGTAAAAATAATAGTAAATCCCAGAAAAAGTGTCAAAGAATAACATAACACAGGGAACACACTAACTTAAATTGTTTCTTTATTATTTTTTAACATTTTAAAATCATTTCTCTCGGAACACAAAACTCTGGTAGATTCATAAGTTTTCGCGAGGGATTTGGTAAGCCATTTTATTGCGTTCTCTGTCATTATTTCAGAATAATTGATGAAGATTATTTTTATGTGTTTCATACAGCAAACCATCCACAGAACAATATTGAATAAAAATTCTGTTGTATGGGATCTATCCTACTTAAATATTTTTATTTTATTTTATATATATTGCGGCAACAGAAATATATCATCTGTGAAAATTTCAACCGTCTAACTATCACGTTTCATGAGGACCAGCCTGGTCATAGACGGACAGACAGACAAAGACAGTGGAGTCTTGTAATAGGGTCCCATTTTATCCTTTGGGTTCGGAACCCTAAAAATCACTGTAATGTTAAGTTTCTTTTAAGTATAGGTAAGCGGCTACACTTTCTCAGTTATAGGACACAACGTTAGTCTGATTAAATGTATTTCAGAAAAATATTTAGCCATCAGATTACATCATTAGAATGTTATCCACGTATATCAAGGACAATGATCACTCAAAGGCAGGTATATAAAAATTTGCCTAACATAAAGGATTTTTTTTTCGGTACATATTTGAACTCTGTATTGCACTTCTGCGTTTCGTCTGGTGAGTGAGGTAGCCGGGGCCCACATTATTAAGAGGTAGCAACGCATTTTTAACCCTACGGGTGTTGCAAATGTCCATGGGCAGGCCATTATCACTTAACATCAGGTGAACCACCAGCTCGTTTGCCACTTCCTCACATAAAAAAAACAATAGCTTCCTCTGCTGTTTATATAGCCATACAGAACACCGATCGCGATGCAATGCAGAAGTACGTATGTATTTGAGTTTTTTTTTTTCGTGGGAACGTTATATGAGTTCTCTTAGAGTTTGCAACGGTGATTTCACGGATGTTGCAAAGCCGGTGACAATATTTATCATCATGATGTGAAACACTACGACATTTGCCACCTAATTTATAAAATGATGTAATGTTTTCATTTTGTATGTGATATATAAGTGTTGTAACTTTTGCAAGAACGGGTTCTCTACTAAAAAGCTATTATTTCAAATGTCGTCCGATATGGAACGTAAAGAAATGAACTTTATTTAGATACTAATCATTCCTGTTCGATGACTAAGCCTAGTCATGACAAACGCTAAGTAAAAAAACCGGCCAAGTGCGAGTCGGACTTGCGAAGGGTTCTGTATCATTATGTATAAAATCGGCAAAAATCCTGTCTGTTGTAGGGAGCCCACTTAAATATTTTTTTTCTGTTTTTTAGTATTTATATAAATTTAAATAATAATATAGTATTTGTTGTTATAGCGGCAACAGAAATATATTATCTGTGAAAATTTCAACTGTCTAACTATCACAGTTCATGACATACAGCCTGGTGACAGACGGAGTGACAGAAAGACGGACAGCGGAGTCTTAGTAATAGGGTCCCGTTTCACCTTTTTGTGTATGGAACCCTAAAAATGTCAGCAGACTAATCTCGCACATGACATTGTTTATTTTATGGTACCTTTAATTGAATCTTCTACAAGCGTGAGTCACTTAGCCAATCATATCATCGTTTCAAATTATTAACCTGAAAAATCGTGACGGAGACTGTGAGTAACGTTTTGCATGAATGGTATTCATGTTTCTAAAAGACTACTCATGGTCATTGTTTTCTTAGTTCTAATAATTATTGGCGGGAAAATTTGTGATGGCGGGAAATTGCAAGCTTTTCTTTCAATCCATTGGCTGTTGACGCCATTGCGGTTTTTGATTAACGTTATGTTTGAGGTGAGTGTAGTAAGGTGTGATTCTTGAGAAGTATTATCACAGTGCAGAAATATAATAGGCACACTGTTAAAAACTATGGCTTGTATTGTAAATAGGTGATGTTTTATATGCAGCTTTAGCATACCAGTTTTCCGTCGAGGTTATGACCAATTCTCATATTTTGTAAGCATGAGCCTTAAGAATTAAATTGAATCTAAAAGGTTCTAAATGACTTGAGTATTATAAAGGTCCTTTGTATTAAATTACATTCGCAATATAATATACCACAAAATTGAATTTGGGTTTTGTTAAAGGTTTGCTTCTCCTTGCTTTTTCCTACCCTTATTTCACCTCGGTGAGGTCTGATGTCTGAAAATACCCTTTTTACCAGGAAGTAGGTATCGAGCTGAAATTAATATCATACATTCAGAAAAATCGTCTCTTGGAGATGAGAAACTCCAAACTTCCAATACCATAACATTTTGACACTCACTAGGGAATCAAAACTAGATCAAACGGAAGTGCCGTTTGCCCTCAATCAGTCCCTCAATTCAGTAGCCCTCAATCACAAATGTTTTGATAAAATATTATAATATCAAAGAATATATCGAGGAGAAGGATGTGTGAAAATGGTTCTTGCTTTGCACTTGCAAGTACAACCTAATGAGACCTTTAATTTTAAGCGATAACCGTCTCCCATGGACATTTTCAACACAAGATTGCAGATGCGTTGCCACCTTTTAATGAAATGCGCTCCGCTTACTTCATTTACCTGACGAAAAATCGTGGTACTCCCTCAGACGGGCCAGCCCATTCGTGCAACAATGAAGATTGTTGCGTAACCTTGCCACAGTGAATACTCTGTGTAAAAACCTCAGTTTACGAGATCGACTCACACTTATTTATAACATATTATTATAGTACTTATTATTATAACACCAGAATCATATTGTTAGTGTTATTGGCTAGGTTTTTACGACCAGCTGCCTGCTTGACGTCAATGCTATTTGAGAATGAACATCCAGAACTGGAAAAAGTATCTGTAGGTGATACATACTAGTCCCAGGTGGAAATGAAACCCATTATCGTTGGTATCAATAGCCTGCATAAATTAAAAGCCGAAGCTACTGCACCACCAGTTTGACTTGAAAGATTAAAAATATAAGTAGATAGATATCTTGACAAATTTTCGCACTGTGAGATGGGATGAGAGCGTCAGAGCGTCTTCTGCGATTTCCAAAAGAGGCAGGTTTGATTCCTGGAAATGCAGAAAATTTTTCCTATAAAACTCACTTATTATATTTCATCTTGGGTGTGTTTATGTGGTTGGGTGTAGCACTATAAGAAAAATAAATATAAAATGTACTACAATATCGATAAATCATGTGTGCTGTATTAACATCCCAAGATGGTTCAAGATAGGTGTAAATTTCTTAACTAGTAAAAATATTGGTTTGTGGAAACAAATTAGACGACCACGTCTCCATATTAAACTGAAATTTTCCTTTACGATAATATCATATTATTGAACTATTAAAGCAAACTGAGATACAAACTATTGTGAACAATATCCCGAGGTAATTTAAACAAAGGACTAACATCAAATTGGGTTAACGGTAAGTATATTTATGTTTCCAAAACATAGTCGCTATCCTCGCACTAATGTGTGTGTTTATGAATCATTCAAGGATAAGTGAAACGAAAAACAAACGATCTCGCGAGATATACGGATACAGCTACCTGAGTTTTCTGAGTTTTCTCCCAGAGTTCCAAACATGACAAGGCAGTAGTGTGCTTGAAGGAAATTAAATGTTTATGTTACTTTCTTTATAAATTAAACTCTTATCGACCTTGGAGCAGCAATCAGACAAGAAAAAGAGCAACTGTTGAGTTTCTTGCCGGTTTTTTCTCAACAGAAACTGCTTTCCGAACCGGTGGTAACTTGCGAACGTATTAATTTTTATGTAAAATTTTTGACATTTCATAAGAACGCGTAAGCGTCTATGTGAATAAATATATTTTTGATTTTGATTTTTTGATTTTGAAAAATATCCCGCATTCAACTGTTATTGTTTTAGACTACGCACCTGTCAAGGCATATCAAATCGCAAGTTTCTTTACTTTCTATCATTAGAGAGACGGATGAAATTCACAAAGACTTTTCTTATCGCATAAAACACTGGATAAATTATATTTTAATTCTGTCCAAATTATATTTTTATGGAATTAGTAGAAGCGCAACTCATTGGTTTGCCAGTTACTTTGAAAATAGGTCGCAACGGGTTGAAATGCACTCAAATGGAAGGGACAAAAGTATCTCTGGAGAGCGACTTGTAGACCGAGGTGTACCACAGGGATCCATCTTAGGTCCATTACTTTTTATAATATATAGTGCAGATCTTATTAAAAATATTGAGTTTTGTAAGTATCACATGTACGCTGACGATTTACAGATATATATTTCATTTAAGCCTCGTGATGTTCACTCAGCTGTAGCAAAGTTAAATTTGGACTTAAGTCGGATATCTTTGTGGTCAGAGCGTAATGCACTAGTTCTCAATCCGAAGAAATCTCAGTATATGATTCTAGGATCGCCAAATCAAATAAAGAAGTGTTTTGAGAAGCATATTATGGGTATTGCACGTAACTGCTTTTACAGGTTGAAAGTACTCTATCGTATTCGTGATTACCTAAGTGTTTTCTTACGTATCAATCTATGCGAATCTCTCGTTCTCTCAAAATTCAATTACGCGGATTCCCTCTTAGGCCCACGTCTGTTATCACGAACAAGGCAAATAATACAAAGGGTACAGAACGCCTGTGCACGTTTCTGTTTTAATATACCTCCACGTGCACATGTAACGCCTTTTATCAATAACGCAAATATCCTAAAGATGGACCTCCGCAGACGACTACACTTCGCCTCACTTTTATTTGGAACTATTAGAAACAAAGAGCCGTTATATCTTTACAATAAGTTGATTTGGGCTAAAGATCAAAATGAGATGTATAATACGAGATCATCTAATTATAAATTAGTTTTATCCCTTCTACCGTTCGGCCGCTTTTAGAGGCAGTTTCAAATACAATGCCACTAAGTGCTGGAACAACCTCCCGCCTCCCTTGCGCGACCTGAAAACAATAACTGGTTTTAAAAACAAGTACAAATTGTATCTACTTCTAGAACAAAAAAATGCTGCCGTTTAATTCTAATTCTTATCAGCTTAATTATACGCTAAAATATAATATAATAAAATACAATGTAATATGATTTGATACAATATAATTTAATATAATATATATACATTATATTTTTTTTATAAACATATATCATAATTTATATACTTATAAGACACTCATTTTCTTACCTTTATCATGTGGCCAACGCGCAACGAGGTCTGTCTCGCGTTTTACGTTTCAAATTAAGTCACGTGTCCACTGCTCGATCGGTAAATGTCACAGTGCTACAGAGTAGGGATAAATATTGGTAACCTAAAACCAAAATGGAAATAAAGCAGCTGACACCAATATCAAATAAGATAACATTAGTTCTAATTTTTTACTTACCTCTTCAGACAAATGATATCCACTGTCTATATAATTGAAAGGTTCAAACAAAAATAATTTAATTATCGCTATACTGCGTTGTAGGTATGTATTACGAGCGCACTGACGCAGCCGTCCGAGTTGTCTCGAAGTGCGGGCGGACTGAAAACCGGCGTCGGGATCAGAACGAATCTTAGTTACTGTATCTCGACTTTAACCGAGTCCCGTCCGTTTCACGGTCTTATGCTGCTACACAGACCTTCACTTATTATTATTATTATTTTTAGTTTTTTTTGTTATGTTTACATTTATTTTAAGTTATTCTAATATTATTTTATATAATGTGTAGTTACATTATTATTTTTAAGTGCTCTATGTATCTATTTGTGCTTAGACCGTGAATAAACGTTTCTTCTTCTTCTTCTTCTTCTTCTTCTTCTTCTTCTAAAACAAAATTAATATAGTAACAAATATTTTATTTTGTACTTCACAAACTCTTGATTTGATATGCAGGTCCAGATTTTTCTCCAGGTTAACAGTGAGTGAAAAAGTGAGTTACATAACTTATTTTTTATTTAGAACGGTACATTTTGATTGCCATTTTACGTAGATTTCGCTTTGCCTAAAACAGTTGCAGAAAAATGGAAATAATTCTTATGAGCAAAAACACGAGTATGAAAATTATTTCGAGATCACGTTGTAGGAAAATACTGCATTTTATATGCAGTATAAATTGAAGCATCTCTAATAAATTTTAAAGTCCAGTGCGTAGTAGCACTCTATCATCTTTATATATTGGACAAACAAAGCGCAGTAAAACTTTAGAAAGATTTATAGCGGACACCAAGTTTTCTTTCTTCTGATTATAGCTAGCTATTACTGAAAGTGTTTTCGTTTATATGCATTGTTCAAATAATAATTTAATGTGCCTGAAGTGTTATTACGTTAAATCGATTCTGCAGCATAAAATAACGAATATCAATATTTAAGAGTACCTATTTTGTAAGCCAAACTTTTTGTTTCACCACGTCTATCTGGATGTGGTTATATAATGAAAGTACAGGACGTACTGAGTCCACTTTATCGATAGTCAACTTTTTGGTCATCATAACTCTTATCTTTATATATACAGCGTGTCGTTACCATCGCGACAATAAATGAACACACATATAGGGGATAACTTTTTAAAGTTGTATTAAACATTTAAATTCTTTAAACATCAATAAATAAAAATTTTCCAAAACAAAGAATTTTAAAACACCCTTACCTATAAAAGCGTAACGTAAAGTTCATTTGTAAAGGTCACAAAGCATATGAATGGGTTGAACGAATTAAAAAGAGACAAGACATACTGTTAGAAGGAGAGGCTTGTAATGCGACGCTGTGGCGCGAGTTGTAGAGGATGTTACAAATTTTGATCCTTTTTTACTTAATTATTTTGATTGAAAAAATTTTCTTTTTCATTATGGATTTTATTTAACGTTAATATTTTTTTTATGATTATTGGCAAGTAGCGTTAGACGTGTGTTCATTTATTGTCGCGATGGTAACGACACGCTGTATAATTCTGTAGGACACTGACCTCCTTCTAAACGGCTGGACCGATTTAAATGATTTTTTTTGGGTCTTCAGTGATTCGAGAATGGTTTAGATTCACATAATTTTTTTAAGTTATCTGATTTAAGTCTTGTGTACGGAACAACGTCTTCCCGGTCGGCTAGTTTAATATTTATATAGGACCTTTAAACGAGCTATTCTTGTGTTATATATCGGCGGAATTGGCTCCAACCATTTTCATTAAATTTAGCATCATTCGTAATCGTCGTTTTTTCGTGTCAGCAGATGTTTATTTATTTATTGTTGAGAACCACCAAAGGAATAACATGTTGTTTTGTAATTAAATCTGACAATAGACTTAGGAACTAAGATTTACATGATTCCATTTAAAGGTACCTTCAGGTACTTGTTACAGCATGTTTAAAAAGACAAGTACCTGGAGGTTTGTTTTTTTTTTGTAAATCGTGTATTTTATAAATTAAATTTAGATACAAACTACTGAGTAATGAAACAGGCATAATATTTTTCGATCTTACTCGTAATAATAAGAAAATATGAACTGGTGTTTTTCACAAAAGAAAGAACTTAAAAAAAAGGGAAAAAAGAAATAAATCATCTGGATGGAAAAAAAATAAAAAATAAAGAAAACAATGATCTGGAATCGAAAAAAAAGTAAAAAAATATATAATTCCTCTCCACGCCACTACTTTCTTTGGTAAATCTTTTACCGTTCAGGCTGCACTGCTCTGGAACTCCTTACCTGAAGACATTCAACTACAAGTTTTAATGTTTTGCAATAAAGCATAAATAAAAAAAAAAATAAAAAAAATTAAGTATGTGTAAATGATCGTGACACGAATCACGGCATTCTGTTTCGGGGCCGAGCGATTACCGACCGAGCTAATAAAACCTTGTTTTTTCGGCGAAATTAACCGTCATATTCGAATGATATTTTTCATTCCCTGAAAACAGGGATAAAAGGACATTTTCTAAAAATGAAACCTAGCTTGATCGATTTTTCGCCCCTGAATCTAGCACATATTAAATTTCATGAAAATCGCTGGAGCCGTTTCCGAGATTCCGATTATATATAAATAAATGTTATAATGTAAATTTTGGCAATTATGTAAACATTTGCTGCTCTACCACAGTAATGTCCTTCGCCTTTTTACCTTAACGGGGGAAAAATGGCTAGTACAGTCTTAACTTGACCTAACCCATTAAACCGTGAACGTGACTGTATAAATGCTAATACTTTAATATCATAATCATTAAGTGCCAACAATTTTTTTCTGATACGTTCAAGCAACTGCAAATAATAACCATTCAATCTAAAAAAAATAACTAATCTAAGAAGTGAAGCAAAAACTTTGTACCCCTATTTACGAAAACTGCGCTGACGGAGGAGTATGAAATTTCCCACTCTTATAGTTTATTTAGAGAAGGAATGCAGAAGGCTAATATGTTTTTAATTATGCATAAAAATACATTAAAAACAACATTACTCACACAATCATGTATAATTAGTTACGGTCGAATTTCGACCACTAGGCGGCCACTAGTATAGTTAAGGATATAGAACCTATCACCAACAAATAGAAAGAAAAACGTTATCACTTCTAACGCATCTTTTTGAATGAAGTAGATTATCTTTTCTCAGTACTGTAATGCTTGACAATATTTACTAAAAAAAAAAAAAAAATTACTAAGACATTAAGTATCTAATTTTTCTAGTCTTCCATTTTGAATTATGTTTTTATAGTATAAAACAAAGTCGCCCCGCTGTCTGTCTGTCCCTATGTATGCATAGATCTTTAAAACTACGCAACGGATCTTGATGCGGTTTTTTACTAGATAGAGTGATTCACGAGGAAGGTTTATATGTATAATTGCACCCGTGCGAAGCCGAGGCGTGTCACTAGTTGAAGATAATGCGCGGGTAGCCCCGAATTGGTCAAATGCACTCAATTGTGTGTGTCCTTATTACATCGTATGCAGTTACGATGCGTCACCTAATTTCGTGCTTTAATTATTCCGTGGCACGCGCTCTGAATTTGTTGAGATATTTGCGTCCGTTTCACAACTTGTTACCGACTAGTTAATGACAAAATACACAACTATTTGTGCGTAATAACATTTGCATAAGAATGGATATTGGTTTTACCTTAACCTATTTGTGGGGGAAAACTGTTGTTAGGGAATCGGATGCTTTTGAAACAGGTGAATGAAAATGTTTAGACTCTATTGTATACTATTCTACGGTTGTAACAACGATGAAGAAGTTCTTCAATTTCTTAAGAGTATACTTCAGTAATATCAATGAGTGTTCAAACGAGACGCGAAGAGTTTTGTTGCCATACACCCGGATAATTTTTTTAAATATTTATAAAAAATATATATACCGGGGATAACCGGGGCCAACTTTATTGACCCCGGTAACCTTAATCAGCAGACGAAACGAAGAAGTAAAGCACATCACAAATAAAGGAAAAATTTAAAAAAAGAAAAGAAAGGTAAATTTTGGTACTTACAAGTTTCCGCGGAAATTTAAATTTGCCCATATTTTTTTATCGTGCTGACTTGATTTTTATTCACCTAATAGGAACTATAGACCTCAGAATCCTGTATGAACTATGGCGGTATAATGGGCAGGTACGGAACCCTCGGCGTACGAGTTCGACTCGCACTTGACCGTTTTTTTGTTAAAAAAACAGCTGTCTTATGTTTGGTTTCGAAGACTGCTTACTGGAGTTTTCTTATTCTGTTATACCGTTGTAAGCAGAGAAAAAGTGTAAAGTAACTATAAGTTAACTTTTAGAAATATGAGTTGCTCTCGCTTATAGTACAGTATCTATAATTGAGAAGTTGTGCTAGCCGGTATAAAGTGAAAGTATTCATACTCTTACGATTTATCTGGTGATTGAAAGGTACAATTTATATGTGCGGCGTACTCTTTAGATGGATGCCAATCCATCAACTATCGTTTAACTGATGACAAGTGAATAGAACCGCTCATGGGCAGTCGCCATAGTTACAAATCAGTTACCGGACTTTAAAGTACATGTGTAGTGTTTTTGCCCGGTTAAGTTAAACTCTAATATCTACATTGCGTCCCCTTTTGTTAAAAAAGACACGTCAACCTTTTTTACGTAAGTTCAATATACACTCACCTGTGACAAACAGGGCGCCAACTGGTTATGGTCACCACACACTTACTCATGGACTCTCTGAATGACCCTACAGCTAACCTATAGTGAGTCAATAGTGATGCGCCATATATCGAAGGAAATTTCTATTTTTATTGCATTTAGATTTACGACTTAATCTGGTAAAACCCGTGTGTTTACGCTCTAGCGAATTTTATGTGTTTCAAAACAATCTTTTGTTTCCTAACGCTGTCTTTGATTGCGCATATTGATTTCTGCAATCTTATGGTTTTTGCTCTTTTGAAATGTAGAACGGCCTTAACATGGCTTTTATAAACATAAATTTATTTTCTTATGTGTCTGGTTCAAGAAATTAATAGTCGTTTATCTCGATATCTATCACGGTGGGCAACGAGCGACGTGTTGGTGTTCAAAAAAAAATTGTGTCTTTTTTAACTATTTTGGGCACTACTGAATGTTCTCATTTTATGCATTAATCGCACTGGTGAGTGAAGAAATTAATGTAGATTTATAATGTTTAGAATTGTGTATTTATAATTTTTTTTTACATCGTAAAAACCTTGTACTATTTTATATTTTAATAGAGCACAGATTAAATTTTCACTTAGGCCCCAGATCCAATCGAGTTCCTTGTACTTTTTTGCACGTCCGGGTTTTTGTCAGATTATGACGAGGGATGATTCATTTACATTTTCTTTTTTCATTTTAGTAGTTGTAAGGTGTTTAGCATTTGGAATCTTATTTCTTTGATCGCTGTGAACTCTGAGACACCAGTCTATATTTGATTTTATCCATCACAATCACTTTGTATTTGTTCATCAGAGTATATAGCTAGTTTTATGCGCATTCAAATTTGTCGCAACTCTTTGTCAAATTTTTCAATATGTCACAGGGACTGTGAGTAAATAAAGGAAATACCCGAAGAAGGTTATTTGATAATTATAGTTGATAATTAAATATTCATACTTAGTTGATACTTATATTATATAATATTTGATATTTATTATTTTTAAATATTAAACATTTTGTTATTACACACGTTCACGTCTGTAATTCAGTATTTTACCTATTTACAGACATACGATTATAAACATACCAACACACATACTATAGCAAAAATGCCTTAAAGGTCGAAATTCCAGACGTTTATGGGTCTCACTCTGATTTGCCATTTTACTGAGTACACTTGGTATAACTTGCGATAAATAAGCAACTTTGTTCCCAACCAGTGTTTACGAGAATCTACAAACGAAATACTGAAATATTTTTCTCTCAATTTTATAGAAACTTGCTGTGGCTTTTATTATGGACCCCATAGGTTGCAATTCGTAATAGCAGCATTTATGATGCCTGTGAAGATTTGCAAGAGATTTCAAAGAAGCAGTTTGCTCACAGGTCTTCGCTTGCCATCTATGAACGGCCATTGATGCTTTCAGATCGGGCTTGCGGAAAGCGATATCTGCAACGGACGGTTATCTGGAGACACTCCCGGATGGGGTTATCGATAAGGGCCTAAAGAAGAAATTGTAGTAAGTATTAAATATTCTGTAATAGTAAAATAAAAGTAAAATCACAGCTTATATAAGTACCACAGCTAGGCAAACGTCTAAAAAGTCGTAAAGAGGTTAGGCATAGTCCACCACGCGACCACACTGTGGATTGGCGGACGTCACATATCTTCGAAAATTTCATGTTGTAACGATGTCAGCCCCCCTTGGGAAACAAAAACCCAGATCCGGATTAATTATCTGTGGATCACAAAAATACATGTCCCGTGTGGGAATCGAACTCACGACTCCCGGCGCTGAAGCGAATAACTTAGCAACGGCAAGTGACATACAATCTTTTGGTGAACATACGGCCTTTACAGTTGACATGTTAGAAAGCAGTATTTGTGCAAATGTAGCATTTTACCATTGAAAGTTTTAACTTTGCCTTCGTTACATAACATTTATCATATTTATAACAAAACATTTACATTTTCCTGTTGAATACGTGAGATCCCCGTGTCAAAGCGTTAGTCGGTACACTCAACAGGTCATGAAAAGCATAATTATAACGTGTTAATAACTTCAAGAGTCCCAACACGAATCGAAGTATGAATCAATTGTACCAAAATAAATTAGCCCACGTGTGATTTAAATTATGTATCGCTTCGACCACAAATTTTGACGCGCCAATACGTGTGATGTGGTTACGACTAAGGATGCTACAGGATGACAACACACTGCGCTTGAAAATTTACAGCGCAGTGGCGCTTAGCAGCGGTCACGTACCGAAAGCTGACGTATAATGACGTATGGCATTAACAAGAGTAAATATTCATAACGTTACATTAGTTTACCCGTATTAGGTTGATGTAAATACTAATAATTATAAATACGTGCAATCCGACTCTGTGGACATCTTTTTAGGGTCGAGAGGGATTGGAAAATTAAATGCTCACTAACCTTTGCTACGTAAACCTAAACTTCTACTCTTCGACAGGTGAGTGCGGTAACCTAAAGCGGGAACCGATTACCGCACTCACCTGTCGAAGAGTAGAAGTATAAAGCTTGCACTCCACGCCGGTCTTCTCTGAGATCGCGGTAATGGCTTCCCGGATGGAATACATTCATGCAACAGCGAAAACTGTTGAGTGGCCCTGCCACAGTTTTTTGCTAATTTTTTTTTTACAAGAAAATGTCACACACGAGCCGACCAGTTCACCGGGACCGCGATGATAACTGCATTCCGTGAACATCCTTTGCATTGATGTTCCTTTGAATCCCCTTCTTCCATTTTACGGTTTTCTGAGACCTTGTGATGTTTCACTGGAAGCCCGCCATGATTTCATCAGAAGCTGTATCTCAAGTGAAATCCATACTATAATATCATAAATGCGAAAGTAACTCTGTCTGTCTGTCTCGCTTTCACTCCAAAACTACTGAACCGATTTAAATGAAATTTGGTACACAGATAGTCTAGAGCCTGAGAAAGGACATAGGCTACTTTTTAATTGGAAAAAAGTGCTGTAAAGGGTTGAAAGATATTTATTTAGGGGCTTCAGTGCGAGGGAAGCCGCGGGTGAAAAGCTAGTAAATAATATGTAGTAAAAAAGTATTTTGTGTAGAATAAACTGCTGTGGAATATAATAATAGGTTACATAAACCTACGAAGAAAAGTTAAAAATCTGTCAGAAATTTTAGTCAATTCATATTTTGGTCTCGTAACAAGTTTAAATAGAGGCCTGTTCAAATCCAATAACAATATGCAATGTTTAAAAAAAAAGATGATTGATTTTATTTAAACGATAATTTAATATAATATAGTCATTTTAATAGCTATAGACAGATTATATATTACTATAAATGTCTAATTTTTATTTTCAACAGAACATTTGTTTTCACGCAGCGATTTTAGAACGGAGTGCATGCAGTAAGTATTGATTCTGTATTGATCTTCTCTTATTACATTTAAGCATTTACTTCCCAATGCCATATTATTACTTAACCCGTGCGAAACTTTCTGGTATGTACCGTAATCAGTTACCGAATGGCATAATTATGTAACGATCATTTTCCTCCCATTAAAATTCCATCTCCCATTTAAACCAATTGTCGATAGATAGCAGTATCATACATTCTGTATAAGAAAGATTTCTTATAAACTTTAACTTTATTCTACTGGTCTATTTTTGGCAAATATAAGCATAAAAATGGTGTTTGAATCAATATCCATACTGCGCGGCGTTAAAAATTGTTCCGCTTTACATTATAGGACAAAACACATAAGTAAATGTGACAAATCATATAGAGCTTATGATACGGAAAGAGATAGTAGTCTGTAAAATTGCAATGTTGCAAACACCAATTGGCGTAATTTGAGTGCCTCAGTTACGGTGCGCTAATATCTTCCTCTTATTTATAATTATTGAAAACATGGAAGTTATGGCGAACTAACGAAAACACTATATTGACCAAATGATATATGAAGATTATGGTTTTAAGACTTTTGTAAAATTATTAATAGTCAATATATTTTCATTTCTTTTCAGAAACTTGTATCAGCGTGTACCCTTAAAGAGGATGTCCATCTATGAACAGCTCAACTCTGTTCTTTTTTTGTTCATGACGAGGAATGTTAAGTCGACTACATCTTCTTTGTGGAGGTGGGTTTAATCGTAATTAATTAAATTATGTATGTACTAGCGGCCCGCACCGGCTTCGCACGGGTATTTAACAAAATATTTAAAAGTAAAAATTATCATACACACACATAAAACCTTTCGAATATTTCGTCTTTGGGGAATAATTTTATGAATTTCTTCATCTTTTAAAGAAATTACGTCACGTAAAAGTGACAAATAAGTCTGGTCTCCCATAGCTTCGGACATAAATCATCGCATCTTTGGTTATTTTGTTGACCGATGTCTGATGATCCGATGTTTTATGAGCCAATGTCTTGATTTAAAGCTTCTCTAAGATGAATGTTTCACCAGCCCTCAGTCTCTGGTGATTACTAAATAATATGTAATTAAATCTTTCTGATATTTTTTGCCATCGTATCGACAATGTATTGAATAAAAACCAGCGAGTCGGACTCGCACACGAAGGGTTCCGTACCGACTTCACAGAAGACCGGCGTAAAATAGAAGTGTTATAACTTCTACATTTCGTCTGGTGAGAGAGGTAGCCGGGGCCCACTTTATTTAAAGATGGCAACTCATTTGCAACCCTACAGGTGTTGCAATTGTCCGTGGGCGGCGGCTATTACTTAACATCAGGTGAACCACCAGCTCGTTTGCCACTCTATCACATTAAAAAATCATGTTTTAATATATTTATTCAATATAGAAGTATTACACTTATATATTGTCAAAAACACTACTACTGTCAACATTATGTATAAAAATGGCAAAAAAATCATTTTGTTTTATGGGAGCTCCACTTATTTATATTTTTTGGTATTTTTTGTTAAAGCGGCAACAGAAGTTCATCGTTTGTGAAAATTTCAACTATCTAACTATCACGATTCATGAGATACAGCCTGGTGACATATGGACAGACATACGGACAGCGGAGTCTTAGTAATAGGGTGCCGTTTTACCCTTGGGGACGGAACCCTACTAAGTCCCAGTAATGCAATGGATTAAAACTGGTAGCTCTAACCATCAACCTAAATGCATACAATTGCATGCATGTCACAGTTTTGTTACGCACAGTACCTTGCTGAGGAATAGTCAAATATTAACCGTCTTCTCCTATTACGACTATTAAGGGATATTTTAATGGATCATACAATCGGTGTAACTCAGAGACTCTTTTAAGTTGGCCGTATCTACTGTGCAACACTATATCTCTGGGGCCTTTTTAGGATGCCGTACCCAAAGGGTAAAACGGGACCTTATTACTAAGACTCCGCTGTCTGTCTGTCCCTTTGTCAACAGGCTGTATCTCATGAACCATGATAGTTACACAGTTGAAATTTGATCTGGGTATTTGTTTCCCAAGGAGAGTTGACGTCAAGCAGGCGGCTGATTGTAAACATATAGCCAAAACCGCTTGCAACATGATTCATGTTGTGCCGACCCCACCTAGATGGGATAGGGGCAGGAGGATAATGATAACTTGTATACTTGTCCCTCTATTTTAAAAGTTCGCGTCAAACGAAGTCATTTGAAAGAGGCTATTGTACTTTCGGATGTTGGTTAAAAATGTCCTGATGGTGAATGATTATTTGTAAAAAGATTTTTTATTGGTTTTGGCGGCTCCTCAATATTGGGGAGACTACCTTTAATCGACCCATTTTTTGCAGAACACTTAGAGCAGATCTTATTCGTGGCTACGATTTAGACGGAAGACTGTTGAGCAAAATGCATGAAAGCTGATCTGTTACTGTGAGCTAAAACTCGATTACGAACTCTAGTCGTTGACGTTTGTTACCTTTTTCTCTAATCTCGTGTACGTTGGGAACGCTCAGACCTCGATTTCCTAGTGTGAATTTGTATATTTATATTATTATACTCTTCAAGCCACTGCAAACACTCTACTTGACTCTCTCCGACTTGTAAGACAATTTTCAGTTTCCGGTAAAGATTCCTCATTATGACGTATTTTTAATGTCCTCGCCTGAGAACTATTTCTAGAAAGATGACATCTTGATCTTTTGGGCATTTTAAAATGATAAAAAAATTTAACTTCCTTAGTATTAAATAATTTGCTAACTGTTGAACAGGAATTACCAGTATAAATGTGATTGAAAAATTATAAGAACTACTAAGTCTGTCACTAAGCTGTTTGGATAGTTAAATTACAATATACTAACAGTTTTAAACTTGTGATATCTTTCGAATGGAATGTCCGAATTTGATAATTCAAAAAGTTATATAAAGATATTGAAACAGTCTTAAATATGAAGTAATTTATTTTTATAAGGATTAATACCAAGATACAGCCTTTGTTAGCGGCGGCATTTCAATCAAAATTTTAAAATAAAAGAACACTTATTGTGGCATACCTATAATAGTTAGACATATGCTGTCGCGACACTTTTTGTAAATAATGATGTGGTCTGCAAAGTTGTAGTACATAATTTTATTCTATCATCAATAGTTTTCGCAGCGCACGCGATTTAAAGAATATTCTAGGTAATTTTTGTACACCTTGAGTAACATTATTGGAGTTTTAGTAAGAATCCCTATTTTTTTTTTAAATATAATAAAGCCTATGTCAAGCAGGGATAATGTAGCTTCTCAACAGTGAAAGAATTTTTTAAATCGGTTCAGTAGTTTCGGAGCCTATTCAATACATACAAACAATAATATCTTTCCTCGTTATAATATAGATATAACATGTACGACGGTAGGAAAAAGATAATAATCAAGAATTAACAAAAGATAAACATAATATGTACTTGTCATTTATTTTTCATCGTATACCATTTCTTTGCATCTAAATGTATATACTACATAATCACGCTTGTTTCGGACGGAATCCATTGGCCTTCATCTCTTTAGTTTTTTTTAATTTTTATCCAATAATTTTGCCATGGTTGATTTAAACCTGTAAAAATAAACTTAATCAATACTTGCAAATAATTATAAAGTATACAATAATTATTACCATCTTTCGGGAAGATTACCTGTTTATTTTCTGACAACAATTCACAAAAAGAGTAATGATATTAAAATTTAATAAAATAATCTCTTAATATTAAATAATTAGTGTCTTATCTATGTTAGATATTTCCTGCTTTTTCAAAGATTCAATATTATTTTTGAGTTTTTCTTATACATTATTAAATGAAACTATTTTTATGGACTCGGAACAGACTATACTTTATCAGGAACGCAGTAAAGTAGCCGAACCGTCAGGATTTAAAATGAAAAATAAACGTCATAAGTCCGTCAAAGTAGTTTTTGATTGATATATTTTCAGCTTACAGTTCTCATGCTTACAGTTCTGATGACGTCTTCGAGCTCTTTTTTCCTTTTAGTTAAGCGAGGCGGCATCTCTGTGGCAAAACATGTTTACAAATTTGTGATCGTATTCCATAATGGATTCGAGGCAATCTAT
The DNA here is from genome assembly GCA_933534255.1 of Iphiclides podalirius. Taxonomy (NCBI): domain Eukaryota; kingdom Metazoa; phylum Arthropoda; class Insecta; order Lepidoptera; family Papilionidae; genus Iphiclides; species Iphiclides podalirius. The sequence goes on along the minus strand of OW152830.1, from coordinate 11,520,541 downwards.
TCTGTTAACAAGTATTTTCCGACCTCCACATGTACGATAAAACACGACGTCTCTTTCTCTATCTGTGCCTGCACTTTAATCTTTATAGCCACTGCAGCAATTAATATTATGTTCCTTTGCTTATAAGTAACTACTTTTTCTATACTAGGTTTTAATGTACGTGCTTAAATCAATCGACGAAGGGTAAACATAATTAAAATTGTAAAAATCAAGTCACTTAATTTTGTTTAAAGCATATATTTATGTATATTAGCATTTACTAATACGTCTTATCTTATAGTTGTCTTTTTTATGTATTTTAATATGTTATACATATTAGTTATATATATATATACATTGAAATCACATCGTAATAATTTTTTTAAATTAATTTAAAATAAAATCAACTTTTATTATGGCATATTCAAATCTTTTCACCGTTTCCCAACATGAGCTGTAATATCGTCTAAAGATTTTAAGTTATTTTAAAAATCCGTTTTTAACGCCAGAACGCGAAGAATTCAATTAAAGTTTCAATAGATTGGGACAAATGGCTAAGAATGGCAAAGAGGACAAACAAACAGACATTTAATTTCATTTATTATGTTATTATTTTTCACTTAAATATATTGAACGTTAAGTTATGGTTCGTGGTCTTCTTAGCGTGTAATTTGCGAATTGTAGATGACTGGAGTAATATGGACTAGAATAATAAATTGAATATGTAAGAGAATTAAAGCCTCTAAATAACATAAAATAAACTCAACGAAGTTGGGAAGACAATGGATAACTGGTCTAGTTCTTCAGCAAAAATAGATGCGATAGATTTTGTTTGAGATTTTATTCAAAAGCGGAGGCGGAAATTGTGTCTTGCCTGTCGTAGGTAGTCGAGGCCACATAGCTTATTCACCTGTTTCCGTTTGGATCTGACACAAGGAACAAAATGGTCGAAGTTTTAGAAGAATAATAAATGCGTTCTATGAAAGCGAACGCTGGTGATCTCGCTCTTAAAATACTACCGCGATGACAACATTTTATATATCATATCTTTTATCAGTATTGAGAAAGAATTGTTAAAAGTTCTATCAACGTTTTACAGAACTTATTAATACTGAAACTTAGCAGTTGGAGAGCCTTACACAGAGCGCTTGCAAGGGACATCGTTTTTAATATTAATACATGACTGTCTTGTATAAAAATTTACTTGTCACTATAATAACATGCAAAACCTCTATTAGCTCAGTGTCCTCGCGTTTAATTTAATATATTTGACGTTTTCGAATCCCAGTGTATGGCACTGGGAATCTGCAACCATTCAGTAACAATAAAATTGTTCGTTGTAATTTAAGTCTTGACTTATCAAGTGCTCAGTGGTGAAGGAAAACATCGTGATGAAAAATATATTTTGTAGTTATGTGAAGTCTGCCAATTAGGAATGGTCGCGTGAAGGACTATGCCCTAATACCCTGTCAACCGAGAAGTCCTTTTCCGAGTCATATTATATTTATATATATATATATATATATATGAGGGGTTTTTGCCATAGTTGCCACGCTTGGCGAGCGGGTTGGCAACCGCAGTTCTTCCAGACACCTCGCACCTTCAACGCTGCTGCCCGTTATTGGCCTGGATAAATCACCTGGACTGCGTGGCAGTCTATGGGGGAGGCCTATTTTCAGCAGTGGACTCAAACAGGCTGAAATGATGATGATGATGATATATATATTACGAAGGAGGATATCCAAAATAACTGGCTCGAATTTTACATAACGGGGATTAGATCGGGAAGTCATTTAGGAAGTCCGGTGATCATCACAGCTAATTGCTTCATATGGTGATGTATCTAAAGCCTTCATATTGGCGCCAGATTGTAATAACAGTATGCGCTTATTATATAATTGCCCGAACACAGTAGAGGTAAATGACGACGCTCAGAGATGAGTCATTTAGTACGTGTTGAGTGTTTTGTTTACACACCTCAGATACAGTTACTTTTGAAGTTTACTGGTACTTTTACTAGTAAAACAAAATTAAATTAAAATCGGGCATTATACTCTAGCTGCGTCACCGTGAATTATGACAAACGAAAATCAAAGAAACTCTTTTGTTCTGATACATTCTCATTAACTCATAAGGATCGATTGATTTAGCTCACTAAAATAGTTTCATGTTGCCGCAAGGTAATAGCAATTGTGTAAAATAATTAGTTTTTCAATGCATCTAATATAATATTAAGGACCTAGCTGATATCCGCTACTTCATGTGCTTGTGGACACCGTTCGCCCCACTTCTCCACGGCAAGAAAACACGTCACTGAATATGCAGTGCTTACAAAAATTATTGTTTCTTAAAACTTTATAACTAACTTTCATTAACTTCGTATTAAATGAAGATATCGCAGTAGTTAAGAAATAAAACTTACAAGAATTAGTTGAAACCGATCCAATAATTTTACGGTGATGCGCGCTATATGTAACAGTACACCTCTACCACTTTATTTATATATGATGCGCTACTGACCCAGTGGTAGTACCAATAACCGTACGATCTGAAGATCAAGAGTTGAAATCGTTGTTTCGTGTCTTCCGTTTTTCCAATGTCCTTGGTACGAAGTCGCTTATTTATATTTTTCCAAATGTAAGGTGACATGTTGTGCATTTTCTGTTGTAAAAAGTTGATTAGTTATACTTAAGGTAAGTTATTAGTTTTAATAAACACTTTACAAGAGAATAGTTTATTATAGTTTAGTATGTGTACCGTGGTTTAGTATACATACTTTTACCATAGATCATGTAGATTTGATGATTATTTGTAAACATCAGATCCGTTTGTTAATAATATTGAGGTTATAAGAATGATGCAGACATTTTTCTTTAATGGTAAAGGCTAAATCAATACCTAATATTCTTAGTCTCCTCTTACCGCAACATTAGGGCATTAATGTCCATTATCGTACATTTCTCAGAAGAATCTGAATATCATCGATTCTATTTCATCTCTGAGTCAGTGCGAGCAAAGCATGGCACGGTTTCAGAGTCGTAAAAATTTTTGGGTGCATTCCTACCAGCGATTTAAGGCAAGAGGAATCAGGTTTTGTAATGATACACAAGACAGTCCAATCAGCAAATAAGTATAAGTGAAGTGAAGTCAAATAGAATATCATAATTATGTTATTTTTTTTTTATTTCGGATACAACCGGATATTAATTGAATGCGATAGATTTAGTTTAATGAACGCTCTGCCAATATAATGTTACAACAATATTATTACATATGTTGGTAGCATGTACCATTAGATCCATATTCATATAATCTTGGTAAAATGTCGATAATATCTGTTTATCTCATTAGCGTTAAAACAGTTAAACCTCGTTCTTTTTATGACTCAGTAGTGTATGCATAACCGGTTAAGGCCTTTCTTTTGTAATGCACATACTTTATAATTATGGTGATATATATATAATTATATATGGTGAAAATGACATCAATCGTTAAAATTTTGCAATGCTTGGAAGAACCCACAGAACTTCATATAATTAAAAAAAATATTTAATGTTGGAAGGGAGCTGACGGCTCAGCTGATGTTAAGTGATAACCACCGCCCAAGGACATTGACCCCTTTTAATAATGTGTAACACTTCTACTTCACGTCGGGCTTTTGTGAGGTCGCCGTACTTCGCCGGACGGGCCTGCCCATTCGATCAACAGCAAAGACTGTTTCTTGGCCCTACCACGGGGAAAAAAATATTGTTGCACAACATTAAATTCGGTTTGCAATGAAGTTGCAAACTTGGGGCGCGGTTAACAACCTAGGGAATCGGGAAACTGCATGAAAAAGTCTGGTTTATATTTTTTATTTTCCATATAATTATACGTATATTTAAAAACCAAAAATTTACATAATATTATATGAACACACTATGACAATCTTCATGCGTAATTTCTCGCATGGAGATTATGCGTAATTTCTGTATATAATTTTTTTTTAAATAAATTATTTAGGCATGTGCTAGTTCGTAGTGATGTATAATTTTTTGTTTGAAGTAATTTTTCTTTATTACAGGCAGCTCTTAGCCAGTTCCGAGCTGCTAAAGACAATGGAGAAGTTTTCACTGGTGCTGATGTTGTCAAGATACGCCACTACCTCGAAGACAGTTGATGTGCAGATGCTGGCGGATGTCCTGAAACACGTGGCCTCCGGTCAGGATCACTTGCAGTCCACCATCCAGTACTTGGAGCTGGAGGAACTGACAGAGGAAGTTAAAATCATGGAAAATGTAGGAATAACGTTAGTAATATATATCACGCATTTTTGTTTAGTAACAGTAACTTTTCAAAACTCTATTGGGCGCGACTGGAAAAATGTTATCTGTCTTCATAATGTAATTAAAATAAATTGCAATAAGAAAACTTTAAATTGGCCGGTATCATATTGAATTGAACCGAGAATTGATTACCAATGAACCTAATCTTGGCGCCAAATACGAGTGTATATATTATCATTTCCGTCAGCTGTTTGATTGACTTTAATTTGAGTGGATCTACCAATTTTGTGTTAAGAAGTACCATTCATATTAATTGCCAAACAATTCAATAAGGTATATTAACGTTTATTATTTTTCTTCTTTTTGGTCATACCTGTTTGTTAATTTATTTTATTGCCATCGAGGTTATGGTATTTCAATTTGTGATTCATTTAGTTTTAAATTTGTTAATGATTATTATATACAACTTATTAATTTGAGTGATCGATATAACATCATTGTCTGAAGCGAAAAGAAATAATTCAAAGGAATCAACGTATAGTAAAATTAAATCTTATTTCTGATTCCAGCTTTAATAACTCGGAAGTGCTGCATCTGAACGACAATCCGACTAAGGATGATATCAAGCACTGGGTGAATCACTACTTAGTACATGCAGAAACATCACTGGACGATTTAATAGAAGTGCAACAAGCGCTGTGGAACATTGTCAGGTAACAAATATTACTACAATATTGAAAACAACGTCTGATGGGAGATGTTTAAAGGGTTCTCACTCATCCCATAAATCTCGTTAATCAAACTTTCCTTGTACTAGGTGCACGACAACTCCTAGAAGTACGAAAAGGGTACTTGTCGCTTAACTTAAACACTTCTACTTTATGCATGGTTTCTGTAAGGGTTTGGTACTTCCCCGGATCTATTGATAGCAACTACCCATCAATCAATTCATTAGTTGCCCGTAGTTGATGAATTTACTTGCGTAAGCACTCGGGTAAATTTTGATGCGCAAGATGCACATGAAATATAAGGAAACAGAATCAATTAGCGTGTTTCTGTCTTCACATTTACCTCAATATGACTCACGCTTGCGGTACCGTTGGATCTGTGTTAGGTATTCCATCGGATAATCATTTTATTCATCGGATAAGAGGCGAGAAAATACCTTAAACGTACTTATTTTCTCTGTTCAGACAAATCATGTCAGTTTCATTACTTCATGCACTTGTATTAAGCGTCCAAGTGTCTTCTCTATCACTACATAGTATAAAACAAAGTCATCCCGCTGTCTGTCTGTCCCTATGTATGCTTAGATCTTTAAAACTGCTCAACGGATCTTGATGTGGTTTTTTTACTAGAAAGAGTGATTCAAGAGGCAGGTTTATATGTATAATACATTGCACCCGTGCGAAGCTGAAGTGGGTTGCTAGTATATTATAAACTATACGAAAATAAAAAAACGCAAGTTTGATATTTTCTCATGCTGATATTTTTTAGATCTTCAGCTAGCCGCGAGGTGTGGTCGGCCAGGCGAACACTAGGTGTAGGAATTGCTGTCCTGACTGTTGTGCTTCTAGCGTCACCAATCCTTATTCTTCTTCTGAGGCACACCATCTGGACCATACAGGTACGAAATTAATAATAAGCATAACCATAATAATATGATCGCTCGTTTTTCGCGCTCTGGTCGTGGGTTTTTAAAGATACTTAAGAAGCAACTTTTTAAAGATACTTAATTTTAAAGATATTTATATATTAAAATATATAATGATGTAATGTATTAATCAAATCGCCCGTCTATAAAATGTGTTTTATAAAGTTTTAATCAAGAGAAACTGTAATTTTTTTATTTACATTATTTTTCACGAGACTTTGCTGTAGATTCATTTAAGCACAGCCATACTGCTATTCCTGTGAACTAAACCCTAGAAAGAAATCTGTTTGCCTTGAGATTGAGATGATTTTTGGTAATCGACAAGTCTTCAAGATAAAAATATAAGAAAAAGGATTCCAAAATGGTGCTGAGATGGCCGTATGACGTACATGCTGCCGGTTTGACGTCGGCCTAACGAAAATCGTTCAGAAACTATCATCAACAAACGAGATGATCTTATCCTTTCAACGAGCAATTATTGTATATATATATAATCGGAATTTCGGAAACGGCTCCAGATTTTCATGAAATTTAGTATGTCCGTAGATGGAGGCGAAAAATCGATCTAGCTAGGTTTTATTTTTAGAAAATGTCCTTTTTTACAGGGAATGCAAAATATCATTCGAATATGACAGTAAATTTCGCCGCAAAAAAAATGTTATAAAAGCTCGGTCGGTAATAGGGCGGCCCCACAGCCACACAACAGACGGCCGCGGTTCGTATCACGATCACTTACACACTTTTTTTTTATTTTTTTTTTCTATACCAGATCATTTTCTCTATTTTCTATTTTTTTTATTTCCAAAATACATGATTTACCAAAAAAAATCGAGCAAGGTACTATTATTTGTAGGTCCTCCAGGTTCTATTATTTGTACGCTTAATATTCCTTATACATTACAAAGAAATAAGATACGAGCGTATTGTTTCCAATATTTCCGGGGTTATTTTCTATAAAATTAACATATTACTTGATGAAAATGCGTTAAATTTCTAAATAGCTTTCAATGAATGGCTGATGTAAATAATGTGCTTAAAGTGCAACCAGTAATTTATAATTCACGTACATTTAATTTAAAGGCTTATGACACTATTTGGTTACAATACTGTGGCGGAGACACTGCATGCCATATTTGTTCTAATATGTTCTGAAATCCAATTTTTGTTCGAAAACGTTACTAATGTTACTTTTAGAGAAATACTTACGTACAATGCGGGATTCTCGTTGACTTTCTATATAAAACATAAAGAATAAAGAGAGATATTACAGTGAAGTTCTTCTTATTCTTCTTTGATTAATGGCCTCTCTTAAAAACAGTGAAGTTTAAATTAATCAACCGTATATTTTAAAACCACGAAGTCTTCCTTCAAATTCTTTGTTACTTGCAATTAATTGCCTCGAAAAAAAAAGGTAAAGTATTTGTCGAACAAAATGTGATTATCATTGCAATGCTCTAAAGGCTCAATTAATTGCTACTCTGCAACGTTGCGTAATGCTCGTATTTACCAGCACAATATTGTCATTATTAAACGGGGGATGTCACCAAGGAATTAAAAACTATTCCGGTAACATCCAATGGACGTCTGCAAAATCAGCACATTATAATGTTTTATATGATAACACGAGTGCCAGAAAATTGTAAACATTAGAATTTCACACAAAACGATTAATTTATTATATTTCATTACTGAGGGGTTTTTGCCATAGTTGCGAGCGGGTTGGCAACCGCAGTTGGGGACGAAAGGTTCTCGAGTGGCAGCCTTGTACTGGCCATCGCAGTGTGGGACGACCCCCCACTAGATGGAGTGCAAATGACGACCTGTGCAAATGTGCGGGAAGTCGATGGATGCAGGTGGCTCAGGATCGTACTTCATGGCAATCTATGGGGGAGGCCTATGTTCAGCAGTGGACTCAAACAAGCTGAAATGATGATTTCATTACTGGTGTTTTTATGAGATAACATCAATAATGTTTCATGGTAGAGACGACACATGTCTATTCTGCTTGGCGTTTAAAATTTTTTTCGCTTTACATTATACTTATGTCATTATAGAGGTGAATGTGACAGATGATATAGATGGTATTATACGGAAAGAGCGGTCTATAGAATTGCAATCTAGTTACACCAATTGGTGTAATTTGAGTGCCTCAGTTTCGGTGCGCTAATGTAATATCAACCTCTTATTTGTATATAATATCATTGCATAATGCGACAAGGAGTATAGTGTTTACCCGATGTTAAGTGATTGCAAATAGGTAGCCATTGATATTCACAGCACACGTAAGTTTGCAGATGCGTTGCCAGTCGTTAAGGGGCCCGCCCCGGTTACCTCACCCATCCGAAGTGTTAATTCTTGTCTCCTTTAAGGCCATGGTATTTCCCAAAACGAACCGGCTAGTCCGTATGACACTAGCGGCGTGTCTTTAACTCATTACATGTTTGTTGTTTGCCTGATAATTGATAGGGAAAAAATTGTATACAAAAAAAACTTATATTTTTATGAGAAGTATCAAAATGATTGCAACTCATGTCCGAAGAAAATATGCTGAATGCTGGCCAACTTAATGCAACTATGGTTACCATGCAACATAATATACATAAGTTGACTGTCATAATAAAATTAAATACTGCCCGTGTTGAATTTAAATATTATTTGATTATTTTTAGCGAAAACTTCTATAGACACGCGGGGCATTTTTGGACAGGTTACAGTGTTTTGCCATTGACGTTAGTCACTTTAAAATTTTGATTTTCTTCTTTTGATTTTGATGATGTAACATGTTTTTATAACATGTGATCGCTCTAAAAGAATTCTAGATGTTCTATAGTATTTTTGTCGCGCATTGCCGCCTTACGGGTACACCCAACAGGTCATGAATAAAATAATTATAACTTGTTGATAACCGGCAAGAGTCTCAACGTGAAACGAATTATTGCTCAATAAATGAAACAAAAATAAGTTAATAACAGCTCACGTGTGATATAGCTTCGACCACGAAGCTCGACCTGCCAAAACAAGTAGTGGACTGGGTTTACGATTTAGAATGACACACTACGTCAGACAATGCTAAACGCAGTGGCGTCTAGCATAGGACACGTATCGAGCGCTGACGAATAATGACGTAGTAGTATTACCCATTTCATTGACTATAGTAATTGGTCAACCTAAACCACTTCACTCGTCTTGGGTTTATGTTTTTTTGTCAATTCAAAACTGGCCAGAACTTGACTGCCATGCGACCTGATCGTAATTGGCGATGCAGGCGTTGTGGGTAGGCGCCACTGGCTTAGTAAAAACCTATTCACTCTTGCCATCAAGACGGATCGTAAATAAAATAATAATAATTAATGAAAAAACCGTTATTAAGGCTTGCAGGGAAATTAAAGTGTACGGAGGATTTATGGGGAATGTCCGACAAAGTCATAGCCAAGTAGTTAGGAAATTGACACTGGCGCCCTATCTTTCCTTCATATTCAATGCATGTGTAGATGGAGAAGTTTAGGTTTTAGGTTATTCGTTTATTCTTAAATTAATTGTGGTTAATCTTTGCAAGAAGATTAAAAATAATTTTAAATTGAGAATTTGAAATACTTTTTGCCATTTTAGCCATTACTTTTTATGTATCAGATTTTTGCTAGTAAGTGCAATTATTAATGTATGTTTACCAGCTTTCACTTTTGTTAAAAAAATCGCCTAATAAGCAACTAAATAAAATTAACGTGAGCCCTTATTTGTCGAAATCCTATAAATAATAGAAAAAAATGTTCAGAATCGATGCGTTCGATATATATTTATATATCGAATCACAGAATCACAGAATCGATGCGTTCGATATATATTTATATATTCAACGCATCGATTCTGAACACCTACGTTATCTAGACTTATACCGTAACGTTGTCAGAGATAATATTAGTTAGGATTTTCATCTACAATGAGCGCCGACGAGGAAAATCAAACAATACAGTTAGCAGAGTTTCTATACCTAAAAACGTCACGCTGGTTCTTCTTCTTCTTCTTCTTCTAAGGCAGTTGGCGGTCCTTATGATATCGCCAACGACACAATAATGGTAAAGAAACAAATGGTTTCAAATATCTAATATACCCTCTAGTTGTTTATTTTTGCCTAACTTTTATAATTAAATTATGAAGAGAATGATTTTATGAATGTTTAATATGTATATTTTTATATATAGAATATCTAAACAAATTTACATAATAATAGCAATTACCTAGAACAGAGAAAATAAGATTGTAATTATTATGCTAAGTTCACAGTCACGCTGGTTGCATTATTCGCTATAAGCTCTCGATTTGCAAACTGACATATCTAACGCCCATTCTTTTGGCAACTTAAATGACATTTGAGAAGCCATTTGACAGCTGATTAGTCAATTTATACGATGATAGGTGTAACCGGGCGTAAGAGTAGCATTATTACATTCAACATTGCATAATGTCTGTTACTAACAGATATCAATAGCTTGTCATTATTCATAGCGTATTCGCAACCCTTCTGTTATATGTAATACTAGCCACGCCCCGACTTCGCGCGGGTGCAATGTATTATATATATAAAATTTCCTCTTGAATCACTCTATCTAGTTAAAAAAACCGCGTAGTTTTAAAGATCTAAGCAATACATAGGGGCAGACAGACAGCGGGGCGACCTTGTTTTATTCTATGTAGTGATATAATTTTATGTATGTAGAGAAGTACATAATTCAGTGATATGGGATGTTTTGATATCTTGTTTTTACGCGAATATTAAACATTGTTAAATGAAACTATTTTACGGATTTTAACGCGTTTAAGAAGATTTTTAAATTCCCGACGCTTCGAACCCATTCCAGCGTTCATAATTATGTCCCGTGATGAATAACTACGTTTATTTTTAGAAACTTCTTCTCTTTTCATCTGTGTGTGAGAGTGAAAAATATTAGTCCTGCCCAATTTACGATGTTACGTTCAATGTTCTAAATATACGTTGCTTATATTATTAAAAAGTAAAATTAAAAAAAAAAATCAAAAGTGTCTATGTTTAACACCCGTATCAGATAAGTCCTGAGGACCCACTGCACAAACACTGCAGATTTATTATCATACACAAAGTTTGTTTTTTGCATTTCTATAAAAGTAAGTGTTGAATAAAATTGCGAATTTTGTGTAGGTATGCACGAAATCAATGTGCGAAATATACGAAATCAAAATTATTAGTTACACTGGGTAACTAATAATTTTATATAGATATCAATATTCCAGAAAACGTTTTGAACGTTAACACGACTTTATAATATAAATAAAGCTTGTCCTCTAAAAAACTCATTTTCAGTCATTTGTAGATAAAACTGTCACAGAATTCTTCGCTGCCGCCAGGATATAAACCAGCTGCTAATTCCATGTGGTCACTTTCAAGAGGATCAGGAGCCTACGTCGAACTGATTCAGCGAATGCTCATTGGCCTCAGCCTTTTGGTTAACCGCTTATACACACATGAACAAATACATATTGTATATTTATATTAACAATTTCCTTGGTGCCGGCACCTCGGATCTAACTCAGGTTTCTCGAGTATACTGAATTAAAAGCGATCGCCCGGACAATGAGTCGCCTTAATACCTCCTGCCTCTGTCTTCACTTCTGGTTAATGGAGATCGATCAAAACGGAAAAATAATCTTGCTTACACATTCGATTATACCTCGATCGATCGCATATAGTATATCACACATACACACACACATATATATACTCGATCGATTACAATAGTAATTTTGATTGGATCGAACGATGAATTTTATTGTTAATGCTTATATTTTTTGTAAAAAAAGTAAAAAAGATGAGATGACAGCACCAAGCATATAGTTGGTGCTGTCATCTCATCGGTAATTATATCGTCAGAGTTGAGTCGAGTTTGGATTGGATAAGACATTGTTATACAATGAAGATTATTTCGGGTAAGTTGAGTAATTAATATAAGATCGTTTTTTACAATACACTTTATTAAAGTGGTAAATATTAATTAATATTAATTAAATAATACTATTAATTTTACAACATAAATTTTTAGTTAAACATTTTTGACAACATTTATTTGTTGATTCGGAAACATAACTGCTTATTAATAACGCTAAAAAGAGATAAAATATATTCACTTATAAAACAAAATTAACCATATATTTCTTAATTCTAAAACAATCTTAGGCTAAGTAACCTTATACCACGGACATAGGCGCTATTTATATCTTATCCTTTAAACGAGCAATTCTTGTATATATATAATCGGAATCTCGGAAACGGCTCCAGCGATTTTCATGAAATTTAGTATGTGCATAGATTTGGGGGCGAAAAATCGATCTAGCTAGGTTTCATTTTTAGAAAATGTCCTTTTATCCCTGTTTTCAGGGAATGAAAAATATAATTCGAATACGACGGTAAATTTCGCCGCAAGAGAAAATGTCAAAATAGCTCGGTCGGTAATCGGGCGGCCCCAAAACAGACGGCCGTGGTTCGCGTCACGATCATTTACACATTTATTTTTTTACTTTTTTTTCGATTCCAGATCATTGCTTTCTTTATTTTTAATTTTTTGTTGATTTGTTATTTTGTTATTTTTTTCCCTTTTTTTTTTAAAGTTCTTTCTTTTGTGAAAAACATCAGTTCATATTTTCTTATTATTACGTCGGTAAGATCGAAAAATATTATGCATATTTCATTACTCAATAATTTGTATCTAAATGTAATTTCAAAAATACACGATTTACCAAAAAAAAAAAAAAAAAAAAAAAACAAAGTCTTCCGGGTACTTATTGTTAATGAACAATAACCTAGCTCGTACCTAGCTAATATTACAACTTTTCAACCTTCTTAACCATTCTACACTGATAATATTTCAAATTTAAGTTAAGGACCTTATAGGCCCAACCTGAAATAAATAAGTTACACATCACAATTCTATTAACTTTATTGTTTAACCAGATACTTCAATAAATCACTCACAATTTAAAAAAAATCATCATATGTTTCAATTTTGTGAACATTGATTAAAAGAAATTTATATTTATTTGTCAACGTATTCACGTACGAACTTGCATATAATGTAAATAATTCTTAATATAAAACTAGTTTTTCTAGTAGTAATTATTAAAAAATATACAAGAATGGAAGATGTAACTAAAATATAATATAATCAAATAAATTAAACTCTTTTATCATCACTAAATGAATCTATGTAAACGGAATTATCGTTTATTTTTAGTTTTAATTTCCAAAGTTTAGAAACCTTTATAGAAATTCATGGGCACGGGACATAGCATCATGAAACAGTTGCTACAAATAATTTGTTTTTGGTTTTGAGCTAAACTAGAAACATAAGCGAATGTTCAATTTCGGCTAAAATTCGTGTTTTGGTTTGAAACAAAAATTTTAGCCCATTTATAAAGCTCTAAACATTTTAAGTGAAATAGTCCATGAATACAATTTCTTACGTGTTTTTATATCGCAACCATTTAACGTCACTACCGCTGATTAAGTGTTCTTTGTCAAGTTGAAATGGATTTTTCATCGGATCATAAACGTCCTCCCATCCACAATTGGTAACTGAAAAAAAAAAAAATAAAGATGTAATGGTCTTCATGGATTTTATTGGGTGGTCTAACATATAATTTTTTGGTTTCCACAATTTTCATCATTTTTGATATGATTTTATTCCCGTAGTGATATGATATCACAGTTAACGAGTCATTTGACGAGACAGATGTTGATAGAATTAGTATCAGTTGTTGGAGGTGTGTTTTGTTCTTTATTATTTATAATAATTTTTTATCATTATTCTTTATTATATATAATTTTGATACTTTTTTCAATTTAGATTTATCCTTTTGCTTGTAAATTATAATTAAAATTTTCATATAGTCAAATATTGCTCTAATATATATACATTGTAATAGGTGGTTTGGGTCAAAATACATTTGTCCAAATAATAGGACTCCAACCCAACGGTAAAGCGAACTTAATTTTTTAAATGTGTACGATATTTTTTCCATATTAACTATTTCGACCTTGTCTTGTTATTTATTTGTTTATTTACAAGTATATTCATTCATTTGTAGCTATTCAATTTCAACTGTCAAATGATGATAAATGATCAATATTTGTAATATTTAAAGGAAAATTAAAAAAAAAAAACACAAAAATGATTGGCAGCTGAATTGAGTAATACAAATTAAATAAGGAAATACTCACGTTTTGTATGTAATGCAACTATGTAGAAAATATATATGATCCAAAGGACACTTATTGCCTTTGACTTTTAGTACGACTCGTTTCTCTCTTTTATAAGCACTCAAGTTAGCGTCAGTAGGTTGAGAAGATAGCTCTTCTAGTAACTTCACTGTAACCTGACTAGGAACGGGAAGGTTTACAGGGTACACAACGGCTTGCTGTTGAATTACGGTGTCCGACTTTATGACCCTGGACGTGACTGGTATGGCGATAAGCGTGATAGCCAATGCTCGAATAAATACCGCTAATTCCATATTGACACTTCCAAGAGGATCATAAGCCTAAGTCGAACTGATTCAGCAGAAAGGGAAAACGATATTTATAGCAGGAGCAAAGGCGGATAGTGCGAATGCTCATTGGCCTCAGCTTTTTGGTTAACCGCTTAAACTATTATTAAACTTCATTTAACAATGTCCAAAATTATTAATGTTCATTACTTGACGACCCGAATGGCGTAGTGGGTAGTGTATCTGCGTCCTGCGCCAGAGTGTGGGTTCGATCTACCCCACTACTGGAAAAATATTGTGTGATGAACATACTGTTTTCTAGTGTCTGGGTTATATATGTATAATATGTATTTATTTACAAAAGAAAATTATGTTTAAGAATGTTTATCAGTTATCTAGTACCCATAGTGTAAGCACAACAGAAAACTGTATCACAAATTCCAATTGACCAGACTAAAAATAAAGTATTTGAAGATGCCAAATATTATTAGCACGGCGTTTACCGTAGCTCATGAACATTGAAATCAGTGGGTTTCTCGTTGCCAGCGAAGCAAAGGAATTGCCGGGGTTGGATCTTCCGTAACCTCAAGCACCAAATAAAACCTAAAAGTGTTTTGTTTTGACTTAAGTGTGTCTTCAGTAAGCCGTTGTACTTCCCATTTGCGATAGTGGCACTACGTAAACTCCCACATAAAAACCGAAATGCATATTCATTAATACTAAAGTATATTAAAATAAGAATCTGTGAAGATTTTAGTATACTCGAGCAATCCGAATTCTCTTGTATCTTGTATTAACAGATGCTTTTGCTTTCATTCCAGAGACTATTAAAGCTTCATCTGACGCAGAACCGGTGGGCTAGCCAGAACCCACGGGTTTGGACCCTCCGCTGTGGGTAGGGTCGCGCATGTGCTCATGCGCGCGTTTAAATATGGTATGTCATCTAAGGGCCATCGAGGTTGCGGTGCGGACCGAGACCCCGATGACCGTCGACTGTGTTTTTAGCTAATCGGTGGCTGGGGGCGGTGAGAACCGCCCTGGAACGAGGGTGTACCTTGTGTACGCGTTGTGTTGGTCTCGCCGTGCTCGGATACGAGGGCCAACTATTGTGTTTGTTGTTACACTGGCTGTGGGTGTAGTGTTATCCGGCGGGACTCCCGACGGTGCGACTAATCCGAATTGAAACCCCGGGAGAGATACCAATGAAATTGTTATTTGCAATTTTCAGAGCTCACTCATCACATGCTTAGCGGGGCGGGTTGCTAGTACTACCATAGAACGGAAAACAATCATGTCTGTTGTATGGGAGCCCCACTTAAAATTTTTTTTATTCTATTTTTTAATATTTATT
The DNA here is from genome assembly GCA_933534255.1 of Iphiclides podalirius. Classification (NCBI taxonomy): domain Eukaryota; kingdom Metazoa; phylum Arthropoda; class Insecta; order Lepidoptera; family Papilionidae; genus Iphiclides; species Iphiclides podalirius. Next base: position 11,504,781 of record OW152830.1, on the reverse strand, counting down.
TCTTAATCCAGTAAACTTGATCTTTTGAAATTTCAATTTTTGGATGTTTTGTAATCTTTTTACTAGGGTAGGGTCACTCAATAGACTTCTTTGTTGAACGATTGAATAAAATAAAATCAAAATATAATCCGTGTCGATGTAGTGTATTTATGATTTGTGCTCTATCATCTTCAATACATCAGTTTTTCCATGTTATTAGCATGATTTCAACTAGGGTTTGTTGTGTCAGTTTCTAGATTATTTCTACGATTTAGTGTAGGGTGCACGAAAAATTGTTTTTGGGTATATTACCGAGTTAAAACAAGCTCTATCGTGTTCTAATTATATGACGGGGTAAGGTATGCCTTATAAATACTATTAAATATAATAAACTGTGGCACTCGGGGACTGCCGCGGTAAAGGTATTTTTATCTTTTTTTTTATTGTCAAAAGTTAAAAGTTGCCAAACGAGCAGGCGGTTCACCTGATGTTAAGTGAATACCACCGCCCATGGACATCTGCTACACCCAAGGGTTTGCAGATGCGTTGACACCCTTCTGAAAATTGGGCTCCGGCCACCTCACTCACCAGACGAAACGCGAAAGTATTATACTTCCACTTTACGCCGGTCTTCTGCGTGGTCGTGGTACTTACCCGGACGAGCCTGCCCATTCGCGCAACAGCCGAGGCTGCTGCGTGGCCCTACTGCCCTTAAATAATTGCATAGAATATTTTATCAACTTATGCAATTATAATATTAATTTATTTTTTATTTATGCAGTATTTTTTTATATCAATTCAAGTTTTTTATTTGATATTGATTAAACTTACACTCAAGTGGCAGGTGAGCCTGCCCGTTCGTGCAACAGCCGAGGCTGCTGCGTGGCCCTACCACCGCTGTTTATGTAGCAAAACAAATATTATTAATAAACGAAAGTTAAAAATTTCTCTTCCAACGAAACTTAAGACCACAACATGTTTAACAAAGAAGAAAGTAACACATCTGTCAATTAAAAACTTGTACGTGAACAGTCCACAAAATCTTATGTGACACTACCAAAAATAATGACAAATCGTCATACAGTGACTGATGGCGGATGTGCCTTTTCGACAATAATTGTAACCGTTAAAGAGCGATTAAAATTGTGGGATACAACTTAACCGACATTTTAATGTGATGTGATTACAATTCTATTTAATATTTTTGAACTAAAACTGACACTACATAATATCATAATATGGACATATCAGATATAATACTAACTAAACTTACATTTTTCCAAACATTCCTTTGATTCGTGGATAACAGAATTATTAGTTTATTTCCTGTATAACTAACATTTTTGAAATTTTGTCTAGTGAAATTATAAAAACAAATAACGTAAAAAAACAACTAACAAATCAGCGAAATATGCGTCCGGAACGTTAAAATAGCGGTAAGTATTAGAACCGCGCTCCTCCCCGCCTTCCCACGTGCGCTTAAAACTGCTGATTATCCCTTATACTACTTTTTAGATTCCGCTTCGTGCTTCCACACGGAACGGGCGTAAATCTGAGCCGGAGGGCCCATGCCAGCCGACCCGGAAGCCATCTTGCAACCGTTGTTGCTGATATATTTATTATCTTTCTTGGTGTGCACTGTTCTCCTCATCGTTGTCGTGTTTCGTGGTCTACGGTTAGGGAAGTCTCAAGAAGATAGAAGAAAAATTATAGAAGAAAGAAAAAACATGACAGAAGAAAGAAGAATCTTTGCCCGACTTCCGAGCGGATAGTGTTAGTGTAGTGTTGTGCTCGTAGGCAGGTTCCTGTCCGTAAGTAGAATCTACACACATTTCTCGTCTCAGAGGCGGCATTGTAATTTTTATCTGTGTGCTTGTTGCATTAGGCGACAGCTAGGTACTCACCCTAGCGCACCTAAAGCGCAGGCGATTAAACGTTAATTTTAGGCACACACCTCCCTGCCGCAAGGTGGGGAGGCCTATTTAGAAACCACACGCCGGCGGGGCGCAAGCCCCAAAGGTACAAGCGTCGTCATGGGTTCCCTCTTAGAGGAGTTCCTTCGGCAGGAATGCCCCGAAGTATGGGCAAAATATTTAAGCTTCGCGAGGGAACGGCGCCTTGTCGTCGAATTCTCTAGCGACAGTCCGGCTTCACCGGCTGCCGCCTCGCCGCCATCTCCGGTGCCCTCTGCACCAGTTATTGTGTCACCCCCTGCGACAATCGAAACGCCCGTCGCGTCGACCTCCGCCGCCGCGATCGATCCTAACGCGCCTTCCGCGCAATCAATTTCGGCCCCCTTCCGCGCTGTCGTTCCCGACTCACAATCGGGCGGCGGCTCAGACATGGAGGTCGAAACGACCCCCGCTAACAACGCGAACGCCGACGGCTTCACCGTCGTCAAATCGCGCAAAAAGGGCAAGAAACGCCCCGCTACCGACAGCGACCTCGAAAGCGAGGTCGCCCCGTCAAACCGTCCCACCGCGACGCCCGCCAAAAAGGCAGCCGCGACTGCCCAGTCGGAACCGACATTCGCCTCCGAGCGAAAAATCAAGCCACCGCCGCCAATCATAATTCAAAAGAAGGCAAAGTTGCATCAGATATGTTCATGGTTCGAACGCCATAACATACGAGACCCCCGGTCCAAGAATACACATATGGGTATCCGCGTATACCTCGATTCTACGGACGATTTCCGCCGCGTAACTAAGTACTTGCGCGAAGCTAAAGTAGGTTTCCACACCTACTCACTACCCGAGGAGCGTAAACTTCGGGTTGTAATCAAGGGTGTCCCGAAAGAGTCGGATGTCGACATGGCTAAGGTCGACATTCGCACTCAGGGATACCCTGTACACGCCGTACGTCGGCTCAGACACCCTCGCACCCGTGTCCCTATGGACATGGTAATGGTTGAACTTGACCCTACCCCGGAAGGTAAGGCCATCTTCAACCTGAAGAGGGTCTGTGGGCTCAGTGACTTAGTCATCGAGCCCACGCGTAAGTCAGGTGTTGTGGCACAGTGCCACAACTGTCAGCATTTTGGCCACACGGCCAATAACTGCTTCGCTCACCCAAGGTGCGTCAAATGCACCGGTGACCACGGCACTACCGAGTGCACGCGACCGAAAGATTGCGCAGATCCACCGGACTGCGTAAACTGTAACGCCACCGGCCACCCGGCTAGCTACAGAGGCTGCGCTAAGGCCCCGAAAACTCCCGCGAGGAAATCTCCCGCGAAATCCACGTTGCCCAAACCCGCGCCCGTTAAATTCATTCCCGCGCCCGTACCCGTCACAAACGCCTGGGCGAAACCCCAGGTGGCCGCGCAGTTAACCGCGCCGGTAATCCCGGTCGCCTCACGACAGATCGCACAACAGCTGCCCGCCTCTCAAACGGCGCCGCGACCGCAGGTGCAGCCAACTCGGTCAGTTTTCGCGGAAAACAAGGACGACCCATTCGCGCAAATCGCTAATATTTGCAGCTTACTTGATAGAATCAATAGGCAGGAACTCGCCGTATTGTCCGCTAAAATAGCGGCCGCCACATCTGGCCACGAGCGTCTTAGGGCAATTAGCCAACACAAAACGCTCATGGAAGCCCTTTGGGCTTTTACGAGCCAACCGTAAAAAACAATAGTCCGCGCAATAAAACCGCGCTCCACCGCGTCGTTAATTAGACCCATAAAAACACCTTAATGGGAAGTACAACCGCAGGTAGTACAAAACCTCGGACTCTGGTTGTTTCGTATTTCAACGCAAACGGCATAAAGGGTCAAAGGGATGAAATCGCGAAATTCCTTCGCCATTATAACGTAGATATTTTCCTAGTGCAAGAGACATTCTTGAAACCTAGTGTACGCGATCCCAGAATCGCAAATTACAATATTGTCCGCCACGACCGGTTAGCAAACCGTCTGGGAGGCACATTAATTTATTATAAACGGTCCTTGCACTGGTGCCCGCTCGACAAGTCAAATAGAGGCATCCGCGTGTAGGTTAGCGCTCACCGGCCACAGGCTGCTTGTACTAGTCTCAGCCTACCTCTCGGGGAATAGAACCCTACTTCAAAGCGACCTAGATACGCTTCTTAACTTAGGCCCTTCCGTGATAATTCCAGGAGATCTAAACTGCAAACACGGCTCATGGGACACCAACAGCATCCCAAATAACAACGGAAAGCATCTCTTTAGCTTATCCGATAACCTAAATTTTAGTATAGTCACTCCCGCGACTCCCACTAGGTATCCTACGGTGGACAACTACCAGCACGCGTCACCGAGTGTCCTAGACATAATGTTATTCAGGGAGGTCTCGCTCGACATCGAGTCGATAGAGACAATCCATGAACTAGACTCAGACCACAGGCCCGTCCTGTGTAAACTGGGCCAGAACGCCGGCGCGGTCCCTCCGACCAAATCCGTAGTGGACTGGCATCGTCTTGAGGTCAAACTCAAGGCCTTGGACCCCCAGGACTTAGTAGACTTACCCGAGACGATAGCTACGTTCGATGACGCAAATCGAGCGATAGCGAATCTCCGCGAAACTATTACTTCCGCAGTCACAGACTCGGAACGGACGGTGAAACTGTCGGGCGACCGACGGTTTAACTTTCCGCCCGACCTACGACTGCTAATTAGACAGAAAAATGCAGCCAAACGCGCTTTCGACCTATACCGAACGGAATCGAACCGAACCCTACTTCGACGCCTTCAGCTAGAAGTCAAAGATCGAGTATCGGAACACCGACACACAACGTGGGACACTCTCCTAAAGGACATCGAGCCATCGCACACCGCCTACTGGCGGTTGGCCCGCAGTCTGAAAGCAGACCCCCGCGAATCTCTACCACCGTTAGTTAGACCTAATAGCGCTTCAGTAGCCCTAGATGACTTCGAAAAAGCCGAATGCCTTGCGGACAACCTAGAGCAGCAATGTACGCCATCGCGCGAACACACCGATTCAGTCCACCTAACGGAGGTGGACCGCGTAATCGAGACTAGGGCTGCGCTTCCACCGGAAGGCGAACCTTTAAATTCAGTGACCCCCGAAGAGGTCCAAGATATTATTAAAAATTTAAAACTAAAATCCGCCCCGGGCCCAGATAATATAAGTAATAAGATTCTCAAAGCTCTCCCTGGGCCGCTTATCTGTTTACTGGCGACCATTTTCAATACCCTTCTCACCAGTTGCTCCTTTCCGGACGACTAGAAGCAAGCCACGGTTATCGGCATTCGCAAGCCGAATAAACCAGCCAATCAGCCCTCTAGCTATCGTCCCATCAGCCTCCTCAGTTGCCTGGGGAAGCTCTACGAGCGGCTCTTGTTAAACAGGCTCAAAGAGCACGTATTTTCCAACGGCCTTCTGCCGACGGAACAATTCGGCTTTCGAGCTAGACACTCTTGTCCCGATCAGTATACCGCCTAACGGAGCACATCTTAAAAGGCCTTAACCACCCCAAATACATTAGTACAGGGGCTCTCTTCTTCGATGTCGCAAAAGCATTCGACAAAGTCTGGCACAACGGCTTGCTTTACAAGCTGTACACACTAAAAGTGCCAGATAGGCTCGTACACACCATCCGGGCCTTTTTGTTGAACCGATCTTTTCGATATCGAGTCGAGGGCACCCTCTCCACAAGCCGCCGCCTCACGGCCGGCGTACCACAAGGCTCCTGCCTCTCACCCCTACTATTTACGCTCTACACGAGCGACATACCTAGAGACCCCCACGTCAATCTCGCGCTTTTCGCGGATGACACGGCGCTCTTTTACTCAGATCGTAACCTCAGCCAATTAACGACTCGACTCCAAAGCGCCGCCGACTGCCTCGGCGATTGGTTCCGCAAATGGAGAATCGATATAAATCCAGAAAAAAGTGTGGCGATTCACTTCACGCGTAGCACCCCCAACCCCCATCCGCCACACCGTTACAAAGGTCCTCGCCAGTACAGAAAGTTGGGGCAAATATCACTATATGGCCGAACTCTCCCCTGGGAGAAAACGGTCAAATATTTAGGAGTCACTTTCGACTCGCGTATGACCTTCACTACGCACATCAATCAAGTCCGAAATAAAGCCGCGTTCGTCTCCGGCCGGCTACACAATTTAACGAATAAGAAAAGTAAAATGCCCTTAAGGCACAAATTACTCTTATATAAAGCTTGCGTAAGGCCAATCATGTCGTACGCATGCATGATATTCGCTCATATAAATCCTACGCGCATTAACAAATTGCAAGTAGTTCAAAGTAAGTTTATCCGCCGCGCAACCGGTGCGCAATGGTATCAGCGCAACGTCGACCTGCACAGCGATTGCAGACTCCCGACGATTCGCGCACATTTTAAAGATTTGACAAACCGGTTCTTCGATAGAGTCCAGCATCATCCCAACCCTCTGGTGGTAAGCGCAGCAAACTACCAACCGGACACAAACGCGAACGTAAACAAGCGTCGCCCACGAAACGTCCTCATCGACCCGGTCGACGAAGAGGACTTAGATACGATGGACCCACCGCCGGGGGTCCCGCCGGATAACACTTCACCCACAGTTAGTGTAACAACAATCACACCAGTTCGCCCTCGCCTCCGAGCACGGCGAGACCCACACAACGCGTACACAAGGTACACCCGCGTTCCGGGGCGGTTCTCACCGCTCCCAGCCACCGATTAGCTAAATGCACAGTCAGTCGACGGCCGTCGGGGTCTCGGTCCGAACCGGCGACCTCGACGGCCCTTAGATGACACACCATAGTAGTTAAACGCACGCATGAGCACATGCGCGACACTACCCATAGCGGAGGGTCCAAACCCGTGGGTTCTGGCTAGCCCACCGGTTCTGCGTCCGATGAAGCTTTAATAGTCTCGGGACTGAAAGCAAAAACATCAGTTAATACAAGATACAAGATATACTACTTTTCTAAAGGACGGTGTTTGTAGATACTACATTTTCAACGTTTAAATACAATGAAATACTCATAAAATGAACTATTTTGAAATTGTATTCGATTAAACGACAATGTTTAAAGCACATTGGTGCAATAAAACAAAAAATGCTGAAATGACATTGTTAATAGGGCCCGGCGAAATAGTACTTGTTCGTAGTTGCCATAATGTAAGATAGGAGAGGTTTCAATTTGAGCCACCATTACGAACAATAGAAAGAGAAGTGGGAAAAAATAGAGGTTTTATAAAAACAATTTTGTATTCATTAGAAGAATACTACAGTTGGACAAGAAATATTTTGGTTTTTAATACGGCCGTCCCTTTGTTTGGGCCACCGTGACAGCATTTGGAGAACCTCACTACTGTTGAAAAAGATTTTTTTCTAATTAAACAACATAACCTGGCACTTTAAGCGCACAGCATTTCTTTTGTTCTTTTTGTTTTTAAAACATTGCCCTTACTTTATTGTGTAAAACGTCCTTACAACATTATCCTGTGTTGTAAGGACGTTTTACAAACATAAATTTCACGCGGACAAACTACCAGATGCGAAGCAACTATCTGTGGGTCACTCAAATAATTGTCCCGTGTGGGAATCGAACCCACGCCCCCCGGCGCCGAAGCCAATACCTTGGCAACTACGCTATGGAGTCATCAAAATAATGTATACAGCAATAATTGACTGTCACTTGTCAAAATAAAATATGAATTATTTTCTAATAGGTTTATTATGCCGCGACAGTACAATAAAAATCGGAAGAATTGTATAAGTTAAACATTACTAAACTGTTGCTATAATGTATAAGCTATATATTGTTCTAGTGAATACCATATACACTAGAGCAATATATGCTGAACCAGTTTCCATACTTTTCTAAAACATTTCATTTGGACGTCTATAATGAACTAGTATCTTAAAATAATAGCTTAGGTTATTGATTTTCATTGAAAGAGTAGCTGGGCTATTTATAAATTTGTTAAATACTAGTCCAATCAAACCACAAATTAAGTTAATATAATTTTAATGTTTATTCATTTTAATCTAAGAAATATCTAACGAAAATTGTTGTTTTGTATTAAGGAATAATTTTGTCCTTGTAAAATTTAAAAACCTAATTGATTTTTAGGAACATTTTGAGTTAATAAAACGAGAACAGTTTTTATGGTTGATTTATTGGTAAAAATAATAAAATAACTTTAAAGCTGTAATGGATTTTTGTAATTGAGCGAAGTACATATATAATTACAAAAAGCTTGGACGTCTTCTTTTCCCTTAGAACCGTTGATTATTCTTAATCGTATACCAGGCCACTCAGATAGTTTATGTAGGCCCAGGCTGATTATAATTATTGAGGAAAAGCTTACTTATTTAAAAGAAAAAACAACATTGTTCGAATTTTAAATATCCCATCACATTTTCTGAGAGCCAAATTGAATTATAGTCATGTAAAAATGGATCTGCATATCATGTCTCATGTAAAAATGCAGATTCATTTTTACATGAGACACGGGACCATTTTCATAGGGAACATTTTAGCGCGATAGTTTTTTAACATCTCAAACGTGGCTTACAGGAAGAGTCGTTTGATGGAGTTCAAATGGCATTTTTACTGTTAGCATAACGAATTCAAACGCGGTCGTTTGTCAAGTCTGGGGGATGAACAAAGAAGTGGTCGACTTTCGATGGCAGTTATCGAAAAAAGTGTGCTGGCAGCGATTAATTTAATTCAAGAAAACAGGTGAACTACGCACAAAGAGATTCGGCATATATTGAAGATTAGTTCGGGAAGATACACGGGCACCTTCGCTTGATGAGGGTCGTTTCGCTGGATGCCGCACAAGGTTACCGTAGCCCAGAAGCAGGTCCGTGCGGAATAGTGACGTGATGATTAGTAAATTCGAAGCAAATGAAAGGGATACAGTTTTCATCGCCGGAAGACGCGCTTACAGCGTTCGAGATGACCGTATAAGAGGTGCCTCCGGCGAACTGGCAAAATTGCTTCGAAATTTGATTCAGACGCATGAATCTTTGTATATACAGGCTGATGGAGAGTTATTTGAAAATAATTAATGAAAATACTTTATCTATATGAGTTTTAGTTTCTCAAAAACTTTCTGAGTATTCTACGTATATCATTTCAAAAAGTTAAAAGATTTAAATAATTGCCTAGATGGTTCACATTACGAGATGTTTCAATGACGTTATACAATTTAAACTAATTAATATACAATCAATAATATTAAAATTAGTCTTTCATATGTCAACCAGGAATTCCTTAGCAAAAATTTTATAAATTCAAATATTACAGAAATAAAATAATACAGAGCAGTATTAAAACTTGTTTAAAAAGTTTTTGGTTTTACATATCAAAACTCTATTTATTAGATTTCGAACTACTGGAAAATTGAATATATTAATATTTCTATTTTACACTTCCTCTTAATAAATTTTAATATAAATTAGCTCGTGAATACGTATTGCGCTTTACGTGATTCAACCTGTTCGTAACTTTATTGTTAATTGTTATGCCTGGCGTGGTTTCAAGTTTAAATGGTTAGTGTCGTCAACGTTAACATAAACACTGTTGTCGTAAACATAAACACTGTTAAACGATTTACGGATATATCGATGTCAATTTAGTATGTCGAGTAGTTAACTGAACTAACTACTGTCACCTGGGCGAAAATTGTGAGATCCATAATTTTTTTTTATGTGAGAAGGTGGCAAATGAACTGGCAGTTCCCCTGATGTTATTTCTTCTTCTTCTTCTTTTGTTTTTTGGCGGTTTTCAATGAATACGCCAATGAACACTTCTGGTTGTTTGTTTTTGCCTAACTTTTATAATGAAGTGATAAAGAGGATGATTTTATGAATGTTAAATATGTATATTTTTATATAAGTATAGAATATCTAAACAAATTTACATTATTATACCTAGAACAAAGAAAATAAGATTGTAATTATTATGCTAATTTCACAACTTAATATTACAACTATTAATAAAATTACATAAGATATAAACAAACGAAGAATTTACATATGTTAAAAGGTTATTGATGTTAGATGGACGAGGGAAGTTAGAAGGAAGATGATCATGGAAGGAACCTGGAATTCTGGGACAGTTGAAAAATATATGATCAGGTGAATCATCCCCTGATGATAATGATAACCGCCGCCCACTGACATTTGCAACACCAGTGGGTTGCAGATGCGTCGCCACCTTTTAATGAAGTGGGCCCCGGCTACCTCACTCACGAGACGAAACGCAGAAGTATAACACTTTTACTTTTCGCCGGTCTTCTGTGATATCGTGGTACTTACCCGGGGCAGACCTGCCCATTGCAACAGTGAAGACAGTGTCGATTTCTATTTATTATTATAACACCTTTAAAATTGATCACAGTATTTTCACACCAAAGCTAGTTAAAAGTGCATAATATCCAAATAACGAAGCCATACAATTTATAACAGACTTCCTAATTAATCATTTGTTAATTATTTAAGAAGTTCCAAAACACTTACAGCTTACAAGGGATACACAGTAACGGAGGAGGCATCCTTTTGTATCCTTCCGGGCATTTGTTGTACACTATTGCACTTCGTCTCACTCGTGCGGAGCTTGACCAGGCTGTATAAGGGATACTGTCAGTGGGGACTGCGTTATAACCTCTCGAAACATTAAAAATAACCATGGACGCGGCAGCTTCGACGAGGAGGAAGGCAACTATCGCGCGAATTAGTGTCGCCAGCTTCATGGTGACACATCGGCGCGGGCCGAGGACTTAGCAGCGACTAACCATCGCCACTTGTACAATGTTGTGCCAATCCGAATGTCAAGGTATTGGAGGAAAGAGCATGAGTAAACCAATTCATAACGCCTCAGAATGCTCATGACTCAGAGGCTAGGATCTGTAGGTCGAAAGCATTTCGCACCTTTCCGGCAGCCTTATCGGATTTTCTGTCGATTGATCCGGCTTAGAAATAATTGATTCGTTATCGTACGGTGACATAAAAATATAACTGTACAATAATGAATAGATGAGAAATATTCTTGTTTCTTCAAAAGAAGCGTAATTAAAATTGAACGTTTTCCAAACCCCACATTAGGGATTAAACATTTGCGTTTTGCTGTATTTTGCGGTACTTGTGACATTTTAGAGACGTATAATTTTAAAGTTCTTAAAATTAACAAATAATAAATATTTAAAAAATACAGCCCTGTCAGGGAAAAGAATATGTATAACTTTTTTTCCCTCCAACAATATTGTTTACGATATGCTTTTTAGGGGTTCGTAACCAAAGGGTAAAACGGGACCCTATTACTAAGAATCCGTTGTCTGTCTGTCTGTCCGTCCGTGTGTCACCAGGCTGTATCCCACTGTGATAGTTAGACAGATGAAATTTTCGACAAATACTTAAAAAACAGAATGAAAAATATTAAGCGGGGCTCCCATAAAACTGACATGATTTTATTGCCGTTTTTATAGACAATGGTACGGAACCTTTCGTGCGCGAGTCCGACTTAGTCGGTTTTATTACACTTTATCGCCTCGAGTTTCGTTGTAAAAGTACAGCATCTTTTACAGAGTGTTTATTGATATATTATTTTATCCCAATCTGGCTGTGACATATGGTCATAATACAATAGTTTTACTCGTAGTTCCCTTTGCCTTGTCTTAATGAATGGGAAAACCCATGCCTTTTGTTGTGACATATTACAAAGTTGTATGCAATTGGATGTCGGGACTATATACATTCTATTATGTAGTTGGTTAGGAAAAACGAATACTACATATTGGCAAATAAAAAGAGTCACCTTTTATTGTTAGTCTTTCCCTAGGCCACAGAAAATATTTATTGGACAAGTTTTATGTTATTAGTTCTGCGCTGGTGGCGTATCGTCAGTGAATCAGTTTTAAAAAGGATGTTGGTTCATGTTATTATCGACTTAAACATGAATTCTGGAAAATTGTTATTTAGCTATTGGTTTTCTTTTAAATAAAAACGTCTTTAGTTAGACGCAAAGTTTTCCTTTTTAACAACTCTCCAACACGGCTTATCATGCAAGTATTTCGTTGTTGCTAACACTATTAATAACGCTCAAAACCTGAAGAACAATGTAGTTTTTTCTTTTACGTGAAAAGTTGCCAAGCTAGCAGACGGTTCACCTGATGTTAAATGAATACATCAGGTGAAACATCAAGATGCGTTGACTACCTTTTGAAAATTGGGCTCCGGCCACCTCACTCACCAGATGAAACGCGAAAGAATTGTACTTCCACTTTACGCTGGTCTTCTGTGAGGTCGTGGTACTCACCCGGGCGAGCCTGCCCATACGTGCGACAGCCGAGGAAGCTGCGTGGCCCTACGACCGTTTTAGTATATGAAGTATAGAATGTACAAAGTTATAGAGTATAAAGTATTTCTACTTTACCTAAGTCAGTTTCCCGTCTATAAACTATATCTGTGTAAAAATTATATCTCGCGAACGCAATCACTTGCTGTTCAAAAGATGCAAATAAAAAAAAATCGATTATATTATATATAAGGGTTGCTTGTTTATCGAGTTAGTTTACTTTATTAGTGACTCTAGAAACGAGTTTGTGTACTTGAACGTCGACATTTAACATCTGTTTAAATAAAGCTGTAAGAAAGGCGTGTTCGACACAATCCCTGACCTTGACGTACCCGTTGGAAAAGGTGATATTTAACATTCAGTTCTAGTTAAAAATTGAAATGGTATTTGTAAATTTTTGTAGTTAGATTAGCTTATAGCTTTCAGCGCTGCGAAATTTCATAAGCTTTCAGCGCTGCGAAATTCTAACCTACGTCTTCTGGTTTCGCGCCCAGACTCTGTATTAACTAAACTACGAGGGGAACGTCAAAGATTGTATAAGAAATATGCACAAAGGTATTTAACAATACGATAGCGTTTGATTTCTTTTATAATATATTGACATCATTCATATCTTTCCCATTTTAATTATCAACAAATTGTAGTATGATTATAATTACTTTACACGGAAAAGTTAATTATAATAATGACTATAGACAAAAGTTACTTGGTTCCTTACAAGGTACAAGTTACAGTTACAAGCTGTCTTGCACCCCACGTTTTAATGACTTAAAGGGAAACAGGTTCGTTAAATATAACCAAAACGCGGCTGGGAATGCAATGGTTGGATAATAAAACTGGTACAGGTATTGGTAAATATCAACTGTCTCCGGGCAAGACACGATTTGAGAGCGTACACATTCGTGTCATTTGTAAAACGCACATAATTTAATGTGATATACAATGATGATCGACAATTTAATAGCACTGCAATGAACTAACTTTGTGAAAGATTAAAACCCCGTTCACATTTTAAAAGATAGTTTCCCTCTGAGCTTGCGCCTAAGATGTATAACTATTACAAATTAAATATTAAATAAAAAAATTAAATGATTAAATTAATTTGGGTAGACGGCAATTATTTTCGACATAATCACTTATTTAAAATTATAGAGGTCATCCGGTATGCCTGCATCTCAAAAAAGAAAAAACTACAAGATAGATTTCAATCAATTCCTCTAAATCCTATTTCTAAGGAAATTGGCCCTTTGCTATATAGTATTGTGATATCTAATGTAAGTTATTAAAGTTTTCAGAAACAAGGATTTTCTAGTATTACGTGTTCACTGATGCATTTTTTGCCGTGAAGAAGTAGGGCAATTCATGTAGTTAAAACCTGTAGAAAAAGAACGAAAAGATTGTCGCCGCTGTGGGAATCGAACCCACGTCTTCGGCATTCGCGGCCTGACGCTCTAGCCACTGAGCTAAACGGCTGATAGCCACAGCGACGAAAATCTTAACGCCTTCTTTCTACATTGTTATTTAGCATTTGAAGCAATGCTTAGCGCATCTATTGTCATATCCTTTCCAGCATACAAACAATTTCGAATATCATTTTACAACGATAAATCGAACGAGAGATGTCGCCATTGCTTATTATAAATTTTAAAGTTTTTTATAGTGCTAATCTCTGCACTTAAGATTGAACATTAAAACATGTAGAAAAAGAACGAAAAGATTGTCGCCGCTGTGGGAATCGAACCCGCGAGAGACAATGCCCGGGTAATGGGGTTCGAATCCCCGACGCCCGTACCCGCACCTACCCGGCTGCCAGGGCAGTGTGTAGACGACCCGTGTGTGTGTGCCAAAAAAAGTACAATTTAAGTACCACACGTCAATAAAGTTACTGCTTTGACGTATCCCACCGACTGCACCAGTAACGAAAGCATTTATATTCAGCAAATCCGTTATAAGCTGGTTATGTTGCACGGTGCATACTATTTTCTTCATCATCATCATCATCATCATCATCATCATCATCACCATCATCATCATCATCATCATCATCATCATCATCATCATCGCCATCATCATCATCATCATCATCATCATCATCATCATCATCATCATCATCATCATTTCAGCCTGTTTGAGTCCACTGCTGAACATAGGCCGTATTTATATATATACTATTTTCTAATTGATTTATAATTATAACAGATACGAAATTATTTAGATTAGCTATGAGACAAGTAGAGTGAAACAGTGTGCTAACAGTTTGTTTGATTAATGATAAAGCTTGTACGTTTTGAAATGTATTTAATACTTGTTATCAAACATGTATAATCCGCACTGAACTCGAAGAGAAAAGGTAAACATAAATGATGTACACATATTCATTTATTAGTTTTGATTGTGAAATAGTCGGTGGAGGCAAAAATATTGTTAAACATTTTTGGTTTTCTAGCTTGTAGGTCAAACTTGAAAATTCCTTACTTAAGTCTTGCTCACGTTCATAGATTATGCTACGCTTGTAAAAGCGAATGAAATCAGTTAATTGATAAGAAAAAAATATGACAATCGAAATAAGTGCATTCTTAGTCCATTTGTTACTATTCGTTCGTTATCCTTGAAACATTTTTTACAGATTAAGATTTAATAACCTTAAGACAAAGGAGTAGAAAGAATAAATAGAAGACATTTAATAAGCCAGCAGGGTGTAAATAAAAAAAATGTAATTCTAAATGAAAAAACTGTTAAACCTCATTCTTTTCGTAACCAAATATTTATCAAATCTAAATAAAAAATCAATACAAAACACAAGTTTAATCACTGTCACAAATATGTTTACGTTCTTTGTTCTCTCATAGCTCTGATAAAAAACTAAGATCCGATTCTGTTATGCTTCGAGTGCCTTTAAATGTTTGTTCAACATCGATCAAGTAGGAATAGGGTAAGGAACTAGTATAGGTTAGTTATATATATTAACATACCTACGCGATTCAAAAGGACAGTGCGATTATTTTGATCTCATTTATCAGTTAAGACAGATAATGGAGTTATTAATTATTGTAGCGTTCTGAGGAGGGCGGTTAAGTAGATTTTGTGGATCAAAATTCTTTGGGCAGTGTGATTCGAAGTCGCTCAAGAACATACACCATAGAAATAAAGTAACAACCTATAATTGTCCCATTACTGGGCAAAGGCCTCCTCTGTACAATGGCATCAGGGCATAGTCCACGCGGCCCCACTGTGGATTGGCGGACTTCACAGATTTTCGAAACATTTATTTGTTATTATTTCGAATACATGCAGGTTTCCTCAGGGTGATTTCCTTCACTGAGCACGTGATAATCGCATCACTTTAACAATTCTCATTATACCGTAGATTTCTAGATATTTCTTGTCAGCTTCCTCGCTCCTCCTTTTCAGACGTTCACCGAGTCGATAGAGCTTAGCAACCAGCGTCTGGTCGCCGAGAAGAGGAAGAGTGACGTCCTGCTATCCCGGATGCTGCCAATGCCTGTCATCAGGCGCCTCCGGGCGCAGAGGACCGTGCCGGCGGAGTCCTTTGACGCGGTCACCATCTTTTTCAGCGACATCGTGGGCTTCACGAACATCTCGGCCAGCAGTACCCCCATCGAGGTCATTAACATGCTGAACATGCTGTACAGGTGCGCGATGTTACCATCGAGGAATTAGGAAAGCTGCAAAGTGCAGTATATAATAATTTATTTACATCATTGAACAGTGAATTAACGGTTGTGTGTGATAAATCTCTTGCATGGAATATATCCTTAAAAGATCGAAATTAATTGAAAATTCGAATTGACATTTTTTTAATACTAACCCATTACTAATCGAGGACAGATAAATATTGATACATTTATAATATATGCTCCTCCTACAATTCTCATCTACATATTAAAATAAAATTTAATTGAATCGAGCGAACGAGTAAATCACGACTTTGGAAATATGGTTGGTGGAAACCTCATTCGAATAGTGAAATACATACTTTAGATATATGTAATCCTAAATGCAATTTTCATAAATGCAATTTAAATCTAAATTAAAAATTTTCGACTGCGGCTCGTAACCAGCAATAATACAATTAAATGAGAACTGTTCTCAATTAACTCTCTATATACATAGACATAGATGCCACAAGTCTACGATGAGATTTTTTATGTTTCAGATTATTTGACGAAAAGATTATTCAGTACGACGTTTACAAAGTAGAAACTATTGGTGACGCATATATGGTTGTATCAGGACTACCGCAGAGAAATGGTAAAACAATACTTTTTAGAAAATAAAAATTATTCTTCCTAACTTTCATATAATTTTTTATGCAAGAAGATGGCAAGCAATCACTGCTTAAGGCAAAATCTAAGAAATTTGTTTTTACGCAGTATTATTTATAGTTCACCAACTTTTTGAGATAAGTTTTTTTTATTAATAAATATAATGTAAATAACTATTTACTGTTAATTAAGATCACTGATAAGAAAGTGTCGTTCAGGCAATCGCCATGCTTCGGAGATAGCTGACATGTCTCTGTCACTGATGCGTGGTCTGGAAGGGGCTCGGGTCCCGCATAGGCCCGACGAGCTCCTGAAGATCCGCGCAGGGATCAACACTGGCCCTTGCGTAGCAGGCGTGGTAGGGACGACTATGCCCCGCTACTGCCTTTTCGGTGACACGATAAACACGGCAAGCAGGATGGAGACGACAGGCGAAGGTGATTGTTGTCTATTAGATAATATTTCCAAAAAGATCTCAACAATACAAAGAAGTAATACAATACTTCTTCTATACTGTTCGTGCGGTATAAGGTTGATATTTCCTATGGTCTGTGGTGAAAACTATTTGCATGACTGGCTAGTTATTGAACTGACGGATTTGGCTGCACTTTCTTTTTCACTTTCTGCGCGTAGCGAAGTCAATATTTAACATCAAATCAGTGTTAGGACTCGACAACATCGTTGTCGAACCACCGCACAAAGGCGTGCTCCCAGGGCAATGCCACAAGTGCCAAAAATACGGACACGCAGCCCGCAATTGCTTCGCCAGGCCTAGGTGCGTCAAGTGCCTAGGAGACCACGGCACCCCAGACTGCCCCCGACCTAAAGATAAGGCACTCTTAGCTAGCTACGGGCCTCCCGCTTGCGCGCTGTGCCAAAAAGAAGGCCACACAGCCAACTACCTCGGCTGTCCCAACGCGCCTAAGCGCAGGCCCACCAAACCGGCCCCTCAGGCCATCAGAAGACCACCCGTACCGACGGCTGCCTCCTTCCCACCTCTACGCCCCGCGTGGCAGAACCCTATGGCCCCCCGCTTGGGCTAAACCTAACCCGCCTATCATGGCACCCAAATTAGCCGCACAGCCGGCTCCAATTCCAATCCCAGTCCCACCAACACCAGCGACCGGAAGCAACCCCCTGGACTCGCTGAGCCAACTCCTCCGAACCGTCAACATGGCGGAAGTTATGTATTTTGCCCAGCAATACGCTGAAGGCAACTTCTCTTAAAGACTCCTACTCCTTAACCAGTACCAGCACATAGTTGCTGCGTTATCTGTCTAGGGACCCAAAATGGATAGTACACCCCTAAACAATAATAACAATAGCACCACCAGTATCTCTGCTACGCGTAATAATGGTAGAGTCAAACCGCGATCGATTAATGTAGCATTCTACAACGCGAACGGGCTTAAAGAGCAACGCGACGAAATACGTATTTTCTTACGCGACCACCAAATCGATATACTTCTCATTCAGGAGACGTTCTTGAAACCCACGACAAGGGATCCGAACATCCCCAATTATCGAATAGTTAGGAACGATCGTGTCGGCGCCCCGGGCGGCGGCACACTTATTTACTATAAAAAATCTCTCCATTGCGTACCGGTAGACACGCCCGCGCTCACGCATCTCGAGGCCTCCGTCTGTCAGCTGGCTTTAACCGGCCACTCTCCTATCACCATAGCATCAGTTTACCTCCCTTGTAGACCAACCGCAACAATATTGCAATCAGATTTTGAGGCCCTCTTCTCTATAGGAGGAGCCACCATCCTAGCTGGCGACTTCAACAGCAAGCACACCCGATGGAACTCGACACGTACCAACAGTCGAGGCACCGCACTCGACTCGCTATCCGACAGGCTCGACTTTGAAGTCGCTGCCCCCGTCGAACATACGCGCTTTCCATACGTAGAGGGACACACATCGGATGTGCTTGACATTGCACTCTTCAAAAACATTAGTCTCTCCTTATGCGAACCGGAAGTGATACACGAGCTTCACTCCGATCACCAACCAGTTCTCCTCCGGCTAGGGCCTTCAGCAATAGCCGCTCCCCTAACTAAAACTGTCATCAGCTGGCATAAAATCAAATCTAAATTTAACGAACCCAATCCTCCACAACTAGAATCAATCCCTAAAGAATTGAATACCAAACAGGACACGAAAACCGCAATTCGAGCCCTCACAAGCCACGTCAACACCGTCGTCGAGCAATGCTCGAGACAGGTCCCAGCGATGGAAGACCATCGCTGGGCCCTGCCAGACGATGTGCAGGACTTGCTGAGACGCAAGAATGCGGCCACTCGAGCCTATGATAGATATCCCACCGACTCGAATCGTAGACTGCTAGGTAAATTGCAGCGTGAGGTCAAAACACGCATAGCAGACTCACGAAACGAACGGTGGGACTCCACTCTAACATCAGTAAAACCATCCCACGTAGCCTTCTGGAAACTTCCCAAATCCCTCAAGGGTAACGGGATAACAACCATGCCGCCATTAGCCCGCCCGATAGGTGGTTAATAAAGTCAAATATCTAGGCGTCGTCCTCGACTCCCAGCTTAAATTCACCCAGCACGTGACCCAGGTCAGGAACCGGGCGGCCTTCGTACTCGGTCGCCTCTACCCGCTCCTCAATAAATCGTCAAAAATGTCCCTTCGGAACAAGGTGACCTTATATAAGGCAGTAGTTCGCCCTATCATGGCGTACGCAAGCCCCGTCTTCGCTCACATTGCTCCGAAGCAAATACACCGGCTTCAGGTGATTCAAAATCGATTCTTGCGCAGAGCCGAGGGAGCTCCCTGGTTCATGCGCAATATCGACCTACATGTCGATCTAGAATTGCCCACCATCGCGCAATTCCTGAAGTCGGCGTCGCGCCGATATTTCGATTCCGCCGTCGCGCATCCCAACCCACTTATCGTAGGTGCCGTCACCTACAGGCCCTTGCCGCTAAATATTTTGCGCCGCGATTACCGAAGACCGCGTCACGTTCTCGACTTCCCTGACGATGAGACGACTATCGCCATCGAAAGGATCAAAAAACTCAAGAAACACACCAACACACACCGCACTCGCCGGCGAGTGCGGCAAACATATACTAGGTTCCGCCACGTACCTGGCAGGTTTTCCCCTATGAATGATAGAAGCGTTGCTGGAGTTTCTTCCGCCACTTCTTCTCCCAGCAAGTGGTAGTAATGTTAGCTCTAGTAATTCCCCCAGTCAGAAAATAGCTACCGATCGAGCCGAGGTCCGGCCCTCTCGGGCACCCTCGAATCGGAATGCTAAACGCGTGCTGAGTGACAGCCCAAGCCGAGGTCCCCTCTCGGGGACCCTTGAGCCTGATCACTCCATGGAGCGTCCGCCAAAGCGCCCTAAGGGCTTGGCGGCCTCCCAAACCGGTAATAATAATAGCGTGACGGCCCGAGCCGAGGCTCCCCCGGGAGCCCTCGAGCTTAGTCACCATAACGCGCCATAGTACGCCGAGGTTCAGGCTAGGCGCCTCGTGCGCCAGGCCACCTCAAGTCCGTCGGATCTGTAAAGGCCCCTAAGGCCAACAGTGGCTCATCCAGCCCAAAAAAAAAAAAAAAAATTCTGCGCGAAAGAGTTATGTAACAGTTGAGTTAAGTTATAATAAAAGGAATCAGGTATTAAAATAGAGAGACGGATTAAAATTTACACAATATGAATATTTGATATGATCGTTGAAATATTCTAACATATGTTAAGCTATCTACTGTGGATAGAAATAAGTTTCCTGTATCGTAACATTGTAACCATATTCATTGATTCTTTTCTTGCCAGTTTCTATTGGTGTAGTTTTAATTAGGTAACTCCGTTCCTTCTCTAATAGCTATATCTTACAAGGGAGTAAAAGTATCGGGGCGCCTGTATTTGTCAGATGGTGAGATCATCATACACGTGCGCCTTGACATAATCAGGGTTTAACAGTCGTGGCTAATCGACCGGGGGGTAGATAATCGTGAAGAGATAAATATTTAACGGTAAATTGAGTCATAGTTATGCCTATCGATAAAATTCCATCATTACACATCCTCGATAAAATGATAGGACAACTGTCATGTTATTTGCCTTCAATTTTAACGTTTTACACATGAGAACACGCTACAGTAATATTGTAGATGAAGACGAGTATTTTTTTATAAATCGTAGGTACTTCTCAGTTCAAGTGGGTTTAGAACTTATCTGAATCCATCTTGTTCTAGACAGCGTTATACCCAGAAGTCTTAATTCTGCAGTCGTTATTTTTTGTCTGAATTCCGTTTTTCTAGTAAAATAATAAATCACACTTTTGATATAATAAATTTATTCCTACTTCTCGTAATGCATGAACGTTATGTTGTAATTACCCGGATTATGTTTTACTTGATAGCGGCTAAATTTAATGTGATATTAACATTTTCAGCAATGAAAATTCACATTTCTCATTCAACCAAGAAAGCATTGGACGGTATCGGCAATTATGAAATGGAATCGAGAGGAGTTATTGAAATACCGGTAAAGTACTATTGCTTCGGTAAATGTGAAGAGAAATCGCACATCTATTATACCTCTTAATAAAATAATAATTATCTTTTAAGCATGGAATGTAGTCTCATTGCGAAGATATATTTTATATTTCTGAAACTCAGTTACTAGATACCTATTGATACAGCAGAAGTCTAAAGTAGAAGTAAGGGTTTATTTGAAAAATACAAAAATATATTATTATATACTATTATTATTATATACTTTATTGTACACCACAAAGAATTTGATACAATTAGTGTGAAATAAGTCTTAAAAGCTAGGTACAATAAGGCGGTCTTATCGCTAAAAAGCGATCTCTTCCAGACAACCTTAGGACGAGAAAACTAGAAAAAAAATAAACTAATGAATAGTGGGAGGTGGTGTGCTCAATAAACTTACTTAATAACAAAATAGACTTAAATATAATAAGATAAACAAAATTATAATAAACATACATAAACATAAATAAATATATAATATATATAAATAAATACACGAGAGAAGAATTAAATCTGAATATTGCCATTAAAAACTATGGATTACAAAGCGATAGATAATGTTGTTTTACGTCAATTTTAAACTTGTCTACTCAATATTATAATTATAAACAAAAAGAAGTCTATATATGTTTAGTTTTATGTTATATGTTTGCAAATTGAGTTTCATCGACACACATTTGTTATTTATTTTACATTGGGTTTTTAATTCTAATACAATATGCGTATTAAAAACGCAACGTCAATGGTCTAAAAAAATTGTCATGTTATATTATTTTTAAATAACTAGCTTCTCGCTAATTAGCTTTTTGGCCACAATCTTATTTGATTAGTAAGTGAATCAACACATACTATCAAGTAAGTGATAATATCTGTAGCTTGAATTTTTTTATTCACCTTTATCCACGGTTTTTCTGTTATGATTCCGTTTCCTTTTAGTATTACTCCCGTTGACATGAGCATTCATCATCGTCATGATCATCATTTCAGTCTATTTCAGTCGGTTACCACAGTACATAGGCCTCTCTAAAAGACTGCCACGAAGCAAGATCCTGAGCTACGTGCATTAGTAGATTTCCCGTAAATTTACACAGGTCTACACTCTAGTGAGGGTCACCCTACACTGCGATGGCCGATACATGGCTGCCATTCCAGAACCTTCCTTATACATCAGTTATGCGCTCTACAAGCTATATCGCCGGCCCATCGCCACTTCTTGAGCTTGTCTGGTTATGTTTGTTCTATTATCGACATCTACATAAACATAAATGTTACTCAATCTAAATATTTAAGTTACTTTGCTTGACATGTATAAATTCCGAAATAAATTATCTAACCGGAATAAAACTGTTCGTAAAAAACTGACTTTACACAATCGTCAAATTTTTGGAATTTCATGAAGAAAAACTACAAAAATCAAAGGAGCACTGCAAGGCATTACGCATTAGGTTAAGAATTAATTTCATCATCGCCTTCTTAGAGTCTAATATTCCAAATATGCACGAATTTGCATAAACATTATAACAAAATTAAAAAATTACATTAAAACGTTATAACAACCTTACATAAAGACTATGATTAACTTTTTTTTAACGTTTTTGTTAATAGTTGTTTTAAAACAAAGAACACCTATATCTTCATTCAACATATACTAGTAAGCTTCATTTTAAATTTAAATTCTAATCTATCTATTGAACCGAAAAGAAATATGCGCATTCAAACGTCAGTCCGATATTTATATTTAATTTCAGGGTAAGGGTGTCATGGAGACTTTCTGGCTTCAAGGGAAGGTTGGAGGTCTGCAGGAGGAAAGTCCGCGATGCATGCGGCTTCACGACTACGACCAAAACATTCTAGAACTTCTCATTAAATCTTAATGTGGAGTTAACAATTAAATGACAAGAGTGAAAGACAGTGCCAATGAGTAGTTTTATTTCGAATCTTTAAAGTACTGTGAAAGTGTATATAAACATTTAATATGAATTCAATTATAAATTTGCCATGAATTTTGAAAAAGTTAAATAAACACCATCTAAGAAAACCAACGTTATTTTAGTAAATAAAAGTTAAGTGACAGTTTTTCAATTATTATAAAGATTTACAGAACGAAATTATAAAGATGTCTTGAAATTTGACGAAAATTGTTTTCACCGCTGCGCTGCTACAAATTGTTCAGGAAACTCGATAAAAGGTGTCTGGAGTCAAGGTTTTACAATGCAGTGTCCGGTTGGGACCGGTAAAATTTATTCAAATTCAACCCTGATGGCAATCCAGTAAGTGTTATGTGCGCTTATCACAACTAGTCTAGAGCTGATCAAATTATTGACATACCCATACATGGTCCTTTACGACCACCTCGACTCTTTGGTCTTGTGAAGAGACGGTTCGACTCATTGCATTTTGTATCGCGTTTATAAAGAGGAGTTTCTCGGGTTAATGTCTCTGTTACAACCGTAAAGATTGGCACTCCATCGCCATGCGATTTTTACGGAATTCTCTGTACAACTACTTCGTAGAATCCGTTGTCACCACCGCAATTTCTGGATAGATACCACGACGGAACCTTTAAGAGGGGTCTATTTCTGTCGAGTGTCCGTGGGTCGAGGTGAACACCAACGATTGCTTTCATCTCACTTACTCCCCTACACGATATATGAACATTTGCCGCGACAACTCAGTAACCCGGCGCTGGCTTTTAATTCAATACTCTCGAGCACCCTGAGTTCAAATCGCAGCACCGGCATTAATTTTTTTAATGCAATTTTAAGTGCTGACTTATCAAGTGCTAAGCGGTGAAGGAAAACATCTTGAGGAAACCAGTACGTTTTCGAAATAATTATAAAGTAATTTCGAATTCCGAAGATATCTGAAGTTGGCCAAAAGCCATCCGGTCGACGGACTTCAGATATCTTCGGTTGCGTGGTGAAAGAAGTCCCATTGCAAAAAGGCACTTATATTAGTTGCTATTTATTCTATCCTTATAAAATATTATAGCATAAATAACGAGGGGCAAATTAAACCACAACACTTTGGGCAACATTTATTTCACTATGAGATCATACTTTACTTGACTAGACAAACTTTGGGACCGTGACTTTATAAAAAAGTGATACACTAATTTACATCATTAAGTGTTTTAATAAATAACGAATGCAGTCGAACTTAAAAATAACTAAGCTTGTGCCTTATAGAGTTATATAATGCAAGTTAAATAGATTTCTTCTCGCATAATTGTTATTACTTAATGCTTTTGGTAATTTCATCATGTTAAATGGTTATATGTTTTTGAGACCAAAGTTCAAATTTTACAGTTACTATTTTGCAATCCTATTGTATCAGTTTACTATTATAATAGTGAACTGATACAATATGATATGATAGGAATTATGAAAATTAATGGTATTTTAAACTATATGAAAACCGTAGGCTTAGCTTTATTATAGGCCTGAGGCCTAATGAACTTAATAGCAAATGAACTATCCTAGAAGGAAAACGGCAAAAAGAGAGAGAGAGAAATAACTCTATATATATATAACTCTACCCAAGTACCACTAATCTCTGATAATCTCTAAAATAAACGGCCCAGACCTAGGTTTTAGTTTACACTGATGTTATCAAATAACTCACTAGTGCTTGACATATTCTTGTCTCTCTTTGTTATATGCTAAATTATTTGCGTTTAATGTTATCAGATTCCTTTAATTGAGATTTTGTTCGCATATCAATTTTTGAACGTAGTCTTTCAAATAATTCATGTTCAAGTTCAGGTATTTATATTGTAAACATCAGAATTATACTTAACATATTGAAAAGAACTTTAGAATGTGACACACAACATACAAATCTGTAATAAATTATCATCATCTCTTCTTTATCTAGACATCTTAAATTAATAAAACATTATTCATTGCTGCGCTCTAATCGATTCCGGCTGATATCTCGGCGAAGCCCTGCCTTTGGAGTGGATCCTCGCTAGGAAACTGGGCGTACAGTCCAGGGAGGAGCTAGTGGGCCTTACGGGTGACGGATCTGTTCGCCCATCTAACCAGTATGTCATCATTTCTCCTTTGCCCTGTTAAGGTAGAACATATGATATGTTTATTGCGTAATTTTGTACCTGTTGAAGGAAATAAGTACGTACGTAATAGGTGAACGTAAGAATTTGGAGAGGTAATTTTATTAAAATTTGTAGAAAAAAAGAGTATGTTTTTGTTTATTTTAAATAAATGACTGAGCTGAGAATGCCTGGAGCCATTTAGTGTAGTTGGATGCATAAATATAGAAGCATATTATTAGTAATAATCACTTATTCAACTCACTTTAACGTCCACGACCCCTCTGGGAGACATTATGAATCGTCCAGATTTGTCCAACGCTCTCTTAACATCTTCCGAGATTTGTATCTTCATCGCTAAAAGCGAATTCCTTTTACATTAATGATTTGACCAATAGATATGACATATTGTATTAAGTCAGCACGTTTTTAAGTTGGCTAGGTTTTTTTAAACTCGAATAATATCGCAAGGACAACGAAATTATGAAACGTACGTTCTCCCGTACTCTCCATTCTGCTAGCGGTGTTAATGGTATCCCCGAAAAGGCAGTATCTGGGCATTTTGCTCCCAACGATGCCGGCGACGCATGGGCCAGTATGGATTCCACTGCGCATACAGAGCATCTGAAAGGAACAATGCAACTACTATTCAATTCATACAACAGCAATTTACCGTTCACAGGCTTTTCTCCTTGAGCAAATGTAACAAAAGCCACGGGCTAAAGCACCTACATATTGTGTCATCGCAACTAAAATGTTTTCAAACTTTCATTTTATTTTTAAATTATAAAGATTTGGTCCACAAGTACTATTTAAAAATAAGCTCAGTGAAATATGGTCTCTATTCTTATCCCGTCTGGGTTAACGATGCGTAATCTTGTTTTTACTGTTATTGCTATTCAATTCTATAATAATATTTGTTGATTTATAAAACAAGATTCACCGCCATCTATTGTCAGAACTTCAAATTGGCCCTTCGAAGTGTTGAAAATATGGCCACTTAAGCAAATAATTTGAGCAATTAGCTTTAGCTGTAAAATAAAATAATAGCGGTGTAATTGTATTGAAACGACATTTATGGAGTCATGCAAAGCATTGGGGTCTGTTTGAGCAAGAACACTGAGACGATTATTACCTAAGTAGGTACCTGATCGGGCCGGTGCGGGAGGCGGCACATAGATGTCGCTTCTAGAAGCTCCAAAGCCATGCTCGCAATTTCTGTCGCATGTTTATTACCTGAAATCGATATATCAATAATTGTTATACTTAGATAAATAAAAAAAGTTAAGTTTTTATATTTTTATTCACATAATTATTTAATGGTTAATAATTATGTAAATGTTTCAATGACTAGGCTCGTTTATAGTAAGAGAGGGTTTAGTAACTAAGTTAAGTGCTCTTTGGCTCTTTAAATAAAATACTCATTTACACGTGATAAGTTAGTTTCGGAGGATCTTTGTAACAAAACATAACCAGATCTTACAAGACTCGTATAAATATAACTTCAAAGTCACACAGATTATTTCAGAGCAGGTTAACATTACAGTAGCAAAAGTATGACGTACCATTTCGCACCGGCAGCCCCGATGCCACCATGTACGAATCACCAATTGTCTCAATCTTGTACACGTCGTAGCACTCTATTCTTTCGTCGAACAGCTTGTAAACTGAATTAAGGAAACTGATCACCTGAAACATTTTTGACATTTTGACCTCATGCGTTTATCTCATACTGAATAAGTTTATGGTAAATCCTTCAAGCATTAATTTGATAACATTGTGGGCACTCAAACCTGAAGAGTACAAATTGTCTTTGTAAGTTATTTATATATTATGTTATATGGAAAGAAAGAGAAATAAACGAAGAGAAAGGTAAGATATCTTTTTTTTTTGTCCTTACGAACCTGATACGGAGTTGATACAGCCGCTATAGCAGTAAAACCCACTATGTCGCTGAAGTAAACGGTGACCGAAGCAAAGAATTCGGCGGGAACCTTAAAATAAAAATAATTGGAATCAACAACGCGCAGAGATAGGACAAATGGATCTACGTTTTATTCTACAAATTATATAAATAATTAATTATTACGCAATACTCGATAATAACCTTTCATTTAAGTATCGTCATTATACGAGACGTATTGTTGAATAATTGCGTAGTGGTTTGAAAACAGTCATTTTTCCAATTGAAAAACTATATTCATAAAAATATAAACCTAATTTGGTCGAAATAAGATGATACTTTTGCTATTCGTACAACGGGATTATATGACACGGGTGCAGGTAGCAGTTTCTGTCGTAGAAAATCGTAATGAGAAATGCCACAGACCCGGAAATAATTTTCGTAGTCACGCCTTTATCTATCACTGAGTTAGTTAAGGGTTGGCAAAGATTTTGTTAACTTGGCTCTTAATGCCATCACTGTTCATGAGCACCTATAATTACATAAAATTTGGTGAACTTCGCTCACTTTTTACCGTCTCTGATAAAAACATTTTACCTGCTGAGTTTGTTTCAACTGCTTAGCAACACTTGGCGGCAACATTTGATACAAAAGCGAATCGCTGAGTTCCTTCTCGTATTCTAACTCTCGCGCTTTTTCTGACAGGTTTCTTGCATAAACCTGCAATCAAAAATAATAAAAATTGCTTTAAAATGACGAGCCTAATATAAATATTATATGATATATAATCCTCCTAAATTGTTGTCGAAATCTTCTTTGAGAGGGCTCTGGTGCGCACTAAGCAACATCTCATCGGTAGGGCTTTGTAAACACGATATTCCTGGGGCACCAATAGTTCCTGATACGCTCATATCTCGTTAAGCACTTTTAGTTTCTGTAACATGAGCCATCAACAGCCAGATATCTTGTACGAAGATTTGACTGATGTTATGAAAACGTTTGTGTTCATAATTTTTTTTTATCATTTACTAGAACTTTTCTTATTTCAATGGGGAAATTTGGTCCATAACAACTTAAAAATGTGTTAATTATGGATTTTTTTTTTGTTGTTACAAAGTTGAACGTTAAGTACAGATGTGAGCGTTAGTATTAAAAGTAGGTATTAATAAAAGACTATTATTTCATTAAAAAGACCCCAGACTTAATTAAAGCGTAAGTAATATTTTAAAAATATTAAAAAAAAACCGTATGTAGAATCTATGTATATGAGTACATGATGAGAAGGTAACATCACTATATACATTACGAGGCTTTACCAATACAAACTATAGAAATAACATTGAAAACAGGTGGTGTGTGTATGTATTCCAAGTTACGAGTGTATTAGTATCATAATTTCAACATTCGCGACCTACTGAAAATCTACACAAATAATCTAGAGGACACTTCAAAAAGAAAGTAAAGTAAAGTAACAGCCTATGCATGCCCCACTGCTGGGCAAAGGCCTCCTCTATATAGAGGGTATCAGGGCATAGTCCACCACGCGGCCCCACTGCGGATTGGCGGACATAAATAAAAATATTTCGAAGATATTTCACATATCTTCGAAATATTTTTTTTAGTTATTATTTCGAAAATATGCAGGTTTCCCCACGATGTTTTCCTTCACCGCAGAGCACGTGATAAGCCAGCACTTAAAGTTAAAAACTTCATTGGTGCCGGAACCGGGGATCGAACTCAGGTTGCTCGAGTACATTGAATTAAAACGAGCGCCCGGACACTGAGCTATCACGGCTCAGCTTTCCAATCCTGTGTGGAGAAGGAACACTATACATATTCCAGATCTCAACTGACACCTTACACGCACCTGAATCGTGTTCACGGCGTTGCGCACTAAAGCGATGATTATTGGCGAGACCACGCACACTAGCACAAGTATTCCGGCACACACCGCTTCACTTCGTCTCGCTTCAGTGAGGCTCTCATTCACACCTTCCCTGGAAGTAGTTAGAAGATTTTGATATATATTATTGCGAGTATTTTTATAGAGTCTTCAAGGCGTTGATCTTTCTTAAGAGAACTGGGCTGTGAAGAGTTCTTACGGACTAAAACCCTGTAGTCTATCATCTTCAGTGCTGAGAGGACTGATCTCTTTGGAAGATTAGTGTGGACAGATTAACCATTCCTTTATCAGAATACACGGAGATTGTTTTGCTGCGTACTCCCGAACTAGTGTGTTCGTTCAAGAGAAAGTAAATTATAAAGTTGTAAACATTTGTGAATGTTTCTGGAACAACATTTCTTTTAAGCTCATATATAATTTATACTTAGAAGTTGACAGATAGAAGTAATAATTTCTTATACTTTGCCTTTTAAATGCTAGTTACAAACAAAAGCGATGTTAAATTTTGACAACTTCACATCGTTTTTCTGATATTAGAAAAGACATTTCAATGACATTGCCATTTATCCCCTTCTCCACAAACCGAAGAAAGTTGTCACCAAACATTAGTTTAGTTGAAGTTATTGTATTAATCCATTAGAAAGAAAATCCTTAAGAGTTGAAACGTATAAATAATAGGGGGTATAAAGTAGAGAAACGGCCAAAGTTGAAATTGTTTGAGGGGTTTTTTTGTTTTCTCAACGTAAGCTTATAAATACATTTAATGAAACTCTAAAGAAACTTTATACTACATACATTTATATTACAACCGGATTGTTGATTTGAAATTTATGATATTCTAATATAACAATAACTATTCATTTAAACTGTATGTTTACAATAAAATAATTTGTTCTACACGTGATGAAACTGCTCATTAAATTCTTTAACCATTAAATAATATAGACTAAAATGAAAAAGGCAGGTTGATAAACATCAACACAATTCAACTTTATTTCCAGTTAATAGAATCGCAATTACGGTATTCCTCGGGAATTTGTTAAAGCCGAGATTCGCGTTTGATACTTCGATCACGTATCGAATTAAATCACTACATTTCACTTCTAATCAACTGAACTAGGAAATTGCACCAATGGACAAACAGGGGTTGAACTAGATAAAGTAATTGATTCTCTGACGGCGTACGCGGATATTACCCACCATAAATATATCGGTGTATAATGAACTAGGCCCAGTCCTGTTTCTAAATAGTCTAAAGTTTATACTTTGCGAGCCGCTGACTGGACATCACGCATATGTGCGCATTTTGTAGTTGAATTTTATTAGCTGGACTAACCTGTGTTGTCTGCATAATTTCATTGCCAGTTGTTGAGGTGTCGATTCAACGTTATTTGATCAAAAAAACTGTAAATAAGTCCGTGACCACAATATTAAGCTATGAACGCGCGTAGGCGAAACGTCAAAACATAGGTACTGCTCGCAAGTACTTGGCAACACTGGACTATATTACTGCCAAACGCGTACTAAGATTCAGATGAGCATGCGAGTGACCAAAAAACCGACCAAGTGCAAGTAGGACTCGCGCAAGAACGGCTCCTTGCCATTACTTATAAAAACTGCGTCATCATGTCAACAAAAAATCATGTCTGTTGTATGGCACCTAAATATTTTTTAAGTCGTGGTTCTTAGTATTTTTGTTGTTGTAGCGGCGACGGAAATACATCATCACTGAAAATTTTAACTGTTTAACTATCACGGTTCATGAGATACAGCCTGGTAACAGACAGACAGACAGACAGAGTCTTATTAATAGGGTCCCCTTTTACCTTTTGGGTACGGAATCCTAAAAATTTTGAACTTGCATGTGTAACTACTATTGTAACTAATTGGCAGTTAGACTAGCTCGCAACGTGTAAACTGTTTGAAGCAATAATTGTCTACGGACTGTTAAAACGAATAAAACAATGCCTGAAGCAGCAATTGATCTATACATTATAGACAAATCTATTCTTATAGATAAGTTGAAAAAACGAAAAGACATTGGTGGCACCACTTACAGTGTTTGACAGTCAATAGGCTACACAACCAGCTATTCTATACAGGCGTGACTTATGTCGGACTCAAAATCAGCGTTTCGTTACTTATTTAGTTCAACATTTCGTCACCTGATGTACTGACGAAGTTGCTTCTGCACCGCCCTCAGCTTGTCCAGCAGAGTAGCTGTTTGATCGAAGTACTCTATCGCGTCGCTAACACTGCCCTCTTGATGTTTATTGTCTACGATTTGCTGATTCCTGTGGAGTTCGATTGGAATATCGGACGTTTTTTATCACAGAATGCTTGTAAATATTCTTACAGATATATATTACTCGATTTGTCCACATTCTATCAATTGTTAAGCAATTTTGCTTACATATATTTAATTTCTCAAGTATTAAATGGTATGAAAAGAATAGAAAACACCAAGTCAGTAAACCGTTGATCTCAACTCGAATTTCAACTCGAAACACACTGGGGTACAAATTTTAGTTACGTGGAAAACAAAACATTTTAAATATACAGGGAAGACCAAAAAACGAATGTATATGTAGAACCATTAGGAATTTCCTTACATTTGAATAGAATACAATTACTAAACAAGGACATCGACGTTATAAATATGAAATATTTTTTATTCAACTTTATGTAATAGTTTACGCGAGCAAAAACATTGGAGAATTACGATTATTGTTATAACGTGCATCTGTTATAGTCGAAAAACAACAAATAAAGCCCAGAACTTAGAACGCAAATAATAATCCTGTTCAAAACAAGTACATAAATTCGACTTAAACAAAGAGAAGTCATGATTTAATATCAAAACTATGAACTGACTTGATTGTAGCCGTGTGAGGCCCTTACGAAAGAAATTTTATCTTTAAAACAATATTTTATCTTCTTTAGCACTTATCGATAAATGTGCTATTTTTGAACCGTCTACAAGCATTACTTATGTATTTACTATATTGCATTTGTAAATTATTTAAAATGTTACAATTTTCTCGCTTAGTCAACAATTTCAACGTAAGCCTGAAATCTTGTCGCATTTTCTTTGTTTTGTTGCCCGATATTTTTTACAGAGTCCAAGTCAAATCTAAAATATTTGCTTAAAGATTATTTCAAGCACTTATTATTGATAATCTTACCACCTACCGTTAATTTTGATAAAAGACAATTTATTTTGAAAGAAGCCGTCATTTCTTTACACAGTACTATGTTGATATTCTTAAGATGTATTGATAATTACATTACTCTAGTTTGCAAAATTGCAAAATGTGCAAGTGTCGCAACCATTACCTTACTGCAGCCAAATTATTGATGCATACCGTCTATCTAGCATCTGCGCAACTCGTGTGCTTTCGATATTTTATATTCAGGTTAATTTTCAATATCGTTTGAATTTTAACTCTTATTTTTATAAAACATGTAGAAGATATTTTTACAAAAAAAAATTGCTTTTGTTAAAAAAATTATGCAAAGAAAGGCTGTAGGTTTTTTTTTAAATATTATTATATATTATGTTATTTACCTTTCAATTAAATCTAAAATTTGAGTAATTAAAGCATGGTGCTATATATATCTTCCATTTTCCGGGTACAGGTATATTATACATTCTTACATTTTTTGCATATGAAATACTTAACAGCATTTTTAATGTGTTTATTAAATAAGTTATATAACATGTCAAAAAGTAAAGTAAAAGTCTTTACTAGTGGGCAAAGGTCAGAGAGTATTACCAAAAATCGACCACGCGTTTTCAAATATATCCGAAGCCCGCCCATCCGCAATGGGGTCGCGTGGTGGACTATGTATGCCCTAATGTCCTCTGTTCAGAGGAGGTCTTTGCCCAGCAGTGAGAAATTGAAAACAGGCTGTCACTTTAACTTTACTTACTAGGTGAAGGAACTTTGTTTCTGTTAGGCTATTTCTTTTCTTTAACTCGTTATTTATAATTTGATGATACGCAGACACTTACTTCTTTTCAAGCACTTGGTATTCAGGACTGTCCTCCTTGATGTCCATGTGAAGCGGAATCAGCGATGGGACAAGATTCAAAGTGTTGTCAAGAAGATCACGCCCAAGCACCATGTGCGCTATGTATCTGGGAAAGGACTTGGTTTAAAAAATTCACATCCTTGCCTACGCTGAATGCATTATAGGTGCGTAAATGATTGTTTATATTGAATCCGAAATTTTAGATATCACATCAAATAAATTTTAATGTAACTGTGAATCTAGAATTAAGAGTACGGGAAAAATATATAGGACAGGTTTTCAACTCGTGCCCGTTTAAACAAGAAGAAACGCCTACGAAACTACGAAGGTGCGACAATTAGTGCGAATTAATTGTTTTAGCGCTAAAAGATAATCAGTCAGTCAGTCTAGGGATATATAAAATTTGTAATTATCGATAACATCTGTCCGTTCGATAATAAATGAACTCGAAAAATATGACATGTATAGTCCCATGAAGTCATCTTCTCTTTTGGAACTAGTTATACAAAAAAAGTGAAACTTGTTTTTTTATTTGAAATTCGGTGTTTGTTTCGTAGAAAGATGATACCATTATCCAGCATTGTTGCTTAATAAAGAAAACGAACGTAAGTGTGGTACCACTAACATTGGCACGAATACTTTTATCTGGTTCTACTGTTTTTGCTTAAGTGAAGTCATCGTGTACGGACCGTTTATGGCCGAAACTAAAAAAAAAATAACTGATTTCGCTTTTTCATAACAACGCTTTCTAAATCTGTTACCAAATACTTAATATCCTAAACTAAAACCCACCTCTCGTGCGATCGCGATTGCAAATAACCTCTAGCGAAGTAGTTGATGCCGAGCACAGACGCTATACCCTTACACTCGATACTGCGCAGTAAGTTCTTAAAGCCCACCAGGTACCTGAAACAATATTCCAGTTAACAATGGCTTAGTTTAATTCAAGGCAGTCATTATACCAGCAGTTAGCAAATTTAGTCCAGAGAACAACACGGAACCTCGAGCACATAATGCGTTTTTTTTAATAATACACAGCATTCAAAAATATATTCGTAATGAAGTTTACAGTGCCCATGTGATTCACAGGAGCAGGCACCTAGGTTGATAACCGTCCTCTGTAATAAAAGCAATCCATTACATCTTTATATATAAATGAAGCCGCTTGCTTGTTCTGAAACTTGACTTCTGAACTTTGATGACTCCGTGGCGCAGAAACAAAAGCAAGCAGAAAAAAGAAACTAAGGTAGATGGTACTAAGACAATGATTATGATTGCGCAGCGATAAATCTAACGCTTGCTAACGATATATCATTCAGCGAAAGTGCTTGTTACAATTTGCACGAAATTCTGTTTTCAAGTATCTGCACCGTTATTGATTACCCACCGATAAACTTGCATACATAACAATGTCGTTATTTGGGATGAATAAAAATCTCGGGAACAAAAAATAATCTTAGATTTGTCGCTAATAATTTAGTTAGTTTCTACACCATTCCAAGAGTCTACTTCCTTAACCAGTTCCGAGAGTAACCGCATTTTACACCAGTTTAACATATTTTAACTACTTTTTCATATCCGTCAGAAATTAAAAGCCTATATATACACGTGAAAACGACATTTTTGCACCAGCCAACCCACTTTCCACTTGTTGTGAACATAATGCGTCACTTCCCGTATAACTTTTAATCGAAGATGTTCACAGGCGTCGATCTGAATTAACCCCGATACTCGGTAAATACTACTTTCATTAGAGTCCTCATGTTTGTTTTATACTCCTGTTTTTTTCCTCTTTCGAATTTCAAGTTAAATTGAGTTCAATTTACCCTAGGGTGTATGAACTATTCATGTTTCACTTTAGGTTTTTCTCATCACGAATGTTTCGGTAATAATTAAATGACATGATTATCTTTTTCTTTTCGAGAATTTACTACGATGAAAAACTGAAGACAGCTAACATGATAATTGCTTATTGTGAAAAGATATATTTATCGTTTGCCTTATAAAGGTATTTTAAAACTTCTCTTATTAACTGCACCTGAATTAAATAGGTACACGAGATGCCAGGAAATGTTTCACGGAAATATTCAAAGAGGAATTCGAAACCACAAACTAAGTTTCGACAGTTATGAAATATTTTCTTTCATTTAAGTCTGGTTAAAATTCTACTGACGCATCACTGTAAGTTGTAGATATAAACAAAAAATGCAGAAAATATTTTCAATAATCGATCTTAGTTCGGATCTCAGATATAACCAGGAACTATCACACCTGTACCACCGTGGAGTAGACACAGGTAGTATATTGTAGATACTTATAGACTGCTGTTTTTTCGCAACTCTTACATAGTCATTTCTATCGTTATTACTCTAAATGCTCTTCGACAGTAGATACTATTTTGACATCTTTCTATCTAGTTAATATTCAATTATATAAAACGAATCTTTTAACAACTTGTAGTAGATGGAAATTAACGTTCCTCGGGGTAGTTATTATCAAACATATGTATTTACTTTCCCGATGACTGGGTAGTGTAGTTGCTAAGCTATTATTTCGCGTATTAGACTACCGTTGAGTTAAATTGTTTTCTTTCCTTCCTCCTTTTAAACAGTGTTCTGTTTACTATCGCCAGTTGATAATTTTTCGCTCGTACATCTTTATTCAACATTAGCGGCCCGCCCCGGCTTCGCACGGGTATTTAACAAAATTTTTAAAACTAAAAATTATCATACACATAAAATATTCCGAATATTTCGACTTTGGTGAATAATTTTATGAATTTCTTCATCTTTTAATGAATTACCCTTGAAATTACGTCATGAAGATCGAAAGACCGCTGACCAGATAATGGATCCGCTTTAATTACGGGACATCCGGGGTTACACGTAAAAGTGACAAAGAAGTCTGGTCTCCCATAGTTTCGGTCATAAATCATCGCATTCCTTGGTTTTTTTGCTGACCGATATTTGATGAGCCAATGTCTTGATTTAAAGCGTCTCTAAGATGAATGTCTCACCAGCCCTCAGACTCTGGTGGCCCACTTTATTTAAAGATGGCAACTCATTTGCAACCCTACAGGTGTTGAAAATATCCATGGGCGGCGGTTATTACTTAACATCAGGTGAACCGCTAGCTCGTTTGCTACTCTATCACCATTCATCGTTTGTGAAAATTTCAACTGTCTATCACGATTCATGAGATACAACCTGGTAACATATGGACAGACATACGTACATACAGACGGACAGCGGAGTCTTAGTAATAGGGTGCCGTTTTACCCTTTGGATACGGAACCCTAATAAGTCCCAGTAATAATGCAATGGCTTAAAACAGGTAGCTCTAACCATCAACCTAAATGCATACAATTGCATGCATGTCACAGTTTTGTTACGCACTGTACCTTGCTGTGGAATAGTCAAATAATAACCGTCTTCTCTCATTACGACGATTAAGGGATATTATAGTGGATCATGCAATCGGTGTAACTCAGAGACCCTTTTAAGTTGGCCGTGTCTACCGTGCAGCACTATATCTCTGGGGCATTTTATGGTTCGCCACCCAAAGGGTAAAATGGGACTCTATTACTAAGACTCCGCTGTCTGTTTGTCCCTCTGTCAACTGTATCTTATGAACCGTGATAGTTACACAGTTGAAATTTGGCAACTTAAAGTCAGGCAGGCGGCTGGTTGTAAAAATATGGCCAAAACCGCCTACAACATGATTCATATTGTTCCGACCCCACCTAGGTGGGATAGAGGCAGGAAGATGATGATGACTTGTATACTAAACTTGTCCCTCTATTTTAAAAGTTTGCGTTAAACAAAGTCATTTGAAAGAGGCTATTGTACTTTCGGATGTTGGTTAAAAATGTTCAGATGGTGAATGAATTATCAAAAGATTTTTTATTGGATGTGGTAGCTCCTCAATATTGGGGAGACTAACTTTTCCAGAAGCACAGCACATACCATTTGGTTCATCGATCGTTACTGTGAGCTAAAACTCGATTACGAACTCTATTCGTTGACATTTGTTCTCTTTCTCTCGGCGTTGGAAACGCTCAGAGCTCCCTAGTGTGAATTTGTATATTTATATTATTCTGCTCTTCAAGCCACTGCAAACACTCTACTTGACTCTCTCCGACTTGTAAGACGATTTTCAGTTTCCGGTAAAGATTCTTCATTACGACGTATTTTTTATGCCCTCGCTTGGGAACTTTTTCTAGAAAGATGAGATCTTGATCTTTGGGCATTTTAAAATGATGTTGAACAGGAATTACCACTAAAAATGTGATTGAAGATTTATAAGAAGTACTAAGTCAGTCACTAAGCTGTTTGGATAGTTAAATAATTTTAACAATTAACAATATACTAACATTTTTAAACTTGTGATATCTTTCGAATGGAATGTCCGAATTTGATAATTCAAAAAGTTATATAAAGATAGTGAAACAGTCTTAAATAAGAAGTAATTTATTTTTATAAGGATTAATACCAAGATACAAATAAAGAGCCTTTTCTAGCGGCGGCATTTCAATCAAAATTTTAAAATAAAAGAACACTTATTGCGGCATAACTATAATAGTTAGACATATGCTCTCACGACACTTTTTGTAAATAATAATGTGTTCTGCAAAGTCGTAGTACATAATTTTATTCTATCATCAATAGTTTTCGCAGCGCACGCGATTTAAAGAATATTATAGGTAATTTTTGTACACCTTGAGTAACATTATTGGAGTTTTAGTAAGGACCCCTAATTTTTTTGAAAATATAATATAGCCTATATCAAGCAGGAATAATGTAAACAGTGAAAGAATTTTTTAAATCGGTTCAGTAGTTTCGGAGCCTATTCAATACATACAAACAATCAAATCTTTCCTCTTTATATAATAGATAGAAGAAGAAGATAGGAGCTTACACTTAGTAAGTATAAGCTCCTACGTTGAATAAGATATTTGAATTTATCATTTTGATAATGTAAGGAATTATTATATAAAACCGAGCATCCAGTGTAAGGTTAAGTTATGAAACTGAGCATGCCACGTGTCACGTGACGATTATTTAATAAGATTATGGCTCGTATTCTGAAACGGTCCTGCGTAGGGCATTGTCTCTGAAGTGACATTATCAATTAATAGCGCTCCAGAAACTTGCAACGGCATTGTAAACTTACATCTGTCACTTGCCAGATCGTTTTATAATCTCGTTAATTCGTATCACTCGTTACAATGGTATGGGTGAATAGCGCCAGTAGCGTATTCAAATCACAATATACGTATCGATTATTTTTCTCTCATTCTACTCTCACATACACTTATGAAATAAAGAAAGAAAACATTTATTGCTCAAATACGCCACATGTACATTTAAACCATAAACATAAAAAATACATAGTAAGAAGAAAAAAAAAAGAGGAATAAAAAAATATTAAACACATCACACATTTTACGCACACAATTGTGTGTGGCGTATACGGTAAACAGATCGCACTCAGCTTAATGTTGCTACGAGACTACAGCGCTGGTTTTCAGTGGGCCTGTGCATTAAGTGACGTACGGACGTTCACACAGTAATTCAAAGACTAATAACAATTAACATAGATTACATGAATGAACTAACTGGATTTAATGAAAAAAAAAAGAAAAAGAATGTCCGAAACATTTATGTCAACTTATGTGTACTGTCTGTCCTAGTGTGTAAATTTACAGGCTTCCACTTATCATTGTTAATGCTCAAATTGTAGATCAAGTTTCAAAAATATTTTCGGCGCTGCGGGATACGAACTTGCGTTCAGACGTCTAAAAAACATAGCTAAGCGGCTAATTATCTTGTTCAGTTGGTTAGATTCAAGTTTCATATTTAGTTAGTAGTTTTAACGGTGGCAGGGCCACGCAGCAGCCTCGGCTGTTGCTCGAATGGGCAGGCCCGTCCGGGTAAGTACCACGTCCTCACAGAAGACCGGCGTAAAGTGGAAGTATGACAAATACTTTCGCGTTTCGTCTGGTGAGTGAGGTGACCGGAGCCCAATTTTCAAAAGGTTGTCAACGCATCTGTAACCCTCTGGTGTAGCAGATGTCTATGGGCGGCGGTATTCACTTAACATCAGGTGAACCGTCTGCTCGACAACTTTTCACATAAAAAAAAAAAAAAGTTCTGCACTACAAGCACGAAAAACCCTTACATTTTTCTTTTTATTTCAACTCGGTGATTCGCGGCGATATGGATGTAAGACATTTTGTAAGCGCCGCCTGAGAACATTCGTTACTTACTACAAATGCTTATGCTTGAAGACAGTTAATCCAATGCAGTACTACCACCATCTAAGATCGAGATTAAATTATCAAGACACTGCAAGAAAGTGTTTATGACGTATACTCTTTACTCAACTACTATTCACACCCGTAAAAATTTTTCCCGATATAATCCTAAGCGACCTTTGTCAAATGCAACAGTCATTCTCACGTTTAAAATGTAATCTTTTAACACCGAGTTTACACGTAATTGAAAGAAAAAAAAATCTGTCAGCATATTAGGACACCTTTGATAATATTAGGGGGCCTTGTTTTCTTACCTTGGAATTAATTTTCACTTTCAACCCCATACACTGTACGGCTTAATTGGACAGACGACGTTGATAGCTGTAAGAAAACAGGAAACTTCCAAAACGTACACACATTACGTTCGTTAAATATAGATATACCTCCATATAGTGCTGCTGTCAGTGTCTTTTATCTCCTTGGTAAGATGGTTGAGCAGGGCTGCGTTCGCGTTGGTATACCATTCCACCGCCTCCGTCATGGACGTTCCAGGGTTGATGTTAGCTCTGTGGAATACATGTTTGATTTAAAACGGATAAAAAAAAAACAAAAACAACCTTTTAAAGAAAACAAAAGTTTTAAACGTTGCAATGGAAAAAGCGGCTCACCACCGAGCCACAGGCAGACTGGAACTGTGGGGCCTGTGGGCCACCATGTAACTGTGCGAAACTCAATTTTATAAGTGTTTTAATATACTGCTGGTCTTCAATAAGCCATGGGGCTTCACAGGTTGATTCGAACACAAGCATTAGCTCAAACGGTTGTGTGATAGCATATTATATAAACATAGAAAAAATATCATTAGAAACTGCACGGGCGACCCCCGAGTCAACTGTTCAGAGGCTGTGGGCGCCATGGGAGTCGGTGCTAAGAAGCAACAAGCCACCCGTCATCCAGCGATGTAGCGCAGCTCATTCTGGTATACCGTTACATATACTCGTAGTAGAAGTAGGCCACGCAAGAGTGTTCGCTGTTGCACGAATGGGCAGGTCCGTGCGGTTTAGTAACACGACCTCACAGAAGATGGGCGTGAAGTAGAAGTGTAGCACTACTGCGTTTCGTCTGGTGAGTGAGGTAGCCAGGGCCCACTTTATTAAAAGGTGGCAACGCATCTGTAGCCCTACGGGTGTTGCAAATGTCCATACGCGGTGGTTACCATTTAACATCAGGTAAAACGTCAGCTCATTTGCCACTTTCTAACATAAAAAATTAATTACATGCATAGTTTGTTCAGAACTTAAAGAGTTTTAAAGAAATTCATTCAGTTGTTTCATGTATCTATCAGTTCTTCTTTTTAGCTCAAAGCCATTGTATTCTTGTCACGTATAAATCGTTTTAAGGAATGCGGGATTTGATGTTGTGTAACAGATTATGTAATAGTTAAATAAACCTCCTTCCCACGGTTCTTTCACTGGAAAAGATATTTAAATATTATCTTTAAGAAAATATAATTAAAAAGAAAACTGAGAGACGATCAGAAACGTAATACAATTTATTCCAATGTCACGCTGTCAATTCAATTTATTCTAATGTCTCACTTTACGTAAAGTGAACTTTTCCTCATTGATTTTGAGCTTTTTCAATTTCAAATTAATCTGACGTTTTTATTATGAAAATAATCTTCGAAGATTCCAATGTGGACTAAATACATACAAACAGACAGGTGAAAATAATAAAAGCGTCTTGATATTAATAATACAATTCTACTGTAAATTTTTCAAGTTCGAGACATGCACCCATCTAAATACGATTTCTTCAGAAATATCCGCGTAAATAATCTTCCGTAAGTTGTTTACCAAACGAATCAAAAGTTTAGTTTCAATTTTCGTATAAAATACTAGATGTTTAATGAAAATCGTTCATACGTTATCCATTCATTTGCGAGAGTGGAAAATATTAATAAACGAACTGAGTAAGTAACATAAATACGAGTACGTGACCGGGATCAGGGTGTTAGCATTACGTTATTGGCTACTTTGCGGTGCGGAAAGATTCGTACAAATTCTACGTGTAATTACTGCCTTTAGTTTGTCCACAGTAAAGTTTGCAGACGCGTCGTTTGAGCTGAACAACTGATGATGGCAGCAGTTTTAGAGATCACTATGTCGTAATTAAATAAGAAATTAATAAATTAAGTAAAAATATTAATATTAAGGAATAGTAACATCTAACTAAAATCAATAATTAGATAGAATCGTTCTTTCGATCTTCTTTTTTTTTCGGCAACTTGATTAAATGCGTAAATCCAAATCTTATTAAAAACTTTATTTAATTTTCTTTAACAGTCTGCTATTAGTTTCAGCAATAGATCAACTTTTAGACTAAGTTCCGGTGAAAGAATCACCACGTAAACACAGCTTCCACTGTTGTTTCACTTATTTAATTAATATTTAAAGATTAAATGTTAAGTTTATGACATTTGACCTTTGAAATGTCGAATGACCTTCATATCAATGATGGCATAGGTCAAAAAAGCATTTGAACACTAAGTATGACGAGATTTTTTTAAGCTGTTAAAATACTGTCTATCGTGTGACCTTTGTTACATTGAAACTTTCCATATAGAAAGAGCAGAGTAAAAACAATTTTAGCATGAGTAAAAAACAACACAGCAAATTGATCCCAGACGCTAATGTCTGATAAATATTAATGATTATTCAAATTCCCTATCACGGCTCGTAAATTTAAAACTAAAGTAAGCAATATTGTCTCCCTT
This sequence comes from Iphiclides podalirius, assembly GCA_933534255.1. Taxonomy (NCBI): domain Eukaryota; kingdom Metazoa; phylum Arthropoda; class Insecta; order Lepidoptera; family Papilionidae; genus Iphiclides; species Iphiclides podalirius. Next base: position 11,462,769 of record OW152830.1, on the reverse strand, counting down.
ATCATTTATCAATCGGAGGTGTGCCTGTAGACGTCAATCTTTGGATAGACTTTTACGACAACACTAAAAATTGACAATAAATTTCGTTAATTACATTTCGTTATTGTTATGTTATTATTGTATGTTTATATTTACGATTTAACAACTTTGATTTGGCAATGTAAGCTGCTGATAATAATCGATTCTACAGAGAAATTATATAGGTGTATCAATAATGAGCTATGTTATTCTACGAGCAATATGACCCATTGAAACTTCAACCATGAATCTTCTGAGCTACTTCGCTACGCTATATTCTATATATTTGTTGAAACCTAATAAACACGGGTGAAAGAGGAAGGCACTTCAGTTATTCTCTGTCAGGTATTAAAAACCAGAGGACGTTTCACAGCGCGATTTTATTAACTTCACCTGTGTGTGAATGAATCACGAATTTTATTTTATCCAGACATCCGTATAGTTTAGAATTTTTTAACATTACGTACATTATATTTTCATAACTAATTCTTACTCTGCCACTAGGTTTATTCGCTAACACCACGTCTAAATTATACAATCTTTGCGTTCAAAGCACATAAAGTTGATAGTGGGTGAATTCTAGACGGGAGTGAACTGAATAGGCTTTTACTGAGCTATTGCGTTCACTAGCTTCAACGCTTCTTAGTATAAGTTAGTATCAATGGCAATGGCTGTCAAATAATAAGCAGTCTCTTTAATAACGATATTTTCTTTCCCTCCTTTTAGTTCATCTCATTTCATCATACGGATCAAACATTTGTTGATAAGTAGTGTTCATTTAATTTAAAACACACGCACACGTCACAATCTGTGGAAACTCGAGGGATTTTCTAAACGGCTCTAAATTTCACGCAGTCTGTATATTACTGCACTGCAGTTGTTCTAATTCATTAACACTGCTGTTTACGAGATTAGCTTTAAAAAATCAGTATTGATACAAAAAAGATTTTTAAAATTAAATGTGTTGTTGTTTAGTAGAAGTAGTATCCACATAGAAGATTTAGTTTTCTAAAACTTTGAAAGCAAATGAATTCTTCGAGGATGTAATGCTTTTCTAATTTATTTTAACAGTAAGGTTCCCTCTAAGGAAATTGATAACCAACGACCTCAACCACCCTCAATTTCAAATAAAATCACATCACTGATAAGTAAAGTAGCCTTAAGTACCATCCATTGATGTTTCAAGAGACAAGGTTTCCGTTATCAATAGAGAAAAGGTAACAGCTTTATCTGCTCTTATTTATTTATTTATCTGGTTTTCAGTTAGAAGTCGTACTTCCCTCTATTATTCCCTAATGCTGCAAAAGTCACATGGTTGCTCTACCAATGACATTGTAACGGTGAATATCTTCTGAATAGTTTCGTAAAATTTAGTCCAGCCAGTTAATTCGCGAAATTGGTGACGCGATCTTAAATGTAATCAAGAAACTTGTTAAAACTTAGATTAGCCTCGTGCAACTTTACATATTTACCTATTCATTCCATTTCATGAGAACTGTATTTGACGTTATTTCAATTGTAATTCAATATAACGATCTTATAATATGAATCACAATTATATGTTTTGAAACAATAATTGAAAATTGATATAGATATTAAAATTATTTAAAAATGTCATTATTTAGACTATGGTAGGGCCACGCGGCAGCTTTTTTACGAATGGCGCGTCCGGGGAAGGTTACGGAATTAGTTTTAAATTCTCTTCATCACCAAACATTTCTATTATCATCATCATCATCATTTCAGCCTGTTTGAGTCCACTGCTGAACATAGGCCTCGCACATAGACTGCCACGATGTACGATCCTGAGCTACCTGAATCCATTGACTTCCTGCATATTTGCATAGGGCATCACTCCATCTAGTGGAGGGTCGCCCAACACTTCTATATTACGGTTAATTGAACATTTAGTTCTAACTGTGGTTATTATATACCACGCTGCATTCTCTGCTGATGCACGAACGACAATCCGGGAATCACAACGGCCTCACAGAAGACCGGCGCGAAACGCGAACTCTAATGTGTAATATTGAAGTATTTAGCGTTTTTGTTAGCGTTATTCATTAGCGTTTCGTCTGATGAGGTAACCGGGGCCCACTTTCTTAATGGTTGGCAACGCCTTTGCAACCCGTCAGGTGGGTGGCGGTAATCACTTAACATCAGATGAACCACCAAAGTTTCACATAAAAATATAACTTCAAAAAATGATATTTAACAGGGAGGCTTTTCTAAGTGTATCCATTTTTTTAATTAAATTCTAGACATAAATAATGTTACATAAAAAAATTAATTCATTTTAACTTATCTCAAAAAGTGGTGATTCATGGGCAACTCATTTATTTTACGCGCGTTCATTCATAAGAAACACGCACACAAGTTCGTTTCAAATCTATACGACGCATTTATGAATGAGTACCGCATTGTCAACAAGTTCTGTTTTTTTGGGAATAGAATGACAATTTTTAAAAAAAAAAAATGTTTTTATTTCAATAAACGAGTCTGAACCTCCTGTGTGAATTTGGGCTCCTTTAAAAAAGCCACCCTGTATACAAATCGATAAGGCTTCAAATCGATAAGTTGATAAGGCTTCTGGACGCGTTAATCGAAAGACGCAGGTTTGGATCCGAAAGCGTTTAAATACAAATTTCACATTTTAAGAATTTCTATTTATTAAAGCCAAGTTTCATTTAAATGCACACAGCTTAAACTTCATATCGACCCGACACTTATCTAAATGTAATGTATTAATTTCAATATCGCTAATTGTTTTTTCTAGCGGAAAACAAGTGAGTGGCACAGTTATTGCATTAAATGAATTATTCACGAGGTTTCGTGTTTTCCACGTACGAAAGCGTACTCGTGTATATTGTTATTTTTTCAATACCGGTCAAAGGTTCATATATGGGTTAGTTAGGTAATCCGAACGTTTACTGTATTCACATTAACATTTCACTACGGTGATGTTACTTCTAGGAATTTTAACTGTGGCAGGGCCACGCAACGGCTTCGGCTGTTGCACGAATGGGCAAGTCCGTCCGGGTAAGTACCGCGACCTCTAGCGAGTTTTACTTGTTTTACTACACTTTCGTCAGGTGAGTGATGTAGCGGAGGCAACTTCATTAGAGTGGCAACGCATCTGCAAACCTAAGGGGCAACAAATGTCCATGGGCTTCGGTTATCACTTACAATCAAGTGAAACACCCGCTCGCTTGCCACCTTCACACATTAAATAAATAAATAAAAATGCATTTACCGTCATCAATAAATCTGTGTAGCCAACATTGTTAAGACCATATAATATTGCCATGTCTCCCTCTCACTCCGTTTTCTACTTTAGTCCTAATTAAAGAATAAAAGTTTAAATTCGTAAAGACGTTTTATTACAGACACTCCATTAAATAATTAAAAAAAAAAACTTAGGTCTGATTTCCATATTAAAATGTTTTTAAGTTGTACTTATTTTGGCGCGTTTGAAATAATATATGAGAGTAAAATTTTTACGATGCGCGCGCATACCGACAGCCAAAAAGCGACATGATGAAGTTTGTTGCAAAGAGACTAAATTCGGCAACTTCACGGTATTACCATGGCAACCAATACAACTTTTTGATATTTAGCTATAACTCAAAGTTATTTAATTAAACCGTTATCAACCGTTAGATTGCATTTAGTGTTTTTTTCACCAACAAAGAGTACTGACACAGGGAATATCTTTTGATATGCTAAAGAATTATAACATCTTATGTGCGTGTGTACACACATAATTTCTTAGAGTTCCGTACCCAAAGGGTAAAACGTGACTCTATTACTAAGACTCCGCTGTCAGCCTGTCCGTCTTTCACCAGGTCTTGTCTCATGACAGCCCTGTAGTCCCGGGCTCATAGAATAGGACTAAGGTATCTCCTGCCTGTCGTAAAAGGCGACAAAAGGGGGACACGGATTGGCAACAGCACGAAGTAGCCTCGAGCTGCTGCAAGATGGCGAGGGAATCAGGGAAGGTTTACTCCAAAAAAGGTTTTGTCTCATGAACGTGATAGTTAGACAGTTGAAAATTTCACAGATTATGTATTTCCGTTGCCGCTATAAAAACAAACACAAAAAAACAGAATAAAAGCGGGGCTCCCATACAACAGACATTTCTTTGTCTTTTTTGTAGATAATGGTACGGAACCCTTCAAGCGCGAGTCCGACTCTAACTTAACCGGTTTTATTTCATAACGAAGCATTTTCTGAGCAACTTATACCCAATAGAGACTAAATAATCGTTAGTACCTATGAAGACTCGTATAAAGTAATGGACCATAATAAAATTGAGTGAACTTTAATTTGAATTTTAAGTAATTAAACATTAAAAAGTTTCAACATAAAGTAATATCCCTATTTGCATTTAAGGCGTTTTCAATCTAAAAGTTATGTGCACAAATAATAAGCGTTTAAAGTTGATTATTTTTTTTAATCTTTATATATACAATTCTACTGTACGTGTATACATCACTGAACTCCTCCTAAACGACTGGACCGATTTTAACGAAATTTTTTATGTCTATATTTTATGTATATAATTGCGTCTATTCGAGAATAACAAGTCTAAGTTGTTGAATTTAATTTGTGTACAGAATCAGGCCTGTCCGGACCGCTAGTTAAATTATAAAATACGAGATGTTATGTATTATTTCTTAGATGTCAAGCTTTATCAAAACAAAATCGTTTTCCTCATTCAACGTATCTGTGCCTTGTATATTTTTTTTATGTGACAAGTTGCCAAGAGGGCAGGCGGTTCACCTGATGTTAAGTGAATACCGCGGCCCATGGACACCTGCTACACACGAGAGTTGCAGATGAGTTGACAGCCTTTTGAAAATTGGGCTCCGGCCACCTCACTCACCAGACGAAACGCGAAAGTACTTCCACTTTACGCCGATCTTCTGTGAGGTCGTGGTACTCACCCGGACGAGCCTGCCCATTCGTGCAACAGCCGAGGCTGCTGATTATGCATCTTTTAATCCGAAATCTAGATTCTTTTGGTACATGAACTAATCGGTTCCGTAGAAATACCATGGACTAGCTAGTTAATAATAAGTATTACACGATCCATAACCCGAGATTAAGCAGCACCCTTAGTTTTATTCTGAGTACTACCTTTTTTTTTGCTTTCCGAACCGGTGGTAACTTACGAACGTATTAATTTCCTTGTAAAACGTTTCATGAGAACGTGCAAACGTCTATGTGAATAAAGATATTTTATTATTATTATTATTATTTGTTTTTTAACAAAAATGCCCAGCATCGTGGTCGGAAGAGATGTTTTTGTTTGAAATCTGTTTGTTTTTAACGTGGTCAATGAGTGAAAGCGAATTAATAGAAATAAATACAATAGTTAAAAATTAACAAAAGCTTGTGACGCAAAAACGACAAATCCTCGAGGGAATGTTTCGAGCGGAAAGTATTTCGAAGTTGTATCATTTCCTTTTTATGACCCCGACAATATATTGACTATAAAAATGTTATGTGTTTTTATACGCATTCGCTACACTTGTAGCTTCCGCGTTACGTTTTAATATGATAATACATTTTTCGGTGTATCATTATTTGTAGTGACGTTGATTGCGTAGTCAAATACATTTTGGCGGCAAGATACGATAACCATTGAATTTGTTCAATGAAAGCTCTAACTAACTTTACGAAGCTTTTCTTTAATCAAATTATGCGTCTTGTTAATTTTATGGTGCGAATCGTTGTCCCCTTGATGGAGTTGATTGAATAATTTAGGAATTTTTGTCAACGATACTTTTCACCTGTCCTTACTATTTATTTTTGAAATTTTTGTTTTAGAAGTTTCCAGGGAATATAATACGTGTATAGCATTTTAGCATTCTTGTATATAGTATAACTGAAATCATGAAGATCAAACGGTGAGTTTCCTATGTTTCAAAAATAAAGACCAACAATAATACGATATAAATTTGATTAAGAAAGCTTAGATGATCAACAAGTTTCTAATAAACTCTGCATATTATTACCACGGGGTTACTTTTGGAATTCAATCCATTAAGTTAATGTTTTAACGTTTATTGCTAATACATTGAAGTTGTCTGTCGAACGTAATGACTCAACAAACATCATTAACATCAACGGGTGCGGCGCGCAATTAAACTTCCATAGTGAGAAAAGAGTGGCTATTACTTTATTCCGAGAAGGTAGTTATTTAACAACATTTTAATCAGGCGCTTTTTGTCCAATATTGGCGTAACGATGAACATAACATAACGATGAACGATCCACTAATTAGATATGTGTGTACAGGCCTGCTCCATGGTCATTAATTATCAGAGAAATTATCACGTTATAAAATGATATCGTCAAAATGTCGTCTTTGTCTTTTTTTAGAACTAATTTGTAAAGAAAAGTTTCATCCTATGTACTTTGAGCCTTATTTAAATTGTATAGGTGATTTACATATTAAATTAGCTTCGAGGTTTATTTGTTCTCTGCTTCATCAAGATAAGACTGTATTAATTGAATACCATAAAGACTGAGTAATTGGGGGCTCAGGCTCAGATTTAAGGCAACCAGTTTCAATCTTTTTGAAGTGCTGGAAACGTTTCCATTCGCCCCACGTCAATTAATACTACACTCTCACAATAAACCACCTTATAATTACTATACGTATTGCGTCAATTAATACCACACTCTCACAATAAACCACCTTATAATTACTATACGTATTGCGTCAATTAATACCACACTCTCACAATAAACCACCTTATAATTACTATACGTATTATACTTTGAGTGTTTGTAACCGAGGCCCACTGTTTTTAGTTAGTATCGCGCCTGCAACTCCTCAGGTGTTGGAGGTGTTTATGGGTCTGTTCGTTTGACAACTTCAAAACTAAAAAATAAACGGTCAAGTGCGAATCGAACTCGTACGCCGAGGGTTCCGTATCTACCCATTATATCGCCGTAATAAAATTGCGAAATAATCACCACCGATTTTCTCAGGAACGAGTAGACCTAGCAAATTCCTCAAGGTGTTGAGTCAACACTATAAAAAGATATGGGCAAATTTAGATTTTAGCGAAAAATTTTAAGTGCCGAAATTTACCCAAGTTTAAACTTTTTTATTTTTTGGAATTTTTCCTTTTTTTGTATTGTAAGACCTTGCTTTTTGCCAAATTTCGTGTCTAGGTCAAAGGGAACTACCATATAGGCTACTATTTTCGAACCAAAACCTAGGTTACTTAGGTAAACTTCAATATCTGCCATAAATTTCAACTTGCTAGATCCATCCTGAGAAAATCGGTGGTGACGCACGGACAGACAGACGAAAAAGAGGGTGGTCTTTTTAAGGTTATTTTACATTATTAAAATTACAAATCGATCTGACATGTCGCGGTATGTAACTAAATATTAAGTTTTCATATGCTTTAGTTAGAGTAGTTAGTAGATATTTTCTAGGAAAAGGGCAAACAGGTGTGACGTAATCACAGTATTAAATGAATTATTCACGAGTATTTTGATGAAAATGTACTCACGGATATTGGTGTTTTCCCTGCCGGTCAAGGTTCATCCATGAGTAAACAATTCTATTAGTATTATGTTTACAGTACATAATATATTTACAGCTATCTACTATTAAAACTCATTTAATATGGGCTTTATAACATTCTATGCTAGCTTTTGTGTTCTGCCATTTATAGAGCATCCTGGCTACCATGGATTTGTAGATAGGCGAAATCACCGAATGTCTATTCCATTTTGAAACATTTCCCATAATGCGAAGAAAGATAACCCACTTGAAAAATAATAATGGATCATACAGACATATTTTAAACGATCCGTGGCACTGAAATCGTTTAGCAACTACATCAAATTGCTTTCGGTGCCAAAATATTTAAGGTTTGCCAGAAAAACTTATGTTACTTAGCTTATTACCATGGAATCGATATTTATTCAACTTTGTTGTTTTTTGTTTGTGTTGTACTTTATTGAATAACTAAAAATTGAACCCAAATTATTTCTTTGGGTAAAGTAGCCGGGGCCCACATTATTAAAAGGTGGCAACGCATCTGCTACCATACGGTGATGTAAATTGTGGTGTAATTGGAAATTTGCCTGTTGCAAATGTCCATAGGCGTCACTTAACATCAGGTGAATCGCCAGCTCGTTTGCCACATTCTCAAATAAAAAAATACGTTATGTGTAAAAGTGATAAAGTGTTTTAATATTGTTTTTTTTAATTGAAATCATTTAACCTTGAAAATTTCAATTATTGATTATTAATTTTATCTATAAGTAAATTATTATAAATAATTATGTAATCCAAGTCACAATTGATAAATAAAACAGTTAAATTTAAATATTCAATATTTGAAGTTTTCGTTTTCTGTATTAAGGTTTATAAAAATCATCTGTATCTTGTATCTTGTACTGACTGATGTTTTTGCTTTCAGTCCCGAGACTATTAAAGCTTCATCTGACGCAAAACCGGTGGGCTAGCCAGAACCCACGGGTTTGGATCCTCCGTGGGTAGGGCTGTGCATGTGCTCATGCGTGAGTTTAACTATGGTGTGTCATCTATGGGCCATCGAGGTCGCGGTTGGGACCGAAACCCCGATGGCCGTAGACTGTGTTTTAAGCTAATCGGTGGCTGGGAGCGGTGAGAACCACCCCAGGTGTACCTTGTGTACGCGTTGTGCTGGTCTCGCCGTGCTCGGAGGCGAGGGCGAACCATTGTGTTTGTTGTTACACTAGCTGTGGGTGAAGTGTTATCCGGCGGGAACCCGACGGTGGGTACGACGTATCTAAGTCTCCTTCCTCGATCGGGTCAATGAGGATGTTCCGCGGGTGACGCTTGTTGACGTTCGCGTTTGTGTCGGGTTGGTAATTTGCTGCGCTTACCACCAGAGGGTTGGGGTGATGTTCGGCTCTATCGAAGAACCGTTTGACCTTTTTCTGGCAGGGGAGCCGTTGGCCATAAAGGGATATTTGTCCCAACTTTCTGAATAAGCGAGGGCCTTTATAAAGATGTGACAGGTAAGTACTTCACGTGAAGTGAATGGCCACAATCTTTTCGGGATTTACTTCTATTCTCCTTTTGCGGAACCAATCGCCAAGGCGGTCGACGGCGCATTGGAGACGAGTGGTGAGTTGATTGAGATTTTTATCTGTGTAAAAGAGCGCCGTGTCATCCGCGAAAAGCGCGAGATTGACGTGGGGGTCTTTGAGTATATCGCTCGTGTAGACGCTCTATAGTAAGGGTGAGAGGCAGGAGCCTTGTAGATCGCCAGCCGTGAGGAGGCGGCTTGTGGAGAGGGTGCCCTCGACTCGATATCGAAAAGATCGGTTCGGCAGGAAGGCCCGGATGGTGTGTACGAGCCCATCTGGCATTTTGAGTGTGTACAGCTTGTAAAGCAAGCTGTTGTGCCAGACCTTGTCGAATGCCTTTGCGACATTGAAGAAAACAGCCCCCGTGCTGTTATGTTTTGAATGATTTAAGCCTTTCAGAATGTGTTCCGTTAGGCAGTATAATTGGTCGGGACACGAAAGGAGAACCTGGCGAGTAAAGTGTTGTAAATGGTCGCCAGTAGACCAGTAGATAAGCGGCCCAGGGAGAGCTTTAAGAATTTTGTTACTAATATTGTCTGGGCCTGGGGCGGATTTGGGTTTAAAATTTTTAATATTGTCTTGCACCTCTTCGGGGGTAACTGAATTTAAAGGATCGCCTTCCGGTGGAAGCGCAGCCCTAGTTTCGATTACGCGGTCCACCTCCGTTAGGTGGACTGTATTTGTATAGAAACAGGTTAATGATTAATTAAATAATAAATAATTTGTGGTCACAACCAAGATATTTGGGAAGATTGGCGGCATTAATAACCGTTTTGTGTAATAAATTCAAGTATTCGCTAAACATTCAGAGTTAGCCGTCTAAGTACTTTGTTTTTCATAACATGTTTATTCATTTATTTCAATCAAAGTACATACATTAACGCTTAGATATTGCTACAATGTCAATTTTATTTCTATTTAATACTTGTATAATCACTTTATGTTTATAATCGCTGACCGGGCTTGGAAAATACTTTTCAATTAACCGTTAGTACAGGCATATGGGAACTTTGTTTCGAAGCCGTATAGTGTACGGAGTTATATCATCAAAGTTAGATCAGCCCATTACTTCGACTATTGTTAATAAAGTATGATATGTAGGTTCCAATTTGTGATCATACAATTTTATTATAATTAGATTTCGGGGTAACAAGCCCTAATGTTCCTACTAGGATATCTACGGAGTTTCTTTCGCCTATTTCTTCTCCGTTAGAGGAACCTCATTACAAAACGGTGGTAGATTTAAAAAAAATTACTATCTTTACAAAAAATTAAAAAAATTACTATTTTTTCTACATGTTTTAATGTTCAATCTTAAGTGCAGAGATCAGCACTATAAAAAACTTTAAAATTTATAAAAAGCAATGGCGACATCTCTCGTTCGAATTATCGTTGTAAAACGATATTCTAAATTCTTTGTATGCTGTAAAGGATATAACAATAGATGCCCCACGCATTGCTTCAAATGCTAAATAACAATGTAAAAGGAAAGCGTTAAGATTTTCGTCGCTGTGGCTATCATTTTCGTCGTTTAGCTCAGTGGCTAGAGCGTCAGGCCGCGAATGCCGAAGACGTGGGTTCGATTCCCGCAGCGGCAACAATCTTTTCGTACTTTTTCTACATGTTTTAAAAATTACTATCGATAAATGAAATGTATATTTCTCATTTCGATGAATAAATGATTTGAATTTTGAATTTGAATTTGTTCTAATCAAATGAGCTCATCATCATCGTCGTTTTATTGTAATAGAAGACTCGACTGGTATAGTGGGTAGTGAGGCGATCCCTACTACTGCAAAAATGTTGTGCGATGAACATAGTGTTTTCCTATATATATATATATATATATATATATATATATATAGGGCCATCACATTAAAAAAGAAGCCTAGGTAAATCGTGATTTTTCAGTCTAATTACAATTAAGAATATAGTATTATAGTATTATTAGTATTATTGATTGTTTCAAAGTTTTTTTTTTTAAATAATTTATTTATTAGTGTACTATAGTATTAACCTCCGCTATGAGGACGGTTTACGTACATAAATTACAAGTTGACAAACACCCAGATCCGAAACAATTATCTGCAGATAACACAAACGGTTGTCCCATGTGGGAATCGAATGCACGACCCGCAGCGGTGAAGCCAGTACCTTTGCAACTCAGCCACGGCGTCATCGATCCGTTTAAAATGTGAGCGTTTCATTAAATCAATAACGCCTGTTATTTGAACAAGACGATCCTAAATCAACACAGGCACATACATTCCACGGAGAGATTAAACAAAATAATGTCTCGCCATCCACGTGTAGCGACGACCTGTAAATTACACGAAATGAAATTCACAGCGCCCTTTTATACGTTACCAGGTTGAACTTGGCTCTAATTAATTTGTTCAACTACGCCGTCTGCCGTTAAAATGCCTATTAACATCATTAGTTTACGAGTATCAGGCAACCTGTCAATTTTATACTCACCCGCCTTTAATCTGATCAACTTATCATACAGTGAAGCTTGTAATAAAGAGCATAAATTAATAATTATCGACCTAACCCTAGCCAACTTTAGATAAATAATTATTTTTTTACGTTGTTGACACGAATAATAAACAATTTATCAAAGAATTGGCATGGCTTGAACAAACAGCAAAATCTGAAAGGAAACAATGAATAAATTAAGTTTCAACTATGAAATAACATTTATTCACGGAGAAGCCACAGACCATGGCTCGGCTCTTAAAGCTATCTTTCATAGCTTTTAGAAAGCACACGGGGGATAGATGCCCTATGTGATAATCAAAATAGATTGAGTAGGAAGATCATCGATGCGAGTAAGGATAGCTATTTCCCCCACCTAAAAAAAGAAGATATAACCTGAATATTTTGAAGGCACCATATATAGACAATACTCGTTGTAATCGAATTTAACAAAAGCGTATGAAGCTATAAGCGAAGTGATCCAAGGCGTGCCCTGAGAAGGAAGTATATTACAGATTTTGTGTTTTTATGGCCCCGGCAATAAATCGACTATAAAACGGAGTATGTGCTTTTTATGTACAGAAGTTATTTCGGTTGCTTCCGTGTAAAATGTTCATCATAATAATATGACCTCCGGTTTACTTTTATTATTTAAAACCGCGTTCATTAAAAGATAACTATATAGGATAAGATATAAAGACGGCCCGATTGGCGTGGTAGGTAGTCTGCGTCTTGCCACGCCAGAGGGTGTGGGTTCGATCCCCACTACTACGAAAATATTGTGTGATAAACAAAGTGTTTTTAAAGCATCTGGGTGTTTACATATTTATATGTATTTTTTACCAAAAAAGAAAGAATGTTTATCAGTTTTCTAGTACCCACAGTGCAAGAATTGCTTTGCTTGAGACTGGAAAACATTGTGTAAAAACGTATCCTGAATTATTATTTTTTATATCTGTTTTAGTGTTAAGAGTATGCGTCGAACTTCTTGTTAGTTAAAAAATTTCTTATCCCACTAATTGTGCTTGATGTTTTTAGATAATGTACATTTTCAAAACTAGCGATACATTTATCCTTCTATGAGTGCTAACTACAATTGTGAATTAAAATTTTTACCGTGGTAGGGCCACACAGCAGCCTCGGCTGTACGCACGAATGGGCAGGCCCGTCCGGATAAGTACCACGACCTCATTGAAGATCGGCTTAAAGTGGAAGAATGACAAATACTTTCGCGTTTCGTCTGGTGAGTAAGGTAGCCGGAGCCCAATTTTCAAAAGGTTGTCAACGCATCTGTAACCCTCGGGTGTGGCAGATGCCCATGGGCGGCGGTATTCACTTAACATCAGGTGAACCGTCTGCTCGTTTGACAACTTTTCGCATAAAAAAAATTCTCCGACGCGGTCATCATACCTTCGTCCTCTGGTCTAACTATTAAGCTAAACGGCGGATTGCCACGTTGACGAAAATCTCAACGTATTTCATCTATTTATACGTTGTACAACCTTGGAATTAATAGAACCAGTCAGTTCAGACGTAGCAGTGTGTAAAATAATTGTATTATCCTTGAAAGGGTGCAGTGTATTCAGCTATAACGTGCTGAAGCACTAATTAGTTTCATGTAATGGTGATATGCCGAGGTTCAATTTGTTTCTATCTGATTGGTTCCAAATTGCTTTCATGGAAATTAATTTATCAAATATACTATATCTGTATATGGATATACCTTATACTACTGTATTGACTAGAACGAAGTAGACCTTGGGGCATTACCTTAATTTACTTATTAATTTTCAGTCATACTGTTGATACAAAAAAATTATGTCTGTTGTATGGGAGCCCCACTTAAATATTTTTTATTCTATTTTTTAATATTTGTTGTTATAGCGGCAACAGAAATACATCATATGTGAAAATTTCAACTGTCTAACTATCACGGTTTATGAGATACGGGCCTGGATAGACAGTCTTAGTAATAGGGTCCCGTTTCACCCTTTGGGTTCCGAACCCTAAAAATCAAGTTAGTGAACACTATGGGATTCGAACATCATATCGACAGTCAGCATTCCCAATATTTAGACAAAATTCGTACATAGCTTCAATAAGGCTGAAAGGGACATTAATGGAAGACTACTATGTATGTTTTATACGGAAATTAATTCGAAGGCTACATAAAGTCGTTATGAAGAAAGCCATCACATAATATCATTGTGAATTCACCCTAACTTAGCAAATGACCATAAAGTTGAACAGAAAATAACTGGTTCGAAAGATGTCGTGATAATTCATCATAAACATATTAATATAATTAACTCACATTGTACAGGGATTGAAGAAATATTTATTACAAACATGATACTTCATGAGCACTCGGCAAAAATAATTAATAAAGTTCATTTTTTTATGTGAGAAAGTGGCAAACGAGCTGGCGATTCTCCTGATGTTAAGTGATAACCACCGCCCATGGACATTTTCAACAGCCGTAGGGTTCAAATACAGTGGGCCCCGGCTACCTTACTCACCGTATGCGTGAGACGAAACGCTGAAGTGTAACATTTATATTTAACGTCGGTCTTCTGTGAGGTCGTGGTTCTTACCCGGATGGACCTGCCTATTCGTAAAACAGTGAAGATTGTTGCGTGGCCCTACCGCAGTTAAGTGTTACTAAGAGCGTTACTAAGAGTAGTTGTGGTAACCTTAATCTTTATAGTTGAATTTTGAATTGATATTTTGAACTATAGAATTTTCAAGTAGGTTCTCAGATACAGTATGCAGAGCAAATTGTGTTCAAAACTACCAAGATTTCATCGGTAGAACGGCGTTAATATTTAATACAGATCTAAATTTCGCAGTCCAAGCCATTGGTACTAACAATCGAATCAAGAACGCAAGAAATAAATCTAGATGCGAATTCGTCTTATATCCGATTAAAGCACGAAATAAGCAAACAGATAATGTATTTAATTTTAAAAGTAAATAAAAAGTACGTAATAAACAGTCTGCAAAAGAACTACAGAAGCCATTCGGAAATACTTCGAGAGGCAAGGAATCCTTGCGAAAGGAAGCCATTCAAAGTAATATCAGAAATGAAGTGACTAAGAAAAAAGAGAAGCTATCAAGTAAAGTACAAATAGGTGTATTATTTTTCGGTGTCCTATTTTTCCTGTTTACTTGCTTTTAACCTCATTCTACGTTATCATATTTTTTACTCTGATGGCTAATCTTAGCTTTTTGTTAAAACCAAAAGTAAAAATCGAGACATATTTCAATAGGTGAAAAAGGTACCTAGTGTTTGTTTTTTTATGGAAAAAAATGTCACACCTAAAAACGTGCTGAAAACGCTGAATTCAATGTATGAAAAATTAAAAAAAAATTGGAAAATAAATATCCCATACCTAACTGTTTCAAAAATAGACGCAAATATTTTCTGAATTAATTATTGTTACTGTCCAATGTTGCAGGGAACAACTATGGTTATTGAACCATCTAAAATATACCACTTAAAATAGGCAGCGAGGTTACACTTTAAAGTAATTGTAGTAAGAAATACATCACCGTACAATTTATTAACAGAGTGCTTTGATGTGACCCATGTATTGTTCTATACATTTTTAAAATCAGCAGCTTTTCTGTCGTACCAATGGGCAGCCAGGTCTGAGGAAGTACCACGACCGCACAGAAGACTTACTTTCACATTACGTTGTGAAAGTTTTTTTTTTAATGTGAAAAGTTGCCAAACGAGCAGACGGTTCAACTGATGGTAAGTGAATACCGC
Source organism: Iphiclides podalirius (assembly GCA_933534255.1). Taxonomy (NCBI): domain Eukaryota; kingdom Metazoa; phylum Arthropoda; class Insecta; order Lepidoptera; family Papilionidae; genus Iphiclides; species Iphiclides podalirius. The sequence continues at coordinate 11,447,393 of OW152830.1, read as the reverse complement.
CGCCCATGGACATCGGCTACACCCGAGGGTTACAGATGCGTTGACAACCTTTTGGAAATTGGGCTCCGGCTACCTCACTCACCAGCCGAAACGCGAAAGTATTTGTCATACTTCCACTTTACGCTGGGCTTCTGTGAAGTCGTGGTACTTACCCGGACGGGTCTGCCCATTTGTGCATCAGCCGAGGCTGCTGCATGGCCCTACCACCGGTAAAAGTATATTACCATTAAAGTATATTACTTACCATTAAAGTATATTACTTACCATTAAAGTATATTACTTACCATTAAAGTATATTACTTACCATTAAAGTATATTATTGTCATTAAATTACTTTTTACGTTTCTGCCAGTTAGTGAGATAATCGGGTTGGCTATTACACCACCAACTTAATATATACCGGGTTGGCTATAACAGGTGTACAGATGTCCATGGGAGGCGGTAACCGTCTAATATTTGGCATGTCATCAGTTCTACAGCCTCTTTCTCATAAAAAAAAATAAATAAAAGAACTGATGAACGAAGTCAACTTAATAATTCGAGTTCAACTTATTTATTTAGCGTGATTCTCTCAAGATTTTGCCGTTAGCGTAAAAAACTAAAATAACGTGGTTTAGTGAAAAATTAAATTATTCTACTATAATTTAAATATTCAATTTATACATTAATTAACGTCACCGTGATATTAAATAAAATAGGAATATGATAACTGTCATATCTTTAGATTTTGTGTTAGTTTCTGTTGACTGGCAACACTCTCTGTTGTCATCGTCATCATCATCATTTCAGCCTGTTTGAGTCCACTGCTGAACATAGGCCTCCCCCATAGACTGCCACGAAGTACGATCCTGAGCCACCTGCATCCATCGACTTCCCGCATATTTGCACAGGTCGTCACTCCATCTAGTGTCTATAATTAATTAATTAATACTCAATAAAAGTGATAATTAATTAATTATATCATATTTTATTGCAAAGTACAACAAAATTTATCAACAGCGTTCTTCAAAGCATCGTTGGGTTAAATTATGGATTAAAGCTGAATATATTCGTTTCAGTATAAGATTAATAAAGTAATTAAAATACGATCAACATAATAAATTCGAGAATGATGTGAAAATCATTATTATTTCAAATCAGTTGTCAAATTTACCATATGGTCGTATAAAAAATTCGAATCTTTATACTGTAAAAGGAACAGATAATTTAAAAGAATGAGGGATATGGTTTTAATGGTAATAATTTATCAAAATAGATCATAATTTCATATCACAAATGGCTTTTCGCGTCTGGAACGCGAGAACATCAATCACGTCTGGACCAGCACCAACTTTACTGCTGATAATTTCTGAAGCAATCGAAGTTCTTCAAAAAATGGAATTGCTAATTAATCAGTGCACTTCATTTTATTATTAAAAAAGAACGAATTTTGGCTTACGAAAGATATACGAAATGTCCCACGTAAAAAGCATGTATTTTAACACTAACAGTTGTAAAATTCTTTTCGTGATACTGATTTAATCTGTACGTGATAGACGATTGTAAATATTACATAACACAAATGAAATGTTTTAAACGGTAGGATATTAAACAATTATATATATTTTCAAGGATAATTGTTTAAAAGTACCTAATAAATAAAAACACTTAAAGAACTAAATATAAGTAACTAAACTAAGTAATATATTTATCTCTCTACCATCTATGTTTATATAAGTGATTATTTTTTAATATATTGGTAATGGGCATACCTTAAATAAGCCAGTTCAGCTAAGAAAGCGCTGCCGTCGATTGGCTTGGAGCGGTTCTTGAAAACTAGTGTGGGCAGTTCCCCCATCTGTTGCACGGCGCTGTCGGTGTCGGCGAAACGCTGGGTTAAGTTCGACCTACGCAGGAATGATGAATTTTAGAAACGATTCCTCTTAATTCACCAACGTTTACCAGTGGAGAGCAATTGTAGATCGTGAACGAACAACTCAGCTCGACGGGTTATGCCTCTCGGCCTCGGTTAGTGAGGTAACCAAGAACCAATTCTCTCTGTTATGGATTCATGGCTGCAAAACGAAATGTCGAGCATTTTGTTGAATCTCCTCAATAAAGTTTGTAGTAGTTGTGAATTACTTATTTCACACGAGACCCATAAGAATGTTCGCAGTCGTTAAACATCACCTAGATTCGTTATACACTCGTATATCATACTAGCGGACCTGTTAGACAAATTGTTGAATACAAAAATTATGTTAATAATATTTTGTAGTGGACCGAATTGTGAATATGAACCATTCTTGAATTCGGTCACATGCACACGCTTAGAAGAATTTTTTTATAACTTTTTTTTAATTTATTCGATTACAACGTAATATGCTGCCAATTAAGATAAATACAAATTATTCGTTACATAGTACAATAGATAACTTTTCTCACATTTATATGTAACCACATCATGCGTTTTATCCTGTTACTGTAATAAAAAAAATATATAAAATTATGTAAGTTAAAAATGAGACAAAGGTCAATCACGATAGTAATGAAGTAAGTCAACATTTTTAATTTTAGCAATATAAGTAGCGATGCTATCGAATTGGATGTCAATATCCGAATTCTTCTCAACGTATTCTTTGTATAATATACATAAATAATAATTATATACATAAAAATTTGAGATACAACTAAGCCGCGATCGGATAGCAGATCACGTAAATAAAACCGCACCGTCCAATGAAACCGCAGCGTTCGATGATGCACGTACACTTGACCGAACGGAAATTACGTCTGCTTCGGCGTCGATTCTAACGCCCATTTGTTGCCCGGGGGGCAACCAATTGCAGTTGCTGTAATTTCGTGCGATTAGATTTCTACTTTAAAATATATATGTTATTTTGCTCACCGATTCAAAGCCAAGTCAAAGTTGTGTTATCCAGTTCATTAAAATTTTTATTAAAGTTATTACTACGAATATTGGTATATGACTCTGTCAGGTCTTGAAGTCAGTGATACCCCTACTACTAATGATTTTCTAACTACTACTGTCTCTAATGCTAAATGTCTTGGAATGATGAAGTGATCGTATACTAATACAACTGTTCCGACAATTATGATGCATTAAAAAGTTCTCAACAATGAGTATCAAGATTCACACTTAATGATTTAATTAGAAGTATTCCAACTGCCGTGATAGCTCAGTGAGCCGTGATAGCTCAGTGAGCCGTGATAGCTCAGTGAGCCGTGATAGCTCAGTGTCCGGGCGCTCGCCTTTAATTCAATATACTCGAGCAACCTGAGTTCGATCCCCGGTGCCGGCACCAATGAAGTTTTTAACTTTAAGTGCTGACTTATCACGTGCTCCGCGGTGAAGGAAAACATCGTGAGGAAACCTGCATATTTTCGAAATAATAACAAAAAATATTTCGAAGATATGTGAAGTCCGCCAATCCGCCGTGGGGCCGCGTGGTGGACTATGCCCTGATACCCTCTGTATAGAGGAGACGATTAAAATATATTGACTCGACACGAGCAAAGAGTCATTCATGTCCTGATATAGTTGTTGACGTCCTCATAATATATATAGTTCTTAACCCGAGCTTCCACCTACGTTGAAACTGTCGAACGCTACAAATAATTCCAAAATGTCGGTATCCCACAACGAAGTTACAAAAACAAAATGTATTTAAGAGTAATGTAAAATTAAATATTTGAAATAACCCGCGGGATAAATAAAAAGGCTGAAAAAACAGCACCGCAGCCGTGCCTGCTGCCTTTATGCTTGCTTGTACGTCTGCTTGTATGTCTGTTGCTTACTATGTATCGTCTATCGAACACCTTCTCGATGAGGATATTCTTATAAACCAAAATATTTTATATCTGCTGTAAGTTTTCGAGGAATTGAGCAATAGGTTAGCTCGGAAATACCACGGATTGATTTTAAAGGTACTTAAAAATCAATCGGATCTATGAAAGTTAGTAAGACAGTTCTTGTTCAGTAGGCTGCTCATTTTCTGATTGTTCAAGCAGATTATGTCTTCACATCCTTAGATAATCTGTTGGCAAATAATTTATAAATCGAAGCCATCAATCATTTATTTTTCCTTTTTTCCATTGACTTTTGTCTCGATATAGAATCATTCATTTTTAGCAAAATTGTCAAAAACCTAAAATTATTATAATTTCAACAAAACACAAACTGTGTTTAATTTTGTTCCCTTATCGAACACTGATAAATGATTTTTCAAACGCCTAAACAGATCTTCATACATACATTGTAGCTAAGAACTATCACGTCAGCTTTAGGATACTGGGTCCATTCGTTTAGAAGCTTCGATACCACACACAGACATACAGATACACAACGGACACGTCAAATTTGTAATAGCCCTTGTTCTTAAAAAAACTAACTTCAAATATCTCATTTTGATTTGAGAAGCTCCCTAATGTATCTCTGGAATTCAAGTTCCAAACCAATGGAATTAATATGGAACCACTTACGGAACCCTAAAAACCATGCTGAATTGAGAGCCTGTTCTTTTTTAAATCGGGTGAAAATGGCCTTTGGCCGCGTCCCATTTGTATGTGTGAGTTACAACAATTTACGGAGGCGGATACTTGGCTTTTATATGGCTGGATTTTAAAAGGATCTGTGACAACACTCCATGCAAATTTGTTCATTTAACGTCGTCGTTTATCGTGACGGTTAAATATATAATAATATTTGTTAAATATAACAAATGAGGCGTTGCCGTCACGATAAACTTTATTTCATTTCGGATAGGGCCAGTAAGAAGCCGAATTGGAACAAGGTTATATTTATTAGAGCATGACAATAGTTGACCAACAATGTTCTTAGTATGTAATCTCTGGCCAAATAAATGCGAAATTTATTTAAAGTACATTATTTATTAATTTTGTTAAACTGTTAAATTTCTAACAGGCCCGTCATATTGTTTTTATATTTATTGAATGATTTTTCAATAAACTATTTAGTTGGATGACAATAATGACATTACAAAATTCTAACTCTCCCCGTTTTAAGTGTCGCCCACATACAAGGTGATTTTATAAATGACGGACATTAACACAGCATATCGAGAATTTGATTCGAAATCTGAATCTGGTACGTACTTGTGACTTTTTTTTTTCAAAGATCATTTTTAATTTTTTCAAACATTATTGACACATTAAGACATTCTTGCCTTACCGTCTCAATACAATAAGCTATTCACGAGCACTAAAACTGTTCGCTGAACGCATAATTACTAAACCGCTTATCAATATGGTGAAAACTCTTAACGGGATAAACAATGTTTGAATTGATGTTTTTCTGGTTATTTCTATGTTCAGGGTTTGCCTGTTTGTAGTGGAAGTAAGTTCTGCCTGTCGGTAAAGGTAGTGGAGTTGGTCTTGAAATAAACCACTTTTAGACACAATTAAATTTATTTTTCCTGTGTACAGTTTTAAGTTACACGTCTATGCGAGAGAGTACAGTATACAAGTGAATAGTATATAATTGCCACGCATAAAAATAATTTCAATGTTGCCAACATTCTTGTCAAAATAAAATATTAATATTTTTTTTGAATTATGGAATGCTCAATTGACGTTATGTCAAAGTATGCATTTTGTCTAAAAAATCATCCTGTATAATCAGATGTAACGAAATAATTTAAATCAACCGCTCGACGTAAGTTATGAAGAAAGCTATACTGAAGTAAGTAATGATTAAGGTTAACTTGCAAACTGCCTGTGCTGTAATAACCAAATATAAAAGATTTTGAAAATGATAGACACGGCAAAACAAGCCTTGATATTCTACACTTATAAAAGTAATCTCAAAACTTTAAAAAGAAAACTACGGCTATAAAAATCTCCAGAGGTATTGGACACGTCCATTTGTTTTAACGATGCGTTCGTAGTTTGAAAAACGTCAGTATGTAATTGCATTTCTACGCCAACGACCGGGTATCATTTCACCTGCACAGACTCAATAACGTCTCAATATTTCGGCGTTTACTCGTCTCAGATCGATTTAAAATTAATCGAATTAATACATTTAATTCACAGTACACATTCCCTTGTTGCTTGTGTCCGTAGAAATACGGATATATATTTATAGAGAATTCTCTTGAATTAAACGGTAATACATTGATGGGTATATAATAATAGCTATATAATAATATATATCGTTTGATGTAAACCTGACTGCATGTACCACTGCACTAGATCCTATACCTACTGTCGGACTTACACTAAGACGAAAAGTGAATACAGTAACAATTCCATCAAGATTTACTAAAAAGCTAACTAAAAGGCTGAAATTCTAACTCACGGTCGAATACGTCGTCGCGCTTGGATTGTTAAGCTCTAAAGTCTGTGTTAACAAAATAAGATTTCTCTTTACAGCTGCGTTTCGTTAATTTTTTCTTGTTATCTTAATCAACTACGTATGCGTAACTACTACGTATATATACCTTATTGGCTATCTCCCAAAGGAAAAAGTCTAGAAAGGACTAGGTTCAATTTTATATATATTTTTCAAACACTTTCCGGAAATCCCGGTCAATCTATGCAGACGATCGCATATTCGATACGGGTAGAAACATGCTGGATTTTAATTAAAATGTCGCACGTACTTAACCCTCAACGGATTACTGTATTGATTTGAGACGTTGAATATTTCTGATTTATCATCTCAACATAATATAGTAATGCATGGTGCAGAGATTTTTTTAGTTAAAAAGGTCTTCTTAAATACTTAAGTAGGGACCATTAGATTCTCCTCTTGCGTCGCTAACGCATAGTCGTGGTTGGCATGAGTTGGGTCCCCATGGTGAAGCCAAGAGGGCCCATATTGGTCTGTGGTCGAAGCCTGCACTAGGAAAGCTCCGAATGGGAGCGGTGGAGGCGTGCTAGGAGGACTATTTATTTGGTGAGATTGATGAAATTAAAAACAGAAATGCATTAATGACACACCATAATTAATACTTCCTGACCCACCTTTATTGTTTTTAACTTATTGCTTTTAAATACCATTCATATTAAATTTAAATTTACTACGTTTAACTTTGCAGTCATTACAACATCCTTGCTATAGTACTTTTTTGTAATAAAAAATAAGTGCCCATGGTAAACCCGTATACTATAAAGTCAGACGATCTCTCTATTCGAAAATACGCTAAATATCCAAACGTCTTTCAACTCGCTTATGAAAATTCATGTAACGAAATTTATTAAAGCATCGACTTTCCAATTTTGGCACGTCACTTATTTTATAAGTAACATTCTCTCCCTTATGTTTAGTACATGCATATGTTATTTTATGCTCTCATATTTTTTGGACGAATACGTCTTTGAGGTGGTTATTGAAAATATTTAAGGGTGTAAAAATAGTTGCACGCCTTCGCTAAGACTAAATAAGTTTAGCCTTAGCGAAGGCCCATAAAGTTGCTCGTGGGAAGAAGCATGAATGCGTAACATCAAAGGTGGACAACAAAGAAGATATGCAGAGCTCACTAGCGACGTTAACCAGCCGAATTTACCCGAAAAGGTAGAAGAGAAGCCCAGACACAATAACGAAATAGTGATTTCTGTGAGTAAGATGAAGGCAAAAGTTACATTTACAGAGTTTTTGATCACTTTGGTAAATACCAGTTCAAGTCGCGTTTTTGAGTTAATAATTAAATAAGAAAAATAATTTAAAAGATAAAAACACTCCGTTTTCAATTATTCTGTACGCGAAGAATCCAAAAAAGTCGTCGATAAGGCTTCGCTTAAAACAATTTACGAGCTCAAATGGAATCGTATACTCCTAATACTCGAGTGATACACGAATTCAAATGAAAGTAGCCCATAAAAACTGAGCATATATATAATACGGGATGTATCGGGAGGAGAAGACGTAAAGTTGACAAGAAATGACAAGCTTTTATTGACACGCGAGCTGGTTTGAGTTGGGAGAAGAGACAAGTAAAATCTAATGTAATCGGTAATATAATTTCACAAGTTTATAAGCTTGTTTTCACTTCTTACAACAATAGCGACGGGTTCGAAGAATATTTGGAGTGGAGAAAGCTTGTACATTGTGACTACATAGAGGAGAATGGTTTAACACATTTATCTGTTTTATTTTGACAAACACGAACCAACGAGCGATAAATACTTTATTATACATGTGTTATTTAAAACTAGCTGGGCCCGCGACTTCGTCCACGTAGAATTATATTATGTATATTAAAAACAATAAATAAAATCTCTAAACTAAAATTAGCCTAAGTTACTCCTTATTACATCAGTTATCTGCCAGTAAAAGTCCCGTCAAAATCGGTTCAGCCGTTTCAGAGATCAGTTGGAACAAACAGACAGACAGACAGAGAGACAAAAATTGTCATTAAAAAATGTTATATAATATAATATAGGTAGTACTAATATGTTTGATGGTAGAAGAATAGCAGCTCCTTGTGGTGCATGAATCTTGTCCAAGGAAGAAGAAAAAGGCATCACAGAAGATTGGTTCGATGTGGAAGTTATTTCGTTTGCTCTTGTGTGTCTTGTATTAACTGATGTTAACGCTTTCAGTCCCGAGACTATTAAAGCTTCATCGAACGCAGAACCGGTGGGCTAGACAGAAGCCACGGGTTTGAGGCCCTCCACAGTTGGTAGGGCCACGCATGTGCTCATGCGTGCGTTAGTAAGGAGTGTCGCCTACGGGCTATCGAGGTTCGGTTGCGGACCGTGACCCCAATAGGCGTTAACTGTGTTAAAAAAATAACTATAAGTAAATTAGGTACGCAGTAGGCTGGAATATTTTATGCGCAAGATACTTATCTTAAATTTCACTTAAAGACTCTTGAAGTGACATCATAAAATAGAAATAATTTTAACTCTGATCAGTGTAATCTAATAACCCTAAATTATACGGTTAAAAAAACAACATAAATACACCTTACTCTAACTCACATTTACTTAGAAGCCTATTAATAGTTGCTTACTCCCTTATGCATGAGTTCGACAAACGCTTCAAGTGACATTTTAATATCTAGCATTTCAGCAGGGAGTAGAGTGCCAACACTCTCGGATCGACGTAGCGTCAATGAACTGCGTATTTCAATCATGGGGCATAAAAAAGCCGTCCAAGTGAGAGTCAAACTGACGCGCGAAGTGTTCCGTACCATAATCTATAAAAACGGCAAAAAAAACCATGACAACAGGCATTGGAGCTGTTATAGATATTTTTTTATTCTGTTTTTTAGTATTTGTTATTATAGCGGCAGCAGAAATACATCATGTGTGAAAATTTCAACTGTCTTACTATCATGACAGACAGAAAGTGGTGTCTTAAGAATAGAGTCCCGTTTTACCCTTTGGATACGGAACCCTAAAAAGTGACATAAAGATGACGTGTAATATGTTTACGTGTCTTGCTAGGTGGCGGTTATATTTTTGATAAAATATGCTTTGGTTTATGTTCATAATACCAGGATAGTGTTTTCACGGAATTAAGATTTTATCTGTTGCAAAAACAAAATTATTTTATTTTTTAACATTTTTACTATTCAGCTAAAGTTTATTATGAAATTAAGAGTTTGTTTAAAGATCATCATTTTTAGTCCGTGTTCATTATTGCCATCTATTACTGACCTCCAAAAATCATATATTAATTAAGAAAGTCTTGAAGCATATTTTAATAATGTTTTACAAATTTATTGAATCAGATACCAAAGACTTTTTGAAATAACCACAACGTACTAACCATTGTCTTAAAGTTATTTAATGTTGAGGATAAATTAATTTGTGGTGGTTTTTAACTTTTTCGTTCATTAAAGATTCAAAATTTCCGCTTGTAATATCGTTTGGGTACCAAAATGCAATTCTAAAAATTCTTTATACGCAAAAGAATTATAAAATTACTACTTGTTAGGGTTGACAAACATTCCGTTACAATATATTTCTAAAAAAAAGTTTATCCCACACTTTAGCATAAGTGTCTGTTTAATAAATTTACATTAGAAGCTCCAGCGATGTACGGTTTGCTCTCTGCAACACATAGTTTACACGCAGCAAAATCTTACTCCGCGTGTGATCATGGGGCAGGGCGTTACGTAAAGAACGATTTAAAAACTCGAAATTTGAAAATAGAATCCATAAAATGTTTTTCATTAACGAGGTCAATTATTTATTTTTGTGAAGTGAATACTTCTTTTTGGCACCGAACAGCTTTCCGTGAGCCTTTGTGTACTTTTTGGGTGAACAAAAATCATGGAACTCGCATCATGGTCCCCGAAAACAGTATATTGGTGAACTAAAAAATATCATTCATATTAATCAATTATTCACAAAAACTCCAACAAAACACCTTTAAAGCAACCGAAAAAATGCTGATTGAGCAATGTTGTGTACGAAACTCCTTTAAATTCGTTGTCCTGTAAGTCTTACAGCTGCTTGCGAACGTGACGAGAAATTTAATTTAAGGATTTACATTTTGTTTAGACCGTTTTAGTGTTTCTATATGTAAAGCTTCATCAATCTCAGATCGTAGACTTCTATTGGTATTGTAAATCCACTAAGTTTTGATTAAAGACGTTCACAGCTGAACACAGCACTCTTTAAAGTAAAGTAGTAAAGTAACAGCCTATACATGTCCCACTGGGCAAAGGGCTCCTTTATACAGAGGGTATCAGATCATAGTCCACCACGCGGCCCCACTGCGGATTGGTGGACTTCACATATCTTCGAAATTTTTTTTGTTTTTATTTAGAAAATATGCAGGTTTCCTCACGATGTTTTCCTTCACCGCGGAGCACGTGATAAGCACTTAAAGTTAAAAACTTCATTGGTGCCGGCACCGGGGATCGATCTCAGGTTACTCGAGTATATTGAATTAAAGGCGAGCGCCCGGACACTGAGCTATTACGTCTCAGAAAGCATGGTCGTTAATCACTGGTAATTATTTTATTATATGTTAGCTACGCAGCCATCTTCGCTGTTGCACCAATGGGCAGGTCCGTCAGGGGAAGTCCCGCAACCTCACAGAAGACCGGCGTGAAGTGGAATTGTTATACTTTTGTGTTTTGTCTGGTAAGGTTACCGGAGCCCACTAATATAGAAAGGTACACGAATCGGAACCAGTAGTAGATTTTGGCCATTGCATGCGCTTGCAAATGTCCCAATTGAATAAAAACTTTTTTATTGTCTTTCACTTTAACGCATTTAACGGTCGATTAATAGATCCCGGAGATGGCATGTCTCTACGCCTTATGGTTCCAGAGATATCGTGATAAGTCAATTATTGGTGTAAATCTCTTATATGTATATAGATAAGTCCACTAATCGGCAAAAGGGTTACGGGCAGTGACAGTGCTGGCCTTAGAGCGGAAAAACTAGCTTAGCTTGCATTTTGTTATTTTGGTTGAACTTACCGCAAAGTGCTGCCGTTGGTGAAGATGAAGAAGGCAACCTCTGATCTTTCCTGCTGAAGTCTGGTCACCAGTTTACCGAGCTCCGTTGCTCTGCTGACCTTTACAAAATAATGGGTACATGTAAAATGGATGCTGAACTTTAACACCTTCACTTAGTTAAATAGGGTGGCTTTTTTAGAGGTGCCCAAATTCACACAGGCGGTTCAGACTCGGTAGTATAATCGTTTATTGAAATAAAAACATACTTTTTTTTTCAAAAAACATTGCCATTCCATTCCCTAAAAAACAGAACTTATTGACAATGCGGTAGTCATTCATAAATGCGTCGTATACTGTTGAGAATATGATTTTGTACCTTGTAACATTAGTATCGTTTTAGCTGCTCTGGGACTGCATAGACAATACTCGACTCTGTGTAATTAGTCAAGGTGTAATTGTGATTTGAAGATCATCAAGTATTGTAATTAATAGTATCTTGTGAAACCCAGTATAAAGTATTAAATAATGTAAACTAAACATAATAAACCAATCATAAAAGCAGAACTGCATATTTATTTTGATCCACGGAACCACATTTTTAACATATACTTTTGAAACGAACTTGTGTGCGTGTTAGTTATGAATGATCGCGCGTAAAATAAATGAGTTGCCCATAAATCACGCACTTTTTGAGATAAGTCAAAATTAATGTAATTAATTAATTAAGAGTGATTTTAAATATTTAACATTTTTATATAACATTACCGACGTTATATTATTGCACTGCAATAATAAATCATAATAAGCAAAAGATTCGAGAGCTATCCACGGGTTACAAACATTACTAATCTCTTGGGAGGATTGAACTTGAGGCCTAAAATTAAACGCAACGTGAAAATTTTCCTTTGTCGCGCCTCAAATGGAAATCTATCGGCTGTCCATTACAACGGCTTAATCGTCGATTTTGTAATTAAGTGACAATTCAATCACTTGACTCTGAAAGAAAATATATTCCGATCTTGGGAGAGGCTATAAATTTTCATGAAAGTCCGTTTTCCACAGTAGCGGTGGCGTCCACAGAGCAATGACACTCACAGAGAACACTAACATTTAAATGGTCGAAAAATTCGTAACCTGCTTACCAACTTCACGGTATTACCATGACAACAATTAAAAACTTTTGACATTTACCTATAATGGAAAGTTATTTTACCATACTGTTATCAATTGCAATAAATGTCTTTTTCACAAACAAAAAGTACTGGCGTAGGGGATAAAACTTTCAGTTATTTTTATTTTGTTACGCTAAAGAAGTATAACTACTTACATAATAACACGTTTTTTTTTAATATTATCAAGTAATAATTCAGTACCAATTTAATTCCACCATTAATAAAATAGCAGTCTTATTAACAGTGGGGGCATATAGATTAGGGTTTACTGAGCACAATAAATATATGGATAGTAATTAATCGTGAACATTACAAGTGGTCAGTCTTTTATCGCACATCTGGTGTGCACTGAAGACACATTTTAGCACGTAACAAAACAACAACTACAAACCAAACAATAAACCACAGTTAATATTTGAACCCATTATGTCCCAGCTAAAATCACGCATGCCCCTAATGAAAACAAAAATAAATCACTGAGGAGCATAGAGATGATTAGTGCAATATTTCTTTATCTGTGTCACGTCTGTCCGTTGACGGCTGGGACGTTAGAAATTGACGTTGAATAATTAAGAGTTTTATTTTATGAAACCTTTTATGACGATGGACCTTTTATGATACAAAACAAATTTGTTTTCTCTATAAATATACTTTTAACACATCGCTAAATTAAAAATTAACAGTTGTATGATAATTAAAAGTAATAAAAAATGTAATAGCCTATATAATTATGTCCTACTGCTGGGCAAAGGCCTCCTCTATACAAACGGTATTAGGGCATAGTCCATCACGCGGCCCCACTGCGGATTGGCGGACTTTATATATCTTCGAAATATATTTTTTGTTTTCATTTCGAAAAATATGAGGTTTCCTCACGATGTTTTCCTTCATCGCTGAACACGTGATATCTTAGCACTTAAATTAACAATTTAAATGGTACCGGCACCGGGGATCGAAATCAGGTAGCACTGTGCCATCGAGTTATGGTGGCTTTTTATAGATATTTTCTTAAAATCTTCACATTTTAATGAACGTTAGACGACACACTACACAGCATAAAATAAAGTCGTCCCACTGTCTGTCTGCCCCTAAGTATGCTTAGATCTTTAAAACTACGCAACGGATCTTGATGAGTTTTTTTTACTAGATAGTGATTTTTACGAGGAAGGTTTACATGCATAATACATTGCATCCGTGCGAAGCCAAACAAGCGCCCCGTTTATTATATTTGGCGACCAGAGACCACTGTCTATCTGGCTTCCTTTCGGGTGTTAAGACGTAAATATTTCTTACCTGTTCTTCCACGTCTGCCACTTCTCTGCCGTTCGTCAGGCTGTTCTTCAGGGACAGCGTGGTCTGGACGATCAGCGCCAGAATCGGTATGAAGGGGAGTAGCAGTAAACGCCACAGCTGGCATCTGCGACTGCGGCACCAGCGTCGCAACTTCGCCCCGAAGCTCGGGCTCTTCGCCCCCATCTTCGGATCCGTCGGTGAAACTGGGGGGAAAATTTCCAATTTATATATTTCAGTCTGACTATTTGTCTGCCGGTTCTAGTGCATATATTATAGTATGCTTTTATCAAAGTAAAGGTTAAAGCCAAAATTTCTATATTCAATGCATGCTTATTAACCGACTGCGCCAGAAGGAGGTTTATGTTTTTTAGCACCAGCTTTCAAATAGAAAAAGATTCACCAAAATCGGTTCAATCATTCGAAAGTTCTGAGGTAACAAACAAAATATAAAAAAAATACAGTCAAATTGAGAACCTCCTCTCCTCTCCTTCTTGAAGTCGGTTGCAAATAGACGCAATGACTGGGGATACCGAAGCCCTATTCTATAAGCGACATTATGCGATGTATTACAAGTAGAAAAATATCGGGCGAAGGTAGTTATACAAAGTTTGAAGTGCCGTCGGAAGGAAACTGGGCCAGTAATGACAAACGGAAAATTTCCTTCGATACTCGGGGTGGCCTTTTTTCAATAGCGTACATTTCTCAAGGAAATTCCTACAGTTCGGAGAAACTGAGTATAACACGGTTCACCAATAGGTATTAAGAAACCTGTAAGTATATCCGTTAGAACAAAGTTCCACGGACATCGGAAAATTTTGCTTTATGATAAAAGTACGTAATTTTATGTATATATATACATGTATATATTATAGGCGTAAAACAGACTGCCGCGGTTCGTATCACGATCATTTACACACTTATTTTTTTTACTTTTTTTCGATTCCAGATCATTGCTTTGTTTTATTTTGTCGATCCAGATGATTTTGTTATTTTTTCCCTTTTTTCTTAAAGTTCGTTCTTTTGGAAAACACAAGTTCACATTTTCTTATTATTACGTCGGTAAGATCGAAAAATATTATGCATATTTCATTACTCAGTAATTTGTATCTATGTAATTTCCAAAATACGTGTTACAAAAAAAAATACCGAGCAAAGCTCGGTCCTCCAGGTACTATTTTAAATGTGAACTTTAATTACAATTTTTTTCAAAAATGTTTCAACAGAAATTGAACGATTTTATTGTTAGTACATATAACATGGAAAGAAATCAAAATGCATTTTACCATAGTATCTAGCAATGTCGTGAATAATTAAAAAAAGACATTATTAAAATTATCTTACGAAAGAAAAATCAATTTCTGTACATATCAATAAAAGTCTAATAAGGCCAATCATGAAACAGCATAAAACAATCAAGGCTGCTTAGAAAGAAACTCGTATCCTGAACAAAGTTTGGAAATGAATATTATGTTAAACGGACCAGCGCCCGAATGCCTTTATCCGACTTCGCGATTCGCTTGTCTTAATATCTACTTTCTGCGATTGAAAGAACAAAGAGAATATAAGTAAGCTAAATTAGAAATTGCTATATCAATTCGAAAATGCATTATTGACTAGGTGCTAGATTTTGCTGAATCTCCCATTACTTCATTAAGTGTGGTAGGGCCACGCAGCGTCGGATGTTGCTCAAATGGGCAGGCTAGTCCGGGTAAGTACCACGACCTCATAGAAGACCGGCGTAAAGTGGAAGTATGACGAATACTTTCGCGTTTCGTCTGGTGAGTGAGGGAGCCGGAGCACAAATTTCAAAAGGTTGTCAACGCACTGTAACCCTCGGGTAAAGCAGATGTCCGTGGGCGGCGGTATTCGCTTAACATCAGGTGAACTGCCTGCTCGTTTGGCAACTTTTCACATAAAAAAAAAACAATTCATGTTAAGGTTTAAAGTCAAAATACACGATTTTATAATATTTATAACTTAAGCAACACGATTTTACTATGAAAACAGAAAAGAAAACGTTATTGAAAAGAAAAGTCGCAATCTATCTACTTTGTATTTTCGCATTTTAAGCAATGCTTGGCGGCATCCATTGTTGTTTTTAGGGTTCCGTACCCAAAGAGATAAACGGGACTCTAACACTAAGACTCCGCTGTCTGTCTGTCCGTCTGACCGTCTGACCGTATATCTGTCTGTTTGTCTGTCCGTCTGTCCGTCTATCATCAGACTGTATCTCATGAACCGTGATACAGATGAAATTTTCACAGATGATGTATTTCTGTTGCCGCTATAACAACAAATACTAAAAGAACAGAATAAAATAATTAATTTGGACTTCCAGAGTCGCGCCCGCCGCGTAACTACTAAGCTAAACGACTGATTGCCAATTTCATATAAAATTTTTGGGCTTTATAAAATATATACAGATTGTTATTACTTTACCACATTCACACCTGTCACAATTGCTGCCTATATGTCGGTTACTCCAAACTGGATAAACAAATATACTATCCACTCTTACGTTACTGTGTCTACCGCACTATAACAACTTCCCGTTTTTCCCGTTAGTTCTATTGACTTAATACAGAGTTCACATGTAATTGGTGGTAAGGATTTATCTTTGTCATCGTGTTTCTAATGTTCTACAATTCAAGGATCCGGTTAAAATCCACCTGTGTTCAAAACTTCGGAGTAACGTTATCCATTTCTTTCTTTTTCTCTATTTTTTTTTTGCAGTGATGTTCGCAAAAACATATCTATCGAACTGAGACACATTTCAATATTATAAATGTGAACCCGCGAATAACCGACGACAATAAACACAAACATTCTTCAAAAAACGGTTTTATTTGCTACCTTTCAGTACCGGTACCGATTGATTTGTCCGATAAAATTCCAAGTTACGAGTACCACCAAGAAGTCCGTAGAATTTGAGAAAATCAAAGTACGTGAAATATGCAAATGCTGTTTAAAATTCAAACAAACAATTCTAGGAATAGTTTCACACATTGATAGACTCCGCGGCCGTTGAATCACGTTGTGTTTATTCAAATAACATAAATGTTCTGTTTTCTCATACCTTAATCCAAACAAAATCGACATACATATACAATCACAGAAACTCTATTCTATTGTTATTAACTTACAGACTTTAACGGATAGATTAACACGAATGTCAGAAGCGAATTTTTACGCGTAATAAATTGCTTTCCGTAACATATGACAGTGGAGTGACAAACCAAAAAAAAACCTAATTTTGGCTTTAAATGTTTATACAAAATAATTATCATTCCTTTCTATATCAGGCGAATGAGAAGCAGAACAGCATTAACAACGGCCACGAGGTGATAGCTCGTGCCCGGCATGACTATTAACCTCTGTACAGGCTGTCCTTTATTCTACTTTCTTTATTATTTAAGTTGAAACAGAATAAAAGTGGAAAATCTGTTATATTTATATAACGCTAGCTGCTGCCCGCGACTACGTCAGCGTAGAATAGTCTAAAAGTGTAACATTAAGCAGAAAGACAGATATAAGTACATAAAATATGTATATAAATTATAGCCTATGCCTTATACTGATGTATAAGCTATATTATTGTAAAGTTTCATTAAAATCCATTCAGTACTATTTGCGTGAAAGAGTAACAAACATCCATCCATATATGCAAACTTTCGCCTTTATAACATTAAGTAAGGATTTGAAACATTTTAACAAGTTTTTGATTGCATCGAGCTATTGCTTAAATCCGCAACTGCAGAACTCATGGAACAGGACACGAATTTAGTATTCAAAGCATTCAAATAATCCGTTAATCTCACTAAACACACCAGCACAGATGTTGAGAAAAACTGGGCACAGCGAAATTCCACTCAATCTGCACATGAAAAACGAAAGACGCCGGTGCTCTGCGGATTGGCAAATAAATCGGATAGAACTGCAATAATCGCTCCCGTTAAGGCTGGATCTGGCAAAGGGCCAGTGTGCAGAGTTAAAAATCACGTTCCGTTTGCCAGCGACGTTGAAGATGAGCTGACTCACTGCTATCACATGAGCCTATGGTGAGCAAATACGCTCATCAGCTCTCGTCTCGGGTGCCCGTCGGCTGCATATACTTGTGTCTGAAGTCAAGATTCTATAAAGTAAAATCTCGGATAGAGGTCGACTTGTAATAGTCGAAATCACTTTGTCATGTCCCCACCTTTCGGACGCACTATACTTGTTGCCACAGCCCCGATCTCCATTTGTATCGCTGACAAATCGAGCAAGGCTCAATGTCGCGACCACTTGGAAAGGGAAGCCAAGTTGTTTCTAAAATTCGGTGTCCATAGTACAGCGAGATGATATTTTCTTACAGTCCATTGCCTGCAGTTCTATAAAGTCCAGTTTCACCGACATATGAAATACGGTTCTCGTCTCTTAGTTGGGGCACCCTTAATCTTCAATTTAAGCACATCCAACGTAGGCCGCCTTGAACTGTCGTTGATCAGATCCTATTCGGTTGCCCCGATCCGTTAACATTGCGAAGAGATGTTGCGTCTCTTCGTTTTCTATAGATTTTAACTTTGACTAACTTCAAAAGCCTCTCCGTCCGAGATCATGAATGCTGTAAATTGAAAATAAAAAAAAAACACACACTGTATTTAATCAAATAATTACCAACATATATTTCGCGTTTTCATCCCAAAAAAAGATTTCACGTCGGCTTTAGTTAAGATGGTTACAGCGTCTTGTTGCATTATTCTGAACTCATGTAGGTTCGTATCATGGCAACAGTGTAAATTTATTTTTAAGAAATCAAATTTTAATGCTGTTCTATTCAATAGATGAATAGAGAGTAAACGGCGGCCGTTTATGTCAATTGATAATGTTTAACATTTAACGTGTTCTTTTCAGGTCTTTTAACTCTAGCGTGGACAGAGATAGCATATGCTCTCTCTGTCTCGGTAAGCTTAATTTGTTATTTATGTGAAAGACCATAAGCCTACCTAGCGGGTACAATTATTAGACAGTAATTTTACGTGTCCATTTGAATTACAAAAAGTGACTTTCTTTATTCAATTTTAAACATATTACACATTTTAATGAAACTAACTACAAGTTTGTTGGCAGAAACGTTAGGTGTAATAAAAATTTAAGAAAACTAATTTAGTTACTACGTCTTGAGTGTGAGTTATAATAAAAAAATTAGAAAGCTGAATTAGTTACGTAAAAAAAAATGCGTTTGTTACAGTCTTTTTAAAAGGCCTCTGTAAAATGTGATTTTGAAGAAGTGTTGTGGACAGCTGTTTAGTATGCATGGTTTTGATACATCTAGTAACAGCGTTTGAATAACTTGTTAAAGCTTCTGTCCTAAAGTCATTATTTAAAGCTTCAAGACGATATAATTATGTAAGCATAATTATGAGAAAACTCGATGATTGTGATAATTAAACGTTGTTTCCTGTAACTTCGAGTAAATTCGTGGTGTGTGTATTCGTTTTACCGTTCCGTATCTAATGGGTAAACGGGAATCTATTACTAAGACTCCGAGTCTGTGTGTCCGTCTGTCACCAAGTTGTATCTCATGACCCGTGCAAGATAGACAGTTGAAATTTTTACAGACGATGTATTTCTGTTGCCGCTATAACAAATACTAAAAAACATAATACAATAAGTGAGGCTCCCATACAACAGACATGAGTTTTTTTACCGTTTTCATAATCTTGGTACTCTCATAATACACCACTTCCATAATACACTTTCATAATAATGGTTCGTACGGAACCCTTCATGCGCGAGTCCGACTCGCACTTAGCCGGATTTTTTTTCGACTTGTCAGCTCGGTGCTATTTATTGTTAATAAAACAATCAGTCTGTCCCGTGGACAGTGCATATTGTAAAGTGTTCAAAACATCGATAACTTTAACACCAAATTGAACGTTACTCGTATAATATTTGTGAAATAGTTTGGTAGGGCCTCCCGGAACCCAACGAGCTCCAACGTAGGAGCTTACTTGTCTAATGTATAAAATTCTCGTGTCACGGTATTTGTAATTGAACTCCTCCGAAAAGGCTCAACAGATTTTGGTGAAATTTTGTGGGCATATCGGCGAGGGAGGAGCATCAGACAACATTTATTTTCCATCCCCCTAAATGTTAAGGATGGTCCACCCCAAACACTTTTTTCTACCCTACAAATACTTTCTTTATATGGTAAAACAGCGTTTGCTGGGTCAGCTAGTCATTTATAAAAATCTAGAAAATGCGACATCACATAGAAAATATCAGACATCACATAAAGACACTATGTATAGAAACATACTACAGAAATATGTAGGTGTCTTAATTATTAACAATAGTTTTAGTTTTGGCTGAAAATACCGCTTCGGTGAAACATTGTGTTTGTGTTCAAGAAAAATTTAAGTTCATCAAAAAAGCGTAACGAAATGTATTAAAAACTTACGGTCCCAATTAATATTAAGATTTCACTCATAACTGATTATTATTTACGAAGCTTTGCTTGTATTAGCAATTATAGAAAATATAATGATATCATAGCATAAAAAGCTTTTAAAGTTAGTACTAATTTTATTTTGTCACTGTTGTAATATGGGAGCTTGGCGAGAGTCCAATATTCATTACGACAACTGCATTACAGATATTGATGCAGTCGAAACGGAAAGAGATAAATACAAGGCTTGATTCATGTGATCAGTCCACATTAGTTTACGGATAGAGTGTAAGCATAAGTAGTTACTAGTTTAAATTGACAGAAATATTTTCTAAAGGAAAGTTTCATTCTTCAAAATGTTAATGCTTAAGTAAAATAGTTATTGCGGTGTTAAATCAAATAAAGTTATTTGCACTGAAGTTTCAATGAATTACAATACCTCTGCATGGACTGCTTGCCCTTTGGCCCTAAACTCAATGAAGTCCAGAAGTTACGCTCTCAGGAGAGCTCAAGAGCCTATAACAAACCAATTATAACGAATAAGGTTGTATATGAAATATTAATTACACCAGCATTCTTATAAATAAACATTTATTTACACATGCATTTTTTCCATGACTTAATTAATTTAATAACATAATTTTGTCAACAGTAAGTAACCTTAAAAGTGGATTATAGTTATGATGATTATGACAATGCAAAATAATACAAGAACGTAGAAATAATAACGAGAATATCGCCATTAAATTTCAGCCGCATAGGTCGATTGCCTAGACTCTAGACGCGTAGCTCAATTGGCTAGACCGTCCGGACCCAGAAGACTTAGGCTCGAATCCTGGCAGTATATAGAGCAAATTAAACTCAAATTTAAGTAATTGGTTTAATATAAATGAATAAGTTAATTTCAATTAACCATTCATGGTCAGATAGATTCGTGGGCAAAGCAGGCTTAGATAGATATTTCACATTCACAAAACAAAATAAAAAAATATTAAGTGGGGTTCCCACACAACAGACGAACAAGGGCGAACAAAATTACAGTCTACCAGAAAGTGGAAACACGCACTTAGAAAAGTTAAGCTCGTGGAATATGTAAATGCCGTTTAAAATTCAAAGATACTAAAACATAGGATTATTTCTGACTTTGATAAACATCATGGTTACTGTTAAATCACGTTGACATTAATGTAGTGAGTAACAAGTTGTAGAACCACGGCGAGATTATAGAACTAAGAAATACATTATATATGATGTAAATGTCTTAAATGTGTCTTTGAACATAAAGTTTTCGTTTAAAATACGCAAACAATTGTGCATTTTAAAAATGCGGTTCATAACACTCTTCTTATTACATAGGTTGGAAGTAGGTTCAATTGAACTAAGTTTTGTTAGAATATGAAGTAGCAGCGTAGAATTTTTAATCATCATTTTTAGTAAGGTCATAGTAATGTGTGAGAATAATTCTCATATTATGGAAAAATTTGTGAAAATTAAGATTATATAAAATTTTAATAACGATGGCCTACCGAAAGCTACATACCTGATAGGTACTACATAATCATTTCGAACCTATAACTGTTTTAAAACCTTTATCGTAATACATACCTATTTTAGAATATTGTGTAAAACTTAAATGTTTGTAATATTATCTATATTTTTAATAACACTTACCGTATTATGCCAGAAAGAAATGACGTTCTAGAAATACATGTTCAGAATGTACAAACCGTGAGATAACCGTCATTACAATATATATAATATATATATATATATATATATATATAATAGTAATACAATATAAACATCCGTTCTGATAAACCACGTCGAATGAATTTGCAGAATCAAAAAGGACAGCGTGCGTTCATGTAAGACAGGACTAGATAAGGGTGGGTTAATAACCAAAAATTGTTATTGCCCTTTAGGATATGCTTGGGAATGAACTTGTAAGAAGTAATAGTGATCCGACGGAAGCCGAATTTTCTAAGCTCAATAGAAATTGTGTAGAATTATCATATAGAAGATAAATACGTCAAAACGGTGTCATATTGTTTTACCTTAATAGACAAATTCAATCTTTGTTAATTGTAATAAAATTCTATATAAATGATACACACGACTATTATACGACTTAATTAACGTTTGCACGTGAAGCCCGCAGAAACGCTAAGTTGAAAAGTTAATTTTAGTTTAAGTTGTTGCTCATTCTAGCTTTGAGCGGGCAAAAATTGCCCATGCCGGTCGTGAGAGTCGAGAGGAATTTTTTTGTGACGAAATTGTTTTTGTATGTAATCCACTTCACGCCGGTCTTCTGTGATGTCATGGTCCTTACTCGGACAGACCTGTCCAATCGTGCAATAGCCCAACCACAGTTAATTTATGTTATTTCATGAATTGTTCTATTAATATTACCTAATTCTGAAGAAACAAAATGTTTCAATAAATTAATTTTTATAATACATTTATGCATCAAGTGTTCACTTAACAAATAAACAACTGAAGGATCGTTGTCTACTTATGTTAAAGTTTATTAAATACTTATAATTATTAGAACTAATTAGATAATTTCAAACAAGGCCAGGGCGACAGAAGATGTGACACGAGTAATTAAAAGGATTCGCACATAGACATTTCTCAAAGTCTATTAAAACCAGTGTCTGTCAACCTAGCAGACACTTAATTAACTTTCGCGTTAGGAAAAAATGATTAATCACTTGCTTACTTTGATCAAAATAAATGTGACTGCAATCAATGCACGGTTGAGTGCTCCCTCGAATTCTAATTCAAATATGGTTATTTTAGAATTTGAAAAAGGTCCTTTAGTTCTTAACTCAACAAATATTATCCGTTATAGGTTTAACGGTGGCAGAGCCACGCAGCAGCCTCGGCTGTTGCACGAATGGGCAGACTCGTCCGGGTAAGAACCACGACCTCACAGAAGACCGGCGTAAAGTGGAAGTATAACAAATACTTTCGCGTTTCGTCTGGTGAGTGAGGTAGCCCGGAGCCCAATTTCCAAAAAGATTGTCAACGCATCTGCAAACCCTCGGGTATAGCAGATGTCTATGGGCGGCGGTATTCACTTAACATCAGGTGAACCGTCTGCTCGTTTGGCAACTTTTCACATTAAAAAAAAGGTATTTTGCGGGGGCTCACTTTATAAAAAGGTGGCAATGCATCTGTAACCCTACGGGCGATGCAAACTTCCTTTGTCGGTCGTTATCACTTAAAATAGGATGAACCGCCAGTTTGCATGCCGCCTTCCAAAATAAAAAAAGAAAAGGTGAATGCTTGATAGTAGTTTGCGATGCAGTCGTCAGTATTAAATGTTCTTTATTCTTCTACGAAACCGTAAGCTAAAAGTAGATTGCTCGCATCCGCTCCTCGCAATTAGACAAATCAGCCGTCTAATATTTCCGTTTTCTGACAAATTAAGACATGGACAAAATTGACAATTAGTATATTTTGTGGATGAATATCATGTATTTTTTTTATTTAATACTAAAATATAGACAGTTATAATATTCTGCATTTGCCATTCAACTGCCAAATGAATTAGATTTTCGGGTTTTCTTTTCAGTTTTATATTTCTAAGTGAACCTTATTCAGATGAAATCATTTGTCGATTAAAGTAATGTAGCTTAGCCTATAAAAGTTTCAAATCGTTTAATAGTTTTTTAATATTTAGATCAAATACTCAAAGATCATGTTCATTGAAATCACGACATGACATTCAACGTCCTCAAACAGCGAAGTCATTACAGTTTCGGAATTTTTCAAGATAAATCCTCTTAGGCGAGAAATCGGGCAGAGGCGCAATGAAAAGTTTGGGGAGGCGTGAAGAAATGTTTACATATTTGTTTTCGAATGGCGTCAGCTTGATGTAATTAAGGCGAAATTTAGGAGAGCTGTATGCAAATGTGTGGTTTGGTGCAAGTATAAAGCTTATTGGTGTCAGGGTATCGGGTCGTGGCTCGATTCTCACAAAAGTACAAAAAGTATCGGCCTATACATGGCCCACTGGGCAAAGGCCTCCTCTGTACAGAGGGTATCAGAGCATAGTCCACCACGCGGCCCCACTGCGGATTGGCGGACCTCACATAACTTCGAAATATTTTTTATTATTATTTCGTGAAAATATGCAGATTTCCTCATGATGTTTTCCTTCACCGCTGAGCACGTGATAATTTGGCACTTAAAATTAACAATTTCATTGGTGCCGGCACCGGGGATCGAACTCAGGTTGCTCGAGTATACTGAATTAAAGGCGAGAGCCCGGACACTGAGCTATCACGGCGATTCTCGCACAAGACAATTATCTGTATGATCCACAGACTGGTCGAATCTGAGTTCGAAACTTGTGTCAAGCGTTCTTAAATAAGAAGAAAACCACAACACTATTATCCTATAGAAAGAGAATCAATTAAAAATCGGCCAAGTGGCAGTCGGAGTTGCGCACGAAGGGTTCCGTACCATTATTTATGAAAACGGGGAAAAATCTGCATATTCATAGTTCGAATCGTAATGACAGTATACGAGTATGGCTCAGTTTGCGGTCTTGAATGCAGACAAAAGTAATTTCAACCAACTAACAGCATTTCATGTTATTCATGAAAGAAGTCACGCTGTCGCGTACATGATCACTACATAGTATAGAATCAAAGTAGTCCCGCTCTCTGTCTGTCCGTATGTATGCTTAGATATTTAAAAGTACGTAACGGATGTTGATGCGGTTTTTCTTTTACTAGATAGTGTGATTCAAGAGGAAGTTTTATATGTATAATACATTGTACCCATGCGAGGCCGGGGCGGATCGCTAGTTACTAATAATTTAAAATTATCAAACTAATAAATCATACAATTTTTTTAAATAATTAAAGACAAAAGCGCTTCAAGTGAATATTGGCGTGTTCATAAAAATAAAACTCAATCGTTGCAAAGTCGGTGAATCTAAATGTTTCTTTTTCCAAACAAACATATTACTTACCCATTGTTATGGCTGTTTACGCAACTAAGTGTTAGTTTAAGCTCGTGCAACTTTCGTAAACAATATCACTTCGTGCGCGGCGAGTTTACGCGGAGCGTTGTGGCGGGGGCCACGTCCAGCCTCCGTGAAGGCTTTCAGCGAACTGAATGGAAACCAGGAGAGATCGTTGGAGGCGACTTAACAGTTGTTCACATTAAGCGACTTGCTCGAGTATCGTAAGTAGTGAATTGACGCTGCATACATGGTTTAATACGATGGAATTGGCCTCCATAATATTTGCAGTAATCACAGAGTCTAAATATGCATGAGAAAAATATTTCTTTTATATTTAACGTTGTCAAATATTAATCTGTCCATCTTCGGGGTTAAAATTTGAAGTTAAATATTTACTTGATACTTATACAGTTACTAGAGCATCAGAGATTGTAGATCTGGTACAGTCACAATCGCCCGACACATAAATTGTGTCCTAACATTTTTAGGTGGTTTCCACAAGATTCCTTAAAGGGTCTGTGAATGTAACCTACGGTTTCCGAAACAAGGTAGAAACAAGAAAATTGAGAAAATTGTACAAAACGTACAATTTTCTTCGATTGTAAAAATATTTCATCTCGAAAATCTAATACTATAATTATAGTAATGTGATCGTCTTGTTGACAGGTGACAAAGTATAGCCCTTTGGCGATAAAATTACGGCTGCTGTTTATCAACACTTGCCATATGGAAGCATTATTTAAATCAATTTCAATGAGTTGCTGGTATTCCTTGGAAATAGTATCCATTGTGACGTCTTGAAGTTTTAGTAATATCAAAATTATTTGATATTATCATAGTCCTAAAACAATAAAGATATCACACGAGGAAAAAGAAATTTCAACATAAACTGGGTCGTGATGAACTTATATGTCATATCCAGGATACTTTTCCGAGATCCTAATATATATTATAGCATACTCGAGTCTATTATCTTCTAATACATTGTATTATCAATATATTGATAAGACAAGAATTAATTTTGTGTTCACCGCGTATGTATACATGAACTCAATTATAATCGATGAGTGAAGAACACACCGGTCCTGAATAAACAGTCCGACGCTTTTTTTACAACGAACATTATTTCAGTGCCAATTCCTACCTAATCAGCATGGCCTCAAAAACTTATATTACGCGTGCCAATTCAATCCAAATGCTACCTGAATAATAAAATCTTCCGTAACATTTTACCTTTTTTCCTTCATCATATGCGTAAACATTACACATATTAGGACATACTACGCGTGCGAAGCTGATTTCGGTGAAAATATGTCCATTAATGAAATAGTCTACACGCTGTACGCTGCTGAATTCATCAGTAGATCTGTTAGCATTCACGTTGAATAACAATGTGTAACAGCATCGAGCCACCCACATTCTATAAAAACCTTTCGGCGAAACGGGGATACGATATTTGATAATTAAGATTCTACTTTAATACATGTACAAAATATTTTGTTTACTTTACCATAGTTTGGAAAGCAATAGGTAGGTCCATAGTAGGAAATATCAGAGGGTTTGCAGTAAACTTGTCAACCTTTAAGAAACCCAGTCAGCAAAAATATAATTTAAATTTTATATGAGACCGTAGATGTAGACCTGGATGACCCATTAGTGCAACAGCAGAGTGTTTCGTGCTTCTATGTGTATACCATATAGTACTTGCTGTTTTTTTACGGGGTAGCCTCTGTTTATTTTTTTAATGAAATAATACTTTTCATCTTGAGAGAAACTAATAAGAGTACAGTATAAAAGGACCCTGTCGTTACGAATTTGGTCGTCTGAAGCCTAGGCAGATGTTCCCATCTCGGACTGGATTTCCGCTGAGTCATGAGGCTTCGGAGCCATGGGGCCCGCTGATGCAGCTGTGGGTTCGCGGAGAGAAATTTTTCGGTATTCCGCGACTGAAAGGTGGTGATCGAGCCATAGAATAGCTCCGTCGCTGGCAGCCAGGGGGATTACTGATTCTTAGCAATGAATTTCCTGATCCCTATTGCCTTTGGACTCGAACTCGGGTACAACTAGGGACGCTTTATGTTATAGCGCCTCTTTCATTAGGAAGTGGGTAATTTCTCTCTGAGGGAGGCTGTTCAAGTAGCCAGCAGTGATGGGCTCGCAATAGTATACGAAAGCGTTCCCATGACCTTACCAATATGCATCCTGGGCTTAACATCTTGTGAGGTATGTTCGGTGCGAGACATCTAGTGCCTCGTTACATCTAAGTCAACGTGGCTAGTTTCATGTTAACACATGCCTTCTTAACATTGTATGGCTTGGATTGTTCAAAATGTAACAATGTCAATAATGTGATTAATTTTACTTTAAGGTGTTAGTCTCTGTACTCAAGATGAAACTTTAAAATGTGAATGAAGGGCATCGACCGTTTAGCTTAGCCGGTAAAACATCTGGAAGCATTATATAAAAGACGCAGGTTTGAATCTCGCAACTCCAAAAGTTTTTGACCATTTATCTACAAAAAATCACATTTGAAGATAATATGAAGTGACTGAATATTGAACATTATAAAACTGTAAAAATTGTCGAAACATTATAAAACTATTATAAGAAAAACCGTTGTTCATATGACGTTTTCGCTTTATATTTGAGAACTATAATTATAAGAAATAATAAAGAACTTGCTAGCTTAAATTGTATATGAGTTTATTGTTATTGTAGACTCGAGAAACGAACTAGTTAACTGTTCAGCTAAATTAGTCGTAGGTTTCGATACGTTTATGTTTTATCTAATTTAGGATATAAGTTCCATTGCCTCTTTAATTATTATTTTACTTACCTAAAAAGCTTCGTGGCCAACGCACAAAAAATTCGTTTATCGTAATGGATGGTTGACATACTACTGTATTATATGTATACGATTCTAAATACAAGATTATTTTAATATTACCAATCCTTGAGTATCCAAGAAAAGATTTGATAGTTGAATATAATGTTGCACACATGTTGTATGTTCTATGTTATGTTATTTTCTTAATTTGAATACAAAAACTAGAACATAACATCATCGTTATTTACTAATAGACAATCAACTGAATATATTTTTTTATATCTGGCGAGTGAGGTAGCCGGAGCCCGCCCTTTTAAAGTTGCGTGGTCACCGCCTAGGGGTGTTTTATATGTTCATGAATGGTGGTGATCACTTTTGGCATTGCCTGCGTTTGTCACATTCGCACATAAAAACCCACACACGTGTATTGACCGTCTTATGGGAGAGACCGTAATAAATAACCGATTATATCAATGTTCTTACATCCTTATTCCTTTAGCCGCATCCCGTTCGGCTCCGTGCCAAGTTTTACGCGATTGTAAGCGCCTTTGAATTCAATTTAGGAATGGATATCGTGGGTATAAACGATTTTTCTTCCGATCTATTGTCCTTTTAAAAACCAATAATGATGTCTGATACATAGGTCTAGTGTGCCAACAATATACACTATTATCGCGTCAATCGTATCATTTTTAAATTCATCATCATAATCTCATCATCATTTCCGATTTGCTGCTAAACACACGCCTTCCTCACAGACTGCCACGAGGCGCTTCTTCTGTGTTTCTTATGGTAAGTGAGGTTGCAGGGGCGAAGTTTTTGCATATCTGCGTTCCCGATACTACTAATATCAGGTGTACCGCCATCGCAAAACCTGCCGCTCTATTGGAGGCCAACTATTTCAGTTATGTGCATTACGCATGCAATATCTATTGTGTGTGTCTATGGACGGCGGTACTTACTTACAACCAAGAGAACCAATTAATTGATCACCATCTTCGAAACTACATCTACATTCAATTGCAACTGTTCCTTTAAGCTGAATGAGCGAAGCTTAAATCTTAAAATTTCGCCAACTTGTGACAATCTCACGATGTTTACTGTTAAAACAATTAAACAGATTTACGTATTGATTGTGCTCTATTCCGGAACTTCATTTCAAAACGCGATGAGTGAAAAATCACAAGTGACGACCATCGGAAAACAATTCGGATAAACGAATTGTTTTTAAAACCGTCATAAAAAGTCCCTAGCGGTAGACTGCGTTTTGACGGGCGCTATTTCAAGGTTTGTTAATTACTCAGCTGTGACAAATGTGAGAAATCATTGCGGTCATTACGTATTTGAATGGACTTTACTCATTGTATTATGATAACCAAGATATAAACATGACCTTTTTGAAATGTATGCATACAAGTATAATTTTTCACAAAAAAAAACCGACTACAATCAGAAAATTAAACACATTGTTAATAAATATGACAGGCAATGATTGCCCTCGATTTCTCTGGGATGCCATCTTCAGATCCGGGTTTCCTTACCATGGTACCAACCTTGGGATATCACCTTTCCGACAAAATAGAATCATCAAAATCGGCTCATAAATGACGAAGTTATCCGCGAACACACATAAAAAATTAAAATGTATACGGTCGAATCGAGCAACCTCCTCCTTTTTGAAGTCGGTTAATAAGTGGACTAAAAACTTAATATCAGTCTATTATGTTTTGAATGGTTATTGATTCTCGTTAAAATTATTAAGTAGGACAATTTTCGTGAACCGAAAAAAACCGGCCAAAATGCGAGTCGGACTCGCGTACGAAGGGTTCGTACCACTATCCATAAAAACGGCACAAAATCGTATTTGTTGTATGGGAGCCCCACTTGAAAATTTTTTATTCTCTTTTTTAGTATTAGTTGTTATAGCGGCAACAGAAATACATCATCTAGTCTCTCAATCAATCAATCAATTTAGGTAAACTGTCTTAATATCACAGTTCATGAGATACAGCCTGGTGACATACGGACAAACAGACAGACAGACAAACAGACAGACATTTTTCTTATTCTTGGAACAATTTTTTTTTCTTACAATAAACAACACACCCACAGCATTCGTTATCGTTTTCCAATGCCCTACCAAAGTGTCAGTATCATTGTCAAGTCAATGATAAGAGAGGACCGTCATTGAACGCAAAAGCATAAATAGTTGGGCTAATACAAGTTTCGTGAATGATCCATCCAACCCTAGACAAAGTTAATCCATAACGTACAATAAAACTAATAGTACCGGTATCAGTAAAAGATTCGTGGCAAGTCTGGCTTTACAACAGAAATCTATTCACAATAAAGTGCATTTTCAATGTAATAAGCCTAAAGGGAGCGTTGTTCGTTGCTTACGTATTTGATATCTTGTTAGAAATAAGTTATAAAACATAGCTTTTAACAACTGATACAACTATCCTTACTTCCTTATTATAATATTATAAGCGCGAAAGTTTGTATGTATGGTTTGTATGAATCGATTTTAATGAAACTTTACAATAACATAGCTTATACATAAGAATAACACATAGGCTACAATTTATATACATATTTTTATGTATATCTTTCTTTCTGCCTATATGTTACGCCTTCAGCCTATTCTACGCAGACTTAGTCGTGGGCAGCAGAAAGTAACTCAGTAATAACTTCATGATTGCATGAGAATAATACTTAGCTTTTCAGCAGAGCAAACAGCCTTAACTTCCAATAACGAAAAACTAACCCGCTTACGTTGTAATTGTTGAATGTATACTACTCAAAAACAAATATGATGATGTATTGCAGCTGGCCATAGGCCCTGCATTAACAAGCCTAGGGGCCATGTCCCCATTGCTTGGGCATGTATCTCGACCAGCAATGGCTGGTCGGTGATGAGGATGGCCAACGGCCATCCCTTTCCCTGACCGCGGTAGCGGCACTTGCGGGTGTACAGCGTTACACTCGGTGTGTAAAGCGAGGACGACATCGTCTTCGACACAGCGGCGGAAGTGCGGTCGGCTCCGGCCCCCCAATGGCCTGTTCCGACCGCAGTAGCTCTCGTGGGAGCGGACGTCCGTCAGGAGGACGGGCATGGAGTGGAGCAATATTCTCCAGGTGTGGGTGTGGTCCGTTGTCAGCCCTGTCGTACATGCGACGGGCCAACCGGACCACAAACTCCTCGATGGACACGATCTTCAAGTCTCTGGCGATTACGTCGTTCCTGACGTAACGCCCGGCTTCCACGATTGCTCGAAGGGCGAGGTTCTGCTGCGCCTGGAGCCTGCGCCTCTGCGAGGCGGAAACCAGTGCATACCACACCGGAGCGGCGTAGGTCAAGCGCGAACGGATGTAGGTTTTATAGACGCCCAGTTTCGTCTTAACAGGTAGCTTGGATGCCAGGATTGGGTAAAGGACCGCTCGAGCTGCCCTGGCTTGTCGAACAGAGTGTTCGACTTGGGGCGCCATACTCAGCGAGCGGTCTATCCGGCACCCAAGATACCTGATGGTGTCCTGGATCGTTATCGCTTGACCTCGCAGCTTAAGCGTGGATTGGTGTTTGATGTGGCGGATGTAGATGGCGGACGTCTTGTCAACATTGACAGACATCCGCCACTTATCCAACCACTCGGGCAGCAGGTCCAATTGGCGCTGCATCTTCCTCGCCGCAAACGCCGCATTGTGTGAAGACGTGAAGAACGCACTGTCGTCCGCGTACAGGGCCAACAGTACGTCTTCATCCCAGTCGGAGGCGTTTTGTACCAAGGTGGGAATGTCGTCCGTGTGCACCGCATACAGGTGTGGCGACAGACAAATACCTTGTGGTACACCGGCTTTGATACATCGTACCGCCGAGTCGGCTCCCTCGACGTGTACGACGAACTTCCGGTCCCGGAGAAACGACGCTACTAACTGCACGAGCGCACGGTGGGCGGTGGTATTTTCCAGCAGCTTATGCAGTAGGCCCTCGTGCCACACTCTGTCGAAGGCCTTCTCCATGTCGAGAAGGACCCCCAGACAGATGCGGCCCCTGTTGTACTGGGCCGCAAGATAGTGCAGCACTCGGGCCAGCTGCGCCGTGGTGGAATGACCGCTGCGGAAACCGAACTGTTCGCTGCGTAGCTCGATGCAGGGAACTATTATCCGCAGCAGCAACCGTTCAAAGATTTTGGCTACGTGCGGCAGTAGCGTAATCGGTCCGTAGCTCCCCGGAAGTCGTCGGTCCTTGCCCGGTTTCGGCAGGACGATGATCTTGCCGGTTTTCCACTCAGAGGGGAAGTGCGCCGTGCGCAGTACACCATTGTACAGGCGGCACAGCGCCACTAACCCCCTTTTCGGTAGTTGCCTTATCGCCAACGTTGTGATTCCGTCGGTGCCGGGTGCCTTGCGGAGCGCGAGATGACTCGCGGCTCTACGCACTTCGGCCGGAGTGATGAAAAGTCCACCATCCAGCCGTGGCACCGGCTCCGACAGGAACACCTGTATGCGCCGCTCCACTTCTTGGTGGAACGCAATGGCGCCTGGGGCCGATGTGTTGGCCACAAATTGCCCTTCTAGGTGCTCTGCCAATATGTCAGCCCTGTCTTGGGCTGCAGCGTGCTTACGCCCATCGCTACCCACGAGTGGACAGATGGGCTGTGATATGCGGCTGAGCTGCCGGTTAAGGTGGTGAAGGGAGGTCTGCGACTCGGAGGCCTGCTCAATGCGGCGCTCCCACCCCTCACCCCTGTACGCCTTGATGGCTGCCGACAGCTCGTCCTTGAGCCGATTGAGTTTTGTCTTCACTCGTGGGCAGCGGGTGCGGGCCCACAGCTTCCTAAGCTCCCTCTTCTCGTGCAACCGATCAAGGAGCGTGTCTTTTCGGTGCACCTGCGGCATCGCTTTGGTCGCCGCGCGCAATTCTTCCTGTATTTTACAGGTGATTTTGCGCGCAGCCTGCTCCACGTCTTCCGCGGTTGATATGGGTGCACCGAAGCTAAATGTGGACATTGCCCTCGAATAGGCTCCCCAATCGGTCCTATATTTAGGGCCCCTGGGAGCCAGTGAGTCCGCAGCCAGACTCAGTACGATGAGCACAGGGAGGTGCTGCGTGTCCTTATCGTACAGCACCTCTACCTGGACAGGGCATGGCACTTTGTGGCAGAGCACGATGTCAAGGATATCCGGAACGTGATCTTCGATGGTGGGTATGTGTGTGGGCTCGTCAGGACCCAGCACTTCATAACCCACCTCCTCGGCATGTTCGTATAGACTCCTGCCTGCGGGGTTCTCAATTCTCGATCCCCACGATGGATGTTTGGCGTTGAGATCCCCCGCTATAATGGCAGGAGTGTTATCAGAAAAGATATTCCGGATGTCACTGGCGTTAAAGGGCAAGCCGGGCGGGCTATACGCAGCGAACATACGTATCTCTTTCCCGCCCGCGTGGAGGCATACTCCTATGGAGCGCGTGCTTGTAAAGCTGCGCAGCTCCTCTTCGTCGTGTACCCGCCCGTCTTACCAACACGGCCGTACCTCTATAGGCATAGCCGTGGTCTGGGGAGATCTCATCCCTACGGTATACGACGAAGTTCGATAGGCGGAACGGCTGACCCGGACGGAGCTTGGTTTCCCCGAGCAACACAACTTGGATGTTGTGCTGCTGAACCAGCATCCTTAGCTCCGGGAGCCGTTGCTGTATGCCTTCAGGGTTCCAGTACATGGCCCTAATTTGTGGCGCCATTGCGTACCGCGGTCAGGGATTTAATGGCGTTGGTCAGCGCCGTTAAGGTGTCGTTACCCGTCGCAATGGAGACAAGGACATCCCCCAAGATGCCCGTCACCAGCCGGATTAGTTGATTAATTGCCTCCTCTATTCCCTGCGCGACGTACGCGGAGTCGCGGGAATGGGAGGCAATGACGTGGTGGGTGGGTGGACCCCATACCCCTTGGCCTTGTTGGGCCGGTTGTTGGTGTGGGCGCGGTGCGATTATTGCCGCTGTGGCAACATTTTCCCGCTGTTTTTGTTGCTGTCTCTTTGGTGCAGCGGTGGTGGTGGTTTGGGAAGGGGGGGGGGGGGGGGGGGGGGGACAGCGGGGTCACCACAGCCTGGCCCGCTGTATGCGGTTGGGGGGTGCTCTTCTTCTACCTCTTCCCCCTCTTCTTCTTCTTTTTAGCCACTTCACCACGTATTGTGGCATCGTTGGCCGGTGGCATGAGGGTTGCATGAGCGCCTGCTGCTGACTGTGTCGTGCTCACAGTTGCAGGGGTTGTCGCCGCGGTCTCCTGAGTTTGAGGGGGAAGAGGCATTGTGCTCCTTTCGGGAGGGTGTTGCACTTGTCTGGGTGGTGGTGGTAGTGGCGGTGACAATTTGATGCCACGGCTCTTGGCCACCCGTTGGAGCACCGCACAACGCCTGTCATTGGCCGCGTGCGCTTTTGCGCAGTTGGCACACTTCGGCGTTTCGCCCTTGCGTGGGCATTCAGCCGAAATGTGCTCGCCAACGCAGTGCACGCAGCGCAGGGGTCGGTGGCAGTTGGCAGACGCATGACTGAACCCCTGACAGCGGTGGCATTGTGCGGGACCACCCTTTCCATGCCAGGCCTCTATAGTAATGCCTGGCATATTTAGCACATCTGTGACGTCATAGAGGCGCTTTCATTGATTTTTATCGAGGTGGTCGAGTTTGAGATGATAAAGTGTTCCCGGCCTCGACCTCTTGGGCGGAATCGCTCTCGAGTAAGTAGCCGGGAACCCAATTCCCTTGAAATACTTGACCACCTCATCTGGCGAAGTGGCCCTGGGGAGCCCTCTAATCCCTACTTTTGTGGGTACTTCCTCCGGTGGAGCGTAGCAAAACCACACAATGGTGGGGTCTTTTTGGCTACACTCGACAAGGTAGCGCTGAATTACCCGGTATTCTGCGGCGTTTTCTGGGGTAAAGCGTACTCCCTTGCCGAGCGGCCTGGCGTTGGGTGCATGTCCTAACTGTCCTTTGAGGATAGAGAAGTGTTTCGTCCATTGTGGTAAACATTCCACCACAATGGGCGGGTATTTACGCCCCTTCTCCTCGGCAGGTTGAGGTGGCGCTTGGTTGGTCCCCTGTGTAGTTGGGGACCGTCAGCGTGGAGATGGTGGAGCCGAAGCCGCGTTGGCGTACGTCGGTGGTGCTGATGTAGCATTTGAGGGGCCGGGTTGGGGCTCCTCAGAGTCCATCTCGAGCTCGATTAATGCGGTTTGTTGACCATCATTTGATGGTCCAGGCGTCGGCTCTATCACGTCGTTGGTGTGAGTAGGGACATCCTGCCTCTTATCCCTGTTTAAGGCTGAGTCGTCTAATTTGGGACACTTATCGTCCTGGGTTGGCGACTCAGGAGATGTGGGTGGACGGGGTGTTTTCATCCTTTGTGGTAGTGGCGGTGCTGCCAACAGTTCCCCACTTACGGAAGCGACTTGGGCGGGCTCTGCGGCCTTGGAGGGCACGCTACCCTTTGATTGGGGTGGTTGGATCTGCGAAGGCAGAATCCTAGTTATTTCATTAGTGAAAATATTCCTTTCGACAAGGATTTTCACTTGTGGTTTGGCTCGCCTAGCTTTGGCGGTGGTAGCGGCTTTTTTGCCGCGACCCATTGTGGTGTGTTTATGCAGTGTGCATCTATAACAGGTGTTTTAGAGCACACCGAAGATTTGCTTATACGCACTCTTTCTGCGCGTGTCTATTGGGCTGCTCCCGCACCGCACCCCACCGGGGGACGCCCGGAGGGAAATCCACCGATGAGGCCGGCTGTATCGGATATAACCACAATAGACAGCGGGTGGAGTGATTCGAGCTGTTTTTAGGCTACTGAGGTAGCCCTACCTCACCACTGGACCCTTTTTTGATAAAAAGGGCGACCAAGTAGCGAGCAGCTGCGCGGTTGATCTTGGTTGAGCGCTGAAACGACAGAAAGCCAAGAACGAACAGCGAAGAGGAACGAAGTGTCCTAGGCGACTCGACGCGGAACGGAGCAATGCTCGACGCTCGGCGGAGTTAGCTTCGGAAGGCTTAGGCTGTGCACAACCCTACTGCAGATGCAATGAAGGCGTACAAAAACGTTTACCACTCACTTGATCCTCTAAACAAATATACGAATGGGCAGGCTCATCTGGGTAAGTACCACGACCTTACAGAAAACCGGCGTAAAGTGGAAGTATAATACTTTCGCGTTTCGTCTGGTGAGTGAGGTGGCAAATTTTCAAAAGGTTGTCAACGCATCTGGAACCCTCGGGTGTGGCAAATGTCCATGGGCGGCGGTATTCACTTAACATCAGGTGAACCGTCTGCTCGCTTCACAACTTTTCACATAAAAAAAATACCAACCACTCTAGGGTGTAGGAAATGTCACGACGCAATTGGTGTCAAACCGACAACTTTTTAATAAATCACAGCAAACTGAACTAATAACTTATTGATAAATTATTAATTAGATTAAATATGTACAATAATTATAACAATCTCTGTGTATAGACTCATCTTACATTATGAACTATTTTTTCCTTAATTCCATTATTCCTTTCTTTAATTATCCTATGCGTTTAACTAACAATAAATTAAAACCACGCTTTTTTGCTAGATGGTAACTACACATTCATCGATGGCAGGGTTGCGCGTATCTGAAATATTTTTTTGGAGTTTTGTATATGCAATCCTCACAACAAAGTCAAAGGATTACTCGCTTTTAAATGCAATCTAACCTCGGAATATTGCCAAAGTCAAGCTTTTCAGGCTATACATTCTCTCGGATTGAAGATATCTACAGGACAATCTGTTTTTATGCAAGATTGTTTTTTATTTACGATACAATTTATTTTTATCATATCTTTACATAATTAAGAACGATTCCTTGTATCGGTTGCATTTTTTAATTACTGTATTATAATTTTTATTACATTTTCACTGTATAAAGTTTATTTGTTTTGTTTTATAACGACGCGCAATTTGTCATTGTAAAACGCAAAAGAGTAATACGCTAAGCGTAATACTATTTTGTAAAAACAACATAGTATAATGTCATATTGTATCAAGGGGTGTTTAGAAAAAGAAAACTGTAACATGATGGCTAGGCTTTAACCGTATGATTAAAGCTACGTAAATTGTTATTAGAAAAACGCCTACACAAGCTAATGACCTCCGGATCACGTCTATGGTGTCTACGTAAGCGACAATATCCTTACTAATATTATAAACGTGAAAGTTTGTATGTACGGATGGATGTTTGTTACTCTTTCACGCAAATACTACTGAATGGATTTTAATGAAACTTTACAATGATATAGCTTATAAATCAGAATAAAACATAGGCTATAAAATTTATACATATTTTATGTATATATGTCTTTCTGTCTGAATGTTACGCCTTCAGCCTATTTTACGCAGACGTAGTCTCGGGCAGCAGCTAGTATTGATATAAATCCAAACGAGAAAGTTAACATAAAATCCTGTAAATACAAAATCTTGTAATGAACCTTTCATTTAAAAAGTTTGTTTAAAGATTTATATTAGACCAATCATATTATATACAAATACGAGGTACGTATGACACTAGCGGCATATAAAAAATGAGGCACTCCAGTTAAGACAATTAGTGTAATTAGATTGTAATTTTTTAAACTACTATATCTTTACGTATCGTACGTTCCGTATCAATTTCACATTCACTTATATATTATTATCATCATATAATGTAAAACGTAACAATTTCTAAACACCGCGCAGTACGGACGTGCGTCATCTTTCAAACAGCACAAAACTGTATAATTATAACAATTGATAAAATTAAATGAAACTACTTTACGGATTTTATCGCGTCTTTCCAGCGTTCATGGTCACGGGACAGAAAACGTCGGGAATTTAAATTAAAATAAAAAACGCGATAAACTCCGTAAAGTAGTTTCATTTAATATGTATAATATTCGCGTAAAATCAAGAAAACAATTGATAAAATTGATAAAACATTGGTTTTTAGAACGTTAAAGACGACCACGCAGGTTTTATATAGAGCAATGGATTCCGCGATTTTTTCGACCTAAATTTAATAAGATAATCGCCCTAAATGTTTGTCTCGTGTTCGGGGCAAACCCATTTTTTTATTTTCTTTTTTCTACGATTATCATTAATTGATAAAAAAGGAACATGTAACAATCTAAATAGACTATAAATAAAATCCCTACTTCGTTCTACATTCAAAAATATGTATTATACATGAAATTTTCGTTAATTTTGAACCAGAGATAGCAATAAATCCAACATCAATTAACTGTGCAGAGTTTATGGAGGAAGATAAAATGTCTCATGCGTTGGGAACCTCATAATCCAAGATTTCTAAAGCATAATGCTTTAGACTAATTGATTGCAATCATAGCGTATCAAATAGTAGATATTTCATTACAAATGTCAGGGTAATTTAATATGTACTGTGTTAGAGTAACAAGTTACCCACACAAGACAGACGTGGAATAAAGTTTTACGTCCATGGAAGGTTGTCCACACTTTCCATTTTCTCTGATACTCGGGTAGAGCAATGACCAAATACAGATTTGACCAAGTCACCCACAAATACTGATGTAGAATATGCTTTTATGTTTTATTTGTTTAACTGGAGGCGTCCACGGAAGGTGGACCACCTACCGTGGACGCCTCCAGTGACTTTCCATTGTCTATGATACTCCGGTAGAGACTGAGACGTCCAAAATCCCGACGTCTGACTTGACGTCGGGATTTTGGATCTGTTGATTATTATATTAAAAAAACTGTCCCCAAAGTATTGAAAAAATCCCGTGTCATTACGGGAATCTTCACGAATCACGGACGCAGGATATAAAATTGCGTTCGATGAAGCTTTAATAGTCTCGGGGGACTGAAAGCGTTGTCGAGGTGGCTACTAAATTCAATGCTTTACCCGTACAGTTGAAATGAATACTAAAATTGACTTGCTACTGAAAAAAAAAAAAAACACCCTGACCGGGCCGCAGAAGATGGAATTTAAAGGTCGGAAAACGCACTTATCAAACAAAAAGCAAAAGTATAAATGCTATAATTAGATCTTCTTTTTAGTGGTACTCTTCTGGTTTGCTGACCCTTTTAATAGTAGCAAGAACCTGCGGTATACCTTAATTTGTAAATACCTCGGAAAATTGAATTTTATTCCATGTAAACTTAGTTATTTTCTCACAAAGACATCCTGTTTTTAGTACTAATGTAAATTAAATTCACTAATGATACGCTCTGCTCTTGCATTAGCCTGTGCATTTTAGGACCCATATGTAAAAGCAATTAATTTTCAGTCTCTGTTCTAAAACGAAATGCTTTCAGATTCATTGTCAAGCAACGTGTCATCGTTAACATAAAGGTAACTAACTTTTGTATTATTGGCTGTTATTTTTGGATAGTAAAATTTAGGGACTTCAAATTTAAGTAACCACCGCCTTTGTTGCCACGAAAACGATAACTGTTCATCGGTTGTCAAGTTTGAGACCTAAGTTCGATGGGAAATCATACACTTTAGGTTTAAAATTTTGGCCTGGCTTATCTCAAACACTCAATTCATCTCATTGCATTGTCTTTGAAATATTTAATCAAATATTAGGTTGCTGCCTCCAGCGTAGTAAAACGTACAATGAAATAAGTTAAATCATAAAAATCATTTAATAATTATAACTTGTTATAAAGGAACTTAAAACTCTATATACATTGTTGATCATAATCACTTAATGATAATAACACTCAAGCTTACAATACGGACTTAAAATAAAATAAAGCCTAAATTTATCAGGTTTCCGGCACTTTTTCTACAATGGCAAGACTAACAATTTCAATGAGGCTTTTATTTTATGCAAA
Organism: Iphiclides podalirius; assembly: GCA_933534255.1. Lineage (NCBI taxonomy): Eukaryota > Metazoa > Arthropoda > Insecta > Lepidoptera > Papilionidae > Iphiclides > Iphiclides podalirius. Next base: position 11,407,434 of record OW152830.1, on the reverse strand, counting down.
GAATAGATAGCTGCAAAATATGTTTCACGTTGATTATACGGCAAAGCCCTAGTATAGCCATAATGTTACGACGGGTTCCAACGTATAAAGTATCAATAGTTTATCCTAATTTTGGGAGTTTTGTGAGGTTTATTACTTCAATCCAGTGTGCCCGAAAAGAAAGAGGAGTTTAGTATTTTAAATGTAGTCGGTTTTTTGTTTTAACTAATAGTTTATACTTATAAGAATAGTTTATAATTATATTGGTACTTCGTTCGACTAAAGCGTGTCATTTTAGGAATAATCTATACAGATAAATTAAATTGGATTGTCTGTTTGTAATATTATAATAACCGTTTTTTACCGAATATATATGGATGTATACACGGTACACGTACCAAAATAACATTCTTTACAATTTTTGTCAGTCTGTCTGTCTGTTTGTTCCAGCTAATCTCTGAAATGGCTGGAACGATTTTGACGGGACTTTCAGGCAGACAGCTGATTTACTAAGGAGAAAATTGGTCTACTTTTATATGAGGCATTTTATTTATAAAGACGCGGAAGAAGACGCACAGGCAGTTAAATTCTACTTATTCATAAACAAAGTCAAACACATCGCTTTTAGTTGTTTATTTGTCAATAGGTTAACTTTAAGTATTGACCATTGAGTATTTTTTCCGTAAATCCTAAGTACCTTATTTTTTTTAAACTCGTAACTTAAGCGAAAATTTAAATAATTGTTTTATAAAATTATATCGATCAAAATTATTTTATCCCTATTGTTCTAAACTATTTGGAGCTGTTTATTTTTAATATTTTGGCATCTGTTAATGATTTAATGAAAACTATTAATCATCAAACACTAAACATTCTTCTACATAAACTAGAAGAAAAAAAACTTTAGAAGCTAGAAGTAGAAAATGTTTAAATTGCAAGTCACGTAAGTATAGGCACGTTAAGTAAATTCTATGTTACAGGCTAAGCTATTAAAGATAAATCGAATAATAATATCAATACTTATTATTCTACTACACAAGGGAATACTCACATTAGCTAAATAAACATGTTCGTTAAATTGTCACGGCGCTTTGTAAACAATAATATTATGAAAGTCCAAGGCAGTGAGCAAGCAGAATTGTAGCTTGTCCATTAGGAACGGGGTGTAATACAATCAAAGAGATAAATTCGTTCATAACTTGAAGCAAGACATTCTCCCAGTCTTCGTCGAATGTTCTACCAATTTCTGCAGCACTTTGCTGTAATTTCAAAGATTTCCCTCATTGTTTACATGTTGTATATCCCGGGCCGATGCACGCGGCGAAAGCTATGGCGTGCGGTATGAAGTTTTGCTCGTAGTTCCCCGTGAAGAGATGGGACCAGGGCCCCTTACAGCGTCCTTTTATATCTATCAACAATCTAAGGTCATGTCTGCAATATTGCCTGAATAGAATGAAAGATTGGAAAAATTGAACGTGACTCATTCTTACTCATGTTATCCAATAACAGGTTATGCCTCTGGAACTCTTCGTGGGGCTTGTAGCCTGGTCCGTTTGCGTAGCTTAGTGTCGTGTATGGCAGATTATCAGACGCATTCATCTGAAGTAAAGTATTTCAGAGAAAAAGCACACAGCTAAATATTTAGCAATAAAAAGACTTCGCTACATGATGTCAGCATTTAGTTTTATCTAAATTTAAAAATCAATAATTCATTTAGGTCAAAGAAGGTTGATTTACTTTTCCTCTAGGTGTATTTTATTGGGGAAAATAAATCGACTAACTTCAAATGCTGCAGTAGACATAACCATATCAAGTACCGCTTTTTTTGCTGTGATAACGCATAAACGCATAACAGCTTTTGCTGTTGGGCAGACTTGTTCGGGTAAGTAACACGTCTCCACAGAAGACCGGCGCTAATTGACAGTATTAAACTATCGCGTTTCGGCCGGTGAGTGAGGTAACCGGGCCCAAGTTTTTTTAAAGGTTGTCCACATCCAAGAGGTTGCCCTTTGGATGTAGATGTCCATGGGCGGTGGCGCTTAACATCAGGTGAACCGCCTGCTCGCTTGACAACTTTTAAGATAAAAAAAATCTTGTACTATTTCTTAGTATTATGCGCCAGTGGCTAAGTACTGTAAGGTATAGGTACCATTTATTATATAGGTATCCTGTTAAGGTTCAAATATGTTGAAATTAGAATTATTAGTTACTTTATTAGTGAATCCCAGAATGTCTGTGCCCCTTTTGCTGTAACCGCTGTACGTCATAGTGTGGCTGTGGTCTGACGTCACAATGATGAGCGTCTCTTCGGGGTCCACCATCTTTAAGGCCGCCTCCACTGCCTTGGCAAGTTCCGCCGTTTCATCCAACGCCTTGCGTGCTTTCGTCTCGTGATGAGCGGTATCGATTCGTCCACCTATAATCGTTCGATAAAAACAATAAGCTTAAAGGATATTTTTAAGATCAAGTACTTTATCATCGTCAGCTGCTTTATGTTTTTTTTCTATTCCAAAGCGTTTAATTATTGCGAGATAAAATGTTTGAAATAAATGTGTTAAGTATTTATATGTTAATCCCGCAATCGACTTTTGCTGTCAATTTAATCGTGATCTTTAGGCCATTGTGGCATAAAAATCTATCAAACACACACACGCAAACAATATACGAAAACATACAAATCTATACTTATATTTATTCATGTATTTTTATATATATATTTCTTTAAATTTTATATGATCCTAAAATACAAAAAAATGTATGTAATTTTAATTTACGGATTAGTTAGAAGTGACATCCTACTAAAAAGATTGCAGCAAAAAAAAAGATGTCGCATTCCATTGTAAGCTCGTTGTATTGAAAAGTTCTTGGGAATCCTATACATTGATCTCTTGTTTGTTATTTTAAGCAAGTTCTATTTGATGCATAAGCTATTGTTAAAACGCAAATTACCTTCGACAAATAGGAAGAAACCGTTCTTATTGGTCGACAGCATCTGTATGGCCTTCTGGGTCATTTCACTCAAAGCCGGCACGTCGTCACCAGCCTCTAGATGGTACGGCATATGATCATAGGCGAATAGACCAAGCAAACTGTCGTATTCTTTCAAGTTGACCGATTGAAGTTGCGATTTCTTCTGCACGTATATCGGGGAAGCCCCGATGGACTTCTTGTTTTGATACCATTCTTTTATCAGGTCTAGGTCGTCGCTCCGATGTCCAGGGTAGCCGTCATCATCCTTCATTTTGTGAGATAGAAAATTTTTTCGACCGCCTCCCATCACAACCTGTAACAGATTACGAAATCAGGACAAGCGTTTTTTTCATCCAGTGAGTGTTCTAATATGCCTGTGTCGTAATTCCAGATGTCTGTGCCGTTATTCCAGCTTAGGTATGAGGACGGTTCTTAGATAGGTTTAGTCAATTAATGATCATTTTCTTCTTTTCCGTGGCACATGTATAGTATATTATTTTATTTACACTGACATTTATCCGTCTTCCAACTCGGCCTCGAACCAACTGCTGAGCTATGTCCTCACAGGCTGAACCTTCCGGCGTGTCGCTGTCAGCTTCCCATGTTCTGTCTGCTGAATGCGCGTAAGACGCAGCTGGGGTGGCGTGGGTAACTCTCGTCGTGGTCACCACACCTGAGAAAAAAAAATTGTCTTTTCAAAAGAAAACCGAAAATTGAGCAGACGTTACGTAGTAATTATGCTTGAAATAATCTTATGTGGTTACAATGTGGTTATGTGATTTTATTTAATAGAATATATATTTTTTTATTTTAAAACATACTGATGAATAACTTTCTTAAATTTCATTTACAAGGAATTATGTTACCTTGATTATTTATTATTTAAATAGTAACAGCCTAAAGTGAATATGCATAAAATAAATCCGCAATAATGTAAGAATAAATAAATTAAACAATATTCGATGAATTTTAATTGGGATATATTATAACAGCTTTATAATAATTGAATATAAAAACCATAGAAGTAAAAAGTTAAGTCGAACCTTTAACATAACCGATATCATATTACCTACTCCTTGATCAAGAAAATAATTAAATGAACATAAACATTTCGATCAATTCTATTAACGTCACATGATAAACATGATCAACATAAATGTAAATTTTGTAACCATTTTATGATTAGAGTCATTAATATTCAGATTGACCGTAAAGCTGGAGCTCATACTAATGATAAGTAAAATCGAGATCAGAGCCTCCTCTATACACAGGGTATTGGGTATATAGGTCCACTACGCAGCTCCACTGCGGATTGGCGATATTACATATTTTCGAAAAGAAAAATGTTTTATTATTTCGCAAAAATGCAGAGTTCCTCACGATGCTTTCCAATAATTTCAGTGGTGCTAGCACCGTGATTTGAAATTAGATTGCTCGAGTACATTGAATTAAAAGAGATCGCTCGGACATTGACACGTTCGCCGAAATAAATCTTTTGTGTTTACACTTTTTTCACATAACCTCAAAATTTGTGTGAAAAATTGAAATAACCAAGTTTTTAGTTTTTTATGTTTATCTTTTACAAAATGTTTTTTTTTCCACGAAATTTACGGTGAAAACTTTCTTTTGTATGTCCCAAACACACTGTAATTTATTTGATTTGAAATTTTTAGTTTTTCACCTTATTTTGACTCAATATCGAAAAAGCACCCAAATTTTTAAACAAAATTCTCGCGTGAAAATATTAGCTTTTTAAAAAGTCGGTGGCCTTTTTGTTCCCCGCCCTGGTCTATTTACCGTGATAAGCCAGCAGTCAAATGATAAGTACCAGTTGCTTTTCCAGCCTTCTGTGCCCAATCTATCAGACCGGTCACGGAATGTATGCCCTCTTTCTGCCCGTTGCAATCGCCACGCTGCACGGCGCCGCTGAGGCCGACAGTACCGCTGTTGGCTTTGACCCCTGTTAAATACGCGGTACCACTGCAAGCGGAATCTGCCACGTTATTGTCCACGCAGTAAGTCTGAAAAAAAAAAAAAAAAAAAAAAAAAAGAAACAGTGTTCTATATTGGATGCATCCCTGACCATACTTTCAGCTTGACTGTTTGATAAACTTTTACGCTCTGTTTATATCCTACTTAATGTTTACGTTATTGTTTTAGTGCACACTATTTTTATTTTGTATTCAATTATTTATTCGTGAATACCTATTGGCTTTCCTTTACTGTATTTTCTTTCTTTGTACTATATTACCTGATACACTAAGTATACATGGATACAATTTTTTTGAAATGTAGTATAAATAGGGCTCCGTAAAGTCGTAACTTGATTAGTTTAGGTTAGTATTAAAAGGAATCAATATTATTTACCCACTTTCGCTAAACCTGTATAAGGGAAAGCCTCGAAGCTTAGCTTCAGTTCTTCACCCATGAATCCATACTTCTGGCCGAGGTAGACCCTTGTTGCCGCGAGGGTTGTAATGCTCATGCCATCCCCCAGGAACAAAATGACGTTCTTGGCGACCTTTTTGTTCAGAGAACTGGATACCTGGCAACAAGAAAAAAACTGATCTAACAAGTCCATTTTTTTTGTAACGCAAAACAAAACCAACTTCAAATATCTCGCTCTGTATTAATTTTAATATTGATTTTCAGGAGTTCCCCAAGTATCTCCGGAGCCCAAGATCCAATACCAATGAAATTAATATGGGACCACATGGTAACACCAGCTTTCAAATAAAAAAAGAATCATCAATACCCGTCCACTCAGTTGAAAGTGCTGAGGTAAGAAACTTAAAAAAAAAATACAGTAGTATTGGGAACCTCCACCTTTTTTAAAGTCGATTGAAGACATCCCTTAACATTGGTCGATCAATAAATATTTATTGATATCAACTAATAATAAATAATAATAAAATATCTTTATTCACATAGACGCTTGCGCGTTCTTATGAAACGTCAAAATTAACAAGTCGTAAGTTACCACCGGTTCGGAAAGCAGTTTCTGTTGAGAAGAAACCGGCAAGAAACTCAACAGTTGCTCAACTTATTAAGTTAAAGGCAATAGTGACTCGGTGGCGCCGTTGCTAAACTATCGGCTTCTGCGTCCGTGGTCGATGCTCGATTCCCACACGGGACATATATTTGTGTGATCCACATATGATTGTTCTTGATCTGGTTGTTTGTCCAACATGACCAAAACCGAATTTTAAAGATTTTTATAGTGCTACCTCTGCACTTAACATTAAAACATAACAAATGTAGAAAAAGTACGAAAAGATTGTCGCCGCTGTGGGAATCGAACCCTTTTCTACGTATTTTAATGATCAAAACCGATTACAACATGATTCACACGTTGTGCCGACCCCACCTAGGTGGGATAAGGGCAGGAGGATGATGGCGAATAACCAAACTATTGATGTCTTAGACATATTTTACTAATTCGTTATACGAACACCCTTTTTGCGCCTGGGAGCCGAAATAAATTTTGTATTGGATACGTTATTTGGGTTCGGATACAGACACTACAGTTTTCTTTAATGTTTTTTATGCGTATATGCAATATATATCAAGACCATCTTGATAGATATAATAGTCAAAGAGATATATCTAAGAGGTTTGAATGTAATGAGTGAATATGGCTCTAATTAAAATATGTTATAAAGTGATGACATAATTAAAATCTGTAATATGATTGTATAATAAAAGCTCCAAGAGACTTCACAGTTTGAATCGTAATGCATCATATTTATTTAGTATCAAAATAACAAAAAAAAAAAACGAAATTTAATTAAAAACTATGCTACGCCTTTCCATAAAAAAAACCGGCCAAGTGCGAGTCGGACCGTCTACGAAGGGTTCCGTACCATTATCTATAAAAACGGCAAAAAAAATAATGTCTGTTGTATGGGAGCCCCACTTTAATATTTTTTTTTCTGCGTTTTAGCATTTATTGCTAAAGCGGCAACATTGCCATGATAGCTCAGTGTCCGGGCGCTCGCCTTTAATTCAATATACTCGAGCAACCCGAGTTCGATCCCCGGTGCCGGCACCAATGAAGTTTTTAACTTTAAGTGCTGACTTATCACGTGCTCCGCGGTGAAGGAAAACATCGTGAGGAAACCTGCATATTTTCGAAACAATAACAAAAAAAAATTTTTCGAAGATATGTGAAGTCCGCCAATCCGCAGTGGGGCCGCGTGGTGGACTATGCCCTGATACCCTCTGTATAGAGGAGGCCTTTGCCCAGCAGTGGGACATTTATAGGCTGTTACTTTACTTTACTTCACGGCAACAAAAATACATCATCTGTGAAAATTTTAACTGTCTGACCCCTCTGTCATATCAAGTTGCATGAGATACAGTCTGGTGATAGACGCATTGACAAACAGACATACAGACAGCGAAATTTTAGTAATAGGGTCTCGTTTTTCCTTTGGGTACGGCACGGTAACCCTAAAAAGCCTAGCTCAAAAATAATCACAAGCATGAGATCATGGTGTTTTTCATGAGATTATGGTTTTTATATACACCAGTTGTTTTCAATCATCAATAACAATAGAAATCTAAAGCTCAAATGAAAAATATATGATGAGAAATTCTATAAGAAAATCTGCCATTGATTGTGATGAATATATAAAAGTTCGTACCTTATCTCTTAGTATCCATTGTGCTTGAATCCTCCAGTGTTCTTTATTATGCTCGTCAAAGTTTGTTTTAGGCTTCGTTTCTGTAACAGGCATTGAAGAACTAATGATTTTTGTGTTTCTTTTGCAAAATAAAAATGTGCGCATTTGAAAATTCCTTCCACAATAAAAATAAGTGTACCATTACTAAAGGAAGTTTTAATTCGACGTCTGTAATACTAATGCTAGACTGTTTCTTATTGTTAAAGTACTAGAAACAATTGTAAATTCAAATATTAGATTTTGTCATGCGCAATGTCAATGACAAACCTACAACTTGAAGCTCTCAAGTCTGACATCCTGAAGGTTTTCTGTGTATTCAAGTTCATAAGCCTGAGTGGCGTTGGCAGTTGCTAAATCGGCTTCGACCCAGGGGTCATAGGTTCAATCCCCACACGGGACAAGTAGTACTTACGTGACGCTTAAATAATTGTTCCTAATATGTATTTTTGTTCACAAGGACTTGACGTCACGACAACGACGGTGACTGGTCCTAAAACTGTATCCAATCTAATCCATTATCAACACGTTGTGCCGAGCGTGCTAGATTGAATAATGACCGAAGAAAGAGGAAGATTTATATATATTTTTTGTTTTTATGTGAAAAGTTGCCAAGCGAGCTGGTCGCACCTCATGTTAAGTGAATACCGCCGCCCATGGACATCTGCTATACCCGAGGATTCCAGATGCGTTGAAAACCTTTTGAAGGGCTCCGGCTACCTCACTCACCAGACGAAACGCGAAAGCCGTGATATACTTCAAATTTAGCTGGTAATTCTGTGATATAAACTTACCCGGACGAGCCTGAGTTCAGCCGAGGCTGCTGCGTGGCCCTATCACAGTAGAGTGATTGAGTTATTAAGATTATTTGGACTACCTACTATAGTTGCCGCCCTTGGCTCGTTCGATGAGGAAACCTGACTTTCGAAACAATAAGAAAAATTCAAGCCTGACGGACATGCGAACTCACTCGCCCTAAAAACCCCTATGCATCAATGAATTTAAAAAAAAATGTTGAGTTTTTATGTTAGCTAATTATACGGAACTGCTATGTGCTAACTTTTAATTAAGCCGTGATAGCTCAGTGCCCAGGTGCTCGCTTTTAATTCAAATATAAACGGGCAAGCTGAGTTCAAAGCCTGGTACCAACGAAATTGTTAATTGTAGTTTTAAATACTGAGTTATCACGTGCATATCGCTGAAGGCAGATATCGTGAGGAAACCTGACTTTCGAAATAATAAGAAAAAGTTGTTCGAAGTCACGTGATGAACTATGCCCTAATACCCTCTGTAAGAAAATGCGTCTATTTTACGCAAGCAATGATATATATATAATGATATAATGATAATATATTCTGTTCTATTACTCTTTTTTTTACCAAACTTCGATCACTTAACCACATCGATTTCCCTCAGCGCATATTATCAAGCAATATGTGAAGCCATCAACAACCGCGTCACGGCTTACAAGCATCTGAAATAGTCATCATCCTCAGAGCCATGCTCTGCCAGTTGGCACAAAAACGAATAATGTGGCTGAACGGATTTTGGCATGGAATCTAAATGGCAAACCCATCGTGTGCTGCTATTGAACGAATGGGCAAGCGCATCCGGGGAAGTAACGCGGCCCCACAGAAGACCGGCGGAAAGTGGAAGTAAATACTTGACTCCTGAGAGAAACAAAGCCACAACCCCCGGAAGTGAAGCTAATGGCTTGGCATATATGTTTGCTAGCTGTTAATCGCGGCTTCGCCCGCGTGTTCAAAGGGAATTAACGATGAGTTTTTTATTATGCGCCGCTACCAGGAAGGGGTAGATAAAACTATCTTAATTTCCACGCCGTCTAAGAATTCACCAGGCCAAAAATTTACTAAAAATTTTTCATTATTAAACACTGATTTCTTAGGTACTAATATAATAACGGTAATAACTGAGGATTATCAACGAAATAAAACTGTCACAAGTTTAGTACACTCTACGATTAAAATCACTATGCGTTTTGCGTGCGATGTAAAGTTAAAATCATAGTGTGACGTTTTAATTTATAAATAAATTACCACCATTAAAAATTCTTACTTACAAGGTGATATAAGCGACAACAACTATTATATTTCGTAACATCGTACGAATTACGTGAAGTTATACGTATAGAGAGTCGGTTTCGCTCAACCTTGGCCTTCTTAGGGTGCCGCGGTGTCAATGACACGTAAATAAGAGCGAGTACACACCGGCGTGGATTTCGTAAACTTAATTATATGTTCCATTTATCTCGATTATAAGACACCTATTAATCATAATTACGAGTTATAGACGTGAATTGACACAAGAAGTATAATTAAATGGGAGGTAACGTTGTATTAAATGTAATCTAGTAATTTACTTTTTACAAGCCGTAATAGTGCTTATTTCGATACAATTTAATGTACTACTTACTTTCTTTACAAGAATCTCTCACAAATTAACCCGATACGATAAGCATATGAGGTTATTTTCATTAAATCTGTGTTACTATACATAAACATACAGCGTGTCGTTACAACCTCGACAATAAATGAACACACGTCTAACGCTACTTGCAAATAATAATAAAAAATATAAACGTTAAAAAAATCCATAGTTAAAAAAATATTTTTCAAACAAACTAATTAAGTAAAAAAGAAACAAAATTTGTAACATCCTATACAACTACAACTGACTAATTCATACACTCAGAGACTTTTTAATTCGTTGCCACAGCGTCGCATTACAAGCCTCTCCTTCTAACAGTAAATCCCAGGAGGAAGATTTTAAGTAAGGAAATTACTGGAGTTGTAAGGACGTTTCACAAACAAATTTCACATGGACAACCACACAGATGTTGGCAACACTAAAGGAAGTCATTCCTTGAGGTTGTTGGCAATACTAAAAGAAGTGTCATTCTGTGTAGTGAGCTGAAGCAGTCTACCTAAGACTAAAGGTGTGAACTGGAACAGGCGCTACCCCGGATTAAGGGAGTGATGAATACGAGACATCGTCTAAGCCTAAAGATAATCTTTAGGGTTATCCGGTACAATCTATTTAAGCTTATTATTTTGCGGGGCAGTTTATGCCTAAAATAGTTTATGTGTGTTACAAACGATTTATGAACAGTTTTATTAGGGTTTTCTAGAATAAACTTTTTCCATTGGACATTTTTAAGACTAAGATAATTGTATAGAATTCAAGCAGTGAAATTTCTGGAAAGTTAAGGAAAGGAATGGCCGAGCAGTAATGTTTAAAAACAAGATGATGTTTTCAGTTAATTCTATCATGTTTGTTCCCGGCGACTGGTTTTGCATTGTGCCTGGGACATGCACAGTGCAGGAGGGCCGTGTTGGCAACACTAAAGGAAGTCATTCCTTGAGGTTGTTGGCAATACTAAAAGAAGTGTCATTCTGTGGGGTATAAATGAAGCTGCAAGAAGCATCATTCTTCTTCTTCTTCTTCTTTGATTAATGGCCTTTCTTAAGAAGCATCATCGTGATCTTCGTCTTTCTCTGGCTGTCAATAAGAAGTATACGCGATAGTGCTGCCCAATCGATATCAGAAATTAAATTGTTAGAGTGGTGTTTCATTAGTGATATTAAAGTGTTTAAATAAGTAATTATACCAGTGTTATTGTTGTGCAAAGTGAAACTACGGTGATTTGGTAAAAGTATTTATATTTCTACCTTCTTAGCTCGATAAAACAAAGTATAGCTAACACAGATGCGAAACATCTATCTGTGGGTCGCCAAAAAAGTTGTCCAGTGTGGGAATCGAACCCACGAAACGAACCCACCCCTTGGCAACAGCGCCACGGAGCCGTCAAAACAAAAGGTGAACCACATGCTCGCTTCCCATCTCTCCAAGTAAACGAAATATGAGTTATTAAAAAATTAAACAAAAAATTTTCGTTAAATCGATCATTCCTCATATTTTACAAAACTTAAATTCTTTTTCATGCTAATTTAAAAATAAAATGTCAAAGTAGTTTGTAGTTGGAAAATATTAACTTGAAACAAAAAAAATTATAATTCATTATGTATGGATGTTTTTTGTTCGTTTTATTCCTATTGGGTTGTAAGTTTGCACAGTTGTTGTAATTAATAAATAATCTGCATCGACATTTTTAACACAACTGTTGATACTTTAAAATAATGCATGTGCAATCATTCTTTAGCAGCATTTCGCATAATGAGAAGTTTCTTATTTATTTTGTTATTTCATTTAAATATTTTATTAATTGTATATAACTGAGTTTAGTACTTTTTTATTTATTATTATTTAATACTTGTCTTCTGAAATTATAATGCTGTAAATACATTTTCCAATTGTGAAAACTTTTAATAATCTAATAACAAATATGACTTCACCCAACATTTTACGAATTATCCCTTTTCATTTTGTTTAATATTCGATAGTTTGTAAAGTGACTGTCAGTAAGTTATAAATACATTCGTTACAATGATATGAATCTCTTTGCCCGAATAACTTAAACGCAAAAACATAAGGATTTGTAAGGGTGCGACCCCACTATAAATAATAGTAAAACCTCCACGGCGGAAATCACGAATAGACATTGCCAATTGCTTTCCTTTAAAATTATTATATAATCCTCGAGTAAAAATTCCTAAAATTAAATAAAAAAAAAACTGTTATATCACAAACAATATTTAAAACCTTAAACCTAACTAAATTACATATTATTTAATAAACCTAGTCCACGTGGCATGGTGACGAAAACACTGATTGCATTTCCTCGGTGAATAGTAATGCTTAACCTTTGAGCGAGAAAAGAACCAGTTCTCTCGTCACCAGCCGCGGCGATAAGCCTAGGGCGTAAATATTTCAAAAATGTCAATGTACGGGGACCCAACGAACGTTATGTAGCTTTATAAAAGCTGCTATTAAGTTGAAAAAAAATTCATATATACACGGAGATTTTTTGAGAAGTGCCCAAATTTACACAGGAGGTTCAGACTCGGTAGGATAATCATTTATTGAAATAAAAAACAAAGCTTTTTTTTCAGAAAAAAAAAAAATGGCCATCCTATTCCCTTAAAAACAGAAGGTGTTGACAATGCGGTAGTCATTCATAAATACCTAAATTTAACTGTGCACGAACTTGCGTACTTGTTAGTTATGAATGATCGCGCGTAAAATAAAGGAGTTGCGTTTAAGTCACGCATTTTTTGGGATAAGTTTAAAGGAATGTAATTAATTACTTACGAGTGATTTTAAATATTTATCATTTTTATATAACATTATTTATGCCTAAAGTGTAATAAAAAAATGGATACACTTAGAAAAGCCACCCTGTATATTCAATTTCATTGTAGTAATTGAAATTTTGGTAATTAACAAGGATATGAAAACATAAACAGAACAAACTTTCTATGTAACCGTCTCTAAAATGCTATTAAGGAAAACCTTTTGTCAAACAACCCAAACTAAACAGGGTTTGTACTGAGAGTAACAGACGAACATCCTTTTCTTTAATAAATTATAACAAACTAGCTGTGCCCGCGACTTCGTACGCGTGGAATTTAAAATGAAAAAAAAAAATCTTAAATAAAAGTAGCCTAAGTTAGTCCTTATTACATCAGCATAGCCGGAACAAACAGACAGACAAAAATTGTAAAAAAAAATATTTTCGTATATGTACCATGTAAACATCCATATGCATTTAGTAAAACGCGGTTATTTTAATATTACAAACAGACACTCCAATTTGATTTATCTGTATAGATTAATAAATACCCAGAAGCTAGAAAAAATGTTCATTACACAATATGTTTCCAGTGGATGGTATAGCTCCACGTTATTTTTCACAAGAGACAGATTCAAATTAGATCATCAAAAAAAAAAGACAAGTGCTGAGCTAACTGTAGTATACAGGGCGCAAATGTGATAGTAGAGGTAACCAATTAAAAAAAAAGATTTCTGATTCATACACGTATAAAAGCCCTTATATCCAGGCAACTGACCACTGCGTAAATAAGGCAATCCAACGTGAACAGTGTCACGCTTTAGTTCCTGACTCGTTCAACGGAATTTTCTTTGCGTATCCGTGAACGGGTGTTCCCCGTTACATCCAGTGACATTTACAAACGCGGCAAAGATCACGTTTATTTTTTTCTCAGCGTAAAAGTTGGAATGCCTATTCATATTGTTCTTATGTCTGTAAATGCTTACACTTTGTGTTGTTGATGGTACTATTACGTTCTGCTAAAACCTTGGATTTTAAAATTTTTTAGTAACATTGACATGTAATAATTTATGCAATTATTTTTATACACATACAACTATCATTTAAGATTAACCCATTAAGAAAGTGCAGCCATATGTTATAAAATAATACATAAAACAATCAAATCAATAAATTCCATGTAACAGATAATTAATTTGAAAATTTCAAGAATGAAATAAAAGTAATTCTTAAATTATAATTCTTATTTTACTCATAACTGATCATGTAATGTGAAACTATGGTTAGATCATTTCCGTGCCATGAAAACATGTCATCTCCGTCACCTCTGAACTGAATCCAATGCAAAAATATTTTTTAAAATCGGTTTCTAAATGATCGAGTTCTGAGGTAAGAAACATAAAAAAATACAATTGCATCCAAGAACCGTCTTCTTTGTAGTCGGTTGAAAATTCTGTAGGTATTGAAAGCACGAGACACATCTTATCAAGACGACCCCAGTTTGTTTACATGGAAGGTCATGAGTGTTCGTAGCCTATATTACTATTAGAAGAAGTTCTTATCTCTGAACGTGATAGCTTATCTCTAACGTGATAGCCTCAATTTAAGCACGGTAGGTTGATGACAAAAACGTTTATAGATCAGATTATCGATGTACCGAGGATTACAGAGAAATAAAAAACCGTCACCTCTATCTTCTCTCCTTACAACCAAGTCTACACGAACTAGGAACAGAATTAAACATCCGAGTTGCCGGACACATATTAACAACTTGATTTGTAACTGAACTACACAGGCAATCTCTTGGAGAAACCCACAGCATAACAACATAACATTAAAATAAGCAAAAAATTTCATCTCAATAATGGACTATATTACTTAATGTACTTTGCCTTTTCTACCATAAATGTTGGCCCGTCGTTGTTTCAATTTATATTTTCTTATTACTATCCATCCATTCGTTCTCATCGGGTATCATTCCAATATTTTATGTTCATAAAATCACTACATAGTATAAAACAAAGTCGTCCCGCTGTCTGTCTGTCCTTATGTATGCTTAGATATTTAAAGCTACGCAACGGATCTTGATGCGGTTTTTTTACTGGATAGAGTGATTTAAGAGGAAGGTTTATATGCATAATACATTGCACCTAAGAGAAGACGGGGCGGGTCGCTAGTATATTATATTTTGCGTAACTCACCTTCCATTCTTATAAACCAAGTGATAGTGAGATAGAGTGAAAAATATAAAAATAGAATCGTCGTAATTATTGAATCTTTTCTAAGAATCTATATAACCCATAAGTCCTCTGTTCCACACACGCAAACCTATAGGTTGTGGAACAGAGGACTTATCAAAAAGAATTGAAAAGAACAAAGAATGATAACATGAAGCAACATTAAGGACAAACACATCGTTCTAGTTATACAGACAATTACATTCAATCTTAAATCAAGAAATATAGATTGTAAAATAGATTAAAGCTTTAGAAATGTTTATGATATCATTTGGTAAATCCAGAAATAAGTCTTTGGACCCTTTGACAAGCGATTGCCGGACTCGATAAGTGACGCAGCACGGAACTAGCAGCATTAAGGTCAAACACATCGTTGAAGTTATATACACAATTACTTTCAATCTTATATCAAGAAATATAGATCGTTCGCTTTAAAAGCGATTGAAATGTATGCACATATTAATTGGTAATATGGGTTCAACCGATTGTGGAATGTTCGCCTAAACAATCGGTCCAAAAAGTACCGAACCGAACATTCGGCCGAATAATTTGGACCAGCCGATTCATAGTGGGCGGGTAAGGCACTATGTAGTATAGAGGATCCGAAAAAAGTTAATACAATGTGTCGATACCAGGCAGGACACCATTTCGACATCTAATTTTTTTTATGATAGTTACTTAGTATTGAAAAAAACAATGGATAGGATCAGATCTTTTTACTATCTTTCAAAATTAGGATGTGGTGTCGATGTGGCACAAATATCTATTCTATCTTGTTTGTTTCTATGGCTGTCAACGCCCATTCCTTTGTTGTCGGTGTTGATTTCTTAGGAACTGCGGTCTTCGTTAATTGTTCAAAATTATCATCATGGTCTAAAAGTAAAACGTAAAGTAACAGCCTATACATGTCCCACTGCTGGGCAAAGGCCTCCTCTATACAGAGGGTATCAGGGCATAGTCCACCACGCGGCCCCACTGCGGATTGGCGGACTTCACATATCTTCGAAATATTTTTTTGTTATTATTTCGAAAATATGCAGGTTTCCTCACGATGTTTTCCTTCACCGCGGAGCACGTGATAAGTCAGCACTTAAAGTTAAAAACTTCATTGGTGCCGGCACCTGGGATCGAACTCAGGTTGCTCGAGTATATTGAATTAAAGACGAGCGCCCGGACACTGAGCTATCACGGCTTCATATAGATAAGGCATCATGGTCTATTCAAGGATTTTTAATGTCTTTCAGAGGTTTACAAACATAATCTAATTGTAGTGTCGATATTTTTAAACCATTCAAAGAACTCCTCTATCGAGAGTCAATATGAAAAGATATCAGAGTAAATATCGATATTTTGATACTATTGGAACAATCCCGACCCTAACTCTAAATACTTTCGCAGATTTCTGTATACAATACGAATACATTAATTTGTACTTAAAATACCTACTACTAAATATTAAACTTGTTGATTTTAGCTGCACACAATTTTCTTTAGCGAGCGTTAACTTGAAATAAGTCTTGAATTAAGCTTTTTACAATTTTGCGATACGATAAAATTATTATAACGTTATTTAGAGATTTTCATTTTGTAAAATGATGTATTACATAGAGCGGGTATTGTCGCTTTGAAAAATACACTGAGTATTTTTTTTTTACTTTGCGAATAAGTGTTGGCTAGATAAGGCATTTTTTGGAGTTGTACTTCTTTTGGCACGTTAGGGAAAAATGATAAGAGTTTTAACGATGCGCGCGCAAACCGTCACGAAAAACCGACACCCTGAAGTTAGCCACTCAAACGTCGACTTTATGACAACTGTCATAGGGTCCACCGTCCAAAATGTCCATTTCTTTAATTATGTAGAAATATTTTTTTAATACAGTTGCTCAAAAAGTGGCGTATTGCAGGGACGTATAGCGTTCGGGATGTGGGCTATAGGATATGGATATAATAATATAGTTGATCTTTTTCTTTACCTTTTCTAAACCCGTGCGTTCTCTTTCCCAACTGTCAATGTTTATTCTTCTATTAAATTGCTTAACTTTTTCGCAACTGTATTAAAAACAGTTGCTCAGTACACGTGCGAAACCGTTATTGCAACTTGTTCCGACTGTCAAACCTCACCTTCGGCGGCGCCTCGGCTCGGGTAGACATTTGTCGGAACTCTTTGCAATGACAGGCTTTCCGCACTCGTAATGAAATACACTATTTTGTGACATTTAAATAAACTTTATTTAACTAGATAAAGTAAAGCAAGTAAAGTAACAGCCTATACATGTCACACTGCTGGGCAAAGGCCTCCTCTATACAGAGAGTATTAGGGCATAGTCCACCACGCGGCCTAACTGCGGATTGGCGGACTTCACATATCTTCGAAATATTTTTTTTTGTTATTATTTCGAAAATATGCAGGTTTCCTCACGATGTTTTTCCTTCACCGCGGAGCACGTGATAAGTCAGCACTTAAATAGTTTTTTCTTGATTTTACGCGAATATTTTACATATTAAATGAAACTACTTTACGGATTTTATCGCGTTTTTTTATTTTAATTTAAATTCCCGACGTTTCGAACCCTTTCCAGCGTTCATGGTCACGGGACAGACACGAACAGACGACGAAACGTCGGGAATTTAAATTAAAATAAAAAAACGCGATAAAATCCGTAAAGTAGTTTCATTTAATCAGCACTTAAAGTTAAAAACTTCATTGGTGTCGGCACCGGGGATCGAACTCAGGTTGCTCGAGTATATTGAATTAAAGGCGAGCGCCCGGACACTGAGCTATCACGGCTATATTTAACTAGATAATTCGTTATAATAAAACTTTCAATGTATTAAATACGTTTTTTCTATTTTTAGTGTCGTTCTACAAACACAGAATAAGGCGAAAGATAAAATTTTTGAAAAGATTTTTATCTTGTTACGCCAAAGAAGTATAATTTCTAACGCGTGTACATAAGTACACACACACTTTTTTCACTAAGAAATACTATGTATGGCAAAATAAAGATTTTTAATATTCGCATAGGCTAAGATATTTTCATTAAAAATGCGGCGTATACGAATACAAAAATTCGGCTGGAAATTCGGCGTATCAATAGTTTTCACTTCCAGATAAAACATGAATGCCATTTCTTCTCTAAAGGTTATAGATTACCAAATGAAACTATGTTTAAGAAGAAACTTAGACCATGCAACTCATTTATTGCTTCAATTTAATTGTATATAACAGGCAAGAAACTTGCACCGTGTAAATGGGCCTTAAAGGTAGTTTACTGAGGCAGATTACCAAATGAAACTATGTTTAAGAAGAAACTATGTTAAGTGGTACCTTACGAACGTCTATGTATAATTTTTTATGTATTATTTGACGATTCATAAGAAAGCGCAAGCGTCTATTTGAATAAAGATTTTTGATTGATTGATTGATTAAGGATTTATTGCGATTAGTTTTTTTAGTTTTAATTCCCGACGTTTCGAACCTTTCACACGTTCATGGTCACGGGACAGACTCTGTCGACGTCTGAATGTCATAGTTTAACCCGGGCTACTGTCAGTTTAGAAACGTGGGGAATTAAAACTAAAAAATGTAAACGCGATAAATCCGTAAACATAGCTTTATGTAGTGGCCTATATAAATGCTCTGCTGCTAGGCAAAGGTTCCCCCCGTAGAACATTATACAGAGGTCATTAGGGCATAGGCCACGTGCCCCCCTTGTGGATTTTGCAGACTTCTCAAATCTTCGAATTATATTTTTCTCTTTGTTTCGAAAATATGCAGGGATGCTTTCCTTCACCGCTCAGCACGAGGTAAATCAATAAAAACTAACCATAAAATTAATACTTAAAATTAATCATATCATTATTGAAAGTATCGGGATTTGAACACAGTATATTGAATTAAAAGTGAGCGTCCGGTCACTTGGCTATCACGACTATGTCTAGCCTTAAGATTAATAATTTTCAACAAAAAAACCGACTTTAAACCGGAAACTAAAAAACATTGTTGTTAACTATAGCATTTGAGGATTGTCCTTGATTTCTGTAAGATGCCATCATTAGATCTGTTTCCTTATCATGGTACCACCGTTGGGATATATCCTTTCCAACAAAAAAAATAAACATCAAAATCGGTTCATAAACGACGAAGTTATCCGCGAACACACATAAAAAAAAAATAAAAATATATACGGTCGAATTGAGAAACCTCCTTCTTTTTTGAAGTCGGTTAATAAATCAGTGTCGTACGAGATAAAGTATCATTATGGAAGGGTCATTTTGTATCTATCGGCGATGCGAACGGTCAAAGACTTAATCTATTTCTTAATTGAATAATAAGTAAAAACCTATCAAATGCAGATTTAATAGTCATTTAAATTTCTGTTATATTTGATATTTATAGTCACAATAAGCAATCTAAATTGGATCACAGTAGTGATACTTTACCAAGGAGAACAAAAATGTAAAACAATAAAGCAAACACATCACTTATGCACAAAATTTAATTTAACCGGAATGGGGTGGATAGTGAGTAATCTGTGTCAACAGTTTGTATTCTAAAAATGTAGCCATGCTTAAATATATGTAACTAGTGGACCCGACATACGTTGTCCTGTACACACGTCTTAAATTCGAAAATTTCAAACTTTTTTGAATAACTTTGTGAATCTAAAACATTCTCGGATACAACTGAACACCCACAAAAAAAATTCATTAAAATCGGTCCAGCTTTTAGGAGTTCAGTGACGTTCATTTACACACGAACGGAAGAATTATATATATAAAGATAGTAATATAGTTAATTCCTACACATTAAATGATATTTACCCGTGACCGATAAAAATTAACTCATATTCACCTTGCTACCGCAAACTTTGCTTTATCCACACCGAGCACGTGATGGGCTTAAAAACTGCATGCGTTGTACTGAACTGTCTTTTAACAGGAGTGATTGTGCTTTTTGACACTACCCTCTTTTTGAGATAAGATAAGACCCGCAGGGTCTAGTGTGCCAACTTGCCGAATGACATTCTTGTTTCCCAACTTAAGTATATACTAGTCACATATAGGTTGGTTCGACTGACTTGGTTCCACGTGAGACTGAAGTTGAGTTTTGACCACCGGGCGCCCCTCGTGTTTTAAGAATGAGTGTAAACATGATAATTTCACAATATGAGAATAATGAGAATCATGGGAAAATTTTTTCGTGTCCAAGAATCATATGCAAAATAAATACGATCACTTCTCAAAATAACGATGAACTCCTTTGTTGGATTTCGGCCGCCATCCGCAGACCTTGGAGCTGGTTTGATAGTTTATTTTAACAGAGTTTCGAAAACAGCATTCAATTACAGTTTAATTATGAGTGGTGAGAGGATAAAGTATGAAATATTTGTAATACTTACACTATATTCTTACGATAGGAAATATAGAACACATTGGAATTAAAATAATATGCTATATTTCAAATTACATATAGTACTTAATACTAAAATTATATTGCAGTATTATTTATTTTTGCAAACACCTTTATCAATGACATCTCATACAATATGAACAATAAACCAGTTTTTTGATATCTTTTTAATAAATTCCCAATAAATTTAAATATAGGTACTTACATATGTATCTTATACGAATAATATAATATAAATGTTAATAAAACAAGGTTAAGAACTAAAACAATAATTACGCAGATTAAGTAATCCAATATTGAGGGTAATTAAAATAAGGTTTGTTATTTCTTTTTAATAATACTTTGAATGTCCTTATTTCATTTGGACAATGTAGGTATTTATTGGAAAAAAAATGAAAGAATCACTTACGCCGATCATTATATAAAGTCCTTGCGTACGCACAAAACAAAAACATTGTCACTAATAGAGTAACTTTAAAATTAATTCCGAAAGTATCACATCCGAAAGTCGACATTTTTAGTGCAGTGACAAAAAATTACTGAATGTGCACTTGTTTATTTGAAAACTATATTAATCAGTTATGATTTAATTAATAATATTCATATATTGAATTTAAATAAGACGCGAGCGTAACTACGGAATTATGAAACACTGTCACAAGGCTGCAGCCGTCAGTGCACTACCGAGAGATATCTTTTAGAGACAGTTTAAAAGTGTAATTTCGGTGAGGCACAGGCGACCGGTGGAGTTGACATTGGCCATAAAATTATTTACACTAATACATACTGTAAGTAGCACGTTCGACGTGCCACATTTAGGATAGGTTTGGTGTGGAGGTCGTATACTAAGAAAAGTTCTTACACAGATTACCAATTATAGAATAAACCTTAGAATAAATCTTGAAAAACTTTCAGTCTTTCAATTATAACGAATTTGATAGTGAAATTGATCGAAGTTGAATACAATTTTTGTTTCGAATTTATATATATGTATGTATATATTTAAATAAATTTCAATTTAAGAGACCATCTAAAGTAACCACTCTGAGCGCCTTTTGTACCTAGGAAACGCTATGCTGAATGTAGAGATGCTGCTCGTGTAAAGCGAAAATAGCAGAGGGACAAAGCATGAGCCTTGAGGGACTCCTGCCTAGAAAACCTCTTCAAAACTCAGAAAAAAATATAAAAGTTATATATCGTTCGAAAAGGAAACGGTTGGTCGCTCGATTAATAAATCTCTTATTTTGTATTGTATTTGAATGCAGTTTGTTACCCGATTAGTATCGGCGTGTATGGGAATTATATCTAGTATATTATTAGCGTCCTGGAGTTAGTTGGTTTTGATCGGTGTTATCTGATGTGCGCTGGCCCTGTTTAGACTAAAATAAAATAATACGCATGTATCGATATTAAAAAATTAATTAATTAAATAAACATAAACTTTCTTGTACTATTAGAACAAAACGACTAAATATAATATTTATAAAAATATATTTTTAGGATTAATAAATTTATGAAACATTGAACGGGCCCGAGCACGTAAAATTCGAGATCTATTTTTAACTCCTATAATAGTCGCTCTGATAATGCACCCCTGAATCAAAGCAGGAAGTCCCTTGACCACCAGGAAATGCAGATAATATTGTAATGTAAACGTTTATAACGTTAAATGAAATATACAAATTAATGTAAATTGGCGGCGACTTAGTAACTGGGATAACTCGGTTTCACAAACCTCAGGTTTCCGTTCTTTGACTTTCTTACGAACACGAATGACTTTTTTTTATGTGAAATGCTGCCAAGTGAGCAGGCGGTTCACCTGATGTTAAGCGAATACCGCCCCCCATAGACATCTGCTACACCCGAGGGTTATAGATGCGTTGACAACCTTTTGGAAATTGGGCTCCGGCCACCTCGCTCACCTGGCGAAACGCGAAAGTAACGTAAGTAAGTATAACTTCCACTTTACGCCGGTCTTCTGTGAGGTCGTGGTACTTACCCGGATGAGCCTGCCCATTCGTGCAACAGCCGAGGCTGCTGCGTGGCCCTACCACCGTAAGGACTTTAGGAACGTCATGAGGTACCTACAGGTATACACAGGTAAGCAACAATAAATAAATCGTTGTACTCTCAGCATAGAAGGTATTCTGAACGTAACATTAGATTTTTGCAATACGCCTAATGTATTAAAAGTTTAAGCCTAATGTCTAAAGTTTTTCTACAACGCATTCAATCAAGTCTTAAAGTGTAAATGACTAACCAACCATATAAAAGAAGATGTTACTTAAAGATTGGTCTATTATAGTTCCATAGTAGAAACATAAAAGTTTAGCAAAGATACTTTATACTTCACAACAGACTAGTTCTGAAAGGGCGTTTATCATCTGCCACTACATAGCTCACGAAAACCCATCGGTGGGTCAGTAAAAACTGGGCTGTTTCGTGATTTAAACAATCGATAAAAACTTATCATGCCTTTGCATTAACACCAATTGTGCTCACTCATAATTGAGGTTGAACAATGCTGTACGTTTTGACCCTGCTAAGCACTTTCCCAGCTGGCCAACGCCTCGACCTAGATGGTGTCTTTTTGTCTACATTATTCTTGTTTTAACCACGGCTCCACCCGTATGGTTTGTGCAGAAATAGATTATCAACTTTGAACAAACAGCGTATGAACTACCACCGTTTTAGACTTTATAGATTTCTTTGAATTTAAGAACCAAGAAAGGTCTGACGAGATAAAAATTAAGAAACTAACATACTTATATATACAAACTTCTGTTTTTATAACATTTGATACGATATGGTACATCACTGGCTGCTATATTTAGTATTAGTAATACGTATTTTTATACTATATATAATTTCAAACGTCCATCAGAGACCTAATTTTAAGATTGATTGATGATAAAAATGGCAAAATAAAAAGAATAAAAAATTCGACTCCTCCACGACATCGTTGTTCTGTAAATCCCGGCCAATATTTTTCCAGACGAATAAAATAAAAGGAAGGGGTTATTAGGGTTGTTTCTTTAATTTACAATAAAGTCGTTGTGTGCATATAGGGTTATACGTGCAACATTATAAGCACCGATGAAACCGCTTTAATAACTTAAATTATCATTTTCAGATTAATATAGTGTCATAATCGTTCAGAGTTCAGATCACTTAATGTAAACACAAGTAATTCGAGTTCAAATCCCAGTTGTGATAATGTTGTTCAACAACCCGGGACCATCTGAGGAGCTGTAATATTTTTTTTTAAACATTGCCCTCACTTTAAGATAACATTATCCTGTGTTGTAAGGACGTTTAACAAACATAAATTGCACGAGGACAAACAGCCAGATGCGAAACAACTATCTGTGGGTCGCACAAATATTTGTCCCGTGTTGGAATCGAACCCACGACCCCTGACGCCGAAGCCAATACCTTGGTAACTGCGCCAAGGAGTTATAAAAATAGATATACAAAATGCAATTAATCCACCTTTTTAACCGCCATAGGTTGGGTATTTGAGTTATGTTATTGAGTTTACAAAGTATGAACGGAAACAGTACCCTTAAATATAAAAACGTTGTAATATTAACAGGAGTGATCGCCGTGAGACTACGTTGGCTCGGCCACTTGGAGGGAATATATGGGGAAACCAAAAGGGAAGCTTCTCGTCTTGTTAGTCACCCCATGTATCTCTGGAAAGATAAAGTCCACTAATGTTTGGGCGCCAACGGAAGCAACCAATTCCAATCAGCCAACTGGCAAGCAACGGCCCAGAATAGAGATCGGTGGCGTCTTAGTGTCGGAGGCCAATATCCTCTTTGTGTCGCTGAACTAGCGAAGTAATGCACACAATCACTCCCCCTATTAAGGAAATGAAAGGTCCTAATAAATTTTTCAATATCGAGTTCAAGCGTAAATATTTTAAAATTGAACCCAATCTGTAAGGGATTGTAATTTTAATCAAATAAATAGAACAGTGAATTAAAATTTATTTGCCTTTTGATTAGCCTCAAAATGCACAGATTTTTAGTTCTCGCTTTAAATAGTATAAAAATTCTAACAGAATCAATTTGGTGTCAAAACATTTTAATGGGTTAAATTTAGAATATTTCGACGAACCTGCAACAAGTTCTAAACCGACATATCAAATAAAAGATAAAATTATCCGTATCCGTAAAGCTAGCTCTGGACAGACATATTTACCAATACAAAGAACTTTTAAAATTATTATTGAATAAATTGGTTTCTACCTGAACTGAAGAAATAATAATAATTGTATACTCCACTAAAGATTTTTTTTACATATTTTCTGAATGGCAAATGTATCTATTGAAATAGTGACAGAGCGACGTTTGTAGATCAACGAGGACTTGAAACTCGTCTTTCAAGTCGTAGACAATTATTGTTATTTCAATTCGGGATGTTTTCTAAGTAACTATTATATATTATCGCGGAAAAGTTAACTTAACAACAATACGAATGTTAGATGGGCTATAACAAATAACATATATTTATTATAGGCCAGCTGAATAATTGCATAAGGTCAAAGGTTTTTTTGTCTTTCTGTGCACCTACCTAATCTTCTCTGTACCACCCTAAGGTTGACTGGGAGATAATGCCTTCGGCATTAAGTCCGCCTTTGTACCTTTAGTGCATAAAGGATAAATAAATAAATAAAGGTCAAATGTAAGTTTGTTTTATTTTTTTTTCGAAACGGATAAAATTTAAAATAAAAAAAAAGATAAAACAGAATATCTGGCAATGGTCGACAGAAATTTGTTAACAGTATTTATAGATAATTTGTATGTGCTATGCAAAATATCTGTATTGTTAGAAGATATGAGGGTAGTAGCACACTGCGGCGGCCTATAAACGGAGCAGCGCTCGCCATGTCAAGAGACTTTCTCATCGGCCGTTGTAGAGTGCGGTAGCTCTACACGAATTAATAACGATTGTGTCGGTTACTTTGAATCATAGTGAAACTTCTATTAAGTTTGGCCTACTGGCCAATAAGTTCTTTTAAAAAAATCAATTATCGTTTCTATTTCCTAACAGTATATTAACTACCTGTACACAAATTTTCAGACAAATGCGAATTATGGAAACGTGAAATGATTCGATAAGTACATTTTAATTAACAACATTATTTTTATAATGATTTTAAAAGTTTTGATCTCCGGAGTCTAAGTCCAATACAAAAATAAAAAAATACAACGGAATTGAGAACATCCTCCGTTTTCGGAGTCAGTTGAAAATACACTATGTTTTAGTCAACTCTATAATAATATCTCTAACAACACAGCCATTTAACTAACTATAATAAAATAACAGCTAAATACAGTAACTACTCTAATAAAGTAATAAACTTTTATCCATTTTCAATAGAATTCAGATTAATAAATAACGTTCCACGAGTTTCAAATTTTTAAACTACGCCACTTTTTTGATTACGCCATCTATATTGGAAAACGCAGACTTTAACGAGGATTTTGATGAAAATAAAAATTACATTTATTTTGCTTTTGTTACAGAGATAATTTTTATTTTTGTTAATAGATGTCTCTATCATAAACTTATGTTCAATTTTATTAAAGCTTTACTTCGATATGTAATGTTTTATAGATTGTTCGTATATTTTTTTTTAAATTCCCGACTGTACGAACATATTACAGACAATTGTCATGTACACGGGACCGACAGATGATAACGCCTAAAATTCATAATTGACCTACGCGTCTACCTTTTGATTAGTCCTAGACTATTCACACAACAATAACAATTAACTTTACCTCATTAATCAGTTTAGGTACTTAACCATGTGTAGTATTAAAATAAAAAAATAGGTTATTATTTAAAAATAGCAAATTATATTGCATATAATGCAAACATTTTGTGTCTGTTAAAAGTTATTTGTTTTTCAGAATGTTTCAAATTAAAAACCGACGACAAATTACCATCTATAATGTTGAATCTGAATAACCTTGGAGAAACTCGTATAAAGGAAACAACATAACAAACATAGTAACATTTTTATTTAAATGCCAATAGCCAACTGACAATCAATTCATCCTTAATATCACAAAGATTTAACATGTTTTGGCTTAAATGTAAAAAAACAATAAATACAACTCAATGAGAGGTAAAATTAAAAGCTTCAATACAGGATATGTAAATAAAAACACCTTGGAAAATCATTGCAATGGACGGAACGAAATGTGAGCTATTGTTTTATATTTTAAAACAATTTTGAAAGAAAACTTGAGCAACGTTTATACCATGCTTTTGTACTTATTTCTATAAGCAATGCTTATTAGCTTTATAAAGTCATTCAAATTTCATCAAAGCAAAAACGCACTACTTATTAAATATCATAAAAATGTGACAGACGTAAAACACTACTACCTAAAATGATTTTAGATATTACAATAATAAAATGTTACTAAATTATGTTCATCATATAACGTATTTACTGGAATGTGCAGTACTTTTTTAACTTTCCGCAAATAAAGTAATAGAAAAATATATAAGAAACATATAGTGCCTAATCTACACAAAAATAAATGCTTAAGTTGTAAAGTTTAATTACTATTTTTTTTCTGTATATCAAAGTTGTAAAAACAGATAGGTACCTATCTAACTTAAATTAAAAATTCAAAAAAAGAGACATGTATATAGATACCGACTTAAAAGTACAAATATTAAAATATGTTTATCACATTATATAATAAATTTTTATTTGTTTATAGAACTAATAGGAATTCTTTATATACTAAATGTTATACATTTAGACTATTGTACTAACTAACAACCATTCCGATTATTAGGTAAGTATTTATTTATAATACAACATGATTATATTTTGCCCAAATCTGAGAAAAAGATAAGCATAAATTTTGCTGCTAAATTCTTATATTAAAATTAAAATTACTGATTAGGCACAGCACCTAAGAAAACAAGATTCCAAAAACAAATGTAACATTTTGAGGTTATAATTATGGCAAAATTGCACCTTGGAAATGGTGCATAAAAGTACCAGCAAACTCTATTGAGTTAGTTGATAAAGTTTTTTTTTTTTATTAATAAATATTCGATGTTGCAGGATTAAGTCTCGATCGCCGTCGAATCTCCTTCATTAGTCCTTAGAGATATAAAACCATATAACTAATTATCACAGCACATACACTTAACGAATAACTCAATACGTTCGGTTTCATGTTCCCACCGCTAGATGTCCAAAAGAAAGCGGGGTGTTTGTTGCAGTTCTCGTGTTTCTCCTCCGTCAAACACATTGCATACGCCATCAGATGCGGGATGGCGCTTTGCTCGTAGCTCGAAGTGAATAGATGTTGCCAAGGGCCCAGAGCGAAGACCGCAACGTCTTCGCCGCCATGCGTCTCCGAGTCTAAAGGCACCAAGCTCGGGTACGAAAAGTCTAAAGCGCCTGTAAGTTTATAGTAGCAAAAATCAGTAGTTGGATATAACGCCATTATATTTTTCAAGGTGCCTAATTTCTATTACAGAAAAACTGATTAGAAATACTTTTGAAGTTGTTGTTTGTAGTTGTTGGATAAGATGCTTATTAATATGGACAATCATCCTTAGAAATAAGGAACTTTGATATCGAAAACCGCCTACCAGTGCAGATTACGACAATAAGGTTCGTTAACAAGTAAAACGTTTTTATAACAAAAGCAGCCGACTTCAAATATCTCACTATAAATTTTCTCTTTAATTTTGAGGAGTTCTCTGTTGTATCTCGGATTCCAAAGTCCAGTACCAATTAAATTAATACGAGTACCACATGGGAGCTAAACAGAAACCAATGCAAAAAATTTAACGGTTCATAAATGACGTCAATTGTGAATCGGTTCATAAATGACGGAGTTCAGGGGTGACAAACACAAAAGAAAACACGCAACCGAATGGGAAAACTCCTTTTTGAAGTTGGTTCAAAAACAAAACACTACCTCGTTACACAACTGTAACAAATAAAACTAGAAGCCATTCATTAGAGGAAGAAGAAGAAGAAGAACAAATATAATATAATTTATAATTTTTAACAAAAAACAACCGACTTCAAACCGGAAACATTGTTAATACCTATAACATTTGAGGATTGGCTTCGATTTCTCTGAGATTCCATCATCAGATCCGGGTTTCCTTATCATGGTACCACCCTTGGGATATCCATTTCCGACAAAAAAAAAAAAAGAATCATCAAAATCGGTTCATTAACGACGAAGTTATCCGCGAACACACATAGAAAATATATATGTACACCTACGGTCGAATTGAGAAACCTCCTTCTTTTTCGAAGTGGGCTAAAAACTCTCACCGTTCTTGAAGTCGTCGAGCAGCGTCACGTCGACCCTGCCGCCGGGGCCGTACGACGCGGCGCGCCCGTTGGCGTAGCTTATCGCGGTGTACGGCCGCGCGTCCGAGCCTGTCGCGGTGTCCACCGCGCCGAGTATGTCGTTGCCGCGCGACGGGTAGCCGGCCACGGTCATGGTGTGCGCGTGGTCGGCGCTCACCACGATCAGCGTGTCGCTTCCGTCGGTGAGCTCGCGCGCTTTCCCCACCGCCTTCGCGTACTCGACCGTCTCGTCGAGGGCCAAGCGCGCGAGGCTGTCGTGGTGCGCGTGGTCGATCCTGCCGCCTGTGGTCGAAAGGTAAGTTTGATTGCGCGTGGTCGACAATGCCGCCTGTGGTCGCGAGCGCGGGTGGTCTACTGGAGGTTGCAGGTCTGAGCGCGGAAGGATGTTGTCAGAGAATTTGGTTTATTAAAGTCGGACATGTTTCGTGCTGTGACATGGACTGATATTTATATCCTCTAGATACAATGCCAAGAATAATAACCTTCAAGAAATAGCGGTATTTTTCAGTTATGATATGCTCCGCTTCATGGTATGCTTTCTTTAATTGAGATTTCTTTGATATACCTGTGTTGTAGTTGTTAGTGTTGTACCCATGTGTCTTATAGTTATAAGTCCTGTATTTCTCTTGGTGTACAATAAAGTATATTTAAATTCTGTTATAAATAATTTTTAATTTTAATGGTTCAGGTTTTTTTTTAAGTGAGACTTTGGTAAGCTAGCTGGCGGTTCACCTGATGTTAAATGATAACCGCCGTCCGTTGACATTTACAACAGCCGTAGTGTTGCAGATACGTTGCCACCTTTTAATAAAGTGGGCCCCAGCAACCACAGGACATGTGAGGACATGGTACAACTTGGACGGATCTGCTCCTTCGTGGAAAAGCGAAGACTGCTGCGTGGCCCTACCACTATTGTGTAATAACGAATTGGGATGTACCTAATTGATATTCTATAAGATAATTCGTTTTTAACAATATCGGTAATTTTTTGTTTCTTTTTAAACATTGCCCTTATTTCAGGATAACATTATCCTGTGTTGTAAGGGCGTTTTACAAACAAATTTCACGTGGACAAACCAAAGACCGACCCGACGCCAAAGCCAATACTAAGACAATAATTTGGCGAACCGAATGGCGTAGTGGGTAGTGTACCTGCCTCCTGCGCCAGAGGGTGTGGGTTCGATCCCCACTACTGGAAAAATATTGTGTGAACATGGTGTTTTTCTAGTGTCTGGGTGTTTATATATGTATAATATGTATTTATTTACAAAAGAAAAGTATGTTTAAGGATGTTTATCAGTTTTCTAGTACCCATAGTACAAGCTTTGCTTAGTTTGGGACTAGAAAATGTTGTGTAAAAATGTGTTCTAAAATATTTATTTATTAAAAAAAAATACCTTGGCCACGGAGTCATCAAATATAATAATCTGGGGCGTACCTTCTACGAACAAGAAGTAGCCCTTCTCGCTCCTGTTGAGCATTTTGATGGCGACCTCGACCATCTCCTCTAGAGTCGGCTGGTTGTCGGCCTTCATGTGATAGTCCATATGGTCGTCATTGAACAAGCCCAGCATGTACTCCGGGAGGTCGTTGGAGTTGAACACCTGGAATGTTGGATGAAAATAATGTAATGGCAGCGGTTATGTGACGAAATAACAATTCTTCATGAAAAAAAGTAAAATATCGGCATAAGTATATAGTACTCTGCTTTAAGACAACAAATAAAAACTTTTGTGTCATAAAAAGGGGACATAGTATTTTCAGATGAAATCTCCCATTGGGTGTCTATTGTATATTGTAATATATATATTCGGAATTAATCTACATCTGACATTTGTCACGCCAACTTTAATAATCGCGGGTACGTGCTTATTCACTTTATATGTAAAGTATTAAACGAGCGTGTCGTCATTAAGTTATTACTGTTGACAACGAAAATTCATAAAATTCCGGGGTAACCAAAGATTTCGGGATTCCGGGATTAAGGGATGTCCCCTGAAGGTTTATTGCGAGTGTCCCACAAGTAACTTGTGTCTTCGAGTAAGTCTTCGAGTGTCCACGCAAGCGACTACGAATGCATCTTCTAGTGTAATCAAACATACAATGGCGCTGCGCTATATATGCGTCAATTTGCTTACGCGCTATACACGCGTCACAATTTGCTTACGCGCCTAACTACACATGTGTCCCTACAGTATTACTCATTAGTGATTCAGCGATTAAAGAAAAACTATTAAGGAGAACGTCTGAGGTGATGCTAATTCGATTTGTTCTGCGATACAACTAAGTACACTATGCGGTGATAAGTAATGTAAGGCGACGTATATCAACGCATTAATAGCGGGGCAAAAAAGTTTACGTGTACGGTTTCGTCCCAACTGCTTGTACAATGCGTGGCAAATTGAGGATTAAATCAATAAATTCATTAATTATTTACCACTTCGACTGATAGTTGCAGATACTTTTGATACTTCCTCACTACGCTAGTCTTCTGTGCAGTGTCCCGGTCGAGCCTGATAAGTTGCATTATCACAGAGATCTGTAGACGAGGTCGCCCAATAGCCTACCGATATATTATAGCGGGCCAGTCGTGAAAATAAGTAATCTAGATGTTCATCGTCATCATTTCAGCCTGTTAGAGCTCGCTGCTGAAGATACGCCTACCCCACAGATTGCCACGAAGCACGATCCTGAGCCACCTGCATCCATCGGCTTCCCGCACACTTGTACAGGTCGTCACTCAATCAGGGTCATCCTACACTGCGATGGCCAGTAAGAGGCGGTCACTCCAGAACCTTTTTACCCATCGGCTATCAGTTCAACAAGCTGTCCATCGCCACTTCAGCTTACTAATCCTACGAGCTATGTCGGTTGTCGTGTTACCTTAAGTCAAAACACCAACCTTCATCAGCTCGGCCCTGTTGGTGACGTACTGATGGCTAGCATTCCTCTGGACCTTGTCTTCGTGCCACATCTCAGCCAGGTCGAGTCCATCCCTCCTCTGCCCCGCACTCTTCAGCAACGGCGTCGTGGTGTTGGGGAAGAACTCTCGCCTGCCACCACCCATTATGACCTGCGAAATGGTATGGAAGAAATTGTTCAGATAATCGTAAACAATATGTCCTTAGGTTGATTAAGATTTAGGTAATTAAAAGTTTTAATGAAACTAAACGAGGAATCAACCCCACAGATATCGTTATAGTCTTGGGTGAAATTGTCATTTAGCTCTTTCCGAATAAAACTATTTACATGTTATTATCAAATAAACATATCAATGATTAATAAATAGGGAGAAATGTTGTTATTACCAATTTCATATCCATTTCTCTATTATTTTGTGTAACTGACATTCACACTAGGAAAAATCTGTCGGAGGAACTGTCGCGAAAATGAATGTAAATCACTCGAAATAATTATTTATGGGTCAAAATTAAAATATTTTTTTTAATTAATATAATATTATGTTTTTTTAACCTTTAGGATTTAAACCTGACCCCATAACACGCTCCTGACTATCTAATTGAGCTAAATCCTTACTAATATTATAAACGCGGAAGTTTGTATGTATGGATGGATGTTTTTTACTCTTTCACGCAAATACTACTGAATGGATTTTAATGCAACTTTACAATAATATAGCTTATACATCAGAAAAAGACATAGGCTATAATTTATATACATATTTTATGTATATCTTTCTGTCCGAATGTTACGCCTTCAGCCTATTCTACGCAGACGTAGTCGCGAGCAGCAGCTAGTATATTATATAAATACAGCATATCTTCACACCGACGAAAATATCAACGTATTTATCAATGTTATTTTATTGCATTTCAAGCAATGCTAGGCGCCGCTCATCGGGATCATTCAAAGGTTTGTCCCATGTTTAGACTTGAACCATCGACGCGGTGAGCAGTGTTAGGGAACAAGGCGCCCATCTAAACCAATGAGCTATTCGTGGATTAGTTTTTTTTGGTAAAAAATATGCCAATTCTTTAGGATATATATAAATTATACAATCTAATATATAAAGTTCTCGTGTCACGGTGTTTGTAATTGAACTCCTCCGAAACGGCTCGACTGATTTTCGTGAAATTTTGTGTGCATATCGGCCAGGGTGGAGAATCGGATAACATCTATTTTTCATCCCCTAAATGTTTAGGGTGGTTCACCCCAAACATTTTTTTCTACCCTACAAATAATTTTTATGGCAAAATAACGTTTGCCGGGTCAGCTGGTATTATATAATAATAGCCTGTATTGTAAAGACGTTTTACATACATAAATTTCACGTGGACGAACACTCAGACCTGAGACAGGTATCTGTGGGTCACACGAATAGTTGTCCCCAACGGGAATGGATACTATGAACCCCGGGCGAAGCTAGTAACTTGGCAACAATACCACTGAGTTATAACTGACACTATTAAACGCGAGCCTGAAGAGCTTACACAATAATTATGTTTTGTGTAATAACTTAATTCAAATTTGCCACTAGTCTTCGGCTTTAGGCTGTCCGTCACTGTCTGTCATGTATCACACTCATTATCTTTACAAAACAATATTTACGCACTAACTATTTACCTATTACAAATACGTTTGCAGATGTAGCTTTATAGAAGAATATTGCTTAAAAAATAAAAGAACATTTAGGTCGACGGTTTGGAATTGCAAAACTATAATGCAATGTAAATCGCTTGCCCAAAGCGATTTACAGATTTTAGATCGTATCGTAAAGGTGTGCGTGTACTAAAGGGATGAAGAATAACCAAAAGAACCATGCTCATACAAAATATCACCAATAAGTTACTACTGGGACTGGGTGTAATAACAGAATATCGATTTTAAAATGTCGGCACGAATCCAGGC
Source organism: Iphiclides podalirius (assembly GCA_933534255.1). Lineage (NCBI taxonomy): Eukaryota > Metazoa > Arthropoda > Insecta > Lepidoptera > Papilionidae > Iphiclides > Iphiclides podalirius. The sequence goes on along the minus strand of OW152830.1, from coordinate 11,373,698 downwards.
TTGAAGCGTCGATTAAAATAACCGACAAATTCATTTGAAATTACGAAATTGTCGAATCCAAGAATCGAATTTCGCAGAATTTCGAATCCATGGGGTACGGGAACTCCCAAGTATAAAGCCGCGACCGCTTAATTAATTTTTAAACATAAGACTGGTTATGGTTTCATAATGTGATAAAATATATACATATAATCTTCAACAGCTCCAGTGTGAGAGTACCGTTACGTCTCAATTAAATTTGCTGACTGTATCGTATTAGCTTTGGTTTCACGTCAATTGATAGGAAAATACTTGAATAACGTTACCGGGACCTTATAACGCTGACAATAAGACGCAAATTACAGTGGCTTACGTAATTATAAAGGCTGGAGCAGTAATAAGCCACATGTTTCACCTATCTTCTCTAAACTATAAAATTTTTGTGTCAGAGTTTTAGTGTTTATACTCGTCCGAAACAGCTTGACCGAATCACTAGAATCACTTACTTAGATAGTATAGTAAACTACGAGTATAAGTGTGGGAAATATCATATTACTAACTCCGCGCAATTTTCGTAAAAATGGGCACAAAGTTTTTGCTTATATATATATATATATATATATATATATATATATATATATATTATATATATATATATATATATATATATATATATATATATATATATATATATATATATATATATATATATAGATGTCATAAATATGTCCTTGAACTGAAAGCTAGTGATGAATTACTCACCTTGAGCTGAAGGCTATAAATAAACATATCACCTTCAACTGAAAGCTAGTAATGAATATATCACTTTGAACTGAAAGCTAGGAACGAATATATCACCTTGAAATGAAAGCTAGAAATGAATATATCACCTTGAACTGAAAGCTTGCAACGAATGTAATCACCTTGAACTGGCGGCCGGGGTTCTCCATGATCAGCTGATAGGCGATGTCCCGGCAGCCCAGCGCCAGGCACTCCTCCGGCACGTCTGCGTCGCACTCCCAGTTCCTCTCCGAGGTGTGGGCGTACATGCCCGCTGGGGAAGCGTGCGTCACCCTCGTGGTTGTCACCAGCCCTGCCGGTAATATGGAGGCGAATGAACGAATGAAATACGCCTTACTGTACACCGGTGACGAATGAACGAATGAAATACGTTTTACTTTACACCAGGCAAAAATTAAAAGAGTAACAAGGGGGTTGCATGATTCGATTCCTCCCACCCCTTTCGATCATCGGACAACTAGGCGTTCGGCGAGACTCCACCCTGTCGACATTCCACGCACAAGGACAATGTGATTCGCTTCGTCATTTATCATCCGTACAGCTAAGGGATGGAACAACCTGCCGGCGTCCGTCTTTCCGTCCGATTACAGCGTTCAAGGCAAGACTGCATAGATTTTTACTGAGCTAGCGCGCTTACTATCAAAGGCTGCAACGCCACTTACAATCAGGTGGCATGGCAGTCAAGTGCTGGCCAATTTTGAATTAAAAATAATTACATCAAGGTACAATTGGCGGTCATATCGCTTAGAAGCGATTCCTTCCGGGCAACGACGTTACAGAGGATACAATAATCAGTGACAGTGATGCTTTGTTGATAACTTGTTTTGATCACGTGAGTGATACTAACTAAAATGAATGTTCTGTATGCGTATATAAACCAGGAGGGAAAGAGAAATAAGAGAAAGAGAGAACGCAGTGAAAAAAAAATCTGTTGCATATCAAGCTAGTGGAAATTTACTATTTCTCGAGCCCTGTCTGATGATAGTTGGTCCACTGAAAACAAACCGACCGGTACACCCGAGTGGTAGAGGCTAATGCAGCGAAAGGATCGTAAAATTCAAAATCCTTATTATTTTAAAACAATGTTATTGTATATGCTAGCAGTCGAGGCTTTATGTATTTATTTTGTTGATGGGCACGTGATCCGAGATCGAATTTTCTACGTGCGAAAATCACCGTCACCCATTTGTGCCCCGAGTACGGTGACAGGCGACCGGCTGTTACCTTTTGGGAGTGTGCAAGCTCGTTAAAACGTGCATTGCATTTTTAAAACGAGTTCTGACTGCGAAGCTTATAGCTCCTGTAGCGTGCATCGAATTTGCTTACATATAATTTATATAGATAAATTACAAGTAGTGGAAATTTCATACTCCTCTGTCCGCGCAAGGTCGTAAAAAGGGGTACAAAGTTTTTGCTTCACGTATTAATGTCCAGAAGATTTATTAATATTGTTGTGTATTTATAACAGGAATATGTTTCAAATGAACATACACAAAAATACGTTCGAGCTTAAATAATAGTAAGGAATTTATTGATTGTTAGCAACCTTAAAGTGCGGTAAAATACCAATTTCTTGAAAGAAACTGACACACTTTACACTTTTCTCTTTACTTTCAAAGTTTATTTCAATTTTACTTGTCCGATATTTATTAGTGCCGTGGTTGAATTTTCTAATTAGAACCAAGGTTAAATAATTAGAAGAGCGCTAAGTAAAAAGAATATACGTCATTAATTGTTCGCTTTAATTGATGGAGTGATTTTCTACGGAGAAGGTACGAGTAATTCAAACAGCTTACGATCTGTCTAAACAATGGACCATAAAACTAAGATGGCTGAATAACAATTTATATAACCGATTGACTCTAAACAATCATTCATTTATTAGCGTCACTACTCTAGAAACAAAACGACGGCTTATTACAAGATATTAATTATTTGACATTAATGTTACCAGGCAAAATTATGTGTACATTTATATTTTATTTTAATTACCGTATGATGACCCCGTGTTGCAAAGGCGTATTACATTATTAAAAAAACCGGCCAATTGCGAGTCGGACTCGCGTACGAAGAGTTCCGTACCATTATCAATAAAAACGGAAATAAAAATTTTCTGTGGTATGGGAGCCCCTCTCAAATATTATTTTATTCTGTTTTTCAGTATTTGTTGTTTTAGCAGCGACAGTAATACATCATCTGAAATTTCAATTCTCTAACTATGACGGATTCATGAGATACATCCTGGCGACAGATAGACAGACATACAGCGGAGTATTAGTAATAGGGTCCTGTTTTACCCTTTGTTTACGGAACCCTAAAAATGACTAGCACCCAGATGCTAAACAATTGACTTTAGTTTCTTGTATTTACGCGATTACACATTGTAAATGAAACAATTTTTACGGATTTATCGTGTTTATTTTTAACCTTCATTCCCGAACTTAACAGCGTTCATGGATACATAGATCGGACACAAAATTAATAATTTAAAAACTGACAGTATGCCGGGTTAACTGTGGCATTCATACGTCCAACGCATCAGTCTCAATCTGTCCCGAGACCATGAACGCTGTAAAGGGTTCGAAAAGTCGGGAATTAAAATTAATAATAAACGCAAAATGACCATCAAATTGAGGCCCTTCTCCTTTTTTGAAGTCGGTTAAATAGTTTAATTTGTAATTAATTTTTAATCAAAATGAAATAAACAAAAAAAGAAAAATCAATTAACTGGTTATACAAATACTACGCATGGGAATTAAACACAGGACTGCGCTGAAACCTATTGCTTGGAAACAGAAAATAGGGATGTTAAAATATATATACGAATTTAGATATAACAAATGTGACAAAGAGATATTTACACAGTGAACATCGTATACCTAATAATATTTTATAATTATACAGTACGCGTAATAGTGACAAGTTTATCTGTATAAACAACATACATCTAGTGATTTTTATTGATTTAATTCTTGAATAAATAATTGTCTCATACCGCTGTTCCGTATTTCGTTAAGGATTAAAAAATAACTACCTTAATAGTACTAGCCTATATATATACAGCCTATAGTAGCCTCTCGTATCTGGCAAAATGGTGAAGGAATCGGGGAAGGTTTATCCTGCTCCGAGGCGTAGAGCAGCTGGCCAGCGAGGAGGTTTAGCTTAGTGGGTACGAACCATTGCCCCCCCCCCCCCCCCCTCCCCAACGGAAGAAAAAAAGAACCAATAAGGGTTGTTAATCAACAGGTCTTACCCACGTCCAAGCCATTGTCCAAGGCCCACTGGCCTATCGACGTTGCCCAGTTGCCCTGGTGCAGCTGCGAGCTGCAGGCGCCCCTGGTTACGTTCCCATCGAGGCCGACCACCCCGTACTTGGTCTTCACGCCGGTGAGGTACGAGGTGGCGGTGCACGCGGAGTCCGGCACTTGAGCGTCCAAGCAGTACGTCTGGAAGGGGTGCAACGCTTGAAAAAGGATCACTACGAGGGCCAGCATGCGTCTTTTGTACAGCCTATACATATCCAACTGCTGGGCAGAGGTCTCCTCAGTACAGAGGGTTATAGGGCATAGCATTTGTATTAGGTACAGTGTAAAAGTAAAGTAACAGTCTATTCATATCCCACTGCTGGGCAAAGGTTTCCACTGTACAGAGGGTGTTAGAGCAGAGTCCACCACGCGCCCCCACTGCGGTTTAGCGGACTTCACATATCTTCGAAATGTTCGAAGGTTTCCTCACGATGTTTTCCTTCACCGCTGAGCCCGTGGTAAGTCAGCATTTAAAATTAACAATTTCATAGGTGGCCGCACCGAGGATCGAACTAAGGTTGCTCGAGTATATCAAATTAAAGGCGAGCACCCGGACACTGAGCAATCACTTATCTTACAATGTTATGAGTACGTAGGTAGTAAACGAGCTATGGTTGGGATTGCACCGAAGAGTTTTCGTAAGATCGCTCATGGACATTCGTATGAAGAGAGAGTGTGATTCGTTTTCTAGAGCGTGGGATATTGATTTTTTTTTTGTAACAAGATGGCAAGTCGACAGCTCTTATATGGTAGGATTTTTTTTGTTTCACTCTTAGTTTCAAGCGGATTTAGGATTGTCGCTATTTAGAATGGTTTATATTTATCATATTTTTGGTTCATTAAAAATATGATTTTTGCAACAGCCTCATTAATTAATTATGATCCGTCTGAAGTTACTTCAACATTATTCGAATTTACAATATGTAGTGCACCTTTTTAAATTTCATTCAGAGGTTGGTTAGGATAGTTTGGACCAACAAAACCTTTTATATTTCTTTACTTTAATAGGTATATACAAATATAAGTAGATTTACGTTATAGTACGTGAAGAAGATAATATGATTAGAATGCATTTTCAATAGCAAATTTTAATGTGAGCCGTGCTATTTAATGGTCACGTAGACTTTGATAAGGTACGGACTCCATTTAATATATATGTAAATTTTTCTTTGTTATATAAGTTACAGTTATGATGACTTGGTGCTTCGGGTAACTTTGTTGGGACTTGTCGAAAATGTCAAAAGTAAAATCCATTTAAGATGCACTAATCAATGTCGATTACGATTTTTCAAATTACTCGCATTTAAATACATATCACGGACGACCTAGCCAAGATCGCAGGGACGCGTTGGATGCAGGGCGCTGTTTTATACGTGATAAAACAGCATTTAAAATTGTTAAATCATCAGCTCATCGGTGAAGTTATATTAGTTGTTGAAAACGAGCGTGTCTCGCAATCAAATTTAAAAGTTTGACCAGAATAGCTATGTAAACATATATCTTTGTAATTTTTTTTTATTAATGAAATAAAAATTAAAATAAATAAAATATATGCGGCGCGATTTGAGTAGTGTAAGAATAACCTCTATACAGCTCCTCTGTTTATATCAGCTGTTATTTAACTTTATCGTACTATTGTTATTCCATTCAAAGTTTTAAACGCTCAATTACCCGCAACCCGCTCTAACTATTAACAAATAACTTTTTATTAACAAAAAACGTAAACGAATTCAAATACCTCACTCGCTATGCATTGTCTATTTGATTTTCCGTAGTTACCTGAATTATCATCCAAGTCCAAGGTTCAATAGAAATTAAATAACATGGCAACCAAACCGAACCCAATGCAAAAATTACGTAACAAGGCTTCAAAGACAACTCCTTTTCGAAGTCGGCTAAAATAAGGCTCGTTAGCGCGTCACTAACGAGGAAAAGAGGGAATCGGACGAGACTATTCTGCTCCATTGAGACATTCATTTACATATGGCATCTGGCTGTCGTCCATTGATTTTTCATTGCCAAGATTGGAGCATTGTCCAATTCAAATCGGCCAAGTGCGAGTCGGACTCGCGCACAAAGGGTTACTTAGGTACTTTTTAAGCACGATATAAGATGTAGTACATGCAGTCGGAGCCGCGGACGTGAAGTTAGTCTAATCTACATTGTTTTTAGTGTATATTTTGTAGCAAGGCAAAATTTTGTTTATATAGATTTGACGGATAAAATGCTACGCAGTTTTCTGTGACAAAATTTTGTTTACATAGATTTGACGGATAAAATGCTACGCAGTTTTCTGTGACTGAATCAGTCTTTCATTCATTCCTTAACAAACTGGTTCAGACAGAAAACCTTCAAATGTTAAGGGATATTCAACTAGAAGACATTCTATTTTATTTAATTTATTTCGGAAAGCCTACAGCTAATGAAAAATTATAACAATTCTACAAATACAGAACAGTTAATGCTATACGCTTAACAATAGGTTTTTTATTTTATTTAACAATTTTTTAAGTTATTTGCTAACTTATACGCCGTCCTTTATATTTACCTTGAAAAATACTGTTAATTTTCCCTTCTTGTGTCAGGGACAGGCAGATAACAAGGCGTTGAATTGCATGGATAATTATTTCTCTAACACACTGGGTTTTATTTTTAGATACATATACGTATTTTTCTGGGTTTTAATAATTCAAACCCGAAGATTCGACAAAAACCGGCCAAGTGCGAGTAGGTCTTGCGCATGAAGGGTTCCGTACCATTATATATAAAAATGGCAAAAAGAATCATGTCTGTTATATGGGAGGTGCACTTAAATATTTTTTATTCTGTTTTGTAGTATTTGTTGTTATAGCGGCAACAGAAATACATCATATAAATAAATATTTTAGGACAAATTTTCACACCACGTTCTCTCAGTCCCAAACTAAGCAATGCTTGTACTATGGGTACTAGATAACTGTTAAACGTACTTAAACATAATTTTCTTTTGTAAATAAATACATATCATACATACATAAACACCCAGACACTAGAAAAACATTATGTTCATCACACAATATTGTTCCAGTAGTGGGGATCGAACCCAACACCCTCTGACGCAGGAGGCAGGTACACTACCCACCACGCCATTCAGGTCGTCGGTGAAATTTTCAACTGTCTCTCATGGTTCATGAGATACAGCCTGGTGAGAGACGGACAGACGGACAGACAGACAGCAGGGTCTTAGTAATAGGGTCCCGTATTACCCTTTGGGTACAGAACCCATTTACATTCTAACGACCTACAACTACTTAATTGTAAATTATGTCTTAATTATTTACTTACTTATTAAGTGAATGTTATACTTTTTATGGAATTGAATAATGGATTTATTGTATTCTTTAACATCAATTCTTATTTAGGAAGAAGTTAAGATAAAAAATGCCCATATTTTACTCCTGTTTAATAGAAATTAAATTAACAAGTTACATACGCATTATTATTTTCAGCTTGTTACAGGAAGGAAAAGTAAGACATTAACTCGATATAGTTAAGCTTTCGATCTTGAAAAACAATGGAATATTCTGTCTTGTTGTTACTTCCCAGTTTGGTTACTAATTGGTAGAACCCTGATATTATCTATTACTATAAAATTTTGGCTTAGTGAGCAGTGACTCTGCATCTTGTGCCAGAGGGCGTGGGTTCGATCCCCATACTGGAAAAATATTGTATCTGGGTGTTTATATATGTATGTTTAAGTATGTTTATCATTTATCTAGTACCCACAGTACAAACTTTGCTTATTTTGGGACAAGAGAACGTTGTGTAAAAGAAACGTGTCCTAATTAAAAATATATATATTTTTAGTAAAAAGAGCCTTGACATAGTGAAGCTACATCGGCTGTTGTTTAGTAATGTCTGCGATTTCTTTGTAACAACAACCTTTAATGGGTAAGCGTACAAGTATGTCCGGTATGATTTTCTAAAACCAGCTCGAGCCAATGACTTGATGAGATGATTACAAGAATTCTGTCTGCACTGCAACACATTAACCAAACATTTTTTAAAAAAAACTGTTAATAATTTTAGATTCCATTTGAATGACCTTGCTCTTATCAAGTGGAGCCCCTCAGAGGCTAATTTTTGCACAATAACTTCCGTTAAACGTAATAGTATTTAATTAAGCCTTTATCAATGAAACCACTGTCCTTGCAACGAAGGAAAAACACTTTGGAGCGGAATATATAAATAAGTAATTATTGTTATCATTTCATTGACTATGGGGAAGGGTATTTTCACTGGGGTATGTATGTCACACAATAGCTTCCCACTTGTGCACGGCCTCACAGTATACCAACGTGAAGTAGAAGTATCATACTCTTGCGTCTTGCTCATCTCATCTGGTAAGGTGGCCGGGCCCACTGTTATGAAAATTGGCAACGCACCTGCAACTAATCTGGTGTTGAAAATTTCCACGAACCGTGGAAATCAGTTCAAGTAAACCATCTACTTAAGGAACCATAATCCTAAGGAACGCAAATATTCTGAAGGAATCTATTCCACTGACGAGTATCATAGGAATCTTCCCAAATAAAATAGCTAAAATTTACGGAATAGCACAGAATGTCTAACAATAGTAGAAGAATATTTTTAATACCTAAAAATAATTATGTGTCGATGGAATAACGACTTTCGTCATAATCAAATCATTTATTTAATACTATAATGAAGACGTGACAGCGAAGACTATTGAAAAAAATTCCTCAATTTGGGGACGAAATGAATATAATGGTATTAATATATTTAATTGTGTTATTGTAAATAACAGATTAAGTCCATAACATCCAAAATAAATATGTCAACAGCACTTCCTCAACATAGCAATGCATTGTTAGGCTAAGGAAGTTCATTTCATGCACAGCGATTGTGCAATAAATCTAGACGGGCTCTTCACGTCGAGTTCGCCCTTCCGATGGCCATTATTATCTTTGCATCCGCATCCAATTTAATCTATTCAATGACAAAAAGGATAAATGACCGGCATAATAAAATAGACCTCTGTGAGTTCCTTTTCTACGATACGACCTTTGGTCCAATTGCTTGAAGACAGACGGTACGACGATTCCTCATTTATAATACTCATCTCGATATTTGGTGAAAATAGGAAAATATAAATATGATACGGAAAAATATAATATGCATACATCTAATAACGTACGTTGATAACCGATCGTATAAATTTCGAAAAGTAAATTCCTTTTGTACATAAAAATCGATGTAGGTAACATTTAACAATTAGTTCGGCGAAAATTTTTTGAATTGAATTTTAAATTGCAAAACTCTTTTTTTAGTTTACTCGTCTTTCTAGTCGTCTTTGGCGATGATAGTACTTTTTCTTATCAATCATTTTCTTCATTTAGATTTTTTTCATTATACACGCAATCGATAGAATTTATTATAAAATGTTAATGAATTAACTTTAATGTTTACTTCTTGCAGCAAAGTAGCAATATTATAATATTATGTTACTATTGCATATATTATGAATTTTACACAGAAAAGACTGCGGGAAATGTTTCTTATCATTAGAAGTAGGCCGAATATTATTTAGATATTAACCTAAAAGTTGCAAAACGTACAACCTTCACTGCGTTTCCTTGAACGTGACACTTAGTCTACGGTCACTCGTATAATATCAATCCACTGTGTAATGTTCCGCTAGAGAGATTTTCGAGATTCACTGTTTTCATGATCACAGATTACACGTACTATTAATCGAAACGTCAAACCAACGACTGTTTTTTTTAGGGTTCCGTACCCAAAGACTAAAACGGGACCGTGTTACTAAGACGCCGCTGTCTGCCTGTCTGTCACCAGGCAGTTGAAATTTTCGTAGATTATGTAATTTTTTGCCGCTATAACAACAAATACTAAAAAAAATATTTGAATGGGGCTGCCATACAACAGACATGATTTTTTTTTGCCGTTTTTATAGATAATGGTACGGAACCCTTCGTGCGCGAGTCCGAATCGCACTTGGCCGGTTTTTTGTGTTTGTTGCGGAAAAATTTGTTTCCCGTTAGTGACGACAACTCAATACGTGTGGCATGAATTATTTGGATAGACACGTTCTCAATCCACAACCCTGTATTTTCGACAATATTTTATGAATACCTACTGTCAGTCAATTATCTAATGTCAATGTCGTATCGTAATAAGCTATTTATTACATAATAACAAACTGGCTATAAGCAAACTTAAATAACATTCAATTGATAAACTAAAACGTGGATTTAAGAATTACCAGTGTTAAAATGACTTAAATAAGTGAGAGCTTGCTATAGAGTAATCTTTCGAAAATGCACCAACCTAGAGATGTTCTTTATGAAAGAGAAAAGTCCAATGCCATTTTTTTATATTTTAATACTTCCTTTAGTTTCTGACGGTTAGACTGAAATCTGCGATATAATTGTGATCCTTTCAAACCTCATGCTTCTTCGAGATTCTTGTTCCACATCAACCCATCGGTTACGGGCACTAACCAAATCTTGTTGATAGGCAGACAATACAGACGACCTTCGCTGACAATGTAATAATTATTAGTAAATTTGTCAGTCTGTATTGATTATCCTAATCTTCCCACGTATACCTACCGGTATTACAATCTTCGCTCGAAAGGAATTGTTGAAGCATTGTTTTTACCGCTCTGGCAAACTTCATTCAAAAGATCCTTCCTCATCGACATCGATACGGCATCATCTCGCATTACTCTCCATTCCACAACATCATCGCCTGCTTACTGATGAACGTCTAAATTAGGGACACTAAGGGACTAGTATTTTGCGTATTTTACTTATTTTATTGGTAGGGCCACGCAGCAGCCTCGGCTGTTGCACCGGCGTAAAGTGGAAGTTTAATACTTTCGCGTTTCGTCTGGTGAGTGAGGTGGCCGGAGCTCAATTTTCAAAATGTTGTCAACACATCTGCAACCCTCGGATGTAGCAGATGTCCATGGGCGACGGTATTCACTTAACATCAGGTGACCCGTCTGCTCGTTTGGCAACTTTTCACATAAATCTGTCGTAGAATCGACTGAGAAACTCTGCCCACGAATGGATTATCCGTGACACGGTTTCGTCGCTCTCCGTTTTTTTCCTTATTTCAATCTCGCTGCCGTTACCGTTTAGGTTAGCGTAATTTGTTTGATGGTTTTGGTTTTTTTTTCTTAATCGAAACATAAATATCGCTCTGTTCATGTTTATCTAAAGCTTATCGCAGTTGTGATGTTTGACCGAATTCAATAACATCATACTTAGGTACTATATATCCGATTCGTTCCGGTTAACCTACTTTTTTAAGGTTGTCAAAGCATCTGCAAACCATCAGATATCGTAGATCTCAATGGGTGTACGTAACTTAACATCAGGTGAACCTTTTACTCGCTTAACAACTTTTCACGTAAAAAAAAGAATCGCAATCTTTGCTCGGAATTGGGATCAATTGAAAAATAACTACAATAGAAATAAGCGTAAACAACTTCCTGATATCGAAAAAGTCAAAGACGCTGACGGAAAAGAAGCTATCAATTCATGAATTCAAGTAAAAAAATTGTGTAGCACGATGGAATGGTACGCCTCAAGAAAATTTTAATTTGTCGTTGAAATTTAATATTGGATTTAGTTACATCAACTTTTACTTTTTTAATTTCTTATATGTTTTCTTTAATTTCTTTTAATTCAATATAACCAGAGTAACCTGAGTTCACTCCCGTGCCGGCACCAATGAAATTTTTATCTTTAAGTACTGACTTATCCAGTGCTCAGCGGTGAAAAAAACATCGTGAATGTTTTTTTCACCTGCATATTTCCGAATAATAAAAAAAAATCAAAGATACATATAGTCCGTCAATCCACAGTAGCATCGGGTGGTGGAATCTACCCTTATACCTGCTGTACAGAGGAAGCCCAGCAGTAGGCCTGTTAGATTATTTTTTTAAATTGATGTCTATATTTCCATTTCGCTTCACAACACTCATGGTTTAATTTATGCGTTGGTGTTAGTATCTATCATATTTGGGAGCTCTTTAATTAAAGAGAAACCTCTGAGTTTAACATGAAAACGGTGTGTCCTCGTGTACCTCGATGAATTCATACTTTACAGTAGTTTTAACTGGACCAAATTCTCAAAATGTTTCGTCGATGTCAAGGTAGCTCTCGAATGACTCTCATGCAATTATCTTCTAATTTGCGTAAAAACACTCTGACAATAACAACATTCCTTTTGCATGAACATTATATCAACACAAAGAGAGATTGACGAAGTGGTTGCGAGCTGCTGCAAGATGGCAAAGGAATCGGGGAATCATGCCCGAGGCGTGCTCACGCGCAGTACTGAGGGACACCGGTGCGTTCCGTAGGAAATCCTGGAGTCCCGGAATGTAGAGAAAGCGGCCACCGGGTGCGACCGCCACGTAACCCTGTCAGATCTTGACAGGGTATCTTTTGAAGATTTCCCCCGGATACCAAAAAAAAGGTGGGATAACGCCAGGGGTGGGATAAGGCCAGGAAAAAGAAGATTCTATGAGTGCAAGTTTAAATTAGGACAGCCTTTGAAAACGATTTGTGAAACCTTGTAATGTTACATGGACTGAAGGTGAAAACATGCTATAAAGTCGACAAAATTCCGTTTGACCCTGATTTTCGTTAGCTTCACATGCATCCATAATCAGATGTAACCGGTTTGCATTAAGGTACTTTCCCGTTTCCTTAACACGAATATTTTTCCTGTAAGCCATCGTGACTGCAATTCATAAATAATTTGTAACCACTAAAGCCAAGCGTGTAGAAAGGAATTGAGATGTCTCATTATTAACATTTTCCATGTATGTATAATATTCGCGTAAAAACAAGAAATCAAAATGTACATATTTATCTCTATTTGACGGACTGTATTATCAATTAAACAATATACGAATTGCGTATATTATTATATTATATATATAATCATAGACAACTCTGTACCTTTATGATTGCGCTTTTGATGAAAACTTTTAAATTCAATTCTGTATAATGTTAAAGTGGTGTATGTTTGAAAAAATTATGAATAATAGGAATTACTGATGATTAAGTCATAAAAGTCGTGTTATGTAAAAGCATAATATCTTAATCAATTCATGCCCCAGAATAATATTTTATTTTATTATTGTCATTTATTATTTTGTGGCTTATACCCACAGAATAATACTATAAAACTTAAACGATATATTTTTAATAGGGAATGAATGATAGTTAATGATTTTATCAACAATTATTTGCTTTTTCTGATTAACTAAAATGATGATGTGATAACACCAACTTCTGTTAAGTACAAGTCTAAAAGAGCAATTTTAATAATGAATTATCGAGTAAATATTGCTTTATTGTTAGCTATACTCGTGTACCTGTTTAACTTTATGGTAAAGAAGTTCTTGTGATAAAGAATATGGATTTAAATACGTTTACAGTTACTGATAAGGTGATAAAGATTAATAGACAACAAATAGTTAAGCAAATAATGAAGATTAGCAACTGTTACTTCCTTTGTTTTCTTAAGTGGATTTTGTCTTTTGTTTTTTATAGATATAGTAAAGTATATACTTATATACTTTACTATATCTCCTTTGATTGACAAATATCTTGAAATTGATTATTGGAGTGTCAATAAGAGTTTTAAAGCATCAATCAGCCTAAATTATGCAATAGTAAAAGTTTAAGTAATCTAATTGCATTTTCTTACTTCCACGAATAGCACTTTCTAGTGTTGCGTACCCAAAGGGTAAAACGGGACCCTAGAAATATTAAGAATCCACTGTCTGCTTGGTCATCTGTCACCAGGCTGTATCTCATGAACCGTGATAGTAAGACATTTGAAATTTTCACAGATGATATATTTCTGTTGCCGCTATAACAACAAATACTAAAAACCGGCCAAGCGTGAGTCGGAATCACGCACGAAGAGTTCCGTAACATTATCTATAAAAAAGGGCAAAAAATCAAGTCTGTTGTATGGCAGCCCCACTTAAATATTTTTTTTAGGATTTGATGATGTAACGGCAACAGAAATTCATCATCTGTGAATATATCAACTATCTAACTGTCACGGTTCATGAGATAGATATACAGTCTAGTGACTTACGGGCAGACAGACAGACAGATAGACAGAGGAGTCTTAGTAATCATTTGTGTTAAGCATTTATTTTTAAATCCCGATTTATCCGATGGGTACGGAACCCTAAAAACAAATGCTTTTCTCAAAGGCAATTCAATTGTATGTCGCATGCTCTAGAGTAGATGAAGCATCTGATCTCTATAATATTAATACGGACCACGGACAAACAAAAAGTTTTGTCCCTTCACGGCATTATAATAAAAAAATATAATATAATAAAAATGCAATTAAAATTTCAGAAATGAAAAAAAGCCATAGCAAAGAGTGGCCAGGCGAAGAAGTCAGAGATTAACATTATAAAATCACTTAGTACGATTTTGAAATTAATTTCAGTTCATACTCGTAGCTATAGACATTGTAGCCAACAATTTGAGACAATGGAGGATCCACCAATGTTATCAATAACAAAATGAAGTATTAGACCAGATATAGTTGATATTCGGAATAGAAAATGAAAACTTCGGCGTTGATTGCCATACAAATGGATCGTGTATGCCTACTTATTGTTGGATAATTATTTGGCTTCTGTTTTGACTATAATAATATTAAACTTGAACACAGCATAGCCCGCTAAGAAAGATTGTAGTTTCCATGGCATTATCTCTAAGTATTGGCCCTAAGAGTACAAGTTGATGTACATAGAAATACAATGATCAGTATCATAATATGATAAGTAATCTATAAAGAGCCAGAATATTCTCTAATAGAGTGCTTACGTTTAAACTCAAGTGTCATCAAATATACTCAGGTAAAATCTCAACGACTGGTCAACTTAGCTGTTATATAAATGGTCTGGTTGATTTTGATATAATTAGCGTTTTTTTATTGAGTTTTTAATGAAGTTTATAGATAAACGTATCAGATTTACTTTTAAATTACACGCGTATTTCTATTAATGTTCTTGTCAACCTATGGTTGAAATAAAACGGTAAGTGTTTAACTTTTTCGACGACCCAAATGGCGTAGTGGGTTATATACCTGCCTCCTGTGCCAGAGGGTGTGGGTTCGATCCCCTTTACTGGAAAAATATTGTGTGATGAACATTGTGTTTTTCTAGTGTCTGGGTGTTTATATATGTATAATATGTATTTATTTACAAAAGAAAAGTATGTATAAGTAAGTTTATCAGTTTTCTAGTACCCATAGTACAAGCTTTGCTTAGTTTGGGACTATAGAATGTTGTGTAAAACTGTGTCCTAAAATATTTATTTATTCTCTTTGTGTATGGCAAGTAAATTTCTATATATAACATGTACTTGTTGGGATTGAACTCATTCATAATGATATTTCGTTAATCACGAACTGGCTAACACTCGAGTGTTTAGCCACCTAGCTGGTGGTAGATGAAAATAGTTAAGGAAGGTAAACGATTGGTTCAGTTAACGGCTTTCACTTCATTGTCACCGGAGACGATTACTTTGCGACCGGAGCAAAGGACAGTTTTCAGTCAACTGGACAGTTCTTCGCTTCTGTAAAGATCACGAACAAGTAAGCACAAAAACACTGTACCAATGTAACGTTCACTTTCTATGCCTTTATCGCGTTGGCTCTGATACGTTTCACCGGTTTGGTTTCTTTTTGACAGTTACATAATCTGTGCGATCATTCGCTCCCTCAATTTTTTCTTGTTTCGTTGTTCGTTACGTAATCGGTTACATTGTAGATCGATTTAGATTAAGGTTTCGATTGCGAATGCTGTTAATAAAATATGATACAAGATCATATTTGTCTCTCCTTTGTGGTTTTTAACAATGACGAAACCATAGTCCCTACGCAAAAAAAAATTTTTTGTGAAATTATTTAAAAAATCTTAAAAAATATCTCCACAAAAACCACACCATAGGTCGATAGTTGGAATTGCCTTAAGTTCTTATTTCTGTGTTTCTTTTCTTATTAAGGTAGCAAGCGAGCTGGCGGCTGATGTTAAGTGATAACCGAAATATCTTCACAATATTTTGCTTTTTATAAATAAATAAATTAAAAACTTCTGCAAATACGTGCCGTTTGAATCAATTTGAAGTCAAAGTTAAATCTACTAGTAAAAATCTATAAATATTTCAATATATATAATATATAATTACTTTACTGACAATATGTTTAGCAATCATGATATTACCTTATCTGAAGGTGAGTAATTTTTCAGCTTTTTTGTTTTATCTTTGGGCCTCACCTACAATTATTGACTTTACTAACAAAAAAATACTTATGGTTAGATAAAATACTCGCACACTACAAAAATAACGTATTTATATTAGAAAAACTATAGGACCAGACCGGAAAGAAGAGTTTTATATTGGTACCTTCAGTATTCTGGAATTTACTAATTACATTTTATGAAACCAAGACAGATTTAAAACTACACTTGGTGTATCAAAACAATTAGATTAGATTTGAAATTAATATTGTATTTAATAATTGGGAATTGTATATTATAAGGGAAAAAAAAAACTGTGATGGAGCCATGCAACAACTTCTGCTGTTGCATGTATTGTCGTGTCCTGGGAAGCCATACGAACTCACTGGACCAGTGTAAAGCAAAAGTTTTATACTTTTGCGTTTCGTCTAGTGAGTGAGGCAACCGGGGCTTTTTTTCTCGTTTTCCAACTTTAACATATTAAAAACCATATTTGCCCTACAACTAGAATCTGAAATCCACTCACCCTCGCCAGCCCGGTCACCGGAAACTTCTCGAATTCCAGCACGTTATCTTCCCCGAGGCCCCGCTCCAGCTGCCCGGCGAAGGTCCGTGCCGCCATCACCGTTGCCAGCGACATGCCGTCCCCTATGAACATGATGCCGTTCCTCGCCTTGTTCGTATTGGTCGTCTCCTTCAGCTTGGCCTCCAAGGTGGCGGCGGCCGATTTCCTCCAGTAGGACCCGTGCTTCTCCTCGGGCGGCACGTAACTGGGGGTCATTACCGTGTCCAGAACCTTCTTAGGCTTTGGCGTGGAGGTGTCCTCTGTGGGCAAACGCTTAAATAAGTAAGAGTGGTAGCTCAGTTTGTGAAGAAAACACATATTACAAACAAGGAAGCGGTTTAACCCAGTGGTTAGTAATTATCACCCTCCATTGACATGTTCCCTAGACATGTTAAAGGAGTGGTTATCGCTGATCATGGACATATTCAACAACCCTAGGCGCGTTAGAGGAGTGGATTACCGACCTTTCTGAGGGAAGGGTATCAGTCATCAGATATATTATATAATGATATAATAATATTATAGACGTAATTAACACAAGTTTTCCTTGAGCCGTTCTACTGCATCAGAACTGGAGTAGGCAAACTCTTGCACTCTATGTTTGCAATGGAATAGAAATGTTCCAATTGCTTTCAAGGGTTTCTTACAAGAAACAAGAGTTCCAAGAAAAGAAGTGACCTACAACATTGTGAACTTCTTATAACATTATTCCTTTTAAGTAATACTCTTATGACATTAATAACTCGCTTGTGTACTTTGAATGTATGCACGCATATGCTTTTATACGTTAAGATCATAATTTGATTATCGCCTTCATGATATCGATCTGGTCATCCTTCATCCTGTTAATGGGAGAAATCAGTTGTTTCCAGCCATTTACGGGACATTTATACATTTATATAACACATACGGACATTTAACTACTTCACTTAGCTAGTTAATTATCTCGCTCTATTAACTACGATACACTATCTATCAGCGTTGACAGACATTAATTAGATTTAACTATTCTTAATCTAATCTGTCATAATGTAGTTTAGGCCATGGGCATAGACTTATAATGTATGTTCAAAAATAAAATTGGTATAACGTGGTAGGCAGAAATACTATGTACTATCGAACTAAATGTAAATGAGACACAGAGAAAAATCTAAAATAAAATAGGCTTTTTCATAGGAAAGACCAAATTCATAGTTAAGTACAAAAATACATTATTGATCTTCAAGACGATGGTATACACACATAAGTGAGTGTAACGGTGTTATTTTGCATTGGTGTTAAATGTAACTTTTGTGTCAACGCTGGTAATATTCACGTAATATGAGCAACTAGTTTATGGAAACCAAGTGCAAAAGATACTTTAAATAGCCTTAAATATCTTGAAGCATCACCTTTTTAAGTTGCCAAACGAGCAGACGGTTCACCTGTTGTTAAGTGAATACTGTCGCCCATGGACATCTGCTACACTCGAGGGTTCCAGATGTGTTGACCACCTTTTAGAAATTGGACTCCGGCCACCTCACTCACCAGACGAAACGCGAAAGTATTATACTTTCACTTTACGCCGGTCTTCTGTGAGGTCGTGGTACTTACCCTGACGAGCCTGCCCATTCGTGCAACAGTCGAGGCTGCTGCGTGGCCCTACCACCGTCACCTCTGTCTCACTTCCTGTGTGTTGAAATATCGCGTACGAATATTTTAATGCAACAACCATCATGACTCAGTAAATGAAAATCTACATATTTTTGTTATTCACATTAAATATGTTTTGCTTCTTTAATATTATTGTTCGTTTTCTAGCGTAAGGGCAAAAATGTTATCGTTTTCTATGTTCAAGTTATTATTTTTGTCTTCTTTTGTGATTTGACTTGAGTTGTATCGGTATTGACGTAAGTGTGTAAGCCTATGGTGGTAGGGTGGTAGGTAAGGCCATGCAACAGTTTTCGCTGTTAGAGGACTGGCCAGGTCCGTGAATGCTAGAAAAGGTTCGGAACCTTCACAATTAAAAGTCTTATATAAACACGATAAAATCCGTATATAAAATATACATTTAAGAAACTTTTTTATTTTATTTCTTAGTAGTACAACATACAATTATATATACTCAAAATAAAGTACCATCGTTTAGCCATCTAAAACAGACCTTAAAGATATCGAAAGGAAAATAAACAGGGACAGTATGTTATTGTTACGAACGCGATCCGCCATAATATAAAACCGATATATGCGTTATCTATAGAATATATGTAATAATATATATTAATAAATAAAGTCATTGGTTCAAAATCCATGCGATTGACATGACAACAGAATAAATGTGGTAAAATAACACAGCCTTAAGCCTCCTGAACATTTTTTTTTGTAAATAAATACATATAATACATATATAGACACCCAGACACTAGAAAAACACTATGTTCATCACACAATATTTTTCCAGTAGTGGGGATCGAACCCACATCCTCTGGCGCAGGAAGCAGGTACACTCTTCACTACACCATTCGGGTCGTCATTTCAGGATTACTAGACGATAATCGTCGGTTCTGTTAATTATTGTATTTCGCACACCACGTATCAATAATTAGTACTAGTTATTTACATGACTGTCAAAAATAAGAACGTAAATAAAAAAAAAATGTGAACAAAACAATAAAATTTTGCGCTTTCTATTATCTGTCAAAACAAACATAAATGTTATTGAAGATTTGACTTAACAATAACACTGCGAGTAGCCCCGTATGAGCGAATTATCTTTAGTCAAGGATTATTTGAAATCAATATATCGAAAAATAAGACTCGACCATACGCCATAACTTATCATCTATCTAGCTTTTATTTTTTGTTCCCAAACTAAATCACCTCGAAATCAAAATAAAAGATACGGCCACGCAACAGATTTGACTATTCTATGAATCGATAGTTCCTTCCGGGTAAGTACCACAAACTCACAGAAAACCAGTGGTGAAACCAGTTATAATTCTGGTGAGTGAGGTAGCCGGGGCCCATTTTATTACAAGGCAACGCATTCGCAACCTTGAAAGCGTTGAAAATGTCAATGGTCATTTAAGATGGTGGTAACCATAAAAGTTAACTGAAATTTAATTAGCAACAAATTAGCAAATTTTATGGAAACCGCCCATCCTTATGTCTTCTTGATTATAACCAATAGCCCAATAAAAGCATTTTATAACATTAACAAAGTGCCGCTGTTAAGCTTTACATTATTAGCATATTTCAAATCTTTGACGACGCGTGTTAAAATATACAATAACATTTCAAATTATGTATGATAATAAATTTAATAGCGAATTATAAAAAACTTCTAATATTTCTTATATTTTACCAATGAAAACTAAGAAGAATAGAACATCTTTTTAATGATAAATGGAAATTATAGTTTCAGAAAAAAACATAATACAACTATAATGTAAGAAATTTGAATACATTAATATTTATATTTATCGAAGAAAAGTACAACGTAATACTTTTAATAATCAATTAATATAACCTTTAAATTTTTACTTTTATACTCGTATATAATAATTCTAATTTTTATATTGTTGACCAATTATTGCTAGTTTTTGACCAAATGTGTATTTGGTAACTTTCTAGGATCTTTGATTGATATTGCAAAATTATTATTTTGCGGTGCTAATCACAAAAAGTTCACCAAGATTTTTTCTAATTAATATGTAAATAACATTGACCAATTATCAAAATTAATTAGAGTTGTTAACATTTTGTGACCAATTGAAATAGTTTTAGATCCGATTTCTAGGATTAGTTCGTCCGATTTTTTTCCGATAACCATGGAATTTTAAACCCTCTCTAGTGAGTGTTCACGTATTGACCAATTACCAAATATCAATGAAATTAATATAAATATTCGTGGAAGGTGCGGACCGCTGTTTTAGAGCTCAAATTTCATAATTTGGGCCACTTAATTGATGGGGCCGTATGATTTATAAAAATCACTGACCATTTTGTGACCAATTCGGAGCACTTTTAAGAGTACTCATTTGATCTCTTCATTTCTAATTTGTGTTCTTCATGACGGATGTGACAGTGAAATTTTAAATGATTGTAAAAATAAGAGTTGGATACTAACATTGTATCTAATTATTTGTGTGATTTAGAGATAAATGTCAGCTATACGTTCGAGTTTTTTTTTTGTGTAAGATACTAAAAAATAAAGCAGAAAGAGAAGAACTAATAGTTTTATAACCTATGGCCGATGACCACTTGATGAACACAAATTACTATGCCTTATTGACAGGGACACGCGCGGGATGGGCAGGTCCGTCCCGGGAAGTACCACGACCTCACGGAAGACCGGCGTGGAGTGGGAGTTTTGTATTTCTGAGATTCGTCTGTTGACTGAAGTAACCGGAACCCACTTTATAAAAAGGTGGCAACGCATCTGCAACCCTAAGGGTGTTGCAATTGTTCTGCAGCGGCGGTTATCACTTAACACGAGGTGAACGGCCAGCGCGATTGCCGAATTCTCTCATAAAAAAAATATGCTTACCAGATAACTAAAAGGCAGATAATACCGTTTAAAAATAAGTCCTTTTCCCGGCTTGTCATAGGTCAGTAAATCAAAGTTACATTATGGCTGAATAGTATTACGTCACTTTCTTGTAAAAACTTATGTGCCGATTTGTTTTCTAATGACCGACACGCAATAACTTCTAGTTCACCAAGTTTTTATTAGGGTTCCGTACCCAAAGAGTAAAACTGGACCCTATTACTAAGACTCCGATGTCAGTCCGTCTGTCCACCTGTCACATGGTTCATGAGATACAGCCTGTATCTCATGCACCATGATAGTTGGACAGTTGAAATTATCACAAGTGATGATGATTGCCGTTATAACAACAAATACTAAAGAACATAATAAATTGAAAAATATTTAAGTGATGCTCCCATACAGCAGACTTGATTTTTTTGCCGTTTTATATTTAATAGTACGGAAATCTTTCTACGCAACTCGGACGCGCACTTGACCGGTTTTATACTGTTTTTATGTAGCAGTAATAAATATATCCCATTGGTGTGGTAAATATTGAACTTATCTTTTACATCTCCCCGGAGTGGGTTTGATCCCCAAATCTGGCAAACATTGTATGATAGGCATAGCGTTTTTGTTGTGTGTGATTATTTATACACCTATAATATACCATTATTTTCAAAAGAGAAGTTCATTGGAGTATTTTTATCAGCCACCAAGTATGAGTAGTGTAGATAACATAGTGCAAAAATACTTCGCGGTATATTTGATCAAAAAAATTTATGTTAGAGCTAAACTTAAATAATTCACATTAAGGGAGTAAGAATCTTTTTTATATGATATCTGTCTGTAAATTGAGCCAGTGCCAGTAAAGGTTGCGTTTTCTTTTATTATTCTACGCATTGCTAAAATCAATATAAAGAATATTACAATATAAATGTAGTGTACACATTAAACAGATAATATAGATAGTATTATTAGACATAAAGATATGATGAATAAATCTTTATCAAATACTCCATCAGCTTTTAATCAGGTATAACCTCTTAATTATCTGTGATCACGAAACCACGTGCGCTATCGTTTCTATTATTAATCTGTTATTGTCTCTATACAATTAGCGTAAATGATAAGACTATCTGTTAGCGTGATTTATATGAAACTCTTTTTTAACATTACCCCATACTGCAGGATAAGATAAACTTGGTATTTCTCAATCACAAATTGAACCAACGTTGAATGTGTGCTTTCTACTTTTGACACCGAACCTAAGACACAGTAGTCTTCACACTAAAACTTTACAGTAAAATTATGGTTAGTATTGAAACTGTCTATAATGCTGTTCGTTGTACCTCCTGCACGGTATAGGGTCAAAAAGCGCGTCTAAATAAGGTCGATAATAATATATTGTATGGGCGGATAGCAGACGAAGCCGTGCAGAAAAGCTAGTTAACCAGCAATTTTGAGTGATTACAAATCTCTCTCTCTCTCTCGAACCGGACCGTTATTGTATTTAACAAGTGATATTTTGTAATTAAAATATATAGCAATTCACGTGCGCCCTTTAGCATACATATACCAGCTTTGACATTGACATGACAAGTAAAAGTAAAGTAAAGCGCTATAAATGTCACACTGCTGGGTGAGAGCATCCGTTAAGAGTGTGTATCTTGTATTAACTGATGTTTTTGCTTTCAGTACCTGAGTGTGTAGGGCATAGTACACCACGCCACCCCACTGTGGATTGGCGGACTTCGCATTTTGAAATATTATTTGTTATTATTTCGAAAATATTCAGGTTTCCTGACGATGTTTTCCTGAAGGAAATTTATCACATTCTAAAAAAATGTGACAGTCACCACTTAAAATTAACAATTTCATTAGTGTTGGAATCGGGAATCGAAATCAGGTTGCTCGAGTAAACTGAATTAAGGCGAGCGCCCGGACACAGAGCTATCACGGCTTAATGTTTTATAGTAATTCATCGAAATTCAGTTGAAGTATTTTAAATAAATAAAAAATAAATATTTAGGACACATTTCTACACAACGTTCTTTAATCCCAAACTAAGCAAAGCTTGTACTATGGTTACTAGATAACTGATAAACATACTTAAACGTACTTTTCTTTTGTAAATAAATACATATTATAGATATATAAACATGCAGACACTAGAAAAACACTATGTTCATCACACAATATTTTTCCAGTAGTGGGGATCGAACCCACACCCTCTGGCGCAGAAGGCAGGTACACTACCCACTACGCCATTCGGGTTCGGTCGGTATTTTATTCGGTTCGGTATTTTAAACATAATGATAAAACAATTTGGTTTAACTTTACATTTAAGACGATTTTTCTTTTTCGTAAGATTTGTTTTAATGGGCAAGTGACATCTTCATGTAAGTCACGTAGAGTTCAAATTTATATGCGTATTGTTATTTGCTTGTTTTAGACCAGGATTCACCTTTGCCTTAGTCTAGAGGTCACTATGACCCCCATAGAAATAAGCACACTTTTGTATAACGAATACATTAATTATCTAATTAATTAGATGAAATAACACCTTTTAAAAGGTATTCCAAAATTGTAATAAAATATAGTAGATAGGTCATCGAGATTATCATGGGGTGATGATTGCGACTCTTAGTTTGGTGGCTAGAGCGTATGGCATGTAACCTGGAAGGCGGGGATTCTTCGATGCTTGGATTAACTGTGGTAGGGCTACTCAACAGTTTTCTCTGTTGCACGAATGGGCAGGTCAGTCCGGGTTAGTACCACGAACTCAGAGGACCGGCGTGAAGTGGAAGTGTGATACTTCTGGTTTCGTCTGGTAGGGGAGGTGAATGGGTCCCACTTTATTAAAAGGTGGCAACGCATCTGCAACCTACGGGTGACGCAAATTTCCGTGGGTGGCGGTTATTACTTAACATCAGGTGAACCGCCAGCTCGTTTGCTACTTTCTCAGATAAAAAAGCGGCGAAAAATTTCTCGATGATTTCTCGAAACAAGAAATGGGACTGAATATGTGCACCGAATTTAACCATTTCAATGGCTTGTCCACACGATCGAAGCATCAATTTGAAACAATGGCATTAAATTTACACATTGTTACTAGACACGAAGTGTGATCGTAGAGTTGAAAATCCCAATTGTTAAGGCAACACGGGATTAATTTGGAGCAATTAAGAATATTTAATGGTAATAATTAGGATATTGTGAACGGCAAGTTCACGGTTTCATTGAGTTAACCATGCTTAAGAGAGTTTAACAGTAAAATTGATACCTTTCATAATGGTTTTACTTGAATGTTATCCTCTTAGTGGGACCTTCAGTATTTCCAGATTAAAGTAGTGTAAACCACATATGGCTTTGTCAACATCAGAAAAAAAGCGACAAGGACATTTTTTTTAAATTTCTGGCGCCGTGAAGATATGATGCACTTTATGTCTTAAATACGAGACCAACATTGACATTTAAGAATGTTTATACCACAAAATACAATGTTTAGAAAAACCTTTACCACTGATAACTATAGCTATAACCGAGAACACTCTTTTAAAAAACAAAAGGCAGTATTCTTTATGCTTTTATTTCTCACTCCATTATTTTTAATTTTAATGTTAATATTTTTATTAAACCTTTATCCATTTTTATTAAAAAAAAAACAGTTGCCACTATACGAAACTGTCTGGCTTGAAAATCTTGTTACCAAGCCATAAAATCTTTATAAAAAAAATACGAACCTGCCACAATAAGGACGGCGAAGGCTTGCGCCAACATCAAGAGGTGTACTCGCGCCATCACTAACCAACCACTCGCCACCAGGTGGCTTCGCTGACTGACAGCGGTGATCGACCGCCCAGAGGACTATACCACTCGTGCGCATCGATAACAGATTTAAAAAGTTATCAACTTTTTAATCTGTTCCTGAAAGCTGCCAGTGTTTACTCGCTTATATTTTATTTTTTTCTCTTCGTCACTGCTCGAATATCTTTATGGCTGAAAATAGTTTTTAACGCCTTTAAATGGCCACGTTTATGATTAATACGAATGTATGACGAATTGTGTTTTAGATCATTTTCTCACGGAGCGTAAAGCGATTTGATTGGGTTCGCTACGAAAAGATTAATATATAGGTAACAGAGCCCATATTGATTTGAGTTATTTTTTTGTTTTAAGTGGGCTTCCTGAATTAATTAAGGCCAAGTACCAGTCAAATATATGAATAAGTGTAATAACAAGTGATGGAAATGATTTAAATTTAATTGATTGAAATAATTTTCATTAATAAAATATTGTTTTTTTTATCGGCGACGAGAGCGGTCAATGACCCAATGGTAATTTTTTTGCAGAACTCAGAACATGAAGAGTGCGTCAAATTATCGTAACCTCTGTTTAAAACAGGTTTTTACTGAGTAGCCGTAACGTATCAAATGAAATTATCTTTCTTAGTGTCTTTATATGAAATAAACATAGTGTTTCGTGATATGTTAATTGTGTGCTAACTTTCTTTTTCAAATACGATTAGTTCTTTTCATAAACAGTAAATTAGGTCGTGTGACATCATTTTGTCGATAAAAGTTGTTATATTATGAAAATAATCAATCTGTACTATCCATCCTGCAACCGCAGAGGCCGAGGCGTCAATGCATGAAATACATTATTACATTATTAATTACAATATTAATTGTGTTATTACATCAGGAAAATACGTAAGTGAGTAGTAAACGGTAAACTTATCTGGCTTTAAATTTCGTCCCGTTGACGGTGTTTGGTCCCGTCGAAATGTGCGGAAAACATTAATAAAAATAAATCGAATGAAAAATTCATTTCGTGAACAACACTGGGAAATCAAGCATCTACGAACTTATATACTTGTTGCCTTGTGGTATATATATGAATGTATATACCACAAGGCCGCCAACTTTGTAGGTCATATTATGTCCCTAATTGCCTAGTAATTAAACGAGGTACCAATAAAGAGAGTTCCTAGCTATACAATAAAATGAAAGGAGGTATGCAATGTTGAAGTGGTAGTCATTCAAAGTCAAAATTTCTTTATTCAACATAGGCTTATTTTAAGCCCTTAAACGTTAAAAACTACCACCGGTTCACTAAACCAGACCTGCCAGAGAAGAACCGGCATGAAACTCTGCGGTCATATATTTTTTTGTCTTTGAATTATTTAAGTGTATACACAAGAAGTATAAAATTAGCAGGAGCCAGGGGACTTGCATGTGCAGAGCAAGAGTCATTTCCCCGCATCTTTGATATATTTCGCATCGCTTTGTCGGGTTGATGTCTCGATATAGATTGATACATATATTTTGTTGATTTTTATGTACTCGTAATTCCTCCAGCAACAGCAGCAATGTTTTGTTTCATTAGTAAATAATATAGTCAAACCGTTTTTTATTTAGTACAATTTTTATAATTACTAAATTAGTGTTACAGTTTACATAAGATTTTTTTCTCACAGTCATTTGAAATCGATATTAAAAATGAATGAGTGTATTACTTCCTATAAAGTAAAAAAAAGGTAAGCCCTGATGGGCAAAGGGACCTCCTCTATACAGAGGGTATCAGGGCATAGTCCACCACGCGGCCCCACTGCGGATTGGCGGACTTCACATATCTTCGAAAAATATTTTTTTTTGTTATTATTTCGAAAATATGCAGGTTTCCTCACGATGTTTTCCTTCACCGCGGAGCGCGTGATAAGTCAGCACTTAAAGTTAAAAACTTCATTGGTGCCCGCACCGGGGATCGAACTCAGGTTGCTCGAGTATATTGAATTAAAGGCGAGCGCCCGGACACTGAGCTATCACGACCCTTACGTCCTATATGTTACCAAATTGTGGAAAACTATAATTGGCTTCAATGAAGAGTTATAAAACTCAAATAAATTATCACTAAAATAACAGCTTAAACAAATGGAATAGGCCATCTCGACCGGGAAGCACCTTTGCCAGGCCGGCGTGTGGTGGCGGTTTTTACATTTTGCATATCTTCACTCTCCTGTTGGCTGGCAACACGTCTGCACTTTAGTGTTGTGAGTGTCGAAGGGGAGTTTACAATGAACATTAGATGTTAGATTTTTTGTTGATGTTCAATAAGAGCTTAAGCTTATATTGAATAAAGATTATTTGACTTTAATTTTGAGATGAGCTCACATCATCCATCCGCATCTTCAACATAAACACCACTATCCCATTCAAATTATTACTCGGATACAGCGATTAAACAGCGATTCGCTTTGGTACGTGGGTCGCCAGGGTTCCGTATCCAAAGGGTAAAACGGAACCCTTTTATTAAAACTCCGCTGTCTGTCTGTCCGTATATCATGAGGTTATATCCCATGAACCGTGATAGTTAGACAGTTGAAATATACACAGATGATGTATTTCTGTTACCATTATAATAACAAATACTAAAATACAGAATAGAAATATTTAAGTGGGGCTCCCATACAACAGACATGAGTTTTTTTTGCCTTTTTTATAGATTGGTACGGAACCCTTCGAGCGCGAGTCCGATTCATACCTGGCCAGTTTTTTTCCAAAAATTTGCCAGTGCTGGACTGACTACTAACATTGTTGATGGTAAGTAAGGGTGGAATCTTAGATGGTACCTTAACATTTAAACCTATTTGTTTACCAGCAGTTAATTTTTCACTCTTAGGTTTCCGTCCATGCGACAGAGGATAATCTTAACCTATATTTAGAGTATAATCTGTATAAATTTTATACAATACTAGTTCTAGTAGTTTTATACAATACTTTTCGCCCGCGGCTTTGCTCGCGTTGAAGTCCTTATATGAATACCTTTCTTTAGAAATTATATATATATATTTTAAATAAAGATATTTTCAACCCTTTACAACCCTTTTTCCACTTAAAAATTAGCCTATGTCCTTTCTCAGGCTCTAGACTATTTGTATACCAAATTTAATTTAAATCGGTTCAGTAGTTTTGACGTGAAAGCGAGACAGACAGACAGACAGAGTAACTTTCGCATTTATAATATTAAAGTTTGGACTATCTGACGCGGCAAACGTTGTATTACCAACAAAAAATGTTTCGGGTGGCCCAACCTTATCATTTATCTAAAGCTATGAGCTCATCTATAGTAAGAAGAAATTTTCGGTGTCAGAATTAAAAAAAAAATTAAATGAATACTTACGTCTAAAATTTCACTTTCCAAAAGCTAATGCCATTTTAAACAAAATATCGCATTTTGCAAAAAAATCATTCGTTTCTAAAGAAGCAGAAGATCTTACTCATTAAAATCATGAGTAAAAAGTAGATTAATCCATAGCAACTAATTATCGACGACAAAAATTGAGTTATCGGTACAGTTACATTATCATCAGCCTGTGTCAATACACTGATGGATGCCTTGTGCCACCACCTCCGCTTTTTGCCTGTAAGCCCTGTAAAAGTTACGGACAAAGAGAATTTCTAGTCAATCCCCACGGTTTCGGCTCTGCTATGTTACACCGTTGAGTTATATTTCAAAATATTCAATAATTTCATCCACACCACCTCGATGTCCAGCGTTCCACAACAGCGCAATTTTCAAGGCATTTATTTCACTTACCATCAAGTGAGCCGCCTGCTAGTTTGCCGCTTTTTTCCCAAAAAAAAAAAATACAACATAAATACATCTATTACTTGTATTGCATCACAATCGTACACCAATATTATATATTATATGTCGATTGTATGTTCGCTTTCGTCATCAAACGAAGATGACGATAATGACTTACAAACTGATAACACAACTCGATCCCCCGCACGTGTTTAGATTAATGATCGTGCAATAATAATTATTCAGAAGTTTAATATATGTAGATAAGATTAGCTGCAGTTATCATAACCGACCTCGTTGAGTTTCTATAAATTTATTTTATTTAACGCAGATTTAAGTTAAAACATTCAAACAAAATTAACCACGATGTGCTAGACCCTGAGACCGTGTTTCTTGGTTCATGAAAACTTGTATCTCTGTTTAAGTTAGGATTAACATGTTAAATATCTTTTAATCTTTTTAGTTGAAAAATACACAGTGTAAAAAGTAAGAAATATACAGTGTATTATTATCATTCAAATCCTCCGGATATAGAACTATGAACGAAATTATTTTTTTAAACATTGCCGTTATACAGTAAGGATAACATTATCCTGTGTTGTTAGGACGGTTACGAACATAAATATTTTTTTTAAAAACATTTTTCTTGCTATAGGATAACATTATCCTGTGTTGTTTTAAATACATTTACACGAGGACAAACACGAAGACCCAAGACAATTATCTGTAGGTAACACAAACGTGTGAGAATAGAACCCAAGACCCCCTATGCCAAAGCCAAAGTACCTTGGCAACTGCGCCACGGAGTCATCCATCTCTTCTTTCATTTATCTCTTCATTTTTCTTATTATAAGTATAGGTATATTAGTTCCAAGAGTTTGTACTACAACAAAAAAATAAATTAATGGTTGATTTGTGAATGATGAAATTTGATTGCTAATGTTCGATGGCCGAAAAAATTCATAATATTAATATTGCTGAAAAAAAATTACGAAAATATTGTACAGTTGCACTCAAAGTTCAAAAGCATCGAATAAGTCCATTTTAAATGTAAGAGAAAAACAAATTAACTGAAACCATTATTTATTTTAATATAAATTATTTATTTATTTTAAAGAAATTAAACAATCAAAAACATAAATAAATAATAGTTAAAAACAAGACAACCGAAAAAATAGAATAATTTTTAATAAATTTAAAATATAAATAGTGTGATTATCAAAAAAATATTGTAGAAATGCGCGGGTTGACTAAAACCGATTGTTTAAAATAATTACTCATTCATGTTCGAACCCTTTATCTATATGTTGAAACTATTTAAGAAAACTTCACGATCATAATTGAGAATCAGTGTCGTAGTTTTTACTGCTATATTCTGCTGAGTGTTGTCATTTTTAGCATGACCGACGACGTTAAATAGTCATACATTATGAATATTGGTGGATACATTATAAATATTGGAGGTTGATATTTTATGTAAATTTATATAACTATGACTGTAGTGTGCGTAATTTGTGTTGTATCGAATATACTTTCTTCCTTTCTTTGTTGCAATAAAATTGAAACTGTATTAATATACGACTGCCGTCCGATTTATTTTTGGAATCGTGTCACGTGGCCGATGTGCATTTATTCTTTTTTTAAGTCCGAATTCACCGTTAGCGTCAAATGCTGGCACATTGTGTTTGCGGCATTCATCCAAAGAGGATGCGGCCAATCCCGCCGGGTGTATTGTGAACGGATTGCGATAAAGAATTCAAATTAGGTATAAGACGCGTTAAGGGGTTTTATTTTTAAATATTACAGGCGACTTGTCTTTTTTAATTTATCTTGGCGTTGGCTATTACACAAAAAACTATTAAACAAATATTTACTATTCGAGTTTAGAATTAAATATTAATATAATAATAAGTATGAAGACTATCAACTTCCTGTCACAAACCTTCAGCTAGTTCCATTATAGTATTATCGACATTTTTCGGCACCAGGGATCAGGTTGTTCAAATATATTTAATTAAAAGCGAGCCACCGGACACAGAGCTATTTAAAAATTACCACATAAACTAAGACTACTTACTACCTATATAATTTTATGTCACATATATGTTTTTATTATTGACATAAATGGGCATTAAAATAATGGATATACTAGATTCGATTAAAATATAAAACTCATATAGTTACTCCCTTGTTAAGTTCTGACATTAATGAATAAATTATTCTTGTCGTAACTTCAACCTTTTTTTTTTATGTAAAAAGTTCACAAGTGACAATAAGTCATGAAAAGGTCGTATCAATGACTTCTGTGGGCTCGCTGTGACAGCGCTGTAAACAAATTTCGCAACTGGGCCATTTTCAAAATTGGAACATGCGTAGCAAAACCTCCTTGATAGTTTTACGAACAAATTAACGCGCGACAATGGACTTATAAAACGAATTCGATCGGCGATCGTGAGGCCTTTGTGACGTACCCGACAATGACCCGACGCGTGAGAACATTCCCAGCCTCTTTAGTGGGGCAAGCGTGCGATTGGCGATGGACACCTGTTCCAAATTCAAACAGATCGAACTGACCAGTTTGGATTCTAAGTTCGAATCATGTCGAATCGACTCAGCCGTCGGGGCGGTGCGGGATTACGGCCGGTTATATTCTATCGATCTGTAGATTTGGTTACTGGAGATAGAAATTTGACGTAAGTAGTATGGAGGTAATGTCAAGTACCTATCGCTAGTAACCAAATCTACAGATAGATAGAATATTGAAACCGTTAGTCGCTGAAAGCAAAAATGTCCGCAACGATGGTAGTTTATACAGCAATGATTCGCGACAACGAAAAAATCTGGCGAAAACGCTCATGCAGTAACTCCTCATGCAGTATCTCATAGCAACTCTTGTGATCCGGCCGGAGGGTCCAATCGATGTTATTCATAAAATGGCAATAGTACTACAGTAACAAATATGATTTACGTAAAGAGTTTATGTAAAAGAGGTATTGATATCCGGCTTTCAAGATACAGGCACTGCCTAGTTTGGGAGCCACATTGCAGTACATGTTCTCTTAACTTGATTAAATATAAATGATCTGTATTGTTATTACTATAGAAAATAAATTAATATGAATATACCCTCTATATAGAGGAGGCCTTTGCCCAGCAGTGGGACATGTATAGGCTGTTACTTTACTTTTTTCAGTAAAAACCGTTAATAAATTAGGCTTTGAAATAATTTTAGTAAAAATGTATAAATTGAAGTTTTTTTTGTTATGTTTGTTTCCAGTCTGCCGGTAAACTGTTGCACAGTTTGGCGGAATAGACATAATAAAAATGTTGTAAACCTTTACATTCAAATAAAATAACAAGCAAACTTGCACAATCCCTTACTTATCTTAACAACATCATTTTTACATAATATATTGCTATACACACATGTGTTTTCATCTGGTGGTAGGTCCACACTGCAGCCTCGGCACGAATGGGCAGACTCGTCTGGGTAAGTACCACGACCTCACAGAAGAGCGGCGTAAAGTGGAAGTATAATACTTTTGCGTTTCGTCTGGAGTGAGGTGGCCGGAGGCCAATTTTCAAAAGGTTGTCAACGCATCTGCAACCCTCGGGTGTAGCAGATGTCCATGGGCGGCGGTATTCACTGAACATCCACAGGTGAACCGCCTGCACGCTTGGCAACTTTTCACATAAAAATAATGTACATACATACATAACAGTTGACAATTATACATTTATACATCAACTTACAACATGATAGTTGTAAGTTGATATATAAAACAAATAAATAAATAAAAAATAACATTAGATGTAACTATTTCCAAATTTGCAATGGCATTGTAAGTCTGAATCCATCTGTGCGCCTCTGCATGCTTCATCTGCATGCTTTTCTAGCATTTATACAACTAGAATAGTTGTAATAGTGTATAGCAGCAATAATTAAATGATTGTTTTAACAAAATCCACAGCACTTTTTTATTAATTTATATTTAATTTTCTTTTATATTTAATTTGGCTTTAAGTTTTAGTTAGCCAAACAGAGACATAAGTCACAGTTGATATTTTTTTAACATAATTCAACATAGCATCTAGAAGTTTTTATCAAAAACAAACTCGCCGTTTACTCGGGCATGTATTTGATTAATACAAATTTACTTAAGACTTTGGTACGTTTGAACTGCTGTAAGTTTTTATAGCTTTCTGTGCAAGATACGTGGCATATATGTCAGGTTGTGACAGGCGCCGCGTGTATGTAATCTAGGGGATAAAGATGGCGATTAAATGTCAACGTAAAGTATAAATTAACGTGAACAAATCCCTGTCGAAGAATGCTATTGTTATGTATTTTATGATAATAATATTCTACTATTGCTTTAATTAAACCTTATCCGTCGAATTAGAATTGTAGTTACTTCAGTATAGACACTCCAGTATACTTGCTGTACTTGTCCCTAGTCCAATAAAAGTAAACTATTCCTTAATTTTCGTTACATACACTTCTTTCGTTACATAGCACTTAGACACACTCGTATCGACCTTTCAGCGTAATATTGTACACTAAAAGGTCGATATAACAAAATGTTGTCACATTTTGTACCAGTGAGTGAACAATAAACAATTGATTTTGGATTGATTCATCTTTATGTGCCCGTTGACGCATTTGCTAAAATTGCGACAACGTTAACAAAATAGATGATATTAATAAATGTTACATGTCAATAATACGACTTGGCATGTTATTTGTATAAGCATAACGCTTTTACAATTTTAGTAAAATTTCGTAACAAAAAAGTTGTCAGCTACGCCATAACAAATCCACCTAACTGTTCAGTTTAGAGGACGATAAATTTATATTTCAAAACTCTCATAACCACTTTTTAAAGGTGATCACGCAAATCGGTTCAAAGAGGCATAATACTTTCAAAAGCTGATAACGGATCTGCATCATTTCTAGTTGCACATATCCACTTAGCATTCGCGTATTGCCACTACAGTGTCACAAAGCATAACGTTCGTTCATATCATTTATCTTTGGCAGGGCCATGCAACAGCTTCGGCTGTCGAACGAATGGAGTGTATACGAAGAATAGAAGTGTATACGAAGTCGAAACGCAGAAGAAACGAAGTGTATACTTCATTTCTTCTGCGTTTAGTCTTCACGTTAAGTGTTTCGACTGATAAATGAGGTACCCGAGGTCCACTTTATTAAATGGTGGCAAAGCATCTGCAACGCTACGGGTGTTGCAAATGTCCATGGGCGGTTGTCACTTAACGACAGGTGAACAACTATCACGCTTGCCATCTTCTCACAAAAATATATAATCCTTAAAATATGAACTACAATCATTATTAAGGCCATACTTCACCTGTCTACTACCACCGATAGGCTGAATGAAGACAGGGACCTTAACGAACGCAACAGGAACCAACTGTAGTTAGACACGACCTTCAGATATGAAGAGTGCGACGATGATGAAGAGGATACACTAGGATTTGATAAGGTATTCTTACGGACCTTATCAGAATGATTTATATGTCGCTAATGGGACTAATTTTCATATAACAATTAAATCCGCGTGGTTAATTAGTGGATTAGATCTACCCACTGTAAGTTCTACTATTAAAACCTTTCTTAATCTAGTTACGACTCGCCTTACAAATCCTAGAGGAAAGAAAGTATGGACGACATGCATGGAAGTAGGACAAGGTCGATTATAAAGGAAACAAATAGTTTTACCAAGTCTAATCCGGCTTAGAGTTTTATAAACAATTCGAACATGATCAAAAGCGTATTTTTTATCATTGGCAGTCATCTTTCACAGCAACTGATTACAAATAAACCTAAATCGAAACAACCATACCGAGATTCTTTTCCTCCAGTATTACGTATCAAGCCGTTTAAAGTACTATAAACAGGCCTTTCTTAACATAAAAATATAGACGATATAAAAAACACAAATATTAAATACATACGTATACGTAAATTCGAAAAACATTTTATCATTTATCACTAAAATGTAATAATATTAAAAAGTCGCTATTTCCAATTATGCCTTGATCTAAAAATTTAAGGTTAGCATCAACAAGGCAGTACGCCAGATCACTAATTAATGACGTTTATTTTAATGCAATGTAGCCATTATACTTATACATTATTATTAGCCGATACAGGTGAACAAACAGCCATATTTTGTTGTCCCCTAACCGAATTTTAAAGGTTAAATTTTTTAAACATTTTTGCATATGAGCTGCTTACGGCATATTTATATTAGAGAAACCTATTTTCTTATTGCGATTATTAAATTGAGTCCTTTTATTTTAAACATTCTCACTTTTAAACCACATCATGGATAATAATTAACAAATTGGGCTGGGCGATACATAAAAGATAGCGCGACTCTACACGTTATTTCTTCCATATGGTTTTCCTGTAAAATTGACGGACAAAATCGTTTTAATTTAGCATCGAGGCGTGTTCGAAGATAACGTTGTGCTCGTCGAACGTATTTTGAGTGTTTAATCGGCGCTTATCTTTTTGGAACGGAGACGAGCCTTCGCGCGGATCTCGTTTGCGGTTGCCAAATGTGGAGACAGACTTTCAGTTTTTCTTTTTTTTAGGTTAATTTTAACACAAACTGTATGAAAAGAATTGGCAGCTGTTGATTTATTTCTCAACTTGAACTCCGTAGCAGCCATAACGGACGTGAAATTCTATTTATAGGTATGTTATATATATATATATATATATATGTTATACGACCTACAATGGAAAACCTTGGTGGTTGAAACGGAGCGTTAAAGTTTATTAAAATTTAATACTGAAACATAAACCATCATATGAATCTATCTAGTAATTTAACTTACGATTTAATGTACATAACTTTCATTGTTTTGAATATTTACATTATAAATGATGCAATATGTAAATATGAGTAAGCTGAAATTTTGACCGGTATGCATACCATATATAAGTATGTATTTATAACATATAGTAACATATTGATTGTTTGTTATAAGAAACATTGTGTGGTTTGCTACACTGGTCATATACTACGCGACAGCAGGGCAGTTTATTATTTTCTTTGCTTCAGTAGGTAATACCTGACAGTATACACATAAATATACTGATAATATGTCTGTATGGACAAATCCCCAAGACGTTGAACTGCCAATACCAAAACTAGCAAAACAAAGAAAACGATCTCAAGTGCTTTTAAATTTAGAATGGCGTTTATTTTAATTTAGGAATAATGAGTTTTAAATTTAAAAAGTCGATTCCGCGGTCGCGGGCTTTGCAGAAGACAGGCGCGCTTCGCGTGACGGTCGTGTGAGAAGGCGGCGGCGTGTCACTACCGCAGCGCGGGCACGGCGCGTGCTGCGTGACGTCACTGCGTAGCACATATCAAAACAATGTTTCGCTGGGAAAACAGCATGCCGTATCGGAACGTGATAAGATTCGACGGTCGTTTTGTTTTATTTTTACGATTGTACATTTAATTTTAATCGTGTTCTTAGGTTTTTATCGTGTTTAAGAAAGCACGTGGTGGCCGAAGTTTGGTGTGTTTATCGAATGAGCTATTTTTAAAATGCTTTTCGGCGGTCGGTTTTGTTTGATAGCTTATCTTCACTTTTGGAACTCGCAGATGTATCTTTTTACATTCATATTAAAAATCGAGTGCGGTCCGAGGAACCCACCTCAAGACTGAATTTTTTTTACATATAAGACCTGTATGTCACATACTTTAATTTATCATTGTGGGAAAAAATTTCATTTCATGAAAGTTTGTAGAAAACAGTGAATTAAATTTTTTTTTCAAAAGTAAATAAAACGAACCCAGAGCCGCGCCGTAAGCAGATCCAACCACTCATTGCTGAAATAACTAGTGTATGTTAGAGAGAGTGACATAACCGCTTAGTGATAAAAAGAGAGGGCATAACGCTATTTCCTTACGTGACGACTTTTACCAACTAAAGCCTTCCGCAATCCGCATTAGGGGGCTTCGTACTTATGACGAATAAATAAAATACACAACCATAATTGCTGAGGACTTCGGCTCTGCGTAAAACTGGTTCGAATTTAAGGGGCGTTTTTTTAAGGGTTTGCTTGTATCAAGAAGAAGCTTTGCAATTTTTTACTATAATCATCAACACAAGCACAATGAGGTTTCGTTTGCACTTGCGACTTTCCTTTCCTTACTTTTCACGAGTTAAATTGAAAAATCTTGTTTCATCGAGGAGGGATCTGCGCCAGGAACATTTCCACGATGCCAAATGTAAACCGGACGAATCCTTTAATAGACTACAAATGGCGTTCATGGGTAAAGCCTAACGCCGTGTTGCCGCTGGTGTAGCAAAATTCAACAAGCCTGGTTTCGGGACATTATACGACGGACCTCGCAATGTGCTGACGTTGAAAAAATTTATAGAGACTTCGCGATTTATGTATTTATAGATTCATTAACAGGATAATGTTGAAAGAAGAAAAAAGAAAGAAAATAAGGAAAGAAAAAAGAGAAGTGTAGCAAGAACAGGTAGGGTTTATAAATCTTGAAGCGTGGAAACCAGGTATGGTGACAACCCGTATCATCATTTTAGTCTGTTCAAGTCCAACACTGTACATAGGCCTCTGCCTCTGACTAAAGGACGGCCCATAGACTGCCATGAAGTACGATCCTGAGCCACCAGCATCCATCGACCGCCCGTACATTTGGTATTTATGGGGTACGTGCTGTCTGATAGGTAAGCTACAACAACACATAACAAAAATATCATTTTATTTTTTATTTTCAAAAAACTTTCTGAATAGCATTAGTACGTATGTAAAGTAACGGTGATATTATTTATTATCTTGAATCGCTATCATTTTCATAATACAACATTTGGAGGTATGCAACTTTGCTTCTGCGTATCTTGTATCTTGTATTAACTGATGTTTTTGCTTTCAGTCCCGAGACTATTAAAGCTTCATCGGACACAGAACCGGTGGGCTAGCCAGAACCCACGGGTTTGGACCCTCCGCTATGGGTAGGGTCGCGCATGTGCTCATGCGTGCGTTTAACTACTATGGTGTGTCATCTAAGGGCCGTCGAGGTCGCCGGTTCGGACCGAGACCCCGACGGCCGTCGACTGTTCATTTAGCTAATCGGTGGCTGGGAGCGGTGAGAACCGCCCCGGAACGCGGGTGTACCTTGTGTACGCGTTGTGTGGGTCTCGCCGTGCTCGGAGGCGAGGGCGAACTGGTGTGATTGTTGTTACACTAACTGTGGGTGTAGTGTTATCCGGCGGGACCCCGGCGGTGGGTCCATCGCATCTAAGTCCTCTTCGTCGACCGAGTCGATGAGGACGTTTCGCGGGCGACGCTTGTTTACGTTCGCGTTTGTGTCCGGTTGGTAGTTTGCTGCGCTTACCACCAGAGGGTTGGGATGATGCTGGGCTCTATCGAAGAACCGTTTTGTCAAATCTTTAAAATGAGCGCGAATCGTCGGGAGTCACTTACTTTGAACTACTTGCAATTTGTTAATGCGCGTAGGATTTATATGTGCGAAGATCATGCAAGCGTAGGACATGATTGGCCTTACGCAAGCTTTATATAACAGTAGTTTGTGCCTTAAGGGCATTTTACTATGCTTATTCGTTAAATTGTGTAGCCGGCCGGAGACGAACGCGGCTTTATTTCGGACTTGATTGATGTGCGTAGTGAAAGTCATACGCGAGTCGAAAGTAACTCCTAAATATTTGACCGTTTTCTCCCAGGGGAGAGTTTGGCCGTATAGTGATATTTGCCCCAACTTTCTGTACTGGCGAGGACCTTTGTAACGGTGTGGCGGATGGGGGTTGGGGGTGCTACGAGTAAAGTGAATCGGCCACACTTTTTTCTGGATTAATATCGATTCTCCATTTGCGGAACCAATCGCCGAGGCGGTTGGCGGCGCTTTGGAGTCGAGTTGTTAATTGACTGAGGTTGCGATCTGAGTAAAAGAGCGCCGTGTCATCCGCGAAAAGCGCGAGATTGACGTGGGGGTCTCTAGGTATGTCGCTCGTGTAGAGCGTAAATAGCAATGGAGAGAGGCAGGAGCCTTGTGGTACGCCGGCCGTGAGGCGGCGGCTTGTGGAGAGGGTGCCCTCGACTCGATATCGAAAAGAGCGGTTCAACAAAAAGGCCCGGATGGTGTGTACGAGGTGTAACGGAGGTGCCGTTAGGTGGGCAGAATCGGTGTGTTCGCGCGATGGCGTACATTGCTGCTCTAGGTTGTCCGCAAGGCATTCGGCTTTTTCGGAGTCATCTTGGGCTACTGAAGCGCTATTAGGTCTAACTAACGGCGGTAGAGATTCGCGGGGGTCTGCTTTCAGACTGCGGGCCAACCGCCAGTAGGCGGTGTGCGATGGCTCGATGTCCTCTAGGAGAGTGTCCCACGTTGTGTGTCGGTGTTCCGATACACGATCTTTGACTTCTAGCTGAAGGCGTCGAAGTAGGGTTCGGTTCGATTCCGATTCGTTCGGTATCGGTCGAAGGCGCGTTTGGCTGCATTTTTCTGTCTAATTAGCAGTCGCAGGTCGGACGGAAAGTTAAACCGTCGGTCGCCCGACAGTTTCACCGTCCGTTCCGAGTCTGCAACTGCGGAAGTAATAGTTTCGCGGAGACTCGCTATCGCTCGATTTGCGTCATCGAACGTAGCTATCGTCTCGGGTAAGTCTACTAAGTCCTGGGGGCCAAGGCCCTGAGTTTGACCTCAAGACGATGCCAGTCCACTACGGATTTGGTCGGAGGGACCGCGCCGGCGTTCTGGCCCAGTTTACACAGGACGGGCCTGTGGGCTGAGTCTAATTCATGGATTGTCTCTATCGACTCGATGTCGAGCGAGACCTCCCTGAATAACATTATGTCTAGGACACTCGGTGACGCGTGCTGATAGTTGTCCACCGTAGGATACCTAGTGGGAGTCGCGGGAGCGACTATACTGACATTAAGGTTATCGGATAAGCTAAAGAGATGCTTTCCGTTGTTGTTTG
Source organism: Iphiclides podalirius (assembly GCA_933534255.1). NCBI lineage: Eukaryota > Metazoa > Arthropoda > Insecta > Lepidoptera > Papilionidae > Iphiclides > Iphiclides podalirius. The sequence continues at coordinate 11,333,613 of OW152830.1, read as the reverse complement.
GGATGCTGTTGATGTCCCATGAGCCGTGTTTGCAGTTTAGATCTCCTGCAATTATCACGGAAGGGCCTAAGTTAAGAAGCGTATCTAGGTCACTTTGAAGGAGGGTTCTATTCCCCGAGAGGTAGGCTGAGACTAGTACAAGCGGCCTGTGGCCGGTGAGCGCTAACCTACACGCGGATGCCTCTATTGGACTTAGCTCTGGAATGTCGAGCGGGCAACAGTGCAAGGACCGTTTATAATAAATTAGTGTGCCTCCCAGACGGTTTGCTAACCGGTCGTGGCGGACAATATTGTAATTTGCGATTCTGGGATCGCGTACGCTAGGTTTCAAGAATGTCTCTTGCACTAGGAAAATATCTACGTTATAATCGCGAAGGAATTCCGCGATTTCATCCCTTTGACCCTTTATGCCGTTTGCGTTGAAATTCGAAACAACCAGAGCTCGAGGTTTTGTTCTACCTGCGGTTGTACTTCCCATTAAGGTGTTTTTATGGGTCTAATTAACGACGCGGCGGAGCGCGGTTTTATTGCGCGGACTATTGTTCTTTACGGTTGGCTCGTAAAAGCCCAAAGGGCTTCCACAAAGCGTTTTGTGTTGGCTAATTGCCCTAAGACGCTCGTGGCCAGATGTGGCGGCCGCTATTTTAGCGGACAATTCGGCGAGTTCCTGCCTATTAATTCTATCTAATAAGCTGCAGATGTTAGCTATTTGCGCGAAGGGGTCGTCTTTGTTTTCCGCGAAAACTGACGGAATTGGCTGCACCTGCGGCCGCGGCGCCGTTTGAGAGTCGGGCAGCTGTTGCGCGATCGGTCGTGAGGCGACCGGGATTACCGGCGCGGTTACCTGCGCGGCCACCTGGGGTTTCGCCCAGGCGTTAATGACGGGTACGGGCGCGGGAATGTATTTAACGGGCGCGGGTTTGGGCAACGTAGACTTCGCGGGAGATTTTCTCGCGGGAGTTTTCGGGGCCTTAGCGTAGCCTCTATAACTAGCCGGATGGCCGGTAGTGTGGCAATTTACGCAGTCCGGTGGATCTGCGCAATCTTTCGGCCTCGTGCACTCGGTTGTGCCGTGGTCACCGGTGACGCACCTTGGGTGAGCGAAGCAGTTATTGGCCGTGTGGCCAAAATGTTGACAGTTGTGGCACTGTGCCACAACACCTGATTTACGCGGGGGCTCGATGACTGAGTCACTGAGCCCACAGAACCTCTTACGGTTGAAAATGGCCTTACCTTCCGGGGTAGGGTCAAGTTCCACCATGACCATGTCCATAGAGACACGGGTGCGAGGGTGCCTGAGACGACGCACGGCGTGAACAGGGTATCCCTGAGTGCGGATGTCGACCTTAGCCATATCGACATACGACTCTTTTGGGACGCCCTTAATTACGGATGTTGTGGCGTTCAAACCACGAACAAACCTGGTGCCACTTTGCCTTATTTTGTATAATTATTGGCGGCGGTGGCTTGATTTTTCGCTCGGAGGCGAATGTCGGTTCCGACTGGGCAGACGCGGCTGCCTTTTTGGCGGGCGTCGCGGTGGGACGGTTTGACGGGGCGGCCTCGCTTTCGGGGTCGCTGTCTGTAGCGGGGCGTTTCTTGCCCTTTTTTGCGATTTGACGACGGTGAAGCCGTCGGCGTTCGCGTTGTTAGCGGGGGTCGTTTCGACCTCCATGTCTGAGCCGCCATCCGATTGTGAGTCGGGAACGACAGCGCGGAAGGGGGCCGAAATGGTTTGCGCGGAAGGCGCGTTGGGTTCGTTCGCGGCGGCGGAAGTCGACGCGACGGGCGTATCAATTGTCGCAGAGGGCGACACAATAGCTGGCGCAGAGGGCACCGGAGATGTCGGCGAGGCGGCAGCCGGTGAAGCCGGACTGTCGCTGGAGAATTCGACGACAAGGCGTCGTTCCCTCGCGAAACTTAAATATTTAGCCCATACTTCGGGGCATTCCTGTCGAAGGAACTCCTCTAAGAGGGAACCCATGACGACGCTTGTGCCTTTGGGGCTTGCGCCCCGCCGGCGTGTGTTTTCTAAATAGGCCTCCCCACCTTGCGGCAGGCCTATTGCCTAAAATTAACCTTTAATCGCCTGCGCTTTAGGTGCGCTAGGGTGAGTACCTAGCTGTCGCCTAATGCAACAAGCACACAGGTAAAAATTACAATGCCGCCTCTGAGACGAGAAATGTGTGTAGATTCTACTTACGGACAGGAACCTGCCTACGAGCACAACACTACACTAACACTGTCCGCTCGGAAGTCGGGCAAAGTTTCTTCGTTCTTCTGTAACGTTTCTTCTTTCTTCTATAATTTTTCTTCACTCTTTTTGCTTGAGACTTCCCTAACCGTAGACCGCGAAACACGACAACGATGAGGCAAGCAGTGCACACCAAGAGATAAAAGAAATAATATAAGTAGCAACAACGGTTGCAAAATGGCTTCCGGGTCGGTTGGCATGGGCCCTCCGGCTCAGAGTTACGTCCGTTCCGTGTGGAAGCACGAAGCGGAATGAGCACGAAGCGGAATGTGCTTCTGCGTATAATTGCTACACGTTTTTACCAGGCGTCAAAAATGTTAGCGAAAATACTGTCTTCGTCAAAAATGGTTTTAGCGAAAGTACTGTCCTTGTTCGGGATATAACCCGACGGTTTGTACAACTACTATTGTACATATTGTATCGTGCAACTAATGATTTGTACAACTACTCCAAAAGTAAAAGGTAAGACCTTAGCGTTGGGATGAATTAGTTATGAATTATCTTTGAATTGTGTAGTTACATATAGGATCTCTGAGCATAATCCGCGTCAATATTGATGGAACAAGTGATTAGTATAATACTAGTTTGAATAAACACTTAATTGCAATAGATGATTAGCGTAATTCTAAGATGGATTTTATGGGACGCAATACGCGAGACAATTTCAAGCTAATCCGAGGAGATTGGCTTTCTATTGTGTTTTATAATCTAAATATTTTTAAATGCAAATGAGGTTTTGGTCATGTAAGATCCTGTAACTCATGTTATGGTTATGTATGACTTATGCCTGTTTTCACCACGGATCCCTAACTTTAGGGGACACTTAAAAAATTTGAGTGCTAGTTTTTTTTTTCACCACTATTTAAATGACACTTAAGTTTTTTTAGGTGTACCCTAAAAGTTAGGAATCAATGGTGAAAACGGGCATTAGTGGACTGTATAATAGATATATATATGACGACATTTTAATATAATAAGTAGTTTGAACGTCGTGCACACCTTCGCCGGTAGGTTGTTGGAGAAAAAAGAAAAAAAAGTGGGATTCATTAATTCCAGCACCTGCTCCAACAACGCGCATACACGCGTGAACAGTCCATAGGTCGTAATCATTGTGAAAAAATGTACATTTCTGCTACATACACATTAAGATGTAATGTTGAAAAAATGCCGCAAAGTCGTGATAGCTCTGTGTCTCGACGCTCGGTGTTAATTAAATATACCCGGGCAACCTGTTCAAATGAAGTAGTTGATTGTAATTTTAACTGCCAACTTACCACGTGCTAAGCGGCAAAGGAAAACATCGCAACAGAACCTAAAAATTTAAAAATAATACCTTAAAGTTGTCATATATTTCGGTCGCTCATTTCCTAGCCCGAGACGTGCTGCCCGCGAGTGTTGTACGCCCTGTACACCCATTTACGGCGAGCCTGACTATTAATATAACCGAATGCCACTAAAGATTTTGAAGTCTATATAGGTACTGTAATTCTATATACTCTATTTTTTACAGAGGTGTAAAGAGAAAGAAAGAAAGAAAGAAAGAAAATCCATTTATTTATCAAAAAAAGGGCGCATACAATAAAAGAGAAAACAAAAACTAAAATTAACAAAAACCGAAAGAAATAAATAAATAAAAGAATTAAATAAATAAGAGAGGTTTTATGTTACGTGGAACAATGCAGCTACTTCTTGTTGCATGAATGGACTGAACCTTCCACAAGAATACCGCTTAGGATACTGGCGTGGCAACACTTATTGTTTTGCGTCCCATCAGAATAGGGCCCACTGTGTTAAAGGTAGGGAACGCAACTGCCCGGGGTCGTCAAGATCACGTCTTCAAGTGCCATTGTGCCCTGCCGACGTGACAGAGTCAGGTGCAACTTGAGTTTTTTGTGGGCACCATTCCCGTTCTGACCAAGACTCCTACATACTACTGCACTGCCCCGACATACAAAGGTTTTTCTCCATGTTAAATAAAAAGGGACTGCAACCATACGGGTGATGTGGATTTCCCCGGGCGATAGGAATCATTTGCCCCCTGGTAAGCCGTGTTTTTGCATTCTTCTTATTTCACAGTTCTAGGTACTTCTTTCAAGCAAAATTAAACCTGATGAGCGCGAGTCCTACGCTTACCGAATCCCTTGTACAAGTTTTGTGATAGGGCTAAACGTCTATCGCAAAATTTTACCTCTCCAGACAAAAAGGCTAGTTTGACTGGGCTCACTGGGGCAGTTGACTGACCACTATTACTGAAGACCATAATGAAAAAGTATTTAGACTACGCGAGGCAAATATATTTTTTTTATGTGAGAAGGTTGTAAACGAGCTGGCAGTTCACCTGATATTAAGTGATAGATACCTCCATGGATGTCTATCACTTAATATCATTTGCAACACCCCTAGTACACAAAGACATTGTTTGCGTGAGGGAATCTAACCCACGATAACCCACACAATCAGTAAATACAATTTAGGAATGTTATTTAATAGTATTAAATGAGTATTAATGAGACGGTTATTGGAATGATACAACTGCACTGGTTTTAATGACACCTAATAAGATTAAGCTCGTAGTAATACTTGTAGTATTTTGACATAACTACTTTATACACTTGAGGAAATCATAGCATTATATGTATCACTACCGCACTCGCCATCGGGGAAATTGCTTGTCTATTTATCATACTCATATTTTAAAAATAATGAATCAATGTTTTCTATTTTTGTTGTTTTTTTATTAAAGCTTTAAATCTTGCATTAAAACGCACGCAAAAGTAGACGGGATATGTCTGCGGTAAAATGTAAATTAGCTGGATCAAATCTTATACGCTCTTAAATTTCTTGTCTTGTCTTTCGCCTTAATTTGATTAAGTAAATCATACATATTAAATGAAACTAGTTTTAATTTTAAATCGCGATAAAATCCGTAAACTAGTTTCATTTAATATGTATAATATAATCATTTATCATAATCAAAAGAAATCAGTAAGATCATTTATTTATTTATATATTTATTGTATACAAAACGTAAGATATAAAAAATAATTTAAGTAATGTACAAAACATAAGCTTAACCCAATGCATGAATTCTCTGCCAACTAACCTAGTAAGAAATACATGTGATCACAGGTTTGAGAGAAATGAGACACGTGCCTTTTCACAAATCATTTTTTATTAAAACTTCTTTTTCTCATACGAAGCGTGTAAACTCATCTAATTACATCGATCCACTAACATGCGTATTACATAACATGCATTCACACAAATTTCAAATGCATTACACGTAAGGTAACAAACACGCTAATACAAAAGCCCTTCGACACTGACGCACACAAAACAAACGTTTAAATACGAATTTATTATCTGTGCCAAAATGTCAGCACAAGAAAATCTTAATTGTACAAACATAAGCTTCGGTACTCATTCGTAAACATGCCATTTAATTGACATGTTTGAAGTAGAATACAATTTTAAAGATCACGACAAGCGCTATTGTAATTGTCGACAGACTATAGACAAATATTATGAATTAAAGCGCTCGCCAGGAATTTGGCTCAATTCCAAAAACTGTTTGAATTATGACGCAATGCGTCTAGCTACTCGAACGACGAATACGAGCGAAGTCTATTGAATACAAATTTTAAATGAATACCGCGCTATTTTTAATAGTTTATCGTAACAAAACAAAGCTGTGAACACAAAACAAATAAACTAGTTGAAACATTTATATAATTTTGTTCCTAAAATATGGTATATGTTAAAGCATTTACATAGTTTATACATAAATATTTTTCTAATATGACCATGTTTTAATGATAATAAATGTAGGTGTGGATATAGAATAATCATTTTGTAAGTACATTGCAAGATGTTATGTTAATCGCATAAAATAATAATAATTCACAATGGTATTTTTTATTCGGCACTTAGTAACCTAAAATTAAATAGATTCTATTTACAAAAATTAAATAATATTATATTTATAAAAATAAAAACTATAGATATTTAATTGTACATCTGTAATCACGACACTTTTTACAAAAGCAATATTTTTTTACATTGCACGGTTATGAATTTAGAAGAATTACAGTAGGGCATTTAATATTATTATTGTAAGAGTGTTATTAATTAATGTAATCACAACTTTGTTAATAATTCAACACATGTTATAAGTCAAACTCTTGCAAGTCGTTTGACCTTATAATGAAAGTTTTAAACACAATTCGAATTAAAAAAATAGGTTAAGTAAATGCTTTTATTCTCTATATTTTTTTTTTCGAATTTTCTCTGGTGGTAAACCGGTTGATACGTTCATTTTAAAATTATTGTACTGTCGTAAGGGATAGTCCCTTTACGATGCACTCGATGAAAATTATTTACATGGCCCATTATGAATACAAATTAAAGTTATGGTTACGTAACATTTTGTAAATATGGACCAGCAACTACAAGCATTGCAAAAATTCCAACGTAATGGCTTAAATTTTGCTTAAAAATATGCATATTTTTTTCGTACATTAACAAAAAACATTTTTTACAAAAGTTACAATTTTAATGACTGTTTGATTTCATTTTTTTAAAAAGAAATTTTCAAGTGAAATTATAAAAGAAAAGAATTTCGGTATCGCAGGGCTGGAATAGTTCTTTTGTATTCAATTTGAGATAGTAACAGCGCTGTAAAATATTTGTCATAAAATAAATAAATATTGTATACTTATTTAAATATAAAACAAATTTGATCCATTATAAATAGCTCACAACATAATATATGTCGACTTATATATTTATATAACAGAGGTTTGAGATATATTATTACAGTTTTATATACATGTAATAGATATAGGTATACTGTTATAACATTTCTTCTAATATGCAATTAACAAATATACTTATATTTACGTACGTATGCTTAAAAACATACAAAAAAATACTTATAAATATTCAACAAGTTTCTTTAAATATTGATAGCAATTTTAAAATAAAATTAATAATAAATAATAAAGACAAACGATGCAATATTTTAAGAAATAATATAAAAAATTACATTTATGTACATACGTGTAAATTAATTTAACTAAAAAATTAAATGTCCTTTAGTATAAATTTTTATCGCATGTTACATGGTAATCTTATAACTGTTTTTATAATTTAAAGAAAAATAGATTTTTTTATTTTAAATATTGATAATCTTCTCGTATATTTTTGTGTAAAATATTATGTTAATAAATTATTTATGAGATTTACTTAAACAACAATATTATGTAAGTATATGAAGACCATTTCGAAAGAAGTTGCTCATTTTATTATATCTTATTGCTCGTGATATGCTTGACCATAAGTAACTTATAAAATTTCGAGAAATATATCATAATTCCGATAAATATAAAATTGACTTAATTATATTTTTCATTATATCTTATTGTCTTTCTTGTCTGTGAACTAAATTACAATTTGCATTCATAATTTTGATTTAATTTAAATTTGATTTCATTTTCTTGTTAATAACCCAGATATCAAAAAAAATCCCTACCATTTATTGTAAAGTATAAATAAAATAAAAGCTTACATATGTTGTTTTTTCCACAGCTGGGCAAAGGTTTCGTCTATACAGGGTATGAGGACATAGTCCACCCCACTGCGTGTTGGCAGACTTCACATATCATAAAAATATTTTTTTTAATTATTTCCAAAATATGTACGTTCCCTTACGATGGGCTAAGACCTCCTCTGTACAGGGGGTCCTGAAATTGGTTACTGTATTGGGGCTCTACACAACTGCTCTACATACTGTGGGTTGCCAGACCCTCGCATATCTTCTATATTTTTTATTATTTTATAAGGAAGATATGCAGGTTTCCTCACGATATTTTCCTTCACCACTGAGCACGTGATAAGCCAACACTTAAATTGCAATTAACAATTTCAGTGGTGTCTATACCGGGAATTGAACTCAGGTTGCTAGAGCATATTGAATTAAAAGTGCGCGTTTGGAATGACAAATATATTTTACTAATGGTTAGATAAAGGTGAACGATAACTGGTTAAAGAAATCTGAATAAATGCAATTTTTTTCTAATTTACAAAAAAAAAAAATTCAAAGATGTTATGGTACCTCTATTTAGTATAGAAAAACGTAAAACCAAAGTCTAATGGTTAGATAAAGGTGAACGATAACTGGTTAAAGAAATCTGAATATTTTTTTCTAATTTAAAAAAAAATTCACGTACCTCTAAACGTAACGTCTCCGTCTTGATATTATTTTCAATATATTCTTTAAATCATTATGAGTTCATAATATTATTTTTTTCCTTATGAACCCACTATATATCTAAAACCTTTTCTGCTAATATCTCACTGCACTAATAACACAATGGCACCACTTGTCCAATAACAATCACAAACATAAATAAATTAAAATGATCTTTATCTTTACATCTTACCAAAGGTACAATTAAAAGGTAAAAACAATTTAAAGGTTGTCTGTACCTACCAATATAATATGATATGGCAGACATAATAGTTTTTATTGGTTTGTCTTAGTAAATCAAACGATACTGCAATGCTTCATTTTGATACTGCAATTAAAATGTTATAGGTACTATATCGTTAATATGTTATTCATGCTTTCTCATAAGATATTTATTTATTTCTCATAAGAAATTAGCTCATACAAGCCTTTCAATTCATTCGCTATAATTTTTTTGAGATGTGTTAAAATTGTTTCCATGGATTATAACGGTTTAATCCACAAAAATAATTAGTAAAAGCTGATAGAAGGTTCTGCCAACGAAGAATCGACCATTAAAGGGGCACACAAAATCCATAATTACAACAATTTAATTCATGGTTTAGTATATTCGTAATAGTACACAATAAATCGTTACAAATAGTATACTTTATTATTTAAAGGAATCGTATCTATTATGGAAAAAGTTGTGGAGTAGATTTACATTTGACTAGTAGCCTACGTGAGATTTATTAACAGTCTTATGAGTTAGAGTATTTGAGCATGAGATATAGACAAGAGACGTATGGAACGATTCCTTTTTAATTTACCATTAAACTCATTTAATGATCTGCATTTCCAATAACGACGTCAGAATTATGCGAATGCAAAAAGCTTAATGTAACGTAGAACCATACTAACAGTAATTTTATTAACATTAGGTATCTATGATTGCATAATCTGTGAAAGGGTGTCGTTCAAAATAAAAACCTCATCATCATTTTCAAACTTACAATTAGCTCGAAATAGTGATGCACTCTATTTAAAAGTCCATGGTAGTTGGATGGAATAAAAGGTATAGTGATGTGCAGATTACCCTGCTGTCCTTTCGTTGGATATCGATAAAACGATAAGTACAGTCAATACCAATTATCCATAAACTGAAATAGTGTGAGTAAAATCCCTAACAAATAAAAGAGAAAAAGTAATCTTTTTTATTGCTTATAATGATACAAAATTCTAATCGCTAACGAATGAACACGCGGCAAAGCAGATATCGTGATACTTTTAGAACAATGGAATATTTGACAGTGTTTTGTTTAATATTCACAGAAATATTTGTTAGAATACACTTTTTTGTTGCACTCGTTTATATTGCAGAGCGTATTAGTTATTAACGGCCGTAGAGTCATTGTTTGTAAATGTTAGCGCGTTTAATGCACTTGTATATCGGACATTGTTTCACGGAATTCCCGTTCACACTGGATACATTTTAACAACTATATAAGAGTTTCTTTGCCCCCGAATTTATACAGGTCCACGTGCGGACACTTGCTCGGAGTAGGGCGATCTCTTTTCGGCCCTTGCGCTGCATACTAGTTTTTCGACGTCAATATTGTCACGAACTCTGGAAAAGATTTATCCACTTTAATAATTATAATTCAAAATATTTGCATAGTACGAATTAAAAAGAAGTATAATAACAGCTATATAACATGTGCCACTGCTGAGCAAAGGCCTCGTCTGCACAGAGGGATTGGCGGACTTCACATATCTTTGCAATATTGTACTTTTTCAAGCATGCCATCCAATATTGATAGTATTGGCGGCGGTAATCACTTATCTTTTTTAAGAAATCATATGACCCCTTGGATTCTCTTCCAGTACGTAAGTTAATCATAACAGATTATTGGCCAAAAAACTTTAGGCATGAGAAAGAAAGAATAAATTATAATTAATAATTCGTACACATAGTAACAAAAGATGTTGGTGGCGTTGCCAACCTCAATATGGTTGCACTCTAAGAACCCCACAAGTTTGGTGTTAAGGCTGATACTTCCCTTTTGTAGCCCCCCAATGGAACGTAAACTTATTGTCAGGTCCAGGTACTTTAGTGCAAGGTTCCACCAATTTAAGCGTACGAAGCTTACTTCTATCACTATTAAAATCCGCCTTGTCTCCAAGGATGAAACTTAAACTTCTTGACCACTCCTGTTAGGTACCACCCCGTGTTAGTCTAGCGCAAAGTGCTGCAAGCTTTCGAATGGCGCGCCACTCACCGTCGTAGTTGACCATGCCGTCACCGTCCAGGTCCGCCTCTCGGATCATGTCGTCCACCTCCTCCTCGCTCAGCCGCTCCCCCAAGTTGGTCATCACGTGGCGCAGTTCCACGGACGAGATCAAGCCGTCATTGTTCTTGTCGAACACCCTGGAACGGCCCGTCACTTGGAATCAGCGAGTTTTATCGAGAGGATCGAAGCATTTTATCCACTTTAATAAAAATATTTATTGGAGATTATTATAATAAAATAGGTGACATCCACAAACAACTAAGTATAAACAATTTCAAACAATTTGTAAAAGCTACCTTAATGGCAAGGGCCTACTATAATATCCAAGAATACATTGAGGACAAGGATGTTTGGAAATGACTCTAGCTCCGCACTTGCAAGACCCCTGGCTGCTGCTGATTTTATACTTAAATAAGTGTGTATAATTGCATCAAAAAAAAATATAAAAAAAAGAACAAGACCGCAGAGTTTCTTGACGGTTCTTCTCTGTGCAGGTCTAGTTTAGTGAACCGGTGTAGTAGTATTTTTTGTGGACGTTCAATAAGAGCTTAAGTTATGCCTATATTGAATAAATATACTTTGACTTTGACTTTGAGGATTATTTCATGCAAACAGGCAGTCTCCCTGTTAAGTTGTTATTGGAATCGTGGTGGTGGGAAAAATTCTTTATGGATCCCCTGACTCTGGATTGGGGGATTAAGACCCGATGGCGAATTCCCGCAGCCTTTGCAGCCTCCTTCCACGTATCACGTGGAAGGAGGCTGCAAAGGCTGCGGGACGACACACCCCACGCCCTCTCACTGTTAACCATAGCGCGAACCACGGCTTGCATCGACGATACATCACAGTGGTGTGACACGCGAAACAGATACCTCCCGAAACACCCGTGTCCCGAGAGGACCTGAGTCGCACGATAGGTGAGAATACCGTGTCACCTATCCAGCCACCTTCTTTGCCCCGACTACCTCACTCACCAAATGAAACGCAGAAGTATAATGTCCACTTCACGCTGGTCTTTTGTGAAGCCGTCGTACTTACCCAGTCGGACCTGCCCATTCGTGCAACAGCGAACTGTTGCGTGGTCCTAATACAAAAGAAAACCAAAGTGAAACAATATTTTTCAACTTCGAGTTTGAATACCTGTTGAACATTGAAAAACGATGTAAAACATTACTAGAAACCTATTTAAAAGAGTTACCTGAAGGCTTCTCGAAGCTCGTCCTCGCCGTCCGACCCGCGCATCTTCTTGGACATCATCTGCAGAAACTCGTTGAATTCTATAGTGCCGTTGCCATCCTGATCCACTTCTTTCACCATGTCACGTAGCTCAGTCTCTGCAAGTTATGGTGTACCGTTCGTATTATTTTTTGATTTGGTACGATCACGCCATAGTTTTCTCTGTTCCACCAATGGTCTGGTGTTTACGAGGTCGTGGTACTTCCCCGACCTAAAATGTCCCGTGGTAAATCTATGTATAGTATGTAATGTATGGTATTATTAATCAGGATACAGTTATTTAAACGTAAATTTGATACTCAAATCGAGCAAAAACGAGGTACACAATATGGAGGATTGTAATAAATTGGTCAGATGGATATGAGCCATTCAACTCGAGGGCCTTCCGCAAACAAAAACGGGATAGCGGAGTTACGATTTTGTCAAGGTTTAATTGCCTTCCCTAATTTCGCAAACGTTTAGATACATCGGACGTGGCCAAAAACAGATGATTAATACGCGGGGTTATTCCGGGCGACTGGCACTTAATATGCCGCCTTGCGAATTAAAATCGGTAACTAAAGCGACCGTGATCATCACGGGTGATAAAAAAAATAGGTGGCAGTGATAGAAAAATATCATAATACGTTTCATCTATTATATTTAGTCTCGAATATAAAAGAATATAAAGGTGGTTTGACAGTTCCCACATTTGGAACGAATACAAGTGGTATACCATACTTGGTAAACTCAAACAAAGAAACCAATCTTCTCCTTTCTCCTACCTTTATCCCACCTAGCTGGGGTCGTCACAATACGTGAATTTTGATGTTTCTAGCTAGGTTTTTACAACCGAGCCTGATGTCAACCCTCCTTGGGAACAAACGCCCAGATCCAGAACAATTATCTGTGAGTCACAGATATTCGTCCCATGTGAGAACTAAACCCACGACCCCTGACGCTGAAGCCTAGCCCGTAGCAACTTCAGCGCCCGGTCATTAAGTAATAAAAATTAAAAAATATTCTCGCCGCTGGGATTCGAATCGCAATAATAAATTACAAATATGCCGTCCTGGTCTTCTAACCCATTTCGCTATGACCCTCTGTTATATTTATTTTTATATTAAAACTATTTTAAGGAGTCCATCGTGGTTATGTAAAAAGTGGCAAACTAGCTAGCGGTTCCCCTGTTGTTAAGTCATAACCTACACCGTAGGGTTGCAAGTGCGTTGCCACCTTCAAATAAAGTGGGCTCCGGTTACCTCACTCACCAGACAAAACGCAGAAGTGTAACACTTTACGCCGGTCTTCTGTAACGTCGTGGTACTTACCTGGACGGACCTGCCTATTGCGTGCAACACTGAAAACTGTTGTGTGGTCCTACCGCAGAGAAACATATTTTTATTTTATATTTTTTTTGTATTAAACTACCAATGTCTCGAACACTTTACAGCAAAGAAACATTGAAAAAGCATGTGGCATTAGTAGCGGTGTTGAATAGTACCAGGGGATAATAAATAGCAAAGGTCACACTCACGAGCATCGGCGGTTAGGATTGTCGAGATACTCGTATTTCCCAGCACCGCAACTATGTTTATTTGCAGTCGCGGTACTTTAGCATTGAATTTAAAACTTCCGTGATAAATTCACACTACAGCTAAAATTCATTATTCTCTCGAAAGCTGCGTATAATTATGTTAGTTCAAATTTGCATATATATATATATATAATAAGTTTGTTTTATATTCAAAGAGTTTACCTGAGCAATTTGTTCAATTGTTGGTGTATGAAGGCCACATTATGTGGAGCTACAACATCACGAATGTTATGAACGATTTTTCAATCGATTTTTCAATAACAGGACTCCAGTTACCTCACCAATGCAGTTATCATCATCATCATTTCAGCCTGTTTGGGTCCAAACCGCCTCGAAGCACGATCGTGAACCTTCGCGCACACTCACACAGGTCGTCACTCCATCTAGTGAGGAGGCTGTATAGAGGCTATCGCTCAAAATTGGTTCCGTAACTCGAAGAACTGGTAACATCGGTTACCGGTTCTTCGAGCTACATGGCCGGCTTATTTGCACTTGAGCTTACTAAGCCTTTCAAGTGAGATGTAGCATAATAAGAGCCAAAACCAAAGTTATTGATATATTAACCCAGATAGACCAACAAAAGTGGAGATGGACAGGTCATATGTTACGCGACTCCCAAGAGAAATGGTGTAAAATTGTTACAAACTGGTATCCCAGAGACGGCAGGAGAAGCAGAGGACGCCAGAAAACAAGATGGGAAGATGATCTGAAACTCACGGCTGGACTTCACTGGAGAAGAGTAGCAAGTGACAGATCCCAATGGAAATTGTTAGAGGAGGCCTATGCCAAGAGGCAAACTGAGCTTCGGGACATATTATAAAAAGAACAAAATATTTCATTCATACTTATGAGTTCAGAACAACAAGGCTTATTATTATTATTACTAAGCCTTTCATCTATGTCGTTACTTTTGCTCTGCTATGAATCATTCTATCATCTGCTATGATTCATTGCGAAATCTATTAAAGAAATACCGAGCATAGCCCATTTTATAGCCCGCTGAGTGACTTTTAGTTTCCTGATACAGCCGGTAGTCTCAATTCCATATGAAAAAAGCACTAAAATGCAAAAGAAGATACAAGGTGAGATTGTCGTACCGTGAGGATATCGGACAATTAACCCAGTTAGAACATCTGGCCATGTAACTCTAGAGTTGCAGGCTTGAATCATAATAAAGTTAACAGCCTGTTATATCCCAATATGTCTCTTCTGTACAAAAGGTCCACCACGCGGACCCACTGCCGATTAGCGGACTTCACATATTATTTTCGAAATATATTTTTTTTGTTATTATTTCGAAAATATGCAGGTTTCCTCACGATGTTTTCTTTCACCACTGAGCACGTGATGTTAGCACTTAAAATTAACAATTTCATTGGTGCCGATATCGGGGATCGAACTCGGCTGCTGTTCATCTTGAGTGCAGACAGCGCTCTAAATAAAAAAATAACCATGAGAAGTAGAAATACTTTTAGTTTAAGCCTATCTCTTATAACGCTCTGGTTCTGCCGCAGTCGAGCTAGCTGATTAGCGGTAAAGATAACAGCTTCTATTGTTATTGCGACGAAAGCAGTTATTGCCCTACTACAGCAAAATACAATCTGATTTCTGCACAGTATACCATTCGTGACGTTACAACTTACTCAGTTATTATTAAACTATAACGCTCCTCGGGGTCTAATAAAAATTCATGAAAACGCATTCATCGCTGTCCGTAAATTGAAACGTCAGCGGTAAGCTGCGGTAGTTGCTTTACAAATATTTACTGCTAACTTTAAGTTACAAATTTCCGTGCAACATTTATTATAGCACCAATGACGAGTATTACGAAAACAAATATAAATTAATTGTCAGTGGCTTCATGACGACTGTATTACTCGTATCTTCGTGTTTTATCATGTTCATTATACTATTTTGTATTATATTTTCGATTCGTTTTTGTATCACAATCATTCCAAAGACATTTAATCTTTATCGATTTGAATCCCTAATACTACGGCTTCTGTTTTAAATCAAATTTAGATGTACGCTCAAATTGAACAAATTCTTTTTACAAAACATGTTATCTTACGTCATTGATCTTATATGATCGAGTAACAGAAGGTAGGGTGACCCTAATTGGACCCAGCTTATTGGTTCACAAACGTGACTGGTATTAAGCCTATCTTGGGAGATCTGGGAAAAAGTAAGACAGTGATTTTCCATGTAAAGGGTCGAAATAAATGATTAGTTTATATTTACTTCGACTCTAATTATTAAGATTATTACCAAAACTAATATTAACAAGGCTATTCAAAGGATCCTTTGTGCCTTTACTTTGACAAACTTTACATTATTGTTAGCACTCGGCGGAAATATTGCCTAAGAGATGCTGTTTGAGTTAAGCCCTATATGTCGTATCAAAAACCTATTACGTGGCATAGCCAGTCGAACCAGCAGTCAAAAAGAATTGAATAATCGGAATAACCAACTGTATCTAGCGGCACACAAACTAAACGACAAAATGGTGGGGATATAAATCATTGAAATTATTTAAAAAAAATTAAATTCTAATCTCTTAGAACTGTGAACTGTTAAACTAAGAGTTTTTTTCGAAACTTCTCAATGAAAATTCTGATCGGAGTATGCTCAGTATGCAATTACGTTCTCCAAGCCCGTTATAATCCGTTAATTGAAATGCTGTCGAAGCATAATATAATGATAATTTTCTTATTAACAAAAAATATTTTATCTGTATACGGTGGTATACAGATAAAATATTTTTTTTCGTAAAAAAGTAAAGTAAAGTAACAGCCTATACATGTCCCACTGCTGGGCAAAGGCGTCCTCTATAGAGAGGGTATCAGGGCATAGTCCACCACGCGGCCCCACTGCGGGTTGGCGGACTTCACATATCTTCGAAATATATTTTTTTTTGTTATTATTTCGAAAATATACAGGTTTCCTCACGATGTTTTCCTTCACCGCGGAGCACGTGATAAGTCAGCACTTAAAGTTAAAAACTTCATTGGTGCCGGCACCGGGGATCGAACTCAGGTTGCTCGAGTATATTGAATTAAAGGCGAGCGCCCGGACACTGAGCTATCACGGCTATATATATTTTTTTTTCGTTACCTATAAATAATTTTTAAGCTTTAGTGACATCAATTAAGTTTTTTGAAACATTTATTATGGTTGGTATCGTTTATTTTTTCCCCAATCTTTACCATGGTATTGCATTATGGCCTAAAATATTTAATAAAAGAATCTTTAAAAGAAGAAAAAATTTAGTTATACTAATTCTATGATTTCATGGTCAAATTTCATCTAACTGTTCGAACAGTATTTAATAATCAGATAAAGACTACCTTATTTACGTTCCTTTACTATTACTGTGCATTCCAAATTAATTTTGCTTTGACTCGAAGGAAATTGATTAAGTAATAAGGGCATTATTACTTAATCAATTTCCTTCGAGCTAAACAGTTTCTGAAAAAAAAAATTGAATTAAATTAAAAGCGAAATAAACATATCGAGTAAAAAAGATTTGTTCGCTGTAATTGTACTATAAATATCGCTAAGTATTGATATTACTGTTGACGGACAGGCAACAGTTCTCGCTGTTGCAGGAATGGGCAAGTCCGGGGAAGTACCACGATCTCACAGAAGACCGGCATGGAGTGGGAGTATTATATTTCTGCGTTTCGTTTGGAGAGTCAGGTAGCCGGGGGCCTACTTTATTAAAAGGGATCAACGCATCTGCCACCAAAGGTTTGTCAATGGGCGGCGGTTATCACTTACCATCAGATGAACCGACGGCTCTTTTGCCACCTTTTCGTATAAAAAAGCTTTCATAGATTTCTTAATATGTCAAATAGACGATTTTCTAACAATCGCCTTGTGATATTTGATCGATGCTATATTGAACGGGGAACACAGCGAACATGACACACGATCGAGCGGTGAGCTGTTTCAACCCACGCGAACAATAATTTTGCGACAAGACACTTCCTTGAAATAGAATCCGCAATTAGCTGTTGCTAATAATACAGAGTAGAGGAGTAAACAACTTACGTAATTTTGCTTCAAAATTCGTTCAATTTGCAAATGCATATTTATGAAAGCTTAATTTCACGAGATGTGGCGGCGGCGCCGTGGCTTAGTTGGTTAAAGCGCCTGTCTAGTAAACAGGAGATCGTGAGTTCGAATCTCGCCGGTGCCTTCATTTTTTTGTTTGATATTAAGTTCTCTAAATCATTGAGTAGAATTATTATAAATACTACCTTCATTTTAACGCTTTTTCATGTGTTATATTCTGTGAGTATTACTTTTAAATTAATCTAAGCGTTATCAAAATTATTAAACAATTTAAAAATATCCGTTTCAATTTAAATAGTTTCCAATGTAAAATTTTCTTCCCCTAAATAATCCATACTAATATCAGAGATGCGAAAGTAACTCTGTCTGTCCGTCTCGCTTTCACTCCAAAACTACTAAATTAAATTTTGCATAAGTTCTCGTAAAAGTTACATTATTTAACGGAATAAAACAAGTTCAAGTAATTTCAATTAGACTATTTAGTAAATTAAAAAAAAAAGTTGTGAAATAAAAGGTATCTTCCTTACCCTTAAATTCATATCTCACAAAAGAGAAACGTATAAAACGTTTCAATAATCTCAGATTTTCCCAAATTGTAGTCATTAGATGATTATAGTGAATAAAATATGTTATAACAAATAAAAATTGTAACGTTATGATATATGATATTTCAAAAGAATTACACTAATATGATATTAGTGTAATACTTTTGAATATTGAAATTACAATTAACGCATTTAAATAAGTTCGAATAATAATAACTGGTGCTTCCATGTGTTAATTATTTTTTACGTAAACTTCTCTTCCACTGCTTGTACGAAGAATATGTTTTAGGTACATGTATGGTACAGTACGTACATCATAATCGGGTCTGCTATGATGTACGTTGTGAATTGGATGGTTCTTGATGTGTTAGGCAACGGAAAAAAAAACTAGTAGTGCGTGATGTGTATAGAATTAAGAAAGACGTATCGAAAAGAAAGAAACGGAGATTGGTATTAAATTGTACGGTCGAGGACACATTACACATCTGTTTTACCTTGAGTCGGTCGAAATGCAGAACTCTTGTGTTATCTTTACTTATGATGCGATTTATTACAACAAAGAGGACACAGATAAGTAAACAATAAAAGCTCTCAGAATCCGAAAGGTTTCTGGCATTGTAATGTCCTGTTTCGCTGACATTGTCTGCGGCGCCGAGTAAAAATCTGACGGCGAAATTAGATTTGAAACGATTGGGTTTTTACAGGACGGGCGGCTAGCGAGCAAATATTATAGCAAAAAAACGGCTGGTTATCACCGCCGCCCATGGACTCTGCTTTTGAAGCTTTTGAGTCTTAAACGTGTTTTAATAATAATTTCTTGCATATTATCAAACGAGCAGACGGTTCACCTGATGTTAAGTGAACACCGCCGCCCATGGACATATGCCTCACCCGAGGGTTACACAGGCGTTGACAACCTTTTGAAAATTGGGCTCCGGCTACCTCACTCACCAGACGAAATGCGAAAGTATTTGTCATACTTCCACTTTACGCTGGTCTTCTGTGAGGTCGTGGTACTCACCCGGACGGGCCTGCCTATTCGTGCAACAGCCAAGGCTGCTGCGTCGCCCTATCACCGTAAAAACTACTAAATGAAACTATATTTACGGATTTATCGCGTTTATTTTGGTTTTACTACCCAACGTTTCGAACCCTTTACAGCGTGTTTTAATAGATTTATTTTATATTTTCGACAAATTCTACCCACAAAAAAATCAACAAGAAATTCATTATTAAGTTTCATCTTGAGTGCGGACATAGAGTAGTAAAGTAAAATTAATCATAGATTTTAATTCTATTGATCTTAGTCTCGTGGATATCAAGTTTCAGAGTATACCTCAGAGTATGTCTCCGCTAACAGTTCCAAATTTAACAATTAATTGTAACTATAATACTGAAATTCTATATCTACTTTTAAAATTTATTTAGAACGAATTGCCTTCGCTTGCCTCCGTCCGATTAGAATGCGACTGACTGAATTAGAAGTCAAAATTGAACAGCTTTTCTTAGCTCTTTTTGCCTCTGCTGCAAAAACCAAGCATTTAAAAAGTATTCACCACTATCTGGCACTTTTACTATCAGTGATTTGATATAAAGATACATACTTCAGAATATTTTTGCATGGTGCGTTTAACACTTAATTAATTCTAGCGTTTATAGCTATCATTCGATTTTGAAAATTAGTTAAAGGAAAAGGGCTTTCAATAAGAATTTTGATATCGAAAACTGCCTTAGTTTGTAGTACAACAACGAGATTCATATACTGCTCTTAATGATCTTGTTTAATCTGATGTTGTTGAATAAAAAATAAAAACATTTTTAGACTGTTCACAAAGAACAGTTCACAAAGAAGTGAAAATGTCTGTATCAGAAGAAGACTTTTTAACCACTAAGTCGGTTATACTGTCATGTAGTACATTGTTTGTCATCTACCCACGGTATTTGCCATTAGCGGTGTTTTTAATAGGACGTATTTGAATACCAATGAAGTCGCGTATGCCATACAATTATTCCAAAAAAGGTACGTCTACAATAAACAACAATTACTCGAAGGCGTAAGATAAACTTAGATAACAAAATATCGTTACAAAGGCGTTTAATTACGTTTAAGTTACGAACAAAAATTGATACAATAATAGACAATTTTTGTACAAAATAAATTATTAGGCGGAGGTGTAAAAAACTAGTGACACAGAGAGGTGTTACAGATTTTTGAGACCTTAGAGGCCAAAATTGCTCTTATATTTTTGTGTTTGTATTGGACATTACATATAGATAGACACAATTATCATTTTAATTAAATTAAAATAGACAGAAGGAACGACTTTTCTCTTTTTCTTTTTATTAATAAATCGATTTTCTTGAAGACAAAATGATGCTCAATCCAATCCTCTCCTTAATTGATTTCACTGAAATCGTAAAACGCTATCCGAGGAACAACAAGGCCCGCAACCGATACACGGTTTTGATTGTGTCATTGCGCTAACAAGTAACGCGCGATAAGATCTCCCGCGTAAAAATATCTTGGAACAAACGCAAATGGACGGCCGGTTTATTGTCTCGGTTATTTATAGCCATTCCTTTGTAGTTCGGCGGGCACTTGGCATGGGTCCTGGCACTTACGTCAAATTATTGGTATTGCCCGTTCCTTGGGTGCTATCAATCTTCCCGATACTTCGAAATCGGTTGTTTTCACCAAGCGGACAAACGAAAAAGGTTTTATGCGATTCGGGGTGACATCATGTACGCGAATTTCGAGAAATAACTCTCATGACACGAACGGGTTTCAGTTATTATTCGTCCTTATTCTACATACTAGTGTGAAAGTTGTTGACAATGTCGAAGTAATTGTAAACAAACCTCTTGCCTTCATTGCAAGCAACTCTCGTGCGAGATACAACAGTATCAGTAAGTCAAATCATTTCATTAGAACCAATACTACCCGATTAATGAAGCAGTTTTTGGGACGATGTCAGTGCCATTTCATTAACAAGAGTGCTCACATTTTGCAGTCAATAAGGATGAAGATATAGCTTAGGCAACATTTCAATGATAACGATATGACACTATCGGCAGACACGAGAAAAAAATTGCGACTATTTTATCTACTTACACAATTTTCAGGTTCATTAAGTGCAACGACTAGCATTAAGAACCAGATATCATATCTCAATCTAGTAATTTGAGCATTATCTAACTTTAAAACTTTAAAATTAGGTATATCCAACGAAATAATAATTTTCGTTAATTAGCACAAAGTATTTGAATTTCCTTGATTACCTCCCGTACAGCAAGAATTCCGAGTATAATTATGTAAGGACCTACGGATGTATAGGATACGTAGTAAATTTTCTGTTCTGCTAACATTTTAAGTCTGAATTGAACTCAATTCTTATTATTAAAGATATCTCCGATGTTTTCCTTTACACACATTTATGTTTTTAAATTGCTGTCGTTTTACTCCCACCAATGCAGATGGCCAATTCAACGCAATTCTAGCTAAATTTGCCTGATTGTGTCCCATTTCCTAACTTCATGGCCTGCTGTAGACGGGTAGTTAACTTTGAACTTAAAGGGTTTACGCTTACCTGAAGGTCTCTGACCAAGCGACCGCATCACGACACCCAGTTCAGCCATCGTTATAGTGCCGTCCTCATCCTTGTCGAACAGCATGAAGGCTTCTTTGAATTCTAAAAAGAATATGCCAACCTAGGTAAAATTATCGACATTAATAATATCTTCCGATGCAACATACAAAGCTGCCGGGCTAACAGCAAACTACACTTCCCAAAACAAGACATTAGTAAAAACAATTCAGAATATATCTTAATATCATAATCCCCAGCCCATTGTTGAGTTGATATGAAATAGTTTTTTTTTTTTTTTTCACGCGATCAGATAATTTCACACGTGAGCGGATTTAAAACACGAACACTTTTAACGGTTAAAGAACTTTAGATTTATTTACCTGAGTATAAATGAGAATAGAAAATCTCTGAAGATTTTATAACTTTTATTTTTATTTTTTAAACATTTAAAGTATAAATATCGTGGATGGTTAATATTTTAGGCGTTAAGTCAGAAAATTTTGTTTAAATTTTCTTTTATCACTAGATAAAACTATATAAAAGAACTAGATTATTTATATACAACAATAATGGCTTTAAGACTATCACTTGATTTGTTGTTACATCTCTAAGAGGATCGATGTGTATCTGAATATCTTGGAGAATATCTGTCAGTCAATATCAAGCGTTCTATTATATCTCTAAAGCTAGTTCGTATGTTTTTTATATGTAGTTGTCAGGTCTTTTAAAAAAATTCGCGCCTTCTGACATATCTCTTAACTTGATTAGTACTATTCTAATTTAGTGATTTGCAGGTGCGTTGCTGGTTATGAGGTTAGGTATCGGGTAACCTCACTCACCACACGAAACATTGTTATTGTATTACCATATCACACTTCTACTCCACTATAATCTTCAGTACTAGTGAAACGAACCAAACCAACGTCGAGCATTGCGGTCGAGTCGGCTCATTCGTTCATCAGATTCTACTGCATGCCCGACTCTGCTATTATGCAAATATTCACGTATGTGTAGTCAAGATTATTTAAGAATACACTGAAAATATCCCCATTCCCGGTAGATTCGAGTTACAAATGTTTTGAATAATTTTACACTGCTTTTAGTTTTATATCTTTTTATCTCGCCATAATTTTTTAGGGGAAATGCACGCAATGAGGTACTACTTCCTAAAGTGTTGCTGTTATTCCAAATGCAAAATGCATTTTAAATAGACTATCCTTTACTGAGACAACTAAACTTAGTAATTATTATCAATTTTAATAAAGAACATAAGACAACAAACAACGCAGTACAAAAGAAAATTATCAGTTATCTAGTACTCATAGCAACAAAAAGCATATTTATATATAGACTTGTTTGCCCTTAGTTACACATATATATTTTTCTAGAAATTTTCATACTGAGAGCATAATCGTATGAGATAAAATGATGGTAGGAACAAGGGAAGCCCATCGAAATATGATATTTATTTATAATAAAGCAAATAAAACATATAATAACAATGAACACAAAAGCTTTACAAAAAACGCTGTAAATTTTGTTCCTGACCATATACAGACTTAAAAGATGACTAATTATTGTATATGTAATGCAAACTCATAACATTCATTGTAAGCTTTGCATGCGTATACAATGTTATATTACTAATTATACTTGCGTATACATTAACATACATTATTATATTACTCATTGTAGGGAATATTTTTGTTTTTTTAAACTTTATGTAGAATGTCAACTTGACTTTATATATACAGTATTAATTCTACTACCCTATTTTTAACACAGGTAAATGTCGGTAATCGGAAAAGAAGGATCTATCCTTCTAACTAGGCTACGTTCATTTCTATTGTCAAATTAAGGGACGCGTTCTTGAGTTAACTAATATTGATATTTTTATTTACATCATAATATAAACGTGATTTCTTCAATCTAAAACAATATTGCAACTCATTACAAAAATGGAGAAGCTCGTATGTGCCGTGGATGAATTATTTTTTAGAAGAGACGGATAGTGTTGCTATTATAGAATAAGCTATTGGACTTTTTCAACTTTAATTACTACAACGCAATTATTTTTACAGTTTGAAATTTTTATACATTCTTTGTACTTTTATTATACAGTGGAGAATTAAGAACACAGCAGCAACACCTGTTATTAAAATATTCTATAACATTTTAATAAAAGATTCACTTACCCGCAACCTGCTCCTCCGTTAGGCCATATTCGGACTGAAATTATAAGACAGATTTTGTTAACTTTAAATTATATTGTACATTTTTTTTATTTATTAAATATTTAATAAGTAATTACAAATAAAATAAAATCAAGTTTGCAAAACTGAAAATACATTTGTTGACGAAGTTGCACTTGTTTTAGTTATCTATCATTGCATTTTGATATTTCTCTATAATAAATATATTAATTAAAAACTAAAAACTCACTAAGTAAATACACTGATTACTAAATTAATTACTAAACTACATAAAGAAGTATAACTTATTTTAATATTTATTTTTGGTTTATTTTAATAAACTTCTCGCTCACTAAAAAGAAAACCTTTCTAGTGAGAGGTTCCAAAGACATGAAAAGTACGGTCAAAGTATGCCCTGACTGAAATAACAGGTTATGGAGATCACAAATGCTTGTTTTGTGTAGAGATTGAACCCATACTACTTTACTGGACAGCAGTTGCTAGGTGACCCACCCAAACAATCGCCATACATGTCTAAAAAGTAAAAATTAATAAAAGAAACAATTTAAAGGATTTCATTTAATGTTAAATTAAATTTTTATATTAAGCGACGCTTCGGAGGCTTTATGGAAAATGTGTTCATTAAAATTACTATGCTATGCTACTAATGCTAGCGAAACGAGACTGCACTATATAAATTATAACATCTTTGAATACCGTGATTCTTGTAAGTAAATATTTACGAAAAATAATTCTGCAGTGTTCGACACGTATGTAATAAGGCTAAAGACGTTTATATTACCTTTTTTAAAAATGAAAGCAAACGTTATGAATTCTGTTACATGTTTATATTAAACTACTTATTTTTATTTAACGTGAAGTTCCAATTTTTCTCTAAATTGCAAAGATAATTATTTAACATGACCGCTATTTTATCAAAACAAATATAATCACAAATAAACTACCACTAGGCCACGGTTACCTATTTGTTTAGTATGAAATTTCGCACAAAACTCTAATTATTGCATCGTAACAATATTGTGACCCAATTCTCCGAAATACATCCCTCGCTTATCCGTAATGCATTTGATAAACGCAAAACAAAATATTACACCTGCACCAACAGATATGTGATATGCTTATCGTGATAAGTGGCTACCGTTGATCGATAACCTTTCGGGATATTAATATTATTAATTTGCCGCCGCTTTTACTTCGGATCCTAGCTAAATCTATTCTAAGAGGCTACTACAGTTAACAAGAAGATTCATGTTCATAAAAAAGTCTCCGACTGTCTATGATTATATGCGTCTATAGTAGTGTAATTCCGAAACATTATTTACAATGAAGGGTAATAATAGCATAGCAAGGGAAATAAAAACCTACCGAAATCTGTCGTATTGCCAAATCCTTGGTCAACCGCCGGATTCTCTTGTACTCCTTGTTATAGATTTCGTCTGTTGTTTCCGTTTCCGCCATTGTGTTTCCGTTTAAAACTTATAAAAAATTCAAATCAACTATAAACACAAACTTTTACTCAAATACGTATTATTTATAGTCAAAAAAAATTAGTACAGATTAAATATGAATTTATTATTGTCGCGTTATTCGAAATACCTATTAATTTTTATCACAAAATCACTTTGAAAACTTTCACATTTTATAAAAGTACCGATAATTTTTATAACCTAAGATTAACGGAAATATTTAAGGCTCCGGCTCACAAATTTGCGCTAAAATTAATATTTTTAATCCAATCGTGGATAAAAAGATCGTATTGACACAAGCGGCGTGACATTGTCAGCTCTGTTATATGTAGACTATATTTAAATTGGATTTTTGCGCTATTACAACGTAAGCCGTTCTACAGTGGTGACACAATCAAGAATATTTTCGTGGGATAAAAAGTGATATAGTAAATTAAAGAACTGTAATCATTGTTTTTTTTTATTTTTAATCAAATTATACTGTCTACCGAAACATATGCAAGAGTATAAAATAAGTATTATATATTTATTTTATTCTTCACATCATTTTTAAATTTTTAAGTAACTTTTATGATAATTATCTAGTTGATAGAATTTAACAAATGTGCTCGCTCTACTACGCCAAAATATTCATTTTGGTTAATTAAAAGGAAAATTTAGCTTAGGTAAAATCATTTTACAATTCGTTAAAATTATTCTTGAAAAATATGCTTTATCAGAATTTTTAGCGAAATTTTATGAACGCAGTAAAGCGTTCATTTATAAATATCTTTAGTAAGGTGGGATCATTGTAGAACAAATAAATATTCTCACGTTCTTGGCACATACTCTTGGGTTAGTTTTGGCGGGAAAAATTATGGATACATCAACATTACGCCTAACATCATTATATTTATAACTTTTTTAAATATTCCTACTTTGAATAAACACCGGTGATATTAACATTTATCACCATATTTTTAAGGTTTGTTTCATATATTGAACTGTAAAGCAATTTCATTAAACATTTCGTTTACATCTTAAAAAATATTCTTTGACGGTGGCAAACGAGCTGGCGGTTCACCTGATGCTAAGTGATATCCGCCGCCCATTGACATTTGCACCACGCTTACGGTTGCAGATGCCTTGCCACCTTTTAAATAAGGGCCCTGGCTACTTCACTCACCAGAAGAAACGCAAAAGAATGAAACTTCCACTTCACGCCGGTCTTATGTGAGGTCGCGGTACTTACCCGGACGGACCTGCCCATTAGTGCAACAGCGAAGACTGTTGCGTGGGCCTACCACAGGTAAACGAGGTTTATTGAATTTATTACTGAAGTAAAACTTCTTTAGGCGAGACTAGGGAGTAACTCAGATGTTTGTTTAATATAATAATTTTAATATAATAATTTCATACGTAAGAAAGTATGATGACATTCAAGTACCTGTTTCGAATGAATAATTTAATATTAATATAACATTTGAATAATCTTTGTAAAGCACATGAATAATAAATATAATTAAATTATAATATGATATTTATTATTTAAGTTAATATTTAATCATTTCAGTGATATATGCCGTCAACGCCAAAGAAGTTTTAGTTCAATCGCGCGTAAGGGTTACGCACACAATTTTTTGATTTTAAATTAATATTGCTTATTATCTAAAGATTTTGCAAAATTTATTTAGGTTAGGTATATTTTTGCGTCTGTACGAATGCCTAAAGGACAATTATTTCAGGTATTTGGCTGAAATATTTTATATACTGAATCGGAACGCGGCTGAGTTGAAATGACAGAGCAATTTTGATGATATTGAGGTCCCTCCCCCACCAGACCAGCTTTTGCGGTTGTTTATATATTGTTGAATGCGCAGTACATATTCCACAGCAGTATTTATCTTACGTCTGTGCATTGGCACAGACGGTGTATGATATTATTATAAGGAGGTAAAGTTTATTTACAATAAAGGGACTATTAGCTAAAATCTACAGTAAAATAAATATCGCAATAACTTTTCACAATTATGCAATTTGTTTTAATTTTCGTTAAAAAATTTAGAATCGATCAGTCGTTTTTCCACTCAGCAGTGTATATAAGTAAAAAAATTAACAGTTTTGCGAATATTAGACAATTTAACAACTAGTTTAAGGTTGTTTGTATTATTTATTTAAAACTCCGGAAGTTTTGAATACATTACAGCTTTTATAGTCTCGGGACCGACGATGCTTGGTTTGTTCTCTAATAAGTGAAGATAATTTTTGTAACCGCTAAACATAATGTTTACAATATTTATTAATTTTTCTGATAAAAGTTGATTATTACGCAGTTCACATAATGTTAAGAGATGCCGCCCAAGGACATCCACAACACCTGATGGGTTGCTGATGCGTTACCAACATTAAAGTGAGCTCCGGTTATTTCATTCCCCAGACGAAAGTCGAAAGAATAATAAATACTTCCATTTCTCACAACGAACCTACCCTTCTTTACAAAACTGCCAACCTTTAGAAAATCTTAAAAGTAGTCTTATGACAATCCTTAAAAGAACTCAGCATTGTATCGCTGTTGTAAAATGTATCGCTTGTAACTTTTACATTTCAGTATTTATTGTCAATTGAGTTTAAATATGATAATACTTTAATTATGTTAATAGCGCCATCTGTTATCGTATTACAGCGTAAGATTGGTTCTATATTAGTTATACTCTAAAATAACAGATGACGCTATTGTTCAATTGTATAATGTCGGTTTTTTTTAGACTTTGTAGCTGTTATTTGCATGTGAGCTCTTGAGAACTTATGCATGAACCCATAATCGTGTAAAAAATATTTTAAACCCCAGACTGATTCGCCAGATGCTTGCTGTAGGCCACACGGGGCAAGACGTTATAATTATAAAATTAACTGGGCTGGTAAATTGAATTAAAAAAAAAAGCGGACAGGATTGGCGATACGACAACGTTGACAGCTCGTAAAATTGAAATCCATTGAAGAATTTATTTTTTGGGACCGTCCGTTGCCTAATCGTCTGATGCTGCTTTTATGATATTCTTCACGTCAATGTTTTGAGTTTCTGAGGCTTCGCAGCGTTGCCGAAAATTCGGATGATTATAGTATCTTTCAAAATAACCTTTAAAAATGCAATATAGTTTATAGTCTTCATTGATAAGCTAAAGAACATAAAAATATTTACCTGCATTTGTACTGATAAAAATATGTTGTTATGGAGATAAATTGATCGATCCAACTGAAATATATATAATACTAGCGACGCACCCCGGCTTCGCACGAATGAAATACATACTACTGTATACTAATGTGGGGCAGTGTAGAGTGATTAATAATATTATGATTAAGGTTAGTCTATACTACAGGATATCTACATAAACGATATTTACAGCTGATTTTCATGAGAAAATTCAAACATGTTTTCTTAATAGGTAACGGTACGTATAAAATTCCGTTGTACATTAATTTGATCTATCTCCCAAGGTATAGCCAGCGCTTGCAATGTAAAAGCACAAAAATATGTTTGTTACTACATCACATTACAAATCTTTGAATTTCTCGGCTTTTTCCTAACCTAACCATCTTCTTTAATCTATCTAATGTTATATATTGCTGAAAACTGCATTAAAATCTGTTGCGTCGTTTAAAAGACCTAAGCGTCGAAACAGCGGGAGCGACTTTGTGTCAGACTTCTCAACAATATGCTGTGTGGCAGACCTGAAATGCAGTGGCATATCATAAATTATAGTACCTACGGTTGGCAACCCCAAGTGAGGCTATGGTACTTTCCCGGTCGACGTGTCCCAATAGTGCAGCAGGCGTTTGTAAGTTGTTGCTTCTCTGTCAAACTTACAAATACTTCGACGTTTCTAACATTGGTAGAATTATGTATTACATGTAAAAATTCATCCTAAATGTAGAGAACAATGAAAATGCTTCTATTTTATTTATTTATTTAAAAACTTTATGCACAATAACGTACAATGGCGGACTTAACACCATTAGGTGTTCTCTACCAGTCAACCGACAAATAAGCAGAGAGAATAAGGAGGTGCGAAAGAGCCAGATGAGATAGTAAAGAATATGATAATATATAAAATATTACATACATATTACATAAATATACACATATACTAGTATATATAGCTATTACATATATATATATATATATATATATATATATATATATATATATATATATATACATACACATATATACATATATATATAATACAAATATATATATATATATATATATATATATATATATATATATATATATATATATATATATATATATATATATATATATATATATATATATATATATATATATATATATATATATATATATATATATATATATATATATATATATATATATATATATATATATATATATATATATATATATATATATATATATATATATATATATATATATATATATATATATATATATATATATATATATATATATATATATATATATATATATATATATATATATATATATATATATATATATATATATATATATATATATATATATATATATATATATATATATATATATATATATATATATATATATATATATATATATATATATATATATATATATATATATATATATATATATATATATATATATATATATATATATATATATATATATATATATATATATATATATATATATATATATATATATATATATATATATATATATATATATATATATATATATATATATATATATATATATATATATATATATATATATATATATATATATATATATATATATATATATATATATATATATATATATATATATATATATATATATATATATATATATATATATATATATATATATATATATATATATATATATATATATATATATATATATATATATATATATATATATATATATATATATATATATATATATATATATATATATATATATATATATATATATATATATATATATATATATATATATATATATATATATATATATATATATATATATATATATATATATATATATATATATATATATATATATATATATATATATATATATATATATATATATATATATATATATATATATATATATATATATATATATATATATATATATATATATATATATATATATATATATATATATATATATATATATATATATATATATATATATATATATATATATATATATATATATATATATATATATATATATATATATATATATATATATATATATATATATATATATATATATATATATATATATATATATATATATATATATATATATATATATATATATATATATATATATATATATATATATATATATATATATATATATATATATATATATATATATATATATATATATATATATATATATATATATATATATATATATATATATATATATATATATATATATATATATATATATATATATATATATATATATATATATATATATATATATATATATATATATATATATATATATATATATATATATATATATATATATATATATATATATATATATATATATATATATATATATATATATATATATATATATATATATATATATATATATATATATATATATATATATATATATATATATATATATATATATATATATATATATATATATATATATATATATATATATATATATATATATATATATATATATATATATATATATATATATATATATATATATATATATATATATATATATATATATATATATATATATATATATATATATATATATATATATATATATATATATATATATATATATATATATATATATATATATATATATATATATATATATATATATATATATATATATATATATATATATATATATATATATATATATATATATATATATATATATATATATATATATATATATATATATATATATATATATATATATATATATATATATATATATATATATATATATATATATATATATATATATATATATATATATATATATATATATATATATATATATATATATATATATATATATATATATATATATATATATATATATATATATATATATATATATATATATTTATATATATATATATATATATATATATATATATATATATATATATATATATATATATATATATATATATATATATATATATATGTCTTTAGATTCCGATCCCAGTCTATGAGCTGACAACAGTGAGGATGATGTGACATCCTTGAAGCCAAGATTCTTATTGAGGATGGATAGAATCACATGAGGGACATCTTCATTGGGTTTTTCTGGGACCCCACCAAGAAGAAGATATTTTTTCCTGTGTCGCATCTCTATGCTATCTGTTGCCATCTGCACCTCATTGATGAGAAGCTGTAGCATTGAAAACATATCTTGTACATAACTACGAAATGCATAGAACTCATCTGCCAGATTCAGTGATTCTGTAATTTTAGGAGCAGAAAGCTGTGCTTCAAGTTTGTTCATTTTCTTCATGATGGTGGTTTCCATGTTCTTCTGTGTAGCTTTTATAAGTTCTAAGTTGGACATAGTAATCAAAGTGTATATCAAACTTTAGTAGTATGATTGACAGTTGCACTTTTGAGAAGTCACTAGAAGTCATTGCACTTTTGAAGTGGTGCCCACAACTGATATGTAAGTATGATTATTAAAGTTAAGATTTTACTGTACAAAAAGTGTTAAAATACTTTAGAATAAATTATTTGCCAAAGTTTTCGCAAGAGCACACACGGTCTTTTTAATGCCTACCCCCGAAAAAAAAATCGCTATTATTATTCTATTGCTAAAGTCGGGTACATGATACACTTAGCATCATCTGAAAAATTGTAAGCATACTCTATTAACCTAATGCCAATTTATTTTATTTTTTATGCATATTATATAACTAGCTGCTGCCCACGACTACGTCTGCTTAGAATATATTGGCGTAACATTCAGACAGAAAGGCGGATATACATAAAATATGTATATAAATTATAGCCTATGTCTTATTCTGATGTATGAGCTATATTATTGTAAAGTTTCATTAAAATTCATTCAGCAGTATTTGCGTTAAAGAGTAACAAATATCCATCCATACGTAAAAATTTTCGCGTTTATAATATTAGTAAGGATGAAAATACTGAAATCTGACTGATGCTGCATATTATTAGAAAAGTCACGTTAATGTAAGAAATAAACAAGCCACGGAACTTTTTAATAAATCATTATTACTATCTCAACGAATTAGTAGTATAATAACTTAATAGTATCTCTTATCCTAATCGATAGGAAGTATCGTCCTCGAAGGCACATAGTATAATGAATGACTAAAATTCAGATAGAGCTTATGTCAAGAGCCAAACAATTAACAATTCACCGAACATTTTTAAAAAAACAAAGGGCTGTTAATTGGGTCAATTTGGAACTTATCTCACGTCATAATGGGTATGGACTTATCCTCGGTGCGGGAATGTAGAAACTTCTCGAACCCTCAGTCCCGGACAATTCGCATTAGGACTTTTTAATTCCCAACGCGGTTTCTGCTCTGGCGGCTACAAACCGCCCCAGTACTTAAAAGCTCTTTGCAGCTGGAGCTAAGAGTGGCCATTTTAATTTTTAACGAGGCTGACAGCTCGAATGGAATTTAAATTCTTTTTAATCACCTTACTTCACTTTATCTCTTCCCCAGTTGAATAAGGCTCGGTTTGCACTGAGATAACCATATCTTTATAATATTACTAGCGACCCGCCCCAGCTTCACACTGGTGCAATGCTGAATGTTTGTTTTCGACATCGCATTAGAAACCTCTAAAATTATCAGTGTTTCTGTATTATATTATGCATGAATTATACATTTAAACCTTCCTCATAATTAACTGTATCTATTAAAGAAATCCGTTTCGTATTTTTAAAGATCTTAGCATATATAGGAACAGACAGACAGCGGAACGACTTTGTTTTATACTATGTAGTGACGTAGTGTCTGGGACAGTCATGCCGTCTTCTCTTCTTGGTGTGAATTGAGCCGTACCATTAGAATACTTGAACGCGTAGTCGGTGCGAAAACAAGAGTAAATAAAAAAAGAAAGTAAGATTGTTTTGGAGACAGAAAGTCTCTGGACCAGTCCTCAATAATTAGAATATTATCTCAATAATTCTAATACTATTATCTAATATTAATACTCTAATTCTTGAGGAACCATAACACCAGGAAACATGTTATAAATGTAGTAAAGTAAGAACATATTCCTTAATCGTCACATTAAATAAAAGTACTGGTATGTCGATTAACCTATGTGCTACATAATATGTAGGAAAAAGTTTAATATGACAATGATATAAGGCCCCAGAAATTGGAACATGTTAAGCAAACGAAACCTCGATTTTGACTTTTAATCTCTGAGAGAATCGGCTAGCATTAAAAGTTTTTGCCGCCCTTCGCAAACGCTGGAAAGAAATACGATCAAATTCCACATAGCCACGAAAACGAAGGAGATGGTTATACCATTAAGCTTGTTAGCGTAAAAGAGATGACAGGATTCCTCCGAGACTGTTTTCGCTCGGCGAGGCAATATCCTTGAGACAATTTTTGAAATTGGAACATACTTCAGT
Source organism: Iphiclides podalirius (assembly GCA_933534255.1). Classification (NCBI taxonomy): domain Eukaryota; kingdom Metazoa; phylum Arthropoda; class Insecta; order Lepidoptera; family Papilionidae; genus Iphiclides; species Iphiclides podalirius. Next base: position 11,299,462 of record OW152830.1, on the reverse strand, counting down.
TGATTAAACTTCTGCGATTGTCTGCCGATTCCATTCCATTGTTAAATGTCAATTTTGTATCAATTTTATAATCAAACAATTTTAAGGAATTTATTGATTTAATACTATGATTGAAGAAATTTTATGTAAGGAAAACTTATAAACATTTACATATATTTCAGACGTTTATAATCTTGATTCCAGGTTTGAATTTTAGTTTGACATCACTTCAAGAAAATGCCAATACATATTGCTTACCAAGTTGATCGTCACAATCAGTTCGTACTGCTGGTGCTTGTGGCCCTTCTTCTTTTTCCCCTGGGGCGTCTTGGCCCCCGCGGCGGCAGCTTGCTTTGGCGGCGCGGTTTTCACCGACCCCTTTTGCGCTGACGGCTTCACGGGGGTCTTTGGGCCACCCTTGGTCGATGCACCTGACAAAGAATGTAATTCCACAATATAACAGTTGTGCAAATGCTATTAATGCAACTCGCTTTCAGTAATTTCGGCAATTAAAGATGTTTGACAAAACGTACCTTTCTGGCATGGCGGGGTTGCTTTTTGACCGGCGGCATTCTTCTGGTTCACGTGACCCCCACCGTCGGCTGGTTTGTTCCGCGCCTGTGAACAATTTACGCTTTGTTATAGTTTTTGGGTACACCAGCAATTCTAAGATTTAACCCGATTTAAGTGAAATAAACTATAATATCTATGTATATTTTAACTAAATTTTAGCGTTAACTGATTTATCAGCGGATGGCACAAACCACTGGGAGCTATAAATTTTAATAGCTGAAACTTTATCGTTTGGTAAATCAGGAAAATTTTTAGGTGCTTTCGCGAGTACTATGATGGAATTTGGGTGGAACCACCTTTAAATTGAATGATACGTATTTTTTTTGAAGTAAAAAAAAAAACTTGTAAACCTTTCTGTGATGAAATTTTATATAAAAAAAACATTTAAAAAATGTGATGTACAAAAGCGAACGCCTCATAACACTCATTTAATTTTTAAGAAAATAAGATTATACCATTTTAATAACATCTTCTGAAGTCGAGTTACTTTCTAAAGAAAGAAAGAAATGAAAAATGAAATACATACATTTATTGTAAGTATAAATAGTGAACTTTCTTACAAAAAATCCTTTTATTATTAAAGAACGGGTACTAGGCTACTGATATTAAATAGGTAGCTAGTTGATGTTATTCTGAAGATATTAAACAAATAGGGTCTCATTACGTTCACTTTCTTGGGAATTATCGTGACCACCCCGTGAAAAAAGATTCGATGTCCATAAAGTCAAGTTTAGTTCAGTAAGTAGAATAGGTTACTTTTAGACATGTCTGAGTTTCTTGTACTTGACGACAAATGGAAGGAATTTAACGTTTTTCAGTTCCTAAAGAAATGTTCAGTGAACCAAATTTTTGGGATAATAATGCTGTCCGTGAGATCTTCTTTTTGTTTCAAGCCCGTTGCTAGAACTGGAATCTTGCCAAAAGCGTAAGCGTTCAAAATCAACAAGACAAGTTTTGTAGTCAAAGCGGCTACCGACAGGGATGTTTCACCCAACTTAGCTTTATTACGCTCAGGACAAAAGAACGTTTCCTCCGAATCTATTTTGACTTCTCCAGATTTTCTGTTGTTTAAATGATTTGCCAAAAATTACTAGTAGTTAGTATATTGCTATATTCATGATTTTGGTTCCTACATAGGAAACATAGAAAATATTTCATCACGTGGCCTGCCCTCGTTTCATTTTTCTATCCATTTCCTCTATTGTTGAAAACCTGCAATCACATTCCCAAGAATAAATTTAATTCGCAATCATAAGTATGGACGTGCCAGCCCATTTTTTCAGCAAGTTTAATTACTTCAGATTTAATGTTAAAATCAAAGACTATAAATTTTACATAAAAAGTATAATAGACCGCCTTCGCAACAACATGATTCGGTCAGCTTTTTTCGTACGTCGCTGAATTTTCAATGTATTAACAAATTAGTCAAAGATAAAAGTAGTATATGTATATTCATTTAGACATCATTATATTACATCCCTATCTTTTTTAATTTTCAAACGTAATTGGTGTGTCTTTCCAATTGTTTACCATAAACAAATTGTTACTTATACAACAGGGGCGGGAAATAAATTTGGAACAGTGCCAAATTTTTAAGCGTTTTCTCTAATTAAGTGCGCGTGGAGCCAAAAAAGTCTGTTGAGTGCGTCGATGCCTTTGCTATTCAAGAGGTATATATATTATTTTTGGAAAAGGTGGCAAACGAGCAGGACGTACACCTGATGATATTTGTTCACCGCCGCCCACGTACACTCACAACACCAGTGGAGTCACAAAATCGTTGCCTGCCTTTGAGGAAGGAATAGACTCTCTTCTTGAAAGTCTAACTCGTATCGGTCCGGAAATACCGCTGTCGACATCTTGGTTTAGCGTGACAGAAATTTACACGAAAAACGCACAGTCATGGACTGCCAATCATCGAGGTAGTAATGATGGTATTTGGCAGATTTACGCGTCTTACGGTGGCAAAATACAGCTGTGATAGATTCGATAAATACGCATAAAGATGAAACATTTCTTCGTAAGAACCGAGACGATCGGCAAGGACTTAATCGCCAAAGATTCGAAAAGCCCTACGATAGATGAAGTAAAATGGAAAGAACTGGTATTGGGGCGCCCCAGCCCAGAGATGAGAACATTACTTCATGTGCTGCCGAATATAGCGCTTTATATAGCTGCAAGTGATGGGATGGCAGGAAATACTGCCTCGCCCTACCCAGGGCATCAGGACTTTTGGAATCCAGTTTAGCTTTTTCAAGTGACTGTTGCTGATATGTCAACTCTAAGAATTACAAGTGTGTCTTGGCAACAAGGAATGTATCCTCAAAAACCGGCCAAGTGGGAGTCGGACTCGCGCACGAAGGATTCCGTACCATTATCTATAAAAACGGCAAAAAATAATTACATATTTTTTTTATAAAAAACTATAAAGCGATTTCAACCTTTTCTCTTGAAAATTTAGGCAATGGAGGTATATGTTGTTTGAGACGAAAAAGTAAAGTTATAATACATTATGTTTTCTAAATACAAATTAAGCATCTCAATGTAAAAAAAAGCAATCAACCTAACGATGACATAATCATTAATGTGACTATGACAATTCTGATTTTACTCAATAGTATATTCTCACATCCGGAGCGAGGTAAATAACAAAATAAAACTGAAGAATGTAATAAAACTCTTTCGTTGCTATAGCGGTAACAGAAATACGTCATCTGTGAAAATTTCTAATATCTAACTATCACGGTTTATGAGGTACAGCCTGGAGTCAGACGGATAAAAAGACAGACAGCGAAGTCTTAGTAAAAGGGTACCGTTTTACCTTTTGGGTACGGGTAGGTACCCTAAATGAGGAGATACGACGAAGTGTTTCTTCTTTGGGGTAAACGCGCAAACTTTTGTCTTCTTATGGTTAAATAGGACTAGATTTAGTCGGCCCCATTCCGAGATTTTGCCTTATAAAATCTCGACTTCAGACACAAGTTCATTTCGATAGTCATCGGTATATTCCTAAGAAATAGTTAATGAATGTTGTTAGTTTGGAACAAGTCATTGATATGCAGAAGAAAGAGATTAGGAGATAGTGCGCAGTCTTGTGGGACACCGGTTTGGCGTCATAGCATGCACCGTCAACAGAAACTTAATGCTACGATCCGTGAGAAAACTGGTGACCCAATTGCATTAATGCAATCAATGATCGCAGATCTAAGTAATATATAAATTTCAATTTTCAGGTATTTTGTTGACAAATAACAACAAAATCATCGTTAATGTCGTCCAATCTTCTAGAATAATTTCTGTTTTTATTATATCGTTTCATTCATTTTATATAATTCGGTTTGTTTCGGGTAAAATAACTGACATTATTCTAAATAGTTCATTTGTGTTCTAATCGCGAGCGGGTGCTTTTCTTAAATTTTGGGTCATAATAGCTTTTCTTGTTTATTCTTCTAGAATCTGATCCTAAACCAGATTCTTCTTTGTCGTCAATCACAGTCGTATTGAGTATATGATTTTTTTTATTTTATACTGGTCCTTATAAAATTCCGTAACAAATCCTTTGTTAGTCTTTTCCACTTTTATCCTTCATATTTGATGTCAGATTTGACTTTGATATCTTCTCTTTAAACGCTTTCCTTACTCCTTTTTGCGCATAGAATGTTACTTTTGGTATGAAACCAAAAAGCGAAGATGCAGTTATAGTTTTTTATGACGTTGCCCGACCGATTTGAACTAAATTTCAATTTCTAACGCGTTCCAAAATATCCAGTTCGTTTAGGAGCACGGTCCGCGAACATAGCGTCCGAAGCGCTATTTCGTGTCGAAATCGCCGCGTCTTAATTAATTTTCGAAATGGTGCGTCAATTTAATTCGTATATTTTCGTATGAATAACTTTTTACCTGAGAGACTAAGAACAGATTTTAAAAATTTAAATATATTTTTTCCAGAATAATCAAATCGACGATGAACAGATAACAAGTGAGTAATCTGATTTTATAACTCAAAACAACGTAATAAACCGTTTAAATTCATTTCTGCGTTATGCGGGTATTATTCTATAAATTTAATAAAAAAAATATTTATTTATTTTATAAATGTTATGAAATAAATGCAATAAAAATTACTTTATACACGCAGGTACAGAGTACCTAGGCAAAGTAATAACAAAAAGCAATTTCATACTAAACCATTTTTCTCGAAAAATTACGCAATGCAGTTCATTTATATATGTTGGTGGAGACGAAAAAGTAAAGTTATAAAACATTACCTTTTTTAATACAAATTAAGCATCAAACTAATGATGAAATAATCAAGAATTTGACTTATTACGATTCTGGCTTTACTCTATAGAAAATTGTTACATACCGAGCAAGGCAAAAAAACAAAATGAATAAATTACAAAAACACTGCGATGAATAATTTACGGTGAAAATTTTTAATCTTGATAGATCTTCTATATCACAGGTTTGCAACGACAAAAGGTATAAAATACCACCTGACATAGAATCATTCGCAGAACGCGTTTAAAGTGCAACTTTTTATAGCGAACGTACTATATGTATTTTACTGTGGTAAGGCCACACAATAGCCTTCGCCGTTGCACGAATGGGCAGGTCAGGCTGGGGAAGTACCACGACCTCACAGGAAGCCGGCGTGAATTATTGGAATTTTTACATTTCTGCGTTTCGTATGATGAGTGAGGTAAATGTCAATGGGCGGTGGTCATCAACTGCAGGCTAGCTTGCCACCTTCTCATATAAAAAAAATGTTAGCATATAGAAGTCACGTTTCTCTAAGCTCATAGTCACAAAACGCTTTATAGCGAAAGCGACGCGCACGTTATTGAAAAAAATCCAACTTTCCGTGGGTAGAAAAGCTACCCACGGTTACTAATCAGCCATCGATCGTCCCTAAATCAGAAGAAGACAGTCGGAAGACAATTGCTATTTCTAAAATGTGCGTTCGCGTTCCGAGGTCTCGAAATAAAGGGTGCAATTAAAAACACATGAACAGCGACGCCAACATTAATGGCACGGTAATGCAATAAAACGCCAGGTTACACTCGAAATAACGTAACATTTACTCTTTGTCTAGAAGTAAAACCGAAATAAATTCGTTGCAGATTATAATGGGTTGCAGAAATCTATTGATTCGCAGTTCGAAAGCGATTAGAAATAAATTCTGTTATCTCATTCTATTATCTGTCAAGGTTTATATACTGGCATGTGCCCTATTGCTATTTGTGCTAGATCATAAACATTGCATCAATTTTTAATTCAAAATTTAAGTTACGTTAGTGGACATGTTGTATACTCACTATACTATATCATAAAACTTTTGTTATTAATTACTTAATAATTCACATAGGTTCGTGACAACTCAGTGTCCAGGCGCTAACTTTTAATCATATATGAGCAACAAATTTTCATTATATTCTTAGTTCAAATTTAGCGAAATTATTAATTTCGATTTCAATTGAACTATTAATATTCTATATACAACGTGTCGTTACCATCGCGACAGTAAATGAACACACGTTTAACGCTACTTGCCAATAATCATAAAAAAATATTAACGTTAAAAAATCCATAATTAAAAAAAAATATTTTTCAAACAAACGAATTAAGTAAAAAAGAAACAAAATTTGTAACATCCTATACAACTAAAACTGACTGATTCATACATTCAGAGGCTTTTTCATTCGTTGCCACAGCGTCGCATTACAAGCCTCTCCTTCTTTGTGACCTTTACAAATGAACTTTACGTTATAGTTTTATACGTAAGGGTGTTCTAAAATTCTTTGTTTTGGAAAATTTTATAACTCGGTAAATATTGATGTTTAAAGAATGTAAATGTGTAATACAATTTTAAAAAATTGTCCTCTGTATGTGTGTTCATTTATTGTCGCGATTGTAAAGACACGCTGTATATATTGAAAATTATACTCAAAATATTTTGAGGAAACATGTTACAACATATTTTTAAAAACTATTTCGATGACAAAAATGTCTGCAGTGTGGCAGACTATGCCTTAAAGACCTACGTCTTGAGAATTCTTCTGCCTACAGTGTGGTATATGTTATAAAATTGGCTGCTACTTGCTTACTTATCTTAATTCAATATTTGTTATTATAATGTGATAAATAAAATTTTGACTTGAATCTGGGTCAATCTTAGCTTAAACTTTTAACAATAATGCTACAATAAAAAAATATCAATAGCTTCGTTTAGTTTGGTGTCATTAAAATTGTTTTGTAACTGAATGCAAATATTCCCTTAGTTTATGAACACTAATACAAAAATATACTACAACGGATCACCATTAAAAATTAAAAATATTATAAATAAAACATTTACGCCAAGAAGTTAAGTATTTTATTATGTGTGAATATTGTTAAGTAGTGTATACTGATTTGTACAATCAACATTTATGCAAGTTAATTCGCCGCGGAATGCAAATTAAACAGTAGGTCTGTTTTATTCAAAGGCTGCAAAATTATCAAATGTTACATTAGTCACGTTATTACAAAAATATATCTAAGTAAGTTTACTTATTTCCATTTTTTTTATGTCACAATGTTGAATGAAGTAGGCTGGGCCAAAATCTTATACTTATTTTTTTTAATGGTTTTAAATTTCACATATGGATGAAAAGTACTATAAATGTAAATGTAATTACAATAAGTCTTTGCTTTTTAATTTTAAAAATTGCTTATGGAATTTGCTTTATATGCTGTTGGTTTAACAGAGTTTCTCATGATAGGGCAGGGGACGAGAAAACGTGATTACATCACGCGAACCTTTGTTCTTAGTCGTACAGCCAACGGTCTGTGACAACCAGAATTCAATTTCATTAACTTACAATTTTTGCATGAGTTGCCGTACTATCCAAGGAGGGATTGGAAAAATTTGCATCATCATAATTGAAAAGTGTATGACAAAACTACGTCAACTTTAATTAATGTAGCATTATTAAATTCAAAAGCTCTCCTTCCTACAACTGTAATAATATTAATATCCAAAAAATTATGTATCCCCAAAAGGGGCACAAGATTTTCGTCTATACTAGCTCTAGCTACGCCTTAGCCCTAATCCAAATGTGAATGTTGATTCTGTTGTACTATCAGATCATTAAGAGAACACTGAAGTTTTAAAGTTAGCAATTTCAAGAAATGTACAGGGAATAACTATAAATTAGCTCAATATTCAGACATAGCAGGTCAATAGCCAGCCGGTTAAAAATTTACAGAATTAAGAAATAACTCTTGTCCTGCAAGAAATAACTGTTTTATTATTTCATTTAGTCCACCTAAATAGATTCAATTACTTAGGAAAAATTAGTATAAAACTTTGATAATAAGTAAATTGCGTAAGACATCACTAATTTTGATAATTTGAGACTGTATCAGTTGTGCAAATTGTGAATTTTTGTAGATAAATGAACAAAAACTTTCAGCGCTGCGAGATTCGAACCAGCGTGTTCTGGTTTCGTGCTTTTTTATATGTAATAAAATGATTCATTACCCTCGTTTGACAATATCCAGCGTTCTGTAAAATATAGCTAAACTTAAAAAAACTTTTATTTGAATTAAAGGATTGGTCCATAACAGGCAATAACTAGTTTTTAATATCAGAACTCAAATAAATAACGGAAAATCTATTTATCCGCAGTCATGCACACGCCATAAATTTTACGTCCTAAATATGAACTTACACGAGCCCCTTTTTAAGTCCCTTCTGGAGGCCTACTGTTTTATGTTTTTGTTTTGTTTTGTTTCGTTATATTTTTTTATGAAGGTTTTATCTTATAGTAATATTTTATATTAAATTGTGATAAATGTTTGTTGTTCTCTGTTTGTTTTATGATTGAAACGTTACCAGATTACCTATGTGTGGTAAAATAAAATACTTATTTATTTTATAAATAGCATCTCGTATTTATTCTTAGTTGTATATAAAAATAACTATTATGTATAAAAAGATAATTCATTGCGGATGCTATTATAATTCAACATTTTTTGTGAGGTTCTCGTCGGTGCGGAATGAAATAGGCTTGGTGAAGTTTGGATGGCATTAACACTTACTGTCTCTCCCCTTGTAATATGTGAGTGCTCGATATAACTATTTTTGATTTATATTACAAAAATATGAAATATACTTAAAAACAATACATACATACAGTCACATGGAATAGGTAAAACTGTCCACTAAAAACGTATGTATAGATCGATGGCATTTGAAAAGGCCAAGGTGTGTAAGGAGTATGAAATATAGAAATTCTGCCAGAAGCAGGCAGATCTAACACGGTCTCTTATCACAGATTAGATTAAGTTATTTTATGTCTAAGTTGTAAGAATTATAGGATTTCAAGCTGTTGGTGAAACACCAGCAGCTGTTCAAACTATGTTTTCATTATTTTCAATGTTCGTTTGTTAAAATGTGAGGCTTATCAAATTTAAATTAATGGTTGTAACGCTTAAGTCATAGTCTATATTCAACTACTCCCAAACCCTCTAAAACTTTCCTGTAACAATAGAGATCACCGCAGCAATTCATGATTTGCATCTTAATTGGAGATTTCGCTCCTTGCGATGTTTTCCACGGGCGAGATAGTATTTTTCAAACGTAAATTTAGTCATTCGTTTAACGACTAAGGCGGTGGGTTATTTTATCCGTGAAGTGAAAAATAACATATCCCACCGCTGGGCAAAGGCCTCTTCTGAACAGTCAACACGTGCATAGTCCACCACGCGACCCCACTGCGGATTCCGCCAATATTAAAATAAAATTGAAAGTCTATTCTTATATTTTTTCTGACATCTCACCAAACAAGCACATAATGAAAGACTTCGCTTTGTCTTTCTATCTAAAACTGCTGGTCCTTTGACATATTTTTTTTAATATTTATATATTAGAGTTAAGTAACAATGGGCAAATAAGTATAGTCAAACTATAGAAGTCACGGGCACAAATAGGGTAACAAACAAAAGACATCATTGTACAAGTTGATGTGAATCTCGATCTGAAGAAAGTCTTAAAACCAGAAAGAAAATTAAAAGGGAGCTTTCAATAGAAAACAGTTGGAAAGTAAACACGTTTGCTACAGATCAAGGATTTTGGCTATCGTATCGATCTTATGTACGGTCGCATTACACAAATGATTCAATTTTTAGAGGATTTTAAAAATAGTTAAGCTTTCAAGTATTTTTTAAAAAAAGTTAAAAATATATTCTACTTAGCCAGATCTATAACTGAATGTGTAGTCACATAATGTTTATAATACCAATTGCCGCAATAAGTAAAACGTGTTCACTATTTTTAATTGCAAAAATCATTCACTTTTGTTTCGGTGCACAACTTTGAGCGATAACCGACAGCGAGACATCGTTTGTGAATTTTCCAAACCTTATTATTAGGAGAAATCAAATACATATTTATGTACGACGTAAGCGTCTTCAAGGCAAGAGTGAATAGGTTTTTACTGAGCTAGCGCGCTTACCAACAACGGCTGCATCGCCGTAGTTGCCTTAGTTGGGACGGCAGTCAGTGCTGGCCAGTTTAGAATTTTAAAAAATCTATCATGGTGTCCTTTTGTAATCTTTGGCTATTCAGACAATGAGTATTTTTTTTTTTTTATGCGAAAAGTTGTAAAACGAGCAGACGGTTCACCTGATGTTAAGTGAATACCGCCGCCCATGGACATCTGCTACACTCGAGGGTTACAGATGCGTTGACAACCTTTTGAAAATTGGGCTCCGGCTACCTCACTCACCAGACGAAACGCGAAAGTATTTGTCATACTTCCACTTTACGCCGGTCTTCTGTGAGGTCGTGGTACTTACCCGGACGGGCCTGCCCATTCGTGCAACTGCCGAGGCTGCTGCGTGGCCCTACCACCGTAAAATATCGATATTTTCACCAACTAGGAATACGCGTGCAGAATTACGCATTCAATTGTTTGTTTTTAATTACATATATAATTAATTCATACGATGCAATTTAAACAATATACACCACTAATGGCTTTGAACCACCAGGAGAAGAGAGATAAAATTAAAATGAATTTTAAACGAAACTATACTTAATATTTCGTCCAGGGTCACGGGAGAGACCTAGTTAACTTATTTAATTAGCATTCGATACGCCAAATACATTTTCATTTTGGTTTGATCTACGCAGCATTTTTATTTCGTATTTATATATTTTATAAGTTATAGGATCCTAAGCTTAGAGCGTAATTTAAGTTCCAACATTAATTAGTTAATTATCCCATTAGATTAAGAAAATTAAAGCAGTATATCCTTATTTTTAATAACGGTACCGGTAAATATTTAACATGTGAATGCAAATTGCTCGAATAAGCTGGAAAGATTAACGTCTGGAATTCACAGAGCGTTACGGAGAAAAATTGTCACATGCCCACAATTCCTTGACTTTTCCGCCTGAAATGCGTCTATGAAATGCAAGTGATCTACTTTGCAGTGCTCCGGCGGGCGTTCAGCATGTTCGACTCCAGCAAGCAGGGCCGGATCGAGAAGGAGAAAGTGAGGACCATCCTGAACACGATGGTGCACAACTACGATGACAATGAACTGGACCAGTTCCTGGAGAACGAGGACGTTGACGGTGGGTTATGATAATGTTCTCAATAAGTGAGTATTCGTAGATTGATCTGAGAGATAGGTACGTCGATTTTAATCAAGAAATTATAAACAATTACCCCACCTGGCGGTAGCAGCTGCATGTAATATCCACACGAGCTCAGTAAAAGGTAACCGTCTAAAGCCTTGGCATCATTCTTAATACTGGATTGTTATTTTTGCTATATACGCTAAGACTCGGTTCGAATATATTTATTTGCCCATGTAAAACGGTTCTTTTACAACATACTCGGATGCTACAGATGTCTATCGAAGTGGTTCACCTGGTGTTAAGTGATTACAGCCGCACGTGGACATCTAACATACCTGATGGGTTGCAGATGCGTTGCCGACCTGATTAAAAATGGGCCCGATAACCTCACTAACAAGAACAAACGCGAAAGTCTAATACTGCTGTGGCACGAATGAGCCTGCCCGTTCATGCAACAGCAGAAGCTGCTGTGTGGCTCCAACAAATATGTATCTTTATTGCCCAAAATGGAATTAAAGAAAATTTTTAACACTTTGGGAAAAGTAAAAAGGAATCTAAAGTAAGAGCGGTGTGGTAACTGACACTGTCATTTTATAAACGATACAAGCATGCAGCGTTTAAACACCCGGGAATTTCGAAATTCTCGAAAGGTGTGACTGTTATGAGGAAGTACCTCGGCAACTGAACTTCGGAGTCATTAGTATTTACAATCACTGAATCATCGTATTTACGATGATCAGTTTAAAAATACACTTTAACCCGCTAAATAAATTTTACTAAACGAACTTATTACGTCATATTTACGACTCAGAATGTGGGAACGCTAAACGCACGAAGGAATTTCACGGACTTAACGTTAACCGGTAAAATACTGGATCAACGAGGGGCTGCACGACAAAAATAGCGTGTTTAGACCTGCAAGTGAAACGTTGCGAACGTTAACTGTCTTTACGAGTTGACGATTGCCCCGTGTTAAAAGACACACGCGCTTTGATGTTTTACAACGCAACAAGTACTCCCAGATGATTTCTTTGATGGTTTCATTATATGCGAGACGCACACACCGCATTGTGTTAGACCAAATTTTCTGAGAGTTACAAATTTATTTCGTCACGCTATGGCAATACAAAAAACTCCTAATAACATCTCAAGATGATTTTATCAATTTTTACATTTATGAAAACATTTGCACATTCTTAAATTGGAGTGGCATACTCCATCCTCCTTTATATCTCGATACAGATAAAAGGGAGAGTCGTTTTAAGAATATATTTTTGGGGTCGACTAAACTTAGTCCAATTAAACACCAATAAGACACAAGTTTGCGTGTTACAAAAATGTCCCCGATTGTTATGACTCCTCATTTTGAGAACACTCCCATATCTGCCACGGCTAGTATCGGAATACATGGCGTCAAAATCTCGAGCAATGTCCGGTTCCGCGGTCAGTTGGAAAGTAAGGCCAAATTGGACTCAAAGAAGTTCGGTGTGCTCAGCAAGACGAGACAGTACTTCACGTCGGCACAACGCCTAAACCTTTATAAGACGCAAATTCGGCCCCACATGGAGTACTGTCACCTCTGGGCGGGAGCCCCCTGTTATCAGTTTCTTCCATTTGACCGCATCCAACGTATGGCAGCTAGGGTTATCGACGATCAAAGTCTTTCCGATCGGCTTGATCCTTTGGCTGTGCGTAGAGATGTTGAGGCACTCTACATCTTCTACCGCATCTATCACGGTTATGATCCCAGCGGCTGAATTTCACCATCGGACATCGCGCCAAAACCAAAAATTTCATCCACACCACCTCGATGTCTAGCGTTCCACAACAGCGCGTTTTTCAAGGCATTTCCTGCCTCGCACAACCACTCTGTGATGATATTGTTAATAGCAATTTTAAATGCTTGATTTATCACTTGCTCATTGGTAAAGAAAAACACCCTAAAAAAACCAGGAACTTTCGAAATAACAATAAAATGAAAAATATTTCCCTGCTGAAAAAGAAGCGCAGAATTTCTTAAAAGTTCTTATCCTCTTGTACGTTCTTTTTTGAAAAATAACAACAAAGTGCTCTACGCCGACAGAAAATCATGTACAGATTAAGGTCACATTTAACTTTATGCATGAATCTTAATAAGTTTAATACAAAAAAATATATATTTTTTATTTTTTATATGAGTCGGTAAGCGTGCTGGCGGCTCACATGATATAAAGCGATTGCCGCTACCCATCCCATTCAAAATGTGAGTTCAGATTACACGACCCACCCGACGAAACACAAAAATATTCTGCGTAATATCTTAACATATGCATTTTGTAGATATTAATTTCCTGTTGCGTACATGGAAAGCCACAATTACTCTCCTAAATCGATCAATTTGTCGTTTAAACTTCGGGCATTAGTTTGAGATTTTACGTGCGAACAACTGCAAGCTCCGCAACTTTGCTTCAGCTCTCAGAATAGCGGTAGATAGAATATCGATTGAGGTTTCTACACATCCGTCAGACTTAAACAACTTTGTTACCGCTTTAAAATGATCTGACAACATTTAATTTATGCATTACGTATTTTTCTCGATATAGCATCCGAAACGGCTTCGATACGAATTGACCACACTTACTTTGTCGTCTACCATCTGACAATTTTAACCTATGCCTTGTGCAGCGCCATCTTTCTTAAAATGACGGAAACGTATTTGCAACTCCAATAGTTATTGTTAATAGAAAGGACTAAAGTACGTCGGACCCACCGTCGAAGGTCACGCCAAATAATACTACACACTCAATTAGTGCATCAACAAACACCATAGTTTGTCCTCGCCGAGCAGGGCGAAACCAACACAACGCGTACACTAGGTACACCCGCGTTCCAGGGCGGTTCTCACCGCCCCCAGACACCGACTAAACAAGCACAGTCAACGGCCATCGGGGTCACGGTCCTCACCGAACCTCGATGGCCCTTGGGCGACATGTCACAACTAATGCACGCATGAGTACATGCGCCGACCTACCCACTAAGGAGGGCCTCAAACCCGTCGGTTCCGGCTAACCCACCGATTCTGTGTTCGAGGAAGCTTTAATAGTCTAAAGACTAAAAGCGTAACATCAGTTATAAAAAAAAAAAAAAATGTTATTAAAACTAAATTTCATTTTACATCTTGATAAAGAAGTCTTTATATCCAATCCAATCCAGCCTATGTCAGGCCTTCCCAAGAGTACGCCACAGAGTACGATCTTCCGCTTTCCTCATCCAGCCACTACCAGCGACCTTTCTCAGATCATCGGTCCACCTGGCAGGGGGACGTCCGACACTACGTTTTCCGAGACGTGGTCTCCATTCGAGAACCCGTCTGCTCCAGCGCTCATTGGTTCTACGACAGATGTGGCCAGCCCACTGCCACTTCAGCTTGCTAAACTTACGGACTATATCGACAACTTTGGTCCTCTGGCGAAAAATTTCGTTTCGGATTTTATCCCTTAGCGAAATACCGAGCATAGATCTTTCCATAGCTCGCTGAGCGACATGTAATCGGTGGGCCATCCTCACCGTCATGTAGGACGGCAGGACGCACTGATTGTAGACCTTGCTTTTTAGGCATTGTGGTAGTGGTGAGTGGTAGTCTTTATATAATGGACCATTTTAGATCTATAATAAAATTATTTCATTTATTTAAATTATATATAACTGATTATATTCAAAAACTTCAGCTTTTAGTCACGTAAAAGTAATGATATAAATTAATAAGATATAACTAAGAGATAAAATGAGAGAATTATGTCGTTAAAGTGTAATAAGTTCGAGTTAATTGACTTTGGAAATATTTAGAGCTTATTTGAACGGAGCATTTAACCGAGTTTCATCCAAGTTATCGTTCAAAGAGATTGGGGAAGTCGTTAAGAGGGTACACAGTGTAATATATTTATATGTATATGGGATGATATTATCTGATCATTGTCTACTACTCGCTACTTGCTTATCTACATGGCTCTGGACGCAAGCTCACCACTTATTTTTTATTTTATTTTATTTTTTTGTTTTTTAAAAACATTGCCCTCACTTTAGGATAACATTATCCTGTGTGGTAAGGACGTTTTACAAACATAAATTACACGAGGACAAACACCCAGATGCGAAACAACTATCTGTGGGTCGCACAAATAGTTGTCCCGTGTGGGAATCGAACCCACGACCCCCGACACCGAAGCCAATAACTTGGCAACTGCGCCACGGAGTCATCAAGTAAACTTTAAACCCGAAAAAAGTAGGGGTTTCTGCTTACTCCGTACGAGATAATATGTTATAGCTGGTATTGTCCTGATTGAATTTGTCTTCGCAGCCTTTTCGTTAGCACATCTTCTAACACTGAACAATTTAGTAGTGTTGTTGTTGTCGACTTTTGTGTGTATAATTCATTCGCCACATGTCACATTACTGTGAAATTGATTTTGGAAAAAGTTTCTATAGCTATTTTTCTCCGCTGCTAAGATAAAAGGAAACGGCAGCTGTTTTCTTTCTAGTTCTTGTACTTCTTTAATTACAATGAAAGGTAGATAGACTCTACAGCTCATAACTTAATTTACACTTAGCTCAAATCTGAGAATGTGAAAATCAATAAATTTGTAACAAGCTGTTATTTTATTTATTTTAGAACTTTTTGCTCAATAGCATTTTTTTTGTGAAAAGTTGCTAAACGAGCAGACGGTTCACCTGATGGTAAGTGAATACCACCGCCCATGGACATCTGCTACACCCGAGGGACAGATGCGTTGATAACCTTTTGAAAATAGCGCTCCGGCTACCTCACTCAACAGACGAAACGCGAATTTGTCATACTTCCACTTTACGCTGGTCTTCTGTGAGGTCATGGTACTTACCCGGACGGGCCTGCCCATTCGTGCAACAGCTGAGGCTGCTGCGTGGCCCTACCACCGTAAAACTGACAAATAAACAAATTCTTTCTGTTAGAGTTAATTTCGACTCCGCACGGAAGCATTGAAAATTTCTGCTTTCTACGTCGAAAGATTGTGTTAATTTCAAGCTTGTGCCGTGGTTGATAACAACGTCATATGATAATTAGTCACGGTACATATTAATGACAGGTTGTCAGTTTGTCGCTTACAACGGTTTGATTTTAAATTAACCATCATGATATGGAGTGCCATTCTTTCAGATTTAATTTAGTTTAGCACAAATATATTTTTGGAAAGAAGTTTCTAGAAGAGATGTCTACCACTTTGTGGAAATCATCACGTAAGAAATAAGCGCTATGTTGCTTTGCTCTCTCTTTCTTACACACTAGCCCATTAAACAACGGGCGGGTAGGTTCTAAAAGAGAATCAAAGAAACTACCGTTCGTTTTCTGTTTTGTTTCTTTATTCTTCGGCGATCTTAATCTATTGTAGCTTCCGTATTTACATTACTTGCCACTTTTGTCTTTGAAACAGAGTATCCACCGTTTCTTTAATTATTTCTTATAATCTGTATTTATAAGACTAGTTTTGTGAAAATAGCCTCAACAATACTGATGAGAATTGTAATAAAATTGTGACAAATAATTCAATCGATATATATCGATAATCCAGTGCATTATTGAATATTTGGCAGGAGAAGTTTTGAACAGCACTCAGAAAAAAGTAGAATTCCTGCAAAAACGGATTAGGAACCGATTGATCTGTTTACGAAAGTCATTAACATATTTAGTAAACCCAAATATGAATGTTAGGCACAAATTTTGAATTCTCTCAAATTTATTAAGCTACACTTTGCTAATATCAAGAAAGCAAATGGCGGCTTAGTCAAGGATAGAGAGAAGTAAGGAATGTGATGAAAATTACGCAGTCTAAAGAGTCTAGATCTGATAACATCTTCTTTCCGAGTATACGGCCGAGTATACGGCGCGTTATCAACTGAGTCGTCGAGCCATAAATTGCTTTTTTATGTCTATCTCGCTCGCACTTATGGATCTTATGCAGCTGCATAGTGATGTGCGTAAGATAAATAAAAATGCATATCGACAAGTAAAATAGAAATAATAAAGAAATATAGTCTATAGCGTTGTGTGCCCTGAAAGGGCAGTTTTGTAATAATTGTAATGTGTATCCATTGCGCGCAAGGAGATATTTCACATGATAGATTTTTTTATATGTGAAAAGTTGCCGAACGAGCAGACAGTTCACCTGATGTTAAGTGATTACCGCTGCCCATGGACATCTGCTACACCCGAGGTTTACAGACGCGTTGACAACCTTTTGAAAATTGGGCTCCGGCTACCTCACTCACCAGACGAAACGCGAAAGTATTTGTTATCTTATCCTTTATATGAGCAATTCTTGTATATATTTTGTAATTTTTTGTCGATTTGTTATTTTGTTATTTTTTCCCTTTTTTTTAAGTTCTTTCTTTTGTGAAAAACATCAGTTCATATTTTCTTATTATTACGTCGGTAAGATCGAAAACTATTATGCATATTTCATTACTCAGTAATTTGTATCTAAATGTAATTTCCAAAATACACGATTTACCAAAAAAAAAAAACAAACCTCCAACGGTCCTCCGGGTACTACTTCATTAAGATTCATACTTATTCACATAATTACAGTAAATTCGTATACTTATAGCAAAACAACAACTTTGCGGCGGCAGTTGCGCAATGACTCAGTGGCGCAGTTACCAAGGTATTGGCTTCGGCGTCGGAGGTCGTGGGTTCGATTCCCACACGAGACAACTATTTGTGCGACCCACAGATAGTTGTTTCGGATCTGCGTGTTTATGCACGGGAAATTTATGTTTGTAAAACGTCCTTACAACACAGGATAATGTTATCCTAAAGTAAGGGCATTGTTTTTAAAAAAAAAATAAAAAAAATGTTAGAATAAGAAGCTAGCGATAAGCGAACGGTAATGAGAACACACAGTGACTCATCGACCACACGTGCGCAGGTAGTTAATTAACGATAACATTTTCGGGCGCACTGCACATTACTATCCCTATTGACGTTTATGGCCCGACGACTCAATTGATAACGCGCCGACTGTAGTCTAATTTATCTGCGGTGTCCATGACCTATTGGCGTACGTAATGCGTAATTAACGTAGTTTTTCTTTTACATTTGATTTGCTAGAGGCCAAATGCAATTTGGGAATAACACCGAGGGGAGTATTAAGCAAGCTTAAGTTGGGTAAAAATTATAAAAACAAGCATAATTAAGTTATTATTATTAATAATTGAATTAGATGATTTTATAACTACTCACTTTAAAACTCGTTAGTATAACAAGTAAGTGAGTAGACTGTTATGACTCACTTGAAGAAATAAACGATGATGACTGCAATTACGTGCCTAAATATATTCGTTCGTAAATATATAGCCACTAATGGCTATAGAAAAATAGAATAAAGTCAAAATTAAATAAAGTTAGTAAAAATAGATAAAAATAAAACAGTGGCAATTATGAAAAAGGTTTTAAATACCTGTAAACGCAAAACAATTAATAAAAAGTTAGCACGACTGAATTATTTTTCATATTTAATTGATGTATTCTAGTCAATTTAGTCTTTTCTTGTGCTTATTTTTTACTAGCGGCCCGCCCCGGCTTCGCACGGGTATTTAACAAAAAGTTATCATACACACACATAAAACCTTACGAATATTTCGTCTTTGGTGAATAATTTTATGAATTTCTTCATCTTTTAATGAAATACCCTTGAAATTACGTCATGAAGATCGAAAGACCGCTGACCAGATAATGGTTCCGCTTTAATTACGGGACATTCGAGGTTACACGTAAAGGTGACAAATAAGTTTGGTCTCCCATAGCTTCGGACATAAATCATCGCATCTTTGGTTTTTTAATGCAGATAAGTAGGAAAACCTGTACATGAATATGACGTTGCAGATTACGCGTTGACCGATATTTGATTGGCCAATGTCTTGATTTAAGGCGTCTCTAAGATGAATGTTTCACCAGCCCTCAGTCTCTGGTGATCACGACATCATAATTATGTAATTCAATCTTTCTGATATCTTTTTGCCATCACATCGACAATGTATTGAATAAAAATCGGCCAAGTGCGAGTCGGACTTGCACACGAAGGGTTCCGTACCGACCTCACAGAAGACCGGCGTAAAATAGAAGTGTTATACTTCTACGTTTCGTCTGGTGAGAGAGGTAGCCGGGGCCCACTTTTTAAATGTTGGCTTTTTTAGTTGTTATCACTTAACATCAGAGGAACCGGCAGCTCGTTTGCCACTCTATCACATTAAAAAAATCATGTTTCAATACCTTTATTCAATAGAAGTATAGAAGTATTACACTTACATTATCTATAAAAACGATAAAAAATCATGTCTGTTTTATGGGAGCCCCACTTATTTATACGTTTTTGTTTTTTAGTATCTATTTGTTGTTATAGCGGCAACAGAAATATATCTTTTGTGAAAATTTCCACTGTCTAACTATCAAGGTTCATGAGAAACAGCCTGGTGACATATGGACAGACATACGGACATACAGACAGTCAGCGGATTTATGATTTTGCCCTTTGGGTACGGAACCCTAATAAGTCCCAATAATAATGCAATGGATTAGAACAGGTAGCTCTAACCATCAACCTAAATGCATAAAATTCCATGCATGTCACAGTTTTGTACCTTGCCGAGGAATAGTCAAATATTAACCGTCTTCTCCTATTACGACTATTAAGGAATATTTTAGTGGATTATACAATCGGTGTAACTCAGAGACCCTTTTAAGTTGGACGTGTCTACCGTGAAACACTATACCTCTGGGGCCTTTTTAGGATTCCGTACCCAAAGGGTAAAACGGGACCCTATTACTAAGACTGCGCTGTCTGTTTGTCCCTCTGTCAATAGGCTGTATCTCATGAACCGTTATAGTTACTCAGTTGAAATTTGATCTGGGTGTTTGTTTCCCAAGGATAGTTGACGTCAGGCAGGCGCTGGTTGTAAAAATATAGCCAAAACCTCTAACAACATGATTCACGTTGTGCCGACCCCACCTAGAAGGCAGGAGGATGATGATTGTTGTGTCTTGTATACTTGTCCCTCTATTTTAAAAGTTCGCGTCAAACGAAGGGCTATTGCCCTTTCGGATGTTGCTTAAAAATGTCCAGATGGTGATTGATTATTTGTCAAAAGATTTTTATTGGCTGTGCTCCTCAATATTGGGGAGAATAACTTTTCCAGAAGCACATCACATACCGTTTGGTTCATCGACCCATTTTTTGGCAGAACACTTACAGCAGATCTTATTCATTGCTCCGATTTGGACGGAAAACTGTTGAGCTTAATGCATTAATGCTGATCTGTTACTGTGAGCTAAAAGTCGATTACGAACTCTAATCGTTGACGTTTGTTGTCTTTCTCTCTCATCTCGTAGGCGTTGGGAACGCTCAGAGCTCGATTCCCGAGTGTGAATTTGTATATTTATATTATTTAAGCCGCTCTACTTTACTCTCTCTGACTTGTAAGACGATTTACACTTTCCGGTAAAGATTCCTCATTACGACGTATTTTTGAACTCGCCTGGGAACTATTTCTAGAAAGATGAGATCTTGACCTTTTGGGCAATTTAAAATGATAAAATAAATTAAACTGTTGAACAGGAATAACCACTATAAATGTAATTGAAAAATTATAAGAACTACTAAGTCAGCTGTTTGTATAGTTAAATTACAAAATACTACCATTTTTAAACTTGTGATCTTTTAATAATTCGAAAAGTAACATAAAGCTATTGAAACAGTCTTTAATATGAAGTAATTTATTTTTATAAGGATTAATACCAAGATACAAATAAAGAGCCTTTTCTAGCGGCGGCATTTTAATCAAAATTTTAAAATAAAAGAACACTTATTGTGGCATAACCATAATAGTTAGACATATGCTCTCGCGACACTTTTTGGAAATAATGATGTGTTCTGCAAATTCGTAGTACATTATTTTATTCTATCATCAATATTTTTCGCCTCGCACGCGATGTAAAGAATATTTTAGGTAATTTTTGTACACTTTATGTTACATTATTGAAGTTTTAGTAAGGATCCCTATTTTTTTTTAAAATATAATATAGCCTATATCAAGCGGGGATAATGTAGCTTCCCAACATTGAAAGGATTTTTCAAATCGGTTCAGTAGTTTCGGAGCCTATTCAATACATACAAACAATCAAATCTTTCCTCTTTATAATATAGAAGATTAACAAGTATAACTATGCAGTTCCTTCATTCACTTATTAGATACCTAAAACGGATATCTAGCGAAATATATAGTACTTACAGGTTACATACACGTATACAGGTTTTAAAACAATTTTTTATAAATGCTCTAAAGTTTGTTTGTAGCAAATATTTTGTTAAAAAGAATTGCAATCAAGTTCTTAATGCAATTTAAGGCCTTAGTCGATTCCTCCAGGGATAAATGAGGCTTCCAGACTGGCAATAAAAGGATCATTGTGGCTGTAGTTAAATGAGAAGACTTACATGAGTTTGCTACTTAGAGGTCACTTCAGTTGTTAAGTTGGGTAACTTTAAGTTAATTTGTATCTGCATGTATTGCAAGATGAGTCACCTATGTACAATTGTACATATGACAAGAGGATTTCCAATTTATAAATTGACTCCTTATCCTTTTTATTAATGTCGTAATCCATAGTTTATAGAATTACCACTTAGATAATAGTAGGGTGGATCGACCTTTTCATAATCGTTTGTATTGAAGTATTGATGTATTGAAGTTACTTCTTAATTTATGTGACTTTTTAACTCAAATCTAATCTTTTGACTATTTTTTGAATTTTTAAAAAATTAACAATCTGACCCACACATGTATCGAACAACTGCTACTTCTCCACTAAAAGAAAACTTAAACAAATAGTCAAACTTGGCCTAAAATATTTTAATGGGCAAGTTTGAAAACTTATGCTCCATAATTTATTACTTTTCACATTAGCAAAATCTTTAATACTATCTTTACTAGATTACAGGAAAGCAAAATTAACAAAGGGTTATGTATTCCCTTGTAAAGAAGTGGTTCATATTATCTCGTATATATCTTACAACTCTACAAATTTATTTGTTTTACTTTATAGTTTCGACCCCTCAAAAATTAAGAGACTCTTTTCTTTATTTGTCCTATAGTAGATTGAAGTTCACTTCAAATTTTTTTACATGCTCGATCTTACAACAATAATGGCAGGAAATTAAAACGTATCTGAATAAATTTATATGAATATGTAAAGTATACATGCAGAAAAAAAAAGAAACTTAAGCTTTTATACAATTACCTCAAGAAAAATTATTAACACGAAACTGAAAATTATTTCAAACAAGCATTGGAATAATGTTTTAGGCTATTTCATTATCAGACCTCAGACCATTAAAGTAGACTGTCGTGGAAGCTTATGTCGTCCCAAACAAGGTGATTTGAATAATTGGCAGACTGGTAATGTGTATTTTATTGATTCGTTCCGCTAACAGGAGCAGCATTCTTGGAAACGAGCCCAGTGTACACTTTTACGATAACCCATAGGAAGTAGGACGTGCATTAAGCGATCATTTCATTGGATTCGTAACGCGTTGGTAACATACGACTCAGTTTTGGAGACGTAGACGAAAATGTGCAGTGAACATTAATAAACCTCAGTATATATGAGGTATTTTATAAGAGAAGACAGTCATAAACTGGGTTGCCCTTAGTAAGAATTTAGAAGTTGGTCACTTAACAAGGCGGTGGTAATCATTTAACATCAGATAAACCTTCAGCTATTATTTTTTTTTTAGTTTTGTTTAAAAGCTTGGTTTTAAATAAAATTAAAATAACAAACTCATTTGCCAACTTTCAACGTGAAACTATAAACATATTCTACATATCGATGAACCTTTTCAATAAGTGTAGATTGTAATACCACTAGGTAAAATTTTATAAGATTAATACTAGGACGTCAAATGTTCGGACTAAATAGTGAATTTTTAAATGTTTTCAAAATTCTTAACTGAAACCAAAATTATATTTAAGCAGTTACAATAACATACATTTACGCTTGAATACAAGATGTAAGTTTAAGTTTAGATGTAATCATGTATTTTAATTGTAAGTAATTCTTTTCAGGTTCAGGAAAACTTAACTTCGATTCCTTTGTACGAGTGGCGACCCATTTCTTGGACGAAGACGATGAAGCTTTACAGAAAGAGCTTAAAGAAGCTTTTAGGCTGTACGACAAAGAAGGTACGATTTGGGTGCACAAGTCATAAACTTTGTGGGACAACTTTTGTTAATATCAAGTCTTAAGTCTCCACGGCGGTAGGGCCACGCAGCAGCCTCGGCTGTTGCACAAATGGGCAGGCCGTCCGGGTAAGAACCACGAACTCACAGAAGACCAGCGTAAAGTGGAAGTATGACGAATACTTTCGCGTTTTGTCTGGCGAGTGAGGTAGCCTGAGCCCAATTTTCAAAAGGTTGCCAACGCATCTGTAACCCTAGGGTGTAGCAGATGTCCATGGGCGGCGGTATTCACTTACCATCAGGTGAACCGTCTGCTCGTTTGACAACTTTTCACATAGAAAAATCAATATAAACAATACATTAAAAATTAAAAAAACAGGTTTAAAACTAGCACTATACTATAAATAACGTGATTAGAATTCAGAATGTTCATTATTGTAAAGCCTTGTTGATTTAACGTTTGATATTTTAATATCATTTACATAAAAGCTAACAAATATTTCTATAAAAAACAGCGTAAGTAGTTTGTTTTGACAGTGTATCAATAATTTCTCCTGTACTAATTTAGCTAAAACATAAAATACATTAATGTTAATAATAACATAGCAAACTTTCACTTTAAAAATTAGAGGCCACTTAGTGATTTTCACGCTACGTACGGATATTTGCTAAGCTACGCCGTAGCTAAAATGAAAAGAACAGTAACTGTTTTACCCTAGATAGTATATTGCGGGAAATAACTTGCGAACAAGTTATTAGGTGTCATAAAACACCATCACTAATTCCGCGTAACAGATGACTCCGTACATTTCCGCAGAGTACCCCGTTTTATGGGTCGTTGTGATAAGAAGTAGCACGCCTCTGAGCTGTTGACTTGTCGCGACATCTCGTTTGTTACGTGAAACAAAACTTTACAAACCTCACGATGAAGACGACATTGTAGATTAATCTATTGGCGTACTATATAGTGCTGGTTTGTTATATGTAGACAAATCTATGGAAAGTTAAATTTTCCTTGGTACATTTTAGCGAATGTTAACGATTATTTAAATAGTTAAGGAAAGGCCTTTATATGTTTCATCGCTGGACAGAGGCCTCCCATGTAATGAGGGTATTGGGGCATAGATACCACGAGACCCCACTGCGGATTGGCGGAGTTCACGGATCACACATCAATCTTCGAAAATATATTTTTTGTTATTATTTCGAAAATATGCAAGTTTCCTCGAGTTGTTTTCCTTGACCGCTGTACACGTAAAGACTCAGCAATTGAAATTAACATTGATGCCTGCTCCGAGGATCAAACTCAGGTTGCTAGGGCAGGAAGCTAGGGCGGGTCGCTAGTTGATAATAATTTTTTTCGAATTGTATTATCTTAGTGGCTATGCCCGAGTCCTAAGTCCGTTCTTCAATAATTGTTTCCTTTTACGGACGGCCCCATATACATAGACATTTATAAGAGAAAAGAGCAAGCTTACAAGCGAATCTTATGTTAAGCCACTACTCATATTGTAAATCATATTAAAAATACAGTTGCCTTCCCTTGAAGGTCCTTCTGGTTAACTTACCAAGAACTTCAGTAGATGAAACATAAAACTGTGATATTTTCACTTCATGCCAGTCTTCTGTGAAGATGTGGTACTTCCTTGAACGAGCCTGCCTACTTTCACGCAACACAAGGAATTGCATCGTGGCCTTCCGTATTACAATAACCATATCATATTGCGTTTAGGAACTTTTTAACGTGTGTAATTAATTTTATCTATTCTGTGGGGATTCAAAGACGATATTTTATATACTGTAAATATTGAAAGATTCTCAGATATTTAAGAAGCTGCTGTTCTTAGTGATTCAGCTAAGGATATGTTTATAACTGTTTTTTTTATGTTTACACGAATACTGAAACTAAATGGGCAAATCCGTAAAACAGCTTTGTTGCTTTGTACTTTATTTGCAAGGCAATATTTTTATATATTGCAACAATTTACAATGTTGGATAGTCTAGTGCAATAACGAGTTATAACACAATAAACTGCTACACCAAACCTCATTGAGATGGTATTGGCTTTCATATTGTTCTCATGGCAACAACAATATACAGATTCCACTTCTGAATTTAACGAGAATAGAAAACAATGAATATTCGACAGTAATTGTTCGCAACGAATGCGAGCGATCGATCCACTGGCCGCGCGCCAGGCGTAGCCCCTACTATTTGATTCTTTTACGAATAACTTCTAAGTTGTTATGATGTACAACAGGGTCCACGTTGGTTTTAATTTTTATCGTTTATTCTTTTGGAAGTTCCTTATCGCGCGTTGTGAAATGGGGCTAGACGGAAAAAATTCTCACGAAAAGTTGTAACGACACTTTTTGCTATAGTAAGCTATTGTAAGCTGTGCGGCGTGCGCATGTTTCTCTGTCTGTTGTTTGACTGTCAGACAGACAAACATGACAGTTTCTAGAGGAAGAATTTGATTTAATAATTAACAATAATCCAGCAGAATCAACAACAAAATATAATACTACCATTGATGCAGTTTTTGCAAGACATTTAAATAAAATAGAATCCCAAACATATGTTTCCTACTTCAATTACCACAAACCAATTATTACTAAAATTGAGCCTACTAATTATTTTATTACAATTGCTTCACTAATTAATCGAAAGGAACTTCGTTCCATCCGGGTGTCCCTTGACACCTCTCAATGTTTTTATTTACTATCAAAATAATAATTTCAAGTATAGAAAGTAATAATTTCCAGTATTTATTTTGTTGCATAAAGTGATTATCGTTACCCATGGTTTCGAGCACGCGGTTCATAATAAAGTATAACTAAAAGGTGCTTAAATGTGTCCTACAGCGAAAAACATATTCATTCCATATTATATTCCTTTCAATGAAGCTATTTTTGATGAAGAGGAAAGAAATGCGGTAGAAAAATTAAAAAAAATAATCATCGTGAGAATAGAATCCTGAAACAGAGTAGAACCAACGTCGAAAACAAATGGTATGGGTAAATGATCCACTTACGATGGATGGATCTCGGAGGCCGATCCTTCGCGTTCTTCAGTGGAATTATCGTACAAGGGGCGCCGATCACTAAACTACACTCTGAGCTCTTCGTGAAAGAGCGATCTCACGAGGTGTCGATGCATTAGCCACCGGTAAAAGATAAACTGCAGTAATTTTCTTGAAAAAGAAGCTTCCAGGTATTTCGAGCTTGTTTCTCATTTGTTAAAATGAAACTGTGTCTTAAATTTTATTTAAACTACTGTGTCGCTTACGCGTACACATGCTCTATATTAAGATCATGAATATGCTCAAATATTATAAAAAATTATCCCAGTCTGCTATCGGCTTTTCAATCATTAATTTTGGTACGACGCCTACAGAACTCGAAACTGTTGTTTATTATACTTATTTTGTTTTCGCTAACGTAATACTACCTGTAATTTTTGTATTAATTACTGTCGTGTTTTATGTCAACACCTCATTGTGTCCCATATCCATGGACTCTTGTTGACATTGTTTCTATTCTACGAAACGTCAGCCAGTAAAACTAACATTAAACGCAATAAAACCCTTATAATCATTTTATCTAATAATGTTGCATTTCTTGTTAAAGTAAATTTATATTTCCTCTTCTTAATAAATACGCTAGACGCATCCTTGCTCTTCAACGAATGCTTCAACGAAATAGATAAAAAGGGTTTTATAATTGATAGATTTAATAATTCAGTAATTGCCCATAATAAGCAGGAAAAAAATATTACACTGTTCAGCTGCTTAAGTTTGCTTTCATGTTTATTTGGGAAAGCGATCTCAGATTGATCGTCAAGTTTAGTCACGCCAACCAAACATCCCACAGTGCACCTATGTAAATTATCTGTATTCTTTTAGATCTTCCATTTTCGGATTCTAAAAATTATATTTTTAGAGAGACAAACATTTATTTAGTTAAATCGAACTTACCCGATAATAGGGCTATCTAAATCAAAGGTAACTTCCCATATGAACATGTTAATATCAATATAATTGACATACTAGCAACTGAATCACCATTGCCTCCTCTTCCATAAGATCCCAAAATTCTCTATCCCGTGCAGGGAACATACATACATACATACGCTGGTACTTGACGCTGAAATAAATTTGATTTTAGGTAACGGATACATCCCAACGTCAAGCTTGCGCGAGATCCTGGCTGCATTGGATGACCAACTCACGCCCGATCAGCTCAACGAGATGATTGCTGAGATAGACACTGACTCCTCGGGCACTGTGGACTTCGATGGTAAAATCGAATTTATATACCAAATGCTACTTATCAAGTCAAGACACGATTCCCTTAACTTTTTTAACGAAAAAAGGGGGCTTGTGTTATCTGTTTAATTCCATGGTTAAGGAGCATTTTGTATACTTATGGTCCGGACTCTGATCTATTCTAAAAGGGGTAAAGCATTTGCGCTGACATATTGGCCGTACCTTATTTCAGGTGTACTTTGTTCAGGGTCGAGCTGACTAAATTAAATGGCGCTAATATCATTTCTTATTGGTGATGTTAATAGTGCCCCCATAAGGAAGTTGTTATATATCTTACGATTTCTTGTATAGCCGCGAATATCGCTCATTTATTTATGTTTATACATGAAACTATTTTCCGACTTTTTTTAATCACTAATCGCATTGGATAAGTTTTATTTTAAGTGTGGAGACAGGCACTTTACTATAAATAGCGTGTATATTTCAATGACTTGTTGATTCACCTTTTCAGAGTTCATGGAAATGATGACTGGCGATTAAGGAAGACACCAAAAGTTGAGATGACTAAAAAGGATAAAAGAAAATACATAGAAAATTATTAAAGCATTAAAACAATTCATCGCTGTTCTTCTACCATATCATTAGTAAAAAAACACCCTTCTATAGTACAGAGGCACTAAATTATCGCTTCATATTCTGCCTCCATATTGTGCCTATCCTAATAACGGCAGTGTTTACTTATGAAACTGGGCGAATGGAAATTAACGGGCAGAGGATTAAAGGAAAATATTCACGTGAGCTGCCACGTTAGTCGGATGTAATAAACGTTGCCACGTGTAAATTGTTTTCGATATATAACATGTTTATTAGGCAACGTTTATATGTGGCACAGAAGTTAATAGAAACATTTTATGCAATACCATCCAGTTAATAAATGACTTCTCGCGCCTCTAGGTTAAATCGCTACATTTTCACATAGTTTCGTATTTCGTATGCTCCAGCTCATTTTTGGGCATCACGCCTTGAGATGACACGTTCTCCATCTGTGGTGTTTATGACAAAATGATTTTAAGTGGACTGTGTAAACTATATCCATTAATGTCGTTAAGTAATTTTTTTGCAATATTAATGGCATATAATTTATCATTTATAAATTTCGAAAATAGAAATTTAAAAGCTTTGTATTTCTCTGAATGATAAAAAAACATTACAATCATTAAATTAAGAAAATTAAATTTAAATATCTATTACGTAAATTAAATAAATGGAACACTAAAAATAAATAAGCAGAAAAAACACAAACGTAACATAATTTTTTTTTAATCAGTTGAATAAGTCAGTAAAAGAGAGCAACATGCATTTTTTTTTTTTCATTTGAATTTTAAAAGGTTTTGATTATCAATATATCGTTTTCCAAATTTATTAAACGTATGCCCTTCAAAGTTATCGTACAATAAAAATTAAGTTATTCCCGAAATGATGTAAAATCTGAACAAATGTACACGTTTGAAAATTTTGCGCCAGGATTTGCGAACGCCGATATCGTAGAAAGAGCGCACGAGATAAGGAAACTGTCGCAAAGGCAGTAACTTAATGAGGCGGGATTTTGTACGGAGTCTGTGAAAATTGTTCAATCGGACTGGTGGCTGCTGCCGGCTGATTAAATATTTATAACCACTTCGTAGACGTCGACGTGAGCTGACTTCCGTAGTTCAGAGAAAGATATCTGGTTTTTATATAAAGTCTGAGCCCGTCCTTTGGACATCTGCTTGTTTTTAAATCAAAAGAATAATAAAAATTTTCATAACACTCGAATTGGGTTAGTAGTGTGAATGCTTTTAATATCTTTCGTAATTTGTTTATTTCACACACAAATTAAGAGAATTTCTCTGAAAGCACCTGCTCTTCAAATCAATTATTGTGCATTAATAAATGCCAAGACTAGGCCAAAATGTTAATGAAAACAATTTCTTAAGGCGTCTGCTTCTCGAGATATTTCATTCCTTATCTCCGAAACAAAAGTGGGTTTGTAGGTCATAGGACGATGTTTACATAAGTTCCAGAGTCCCCGCGTTCGCAAGGCTATTGTCGATGGGATCATTGTCTGCTGATTTATTCCTTTCGTTTATTTCAGATTGCTACTTCCGGGATTATTTAGGGAACCCTGAACAAAAACGTACCAAATAAATACATCTGTGATTCTTATTCCTGGCTTAGAATAAGGTCAAAATCTATGTCGCTGACAATATTGGAATTGCCAGGATAGAGAGGTTTACATTAAAATTCAATCCAATGCTTCAGATCTCTGTAAAGAAAATTTTAAATTCAATTCAGACGTTCCGGCTTGGCGATAAGAAATAAGTCAAATATTACAAGTTTATGACCTTAACGGTGTATATTCAGAGTTATCAAAGTAATTTTAAATTAATATAATTTAATTTAAGTTAATTTTAAATTAAATTCTGTATGATAAAAATTGAAATAATTATTCTACTTTTATGACTTGGGATTTGTGTTCACTTGGTTCCATGTTGACTTTGTGCTGAGTGTTGGCTGAAAAGATATGTTAT
This sequence comes from Iphiclides podalirius, assembly GCA_933534255.1. Lineage (NCBI taxonomy): Eukaryota > Metazoa > Arthropoda > Insecta > Lepidoptera > Papilionidae > Iphiclides > Iphiclides podalirius. The sequence continues at coordinate 11,269,199 of OW152830.1, read as the reverse complement.
CCTCCTCAGACCTGCTGCTGATAGCCTAGAAGGGTCTTGAAATCGAGCAGTGAACATCCTTAGCGTTGGGGGACTTGTTGGTGGAAGTTTTATTTATGTACCGCTAAGTCATTGCTTAGTTCTTTATCCAATCATTAACACTGTAGGAGGAAGAAAGTAAAAAAAAAACCTCTAATGATAAATCAACATGCGCCATCTAAATGTGAATGCAATGTACAGATTTTTTGTTCAAGTGTAATGAATGAAAACTAAAATAACAAAACCGACAATAAAATCATTCTTGCATAATCCTAATTTGATTTTCGGACAGTCAATAATACATACATCAATGACATTTTATAACAATTCCTTTGAATAATGCATCCATAATTTCATTTTCTAAATGTCACGCTGCATTAGATAAGGAAGATAAAAAGTGTGTGACAGCTGAAATAAGGTATAAGTGTTCATTTGTTCATATTCAACTAGACATCATACAAAATCCATCACAATTTGCTTTTCACATTTAATAAATTTGAATATTAGTCGAATCCATCTTAAAAACTTGAAAAAGACAAATTAATAGGACCTTAAAATAATATCCCTTCATCTTTGCCCATAGTTTTAAGTCTCCATGTTTTGTTGAAGGGTACGACTAAAGATTAATACTACGATGAAGTCATGTTTTTGGGTGCCTTACCTTCTGATTAGAAGTTCTACGGCTGATGATGATGCGTCTACAGCTAAAACAAACTACCGTATAAACCGGGCATGGTTAATGACATAACTGTCGGCAATGATTCGGATTTATTGATTCGTAGCACTAGCATCGTACTGTTATAAAATATAAATATGGACGCTGACGAACGCATCTCGTCCAAATACGATAATAAACACTTAAGAGTCATAATTTCGTTGTATATAACCAGTTCCAGTTTGTTATTTATCTTTAATTTTGGAAATACCAATACTTAGTAGGGCACGTTACACGTCAACGAAAATTTATTTGTGTAACGTGCCCTTAAATATTTGCACTTAAAAGGGACCGAGTGAAATCATTGCCAACAGAACAACCAAACAAACAAACAGTCAATGGTAATGAGCAGTGAAGAAGCGTCATTACGTACTGTCATTACCTGACTTACACTCCTAAAGCTACTGGTGCTAGCGCTCCGAGCCTGCAAGAAGAAACATTTATTCCTATACACTAAGCACACATAGCTCATGTAACAGCGACCAAGAAGATTGACATGCTGTAGTGTAGGCTGAACAGTAGTAATTCTGTTTTAATAGGACACACCGATACTCGTGGTTTTTACATTGATCAAGGAAAAGGGATCCTCAAGAGATATCAACGTGCAGTAAACATTGTAAATTGAAGTTACACGGTCTGAAGTTTATGCATGTGATACAAGATTTACGATGAGAAAAATAGGAACTGTTATTCGTTATTAGCACTGTAAATTTACGTTTAAAAACAAATTTTTGAACTGAACCGAACTGATGTTCACAATTAGAGAAAAAGCGAAGGCTGATGAGTGTGAACTTTATAGACGTGAATAATTGGCACTGCAATAGCGAACTGAATTGCTGAATGTCAGTATTTAAGCCTTGTGGGCTGCGATCAATTGCTAAACCTGCAATTGAATCGGCCAAACTGATGACGGGAAGTTCTAATCAATGGTGGCTTTGATTTCTATAAGTATTGACTGGATATTTTTAATGGTTTCAGAACATTTGTGCTTTTTTGCAGTGTTATGTCCCAAATTTGTAAGTCCGCTGTATAGTTTTTATATCAATTTACATAGAATTATTTTTCAGTAGAATAATAATTTGATTATTATATGAAAACATTGAAAACAAATATATTCCGATAGAAGTTTAAATGTAAAACTAATAAATTGTGTCTTTTACACGAAGTTAGATATAGACACTTTTACAGGAAGCAATAATTTACCATTGCCGTATTAATGAACTATGAAGAAGTAATATGAAGCAAATAATAATTATGGCTGTCAATAATTTAAATTACTCTGTCATCCAATATATAACCCAATCTGTAAATTTAATTAATTAAAATAGATTGCTTAGACATAATTGTTCAATATTTCGAAACGGGTGTGGTTGCCAAAATTACTCTGTTATTCGCAATATTTCGATGTACGATATTTCGTATAATATGAATATCTTATATACCTATAGTAAATTTTGTGTATTTGCGTTTTTGTATCTTAACAAAACTATTATTTAATTAAAGTTACAATTAAAATTTAACAAAAGGCTTTAGAATGATTTTTAATTTTGATTTCTTCAAAAACTTCGTAATTTTTTTAGAATACAGAGATCCAGAGAGGGAGAGTTTGATCCAGAGCGATTCATTTTATTTAACTGTTCTATGTAACAGAATTACTTAGTGTACAGCAAAATACAAAAGTGAGAAGTGCTTTTATAGTAAGGAAAAGAGATAGGTAGTGCAGCATATCAAACTTTGTTGGTCTGGTAAACATAGTACATATAGTTTATATGAAGTATGCACATATAGTGGGAGCAGAATTCGAAGTTAGATTTGTTAACAAATAACATAGCAGTTTAGAACGTAACCACTTCAAATTCAGCTCCATAACCACGGAACAAAACCAACCAGGCAAGCATTCGTTCGAGGTGTCATTAGATACGTACAGTTTCGGAAACAGTGAAATAGATACAATTAATTTGCCAAGGGGAAGCCAGAGAGAAGTTTGCAAGGATCGCAAGTTACTCTTTACACAAATAACGGCAAATCAGCTTTTAATGCGCACTGCGTAAGGCACAATGCCGTATATTAGGACGCTAATGTAAAGAGCACTTGGACTGCTTTCAAATAAGTGTGGTGGAAGTAATTCGTGTACAGTCGCCAACACAGCCGGTTCCATATGTCCATTATGAAATTAAACATAGAATGTTGTATGAGTGTTTTAAACCGATTGTACCACAGTAACTTGTTAAAGAAGCGGCTATGTTAGTTCTCAAACTTAAATTAAAGCAGTCACATTCAACATTTAAAGCGTAGTCCAAGACATTTAGCGACATCGATCATTTCCAAACGGATAAATGCTCCTGTGATAACACATGGCTTACGTCATTACGCAAATGTTGCGTCACAAAATTCGTTTTCGAACGAACTCGTGCGATCTGGAACCTGAAAAATATATCGCATAAAATGGAAATAACGCTCAAAGGTACACCAGGTGTAGTGAACGTTTTATGTGATAAATCTCGTAGATAACGGCACGCCGCGTCATGTGGAAATAAAATAAGTCACACATTTACGGCGTGTTAGAAAAAGTCTTAACCCACTATCCTGTTACTAAAATTCCCAGATGTGCTACCATGATTTGATGCGGTATACGTAGTAATAGTTAAAGAAATAGGTATGTGACACAATAAATTCTTAACAAATGCCGATACCGATGTAACAATGTTTAATAATTTAAAACACAAAAATAAAAGACTGCTCATAAAAGATGAATAATTGATTAATGAAATTTTAAAAATAGTTTCAACAGTATAACGTTGGATGAAGTGAGAGTTGGAACCATGGAATAATTCTCTTTGCGAATCCATACGTTTAAAGGCGGCGATATAGTTGGCATCAGTAGCCAATAGATCTACCAAACGATATCAACAGAAGCTTTTAACGCTCTCCACGCTTTCCATTTAGTGGTTATAACTGTATAATTTAAGAGGAATGTTCCTATTTATTAGACTCGATTGAAAATATTTGACTTGTATACATTTCATTATTTAAATTTGTTTGAAAGGTTTATTTGTCAATAAAATACGACTGGCAATAAAATTATAATTTTACGTGATCAAGCTTCAGCGTTCTGTTTTCTCCATACATCACTGGATTTGGTATAATAACATAATTTATAACAGTTCAGTGTCAAAAAAGTATTTGAAGACTAATTGAATAACATAGTACAGTGATATTCTACAATACGAATTGTATGATATAATATATATAACCGAAATGTATTTAATATACGTCTCACAGCTGGACAAATGAAGATACATTTGTCCAGCTGTGAGACGTATATTAAATCTATCTACTATCCTTATAACGAGGAGTTTATTACGAGGAGTACGGGAGAGACAAACGGAGGGAAATTGAAGAAGAGGCCAAGACCCACAAAGGGTGTAGCGCCAACGGAAGAAGAAGAAGATATACAAGTTTAAATAAGACAATTTCCTGCAGTCCTTAGCATTAACGGTAGATCAGCATTAAAAATTAAAATTAACTATTTTATTTTATTTCATTAGAACTAGCACCGATATTTCAGTTGATCCATACTATTCAAGTAATATACTAGCCACGATTCGCTATGGCTATTTCGTTAGAGACTTAAAAAACACTATCCTGTTCAATAGCTTAGTTGTGAACAAATATCCAGTCGATCCATTCACCGGCTAGTTTTGGAGTTCTGTTGACACAAAAATACAGAAACTAGATTTTTAAGTATTGAAACATAGACCGGAATAACTAACGTCACTGAACTGTTCCACGAAGCTAAAAGGATTTTACGGGCTACTAGCTAACGCTCAATATTTGCAGAGGCTTCTTAGGAAGAAGAAGAATTACCGCTCCAGATACTCAAACTGAATAACGGCTATCATATATAGCCCCTGTTTAAACAGTAGTTTCAATATAAAATATTTGCGCGAAGCTATTTCACATATAAACGGACTTCAGTAATGGACCATTTTTATCATTACGTAGTCAGAGCCACATTTCAGAGGATCGTTGTATACACGGCACATTCACTGCGGGAGCGTAACGTTATCGATGCGCGAATTGCAAGGAGCAATGGGCCGAAAACTCGGATGGGATTTATTCCGATGCGGAAGTGACTTTTTGTGGCCCCATTGTTACGGTCACGAAACGTAATGGAATTAAAATTACTGAACGAAACGACCGTTTCCAAATTCGAAACTGGAGTTGGAGCCGCGCCGTTGTATTTTTCGTTCCATTTTCAGTTTTCGAACGATATATTCTAGTAATGTTGATGTTTTATCGATGTCCACTATGGCAATGTTTGGAATTGCCATTAGTAAATTTGCCAAATTTAGTTATACGGTATTAACTAATATACATATTTCCATTGTAGCAACGGTATAAAGTTATTTAAATGTGGTAGGGCCACGCATAATATTATAATATTTCACATCCGTTTTGAAAAGTATTACCGGAAATATTATGTTAGTCGCCTGAAAATATTTTTCAATTTATTGTAATAGCATGGGATTTCATAGTTCAACTCAAATCCAAAATCCAATACAATCAGCCGTAACTTACAATAAGATCAATAATAACAAATGATTACATGAGATTATCTGTACTGCTAATCTCCGAATTCATCACGGGTACACAAAAAACAGACAACCATAAATCAGTATATTAATGCCCCGAGCGAATGCGATACATAAATCCGGCAGACGACAACTCAAAGTGAGCAAATCCGGGTAAACACACATAATTTCCCGCCGCACGCGTGTCACAACATGGCCGCTGAGGATCGGAAGTATGGCCTCCAGCTGTCGGAAATTGGTTGAACGCGCCACGACATAACCGTTACGCCGCTCAGCTCTAGCCGGCCGTGTGCTACTACATTTACAGCGAAACATCTATTGAAAACAATCTCACGAAGGGACAGATTATTAGAAATAGTCAGTTAACTATTAATGGGAAGTCAGAATAGTTATTAATAGGACGGTAAGAATTTCCAGCAACCCATTATTACACTATAACGGAAAAATTGAAGATTCATAAGTTAAATTGGAATTAATGTCTGTTTTTGGAATTTGTCATGTAATATTTTTTTCGTTAAAGAAGAAATTCTTTTTTTTTTCTAATTATTTTGATTTCAGAAAGAAGAAAACGTTTATCTAGCATTATAGTAAAAAAATCTCATCATTTATGAACATTACAATCAAAGGAAATAAAAGCGCTATAAAGACGATGTTGTTTTAATTTATTATTAAATAAAACGTCGAAGTTGTTGACGAGTACGTTTACCTAGGACAGTTAGTCCGGCTAGGTAAGTCCAACTTCGACGCAGAGGTCAATCGGCGAATCAAACTCGGATGGGCAGCGTTCGGGAAACTTCGGCAAATCTTCTCGTCGAATATAACTCAATGTTTGAAGACTAAAGTCTACAATCAATGTGTGTTGCCAGTGATGACCTACGGAACCGAGACGTGGTCCTTCAATGCTGGCCGTATGAGGAAGCTCAAGTCGCTCAGCGAGCTATGGAGCGGGCTATGCTCGGTATTTCTCTGCGTGATAGAGTTCGTAACGAAGACATCCGCAGTAGAACTAAGATAACCGACATAGCTCAGAGGATTAGCAAGCTGAAGTGGCGATGGGCCGGCCATAACCGATAACCGTTGGGGAAGAAAGGTTCTCGAGTGGCAGCCTCGTACCGGCCATCGCAGTGTAGGACGACCGGGGGGTCGTCCTACACTGCGATGGCCAGTACTTCCATCTAGTGGGGACTAGATGGAGTGACGACCTGTGCAAATGTGCGGGAAGTCGATGGATGCAGGTGGCTCAGGACCGTACTTCATGGCAGTCTATGGGGGAGGCCTATGTTCAGCAGTGGACTTAAACAGGCTGAAATGATGATGATGATGATTAAATAAAACTCGTCAAGTTTTAAGAGATTGAAAAGTTTTGGCAGATTGTAAAGTCTATTTTTGTATTTAAAATAGTGGATATTTTGATATAAATAGATTAGCGGGTTTAAACTGTATTTCATTTATACCAATATAGGGTAAGTCAGTTTCCAAACGCTACCACAGTGAGTAGGGTGGAATAGTTTCCTTTAAAGTGAGATTTCCAGTCAAGACAAATGTGTCTGAGAGTATAATCATTCTGAGGGTATATCCCAGTACAATAATGTCTGAAATTATTCTTACGCTTGATTAGAAAAAAAAATGTTATTGAATTGTGGTAGGGCCACGCAACAGTTTCCGCTGTTGCAAGAATGGGCAGGTCTGTCCGGGTACGAATGAAGTAGTCGGGGCATACTTTATAATGAGGTGGCAACGCATCTGCAAGCCTACGGGTGTTGCAAATGTTATTGGGCGGCAGTTATCACTTAAGTATTTTAAGGCGATTGCACACGAACAAGCTTAAGTAATAACATCATGAAACCATTGCCGGCGTGCCGAAAAGTTAAGAACCACAGTTACATTAAAATTTTAAAATTACAGTAGTTGAAAATAATGAATATTCCTACTTCTCATTTGGCTCCTATATTGTTACACTAAGTATCATCATGAAAGAGCAGTGAGAAGTGGCCACTAGGAAAGTCAGGAAGCATCTTTCTTGTGTAAGAATAATGTCTAAAGGAAAATAATTTATGTACTTCTGCACCATTAACTCGCTGGAATGTAAGAGCAGAGCTTGCGGTGCAAGACTCGGCCACAAAAAGTGCTCATTGTAAAGAAACCTCATTACCGTCTGTGATTATCTCGCTAAAGAGCTCTTCAATCTGAACAAGCAAGGCGAGGCGTGATGGGTGTGCATCAGACAGTGCATAGTTAAAATTTATTTGTAATTCTATTCGTCTTTGAAAAAATATGAGCATCTTTTCCGATCTGTTTATGGTCTTTATATATGTTAGAACTATTTTTTTTTTGTTTTGGTATAAAAATAAAATGAGTAGGTGTGATTTCTTTTGAAGATTCAGTTACATAACATAATGATAATAAGATACTCCTACTAACGATATTGACAAAATAAACGGTGGTAGGGCCACGCAGCAGTCTCGGCTGTTGCACGAATGGGCAGGCTCGTCCGGGTAAGTACCACGACCTCACTGAAGACCGGCATATTACTTTAGCGTTTCGTTTGGTGAGTGAGGTGGCCAATTTTCAAAAGGTTGTCAACTCTCGGGTGTAACATATGTCCGTGGGCGGCGGTATTCACTTAACATCAGGTGAAACATCTGCTCGTTTGGCAACTTTTCACATAAAAAGAAATGAAAATAGATGTTAATTATGAAACATAAATTAACATCAAGATATCGGTCAATATCAAATTAATACTAACATCATTTCGGACATCATAATCATGGTAGCACGTTTACGGGAAATTGTTCAAAAAAAAATGAAAACTTTTCGAAACTAATTTTTCTTGTTATGATTTAAATTGCGGTGTAACATACGGCCCGTGTCGACGCAGCATGGTAAATGAGCAATTTCCGAACGCATGGATCGATCTACGAACCATTTAAAATTACACCTTCGTAGTACAATAACAACACCATATGTGAATTTACCAAACGAACGCTGTATGAACATAAAATTGAAAAAATATATATTTATTTCAATAAGCTCGTCAAAATTCGAATTTCGTGTTAAAATTTTTTGCGATATACCTTGCTTCTATTCCTTGGATCCCTGAAGTCCTCCTTCGAAGCCTTTCGTCTTTTATCCTTCAGTATCATCCGCGCTGCTGCGAACGCCATCTTGATGTTTCGAAAAGTTCTCCTCTCCGATGCCACTCTCGACCAATGACTATCTCTTTAGAACACTTTTATCCGACACACTCTTATTTTGGTCAACACTTTACTACTCTACGACTTTAATTTAGTATTATTTACTAAAGTTATTATACACTTTTAATTTAACTTATTGAGAGTTAGGTCGATTTAGGCTAAGTTTCCCGTCAAAAATCACAGCTCTTCGATTGCGAATTGACAAATTTAATTGCTTTTTCGTTTCTAAATTAATAGAATATTGGTATCGCTATTTGACAACAACTAATTAAAACTTCTTTTTAATTATTGCCATATTCGTTGCCTTGGTAAGATTTAATTTTATGACAACTTTTGGAGTTTTCTGTGCTGTCTGAAAATTAGATTTGTTTGGGTGGGGATAAATTGTTAAGTTCATATTTACATAAAACTCATTAAAAACGTTTTGAAGGTTGAAACTAAACGAAGTCTAAACGAAAATGTGAAAAACATATTAGGTGGAAAACAGGAACACAAAATATAAAAATAGTTTATGAAAAACGAAGACCAATAATACATAAATGCACATAGACCTCATCATTACAATAAAGGGATATTGTTAAATAAATAATTTTATATAAAACCTCAGTTAAATCGCACTCTTCTACCGTACGCAAGCTGGCGACTGAAACCACTCATTAAAATAGGTATTTTTTAAATATTTTGCACGAGCTACTTGCTCTGAACGCAGTTTATATTAAAAAAAAAGTCTGTAAAATACCGTTATAACCACGGTTATCTTTTTACTCCTTTCCATGACTATCGATATTTCCAAAATGCCTTTATTTTTAAAATATTACATGTTACTTTATCATTAAAAATGAGCTACAAAAAAGAGATAACGGTTAGGAGTCATCCAGCAATAACTTTACCCCGTTCGACAAATGTTGTTGTTTTTGAATTCTATCATTCAACAGCATTCCACAGTCAAAATGCACGGATTTATATCTTGAAACAGTTCGGTAAACTTTATGACACTTGAAAATGTGCCCAGGGCAGACGGGCTCCGCATAACTTCTGGAAATATTTTCATTGAGAGACGATTATGCGGATTCACCGTTCATATTCAATTGTGAACGACCGTAGTAGGATCGCTAACTATTTCGTAATATAAATTCAAACTTTTGCAGATGTTCGTATAATTTTGGTGTCTAGACCGCACGAAAGATCATACAACCTAAAAGCTTCTATTTGAATTGGAACTGAATCACGTCAAGGAGTTTCACAAGAAGTCGCAGCCAGTCCGTGATATGTTTAGGTAAAAAGTACGTTAGTGAAAACAGAGAATGACGTCAAACAAGAGGCCCGAAGTCGAGCCTTTTCATTTCGTATGATTGCTCGTTGAATTTAATTCCCTTGGGACGTGGCTTGTCTTCTACAGACTGTACAGGCATTTTCGTCCTTACCTCGTGAAACCAATTACGAGGGCGATTCGCAACGAAGATCATATTACGTAAGTATAAAGGAGCGCGACGCCATAATAAGCAGCTTAATGCAATAGAGAGACGGGAGACTTCATCTCCTTAGCATCAGCCTAGTCTTCAATTAGAAAAAGTAAATGGCAAGTTCGTAAGCGAAAAAGGTCATGAAATGTGAACAGAGAAAATAATCCGTTTAAAATGTTAGATCAGTATCAATTGCTTTGTTATTTATTTTTGAAGTAAAACTTCTTTACGCACGCTTGACTTGGGGAGTAAGCTAGTGACGAGCATGTTACGAAAAGTGAATCGAAAAAGTGTGATCGGGCGAGACGAACGGAACGGTTTCGCGAACGGTGATTTCTTGATTATCACTTTAAAAAACCCATAATAAATTTAAATATTTGTAGAAAATTAACCTATGTATGTGTATTAATACATGTGTACATATTATACATATATAAAGTATAAACATATATATGTATACACATAGATGGAACTAAAGAAGTTTTACTTCAGTCGTGTGGTTTTAAGCACACTCGTTATTTAGTTACTTATTTTATTTAATTTAAATAATAATATAATTTTGCTAATCTAAAAATACATTTTCATTATAAGTTTTTAAATAATATTATATTTTCTTTTGATTTCATTTTTATTTTTAATTATAATTGCCTTAACGTTATAATACAAATAAATTAATGAAATTTTTAGAAAGTATATTTAAACAATTGTTCGGCTGAAATTATGCAATCTATTATAACAGTAGTAAAGAGAGAATTATATTTGGTGTACAGACTACGTTCACTTCGTGACGTGTACAAGTTTATCTCTGGAAAGCAATATTTGTACGGCGCCATGTTAGCAAAGTTCAGCGTTTCAGCGTTCAGCAGTTTTGCAGCAACAAATTTACGAAATTGCTTTATGGTAATAATTTTGTGAGTTACATTTTATTAATAAAGTGTATTACAAAACGATCTGCGGTAATTTTTGTATGGATGGCGAATAGAAATAAGAGATAATTTTGAATGTGAAATCATAATATCACTAGTTACATATTCTTTTTTTTACAAAATATATTTTTTTATTTATAATTCATTGCGATTTCTACGTTCTTATCTCAATAAAGACATTATGTTATTAAATTACTGTTTTATCACAAAATTGCTTAATTGTGCACTATTTTAAATGGGTAGATTTTGCGGTTCGTAAGTGCATGAAAAAGCACTAAATTGAATAAAATAAAAAATGTTTTAGCTTTTGTATTTAACGTTATAACCCAGTGGCGTGGAAACCAGCCAGGATTTAATAAAAAAAGAATATACGTTGTTTGAATACATTCGTAATACAGTAATTTATATATTGTGTTACTCTCAAATAAGTTAACGAGTAATATCTTACTCGTATACTAATACGAGTAATATCTTTTATGAATTATACCCTGTTATATATTTGAATATACCTTTCCTCACTGCTCATTTGTTTGATATTTAGTTTTTACTGGTCTGTATTTCATAGAAAAATTAAATAAATGAGAAAAATTTCCTTTTTAGGGTTCCGTACTCAAAGGGTTAAACCATGTTACTAAGATTCCGCTGTCTGTCTGTTACCAGGTTGTATCTCATGAACCATGATAACTATTATACAGATTAAAATTTTCACAGAGAACTTATTTCTGTTGCCGCTATAACAACAAATACTAAAAAAAGAATAAAATATATTTAAGTGGGGCTCCCAAACGACAGAAATGATTTGATGAACATGAGATGAACCCTTTCGGCGCGAGGCCGACTCACACTTGGCCAGTTTTTAAATAGGCAGATTTCATTTAAGTCTAGCTGTCGAGAAATGAGCCATTTAATGTGCTGATAGCGTCATTCCGAATTCCTCACCAAAAACATAATTAAATTTATTAGTACCTGGAGGACCGAGCTTTGCTCGGGTTTTTTTTTGGTAAATCGTGTATTTTGTAAATTAAAATAATAAATAAAGAAAGCAATAATCGGTATAGAAAAAAAGTAAAAAAATAAGTGTGTAAATTGTGTCGATCGTGACACGAACCGCGAAACTAAATTTGATAAAAATCGCTGGAGCCGTTTCCGAAATTCCGATTATATATATACAATGATTGCTCGTTTAAAGGTATTAGATAATGAGAGATAAAAGTTGAAAGATTCGTGACTTTTTGTTGAAGGGTTAAACGGGCAAGCTGTATTTTCATTACTGCCACCATATTTATCAAAAATGTGCAACTGATCCTTATGTAGCAACCACTACCTTCTCACAAGTGGTGGGCGTTTACTAATGTTAATGAGTTAGCAAGCATACAATCACACTTAAAATCAGATGGAGAATGGTGAAGTGTTACGTTGTGTCAGTGCTTCTGTATGGGGCCGAGGGTTGGACGCTAAACAAAAGTACCGAATCAAAAATTAACGCCTTCAAAATGTGGCTGTATAGACGTATGTTGAGGATTTCATGGAGAGATAGAATAACGAATAAAGAGGTACTTAATAGAATGAAGAAACAGCTAGAAATATTGGTAACTATTAAAAAACGTAAAACCGCATATTTTGGACATATAAAGCGTGTCGTTACCACCGCGACAATAAAAGAACACACATATAGAGGATAACTTTTTAAAATTGTTTTAAACATATACATTCTTTAAACATCATTATTTACAGAGTTATTAAATTTTCCGAAACAAAGAATTTTAGAACACCCTTACGTATAAAACTGTAACGTAAAGTTCATTTGTAAAGGTCACAAAGCATATAATAATAATTATAATAATAATAAGTGGCGTAGGGAAGTGACGACCCCATCGCCCACCGGCGTAACAGTTCAAGTGACAGAACTGTTGCGCCGGCGCAATCAGTCAGTGCCTTGCCAATAGGTGTTTGCACCGTGCCTCGGCATAAGTGAGGGTGCATAGGCCCGTCTGTGCGTTCGGCCACACTACAGAAAACGGTGCCGGTCTAGGGGCGTCTTCCGTTAAACGACGCCCTAAAAATGGATGATGGAAAAAAAAAGGAAAGCGCATAGGGCCGCTGCCTGGGGGCCGCCAGGGCGCGTCTGGAGCTGGCGCTGGACGTGGCAGCATGCGGGACGCCAGCCAAGCGCGGGGTACTGCACGACCACCAAGCAGTACCTCGCATCCATCATCCCCACCAGTTGGCTTGGTGTCGGCAGGATCCTCTCGGATCCAGCAATCGGCACCCGCCGCTGGTGGAATACGCCGCTTGCGCTGGACTGAAGATATGAATAGGAACGCAATGCGGGCGTATCTTAGGGCGAAAGGGAGTGAGACTGGAGGGTTTGCGTATCGGGCAAGGATGCATCGCTTTTTTGCTGAGCTGGAGCCATCTATAACCGTCACCGAGCAAAACCTGGAAGACCGAGTTCAGTACATCATGCGCTCAAAAATATTTGATGATACCGAGCTCGAACGACTACGTCGTGAGGCTGTTCCCTCATCGGATGAGAATGTAGTGGCTGGGGATACGGCCCCGCAAGCTGCGGACCCTGCAGGGTTACAAGCAGATGCGGAGGCCGCGGTTAACCCCCCGGCTCCTGTAGATTCGTGCGATGATGGAATAGTCGCCCAAGAAATAGAGCAGATGGGAAGCATATTGGAGGAGGCAATTCTGGAGGTGCGCGAAACGCCTCTCGAGAATCGACCACGTCTCCCCCGCATACCCCTAAGTAAGCGGAGTCGGTCTGTCGTGAGGTCTCTTAACCCGATGCTGGCAACCTATTTGGAAGCTAGCCGGGATCTTTGCGATACGGACTCAATTCTCTTTGGCGCTGCACTGGCAGTATGCCGAATCGTTGGCGCCAAACTTCCCAAGGCTGGACGTGCTACCAGACCAGGTAGCACTATCCCGCCAATGTGCAGACATTACACCCATGGACCCCGTCATCATAACACCCGACGACGTATCTGAGGCAGTCTGTAGAGCCCCGAACTGGAAAAGTCCAGGACTCGACGGGCTGCACCACTACTGGCTGAAGGGGTTCGTGGTGTGTAATGCTGTGCTCGCCCGACAGTTCCAAGAGGCTCTCGATCAGAGGTCGCTCCCGAGCCTCTTTACTACTGGGGTCACTCATTTGGTTCCTAAAGATCAGGTTACCACAGACCCGAGTAAGTACCGCCCCATAACGTGTCTACCTACAATCTATAAGACACTGACATCTATTCTGAGCATGAGAATCACCCGGCATATTAATATGAATCGGATTATGTCCCGTGCTCAGAATGGATGTCGGGGGGCGGTGGTCGTGGAACCAAGGAACCACTTCTCATCGACGCGGTCATTGGCAAAATGGTTATACGCAACCGTCGGAACTTCTCCGCCGCCTGGATAGACTACAGAAAGGCGTTCGACTCGGTGCCCCATACATGGCTAAAGAGGGTCCTCGAAATGTACAAAGTACGTAAATGTACGGTAAGAGACTTCCTCGGGCACTGTATGGGGCAATGGAGTACGATCCTTTGTCATCTAGGCGAGCGGATGACGGCTGCGGAATACCGGATAAGGATACGACGGGGTATTTTCCAGGGCGACTGTTTGAGTCCAATATGGTTTTGCCTCTCCCTGAATCCTCTCAGCGTGTTACTGGAGGGCTCGGGGGGAGGATTTCAGCTTCGGAGAGGAGGGACAAAAGTGACCCACCTTTTCTACATGGATGACCTCAAATTATTCGCCTCCAATCGCTCCCATTTGATGGAATTGCTTAAAGTCACTTGTGATTTCAGCAATTCTATCAAAATGGAGCTTGGGACGGATAAGTGCGCGGTCCTCCATGTCAAAAGGGGTAAGGTCGCTAATACGGAGGGCATAGACCTATCTATGCCCGTTAACATAAGGACCCTCTCTGAGGCTGAAACATACCGATACCTGGGTATGTCACAAAACATGTGTATCGATGAGGCTGGCATGAAACAGTCAGTTCGTGACGTGTTTTTTGCACGCCTGACAAAGGTATTTAACAGCCATTTGTCAGGCGTGAACAAGGCACGCGCATTTAACGGCTGGGTCATGCCAGTCGTCATGTATACCTTTGGCATACTCAGGTGGACTCAAACTGACTCAACGCCCTGGATCGAAAAGTCCGCACAACTATGACGTCCCACAGAATGCATCATCCGAGATCGTCAGTGATGAGGCTGTACCTGCCGCGGAAGCATGGCGGGAGGGGCTTTTTAAGCGCCCTCACCATGCACAATCGCGAGGTGTGCAGCCTCCGTAACTACTTTCTGGCGAGATCGGATGAATCAATATACACGGACGTCATTAGTTGTGATAAAGGACTTACCCCTCTATCCATAGCCAACGAGCAATGGGAGGACCCGGGAGTACTGAGCGTTTCCGACCGAGAGACCGTATGGAAGGAGAAAGAGCTCCACGGGAGGTTCTACAAACTCTACACGAGCCTTTCGTAGATACCGTTGCCTCCCTTAACTGGCTACGTTTCGGTGACCTCTTTGGGGAAACCGAAGGTTTTGTCTGTGCGATACAGGATCAGGTTATTAAGACGAACAACTATCGGAGATACATCCTAAGGGATGGCACCGTCGACATCTGTCGAGCTTGTCGCCATCCCGGGGAGTCGCTACGGCATGTTATCTCCGGTGCTTTCTAACTCTGAGTATCTGCATAGACACAACGTAGTAGCCAGAATTATACATCAGGAGCTCGCTCTGAAATACGGACTCGTGGAACGGAAACTGCCGTACTAACTTGTAGTACTCTCCGGAGGCCGTGCTCGAAAATGACCGCGCAAGGCTCCATTGGGACCGGCCCATCATCACGGACAGGACGATTGTCGCGAACAAACCTGACATCGTGGTGATGGACCGGGCACAGTCGCGGGTATTTTTGGTCGACATTACCATTCCATATGACGAGAACCTCGTGAAAGCCGAAACAGGTAAGAAGACGAAGTATCTGGACCTGGCTCACGAGGTGACCGACATGTGGGGTGGTGTGCCGACCGAAATTATCCCAATAGTCGTGTCTGCGAATGGGTTAATCCCAGTCAGCCTCTCCGAACATCTGAGGCGACTGGGACTCCGGGACGGAACGCTCCAAGCTCAAATGCAGAAGGCGGTGCTCCTCGATACCGCCCGCATCGTCCGCCGGTTTCTCTCCCTCTCAACCTAACCCTCGGCCATTTGGTCTCCCCTGCCGAGGGCTTCCGTCTGGTTGGGTCCTATTTATTTATGTATTATATATAATATTTATATCTGTATATTTATTTTTATTCATAATATTTATTTTATAGATGCAATATATATTTATGTGTTTATTATTTATCCCCAAACCCAACCAGACGAGAAAACAAATAAATACCCCCACAATAATAATAATAATCTTTATTTGTAATCAAAAACACATCTGCACATTACAATAATAAAATAAAAATAGGTCTTATACAAACAAAATAAAATATTAAAAAGTGACAGATATATTAGGACTACAATACAAATGTTTCGTCAAATGATAATTTATTGTGAACATCACACTAGGCAAGGCCTGTATCGTGAGTTCCAACTCTACATGATTGCCAAAATCGCTCGTCGAACATTGTACATCAGATAAAATAATATTTAATAGATACGTTAGGTTAACAGTTTGTGCCAGTGTTACAACTAAATAAGTATAGATTTAGATTTTTGTGCAGTAAATCTATGCCTGTTTACTTTTCTTTATTTGACGATTTTTATTATATTCTCTGTTTCATTGTAGGTAAGTTCAAGTAACAAAGCCTTTATTTTTTTCTTTGCTTTGTATATGGAGTCTTCCTTAATGTCACAGTTCTTTATGATTTTATTATATATGAAGGGTCCTAAGAATGGCGAAAATCGCTGCGCGAATCCAGAGTTTACTCTTAATACAGGTGCCTTAAATGTTCTACTCTCTAGTAACTGCTTAAAATTATTATTATTCATTATAGTTTTGTGTTGTTTTAGAGCTAATTTTAATACAAAAGTTTGTCTAAAATTAAGAAATTTTGCCTCTAAATATAGGGCGTGAGTGGAGAATCTTCTATGTTTTTTGAGCAAGACTTTTAAAACTGATCTCTGAGCTCGCTCTAGCTCAATCATAGTAGAAATATTAGACCCACCCCAAGAATCAATGCAGTATGTGATTGTTGATTCACACAGCGCGGTGTACACTAATCGACATGTCTGAATGTCTGCAATATCACGTAGACGGTATATTACATGGGTCAATTTACGTACTTTGCTAGCTATTGCTGTTATGTGCGCTTTGAAGGATAGTTGGTCATTAATTAGTACACCAAGGTATCTAATAGAACGTACTCTCTCAATGTCATTGCAATTGCAAATGTCAGGTTTTGACACAGATAAATCTTAAAATTCACGCCCACTGTGGGCGTGAATTTTAAGATTTATCTGTGTTTTCGGTTCGGATGCTTTATTTTTGTGAAAACAAAGAAATTTGGTCTTGCTAGCGTTTATTGTTAAGAGATTGTTATCTAACCATGTCTTTGCTTCGACTATACCCTTTTCAGCTCTTTGTACAGTTTCATGCCAGGATTTGCCATGAAATACTAACGCAGTATCATCTGCATAGCAGATAATATTCATGCAGTTGTTGATGATGCTTTGTAGATCATTCATGTATAATATAAATAATGTGGGACCTAAAACACTTCCCTGAGGTACACCGTGAGTAACAGTTAGTTGGGTGCTAAAAGAATCACCAACTTTGATGCATTGTTTTCTATTTGTCATATAACTACGAAACCACTCTAATGGTAGACCTTTAACGCCAAAATATTCTAGCTTTTTAAAAAGGATTGGCTGTGAAATTGTGTCGAATGCCTTAGATAAATCAAGAAAGACTGCTATACAGTTTTGTTTATTATCTAAAAGTGTAGAGATTTGATTAATTAAGTAGGCAACAGCATCTTCTGTGGAATGAGCTGGTCTAAAACCGTATTGATGTTTATAAAGTTCAGTATTAATAAATTTAATAAGTTGACTATTCACTATTTTTCAAGAATTTTCGAAAATATGGGTAATAAAGATATGGGTCTATAATTTTCGGGGCACATTTTGGATCCATTTTTATAAATTGGGACTACACAAGCTATTTTCCAGCTAGACGGGAAAGTGCCCGTGGCCTGACTGAGATTAAGGATGTGTGTTAGAGGTCTAATTATGAGTGTTTTTATATCTTTGATAAACCTTACCTGTATTCCATCGATTCCAGGAGCACTGTCATTTTTGAGCTCTGAGATAATTTTATCTACTTCATATATAGATGTAGGATGTAAGAAGAAGGTGTGAGCGTTATGCATTTGAATGGTAGTGCGTACTAAATCAGATTCTGTTTTACGTATGTTTGTTAAAATTGTTTGTGCCAGATTACTACCAACAGTGGCAAAAAATTCATTACAGTAATTAAGGGATGAAGAAATGTTTGATTTAGTAGTGAGTAGTTCTTGATGATCAGATGATTGCGACTTAAGGCAGCAAATGTTTTTAATACTTTTCCATAGCTTTTTGGAATTATTTTTATTTTTTGAAAGTTCTTGACTTTCATGATTTATTTTCAATCTGTGCAAAAGGTCATTGCAGAAATTTCTGTACCTCTTATACACATGTTGTCGAACAGGGTCGTTAGGGAATTTTCTTAATTCTAAATGTAGTTTGTCACGGTGTTTCATGCATCTAATCAAACCAGGAGTAATCCATGGTTTCAATGCATACTTATTCCTACTCACACGATATACTGTCTTATGCTTGTGCATTGTAATTTCTAGGATTTTTGTAAATTCTGTAACAGCTGAATCTACATTTTGACTAGAATAGACTTTTGACCAGTCGGTTAGTTTTAGATCTTCTGAGATAGCTTCATGATCTATTTTTGTAATAAGGCGAGAGTTTTTTGTGGTTATATTTTTGGACAGTGATAATCCGAGTAGAACCATATTATGATCCGTAATGTTTGATTTACAAACTGCGCCTACTTTAAGACTTGTTCTAATTCTGATAAATATGTGATCTAAACAAGCGTCATGCCTGGTAGGTTTATTAATCACAAGATCAAATTCAGACATTATACAAAGATAGTCTGACACTTGTGCGTTAGAGCTATTTAAAACATTAATATTTATATCCCCCGTGAGTATTAAAGATTCACCTTTTTTGAAAGAAGATAGGATCATATGTAAGGAGTTCAAAAAACTTTCCATATTTTTGAAGGATGGTGATCGATAAATGCATATTATATTTAAATCAGCTATTTTAATGTTCAAGCACTCTGCTTCATTAATTAATGGTTCATGTACTTTAGGAATCCAGAGTGAATTAACGTATACAACTACACCCCCGTTTTTATTTACCTATGACTTTTTTTGTAGCATAGCACGTATAGCCAGGAATTTCAAAGTAAGCAGAGTTATTAGAAAGCCAGCATTCCGTTAAAATAATTACATCAAATATTAGATCTGATCGTTTCAGTGCGACCAAAAATGAGTCAAAGTTATGTTTAATACTTCGAATATTAAAAGTTAATAATTTGAAATTATATTCACCGCTTAAAATAGTTTTACAATTCTCCAATAAATCAACTTCATTACACTCAATGCTCAAAGTACAATCGACGTCGTTTAACATGTCTAAGCTTGGGATTGCCATTTAAAAGTGTACACATTCATGTAATTATTAAGACAATTTTTATTTTTTATTTTTGAGTAAAATAAAATGGAGTATATTGGAGGAGCTTGTTGTATGTGGTCTTTATACTATAAAAGGTTTTTAATATAGAAGGTGTGTAGATTGTGTTTATTGTGATTGACGTATAGGAGCGCTGTATATTATATGGACAATTCAATGTACCTATTTGACTATGTATTATTATTAATAGTCGCGAAAAACTATCGCGTGTAAATGTATGGCACAAAATGTTACTATTACTTAAAGGTATAAAAATTGTTATAAAAGAAAATCTTAAAGTATAACAGAGACATGAAAAAGGGCTACTAATAATAAAATTTAAAATTAAAAACAGAAAAAATTGTGTGTTACTACTACTAGTCGGAAACTTAAAAATGTAAATAACCTTACTACTTTTTGTCTCTTGTTTCGGATGTCTCGAGTTGACACAATAAGTTATCCAGATCTGCCAGAGAACGTATAGGTATAGCAGGCTTTCCTTCTTTTTGGCGTATGTAAATAACACCATTTTTTGACCAACAGAACTTGTAATTAGATTGCTTGGAGCGTAGTCTGGCTTCTCGAAATAACTGACGATTTTCCTTTGTAAGTCTCTCATTAATATAGAGCTTCTGCTCGGGTTGATCCAATACAATGTCTCGTGAAGTAATATTTCTCCGCTATTTTGCTGCTAAGATGAATTCGTCTTTTTTCTGCTTTCGTAAAAATCGTACCACTATAGGTCGGGCAATATCAGGTTTATTTGTGTTTCGAGAGCCACCTCGCATAGTAAAGTCTAGTTCAGAGTTCACAAGATCGACACCTATCTTTTTGCCGACTAACATAATTAAATGTTGTATACTTTCGTTTTTAGTTTCAGGCAGTCCCACAACTTCAACTTCGTTTCTGAGCATTGATTGAGCCTGATTGTTCACTTGTTCCTGAAGCAAAAGAACCTTTGCTTTAAGTTCTTGATTAACTCTAGCTTGTTGCTCTTTTGTTGCCTTTTTTCTGTTATTTCAATTTTTGTAGTGACATCATCCAGTCTTTTTGAGCATTCTTGCATGGACTGTACTGCTTCACATAATTTGACATTTAATCCAGCCATATTTTGACGCAGAAGTCGTATTTCTTGAGTTAAATCTGTTGAAGAGGTATCGAGAAATTTTCTATCTCCTGATGTGTATTTTTTGCATGAGTGAAACCCTCTGAGGATACGTTATTTCCACCTTTTCGAATATCGACTTTACAATCTGGGCAAATCCAAGTAGATTTTAATTCCTGCGTGATATCTGTGACGTTTGCACACTTGTAATCAAATATCTTTGTACATTTTTCATTTTTACACGTGATAAATTTTTTAAGATCAATTATTTTATTTTTGCATCCGGAACAAAACTTTGAATTTAAGCGAGTAGCCATTTTATCCATAAGCTAATTAATGAATATGAAATAACCAAAATTTTGTGTCTCTCAAAATCCTCACAGAGCTTTCCAAAATATGAATTTTACACTTTGTCAATTCTCTTTAGATAATCTTTGCAATTTTGGAACTTTTCATGTATACAAGGCAATTTCACGGTTGTGTCGTTGACTTAACCGCGGGTATTGCGTGAATGCTTCGATTGTTCAAAATGGAATGTGAAGCACAAGCCAATGCCCTAATTTTTTAATAAAATCTTTTTAATTTTCATTAATTTTGGTGATTTGGTGGTTACTTTCACTTTTTTATCTACTGATATTTCACAAATAGATCGGTTCTGAACCCACAAGTTACTTGAACAAAACTTTATGACAATTTTAGCACTTTAAACTGCACTTTTTAATTTAAATCTGTTAATTAAAGTAGAAACGATGTTGTTCGACCGAACGCACGTTGGCAAATATGAATGGGTTGAATGAATTTAAAAGAGACAAAACATACTGTTAGAAGGAGAGGCTTGTAATGCGACGCTGTGGTGCGAGTTGTATAGGATGTTAAAAATTTTGTTTCTTTTTTACTTAATTTGAAAAATATATATTTTTTTAATTATGCATTTTGTTTAACGTTAACATTTTTTTATGATTATTGGCAAGTAGCGTTAGACGTGTGTTCATTTATTGTCGCGATGGTAACGACACGCTGTATATAGACATGAGAAATATAACATATTGAAAAATATAATTGAAGGAAAAATAGAAGGAAAACGGGGAAGAGGACGAAGACGAATAACATGGAGTGACAATTTGAAAAAATGGACAGACATCAAGGACGCCGTCAGTCTTTGTAGATTGGCGCAGAATAGAGAAGAGTTCCGTGTGGTGGTCGCCGACATCCGATAGGATAGGGCACCCCAGAAGAAGCATACAATAGATTCACCCGATTCTAGTGTAGTGTGAACTCGTCAGATGAAAAGCAAATTTATCAACCGACTACAATAAAGAAGGGGATTCTCAATTCGACTGTATATTTTTATGTGAACCAGTGCTATTTTGGTGCTTCCCATGTGGTTCCATATCAATTATCATTGATATTGGATCTTGGGCTCCGGAGATACTTATGGAACTCCTGAAAATCAATTATAAAATGAATACAGAACGAGATATTTGAAGTCGGTTTTGTTTTTCGTTAATAAAAAAAAACAGAGGTGTATTGCCACTGATGTCGTTCTTCTGTTAGTCCGTGCTACTCGTACATGTCGCCGCCTGGCAGAAGCTGCGTAGCTCTACCATGAAAACATATACATAGCAACAACTTATTTTAACCGGCATTGGTGACAACGGCCATCGCTCATCAAATATTCTACGGTTTCATCGTGTCCAGTTGACACTACGAATGCAATCCCTACGCGTAGAACACGTTTGTTGGGCTTCGCGAAAGGCTGTGGCGTGCTAAGAAGTTACAGAGAACTAAATTGGATTGGCAGTCGCATGCGGTGTTGTAATCAAACCAAGTAACGGGTAAAAGGAATTAGTTATATTGGCATAAGTAATCGCAATGTAATATTACTAATACCGAAGTTTGTGTATTTGCCCATCACACCGCGTGTTTGCCGCTATAAATAAATTTAAAGAGATTAATATTCTCACTGTTGCTTCTCAATACATTTATTGTAATATTTTGTATATTCGACATAACCTTAATTATTACCTAAAGAATAGTGACGGACTATTATTAAAGACTAAAAATAAGGACAAACTAACTTCCCAAAATTTCGTGTACAAAAAGTAAATAGGTCTAAGGTAATAGGGGCAAAGTGTGCCCTCTATAATAAAATCCCACAGTCGATATTAAGTCTGCCGCTTGATCAATTTACACGTAAAATTAAAAGTGAACTTATGGTTAAAGCATATTATACCGTTGCGGAATATCTCGACGACGCAAATGTGTGGAGTCAATACTGTTGATACTCACTTAGGCTAAAATAAGACTACTAAACTGATATTTTTGAAAAAGAGCAACTGTTGAGTTTCTTACCGGTTTCTTCTCAATGGAAACTGCTTTCCGAACCGGTGGCACCTTACGAATTTATATATTTCTTTTTTAGTAAAATTCGACGCTTCGTAGGAACGCGTAAGCGTCTATTTGAATAAAGATATTTTGAATTTTGAATAACCTTAAATATTTCAACGAAAGTCCTTTTCAGAAGAGTGATAACCGCTACCCATCGACATTTGCAACACTCGTACTCGTAGGGTTGCAGATGCGTTGCCACCTTATAATCGCCAGCCACCTCACTCGCCAGACGAAACAGAAGTATAACACTTAAATTTCACGCCGGCCTTCTGTGAGGTCGTGCTACTTACCCGGACGGACCAGCCCATTCGTGCAACAGCGAAGCCTTTTTCGGGGCCCAACCACAGAAAAAAATGTTCAAATTGGGAGTTTTTGTCAGAAAAACAATACTGTTACATTTCAAATTCAACCACATGACAGGCGCCCTAGGTTAATTATTATAAGTATTAGTCATACGGAATAAAGCTAAAGAATGTGTACCTTTGTTGCAAAGTCAAAGCAGGCTACCAAATCTTTATTTTTAACCTAACAAATAACTTTATTTTCATTAAAATCAAATCAAAAGTATCTTCATAGTAAAAAGTGTGTAAACCACAAGTGGTTCCTGACTAGTATACCAAGGGATAGTTAGGGTATGGATAGACATATACTATTTGATGTCCACAATTTTTTCGTTACGATTACTTCGTCTGAGAATGTAATCTCGATATTCGTGTGGAAATTTATTATAAGGTGGCTTCTTCGCTTGGTAACACTAATCGTTGGCAATCATAATTATGCAGGAAGCATTCAGCGTGGGCAAATCGATAAAACTTCGCTCCATCAATGTTTAAGTAACAATCGATACTGTTGACATTATGCAAAGAACGCGTTTATTTTCAAAAGGGGCACACGGCTAAATGCTTTTATTGTAAGTGCTTTCATTGGAACGATTATTAATATTCAAGCTAGTGTACTTTATTTTAGCTTTTAGTTTTTAATTAGTTAACAATAGTCTGCTTTATAAAATATCAACCGGTTTTATTTAATATGTGATTATAATGATTTATTGAAATATAACTTAAGTCATATAGCACAAGATTCAGTTTTTATACTTGATTTGTTTTGTGGTGAGAAATTAACGATTATTATGGAATTGAAAATTTTAACATTGAAATTATTATATTTATTTGCTTTCTCGTCTGCTTGGGCTTATAAAAAATATAAATATAGATATATATTCTAGCTTTTCGCCCGCGGCTTCGCCAGCGTTGAAGCCTTTAAATAAATATCTTTAAATCATTTACAACACTTTTTTGCAATTAAAAATAGCATATGTCCTTTCTCAGGCTCCAGACTATCTGTGTACCAAATTTCATTTAAATCGGTTCAGTAGTTTTGGAATAAAAGCGAGACAGACAGACAGAGTTACGGACTTTCTCATTTATAATATTAGTATGGATAATATATAAATAGGACCCAACCAGTCGGAAGCCCTCGGCGGGGGAGACTAAACGGCCGTGGGTTGGAGCGAAGAGAGAAACCGGCGGACAACTTGATTTAACAATGACATTTTAGTTACATCTTGAGTAGTAGTAAAAATTAAAAAAAAATAATCATACTACTGCATTATCGTTATGAAACAAGTTCAATCTTATTACCCTTTTTCTTAAAAATCTGTAGAGAGAAAAATTTTATCGAAATAAAGGTTATACACGTAGTGCAAGCATTTTGTGGAATTAATTATTTTAACCGTAATTTATAACGTACTATTTATAAACTTTAGCTTAAGTCTTCATTTATTACAAAGATCTTTACAATACCGCTATGCTTTTTTCTTATTATTTATTTGTTTCGAAAGCAAAGGAAACGCATGGTCACGTTACTTGATTAAATAGCAACACGTAAAATATATTTTTTTTATTCGAGTATAATGTGACTTTATAATTTAAATATACAAATATCCTCTTTATAATAACGCCCTATATCGAGTCGGACTCACACACGAAGGGTTTCGTACCATAATAAAAAAAACGGCATAAAAATCATGTCTGTTGTATGGGAGCCACACTTAAATATTTTTTATTCTGTTTTTTTTAGTTATAGCTGCAACAGAAATACATCATCTGTGAAAATTTCAACTTTCTTACTATCACGGTTCAGGAGATACAGCCCGGTGACGGACGAAGAGACAGACAGACAGCGGAGACTTAGTAATAGGGTCCCGTTTTACCCTTTGAGTACGGAACTCTAATTCTATAAAAACAAACGTACACATATTAGGTGGTACTACAATAGCTACGAGGAGGGCGTTCTAGATATTCAAACAATGTGATTACTAAAAACCAAATTTCATTTCTAAAGAGACTCGACAGTAAAATTGTTTGACCATAATGTTTAAAGGCGCGCCGTCCCTCGCCGCACGTACGACCTAATTGAAAAAGTTTTTAAGCCAATGTGGTCACCGTTCCTAGGGTGCCTTTGCATCATCGCAGTAAAATGGAATGAACCGTTACAATTTCGTATGTGAAATTAAACGCTTAATTCTGTGCAGATTGCAAAATCTTAATGAAAAACAGCCGTAGAAATATACCAACAAACCACAATAGACCGTATAATTGTTACTTCCATCCAAGAGCCGCGAGAAAATTAGCGCGGTCATTATTTTCAATGTAATAAACAGTGCATAAAATGTACAGAGAAATAAAAACAAGGTCGTTTGAGATTGGGATATTGACTTATATTCGAGGAAAATTTTCCTTTTTTTAATGTAAATTGACCAGTTATTGATAATCTCATAATATGTTATGCGTATGCTAAAAAGATCGATCTGAAAAAATTTGCTAATTAGCAAAGTCCGTCGCTATATATATGGACCTCCGTTTCAATGATGAATTGATAAGCGTTACACATAACACAGTAGTTTGGTTCATTGTACTTGGCTGTGTTATGACAATTTTATTTATTGATAAATAACTTTGAATCGATGTTAACTTTGTGACGAAAATACCAGACTTTCGACCTAAGAGTTCTTCATCAACGAGTTTTCATCGGTTAAGTTTTCTAAATGCACAAATTACTATAAATATAGCAACATGGTTCATAACTCTGTTGACGATTGTAGCTAAGTGATGATACGATTGTGTGGGTAGCATAAACTGAAGATTAGACAAAAATCTTTTACGACCCTGTCATGAGCACGTAGACATGCACTTTACGAAGATATTTATAAATTAAAAAAAACAGCCTATGGATGTCTCATTGCTGGGAAAAGGCTTCCTCTGTACAGAGAAGAGAGGAGAGTATTGGGCAGTCTTCTCGGGCGAAAACTTACAAACATTTTTGTTATTATTTCGAAAATATGCATTTTTCACGCGTTTTCTTCGTTCACCGCTGAGCACGTGATAAGTCAGCACTTAAAATTAAGAAATTGTTAACAACTTGATTGGTGACGGCACTGGTGTTTTCACTCAGGTCCCTCGAGTATGTTGAATTAAAAGCGAGCGCCCGGACACTGAGCTTTCTACCAGTGTTGTGTGCTTGTCACTTACAGTTTATTAAGTTTGTTGCATTATTCAGTAAGTAATGACGCCCGTGGTGTGTCTCCTGACGGTCACAAAGAGCCGATTTCATTAAAAGTAACCGGAACCGGTATGTTAGTTTAGAGCATTTATCGAAGGATAATAAATAAAGACTATTTAAATAAAGACTATCTGAAATAAAGACTATTCTTCATCCTCTCATCAAAATTCTATAATTTTGATCTCTCATCCGACAGACATACAGACAAAACATAATGTTAGAAGGAGAGGCTTGTAATGCGACGCTGTGGCAACGAATGAAAAAGTCTCTGAATGTATGAATCAGTCAGTTGTAGTTGTATAGGATGTTACAAATTTTTTTTCTTTTTTACTTAATTAGTTTGTTTGAAAAATATATTTTTTTTAATTATGGATTATTTAACGTTTATATTTTTTTATGATTATTGGTAGGATTGGTTAGTATTGGTTAGTACCGTTAGAAGTGTGTTCATTTATTGTCGCGGTTGTAATGACACGATGTATAATAAAATATATTGTTTTGGATGTCTCGAATTTTTGTAGATAATGAAATTTGTCAGTTATTGGAGGCGGCTGAAGATGACCCATGGACATAAGCAACACCCGGATTACAGACGCATTGCCACATTTTATTAAAGTGGGCCCCGAGATATAAAGATAATGAGTTTTATCCTAAAATTTTTTGAGTGTATGTTTGTTTGTGTGTGTATATTTTTTTATATATTTTGCAGTCACTGATTTATGGATTTAAATATTTAATAAACGAACAAAGGCAACGAACGGTGGTTCTAAATATAAAATACAGATTCGATATTTTGCGGAATCGACAACTTATTTTAATCCTGAAGGAGATAAGGAAGACGATAGGAGGATTGCGCAATACAATGGCGGCTTCGAAAGCGAATTCAAGCGTGTACAGCACATTGTTAAGCTGTCTCAGCTTTTATATTGCGAACTTTATATTAAAAGTACAACAGATCCAATGAGCACATTTGCGAAATTCCAAGCGATAAGCTTCGACGTTGCGAATTGTGAATTTGAGATTTACCTTCGTAAATAAACACTGCTGACACTTCGATGTTTAGGTACAATTAAGAGATTCCTACTTCTACTGTTCACGGTTCTTTCACCCTTACTGCGTCTTGAAATTTTAATGTTTTGTAAATTTATTAAAAGTATTCGATACATCTACTAGCTCTCCTTCAGCATCATCTGCGTGTGTCCCTGTAATATTTTGGTATGTTCAGTTAGCGTCACGCAGCAGCTCTTGCTTTTGAATGGGCAATCTCGTCCGGGGAACACCCTGAAACCGAGTGAAGCGCTTTTGCGCAAAGAGCGGAGGGTGTTGGCTGTCCGGGCCATACTTAAGGGCTCGTTAGGGGTGCTGTGCTAATTACACCATACGACCGGACTGGGTGTCCCAGCACCCGAGAAGAAGATTCCCGTGAAGGGAATGGTCGCACCGGGGTCGAAGATTTCGTAATGGTTCCGTGTAATAATCCTGCGATAGAAGGGTGAGGTTTTCAGTGGGAGCCCATTCTAAACGACTCACATCACGATCCATAACCCCCTACGTTCCGATCCGAGCGCAGAAGATCCTTAAAAAGTTGATCTGTCTGACGCATCGTCGCATCATTGGCCTGGTATAGTATTGGTTTAGTATATAGTGAAACCTGTCTCCTGCACTGCAATCTGCTCTACGTGAAAAATAATTCTGATACACGTTGTGTTTTGCTAAATAACTAGTCATGTATATATCTATAACAGGCATTTATTAAGAAAAATGAGCTAATGTTTAAGTTTGTTAATGTCTCATACCTAGTACAAATAGCACAATCATTGGTTCATTTAACCGTTCTGTGAAAATATGCACTATCCAAAATTATTTTCTACCGATGTCTGCCGTTATTTTGAGAGTTCAGTTCAATAAAAATTTTCCACTAAAGTAAGAAGGAAGCAGATTTATAGATATTTAGCAAAAAGTCAGAAAAAGGTTATTTATTTAAATTCTAAAAAATCTATAAAATGTTGCCACGAAAAGGCATCTTCTGTTTAATTTCCGTTCGAAAATCGACCGTGATAATCCTAAAAGAGGCTGTTCATCAAATATCGAAAGTGTCAGGGAGGGTAAATTTCAAAAATATTAAACACAAACCAAAATATATCTTATTATACGAGAGTAAAGTACAAATTCGCCCGTGGGTTAAATGCGGTTTAGAAAATTTGGAACGGACCACATTCTTCCAGCGAAAAGGATTCATACGTCATTTCCTGCACCGAAATTTTCGCATTGAGAATCTACGTGAACCAAAATGGAATTGGATAAAATCTAAAATACACCAATAATACTATTCGATCTTAATCATTCCAGGAAAGTGTATATTAATTTCGTGTATTTGTAGAGTTTTTAATAATGTTCTATACTCTAACCTTTTTTTTAATGTGAAAACTTGCCAAACGAGCAGACGGTTCACCTGATGTTAAGTAAATACCGCCGCCCGCGTTCACGCGTTGTCAACGCATCTGCAAACCCTCGGGTGTAGCAGATGCGTTGACAACCTTTTTGGAAATTGGGCTCCGGCTACCTCACTCACCAGACGAAACGCGAAAGTATTTGTCATACTTCCACTTTACGCCGGTCTTCTGTGAGGTGGTCGTACTTGACCGGACGAGCCTGCCCATTCGTGCAACAGCCGAAACTGCTGTGTGGCCCTACCACCATCAAACGTGGTAAACCGCACACGTCTTATCCTTGACAACTTGCTTTGGTAGAATCCATCAAGGTCGTGGAAACTTAGCCCTTCTGTGAGCTCGTTGCTCGATGATATTTTACAGGACTAAACCTACGAAAAGCTATCATGAATAATCACCTATTATTCAACCGATAAGGTAGACAAGCCCAATTTTCAAAAGGTTGTCAACGCATCTGCAACCCTCGAGTGTAGCAGATGTCCATGGGTGGCGGTATTCACTTAACATCAGGTGAACGGTCTGTTCGCTTGGCAACTTTTCACATAAAAAAAGACAGGTAGAAAATATAAAGCATTTTAATAAGCGCACAGTGGTTGCCTTCCAACTATCAGGATGGTATTTTGAGTATTGTCACGTCATACACGCGACAATTGTGTGTGACGTTTAGAGGAATGTAACGAAAGTACGAACTTTAAATTCGGTGATTGCAATACGGGTAAATCGTGAAGAGTATAACGTAAAACATAAATACGAGTGGTATACTAAAGCCAGAACGGCAAATCCTTTAAACGGAAGGCTTCGAAGTAGCGGGTATTATATTGAATTTATAAGTATTTAGGTATAATAGTTGCCGCCCAGTGGATGAAATTCGACCATAAATAATTAGGCAGTGTATGTAATGTTATTTTAATTGATTTAATGTATTTTTTATGTTATGCATAAAAAATAATTAGCATTCTGCACCCTTCTCTACATACTATAAGTGTGGGAAATTTCATACTTATCCGTTCGCGCAATTCTCGTAAAAAGGAGTACAAAGTTTTTGCGTATTAATTTAAGTATTAATATAATATAGATATTATCGATGTAAATATTCAATTTCAAATTTACATATATGATTTATATGAATTTGAATATGTACATAACACTTAAGACTGTTATCTAGAATGATAAATGGAGCTTAAAAAAAGTAATATGTAGTATTTCTATTTTTCACGATGATTGCACACTGTCGGCTACATTCTTTCTTTCTTTTTAAATGATACAAATCATCATCATTTGAGACTCTTTTGAGCAGAGCTATTATCAAAATTTTCATAGAAATGTGAAATTCTAAAGTTGACGATAAAATGCTGACATCGAGATAAAGAATCCTTAATGATGGTTGGACGCCATAATATACCGTTTCCGAAACTATATCCGTATACGACTTTAAGAACATTGTAGCTAAGATGATCTTAGACTTTAACTAAACGTATACAGAAAATGACTACTTAAATAGCGATATTTTTTCAAATACATAAAATATTTTAGCAATAATCAAATTACTAACCCAATTCTTCCAATTTAAAGACAGATTATGAAACCATTTCAATGAAAACAAAAAGAATATATAAAATAAAACCTGCGTCGTTTATTCCTTTGTTTTTATTCCTACCTTTTACGATTCATCCGGGCATATCGACCAGCGTTGCTAACTTTTTCATCCCGGAAAAGGGTCAAACTATAGAATCGGATTATCGCATAGTAAAACGTAATTGAGGTCTTTTTTCCATTTGCATGATAAATAAAAAATATGGCTGCACTATGTTATTTTCTCGACCCGGATTTCTTTGGATTGTAAATCGCAATTTATTTGTTACCTTGTCACGTAAATATAGCAAAAAGGAACCGTTTTACGGTAAAAATGCCCGCTGTTCCTGAGAAAACGGTCGCGCTTATATTGAATAGAAAGAAAGTTCTTTAGGAAATCCACAAAAGGCAATATTTTTCTTATTTTTGCGTTTGAAAAGCGATCTTGAATAATCTGAAAAAACCGGCCGAGTGTAAATAAAACTCGCGCACGTAGGGTTCCGCACCATTATCAAAATCTTGTCTGTTGTATGGGAGCCCCACTTAATATTTTTTGATTATGTTTTTTTTTGTTAAAGCGGCAACAGAAATACATCATCTGTCATACTAATTTCAGCTGTCTAACTGTCACATGTCACAGGTTCATGACATCCTGGTGACAGACGGATAGACAAACAGACAGACAGACAGACAGAGAGCGGAGTCTTAGTAATAGAGTCCCGTTTTACTCTTTGGGTACGGAACCCTAAAAATACTTATTTTCTTCATAGAACAATTTTTAAAGATTTCAATACGATCTGATATATCTTATTATATTATCGACGGGTTCCAAGTCACCAATGGGATCGCGTTATCGTTTAATAAGATTTTGAAAATTTCAAATAGAACTCATTATTCCCGCGATAAGAGTTAGCAGATGAAATACGTTATCTGTCACATTACAAATAATAAAATTTATGTCAATCGAAATCGAAATTGAATTTGAAATACATCGGTTGAGCTTTCTAATCTAAAAATTTATTATTGGAAGGATATAGTTAATTTGAGTAATTAGAACATATCTATAAAGATTTTTTTTAATAAAGCACTATACTCTAAGCTCGAAAAAATTATACGGGACGACTCTGTACTTCTGTACCACGCAAAAATGAGCATGCTTTGTTGATAAACATTTCACAAATATCTCACCGCTTGCGGGGAACATAATGCTAACTCGAAGAAATTGCCCATGCCGCGAGCTTTAAATTTAATAAAGCCCGCATCATAAATAAAGCCCAAACATTCTTCGATAACACTCCGACCCTCTAATCAGATCCTCTTGGAAAAAAGACGTGAGATGTGGCTGCAGTTTTTAACTGACATGTCAGAATACATGCGGCGTAATAGGCAGATGTTTAATAAATGCGACGAGACACGAGACAAAAGTACAATAGAGCTCGTATTGAGAGAGTTATACAGCCAAAACCAGGCTCAAAAGTCTTCGCCAGAGACATGTCTATCGGACAAAGCCAATTGACTAAGATGAAGACTGACAGCAGGGCTATCATCTCCAGTAGACCATAATTTTCGTGTGAGATTGAGAGGTTCTATGAACAGCTATACACATCGTCGTTGAAGTTACATACACGTGTCTGTAACGACCCAAGAGCGAAGCTTGTCTGACGGTATTCCGATAAAATCCCGGACGTCAGTCTGAGCGAGATTAGGATAGCTCTCGACTATCTTAAGAATGGCAAAGTATTAGGAGAGGACGAAATTACAGCAGAGATTCTGAAAGGTAGTAAGGAACAGGTACTTTTAGTACTTCAGAAGCTCTTTGCTTTCTTTGCAGAAGCATTCCGCTTTCAGGATGGTGCTACACCAGAGGCTTGGAGCAAAGGTGTGGTGATGCTGATCTTCAAGAATGGTAATAACTCTCTCCTGAAGAACTATAGACTGACATCCCTTTTGAGCCTCGTCTATGTGCTGTTTTCAAGAGTCATCTAGAATAGTTTCGCTTCCAGACAACTTCTAACTCGACAACTTCCAGCATCCCGAAAAAGACCAATTCCTAAAAGGTTTTGGTACCATAGACCACATACACACTGATTATACCTGTCTTTATGTTTTGCGTACGTGTAGTACAGTCCAGTAGTAAAAAACCTAGCCAGCTGCTTAATAGTGTAAGATAGGGTGATGTCATATCCCCAAACTCTTATTCCCTGGCATTTGAAGATATTTTCAAGGTTCTGGACTGCCAAGTGCGTCCTGCAGTCACAGACGCAGGACGCATCAATGGCGAATACTTCACTACCTTCGATTTTCGGACGACATAGTCAACATGACAGAATCATTGGAGGACCTTGGTACTATATTTCATGACCTAAACTCCCAACAGGTGGGCCTTATAATGAACATGGACAAGACGAAAATCATGTCTAATGTCAGAAACAACCGTTTACCGAAATTTTTAGTGTATTTGTTTCATTGGCGAATAGTGTTACATACTCCTCACACTTACTATTTGTCAAATCCCCCTGGATGACCCCTGGATAGTTAACAACCTAAACATATTTCAAACCTAAGTAATAACTTAACTGATGTCAAAGCAATTGTGTAATATATATTAAGTACTTCGTAGTGCTACAAGTATTACAAAATGACCACTTTATCAAATGTATAAAAGTTATAATTGTGTAAAAACTTAACCTCGACGGACGCCAAGTTCTCATTTATTTGAGGAGAAATGCCACGGTTTTACAACAGTTACGACAGCCCTCAGCAGCTTGGAATAAAATTAACTTAAGTGTAACAAAGCAGGTAAAATTTTATTCTTTCAGAATTTCAGATGATTAAAGCAAAGTAATTATTACAAATACAAGTTGGTATTACTTGTTAATTAGGAAAGACTTTTAATTGAGGTGTAGCGATTTTGTAGTTAGTATATTTCAATAATAATAGGTTTTTTCGGCGTCTCTTCAACACGGATGAATAATGACGTAACACACTTAAGGGATAACGTTATTATTGTTTTATAACCTTTTTACTAAACCTTCTGTTTGACCCATCGGTCACGACCCATCGGGTTAGATAGTACAAATCAGCCCTTAACACAAAAAGAAAGAAAGAGTGTTTATTTTTTGAAGTAAAACTTATTAGTCAGCTTAGAAGTGTCATATTTCGGCACATTTCGTTACATAAAAAAAAAAGAAAAATATACATATTTTTTTCATTTGACTTCTTTTACTATGACTGATATTTTTACCAGTACTTTTGAGCTCGATAAATAAGATTTACATGATATCGCAAATGCAACGTTGTTGATCTACTGATCTACGCGTTAGACACTAAAAT
Source organism: Iphiclides podalirius (assembly GCA_933534255.1). Lineage (NCBI taxonomy): Eukaryota > Metazoa > Arthropoda > Insecta > Lepidoptera > Papilionidae > Iphiclides > Iphiclides podalirius. The sequence goes on along the minus strand of OW152830.1, from coordinate 11,235,132 downwards.
CTCGTATGACGCTACACTACAATATATTTTATCCAATTAATATTTATCATTTTGTTTTGTGATTATTGACGTCTTTAAAAAGTTTAATTTTTATCGAGAATACAGTGTTAGATGCGCCATTTTTAAGGAGAACTTTCTTTTCTTCAAAGCTTGACCTTATCGTCGAGTTCCAGATACATTAACCCTAAAATTGTTATCCACAATTCACTGTCTCACTGATAATGACATCACAAGATATCATTCTAATCCTGTGCTAACCTTGAAAGACTACGCATTTTATTTTTCTACATATTTACAATTATTGTTTTCTGGTATCATTCATTTCTCAATTGAAATTAAGTTACAAGTTATGCTTTTGTTTTCCTTGTTATTAATATCACCCCCTGACTCGGAGATAAAGCCGCAACCCTTTTTGGGTATTCCAAATTAAGTACTCGTCATTTTAATAGGGGTGTAATGGGCAACATTTTTGTTATCCTATCTTTTCAGATTTTATTTCTAATTTATTTACACCGTTTCTACCAAATTTTGCTCGCGGCATTGACATCTACAACAACTGATGGGTAGCAGATACGTTTCCAACCATTAAAAACTGGGCCCCAGTTACCTCACTCACCAGAATTCACGCAATGTAAATTCACTAATGTAATGAATTCAATTCAAAATAAATTCACTTACAGATAGCGGAATAATTTTGTGAATGAATTGTCAATTCATGACAATTGAACGACTAATTTTATCCGTTAGGCTATCTAACATTTGTTATGCTTACATCATCAATTATTGTTACGTAAAAATCAATGACAATAACTTAATTAATGTGTAGTTATGCCTTTCGTCTGGTGTTTAAGGTAACTGGAGCCTTTTATTAAAAGGTGGCAACGCATCTGCAACCGTAAGGGTGTTGCAAATATTCATGTGCAGAGGTTTTCACGTACAACCAAGCTTGTTTACCAGCTTGAAAAAAGATGTTACAAACAGCATGTTTGTAATTTTCATTGCACCCGTGCGAAGCCGGGGCGGTTCGCCAGTATTATTATAAAAAAAATGTGAAGTTGTATCTGTCGTACGTAAATTTGTGTTCAACCTTGAACTGCCCTCATTTCTAATATAAATATGCTAAATACAAAAGAAGTCGTAGAAATTTATGTTTGGCTTCTGTCGAATTACGTACACGTTAAAACCCTAAACAGACTGTAAGCTTTAGTCTGTTACACTTTGTTTCCTTAATAGCAGGCAAGTGACTAGCGTAGTGTTAGGACGTCTTAGTGACCCTTTTACAGGTTTTTTTTTTAATGTGAAAAGGTGCCAAGCGAGCAGGTGGTTCACCTGATGTTAAGTGAATACCACCGCCATGAACATCTGCTACACCCAAGGGTTTGCAGATGCGTTGACAACCTTTTGAAAATTGGGCTCCGGCTACCTCACTCACCAGACGAAACGCGAAAGTATTTGTCATACTTCTACTGCCCATTCGTGCAACAGCCGAGGCTGCAGCGTGGCCCTACCACCGTTAAAATTTATATATATATATAGGTAAATTAAGGGTTGTTAAGGGTTAGTTGAGCGTAAAATAATTAACAAGCTCAGTAATATTTTACATAGAGTTAGATGAGCGTAAATTAATAATCAATAACTGGTGTTTTCCTGATGACCCGCTGAGTTTTTCTCGCCGGTTCTTCTCAGGTCAATGGCTCTTTTTTGCGAACTGATGGTAGTATTTTGACAGTCAATAAATAATAACAATCAATCCTTACTAATATTATAAAGGCGAAAGTTTGTATGTATGATAGATGTTTATTTGACTCTTTCACGCAAATACTACTAAATAGGTTTTAATGAAACTTTACAATAATATAGCTTATACATCAGAATAAAAGATAGGCTATAATTTATATACATATTTTTATGTACATCTGTCTTCTGTCTAAATGTTACGCCTTCACCCTATTGTACGCAGACGCAGTCGCGGCCAGCATCTAGAAAATAATACTGCTATATTGTATAAATTTTTCAATTTGAATATTACGTATTAATATATATTGTATCATTTATATGACATTGTTTTATCAAAGTTTTGTTGTCTCAGCATCGTACTAAAGGCAACATAATTTATGTTAGTAAAGAAGCATGGCTTATCTACCATTGAAAAGTATAATGTACTTTGAATATCATATTGTCATACATTTCATTTAATAGTTATAGCATATTCCAGCAATGGAAAAATTTCCTATCTTATCGCGTGCGCTCCTTAATACGCGTAAAAGGGGAACGATAAGCAACAGAATATTGCAATGGGCAACCATTATGCTGAAGCTAAGGCATTTAAGACTGAATGACCGTAAGCCTTAAGTTAAGGGTAATCGATTGAGATAGTCAACAACTCACCATCGTCACTTGTTTGGCATGCAAAATATAAACTAGACTCAAATCATAATAATGACGTGTAAATTAATACTTTTTTTTTGTCACAAACCCGTTTTTAAATGGAACCTATATAAGTGCATAAAACGGCGAAAGATCTGGTAATCATAACGTAATGTGTAGTACTTGATAGCTTAACAGGATTTCATTTAACCTAAGGTGTTCAATTCGAAGCAGGTTAAAATATGCAAGTGTTGTTTGGAATCCCTACTATTTTTGAATCCGCCAAGGATACATATATGTACCTACGGCAATCGGTAGCAAATGCCTTGAGAAATATATATAAGCAACTCACATGCTACCATCATAAATGTAAACAACACATCACTTAACAGTTTTAAAAAGCATATTTCTGCAATACATGGCACGACACTACGCTGTCTTAGTTTTTTTTAAGTATCTTAGTACAATGTTGATTTTTTCGTTTCAAATTATTTTTGTCTTAACTCTTTGTCTGTAACTGTCTGTGCAATATGTCTAAACGTTCGCCATTACACTATAAGTGCTGCAGAAAACTCTCTTCGGAGACTAATATTCGCGAAAACGAAGTAGGCTTTATCGCTAACGTTGCAGAGCCCTTTATTTCGACTGTGTGTGTATAAAAATTGTTCCCGTGTGGTTATTACGCCCGTGAAGCTTCGTAACGAGCGATTCCGACGCACGCGACCACTGTTTGTTCCGGCAAGTTGAATTTCATTGCTCATCACTAGTACCAAGCGCTCCTTTCATTATCGAGGGTGCTTGGCTGTTTGTTCACCTGTCTGTTCTGCTCGACCTAAGCAATGGTCACATATTTTTTTCGTAATTTAAAAAGCATTGCCTTTAATTACTTTAGGATAACATTATCCTGTGTTGTAAGGACGTTTTACAAACATAATTTCACATTTGTGTGATCCACAATTATTTGTGGAACACACAAATAGTTTTCCCGCGTGGGAATCGAACCCACGACGCCTGGCGCCCAAGCCAATATCTCGGCAACAGCCCCACGGAGTCATCAAAATTATCGAACTGCGTAGACCACCCATGGTCAAGTTGTAGCTCGCGTTTCACTTTTTTTTTTGTGAAAATATGTCAAGCGAGCAGACTTAGTATGTATTGTTATAGTGGCAACAGAAATACATCATCTGTGAAAATTCCAACTTTCTAGCTATCACGGTTCATGAGATACAGCCTCGTGACAGACGGATTGACAAACAGACAGACAGCGAATTCATAGTAATAGGGTTTCCGTTTCACCCTTTGGATATGGAACCCTAAAAATGTGGGCCCAGTTTATCTCATTTATAAGACCAAACCCGAAAGTTTAATACTTCCACATCGCACCGGTCTTCTGCGAGCCTGTGGTACTTTCTCGGATGAGCCTGGACATTCGTGCAACAGCTGTTGCGTGGCCTTATCATAGCATATAATTAAAGTAAAATTCGTTATAGTATATTTAGAGTCATGGCTTTGAATTTTAGTGGCTCACCGTAACATTCAGAATTAAGCATAAAATTAATGTGGGTTACATAATTGGCTAAATTAAGATTTGTAAGAAACGAATTTCACAAATTAACAAGGTTGACACTATTTGTAATAGTGATTGCACTTATTTTTTTATTAAATAAATGCTTCGCTTACTACTTAAGAACTAGAATATATTAAAGACGCGTATTAAATAACTTATTTTAGTTTATTCGTTTGGTGCGGAAAGTTAGGTTAGGCTAAGATTTGAATGCAAGACCTAAAGAAGAATCCGTTTTCTTCTTATATAGGTTAAAGGAATATAATTATTTAACTAAAGCAATTTCACTAGTTGACAATATACTTGAAGAAAATTTAAAGTCAAGTAATAAATCAACGAAGTTTAATGAGCCTTCGTTATAATTAATTTCGTAATCGCCTAAGTTATAATTAATTTCGTATGGAATCTCCGCATGATTTTACATGATTGCCTGCTCCCATTTTAAAGTGATTAATTTGACATTGAATCGATAAGCTGATTTAAGATTAAATGTGATGAACATTTCAAGTTTTAATTAAAATTTTAGATTAATATTTGGCGTGAATTGTTTCTTCATCCCAGATCAGATTTATTTTGCCAAAACTTAGATTATGCTTATGCCGATTGAGTTTTTTTAATTGAATATGATAACTTATAGAATTTATTTTCATTAAAAAATAAAAGTAAATTCATTTTCATTAAAAAACAGGCTACATATGTCTAACTGCTGGGCAAGTGCCGACGACAACACTGAGGATATTATATGAGATAATTTCGAGTTGAGCACGTCATAAGTCAGCACTTAAAATTAACAATTACATAGGTGCTTGCACCGGGATTTGAACTGACGTTGTTCCAGTATATTGAGTTAGAAAAATAAAGCATAAAAGAATACCGTGTATATTTGAAAGGTATGTTATCAGAATAATCCTGTTATGAGGACACTTATATAATTATTTATATATTAATTAAATCAAGGTATAATGTTATGATATAACTTAATTTTATCCCGTCATATAATGAATTTTCCAACGTCCAATATGCCCAGATTACAATTTATTCAAGTTCATGCAGATTCCTTCAATTGCGGCAACACGAACAAACAGAGTTACATGTAATTAATTACATGTGACTCTGTAAATGATTTGTGTGTGAAACAAACTTATATGGACTCAACATTTTCTTAAGGTAAATTGAAGAAGAAATAAAGTCAGAGCCAAGACCCTTGGAAACTAATGGAGTAATATTTTTTTATTCATTTATTCTTGTATTGTTTGTATTTAACATAAATAAACGATGATCAAATATAAAAATGTTTTCTAAATTCATTTCGGATGGACGGATTTATTAAAAATGGCTTTTGAAAAATGAAACAACCGCCCGCACAAATCAAATTTCCTTCACTACGAAGCTTTCCAGCCGGAAGCGGCTGCAATCGCCGATATCCGTTCATAAAATCTTTTTTCTTTTTTAATAAAAAAAACTATGTAACTTGAATTGAGTTTGGCGCTATGACACGCTTTTATCCCCTTTAAATCCGTGTAATTTATTGTAATTTGTATGTCTTGTTAATAAACAACCTTTTTTGTATAAGGGAAGTAACAGCCTATAAATGTCCCACTGCAATAACAGATTACTAAAAAAATAATTTGAAATAACTTTAATGTTTATAAGCCACTACTCAATGACGACAAAGATTAACTCACATGATCTTAAAAAGAGTTTATATTACTACCTGTGGCCACCCAGCGGCTCCAGGATAAACTGAATTATGTTTTAAAATGTTTTTTATGGAAACATGAGCATGGAAAGCTGTTTTCGGATTTCGACCGATGAAACAATAATTATTGCGTGACAACAGTCATCTGAGCCTTCAGTAATCCGAATGACTAAAAATTACTCGTTAACTTAATAATAACAAAGTTTTATCAATACTAGAGAATTTATTAAGAAAAAAAATGTTATCCGTTTTATAGTGTCTGTGCTAAGATTAGAATGTAATACGGTGGTAAAACAAAAAAATATATTTATGTATTGATCTTCTTACACTTCATAGCACGTTTTACATTATAATATACATATAATACATACTAAGGTAACTAAACGTTAAAAATTGAATAATACAAAAACCTTGCCCATAGTTATGCTAACTGCATAACAGTTAAAAAAAAAATACAGTAGTGACTAAATGTGGTAGGGCCACGTAGCAGCCTCGGCTGATGCACGAATGGGCAGGCTCGGCCGGGTAAGTACCGCGACCTCACAGAAGACCTGCGTGAAGTGGAAATATAATAATACTTTCGCGTTTCGTCCGGTGAGTGAGGTAGCCAGAGCCCAATTTTCAAAAGGTTGTCAACTCATCTGCAACCCTCAGGTGTAGCAGATGTCCATGGGCGGCGGTATTTACTTAACATCAGGCGAACCGTGTGCTCGCTTGTCAACTAATAAATATGTTTATAAATAATTCTTTTTTCAATATAAATGTTCTTGAGACGCAAAGGTTTACTGTTTCGGCTGCCGAATATTTGCTCTAGCTACATGGCAAAGTAAAAGACCCGACCTGCAGTAGTTGCTTGTTCACTTCAGTCATTTAGTTGCGGTGAGTGATACAGCCGGGACCTTCACAAGCTGCGCCCAGACCGGTGTTGCTATGTCCATGGATAATCACAGCCTATTGATCGAACCGAACTGCACACATATATAAGCATAAACATGTTTCTTTCTTTTTTAAGTTCCCAGTTCTCACTGGACGAAACTCAAATAGTACTACCATTTCGTGCCGATTAGGTCGTTGTTTTTCTCCAGCAGAGAAAATCCTCCTATTAAATGAAACTAGTCCGTAAGGAATTTATCGCGTTTTTATTTTGATTCTTTGCGTAGGTCGGAATAAAAATGAACAAAATAATTGACGGTAGCTTGGATTGCATATGACATCAAGACATGTAACGAATTAGTTTGTCCCGTGACCATGAACGCTGGGAAGGGTTCGAAACATCTGGAATTTTATATCAAAATAAAAACTGGATAAAAATCCGTAAATTAGTGTTGGCGCTGGCAACACTGTATACCGGATATGACGTTATCTACTCCAGCCAAGGGACTCTGGTCGCATGGAGCAGCGGTCACTTGGATTTCGGCTGCGTTCCAGGACGGTAATATAACCACTAGTGCTACTTGTCGTTATAATAGTTGTTAATATTCAAGTTCAGTAATAGTTAAAATATTAGGATCAAGGTAAAAACGTTAGAACTCTTATATTTGTTCCATTTAATATGTATAATATTCGCGTAAAATCAAGAAGTCAATATGCTCCGCTATACAATAAATATCGTTTCTATAATAAGGATGTAAGGGAGACTGTATCCACTATGCCACATCCATTGGTTAATAACATTGAAAAAATTGCTAACAATTCATCATTGCCATTCCTTTGTAATATTAAGACGGGTGAACTCACGTAAACCCGGTCGCGCCCCGTCTCGCACTGGAACTAGTCGCACAGAGTTCAGCCGTCTTAATATTACATTAATAATGTCTCACGAAAATTTTATTGCCATTCCTTTATTAATTCGGACGGTTATATTGTTTTAAAAGTATAAAAGTAAAGTAAAGTAACAGCCTATACATGTCCCACTGTTGGGCAAAGGCCTCCTCTATACAGAGGGTATCAGGGCATAGTCCACCACGCGGCCCCACTGCGGATTGGCGGACTTCACATATCTTCGAAATATTTTTTTTTTTTGTTATTATTTCGAAAATATGCAGGTTTCCTCACGATGTTTTCCTTCACCGCGGAGCACGTGATAAGTCAGAACTTAAAGTTAAAAACTTCATTGGTGCCGGCACCGGGGATCGAACTCAGGTTGCTCGAGTTAAGGGAGAATTAAAGGCGAGCGCCCGGACACTGAGCTATCACGGCTCGCGGCATTTAAAAGTATAAGCCAAGTGTATAAGTAAAGAATTGATTTCGCTATCGAGAAATTATGGGAAGGCATTTCATTGTGAGAAGTTTAAAAATGGCTGAAACCGAATGACTTATAGGCTCGTAATGTTTAATTAATCTGTAGGCAGTTCTGCTCCAAGCGACACCTGGGTTTTACGAGAGAACTTTTCGATATTTCTTTTTAAAACTTTATATCGAATTGAGGCAATTATTTTCCTTTTTAACGTTAAAGAAAAAATGATCTAATCGAAAACGTTGTCAACGTTTACGTCAATACTAAGAATGTCAGGAATTTCTTTAGAAAAGAAATCATTTTATCCATGTTCATATTACTCGATGCTTATATGATCCTTGTGTGATTTTTTTTATTATTGGTCGTTAATTTAAAGGATGTGCACGCCTTTTTTTAATACGATATCAATTCGCGACAGCCTTTATGTTGCAGTCATAACTGAACAACTACTATACTAATGACATAGAATTAAACAGAAAGTCGTTTTTGCCACAAAGATAAAAAAACATATATATTGATGTATGATGCCCGATAAGGGACTGTTACAAAGACAGACTAATTGACATGACGCATATCACATTCTAGCCACATTTAAAATAACATTCAAAATAATGTAAAACAAACATACGTGAATAAAACTTTATCCAGAAATCTGATAGAATATTCACTCACCGATAAAAACTACACAAGCAAATAACAGTTTTTTGTTCGACCATATATATTTCCCAGCACTTGAATACCGTCCATAAAATTTATTATGCCATGCGTTTCGTTATAAAACTTTTTATCTTTATAACTATTGTTTTCATTTTATTTGAATGCTATTTTTCGCTGGAAATGTATACATAATTAAAATAATTTTAGGCATGCATGAACAACGGAACATGCAATGCATGAACAACGATATCTTGATTATCACTTGTCCTAATAACCTCTATTTGTATTTTCCAATGTTAAACATACTAACCAAAACATCAAATACGAAATTTGGCATTATTATCATTATCTTTACATTATCTTCTACCTCCATAGGAAAGTCTGCGGCTATTGTGTGGGCACTAGCCCCTAATACTAATATTAATGTTAAATAAAAAACTTTTAATTATTAAATTCACAACATACCGTCTAGCAAAAAGCTCAAATGTCACGGTTCGAAACATAAAAGTGTTTTGTCAAACGTTAATGGCACTTGCTTTCTCTACCCGCTAGGGTCTAGGGAAGTTAGGGCGAAGGATTCATTAAAAATATTTTGGCCTTAATACGACGACGACCATGAATAAATTAAAAATGCTGCAAAACTGGAATTAGTAATATGGATGAATGGCGGCTTATTAAATATATGTAATACACTAACTGCCTCCGCTTATGTCACCGTAATTTATGACTATCTCGTAAACGCCCGGTTCCTGAAACACTCATCGTTCCAATCATTCAGAAAATCATTCTGATCAATTCAGAGAGTTTAACCATCCTTTTGGCAACTCAAATGATATTTGAAATGCCATTTGACGGCTGATTAGTTAACTTCTACGATGGTCAGTGTTTCAGAAACCGTAAACAAAGCTTAAGTTACTTTACAAGGTCATTCAAACTATAATTGCCCATATGTTAAAAAAAGTTAAGTAACAGCCTATACATGTCCCACTGCTGGGCAAAGGCCTCCTCTATACAGAGGCTATCAGGGCATAGTCCACCACGCGACCCCACTGCGGATTGGCGGACTTCACATATCTTCGAAATATTTTTTTTTGTTATTATTTCGAAAATATGCAGGTTTCCTCACGATGTTTTCCTTCACCTCGGAGCACGTGATAAGTCAGCACTTAAAGTTAAAAACTTCATTGGTGCCGGCACCGGGGATCGAACTCAGGTTGCTCGAGTATATTGAACTAAAGGCGAGCGCCCGGACACTGAGCTATCACGGCTCAATGCCCATATGTATATGTTAGAAATAAAATACATAAAACATAAGTGCTTTAGTCACAGCGCGCAAATCGATTTACATTTTCAATAAAGGTTTGCTTTCGATTTAATTTTTCACATTTCATTATCCGATCGTTTCCGAACAGTACTTCATTAACACAACTTGATTGTATGTCCGAAAAGAATAATTTTTATATATACGCGCATATACGATGATCTGGTAATAATATAACAAGCTTCCAAATTGTTTCAAAAACCGCTAATAGTACAGCTATTTTATTGTGCCATGCTGCGATCGCTAACCGCATGTAACGATGTACGGACCTTAATTAATTGCAACATGCATAATTATTTTTTAATTAAAACGCGAAAACATAATTTGCGTTGCAGTTGACTATGTGTAAAAATGTGTTTTATGTTCTTTAATCTATATTCGTAGGGTACATGATCGTGATTTAAGTAATCCTAATCGGACATCTAATTTAAGTAATCCTAATTTTAGTAAATCCCTGAAGAAAAATGTTAGAACTAGCATTTAACTAAATGTTAAGTTTATTATTTGAATTCTACTATAAGTATTATTTATCGTATAAATTGTCCAGCTTATTAAAAATGTCATTAAATAAAATTTGAAAAATTATTAACGTTCATTCAAAAGGCCTTTACACGAGTTGCATCGGCCAGCATTTTTTGTATATCTCTTTTGGTTTTAAGTATAAAAAGTGTAAGCTTTTTACACCGTCACAGCTTCACAGTCGGGTGGCTAAATAAAGCGAGTGCCTCTCGGGAAACACTTTTTCATCATTCCGACGTTTTGTAATCGTTCTCAATTCATAAATGAATATTTTTTTTTACATCTGGTGCTGAAAATTCTTTAAAACAGCAACGATATTAGGAGGTGTCTGTCTTTTTTTAACGAGCTTCTATTAACTTCACGAGTTTTGACTCAATTTCAATCGACGCTTTTAAATTAAAATAATTCGCAATTAAATTGATAAAACAAGAAACATGTCGTTTTTATGTCAAAATTTATCATTCTCATAGAGTTCAGAGAGTCAAAAAGAAAGAGATCCCAGGACATTGTCAGGCAATCCATTAAAATTTCTGCCAAGTGTCTTATATACAATAAATGATGTGGTAGGGCCACGCAGCAGCCTCGGCTGTTGCATGAATGGGCAGGCTCGTCCGGGTAAGTACCACGACCACGCAGAAGACCGGCGTAAAGTGGAAGTGTAATACTTTCGCGTTTCGTCTGGTGAGTGAGGTAGCCGGAGCCCAATTTTCAAATGGTTGTCAACGCATCTGTAACCCTCGTGTAGCAGATGTCCACGGGCGGCGGCATTCACTTAACATCAGGTGAACCGCCTGTTCGATTGACAACTTTTCACACTGAACATTTAGTAACATTGTACATGTTTGAAATATTAGAGAAGTAAGTAATCTCTTCGCCTTGCTATGAGATATCAAAATATAAGTGTCAATTAATATTCATTTTAAATGTTCGTCATTTTCGCTCGGTTCCTAGATATATGTATGCGCTGTGGTACCGTTCGCTAATTGCCAATTAAACTACGTAAACTGTTCACCAGTATTAATTTATGACACTTCAAATGACAATTTCAAACGTAATCATTTTATTAATTTCCACTAGTTTACATTTTATAAATGATCGCGCATTATGTAATGAAATTTATTGTTCGGGTGTATAAAGTCTGTTCTACTTACAAAATATGCTCGTATATTTTCTGTGTAATTTTGAGGTAAAAATCGTAAAAGTATTTCATATATAAAATGGTTGAGCTTTAATAATTAATCTTCTTAAACACAAAAGAAATATTAAAGTCTCAACTTATTAAATGGTTTGTACATAAAGTTCTCCATAGGAAATTTTAATATCTCCAGCTATTATCCTATTGTATTTTCTTTCACTTTGAAGAAGTTCTCGGCGAAAGAAAAAAAAACATTTCTTATTAGAGTTGTAAAGGGCTTATCTGGGCCGGAACACGCCACAAAGAAACTCGGAATGCGCAAATCTCGAAGTAAAATATTACAAATCCTTTATTTTCACTTTGATTTCGACTCTTTTATATTAAAATCCACCACCGGCGTTTCCTTCTTCAAATAATAAGGGGCCCCCCTCGAAACATTTCCACTGTCGCGAATTTCTAGGTTGCTCGGATGAGTTTTCCAATTAAACGTTGTTTGCCTGCACATTCGGTTCTGTATGCTTGAAGGTTCTTCAATATGTATTTTTTTATTTTAATTGTCATTTAAAATTAAAACTGTAGGGTTTCAAATTTGAAAGTAAAGAAAAGCAAATTAACAGCCTAAAAACGTCGTACTGCTGGGGTAAAAACTCATCTGTACAGAGGTTAAAACTCATCACCAGACGAAACGTAGAAGTTTCGTCTGGTGATGAGTTTTTCTCACTTCCACTTCACCTTGGTCTTCTGTGAGGTGGTACTCACCAAACGGACCTGCCCATTCGTTACCCTACCAGAGTTAAGACCTATATTGCCTGTCAATTTTGCAATTTTTCAAAGCCTTCATTGTTAGAGGCCTGTACTAAACTGCCTATCACACAACATTTCACTCTGAGGTGAATGAACAATAACAAATAAAGTAAAAATGTTCTGAAATAAAATATAATGGTAGATATTATCAGATGGCCGATTACCACGCAAGTTACCTAAAAGTTTCATTTCTTTTGTTACTACTTTTAGACTATATCAGTAGGCGGTATGTTTGTGTGATTCAGTGCAAAAATTATTTTTAACATAGCGTAGACTACGAACTACCAACATACTTTAATGATGCTGTACCAGCCTCAAAGTAAAAAGGTTAATGCGAGTTTTAAAGATTAGAAAAATAATATTTTGCCCTACTAAAGGTACAAGCTACAAACGTTCACGTGTATTCATTAATTGAATCAAGATTCTCGACTCTGAAGGCACTATAAACCATAAAGTTATAAAGGAAGTGTACACTTCAAAGCTATGTTTTAATATACGGGAGAAAATAAAAAGTAAAAACTATTTAAAACGGCTGAGCTTTTGGGTCGAGTGTTCCCCGTGCAAAAATTCAGTTGCCGGAAACTGTTACCTAAGCGGTTGCTCCGCGAGCCAACTTCGGGATCGCCAATTAAACAACGCAAATTGCGCGCGAACGTTCTGGAAGCTTCGCGCAATTTGCTCGGTGTTGGTGGAGCTTTGTGTCACATAGCCGGCGCGTAAAGGTAACAGTGCGTATTGCGAACTTGTCGTTTCGCATTCAAATAAGATTACATCACCAATGAATTCGTCGACTTGAATTTTAGGTGTTGACCCATCACGTGATCAATGGTGAAGGAAAACATCGTGAGGAAACCTGCTGATTTTTGAAGTAAAAATAAAAAAAAGTTGGAAGATGTGGGAAGTTTGCCAATCCGCAGTGGGTTTCCGTGGTAGACTGTGCACTAATGTGTAATCCTTTTGTACAGAGCAGGCATCTCGCTCAGTAGAAAAACATATATAGACTGTTACTTCACTTTTTTTTTACAATTGATTATTATCGGAAGTAAGGTACTTTACTTTTAAGTTTTAAGTTTTTTCCGAAACTAGCCACTTACAATAAAAGTAATAAATAGAGATTATGAATTCGAAGAATTAAATTCACGGGGTATATGTTACTTTCATATACCCCCCTGTCAAGTGACAGTGTCACAAATCCAAAAGATTAATTATCTAAGGGACGCGCGTCCCTTCGATAATTGTATATTACAATGAATAACAATTTTAAAACTATTTCGATGTACGTGAAGATTGCACGGCGATTGCTATTCGGTTATACGACAGCGTATACACATACTATCATTAGTCAGCAAATTTGTTGTGTATTAAGCGTTGGAATGAGCCAAGCGCAAAAAATTTTGCATGTGCATCTGAAGGTTCATAGACATTGCACCCAGCGAAAATCGTATGATTTTACGGAAAACCAACGTCAAGAGCACGCATCTACCACGCGGTCTAGTAATTACTTGAAAATTGAAGATAAGCTTAGAGATTTATTTGATAGAGCCGTGATAGCTCAGTGTCCGGGCGCTCGCCTTTAATTCAATATACTCGAGCAACCTGAGTTCGATCCCCTGTGCCGGCACCAATGAAGTTTTTAACTTTAAGTGCTGACTTATCACGTGCTCCGCGGTGAAGGAAAACATCGTGAGGAAACCTGCATATTTTCGAAATAATAACAAAAAAAATATATTTCGAAGATCTGTGAAGTCCGCCAATCCGCAGTGGGGCCGCGTGGTGGACTATGCCCTGATACCCTCTGTATAGAGGAGGCCTTTGCCCAGCAGTGGGACATGTATAGGCTGTTACTTTACTTTTACTACTTTAGAGATTTACTATTTATATACCTGGAATTGGTGGTGAATACGAAGCTATTGACGAGATCCTTACTGAAAAAATGATTAATAATTTCACATGATGCTTGCAACGAATACGGACATACATAAAAAGTTATGTATAAATATATATCTATTTCAGAAAGTGATAAATGCATCATAAACATGACATCTGGCCTCCTTTATCAAAATCTATATTATCTTAGTATGACCTAAATAAAATGAACAAAGACATTTGTATGGCACTTGTATGGCATTTGTATGTAAGGCAATTGTATGCCTTAGAGAGAGGCCTTTGTCTAACGGTTGCTTGCGTGTGATACTAATAATAAAACATGAAACGGGGAAACACGTCTAAGATGCAGGCAACTGTCCTGAAAAGATAAATTTAAACAAATATTAAATAGTTTAAATATACAAATATATATACTCAATACTGAGTTGTATCTCTCTCAGTCTCTCAGTCAGGATTATCTAACTTAATACTAAGCTGTGCAAACCTAGGGCATTTATAAGTATTGTTCATTTTTTCATGTTCAATAACGAATATGTGAGTGAGGTAGCCGGGGCCTACTTTATTTATAAGTGGCAACGCATTTGCAACCCTACGGGTGTTGCAAATGTCCATGGGCGGCGGTTATCACTTAACATCAGGTGAACCGCCAGCTCGTTTGCCACTTTCCCTCATAAAAAAAAAGTTATAATACTGTATACTTTACAGATTAATGCATAAGTTTTTAAGCCCGTAACAAAAGTGAAAATTTTATAACCCCAACGATGCAGCATAAGCAGCGCGTAATCCCAAACGGGAATATCGTAAGCCTGCCTACGCTATTGTTCTAGGATTACGTTCGCCGACACCCAAACGTTAGCTTGTGATTAAATGAAAACAGGACTCGGCCGATGTGATTTAAAAGCGGGTGAAGCGACATGCATCATTTCAGATCGCAGATAAGATGGTTTAAAAGCGTTAAATATTTAAAACCAAGTGCGAGTCGAACTGGCACACGAAGATTTAGGTTCAAAGAAATATTTATTTCTCAAAAAAGAATATTACAATATTCACTCAACTTTGAGAAAATTTTACATAGTACATGTTAAATAACAATTTAAAAAGTGTGGATAATCGGAGTTATTGCTTAACTTTCCATTAAACATTTCCGTACGACTATCTTTAAAACGGAAAAAAAATCATATATGTCGTATAGGATCCCATTTTAAATATATCTTTATTCTGTGTTTTAGTATTTGTTATTATAGCGACAACAGAAATACAACATCATGTGTGAATAAAAATTCAACTAACTATCACTAGAGATTCAACCTGGTGACAGACGGACAGAGAGACAGCAGAGTCTCATTAATAGGTTCCCGTTTTACCCCTTGCGTACGGAATCCTCATAATAATTTTGAACAAAAAGAAACCGACTACAAACAGGAAACTAAAAACATTGTCAACAGAGGATTGCCCTCGATTTGTCTGGGATACCATCATCAGATGGTATCCCAGCGAATCAACAGATCTGGTGTTACAAATGTTAAATTTATCATTTAACATCAGGTGAATCGCCAGCTCGTTTGCACCCTTCACACATAAAAAAATCTCTTATCTAATATATAAAATTCTCGTGTCACGGTGTTTGTAATTGAACTCCACCATAACGGCTCGTTTTCGTGAAATTTTGTGTGCATATCGGCCAGGGTAGAGAATCGGACAACATCTATTTTTCATCCCCCTAAATGTTAGGGGTGGTCCACCCTAAACAGTTTTTTCTACCCTAAAAGTTCCCTAGAAATAATTTAAATGGCGGACCAACGTTTGCCGAAATCTTATAAAAATCTTAATCATAACTGAGAATGTTTCTCAGAGCGTTGCTCCAATAAACTTTCAACAAATATTGTTTTAAAAGTCATGGCTTGTTTGAGCACAAAGTGGCCGTTTACTTTACAACAATCGCATATTGCAAGCTGTTACGATGTGCTGTGGTCGGATGCAGAAATTTTCCAATTAAACCGCGTAAATTTCACGGACACTTATAATAATTATTACCATTTATCGCTTCCATTCCGCTAGAATGAGCCGCGGTAGCTCAGTTGATCCGGCGCGATTTTATTTTTATAAACTTTAGCTCGAACCACAGTTCAACTCCCGGTGCCGGCAGCAAAGAATTGTTTATAGCAGTTTTCAGTGCTGATTTACCACGTGCTAAGGGGTTTAAAAAATAGGTATGGATGCAATTTGGATTATATTTCATAAGAAAAATATTTCAAACACGCGTGAAGTGTACCAACCAGCATTGGGGTGGCGTGGCCTACTCTCTGCATAGAGGAGCCATTTACCAACAATGAGGTGTATAAAGGCTTACTTTTATAATTACATTAGAAAAACTCTCACAAGTCATATTGTGTAGTGATTACATTGCTTACCTAAAAGATGGCATGAAAATCATTGACAGTTAATCTGTAAACCAAAGTTACTGCAGCTCACAATCTCATGGTACACATAAGTGCATGAATTATTTTCTTATGCCTGATACGTAATGTGGAAGAAAACGACTCTTTTGAACGATATGTGGTCGACAGAGACAGCTATTCGTATTACGTTTTATAAGGTTCTAGTGACCCGCCCCTGCTTCGCAGGGGTGCAATGCTGAATGTTTTCGACATCGCATTAGAAAACTCTAAAATATCAGTGTTTCTCTACTACATTATGCATGAATTATACATATAAACATTCCTCTTGAATCACTCTATCTGTTAAAGACCGCATCAATATCCGTTGCGTGGTTTTAAAGATCTAAGCATATATAGGGACAAACAGCGGGATGACTTTGTTTTATACTATGTTGCCATGACCCATCTAAGTACCGAAACTCTCTTTCTCTTTACATCTCTATGTATCTTTCACTCCTTGCAACTTTTTTTTGTGTAATACATGAAAAGTTATTTCTAGAGTTATGATAAGGTCCTTACTCTACGTTGTGGTGTTGTCTAACGATGTCATGTAAATTTTCCTTACAATAGGTGACAACGACTCACATTGTTCTTACGTAATTTCTTTACATCGTTACTTATAAGTACATGTTATTTCAACAACTGACAACTGGCTTAAAGTTAACATATGTTAACACTCGGAGACTACTATAGATGAATAACACTAGTATTGACATATGTTAAGAAAATGCAATATTAACTAACAAAATAATGAAAAGTCAGAACTCACGCTAGTCAAGCTTATGCAATGTAGCCAAGAAAGTCAGCATTAAAGTATGGCGCTTCACCTACGCTGTCACGCATTTACAAGAAATAGAGCCATTGCTTAGAGATTAAATAACGAAAAAAGTCATCATGGTGGCAATCAAAAGGCGAAATGTCTAGACCAAAATAAATATATGCTAAAAGCATTGTCTTGTATTTCCCTTGATAAGACTTCTGATTGATGGTTGATACTAATCAAAATTTTCGTGTAGAAAATACATCAAGGTCACTCTTGTTCTGAATAATTATTTATTAAAGAGGTATTTTTATACATTCCGTACGCGCTTTTTATTAAATAAGGTTAAAATTCAGCAAAGCTACAGAGCGGACGCGCCCACGGCAAGTGATTGAGATAAGAATCGTTGGTCGACTGCTTGTTGGAAAATAATTAGGCTAATGTTTAATTCACGGCAACAAAAAAAAATGCTAGTTTTGGCGGTAGAATTTCTTATATCTAGAAAGGAACTTTTAATCTAACAAAGCTTCATTTAAACAACACAACATTAAATATTACTCACGAGTAAATTACATCGATAGCTGTATCATAATTTTGCTTTGCCTTTTATATACACACAAAAATAGTTAACAGCGACAGCGTGTGAATGTTAGTAACTTTGACATAGATTTCATTAGTGTGACCCGAAAGTAATTGTATCGTGAACTTAACACAATTTACAAGTAGAAAGACGGGCTAAGGTGCCGTCTCGACGTTGAAATATTGCCACAATGTACAGGATGTGAGGTAACTTCCTGCGATGTACCGAAAATGGAGAGGGCTGCAAAGCTGACTGGAATACAACTAACGATGATGGATGAGGTAAGCTTCGCAAAATGGATGAACCATATTAGTTCCCGAAAAACCTTGAGTTTTATGAATAAACTACGATAGAAGCGTTTTCGATAAAAGGAATATCTAAATGTTCGCTCATGTTGCTCAAATTTTTCGTAAAACCTTTCACGAAAACCTTTTAGCAAGCTATGATGCACTATGTTTTATTTTTCTTATCAAGCACCAAAATTAAGTTCTTATAAATTCAAAAAATAAAAACTGCGATATAACTAACAAAATTTGTGACACTTCCCTATATACGAGTAGCAAAAACAAATGCTGAAGGAAACTGATATAAATCATATTTTTATAAGGACTGTCTTACGCAAGCGGGATGGGTACTAAGAATTAGCATTGCATACTTAATGCCAGGTTGAGTGTCTCTGTACAAATAGGTTTTTAAATACATGTTAGTAAATAGGTTGTACAATTGTTTCACCAGCGGCTTTGTTATGATGAAATAATAGACGAGAACGAATTCCATCTGCAGTTTGCATCATCAATAAAGCGTAATCGCGTCTCTTTTATAAAATTGGGGGGAAACATTTGTTGAATTGTTTCGAAAAAAATTAACCAATCCAATTCTTCATGAATTAGATTTAATGATTAGGTCACTTTTTTCGAAATAATTATTAATTAATTTTAACTCTTTATAACGTGATTTTAAATGATACGGATCTATCATTTTCTTTTATTTATAAATCTAGCGTAGTATAGTATATAGAGGAGTAATTAAATTGAGCATATAAAGTAAAAAAAGAAGTGTAGAAAAGCTATACTACATATTTTCATACCACCGATTACATTATATTGTTAACGTCCTTAGTTTTCTAACATAAACGAAGTCCATCAAATAAGCTACATCTAATTAGCAGGCCAAATGCTGAAATTTGACTCCTTAAAAGTGTTCCAATTTGGTCACGAAATAGTCATAAATGGTCAGTGATTACTAGTAATTGGTAAATACTTTTGACACTTAGTACATAGTTCAAAATTCCAGGGACATCGGAAAAATTTGGGCGGCCCAAACTAATCGTAGAATCGGACAAGAAACAACTTCAATTGGTCATAAAATGGTAACAATTGGTCAATTAATTTTGATAATTGGTCAATATTATTTACGTATTAATTAGAAAAAGTTACAAAAATATAAGAAACATGCTAAAACTTTTCTGCTAAGCACCTCAAAATCATATTCAATTGAACATCTTGATACAATGAACAAAATGAAAGGATTTTATAACAAAATTCGATGTAGCGTTTACGCCACTGGATAAGAGCATAATTATAAAGACATAGATAAGTAAATGAAACTAATTTTTACGGATTCATCGCGTTTATTTTTAATTTTAATTCCCGACGTTTCGAACCCTTTACAGCGTTCATGGTCACGGGACAGACTGGGTATGGGCCTAGATTTAATTTTATTGATGACAAGATCCCAAGCTGATGGTAGTACCGCACCCTCTTCTCTATTGAAATTGGGGTGCTTTTTAATTTCAATAGCCTCGCGAATCATCCTTGGGAGGAATCGGTGTTCTTTGCAAGGATCTGTGGTCTATCAAACCTGATGTAGTGGTTGGGCCTATTTAAAGTGTGCTCACAAACTGCAGACTATAATAGATTGAACAAGTCTGCAGTAAACAAACCACTACTGCAAGACAAGATACAATCAGCTCCCTCTGCATAGATCAGACAGAAAATTAATAATTTAAAAACTGACGGTAGCCCAGGTTAACTATGACAATCAGACGTCTAACACCTCAGTCTGTCCCGTGACCGCTGAACGCCGAGAACGCTGTTAAGGGTTCGAAACGTCGGGAATTAAAATTAAAAATAAACGCGATAAATCGGTAAAAATTAGTTTCATTTATAATGTGTAATCGCGTAAATACAGAAAATTATTACATAGATAAGTAACTTATTTGCCTATATATTGACTAGAAATCGCAGTCAATCTAATGTAGGCATTTTGTAAAAATTCTCCAGGAAACATACGAAATAAGGGAGGAGGAATATTTTTAAATCACTATTTTGACAACACATTTTAATGTACGCTATACTGGTTTGAAATTGCAACGCCAAAATAAACGTAGAATGCAAGTTTCGGGGCGTTTTAACACTCCACAACGCTTTTAACTATCCTTAAAAACTTTTTTATAGACACTGGAACATAAAGCGGCCTGGGGATTTAAAAATACTCTACCGCAGAAACTGAATTGCTAAAGTGTTTTTGCCAACTTTAATCCGTATCATGGCGAAATAACATTACTGGACTACACATACATTTTTGCCAAAATAAAAGGCAGAATAAGATTTGGAGAGAGAATTAGGTATAATTACTTACCACAAGTATATAAACAGATGCAGTGCATTTAGTAACTCGTATTTTAGTTCGTTGATTGAGTGTAATGTTCTAAAAATGTTCGTTTTAATAAATCTGGTTAAAATATGAAAATGGTATTAGACCCATATAATACGATATTGCAAAAAAAATTAATAACAATATTCGTCACATTACTTTAAATTATTCAATTTCACCCAATTTAAAGAAAAATGTTGTTATTACTGTTAAATTCTTTATCTTATATTACTATCACTAAAATTTAATTGAACTTGAAATTCTTTTTATGTCAATGTGGTTAGCTTAGCAACTACTTCAAAGATAATGATAATGATAAGATATGACGTTAGACCCTAATAACGACATTTATGAAATAATGAAATTGGTACCAAAGTTTCTTTCATATTTCATCGAAACCATTATATAATTTCCGCGGTGACTGCGTAAAATACGGCTTTTTGGAAATTAATACCTCGGTCACGAATTATAGGAAGCTCATATTTTATCTAGAA
The DNA here is from genome assembly GCA_933534255.1 of Iphiclides podalirius. Classification (NCBI taxonomy): domain Eukaryota; kingdom Metazoa; phylum Arthropoda; class Insecta; order Lepidoptera; family Papilionidae; genus Iphiclides; species Iphiclides podalirius. Next base: position 11,214,016 of record OW152830.1, on the reverse strand, counting down.
TTCCTACTTAATATTATAAATATGAATGTAAGTTTGTTTGTTACGCTTTTATGAAAATACTACTCAACCGATTATCATGAAACTTTTTACACGTATTCTTAGAGGTATTAAACATATAATCTTACACGACATAGGATTTTATAAATATATATTTTAAAAAAATGTTTAGAGGCTTCAATGCGAACGAAGCCGTGGGCAAAGGCTAGTATTAAACAAAGGCTCAAGAGTGATTTTTGATATTAATACTTCGTTAAAATTAGAAGAGAAGGAGAGAAATAATAATTTCCTAGCTTCGTATGTAGATAAAAAGGAAGTTGGACAATTCCTGATTTTCTGAAAAATTATCAATTAAACAATTTTTATTCCCTTGGTCTAGCAAAAGGCCAGCTAAATGGTACATCACAACCGACAAAAACCAGTAAAAATCTGCTATGCTCTTAGCAGATTTTTACATAAAATTTTTGGGACTTTAAAGTTTGTAAAAAACACACGCTAATGTAAGTATCTATACAAAGATATTTTTCATCACGATTTCTTTCTGAATATCTTCATGAATAACTTATTGCTTTTAAGCCACGATGTATCCTCCGTAAATAACTTATTGCTAACAAGTGTTGTTGTAAACAAACACGAAATGCTACGAATAACTTTATTCGCGTGCAACTCTTATTGCACGTGCATAATTTAAAAACGAGCCAAATGCGAGTTGGATTTATCTACAAAAACGGTAAAACATAATGTATGTTGTATGAGAGCCCTACTTAAATATTTTTTTATTCTGTATTTTAGTATTTTTTGTTATAACGGCAACAGAAATACATGATCTGTGAAAATTTCAAGCATCTAACTATCACGATTCATGTGATACAGCCTGCTGACAGATGGACAGACGGACAGACGGACAGTGCAGCCGTTAGTAACCAGTAAAAATCAGTTTATGTAGCAGCCCGCGTAGCTTATGGTCGAGTTTGCGAGCGATTCGCCGAATTTTTTGTAAACCCGCGTATTTGTTTTCGTCACGAGGCTCCTGCGAACTGGCTAGGAAGATGCGGCAACAAATTGACTGTCAAAACATCACAAAATGCCAACAGATTCCGATTGAGCATCAGACGTCATTAGGGATATATATTTTTGGCTGATATCGAAAGCCATTCACTTTAGAGCAAAATTTATAGATACCGTTATTGTAGAAAATAAAATTTGGCATCAATTGTTTCCCATAAATATTTTTGTAAAACTTACGCCTACGATTTATCGCTGATTGAATAATCATGAACTATCTCGGCCGATAACTCTTATAATGTTGGATCAATCAATAAACTGCTAAATTTTTTAAAGATCAATATACATATATTGATGAATACACATACATAATCACATGATTATATTCTTGGAAAGAGATCCTAAATATTATAAAAAAAATGATCAGTAATTTAGTGTGAAACCTAAAAAAACCGCTTATTTTTACTGGCCTGTAAACGGATCAGGCACTGGTACCAAACACTTAAGAATCCAAAATCGTCCCCGATTTAGCACTAAGCCTGGCAGATAAAGACTGTAACCATTATTTAACCGACGGCATTCGTTCAAATGACGTTTTAACAAACGCGCAACATAAATCCGGCCCAGCCCTGAGGCGTGTAATAAATCGCCCACAGAGCGTTCGACGTAACGTTAAAGACCGCGTGAGGTTATGAGCTTAAAATTTTACGTCTTTCCAACTGTCCTTGTAATAAAAAAACCGGTCAAGTGCGAATCGAACTCATACGAGGATTCCGTACCTAGCCGTTATACCGCCATAATAAAATTGGTTAATAATCACGGACTGAAGGACAGACGACCAAGAGAGTGAGCATATAAATATAAGGGTTCCTTTTTTTAACCTTTGAGGCATGGAACCCCAAAAGTAAAGTAGCAGTTTTGTTCCAGTGTTGGGCAAAGGCCTCAACTGTACAAAGAGTATGTCATAGTCCATTACGCTACCCCACCCCACTGATTATTGGCAGAATTCACATATGTTCGATTTTTTTTATGATTTCTAAAATATGCCTAACGAGACGTTTGTCTTCATAGATGAGCACGTGATAAGACAGCACTTAAAATTAACAACGTCATTGGTCCGAGGATTGAACTCCATTTGCTCGAGTACATTGAATTTAAAGCGAGCGCCAGAACGATGAACTACCACAGTATTTTTACCGTGTAAGTAAATTGTCTATCGCTACTACAATGGCGTTGTAGTTCGACGTCAGATTGCAATTTTAAGATTAAAATTCTCAGGTCTCAGCGCTAATAAGATTTCCGTTTTACGGGTTATATACTTGCATAGCCATAATCCACATCATCTGTCGCGTTAAGATGGATTATATGAATAACATCACCTAAACCGGTACTAGTACTATCGCGCTAGGTTAAAAGAAATGATAGCTAGGGACCGGTATGCCTAAGATGGTTTTGATTTCATTTTCTTGCCTTGAAACGTTGCGCTATTATGTAGGATTAATTCCTGTGTTGTAAGGACGTGTTATGTAAATAAATTCACGTAGGCAAACACCCAGATCAGAAACAATTTATTATATAATATTTGTTGATCACACAAATAGTTTTCTCGTGTGGGCGTCGAACCGACGACCCCGGGTGGCGAAACCGATATTCATTATCACATTTAACTTCGATGCTTTCTTATAAGTCGCTATGTTGAAGATTTATATATTTAGGAGTTTGTCGATAGTATCATGTGCTCTGGTGATGTTTTTTTGTGTCCAGATATGATCTGGATAGTACAAAAAATATGTGAGAAGCTGATTGTATCTGAATAACTAATAGAAGATAAAGACGAAATAATTGATAGAAAGAACATCAAAAATGGATGAATTTCTTTTCGGTAGTGCGGGAATCGAACCAACTTCCTGTTTACAAGCATTGCTTAAAAAACTTTTCTTCCGTGTTATCTACAAATTACAATGTTTCATGTTAATTGCAGAGATAAGCACTATAAACATTTATGTATTATATGCAATATAATTAATTTCATAAATAACATCAAAATAACTAACGTTTTCATATTTTTATTGTGTTTTAGTTGTATTACGTCCAGCCATTGTAACTTAGCTTAGAATACAATCGTATTATACAATCTCTCGTGATAAAACAAAAGTGGAGGTATAAAAAAATAACATGTTTAGCGGCAATTACATGCGAAATGGTAATCGCGAATTTTAAAAGCGATAACATTACCACAAAACAATGGGAGACCTTTTGTTTCCTTGTACGTTTTTACATACTTTTGATGAAACATTGGTAGATAGGCGCAATTTAATCTTTGGTTCAGGAATGAACGAATCTTTTGTTCCAAAATCAGTTTCGCGTATTCGTAAATTACATACATATAGAAAAACGAAATCTTTATTGCATAAAAATATCTAATATATAATTAAATAACTTTTCTTAGACAAATACACCATCAGCAGAATCCTTACTACCCGATAGTTTGTATGCATGGACGTATGGATGTTTCTTACTCTTTGACGAAAAAACTACTGAATGGATTTTAATGAAACTTTATACTAATATAGCTTTTACACCATAACAATACATAGGCTATAATTTATAAAGATACAAGGGTTACAAGGGTCTCTCAAACGAACTCTGTTTGTCCGTTACATCTTCACGACTAAATCGCAGAACTAATTTCGATTTTGGTATAAAGAGAGATAAGACCTTAGGATAAACGAAAACGCAGGAACCAGCAAGTACACGATATTTATAAATAAACAGAACAGAAATATTTGTAAGCATTCGCCAAGTGTTTTGTTCTAAAACACCCGCAGGTCAAGAGAGGAAGAGAGGAGTATACATTTTGTTTGCAAATTTATGTGCAAACTGTTCGTAACGTCCCAAGTATCCTTGGAGTTTGCTTGCTCAAGCTTGAATTTTGATGCATTTGGATTCAATCCAAAAAATGCAAAGAAACCTTTTCTATTTTAATTCCTTTTCCCCACAAGCCATTTTAAAATAGAATCCCCGACGAAAATATTAATTCGGATGTTTCAATGAAAGTTCCTAGAAACTGTTTTATAAACATTATTTGTTAAGGAAAATAATACTTTACCGATTTTATTTATAACACGTTTATCGTCATATTGCAGATTCTACGATGTCGATTATTGCCATTACCAATGCCTTATAAACTGCCGCTGTCTCATGCGAAATTTTTGCCAGTAACTATAAGATACTGTGAGCTAATTGTGAAGTTGCGTAGCAAACAAAGGAAGGAAATCACAAATTACTTTCGGACAAACTTTCCTTGGATATATTCCCGGGATTTGGTCACATCTAAAGTATCTATATATGTAACTAAAAAGTAATTATGTCGTGAAAGAGAGCTAAAAGGTGGCAAGATCGGTGACTTTCAGAGAATAGACCATACCTCTACGTAAAACTGGTGAAAATTTGATTTTCTTTAATTTTATTATTTATTCTATATAAGTTAAATACATGTAAGGGGTGTGCTGTGATTATGGTAAATAACTTTATTCCTGCCTACATCTCTTTATTTCAGGGCTAAGTGGGGTGATAATTTGATTCTACGTCCATGCATGCCCCATCTTCTGCTGTGGTTCGAATGGGCAGGCTCTTAAAGATTGACAAAAAATTCCGAAACGCTGAATTATCAATACTATTCATCTATAAAAATTCACATTTTAAGTTTCATTGACTTATATATAGATTAAGTGTAGATAAGAATAACTCTTGTTTAGATCTAATATTATTACAGCCTTTAAATTACCAAAAGTTAAAGTTCAAGTATTAACTTAACCTACTGTAAGGAGCAAACTGTTTCACTGATAACCTGCAAAACCATTAAATCCATTTGCAGTAATGCATACATGCATGTAAGAGACAAAATATAAGATAAAATTTATCTAACCTTTGAGCATTGCTGTACCAAAAGAATTTAGCACAAAAAATAAAACACTTATATTCTTACCGCGTTTTAAATAAAACATGAGCTGACAATGTCGCTAATCCGATTATCATATAATTTGGAGTACGGTAAATATATACACGAAACGAATTATTAGTGAACATTTTGTCGCGATTAGAAAAAACACAATCACATTAACCGGCAGCGTTGGGGCATTGGCGGTGAGCCAAGCGGCTGTATTAAGCGATACATGAACCGGCGAATTAATTTCCTATGAAACAGGCACCAGCCGAGCTGAAAGCAGCATCACAGATCCATTTCTTGTCTTTGTACAGTCATCAATTGACGACCCGATTGGCCTAATAGGTAGTAATCCCAGTGTTACCAACTGTTAAATAAAAAATCCTAAAGAAATTCATAAACATTCATAAATGAAAAGAGTCACCTTTTTTTTAACCTAACAAGGTAGAATAATTATCGGAAAAAATTTACTATCTGGGTAATCAAAACTGTTTTATTTAAAAATTAATTTAATAAATATACTTGACCATTGTTCATTGACTTGAAAAATATTTATACAAATTAAACACATTTTATTATGACGTTATAATCATTTTCATTATTTTTAAGAATCAAACAATAAACAATAGGAATGTGTATCATTCAATTATAAAAGATCTGAATTAAACATGCCTTTAAATTCATCGTCTTTTTCCCACTTAGTTGCATATTTTTAAACGTATCCAATGGCAATTTTCTCATCCTTTGGCATTTTATATTACTTATTAAATTAATTTAATATATTATGTGTAGACGTATATTCACAATAAGAGTTTATGGCGGAACAGTTTAAAATACTACATAAGCCAATGCAGCCAACACTACTCACTGTTATATTTTTTTTAAACGAAAAGTTTCCAAACGAGCGGTTCACCTGATGTTAAGTGAATACCGCCGCCCATGGGTTACAGATGCGTTGACAACCTTTTGAAAATTGGGCTCCGGCTACCTCACTCAACAGAAGAACCCCGAAAGTATTTGTCATACTTCCACTTTACGCTGGTCTTCTGTGGGGTCGTGGTACTTACCCGGACGGACCTGCCCATTTGTGCAACAACCGAGGCTACTGCGTGGCCCTACCCGGGGACATGCGTTGTTAAGTGACCGCCAAGAAAAAGTTTTTAGAAATACAAAGAGATAATTAATCTAGTAGTAGTCTAGTATCTTTAGGATATATAGACTTTAAGGCATTCTTTGCTGTAAATTAAAAGTAATTACTTATGGAAAATTCAGTTTGATATGTTAAGAATAAAGTTTATGAATTAAAACAGTCCACAGTAGCAGCAAGCTGGGAGTCGGAAAGAAACTAAAGTGGTATAAAGACCACAATAACACGCATGTCTAAATTTATTTCAGTTTGGAGACATACTGATTTTTCTTTGAGTAAATAAATAAATACATGAAACAAAATTACTACAATGGTACTTCGGTTCCAATTGCATAGCGGAAAGATCGGAAAGTGGATAAAAGGATAAACCGTTTATCGAACAACAGACATGATATTACTTTCCACTTTCTATATGCATGAGATAAAACTTATCAACATCATCTTTATTTCTTTCCATAGTTTTCTGCAATCAGTAAGTCATTTTTATTATGTTAATTATATAAAATGATACAATAAATATGTAACACCTGTAAATTTTTGAAATTCGTATAAACGACTGGATTGTTCAGATATACGGAACACGAATAATCGTGTTCCGTAAAAGCTATAAATTTGAAGAATAATTATACACTTCTTATCGAGTTAGATATTGTAGCCACTTATTCATTGACGTCATAAAAGAATTTCTATTTTACATAGATTTAATAACATAACGAAAAATATTTATTTAATTCAGCCGTCCCCAAACACAGCGGTAACAGGCAAACTCTCGTGATTACATAAAATCATTATTAAAATAAAAATGTTAACCTGTTTTGTCGCACTGCACAAAATGCTAATTGTTTGTTACCACGCGACAATATTTTTTTTATAAACAGATAGTGGATCTGCGAATGTACGATAAAATATTTCTGTCTGTTTCTGGGTTTTCAAGTAAGTACTCGATCGGCATAAGTTAATGTCAAAGGCATTGTATAATGCTTTTGCCATTAGGTCCGCCTTTGCACAAATATTTTTGCGTAAAGTTTTAAATAAACAAATGAATCCTTCACTTTAACAACTTCATAAAATCATTTTGAGGGGAGTATATTCAAGGTCAATAGAGTAGCACTGTTAGGATTTCATAGTTTTGTTCTTCTAATCTTTCAAACACAAACTTTAAAAACACTGCAAGAGTCGTGAAGTATAAGGTGGAATTAAAGTTTATATTTTGAATATTTCTAGTAATTTGTTCAATATTTTTTTTTATGTCACATTGACTCGTTGAATACCCGTCAGCATCAAACGGGAAATGAAAAAGCACTTAATTACTTTTTTCTAGAGCGCGATCTTTTGTGCTGCAGGCGGAGCAATCGAGTAGAATACAGATACTCATGCCCCTGTAAGGCTTTGTGTGATCACAATACCATTGTTTACCGTCTCATCGAAGATTGCCGTTTACTGAAGGGGATTGAAGGCTTCTCCGTTTGCATTGATTGCTAACAGACATGAGCTGCGTAGGCACTCCGTAGGCTCTTTGTAGGCAAATCGTAGGCCACGCGTAGGCATTATGTAGGCAATGCGTAGGTATAATTATATCGATATGTTATTGTGAAAATTTTACTCATAAAATACGCACACTCACCCATTATGAATACTTATAACAAGATGTTGCCGTTACTCTTAAAATTCATTATTAATTTTATTTTCAGTGTTAGTCTTTGATCCCAGGATAAAAAATGTGAATATTTGTTAATAAATGTACGAAAACTTTCGGTAGTGCGGGCTTCAAACCTGCACGTTCCGGGTAAAGTGTTCAGATGCTTGACCCAGAAGGCGTATCTTGTGATCGCTACTGCTCAAGAGTTAAGAATAGAATCTTTGATATTAACAATCAGCAATTGATTTCGCAACGTAGCCAAATGTATTAAATAGTCGCTGAAAAGTGTAGAAATGATAATGCAGCTCGTCAAAATTAAATAAACCAAAAAACTAAGTGGTTATAGAAATCCGGACTTTCAAATTCAGGGGAATCATGTTATTCATTTATTTTCTAATCCAAATATTCTCCGCATGTCATATCTTGTGGCTAATTGAAAACATTGGATGGCGGATGAAATGGGAAGCTTAAACTGATTTGGTATGAGAACTAAAAATAGCGTTTTCAAACGTGGTTAAATATAAAATCATACTAAAGAAATTTAGTTTTCAGAAGTTAACATCTACAATTATCTCGCTTTGAGATAAATTATCTATCTTTGTCTAGCTGGCTAAAGCCTGAAGGCATGAAAATGGTGCTTATCTAGTTCTCTTAAAACGTCAGATAGTAATCTATGAACTGCCTATGCTAACTTTAGTGAAAAACTTTCTTATCTTTTAGTATTAAAAGCGGCGCGAGCGTGGAGTAAAATTGTGAAAAACTTCAGTTGCCGATTAAACTTATGGACTACTACATCCACTCGGGCTTAGTAACAACGTTATTAACTCCGAGATTGCCCTGTCAACCCTTGTCGAAGCACGGACCAAAAACAAAAAGTTTTGCTGCGTCTGACGTTTAAAAAGGGCCGGTAAAAATGTATGGTCCAAAAGGATTAAGCTTTACAGTTTTAAGTTCTTTTGTCGTTGAATTTAATGCACAATGCACAAGTTTCGCACCTATTATTGAGATGAAAGGCACCAAGCATATAATTAACATGTTATGTGTATGTGTCTAAAAATAAAAAGCGTTCACCTTGTTAGTTTAACAAAATTACATAAATAAATAAAATGACTTCCTCTGCCTAATGGACATAAAAATAATCATTTTATGTAGGAACTTAACAGATTAATGTGGAAATTCATAAGGTGCAATCCATAAAAAAGACCAATCTTGTGGAATAAATATCTTGGGGAACTAAGAAATAAAAAAAATATTTTGTTTTATTTTTTTTTATAATTTCATAAGTTACGTTTTTGATCGTAAAAGAAAGTTAAGGTCGAAGAAAACTTTTTTTTACTTTACAATTTATATAATATAATGTAAGCAATTTATAACTTAATGTTCTCCCACTTTCAAAGATCTACGTACCAATTTTGTGATATAATGTATCTTTTGCGTAAAATTGAAGCAATATAGTTTTTTGTAATTTTGTAACATTAAATAAAGCTCCTATTATAGTAATAAACCTAAATTCACTTATACATAATATATTAAAAACTTTGCAATAATTCATATTATCGCAGAGTTATTTCATAATAACATGAGCCGTGATAGCTCAGTGTCCGGGAGCTCGCCTTTAATTCTATTTACTCGAGCAATCGATCCCCGGTGCCAGCACCAAAGAAATTGTTAAATTTAAATGCTGACTTATCACGTGCTCCGCGGTGAAGGAAAACATCGTGAAACCTGCATATTTTCGAAATAACAACAAAAAAAATATTTTGAAAATATGTGAAGTCCGCCAATCCACAGTGGGGGCCACGTCTTGGGCCTTGGGCCTTTGCCCAACAGTGGGACATTTGTAGGCTGTTACTTTACTTTTTTTTTCTGCGATAAAGTGTGAACAACAATGTTGCAGCAAAATTATGTTCATTGAAAATTAATTTTCTTCAAGTAAAACATAATTTCCTCTGCAATCTGAGAATGTTCCACTTCGATATCCAGTTTCAAACTAATACATGCACATGTTACTCAAGAACATGTTCTCTTGTGAATTGAAACTTGCACACGTGGAGTCAATCTTGAAACTCCGTCATAATTATTCGGATGCAGACGCTACCGAATTTTAACATAACAAAGTATTATTTATTATTTATATATGTGTGTGTAAACTGTGCACACAACTCTTCCTCCAAATATTTTCTCAAATTAAACCAGACCGCTAAAAGCAATCGTTGAACGAGCCACTGGTCATCCAGTTATATAGACACAAACAGACAGATACACGAGAAATTTTGTGTTCAAAAACATATACAGACAATTTTTCATAATTCAACAACTAAGTATAGTCAGACTACGACAATAAATAATACTATAAACAGTATACGATACTGAAACGACTTCATTTAAATAAATGAAACAAAGAATTAATGTATCATAGGCTGGACGCGGAATGAAAGTTGCGAGTTCAATTTCTATTGTTATACGGCGAGTTTTCAAATTTCTTATGTTTAATTTATGAATTATTACGCTAAATCGCTTCCTCGTTAATAAAGGAACACACTTGAGGGAAAATATACGAAGAAACATATGAAATGTGCAGTCTATGAAACCACAATGAGACGTTTACATCGTAGTCGTTCGGACTAATCACGTGCTTGATAAATTTTAGTAAAAACTCAAAAGTGGTTTATTACATTGGAGACTAAAATCTCGATAACTACAACTATTTTTACAATATTTTTGAAAATCGATCAAATAAAGTTTCATCGTTATTGACCCGTTTTATACGCCAAACGTTGCTATATAAATTATATCTAAAGGAATCGGAACGCACGCATAAAGTGTTTGGTTACACAGACATAGTTGACAGGTTGACAGGTACAGTTTGAAAGGGAAAATAACATTGTTGCTATTTCGATTTTCAATGCAATTTTTCGATAATTTCTCATCGTTTAAACCTTCCCTGGACTGCCACAAATATTTCAAAAGCAAAATTAGCCAAATCGGTCCAGCCGTTCTCGAGTTTTAGCGAGACTAACGAACAGCAATCCATTTTTATATATAAGAAGATAGATTATTTTGTGCTGATCCTGAATAAGGTTTACTACGCTCTGAGCACACATGATTGTCTGGGAAATAAAAGAAAAACGAAATAACGCCAATTCACAGAGAGTTCGTGGTCTAGACTATGTCCCAATGGAGCACTCTGTACACAAAAGGTCCTTTTCGCTGTCAAATCTTACGCATTTGACGCAATAACAGTTGATTGTTCGTCGATTTTTAAAATGCTGCAACTTTTACTATCATCATATCATTATTATCTTTAAAGGTATTTTTTTTTGGTAATTCATATCTGCCTTAATAATTCGACGATTGAGACGATATTTTGAAGGCATCGTTCCCGCATTTGACTATTTGTTTAATTTTCGTCACTACGAGTATCTGATCAAATAGTCAAATATTTAACTTTTGGGGTACCATGTATTGACAACCTACGTGAAACGTAACCACATATTGATACTTTGAATACCGCCATCGATGTGGTCAGTTTAATTTCATTTCAATAATTATCTACGATAACCGAATAAGTAGGGCCGTCGTTATTAAGCTATTAGATTCAGCGTCGGGGGTCGTTGGTCCGATTATCACCCGGGACAAGTATTTGTGTGACCCACAGATAATTGTTCTCGATCTGGTTGTTTTTTTTTCCAAGGAATGTAGCCGGTCGCAGAAAATATAGCTTACAATGATTCACATATTGTGCCGAACCCACCAAGGTGGGATATTTTTTTGAAGTGATAAAGTGGCAAACGGGCTGACGGTTTACCTGATGTTAAGTAATAACCGCCGCCCATAGAAATTTGCAACACCCGAAGTGTTGCAAATGCGTTGCCACCTTTAAATAACGGGCCCAGGCTACATCACTTACCAGACGAAACTTCTACTTTACGCCGGTCTTCTGTGAGGTGGTGGAGGTGAGGGATAAGGGCAGGGGGATGATGATGATGAACTGAAACGCTAAACATCATAAAATATATAAATCTAGATATTTTAATTAAAGGAAATTTATGTACTTGTGTTGCTCTGTTTTGTACAGCTCGGCACATTAGCACGCAGTTTTCGCTAACGACATCATTAAAATGTAAGATTTAAAAATTATTTTGTAGTAAAAGGAGCCTGAATATGTTCATATTTTTAATACGTTGAAATGGTATTTGAGATGCATGTCAGTAATTCTTTATAATTAATACCTTACTTTTCCGATTCGGATTTTTATCTGAAGATTCCAACGCATTGAATATAAATTTAGTTAGAAAAAATATAAAATCAACATTTAATATATTAAATGCAGTATATAACAATGATATAATTTTGGATAGCTTTAAGTTTAATTTAACGACAGTACTTGTTCAAAATTATCAGGTTGCTGTGGTGCGAAATTTTGCAATGCTGTGAAGCTTTCCTTTATTTGTTGAAGAAAGACATGTTGTCCCGCCCCCACCTAGTGTGGGATAAGGGTAGAAGAAAGAAGAGGAGTGTAGGACAACCTCCAACTAGAAAGAATGACGACCTGTGCAAGTGTGCCGGAAATGAATGAATACAGATGGCTCAGGATCTTGCTTCGTGGTAGTATGAGGGGAGGGCATATGTTCAGTTCAAAGACACAGGAAGAAATGATGATGATGATGATAAGAAATTCCTTTGTGTGCATACAAATACACGTGTGTGTCTTTGTGTACTAAATTAATTTGAGAGTACAAAACAGTTTTTCCATTTTATGTGTCATCTTTCTCATGTTATACTTAGCACATTTCAGAGTCGATAAATATGTATAGCATTAGGTAAATTAGTTTAAAAGGAAGTCAAGCTAATAAGGCAATGTAAAAAATACATAGATATATGTATTTCCGGAAACCAATATGAGTATTCATAACCGCTATTCGCCGGATGAATTTCACTTAATCTTTCAAAATTGCCAGATGGCGACGGATGAGCTATGAAAAGATTCGAGTAAATCTGAACTGAAATGTCAATATGACATGTTATGAAAAAAGCTCTAACACACGAACTTTTGCAAAACTACACCCCAAGTGCTGATTATTTACATAATGTAATTGCTGTATATATCGTTAATTCCTCTTGAGACGCTATACGAAGGTGTTTTTTTGTACTATAGGAAAATCGATACAATATATAAGAAATATTTTGTTTCGAAGTTTGAGCTACAAGAAAAAATAAAATTCACTCACTGAGGGTCAAAATATTCATAAAAAAATTTCCTATCCTGTTTTTTTTTGTGAAGATGTGAGTGGAAAATTGATTACAATAATTGATTGCAATTAATTTTAAAATGAAAAAAATTAAAAGAAGGAGTATTATTATAAAACGTATATACCTAAAACTGTCTAACTATCACGATTCACGATCACGTAAGACAGACAGTCGGGTCTTAATAATAGGGTCCCGTTTTACCCTATGAGTACGGAACTTTAAAATAATCTACAACTATTAAAAGACTAATAACTTTTATGAAAAATATTTTATTGTGCAGTAAACATTTTTGATAATACTTCAGTGGCTGGGTGTTGTGGGAAATTTCTAACGTGGTCAATAAGCATTTCAGAAGCAATATAGTCGTCCAGCAACCCTGTGACAGTGACAAATGGTTCCTTGTTCAGCAAAACTAAGATTTTTTAAATGAAAAAGAATTCTATTGGACCCACTTTCGAGAATGATTAAATGTATACCAAAATGTTAATCGACTCTTAAGTGACGATAGTGTAAATTGAACTTTAAAAATATTATAAACGTATACAATAGTGCGTGATAGCCCTTATATTTTCAATTATCAATTTAAAAATATGTGGAAGTGCGTTTGATTTTTTTATGTTAGAAAGTGGTAAGCCAACTGGCGGTTTACGTGATGTTAAGTGATAACCACCGCTCATGGACATTTACCGGTGATTTCCCCCCGGACGGACCTGTCCTGCCCATTCGTGCAATAGGCAAGACTGTTGCGTGGCCTTACCACAGTTAAATTATAGATATATATAAAGAAAAGTATGTTATTTTTCCTATATTTGTCAGTTCCATTTCAGTCTGCTGACGGAACTAGATGTTGAGACAAAATAATTTAGTGTAAGGACAACAATTTACTACATGGATTTTATTAAATTAAATTTACAAATACTTGTGACTTAAGAAAAAAAAAATTGCTTAGAGAGCCGGAATTGGTGAAATGTCGATGTTGCCTAATTTTTAGAAGAGGTCTGGCCTCGTTTAGACATAATTGTGCTTCTGCCAAATTGGGAAATTACCGCTGACAGCAACAGCAACTGTGGTCGTTAGGATTTAATACAGCAATACTTCAGCTCACCGCAGGGTTGGGAGACTTTGCGGATCGATATTGCGCGCGATTATTGAGTGCTCTGAGAAATGGTCCTTATTATTTGGTTCGAAAGCTCTACCACCAACTCGGGTACAATCTAGATGTTTGGTAGACCGCAAATTTTGAAGAAATCATCTGCCACGCACAACGCCTTTGCGGAATCCATTAATGGCAGTGATATTTCTAGACTGATACCGACTTAGAGACCTTCGCAGATAGACTACGTCCAACGTCCTTGAGCGGTGATGACCACTTGTCATCAATTGGGCCATCTCCTCGTGTGCCATTTTAATGATTAAAAATAAACCTTTCCCTAACTGATGAATAATCTTACGAAAATGATTATTTGACATAGAACATTGGCAAATAAAGTGAAATTATTTATAGGCAGTAAAAAGATTATGTGTAAAATTACTATGTGAAACGAATGTTGCCACGTGGCGAGTACGTTGCCAAGAGCTTATGCAGTTGAACTATACTGATCCGCTGATGGAATTCTTCGCGCGGTGAATCGAGTAGCGTGCGAACATAAGTGAGAATAAGTGAACAGGAATGAAAGTTAACCCAATTTTTTTCAACTACCTAATCGATGCTTATAAGTCATGTATTTCTTAGGTGTTTTAAGTGTTTTAGGTCAAAAAGCGAAGTTTAAGAATAACTATATGAATATCATTGTTCGAAATAAAGATTCAAAATTCCTTTAAATAGCACACTGACCCCATAAGAAGAATCCTTGACATCCTATCATTCGTATACAATAAAAACCCACAAGCTCACAATCCTGAAAGGAGAGCTGAAGTTGGTTAACTTAAGCAAGTCTTACCAGCACTAACTCATTAATGTAGTTTTTATATGGCAGGGAAATATGTTTACGTATGTTATTAAATAATTTGAAAATAAATAACTACCATTTTATTTAAATATCATAATATCTAAAGGAAGAAATATCTATTTAGAAACTTAAATTATTTAAAGCAGCTTTTAAAATTTTAAATAGTTATTGTATTGTAATTTCAAGTAGTCCTAATTATGTGCGAACCATTAATATTAAAAAAAAATTCAAAACAAGCTAAGGACCAGAATATATTGGCTTCTTTTAACGGATACCTCCGCATACCTTACGTAAGTTGATGCCGTTCTTATCTTAATATTTTTTTTATCTACAACATACTCACACCCTCGTTGACATTCAGCCTTAAATACAAATAATAAAATAAAATGAAATAACGTATAAAACCACCTTTAGACCTTAACAATTTAACACCTTCAAATATTCTAATTATCAGCACTATATTATTGCTTCACGTTCGATCCTTTACAGAAAAATAAAAACACTGCCTGAAAGAATGACAGAATTATAGGCGCGAAAACGAGAAGTGACAGTTCCGGATTTTATTTGATCTGTGAGACGGGTTGGTTTCTTAACGGTCGAGCGAAAGTCGGTTTGCTGCCAGCCAGGGCTACCGTGTTTTGTTTTGGGGGGGAATTGCAATGTTTACGTGGGGAAGAAGGAAGCGTGCAGCCCGGCTGGAGACTGCCGGCGAAGTAACCGCCGAACGTTTGGTTTGGTTTGCGCGCGCAATACTAGCCTGCGAAACCTGCGTCGATTTTATTACGTAGGTGTAAGATTGAGTAGCACTTAAACACTTAGAGATAAACGCGTTCGGTTTTTAATTAATTGGTCGTTTATGATCCGATCGCCATGTTCGTAAGGGTGTTTATATTTTCAAAAAATGCTGCGAGGCTATATTATGTGAGTAAATATCTTAAAAGGTTCAAGACATGTGAGAGAAAACTTACGCATATACGTAGAAGCAAAGCGTTTATTTCTAAAAATAGCTTGTAAATGTAGCTATGTATTTTTGTTTGTAGTGATTGACTTTAGATAAACTTTAAAAGTTAATAACTTTTAAAATTAATGTAATTAATGCAAAACTTCTTAGTTGACCAGTTGACTCCTGGCTGGTTAATTTGTCTCTTACACCAAACCGCAAAATAAAAAAATACTTATTTGATTGATATATAATGAACACAAGTTTTTGAAATGGATACAAATCTTACGTTTTAATATAGTTCAAAACGAAATTTTGTTACTTATTCACAACATTTTGAACTCTCAGATCTTCGTAATATTAAATATACAAAGATACTAATGGATCCGACAAACGTTGTCCTGTACACACGACTTAAATCCGATAACAGCTTATAAAAGTAAAGTAACAGCCTATACATGTCCCACTGCTGGGCAAAGGCCTCCTCTATACAAAGGGTATCAGGGCATAGTCCACCACGCGGCCCCACTGCGGATTGGCGGACTTCATATCTTCGAAATATTTTTTTTTTTTGTTATTATTTCGAAAATATGCAGGTTTCCTCACGATGTTTTCCTTCACCGCGGAGCACGTGACAAGTCAGCACTTAAAGTTAAAAACTTCTTTGGTGCCGGCACCGGGGATCGAACTCCAGTTGTTGCTCCAGTACATTGAATTAAAGGCGAGCGCCCGGACACTGAGCTATCACGGCTCTTAACAGCTCTTAATAGACTTAACAGCTCTTAATAACTTATAAATTAGAGAAAATTTAGTAGAAGCAGTTCAGGTAATGACTATCATCTAGTAAAGGTCTTCCTATTTGTACTAAAAAAGGAATAACAAAACAAACATCAATTTCAATAGTCACTATTTATATTACATATCACCGTTTTTGCCCAATGGTAAATATATAATATAAATATATTTATAGGTCAATTTTAGGGAAAGACGAATATTTTATTATATTATTCGTCGAATGACATAAAACCGTGAGAGTAAATTGAATTGGAATAAAAATTGAGACAATCATAATAAATGCAAAAACAATATTTTCTGTTATTGTGTAGGTAAAGGTATAGTACTATAGAATAATAGAATAAAAGATAAAGATATAGTTTCACTAGGAATAAAATTTGCAGGTAATAAATATGCAAGATTATACATTTATTTACGTTTGGGTTACTTGATATTGTTATTTTTCAGGGCCGGATTTAGTGGAGGGCAACTGAGGCAACAGCCACGGGGCTCCACAAACGAGGGGCTCCCACAATGGAGACTTCGAAAAAAAAAATTTCAAATTCAGTCTAGTAAACACAAGTAAACAACTTTTCCTTTTATATTCTTTTTCGCGTTTTACCTTTACCTACAGTATTTTGCACAAACATGATTACATTAAATATTAATAGAAATTATCTATCTATATTTGTTCACTCCAATCAGGCAATCAGTAAAATATCAAAATCTTAAATGGCCCTGATAAGCACTTGCAATTTACTCCCCATCTTGAGGGAGTATCTCAATGGCTCAATGGCTGAGTGGGGTGGTACTCGCCCACAGTAATTTGCTTCAGGAACTGGATTTGAGCGAAATCATCAATGATTTTTCGACGAAAAAAGGTCGGAAGGTTCCGTTCGTAAACGCTAAAGTTTAATTTTTGATAGTTCTCGTTTTCTTTTATATTTATATGTTCGTTAAATAATAAAAGAATCTTTACTTGGTTTCACAATACATTATTTATTGGAAAATTCGAGTGAAAAAAATTGTTCATTTAATTTGGAAAATAATTTGGGGCAAAAGGGCCTCCACTCCTTTGTGCCCGAAGGCCTCCAGACCTCTAAATCCGGGCCTTTTATTTTTATTAGTATTATTAGTTATTATTTGATATTATATATGTGATATTGTATATAAGGATTGAAAATAGTATTAATGTTAAAAAAATAGTAGCTTATTTCTCACAATTGTTTCAAGATTTTTGGAAAACTCACTTTGAAGTGAACACAATATGGAGTAGGTACCAAAATACTAAATATTGATTAAAACATCTTCTTTTTGATACATATTCAGAGAAAAGACGACATTTTGTGTTAAAAATTGTAAGAAAACCTTTATGACGTAATAATTATTTGTAGAAAAATTTAATATTTAATTTACTACTTTGTAACAGTGTAAAAATATAAAATACAATGACTTAACAAATATTAGCTGTTTTGACTTTACTTTGATTTCAATTATACATACATTCGAATACAATGTTTCTTCATTTCTTCGTGTTCTGTATTATGGATTCAAAAAGGGTAATTTTGTGTTATTTATCTCAAGTAACCACTTTAACAAGTTCTGAAAGATTAGTGTATTAAATAATTCCTCTTCGCAAGAACTTCTTATACTTTGAAAACTAATCACATCGAATGCCCTATGGCTGTATAAGTAACATTGTTATTAAATTTGAGTTTAAAACTCCGGATTGACTCGAGGATAAAGTATTTTTTTTTTTTCATTCTCCAAACGTAAAAGTTAGTTGATCAAAATATCGTTCATTTACTGTTATGATATCGCTTACCATTGTTTACTTTTATTTTATTTTTAAAAATTAAATAATGTTTTAAACCTTTATATTATTTATCCTAACCTTAAAACATGGGTTTAGTGACTAAGCACCTTAACTACAAAATACATTTTATCAAATTTTAAGTCGCACCTACCGATAAAAACTATGACATTAAGAACTCGCAACTATTTTCACAGAATGTATTAATTAAAATTACTAACGCACAGTGAACCTGAGTCAAATAATTTACGTAACTATCGTCCACGAAACAACTTACATTACTAATGTAATTAAAACCCAACCAAGGTATGTCGGATGAATATGTCTACATTGTTGTTTATTTTAAACGGTAAATATTTGTTTTAATTCTACTTACGCCAATTATCATTTTTACCAACCTTCCATTAAAATAAGTATTTGATGTTAGGTGAAGAAGGTTCTTCATCATTAGGACTAAGTAATCCTCGACAATGCTCTGTGACACATACCTGAAATAAAAAACAACATTGATATATCTAATACAGTCATAACCATTACTTTAAAATAAAGCTTTAATTGGTGTTGGATGTACGACTCAATCTCTCACGGCTGTGGCAAGTCTAATTGTAAGTGTAGTGTCTAATTTTGAGTTCTCTATTTATATAGTGTATTGCTCTCTTTTTTTTTTTTTTTCGCCGTTTTTAGTTTCGACATAAATAAGTTTTTAGGTAAAATTTTTCAAGCTTTAAACTTGAAAGATATATCCTTAGTTATACAACATTTTTAACATCAACCGAGCATTTAAGCTCAACGGAGCACTTGCTTGGTTGAACTTTCAACCAAGTTCACTGGATGTGGTTCAAGCTGAGTGATTAGATAATGACTTTATTTATTTATTTAAAATTTATTATTAACTTAAGGCTAAACAAAAGGCAAACTTAATACTAATAAGCATTCTCTTCCAGTCAACCCTGGGAGTAGAGAAAGTTTGACGCAGGTGCAAAACAAAATACGCGAATTAATAAAAAAAATAAAATAAAAGAAAACAAAAAAAAAGCAAAGGTACATTCTATAGAAATATACTTTACTTAAGATAAATACTTTACATATAATCATTAAATACATATAAATTTCAATACATAAACATTATATAAAATAAGTATAAATATATATAGGTATTACATATACATATACTTTACCACCTTTTAGAACGTGTGTCCGGCTACACCACTCACCCGAAGAAACGCGAAAGTATAATTTTTCGCTTTTATCAACCGACTTCTAAAACGGAGGAGGTTCTCACTTCGACTGAATTTTTTTTCACGTTTATGAACTGATTTTGATGGTTCTTTTTTTTTTATTTGAAAGCTGGCGCTTCCCATGTGGTCCCATATTAATTTCATTGGTATTGGATCTTGGGCTCCGGAGATGCTTAGGGAACTTAAGTAAATCAATAATAAAATGAATAGAGAGATATATTTGTTTCTCGTTAATAAAAATGGACTTGTTATATGAAAAGTTGTCAAGCGGGCAGGCGGTCCACCTGATGTTCAGTGGAAACCGCCGCCCATGAACATCTGCAGCGCCTGAAGGGCTTGCAGATGCGTTTTCTACCTTTAAACAGGTGGACCCCGATTACTTCTCTCACCGGACGAAACGTAGTATACATCCACTTCACGCCGGTCTTCTGTGCGGCCGTGGTACTTTCCCAGATGATCCTGCCCTTTCGTGCAGCGGTAAAATCTGTTTGGCCCTACCACAGTTTAAATAAAACCCATTTGAACGCATTTCATGTAGAGCTGCTCAAATCGTCGAAGACAAGTTCCTCTCCGATCGCTTCGAGCCTCGCGAATATATGATGTGTTTCTGGGCCTCGTTCGTCGTCTCAGCGTGGTTCGTTAATACGTGCTGCTGTATCGCTACCGTACTACCGTGTCTAACTGCTGACATTTGCCAACGTATTTACATCACCGTAAGTTTTGCATGGAATTTTCTGCAACTATTGACATCATATTCCCACCTCATAAGCCGGCAATGTATTTCTAGCAACGCGTTGTTTTCTGGCGCTGCGAATGCCAGTGAATCACATAATGTTCAAAGTAATAACGTTAACGTTATGTGACCCACTTGTTCGTTTGCCTCTTTTTCCATAAATAATAATGAATGTAATTTTTATTTATGACAGAATCATATTATATTACAATGGACGCTCAGTTGTGTTTACGATGATTATACTAGCACCCTCGGACCGCCTGTCAACTTTCACGGTTACCATATCCTCTCCAAAATTGTAGTTACAATCTTTATATAAGAAACAATACACTTAAAGCAAGACTAAAAAGTGACTTCTTTAGTTTAAACGAATACTGCACATTGTTTAATTGCTAGGATTTAATTTTATAAGTTATTGGATCCCAAGCTAGTGGTAACGTCAAATCATTTTCTTTGTTGAAATTGGGCGAAAGGCTAATGAATTAGATACAATCCAACTTCGGGTTTTAAAATAAAAAAGTTGATAAAAGCCGTAAATAAATTTTATCAAAGGATATATTTCGATGAACTAGTGAAGCGGCTCAATGTCCGTGTTCTGATGCCACTGATAAAACTGCTTATGCAATTAAATTTTTTTATTTATTGTTACAACAGTGGAGGGAAAAAATATTTTAATGTGATTGGTAACGTATGTGTTAATGTAACGTAAGAGGTTAATTTTTACACTAAGTCCTACAAAACATTGCTTAGTGGAAAAGAAGTGTGTTCAACGCTATTACGAACAATGGCGTTGAATATTACAGGACAACAAATGATATTGACCTACGGACCTTTTTCCAGTTCTAGACCGTACCTATCGTTTTCCCGACGAAGCAGTTAATTGTAATCCTTATTAAAACTCAGCAACAATGCATATTCTTAATGAAATAGAACCAAAATAGTGAGTTAGAAAATCGACATACTGAAAATATCCATCGTGTACAGAACCCATAGCCAGGTAGGAGTAATGTATTATGTTCGTTAACTCTCACTCCAAAAGAGTAAGCAAAGGACCTAAAACTGTAAATTTACTTGCTTGGCTTGGATAAATGAAAATCTCATCACTAAACTCTTATTACTTCGTGTATGGACACTTACTTGCACCTTCCTCCTCTGTATGTTATGCCTCAAGGTGTATTTAACAAATTGTTAACGCTATCAGCAATTCACGACACGAGACTTAACATTTGACCCTTAGGTCAATGTTAAATCTTCTCATGATTAAGTTAAATGTCTGTACTGGACCAAAAAAAAGTTAATAACGTCTTCGTAGAAATATTTGTATTATATGAGAAAATCACTTACAAATAAACATTCCTTTCGCAGTATTTTTAATGAATTCAATGATATATTTGACTAATTTAACAACAGTTTTATTTTTAGCATCGTTTATAGCAATTTAAATAGAAATTGTTTGAATATATTACTCTTTCAACTTACTTGGTCGCTTTTGTAATACTGCAAACTCAACTTTCAAATATATTAGTAGCGCCATCTGTGCAGGGGCAACATCAACATATAGACTAGGCTTGGTTGCGGAGTGTCTACTAGCACGAGTAATAGCTTTATAAGTGTTGCATTAGCTTATTCACAGATGGCGCTGAACTGCATCACGGATTTTTTTTTTATCAAATTACAATTTTCTTTAATTTTTAGTCAATTACCTATCAGCAAGAAAAGCCACGTAGCAACTTCTGCTGTTGCACTTCCAGGCAGGCTGCTGGCAACTTACTTCCTACCATGGGTGTTGTTAACGTCATGAATACCCATTGGTGGCCACAATATACACCCAATGAACCAGTGACTTGTTTGAGTACTTCCTTAAGAAATATATATTTATTATAATAAATATGAATTTCATTTATAATTCTTGAGTAACCCAGTGATTTTATAGTATACTTAGATCAAAACATGTATCATCATAAACTAATATTTGCATTATTTACTCTCCACTATTTTTTTAAATGAAATACGGTACTTTAAATTTCTTCAAACTATTTGCGAACGTCTCATAACTTATCAATATGTAGTAGAATGAAAATTTAACAATTTTGACGGCTCACTTAACCTGAAAAGCATAAAAAGATAATTATTATATGCCAATGTTATTTACCTTTCTCTGATATTATTATAGGCCTTAACGTAGTAGAACTATTAACCTATATATATGTCCTACTGCTGGTCGAAGGTGCTCGCTTTACTTTCAGAGGGTTAAAGGCATAGGCCACCAAGTGACCCCACCGCAAATTAGACTTCAGATTTCTTCGAAAATATTATTTTTCATTATTTCGAAAACATGGAGGTTTCGCCACGATAATTTTCCTTCACTGATGCGCATATCACAGGAATATAATCGCAATTAACAATTTGCTAACATCACAGGAAAGTAAACTGCAATTAACAATTTTGCGCACGTCACAAGAAAGTAAATTGCAATTAACAATTTCATTGATGCTGGCACCGGGATTTTAGCTCAAGTTACTTATTATATCGATTAAAAATAAAAACATCCGGACACTAAGCTTTATACTCAAATAAAATAAGCAGACTCTATGATGATGATGATGTGTTTAATCATATCTGTTTAACAATTTGAAGGCGTGTTCTGGAGTCTTTAGCAAAATCTCATTTACATTCTCAGTATCACGGTCTCTAAGAACATTTTCCCGATAGGCGATTATATCACCTTCGCTTAGTGACTGAGATAAAAATTTATTGCCCTGTTCACCTTCACTCCCCTCTTTAAGAAATAGACGCTAAAAAGTGTTATATAGTTTTTAAAAACGAACGCTAAAGAGGTGTAATAGGTAGCTAGGTAATTTTGGTTTAAATTTTCTGGTATAGCTTTGAGTTTTTTGTGTTTATTTATTTCACATTCCAATTTTAAATATTGTAAGCACATCAATCGATTTAGCTAAAAATCTGGTTCTTTTCCCTTTGATGAGTTATTTGCGTGCATATCTGAGTACTTTTATCTTACCTATCATATACCTCCCGTATAAATAGATTAAAAAAAACATGTGTTTTTCCATTAATGTTATATACATTTACTACTTTTGCCTGGGCCCATTTTATACCAGTAATAGTTAGTATCCTAAAATTCCATTTCTCGTATAAAATGGGCTTGGTATGAGGCACACTTCCAGAGTGCCTTGCCTGGAGGAGGCCTGTGGGCCCTGAGGAGGGGTTACTGAGGCGGCCAGCACTGGTGGGTTGTGGATTTCTATAAAAGCCTTCCCGTGACCCAGGTGATAAGCGCTCTGGATGGAAAATCGTGGAAGTTTAAGACTTTGCCTCCAATGGGTGTTGATTCTTTTTCCATAAAAAATGTAATGATTCTGCCCTATATTAATGCGAAAGTGTTATTCTATTAATTCTTTGATACGTATATTGCAAAGAAATAACAATATTTGACTTGGCCTACATTTATCTTGTGAAAATGGAACGGTCATTGTGGTATTAGTTCGAAATGAATTCTCGTCCGTTATAATCCAATTCCGCGCACGTAAATGTACAGGCAATGCAATTAGCAATGACAGTTGAGCAAGGTGGTGGCATAATCAATTGGGGTTATGCAACACATTTGTGATATCCTTACTTCCTTACTAATATAATAAACGCGAAAGTTTGTGTGTATGGATGGATGTTTATTACTCTTTGACACAAAAAACTACTGAATAGATTTTAATGAAACTTTACAATAATATAGTTTATACATCAGAATAACACACAGGCTATAACTTATAAAGATATTGTGTGAATTATCCAAAATAGAGGTATTGATAACTGTCAACTAAGTAGGAAAAAATTCAGCCATCTGCGAGATATTCTAGTGTAAAATAAAAAACTCATTGTTAATTCCCTTTGGCCGCGTGGGCCGAGCCGCGGATAAATGCATTTTTTCCCACTCAATAGCAACAATTAGAAGTACGATCCTGAGTCACCTGTAATCATCGACTTCCCGCATAGGACATTGCTCCAACTAGTGTGGGGTCGTCCTACACTGCGTTGGGCAGTACGAGGCTGCAACTCGAGTACCTTCTCCAACGGTAGTAGTAGTTAGTATATACACATATTATGTATACTTTTTATAAATAAAAATCGTCAAGTCTTAAGATGCTTCTTTCGAGTCAAGGGCCAAAGTATCGACAAGGAAATATGTGCGCTTGCCAGGGCACGGTGGTTACTTAATTTGTAGCTTCTGACCTTGTATCTACACACGTCTAGTCGAAGTAACAGTTTTCGCTGTTGCAGAAATGGGCAGTCCTGTACGTGAAACTACCGCGGCCCCACAAAAAACTGGACTGACGTGGAACTTATGGAAAAATCCACATGCCCCATTTTTTCATTAGTTGGCAAGGTCTGCGACCTAATTTATAGATGTCCATGAGTGGCGGTTTTCACTTAACATCAGCTGACAAGCCTGCTCGGTTGCCAACTATTCACTTTACAAGAAAGTTATGTGTAAAATAAGGTCAGCTTGCTCTTTCTCTCGGCCCTATTCTTCTTGTGCCATAATAAGTGAATAAAAAAATATTATTTTTGTATACGAAACTGACCAGCCCTTGACTGCTCACCTGACGGTAAGTGACGATGTAGTCACCAATAATGTCTGGTGGCTAAACCAAGTTTTAGTCCCAAAGCTTGATAGTGAATTTATTGAGTTTCAAAGAATTTAGTTTAGCAAAACTATATCTACAGAGGCAGAAAATTACGAGCACCGTACCGACTTGAAACTGGTGATTTTTTTCCTGAAATTTAACGCAACAATTTTTTTTTAATTGGCGAGTAATAATCTAACTGCTAATTAGGCACAACTGTAATATTGGCCATTGTCTACAAGTACAAACAACCATACTTTTCTAACTTCACATCATACTTTTGTATTAATATACCTCATTCTGTCAAAGTATTCTAATCGAACTATATTTAAAACAGCATCGAATCCTATATAGTGGTTTAATAAATTATGTAGTCACATAAGAATGTGTAACATTTGTCTAATACAAGAAATCCTTATCATTCTGCTTGAAACCATGATACATTTAATGCAAGCAAAAATACGGTTCTCGTGTAACAAAAGCGTACAATGGAACCGTAATTACGAAGTAAGTGGTGTATCCTGGGAACAATTCAACACTTAAGATACAACACTAACGACCTTAAGCGTCGCATCAAGTGTCCCTCTGGCCTGATGTGGACTCTCCCCTATAAAAGACAATGTCTATGGGGAGAGCAGTGACGGCTAGTATGGTAGAAAATTTGTTACGAAAAATACATGTCTCACTCGCTGCACAAAATTAGTATACAAAAATCCCTTACTTTTCATGAATACGCTTTTTATATGAAAGAAAATAATTTTTGTGGCTATCTACCCTGTTAAGGTAAAAGATTGAACTAAAAAAGGTAAAAGCTTACAATAGATTGAACATGTGTAATGGATACTCCTTGCAACGATGTAATTACAAGATTTGTTAAATTTTTTAACTATATTAGTAAACATGAGACGCATCATGCAAGACAGCAATATGACATATTACAGAATGTTGAAATAATAGACAAAAATAATTTACTGTAGTGCAGTATTCTATAGCTAATTGAACACCTTTATTATATTAATTAATTATTTTTTTTTTACAATGCTGATATCATAAAAAGTAAATCTATTTTCAACTAAATATTCTATAAGATATATTTCACATAAAGAAATTATGTTGGAGCAAAGAATACATCACGATAAGATGCCCACGGCCACCATCTTTTCGTACTTTTTCTACAAATTTTAATACATCATCATTATTTTTATTATTATTCATATCACAATATTCGTATATTAATAGTTGACATAACACACGTTATCAATAAAGTACAATTAAATATATCTTAATATCTGAAATTTTGATATCTTAAAAGAAACGTACTGTAATTGGTTCCCTTTTCTAAAATTTGTTCGAAGATAATTAAGACTAGTTTCAGTATCAAAATTTACAGCGGCCTGCTAATTGCTTTGTAGCATTAATATTTTACTTTATTTTATTAAACTTATATTAAAACTAATGTGTATAACCTATTTGCTTGAAAGATTAAGGAAAAAAATCCTAAATTCCTCCTAATTTAATTTATTACTAATCCGTGTAAGTTATTACTTAATGCTAGTGATAATTCATAAATTAAACCAACCATAGAGGACCGTAACTGGAGGAAGTATTAATGGCACCTGGTCAGCGCTTTAAATTTTCTCACACATAATTTATGCGGATGTAATTTATTCTCACCAACGATGCCCTATAGAATCAGTATATATAGTAATATTGAAGTATACTATAAAAAGCCTTTGGTTGCAGAGTTTGGGGAAAGACAAAATACCCACACCAAAGTAGAGTAAAGTAGTAGTCAGTATAGTGGGTATTTACGGAAAATACTTGTACTTTCCGTAAATACTTACTATACTGACGACTACTAGGCTTTGGTTTAACTGTGTTTGCTTTTACTCCGTAGACTATTAAAGCTTCGTCAAATGCAAAGCTCGCTGGCTAGCCAACACCCACGAGAAAGGACCGTTAGTTTACTTTTTTCTTTCTTTCGATTGAGACTATAGAGATTATTTCCATGAGGGTTGGAAAGACTTTCTCCTCTCTGGTAGAGTTTCTTAAAAAAATTATAAAAAGAACCTGAGTGTTTGTCCACGTGAAACATATGTGTGTAAAACGTCCTTGCAACACAGAATAATTTTATCCTGTAATCAGAATAATTTTATCAGGTAAGAGCAACGTTTTTTTAAAAAAAGAAAGAAAGAAAATAGAGAGAAAAATGTGAAACGGCTTCTTTAAGTTAAGCGATGACAAAACGAGAACCTCTTCACTTATCCTTTGTAAGTGAAACCCCAATGTGAAAGGTTTTTTATACTCCAGCGTTGAAACATCTCTCGCCCGAATAGAACCCTATGTAAAAAGGCTGCTCAAAAAAGGCAATTTATTAAGTTGCTCCGGCATAGCAGCCATTTTGAATTAAAAGCCTACCTTACACACTTAATGGTGAATACTTCAAAATACTTGGGCACGAATCTGGAACTAAATATTATTATAATGATTATTACTGTAAGCTATTTTTGCATAGATCGCAACACAATGAATACCTGATAAAATAATTGACGGTAGCCGGGGTTAAGTCCGAAATTAGTACTTATGTAAAAAATGTCATTATATCCCTTGATCATGAACTCCGTAAAGTGTTCGAATCATCGGGAATTTAAAAATCATAACTTTAATTGAAATCAATAGTAAATAAATGACGGTAGTAAATAAATTGTGAAATTGTTTCTCTATTACATACAATTAATTATTATTCTATTGCGTATTATGCTATATATTTGAAATTAAACTAAAAAGGTGACTGCATTGCTAATAGTCTCAACTTGTTAAAATTTTATTTGCGTTCGGAAGCCAATATTTCACGTTATTTCCCAAGAGTGTCATATTTTAAATTATTCTTTCCGAAGGCATGTAAAAGATCTTTTTTACATCGAGACAAGTTTTTTCCTTCTTAAAATTTTTTCATCACTTCCTCAGTAGATTGTAGGTTACATTTCAAATCAACCGAGACATTAATTCATTTGAATGCGATCGTCTTAAAATTACAAATCAAAACCGTTAAATTAAATTTTATCATTATGATGCCATTTTGATTTAAATTTTAGATCGTACCCATATTTTTTCCTGTCGTTGAAATTTTGGTTTTCATAGAAAAGTAGACCAACGAACCGGCGGATACCTGATGGTTAGTGAATTAGTGAGGTAACAAATAACTTTTCCTAAGATAAGTTAAGACCCATTCGACAGCAACAAAGCCCCCTGTCCCTACTTAAGAATCATTGGTAATATTTCTGTACCTCAGAGGTAAACAGCATTATGTGATAAAAAATGAGTTTTGAAGAAACAAAAATGCGTAAATGAATCCTTGAATGCATTATTGATTATGTTGTCATATACAATTGGATATTTTATTAATTAGGCGTCGTAGGACTTAATTCTTTATACTATTGTGTAGAATTTGTTCTTGCGAATTTAATGGTGTAAGAAAAAGATAATTTTGAAAAATGTGGAGTTACTATAGTATACTACCTGATTACAAATATTGCCTCTGAGGTACAGATTTCTCACAACCACACCATTAAACAGCATTAGAGTCAAAAAATTCTATTTGACTAAATGACTGACTTCACACTTATCATCAATCAGAAAATACAAAATTGTTTTAATACAAGTGTAACTATCAATTCCGTAATTTCAAATGAAACATACATTTCCATTTATTATTTTTAATGTCACGTCTTGAGTAGTGTTAATTAATGAAATTAATAAAGTATAATTAATTAGGCGAACTTACCCCGGCCCTCTTTCGAACCCGGGATACATCTTATAAATGGTACATACATCAGTTCCGTCAAATGTTTCCTTTTTTACAACTAACTAGCGTACCGAACACACTGTATATATATATATATATATATATATATATATATATATAAAGTCCTTGTTACATTTCTCCTTTGGTTAGAGAAGAGCATACTTATATTTATTTACAATGTTCATAGATGATTATGCAAAGATTGTTAATTTGTTAATAAATGTACTACCTTAGGGAAATTAACGACAAACTACGATTAAATATGTATAACATGAAATTGCGGCATGCACAACTTTTGGATATACCAGAGTGACGTCACCACCACAATTTATAGAGTAAGCTGGCATAATTCCCGTGACGTGCTTGTGACAGATGATTGTTATAAGGGACGTCAGCACTCAGGGAACATGTCGGAAGGAATTTATTACCCCAGTATAAATTCATGTTATATAATTTGACGTCATAAAATTATTCATCGCAGATCATAACTACGTCTTTGGCGACGTGTGTCTCAGTGCTTCTGTTGCAATACAATCTCTAAAACAGTAAATACTTCATCCAAACTAGTCTTAGCGTTTTAATTCAAAGGGACAAAGGATTTAATGCCAATTGATATTGTCTACAAGTCAACCCGGGCTGAAGAAAAAATGTGGTAGTTGTATTTATTTAAATTGCAATTTGGTAATATAACGGTAAAAAAAAGGTATTATGGTGTAACTATTATATCCTCAGCGACTATTCGTGTTAATGATTACCACATTATAAAGAAGTAGTATATTATTTTATTTAACAAAAATAAAATAACAAGCTAAAACAAAATAAATAGAGATAAAGAAAAATTATTGTTTGAACACAAAATAGGTTTTCTATGTATATATTACTGATACGGCGATACAGTCTACTTCAATGAAAACTCTACTATGAAATCATATATGGGGTGCATGAAAGGAGCCTCCCCGAGCGATGTACATATAGAATCCGTACGTCCGGCGCACCCTGGGCAACAGTCAAAGATTTTCTCCCACTGACTGGCCAATCCTTTCACCACGATGACAAACCCTAATCATCCACATGATAGTACAGCGCTCAAGCCTGCTTTGCGTGTAATCTCGATTAATATCGAAGGGTTCTCCGAAGACAAGTCCGAACTGCTTGCAGAATTTTGTCACACAACGCACTGTGACGTCCTCTGTGTACAAGAAACCCACCGAAAAGAAACGCAAGGCCGACCATACGTAGCTGGACTGATGAGAGTCAGACTCCGAGACTTACCACCCGAAATACGGTAACGCAGTATTTGTTACTCCCGGAGTGAGTATAAAATCAACAAAGTGTTCGACCCAGAACGGCATCGAGGTCATCACCTTGTACCTAAATCACTGCTCCGTAACATCCATATACAAACCTCCCGGTACACCTTTCAAACTCGATCCTCTAGAGAGCCTAATAAATGACCAGCACAATAAAATTATAATCGGTGACTTTAACAGCCATAACCCACTTTGGGGCTACAAAGACATGGATGAGTGCGGTCAAGCACTGGAGACATGGGCTGAAGCGAATGACCTAGTTCTGGTTCACGATCCCAAACAACCGGCATCGTTTAACAGCGGCCGATGGAAGCGAGGGTATTACCCAGACCTAGTATTCGTTAGCTCCAACATAAGTTCCCAGTGCATTAAGACCGTGTGCGCGCCGGTTCCTCGCACGCAGCACAGGCCCATCATGTGCAATATAATACCCGTGGTTCAGCCCTTACAAGTCCCGTACAAACGCCGATTTAATTACGCGAAGGCTAAATGGGAGCAGTTTGCGAAGGAAATCGACGACGCTCTCCTGAATGTTCCCCCAACCCCTAAGAGATATGACGAATTTGTCGACCTTGTGTCTAGAACTTCACGCAAGAATATCCCACGGGGTTGTCGTACATCTTATATCCCAGGGCTGTCAAGCGACTCTATCAAACTGCTCAAAGTGTACGAGGCAATGTACAGCAAAGACCCTTTTTCGTAGGAAACATTACAGGCCGGGGAGGAGCTTTTATCCAAGATCGGCGAAAATCGGCGAGAAAGATGGATCAACACGGTTGACAGTATTGACCTGATACATAATAGTAAAAAAGCCTGGCATACCATCCGCAAGCTAACCAATGATCCACCTCGTCCTATCACTCCCAGTACGGTTACAGCTAACCAAGTAGCCTATCAGCTCCTACTGAATGGCAAACCTCCCAGGCGCACCCCGAGGACTCCAAAGCTGAACACCACTGATGCCTCTGATCACATTAGTAAGCCTTTTCTGCTGTTTGACATCATTGCGGGTATAAAATCTCTCAAAAATGGCAAAGCCTCGGGAGTTGATAATATCTCTGTTGAGCAGATTAAACATCTTGGACCAGTTGCTGTGTCCTGGTTGCTTCAAATGTTTAACGCTTGTCTTGAAACCTCCCAGATACCCCGCATCTGGAGGAAATCGAAGGTCATAGATATACCTAAGCCAGGAAAACCATTAGACGACCCCAAAAACTTCAGGCCTATCTCATTACTATGCCATACACATAAGCTTTTTGAACGGCTTCTACTAACTCGCCTCACAAGCTTTATTGACCCGAGATTGATTCCAGAGCAGGCTGGTTTCAGACCTATAAAGTCTTGTTGCAATCAGGTGCTTAAGCTCACGCAACACATTGAGGATGGTTTTGAGATGGGAAGAGTGACAGGCGCTGTATTTGTGGATCTCTCGGCAGCCTACAACACAGTGAATCTGAGGCGACTGCTGTGGAAGGTGGAGACCATGACCACAGATATTAAATTTGTCAATGTCCTCCGAGAGCTCCTCCATAATCGTCGCTTCCAGGTTCACCTTCTCAAGGATGTTAGCCGTTGGAGAGTCCAAAAAAACGGCCTTCCACAGGGCAGTGTACTGGCTCCAATGTAATTTAACATATATACCAACGACCAACCATCCAGTCCAAATACCTCCCGCTTCCTTTACGCGGATGATCTCGCGCTCACGTCCCAATCGACCAGTTTTGCCGAAGTTGAGAACAACCGTAGCTCTCAACAGTTTAAGCCAGTATTACGATGAGAACTCACTCAAGCCTAACCCATGCAAGACTGAGTCGAGCGTATTCCATCTACGCAACGCACAATCAGGCCGTAGGCTCGAGATCTCCTGGCGTGGAGTGCCCATCGCTCATCATAATGACTCTCCCAAATACCTTGGCGTCCTGCTGGACAGATCCCTCACTTTCAAAAAAAATTGTGAGTGTCTGAAACGAAAGGTGCACTGCCGCAACAACTTGTTACACCGTCTAGTGCGTACGGACTGGGGGGGCTACGCCACATGTGATGCGCACTTCTGGCCTGGCGCTAGCGTTCTCTGCCGGCGAGTTTGCTTGCCCCGTATGGGGCCGCTCTGTTCATGCAAAGCTCGTGGATACAGCTTTAAATGAAACCTGCCGAATTATAACCGGATGTTTGAAGCCAACCCCGGTCAAATCGCTGTATCCGCTAGCTGGAATAGCACCGCCGGCTGTACGCAGAGCCGTTGCGAGCTCGCGAGAGAGGGCTAAGGGTGAAGAAGACATGCGGCACCCCTTACACGGGCACGAGCCTCCACCGCAAAGACTGAAAAGCCGAAAAAGTTTTTTAAAATACGTCGACCCCCTCACAACCGAGCTCTCTCAAGCGAGATGTAGATTGTGGCGTGCTGAAACGCTGATTCCGGACCCCTTTGTCCCGCTTTCCGAGAGTCTTCCACCTGGGCACAGATTGCCATGGCCAATCTGGAAGTCTTTAAATAGACTTCGGACTCAGGTTGGCCGGAGCAAAGAAAATATGGTTAGGTGGGGACTCTCGGGGAGCCAAGACATAGATTGTGTGTGTGGAGCGGTGCAATCCATGGCTCATCTGGTGTCCTGTCCTGCCTGCCCTTCCACCTGTTCGCAGCAGGATTTGATTGACGCCACGAACTGTGCAGTCGAAGTGGCCAAGTTCTGGGCTGGAAAAATTTAATTTGTCATCGACACGCAAAGAAGAAGATATTTGAACCGTAAACGAATGAAAGAGAAGCACACTCACTTTTTTACAAGGCCTTATACAAGACACAAGAGTGTGAAACAGAAAGGATATTGCTTTATAGTACAGCGACTGAGAGGAAATGTATAGAGGAAACGAGCGTTTAAAACCTGGGAAGTAATATAATGCAAAACCGCTTAAAGAAACGGTTCAGTGAAAAGGAAAACATTACATTCTGTTACCAGCCACCGGGGACTAGAGTTTTTACAAAAGAAAAGGAGGAGTAGGAACAAAACGGACTGCTAAATGCTGAGTGGAATAATTGTAAAAGTTAGATTACACAGCTGAAATGAAACTAAACGGTGTTCTTCAGGAACAAACCCTGAGAGTTCATTAGCGGCTTTTGCTTGCACTCGTACCATGTACAAAATATATTCTTCTTTTTGTATTTTGAAAAATGACTTGTACACAAATTTTGAGAACATTTAGCAGAATCAACAAAGCCATAAAAGTATGGTAGTTAAAGGTATGTGATTAAAGATATATGTCATTGGTACATAGCGTTAAATGCTAAAAGGAACACGATGTTGCTATTTAGGCTTCATGCTGATTCACAGTCTAACTCTTCGATGCTACCGTCGATAGCTGGCTAAGGACATAACAATTAACGATCTCGTTATTTGCTTGCTCTTCTGTTTATGTATCTTAAGAGGCCAATTTTTTAATTACATTTTTACTAGGAAAAATGTATTATACAAAAAAAGCATCGGAGGTTAAAAAGCCTTAATGGGTGATGGGTATTGATGTCGATTCAAACACATGAGAATATATAAAATCTAGCTTTTCTGTATTAGGAAGGATACGACTGCTCTAAAATTCATTTGTTTTAATTCTATATTCTTTAACGTTTTTTTGTCGTATGGTAGGTAGATGTTATGAACTGCCATCATTAAGTAAATAGGTAGCAGTGAATTGTAAAAAAAGGTGATGCCACGGTGATAAGATCACAAGTGCAATTTCAGCATTCCAAAGCGTCATCCTTTCTATTTGCAACACATGTAATGCCACAACATTAGCTGTATATTAAAGGCAAATATCTCTGATCTCATATAATCGTATATGTCTAAGCTGAAATTGTTTCAGTTTAAACGAAATAAGTAAACAATTGACAACGTTTGAATTACTAATATTTAAATATTTCTTACCATAATATTACTTAACCTATTTTTATTTATATATAAAGGTTAATTTCTGGAACAACGTACTTAATCGATTCCAAAAACGTTTTCACTACTAAAGTCTACATTATTTCGCATTAATATAGGCTATAATTAATTCTATAAATAATAAAGGCTATAAAAAATTCGGTCAAGTTTGAGAGTTCTGAATTTTCACGTTCAAATTTTAGAGTAATAGGTATTTTCATCATAAAAAATATTGAAACTAAACCAACGCGTGAAAATAATATTGATCATATAACGTAGCCCAAATTAATATATTTTAGTTTCAGTAAAAGAGATTTTGTTTCAAAAATTATTAACTAGGCTAAGTTACTTCAATAAATATTCATAGTTCATTTTCTTTTTATGTTGTTGGCAATATTTGTTACCTTTCAATTAATATTCTGTTATTACGAAAATATATCAAGATATAAATGATCTGTGGA
This sequence comes from Iphiclides podalirius, assembly GCA_933534255.1. NCBI lineage: Eukaryota > Metazoa > Arthropoda > Insecta > Lepidoptera > Papilionidae > Iphiclides > Iphiclides podalirius. Next base: position 11,179,452 of record OW152830.1, on the reverse strand, counting down.
AAATATGAATTTAAATTACAATATATTTACATAATTAAGTAAATAATTAAATACTACTCAGACACAGGTAATAAAGATAAAATATTAAAAAGTTGTTCGCGTTTTCTAGAACTTGTAAAATACTGTTGAAAAACCTATCAGGATTTCGACACATAAAAAGTTGTAAAAATTAACTTGTAACTATTTTTTTATTACAACTCTTTCGGCCGCTACAAAAATAACGAATAAGCATCCTTCCTTTAAACAAGGCGCCCATTTATTTGGGGTCGATGATCAGTTAAAAGGTTCCACTCTGACCTGAACAAAGTAATTCCATTACCCGCAAAATATATTTTTGCCATATAACACTGTGGTTTTCATAGTAAAACATAATAACTAAATTACTTGAGAACGCAAAACTAACAACTACGTTTATGCCTTCGTATAATCTCATAGCAATAGTATTATTTTGTAATAGTATGAATCTAATTTAGAATGAATTAATATAAGTCATATGCAAAGCTGAGACCCACAATTTACAGAACGCTCCAATTATTTTAATGCAGTCTAATCTCATGCAATAGTATTATTTTGTAATAGTATAAATCTAATTTAAAATCAATTTACATAAATAAAGTTCCCAAGAGACCCGCAATTTACAGGGCTTGAATATTTAAGTTATCGTGAATTTATAATATTTGAAATGAATAAATTAACAAATAAAATTTAATTTGGTACAGAATTTAATAATGTTGATGACATCTACCAAATCCTCCTTGCTTCTAACTTAAAAAAACTCTGCATATAAATTATTTATGCGGCAGTTTACAAATCGTATTGCGAGGATAAAATCATTTCATTAATTCTTTCATTGTTGAATTCTAATAACAATAACCGGCTGAATACATTTGCAATGTAATAAGATTTATTTTGTAAAAAGAAATATACAGTCAAATACCTTTGTGTACGACATTATAAAATAGCAAATCAATAAATTAAATCTTTATATTATTTTTAAATTTAAATCTTAAGAGATATCAAAACAAATAATAGCAACCGACTTAGAAATTATCGGTGACATTATTTCCAACTGTCTGAACTTTATAACATAGTTGTTCCATGCATTTTAATTCGCGAGAAACGTTCCCGCTTTGCTCCCGTAGGTCGTAGCGTGATGTTAAATACCCTATGACCTTCCTGATGAATTTGGCTATCAAATTCAAAAAGATTCTCTCAAATTCAACGTGCGAGCTTGGTGCGTTCAAACAAACAAACTAACAACTCTTCTGCTTTGTTATATTAATATCGATTATATCCCTTTTTATGTCTAAAATGGCAAATGAGTTAGCGGTTCACTTTGTAGTAAGTGATAACCGCTGCCCATGGACACCTGCAAATTCCCTCTGGTTGTAGATGCGTTACCACCTTTTAATAATGAGGACCCTGATTACCTCACTCACCAGACCAACGCAGAAGTGTAAAACGCAGAAGCCAGTCCTCAATGAGGTCGTGGTACTTCCCCGGACTGACCAGCGCGTTCGTGCAATAGCAAAGAATGTTGCGTGGCCCTACCTCATTGAGGAGGAATAAATAATTATTTCCTAATTACTCTCAAAAAGAACCTCATATCACAAATGTTTACATAGCACCGAGCAAATTCTTTTATCATTGTAGGAAACTTCGATAATTTAACAACTATACAACAAGGTATATACCTATAATAAATAAAGTACATGGACGACCTTTTCTTTTTGGTAAATCATGTTTTTTATGTGCTCGATTACCGACCGAGTTAATATAACTTTTTTTGCGGCGAAATTTACCGTCATATTCGAATGATATTTTTCATTCCCGGGATAAAAGGACATTGTCTAAAAATGAAACCTAGCTAGATCGATTTTTCGCCCCCGAATCTACGCACATACTAAATTTCATGAAAATCGCTGGAGCCGTTTCCGAGATTCCGATTATATATATATACAAGAATTGCTCGTTTAAAGGATATGATAAATATTTTCGTACACATTTTAACACAACATTCTCCAGTCCCAAACTAAGCACCATGGTAGTCTAGTATCCATTTGTACTATGGATACTAGAAAACTGATAGACATACTTTAAACATACATACATTTTCTTTTTCAAATAAATACATATTATACATATATAAGCACCCAGACACTAGAAAAACACAATGTTCATCACACAAAATTTTAATAGTAGTGGGGATCAAACCCACAACCTCTGGTACAAGGAGCAGGTGCACTACCCCCCACGCCAATCGGGTCATATACAAGAAAGAAACATGAATATTATGAAACATTTTGTATTGGCCTTCATTCTTAACTTTTTTATCATTTCATTAGGTTCTGTCAATCTTTCCCGTAAACATGTGTCCTAGATATTCTAATTGTACAATAAAATCGTGTTATTTTTTAAACTCCTCTTTCACATTGTGTAATATTTAAATCAATCTTTGCTACTTTATTTAAATCAAATCAAATCATTTATTCATCGAAATAAGAAATATACATTTCATCTATCGATAGTAATTTTTGAAATCTACCACCGTTTCGTAATGAGGTTCCTCTAACGGAGAAGAAACAGGCGAAAGAAACTCCGTAGTTATCATCTTTTTTTGTCATTTTTTTCTCAAACAAAAATACATTGTTACACAGTACAATTTTTTTTTATTTAGAAATAGCTTAGGAGCGATCATCTCTTTCATAGTATTCAAATCAATATCTTTGCTATTTTACGTAAGATCTTTTATACTGCATACACAATACATGAGCGCGTTGAAACAGTAAGCGGAGTGTCTTGGGAATAATTTAACACTTAAGCCACAGCCTTAACGCATAGGTAAGTATCTCAGGTGACAGGGAGTCTTCCCCAAACGGTCGTAAACGACAATGTATCCTTTGGGAAAATCTGTAACGACTAAGTTAAACTGTTGGCATTACTTTTTTTACTTCTTGCCAGCCATTTTTATATTTATACTAGCGGACCTGACAGACATCCTGTAAACACGACTGAAATCCGAAAACAACGTATAAATAAAAAAAAATAAAAGAATGGTCGTGGACCGAACTGTGAATCTAAACCATTCTCGAATCGACCTGAAGTAACACACAAAATTTCATTAAAATCGGTCCAGCCGTTTAGGAGAAGTTCAGTGACATACGTACGTACAGAAGAATTATATATATAAAGATAAATGTTTTCTTCCTGGTGGTAACGCAGCCTTATGTTCGATCGAACTGTTTGTGAGATAGCGTACATTGGAATTCTAGGTTGTCGGAAAGGCATTCTGCTTTTGCATTCTTCGGAGTCATCTAAGGCTAGTGAGGCGCTATTAGGTCTAACTGACGGCGGTAAGGATTTGCGAAGCCTCGCTTTTAAACTATGGACCAACTGCTAATAGGTAGTGTTCGATGGCTCGAGGTGGACATCACATGTGGATTGGCGTTGTTCCGATACAGGATCTTTGACTTCTAGCTGAAATACTCGGTTTGATTCTAACCGGTATCGGTCGAATGCGTATTTCACGGAATTTTTCTTTCTGATTAGGTGTCTTAGGTGACATTGAGGTAGACTTCCTTCGACCAGCAATTGGGCGAACGACATTATCCTGTTACGTCGTTAACACTAAAAGAGTCACAAATGCCTTATCAGCTTTTTAGGAAGGAATAAGGTCTCTTCTTAAAGCTCTCTAAGTCGTATCTGTCCGGTAACACCGCTGACGACAACTGATTCCACAACTTGATACAAAGTGACTGAAAAGAAGATTAAATACAGCAAATCTCAATGGAATGCAAACCAGCAAAATAGGCTCATAGTCTAAAATTCACACTTGAACTAAAAACGAATAATGAAAATCATACTTACCTTTTGAAGCAATTCTTCTCTTAAGGAGCTTTTCACTAAAGCCTTCTTATGGATTTTATCGCGGCAAAATAGTTTTATTTATTAACGTGCAGTATCTGCGTTAATACACAAATTCTTTTTATGGCCATTGAATGGAGAACACTCGAGCGTGAAGCGTTCGGAAAGGAAATTGCTTTTCAGTACAACAACTGAGAGGAAATGTTTAAGAGAAACGACTATCAGCTATATTGGATGTGGAACAATGCAAAGTTGCCTAAAGCAATGTGTGCAATGTAGCGGAGAATATAATTCGTCGGTAAGATCGAAACATATTATGCATATTTCATTACTCAGTAATTTGTATCTAAATGTAATTTCCAAAATACACGGTTGACCAAAAAAAAAAAAAACAACAAAGCTCGGTCCTCCAGGTACTATTTTATTATGTCCGGTAAAACGGCTAGACACACCGTTCAGAGCCCTTAGTCAAGTGGTAACCGGACCGTGTCGATTCCAAATCGAAAATCGTTAGCGCTTGTGCGATGTCGATCGCTAAGTAGTAGACAAAGTTACATCAGCAAACCGAACGATAAGGCGATAAGTTCCCGACTGCCTTAATTTAAAATAAAATCTACGAATGTTGTTTTATACAAGAAACTTTTAACTGAATAAAATAACTTTTAGAGCTCCGCTTAGTCGGATGGTTAACTGGTAAAAAATATATTCACTTGTGAGAGATTATAAAAAGGCTTCGCGCTTTATTCGACATGTTTTAGTGAAGTAATTGGAAAGCTCGGATTCCCATTTAAACCGACTTTGCTAAATGGGGACTACGTTCCCGCTATCGCGAAATGGTTTTGTAATTTTGTGTATTGATATGCAGTTGGTTCCTAAATTTTTACTCAAGTAGACTTGTACATTATTTTTGACGACATTTCATTAATCTATTGCGATATTAACAAAATTGTTACTTGCATTTTTTTAATGCAGATTTAAGGGGCTAATAATGTTAGTAATGACAATTGAAGAGTATTTTTATGAAGTTTTATCCGTTTTAAAATATATATGATTTATAGTTTAATTTTTTGGTTACAAAAATTTGGATTTTTGATTGGTATTCGGTGCAAAAAAACTGAAGAAACAGAAACGCAAAGCTACACTTACATGCAATAATTTTATTGACCTAAATAAATATAGCCATCAGAATTAAAACCACACGCAATATGATTCCTTGCCGTAAACCACGGTGGAATTCAAAAATTTTTATAATTTGCATAAGCTGTTTATGCAAAACACATAATATGCAAACTGGCGAGTGAAAAACTGCAACTCACTATAATGCCTTAAGTCTATCAATGTCTTTATTGCGATTAGAAAATTTCTACCGTAATTTAAAAATTTTAAACTAAATTTCTAGTATAATTAAAACTTTTACTTCATTTCTTAGAGTCATTCGGAAAGAAGGCATTTTCATCCAAATTACATGACGAAAATGAACATCGACGTCAACGTTACGGCTATCAACGTTAATCTATGGTTAAATGGTAATATATTCTCTACAAACTAGAGCAACCTGATTTGGATCCCCGGTGCCGGCACCAATGAAATTTTCAATTTTAAGTGCTGACTTATCACATGCTCAGCAGCGAAGGAAACCATCGTGAGGACACCTGCATATTTTCGAAATAATAACAAGAAAAAATATTTCGAAGATATGTGAAGTCCACCAGTTTTTTTAAATCCAATTATGAAAAAACAAACATAAGAAGTTTTCATTTAATTTCATTGACCTTTGTGGCCGATGTTGAGTCCAAGGCATAATAATCATAGTAACCAGGGCAAGGCATAGTAAACAGTGTTCTAAATCTTCTTCCTTTTTCTGCCCGCACCTAGGTGTGTGGAGCTTGTGAGAATCGAGCCCATAACTTTCGGCGCAGACGCTAACAGCTTAGCAACTACGCCGCCGAGTCATTGTTCCTTCAACAACATTCTACCCAGAACCCTCGGCTAGCCCACCGGTTCTGCGTCAGATGAAGCTTTAATAGTCTCGGGACTGAAAGCAAAAACAGTTAATACAAGACAAGACATTCTAATTACCGACGAAATATAATACGAACTACCAACAAAAATAAATCACTACTAAATATCAAATATTATACACGTACACACACCGAAGATCGATTTGTAACAAATTACATAAAATACGTGTGTTTATACAGCGTGTCGTTACAACCGCGACAATAAATGAACACACAAATAGGGGACATCTTTTTAAATTGTATTAAGCATTTCCATTCTTTAAACATCAATATTTAACTAGTTATTAAATTTTACAAAACAAACATTTTAGAACACCCTTACGTATAAAACTGTAACGTAAAGTTCATTTGTAAAGGTCTCAAAACATATGAATGGGTGGAATGAATTTAAAACAGATAAAACATACTGTTAGAAGGAAGACTTGTAATGCGACGTTGTGGCAACGAATGAAAATGGCTCTGAATGTATGAATCAGTCAGTTGTAGTTGCATAGAATGTTACAAATTTTGTTTCTTTTTTTATTTAATTAGTTTGTTTGAAAAATATATTTTTGTAATTATGGATTTTTTTAACGTTTTAAATTTTTTTATGATTATTGGCAAGTAGCGTTAGACGTGTGTTCATTTATTGTCGCGGTTGTAACGACACGCTGTATCTTCTGCATGTGTGTGTGCACAATGTGTATATTGGATATCGAATATAAACGTAAGACGTGAATAAAAAGTTTTAAGGCTTGCTATTGAGTGATCGTTCAGATTAGGCGTTATGATATTACACGAAAAGGATATGGTGTTGTAGAAATATATTTAAATTTCTACATAATGAAGTTTTCTTTAATAATCGTTAGTAACAATTATAGCGTTCATTTAGATATGTTCCTCAAAACTGGATTGTTGTAACAAAGTCATTTACACTATCTGATAAACAAAGTCCGTTCTCATAGATTCAATTTGTTCTATTTCAGACCCTTGAAAATAAAATTTCATTGAAAGAAGTTACAAGAATTAAGTTTTTCTACCGTAAATTGTCTTTCTCTTTAGGCAAAAAGGTCCAATTGGTATGCATTAATGAGTATTCCTTCTGTTTTAAACATAAAAATCAATCATTCATTCGTTTGAATAGTATAAGTATTTCGTATTCCGAAGATCCTATAAATCTCGAACGTGATAATAGTGCAAATAGAGTTTGCATCTTGTCCGTACGCCCGACATTTTGAATAATTCAACACTCTACCTTTCAGGTGTGAGAGAACGCTGATTATTCAAAGACTTAAAGTTTATCACCTTAGTATTGTTTCTTTAATCATATCATTTGCTATTGAACTGTGTTGTATTCGAAATGCCTGAAATCAAAGTTTAAATAAACGCGACTTAAATATGTAATATAGATAAGTAAATATAAGTGAAATTCTTTTGTTATAGGTTTTCTCATTCCATTGGGACAACACTCGCTAGATTTACGTCCGAAATCGATATAAAAATAATAATAACGATATAAAAATAATTATTAGTATAGACGTTTGTAATTGTTTTCTTACTCTGTATCCCTTCTTCTTCTTTTTGCGTCGATTGTACGGTATTAACCTCAAATCAGCCACTACAATGGCACTCTCAGCAGCATTCATCAGGTCCTCCTGCATGCAGTTGATTGGGCACACAAGGCACCACGTCTAATATTCCATGGTTTGCGGAACATCACCAAAATTGCACTCCAAGTTGGAACCGTCTGAATCCCCACCTGAACAGTCTCTTTTCTACGGCTGACTTTCTTCCGAAGTCTATTTAATGACTTCAAAGTCAGCCATGGTAACTCGTGTCCAGGTGGTGGTTCCTCAGAAATTGGGACAAAAGGGGCTAGGGACATCGACACTTTCGTGCTTTCTCCTCCCGCATTGCATTTCTTCTTTGATCGATCATTATCGTGATCATCTGCGTTCCTTTTTGTTAATAGTTTCTTATCCATCAATTTTTAATTACAAATTACTTTCTGTTTGACCCCTTTTCCACGTGTTACTAAGTTTAAATGTTGTCGTATTTAAAACTTCTACTTTAGCCTTTCCAGTAATAATTTAAAAGAACGACTACCAATTCTTTCCACTGAGCCAGCTAAGTTGAATTATATATTAGGATTTGATCATAATAAAATAGAACCGTTATTCAGCTTTCACCAATTGAATTACATGTTAATGTATTTATACGTCTTTATTAATTTGGCTGTTTCCCAACGTTGTTACTGACATTTAGAATGTTGAATGAGTTATGGAATTGTTTGAAATATTGTATTATACCCACCCATATTCCATTTCGTGTTGAATCTTGCAAGTGGCTCAACTTGGTGAGAAGATCAACGCTCTAAGTTTTGAACAACAATAACGGAACTTTGCTCGGTATTATAAGGTTATGCTAAGAAATCCGGGAGTAATCCATCTGAGAACCTGTAATAAGGTATGGTAATATTTTAAGTTTGAGGAGACGAAGTTTCGAAAAGTTCTAGATTATGTGAATTTTTGTAAGACATATGTAATGGAAAAAGAGATATGTAATGGAAAAGTCGTCTGGTACTCAAATGTATACTGGGTAGCCACGAAACGTCGGGAATTATAAAATAAAAATTAAAACGCAATAAACTCCGTCGACTAGTTTCATTTAATATGTATAATATTCGCGTAAAATCATAAGATCAATCAAAAAAATAAGTCAATATTGATATTCCTGTTTACTTATTAAAACCGAACTTACCTAACTTAAATTATTGACTGTTTTACACACTTATATGTAAATTTATATATAAGCCTGTTTTTCAATAGTACCCTGTAAAATTATTTATGCCGTTAATGTAAAATAGTGTAGAGTACCTAGAGGACCGAGCTTTGCTCGGTTTGTTTTTTTTTAGGTAATCGTGTATTTTGGAAATTACACTTAGATACATATTACTGACTAATGAAATATGCATATTATTTTTGATCTCACCGACATAATAATAAGAAAATATGAACAAACAAAATCACAAAAGAAAGAACTTTAAAAAAAAGGGAAAAAAATAACAAAATCATCTGGATCGACAAAAAATAAAAAATAAAGAAAGCAATGATCTGGTGTAGAAAAAAAAGGAAAAAAAAACAAGTATGTAAATGATCGTGATACGAACCGCCGCCGTCTGTTTTGGAGCCGCCCGATTACCGACCGAGCTATTATGATTTTTTTTTTTTGCGGCGAAATTTACCTTCATATTCGAATGATATTTTTCATTCCCTGTAAACAGGGATAAAATGAAACCTAGCTAGATCGATTTTTGAAAGAAAGAAAGAAAAATATTTATTTGGTACATAAACGTAAGAAACACATAAAACACATAAACACAGTAATTTATGCAAAAAATATTGTTTTTATTATTATATCGTAATGTGCAGTTTATGCTAAAAATTATGCAATGATGCAGGAATGCACATTGGAAAAGAATGAACGGTGCGTAGGATGCCCGTCAAACCTGACATTTGCAGTGTGTTAGATAAACAATCAACGCCCATCTGAAGAAATGATTAATTCCAAAAGGCTACTACATAATTTTTTAATAACTGAGCTATTAAAGAGTTAGAGTAATCATAAAAATGTTAAATACTACAGCGGAATTATAGGCCAATACAACACAGGCACGTTAATAAATGCAGGCATAGAACACTGAGGTGAATGCCATGCTATATGCGACGTTACTTACGGCTATCAATCATATTGCGTGCGACCTTTCACTAAGTTTACATAACAGAATTGTGTATGTTAATCCAAACATGTCGCATTCGGGTCAAGAAATCATATAAATTTTCAAATTTGATTCTTCATACGTAGACTTTTATTGTGGTAGGGTCACACAACAGTGTTCGCTGTTGCACGAATATGCAGTTCCGTCCGGGTTATCACCACGACCTCACAGAAGACCGACGTGAACTATTAAACTTCTGCGTTTCGTCTGGTGAGTGAGGTAGCCGGGGCCCACATTATTAAGAGGTGGCAACGCATCTGTAACCCTACGGGTGTTGCAAATGTCCATGGGCGGCTGTTATCACTGAACAGGTGAACCGTCTGCTCGTTTGCCCCATAAAAAACAATTTGGGCGGGAAGTTGATTAATGTAGGTGGTTCAGGATCGTGCTTTTAGGTAGGTAGTCTGTGGTTCTGGGTAGTATGTTCAGCAATGAACAAAAATAAGCTGAAATGATGATGGTGATAATCACGATAGTCTAACGACCAATTATTATTGCTACACTAGAAACGGTATTCGGTTGACCCTCAAAAAGGAATAGTAGGTATCGCTTGTTCTGATTGAATCGTGAATTGTTTGCGACGTTAATATATTTTAAACCTTAACATATTATAAATGCTCTAAGTCGACGTCGTTATTTATAATTCTTATATTTCGTTATACATTTCTCTACAAAAGTATGCTCCGTTTAAACGTTGTATTTAAGATAAAAGCCCGGACTCAGAAACCAGGTACTTGACATTTGTTTCTATCTTCACAAAGGAAGGCTTCAGTTACAAACGTGCTGGAGTAATGCTTAATACTTTTAACATTTTTTTCACATCTTCCTACATTTGTTTAACCAATGTTAGTGACTTGCTTGGCCGTGATAGTAGTGAGGTATCTTCTACATAAGCTCTTAATTATATAATCACTTTAGTTGTTAAAACGATTCTTTTTTAGGGTTCCGCGCCCAAAGGGTAAAAAAAGGGTAAAACTATTACTAAGTCTCTGCTGTCTGTCTGTCTGTTCGTCCGACAGTCACCAGACTGTATCTCATGAACCGTGATAGTTAGACAGTTGAAATTTTCACAGATAATGTATTTCTGTTGCTGTTATAACAACAAATAATAAAAAACAGAATAAAAAATATTCTAGTCGGACTCCCGTACAACAGACATGATTTTTTCCGTTCTTATACATAATGGTACCCTTATACATAATGGAACTCTTCGTGCGCGAGACCGACTTGCAATTGCCCGGGTTTTGAATGTTATTTCACACGACGAAGTCTATATTTCACTTACGTGTTTTAAACCTAACAATTTGTACAGAGGTAACACTGCTATCTTAAGTTCACCGAGCTTAATTAGTCCGAATAGTGGCTGGAGGTGAGCATACTTATATTTTCTCTTTATTAAAATACAGGGTGTTTATATTATTAATACAACTACCACTTATTGATACACAGTACTGGGATTTAAAACCCTATAGCCTCCGAATATTGCACATTGCGCCAAAATGCCAGTTGAGTAGAGGATAGCAATAGTGACGCAACAAAGGACCCAGTTCTCCGATCGAACAGACCAACATTGTTATGACGAGCTGCGAACTAACAGGGCAGGCCAATTATGAACGAGTGAAATCCCCTCGAGCGTCTAATTGTGTAGTAGATGGTAGCAAGGAGTCAGGCCACTCTATTTGAAATACGGAAAAACCGACCTTTTAAACTCGAACACAAAAAAAATGTAATATAGTGCTCTTTCTTTAATTAAACCGAATAAATATGGCAAGATATATGTTTTGTGAAAATAAAAAAAATCCAGTGAGATAACATATAAAATTATTTATATTTTGCCTTGTTACTTAAAAAGGCATCTCCCTCTGATGTTAGAGATATGAAATAAAAATATTCGATATGTTACATGAATTTATGAAGGCTACATAGTACTGCCGTATTTATTTATTTATACCATATATTTTATTTCAATACATAAGTGCAATAAATGATTTTGACTACGACTCTAACTTATATTCATATAGAGGGCAACAACCAATTTTGTAACATTAATTATAATATAACAACAATTTTATATATAACATAAATAATATAATAACAATTTTGTACAAACGAAAAAGAAAAATTATTTAGGGTCAACGGGTAGAATAATAGCAGGCAAACCTCAAAAGAAAATAGAAAAATGGTCTAGCCTTCCGTTCATTTCGGGTCTTATTCCTTTAATTACAGTACAGGAGAACGTACTTAAGTGACCTGTGGGATTTCCACCCACGTTTTCCGATTTTTGTCTCGCACGGGTATTTATTGAATTGGATGTACTCAATTGCCACGGTTGCAACTATATTTTACTTGTCTATCTATGTATCTATGATATGTATTAAAACAGTTATGTTTAGTTTAATTCCAGGTCTTTTACGCTGTGGCAATTAAAGAGAAGTTCGAGGGGTTTAATTATATAAATAGGCGTTATTTTAAAACATTTTGTGACGTAAAAACTATCGACTTTGATACCTTTGACATCATCCTTCCTTCTATTATTTTTATCGAATTAAATTTACATAATATTAATAAAATATTTATTTTTAATGGCTCTTTTAACTGTCTAACTTAAAATTTCAACTGTCTACAGATACAGCCTGGTGTAAGACGGACAGACAGACAGGCAGACAGCGGAGATTTGAAATGGGCTCCCGTTTTACTCTTTAGGTACGGAACCCTAAAAATAACTAACAATTTCGGAGTAAAGTGGACTTCTTTTGCACAATTGTCAATATTATTATTCATGATTAGATTTTTTTAAATTCTTTTTATCATGTACTGGTGACTACTGCTTGATTAAAATCCCAAAAATTAACACAATAGATCCTGTTTAGACTGCTCAGCTCTACCAGAGAATAAACTAACTCAGAGAAATGAGCAAGGCCTGAAATATCCCCACCGCTTTCCCAGTTCGCACACCTATGAAGCAAGAATAGTATTCGTTCCTTTAATTTTCTGCTCACAACAAAAAATTAGAAACCTAAAGGAAGGACGCCCGCCACTGCGATTTATTACTCTCGCCCTTTCGGAACATGCTGAAATGGTTTTCACAGCCATGCGGTGGACGTGAAATGGGGTGTAAATTCGTATCGCTATGACTCTTGTAGTGCTATAATTTACATATGCGAAGTCATGTGTCATTAGTCCACAGGCAAAAAACATAGACATTAAACATCATCATTAGCGGATGTCAAACGTCACACGTCAATTGAGATTGATTTCCTTTACCCATTAATTAGTCGTATGACTAACGAACGAACAGAATTTAGAGCGAAAATGGACATTTGTTTTATTTCGTGCAAAATAAATTGGGAGAACTAGTCTATTTAAAAGGTTTTAATACGGACAGCCTATTGAAAAGAATATGTTTTTAGATTGAGTGGCATTAAAATTCTTCGGAGATAATCATTTCTCCGTGCAACTGTTTGACTTGAGATTATTACGTGTTTGATATTCACGTGCCTTTTATGTGTGTGCATGTATAATTATTGAGAGAATTACATATATTTTAGAGAATTGGGAAATAGTTTAAATAGTAGTTTTAAATATTTGTATCTCACAAACATAACAGATGGAGCTGGCTTTGGTTAAAACATTTAGGGTAGTTACTTTTGTTTTTGGTTCACACTATATAAACTGTGTAATAAATATTTTAGCTTCGTGCAGCATAGACTGCCATGGAAGATTGGATTTTTTTTATTTTATTTAAGATGATGATAAGATGAATGAATTAAAGATTATTTCAAGATATGCAAAGGACGTGGACTAATCTGCATTTTCAGGGACATCGATATATTGATGAGCTTCGTTTTATAAATACTCATAATCTTAAACAACGATTGAAACAATTCATAAGTTAAAATCGATGAGAATGCTTTCTTTTAAAAGAAAAAATAATTAAAACTTGTTATCCTCACTAAGCAACCCTACCATTTCATTGACTTTAAAACACAAATACCACTTATATACTACTTATATAGTTAATAATACATGCCCGTGAAGTAGAAATACATGTTTGTGATATCTCTGTGTATTACTGTATCTTCTAACAAATTAAAACGTTAGTTTATTCGTTTATTTTTTGTGCTACTCTTAAAATTTACGAAATAATGTAGAAAACACTGTCCCAAAATTGCACAAAATCGCACTTAACATTCAATATCAAATTTGTAGAAAAAGTACGAAAAGATTATCGCCGCTGTGGGAATCGAACCCACGTCTTCGGCATTCGCGGCCTGACGCTTTCGCCACTAAGCTAAACGGCTGATTGCCACACCGACGAAAATCTTAAAGTTTTTTTGGCTACATTGTTTGTTTGAATTAGAAGCAATGCTTGGCGCATCCATTGTTATATCCTTACCAGCATACTAACAATTTAGACCACACCCAGAACAACAATGAAGTGATTGGCCACTAAGCAAAAATTTACATAATTTTTGTTCGCGAAGTGTTAATGCAACCTCCATATAGCCCAGAACTTGCAACCTCAGATTTTCACTTGTTTCGGTTTCTTCAAAGTTCTTTAAATCGCAAGCATATCATTAAATGCAGAACATATATTTAAATTGCTGAAAGCATCATCAATTTTGTTTGATCGATCATTGAGTTTTAACACGCAACTGCCATTTATTAGATTCACGTTGCTATTTTGACGTCGGCCGAATGCACAAGGCCTTGCAAGCAATTACGATAGTCATGACTCATGGAAAGTTCATACATAGCTGGACATAATTTTGGACTCTACTCCTTTTCCTACGCGACTTAACCTCGAATATGAAGGAAAAGGACTGTGGTAGAGTCAAGTAACATCTTCTGCTATATTCTGCTTGTCGTAATTTTCACAAATAAAAAACATGAATTAAATATTCATAATTAAGTCCTGTAATGAAAGTAATATATTTGCAATAATTTGATATAATTATAGCCTATTTTATAAAGGTCTCCAAAGCTTATCGTAAATACGTATTTGAACTTATATTTTATGGTTACGACCAACAAAATAAGCGAGGTCTCCATTCTCATAAAGAATGGTAATGAGCTTTGAGAAACAAAGAAGAGATCCTGAATATTTAGCTAAGATGAAGTCATATAAGTTTCAATTTATTTTTATCTCGGATATAGAGATATATTTATCTCGAAACTTAAGTCTTTGCCATTCCTGGTACAAATTTACCCAAATCCCGATCTAACGACTACAAGATAAGCAAGATGCGTGCCAAATTCATGACGTTAAGCTCCATTGATTAACCGATCCCATAATAAGCAATGAGCTTGTTTATCGCGTATATATTAAACCTACGGAACGTAACAATTTCTCTAACATTAAAATATGTAGAAAAAGTGCGAAAAGATTGTCGCCGCTGTGGGAATCGAACCCACGTCTTCGGCATTCGCGGCCTGACGCTCTAGCTACTGAGCTAAACGGCTGATTACCACACCGACGAAAATCTTAACGCATTCTTCCACATTGTTTTCTTAGCATTTGAAGCAATGCTTGGCGCCATCTATTGTTATATCCTTTCCAGCATACAAACAAATTCGAATATCGTATTACAACGATAATTCGAACGAGAGATGTCGCCATTGCTTTTTATAAATTCTAAAGTTTTTTTTTTGTTTTTATAGTGCTAATCTTTGCACTTAAGATTGAACATTAAAATATGTAGAAAAAGTGCGAAAAGATTGTCGCCGCTGTGGGAATCGAACCCACGTCTTCGGCATTCGCGGCCTGACGCTCTAGCTACTGAGCTAAACGGCTGATTACCACACCGACGAAAATCTTAACGCATTGCTTCCACATTGTTTTCTTAGCATTTGAAGCAATGCTTGGCGCCATCTATTGTTATATCCTTTCCAGCATACAAACAATTTCGAATATCGTTTTACAACGATAATTCGAACGAGAGATGTCACCATTGCTTTTTATAAATTCTAAAGTTTTTTTTTTGTTTTTATAGTGCTAATCTTTGCACTTAAGATTGAACATTAAAATATGTAGAAAAAGTGCGAAAAGATTGTCGCCGCTGTGGGAATCGAACCCACGTCTTCGGCATTCGCGGCCTGACGCTCTAGCTACTGAGCTAAACGGCTGATTACCACACCGACGAAAATCTTAACGCATTCTTCCACATTGTTTTCTTAGCATTTGAAGCAATGCTTGGCGCCATCTATTGTTATATCCTTTCCAGCATACAAACAATTTCGAATATCGTTTTACAACGATAATTCGAACGAGAGATGTCGCCATTGCTTTTTATAAATTCTAAAGTTTTTTTTTGTTTTTATAGTGCTAATCTTTGCACTTAAGATTGAACATTAAAATATGTAGAAAAAGTGCGAAAAGATTGTCGCCGCTGTGGGAATCGTTTAGCTCAGTAGCTAGAGCGTCAGGCCGCGAATGCCGAAGACGTGGGTTCGATTCCCACAGCGGCGACAATCTTTTCGCACTTTTTCTACATATTTTAATGTTCAATCTTAAGTGCAAAGATTAGCACTATAAAAACAAAAAAAAAAACTTTAGAATTTATAAAAAGCAATGGCGACATCTCTCGTTCGAATTATCGTTGTAAAACGATATTCGAAATTGTTTGTATGCTGGAAAGGATATAACAATAGATGGCGCCAAGCATTGCTTCAAATGCTAAGAAAACAATGTGGAAGAATGCGTTAAGATTTTCGTCGGTGTGGTAATCAGCCGTTTAGCTCAGTAGCTAGAGCGTCAGGCCGCGAATGCCGAAGACGTGGGTTCGATTCCCACAGCGGCGACAATCTTTTCGCACTTTTTCTACATATTTTAATGTTCAATCTTAAGTGCAAAGATTAGCACTATAAAAAAAAAAAAAAAAAAAAAAAACTTTAGAATTTCTCTAACAGTGAAAAATTCACTCTCAATAAATACTTTATGGTAACATGTCTTATCTAAACATTGCAGGAGATCTGTCTTATCATAAGAGAGATCTCTTGTACTGTTTAAAAGATAACTTTTTCCTTTTAAAAATCAGTTCATAATTGCGATATAAAATATCAAGATGTTTTGGAATATTAGAGTTATTTTTAGAGTTAGCGGTACTCATATTTATAAATACGTGGTAAGTCAAGAAAACTATTAAAGTAAAGTATCAGCCTATACATGTCTACTATGCAAAGGCCTCCTCTGTACGGAGGGTATTAAGGCATAGTCCACCACGGGGCCCCACTGCGGATTGGCGGACTTCACATATCTTCGAAATATATTCTTTTTTTAAATTATTATTTCGAAAATATGCAGGTTTCCTCACGTCAAGAAAACTATTATACATTACGTACATACAAACTATTATATATTACGTTATATAACACTTTCCTGGATTGTATATGTATATGAATTAAGTATGTTTAAACTTTCTACTTAAGATATACATCACCTAAACTTATAAACGGTGCCCGTGTCACAAAAGGATACAATGGACCGTAATCATGTAATAAGTAAGTTGTCCTGGGAATAATAGAACACTTATGCTCTAACAGTAAAGGCGTTAAGTGTCGCACTAAATGTCCCTCGTAGCTGATGCGGGATCCATTATAGGTAGGTATAATGTGTCCTGCGGGATAAGTAGAGAGTAGGCTAGGTAGCTTCAAGTGTTCGTTGGTTTTTAGAGTTCCGTACCCAAACATGAAACGGAACTCTACTACTAAGACTGTCTGTTTGTCTGTTTGTCTGTCTGTCTGTGTATCTGTCTGTCCGTCTGTCACCAGGCTATATCTCATGAACAGTGATAGTTAGACAGTTGAAATTTTCACAGATGCTGTATTTCTGTTGCCGCTATAACAACAAATACTAAACAAGTGCGAGTCGGATTTGCGTACCAAGGATTCCGTACCATTATCTATAAAACCCGCAAAAACCATGTCTGTTGTACGGGTTGTTATATCTCCCTTAAATATTTTTATTTTATCGTCTTTTTAGTACTTGTTGTTAAAGCGGCAACAGAAATACGTTTATTGTGAAAACTTCAACTGTCTATCACGGTTCACGAGATACAGCCTGGTAACAGGCGGATAGGCAGACAGATAGACAGACAGCGGAGTCTCAGTAATAGGGTCCCGTTTTACCCTTTGGGTACGGAACCCTAAAAACAGAATCCTTACTTAATATTTATAAACGCGAAAGTTTGTATGTATAAATGGATGTTTGTTACTCTTTCACGCAAAAACGACTGAATAGATTTAAAATGAAACTTTACAATAATATAGTTTATACATCAGAATAACACATAGGCTACAATTTATAAAGATATTGTGTGAATTGTCCAAATATAGGTTAATGATAAGTGTCAACTAAGTAGGAAAAAACTCAGCCAACTGCGAGATATTCTGGTGTATAATAAAAAACTCATTATTAATTCCCGTATTTCACTTCTGTCGGCAACAATCACACGCGTAGGGTTCCAGATGCGTTGCCACCTTTAATAAAGTGGGCCTTGGCTACCTCACTCACCAGAGGAAACGCAAAAGTATGACACTTTCATTCACGCCGGTATTCCCTGAGATTATGGTACTTACCCGGACGGTCCTGCCCATCCGTGCAACAGCCGATGTGAAATGTATGCTAGGCTATCTGGACTCTAAGCCAATGTTTTACTTTGTCAATTACTTTGATGAGATCTTGTAAAAGTAATGATTGCATTTCTCTAGATAGTAGTAAACAATTAAGTTCTATATACTAACTAGATGGTAAAATATCCGATAAATCTTATTAATGTTTTATTATTTCTGTCTGACCATGAACTAAAAACAAAGAAATACCATGTTTTAGTCGAAATATTTATTCTTTGTTGGAAATATTTACTTTTAACTTAAAAAATTTTTTTTACACATTTTTTTCACTATCCATTATTTATTTAATGATATGAATTATGTCCATTATTTATTTAATGATATATATTTAATTATATGAATTAGTTTTTAATTTTGCTACAAACTACTCATACATTTTAATACATTCAGTGCCTCATTAGTAGAAGTTTTTTTTTCCTGACAATTTAACTCCTCAATACATAATCCTTCCAAAGATTTAACTCGACTCGTGGCCACGTAAGCTTGTCCATCCTAAAACAATTTCGAACCTAAATACACAACTAGATAACTCCTTCCTGCTAATCAAGCCCTTTCATTTGATACCTGTAACATTATTGTCTATGATTATTACTATATATTGGGTCGTTCATAGATATTACTTCCTTCTTATTCTTGTCAACGCCCAACGTGCATATCATGTAAGTGATCAAATAAAGTTTATACAACTAAACAAGTCTTCTTTACTCATTTAAAATAAAACATGGTGTCAGGTGTGAAAAATTAATACAAATACAAGAAGAAATAAAATGGCAGATCAGTCGAACATTATAATTTCAAACACGCTACGACCTCTCATTGTCGACGGACAAATATGTGAAAGATGGCGGACATGGAAGCAAAAGTTCGAAATTTTTATGGAAGCAAAAGAGCTTGACAACCGATCACCAACCAAACAAGTCGCAATCCTTTTAAACGCAATCGGCGACGAAGGATTAAAGGTATTTAATTCATTCAATGTTAACAGAGCAGATCCTTCATTAACCTTAAAACACGTGTTTGACAAATTGGACGCAAAATTTAATCCATGCAAAAACGTGACCGTCGAAAGATTTAATTTTTTCACAAGAACACAAAAGGAAGGTGAAACAATCGATGAATATGTCACAATTCTGACCAACCTAAGTCATTCATGCGAGTTCAAAAGTCTCCAAAATTCTCTAATAAAAGACATGTTTGTTATTGGAATAAGAAGCCGTAAAATTCAAGAACATTTGTTACAAAAGGACAAGTTGGAAATAGAAAGTGCCGTAAATATAGCAAAAAGCATACAAAATTTCGCAAAATAGGTCAGAAAAGTTACAAAATAGTCAACAATTAAATATAAATATCGCAAAACATCAGCCATTAGTTACTCTTTTTAAAAAGCCTCTGTCAGATGTTCCTACTAGATTGCAAAGAATGATGATTACATTACAAGCATACCATTTAATTGTTACTTATAAAAAAGGCACAGAAATGTATATTGCAGATACACTTTCATATATATTGAGGAAGTAGTTATAAAATATGTAATCCGCCATTTTGTACCGGCAACCATCTTGGATATTCATTTTTTTCATAGTTTAATCTATTCTACTAGTCAAGACCCACTATTTGATACCCATATTGAAGGGGCTGTGAAAAGGAAAATGAACCCGTCATTTTGTTGGCGGCCATATTGGATTTTCATTTTATTTTCATAAACAAGTCTATTCTGCTATTCAAGCCCTTTCACTTGATACCCATATTGAGGAAGAAGTGATAAAATATGTAATCCGCCTATTTGTAGCGGCGGCCATCTTGGATTTACAACGATACCGAATGTATTAAATTGTTTTGTTATTAGAAAGAAATGTGGGTACCAAATTTCAGATCAATGTGTCAACAAAGGGGGTCACTTATCAATTATTAGATTTGACCCAAACAGGTCAAGCTAAATAAAAGCGTTGAAAATAATAGAATTTACAAAAGGACGCTCCATTGACTTATTTTAAGAGGACAAGACTTAAAAATACGAAAGCCCGCTTTTATAAATTTACACGTGCTCGGCATTGAAGGAAAAAATTGTTAGGAAACTTAAAAATAATAAAACTTATGTACGCACATAAGAATTATACTTCAATTATCAACTTATTTTTAGTAATACTTATACATATTGACCAACAACATTTTAACTCTATATGTACTATAATTTGATTCCTACATGTATAACATATTAGGTCGGGGACAAAAAAATCTTCCTGTTTTATATAAAAAATTCAAGACATAACTTTTCACAATATATCTGTACTATTTTGTTCGATAACCTGTTTCCATCTTTTAAGCAGTGTCATAATTACCTTTCTGTAGAAATTTTGGGACAATAAAATGCAATACAAGAAGTAAATGTTATACAAGAAGTAGTTTTGACAGTCTCTTGATGTTAACCTAAGACTACCATTATCATATAACTATTCCAAACATTTTCCACAAAAAGAAAGTTTTCTAACCCTCAACTTGAATATTCCGCTTTGCAATTCAAAAAATATTTACACCACATTTGTACAACAGATGTGATTCCGTACAAAGTTTGTAAAGAAAAAAATTATCCCCTCAAATCATCCATGCACGAGGATAAACATCCCTAGAGCAATATAGTTATTCCCCGGTTAAAGTTTAAGCCTTTTGCTGATTTAATTTTTTAGATACACAGATATATACAAAAATGCTTTCAAATGTATGTCGGCTTACCTAACGATATCATAGAGGTACCTCTCCGTGTTTTAAAGTAGGATACTTATATATTGTAAGCTTAATCCATAAAAAATTTTAAATTTAATTTTAGTACATTTTATTTCATATTTCAGGAATAAAATTAAATGTACTTGGCTTATTTCAATAGGGATTGCTTAATATTTTTAATAAGTTTTTAACAAATTCTCCTCATGTCATATTAAAAGAATCAAAATTATCAATGAAAACATCCTGTGTAATAGCTATAAGTTTCAGCTCGTGCCTTTAATGTCAGAAGTCTTATGCCAGAACAAAAGTCCACCAATGAAAAGTGCCAATTAAGTTGGCGATAGACGTTTAAGTTCTAATTACCGCAGTGCGGAAGTTAAGAGACATCGTAATATACCCTTAATTCTAAAGACATTAGAGAATGTAATGAAAGCGGCCCCGGTTTCCGAATTGTCTGTTCTTTTTTCGGTTAAAAAAGTTACCGATTAATAAGAGTTTAATGTATATAAAGTAGTTAACTGTTACTTGTTCCCTTTTCATCCTTGACATATCCTGGTTCATGTCATAAACTTTGAAAACTACAGCAGATTAACAAAACTTCCGCTACCGGAGGACCGTAGGGTAGCTGTTATTAGAGGCGTCTAAAAAGAGATAGATGTCGATTACTCGCCTTTGTCCATCCCGGGAATAAATACCCACAATCGCGACTCCCGATGGTCCTCGAACGGTTGAATTTTACCTAATATCCGATGAAATCCGGTGTTATAGGCCAATCCGACAATCAGTCGAGAATCAAATCAATCCCGAAAAGAGTATAGCCATCCACTTAACCCGAGACACCTATAGACAAAAGACACATCACCAACACTCGCAGACAATAAAAACCAATACATCATCCTTTTCGATAGATCCTTAGGGGAGAAGAAAGTTATATCTTCAGATAATTCAAATAATCTCGAATAAATAAGGATGCTAACATGTCGTTTCGCACCCACATGAGGACCGTTACAAGTAGAGCCGGGTTCGTTTCTTACCGACTTAAAGACATCGTCCGCGTGACGTCATCATCGAGCTGATCTGGGTTCTTCTCTTTATCACCTTAAAACCACCAATGATACCGCCCGACAACACTACACGTAACACGTACCTACTGTGAACGAAAAAAAAAAACACAGAATGCCAACCTACAAATACTGCGAACCCGACTCACCGCGTGCACTAGATAAACCTGCGTACCAATACAGTCACCCGCGTCCGGTACGCATAGGGTATACGTACAGGACGCGGGTGACTGTACCTATGGCCTATAGCCGATAACCCCACCGTTTTGCCAGGGAATTCACATCATATGCGTGACTATCCTATCTAAGGTTTACTTCGTGAACGTGCCGGGGTCGCGAAAGGTTGCGTCTTCGTGTTTCCGTGTCCCCAGCAAACAGACAGGTGCGACAGAGACCGTTGCAACGTGGGTTTTTATTGGGTACCCGTTTATGACTGGGACCTCCACATACCTCTGCCCCTCCCCCGATCTGGTGCCAGAGGATCCATAAAAGATATTTCCCACGTAAAAAAGGGGTCACTTCCTGAAACCCCCTTTCCACGGGTTTGGTATTAGATGAACCTTATCGTTCCGGACTATAAACGTAACTTCAGTAAATATAAGTTACAAGATTACGTTCTTAAGTACCACAAATACAAAATATAACGATTAAACTTTGATTAAGTCATTTAATGAAAATATTATCAATACGATATTCTTATAACCTGCTTTCGGACGCATATTTTATGTTTACGACCAACGATATAAGTAGGTCTCCATACTCGTAAAATATTATATAGAGGTTATTTAGCTTAGATGAAGTCACATAAAGCCTAGCGTATAATCACATTTCAAGACATTATTCTGTTTTGTCCGTTGAAACAGATGTGAAAACAGAAACTTAACCTATGAATACCATCGTTTCATTATCTTTTCGTGATTATGAACATAGCCATTTTTGACTTACACGTACAAAACCTGTAACTTATTAAAAAAATTGTACATATCGACATGGTGAGTGTATCGAAATGAATATCACATCATTATTTCATCGTTGTTATCGCTTTTTTACAGCTACAACAAACTGGAACACAAAATAAACGTAGAAAGAATAAAAAAATACCTAAACATGTTATACATTTGCGGTTGACTTTAGTCTCATCTCGTCAAAAAATGAACTGCTACTTTTTTAGGCAATTGGAACAGAGCATTGCGAGAATATTGGCTTTCAACTCAATATTCTACTGTAGATTATTATGATTTAGATCCAATTCTTATTATTGACGAACAGAACTATAAAAATATCTCGTGAACCAAGTTCCGTTGCCGTAGTCGAGTGGCGAAAACAACATCACTCGAGATAATTAATAAACAGTATTAATGGACTGTGCCTCTGTATAGAAAAGGCCTTTGCCCAGCAGTGGGGCATGTATAGGCTATTCTTTCCCTTTTTTTAATCCGTTTTTATCACTAGGCCAAAAATTGTAGAAACTGTACGTAGTACAGGCACTAATGTACTAGACTCTCAGTCTCGAGGAATATGTTAAACTTCATCGGGCACTGTGCCCATAAAAAAGCTACATTTCCTATGAGCTTGTTAAGATCCTACGATAAGGGTAACATATATTATATTCAATACGACCAATTTATTGTGAGCAACATACATATCTTTGCATGACGCTTGGTTCAAAAGTAAGTGAATATTTGAAATATGGAATTAATTACTTACCTAACGATCAAATGCAAGCAATAGGTTGATTTTATTAACTAACGATTTAAACGCTAACTAAAAGCAACGTTCAAGGATGTACTGGAAAATTTACCAGCGATAAAATTGAAACGCTTTTACGCTTACCTTGATATAAGTTCATGAGAAGGTTTCAAGTTACTAATTGCCCTCATTTTAGAACTTATACGGTGTAGCATATACGTCGCGCAGTGAGTTTATTTACTTTCACAAAGTAATCTATAAAAACTTACAACAAATTGTGTTCTCAATATTATTTTCACTGTCCATTTACATCACACTACATCACACCTACGACGGGACATTAGTCCAACGCTACGCAGTAGTTACTGGGAAAACTATATTTCTCGCAATTTTTGTCTGGTTAACTGTTTTCGTGTTACCTTAGCCGACTTTATACACATAATAATAAAAGTTTACTCTTTCACACAAAACTACTGAATAGATTTTAATGAAACATTACAATAATATAGCTTATACATCAGAATAACACATAAGCTATTATTTATAAAGATGTGAGAATTGTCCAAAATATAGGTAATGATAAGTGTCAACTAAATACGAAAAAATTTTGCCATCTGCGAGATATTCTAGTATATAATAAAAAACTCAGTATTAATTCCCTTTCTCATTAAAATTAAAAATACCTGATTGAAATGTATAAAATTTGACTTTTAATATTGTTCAGACTAACGCAATAATATCAAATAATTTCGAGTATTTATTGGTAGTGATATTATTGAAATAACTGTTTATACGAGTATAAACTGCAAAGTAATAAAATGGTGAAGGCTACTAAAACTAAAAATATTGACATTTATAATTAAAATGGTTGTAAAAACTCGGATTCATTGTTTCTTAAAGTAAAGAAACAATCCGAAATGATTCTTGAATTTCGTATCATATCAACATTGCGATGGAATTAAATACTTCAATAAATTTTGTTTTAAAGATAAAATTTCCCAATTTTCTCATGCTTCATTTGATAATTACAATGAATCGGCGTTCATTAAACAGAATACCGGTGATCGCATTCATAAATTAAACCAACACGGGACTGGTTCGTAATCGTGGCGTGACTATTAAAAGCAGCCATTCAGAGCTTTAAATTATCTCATTCGTTATTTATGTGGCAGAAATTTGTGCTCAGCTATCTGGTTATATAATTTAAACTGGAAGCTCCAATGGAGGCTTGACGTAAAAATGTAATAGTGGAACTAAAAATAATCTTGAAGATCTTGAAGGTACGTAAGGCAAAGCTACGAAAGTAATATTTCATTACCATTTTACAACATAATACACGGTAAAAATCCAGTCAACAAGCTCTAAAAGGTTACTGAAACTAATCTATTATTTTTCTCAAATGGAAGCGATTGTTGTTAATAGATGACAGCCGTTACAAAAGTGGTCTCCATAAGAGATCATTTTGAATTCTTGAATATATGAAGGACAACTTCGGTTTTGTGAAAAGGAGTTTTCTCTTCAAACGTTGGGACTACAAAATCAATTCGAAAAAGTCGTGGTTATTCTAATTCGATTATTTCCCATGCCAAGGAGTAAAAAAATGTTTTATCTAATTACACCAAAGCAACTTATTTCAATCTTTAGATAATGATTTAGATCGTGGCCAGTTTCTAGTTTGTTTGTGGCGGCTAAATATTTTAAATTAATATTTATTTGTTTATAATCTTATTTTATATATGTTTCTCATATCTATATTAAGTATATATTATTTTCACATATTTTATTATTAATCTCATTTAGCGCATTAATGCGATGTTTACTATCGTTGTCAACGGTCAGCTGTGCCGCGACGCGACGCGGCTCCCCTAACGATTTTTATGTACGATTTACCGATCGGGCGCCCGGCAACAGCGATTCCGCCCGAGCCCGTGCTACGTCATAAGACACTCGCGAGGCGCGGTACATTAACTTCTATCGCCAGTCGCTTGTTGCTTCCCGCTGCGCTTACGCTTTATCTAATGCTATTCAGTTCTTACGTGTTATCATAGTTCCGCTGTAGTTGCTTATTTTCGCTATCCTCTTTTGTTATTGTTTTGTGCTATCTTTTACTCCTTCTGTCTTTCTTTTGTGGTCGTAAATGTGTGTAGACAATAAATGTTGTGAACAGTGTATTGACTTTATATCTTCACCCGACACACACGAACTCACACCACCTACCAAATGTTCATCAAGAATTTTTGAAATAATTATATCTTCAATTCATTGATGCGGCAGGTGACAAGAGGGCGGTCTCTTTTCTCACCTTTCCTTTTTCAAGACCGAATATCCTTTGGAATTCCGGGGATTTCTCACTTACGTTGATTGAGCGCGGATTACAACACTGAGATATTAATGTCTGGGGAAATAAGCTGATAACATTCTCCTCAAAAACAAAATAATACAGGTATTTAATGGAGTCATATTTACTTCGCTAAAGACAATGTATCCTACATTGCGTCTTATAAATTTGAGAATTATGATATCCCAATTTAGAGGCTGGTCTGACACTGAGTATTTGCATGGACGCATATTGGTATTAAGGATTGTCCATCAGTAATTCGCTCTTAAATAGAAAGCCTGATATAATGCAAGGTTAGGATCTTAAATGTTACCACAAACACGTATTGAAGGCCCTTTAAATCAACTTTGCGAAGACTTCGCGATGTGCTACAAATCGGCATTCATCATAGTTAATGACGCGTCTTAATTTTAACGTCACTTGATCATGATAAAGTTTGGTGATACTGTAACCTATTGCGACTTCACTGACAGCAGAAAATTGATCTCACAATTTGAGATTTTACACAGCTTTGATTCCCGTTGATATGCACCGATTGATGAGTGATATTAGATATGAGATTATGATGGTCGGTTACTTTTGTTTTTGGTGAACAGAAATGATGATGATAATTTCTACACCTTACTTTTTCGTATATCACACGCAGTAAAACATGAAGTGACTAAAATATTCAAAGAAAGAATGCGAAGATGATCTGACATTTTTTTCTATCACTAGATATCGAAACATTTCTCTGTATACAATTAATAAACGATTCGCATATACCATGAATCCTATGTATAGATTATAAAAATAAATTATATGGACCTTACTAGTACTAGTATTGTAGGTGAGGATGTAAATGGTACATACTAATTGGGGCTCTATTATTTTCAATCTTGCTGCATTTATACTGCTTACCTGAAACAGAAAAAGAACAGTTATAATATTATTTATTTTTCGCCACTCAAGGGATAAAAAAATCGCTTCTGCAATTGTTCGCAGTGTGATCATTTTCTTTTTACATCTAATCTGACTTACTTAATAATATCCGAAGGATTACACATACTAACTAAGTCCCTCCTCTACAAAACTGAACAAATCTTAATATATTCATGTTATGTTTGCATATCATTCAGAAATATGAAATGGTTAAAGACATAGACGCAGATATAGGGTCTTCTTAAGTGCTTTATTAGTTTTATTTCTGGTATAAAATAAGTTTTAAATCAACAGCTATCTATCGGCTACGAGGCCACCGCCGCTATCATTTTTAATTGGATCTTTTCCATGAAAGTGTTTATTGCGTTATTGCCTTTTTCCGTTGCAAGTTTTTTTTATCAATTTTATCGCTAAAGCTAATATCCTTCTTATTAAATCACACTTTGGAGCATTTTCTTGGTTGAATTTGTAGCCAAATTAATTTTCATTAGGGATTTCTTTTCAATCAATCAAAACTCTGTTTGAATTGACGTCATGAAACCATTTAATTAATTGGATGTCAATAGCCAATAAACGTGAGATACGCGTAAGACTGTATAATTATTTCTATAAAAATACACACCACAGGGCTCGCAGGAATTTATATACCCCATCTATCTTCGAAAGGAAAGAAAGGTTCTCGAGTGGCAGCCTTATATTGGCCATCGTAATGTAAGACGACCCTCACTAGACGAAGTGACGACCTGTACAAGTGTGTAGGACGTTGCAGTTTGTGGGGGAGGCCTATGTCCTGCAGTAGATTCAAAAAAGCTAAAATTTATAGTATGTATAATTATAATATGAAAACATCGCTATACCATTTTTGGTACTGCGTTTCTTCTGGTAAAAAAGATGTCAGCTGAGTAAAGAAACGCTGGAAAGTAAACTTCATTACGATTATTAATTAGTTCGATGTCCTCGAATTTTCGCTGCATTGGCGTATTAGAGAAAGGAACTTAGAAACGTGAGCGGAAATTCTAACGTTTCCTTAATGTACAGTAGTATAATTACTCTTGCTCTGTGATTATAGCAGAAAGACCTGCCGTCGGTAGAAATCAAAGCCGTTTTACTATTTATTGCGTTTTTAATACTTTTATGTTATGGTTCTACTATTTGGAGTTAAAACAATCAGTTAATCAGTCTTTATGTCAAACTATTGTGCCTAGGCTATTTTTTTAACACTAAAGGGATAAATAGGCCATAGTCATCCACTAGGGCAAATTGTAGATTTAAAAAAATTGTACATTTATTACAGGCCAAAACCCGACTTTTTCGTTAGCGTTTTTCCAATATTATTGTTAAGTTTATATGTAACCATGACATATTGTTTTCTTCTGATCAGATTAATTTAGCATAGAAATGTAAATTTATTCTTACTAATATTATAAACGCGAAACTTTGTATGTATGTTTGTTACTCTTTCACGCAAATAATACTGAATGGATTTCAATGGAACTTTACAATAATGTAGCTTATACATCAGAACAAGATTTGTTTTACACTAATTAACATATTTTAAAATTTTAAAGAGTAAGAGAATTTCCCTAGAGGATTTCTGATAAATAATTACCTATGCCAAAAAAATACTAAAATATACGCAAAACATAAACAAGTAAAGCAACTAGCTGTTGTATTAATATACAATATGATATACATATCCCTTTTGCTGGGTAATACTAAGAAATACTTACCTTTCCAAAAATTTACAGTAAGCTTATACTTTAACTGTAAGTAAAGCAATCTGTTATAAGTTTAACCCGTCTCTATGAAAGATACATCAGTAGACCATGCGAAAAGGAAATTGCTTTTCACTTCAGTATCTAAGATGGAATGTTCAAGGGAAATGAGCATTTACGATCTCAAACGTGAAACGATGCAGCCGAAGTGTCTTAGGAAAGGGTAGAAGGAAATAAAAAGGAATTAAGAAAGGGTAGAAGGAAATAAAAAGGAATTAAGAAAGGGTAGAAGGAAATAAAAAGGTATTAGGAAAGGGTAGAAGGAAATAAAAAGGTATTAGGAAAGGGTAGAGTGGAAGTAAAATAAAGATCGTCTAAACAGCTGAAATGATATTGTTTGAAGATAGGAGGGTAGAAGCACACTGCGACGACCTATAAACGGAGCAGCGCTCACCGTGTCAAGGGTGTGTTCGACTACGCATCCCGTTCGAGCCGGGGTGCCCCAAGGGTCGGTGTTGGGACCAGTCTTGTTCACTCTCTACACCAATGACATGCCGCGTGTCAAAGATGTAGAACTTGCTCTTTTTGCCGACGACACCTGTATTTACACCACAGGCAGAACACCCGAATTGATCCATCGACGCTTTCAAGCTGCGGCCATCACCATCGGTGACTGGTTTCGGCAATGGAGGATCGAAATCAATCCCGCCAAAAGCGCGGCAGTCCTTTTCGCGCACAAAAAGAACATACCCATTCCACCCCCCGTTAAACTCTTGGACAGCCCAGTACCATGGGTTAATAAAGTCAAATATCTAGGCGTCGTCCTCGACTCCCAGCTTTAATTCACCCAGCACGTGACCCAGGTCAGGAACCGGGCGGCCTTCGTACTCGGTCGCCTCTACCCGCTCCTCAATAAAACGTCAAAAATGTCCCTTCGGAACAAGGTGACCTTATATAAGGCAGTAGTTCGCCCTATCATGACGTACGCGAGCCCCGTCTTCGCTCACATTGCTCCGAAGCAAATACACCGGCTTCAGGTGATTCAAAATCGATTCTTGCGCAGAGCCACGGGAGCACCCTGGTTCATGCGCAATATCGACCTACATGTCGATCTAGAATTGCCCACCATCGCGCAATTCCTGAAGTCGGCGTCGCGCCGATATTTCGATTCCGCCGCCGCGCATCCCAACCCACTTATCGTAGGTGCCGTCACCTACAGGCCCTTGCCGCTAAATATTTTCCGTTCTCGACTTCCCTGACGATGAGACGACTATCGCCATCGAAAGGATCAAAAAACTCAAGAAACACACCAACACACACCGCACTCGCCGGCGAGTGCGGCAAACATATACTAGGTTCCGCCACGTACCTGGCAGGTTTTCCCCTATTAATGATAGAAGCGTTGCTGGAGTTTCTTCCGCCACTTCTTCTCCCAGCGCCAACGCTCTCCGAAGTGGTAGTAATGTTAGCTCTAGTAATTCCCCCAGTCAGATAATAGCTACCGATCGGTCCGGCCCTCTCGGGCACCCTCGAATCGGAATGCTAAACGCGTGCTGAGTGACAGCCCAAGACCCTTGAGCCTGATCACTCCATGGAGCGCCCGCCAAAGCGCCCTAAGAGCTTGGCGGCCTCCCAAACCGGTAATAATAATAGCGTGACGGCCCGAGCCGAGGCTCCCCCGGGAGCCCTCGAGCTTAGTCACCATAACGCGTAATAATAGTACGCCGAGGTTTAGGCTAGGCGCCTCGTGCGCCAGGCCACCTCAAGTCCGTCGGAACTGTAAAGGCCCCTAAGGCCAACAGTGGCTCATCCAGCCCAAAAAAAAAAAAAAAAAAAAAAAAAAACAAACACTTTGCATATGCTGATATTTTTCAGGTCTCGTGGATATTACAAAAAAATGTTAAGGATCGTTCATGATTTATTTATTAATTTATACTTAATTGTTACCCCTTAGGTAATTATCAAAGTATAGAAACTATTTATTACTAGCGTTACATTATGACATATTATAAATTATAAAATTGTTATGGCATTCTATGTTCTAAATAAATGTTTTCAGTCGTCTTTCATGTTCGCAGCGAGGATACATTATTTTATTACAAGTTCAAATACATCGTCTGTGAAAATTTCAACTGTCTTAACTATCACGGTTCATGAGATACAACCTGGTGACAGACGGGCAGACAGACAGACAAATAGACAAGCAGACGGACACACGGACAGGCAGACAGCAAACTCTTAGTAATAGGGACCCTGTTGTACGTGTAAGTTATACATATAAGTACAGCATTTGGTATATGGCAGTAAAAGCAGTCCTGTCACACACATCGTCGAGTGCGTTTCATTTATTACACCTTGGATTACTACAGACCCGTTTTACCAGTTGGGTACGGAACCTTAAAAAGAACACAGTTCGCCAATTGGCCCCAGTATAGACTGTCGCACTTTACGTATATGTTGGGTTTTTTCGACATTTTCTTTCAGCACTAAACTCGCGAAAATAAGACGAGACAACATTTAAATAATAAGAAAATCGATTATTAACTTATAATTAAACTTATTCGGACTCAGTTTGTCGAATACATAGAATTTTAGTCGAAGGCTAAGCTACCATAGGAAGAAATATAAGAAAATATATTATCATCTATCAATAACTCATATCTCTTCTCCCAAGTTTCCTGCAGTGACTATCTTATAAAAGCTATTTAGCCAATATTGGACCCAGATTAAGCTCCCTAGACTATCATAGATGAGTTGGAATGATACGTTTGGGGACTTTAGCTACTCTATAACAACAATTTTCGTTTAAGTTTACTCAGTAAAAAGAGTATGTGAAGAATATATGAAATTTTGCAAGTGTAGAGATAGTTCACGAAATTTCCACATGGATTATTTTATGACAATCCAAGCGGTTACATAAATAAATAGTCTGCATTCACTGTAAATTATACAGAATACGAAGTAAAGGAACTGGCAAATAACTTCACGACCAATTCCATATTTTTTATCTATTTTGAGGTAATTAAAAAAACGGTAAATTAGTACTCCGATAGCAGTAAAAAGGCTTACGGTGTAGGAATAATGTCTCTACATCTACACAGTCAAAATATTTTTATGCTATATAAAGCCATAAAAGGCTATTTTGATTAATATAAGTGCAAACGAGGCCACACGCTCACGATAAATTCATATTGAGGGCTGCAAGTGTCTTGCATTTAAAAATACTGCTTAATCGTATCGAAGTTTCACTCGCAATTCACATCGTCCATTATCGATATATTCGAAAGCGAAAAGCAATAAAACAAGTTTCTTTTTGCCACAATTATTTAAAAAAAAAACGAAAAAGATAACGAATAAGCAAGCAATAACTTATTTCACAGAGAGCTTAAGGTTGTGTAAATGTTTCTAAAAGTTTTTTTTTTGTTTTGCATGCATAAATATTAAGACCTTAATGATATTGACAGTTTGGCGAAATCCGCTGCCTAAAGCTACGGCTGCATAGTAAACGGCTGTTTCATATCACATGAAAATGTTAACTCGTACTAAACCTTAAAAGGTATTAGAATAAAATATGACTAAAAATATAGGTAGTATGACCTTCTAAACCTTTTTAGATCTTCTAAAAAAGACAATTCAAAGAAGACGATTACCAGGATTATAAATTATACTAGCGGACCCGACAGACGTTGGCCTGTCCACACGACTTAAATCCGACACTAACTTATACTTAAATAAAAAAATAAAAATGTAGCGGACCTAATTGTTGATCTAAACTATTCTCGAATCGACCTGAGTCACACAAAAAATTTCATTAAAATTGGTCCACTCGGTTAGGAGAGGTTCAGTGACGTACACACGTACAGAAGAATTATATATAAATAAAGATATTGCAGAGAAACGTGGGTCTGGAATAGATAGCTATAAAAGTCTTGCCTTTTTATGTTCTTTGCGATATGGCCGCATGAATTAATAATAAGAGACTGCGTGAAT
Source organism: Iphiclides podalirius (assembly GCA_933534255.1). Lineage (NCBI taxonomy): Eukaryota > Metazoa > Arthropoda > Insecta > Lepidoptera > Papilionidae > Iphiclides > Iphiclides podalirius. The sequence goes on along the minus strand of OW152830.1, from coordinate 11,146,744 downwards.
ACGATATTTCTAGAAAGATCTTTCTCAACTGTTGTTAAGTATGGTGTGTCATCTGTGCGTTTAAGTATGTTGTGTCTTCTAAGGGTCATCGAGGTCAGGGGAAAATATAAATTTTCCCATATCTTTACATCATGTTGCTTAAGACCTTTCAGTACCTGGTATGAATTTCAGCTTGCTAGGTCCACCCGTTCGTGATAAAATTTGTGGTGACACACGGACAGACAGACGAACTTGAGAGTGATCTTATATGCGTTCCTTTTTTTACCTTTTGAGGTACGGAACCCTAAAAAGACTTTTTGTGTACAGCATTAACGCACATTGAAAAACTTAACGTATCTATAAAATATTTCAAAAGTTAACCAGAATACTCGTTAAATATACTGGTTTTCTTTCGACATTTATTTTAAAAGAAGTGAGGCAAATTAATCAGCAATTAAAGTTTAAAACAAACAATTTGATTCGGACTTAAGTTTTTCGAGCTACCATAAAAATAAGCATTAGAAAATATATTACCAGCTATCATTAACTCATATCAGTGATTCAATTGAAGAAGCTCCCGGGTTTCGATCAAAGACTTGCTTACAAAAGTTATTAAACCAACATTGGGCCGAGATTAAGTTTCTAGTCCAGTTACAAGTTACTTTAGTTAGGTAGATTGTAAATACCATTTTCATTAACTGTTAACTTAGTTTTCACAGTTTGTATAAGGTATTGCATCGTGTATGGTTTTGAAGGAAATTTTAGTATGTGGTAAAAGTAGGTACCGCATTGTGTATGCTTGTGGTTTAGAAGGAAATTTTGTTCGCGAAAATATACACGGATTACTTATTCAATTCAAGTTGTTACATAACTAAATGAAACTCAATATTTAAAATAGATTATATAGCCACCGTAGAAAAGAGAAAAGCATTAAGAAAAAAAAATTATATACAACTTACAGTTCGTCGAAGTAAAGCAAAAAAGTTAGATTAAACATGTTTCGATCTCTAATTAACGTCTCTAAAAAACCTAACTTCTCTAAAGAGAAATCGGTAAATTGATAAGAGGGTTGAATTGGTTAATTCTCATTTATTCCATTTCAGATGTCTGAAAAAAAAATTGCACTCAGGTAGTTTGCAAGTGCAGGAATGATTACGGTACATGTTGATACTCAACATATTTTTCTACGTCACAATAAGCCATAAATAATGCCCTGCTGAATAACCCGAAGGCCTTTTTGATTACTATAAGTGCTAGCGAGGCCACACGCTCCCGATAAATACAAATTGAAGGCTGCAGGTGTCTAGCATTTAAAAATTTTACTAAAAACACTCTATACTAATAATCTAAAAATAATAGTCAACCGTTGCACTATTTATTCAATTATTTATATATTATTTTATTCCATTACAATTCTTTAGGTTTTTATACAGGTTCAGGTTTAAGAGTGAGCTTATCGTTGTATGAAATCTATTTCTAAGTGATTGCTTGCTATTTTTTAGTTTGTCACCTATAAATCTATGGACTTTATCGATACTGCAGTTTGACCTTAACCCTAATTTTGTCAATTAACTCAACGATTATATCTTTGATTTCATGCTACGATGATGACTCCATAGTAAACTTTTTTTTTAATTTAAAACTTAACTTTAATATTCAAATTGAAAATATTTGTAGATCGGCACGCAAAATGCTCGGGTTTTATACAGGAATTCAAAATGTCTTAAAAAAATCAAATCAAAAAACTTCTTTACACTTCCTTAGTTAGAAGTAAACTAGAGTACGGGACCATCATATGGAGCCCTAATGACCAAATACGCAAAGATCGTATAGCATACAAAGATGATTCACTCAATATTGTTCTAGTGGTAAAATCATATGGAATCCATTCTACTCGTCTCCTAAAACTAAAATTAAGCTCAGTATCCGACAGAAGTAAACTACATGATTTAGTTTTTTTGTACAAGCTTAGAATTGGGACTATAGATTCTGTAAAAAAGCTATCACAAATATTGTTAAAGTTCCCTGCCGTATACCGCGTTTTTCGATTCCCTTACTCAAACACAAATTGTATAAAACTAATCTTGGTCTTACTCTCTTATACCGAGGATAAGCAGATTGTATAACGAATGTGTGCTTAAAGATAACACTATTGACTTATTTAGCGATAGTATAAAAACTTTTAGAGCCAAAATTGTCAATCTATTTAATAATTCGAAGTAAGTCTACCATAATTTTATATAAACTCGATATAAAATATTGTTATTTTTATAAATTTTTAATTTTCATATTAGTCTTATTGTTTTTTTTTTGTTTCTTGTAGTATTTTACTCGTACTTGTAACAATTGTTAAGTTATCGTACACTTATCGTCTTTGTAGACATACTGAAGCTACCTTTAACTGGAAACATGTAAATCTTAGTTCCTAAGTGTATTGTCGGATTTTATTACAAAACAAGATGTTGTTTTGTTGGTGGTTCTATCAATAAATAAATAAACTGGCTAGCACTTGACTGTCATCCCCCGCGATGGTGACGATGCAATCGTTACTCATGGCTTGAAGACATCTACGTTGTAATCGGTGTATATTTAATACCATAGGAAAATATTAACTCAGGGTAAATTTTGAACGCAATTATCCCACATAATTTGCTTGCCTTTTTGCTTTTATTCTAAAAAAAAATAGGTACGTCATAAATTTTCTTACAAAAAAATTCATAGAGGACGAGAATTCACGGGAAAAATATATTTTTACATTGCAGAGGAGCGTGTGACTAGAATGGACAGCTTTTAGGGGCTTGCTTTTTTATGTTCCTTGGGTTATGGCCGCATGAATTAATAATAACAGACTGCGTGAATATGATACAGTAATTCTTCACAGACATCAATGACTTGGTTTTTATGGTTTAAAATCAAATTTATTTCTTAGTAGCGACCCGGCCCGGCTCCGCACGGGTTCAATGTATTAAACATATAAACCTTCCTCTTGAATCACTCTATCTAGTAAAATAAACCGCATCAAGATCCGTTGCGTAGTTTTAAAGATCTAAGCATACATAGGGACAGACAGACAGTGGGACGACTTTGTTTTATACTAGGGTGTGCGGAGCAGTCCATGGCCCAGTGCTGCAGTCCATGGCTCAGAATTTGTCATCGATACGTAAAAAAGGAGACCAATTCCCCAACGAGTTGTTTGGGCCTATTATATTTCAACATAGTTACTAAACACGGTGGTAGGGCCACGCAACAGCCTCGGCTGTTGCACGAATGGGCAGGCTGGTCCGGGTAAGTACCACGACCTCACAGAAGACCGGCGTAAAGTGGAAGTATAAAAAATACTTTCGCGCTTCGTCTGGTGAGTGAGGTAGCCAGAGCCCAATTTTCAAAAGGTTGCCAACGCATCTGCAACCCTCGGGTGTAGCAGATGTCCATGGGCGGCGGTTTTCACTTAACATTGGGTGAACGGTCTGCTCATTTTGCAACTTTTAACATAAAAAAAATCTGTTTAAATAAATCAAAAGATGACCTGTTCCCTTTTATTATATTCGTATTTTATATAACAAATAAAATAACAAACTACATAAACAAACCTTGATCTGTTTGTTTTCTGACAAATAGCAACCCCGTACTCATTAACTTAAATTCTATGTAAATAAAAATAATTGAATGTCTTACTTTAAAAATATTATCAAATTGACATTGTATAAATGGTATTTGAGTAAAAGTGACTTACTTTTACTGATGTTAACTAAATTAGATCAAATTAATCAATATTTTGCCAAGATCACAGTGAGGGTTATAATATATTTGAGCACATTATTATCATTATTTATTTGTAATACTATGAATCCTTAACAGCTTGAAGGAATGCTGAATAAGGTAGAGGTAACACATGGCTCATACTAATTTTGACGCTTGTGAAATGAAACGACCGCAGTTTTATTTTTGCTGAGGCATACTTTGTTAATTGAGTAGCTTAATACAGAGAGTTATAGAACAGATAAAGTAGTAACGCAACTTATAATGCAAGTGACACGAATAAGAAAGAGTTATTTGTAACTTACTTTAGATAAAATTCATAGGTAGTGTCATGGGGACTGCCGGCCGAAGTGAAAATATAAAACAATATCAAAATTAAAATTGTATAATATTTAATTCTACATATTTTATAGACATTCTAAACGATAATAGCAGTATTTGTATCATATCCATAACTACAAATATATTTTTGCGTATTCATTTTTTAAAAATAGCTCATGGAAAGCTTTCAGTGATGATGACGCTAGTTTTTTACGCTAGACGCTTTATGTTCACCCTTAAATTGCTCAACGCGCCTAAAGAAATTTTCACATCAAAATTAAATCGTCTGCCAGCTTAGTTAGCGTAGCGTCCCCGCAGACGCGTCGCGTTAAGGTTATTTGTAATTTGTTTGGCTGAGACCTACACTATTTACTTTTACCATTAGACCGTATTGTTGGCGAGAGTGCGGCAAGCGTCGCGTTCCCCGATGGCCTCGATTTGTTTGTTGTCTTTTTTTGCCCTTTACTTTCATAAAAAAGGCGTATACATTGCGAGCGTGGCGCCTCTATAATCGAATCCAAAAAATTCAATTTGGCTACAATCGTATTCGATTGTGTAATCGATAGTAAGTAACTTTACGCATAAACATGATATCAGTCACGCGTATCGTTTTAGCTAAGTTTTACAAAGTATAGCAAAGATTTTATCATACGGAAAACGAAAATGATTGAACAAATTTAACAAAATCTGAGGTTTACCTTTGATAACAGTTGGCGATAAAAGTTTTGGGTCGCTCATTCACTAAGCAGTCGCATACTTTTATACTTAGAAGCAACGTTTTTCCCAATTCTGTTAGCGTAGGAGAAACAGTTGAATGTTTCTTAGAACAAAAATAAAAATTTCTTGATTACAACATTACCGTAGATAAAAAGTAAAGAACTTAGCAAAGATTGTATCAAACGGAAATAAGGTATGTTGAGTTAGTGTTTGCTATAAGAGCTGATAGCGACCACCGTAGCGTTTCGTCACGTCTCCCCTTGGAGTTGGCATATATATTATATAGCATATATATTATATAGCATATATATTATATAGCATATATATTATATAGCATATATATTATATACATATTATATACAACACTTATGAAGTTTTTTCGCTGGCAACACTGTATACCAGATATGACGTTATCTACTCGAGCGAAGGAACATATGGTCGCATGGAGCAGCGTTCACTTGCTTTTCGGCTACGTTCCCGGACGGTGATATAACCACTAGTGCTGCTTGTCGTTGTAACAGTCGTTAATATTCCAGTTCAGAAATAGTTAAAATATTAGAATCAAAGTAGTAACGTTTCAACTCTTGTAGAAGTTACATTTCTTTAGTCTAACAAAATAAAAACAACTAAAAATTATATACCCCGTACCAATACTCTTTGTTAGTGCAAAAGACGTTAAATACGTTAAAAATAAATTAAATAATTAAGAATTATAGGTAAATGTCAAAAAGTTGTTATTGCTTGCCATGGTAATTAAATAAATCGTTAAAAGCGACATGGTGAAAATTCATCATTTCGCCTTTTTTTTTTAAATTAAATGTAAAGTTTTACTCTCATATTTTTTCCACACCAACGGTAATATACAACGCCAAAGGTAGTATTATTTAAAAAAAAAACTGAAGGCAAAATGATCGATTTTATGTAGAAAATAACTAGTAAATACAGTACAGTACAGTACAGTAACATAATAGTTACACACTATAAGTGTATAACTATATTAACAATATTCACAATTCAAAGGAATACTTGGAGAAATATAGTTTTATTTAAACACGTATCCGACCTCTGAATGAATGGGGTGATTTATATCAGATTGCAGGAGGCAATTTAATTTTAACAAATTAGTAAGCAAACAATGCTTATTCTTTTTATAGAAAACGTACTCCCCTTTATAAGGGTTTGCCTACTACACTTTGCATATGCTGATATTTTTCAGGTCTCGTCGATATTACAAAAATATGAAACAAATTAAAATCAATTTTTTAATTACCTAATGAACTGCCTGCTTGGCTTCATTTTAAAAACAATTGGTTCAATGTTAAGGATCGTTCATGATTTATTTATTAATTTATACTTAATTGTTACCCCTTAGGCTAAAGGCTACAATGGCCGGACTTAATGCCTAATGGTATATTCTCTACCAGACAACCCTTGTCATGGTGAGAAGTAGATGGCAGATGCTAAACCAAAGGGTAAATATAAGAAATAAATAAATTTCCTTTAAATTTAATACGAGTATATACATAAAAATTATATGCAATTTATGTTTGTAAAACGTCCTTACAACACAGGATAATCTTTAACGGTGATAGGGCCACGCGGCAGCCTCGGCTGTTGCACGAATGGGCAGGCTCGTCCGGGTAAGTACCACGACCGCACAGAAGACCAGCGTCAATTGGAAGTATAAAACTTTCGCGTTTCGTCTGGTGAGTAAGGTGGCCGGAGCCCAATTTTTAAGGTTGTCAACGCAACTGAACCCTCGGGTATAGCAGATTTCCATGGGCGGCGGTATTCACTTAACATCAGGTGAACCGTCTGCTCGTTTGGCAACTTTTCACATAAAAAAAAATCTTAAACTAAAGTGAGGGCAATGTTTAAAAAATAATAAAAAATATGTGTGCATATATGAATATGTATATGAATATTATTAATCATCAACTAAATATATTTAACATACATGTATAGATGAATATATATTTATATATATACACGATTCCCTATTTTTTGGTAACACTACAAGAACTATAAATAGAAAACACTAAGCGCCATCATCCCAGCTGCCGTATTATAATTTTCAGAGCAGAAAAAGTTTTTCCCCAACTTGAACACTCCGTTTTGCAATTCAAAAAATATTCATATCATATTTGTGCGGCAGATGTGATTCCGTCCAAAGTTCCTTGCGAAACAAATTTATTCCAACAAAATGTACGCACGAATAAAAATGTCCCTATGAACTGAATTTACTTCGAGTTGGACATTTAAAATAATCTTCTTATACCTTTTTTTTATGTAAAAGTTGCCAAACGAGCAGACAGTTCACCTGATGTTAAGTGAATACCGCCGCCCATGGACATCTGCCACAGATGCGTTGACAACCTTTTGAAAATTGGGCTCCGGCCATCTCACTCACCAAACGAAACCTTCGTTCTAAATCGGACGTACGGTTCACACCGATTTATTAATATTTTTAAATGACATAAAACATGATAATTTCATGTATTTACGCGATTACACATTATAAATGAAACTAATTACACTATTATGGCTACCATGGGCGGACTTAATGCCTATTGGTATTCTCTACCAGTCAACCCTTGTCATTGTGAAATGTAGATGGTAGGTGCTAAATGAAGACTATAAAAACGAAAGTTTAATAAATGTCTTATCTACGTAGGTGATAAGAATATACGTGTACATAAGCATTCTGAGGTTACAGATTTCAATTACACTGAAGCTTACTGTTGAGTTTTCGTTTCAGATAATCATTCAAACAGAAATGTCTCTCTAACATTGACTAAGCCAGAAGAACAGAAAGAGGATTTTCATCCGTATGACATTAGTCTAATTGGATTCCGTGAAACGTAGATAGCCTATACTGAGCGGGAAATTAATTTAGTCTGGTTAGTCCATTTACACTAAAAGTTAAGATTACTTCAAATTAAGCATATTATTGAAATATACGAATTGCATTTCTAATTATCATTACGTGAAGTGACGCGTTCAATCATATTATGTCACAAAAACTGTAACTAATCAATAAAGGGTGACTATAACGTGATGATTTCTATTTCTTTGTCGGTATGATCTTTTTAAAAATAAATTTATGTATTACAGAGATAATTATAGCGATGAGAGAAAAATAACTTTGAAATGAAGCAAGAACGACTTTTCTCTGATACTATTAAATTCTTAAAAACTTCATTTTAATATTTAGTGATAGCATGATATAATTGTATAACATGCATTTTATAGTTTACTAGCGACCCGCCCCGGCTTCGTACGGGTGCAATGTATTATACATATAAAACTGCGTCTTGAATCATTAAAATCTTGTAAAAAAAAACCGCATCAAGATCCATAGCGTAGTAAGATCTAAGCATACATAGGGACAGACAGACAGCGGGATAACTTTGTTTTATACTATGTAGTGATTTTCTTTATGGTACAAACACTTTTTAGAGTTCCGTACCTCAAAAGATAAGAAAGGAACCCTTATGAGATCACTCTCTTGTCCGTCTGCCAGTCCGTGTTTCCAATTTTCTCAGGATGAACGGGTGGGTGAATCTAGCAAGTTGAAATTTCAACTCAAATATGAAATTTGCTTTTTATATCTTTTATACCTTGCTTTTTATACTCCTAATATAGGGACTACAGAACCCAATATCTGGTATAAAGTTCAACTTGGTAAGTCCATCCGTTCGTTCCTGAGAAAATCGGTTGTGAATATTAACCAAGTTTATTGTGGCGGTATAATGGGTAGGTTCGGAACCCTCGGCGACTCGCACTTGACTGTTTTTTTTTAATTACAATTAACTGAACATTTATTTTTTTCCCAACAAGACTTGGAGCAAAGTTACATTGAAGGGACATTACATTCCGTGGTTCCAAGAGACGAGACAAAGAGAAGTAATAATTCGACCCAATACATTAGTCGCAATACCTCCAATACCTCTTAATTCTACTGGTGTAACAGTATTGTTACACCAGTAGAATTAAATTGAAAACTTGTAACCCGCGCTAAAACAACCCGACTGTATTTTAAACTATTCGGACTTTCATAGTCGCATTAAAGAAAAACTGGTACATTAACCGTTATTATTTATTTATTTTTAATTTTTTTAAAATACAACAACAGCATATACGTATAAAGAAATTTTCGAAACGTTACGTTAGGATTTCCAGTTCGGATATGTATGCCCAGTTAATTTGATCGAAGTTTAAATAAAATTGCTTGAGACGGAAAATGTAACAACATACTCATCTTGCTTTAAATGTCCTAATACAATTCAAGTAAGCTCAGTTATAAAAGCAGGACTACAATTACAACAATCAAGTAAGGCAAAATAATGAATATAAATTCAAATAAGTTACGTTATAATATCTCTTTAGAATAATAGCTCATATATTAATTATGTTATTTTGCTTTCCAACAATATAAATATCGAAATACAGGAAGGTTAATTCTTAAAAACTCATTTACCAATTCAAAATAGGCAACGTTAAGAGAGTCCATTTTTACTTTATTTTAAGCAGTATTCGCCAATACGAAAGAAACCTACAATTTTCCTCATATTCACAATGACAACGAAGAAAGCTGTGAGTATATCAGAAAAATATAAAAGTGCGAACTCCGTCGAGGTCACAAGAAGGTCGCGTAAGGAATTTATTATCTATGAAGCGCGTTCCTAGATTATGGGTGCTAAATTAAGTTATGTTATTAAAACAGAATATGTTAGTAAAGTTGAAAAGGAAATAGTTCGGTGGCTTAGACACGTGGACAAGGTAAACGAGTAAGGACTAAAACTAAGGTGTCCCCCTGCTTGTCGCAAAATGCGACTTAATGTGTCCCCTACATTGGGTTCTCAGGCCATCGAAGTGGGGACCCTGATCATCCTTTTTATGGGACCTTATATGGCCAGGTGAGGTCTCGTGCTGCTAAAAGGCATTGAGGGAAGAGGGGAAGGTTAATCCTTCTCCGCGGCTGCTCATGCATAGTGTGCAGGAGTAACGGTGCGTTCCGTAGGAGATCCCGGAGTCCCTCCAAACGTACTAAAGTTTGCCACCGATGGAATTTTAGTGGGTACGAACTGCAATTAACCATCTCTGCCCCGGGAACCCCTTAAGAAGATTTCCCTCTGATATCAAAAAAGGTGGTATTGCCGTACCGTTACTTTCATAGCCATTGCAGACTCCTAACGGTACGAGAGCAGTTTAAGTTTAATTTGCTGAAATATACGGAAATATAACGGCATTTCGACCTTATATCGAATCATTCATAATAATGCAGAAGTAATGTTTCCGACATCTGCACACAACGCGGACACGTATGTTGTGCCAGTGGATACATTACGACATTGTAAAAGAGGCGAAATTCTTTATACAGAGTTTTTGTATCGCGAAATTATATATCTTAATCATATTATTGGTATATTGATCATTTTATTTAATCCAATTAATTTTCAATTTGACCACAGAATAACAATAAACAAACTAGATATGCGTATGGTTTTGAAATAAATTGTAATCTGTGTAAATTTTTTTTATTAATTGATTGTAATTTTATGCATAATTAAAAAAATATATATTAACAGTCTGCACTCCTTCTCTATACAAACTATAAGTATGGGAAATTTCATACTCATCCGTCCGCGCAATTTTCGTGCGCAAAAAGGGTACAAAGTTTTTGCGTCACGTATTTATATGTGGATCATTTTCCTGGGGTTTCCAATAATAGGTTGGATAATAACAAGTAATTTCGAAATAAACCCAACATCACGACCGGAGTTCTAACCTCAGTGAGTGTTAACCTATTACACCCGATCCCTAATAAGTTAACATTCAGATCCGTTCATGCCGTCCGTGGCATATTGCCAACACCGCTTTGTTCTCTAAAACATAACCATTCACAGTCTATTACTATCTTCTTAAGTACCTTAAGGCGTGCCTATCAGCGATCACTAGTACGGTGTCCTTTTATACAACTCATTTATGGTTTAATACGGCTGAGAGTAAGGGAGGGCTTGGTGGTCAATTTGGAAGTAGCGAAAGTCTTCGAAGGCTTGGCACAAAGAGGTACTTGTGGATCTCTTTGTAGATCACTTCATAAAAGCTTCCCGAAAATTTATACAACAAAATCACAAGTTTTCTCATGAATCTAAGCATGAAGCTATATGACAACGATATCTTCTCCGATCGCCTTGGGAAAGAGATATTGCCTCTTTTTGCTCTTTCATTCGTGTTCATCGCAGTTTTCAAAACGGTACATGGTTTTGGCCGTTGGTAGATAAGGTTTGGTACTTTTTACACCTAACTTAACTACTAAGGTATGACTGTTTGGTAAAATTAATAATTAAACTAGCATATACTTGCATGTTTGTGTTACACTGTAGACAAAACACGAGTATAATTTGCGAGGTATGGTGAAAGGTTTATATCCCTGTTAAAAATGTCCATCCAATTTTATCGCTGACGTGTACAGAACGAGAGTAATTTAACTAGAGAGCTTCTATTATATTGAGTAGTAATTTATTGACGCACTATCCACACGGTATCCGTAAGTCACTCCTTTTTATATGTATAAAGTCGTTTGAACGATTCAAAAAAAATATATAAAAGAAGTATTAAGAAATAGTTCTTACTTTAAGACGTAAAAAATACGTAAATTTAAATTATAATCACGCCTAAAATACGTAATTATAATTTACATTTGACTGAGTGATAGACAGCATAGGATTTAGCCTGTAGGTATAGAATCCTGAAATTCGTCGCATCTCAAAATAGTTGCGTTTAAATAAATCTATTTTGGTCGCAGGTAAGGTTCGATTCGACTAAGGAGTTGTTAGAAATGCAAGACATCTGTGGCCTTCGATTTATATTTATCAGTAACGAATGGACTCAACTGTAGGTACCTACTTGTTTTAATTAAAAGAAGCCAAAGCGTCTTTCGGCAGAGAAATACACTAATTTATTGTCTACTAGTTATTGTATACTAATTGACCATTTTTCGAGTTCCGTACCCAAAGGTTAAAACTGGCCCCTTTTACTAAGACTTCGCTGTCTGTCTGTCTGTCCGTAACCAGGCTGTTATCTTATGAACCCTGATAGTTAGAGAGTTGAAATTTTATGCGCGAGTCCGACTCGCACTTGTCCGATTTTACTTGACTGTTGAGTTTCAGTCTGGTACTGCTTTAGATTTGCCTAGATTTCTTGTGTAGTATGCCGGAGGCAATCTTTATTGATCTAATATTTACAAGATTAAATCTATCTAAAATTACATATTATCTAATAAACCTAATCCACGCGGCATGGTGCCAAGAACGCTAGCTGCATTTCCTCGCTGAATAGTTATGCTCAACCTTTGCGCGAGAAAAGAACCAGCTCTCTTGTCACCAGCCGCGGCGTTAAGCCGGAGGTAGATTTGTCATTTATGAATATTCTAAACAAATCTTAATCGAATAACAACTTTTTAACCTTGACAGACAGACACCTCGTGTCTTAACCATTAACACTCTAGAGGCGCTGGAAATTGAGATTCAAGTTATATAAAATAAACCACAAACTAAGTTAAATTGTGTAAATGTAAATAAATAAATACATCTCCATATAATTTATAGAAACGAATCCTTATTGTCGCTTAAAACTAAAATTTATTAGTTGGAAAGTGTATCCCAGTTTCTTCCGTCGCATTCAAATGAATGCAAATGCAAAGGTATTACTCTGCTTAGTGTCATAATATACTAGTACCATATGCCGTATACGATGGAACTCATATTCTATAATTACACGAATTTTTAAAGTATCCATTATGACGAAAAATGTTGAAATGTAATGAAAATACAGAGCTTATCAATAAAAATAAGAGTGGTTTTTTAAAAAGAATATGCTTTTAAAACAAAATGAATTTGAGTTTAGCCACAGCCAAACGAATTTTTTTTTGTTTAAAATTGCCAGTACTGGTGAACGACAATTTCATAGATATCTGAAAGAAAGAAGAAAGAAAGAAGAAAGAAAGAAAGAGACATACGCGATGGACCTCCCTGACCCTCCAGATAGAGATAACCAAGTGATGTCGGACTCAAATGCCACTACATCTTTTGACGTCTAACCGAATCTAATCTTCTTACTAAATCTTTATTTTCCTGAGTTCAATTCAGTAACTTTGATAATCTAGGAAGTTTCGTTAGAAAACTTTAATATAAATTATTGCAGGCCATAGCAGAAAAAGGAGAAATTTTGTCGAATAGTTTTATTACACCCTTTATTACATATCAATTTTGACAATAGATTATACAGATATCATTTTTATCCTTTATTTTACGCCACAGTGAAACATCCGTAAAGAATAATGTAATTTCATTAAAACTCTTTCTTTGTCTGCGGAACGTTCGTGAGGTTGCTAGACGGTGGATTAACTTAATGCGAAAACAGAAGGAAAAGTAAATATACCTCTACTTTAGCTCTGTTATCTGTGAGGACGTTGTTCTTCCCCAGACGAACGCACCCATTCATGCTACACAGTGTATTCGAGACGTTGAGGATTAAACCTTCTTCTTTATATTAATAGACTAGCGACCCGCCCCGGTTTCACACGGGTGCAATGTATTATACATGTAAACCTTCCTCTTGAATCACTCTATCTAGTAAAAAAACGCATCAAGATCAGTTGCGTAGTTTTAAAGATCCAAGCAAACATAAGGACAGACGACAGCGGGACGACTTTGTTTTTGGGACTTTGCTATGAAATGAATAAAGCAAAAACTTTGTACTTACTCCTTTTTTGAGAATTGTGCGGACGGAGGAGTATGAAATTTCCCACACTTATAGTTTATATAGGGAAGGAGTGCAGAAAGCTATTTTTTTTAATTATGCATAAAAAATACATTAAATCACCCACTTACACTACCATGTATTTAACACGCACACGCATACATATCCTTTTCTTCTAGTTGTGAAAGTCTATCAAATTGTGAATAGATTATTAATATTGTACAAACTTATAATTTAAATTGGTTATGGTCGAATTTCGACCAAGAGGCTTAGAATTTAATCATAAGTTGTTTCATTTTATTTGTTGTATTTCTTCTCACATTGAGTCGCAATGACGTTAACAATATCGTGGGCTTACGATTACCTTATTTGTAGTGAAACGGACAGGTATAATACAATAAATTACGCAGCAGCATCGGCTTTACGGTGGTAGCGCCACGCAGCAGCCTCGGCTGTTGCACGAATGTGCAGGCTTGTCCGGGTAAGTAACACGACCTCACAGAAGGTCGGCGTCAAGTGGAAGTATAATACTTTCGCGTTTCGTCTGGTGAGTGAGGTAGCCGGAGCCCAATTTTCAAAAGATTCTCATCACATCTGCAACCCTCGGGTGTGGCAGATGTCCACGGGTAGCTGTATTCACTTAACATCAGGCGAACCGCTTGCTCGCTTGGCAACTTTACACGTAAAAAAAGTTATACTATTTTATATTAATTTTACTCTATTGTGTTTTCCTTCAATATCAACCTATATAACATTTACGTAACAATAATTAATAATATTTTCATGCCTGTTTTTGTCTATAAGAAAGAAGACATTTATTACTCTTGTACACTACTCTTGTGATATTGCATTAGTCTCTAATACTACTGACTAATGGTACAGACGGGCGAGTTATTTATTGGCTTGTGAAATGTCATTATAGAACGACACTTCCAAGATGAATTCAAGATTATATGAAACTTCTGTAAAGTGTGGTGGAACAGCAGTGAGGAAAATGCCTGGTGGTTTTCGAAAACAGACGAAGTATTCTCTCTTGGAATTATTGCTATTTAGGAAGCTATTGAATTTGTTTCATATTTCATATATAGTAATAACCTCTTTTGAGTGACGTTTAATTTCCAATTTTTCATGAGCGCGCTTAAAGAAAATCACCGCAAAATACTTTTCGTTTTGAAGCCTGTTCCATCGCAATCCCAATCCCATAAGAGTTATATGTACATATATATGTATATATATGTTTTTATATGTTGTGTATAAAACTTAAAAAATAAAAAATTATTTATACTTCTATAAATGATATAACAATAAGAATTTAATGAATATTAGTTTTTTACTAATATTAATATTTGAGTGCAGAGACTAGAGTAGGTACTAAAATAATGAAATTAATCTTAAAATTTTTTAAGAGCAATGGCGACATCTCTTTACAAATAATCATTGTTAAATGTTATTTCCGAAGTGTTGTATGCTGTAATGGATGCACACTAGCATTGCTAAAAATGCAATAGAGCGAACGTAGATGTCAAGATTTTCTTGCCGTGAGGCCATCGGCCGCTTAGCTTAGATGATAAAGCGTCGGGGCGCGAAACCAGAAGACGCAGGATCTAATCCCTCAGCGTCGAAAGTTTCTGTTTCATTTATCTACAAAAATTTACAATTTTAAGTTTCATCTTGAGGGTAGTGACAAACACTACCGTTACCGTTAGTATGACAAATAAACAATTAATGTATTTTCAATTTTAAATCAACGGCACTTCAAAGTTATTCTTTCGTACATTCACGACCTGTCGGGAACGTATTCTTTCGTTGACCTTTCATGAAAACTTTCAATCGATTTCAGCGATGAATGCTATTAATTAATTTTAATTTGTCTCATTATTATGTATTAGGATCAATTTTAAAACTTATGCGTATATATGAAATAAATTTTCGTTTCTGTCCACCCTTGCATAGACTATAGACCTAGAGATCTGTCCACCCTTGCATAGACTACAGACCTAGAGATATCGTATGTAAAGTATGTAAACTATATTTTTGTATGTTTTAAAATCGTCTGCTTCAGACTGTACGATAGACAAGACGTGAAGCACATGTTATTTCCTCGGAGATTAGCAGCGTAAACGGCTTCTCTGTGTAAATTTGAAAGGAAATTGAAGAAGCGCATGCTTTTCTTAGAAAGTAGCAAATGATGGAACATGTAGTACTGGTGTCGTATGTAATGAATTTACAGCACATATATGAGTATATATAACAAAATATGTTTAAAACTATGACGCATGCTTCTTGATTAATAAAAACACTTTTAAATTAAAACTACATAATCTACAGTTTTGTGTTTTATATATTTTCGATTTGGATAATAGACATTTATGGCCTATGTAGCATACCAACTGTTATGTTTCGAACTAAATAATCACCCGTACATAGTACATGCAAAGGAACGTGCGATTATAAAATAAGCTTTAAAAGGTTTCTGATATTGGGAGATAAGAGCGCTTGAAACAAGACGAAACCACATGAATATATTACACGTTTATTCGAAAAAGAAAGCCGTGGTTAACTTTTTTAATGTGAAAAGTTATCAACCGAGCAAACGTTACCTAGTGTTGAGTGATAACCGCCGCCCATGGACATCGATAATATTTGAGGCATTGCAGATTCGTTGATAACCTTTAAAAAATACCTAATTTTAATAGATCTTTGAATGATTAATTAAATAATAATTCAAGGTTCAAAATTATTGTTAAAAAAATCATTATGTGACGCAATAACTTTAACAGACGCTAGACAGAAGAGCTGCTGACTACGTGATACGAGACGAAAATGTAATACGAATATTTTGGAATTTGGGCGACGTCATGGTACTCGCAACAAATTTCTTCCTTAACAAATACGAAGGATGATTCTAGTGATTTGTTTTTTTCCGAACATTTTGTGTAGAGCAGCAAAACGTGCAAGCGGCACTGATGGTAAGTGACCCCTACCACCTAAGAACTCTCACAAAATCAGAGTTGGAAAAGTGTTGCCCGTTATTAATGTAGGACTCTATTCTAAAACTATCAACAATTCGATCTAAAACATAGTCTCGTGAGGCAGCAAAATTTACTGTGGTAGGGCCACGCAACAGCGCTCGCTGTTGCACGAATGGGCAGATCCGTCCGGGTTAGTACCGAGACCTCACAGAAGATCGGCGTTACGTCGTCGTGGTAGCCAATTTTATTGAAAGATGGCAACGTATCTACAACCCTACGCCTAAGTTGCAAATGCCCATGGGCGGCGGTTATCACTTAACATCAGGTGAACCGTCAGCTCGTTTGCCACTTTGTTACCCAAAAAAAAACAAATTCCTAGAAAAGTTCACAGTAAAGGACTGCCGCGTATTAACGTTTTTTGAATTTTAAGTTATTTTTCCTTATGAAAAACATTGCCCTTACTCTATTATAACATTATCCTGTGTTTTAAAGACGTTTTACAAACATAAATTTCACGAGGACAAACACCCAGATCCGAAACGACTATCTGTGCAGCGCACAAATAGTTTTCCCGTGTGGGAATCGAACCCTCGACCCATGATGCCGAAGCCAATACCTTGGCAAATGTGCCACGGAGTCATCAGAAAATTATTCCTTATTGATTAGAAGATGCCTAGTAGTAGCACTCCATCATATACATTGAATTTTAAATATCGCAACTGACTAATGTATAATTAAAACACCTTTGCAGTAAATTATTTTAATTTAGTCAGTAGGGATCTTGGGATCTTAAGTTTACGGCGTTATATGAAGAAATCCTTTTCTCAAATTTTGTCTAGTGTACAATGACAAGGCTTAGTGTGTGTAACAAAGTTTAGTATCAATTAAGCTCAGTGACAACTAAAAAGTATCTACCCTGTTCAGATCAAAGGACGAGTGTGCTTATACTATGTTGCGATAACATTCTCGCTTGCTCTCATAGAGTGATCAGATAAATCTTGTACGTGATATTCATGCAAATCTTTATTGCTATAAGAGTCTATGCTATAACAATGTCACACAGTTCTGAGACTTGTTATAGCATAGTTTTATGCTGAATAATTATTTTTGCAAGTTCACTGATTTAATTTAAAATGCTCACTGTTCATGGACTAATATTTATAATATTATAATTGTATACATATACAGCGTGTCGTTACAACCGCGTCAATAAATGAACACACGTCTAACGCCACTTGTCAATAAGCATAAAAAATATAAAACATTAAAAAATCCATAATTAAAAAACATAATTTTCAAACCAACTAATTAAATAAAAAAGAAACAAAATTTGTAACATCCTATACAACTACAGCTAACTGATTCATACATTCAGACACTTTTTCATTCGTTGCCGCAGCGTCGCATTACAAATCTCTCCTTCTAACAGTATGTTTTATCCCTTTCAAATTCATTCAACCCATTCAAATGCTTTGTGACCTTTACAAATGTCAATGAACTTTACGTTACAGTTTTATACGTAAGGCTGTTGTAAGGGAGTTTCGCAGTAAAATTCGGTGCACTGGGGTTAACAGCTCTTTATTTGCAACAAAGTACAAATACAATTTAAACTCAGGATAATTACGTGGACACAGTGAACGTTAGCAGAGCGCGCGTACGGAAAAAGAAGAAGAACGTATGACAGACAGTACCCGTATTTATTTTAAATTCAAAAAGTAACGTTCGCGCGCCCGCCCTCAGTTGCCATATAAATGGGAAATATAAACACAAAATACAGATTATGTTATAATCAAAAATACATAAAAATAATAAACTAAATTAATATAAAATATACCATATAACTTAACTATATAAAATTAAATTGTAACGCGTCGCCTACAGCTGTTCTAAAATTGTTTGTTTTGGAAAATTCAATAACTCTGTAAATATTGATGTTTATAGAATGTTAATGATTAATACAATTTTAATAAGTTATCCTCTAAATGTGTATTATTAGTGGTCGTGTTAGTAGAGACACGCTGTATAGCGGTGTATGTAGGAATGTCACTAAGTTGTACTGAATAAAGCTTTTTTCTACAAGATCTATTAAATATGTTGAAATACCAGTGAATTCCTAGTAATAAAAGGTTGAAATAAGGCGAACTTGCGAACATAATAAATAATTTAGTTCCCTCATTCAACCTTAACGCAGTGGTAATTTTATTTATTTATTTATTCTTTATGCACGCAAAATACAAAATCGGATTTAATAACATCAGCATTATCTATCAGTCAATTTGAGTGGTCCACAGATGTTGAAGTAGGTGCATTGATTCGATCCCCGCTACTGGAAAAATATTGTGTGATGAGCATAGTGTTTTCCCGGAGTCCGGGTTTTCATATATTCATAATATGCATTTATGTACAAAAGAAAAGTATTTTTAAGTATGTTTATCGGTTATTTATTAAGGTCCGATTTAAGGATTTATTTAATCAAATTAATATTTTATGAAAAATTGTATATTGACACAACAGAAAGAACAAACATTAACAAAAGAACACTTTACACAGCTCTATGATGTAGTTAAAAATATTCAAGAAAAGTATAGAGTGAAGATGAGATCGATGCAAAGACATGTCAAGATCCTACTAAGATTGAAAATGGATCGAAAGAAAATTCAGATGTCGGTAAAGTGTATTGTCGTGGTCTACATATAATCAAAGTATCCATGTCGCCATAAGCCTTGCCTAAGGTGAACTAAAGACGTGATATCTTAATTGGGACGTTGCTACACTTCATGCGTGTTAACAAACGTGTTCGTTATTGCCGAAAAATGAGATTATATAAAGCTATATTTGGCCTAAAAATATATAAGATTATATAAAAGCTATATCTTAATTATTATAAGATTATTTTAAATATTTTAAACGAAACAACATAAAAGGATAACGAAAAAAAAACAACAAAGAATTAAACACCAGAGTGTAAATCCAATACGGTATTTTTCATTTTATTTTTCTTAAAAGACAAAGCTTCTGGGTCGCCCATGTACCAAGTACACTTTAACACTTTGGAACAATTTGTGCCTCAATTGTGTTAGCGTAAGGCGTCTGAAGACAAAATAAATACGAAATGCAATGTAACGTACTGTTGTTCCCTAGAACAAAACATTTTGATTGGAATATACGTAAAAAACGTCAATTTTTTATCATGCTTATTAATTTCTATGCAGATTCACCTGATATAAAGCGAATACCGCCGCTCATAGAAATCTGCCTAACCCGAGGGTTGCAGATGCGTTGACAACCTTTTGAAAATTGGGCTCCGGCAACCTCACTCACCATACGAAACGCGAAAGTATTATACTTCCACTTTACGCCGGTCTTCTATGAGGTCGTGGTACTTACCCGGACGAGTCTGCCCATTCGTGCAACAGCCGAGGCTGCTGCGTGGCCCTACCACCGACAAAAGATATATTCGAAACTACAAGGCTGACGCTGTTGCTCGTCTGTTTCTGCCGGTCCAACGCCTTCGTCTCTAAGCAGGGTGGCCCTCTCCTATTCTCGCTTGGCGATCTGCTTTTGGAGCATACCAGCTTCGCAGAAGGGGACCAGTGCCATCCAAGGACATTTTTCCGCCAGCGCAGCCGCCACTGAGAGTGCTAGATGAAGGTTCTGCTTTCCCCTGGACTAGGATCCATCGCTATAACTTCCACGCGCACTCAGCGAGCGTGTGTTGCGCGGATTGCCCCCACACTCCTAGCATCATGATATAAATACAAGAACGAACATAAATTAATTGTACCCATTACGAGCCGTAATAGCTCAGTGTCCGGGCGCTCGCCTTTAATTCAATATACTCGAGCAACCTGAGTTCGATCCCCGGTGCCAGCACCAATGAAGTTTTTAACTTTAAGTGCTGTCTTATCACGTGCTCCGCGGTGAAGGAAAACATCGTGAGGAAACCTGCATATTTTCGAAATGATAACAAAAAAAAATATTTCGAAGATATGTGAAGTCCGCCAATCCGCAGTGGGGCCGCGTGGTGGACTATGCCCTGATACCCTCTATATAGAGGAGGCCTTTGCCCAGCAGTGGGACATGTATAGGCTGTTACTTTACTTTACTTTTTACTAGGCTGCGTAGAATAAGTAACTGTTTTATGGTACAATGTATAAAAGTTTTTACAACAAAATCCCAAAATAATAATTAAATGTAAATTTTTGTTATGGTATACACTGCACTTAAGGTCATATTTAAAAGTTTATAACATATATAGATTTTATATACCTAATTAAAATTTTAACAGTAGAACTTCTCAACTTGATCACAAAAACTAAGTAACCAAATAGAAGCTATTCTTTTTTTCTCTTTGCCAGAGAGGGATTTAAAATGCAAAATAAATGAATGTCATAGTGCAAAATATTTGATATTCTTGAAGGCATGTACGAAGTTGACTTGGAAGTAATGGTGAGTTCACTTTCATATTCCTTTAGCCGGCGCGCTCTGGAAACCCACTTTACTTAATTGTCAGAACGTTCTGTTAAGAACAAGGCAGGGGAAATATCATGTAGAGTGAAAAATATAATTTATGTCGTAAACCGTCTAAGTAAATCAATAATATATTAAGCATAATACTTATTTTTTATTTCTTTCTTATGTCATAAGTTAGAGGGTGAGCATCAATCGAGCAGACCGTGTAAAGTGCGAGGCGGCATCGCGCACCAAGGGTTCCGTACCATTATTTATAAAAACGTAAAAAAAAATTATGTCTGTTGTATGGGTATAGTATCTAATAATTTCTTGTATTTACGCGATTACACATTATAAATGAAACTAATTTTACGGATTTATCGCGTTTATTTTTAATTTTAATTCCCGACGTTTCGAACCCTTTACAGCGTTCATGGTCACGGGACAGACTGAGGTGTTAGACGTCTGATTGTCATAGTTAACCCGGGCTACCGTCAGTTTTTGAATTATTAATTTTGTGTCCGATCTATGCAGAGGGAGCTAATTGTATCTTGTCTTGCAGTAGTGGTTCGTTTGGGCCTAGATTTAATTTTATTGATGACAGGATCCCAAGCTGATGGTAGTACCCAACCTTCTTCTCTATTGAAATTAGGGTGTTTTTTAATTTCAATAGCCTCGCGAATCATCCTTGGGAGGAATCGGTGTTCTTTTGCAAGGATCTGTGGTTTGTCAAACCTGATGTAGTGGTTGGGCCTATTCAAAATGTGCTCACAAACTGCAGACTTGTTCAATCTATTGTGTTTTATGTCAGCTATATGTTCTTTCACGCGGGTTTTTATTGCTCTTTTCGTTTGACCTATGTAAGAGAGCCCACATTCACAGTCAAGTTTGTACACTCCTGGATCTTGCAGAGGGATATTACACTTGACAGATGGTAAAAACTGACTAATCTTCTTCAGCGGCTTGTAGAATGTATTAATTGAAGCCTGCTTTAAGATATAGCCAATCTTGTCGGTGACTCCTCTGACGTATGGTAGAACAGCAGGTACTCGCTCCACTGTGGCTGGTTTCACTCGGTCACTGTGACGTAGGCGCGGTGCTCGAAGCTTGTTGTCATGCAGAACTTGCTTGACATGTTGAAGCTCAGCGGCCAGGTGTTGTTTGTCACAGATCCCTTGTGCTCTCTGAAACAAAGATTTACCCACGGTAGCTAACTGGGATGAATGGTGGTGAGAATCACCGTTTAGGTATCTATTTGTATGGGTTGCCTTCCTATACACAGTGTGACTTACAGTGTTATTTGGATTGCGGATGACCAAAACATCTAAGAAAGCTAAAGAGTTATTATGCTCTAATTCCATAGTGAATTGTATTTTGGAATTTACTGAGTTAAGGTGATTTAGAAATGCATTAACTTTACTTGTTGGTAAAATGGTGAAGGTGTCATCTACATACCTCTTGTAAAACCTTGGATAAATGGGAGCTGTGCGAAGGGCCTTCTCCTCAAAGTCTTCCATAAATATGTCAGCGACAATGGGAGATACTGGGCAGCCCATTGCTACACCATCTATCTGTATGTAAAATTCCTCCTTCCAAAGCAAATAGCCGGATGTTAGGCAATGTTTAAGTAGTAATGCATACTCTTTTACATGCCTACCATTAGAAGACTGCATCTCAATTGTAACAAGAAAGCTAAAAGAGAATAACATTCCGGAAGAGTATGCATTACTACTTAAACATTGCCTAACATCCGGCTATTTGCTTTGGAAGGAGGAATTTTACATACAGATAGATGGTGTAGCAATGGGCTGCCCAGTATCTCCCATTGTAGCTGACATATTTATGGAAGACTTTGAGGAGAAGGCCCTTCGCACAGCTCCCATTTATCCAAGGTTTTACAAGAGGTATGTAGATGACACCTTCACCATTTTACCAACAAGTAAAGTTAATGCATTTCTAAATCACCTTAACTCAGTAAATTCCAAAATACAATTCACTATGGAATTAGAGCATAATAACTCTTTAGCTTTCTTAGATGTTTTGGTCATCCGCAATCCAAATAACACTGTAAGTCACACTGTGTATAGGAAGGCAACCCATACAAATAGATACCTAAACGGTGATTCTCACCACCATTCATCCCAGTTAGCTACCGTGGGTAAATCTTTGTTTCAGAGAGCACAAGGGATCTGTGACAAACAACACCTGGCCGCTGAGCTTCAACATGTCAAGCAAGTTCTGCATGACACAAGCTTCGAGCACCGCGCCTACGTCACAGTGACCGAGTGAAACCAGCCACAGTGGAGCGAGTACCTGCTGTTCTACCATACGTCAGAGGAGTCACCGACAAGATTGGCTATATCTTAAAGCAGGCTTCAATTAATACATTCTACAAGCCGCTGAAGAAGATTAGTCAGTTTTTACCATCTGTCAAGTGTAATATCCCTCTGCAAGATCCAGGAGTGTACAAACTTGACTGTGAATGTGGGCTCTCTTACATAGGTCAAACGAAAAGAGCAATAAAAACCCGCGTGAAAGAACATATAGCTGACATAAAACACAATAGATTGAACAAGTCTGCAGTTTGTGAGCACATTTTGAATAGGCCCAACCACTACATCAGGTTTGACAAACCACAGATCCTTGCAAAAGAACACCGATTCCTCCCAAGGATGATTCGCGAGGCTATTGAAATTAAAAAACACCCTAATTTCAATAGAGAAGAAGGTTGGGTACTACCATCAGCTTGGGATCCTGTCATCAATAAAATTAAATCTAGGCCCAAACGAACCACTACTGCAAGACAAGATACAATTAGCTCCCTCTGCATAAATCGGACACAAAATTAATAATTCAAAAACTGACGGTAGCCCGGGTTAACTATGACAATCAGACGTCTAACACCTCAGTCTGTCCCGTGACCATGAACGCTGTAAAGGGTTCGAAACGTCGGGAATTAAAATTAAAAATAAACGCGATAAATCCGTAAAATTAGTTTCATTTATAATGGATATAGTATCCCCAATTAAACATGTTTTATTCTGTTTTTTAGTATTTGTTGTTATAGCGGCAACAGAAATACATCATCTGTGAAAATAACTATCACGGTTGATGAGATATAGTCTGGTGACAGACGGACAGACAGACAGCGGAGTCTTATTAAAAGGGTACCCTTTGGGTACGGAACCCTAAAAAAAGTTAAGACAACTGCGTTTGGATGCGTGCATGTTTAAAGAATCGAATATTATCATTTTTTCTTAAACATCTAGATGGTATTACGTAAATAACAGGCACAAGACGAGTTATATGAAACAGAGAAGAATTTCAAAGGATAAACATAAAATGTAGTCAACTCGCCAGCTTTACAAAGAGAAGTTATTTTCTGTGAAAACCATCTTATCCTTCCTATCCTTTCATCCCAGAGCATAATTCCAGCAACGCAAGGCATTAAATCGAAAGACGTCGTTTCTCGGTGAATCCATGTTCGCTAGAATACTTTTATTTACTTTCCAATTTATTTTATATCAGCTTGAGCCATGGCGGAGCGTGGCCGGGTTAAGCTAGTCTCTTATAAAAGCTACATTATCCGAAGGTTACATTGCTATGTTATTCAAACTAATGTTTCACAAATCGGTAGAATGGAGAAATACGATTTAGATTCTTCACAGACTATCATTTATAGGAAATATTGAGTTCGACTATATGAGGTGAATGATGAAAGAGCATTTGCTAGCGCTGCCTACCCTGTTATGGATAAAAGAAATTGAAGTTTATAATATGGAAATTTTAGCCTTGTTAACTTTGATGCTTGAGGTTTGTGAAGCCCTACAAGCCAGAGAGTTACATTGCAGTTAAATGGTATTAGAGTTATAACGATAATTTACGATCCAATTTTAGTTCTTTAGTCTCGGAAAACTTTAGCGCCAAAATGCTTAACCCAATTTCACTTTTAGTAGCAACTTCTCCCGAACTGTCGTAAAAATTTACTATCTTCCATCCGCAAATCGACACGTTGACACAATATTGAAAAAATGAAAATGAAAATAGTATAAAATGTTCCTATCACAACGATTATCCAATTTTCAATAACACAACATGAATTGCTTAGTTGTAAGACGTAAGTTGTGTAGAAGTGGTTATAACTAAGCGAACTATAATAAAGCGAACTAACTACTACAAAGTACAAACAGATGGTCTGTTTGTACATTGTAGTAGCGCAGTTACGAGTACGATACAGATATATTGTAACGCATGCAAAGCAAAATTTAAATTGAAATGTCAACAACCCAATGATAAAATGTGATTATATTGATTGATTGAACATTCTTTATTGCACACGCCATGGTAAAAAATTATATTAAAAATGACAATTACGTAAGGGTTGTTCATTGGGTGCCCTTATTACTTAAAGTAATTTCTTTCAGGCAACCTTTGGAGGGACATAATATGTAAAGACTATTTCAGCGGTGTGGATAAAATTTATATTACCCATATACTACATAAATCATAGCTTCTTGGAGGAATTTTAAAAGTAACTTTTTTTTTTATGCGATAAGTTGCCAAACGAGCAGACGGTTCACTTGATGTTAAGTGAATACCGCCCATGGACATCTGCTACACCCGTGAGTATGCAGATGCGTTGACAACCTTTTCAAAATTGGGCTCCGGCTACCTCACTCACCAGACGAAACGCGAAAGTATTATACTTCCACTTGACGCCGATCTTCTGTGAGGTCGTGGTACTTACCCGGACGGGCCTGCCCATTCGTGCAACAGCCGAGGCTGCTGCGAGGCCCTACCACCGTAAAAACTTACACCGTAAAAACTTGTACTTGAGCGGTGAACAATAACGTTTTCCTTTTTATTTTTTATTAAAAAGCTAAACAAAACGCGATAATCCTAGCTGTTGTATTTTATTTTCCAATGCAGGAAAAGTTTCTTTCCCAAGTTAAGTGTTCCATTCTGCAATGCAAAAAATATCCATATTAAATTCGTATAACAGTTGAGATTCCTTTCAGAGTTTCTTACCGAACAAATTTATCTCAAGGAAACATGTGCGAGGATAAAAATATTTCTGTAGTTCTTTTCTATCACCACCCGATTGCTTTCTAAATCTTATATGATAAATTAACTTTTAAATTGACAAAGACATCTGTAGAATTAATTATTTTATATTCAGTATTTTACCATTGAGATTGCCGAATTTAATAATGGCTGTAGGGAAGGTCGTTATCTTTTATTGTTCACAGAATTCCAAATTCAAATTTATTTTGAATTATCGCCAGGACGTTTTTAGTAAAAAAAAACAATTATAAATTTGTTGGCCTGCCGTTAGGTTTCTCTACAATACACAAACAGTTTTTTCTTCTAGCAGCCTATTTCTTAATTTTTTTGAAAAGCGCTCTCTCAATATACATTTCTTTTACTCTTAATGTACTTTTCTTTTATATATATTCTAATTCTTTTATTATGAGGATTTTATTATTAAGACGTTCTAACCGTTACGTTATAAATTGACTTTTTGGTTGAAGACGGAATTTTTAGGTTTTCTATAAAATATTTTTTCTTTACCAGTACAGACATTGCCGAAATATGAACGCAGGAAGCATAACGTCTTTTTCTTACGTGACGATTTATACTACGTTAGTATAAATCGTGCTAATTGTGCGCGCAAAGTTTTAAATAAAAATAAAAAATAAAACACTCCCCATACGAAAATAGACTGTGATTATCTTAACGCTAATGTATCAACCATTTACAATAATGTATATTTTAATAACATACGTAATTTAAAATAAAAAACAAAAGACTCTCTATACGATATTAAAGTGATTATCTAAACGCCACAAGCTTAAACTGTTGAATAATCTGAATAATTGAGATAGTTTCACGGGTGAGGCCGAAATTAAACTGAATAATTAAACTCAAAGGCTGAATAATTAAAACGATATAAAATGTAGGGTGGATTAGGAGATAGCATTGCCTGTCTTGTGATAAAAGATATAATAAATTTTTCAATTAGAATTATGATTTTTACTGAAATTATTTATTTATGAACGACGAATATGAATTGTATGTTGTAATTAACGTTCATTTTACCCTAATATACAACAACTACTGACAATTGGGACACGCACTACTGCTGCAACAGTAACGTGCTGGATTTTGCCATAATACCCTAAGCCGCGAGAAAGCGAAATAGTTCAAATTACTTTATGTAGTCTAATAGAGAATTGTGAGAGATTTGCTCAATTAATTGTACGTAATTAAAGTACCATCAGCGGAATTTTCCACTATTGTTAAACTGCATATAAAAGTTATTAGCGAAATGTTTCGACCTTTAACATAGAGACTATATCTTACTCGTATTTCACTCAGCTTAACTCTGAAAAGATGAATAGTAATAGAAGTAAAAAGAAAAATAGCTTGTCATGTGGCAAATTTTTTTTCTTAAGCTATCTATATTTATCAAACTGTGCAAAATTAACAAATATAAAGATAGTAAAATAAAGGCAATAATTTAGAAGTTAGATATCGCCTAACTAGATCCCGTCATTTATATATAGAACGTGACGTGAGAGATTGCGGCAAGCAATGGTTTTATAACAATGATAATATTTTTATATTCATAGCTACACCAAGAGCTATCGCAATTTACATAATTCTCGTTTGTAGTCTGCGTGAAGGTCTGACCGAGGCTCTGGGCATTACGCAGAGGACAGTCATAATGCAAATGATAAATCGCATTTAATCTGATTTTAAATGTCATCCCTTTCGCCATGGCTTGATGGCTATGACGTAAAAATCAAATTCATCACGTAAAACGCACTAAACTGCTATTTCTAATATAGAATTAATTGGCGTAAGTACAAGAAATAATCACATTCATTTTTACGGTGGTAGGGCCACGCACCAGTCTCTGCTGTTGCACGATTGGGCAGGCAATCGACACATTTTAAGTGTAAAACACAATCGTACACAAACTTATTTTTTTTAGGGTTCCGTACCCAAAGGGTAAATCGGCATTTAGAATAGATATTTTTGAATTAATTTTTATTGTTCGTGATAAAGTCTCTGCACTCCAGATGAAACTTTGAATTGTAAATGTTTGTAGATAAATTAACAAATACTTCATCTTGTTTTACTTTATTTATCATTATTAGTATTATAGTTTCGAGCTTCATCTGGTGAGTGCTGGGTAACCGAGGGGCCCGCTTTATCAATATTGGCAGCACGTCTACAACTCGTCAGGTTTGGTAGATGTCACTTAACATCAGGTGAACCGTCTGCTCACTCACCTAAAGAAATCTGATTCGGCGTAAGGCTTGTAGAGGACCCCAAAGAAATAACCACAGATGGTTCGACCGGCTGGGACGCCAACCAAGATGTTTCAGTAATTTTTAAATACAATCAAGCTTAAAATTAATTTCTCAAGTTACTGCTTTTTGATGTAATTTTTGTACAGATAATAAATGGTATTCAAACTAAATGTATACATTATATTAGTTCAACTGTTTCCGAGATTATGTCTTTCATACAAATTATAAAATATTTACCATCCTCTATTACAATTAGGACTGTAGGCAAAAGAAGACAAAGAAGAAGTTAGTGTACCTCTTCCAATTCCAAAACTTTTACGATATGTTATTATTTGATTCTACTGGGCTTAGTCAAAACGTACATTTACCAACCCTTTACTAAGGGTCAATAACCACTTAAAAGGACAGCATATCAACACTGACGTTCCCAGACTAATTCCATTAAATACAAAATACATATTTAGAACAAATATGTTCATTCCCACAGCGAAACATATTTACTCAATTACTTAACAATGCTACGAGTATGTTAATGTTACAGGCAAACCCAATATGTTCATATAATGTCGTAATCAAAGAAACGGTTATTTAGAATAAATGAATGTTAATGAATTATCTAAATCTGTGAAGACAAAGAGTGTACTAAAGAAATATCTACTTACATGTTGAATAAATCATTTAGGTTAAAATAATAAGCTTCCAGAATCCTTACTAATATAATAAACGCGAAAGTTTGTATGTATGGATGGATGTTTGTTACTCTTTCACGCAAAAACTACTGAAAAGATTTTAATGAATCATTACAATAATATAGCTTATACATCAATAATATAGCTAATACCTATTTTTTTGTATCTGTCTTTCTGGCTAAATGTTACGCCCTCAGCCTATTCTACGCGGACGTAGTCGCGGGAAGCAGCTAGTGTTAAATATTAAGCATTTGCCGTTGATGTCTTCAGATTGAAAAAAAAATTGTTAGCTATTTAATCTGCCACTCAAATACATGGCTTGCTAATTTAGCTTAAAACCATCATGTAGTATATAAATTAATTGCAGAGCCGTGATAGCTCAGTGTCCGGGCGCTCGCCTTTAATTCAATATACTCGAGCAACCTGAGTTCGATCCCCGGTGCCGGCACCAATGAAGTTTTTTAACTTTAAGTGCTGACTTATCACGTGCTCCGCGGTGAAGGAAAACATCGTGAGGAAACCTGCATATTTTCGAAATAATAACAAAAAAAAAACATATTTCGTAAAAATATGTGAAGTCCGCCAATCCGCAGTGGGGCCGCGTGGTGGACTATGCCCTGATACCCTCTGTATAGAGGAGGCCTTTGCCCAGCAGTGGGACATGTATAGGCTGTTACTTTACTTTTTTTTTTATGGAATTTTCAATGAAGATCATTCTGTTTAGCTTTACTCTTAAACTTAATTGAAATAATTTAAATAAATTGGGTTTGGAAAGACTTTTCCCGAATCTTAGTGCTCAATTATATTTGCTTGGTGGATAGCTCCTCGTAGCTCCTCGTAGCACTACGTTCTCGAGAATGACTTTTTTTTAGAAATCATACACTTTTACTTTACACACAGTTGTGGTTACCGTAAATATTGGTAGGCAGAATTATGTCAATATGGGATATAACACATTCATATTATTATTACTCACTCCATCTTCACACGAATAGAAAAACTTAAATTACGTAACATTAGCCTTGTAAATGCAAATTAAGAAATATAATATTTCCTCTGCATTGCAAATATTCTTTAATATTTTCCCTACGTTGCTATTTTTAAACAACATCGTTGCAAATTTATCGGTTGCATGGCAACCGTGAAAATGATGACTAAATAAAGAGTTACATGATTAAATTAAATCCGTCCAAGTGCAAGTCGGACTATGGAACGAATTTATTTATTCTATTTTTTAGTATTTATTGTTAAAGCGGCAACAGAAATAAATCATCTGTGGAAATTTCAACTGTTCAACTGTCACGGTTCATGAGATGCAGCCTAGTGACAAACTGACAGACAGATTGACTGACTGCAGGTTTTTTATAATCAAACTTTCCTGATCATGATTGGTTTTTTATCTTTTTACGAATACTGTTTTAAAGGAAGGATATTATATAGTTTTCATTATTATTTCTAACCTATTTATCTACTATTCCTAGTTATAGCAAATAAAACACTAATAAATATTGGTGGGGTTACATATAATAAAAGATAAATTAACATTTTAATTTGCTTTATGCATTTAACGACTTTATAGATGACAAGTGTACAAAAAGCCTTTAAATGATGATATCATTATAATGGAATTAAAATGAGTGTGTTGAATAATATGAACTAAATTTGACCTAGGTGTGACGTCACCGCATACTAGCCTTACCGCACCCACAGCCCACATTGTCAGTTGATTATAATTATCGCTAAACTATGGTTATTTACGTTATATACATATAACTATAATAAGGCAATTATCTAGAGAGTCGGCAACAGGCGCTCAATGCAAAAATGTGTCAATATTTATGATGTTATTGATGTGGCCTTAAAAATCGATAAGTACGAATGCGCAGTTATTTTAATTTGTATTAGACGTCAACCCCTTTGGGTTGAGTCTTAAATGTTATAATCGTCAACCCCTTTGGGTTGAGTCAACTTCACTTAGTGCTTTCTCGCGAATACGCTAAATATTATCTGCAATTTACTACATTACGCAAACCATTAACATTCCCATTAAAGTATTTTCTTTGAAAGACCCCAAAAACAAAGATCGCCTTTGAATTCAAAGCATAATTGCTTGGCCTATAGGACTGCTACAGACAGGAGTGTCTGTAGACAACTTTTTTGTTTACCTTTGCACACTCACAGCCGTCATTATGCCCGTTAAAACAGTGGAATATAAGTCAAGGACACACATTCGGATTTCTACTGTAGTGTGGAGTTATTTTTTCTTTCTTTTTAATAAAAAAAGTTGACGATTGACTGTAGAAAAATAATAAGACTTATGATCAGCCGACTTAAACTTAAACTGTGATATGCGAGCTTTAAACGAGCACAGAAATTGCTCATTAAAAAATCTAGGAACTCAATACGTTAAGTTAAATGTATTCATTAAGATGAACTTAAAGGCTATGTGCGTAAACTTAGCTATTCTACGTAGCTAAATTATCACTCTACGCTTTTGTGCTACGGTATGTTTTTATAATGCTACGCTTATCTGTGTGTATCTAGGGTTCATGATACATTAACGGAAAAATAATATTAGGATATAACGTATAAGTCAATAATTTATTTTAACTGTGATAGGGCCACGCAACAGTCTTCGCTATTGCACGAATGGCGTTCGGGTAGGTACCACGACCTCACAGACAACCAGCGTGAAGTCGAAGAGTTATACTTCCGTGTTTCTGATGAGTGTGGTAGCCGGGGCCCGCTTTATAATAAGGTTGCAACATATTTGCAACCCTTCGGGTGTTGCAAATGCCAATGGGTCGCAGTTATCACAACAGGTGAACCGCCAGCTCATTAGCTACCTTCAAACATAAAAAAGTCCATAAATAAATTTAAAATAAGGAAGCCTTACGAATTTTCCTCGACAGTTCGCATATTTTTCCCGTTCAATTAATAATCACGTCTCCGCTTTGGTACGCATTTTATCTGGACACTCAGTTATATTATCTAAATTATCAATGATAAAATAATATGTGACCGTACTAAGATTCCAAACACATGTAATCGTACCTGTATCCTACGTGCATTCAAACTGAACACACAATCATTCGATGGTGATTTACCACCGAAACGCTGGCGGTTATACGCAAAACGCTTTCTAATAGTCCCCGTCTCTACGAGCGAATCGTTGACCCAAATATTGATAGTTATAACTGTGTATGCAACATTTTAATATCACACACGCAATAAAAGAGAAACATGTTTCTCTTAATATCTTATTGTTTTATTGGTTCATGAAAACTTATTTCAATGGAATTCAAATTCGATGGTCCAGTCTTCCTATTGAGCAAAACTGTATATTTTTTTATACTAAGCAATTATGTTCATCTCTGCACTTAAGATGAAACATTAAAACTGTACTAACAAAAAAAAGTGTGTAAAAAACCTGTGTTTAACATTTGTAAAATTTAACGTTAACGTTATAAAAAACTTTCATAAAAATGGTGAACTCTTTCAATTATTGTTAATATATTACGGATATAAAAGATATTTTAACACTTTCAACCAATAAACAATTAAGTATAGACCGAGATGAGTAAAAAATATATATTATAATCTCTCAAAGAATTTCACCTGCACGAGGCAGTTATTGTTGGATTGCAAATGAAAAATATAATATTGGTTCTTAAGTAAGTGTTGTTCCTCGTAGTTAAAATGTCTCGGGGTGTGGTCCGGAAGCGGAAGTGACAGTAGGTTCAGGACTCGGAGTGCCCAACCTGTAGAGCCTACACCTGCGTGGGAGGACACAACCTGTTACGCTCCCCCAAGTATTTTTCCTATATTATATGATATTAATGGAAATGTATCTATAAATAATATTAATCTACACTAATATAAATACTTACCCTTCGCATGACGCGCAGAGAGAACGAAGACGTCTTCATGTTTATTTTTTCTTTATCAACTCACTCAAAAAAAATCTCGTAGCCTCCACAAGGCTTTGTACTTAAATTTACCAAATATTATTTGTGTACTTTACAATATCATAAGATCGCACTGAAAAATCTTGAAGCTCTACAACTTTAAATATTCGAAATGTGAATTAATAAAATTCGCTCTCGCCAAAAGGTAGCGTACAAAAAATATTTATTGTGGTGTTTTTAAAAGGATTTCTTTTCTCTAATATCTCTCTAAGTCGGTGGGAGACGAGCGGCGCTCGGGACGGTATATTCGCGACTGATTACTCACCCCGTCGTGGATACAGGGTGAAAAGGACATACTACGTGTTCGTACTACAAACGGTGTATGTGCAGAAACGCTCAATGGACTCTCAACTTAAAGGGCATGGTCATTAGGACCAATCTTGTTTAAACAATATGGCGAACTTTTGAAGGATGCGTAGCTTGGTCTCGTTTTCGCCTCCATCCGGTTGGACGGAACACAGACTCGGGATGAATAGAATTTGTTCGCTCACCAGCGTAGAGGTCCCCTGCGGCTATCGGCGAGGGAATTTTCCTAGCAGTAGAATCCATTTCTGTAGTGATACGACCGATCACTACAAATTACTGTGTTTAAGGCGTAATGGGCAATAAAATATTTTTAAATGTCCATTTATCAAGGCATAACTTTTATAGCTATTTTTGTATCTTCTATCCCAACCGCAAAGTCAATAAACATTTTATTAATACGCAATAAATAAAGAACAAAATAAACATCAACTGAAATCTACCATAACAACATATTAGAAATTACAAATTTATTTTATAAAAATCCAAGTAACGCCAAACTCGTTTGGTGTTTCCAGGTTCCATGGGTGGTGGTAAATACATTAATCAGGATAATGCATGCTATAAAAACGACTCCCTATCAGGATGTTTAATACTTGAGGTATTTAGATTATCATGGATGCGTCAAAGCCTCTAATCTATCCACGTATTTAAAGAGTACATCTTTCACTACAAACTACACATTTTTTTTTTTTTTTATGCGAAAAAGTTGTCAAACGAGCAGACGGTTCACCTGATGTTAAGTGAATACCGCCGCCCATGGACATCTGCTACACTCGAGGGTTACAGATGCGTTGACAACCTTTTGAAAATTGGGCTCCGGCTACCTCACTCACCAGACGAAACGCGAAAGTATTTGTCATACTTCCACTTTACGCCGGTCTTCTGTGAGGTCGTGGTACTTACCCGGACGGGCCTACCCATTCGTGCAACAGCCGAGGCTGCTGCGTGGCCCTACCACCGTAAAAATGACATGTGATCAATCATAACATTCAAGCACTTGTGGTCGATGTATTGGGAACATAAACTGAGGATTTCAAATCATGGCTTTGTAGAATAGTAGAGTGCTTCTTCTCAATCATCACGATTTAACTGCGGGAGGACCACGCAGCAGTCTTCACTGTTTCAAGAATGGACAGGTCCGTCCAAGAAATTAACACGACCTCACAGAAGATCAGCGTGAAGAGAAAGTGTAATACTTCTGCGACTTGACTGGCGAGTGATAAAACCCGGGCTCACTTTATTGAACGGTAGCAACGCATTTACCCTACGGTTGTACTTGGGTGTGTCCGTGGGTGGCGGCTATTACTTAACATCAGGTGAAACGCCAGCTCGCTTGCCATCTTCTTACATAAAAAAGATCCT
This sequence comes from Iphiclides podalirius, assembly GCA_933534255.1. Classification (NCBI taxonomy): domain Eukaryota; kingdom Metazoa; phylum Arthropoda; class Insecta; order Lepidoptera; family Papilionidae; genus Iphiclides; species Iphiclides podalirius. Next base: position 11,112,134 of record OW152830.1, on the reverse strand, counting down.
CTAATACGTTTGGTTAGACTAGTTGAATAAATACCTATACTTGTAACACTTTTTTTTCGACGCCTCGTACCCTTAAGATTCGAGTGCCTTATATTAGCGATATTATCCATAGTGGATAGCGACATCTGTTGTGAACAATACAATTTAGTTGTATGGGATCCTTAGAAAATCTATATTTCATTTATCATAGATGGCGTTAGGCCACCTTGTTGTTTTGTCTTTGTTTATTTCCTTAGATTATTTCGGTACTAGTGATTTTATTGTCTCTAAATATAAAATACTATCATTTTAATTATGTTAATATCAAGCAAATTTGTTTTGATCTCCCACTGGTGGAGTCGGGGGAGGATGTCTCATACTATATGTGCACATGGCACCAGTAGACATGTGTATGCATGTAGACATCAATCTAAACATGCATACAGTGTGAGGCCAAACAAGTTCCAATTTCCGTGACCTATTCCACAATTTCAACCAACCGTGCACCTGCAACCAGCATCACTAATGAACGGCGATTCGTTGCGGCTTTTATATTCAATTAACTCGAACCGAACTAAAAACACGCAGCGATGTAGTTGCAGATTAAAAAAGAGTTTTGAATTTTTCAACGTGCGCTTTGGTCGGGTTAGCTAAATTAAATGTTGCACATTTTTCACATATACCTACAGGTACGTATGCATATATATTCATATTTCCGAACTTAATTGGTCTTCCAAATAAAAACACAGTCTTTATTATTGTGCTCTTATTACATGATAAAATGGATACGCGAAAATGACTTGCTCTGCAATTGCGCCTCCTAGGTGCTGCTAATTTTTACTTTAATAATTTTGTATTGTCAAAAAATAAGAGATAACAAGACCGTCGACTCTTTTTGAGGTTCTTCTCTAGTCAGGTCTAGTTTAGTGAACCAGTGGTAGTTTTTTTGACGCTCAATAAGAGCTTAAGCCTATATTGAATGAAGAAACATTTAAAATTGACATTTAAAAGATTTGTTTTAAAACTTAGCTCTAAAGTCAGTTAAGATTTTCGTCGGTGAGGCAATCAGCCAGCCGTTTAGCTCAGTGGCTAGAGCGTCAGGCCGCGAATGGCGAAGACGTGGGTTCGATTCCCACAGCGACAATCTTTTCGTACCTTTTTTACATATTTTAATTTTACTGATAAATTCGTTCGTTTTTACTTCATAACATTTCAAATAAAAGTTAAGTTTTTATACTTAAAAATTTACTCCATTTGGGATATTCCCGATGATATTGGGGTTAAGTAAAGACAGTAAAGGTCTTCTATTGTGTATTTTATTTACAGTCTATGAAATATCAGAAACTGCAAACTTACTAAATACATATATATACATATATTTTCGAACAAGTTTTACTTGTGTCTTTAATACAGTGTATTTTGTGTTATAAATTGGAATGTATATAATGTAACCATTAGAAAATTCTAACAAATGAAATCTCAAAATTAATTTAATACACAATACAGCTAAAGGTAACTTACTAAACACGTTACTTTTATACAAACATGGTAGTAAATAAAATACATTAATTACGCTAATAACGATGTATGTAACAATGTTTATAATGATAGAGAGCAAGTCCTTTAGGGGTGTTACTGGTAATGGATGCCTCGCGCTCTAAGAAGCAATTATGTCCTAAGGCGCGGTAATTATTTCGTGTCACATACAGGTTGCTTAAAAATAGCAATAAAATTTCAATAGTGCAAATAACATATATTAATCCTTACTATCCTTACTAATATTATAAAGGCGAAAGTTTGTATGGATGGGTGTTTGTTACTCTTTCACACAAAAACTACTGAATAGATTTTAATTAAACTTAAGCGATTATTTATAAAGATGTGTTAATTGTCCAAAATATAGGTAATGTCGTAATTGTTCAAAATATAGGTGGTGTCAACTAAATAGGACAAAATTCAGCCAACTGCGAGATATTCTGGTGTATAATAAAAACTCATTGTTAATTCCCTTTGGCCGCGCGGGCGAAACCGCGGTTAACAGCTTGTATAATATAAACTCATTTTGTATATTTTTACGGAATTCGCTTGACTCCTCCGCGCTACGTAATAGCTTACCAGATTTGAATGTGACTTTAAATAGTGATAGTTACATGATGGATAAAACATTTTGGCATTTCCGACAATAATAAAAATTTTAATTTATCAATTTCAAAAGAAAGACATAAATGGCCATGTTTAAGATATAGTAAACACAGAAGTGTGCAGTTACATCATCAGCGAGGTCTGCGGCTGGCGGATGAAACTTCGTACCCGACAGAACTTCGATAGAGCGCTGTATATACGCAGCTGTGTTCAAACAGAAACAATAGAAGGCCCCAATCAATCACAGGAATTCGGAAGGTTGATTTAGAGTATGTGAAAATCTTCCCATATTTATATGTCTGGAAGGGTTCTTTGCACTACATAATGAATTCTACATGACAGACTTGCTTGTAATAAAATGATTCATTCGTTTTAGTTTCACAATGACAATAATAGTAATAACAAATATATAACACTAGCGACATTTTACATATAAACTTTCATCTTGTATAACTCTATCTAGTAAAAAAAACCGCATCAAAATAAGCATACATAGGCACGACTTTGTTTTACTATGTAGTGATGATAAAATAAAAACAAAATAAGCTAGTAAAAGCTCCTAATTACAGTCAGTGATATTCAAAATTCACAATAAATGTAAATTCTAAATTGAAAATATGATTATGATAAACATTATTAGGAAAAATAAAATAGTGGTCGACACCATCATTTAACGGTGGTACAGCCACGCAGCAGCCTCGGCTGTTGCATGAATGGGCAGGCTCGTCCAGGTAAGTACCACGACCTCACGGAAGACCGGCGTAAAGTGCAAGTATAGTACTTTCGCGTTTCGTCTGGTGAGTGAGGTGGCCGGAGCCCAATTTTTAAAAGGTTGTCCAACGCATCTGCAACCCTCGGGTGTAGCAGATGTATATGGGCGGCGGTACTCACTTAACATCAGGTGAACCGCCTGCTCGCTTGGAAACTTTTCACATAAAAGAAAAACATTATTATTTCAGCCTGTTTGAATCCACTTCAACTTAGACAATTAACTGGGTTTGTCCGCTAGACAGATCTCTGGCAAAGACTTTAGAGCCTACATTCCGCTGTAGCAATACAAGCTAGTATTGTAATTGCGTAAGTCCACATACATCTGGATCAGGCTATTAAACCGCCTTTAGTCTGGCATGTTAGTTAACTCGTCATTTTTCCGAAGGTTGAGAGTGTGTTCGAAGAGTTTCGGGGTCTATTTGTGCGGTAAATTTAATAAAATTTTCCACGAGCTTAGTGTCACTTATTTACTTCTTTTTTATCGCTTAATCTAGTAGAAACAAAACATGTCAAAAAATTTTAAATAGCAATTAGATTTGCGAGGAAACGTGGTGACAGAATACTTTTGAACTAGCAAGAAAAAATCACTTCAATAACTATTTTACCGCCCCGCGGCGGCCGAATACTTAATTTTAGGTAATATTCTAGCTATTCGACTTGAAAGCTCGCAAAATATTTGGTACCCAGCGTGTGGTCAAATGTAGCATTAGCTACAAATTCACTTGTTATACATTTTGGACCCATTTGTGGAAGAGTTTTGTTACTTTTGAATGACTTTATTTTAACAAAGAAATGTTTCTGTCTTTTTCAATAGAACAATTGCAACATCCTGTATGTAACGTTGACTCACCGGCGCTATTACTTGCAAGCGCGGGCGTCATTTAATTCATTAGCAGGTCGCTTTGAAAGTAGTGAAATAAAAAGTATTGTTTCTAACAATAAGATAAACATCATGGTACAAAATTTATACGGAACACTGTGTTTGAGAATAAAGCTATAAGCTATGTAAAAAAAGATATGAAAAGGTGCAGCTTAAAACTTGTAGAAAAAGAGAACGACAAAATTTTCGCTGCTCCAGGAATCGTACCCGCGTCTTTTCGATTTTTTGTCGTGGTTTCGATTCCCACAAGAGACAACTATTTGTGTAACCCACTACTTAGTAATTAACTAGTTTTTTCGCATCTGGGTGTTGTCCATGTGAAATTTATGTTTGAAAAACAAGCGTTGAGGTAAGCGCTACATAAATTTATTTTCGTATTATTTAAAAGGTACAGCTTACATTATAGAAATTCATTATTTATGGGTTTTTTTTTTATTTGAAGAGGTGGACGAGCTTACGATTTACTTGATCCTGAGTATGGGTTTCTAGCCTTAAGGGTGCAGATATCCATAGATGGCGGATATGGCATACAAAGAGTTTAAAACGTTGACGATTAAAAAGAAAAATTACACACAATGAATATTATAAAATAATTGCCTTTCAACGTAAAGCTATTTCACGAGAACGTTTTGAAATTTACTCAACGAAAATTCAAATATTTTAATGAAAGGAGAAAATCAACTCGATTGAGACGGAAAGAACTTTCAAGATAAATTTCAACTCTATCGCTTCAGCACTATTTCAATAAAAGTTTTAGAGAATTCTATCAGATATAAAGTTATGCTCAACACTATTTTACTCTTATTCTACACAAAGCTTATGAAATAGCAAAGTATATTTTGTATCTGGCAACTCCATTTTTCTCTACGGGCAAATACAGGGCAAATACAATAATTGTAGGTAAAGTGTGTTTTGTAAAATTTTCGAGATTAAAATAAGCTTCTTTTTTAATAAGATTTCAAATTTTGTGCCACTGCAACATGTTTGCAGTGTATGAAGAGACTAATAAATACTGTGGTAGGGCGTTGCAGCAGCGGCGGTAATCACTCAAGATCAGTTGAACCGCCAGCTCGCTTGCCACCGTTCCTTATAATTGAGAAAGAATTTCGTGAATAACTTTATTTCATGCAACAATACAGCAAGTGTGACTATACTATACTATACTATAGTGTGTATTTTTTCCATAATATGATAGTAACAATATGAATAATAAAGATCTACTAAACGTGAATCAAGGCGGGCGGACAATAATCAGTAGTTATTTAAAATTTTGTTAATTAAAATATGATTTGAATATTTAATAACATTTATTCAATACACTGCATTATTAATGTTCTTTATCGCCGCTTACAATATTGAAAGTCAAAATATGACGTGAATGCTTTCAACGCTAATTCGTTATTCAAATGGTCGGGTAGACGAGGCGACGAAAATATAATTTATCAACTTGTAGCAAAAGGAACTTTATGAGCTATGTTTTCTGCTTTTAATATTTTTAGGTTGTCGACTATGTAATTTTATGTCATTTTGCAGTGTAAACTTTATTTTTTAGGATAGAAAACATTTGTCTCTTAATTATAAACATTTTTTATAATTAAAAATATTTTTTTTGCTAACGTTTATTATTAGTATTAATGTTTAAAAATGGAAACACCTTTCATTATTATGCTTGCATTCAAATATAGCTTCCGTTAATATTCTGTGTGTGTTAATATAAACTGCGAGTAATTTAGAACTCGCAGCTACTATTAGCCACGATATTCCACCTAGAGCGCATATCGGCAGGATCACGGGAAATCTTTCATATATTTCCACGAAATTATCACCGCTGGCTGCCTTAGAAGTCACTCCGTGGGGTAGAACCTTTTACGCATACGTACGCAGCCCATTTTACCCCACAAACGCCATGGGCGCTAGATTTACAGAGGTCTAGGACTGCCAGTAATAACGGGAAACCAGCACCAGGAGTGAGCTGGTCCGTCACTCACGACATTTCAGTCGGGGAAAGTAGGGAGCAGAGAGCATCGTTATATGTGAGTATTACCTCTCCTATTTTCAGCTAACAAAAGGCTGACACAGCCCGACTAAACTCCACTTGGAGAGCAAGCTAAACAGCCTTAGACGTTCTCGTCCAATTGAGGAATCAAACCTAAACTCACGATGCGAATCCTTGACGATGAACTAATTGGGTGACGAGAAGATCGACGCTCACCACACTGGAGGAATAAACCATGTTCACTCAATGATCTTTTTTAAAGTAAACGTGCACTAAAGGCCGGCAACGCATTTGTAAAATTATTGTCTCCGTAAATTGTTGTCTCCATAAAAAAAAAATTGTTCACGATTAGGTAATCGCTCACCTTATAACAGAGAAAGAGTTTATGTTGGCCCAGTTTCATAACTGAAAACGTTTCATTGTCCCAAAACTTGTGTAATAAAGTAAAAAAAAAAGAAGTGAACTTACTTTAAAATGCTTATTAAACTTGCCTGCCCAGAGTTAATTGTAATAAGTTATGGTACAATTTAAAATATTATAATTGTATAATATATATATATGATAAGTTTAAACAGCGTTATATTTATTTATTTCAAAATTCGAATGATCAGCTCAATTTTCAATCTAAACTCCAAATGATCTTAAAATTAAGTTAAGGTGAACATAACTCAATTTGTATCGATTACCATAATGTACTAGATATTTAATCAATAAGAAATCCATTACAATTAACATATTTAACCGGCAACCGTTATAATATATCTTCTTAATAACGTTTTCCGTTATTAAATTAACATATGGTTATAAAAAAATCAATTTTTATATTATAAATTACACACACTAACTGAAAAACTAGTTTTCATGAATATTCTTAGGGTATATGTTGGATAAATATTACAAGTCCTGGAAAATGCAACACTTACACAGTAGTGTACGGACATGGTAATGATATTTATGGGCACTTTCATAGATTTAGAACTCCAGTGCACTAATGGCCTAGGCGCCATTTCGGTGCATGTAATATGATGTGCTTACTCTTTCAAGCTTTACCACTTTTGAACTCAAGTTTTAGCGAATCGAAATTAACCCAAGGGGCAGTTGTTGTTTGAATATCATAATTTGTTTAACTGTTAGCTAGCCAATAAGCTTACAATGCATCTAATTTTATACTTTCTACTCAAAGAAATAGATATTCGTTTGTACTAAATAATAAATAAAAACAATTTAACATTTTCTTCTGAAAGCAGCATTGGGTAAATGGTGATGGATACATTGATACATCATACATTAGTATATTTACTTTACATGATGTCATTGATGTATTAAGTACTTAGTATAATTACGTAGAAGTCTATTTGAATGACTAATTATTGATAAATTAAGATTTAAGAACCTCTAGTTACGTAAGATTTTCAACAATTTATTAAAGCACTTAGAAATTTAGAGTACCTTTGTATAAATGTAAGGACAGTTGCAAAGGTATTAGTTTTATTTTTTATCTATAAATTGTTACACGAACGAAAACTTACTTTTTTTTTTTTTTTATGTGAGGAAGTGGCACACGAGCTGGCGGTTCACCTGATGTTAAGTGATAACCGCTTGCCCATGGACATTTGCAACACCCGTAGGGTTGCAGATGCGTTGCCACCTCTTTTAATAATGTGGGCCACCTCTTTTAATAATCTTTTAGTAATACTAAAGGATTACAAGGAATATTCTTTCAATTTTTCTACATAGAATTCTTTACTTTTTTATGTGATATGCTGTTCTAAAATTCATTAAGTAATCATAGAGATAATGAAATTATAAACAGAAAATATAACATCTTTAAGGAAACAACTAAATGGTATCAGAATTACGTCAGAAAATGATAGCACATAGTCAATCGTCTTGTTCTTTAATACATCTGATAGAATTATGTTGTTTCTTTCATTAATCTTGAAAGATACAATATGGCAGATATTGTATATTCATATATACTGATATTTACTATATATAATATCACAGTTTCAAGTAACGGTTACGAAATCTAACATATCAGCAATGAATTTTGTGTAACTTCAATTATAACCATAACCTATAAGGGTCTTTGAAACTAGATATCCTTCAAACAAAGTTATTTAATACTCAATTAGTTTGTGCAGCCAGCAGAAACAACAAACGATATTAGTAAACTTTCGCTTCGTGGCCCAATGTCAACAGACGTTTATGTTTGTAATGTTATGCTGTTGTTATAATGACAATTGAGCCCAACAAAAGTATTTCATTTTATTATCTATTATTATATAGTAATAAAAATAATAAAAAGCAAATTCAAAAGAATATTAGCTTAGCTTTAAACTTCGTTGGAATAATCACATTTAAATATGGCTTAGCCATTTTTTACAACTAGCACCCATGTACTACATTACTTAACATTTGCAACATCCTATTTATGAAGTGATTGAGAATAGGTACAATTTAAAAGCTACTTTTTTAGCTTTACCTTCTCTTTTCATTTATCAACTTCTATAAAGTGGGTGATACATAAAAGTTATGGTATTAACCATATTTCAATTCATATAATCATTTAAAAAGTATTAATCTTTGTTTTATTAATCTTTCGGTTATTTTTATATATCTTTGTTTTATTAATTAATGGTTATTTAAACTATGTTTAATTTTACTCCTGCACTAATAAAAATAGGTGTTCGATAATCGAGGATTTTTTCTTCTTACGGTAATTTTATGATGATATGGTACTAGGGTGCAATGGTGAAGTGGAGCAGTCCATAAATAATATCCATTAACGAATGTACTGTGGGTTCTGGCTAGCCCACCGGTTCTGCGTCAGATGAAGCTTTAATAGTCTCGGGACTGAAAGCAAAAACATCAGTTAATACAAGATACAAGACTTATCGAAATCGTCCAACTTTGAAAACACTACTCGGATACCTATCGATTTTACTAGTTTGTTTACCACAGTTGATTATCCAATAGCTCCGATTCCTTTTATCTTTCTCCCGAGTCATGATTGGAGTTAAAGAAACTTTTATTGAGTTAAATAAATACTATTAAGATATGGTTAAATTGAACTGTTTAGAGTATATTATCGGGTTTTATTTTAATTTTCTAGATTTTTTTAAAAGTCTACACTACAAATCAATGCACTTATAATATTACTAATACAGTTAATCAGATCGGTCTATTAAATTATAAATTATAAATTATTACTAAGCATGATTTATTGTATAATATTATACCAGATACGGTTTAATGTTTAATAGTTATTATTGTTATATTAAGCAGTGTTGCCAGTGAATTGAAACACAAGACAAAATTTTATGTTAATTTGAATAATATTAATATATGTCACAATCATCCGCCTCAAATGACAAGGCATGTCTCAGATACAAACCTAATACTACGTCGCAACGTCATCTAATGTACTACACTGTAAACTTGCCAAACGAGCAGACGGTTCAACTGATGTTTTTTTTTTATTTGTATCTGGCCAACACTTGACTGCCATCCCACCTGATGGTAAGTGGCGATGATGTCAAGTGAATACCGCCGCCCATAGACATCTGCTACACTCGAGGGTTTGCAGATGCGTTGACAACCTTTTTGGAAATTGGGCTCCGGCTACCTCACTCACCAGACGAAACGCGAAAGTATTTGTCATACTTCCACTTTACGCCTATCTTCCGTGAGACCGTGGTACTTACCCGGACGAGCCTGACCATTCGTGCAACAGCCGAGGCTGCTGCGTGGCTCTACCACCGTTAAATTGCAAATGCACTGTCTTTTGATATTTAATACCATTGCGTGTACGAATATGTTTATTTTATGACTTGAATATGAACATCGTCTATATGACAGTGTAAAAACAGTCTTTAGCTTACACAAACAAAATAAAACGCCAAATTGATAACACAATACAGCAATGTATCGTTACGACATTTCTTAGTCTCGACAAACACACAGATCTTCAGCTATCAAAGCCCTTCCCTTCAGATTTAATGAAAACCATTTAGTCGAGACATTTACGGAACACTAAAATTCAATTTACGTTGAAAATGTACGCCTAATTCGGTCACGACCTTAATTTCGTGGCGGGATCCCGCGACATTGCAAATTCAACCCTATTTAGTGTCGCCCGCTAAGCAACCAAATAATACAAACTTATCCTGCAATTTCCCGCCCCTGACATTTTATTTTTTTTGTAACTCACAAAGCCAGCCCAACGGGAGAGTGCTTCGATGTTTATATTCTAGAAAACCACCTCAGTGTAACAGTGTTTCGATATTTGTAATACAGAGTTTGTTATAAGACAAAAACGATTAAATTATAAATAACTATAAACGATTAAATTGAAAATTATAAATAGATTCCAAAAAGACTCTGTTGTAAACAGAAGTCGTCTTTATATGACCTTCGGGTATCAAAAGACGACAATTAAGAATATTTTGTACTGTATTTTAGGTTTCTAGTGCGAGTGAATTTAAAGAAAAATATAAAATACATATTTTTTATGGAATATTATTATTAATAGGACAAATTTAAAAAAAACAAAGTAGTATCTAATATACCGGTATTGCTTATATTTACAGACAAGACTGACGACTCCGTGGGTAATTGCCAAGGTATATCGGGGGTCGTGTGTTCGATTCCAACTCGGGACTACTATTATTGACCACGATAATTGTTGAAATTTATGTTTGTAAAACCTCCTTAAAACAAACACAGGGCAATGTTATCCTACAGTAAAGACAATGTTTTTATTTAAAAAAAAAAAAAAAAAACATAAATGTATATGTGCTACGATAAGTAGCACCATAGATGACCATTGCGTGGCCCTACCACAGTAGCTTTAAAAGAAAATCTGGATTATAATTGACATAACATTTTATAAGTTCTTCTCCGAATACGTTTGGATAATAATAATGGTTAGGAAACTAGTTAAAGAATTTTACCACGGCTTATTTTTATTTTAAGCTCGATGAAAAAACTTTGCTTTGACATGCCACTATTTTAGTCTGAATATAATACCATGAACGAGTTTTATTAAATAGTAAATATTTTATTCCGTTGAATAGTTATCACCAGTTACGTTATAAATGGTTCAAAAGCACTTCATGCGCTAAGCGACGCAATCGCAAGCATTTCCGTCGTCGTATGTATTTCCGCTTGTAGAAGGGCAGCCATTCGTGACTACTTACCAAATAGACGTCCAACGAACTGTGTAATGAATGAATTCCATTTCACCACGCGATTTGATACTAACAAAAGTGGCCCTTTGGCTTTGTCGAGTTTTACAATTTTTGTGTGTTATCGTATCGTCGTTCAAAAGAAAATAAGACATGTATTGTAATTTGGAAGTCAAAACGAGAGAATTTCAAACGAAATGCATATAACATAACCCTTCAATCTTATTAAGGGCATTATAGATTTGTTAAACTGAAATATTTCTCTAGAGGAAACAAGGGACTAAGTTTATATGGAAACCTTAAAAACACGGTTTCTTTATTTATTTTTAAATGTTTTGTTATTATTATAGTGAATGATACATCTTGTATCAAAGATGACAAGGACCACATATAATGGCCAAATACCAATAAAGCATCAAAAACACGCACTTTAATAATTAAGTTAACTTTAACATACCGTCAAAATACAGCAAATATTTACAATGTGATAGTAATAAGATACGCAAGTGTTTTGGTCTATTGGGATTATTTATCTCTAGAGACCTTAAGATTCGTTAATCGTTCGATCAATTATATTGCCAACTATTGCTTTTAATCTCTCAATCGCAAATTAGGTACGTGCCCTTAATTATAGACAGTATTGCAATCTGTCAAGATTACTATAAGAACAATCCATAATGTTGACAAACATGCTCCAAATCATAGGAAAGGACATATTAAATCATAAACGGCCGTCCCGATCACATTTTCGTACAAAATTGTGAGAAAAACCCGTTATTTTTTTAACTCGAAATAAACTTGGATGTCTATTGTCAAGGTGCCGCGCCGCGCTTACGTATCTTGTTTTCAAGTTGAAATTAGTTAAACTCCCAACTTTAAAGTGGAGTATATTGTGTTAACTTTACTCCGTCCTCCACGGAGGTGTAAAGAACTTCACACCTCCGTCCTCCATGAAGGTTTAAAGAGAGTTTATAATTAACAGTTTAACTTACCACACCTTTCATCAAATAAACACTATTTTAAAATGACGCTTGTATTTTTAACACGCCTATATTAGTTTCTCCTGTATGTACGTCTCCTAATGTAACCGAATCTTTAAACACGATTTAGCCCCATATTTGATCTATCAGATTTGAATCAAACTTTACACTCTTCAAAGAAAATTTAATAATTTCAATTATTTTCCCATTATCCTGATCAGGACCTTCGGATTATTATTGTATGTGGGATACATAGTAAATATTATTGTATTATATATATCGAATTTGTATTTAATAATAGTATTTATTTATTTATATACATAATATATATTACACATTCACACACACGACACTTAACTAATTTACACTACATATTACAAATAATAAACTGTACGGAACTCAACATACTTTAACCAGTTCGCCGTTACAAAGTTGACTTGAAGTAAACAAATCAAATCTTTTGTTCGCAAATCTGTGACGTACATAGTGGCGCGGTCAACTCGGGCGCTTTAGCCGGGCGACGATCAGCTGACCAGATTTAGTAGATTTCTACTTTTTTGGTAGATTTTGAGGTACTGGCAACAGTATTTATTATGTAAAAAATATTTGGTATATTTTAGTAGAATTCACGTTTCTCAGTTATTCTAGTACTTTTTTGGCTTATCGGTAAAATGCGGGGTATTCCCCCTTTCATAGAATGGATTGTTACTATTTAATTTTCATTATTTTGGTCGTTTGATTCGTGCCGTGAGCATAGAGTGTGATAGACTAGTGGGAATTCCTTTATTGAGAATTTTTATAATCGAATTTAAAATGAAACTTTAATATACACAAGGATATCGCGATGAATGAGAGCAATATCCCTCATTTAAAAGTTTGTTATGTAAATCTAAGGGAAACACTACGAGTGCTCATTGTAAAGCATGCAACTATGAAGTACTAAGTAGACTGGCGTCGTTGAAGGAACACATGGCTACATCAAAGCATATAAAAATATGAAAGGATATTCCGCCATTTCTCAGGTATGCAAGTTACTATCGTTAATATGTGGAATGTAATTCTTAGTTAATTATTCTTGTTAAGACTTTTTTTTAATACTTTCGACTTACGCAGTAGTGTGAACGCCTGTACTATGTTAAAAAACATTCACTTTCAACTGCTAGTTAGATGTCTGAAGTTTTTGGTGGATACATTTTGGAGTGATGTCAGCTAAATCTGTGATGCTAATAACAAATCAAAGTATGGCAATTTGTCCCGATCTGTAAAGCAAATGATATTACCTTTGGCAAACGCCAAAGTAGAAAGAATATTTTCCGATATTAATAGGATTAAAAATTAAGATCGAAATCGATGTCATAATAACAATGTTGCATGCAATAATGCATGGAAAAGGTTACGAGGGGTAAGTTGAAAGGAGGATGTAGGAGATTTGATCGTGACAGAAGTATGATCATATGGTCTCAAAACAGCTTTATTACAATGTTACCCACCATAAAGGCGAAAATCTTAACTTTAAGTTTAATTTTTTTTAATGATATTTTTATTTAGAACTTAACTTTAAAGAAAACATTGGTTTGTTTTTTTTTTTTTACTTTATCGTTTAATCAAGAAAAATCATGTTTATAGGTTACAGTACAGCAAAAAATATACTAGATTTATGATTTTAGTATTTTCTCGTTCTCTTTTGGTATAATTCAGTAGTTTTTAACCTCGACAAGCAGTAGATTCGTTAAATGAAATCTGGTTACGCTGGCGACGATGCTCCCTGCGACAGTCGAAATCTGTTTACGACGCGAAGCGACATATCGCTGCTTACGCCTATCGTTACGAAGTGTATACTTCTTACGCACCGCTTAATCTTTGTGTTCATAATTTATTTCGGACTTTGTGCTTGTTTTTCTTCTGCTCTGTTATTCCTTCTGAACTTTTCTATCTGTATTTTGTCGTGAGTGAACAGAAATATAACAGCTTTAAAACTCAGTGAGCAATTTATTTCTCTCCCAGCCCACGACCTACAGTTATGTACAAAAGTGTGTTTTTTACTTGTTTTTAAACTACTGTAGCGAGTACGCAAGTGGACTCGCACGTTCAAACGCGCCCCCGGAACCGTATAAATTAAGAGTGGCGTAGGAGATAAATAGTACGCCGCTTCATTGGTGACCCCGACGTGATTGAACACGCAACCTTCTGATCGACACAGAGAGTCACAGTCGACCGCCTGAAACTGCATTATTAGCAAAAGATGATCTGCAAGACAGAAAAAATGCAGCTCTCTGTAAGACAAGAGGCGGACGTACAGTCAGGTTCCGAAACTACTGTCGACCTTAGTTACGGTCTGGCCGTGGCAGTAGTGTAGCGAGTACGCAAGTGGACTCGCACTTTCAAACGCGCCCCCGGAACCGTATAAATTAAGATTGGCGTAGAAGATAAATAGTACGCCGCTTCACTATTATTTAAAATCTGTTAACTTTCTTATAAGGCCAATGTAGTGGTCATGAATTAATAAATGATTCATAAAAGGGGAGATTCTCACAATTCGGTTGTATTCCTTTATATTAGTTACCTTCTCGACTTCGTCATCTATGAACCGATCTTAAAATTCCCTTTTTTTAATAAAGTTTAATAAAATTTTGAATCCACAAGTGTTGGCGCTGGCAACACTGTATACCGGATATGACGTTATCTACTTGAGCCAAGGAACATATGGTCACATGGAGGAGTGGTCACTTAGATTTCGGCCGCGTTCCCGGACGGTTATATAACCACTAGTGCTGCTTGTCGTTATAATAGTTGTTAATATTCACGTTCAGTAATAGTTAAAATATTAGGATCATGGTAAAATCGTTAGACCTCTTATACAAGTACATGACTTGTGGATTGAAAACTGTCTTATGTTTACCCAGAAACTGTATTCTACGGAACCAATTGGTATTTTATGCATAAAGAAATAGGTGTCGGGGTCGTAGAACGCTGAACCAGCAGAGACTTCAACATACGCAGTAATCTTTACATACGCAGGAAGTCTTTACATAATATAAAACAAAGTAGCTCCCGATGCTTGTACGGCAATAGACAGAGTGATTCCAGCGGAACGTTTATAGTAGAGAAAAGCCAAGAAATTCAATATTTACATTGCACCCGTGCGAAGCCGGGGCAGGACGCTAGTAGCACTAAATAGTATAAAACAAAGTCGTCCCGCTGTCTGTCTGTCCCTATGTATGCTTACATCTTTAAAACTCGCAACCGATTTTGATGCGGTTTTTTTACTAGATAGAGTGATTCAAGAGTAAGGTTTATATGTATAATACATGTACCCGTGTCAAGCCGGGGCGGGTCGCTAGTATAATAATAAGAATTAATAATATTCGTCATGCTATATTTCGTAACGTTCAATTAAGCTTGCAAGCTCCTTCCAGTTTAGTTCAAACAGCACCAAGGAAAATGGTATTACCTATAAACTCACATAAAAGGACAAACACACTCACTCCTAGGAAAATGGTATTATAAATTCTCGCAAACGGAATCCCAGCGTCCCGGAATGTAATCAACGAGTACCCCACAAAGAATCTCTAGAAGGTCGCCGAGGTCGTTCGGTTTCAATAAAGGCGGACAAAGGTTACCCGGAAAATTGTATCGCGTGACACGGCGAGAATCGTTTGAAGCACGCCGCGGCATCGTTAAAGTTGTTTGTGTTTGCTATCGCTGTACGACGTTATAGCAATTTCCCCCAATTTAAAACGTCGCACTAAAACTTCGAATTGTGAGATCTATATATATAAAAGAGAATGTATGTGTGTATATATGTTCACCTAAAAATCGCGAACCGTTGGCCCAATTGATACGAAATATGCATAGTGTTTAATTCTACTTTACTGCCCTATTCATTTTCTTTCTGTTTTACCTAGGGCTAGCTGGTAGAGAATGCAGTATAGCATTAAGCTCGCCTTTGTACTATAATTTTAAGTGCAATAAAGATTAAATAAATAAATAAATAAATAATTATATAAAAGGCGACATGATCAGTCCGACGAACATAGTCACGTTAGTACTGGATAGATGGCGCTGGTTGTAGTGATTTTTATCTTGGAACCATAGGTCGAATTGATATTCGGTACACGTAAGATTTTTAATAATAATTTGAATTAAAATTTGTAGAAAAATGGGTTTTATTTTTTATTTTTGTAACGAATCACGTCGGATGAGAAAGAACCATCAAGTAGTTGTGAAATATCACCGATAAATGGATATATTTAACGTTTAATATGGTGTTTTCTTAAAAATTCATGAGTTGGTTTTTTACTTGCATTGTTCATTCAAATGTACCCTCTATCTTTTTCGACATAATTCTAACTAATTACAACAAATAAATTAAACTATGTGATAATTATAGTACACGATACACGTCACCTATACCCCCAAATGCAATTAAAAATTTAATATTACTTTTAACAGCGCGCCCACACCGAGGGTATTGACACTTCAAAAAACAGTCTGTTTAATTACCTAATGGATTCGTTCGTCGTATCTAATAAACTAAATAACATTTTCTATCCTGTTTTATGTAAAGTGAAATCTAACTCTAATCTCTAACCTCTATACAGAGGAGGCCTTTGTCCAGCAGTGGGACATAGGCTGTTTATTTACTTTACTTAACTATTAAAATATCGTTATAATGGAATGCGAAAACATTTTGCCTAACCAGCAATTGGTAATTTAACGGATTTTTTTACGCAATTAAACTTATCAGACGTTATTTAAGTTGGTAAGCACCGTGTAGCTAATTGCTTAGTGATTTGCTTTTGTTAACTGCCTCCTAGATTTCAGCCGCCGGAGACAAGGATACAGACTGTTCCGTACTGGAACAAGAGTAGTTTAATTCATATAATTTTATAGTCATTCTAAACATACTTAATAAGATGACACAATTTGGAGTATCTTAATGCTATTTACTTATTTTTTTTTTTCTTCACTGGGTTGGCGATCAGCCGTTATGTCTAAATTCAATCCTTAACGTGTGAGCTACGGCTACTACTAGCGCCACACAAACTAGCGGCAGTCGAGTCAGTGAAAAATTCGATTTGCTGTCATCGCCGCGTACGCATCGAAGTTTTTGCGTGCTATTACAATATATTCTTCCCGAGATCTCTTTCACCCTGGAAGTACTGTGCTCAGTGACCTATGGACCCTTGTGCGACATATAAAAATAAAAAAAAAAATAAAAAAATATTCTGCGGGACTTTAATATCTGCGCTGTGCCGACTTGCCCGGGCTCTCTTTAGCCAACTCCAAGACACGAGGTTGCAGGAGGACTGCTGCGGTAAGTCGCCTAAACCCAGTAGAATATCGTACAATTTTATAGTCATTCTAAACATACTTAATAAGATGACACAATTTGGAGTATCTTAATGCTATTTACTTATTTTTTTTTCTTCACTGGGTTGGCGATCAGCCGTTATGTCTAAATTCAATCCTTAACGTGTGAGCTACGGCTACTACTAGCGCCACACAAACTAGCGGCAGTCGAGTCAGTGAAAAATTCGATTTGCTGTCATCGCCGCGTACGCATCGAAGTTTTTGCGTGCTATTACAATATATTCTTCCCGAGATCTCTCTCACCCTGGAAGTACTGTGCTCAGTGACCTATGGACCCTTGTGCGACATATAAAAATAAAAAAAAAATAAAAAATTATTCTGCGGGACTTTAATATCTGCGCTGTGCCGACTTGCCCGGGCTCTCTTTAGCCAACTCCAAGACACGAGGTTGCAGGAGGACTGCTGCGGTAAGTCGCCTAAACCCAGTAGAATATCGTACATAATTATTTTTGATCATTCGAACCGGATTTATATACATAAGTACTCCAGTTTGTGTCGTCTTGTTCAATAAATATTGCAGTATTATGTACTCATTTCAAGCGGTTGAATTCTAGCCGGCCATCTTTGTAACGCAAAATGTCGGACGACGAATCGCCTTGTGAACAAGATATTTTCGAAAGAGATCTAATTATTGACGAGTTAAATCGCATTCTGCAGGTCGCCGCGATAAATGAACAACAATTTCGTGCGCGAACTACCGATTTAACGGCTCATCAAAGAAAATTCAATAAAGTTCAAACAAAGATTGAAAAAACGCTAATTAAATTAAAATCATTCAATAGAGAGGACCAGATTAAGATACGTAATGATTTTAATGATTTGAACTATTCCATTGTTGCACATTTAAATGATATAAAGAAGAGGGGATGAACGGCGAAGTCGTTTGAGTCAGTCTCGTCAATCCTCCGATGCTATGATGCTAGCTAACAGTAGAAAAACACTACCTATTTTACCATTGCCAGAATTCAACAGTGATCCTACGGATTGGCCGTCGTTTTATGATTTATTCCGTTCGTTAGTACATAACAACAATGCCTACGACGACGTGGAAAAGTTTACATACTTATTTACTAACAGTAAAAAATGAACCTCATAATTTAATTAAGTCTATACCTATATCAGACGAAAACTACTTGGTAGCCTTAGATATTTTAGTATCCCGCTATGAGAATAAAAGAATGATTGCATCAAAACATCTTGATCGAATATTTGATATTGAACCTTGTTCTGAGAGGTCGAGTGCTCATAGTGTGCGAAATTTATTGAATATTTATCAAGAAAATATTAAGGCTCTCGAAGTTATGAATTTTCCTATAAATCAATGGAGTTTCATACTACTACACATTTTATTGCGTAAAATTCCGGTTAATACAAGAAAAAGTTTCGAACGGTCATTGTTAAAGCCATCGGAAATTCCCGACGTCAACATGTTAATTACTTTTCTAGAAAGAGAAATAACCGCCGATGAAATTGTAACAATCTCAAACTCCACTAAAAAATATTCGGCAAATGTGGGTAGTTCCGTACAATACTCGAGTCGGACCAACAGCGCGGGCGCCGCTGGTTCGATATCTACCGCTCGACGTTCTTTCGCGGCTCACTATAATCCGGCTGCAGAGCATACTCGCTCCAAATTCAATAGCAATAAAAGTAAGAATTGTTTGCGTTGCAACGGTCCACATATATTATCTAAGTGTTCGCAGTTTCTTAATCTATCTCCACACGATAGATATTTGTTTGTGCAAAACAAAAACATTTATAATAATTGTTTAATCGTCGGACACGACGTAAAAAATTGTAGATCGAATTTTGTATGTCGTTTTTGTCGTAAACAACATCATAGTTTAATTCACTTTTCAACGCAGTCGCATTCGGTCATAAGCGAAACGACCATTCCTAATGCCTTCCCACTCACTCCTTCGGAGGAGCGTAATGGCGTTATCACTGTTGAGTCCTCTCACGTGAAATCTGCCAATGACAGCGTGGTGCATAATAATTGCGCGTCCAATGCGCCTTTGCTTAGTACGAGCACGGTTTTGTTGTCCACGGCGCTCGTATGCTCGTATGGCCCAATGTATGTATCGGGGAAGCGAACGTATCGACTGTTCGATGTATTGTTGACACGGGTAGCCAAGGGTCTTTTATCACTGAGGCTTGCGTCCAACGTTTAGGTTTAGTACGTAAACATATTAAAATTCCGGTTTTCGGTATAGGTGACACCGAACCTGTACAACCTAAAGGCTTAGTTTCGTTCTTTATCACTACTAAGGGTAAGAACCAACCCGTTCTGCCAGTCGATGCGATAAATTTACCTGCGTTAGTTTTAAAAATGCCAAGTGTACAGTTACCCTTTACGGGGTGGTCACACTTAACAAATATAACTTTAGCTGATCCCAATTTTCATATTCCTCAGCCGGTAGAAATGTTGCTCGGAGCGGATGTACTATCCCATATTTTGTTAGGTAACGTGATTACCGGCCCATCGAGTTCACCAGTAGCGATGAATAGTGTGTTTGGTTATTTATTACTGGGAAAGGTAATAGTTGAGCCGATTGTTCCAACCTCACTCCAAGTATGTTATAGCTCGTTTGACAACGACAATCTTCAAAGGTTTTGGGAGCTGGAGTCATTTTCGGAAAAGCGGAGTTACACTCCCGATGAAGAGCTATGCGAATCCTTTTTTCAAAAGACGCATAGTAGGGACGAGGCTGGGCGATAAGTGGTCGCTCTCCCGTTCAAAGCCGATCCACCACCTCTTGGTGAGTCGCGACAAATAGCACTTGCGCGTTTGCGTAAGCTTGAATATCGACTAGAACGCAACCCCCAATTGAAGGCTGACTATCACTCTTGTCTCCAAGAGTACGTCGACCTGAATCACATGGAGCCCGTCGACGGACAGCCTACAGCGGGTTCTAGTTATTATATTCCGCACCACTGCGTGGTCAAGGAATCCAGTGAAACAACTCGCACGCGCGTCGTATTTGATGCGGGTTGTCGAACTACGAGTGGATCGTCGCTTAACGACGTTTTACTCATAGGTCCTAAACTTCACTTGGACATTAAAGATGTACTTTTAAAATTTCGTGTTCATTCCATTGCGTTTACTGCAGACATTAAACAGATGTACCGGAATATACTTATTGGTGAATGTGATAAGGACTTCCAACGTATCTTATGGCGCCGATCGCAAGAAGAACCTATACGTGACTATCGACTTTGTACAGTCACTTTCGGCGTGAGTTCCTCTCCATATCTGGCTCTGCGAACAATAAGGCAGCTTGCTCACGACGAGGCCGATCGCTTTAGGCGCGCTTCTCCTGTTTTGTTAAATGACGTTTTCGTAGATGACATAGTTTCTGGTGAGGACACAGAAGCTAAAGCTCTGGCTCTCCAGCAGGAATTCATCGGCATATGCAAGACGGCCGGGTTTGAACTACGTAAGTGGCATAGTAATTCGCCAGCGATACTCGCTGCACTCGTGCCCCAGGGTTCTCATGGTGAGCGGCCGGAAAATGTTTGCTTTGCTAAAATGGAAAATGACGAAAAGGTTAAGGTTCTTGGGCTACAGTGGAATCCGGCGTCCAATAACTTTAATTTCAAGGTTCACGTCACCACTGATAAATGCACCAAGAGGGCTATTCTCTCCGAGATAGCTAAACTATACGACCCGCTCGGGTTATTATCACCGGTTACTTTGTATGCCAAACATTTAATCCAGCTGTTATGGATGGCTAATGTGGGTTGGGATGATATTCCGCCCCATGACATAGTTAATTCGTGGACATGCTACACTAAGCAATTACCTCTCTTATCCCAAGTTTCGTTTCCGCGTCACATATTTCGTCAAAATACAGGTTTTATTCAAATTCATGGATTTGCAGACACTTCTGAGAAGGCATATGCAGGATGTGTATATATACGCCTTATAAATAAGGATGGCGGTATTTATACTTATCTAATCATAGCTAAAACACGCGTAGCACCGCTTCGTGTTCGCCTCACTATCCCTCGTCTCGAACTGATGGCAGCGCTGCTGCTATCACAATTACTGGATAGAGTAATCCGTACTTACGGTGATCGTATCACTTATGATCATGTTTACGCATGGTCCGACGTTTCCATAGTGCTTGCGTGGCTTCGTTCATCACCACACGAATGGAAAACGTTCGTGTCTAATCGTATAAGCGATATACTGTCGCGCGTTCCCGTAAGTTGCTGGCGCCACGTCCCGTCAGCAGATAACCCTGCCGACGCCGCGTCACGTGGTTTGCTACCTGCTGCGCTGGTGCAACATGACTTGTGGTACCATGGTCCGACATGGCTCCGTTTTAGTCATAACCATTGGCCTGCTAAACAACAAACTACAAAGACATGTGAGGAAAAACGTAACATTTCCATTAGTTCTAATACTTCTACGGTGTTACTCGAAAGAGAGGTTGAATTAATTACACGATATTCGTCACTGGGTAAACTCGTTCGTGTTACTGCACTTATATTTCGGTTTTATAACAAATGTAAAAGACGCTTAAAATCGTTTCCAAAACATATTACAGTACCGGAGTTCAATTTTTCAATAAATCGTTTAATTTATTTAGTTCAACGATCGGTTTTTAAGGACGATATTATAAACATTCCTCAAGGTAAATTACCTTCAAATCAATTGCGACGTCTTACGCCATTTCTGGATAGTGACAATTTATTACGTGTAGGTGGTCGAATCCACAAATCACTATTGCCGTTTGATTCTAAACATCAACTTATTTTACCTAAAAAACATCATTTAACTAATCTCATCATAGATGATGCTCACCTGAATCATTTACACGCCGGACCACAGACCGTCCAATACTTGCTACTGCAGCGCTACTGGATATTGTCATGTTGCGACATCGTGCCTTAGCGCATACACCGCTGTATCCGCTGCTCTCGTGCACGTCCGAGACCCAATCAGCCCCGAATGGGACTACTTCCTGCGTCAAGACTTCGTCCTGCGAGACCCTTTGTGAAAACCGCCGTAGATTATGCCGGGCCATTCTTTGTTCGTGCCAACAAGGTGCGTAATGCTAAGATAGTAAAACGTTGGGTGTCGGTATTCATATGTATGAGCGTATAGGCCGTGCACCTCGAACTTGTCTCGGAACTATCCACAGAGGCCTTTCTAGCCGCCCTACGTCGATTCACTTCACGTCGGGGTTTATGCACGGATATTTATTCGGACTGTGGAAGAAACTTTCTTGGCTGTAACAATTATCTAAAGGACTTATATACATTTTTAAGTAATGATGCAGTGCAACTAGCTCTAAATCAACAAACCCTTCAGCAGGGGATTACGTGGCATTTCCAACCACCGTACGCCAGTCATTTTGGTGGACTCTTCGAGGCTGGTGTCAAGAGCTTTAAACACCATTTATATAGAGTAGTAGGGACGCGCACTCAAACTTATGATGAAATGCACACACTTCTGTGTCAGATTGAAGCCGTTTTAAATTCGCGCCCTCTCTGCGTTATGAGTTCGGACTCCATAGATCCACTTCCCTTGACACCATCTCACTTTCTTAATCGGTGAGCCCTTAACGGCCTTGCCTGATGTGTCCTTAATAGATGAGAATCCTACCCGTCTAACACGATGGCGTTGGATACAACAGTCTGTCCAGCATTTTTGGAAGAGGTGGAGTAGAGAGTATCTTCATGAGATACAACAGAGCAATAAATGGTTTCGTGACCACAATTCGGTTATACGTGAAGGCATTGTGTGCGACGAGCATCTACCACCGCTGCAATGGAAACTGGCTCGCGTACACGCTGTTCATCCCGGTTCTGACCACGTCATTCGTGTAGTGACGCTAAGAAGTGGGAATACTTTTTACAAACGACCCGTTGTAAAAGTCTGTCTATTAATACTAAAGTTTATTTTATTTTTCTCTTTATTTTCATTTTATAGTTTTAGGTTAGTACTTTAAAAGAAACTACGTTCTTTTAAGGTGAGCGGCATGTTCCGTACTGGAACAAGAGTAGTTTAATTCATATAATTTTATAGTCATTCTAAACATACTTAATAAGATGACACAATTTGGAGTATCTTAATGCTATTTACTTATTTTTTTTTTTCTTCACTGGGTTGGCGATCAGCCGTTATGTCTAAATTCAATCCTTAACGTGTGAGCTACGGCTACTACTAGCGCCACACAAACTAGCGGCAGTCGAGTCAGTGAAAGATTCGATTTGCTGTCATCGCCGCGTACGCGCCGAAGTTTTTGCGTGCTATTACAATATATTCTTCCCGAGATCTCTTTCACCCTGGAAGTACTGTGCTCAGTGACCTATGGACCCTTGTGCGATATATTCTGCGGGACTTTAATATCTGCGCTGTGCCGACTTGCCCGGGCTCTCTTTAGCCAACTCCAAGACACGAGGTTGCAGGAGGACTGCTGCGGTAAGTCGCCTAAACCCAGTAGAATATCGTACACAGACACTTCTCCTCCCCTGGTCGAGAATCCCCAAACGGCAGGCATATGACACTAAATACGGAGCATGTGAAAGATTATGTGCTTATAACACTGGCGCGGCACCAAATGACTAGATCAAGTGTCCTTGCACTAGGGAACAGGGGACCTAAAAAATGCATGTGAGATGCGCGCCAGGGTCGTGGATTACGTCCTCTTATTCCCGTGTCGTTTCGTGTTTCGTGTTCCGAGACAGGTGAAGCGTGGGTTTTTATTGGATCACCTGTCCCGTTTAGCCTGCTGAGCCAGCAACTTAGTCTTCTAATCATTTTTATTAAGCTATTAGTTCTCTTTTACACAAAACAAAAATAATGTGGAAAATATTACGTTTATAAACAGTCAGCAGGTCGGGTCACCTTTGTTAGAAAGCCCGTTCTAGAAATTTTAATGCGCTAAATTTCCAAGGGGACACTCCCAGCTAATTTAATGAATTGGATTGTTCTCCGTAAAATTAGTCTACCGTTAATTTGCGGACTGGTAAACATTTTATTTTAAATGAATTCAAGAACGTCATTTTCAGTACATTCCATGTTTTGTTTAACGAATTGCTTTGTTTATATTTATTTTATTTATATAAATATGTATATATTTTTCTTAAACATTGTGTTCATAAAGATGTCTAAATGTACATGAAAGTTGGTCATTAAAGGAAAACAAAGTGACGGCTCGAGCCGAAGCTCCAGAGCAGTAGGGCTAGTCCACCTGGGCTTAAGTATACAACTTATGTTAAATAAAATAGGTAAAATATCAGATGGAGTTCATGGTATTATTAGATATCCTGTTACAATTTACTGAAATAAAAATAAGCTACAATAAATATTATTCTTCGGTTACACAGTTTTTTTTTTTTTTTTGTGGAAAATAACATTAATCCTTTGCAGAATGATTGAAGGACAAACCAAAAAACATTAGGACACTGACCTAATAGCACTGTAACAAAGAATCTATATGAACTTAAGGGGAAGTGTCGAAACAAAAAGATTATAATAATAAGCTCCACCAAGTAGTCATAACTTCGTGTAAAGTTTTGTTTAATGCTAAATCTAATTTATTCCTTCGAATAATTAAATTTCTAATTAACTCCTTCAAAGTTTCTAATTAAATCCTTTAAGTTAAACATTACCCTAAAGGTACGTTAAATTTGTCATAGACTAGTGGATTTATGTCAATATGGACAACATATAATGTTATATTCAAATGGAGATAATTTCCTTCATAAAGATGGGATATACATTCAATCTCATAGATAATCCGTAAAGTATCAGAGTGAGTAAATCACACGCGTCTGTTCAAAATATAATCCTAAACTCAATTGTCGCCAAATCTATAAATCGACAAGAAATACAAAGTTTATGTATCACAGTAAGAACGTGCTGCGTAACGTTGCATTATTGTTTCAAGTTCAAATTCGTTCACCAAGAAGTTTAAAATGCATAAAAGTTAAATTGCTTCTTTCCGAACCTTTTTCTGTTTTGTTTTTTTTTTTATTGAAAATATTTTTTTAAAACGATGTTTTATTATTTTAAACAATCATCAGAGTATTATGATGCTTCAATTTATCTTATTTCTTACAATGTCAAAAGGTCGAGAACATGGCTGTATTATTGACTTGTATTTTAGTGGTGTATATAAACATAACTATATGACCGCACATAAATACAAACGCGATAAAAAGGCAATAAATTTTTCAATGGCTTCTATAGATTGTAGGTATCTAAAAAATATTTAAAAGTCACTTCAGGAAGATATATATAAAATGGTGGACAACGTGTTTTTATAATATAGTTGCGTTTGGCCGCGGCTTTGCTCGCGAAGCCCTTAAATAAAAATATCTTTTTTTTATAAAAAGAATCCTATATCCTTTTAAATACTTCTAAGAATATATGTACTGTTTCATCATAATCGGTTGAGTAGTTTGGGCGTGAATTTTAAAATTTTATTACAATATTCAATACAGTTTCAAAACACTTCATTTCGTTGGAATAAAAATTATAAATTATTCTGCCCCAGCGGGATGCAATATAATAAAGGGACATAAAGGGAAAAGTATTCCATAAAAAAACAAAAACCCATCCCCAAAAGTAATTAACAAGCGACCTACAGAAATATCCCAGAAGTTGGACAATTGCGTTCGGGTTCGACAGAAGCAGAAAGTTTCACGTAATATTTTATCGAGTGACAAGAGCGAAACTCGCTGAAATTACTTCGGGTCTTTTTATGCCGTTTTTAGGGTTCCGTACCCAAAGGGTAAAACGGGAACCCTACCGTCAAGCTGTATCTCTAAGTAATAGTTACGAGTAGACAGTTGAAATTTTTACAGATGATGAATTTCTGGTGCCGCTAACAAAAAATACTAAAAAAACAATAAAAGAAAAAGTGTGTGTACTTATGTAAACGCGATGTACTTCTTTGGCGTCTGTCAAAAATTTTTTTTCCGTCTGTCACCAAGCTCGAAAGTATCTCATGAACCGTGAATACAGTAGTTCTTACGTAGATGTCTAGCTAACTTCAGGGTGTCGGTTTTTCGTGTCGGTATGCGCGCGCATCGTAAAAATTTACACTCATTGTTTTTCCCTTACGCGCCAAAAGAAGGATATGATTTTTTGCCGTAAGTAATGGTTAATGCGCGAGTCCAACTACAGACATTATTAACACGTCTAGATTTCTCGGCTCATATCGTAAAGGCATTGACATTTTTACGCGGACTTCGTTTGTTTTCGGGTAGTCTATTCTAACACCTAATGAATATACATATAAAATTTCATCAAAATCGGTCAGGCCGTTTCGGACGAGTATAAACATTAAGTCTGTGACACAAGAATTTCCTTCGAATTTCGGTTCCTCGTATACGTTTCGTTTTTGCTTTTTTTTTATCTATTTAATTATAATACTATTGTTTAATTAAATTTTACAATGAATATAATGTAATATTAATAATACAGACACGACTAAATCTTAAGTACTATAAATTACCATAATACCTTGACTTGCGGTCGTAACTAGTGCCGAAAACGCAGAAAGAGTTGGGGAACAAACTATTGTAATAAAATATCCAAGTCCTTACTAAGTATTTTTGGCGTTGTAATATCGATACGTGAACCTTGATAGATCATTGTTCAGGTACATTGTAAGGAAGCCTGCACGCTTTCGAAATAATAGTAATATATATAATTATATATGTATACCTATATGTGTGTGTGTGTGTGTGTGTTTTTTTGTTTTTATTTCTTTTCCCGGCAGTAGGACTTCTAAACGCTGTTACTTAAAATTAATTCAATCCAAATCATGCCTTTTATCTTGACTGACTTTGCTCTCAGAATTCAAGAAATCCTTATGCAAATTTGAATTTCAATCTAAAATATACATAAAATTTCAACAATTTTGTTCTGAAAACTCACGTCTAGTTCTAAAAGTAATGGAACTTGTTCAATGGAGAAAATGTACTTACATTCGGTATATTCTAGTTGCGTGTGGGTAGCAATGAATAATTTAATGTATGCAGTAAAGAAATGCCCTATATTCAACAGGACCAAGGATTATTTACTTAGAGGCCTCTATTTGAGGGTTCATAGCAATTATGTTTAATAATATAGATGA
This sequence comes from Iphiclides podalirius, assembly GCA_933534255.1. NCBI lineage: Eukaryota > Metazoa > Arthropoda > Insecta > Lepidoptera > Papilionidae > Iphiclides > Iphiclides podalirius. Next base: position 11,084,724 of record OW152830.1, on the reverse strand, counting down.
CGCATGTCCATACTGCGCGACATATAAAAATTGTTCCGATTAACATTATATGACATTCATAAGTGAATGTGATGGATAATATATAAAGTATGATAAGAGAAGAGATAGTAGTCAATAGAAATGCAATATAATTACACCAATTTGTGTAATTTGAATTCCTAAAATTCGGTGTGTACAGTGCCTTATCTACCTCGTATTTGTATATTATATCATTGGGTTCACAGTACATTTTCTATTTCACTTTGCGTTCCGTTAATAATCATTTGGGTCAAGTTATTTGCGTGTTTGGGCTTAAGGAATTCATGAGTTCCTATAAAGGAATCTTTATAGGAACTCATGAAGCTCCGGTTATTTAAACAACAAATTAAGGAATTTGAGAAGGAATATTTTTGTAATCTAAGTTCGATATAACTTCTGAGTGTTATAAGGAGCCCTGAAAAAATTTTATTGTACACAACTCCTTTTTTCGCAGAGTCAAAGTTAAGGTGAGGAAAAACTCCCTCCAATTACGGTCTTTAATCGTTACTAATGTGCGTACTTAACGTCCTTTTGCTTAAAAGTGACGGCAACTGAGCAGTTAATTTTATTTTTATATCATTGCCCTTATCTAACTACTTTATTATCTGCGGGTCATAGTTGTCCCGTGTGGGAATCAAACCCCACAGCTCCTGGCCTTGTAGGCAATATCTTGGCAATTGCGCTACGGATTATTCAAGTAGAGATCAGGTAAAATAGATCATATTAAGATTTTCCGTATTTCTTACTTTTTAAATCGAATTTTGGATCAAAGACCGATTAACGTTTAGTATAATTTATGTATATATTTTTTCTATATATTTCAGAAACAAATGTATGTCAGTAAATTTTTACAGCCAACGAATACAAACTGTAGTTCTTCTTTTTTTGTAGTCTCAGATATGTATTTTTTGTTTCAGCTTCCACGTCCTGTTAAATTCAACGTAAAATTCAGTTGGTGACCTCGATTATTAGTTTTCTTAATTTAATGTAAGCAAACTCTATATATATTGTATAAAAACTCTTTAACGCGACTTTAATACTTACCAAATGTCGATGTTTTAAGACTTTTAAATGAAAATAAAGATTGAAGGTACTGATTATTTAAAAACACCACCCCAAAAATGTTACCACTGAATTGTTCAACTTTGTAATTGTAGAGAGTCAAGTCAACTTTAAAATTCAAGAATGAGGTTTCAATGTCTGTTTAAATTCCAATTCTCCTTAGATTATTTACACTGTGACAAAACCCTAGTCAAATGGAGTGACAGTCTGTCAAGCTACCCATCTTATCTGCACTCATGCTAATTGATGACTCCGTGGCGCAGTTGCCAAGGTATTGGCTCGGCGTTGGCGGTCATGGGTTCGATTCACACACGGGAAAAATGTTTGTGAGATCCACTGGCAGTTGTTTCGCATGTGGGTGTTTGTTCACGTGAAATGTATGTTTTTAAAACGTCATTACAACACAGGATAATGTTATCGTAAATAAAGGAAGTGATTTAAAAAAAAAATAATGCGCACGAAATGTTTTAAGTCTAAGTATTCATTTGTTTGATTTATTCTTTTTGTATTCGCAGATAAAGGTGCTACGTGGATTTTCAGTTGTTGGATTTTTCACCGAAGTACTAGATTCCCCTTCCTCGACCGGGTCGATGAGGACGGAGCATAGCGTTGGGGATGGTTAACGGATTTTTCAGTAAAGGATATGGTTATATTAACCCTTTAAGCTTTCAGTTATATTGCATTTGTTTGGTGATATTATCATATTATTCCTTAATACTAATAATCGTCATTATGGGATAAAGTAAAAAAATATATTACTCTGATCCCTTTAATTTCCCACCGCAATTCGGAAAAAGAAAATAATATTAAAAACATAGTTAAGCCTATCGAGAGAAAGTCACAAAAAACATCTAATATGAAAACGTCTACTGTGATTCCTAATTTAAATAACCTTCTACGTCTACCTTCAACTGATCACTGTGAATTCAACTTTAAAACTTTGTGAATCTTAATAAGATGGACGTGGCTAGGGCATCAGAGAACTATATCTCACTACATTATTAGCCCGAATGGACTAAAACTAGATAGACCGATCGAGGGAGAACATTCGATATATTTTATAACTTTAAAAGTTTCAAATGGGACATGAAATTGATTTTTGCATTTAAGAAATCAGTTGGTACGTTCAACCAACCAAGCAAATCCAAAATCTAAACATATATTCGCGGCAAATATACGCCGACAAATCATTTCCCCTAGAAATTCACAAATCGTAATTTCCATTTTAACGCTTCGGATAGCCAAACATTTAAAGAAGAAGAAAAAGAAAGAATGAGCGACGTGCAATTCCATTTTTTAATCGACTATAAAATTATTTAATCGCTTTATTTAATACCGTAATAATATTGAAGAAGACGAACGAACTTATTGAGCTCACGAGGATTGCGTGTTGTTTCGTGAATTCTCGGTTTTTCCCATACGAACATACATTTTACTGAATATAGTTTCCTGAGTAACTCCCCAATCTATCTCAATCAATCAATACCTGACTGCTCAAACTACATTTTATTATATATAATTTCAATTTAAAGCGTGGAGAACTACATGTGTTTTTTTTTTTTTTCAGTTTAATATTAGATATCCAATTAATTCTTATTGCGACCGCCACCCATGGACATTTGCAACTCCCGTAGGGTCGCAAACGCGTTGCCACCTTTAAATAAAGTGGGACCACACTATCTCAGTCATAAGAGGAAACGCAGAAGTATAACTCTTCCACTACACGCCGGTATTCTTGAGATCTTGGTACTGGACGGACGGTCAGCGAAGGCTGTTTCGCGGCTCTACCACACTTTTATACACTACATTACACTTATATACACTACACTTTTATACATCTTCACTACATAGTATAAAACAAAGTCGTCCCGCTGTCTGTCCCTATGTATGCTTAGATCTTTAAAACTACGCAACAGATCTTGATGCGGTTTTGTTTTTACTGAGAAAGAGTGATTCAAGAGGAAGGTTTGTCTATAATACATGGCACGCGTGCGATGCCGGGTCGCTAGTTAAATTTAAAGTAATGGCCGTTTTTTTTTTTAATAGCTTTGGTATTAACAAGAGCTTATGCAGATTAATCGTGTACAAGAACTTATTCGTGTATAAGGACTTTTCATACTGTACATCTTTTACATTACATCCTGATATTGCTCAGAGCTCGTATAATATAGCACAGATGCAGCATTATGAAATCAAATCGTTTATTCATCGAAATAAGAAATATACATTTCATTTATCGATAGTCATTTTTTAAATCTACCACAGTTTCGTAATGGCGTTCCTCTAACGGAGAAGAAACAGGCGAAAGAAACTCCGTAGGCAATCTCTTTTTTGTAATTTTTTTCACATTATTATAAAGATATTGAAAAAACAAAATCTATTTTTAAAAACGGAAACATTTCTAATCAATCTCAACTTCTTTTCGTGTGTTTATTATTGATCATTTAAATTCACTCATTAAAGTAATGTCATGTATAAAAAGGTCACAGTGTTATTGCTTGTCCTTGATTTGAAGGTTCGCGTACATTTGCACAACTATTCCACTTTGAGTTCTGTTAAGAGGCCTTGAGATGTTTGCTCGGGGAGGCTGGTAGGCGTAAAGGAATTTTATAGCTGTAACACGTGACTGAGAATTTAAGGTCATTACTGTATTATTAGGATTGCATGTTCTGTGGTAGAAAGGCGGTCTGCGTAAATTCTGGAAAGTTCAAAAATTTATATTAATTAACATACCTAAGTACCGAAAACTGAGAGCTTAATATAAAAGACTAGATATTCTGATCATTAAGAAGACCATTCTGATAAATTCACAGAGTTTGACCACCCTTTTGGCTTAACTTAAATATTATTTTAAAAGCCATTCGACAGCTGATTAGTTAACTTCTACCATGATCAGTGTTTCAGAAACCGGGCATAACTCATTTCAATTTGAAAATAGTAATTCATAACGTACTGTTATTTTATTTATTACTATTGAATTCACACGGGGAGCGCTAATTACCTTAAATGTCTGTTGATCCCATCGCAACCAAACTCTACAAGGTCACCCTCTGAAGATTGCCGGAAAATTTCATTAAACTTCGTCAAGCCGTTTTAAAGTCCATATGGAAGATACCACAAAATCATTTGAAGGATTCTAGAAAATGTCTCGCATATGCATTTTTCATGCAATTTATTCGAGTGCATACATAATTCCAAATAAAATAGTCTGAAGGTATTCGACGACGTTGCGAAATTTAACAATAGGGGCGAGTTGGAAAAATGCAAGTCCCTGTGTCGGGGTCAGGGAGAGTTACGTGATGAATATATTTTCATGTTGTTCTCTTTTGTGTTTCAAATCTAAGCGTTTTATAAAAGATTTCAATTGTTCAACTAATATCACGTTAAATTGATCAAAGTAGTAAACAGTAAAGCAACAACCTATATATGTCCCACTGCTAGGCAAAGACCTCCTCCGTACAGAGGGTATTAGGGCATAGTCCAAAACGTGAACGCAATGCGGATAGATCTTCAAAATATTTTTTATTATTATTTCGAAAATGTACAGGTTACCACGTGATGTTTTCCTTCACCCCCGAGCACATGATAAATGAGCACTTAAAATTAACAATTTCATTGGTGCCGGTACCGGCATTCGAACTCAAGTTGCTAGTTTCCTATTCTTATTATTATTAAATATTTATGAAACATTTTTACACAACGTTCTTTAGGCCCAAAATAAGCGACACTTGTACTATGGGTACTAGATAACTGATAAACATACTTAAACACTTTTCTTTTGTAAATAAATACATACTATAAATATGTAAGTTGGTGCTTACATATGTGACACTGAAAAAACACCATGTTCATCACAAAATATTTTTCCATTAGTGTGGATCGAACCCACACCCTCGCAAGAGGCATGTACCCACTGCGCCAATCGGGTCGTCGATTTTTTTTTTCGGGTGTTCGTTTATTGAGCACCCGGAGCACTGAGCTATCACGGCTCCTGAATTGATCATTACTAAGCCTCCCTTGATGAAGCCTATGTCCAGTAGTGAACTGCAATAGTCTTATTAATTGATTAAAATAATGTATAACATAAGATGTAAATATTCTTTTTCTTTTTCTTATCAAGTATTCTTTAAGTATCCAACCACAACAATGTGGAATTCAAAATAAAGTGAAGAAGCAAAATGCAAGTTTCGGTATCGAGGTCGGTGAGAGCTATTATCTATTTGAATATAAATTATATTCGTATCATGTTATTCTCCTTTGCACCTTGAATATGTCTTGAATATGTTCTATAAAAGCTCTCAAATACCCAAGAAAATATCGCTTTCAAAACCTCTATGATTACAATTTCATTTCAATTTGAATTTAACTGTGATAACTCCTCGTCAAAGGTGGGCTGGTATAAAACGTTGCAGTTGTATATTGTAAAAAAATGATATATTTATGCTGCTTATATCAGATTAAAGTCAAAATTAAGCTCGTGGAAGCTAAATCAAAACCAGTGTAAAAATGTTTTTTTTTTTTCAAATCAGTTTATAAATTTCTGTGGTAACAAACATCACACCTCCTTTTTGAAATCAGTTGAAAATCTTCAATATCTCCTCACAGAAGCAAAGGAGCGTCCTTTATCTACATTGACAACGCAAGGGCAAGGGTTGACAAAGAAGTGATCCCAGACGGATTATTACAATGGGTAAGCTTTCATCATAAAGTGATGTGTCCAAATCAATAGATGACGACACGTGAAGCCCATAACTCGACTCTTTAGATGAGTCATGTAGAAAATGGGCACGCTCATCTAAATCATTATCTGTACTTTGTGAAGCAAAGGAACATCACACTACTTTTGTTGGTTAACTTCCTGGGGAATATTTTCAGAAGAGCTGAAGATATCAGTGCATCCTAGATTCAAATCCGTTCTAATTACGATTGCAATAAGCGAATTGAATATCTAAACTACAACAGTTTCCATAATTGGGTCTATTTTTTCTATTTTTACTATTTTCATTTTCAATGGTTATGTTATATTTAAAAGTTTTTACGTTTATGATTGATTAAATAAGCTGTTTGGTTAAGTAAAACAAATGTATTTAAAAAGCAACTATGGCCCTTAAATTACTTACAAAAATGTAGTGTTTTAATTAACCTTGACATATCATTAACTGGCGGCTAGCCTGTACACGGTAAATATTTTTCAGCACCCAAACAATGCTATTTGCTAATTTAGTTAGGAGGGGCCGTGTGAAAATTTAACGAATTCCATTTTTCATACGTAATAGGGTGAATATTTTAACAAAGTAGAGGCTGCTCTGAGGAGAATAATTTTACCCTAATATTTATGTTTTGTACCATAAAAAAATTAACGACTGTAGGCCTCATGACTGAATTAACTTAAAATTGTAACGGTTACGAGGAATCCGTTGCTCGATCAGTTGTAAAACAATAAATTTAAGTAGTAACAATTACTGAATTTTAATATAAATATGATTAAAAATTAAATTAATTATATTTTATCAAAAAATTATAAAAATAAGCGTTGGAAAGCCAATTTCATCTGAATCAGTTATCGATCAAAGCCGTCAGATTTATTAATAGTAGACCAAAGCCGGAGTTATTAACTTGATACCACTTATTGCTTACTTTTTTTTTTTTACTTGATAAAAATCTGATTTTCAGTTATCCGTTTTTTTATATATTTGTAAAGTTGTATTGAAAGACAACTTTGTTTTTATTTCATATTTGGCTGTTTGTTTGCACGAATGCGCCCATGTAAGTTCCACGACCACACTTCTGCTTTTATATTTTTCCTTAAACTTCTGCTTTTATGCGTAGTTATTCCAAATTAGTGTACTGCTGTGGCCTCTCAAAACACTCAATATTTTTTTCTTTTAATCAATCAAATTATACAATTAAAGCTTCAACGCGAAGCTCGTGGAACAGCCAGTTAGGAGCTTTTATGGTGTGAAAAGTTTGGCGTTGGCGTAGATGCATTCCCAACAACTAAATAGTTATCTATTTAATTGTTGGCGTAGAGGATGATTCGTCTACGTCAGGTAGGACCGCGCATGTGATCAGGCGTGCGTTATCTAATGAGGGAGAAAATGTATCCAAAATGTTATCGAGGTTCGGTTCCGACCGCATCGTGTTAATAGTTGGCTGGGGCCGGGAAAAGAATCACTCTGGAATGCGAGTGTCCTTGTGTACCCGTTGAGTTGGTTTCGCCGTGCTTGTAGGCGAGGATGAAAAGTGTTGTATGTTAGTACTATGTGTGTAGAGTTTTGTCGCACAGGACCACGGAGGTTCCGGAATACATTAGTCCCCTATTCGTGCTGAATCTGAGTGATGTGAAGTAAAAGTATTTATTTACACTTTTACGTTTCATCTCGTGATAAGGTTTGGCCAAATCTTTCAGTGATTAGCAAAGAGCCTGTAACTTCTTTGGTATTGTGAGTATCCATGAACGATCATTCCCACTTGTTATCATTTATGGCGCTTGTTCTTTAGCCACCTCCTGTAACATAACCAAACATTATAAATGAAACTAATTTTACGGATTTATCGCGTTTATCTTTAATTTTAATTCCCGACGTTTCGAACCCTTTACAGCGTTCATGGTCACGGGACAGACTGAGGTGTTAGACGTCTGATTGTCATAGTTAACCCGGGCTACCGTCAGTTTTTGAATTATTAATTTTGTGTCCGATCTATGCAGAGGGAGCTAATTGTATCTTGTCTTGCAGTAGTGGTTCGTTTGGGCCTAGATTTCATTTTCAGTTTCATTTATAATGTGTAATCGCGTAAATACAAGAAATTATTATAACCAAACATGTCAAAATTACACGAGTAATATAAATAAATTCATTATTTAATTGGTAAAAAAAATAGTAAATTAATTATTTAATTGGTTAAAGGTAAAAAAACATAGACAGTTTTTTTTTGGAGCAGAGACTGGAAAGTTATCGAATTGCAAAAGAACTGGAACTTTAAACCAACGTTATTATCCTGTAACATCGCGGGCATAGTTTATGATAAAATTTCGGCATAGAGAGCTTTACAAAACTAACATTCGTTTTGGAATCACTTACTAATATGTAAGCCACGACACGGTTACGACTTGCTCAGCAAACATTACTCAATTTTCCGATAGGGCACGATGCATCTAATTATAAAAATACTATGGTTACTGCGTTACAGATAAATTGCACTAACTTGACCTCCATTAGTGTAATAAATAAGAATATGTAGCAAAAAAAAATATGTAGAAAAAAAAATATATAGCGTAATATTATCTCGATATAAGCCTCGGCTCGGAGTACACTTAATGAGTTTCGCTCCGTAACCTGACACAATATTCCGAAACTTTCTTTTGCCTTTGTTCAACCCGAACGACACTGCTAGCCTTCGAGGAATTACGCACTCGTTAATTACTTCCAGGAATAATGGGATTTTGTTTGGGTCAAATACATATCCGTCTGCATATTGTGTCCCATTGGGACAGGATGGGATTAATGACTTTCATCATCAAAGGAACGAATAACTTCTGCAAGAGAAATGTGCCATAGAATATTTATCCAGAATAGATTATAATATTAGATATAATATTATGTATCTGATACAATGTAGTTATACAGTGGGTGATTTACAAGTCACCCTGTCATCTGTATTCTAACATTGAATATTGCTTTATAAAATCAATGGTAATCGTGAATATATCCGAGGAATTACTACGAATTCGGAAAATAAACGTGATCTGGAATAATTATAATTTTTGTTTTCATTCAAAAATAAGGTGTCAAGTAATCGAGGCTCCAATTTTTCAGTGTTCATTGTAGAAATGATGTTTGTATGTGAAGTGTGATTTCTGTAAAGGAATCACATCAAATATTTCCAAGCGTTTTGCTACGAATGCAATAAAAATAAAGTATAAGTAGATAAAAAGTCGAGAATCTTTGAGAACGTTCAATAACAAAACACTTGTAAAGTGATTCTTCGATTTTTGATCAACGTTGTGTACTTGATCTCTAGATATAATCACCAAGTTACTATTGTTACTGAATAATTCTGAAGCTCACTTCACAGGTCGTTCATTTTTTTACTTGAATTATGATTATAAAGCCTGTAAACCTTTGAAGTTAGATATCCTGTGAATAAATTTACCAAACAACGAGTAATAAGTTTAAACAGCGAGAAGAACAACAAACGATATTAATAAAGTATCATTCCGTGACGCAATGTCAATAAGAATTTGATTTGTTTGTTCTTGTTGTTATACAACTTCGTGATAGCCGCTGTTTAAGACAGGTTTTCATGCTTATTGTGTGATTGGCGTTGCTACTTTGGTTTATTTGTATTTTGATTCAATCTTCAAAGTCAAAGCAAGTCAAAATTTCTTTATTCCACATAGGCTCTTATTTTAAGCTCTTAATGAACGTCAAAAACTAACACCTACCAGCCTACCTACTTACCACTTCAACAACGTTATTTCTCCTTTCAGCGTATGACAAACAAACTACAGATTTTTTATAATGGAGATAACATTTTTGGTGTAGTTTCATTCACATTATTAAAGTATTGCAGTTTTTAATAATAATCTTTCTAACTTCTACAAAATTAAAATGAAGCTACTTTAAAAGATGATATTAAAATGATTACTTATTAAACTAAGTAGAAATTTTTATTTAGTAGGAAAATTGTCAAAGGTCATTGTCCACTCTGTATGGGAGTTTTGGCTTGGAGTGAACAGTCACTGAGAATAACAACGATGTGTAGAATTAGTAGATATATTCAGGAGTTAGAAAAATAAAGTTTTGTGTCCAGGTGGCAGTTTGTTATCCTTTATGCCAACGACAAGTAAAATAATGAACAATTGCAATTGAAGTTGATGAAAATAATACAATATTAACTTTAATTCCTTATAAATATATATATGTATAAAAATGCAGTGCCACATGATTTCGTGACTTATGCACTTTCGATTAATTATTTTTACCACAAATAAAGTCGAAGTTAATAAATGAGAATAATAATATTATTTTGATTGATTAAAAATCGAATAGTCATAGATGTGATTGAGATTTTTATACTGGCAAGGTAATATTTTAAAATGTCGACGAGATATACTGTAGTTTTACTGCATATAAAATAATATAACTACTCATTATTGGATGTTCTTATCAGTTTGAATCGATACAACCGAAAAATACAAATATTCATGTTTCATTCAGGGAGATTTTTTGGTATAATTGTTTTTATCTAAGAATTCTGTTCACGCGAAGCCAAAAATGGACAATGTCCTTTTTTAGCACTGCGGGAATCGTACTTTCGTCTTTCTGTGGGTACACGAGTGTACAGGCTCGTACACTCGTGTACCGGCAGAGCAATTGGTGATATTTTCGTGGAGTTTGTAGAGGATGATATGAATTGAAAATCGCTTAGGTATCATGCAGTTAATTCAAGAAAAAAATTCACAGACATTCATTATGAACAACTGTTGAACAGAACAAATGAACGGGTACCGTTGACACGCTGTCGCTTCATAAGACGAGGGTTTTGACGGAAATTTAATTCAAAAGTTGAAATGTTGGATAAAGGTTGAAACTACTCCACTGATTGCCACAGGTGCACACAGCTAACATACAGTACGCTAGCTGTAGAATATTTTCACCACTACATAGTATAAAACAAAGTCGTTCCGCTGTCTGTCTGTCCCTATGTATGCTTAGATCTTTAAAACTACTCAACGGATCTTGGTGCGTTTTTTTTTACTAGATAGAGTGATTCAATAGGAAGGTTTATATATATACAACACATTGCAGCTGTGCGAAGCCGGGGCGGGTCGCTAGTAATCAATAAAATTACATATTACGTGTATTAGTAAGTCTTCTTTATTATTCTTATTTCGTCTAGTCCTTATTCCACCTAGCAGGGGTCGGCACAAAATGTGAATCATATTGTTAAAGACTAGTAATTTTACTACCGGTCGCCCGCAAGATGATAAACTTCCCGGGGAGTAAACACCCAGATCTGGAACAGTAATCTGTTTCACTAAAATAGTTATCTCATGACCCTCGACGCCGAAGGGATTAGCTTAGCAACTGCGCAACATGGTCATCAGTTCATTATTATATGCTGGAAAGGATATATTACAATGGAAGCGCCAAGCATTGCTTCAAAAGCTAAAAAAAATGTAGATAAAAGACGTTAAGATTTTCCTTGGTGTGGCAGTCAGCCGTTTAGCTTAGTGGCTAAAGCGTCAGGCCGCAAATGCCGAAGACGTGGGTTCGATTCCCGCAGCTGCGACAATCTTTTCGTACTTTTTCTACATATTTTAATGTTCAATCTTAAGTGTAGAGATAAGCAATATAAAAATTAAAAATTTATAAAATAGATATACCTAAAAATGAACACAATTATAAACCCAGCGCTGTTTTAACTTTAAGTACTTGCTTTCCTTTAATCGGATTTCTCTTTGATCCAATACACAGTTAGCGTAAATTTAGTTTTTAAACACCGCACGCTACTTACTCCTAATATAATTATTTTTTGGTCATTTTCTGTTTTTTTGACATTTCAATGTTATTTTCCATTTAATAGGAAAGTGTAATTAATGTATACTGTTTAACAACCGACTTGCCGACACAAGTCAAAGACTGAAAACAACTTGTTTCTTAACGAAGAAAGATAAAGTGTCGTTGTTAAAGTTGTTTGTCTCGACAAGTACCCTCGATGATCGAGGTTCAAGTTTTAATTAAAATGATTCGACCAAAATGTTTACGAAACAGCGAAAATTCAACGCTGAAAACGTGACCTCAGGATCACGTGCTTCATCGAGCGGGGGAATTCCCGCTGCCTGAGTTTTTCTCCACCCAAACGCACCGTTAGAATTATAGTGAACTATTCAAAAAATGAAAATTTTTAGGAAACGTAAAATAAAGATTTGTGCAATTTTAAACAAGATTGGAGGGGAGAGACCGAAGTACACGTTATGTAGCTTTCTACGCCAAAATTGTCCCTTGTTAATAAGAGTCGAAAAAGGTAATCGTTTCGGTCGTTTCCTGACATAAATTCAAAATAATGATTTTCTCAATTAGGTCCTTAAGGTGCTTAAAGTAATCCACAATAGTAAAATGATCTTACTATTCTCGTAAGCAAATTTCGTATTTTTTTATTTGTTCAATCATTCAAAAAAGGAGAAGGTCGCAAGTGCGTTCCAGTGTGACTGACGAGAGATTTTATTTTACAAGGATTTCGCTACAAATTTGATTCAAGAGGCAAATTCATCATCTTTTTAAATTCCACACAAGATTTTTGAACAGCTATTTGCAGGTTAATAAGAAAGCATATTAATACAATATGTTAAAAATTCCGCATGTATATATAGATGCATATATAACACATATATAAATTCATCAATATGACTGCTACGATAAATATTATGGAAATAAAGTCGAACATACGCGTGACCAATAAGAATAATAATATTTTCTGGAGGTTAGAAAGAATCGAAGAAATGTTAATCAATCATTTTGTTCCCCAACATAATAAGTACGTCATAGTGTGAGATTGTTCGAATAAAGTAAGTTCATTAATCTTGAAAGATATATTTATTAATGGTTATATCAGACCCATAAGAAATTATCGAGATGAATAAAATTCACTGAATGAATTCTTTGAAATTAAACAGCATTCGAATATGGATACGAAATACTTTTAATTTTTTTTTTTTGTAAGTTAAACGGTTTTATTTAAAATAAAGATTAAAATGATATAGACAATGTAATAAAAGCTAAAAAATAATTTGGTAGGTCCTATATAATAGTCATCACACCACTCTCCAAAATAACCGTAACCTGGGTAAATATGTAAATGGCGTTTAGATTTAGCGGTTGACTTGATAGAAATTTCACACGCCCAACGAATTTATTTTTTTGTATTTATGGAATGGGCCAGATATCGGCCTATCTATTAATCTGTTTTTTTTTTGCATTATTTAGCGAACAGAATTCATAATTCTTGTTCAAAGGGAACTAACATATAGATTTTCGATCAAAAACCTATAGAGTACTTCCGGTTGACCCAGAATTGTCAATTTTGGTTAAAAACAAGGTTCTAGTGTTCTTAGTCGTATACCGAATACCAACAAAGAGAAATAAGTCAAGACGACTATGGCCTTAGTTTTATTATAAACATAGGTAATAAACATACTTTTAATTTAATTTTCAGTCTGCAGAACGCAGAATTAAAGATTTCTATTAAAACTTTAAAAATTCATACTTATAAAAAAATTATTTGTAAACAAATATTAGAATGGAGAGCAGTGGCGTCTTTTCGTGTCGGAGGATTCTCTTTGGGTCGCTGAGCCAGCCAAGTAAGTAAATAAACAAATATTATTTCAAAAATATGTGTATTGCTCACCCTACTATATAAATAGTTTCTATAAGGAACTTTTGATTAACGCTTGTCACTGTTGTGTACTCATATATCAGCCTAATTTATATTTCGAGTCTTAGTTAAAATAACATGTTTGCTTTGCCTCAAGTTCCATAAACTTATATTTTACGGTAGCAACATCACCCAACCTATAATATTCTTACTTAGATTCTAAGTCACGTGCTACGCCTAAAAAATTCCTTCTAAACAACTTCTACCAGCCTTATGAATATCTTGACACACCTATTTAGTTACAAAATTACTACTAAGTATAAAAAGCAAATGTATATGTATTCTTTCATCGAGGTCCCACAGTCAAGTTACGTCGTAAGTTATAAAAATACTCAAAACATTCTCAGCTTTCCGTACGCGCGTCGAATGCGCATTCAATTTGTATAAATTTTCTCCTACAGTTTGTTTCATTCAGTTTGATGGCTGGCGGTGTTTTGAAGTCGGGTAAAATTATATATTTTTTGGATAAAATTTCAAACGTCGACTGTTATCTGTGGAATTCTTGATGGATGATGTTATACTTTCAGTCGGAAGTCTATGAAAAGCTTCGTCGGTCGGTCGCATACTCTGTGGAAAGTCCATTCTCGACGAGTTTATAGACAATCTTTTATAGATATTTGATGACTCACTGGCGCTGTCGCCAAGGTATTGGCTTCGGCGTCGGGGGTCATGGGTTCGATTTCCACACGGGACAACTATTTGTGCGACCCGACAGATAGTCGTTTCGCATCTGGGTGTTTGTTCATGTGAAATTTATGTTTGTAAAACGTCCTTATAACACAGGATTTTTTATTTTATTTTTATTTTATACATCAACTTACAACTATCATTACAGGCTGTACCTAATGCGATAGTGAAGTTCGAATACAATTTAAGTTAACATATAACTATACTTATAACTAAAACCAAAACTAAACACTCAGAACATGGATCGTAGCCAAGGTGAACTCGTTCAATGAGCAATGGAATAAATCTAATTCATTAGCTACTGTATTTAAAGTACAAAACGCGCGAGTCAATGGTGAAAAACGTAATAAATTAGTCCGTGACCTAGGTACAGATAATAGCATCGGCCGCCGCCTCCTCCTCAAATATCCTTCTGGTACGCATAGCCTCATCTGCTGCAATAGAATCGGATGATTTATTTTGCCACGCAATACCTTAAAAAGGTACGTGGCTAGAAAAACTTCCCTCCTCACTTCAAGTGTACTATATCCTACCATACCCAGAACAAATAAAGTAGGATATAGTACAGGATAACCCGGATACACTCCATATAATTTACAATACAAAAATCGAGCAATTGGTATTAATACGTTCGAGCATACATTTATATTTATTTTCATCTGGAGCCCATACCACAGCATTATGCTCCAAATGACTCCTTACCAAGGCTTCATATAAGGCTTTTATAGCTTTTATGTTATCGAATTTACTCGATTGTCTTAAGACGAAACCCAGATGTCGGTACGACTTTTTACAGGTTTCGACAATATGTTCACGGAATCTAAAGTCTGAACTAAAACGAATACCCAAGTCTCTTATCTCGGAGACACGTCTAAGTAATTCTCCTCCCAAGCAGTAGTTGTGGCAACGCGGGGTACTAGAACGGCTAAACGATATTAATGAGCATTTGCTTACATTAAAATACAACTTATTCTCTATACTCCATTTGTATACCGCATCAATATCACGTTGTAATATAATATGATCCATGGTGCCTTCCACTCTGCGAAACAATTTCATATCGTCGGCAAATAAAAGGCATGTCGATTTTTTTACCACATCCACTAGATCATTGATCATGATGATAAATTGGAGGGGCCCCAAATTACTACCCTGACTTACACCGGATCTCACAAGGATAATGTTATCCTAAATTAACGGCAATGTTTAAAAAAAACAAGATAATATTTTTGTTATTTGTATAATTGGTTCAAAATTGAATCATTTTATTACTGGGACAAAGCGGGGATTACCGTCATGCGACAATGCGAAAAAACCAGTCAAAGAAGTCTGCGATTTGTAGTGACATTTTATACCGCCGCGCCGCAACCATTACAATGCATTCAAAGAACTCCAAATCCAGACAAAAGAGCACCAATGAGGAATTGGTGCAAGATTATTTGAAATAATAAAACATCCTAATTTCACCGGGAGAAGACGGTTAGGTGATATAACCAGCTAAGAATCCTGTAATTGATAAAACTTAATCCAATCACATCAGTAATCAAATAATAAATCAGTAATTAGATTTAGATGACCACGAACACTAACTTTTTCAAAACGTACGATACGTAAAACTTATTTAACCATCTAATTAACAATTACATTTGTGTCGTCACCAGGATTTAATCTCGGTATACTGAATTAAAAGCGAACACCGATCCTGACACTGAGCTACCGCAGCTTAAGAAAGGTGTATTTAACGACTAATCGCCGCACCCGAACAAAGTTTACTGCGTAAACTTCAGCTTCGTGTAATGCGCAATTCGGAGGTTTATTTTTGTTAATAAATTAAGAGTGCTCCTTTTCTTATCAGGCTTTTTAATTTTTTTTTTAATTAAAACGTACGTAGCTGCACTTTTTTGCCAAAAATTGGCTATGGTTAAGATATCTCAAAACATTACAAAACTCCTAACTCAACATCTAGTAATACAAATCATTAATTCGATTAACTCAAAATTGGATTGAGAGGTTAATAATCAATATTGCCACATTAGAAGTCCAGTCCAGTGGATGCGATTACTAATAAAATTACACATAGTTCCGCATTTGTTCTTACCGCTACGAGCCACCAATTATTTTACTGTACACTTGACAGTTGGCGAGGTCCGGTCCGCATACCCTACTTTGACAACGCTTCCTAGCCGGTAACTTGTTCACATAACCAGCGTATGCACCGACAAGTTTGACTCTATTAGCTTAAGGGCCATCCAACTAGCGTTTCCTTCTTAAGGTTCAGAACAAAATGAAACTTTATATAGTCGTGATAATTTCCTTGTATTTACGTGATTATATATTATAAATGAAATTACTAACAATTTTTACGGATTTATCGTGTTCATGGTCACGGGACAGTTTTTCATTTATACAATCTCCGGAAAAGTAACTTCAAATAATACAACCGATAATAATGATAATCGACAGACATCAATGTTAAACAAGATCTTTATGGTAAACACCGCTCGAACAGAGCGCTCAAATTTGAAACCATAAAGCTGAGGACGAACAAACAACCTTAATGACCCCCAACGTATTTTGACGAGCCTCACTCTGTTACCCCGGTCCCGTATTCCGCGAAACTTTTTACCCTCAATTTCGTCCTTTGTTGAAACCGAACGACATAATTCGCATATTCGTTAACTATTCGGTGATGATGTTTACGACAAATACGTTTGTTAGTTTGTATATTAATTACTTTTATGAACTCGGAAATTGAATTGGAATTGTATTATGTTCGTCGAAACAGATTAATAACGTTTCTAAATGCCTGAACGATGTGAGTTGAGTGGAATATTAAAATTAATGTCATGTATTATTTTATGTATTTCTTTGACATTTGACACATAGATTTTGATCTATCCATAATGAATATGCATAATTTTATAAATGCGAAAGTAACTCTATCTGTCTGTCTGTCTCGATTTCACTCCAAAAATACTAAACCGATTTAAATCAAATTTGGTACACAGATAGTGTAGAGTCTGAGAAAGGACATAGACTATTTTTTATTGGAAAAAAGTGTTGTAAAGAGTTGAAATATATTTATTCAAAATTCTTCAATTTCTTCAACGCGAGCGAAGCAGCGGGCGAAAAGCTAGTTTGCTATATAGTAATAATAACGATATTCTGATATCGTTATTTTCGAATTCATATATTCCAGAAGCGATTTAGAGTATAAATCACAAAATTCGTGAAAAATATAGACTGTTTCTAACGTCGTCCCAAATTCTAACGATTCTTACTTTTCTCAGTTTAAAGCCTATTTATTAATATTACAATACAATATAAAAGTTTTATTGACATGTCCTTTTTTATTCAATGAACCAAAATAAATTTACATGATTATACGCCATTCTCATGACACACTGCCTTTACCGGTCTATCCATTAAATCTAACCGACCCACACGAGCAAAGCCGTGTTCAACAGTTAGTCTATCTTCAATATAATTTACTGCCCCTCGCAAAACCGAAAGTGTTCATAATATGAACTAAATGTCTTTCCTTTATTTTATGTAAATAAAGGAAGCAAAAAAGAGAAAAGAGATTTATTAACTTGCAGCGAAACTTCTGAACTTACTATTACTATATTTACTATATCTATCTCATTAGTGTTGAACTATATACTGGCTTATTTTTATAATACATATTTCTGTGATCTACAAGTTATCTTTAAAAATTCTAGATTGGTAGCTATAAAAACGCTCTATGGTTTTTTGACGTAGTACTTTGTCTTTTACGTATTCAATTCTCAACTAAAAAAACAAACAGAACTACACTTAATTGACTGAGGGTAGTTGTGCAAAGCTAATGTACACACTTATTGAAATACTATATAGAAGAGAAAATCCCTTCTTAATATTTCCGTTTTCAAAAAAGTTGTAATAACCAGCAGTTTTGGACTACCGCCAATATTTCCTGGAGTACCTGTTACCTAGACATTAAGGTAAAATTTCAGCAGCCCACTACTTTTATATAGCAAACAAAAGAAAATTTTAAACGATAGAGAACTATAGAGACATATCACTTACGAATTAATCAACAAGTAGAATTCGGTAGTCACCTCTAGTTTTCGAGAAAAAACATAATTAAATCTTGTTGTTTCTACTAAGACAATCCACCATTTTACTATTGTCAACATTTTCACATTTAAAAACCTTCCGTAAAACACTGTCTTGTCCACACTTAAAACATTGAATTTTTTTTATAAAAATTCATGATTAAAAAAATATTAAAAAGTACTGAACGATTTCATTCCGATTGAAATTAATTTTTATTTAAAAATAAGATTAATACAATAATGTATGTATATACATATATGTTTAATATAAATGATCGGGAAATTCTTTTGGTTTTAAATTTGACATACAATTAGGCATCAAAAATAATGATACAGCCAATATGCTAATATCGATTTCGAAACTCGATTACAAATTTTATTAAAAGCCCTTAACGTCACCATGGTGAAATATAAACTTATACAAATTAAATTTGAGACTTGGTCGGCGAGCTCGGAAGGATTCGGACGTTGACACGTGCTTTAGTGATATTTTTCTTGGAAGTTTGATTTAGTTATTTCAGTTGTGTATCCATATTGTTGTTGGTTCTTGTGGTTGTGGGTTTATTTAATTTGGTAAGTGTCTTATATGTAATCGCTTAACAAGAAGGATGCGTGATGCAGGAGATGATGATCCTCCCCCTGGTGGAGGAGGAAACACATCCTCTGATATAGACATGGCGCCTATAACTGCCGAGTTTATCACCCCTAGTCGTCCTCATAAAAGACCAGCGGACTTAGAAATCGCTAGTATATCCAAAAAAAAACGTTACTCCCGCTGCTTCAATTCAGGATACTTACACTAGACCTGGTTTTGAGCCTGACAAAAAAATTAGGTATACTGAATTTAATCAAGGTCCCTTCACTGTCCACGTGTCTCGTATGGAAGCTCATCCTTCTGAAGGGCTCTCTATTAAACTACTTAATTTTGCACAGCTACTACATAAAAACAAGATTTCTGGTATTGTGTGTGATGGCATCAAGGTATTAGGCCGAAATAAAATTTCTGTTCAATTTGAAAATTACGTAGAAGCCAATTCCTTTATTGAGAATTCTATATTACAAAAAAATAATTTCAATGCCCTCTGCATTGAATTTATTGTATATTTTGTAATCCCAAAGTTCCTGGTTTCTCGAATGGGTGTTGTCCGCCAAATACCCTTGGAGTGGTCCCTTGAAGAACTGGTCTCTGGGATACAATGCCCTCCAAATTGTGGTTCTGTCATAAGAGCTAGAAGGTTAAATGTGAAAAATCGGCAAAACAATAATGTTAGACCAACTTGGGAACCATCCACCACAGTCGTGTTGACCTTCCTAGGTCAAACTCTCCCACATAAAGTTTATTGTTTCCATGCTTCTCTCCCAGTCTCCATATACCAACTCCCTACCATACAATGCCATAACTGCTGCAGATTTGGCCATGTCCGTGCTCAATGTCGATCTAAGCCTAGATGTTTTAAGTGTGCTCAACAACACCCTGGGGACTCCTGTACAGTACCTGATCCTGTTTGTCTCTTGTGCAGAGGCCATCATAAAGCCACAGAGCCTATCTGTCCAGAACATTTGCGCCAGAAAAATATCAAACATGTAATGTCCCAAGAGAATGTTAGTTATACTGAAGCATCACGCCGCTTTCCCATTTCCAAATTATCTTTTGCTGATGTAATCTGCTCCT
This sequence comes from Iphiclides podalirius, assembly GCA_933534255.1. Taxonomy (NCBI): domain Eukaryota; kingdom Metazoa; phylum Arthropoda; class Insecta; order Lepidoptera; family Papilionidae; genus Iphiclides; species Iphiclides podalirius. The sequence goes on along the minus strand of OW152830.1, from coordinate 11,064,750 downwards.
CTCCCAAAAATTCATCCGTCCCTTCTTGGGTCCCATGTAATGTCCCTTCTTCTTCTAATGCCTACTGCCCTCTCCCTTCACAACAATCCCCGGTTTATGAACATTCTTCATCCTCTCATAGGTTGCCATCTGTTGTCTACAATAAATCTCTTCCTCAGCAACCCCGTCCTAGATCCCCTCAGAATCAATCTTATGATAAACATGCTCATCAAGAAATTGTTAGAACTCCCAAATCCTCCCAACCTAATGGCAGTGCGCTTGGAACACTTAGTCCTACTCCTTATGCTACTCCTAACGATAATCTGATTGAGCTACTCACATGCTCTTTGATTAACATGGTATCAAAATTTAGTGATTCACTACCGAACAATGTCTTGCCCTTATTAGAACAGCTCTTAGAAACCATAATAAATAAAACCGTAACATTCAACATCCTTCAATGGAACTGTAGGAATGTTCGTCATAAAAAGGCTGATCTAATATTTTTAGCTAACAAATATAACCCTGTAGTTTGCGCTATTGCAGAGACTTGGTTGAGGCCTCGTTCCATTTTTAGGCTCTCAAGCTACTCTTGTCTGCGGGATGATAGGGATGATGGTTGGGCTGGGTGTGCTCTTTTTATTAAAAGACCCATTCCCTTTACCAAGCTCCATATTCCCTCTCATCCCCCAGAATTCCATATTGTTGCCTCTAGAATTAATGACATATCATTTGTTTCTGTTTACATTCCCCACCCCAATCCTAACATCATTTCAAACTTAAGCTCTATCCTTTCCTCTCTTAGTGATGGGAGAATTTAATTGTAAGCATACTTTTTGGGGCTCCCTCGCTTGTGACATTTCATCTCACTTTATCATAGATATGCTGGACAATTTAAATCTTTGTTTATTAAATGATGGGTCACCTACAAGGAGAGTTTCTCCATTACAGAATCCCTCGGCTATTGATTTGTCTCTTTCCTAACTATCTTCAATTAATTGGATGGTTCTGCCTAACTCATATGGTAGTGATCACTTCCCCATAGTATTAAATTTATGTAAAGCTATTCCTCCAACAGTCAATCACATCCCTCTGTTGAAGTACAGACTTCATTTAGCAGACTGGAACAAGTTTTCACAGTTAATGGATCAAAAACTTGCATCTCTTCCCCCCAATACATTCTTATCCCACTCTAATTTACATGATATTTACAATTATTTTGTCACTTCTCTACTAAGTTCAGCTGACCTCGCCATCCCCAATAAAAACACTTCTCTTAAACGCCTTCGCTCTCCCCCCTGGTGGGACAGGGATTGTACTATCAGTGTTCAGTATCGTAACGAAGCTGAAAGCAAATATGTTTCAAATCTAACAATGGATAATTATTTACTTTATCGTAAGGCTTGTGCACAAACCAAAAGATTGCTTAGCAAAAAAAAAATAGGTTGGCAGAGGTTTTGCGAATCTCTGTCCCCACGTTCTTCTCCATCCTTGGTGTGGAAACGTATAAAATCTTTTCGCAGGTCTTGTCAAAATAATTTTTCATGTCTTGCTTATCATCACACAGATAGTTGGTTACCAAACTTTATTAGTAAATTATCTCCTCCTTATGTTCCGTTCCGTGACTCCCTTCCTACGGATTATTCTCATTCTTTTATATATCCAGATAAAATGAATGATGAATTTTCCTATCCTGAACTGCTTTGTTCCCTGGACCATATTCGTGACTCTTCACTAGGCATAGATGGAATTCCCTATTCTTTTATTATCAAGTCAAGCAAATCTACTCACCTTTTATTTCTTAAAATCATTAATACTATTTTCTTATCCTGCAGTATACCTGCCTCCTGGAAAACCCAAATTATCATACCTATTCTTAAACCAGGCAAAGATCCAGAAGAAGACTCATCATATCGCCCTATAGCTCTGTCTTCTACCTTATGTAAAATTATGGAACACTTAATTAAAAACCGATTAGAGTGGGTTCTAGAGAATAGGGGTATATTATCCAATTATCAATTTGGCTTCAGGAGGGGTATGGGTACACTGGATAGTTTAAGTATCTTTGTCTCCAGTATCCGTCAGGCTTTCAGTAATAGCCAGCATGTTATCGGCGCTTTCTTGGATGTTACTTCTGCCTACGATAATGTCCAGATTCCAATACTCAGGCATAAAATGCTTCAACTGAGTATCCCTGAGAGACTGGTCAATTTTATATCTAATCTATATAGTGGTCGTTCTATTTCTGTCCGTGCTAATGGATCAATTCAAACATCTAGATTGGTGTGGAAGGGAACCCCAGGGCTCTGTACTCAGTCCTCTATTGTATAATGTGTACACTTATGATCTAGACCACTCCGTTTCACCCTATTGTAAAATTTTACAATATGCTGATGACATTGTTCTGTACGCCGTATCATCTGCATTAAATGATGCTGCTGGTAAAATTAACTCTGCTTTAGCATATTTGAGTGATTGGCTTGACAATCAAGGTTTATCTTTATCAGTTTGTAAATGCAATGCGGTGGTATTCACGAGAAAGCGCCATCTTCCAAGCATTAATTTGTTTATTGATAGACATCCTGTAGCTGTACTAGACCAAGTAAAAATTTTAGGCGTTATATTAGATTCTAAATTGTCTGGCGTACATCATCTCAACTATCTTAGTAATAAGTGTGAAAAAGGTGTAAATATTTTGAGATCTTTATCAGGTCAGGTGTCCATTGGGGATCACATCCTTATAATCAAAAATTATTATATAATGCCATTGTCAGATCACATTTCGATTATGGTTCTTTTTTGTTAGAACCTTGCAATAAGAATGCACTAAACAAACTTCAGAAAATTCAATATAAATGTCTGCGCATCATCACTGGTGGCATGAAATCCTCTCCGAATTTGGCGTTACAAGTTGAATGTCTAGAACCTCCCCTTCATCTACGTAGACAATATCTTGCTGATAGATATTTATGCAATATAGTTCAATACAGCCATCATCCCCTTTTAAAAATCTTACATTCCTTGTCCCAGTTAGCAACTACTTCTGTTTACTGGAAACATAAGGACTTGCCTCTGCTTATTAAGTCATACCGAAAAATAAAGAACCTTTCTAATCCAGTTTTCAAAATTGTAAAATACCCAATTTTTATGGTAGATTATGAGGCGCTAGTTTATAGGCCTAGGGTTATTCTATCGATGGGTATAGATAAGAACTCACCCAATGTCCATATCCAATTTAATAGAATTCTTGAAACTGAGTTTAATGGCTGGATGACATTTTACACGGATGCCTCAAAGTTGAATGATGGTGTAGATGTGGGGTGCTGCTGTCTGGTTACCTAGGTACAAAATTATATTGAACTTTAATGCCCTCCTCAATGTTCTGTTTTTTAGTGGAGAGGCAATAGCTATTTTAGAAGCTGTATCTTATATTGAATCCCATCAACTAAATAGATCTATAATTTTCTCTGATTCATATAGTTGCTTACAAGATATCTTGAAGCTCCCTTTTCACTCTAAAGATAACTTTTTCTTAACACTAAAAATTAAGCAAGCATTATATATTCTCTATATCTCAGTAGGCTACTGTGCTGGTCTACAAGTAGTTTTAGCATGGATTCCAAGTCACTGCGGCATTCTTGGAAATGAAAAAGCAGATTGCTGTGTCAAAGAAGCAATTCAGTTCGGAATCCCTAAGTATAATAAATGTTTTGTGCGTGATCTGCGTCTCTCTGCCAAACACAATATGATAAGGGTTTGGGGTGACATGTGGCGGGCGATTGGACGTGAAAGGTGTAAATATTGCAGTCTAATTCAACCTTGTATACCTACCAAACCTTGGTTCTTTAGATATAGATGCTATCACAAAAAGACTACATCTATTATCATCAGGCTAAGACTAGGCCATGTATGTTCACCGGTGTTTCTGGCTAAACTGCATATTCGAAATACGTCTTTGTGTGAATGCGGGTTAGATGAGGGTACTCTTGATCATTTATTCTTTAGTTGTCCTATGTTATCAGTCCCTCTATATGATCTACTCCCACCCACTTTTGTACGTCCTGTGAATGTTAGTTGTTTGTTAACTCTTGTCTATGCCCCATTCATTAAAACTCTAGTTAGATTCATAGAAATTAACAATATACGGCTTTAAGCTGGTTTATAAGATTTTTGTTTTTCGCCTTTTTTTGTTCCTGTTCCTTTTTTTTTTGTTCCTGTTTTTTTCTCTTTATTTATGTTTGGCTGATGTCCCATAACTAATGAGCATATTACTAATTACTAATAAGGTGTTTTGTTCCTCTCTTTACAGGTATGCAACTGAAAGTGGTTTAATACAGTAGGTTATTATTGTCATGTCCTTAGCCTAATCGATCTCCAAGTACCAAGTTGTTGGCAAAATCACTGACGTATCAGTGGAGCCATAGTAGGGAAAAAAAAATTAAATTTGACTTTACTTAACTCAACCTGATAGGTTTTATCCGTGATTTTTATGTAAATTAAGTTAGGTTCAAAATGAGTTACAGATCCGACACAGAGCACCCCGATTCCAAGTGGTCTTGTGGTCCCTACCCCTAGAGTGAACATAAAAAGGCGGAGCCAGAACCTCGCGTCGGAGGTCCTGAGTGGGTGAAGCGACACTCAGGGGCGACATAGCGAGTGTTCTGGCGGAGCACGTGGGAGAGTCAAACTACTATGAAGTAATAAATTTTGAATATTTCTTTTATTTATTTATTTTATTTATTTTTTTACATATAACAACATAAAAATTAGAGATGAAGATTTTAAAAGCATGTAATTTTAATAAATAAAAATCAAAAATATAAGAAATATAAAAAATATGACTTCATTATTAAGTTTGACTCTCCCACGTGCTTCGCCAGAACACTCGCTATGTCGCCCCTGAGTGTCGCTTCACCCACTCAGGACCTCCGACGCGAGGTTCTGGCTCCGCCTTTTTATGTTCACTAGGGGTAGGGACCACAAGACCACTTGGAATCGGGGTGCTCTGTGTCGGATCTGTGACTCATTTTAAATTTAACTTAGTCCATTATTATCATAGATTTTTAAAAATCACATATAAAACCATCAGCTTGAGTTACGTAAAGACGAATTTAATTTAAATCAGTTTATAATACACCATGGTTACATTAAAGGCTTTTAACAAAAAGATTTTATAAAATTTGTAATCGAGTTGGCTGTATCATTATTTTTGATACCTAATTGTATGTCAAATTTAAAACCAAAAGTATTTCCCGCCCATTTATATTAAAGAAATATGTATACCTACATTATTGTATTAGTCTTATTTTTTAATAAAATTTTATTCAAATCGGAATCAAATCGTTCAGTACTTTTTATTTTTTTGTTTTATCATGAATTCTTGAAAAAAATTTGAATGTTTTAAGTGTGGACAAGACAGTGTTTTACGGAAGGTTTTTAATGTGAAAATGTTGACAATAGTAAAATGGCGGATTTTCTTAGTGAAAATAACAAGATTTAATTACGTTTTTTTCTCGAAAAGTATAGATGACTATCAATTTTTTTTTATTGATTACTTAGTTAGTGATATATCTCTATAGTTATGTGTTGTTTAAATTTTTCTTTTGTTTGCTATATAAAAGTAGTGGGCTGCTGAAATTTTACCATAGGTTCATGTTACTAGTGATTCTAGACTGTATGTTTTAAAATAAATGTAATTTTTGTAAATAAAATATAAAAAAAATAATGAACTTCTCTAAAGATACTTTCAGGTTAGGTGACGAACGATATTAAAAATGCTACGGCATAGCGTAACCATTAAACGTTGTGTATATAAAATATCTTTTATCTACAGAAAATATCTTTTATCTAAAGAATACGAAAATTATATAGGAAGAGAGAAAATGTGTAGTTTTTACAAAAAGATGAAAAAAGATTTTTTAAGTTATTAATTTTTTGTATGTGAGAAAGTGACAAGCGTGCTGATGATTCACCAGATGTAGAGTGTGATAACCGCCGCCCATAGAATGGGGTGTCGTAATGGACGTGATCTTCCAAGAAGTACAGCAGCATAAAAGAATGTATGAACTGGAAATATTATGCTTTTGCGTTTTGTCTAATAACCTTAAGCCACTCTTTTAAAGGTTCACAACGCAGAACTTCAGGCATTTTAGAATAAAGCACACACAGCGATTGTGAAAATGCATATGTATATTTATAGATAAAATAATGCCCCCCCCCCCTCCGCTTTTTTCCTATTCATTTGTTCTTTTAGTGCGTCTCATATTTTATTTCTATATTACATTTCTTAAGCGGTTTTTGGATTTTTTACGTAGTAGGGCCACACAAAAATCTGTACCGTACTACACGCCACAAAGTAATTTTTAATTTTTATGCAACCACAGTAGAAAACCAAAAACATACACAGATACAGAATTTTAAAAATACATATACAAAAAACTATTACATGCAAAAAGACGAAAAGGGTAGATCGTCGGTCGATGTAATCCATATTAACTTATCTTCGTTTTAAAGTTCGCGGTGAACTAATTTGAACTCGGTAAAGACAAAGTTGCTTCGGCGTCAGCACATTTACAATTCCCGTATCCAACTTTATTTCGAGTTGGAAAACTCATTTAGTGGGAATCCCGACATCCGAATCCCGTATTTTAAATGGAAATATAGTCCGAACAGTCGTGATTTGGGATATACTTTCCAGCTAGCTTTGGAATCACAGCGTTTTAGGTACGTTATGAATTGATTTTACAGATACTGGTTATAGACAGACGTTGTCAAAGTTGGGTTTAAAGCGGTGGTAGAGCCACGCAGCAGCCTCGGCTGTTGCACGAATGGGCAGGCTCGTCCGGGTAAGTACCACGATCTCACAGGAGACCGGCGTAAAGTGGAAGTATGACAAATACGTTCGCGTTTCGTCTGATGAGTGAAGTAGCCGGAGCCCAATTTCCAAAATGGTTGTCAACGCATCTGCAAACCCTCGAGTGTAGCAGTTGTCTATAGGCGGCGGTATTCACTTAACATCAGGGGAACCGTCTGCTCGTTTGGCAACTTTTCACATAAAAAAAAAGCTGTTACACACATCAGCATCATCATTGATCCATGCAGATGTTACTTGTTTTTATCAAGCATAACTAAATCTGAAGGATTAAACATTAACGCACGTGCTCACGATTTTTGGACCATCAATATTAAAACATGCAATCGTTTGAGACTTTTGAGTGGAAATATGGTAAAGTTTAACAACACAAAAGTGACAGCCCTATTGTCAAACCGCAACTTTCGAATGAAATCTGTTTTACACTTTATCTCATTTTTTGTGGTTTAATTCCCGTAATGATCCCGTGACGTTGGATTAAAATCTTTATTTAACAAAGACTGTGTACCACAATTCGTATAAAAATATAACACACTACGATAAACTACGCTAGTTATTTGTTATTTAAAACAATATTAAAAATATATACACTAACAAAACCGTTACAGTTTATTAAAGCGAGTTCATATAACAAAGAGCAATGCTAAAATAATATTATATTAAATAAAAAGATTGATTAACATGGTAACATTTTTATTAAATAAGTCAATCAATATAAAACAATACTTCTCGAAAATAGATAGAAAACTATAAGTCATTATAATACATAGTACATACAAATCTCATTTGGTCAAATTGTATCACTATTAGTTAACAAGAATATTACTATAATAATGTATTATATATTCCATATTTGGTCGTTCTTTCTAAGCCTGCTATGTCCACTTTTACCCTTATTTCCGATTTCCGACAACCATTTTACGACATAAGAAGAAGATATACTATGGAATGGATCTATGAATTTAATGAAAACTAGCGTCGAAGTGAATTAAACACAGATAAAACATACACCTTCTTATAAGATATTGTGTGACAATTTTTTCACTTAATAAGGCCTTTAGGCTTGCCGGTATATTGACGACAACGAATTTTAATTATAGTTGCCCATTTTTTTATTGCCACACAACTTTTTCGTTGTAATGGGCTAAAATTGGCGTGTCAGTGCAATCCGCCCTACGATAAGAAGTGGTAATTATTTGTGGATAATAAAAATAAAAAAAAATAAAGAAAATTATTTTTGTAGTCTTTCATTTTGATCGATTGCTATTTACAATATAACATTACCAAAAGGTTACTGTCACTAGAGGTCCTTCTCTAGACGATGACGGCAGTCAAAAACCACACAACGATCCAGCTGAACGAGAAAGGATACAGGAATACAGTATCATATTATACAGTAACTTAAATTATCTCTACCATTGTACAACAAGAGAACTGATAAACATACTTATATATACTTTTCTTTTGTCAATAAATACATATTGTACCCATATAAACGCCCTGACACTGAAAAAACACGATGTTCACAACACAATATTTTTCCAGAGGTGGGGATCGAACCCACGCCCTTAGGCGAAAGAGGCAGGGGTCACTACTCTCCACGCCGATCGGGTCGTCAACAGTCTGAAATGATTATAATACAAACACTCGTCCTGAGAGTAACGGTATTAAAATTGGCCCTATGTCTTAGCTAAAGGGACTGTGAAATGTATTTAATCTTGGTTAATTGTTCGAGCTCTGCAACAGCGATGATGCGAATATCTGCTGCAGAATGTGGGGCAAAGACGCCACGTCCATACAGACGTGCGCGTGTCCGGCTGGAAGTCGACGCAATAGCCTGAAGAAGGTGGTTAAAAAATTAAATCTCCTAAGAATGGAGCTTTTCATAGCCCGTGAGAAACATGGGTCTTAACGTGATTAACAAAAATTATTTATATATTTTACATACCATGTATTTTTTTATGTCAAAAAGTGGCAAACGAGCTGGCTGTTCACCTGATGTTAAGTAATAACCGCCGCCCATGGACATTTGCAACACCCGTAAGGTTGCAAATGCGTTGCCACCTTTAAATAAAGTGGGCCCCGGCCACCTCACTCACCAGACGAAACGCAGAAGTTTAACACTTCTACTTTACGCCGATCTTCTGTGAGGTCGTGGTAATCTTGTATATATATATATATATATGTATATATATATATATATATCAACATTCCATTATGACTACTTTTACCAATGTACTGTATTTAATGTTATTAAAATATTATAACAATTGACTCCAAGCACCCTACGATTTTCTACAATAACATGTTTTTTTTTGTTAATCACACTATTCATAATTTAATTTTTTTGAAAATTTTCTTCTACTTTTTAGTTCGGTGTTTTTTAGTTTTATTTAAACTATCATTCATTAAGTGAAAAGTTGTCAAGTCACGGTCAAGCAAGCAGGCGGTTCACCTGATATTAATTGAATACCGCCCATAGACATCTGCAACACCCAAGGGTTTGTAGATGCGTTATCCTTTTAAAAAGTGGGCCCCGGCTACCTCACTCACCAGAAAAAACGCGAAAGCATATCGGTCTTCTGCGGGTACGTGGCACTTCTCCGGACGAGCTTGCCCATTCGTGCAACAGTAGAAGCTGCTGCCCGTCCCTACCACAGTTAAAAATGCTCCACGGAAGCTGCTACATGCGTGGTACTGTAACGGGTGATTTGATCACTTTGTCTAAATTGTTGTTTTTCTGAATACTAGGCTGCATATTCTATAAACCTTTGCCTGTACGAAAGGACGAATGAAAAAGTTAAGCTCGTTTGATCGTTCTTGTCATTTGAGACTGCCGCCGGTTCGAATCGACATTAGCCAAGCACAGTCGAAGATAATAGATCCATAAAACTAATTTGTCCAGAGGTTGAAATCAGAACACGTCCCTGGTCGTATTATCTGTGTGATTCCTGTCTGTGACGTTACAGTACTGCTACAGTTAAAAATGCTTCTACTAACTCGGTGACAAGCTTGTCGCATAAGAGTTAGCTATACTGTACTCACGTGTTAGCCTCGTCACCCAGGCTGCCGATGAATATGACATGCGCTTGGACTCGCCGATCGGCAGTCAGCGCTGCCCCGAGGGACTCCGGCATGATGCCATAGCTGGGGCCAACATTTATAAGTCAACCGATTTCGAAAAAAGAGGAGGTTCTCAAATCGGTTAAATTTGTTGTATGTTCTACTAACCTCAGAAATCTGTCATTCATGAAACGATTTCAAAAATTCTTATCGCATACATATAGTTCGGTTAAGCTCCCATATTGATTTATGCGCGTGATATTGCCTAATAAAAGTACCAAATATCGTTTGTTTGTCAGATACAAAACAGTCCGCAACTTTACAACATTAACCACAGTCGAAGCAGGACAGAAAGCGGTGCGAAAGAAGACAATATCCTCGTAAACATATTGCCCCTCCACACATGGACGCACTGCAGAAGTGTTTAAGCGTTAACAAGGGATGTCGAAAGTGAAGAAATATATCGATATATCGATATTTTCCCTTTAGGTCCTACGAACCCCGTAAAAAAGTATTAAATACGTCTACGTACATTAAATACGTCTAAGTCTATGTACATATGGCTGAAGGCGTAACCTTCAGACAGAAAGACAAATATACCTAAGCTTTATTATTGTAAAGTTTCATTAAAATCCATTCAGTAGTATTTGCGTGAAAGAGTAACAAACATCCATCCATACATACACTTTCGCCTTTATAATATTAGTAATAATTTGACACCTATGGATTCTGTGATGGATTCGAATTTGAAAAAATATCGTTTGTAATACGATTTTCGATGTTCGAGTCGCCTACGTGTTCTTAGAACCATGCATCAATCATTTATTTCTGCCTTTTTTCATTGACTTCTTGTCATTCATCTTTGAATCGTCGATTTTCACCTATATTGTCAAAAACCTAGAACCATTATAATTTCTACGAAAAAACACGCAAATCGTGTTATAACTTTGTTAACTTAACGAACATTCGATATCGGATATTTCGTATCGATATATCCGATCTGAATATATCTGCTGAAAACATCGATAGATAAAATAAAAAAAATATCGATACGTCGACTTTCGACACCCCTAGAATTGACTGCACAGTTTCGCCGTCAACTCTAGGGGTGTCGCTGCTTTTAAATGGCGTACGGACTAGTGTCTGCGGCCGAGCGCAGCTATCTCAGGCTATCACGCACCGTCTCAGGTTGGCGTCCGAGAGCACGAGCACTAGCGCCTCGTCCGCCTCCTCGGCCGCGAGCGCCTCTATGGCGTGCTTCGTTGCGGGCAGCGTGTTGTCGCCCGACCAGCAGAACTGAGCGTGCGCGTGCATCGTGCGGATTATCTGCGATGGGGGGGGGGGGCGGGGGCGGGGGGGGGGGGGGGTTATTGCTTAGATTTTTCACCTATAGGGAGTGGGGTCTTACCTAAAGGCAATGGGGGAGCTTTAGTCTTAGTCCTCCAAAGACTTTCACCGTTTCAGAGTGGGGGGGGGGGGGGGGGGTTTAATTATAGAGAGTTGGGACCTTGATTCATAGTAATCCATCGGCGTTTAACCGACGGAGAGTTGAGAGGGGTGGGGGGTTTCATAGTTATCCAACTGCGTCCTCTACGGAGTGTGGGAGGAGGAAGCGGGGTTTTTGATTTTATGTCAAAAGTTGCCAAGCGAGCAGGCGGTTCAGCTGATGTTAAGTGAATACTGCCACCCATAGACGTCTGCTACACCCGAGGGTTGCAGATGCGTTGACAACCTTCTGGAAATTGGGCTCCGGCTACGTCACTCACTAGACGTAACGCGGGAGTATTATACTTCCTGCGTGGCCCTACCAGCGTCGAAGCTTTATTATAGTTGTAGGCTTTATTCAGATTTGCCCAGCCTTCGAAGCGTGGGTATAGGGTGGGAATTCATAGTCATCCTATACAACGGAAAAAGTGGAGAAAAGCAGTCGAAGTGAGGTCACCTGCAAGCGCTGCTTCTCGTTCTGCGGGGGCCGGTCGACCCTCACCAGCTCGAGGGCATGCTCCTCCCCCGAGTGGGCGTACACGTCGTACCTGATGCGGGCCTCGTAGCCCCTCAGCGCCTCCGTCAGCAGCACCACCGCCTCCATGGACCGCTCCAGGCGGCCGTCGTACGAATTGAACCTGGCGGTGGCGATTCGCCCAAGCTTTTGTTAAATTTCGAAGTAACGTACGTAATAAATTTATTTAAAACGTAAGTTACAGCCTGTTTATGTCCCGCTGTTCGTCTGCCACTTGACGCCATTGTGGATTGAAAATTTTTGGAGAATCTGTGGAAAATATGGACGAAAAGTGTTTCTCCGCTGCGGGAATCTGACACGCGTCGTTCCCATTCGCACCCAAATTTACTGAAGGGGGTTAATTTTGGGTACGATCGTGAACCCTCCCTCCCCCTAAGGTTTTGCTACCTCACTCACCCGAAAGTATAATACTTTCACTTCAAAGCGATCTCCTGTGGCTCAACACTACTAGCGGTTGCACGACCCTGTCGGTATAAAAGATCTCTCTCGCAATAAATATTTCATTACAACATTAACACACTTTTCTTTTGTAAATAAACACATATATAAAAAACCGGACACTGGAAACACACTATATTCGATAACACTACGATCGAACCCACGCCCTTTGGCGCAAGAGGCAAGTGCACTACCCACTGCGCTAATCGGGTCGTAACATACATTTTATAATATATCCGGGAGTTTATAAATCATAAACACATAGACACTAGAAAAGCACCATGTTCGCACAACACTTTTCCAGCAGCGGAGATCGAACCCACACTAGCGCAAGAGACAGGTGCATTAACCACTGCGCCAATGGGTCATATACCTGTACATGCTGCCGGATACGTCGAGGACCAGCCTTAGCCGCTTCGGTTTGTCTGGCGGGGAACCAGGGGGCGGCTCCTGCTCCGTCCTTCGGCGGTATATCGCCCGTTCGCCAGTCAATCCTGCCAGGATAAATATTCTATTATATAAATAATAATATTCGAATTATTATGAAATCTTCTGTTTATGTCAGAAAGCAAGCGAGTTGGCGGTTCACCTGATGTTAAGTGATAACCGCCGCCCATGGACGTTTGCAACACCCGTAGGGTAGCAGACGCGTTGCCACCTTTTGATAAAGTGGGCCCCGGCTACCACACTCACCAGACGGAACGCAGCAGCAAACCAATACTACTTCACGCCGGTCTTCTGTAAGGTCGTGGCACTTACGTGGTACGTACAACAGATGATAATATAAAAATAAGAAAAGTAACAACCTATATATATTATACCCCACTGCTGGGCAAAGGCGTAATCCGTGAAGATGGTATTAGGGCAGAGTCCACGACGCGACCCGACTTCGGATTGACGGACTTAACATATCTCCGAAAGATTTTTTTGCCATTACTTTCCAAATTGGCAGGTTTCCTCACGATGTTTTCTTCGCCGCTGTGCACGTGATTTGACGACATTTAAAACTAACAATCATTGTGTCATTTGTGTTTTCACAACCGCCGACCGCCGCCGCTTTAAATCCTTCTTCTGGCTTTGATACCAAATAGAATATTGATAAATTCACAATTACACAACATTTCAAAACCTTCAATAATCTTGGAGTCGTCCAGCTCCCCGCTAGTCTGGTGTCGGCTCCACTGCCTCTCTTTCTTCTTCGCCTGCAGTTCTGCTAACACACCGCGGAGAGCACCAATCTAAAAAAATGAGAAGAAGAAAGAACAGTTAAGTATAACAAAGATAGGGACTTTTGAGCTTTGAGAACACACGTAATATAGCTAAAGAAGGTCCGTAATGTTGTAAAGTTGTAACTATAATATGGATAAAATCATCTGCTCAGAGTGGAGTAAAGAAAGAGTATTAGAGGTTATGCCTCTCTCCTTCCGCAGGGTTCGAACGTGCTTCCAAATACCCGGACGCCCTAGCCACTAAGTTCGACCGTATGCGTTCTAACACAAGGTGCATTTTGGAACGGCAATCGCGGAAACCTCGAGCTCCAAGTTACCTGCGGCTGGACCGCCCTTAGGAACTGCCCGTACAGCTTCGCGTCGTATTCGCTCATCTTGACCTCCTTCAGACGCTCTTCGAAGGCCCTTCTGTTCATAGCGCGGGCGGCTTCCTTCACGTGGTCGGGTATATCGTTCTTCTCTTCATCTGACAACTGGTAAAAATCACCGGTGTCACAATATGACAGAAATAAATTAAATACTAGAAATATCAAATAACTACGCCACTGTTTCGTCTACAAAGAGTAAATAGGTCGTTCATGGGGCAAAGTGAGTGGCATTAGTTTTTTGCCGGTCTCTTCTCAACAGAAACTGCTTTCCGAACCGGTGGTACCTTATGGTGGTGGTATATAAAATTTGACGATTCATAAGAGCGCGGAAGCGTCTATTTGAATAAATATATTTTTTTTATTATGATTTTTTTAATTGTATGACCTGTGATCACTTAACCATCAGATGAGCCTCCTGCCTGTTTGTACCATTTTTCGATAAAAATAAATAGAAGCTTGTTACATTGCACTTACTTTACATTACCCCATACACTTAGATGTTTTTTTCCCGATGGTGCGAATACCGGTAAGCTATTGGCTTCGGCGCCGGGGGTCGCAGCTTCCGTTCCCGGGATAAAAAGGATTCACCCACGGATAAATGTTCCGGATCGGGGTATTTGTCTCAAGGAGGATAGACGTTAGGCTACTTCCTACATGATTCACGATGCATGATAACATATACAAGACATTTAAGACATTTAATCCGACACTTCATCTGCACACATATTACATTTCATTACAATACAGTTTATGATTACAAAAGAACAAAAACAAAATAATAAACTAAAAAATAAAAAATACAATAACCTATGTGTAGTTACAATAAAAAAAATAAGTGAAAGTAAAACAAAGAATAAAAATAAAAGGAGTTTATTAATAAGGATGTATTGCGGCGCTGGTTTTCAGTCGGCCCAAGCGTCCGTAGGCAACGGACGCGATACGGCAAGCGAGTAGTAACATTTTATTTTATTTATTGCGTTATATGGGTCTAGTATATTAGTCTATAAAAAATATTAAGTATACATATTGATACCGCAACGTTTCAATCATCGTTTACGGTGGTAGGGCCACGAAGCAGCCTCGGCTGTTGCACGAACGGGCCGGCCCATCCGGGTAAGTACCACGACCTCACAGAAGACCAGCGTAAAGTGGAAGTATGACAAATACCTTCGCGTTTCGTTTGGTGAGTGATTTTCAAAGGCTTGTCAACGCATGTGTAACCCTCGTGTCTAGCAGATGTCCATGGGCGGCGGTATTCGCTTAACATCAGGTGACCCGTCTGTTCGTTTGGCAACTTTTCGCATAAAAAAAAAATAAATAAATAAACACACGTAAGCACACGATATACATATTTTTTGTTGATGATGTATTTTTTTATGGAAAATTTGGAAAGATTGACTTTGAAAATCCGCCATTGGACATCTGCAATACACACGGGTTTGTGATTGTTGTTTCATCCGGTACAAATATGCCCGAAACAAACCTGAGCTAGCACGTGAAACCCCCCCCCCCCCCCCTCCCGCTGCCTATACTCCGACTTTGACCCGGAGATCGTAATATATGCTCGAAGCCCGCCTAGCCTGAGCCAGTATGCGTGCATACCTGGTGCACCTGGTGGCCCTTGTCGAGGCGGTAGGGCCCCCCCTTGCCGCCCAGGCCGGCCGTGTCCCTCCCCCCCGTGCCGCCCGCCCACGTGTTGCCCCCCACGTGCGGCTCATTGTCCGGGTCCTCCTTGCCGTGCTTCGGCGACGACACGTCCAATCTGGGCGGAAAGTTCAACATATTTTTTTAAACATTGCCCTTAATTTAGGATAACGTGTGTAATAAGGGCGTTTTACAAACATGAATGATGTTTTAAAATGAAACATGAAAGCTGGGCAAAGGCCTCCTCTGTACAGAGAGTATCAGGGCATAGTCCACCAGGCGACCCCACGGATTGGCGGACTTCACATATCTTCGAAATATTCTTTTGTAGTATTATTTCGAAAATATACCGGTTTCCTCACCATGTGTGATAATTCAGCACTTGAAATTACCAATTTCTTTGGTGTCGGCACCGGGGATCGAACTCAGGTTGCTCGAGTATATTGAATTAAAGGCGAGCGCCCGGACACTAAGCTATCACGGCTCAAAATAAAAAGATCCTCTCGAATTACTTACCCGCTTTTTCTTTCTATCGTCATCTGTAGCTTCTTCATAGCGTCTTTGGAACGTCCTTCCAGCACGCCCTCTGTCGGCAGACCGCTGGAGTGCAAAACTTCCAGAAGTGTATCAGATGTGTCCTTGCTGTAGCGGTCGAAGTCGAAAACGTTTCCTATCGCCGTGGCCAGGTCTTCTTCTGGATATTTCTAGAATATAAAACATTATACTTTTAGAAATTAATAAAAAATAAATTTTTATAATTAAGATTGAACATTAAAATGCGCCAAGCATTGCTTCAAATGCTAAAAAAAAACAATGTAGATAAATCATGTTAAGATTTTCGTCGGTGTGGCAATCAGCCGTTTAGCTTAGTGGTTAAAGCGTCAGGCCGCGAATGCCGAAGACGTGGGTTCAATTCCCACAGCGGCGACAATCTTTTCGTACTTTTTCTACATATTTTAACATGATACATAATTTTTTTAAAACGTTGTCCTTACTTTATGATAACATTATCCTGTGTTGTAAGGACGTTTTACAAAGATAAATTACACGATGACAAACACCCGGATGCGAAACAACTATCTGTGGGTAACACAAATAGTTTTCCCGTGTGGGAATCGAACCCACGGCCTCCGACGCCGAAGCCAATACCTAAGAAAAAACTAAAAAGAAAAAAAAACATTTTTTTTTTCATTTTCCCCGACACGCGATCTGCATCGCCAACCATTTGAAGTGGATCCATCCCGTAGCATGAATTAGTAAGAAACCCACCTGCAGATGCTTAACAATGTTGACGAGCTCCCTAGTGGAGTACGGATAGGTCAGCTGACCCTGGTCGGCCATGTTCCGGAGAACCGCGAACGCCTGCACGAGCTTCCGCATCACGTCTCCGGGCACGTTGGGCCCGTACGAGCGGAGCAGCTCCAGCTCGGACTCGACGGACGGATTGTCCACCGCGTGGCAGGAGAATAGATCGCCTGATCTCACAGAACCCTACGGGTGTTGCACATGTCATTGGCGGCGGCGTTTGCCACTTTTTCTAATTAAAAAAATAATAATATACGAATGTGTGCGAAATGCGAAACGTTACACGATTATGTTATCGTCTAACGTTACGTTGACGAAAAGGCTACCTTAGATCATAATACATACCATACACCCATTAAAGTAATGAAACACTATAAATATTGCTCGTATGAAAGCATTGTTTTACTGCTATCACTATACACATGATCTCATTGGGAACATCTGTGTCATCTTTATCGTTAAAAATAAACCCTACTGTCATTAATTTAATGTTACAGCAAGTTCGTACGCTTTTTATGAAATGCCTAGCATAATGTGGGGCTGAAGTAATCACCTAGATTTTTTTTTTGGGCTGGATGAGCCACTGTTGGCCTGAGGGGCCTTTACAGTTCCGACGGGCTTGACGTGGCCTGGCGCACGAGGCGCCTAGCCTGAACCTCGGTAATCACCTAGAGAAGCGAAGAAATCGTTCCCGAGGAACGGGAATCCGGGCCGGTTGGCGAGCACTATCATCCTGAAGTCGTCGTGGACCGGAATGAAGGTGGACTGCTCCCCACCGGAGCCGTCCAGCATGTCCTTGGGCACGATCCTCCTGCCATCGCTCAGTACCATCTCCCCGTTCTCCACTAAAGTCTTCAGTATGCAGGTGACGTGAGTGGGGGCCTTATCGGCCTCGTCGACCACCAGCACGTGGCCGACCTTCACCGCCTTGACCAGGGGAGAGTCCTCGTACACCACCACGCCGCCCCGGACGGTCGGCTGGACGGTCAGCGACTGCACCGTGGTGTCCCTGTGCAGCTGAATATACTCCCGCGGCCGGTTGAGGAGTTGGAGCAGCCTGTCCGCGATCTTGTTCTTGCCCACGCCCTGGTTCCCCACCAGCAGGAGGTGGCTGCCGAGCAGGAAGTCCTGGAGGAGCCACTCGAGCAGTTGCACGTGCTGCGGCACGTCGTAGAACAGTATGTCGGGCACTTTCGTCAGCGCGTCCGTTTTGAGAACGCGCGTGCTGGTCTTCCCGATGGTGAGGGTGCCGTCGTGGATACGGCACGGCGGTTTGGGCTCGCTGCTGCCGAATAGACCGAAGCGGGTGGCCGGTTCGATGCCTATCCTCTGGCCGGCGCCATCTAGCGCCCGCCTGGCGAGGTTGGGAAGGAACTTGGCCAGGAAGGTCCTCTGCACCGTCTCGTGTGCCGAGTCCGTTGGATATTTGGACATCCTGTGCGCGATCCTGAGCAGCTGCCTCGTCGACAGCGAGGAGGAGAGGTTCCTCAGGGTGCTGTCTTCGGATCTGCGCAGCTGGTCCGCCAATTCGATGATCGAATGGAGCGGCTTCGAGATTTTTCCGTACTGAAATTCAAATTGTTAATCGAGTTATTTAAAGTGCCTACAATTAAGTTTTAAAACGTAATGAAAGACTCACCTGACTATCGCTAATAATCTTAATGTTTAAAATAGATTTAACGTTATTGAAGAAATAAAGATAATAATATACATTTATCGATGGAGCATATTGTGATATTTCATAAATCGTTTTCACCACAATTTTATTTAAAAGTTGTTTTTTTGTTTGAAACACGAAAATAAAGATTATTAAGTGTCCGTGTATTTCTGTTGTAAGGACATGCTACAGTTCGCTGTTGCACGAATGGGCAGGTCCGTCCGGGGAAGTACCACGACCGGGGCCAGATTTATTAAAAGGTGGCAATGCATTTGCAACCCTACGGGTGTTGCATATGTCTATGGGCGGCGGTTATCACTTAACATCGGGTGAACCGCCTGCTCTGCTCACTTGCCCAAGCTTTGCCCGGCTTTTTTTTTTTTTGGTAAATCGTGTATTGTGGAAATAATAAATAAAGAGTGGTATAGAAAAAAGAGTGAAAAAAAAAATAAGTGTGTAAATGATCTTGACACGAAACACAGCCTTCTGTTTCGGGGCCTCCCGATTACCGACCGAGCTATTATAACATTTTTTTTTCGTTATAACATTCGAATGATATTTTTAATTCCCTGAAAACAGGGATAAAAGGGCATTTTCTGAAAAATGAAACCTAGCTAGATCGATTTCTCTCCCCCGAATCTACGCACATACTAAATTTCATGAAAATCGCTGAAATTTAAATTAATGCTCAAATTTAAACTTACAAGTGAGTTTATAATAAATATCTCCTCTTCTTTGCTCAAATTGCGCATCTCGTGGAAGACGAAGAGGCTCAGAATTTCGGGAGTCAGCCAGTGCTGGCCACGGTCGAAGGTTGGCGGCTCAGCCAGCGCTACGATTCTATCATAAAAATACGCTTAACTATATCACAGTACGATTTTGTAGTGAACACTGATTTATTTACAGAACACATCAAAACTTTCACAGTCATAATGCCCCATAACGATTTCAAGTCATATATAATTACACAGTAAGTAATACATGAGCTTGTTTGCGAGAGATTGTTATTTTCAATGAGTGGATAATGCATCGCATGTCAGTGATGACTCCCTGATTATAGGGTCGTAGAATTCCTTGAGAATATTCCTTGATTATTATCCAGGAATATTGAAAATCAAAATCTAATGATTTATTCATCGAAATAAGAAATATACATTTCATTTATCGATATTAATTTTTAAATCTACCACCGTTTCGTAATGAGGTTCCTCTAACGGAGAAGAAACAGAAAGAAACTCCGTAGGCATCCTCTTTTTTGTCATTTATTTCACCGGAGATATACACCGGAGCCCACTTTATTGAAATATATATTATATACATAATATTACATCTCGGGCATAATGTGTTACGGTGGTAGGGCCACGCAGCAGCCTCGGCTGTTGCACAAACGGGCAGGCCCGTCCGGGTAAGTACCACGACCTCACAGAAGACCGGCGTAAAGTGGAAGTATGACAAACACTTTCGCGTTTCGTCTAGTGAGTGAGGTAGCCGGAGCCCAATTTTTAAAGGTTGTCAACGGATCTGTAACCCTCGGGTGTGGCAGATGTCCGCGGGCGGCGTAATTCACTTAACGTCAGGTGAACTGTCTGCTCGTTTGACAACTTATCGCATAAAAAAATAATAATAATGTGTCATACTTGCGCGTTTGATCCGATGACTGAGGTAGCCTAGCCACGATCTATTAAACCGCATCTTTAACCCCAGAGGCGTTTTGTATTGTGTAAGTTCGGCGGTGATCACTTCACATCGGGTGACACAACTGCTAGCTTTCCACCATGCCGCATTACGAACCGAACTGACAAAATGTCCGAAAACAAAAGAAAAGTCCTCAGGGGATTGAAACTCAAACTAGCGAGAATCACCTGAAGGCTGGATGGATCCTCTTCACGCCACTTTCCTCCAAGTTTTGGACGCTCAGGCCTGACGACAACAGATCGTCATACCTGTCATGTCTTAATAGACGTGTGCCGTCGTGCAACTGCAACTCTCGATCGTGCACTAGCCTAAATACAAAGTATACATACATATATTCATTTATTTGTTTTCAACCAATAAGTACAGTAAATGATACAAAGAATAAATACTGAACACGTATAAATTGCCTTTGTATAAATACAGTAAATGATACAAAGAATAAATACTGAACACGTATAAATTGCCTGATTACTTATCCTTATCTTTACTAATATTGTAAAGTTTGTATAAATGGATGGATGTTTGTTACCCTTTCACGCAAATACTACTGAATGGATTTTAATGAAACTTTACATTAATATAGCTTACAAATCAGAATAACACATAGGCTATAATTTACATACATATTTTTGTGTATATCTGTCTTTCTGTCTGAATGTTACGCCTTCGGCCTGTTCTACGCAGACGTAGTCGCGGGCAGCGGGTAGTATGACAATAAGAATGTTAAATGTCCACCTCATTGTGGTAGAGCCACTCAGCAGCCTTCGCCGTTCGCCGTTGCACGAATGGGCAGGTCTGAAGAACACTCACAGAAGACCGGCGTAAAGTGGAAGCGTTATACTTTTGCGTTTCGTCTGATACTTATGAGTGAGGTAATCGAGGCCTGCTTTATTGAAAGGTGGCAACGCATTCGTAACCCTACGGGCGTTGCAAATGTCGATGGGCGACGGTTATCATTCAACATCGGGTGAACCACCAGCTCGCTTGCCATCTTTTATACTACAGGTAAATAAAATTGGAGTGTCTGTTTATGATGTTAAAATAACCGCTTTCACTAAACGCATATGGATATTACACGGTACACATACCTAAAAAAAACATTTTTCAAATTTTTTGTTTGTCCGTCTGTTCGTCCGATTTCGACGGGACTTTCACTGGCAGATAGCTGATGTGGTAATGAGTAACTAAGGCTAATTTATTTTAGAAAGTTCATTTATTGTTATTGTAATATATAATATTTCCACAATATTTCCATTTCTAAATAAAAAAAAAACACTGCCACAAAATGCCAGCCAACCTGTGCAGCACAGCCAAGGTGCTGGCGTGGACCCTGTGCAGGCCATCCAGCACCGCCATATGCCCCTTCAAGGCCGCCTCCACCAGGGCGGAGTTCCTCCACACCGTATCCCCATTGTCCAAAGTAGTGCGTTGCTGTACAAGGTCCCTAGCGGTCATGTCCTGGTACAGGACTATGGGCTCTATAGTGTAGTGCAGTAGTGACGCAAGTTGCGCCACCAGGAGACTCTTGCCGCAGCCTTTCGGACCTACATAGTAGAGTAGAACCTATGTTTAAATGCACAACCATTCTCATCTTATTATGCTAAGCTCACATATTATCGTTTCCGTTCTGACAAACTTCTTCTTCTTTCGTCTCTTTGAGCTGTTCGAATCCAAATAGTAAGTTAAGTAACAACCAGTATGACCTATTTATGGGCAATGGCATAATATGTACATACGGTATTAGGTATTTTCATTTCACTGCGGGCCGATTGGTAGACTTCATATTTCTTCGAAATATTTAAATAAAGCGAGCGACTAGAGACTGAGCTATCACGCCTCCAAATAGCAATGGATAATTATTGGTCTTCTATCGAAACTTCTGATATTTACCTTCACACGCAGAAAACTCTGAATGGAGGATAACTTACGAGCAATTGAAATTTGGCCTTCAAATACTGCACAAGAAATTAGCAAGCTACCCACGTAAGCAATTTCAAGAACCAGAGTTGTCAAAATAAACCTTATTCAATCTTATCTATATTAAGTGAACCACTATTTTTTCATCGAGACAGTAAGCGTTATCTTAATAAATAAAAATGAATGTTGGTAAGCGCATAACTCAAGAATGGCTGGACCAATTCGGCTAATTTATTGTTTTGTGTGTTCCTTAAGGAAGGTTTTAATACAATAAAAAAAAGAACAATGTCTATCCGGGCAGCTAGTTTCTAATGACATTGCTGCATGTATACTCACCCACAATACAAAAGTCTGCAACACTGTGACTTAGCAGAAGCTCGCTTAATAGCTCACTCTGGTATTCCGTCCGCACGTAGCCCTTCTCCGCCCTCCTGTACGAGCTTGCGCCGCTTGTCACGCCAAATTGAGACTTGGCGCCGTTGATCTCAAGCGTCGCTAAGGCTTCGTTTTCCGTGAACTCCACCCCGCGCAAGGCCACAGCGCATTTCGACTCGGTGTCTACACTCAGATTGTGTAGAACGCCGTGAACGTTTTTGACGTGGTCTTTGCTTAGGAGCGTCTTGTAGGGATAGAGTAGGCAGAGTAGCTTGTGTACGGGAATTCCTGGGTTGGTTTCCTGGAATATTTAACGCCTTTTTTGTAAAAATATGTTAATTAATATGATGCAATAGAACAACAGTCGATGACTGCACCTTATTGCATTTAATGTAAGAATAAAAGTAAAGTAACAGCCTATAAAAGTCCTACAGCTGGGCAAAGGTCCCCTTTTTACAGAGGGTCCACTGCGAGACCCCATTGCGGATTGGCAGAATTCACATGCATCATCTTTGAAACATTTTTTTTTTCGTTACTATTTAGAAAATATAAGCTTCCTGTTAGCGTACAAAACACGTTATAATTTAACACTTAAAATTGTTAAGTTTTTAATTATCACGCACAAATACTGTTGGGCATTTTCTTCGTTGTAATCTCTCAACCTTTGTTCAAATGCACATAATAATTTAAGTAAAATTACATTCTAATTTTAATTCAAAACTTAGCCACAAGTGTATATGGGAAAGAATGCATTGAAAAGCGTTGGCTCTTCAAAATGCTTCAACAAACAGACAAACCCTATAAATGGACATAAGAAACATGGAATATTATCCCATGATTCTTTCACCTTGAACCTGACATGTGGATAGATATCGATAGATATGAGGATATCGCGTGAAAGGCTTCGCCGAGCTCGGATATATACGCAAATAACCATAGGGGCATAAGATCGTAAGGTGCGATATCGGAATACGACTGCAAACTCTATCGTGACAATCGAATAGTCTAGAAATTGACTTTGAATGTCGACCCTGTAATTAGGGCTTATACAAGCTATCTAGGTGTAAGAAAGCTAATTATTAACGAAAAATAAAACCTACTTCAAACATCTCGTCTTGATTCATTTTATAATTTTCAGGAGCGCCCTAAGTATCTCCGGAGCCCAAGATCCAATACCAATGAAATTAATATGGGACCACATGGTAACACCAGCTTTCAAATAAAAAAAGAATCATCAATACCGGTTCACTCCGTCGAAGGTTCTGAGGTAACAAACATAAAAAAAAATACAGTCGAATTGGGAACCTCCTTTTTTGAAGTCGGTTGAACAGGGACTTTGAACTCGCAGG
Source organism: Iphiclides podalirius (assembly GCA_933534255.1). Lineage (NCBI taxonomy): Eukaryota > Metazoa > Arthropoda > Insecta > Lepidoptera > Papilionidae > Iphiclides > Iphiclides podalirius. The sequence goes on along the minus strand of OW152830.1, from coordinate 11,040,840 downwards.
CGAACATAATGGGAACCTGATCGTCTATTAAATGAAACTAGGAAGGGCGGGGTAGCACATATTGTCTAGCACATAGTAGACTTATTTTGCTATTTTTAGGGGCTTATAACCCAGTTTACTGTATTTTCCTTTTGAGTATACCCTATGTCCACTAAAGTATATTCTATTATATTATATTCTAAATAATCATGATTATACAAACACATTTTGTACTGCAAAGTCACCCTAGGTATGAATTATGTTATAAATATAAATTAATTGAATTTACCCATTTTTAAAACCCATCAGGCCAAGTTAAGTTACCCAACGAGCGAAGTTCGATATAGAAATGATAGAACGGCAGTAAGCCAGGAGCTTTAATTTCATATTAGCCCCAAATTTTGGAAAAAATGCCCGGTATCAATACGTGGTTATAAGAGTAGGTACCACCACAATGCGACATCGCTAAGAAAGAAAACATACCAGTATACGCGCAGCAGCGTGAAGACTGTCGATGGGGAAGTCGGGTAAACTGATCTGCTGCAACTTAGGGCTGGCGAGGGCGTAAGCTGCGGACAGCAGCTGTTCCAACTTGGTGGCATCTACCCCAGGAGCCTCCTCTCGCAGCGAATTCATGTGCTCCTGTAATAGGAATAATGGTAAACTAACTACATCTGCTTAGCTTAACGTTTTCTACTTCAACGCGAGAAAAATAAATAGCAAATTACTACAACACAAGCGATCCGCCCCGGCTTCGCACGGGTGTAATGCTGAATGTTTGTTTTCGACATCGCATTAGAAACCTCTAAAATTATCAGTGTTTCTCTACTATATTATGCGTGAATTATACATATGAACCTTCCTCTTGAATCACTCAATCTATTAAAGAAAACCGTATCAAAATCCGTAGCGTCGTTTTAAAGATCTAAGCATACATAAGGACAGACAGACAGCGGGACGACTTTGTTTCATACTATGTAGTGATATTACAATACAAATTACCCCACTGCCTCTGTCGGCCTGTCTGAACGCAATGAACTCGTAACGCGATAACTACTGAAGGGATTATCATAGGAATCAACCCTTCTATAGAGTTTGAACTCGCTATCTAAGATCCCAAATCCGTACTCTCAACCACCAGGCCATCGGTGTCGCTATTATCGTATTTAATCACACGCCATAATATCGCTTGGTAGCGAGCGCGGACGATTTATTGTGCGAACTCCATTTCGGTATTCCGACACGACAATTATTAATAGTTGCGAAGTCGTTACGTCACGCGACCACTGCGAAACGTTTTAATATTTTCCAAAGTACAAGTTGAAGCTACCAAAAGGGAATATTGTCACCATGAATAATTTGCAAACTTCGTCAAGCCTGTATTGTTAAATTAAATAGAGAAAAATCAATGTAGGTATGTTTGTTTGGTCGTACGATTGCGTTAATGTTTTGCCAATACAGTTCTTTGATGTGCGAGACGATTATGGGCCACGGATGCCAACTTAGGAATTTTCTTCCTAAATTTAGAAAGAAAAAAAATAATGGAAGTTTCTTAGGGGGTAAATTCAAAGCAAAACTTGATAAGTGATTATGATTTAGGAAGTTTTTTAAAACATAGTAGAATTAGTTTGAATTAAGTAAATTTTAATGGGTTTTTGAATTGTTAGGAAAATTTTTTGAACAGTTGGTTATGGGCATGGAACGATTAACTAGCAGTAGGTTGCGCATGGCGTACCGGCAAAGAAGATCACTCTTTGACGTTTAAAACAAAATTCCTAGCGGTATAACAGCTATTAGTTTGTAAATAAAAACAAATTATGTACATAAACACTCACACACGTACAATTGTATGTAGCTCATACATACTATTCGCAGAAGACGATCACTAATAACCGCAATGAGTTACCAAATTCATAAGAAATGTTTGAAAGCATTGGAATGCGCGTCCGTTTATTTTAAGCGCCTATGAAAATTGGGTTTAGATAAGACTTTATTTTACATATCTCCCATAGATAACATTTTATTTTACATGTCTCCAAAGATACAAACACTGCTTAGTTTGGGATCCATTGTTAATGTTTAAAATCTTCATTACTATTTTTTTAACACATGTTTTGTAACTTACGTTTGTAGTATCTACTTAGATAAATATATAAATGAATAAATATCATTACGTATTGCTCATGTTATCAGTGTTTCGATGAATACGTGAAATATTTTTAAATTATTAATTGAATTACAACTTTGTTTTAATAATCAGAACTACGACACGTGATTATGAACGCCATGGTAGGCTCCAACTTTTAAGAGAACACTGTCAGCTCCCATTGTACTGCGCACTGTAGGTTTTGAAACTCAGCCGGGTTATGCGATTCTAAAACGCATGTTGTTTACTTGTAGGAGGCATACTTATACTCTTGATTTTATGTTTGTGAACATCCATGAAACAGAGATGACTTCTAAGTCGGTGTTTTGATTAAAAAAAAGAAACAGGACTCGTATCGGGTCCGTATCTGGAACCATTTCTTAAAATGAACGACTCAAGTAATATATGTTTTATTTTATGCGTATAAAAACGTTTCGAAGCCGCTCTATTAGATCGCGAGCCGACATCCTAGCTAGAAAACCACCGGGCTTCTTACACACAGAACACTACGACGAGCTACAAAAAGATAAAGGGCGAAACGCTAGGTCGATAGAAATGACGCAACCATAATATCTATATTTGGGGCATCATATTATGAGCTATAAATAATAAATAAAACTCGCGTGCCCTTTGCGTAGTAGGTCACATATGATATCTCGTACTCGGAATGACATATTCTACAAGCAGTTTGTTAAGGTAAAATTCCGCCACATCGATTACTCCTTCGTTAATACTGCTACAATATTTTATGTGACAGCACTAATGTCATTATGTTAAAAACCGACCAAGTGCGAGTCGGACTCGCGCCCGAAGGGTTCCGTAACATTTTCTATAAAAACGGCAACCAAATCGTGTACCTATATGGTATCGGAGCCCTTAAATATTTTTTTTATTCTGTTTTTTAGTATTTTTTGTTATAGCGGCAACAGAAATACATCATCCGTGAAAATTTCAACTGTCTAACTATCACGGTTCTAACTATAACAGTGGTGACAGACGGACAGACAGAAACACAGCGGAGTCTTAGTAACTAATAGGGTCCCGTTTCACCCTTTGATCACTTAACATTGGATTAGCCAGCTCGCTAGCCACCTTGTCACATAATAAACAAATGTTCTAAACGAATGGACAGATTATGGTATGTTTCTTTTTTGTTTAAAAGCTCCTAGCTATAATTTGAGCTTTTTTTGTGTCAGGGGGTTGCTTAAAACCTACAATTTTTTTATGATTGTAAAGTATTGATTGTCTTATACTGACGCGACTATTAACATTGGCTACCGTCTGGTGCCCATAACATAAATAATTTAATTTCAATATCACCTAAGATATTCATCGCCTACCATCTTCTGTTTCACAAATCAATCGCATTGGCACCGGGATATGCGGACTAGACGAGCGTTGGAAACAAAGCATTGACCAACGCCCTAAACCATTGGCGCTCCATGGCATCGCGTGACGTTAGCCCATTAGCACTTGCGCCGGGGAAAAACAATTTGGGTACGGTCGGGCCGCCTTATTAATTCCGACAACTTACTACGGCCCGCTAATGGGGCGATTAACGGTTCCACGCCGCCGTAATGAATACGGTGCCGCGAATTAATATTCATGCCCACGAAACGGAATTTTGTCGTTTACAGCACGGAAGGCAGTTTACATGAATCGGAATAGTTAATGATTAATAATTGTAATTTGTTATTGGGATACATCTATAACAAGTACAGTTATGCGTTTAAAAATATCAAATCGGTATAGTATAGCATATCGTAGCCCTCGTAGCCAATAATCAGCTGATGCAGTATGATTGTGTTCATCCACATGTGCCGGACTGACATTTTACGAAAGCAAATCGCCAAGTGAGCTCGGTAGACGGACGAGTGGACGGGCGGGATAGACACTGGTATATAACCAGTGTTTAACCTAACCTAACCTATCGGTTAAATAACCAATGTTTATCAGTTCTTAACTCTCGGTACCACTCGGTAACACTTGGTACCACTTGAACACGTGACCTTTTCTTCCCCATGATACACGGGGTAGTTCCCGAGCGGCAGCTGAGCAGACCATCGCAGTGTAGGACAACGCCCCACTAGACTTTACAGAGAGTATCAGGGCACAGTCAATCACGTTTTACTCACGGTTTACTCACGACGTTTTCCCTCACCGCTGACCACTTGATGAGTCACCACTTAAATTAACAATTTCATTGGTGCAGGCACCGGGGATAGAACTCAGTACATTGAATTGAAAGCGAGCGCCCGTACAATGAGCTATCACGGCTCTTCATCACCCTAAAAACGAAACAAAAATACGGATTGATTTCGTCGCTCTTTCGTCGCAACAGCGATAAGCGCTGTGAACAGTTTCTATCACAGTAGCTTTACAAGGCACTACGCACGAAATGGACGTCAACTAAAATGATCAAGGCCATAGACATAGAAATTATGGCGAATTGCCATAATTTATTGTAAATAGACAATCCACATGGTAATGAATTCGGGGTCGATTCAAATTATGCTAAACCGGTGAAATTTACGTCGAATTGCGTCCCCCGAGGGAAGTATACTCCATAACTAATTGTAAATTTGAAATCGAACTACTAAAGCAGAATTTACGAGACTTCAATTAAAGTTTAACATAATTTGTATTGGCGTGTCGGTGGGGTCGTGAGAACCGTTATAGTTATAGCATCGTATACATCGATAGAGCCTTGCCACAGTCGATAAGCAGACCAGCGTGAAGTAAACCTTTTGTAGTTTGGCGTTTCGTCTAGTGAGGTAACCCAGATTCTCAGTGGTTGCCAAGACGTCTGCAACGTCTCTGTGGTCCTGACTAACTGCCTAAATATTCTATATAAATAAAATTATTGAGGTATGCTTTTCTGCGCGCATCACAAAAAATCATAATTTATAAAATTCTTCTCAGTTTTATCTCTTTTACACTTGGCCCTTACCTAAATATAAATTATTGTTGTAATTTAAATTTACTAAACTCTTTAAATTTATTAAAGAAACAACGATTTTTGTAAGCGGATTGCAAGCTGTTTATGCAATTGGGAAAAACGCAGACGAAATCGCGGGGTATCAGCTAGTAAATAATAAAATAAAATTACAATCCGCATGTACGTCAAGTGCGTTATTCGAAAAACTAACGCCCGGTTTCTGAAACACTGATCACCATAGAAGTCAAGTAATCAGCTGTCAAATGGCTTTTCATCTTAATGATCAGAATGATCAATTCAAAGAGTTTAACAATTCTTTTGGCAACTTAAATAACATTTGAAAAGCCATTTTACAGCTGATTCGTTGATTTGATTTGGATGATGGCTCCGTGGCGCAGTTGTCAAGGTATTGGCTTCGGCGTCAAGGTATTGGCTTGGCCACTGAGAATCTGGGTCGTGGGTTCGATCCCCACGCGGGGAAACTATTTGTGTGACCCACAATATAGTAGTTTCGCATCTGGGTGTTTGTCTACGTGAAATTTATGTTTGTAAAACGTCCTTACAACACAGGATAATGTTATCCTATAGTAAGGGTAATGTTTTTAAAAAAAGAAATAAATTCTACGACGATCAGTGTTTCACAAACCGAGCGTAAGAGTTACGAACATCAAAATGTGTTTCCTGTGCGATAAAAGCTTTCCTATTTGCAGAGCGGCGAACATAGATTGAATCGCTATCGGTGGGGATCGGCCCGCGCCAACTTTGAACTGTTGTTCTTAGCCTAGTAATTTTCCACAGGGCTGTCAATGTTAATTCGAATCATCGTGGAGCCAATTTCACGGATATAATGTGATTTAATTGTGACTCGAATAGCGGACGATGAATGCTGCAGTAATTATTCGGATCCTCACGAATAGATCAGCCACACTGAGGGCTAGTAACAGTCGTACTTAATTACACAGGATTCGAATAAAAGGGTAATTATTGAAAGTAGAAATGTAAATGTTATAATTAAAATCATTATCATCGATAGATATTATGGAGACACAAATATTATCCTTTAAACGAGCAATTCTTGTATGTATATATATATATACATCCAACGATTTTCATGTGATTAAGTATGTGCGTAGATTTGGGGGCAAAAAATCAATCCAGTAAGGTTTCATTTTTAGAAAATGTCCTTTTATCCCTGTTTTCAGGGAATGAAAATTATCATTCGAGTATGACTGTAAATTTCGCCGCAAAAAAAATGTTTTAATACGGTCGGTAATCGGGCGGCCCTAAAACAGACGGCCGCGGTTCGTATCACGATCATTTACACACTATTTTTTTTTTCTACTTTTTTTCTATACCAGATCATTGCTTTCTTTATATTTTATTTATTTTTTTATTTCCAAAATACATGATTTACAAAAACAAACGGAAGCTCGGTCTTCCAGGTACTGAATTATTATTAATATAAATGTATATAAGTAATATTGTTGTGATATCCCACGAAATTTTATTAAACAAGTGTAAAATCAACGAAGCAATCGATTGAGCCACGATGCGTAACAGGATGATTGGTGTGAATTACCAGTGTTTAAAATTGCGGATGTTACGGTACGTCCGCAATTTTAAACACTGGTAATTGTAATAAACGTATTCAGTGAGTTGAAGCCGTGATAGCTCATTGTCCGAGAGCTCGCTTTTAATTTAATATTCTTATTTTACATATTTCGATCCCGGGTGCTGGCACCAATGAAATTGTTCATTTTAGGTGCTGACTTATCACGTGCTCTGCGCTGAAAGAAAACATCGTGAAGAAACCTGCATATTTTCAAAGTGTAAACAGTAAAAACATTTCCAAGAAATGTGAAGTCCACCAATCCGCAGTGGGGTCGCGTAGTGGACTATGCCCTAGCACACTCTGTACAGATGAGGCCTTTGCCCAGCTGTGGGACATAAATGGGCCTTATACTTGACTTTTATACTTTTATTAGATGAGTAGAAGCCCATTTTTAAAGACGGCCATGTTGTATTTGGAAAGAGAAACGGCGACAGGCTGTTAAGATTACGCCGACCACGGCGACTAATGTAAGCCACTGCTGTATATACTGCAACAGAATTAGAGTACCTACATTAACATCGGTAATACGACATGTATTGCGTAATCGGAGAGCTAAATTTTTATGTAAGAAGATGGTTCTCATAAAAGTAAGTTGGAGACGTAAGAAGATGGTTCACATGAAAGTAAGTTGGAAACGCCGGCCATGGTTATGGAACGCCCGTAGGGTTACAAATGCGTTGCCACATTTAAATAAAGTGGTTATCCAAAAACACAGAAGTATAACACTTTCACCACTTCACGTCAGTCTTCTGGCGAGGTTGAGGTACTTTTCCTAGACTGCCGTGTGGCTAGACACATACTCGTAAGACCATAATTTCCGCAATAAATATCGCATGTATAAATATCTTAAATCGCAACACAACAATGTCGGCAGCCCTATTCCTAATTTACGGCCCTGCGCAAACAAACCGCTCCGATAGCTTTAATTTATGCAAAGGCCGGCTATCAACTAGCGAACAGCGACTTCCTCGGAAGCAATAAAATTCGTCTATGCGCCAAAGCTTCAGAGGCTCAACATTTATACACCTTATGACCTCTATGTTATATCCACACGCACTATTCAGAACGTATTGTTTTAAAAAAAACATAGTTCAATATGGGATTTCACAACTTTATACAACGACCGTCACCACTAACAATATGGCGTCAAACCGTGTTATGGCCAAAGAAGTACAAGCTCATTAAAAGGCTCTTCATACTTTCTTTTAGTTTATAAAAGAGTTATTATGTTGGAGCGACATAGCAGCGTCCACTTTGTGCGGAGAAGAACCTGGGTCACAGGAAACCCGGAGTCAATTTGAAGTGTTATCACGTATTCGTTTTGTCTCTTGAAATTTAGATATAGCAACACAACGGGAGTGGATGATTCACTCACCATCATATACATTACGTTCTTTTTTCCGCCTTTGCTCAAAAACCCTTATAGAACCCATCAATTAGTAGTGAATTTATACAACAATTAACCGCACGCATAAAGTGCATATAGTCAAGTGCAAGGGCTAAAACAAACCATGTATACGCTCAAAAAAAATTTACAGCGTAATGTCCCACTGTTGGGCAAAAGCAGATATACAGTAGGTATTATGGCATAGTCCAACACGCGACCCCACTGCATAAATGTGAATTCACATATCTTCAAATATTTTCTTATATATATATATATAAAACATGCAGATTTCGTCACGATGTTTCCTTCACCGCTGAGCACGAGATAAATCAGCACTTAAAATTAACAATTCCGATAGTGCCGGCACCGGGATTCAAACGTTTCTCGAGTATATATTATTATATTGAATTAATGGCGAGCGCCCAGAAACTAAGCTATCACAGCTCTCAGTACGTATAATAATTACCCCAATATGCACCAATAGCAATGTTCTGCCAAAAAAAACAACTCATGGCGACAAACACCACGAGTTTAAAACTTATAATTCTCTTCTTATTTTGAATTTCGAACACGAAAGTTTAAAGGACGGTTGCGTGATGTCGTTCAACAACCGGAAAAGAATAAAGCTGCGATCAGAATGGTGTAAAAGACGCATTAAATTTTACCATTATTTATTTTACATCTCATTTACACCGATGACACGTGTATATTTATAAATACGTATAGTAGTTAAAAGTTAAATGTAATTAATATTTAACCATTTATGATAAAGGCGTAAAATTTAGATGAAATTTCGACACAAGCCTCAATGATCAGTATTCAGTGATCGATCAACACAACAGTTCCTTACTTTTATTTCTTGAATTATCTGAAAAACGTTTTTAAATTTAGATATTTAAGTTTAGCCGTAGGCGAAGAAATCAAAGAACTGTAAGACAAGTTTAAATGATTCCATTTAGTTGTCGTAAAATTAGATTTCTACCTAAGACTATATGTAATCATCGCCGGGAAGTATATGGAAAATATTATCATTAACCAAAGTAAACGCATATTATTTCTTTTTAATAAACAAAATATAATAATTCACATGTACAGGATGGCTTTTCTAAGTGTATACATTTTTTTATTAAATTCTAGACATAAACAATAGTACCCGGAGGACCGAGCTTTGCTCGGTTTGTTTTTTTTAAATCGTGTGTTTTGGAAATTACATTTAGATACAAATTACTGAGTAATGAAATATGCATAATATTTTTCTATCTTACCGACCTAATAATAAGAAAATAGGAAGTGGTGTTTTTCACAAAAGAAACAAGTTTAAAAAAAGGGAAAAAAATAAAAAAATCATATGGATCAACAAAAAATAAAAAATAAAGAAACCAATGGTCTGGAATCGAAAAAAAAGTAAAAAAGAGTGTGTAAATGATCGTGACACGAACCACGGCCGTCTGTTTTGGGGCCGCCTGATTACCGACCGAGCTATTATGACATTTTCTCTTGCGGCGAAATTTACCGTCATATTCGAATGATATTTTTCAATGCCTGAAAACAGGGATAAAAGGACATTTTCTAAAAATAAAACCTAGCTAGATCGATTTTTCGCCCCCGGATCTACGCACATACTAAATTTCATGAAAATCGCTGGAGCCGTTTCCGAGATTCCGATTGCTCGTTTAAAGGATAAGATTATATAAAAAATTATAAATATTTAAAATCACTCGTAAGTAATGCAATTAGCATTCATTTGAACTTGCCTCAAAAAGTACGTGATTTTACGCGCGATCATTCATAACTAACACGCACACAAGTTCGTGCACAGTAAAATTTAGGTATTTATGAATGACTACCGCATTGTCAACACGTTCTGTTTTTTAAGGGAATAGAATGGCATTTTTGTTGGAAAAAAAACTTTGTTTTTATTTCAATAAACGTTTATACTACTAAGTCTGAACCTCCTGTGTAAATTTGGGCACTTCTCAAAAAATCTCCCTGTATATATAATAAATATAATAAACGGATGGATTTATATTTGCTACTTTATATCAAAAGGCGGTGGTAGGGCCACGCAGCGGCCTCGGCTGTTGCACGAATGGGCAGGCCCGTCCGGGTAAGTACCACGACCTCACAGAAGTCCAGCGTAAAGTGGAAGTATGACAAATACTTTCGCGTTTCGTCTGGTGAGTGAAGCAGCCGGAGCCCAATTTTCAAAAGGTTGTCAACGCATCTGTAACCCTCGGGTGTGGCAGATGTCCATGGGCGGTGAGCCGTCTGCTCGTTTGGCAACTTTCAAAAAAAAAATCTATTAATACAATTTCTAGGATTTATAATAGGATTCTTATGAATTTTAATTCATAACTCTGACATTTCTGCAGCTGTTGGTCACGGGAAGGAATGTTAAAAAACGAAACCTCCCACGTCTGATGGACCCGATATTTTTTATTCGAAAGGTTGGTAAAAAAGCAGCGCTTGTAAATGCCAATCTGATAAAAAGTGGACCGTGGTCGCCTCACTAAAAAGACGAAATGCGAGGGTAATATTTCCACCACACGCCGATTTACTGTGAAACCGCGTTACTTCCCGGAGCCTGCCCATTCGTGCAACAGAAGCTTCGCGACTCTGCCACAACAAAACGCTGCCAGTTAATTGGCGTTAAATAGGTTATTTTAAGTTCTATGAATACCTACAAATACTGTCTATTTATTTTATTTAACCACAGTGTAGACGAGGCCTTATGCGAGATAGCAAAGGACAAAAGCGTCGAGCCCCACGAATCCGCCCCCAGTCTCAAACACGGAAACTCGAAGGGACGTCGCGTAGAGCCTCGGAATAGGACTATAACTTCGCAACAGCATCATCGGAAGTTACGAATTGTGTTTTTATCTTAAAATCAACACTAAGTATTTGACTATGAAAAACGGATACTACCAAAAAAGTATGATACTATCTGTATACTAGAGGTGTGCTGTTCAAGGGGACTTCTAACCACAGTTAGCGCGTGCATCCCTTGTGAAATTTGGCACATCGCCTAGTCGTGAGTAGAGGTCATCATTACAAATAACTTCTACGTATTATCAGCAACATTACTACCGATTAAATAAATTCATCACGAATATAAAAATCTCAAGGCTCACACGTGTAGCAACCATCTTTACACCTTCAGGCATATGTACAGCATATACTGACAATATGATGTGTATATTAGTCACATTACCATTCCAAAGTGCTCCCTCACATTGATGATCAGGCTATGACACAAGACACTGTTTCAAGAAGACAGTGAATAACCGATTTTTTTAGTTATTACATCGTCAATCAAAAACCGTTGACAGAGCCCTTGTCCAATGAACAGATACTTGTAAATCTTTTAATTGCCTATTATCGTTGTAGAGCAATTTTAAAATTCGAATTTTCGCGGTCGCTCTAGATTGTCGATGCTGGTGGGAAATAGTCAAGTCTTTTGTCGCCAGAGCATACCTGAGCTGAGATTAGTACACTATAAGAATATAAGGAAATAATAAATGCGCAGAGTGTGACGATATCGTTTTAAACAACCCTAAATTACGTAAAGTTATAAGACAAATCGTCTGGTGAGTGAGGTCGCCAGGTCCAACTTTATCAAAAGGTGGCAACTGGCAACGCAACTGCAACCCTACGGGTGTTGCGAATGTCCATGAGCGGCGGTTATCACTTAATATCAGGTGAACAGCTCGCTCGTCTCACAAAAAAAAAATATAACAATGATTATTAAATTAATTTAAGAAACAGCAATTTTACAAACAACAAACTACGTGTTTAGTGACGCAAGTTTTCTTGCCCTGGAGAAATGGGGCAAATCAGCTACTAATTAATAAAGTTTCTGTGATAAGACTTTTCATACGCATCCGCAACGCTTGTAGCGTTGTAGATCAAGTGCTCGCATGCCAACTTTCACATAAAAAACCGGCTAAGTGCGATTCGGACTTGCTCACGAAGGGTTTCGTATCATTATACATCATTATATATAGTATAAATATAATCTTTAAAAAAGGCAAAAAAATTAGCTCTATTGTATGGGAGCCCGATTTAAATGTTTTTTTATTCTGTTTTTCAGTATTTGTTGTTATAACAGGGCAACAGAAATACATCATCTGTGAAAATTTCAACTGTCTAACTATAACGATTCATGAGATACAGCCTGGTGACAGACGGAGAGACAGACAGCGGACTTTTAGTAATAGGGTCCCGTTTTACCCCTTGGGTACGAAATCCTAAAAATACTTACAATAACGCATTGTCAGTATATCGAATACACGCGGCCCGATTAAATCCCATACAATCGTTACATACATCGTACAATCGAGGGAAACGTAACCGCCCCAATAAGTCCGTTGCGTCACGCTACGTCAGGAGTAATATTCAATTAATGACGTACCCCCGGGGCCGTTAAGGGGATTAGCAACAGTCCCTGGAACAACACGCTTTAATGCCGCTGCTTTCTAAAGGTGCTTACACACTGGAGTGGCAACGAAAATGCAAAGCTTACTAAAGCGAATCGCAGTAATATAAGGTAATTTGCATTACGTTAGGAAACTTTGGATTCTATGAGGCCCAATTTCTTTAACGAAATATAAAAGATATAAGGATTAATAAATATAATAATCCATACACATTATTCTTTTAATAAAAGTAGAACGTGAGCAGTTAGTTGTCCACCGACTTCGTATTCAACTTTGAAAGCAATTAAAATTAGGAATGCAATTTTAATGAAATTAAAATAATAAAGATAATACTATAAATAAAATAAAATTTGCTTGTTTGTAAAGTTGATAATTCGTTTTATCTTACGAACTAGTTATGTCAATATTGACGTCTCTTGGTGTGATAATTTGTATTGTTAAACTATTTATTAATTGTTATAAAGGATATTGTTATAAAGGATAAATCCTATATTTCTTAAATTTCGTAATGTATTTATATTTTTGCAGGGCTTAGCGTGTCGTGTGGTGGATAAGTAACGCATATGGAAATGAAATAGATTGCCGATGCCCTTCACTCCAACGTACACGTTTGTGATGTGAGGCTTGCGGGAATCTAGTATGCCAGCGCTGTGGCAGTCATCGCAACGCCCTATGTACATTAGGACCGTGTGGGTGGACGGATTCCGGCACGCAATTCTAACGCAAGACGACCCGCATTACATAGAACTATACGCCAAGCGGCGAAGGCCCCACTCATCCGCCAGCATCAACCCCAAACGGAAATCGCAAGGGTCACGGCTGAGCCACCGCAGCGACACGAACTGCTACCGAAACCAAGAGCTGATCGTCACTAGCGACAGGACCAGGATTGGCGAAGAACTAGAGATCGAGACGCTCAATCTAACAGAAGTGCAAATCGAAGAGGGGGATATTTCAAAAGACTCCACGTCGTCTCAGTGTGGGATAAAGAATCACCGGTCGAATTTTACGACCATCGAGATGATGGCGGTGAAAACCAATAGAACGGCGCGAGTGCAAGTGAGAGACACCAACGAACTGTCAGATAGGGTGCTCCAATGGCTGGACTTGGCCGGTAAGGTTGAACTTGTGGCGACGGAGAACGAAAAGCGAATATGCGAGCCGAGACACAGCTGGCCGACGATAGAAAGGCGAAACCCGTCCAAATCTCGCACGGTCAACGACATTAGAACGAGGGAGTGCAAACTGGCGGCGGACGAATCCGAAACGGGCGACTCGATCGATAGACGCGCCCTCTACGCGCCGACTTCGGTGACGACGGTCGAGAATTACGCGAAACGGTCACGCAACGTAAAGCACGCGACACGCGACAGCGCCACGAAGGCGAGGAACAACAAACGGAACAGAGACATGACGACGAACGTAGCGGAGACCAGACAGAAGATGCTAGACGAGAGGGGCGCGATGGAGAAACAGTACGCCGAGTTGGTGAACAGGAAAATCATTCAAGATATGAGCAAAACGAAGAAACAAGTGCACATTTTCATGCCAGAGTCGATAGCGAAGGGAGTTGTGTCCAATGCAAATAGCAGGACTGAGAGTTTGCTGTCTCAGAAATCTTGATAAAATGTCACAGTTATTCAGTATAAATTCAATCATACCAAAACATGAAACTCGTTAAAAACATATTATAAGATTAATAGCTGACTAATAAAAAATTTTATGAACATGTTACAGTCTAATAAAATAAATTACCTCATTGAGTCATTCCTGTAATAATTGCTTTAAGATACGCATACAGCTACCGGTGGACCAAAATACAAGTATTATTTCAATGAAAAGTTATTAGAAAATTTAGAAATAATAAAACATAACATTGTAAGCTATTTTTTGAAAACACAGGTCTTGCGCACATCAAAGCCAAGATCTAAACGCATTTATATTTGCATCTCGTTTAATTTTTTTAAAGACACATTTTACGACCGGTCCAGAGACGTACGCAAAAGAAACTCTGTGATCACAAATGCAATTAAAAATTAATATTTTAAGTACTCACTTATCAGCTTCCCCGCAAAGATGTTTTAATAAAGATGATGCATGTACATACTGCGCCTCGTTCAAAAGTTTTCCGCTTTAAATTATATGACACATGTAATCGTATGATGATAGCAGACTAATCAATTACACGAACTGGTGTCATATCTACCCCGTGTTTGTATATATCATTGCTTACCCCAAAGCCGATAGTGGCGACATCTCTCGCCTGGAAACGGGAACGCAGGGGCGGGTCGAGCGGCTGGCCTTGGTAACGAGGCACGGGAAGTCCCAGAGCTATCACGCGGAAGTTCTCATCGACTCTTACGAGTCGCCATTTCGAGACTTCCTCGGCACCATGCTCCTAAAAACAATTGAACTTTGTCATTCATTATAAAAAAAATCTAGTTTGTAGCTTTTTTGCGTTAGGCATTGGCGTCGGCAACGAGGGTCGTGGGTTCGATTCCCGCTGTTCATTTACAAGGAGAGTCGGTGTCACGCAGGCGGTCGTAAAAAAGCCCAGCGAATACCATAGTATTGCTACAAATGTAATAGATGCGAAGCAGATGAGACATCGATTTTCGCGCAGTGAGAATGTCGGCCTCTGAGCTTAGTGGCTAGAGCGTCCAGACTCGTATTTCGGGAGGCGCAGGTTTGAATCCTGGCAGCGGCGAAAAATTTTGCAACAGTTTTATTAACACGTTTTTAAGTTGTAGCAAGGACAAAGACTAGCAAGGACAAAAACTAGCAATGAAAATTTTTAATTATACTAGCTAACACCATCAACAACATGATTCACCAATACCGTTACTAGGCAAATAATAATCAGCGACAATCAGGTAGTATTTATCATAGGATCGCACTTAGTGGCAGTCTGTGGGGGAGGCCTATGTTCAGCAGTGGACTCAAACAGGCTGAAATTATGATAATGATTTATCACTGGAACATTCTATCCTATTTTAAGAATAACAATTCATTTACGTTAGTGTAAGACTGGGCTTACACTAACGTAAATGAATCTACACAGATTGGTCACAGATGGCACTTCCTGTATGCAATATGCATAATTTCAAATATTTATACTTTAAAAGTAAAACTTTACATTTAAATATTTTGTTATTTTTGCCTCAATGCAGTATTTTTTGAATTATATACAGAGTTTCGTTACCATCGCGATAATAAATAAACACACATATAGGGGATAAGTTTATAAAGTTGTACTAAACATTTAAATTCTTTAAACATCAATATTTTACAGAGGTATTAAATTTTCCAAAACAAAGAATTTTAGAACACCCTTACCTATAAAACGTAACGAAAAGTTCATTTGTAAAGGTCATAAAGCATATGAATGGGTTGAATGAATTTAAAAGAGACAAAACATACTGTTAGAAGGAGAGGCTTGTAATATGACGCTGTGGCGCGAGTTGTATAGGATGTAACAAATTTTGTTTCTTTTTTACTTAATTAGTTTGTTTGAAAAATATATTTTTTTTTAATTATGGATTTTGTTTAACGTTAATATATTTTTTTTTATGATTATTGGCAAGTAGCGTTAGACGTGTGTTCATTTATTGTCGCGGTGGTAACGACACGCTGTATAGTTTGTACTGATTCATAAAAAAGTGCCTAACATAGTTATTAGCAAATAATTTTTCTATAAAAGTTTGAGTGTTTAGCGAGATAATCATTATTTTTCGAATTCAATATTTTTAACGTAAAAAAAGGATTAAATATTAAATTTAGATTTTGTTACATACTAAAACTATATAAGATGTTAGACAAGAATAGGCCAAGTATAAAAGAGGTCATTATTTTTTACCTGCAATAACTTATCATATCTGGCAGCCGGTACTAAGAATCTCCCATCTTCTAAATGCATTTCCCTATTTTCTAGCAAATTATTTAACACTGGCAATACATTCCGTTCAGCCTTTTCAATTCCCTCTATTACAAGAACCCTGCCTTCTATTGCTGCCCTTACTGCACTCTGTAAGGTACAAGAAAAATATATGCTTATTTCAAGGATGTTTTCACAAGCATTTTACATGTATATATATATATATTTTATATTTTCTAAAGTGCTCAAATATATATATATATATATATATATATATATATATTTTATATTTTCTAAAGTGCTCAAATTGTTAGAAATGTATGTACAGTGTTCGGCAAATTCTAAAAATATTAAATTTCGGAAAAAAAAATAAAGCTTTTTCTTTATTCAAAAACTATTAAAACATGAAAAAACTATTTATACAATTAAGTTCAAGGAGCGGATTTAAAAGCTTGAACATCTTAATAATGTTTGGGATGGACTTATGTGAGTACTGTTTTCCCTTTTAAGACTTATGTATCAATTTTTTTTTATTTTTATTACAATACCTGATCAAAATATGTGGCAGTAGAGTTTTGTATTTCTCTTCTCTGTTTTAGATCGGCCTCAGTAGTATCACGTGACAACGCTACATATTCTAGCTCCCTTTGTGTCAGCTCCAAATATTGGAGTGCAACTTTCCGTCTAATAAAATAAGTTCACACTGAGATTGCAACTAACTTATATTTATCATAAAATTTCTTTATAATATGTGAAGTTCAGTCTTTGAGACTTGTCAATTAGTAATTTTTCACGATGGTAGAGCCACGCAGCAGCCTCGGCTCTTGGACGAATGGGCAGGCTCGTCCGGGTAAGTACCTCGACCTCGCATAAGACCGGCGTAAAGTGGAAATATAATACTTTTGCGTTTCGTCCGGTGAGTGAGGTGGCCGGAGGCTATTTTTCAAATGGTTGTCAACGCATCTTTTCAAATGGTTGTCGGACATCTGCTACACCCGAAGGTTCAAACCTTCGGGTGTAGCAGATGTCCATGGGCGGCTGTATTCACTTAACATCAGGTGAACCGTCTGATCTCTTGGCAACTTTTCACATAAAAAAAACCATGAGAAATAAATTAATTAATGCATGGTTTAATTTAAGATTACATTTTATTCAGAATTTTTAATTGGTGTTACAATACAAATTATAAAGAAATATTACATTTCATACTCACCTGCTGGGACCTGGCCTCCCAAGCAAAAACATATCCTGACCAAGAGAATCTTTTTGCATCATCCATCTTAAGTTTCTGAGTGTACTTTGTGATAAAAATTTTAATTCTCTGCCCTCTATTGATACTTAAAATTAAATTGACATAACATATAAAAGTGTTAAATCTTTCATTCTAATATAATAGTTTGAAGTAGTTGCCTTAATATAAAAATTACCCATAGTTATATTAAAATAATTTTTATAAAGCATGGGTCACCCTTTATAACAAGACAAAAAATTTCAAAACTTAGGCAATGTTTATTTATTAATTTTGAACTTTTTATTGATTGAAGACTGCTTTGATAAAATACATCTTGACGTAAATTTATTTTTAGTTCACATTTGTTTTATTATGTGTATATTTTATTATTTTATAGAGATCATTCCATTGCATATAAAGCCGTATTTAAAGATTTTTTTTAAATAATGGTCTCTAGATAATAACATTGATTATAGAAAAAGACATACACTCCAAATTTAAAAATGCAAAATACTCATAAAAACTAAATATGGGATTCATACTTTATTTCAAAATATTAAATTAAAAATTTGATGTAATAGAAAAATAGGTAATTATTTAGAATATTTTTTTACTTAATTTCGTAATTTACAATAAATTAGGTTCAATATTTATTAATTTCAAACTGATAGGTTGGGTTTCTACATTTTTGTATACTAAGATGTACATTGTGGGGCGACTTCACTAATACAGGCTACTTAAAAACATTGTTATTAATTAATTTACCTATATTAGGTTCAAAGTTTGTTTACTACAAACTAATAGGTTAAGTTGTTAGGTGTACAATTTTATATATAAGGGGCCTAATTTCTAATTATTATTTTCACAAAATCTTTATGTCTTCACATATTTTTGCTTCGTTTCTTTCGAATTATTATTTCGGTGGTGTTTCTCTGTTGATTTATAATAAATTTGTACGACGAATCGTGTTTGCAGCTATCGTAAACGATTAGATAAATTAAATGTGCAAGGAGAAAAAGCAATTGTTAATATGACTTACTGTATTTCCGAGGGACATATTCGACATTTTTAGGAGCTGTGATTTCTCTGGTTACGTCCCCAATAGTCACTTTACCTTCGCTAGAGAAAGTCCTAACATAATTTACATGTAAAAAGTTTTTGCGACCACCTAAAATACGAATTAAAACATCTATTCGTCGAACTGTATTTGCAGGATTATACATGATTTTTTCTTTACACAATTAGCTTTACAATACAGTTGTGTTCAATATTGATACATTATTTCATAACTTTAATTTTTACACTATCTTTAAGTTATAAAATGACAATAAATAAAAAGTAGAGTTCGAGTTAAAAAAGTTCAAAGTCTAAACAGTAATTTGTCAAATTGACGCAACACAGCTGTTCGTTAAGGTGCGTTCACATTATTTCTCAGACTTTTTTTAATGTGAAAAGTTGCCAAGCCGGCAGGCGGTTCACCTGATGTTAAGTGAATACCGCCGCCCATGGACATCTGCTACACCCGTGGGTTGCACAAATGCGTTGGACAACTTTTTGAAAATTGAGCTCCGGCCACCTCACTCACCAGACGAAACGCGAAAGTATTATACTTCCACTTTACGCCGGTCTTCTGTGAGGTTACTTCGGTGATTACTTACCCGGACGAGCCTGCCCATTCGTGCAACAGCCGAGGCTGCTGCGTGGCTCTACCACCGTAAAGAGCTGACCCAAACTCATGATGGCATTGCATTGAAATTTACCGTATAAAAATTGTTAAAACATTATATTGAAGAATCAGTTTTACATTTGTAACAGGTCTAAGGAGACAAATTACTTTCATAGTGAGCAAATTGGATTCCAAGTAAATTTGATTCCTTTGAAAGCCTCAGAGGCATATCCTCAATCCTCGGGCAGAATCTCAGCTGATGCGGGCTCGTCAACGGTTACCTTATCTGTAATAAATAAAATCCATTCCTAATATAGTACCGCGAGTGCTATGTTTACAACAGTACCGTATTTATTATTATATATGTTTTATCTACGGTTTACAAGCCAAAATGTCCTCCAATTATGCCCAAACTAGGTCTACGTGGGTTAGAACAAAAAGAACTAACTATGTGGAATGGAAAAGGAGGGGTATGAGATCTAACTACTTCGGGATGATTTATAGAATAGAGTATAAGGGGGAGGCACGAACCCATCATCGCTTGAACTCAGTCACTTAACAGTGCTTCTCCATTATGACTGAGTTGTATTAAAAAAAACAATTTTACACTAACATTTATTTACTAACCACCATTAAAATGTTAAAGCAAAAATGATCATTAGTTTGTAAAAATGTAAAATGATCACTTATTTTATGGATATCTATTTTTCGAACCGCATCATAAACTTTGTTATATAGCAAAAACATAACAGAACAAATAAATATCTGTTATAAGGCTCCAATATGTCGGATAATGAGACAGAAATTACACATAATGAAATAAAAATGTTTGTAATAAAGAAATCAGAAAATAATAATAATAATAATAATAATATTTTTATTTTTATTTATAAACCCAACCAGACGAGAAAACAAATGAATATCCCCCCAATAATAATAATAATAATAGGCAAAAAGGCATTACACAATTTTCTGATTGGATTATTTTCATTTTAATTCCTTTGTAAATGAAATTACAACACAAAGTTATGGGTATTTAACCTATAGTCATTACTTAAACAAATTTCGAACCATGTGAAAAAACATTATCGAACTGGGGATATATCATGCGTTTCTCTGGTTCTCCGCATATTTCTGCTGAAAATCTATATAAAAAGTTAAATAATAGTGCCTAAAATAATGGAAAACCTTCAACATTTATTACTTATATTAACAAAAATTCTATTTAATCTTGTTAATATTACTAAAACCATGTAACTTATTTGACTTTTATGTATCAATTTATTTCTTAATTTTTAAATTGGTAATGAGCGATTTGTCAAATGTTGTAAATGTCAAATGTTTGTTATAAAACTAACTATCCTAGACAAATCGTAAAAATATTCTAAAGATCTAAAGACAGAAAATATTTTGTTAGTCTACAAGATAGTTTATCCCCATCAGCCTATCACATCGTCTGAGGCCCACTCTCCAACACGAGCCGCTTGTGGCTCAAACGTAGTAGGCGGTCCATCTTGACGCCACCCTTTCTATCACTTTCCCCTAACCTTCGACTATTAGGTCTCCCCAGCCAAGGTTTCCCTTCTGACTGAGGTCTAATGATACCATTGACTAATTCGACTCATTCTCATCATAGGGTTCGATCTTAACGCTGACAAAATCCGTCGGCTCCAATTCCACTTCAGTCGCGATGGCCTCCTGTTTGATGCTGACGTTCTCAATCTCCACCTCTCTCTTGCCATCAGCTGTGTCGTCGCGATTCTCATTATAGTATTTGTAATCCTCCTCAGCTGACTGTTCGTCTTCTCTAGCGTCCTCCCGCGAGTCCTCCTCTGTGTTTTCTCCGTCATCTTGGTCGTTGCTCTGGCTGTTGTTGAAGTTGTTGGCGAAGGTTACGTAGTCGCCAATCAGGATATCGGTCATCACCTTCTTGGGCGGCCCAAAGATGCTTGTCATGGTCTCCTCGTCCAGACCCAATTGGCACTCCCTGGGGTCGAGCTTTTTAAAGAAGTCCTTTATGTTGATCTCGGTGCCTTTTAGACCGTGACGCTTGCGCAGGTGCTTTATCATAGTTCTCTTGATGGCGTAGGACTTCTGGCAGCACTTGCACTGGAAATCATCGAGTGTGTAATTAGTTAAGAATTGGAGGATTTAATTCAATATATTCGAGCGACCCTAACAAATTCGAGACCCCATTTTTTTTAGTAAGTTATTAAGTATTAATAGCTTAAACGCAAATGACAGAAGGCGACCACAGAAAATATATACCCATCGTTGTTGCAAAGACCTATATATATTCAATGCAACTATGTAAGCAGATAGTAGCAGATCATCTCATTAAACAACTGTGACAGGATAATTAAATAACTATAATATTTTTTGTCACCTGCAATCATCCACTTCTAAAACTATTAGGCAATACGAGTCCTTTCTCGCCGAGAGCGTGACTATCCAACGAAGAGTCGTACACACACACACACACACACACACACACACACACACGCACGCACACGCACGCACACTCGCGCGCTCGCACGCACTACAGCACTCACGTGGAAGAGGTTGACGGCGCTGTGCGTGAGCACGTGGTGGCGAAGGCCCGGCGCGCTGGTGAGCAGCTTGTGGCAGAGCGGGCACGTGTGGTGCGCGCCGGTGTGCGTGGTGCGCAGGTGGCGAAGCATGTAGCGCTCGTCCTGGTACTTGCGGTCTGCGGTACGAAACAGATTTTTTTTGTTTTAAAAAACATGGCCCTTAAGTTATCCTGTATAACATTAGCCTGTTAGGGACGTTTGACAAACATAAATTTCACATGGACGAACACCCAGATGCGAAACAATTATCTGTGGGCCGCACAAATAGTTGTCCCGTGTGGGAATAGAACCCATGACCCACGACGCCGAAGCCAATACCTTGGCACGGAGCCACGGAGTCCTCAAACGTACGTTAATCGACTACGACCGGTTTCATATTCTATCTATCTGTATATTTGGTTACCAGCGATAAGTATTTCACATCAGCTCCATAATACTCACGTCAAAATTCTATCTCCAGTAAATCTAATCCACAGATAGCTAGAATATTGAAACCGGCTGTAAACCGATACGATGACAGATAACACGCCTCATTTTAATGTCAAATATGGTAAGCTACGCGTATACTACAATGTTCTTTATTACAGACAAACATATCTCACTGGTTAAATTAAATGATATTTATGAAATTTCGTAACGAGATAAAATTCTAACTCGTAGTTAAATTTAAAAATATGCGATGGTCGTTCAATACAAGTTTTCCCTATCTACGGTATATCTATCTATAACGAAAGCCACTTAAATTGTAGACTTGCTTTTACATAGTATCTATGTATTAGCTATCTAGTTATATGGCAGATAACAAAAGAGCTAACATGTAAAATGGGTAAGTGTGGAAAGTATGATTTAATTTATATTTTGTTAAAAGTGGTAAGTGATCAAGATGTTCGGTATTAGCCTTGTGTAAATAATATACACGACACTGGGTTTGTAACAGTTAAACGCTTCAGCGTAAAGTTACCTCAACCGCGGAAATCCAATAATATATGTATGTGCATCTATTGATTAAAAGAAAAACCATAAATGGTTTTATCTGAAAAAGTAAGGATGAAAATCATACTTACCACAGAGCGGACACTTGACCAGTTCCTTCTTCGCGATATGTATCTTCATGTGTTCGCGTAATGCGCATCCGCTGGTGAACAGTTTCGAGCAAACAGGGCACGTCTCCAGATCTGCAACGAAGCAATATAAATTATACCTTCTTTCTTTGCGGTAAGGTTCAATATTGGTCAACACTACTCACTCTCTCCAGTGTGCTTTCTGATGTGGTAAGTAAGCTTCGACTTCTGGACGAACGTCTGACCGCAGTAGAGACAGGCGAATGACGTCTCTTTGGAATGTGTTCTGTAAATAAAACCTTATGAAACTAACTATCCGTATATTTATTTCTTTGACCGTATTAGTGTAATTTGTTGTTTATTTTTTACAAAACTATTATACAGTTTAACTAGTTTTTACATCTATATTTGTCAACGAGACACACTTTCATACTTTGTACTTATTGCACAATCAAAACAACTTAAGAGTTGCCTTATTGCCTTGGAGAGCTGGCGTACGAATCGCCTTAATCTCTTAGGGATGTTTGTACCAGACGTGCTAGTTGACTTAGCTTTGGGGAGCGTATTACCTGACGTGCTATTCGACTTAGTGTCTTGCGGGGTATTTGCTCCCGATTTGCCAGTCGCCTAAGTGTCTTGTTCGGCGTAATACCTGACGTAATAGTCTCCTTAGTCTCTCTCTCTCTCTCTCTGTTCGGGGTAATAAACGACGAACTAGTCGCCTTAGTGCCTGGGGGGGCGTAATATTTAACGCAATAGCCAACTTAGTGTTTTGGGGGCATAATACCTGACGTGCCAGTCGTCTTAATGCATTGGGGTGTGTTTGCGCCCGACATGGTAGTAGCCTCAGTGTCTCGAAGGGCGTTGTACCTGACGTGCTAGTCGCCTTAGTGGCGTAGGGGGCGTAGTCTCGGGGGGCGTAGTACCTGACGTGCTAGTCGCCTTAGTGTCGTAGGGGGCGTAGTCTCGGGGGGCGTAGTACCTGACGTGCTTGTCGCCTTAGTGTCGTAGGGGGCGTAGTCTCGGGGGGGCGTTGTACCTGACGTGCTAGTCGCCTTAGTGTCGTAGGGGGCGTAGTCTCGGGGGGCGTTGTACCTGACGTGCTAGTCGCCTTAGTGTCGTAGGGGGCGTAGTCTCGGGGGGCGTAGTACCTGACGTGCTAGTCGCCTTAGTGTCGTAGGGGGCGTAGTCTCGGGGGGCGTAGTACCTGACGTGCGAGTTGCAGGCGCCCTTGTCGGCGAAGGTGCGCGGGCAATGCGGGCACGCGTAGGGCCGCTCGCCGGTGTGCCGCCGCTCGTGGCGCAGCATGTTCGAGCGCTGCACGAAGCGCATCGGGCAGTACGAGCACGCGTGCCGCGGCCCCTCGTGGATCTGCACGTGCTCGCGGAACGAGTCCTTCTTCTGCGAAGCGGTTAGGCGAAACGCGCGCGTTAACGTCCGCGCACGTGAACGCAAACGCAAACGTCTCGCGGCGTTAGAGCACCGCCCTCGCGATACCATTTGCATCCAGTTAAATAAGTGATTTATCGTTTGTTAGAAATACATGTTTAATTTGAAGCCGGCGCGCTACAGAGATGAGTTGTGAGAACTAAGCTTGACTTTTAATCACGACAGTGGCGATAAATATGGTTTCAAACAATGTGAACGCACCGTAGTGTGACTAAATCGGCGGGTTCACGTGTCAAATCAAATAATACCATACAACTTTCCCTCACCATGAACACCTTGCCACAGTATGAGCAGGTGAAGCTCTGCTTGTTGGGCGCGTGGTCCTGCCGGTGCATGTACAGCGAGGACTTGTACTGGAACGACTTCCCGCAATCCGCACACTCGTACGGATGGCGGCCCGGGTGGCGCAGCAGGTAATGAAGTTTCCTGAAACGTAAAGGAACTTAGCCACGGGACCGTATACAGCCGGAGAGAAACTTGGCACATTGAACTAAAGTGGTCGGGCTCGCTCTAGAATTGTCAATATTTAGCCGTTAATTTGAACCATCAAGAAATATTCGATATGAATATCGTAACAGAAACGATATTTTTCAAATTCAAATCCTTGAACTTGACATACATAGGTACTTTTTTTTTTGGACAACGGGGCCTAAAAACTAAATATCAATATATGTATTTCGAAGCCGATTTGAAATTTTTATAAATATATATTTCTTCACTTTCGACATCCCTAGCGAAAACCAGTGTCGGGCTCAACTCAGAACAATTATAGTTTCTGTATCTCTACTTTTATTGAGGCCCCCGCATTTCACGGTGCTATGCTGCAACATAGATTTTCATTTATTTTTAATCATTTTGTATTTATACATTTTCCACGTAGCAGCCTCGGCTGTTGCACGAATGGGCAGGCTCGTCCGGGTAAGTACCGAGACCTCACAGAAGACCGGCGTAAAGTGGAAGTATAATACTTTCGCATTTTGTCTGGTGAGTGAGGTGGCCGGGGCCCAATTTTCAAAAGGTTGTCAACGCATACGCGGGTGTAGCAGGGGTCCGTCCGTCCGAACCGTCTGCTCGATTGGCAACTTTTCAAATAAAAAAAATAAGTAGGTAGGCCGTAAATAAACGTGTTCCTCTATTTTTTCTAAAAAATTTAATGTTAAATCTTAAGAGCAGAGATTAGCACTATAAAAAATTTAAATTTCTAAAAAGCAATGGCGACATCTCTCGTTCGAATTATCGTTGTAAAACGATAGTCGAAATCGTTTGTATGCTGGAAAGGATATAACAATGGATGCACAATTGGACAAATGCACATTGCTTCAAACGCTAAAAAAACAATGTAGATGATCATTTATTAAGTTTAGATTAAGTTTCGTTATTCGTCAAGATTTTCTACCGCGAACGCCGAGGACGCGGGTTCGATTCCCACAGCGGCGGGAATCTTTCCGTACTGTCTCTACAAAATTCAACGTGTCCCCCCCCCCCCCCCGTTCCGCTCACCTCTCGTCGAGTGTGTGCAGCACGTCCCTGCACAGCTTGCACTTGAACTTGCCGGGGCCGTGCACCTGGGCCATGTGGGCGCCGCACGCGCGCGAGCTCGCGAACTCTCGCCCGCACACCGCGCAGCTGACCGCCTTCTCGGCGCGCGTCGACGGGTTGTGAATCGTCTGGGGAACGGAGGGCGCATTGGAACACATTTAGGGTTCCGTACCCAAAGGTTCACGGGACCCTATTACTAAGACTCCGCTGTCTCTCGTCTGTCTCTTGTCTCTTGTCAGTCTGTTCCCAGACTGTATCTTACTGACGAACGTTCTTAGGGTTCCGTACCCAAAGGTTTACGGCACCCTATTACTAAGACTACGCTGTATGTCTATTCGTCTGTCCCCTAAAGAACGTGAGGCGCGTTGACAAACTTTTTTAGGGCTCCGTACTAAAAAGGGTAGGGTGAAACGGGACCCTATTACTAAGACTCCGCTGTCTCTCGTCTGTCTGTTCCCAGACTGTATCTTATTGACGAACGTTCTTAGGGTTCCGTACCCAAAGGTTTAAGGGACCCTATTACTCAGAGTCCGCTGTCTGCCTGTTCGTCTGACTATATTTTTCTTTATGCGACCTTTTGTTGCGATGCAGGCGGTTCACCTGATGTTAAGTGAATACCGCCGCCCATGGACATCTATTACACCCGAGGGTTGTAGATGCGTAGACAACCTTTTGAAAATTGAGCTCTGGCCACCTCACTCACCAGACGAAACGCAGAATTGTAACACTTCAACTTCACGTCGATCTTCTGTGAGGTCGTGGTACTTATCCGGACGAGCCTGCCCATTCGTGCATCAGCCGAGGCTGCTGCGTGGCCCTACCACAGTGAAAATGTATCTCGTGAACCGTGATAGGTAGACAGTTGAAGTTGCTCAGTGAGCCGTGATAGCTTAGTGTACCAGCGCTCGCCTTTAATTCAATTTACTCGACCAACCGAGTTCGAATTCGATCTCCGGTGTCAGCACCAATGAAATTTTTAATTTTAAGCGCTGACTTATCACGTGCTCAGCTGTGAAGCAAAACATCGAGATCCTACATATTTTCAAAATAATAACAAAAATAATATTTCGAAAATATGTGAAGTCCGCCAACCCGCAGCGGGGTCGCGTGGTGGACTATGCCCTATACCCTCTTTACAGAGGTGGAATTTGCCCAACAGTGAGATATTTATAGGCTGTTACTTTATTTTTCTACTTTTGCTTGCAATTTAACATATAAAAATGTCATTACGCACCACACTACTTCCTATAATCATTGTAACATGACTTTAGTGTTTCCCTTATGTGCAATGTGGTTTCTGTGCCGTATTTTCTTACCTTTACGTGAAGTTTAAACGATTTTCTATGGCTTAAGGGCTTGTATTGGCACATGTCCAAAGAGCAATACACCTTCCTCGCTTCGGGATGCTCCTCCAAGAAATGGCTCCTCATCTCGTCGATATTCGGTAATACAATGCAGCAGAGGCAACACTTCAGTAAATAGGTTGTCATCTTGTTAGCAAAGTGCTTCTCCAAATGATGGTGTATGAACCACACCTGAAATAAAACTCATATTAAGAATATAGTAATGGATGCAAACAGTTAGTCTTGAAAAAAAAAATACCAACTATTTTATACTGTTTCATAATACAGCGGCATGATATTTGAAAGGTTGGACACCGAAGAGTAAAATTAAAACTTTCTATTTAAAGCACCTCTTTCAGAAACAATAACAGCCCATCATTTAGGAGATAATGTACACTACATTTGAAATATTAAGCATACCTTATCGCTGAATATTTCCGAACAGCTTTCGCATTTATAAAACTGGTCCTTATATTTGCTGAAATGCGATCTCACTTGGTGGGATTCGCGGTCGTTCTCGTTCCAGAACAGAGTGGGACAGAATCTGCACTTGAAGCCGAGATGGGGGCTGAAGCAGTTGTCGTACTCCATCACCTCCCAGTGCTCGGTGAGGTGCCTCCTGGTGGCCTCGCGGTTGTCGAACTCCTTGTCGCAGAACTGGCAGATCCAGAGGTCGTCGAAGTTGCCCAGCTCGATGGCCACGTGGGACTCCAGCTCGGCCTGGTTGTCGAACGTCGACGCGCACACCCTGCAGGTGTACAAGGGCACCAGTTTCACGCAGTGCATCTTGTTCATGTGCATAGTGAACGCCTGCGTGTTCTCGTACTTCGAACTGCACAGCGGACAGTCGACGTCCATTATGATGCCGGACTTGTCGTCCTCGTACTCTATGCAGGAGTTCTCCGGCATCTGGTTGCAGTTTATGTCGTTCGTGGTCCGATTCACGTAGTCGAAGTAGCACTTCTCCAGGACTATCAGCTCCGTTAGCGTCACGTCGAAATCCTCATCGCCCTTGTAATCCTTGTGGGGGTCCTCTGGGTCCACGTTAGGGTCCGCTTTAGAACTATCCTTTTTGCTCTCATCATTGTCACTGGCCGTCTCTTGTTTTATTTCAGTCTTCAAATAGTTCAACGCGTCGCCACTACTGTTGCTGGATTTGTTTAGACCTTCCAGCGGTGTCTTGTCCAGATCCACGTAGCCGTATCGGATCCGCCCCTGCAGCTGGCCGTCGATGAAGTGGGCGCTGACGTCGGCGCCGTTAACAGTGAACGGTGGGTCCCGGCCGGATATCAGACTAGTCAGACATTTGATCGTGAAATGGTGATAGCCCATGTAATGGGCGAAGAACGTCGAGCTGAGATTGTTGGGCTTCGAGCAGAGGAGGCAGATGAACTTCGTGGTGCCTTCGTAGTCGAAATCCCACAGCACCTCTTCATCTTTAATGAGAACGTTGGTTACGTTGTGCTTTTGGAACAAATGCGTGTGGTACTGTTCGTCGTCGGGAAGCCGGAAGTGACAGAGGCGACAGTGGACAAGATTGTGTACGCTGCTAAGGTGTTGGCGTAAAGTTATTTGGGTGGGGAAATTCGCGATGCATTGCGAGCAGGGCCAAGGAATATGAAATTTTACATGCGCCTGCCATGCCTGCCTATCTGGCACAAAGTACCTGGAAAAAAGTAATAGCATGCATTGCAATAACAGCCTTCTTACAGTTGTTTAGTAATTGTTATAAGTAAATGTAAAGTTCATCTGGGTAAGTACCACAACCTCACAGAAGACCGGCGTGAAGTCGAAGTATCATACTTCTGCATTTCATCTGTTGAGTGAAATACCCAGGTCCCACTTTATTATATACATAAAGGTGGCATTGCATCTGCAACCTTACGGGTGTCGCAAAAGTCCATGGGCAGTGTTCATGACTTAACTTCTGGTGAAGCACCAGATAGTTTGCCACCTTCGCACATAAAAATAACAATGATGTACTTCTACATTGTACTGTAAATTATAATTGATGAATTGACATGAAATATGACATGTGAGACACATCAATTTATCTACATTTAGGTTATACATTACGATTTTTTTTAATGTAGATATTAATTACATGTGTAAGTAAAAATAAAACCTTTTGTTTCTTGATATGTAATATAACATTACACATCATGAAACATCGGCCAGGTGTGGGTTAAAATTTTGTCTATCAGAAGATGTTCAACTTGTGTTATCCAATGCTAAACAAGTCAAAAAGTCTTTGTCATAGGATCCCGTTTTACCCTTTTGGTGGGACTGCAGTATGAAAGTTCTTAGAAAATAGATATACATAATAGATAAAACAAAAACCCCTTTTTAGCTTGACTGCAGTTAGACAAGTAGTTAAATTACAGAAAAGTTAAAATAAGAATAACTCCATATTATCATACCATTTTATAAAACTTATTGAGTTCTACATATGAAATGCATAATACTTAATAATAGTAATTTGAAAAAACTTTTAGTATGCATGTTATTACATTTATAACAGAAGTCTTTCTAGCATGTTAAAATCACACACCTGAGTATGAGAAATCTCTTTACTCTAAAATAACTTAATTCTCAGCACCGTCGTAGAGGATTGCTTAGACATATTATGTAAAATAAAATTGCATGAGCAGAGAGAGAAACATACCAATTACCATTTTACAGTGTTCTTACCTACAGATGCCGCAGAAATCTTTTTTATGGTTTAAAACATAATGCATAATCATTTTAGAGCGATTAATGAACCAATCGGAGCACAACAAGCAACTGTAAGGTCCAGCTGGGTTTAAATCTTTAAGATAAAGCCAAACGTCTGTCGGTCGCTCTATTATGGGCGGCGGAGGTAAGGTTCTTTGCTTCCTTATTTTAATTGTAATGCCTAGTTTCTTAGGAGTAAGTGACTTTCTTTTTCTTTTCCTAGGTTCAATGCTGGCCACTTCGGAAACATTTTCGACAAACTTTTCTGGGTTCAATTTTTTTGCTGCCGCTAAAACTGACAAAGGCTCATCGTCCGAATCCTCGGATGCCATATTTGCCGTTCGATGCGAAATTCAAATTACAAATGAAACTTAATTTTATATTGAAACAAGAACATTTAATTTAATATTGTCACAATAACTTATCGATATTGTTATTGACACAATAATGTTGCCAAATTCCTAATACGGCACAATTCAAATATAGCTTATCTTATAGCATTTTGTAAGCTTTGTTATTTTAAATAAATAAGTTTTTTTTATGTTTTTTGTCTTATATGGACAGGCTTAGAATACAGAAAGAGCTTTGCAATAAAAATAAATATTAATCTTAAAAGCAACATTTATATGATGAAACCATAGTGCACGTTTTTTTAGTAAAAATATATTTGCTACTTTGTATGTACGGATTTATTTTCCCAAAAACCTACAGAAATCGATTTAGGTAAAAATTGTGGTATAATTTGACACACAATCAACGTTTTGAGGGTTTTGACTATAATTGATTAATAATAACACAAAAACTGGCGTTAATAAAAATATTTAATTATAATGATAGATATAATGACCTTGCTTTAATAACGTAGATGATTTTTTAAATAAATGACTTCAGGTAGTAGTTAAAAATTACTTAGTTCTAATTTAGTTACAGTCAACAAGTATGTCAATGAAACTGTGTAAAATGGAATACAGACTAAAAAGTCTCATATCGTGGCAGCCATTTTATAGAAACCAATGTGTCTATGGCCTGAGCCAAAGAAAGGTGAAGCTAAACAAAAGGGTAGCATGTAGATAGCGTTTATTTAATTATAAATAAAATATACTTACGAACCGACTTATTAGACGTACATATACATTATGAGTTAGTGAATTTTAAATATGTAATATGTGTGAATGATATAGTTTATTGGAGTGAACCACAATGCATCGTGTAATGGTGGCCATTAGGAGTAATAATTATGTATATTGGCATACTTACTTCTTTACGGACCATAAAAAATACATCTAAAAAGAGACTGTAACATATTTGTTCAGAATTGACACTTAACATAATGTAAAGAACGGTATTGTTTGTGATATGTGAGTGAAAGAATATTACCCAGTGTAAATAGCCCATTATATTACCATGGCCCAGAATCAGGGGGAGGTTCAAGTGGGAACACCGAATCAACCCGTGAAAGACAAAGATATTTATGCTTGTTTACCTGATATGCGAGTGAATGGTCCTTTAGGACCTGATGAACCGTGTCCCGGTGGTGAAGAATTACGTTGGCTGCCAGCTCAGGCGACAGATCGTGACCTTGTTATGTACTTACGTGCGGCCCGCTCAATGGCAGCGTTCGCTGGAATGTGTGACGGTGGCTCTCCAGATGACGGCTGTGTAGCAGCTAGTCGTGATGACACTACAATCAATGCACTAGACGTTTTACATGACTCGGGTTATGACCCTGGACGAGCTCTACAAGCACTGGTTAAGTGCCCTGTCCCTAAAGGTATTGAAAAAAAGTGGACGGAAGAGGAAACAAAAAGATTTGTCAAAGGTATCCGTCAGTTTGGTAAGAATTTTTTTAAAATTAAGAAAGATTTACTGCCTCACAAGGATACTGCGGAGCTTGTAGAGTTTTATTATCTGTGGAAAAAGACCCCTGGTGCTAGTAGCAACAGACCTCATAGAAGACGTAGACAAGCATCATTGAGACGAGTTCGTAATACACGAAATTCTAGAGCAGGCACACCTAAGGAACAAACACCAGAAACTACTCCAGTGCCTGACACAATTGGCTCACGACCTTCACCTAACCCTAAAGAGGCTGGAGAAATGAGTTCTGTAACTGAAGATGAAAATTCTGAGGAAGACAGTGATTCACGGGATGCAGGAGACTTGGCTAGAAATAGACAACAGTCGAACAGGAGATAGCCCCGAAGATTCACCTAGTAGGATGCGCACAAGAAATAAGTCTAAGGAACAAACAACACCAAATGGAAGAAAAGGACAAGATGAAAGTGACAATGATTCCAAACCTAAGAAGCCTAATAAAAACACAAATAACAATATAACTGTACAAAGTACAAATAACAATGTAACAGAAAAAGTATTGTCATCCCCAGTCAGCAAAGAGAATAAAAAGAAAGTTGCCAATGGTAAAGTTGATGTATCTAAAGTAAAAAAGAGGCTACCCGATGACACAAAAATTGAAGGAATTATGGATGGTGATGTACAAATGAAAAAGAAAAAGGCTAGTGATCCTCCTGAAAGTCCTTCGGAGAGTTTAACAAATGACAGTTTTCCAGCAATGGATGAAACAGAAACTGTTGAACCAGAACCAGAAGCTTGTGACTTTAGCTTTAATAAGACTGACAAGGAAAATTCGGAACAAAATAAAGACTCTGAAATTGAGCAAATAATCAAGCCCATTGAGCAATTAAAGCCAGATATCTGTAATGAGCTCGCAAATAAAAGTGATAAAGATCCATTACCACCTATATTCAAAGTGGTGTCTGAAAAAGAGGACAGAAACATACTTGATTTGAAAACTGAGTCTAGTGGCTCCAAGAATATAGAAAATATTGAACCAAGACCTCATACAATATTTCCAAAAACTGAACTTATTATACCTAAAGTTACCCCAATGTCTTCAGAGGTTTTGGAGAAAATTAAGATTAAAGAGGAAATAGACGCAGATGATCAATCACTTAATTTACAAAAAGATGATTTCCAGAAAGACCCACTTTCACATAGTTTTACTGGACTCCCTCTTAACCAACAAAATAAACCTTTAAATTTAGAAAACACAAACTTTTTTGTTAAGGACAGTCATATTTACAATCCTAAATTAAACCACAATATTAAGATTGAAGGAGTGCCTAATAGTATTTTCAGCCCTGTTAATATTTCAAAAGAAAGTTCTATAATTAGAAATCCAAAAGACTTTGTTAGTGGTATGCCACAATTTTCATATCCGCCTAACATTAATTATACCAGTGATCCTAATAAACACAGCCCTCACATAAATCCACTGAAGACTGTTATTAAACTGGAGCCAAGAGATGAGACCAGTGACATGAAAAGTCAGAATACTCCAGAAATATTTACAGCCACTATATCTACAGCAAATAAAGTGGACTCTCCAAACACACCACGACTGGATAGTTTGCAAAGGATAAGTCCATCTCCTACAAATGCTAGAGGTCCATCACCATCACACCTTGAACATTCAAGTAATACTAATACTGAACCTATATCTCCTGCTCATTCTCAAGAGAATAAATCACATGATGCAGATATTGAAGACAAGCAGCCAACTGATTTGAAAACTCAACCATCAAAACAAGATGCACAAAACTCTGGTTTAAGACAACCTATGTTCCCAACTCCTATCAGACCTGAGAATCTTGGAGTTAGACCCACAGAACCATCAAATATTCCTGTATCAGGGCAAAGTATGCCCCCACCATCCCTGAGCCAGCCATCTATAACTAGTTTACTGCCACCAGGACCATTAATATCTGTGGGAAGTGGTTCAAATGTTGGACCATATGGGTTTATGCCTTCACCAATGTACGGCCATCCAGGTCATCCTGGTTTAGATAAACCAAGCTCGATGCCACAAATGATGCAACAAATACCACAAAGTCATGGTCATCAAGGAAATAATATGATACCTCCACCATCAAATCCAAATGATCCATCGATGCCACAAGACTTAAAGATAAAACAAGAAATACTGGATGTGCCAGCAAATCTATCCACTCAAAATGTTGCTGATCCCCTACAATCACTGAAGGAAGTAAAAGTGCCAGGCTATCCTATTGGAAGTGCTATAGCCCAACACTTAAGCTCGGAAAGAGATAGAGAATCAATGTCAAGTGTTGAAAACAACAGCAGACCTCCGAGCCAACCAACAAATGAAAACACAAATATGGCAAGTGCATTCCTCGGACCAAGAATAGAAAGTATTAAAAAGGAACCAGATTTTTTACATCAACCTCATATTACTCCAGTATCGTCGAGTCAAGTAAGTGTGTCAGAGTCAAGCAATGCAATACCACCAGTGAAAAGCCCTCACACGCCTACACCAATAAAAAGTCAACCTTCTCACAATGGTACGCCTGGTCATGGCCAACATCCATCTGCAACAACGTCTCCATTTTCGAGGCATTTAACGAGCCCATCGCAGCCTAGACAAATATCTGCATCTCCCGTTCAACCAAACACGCCAGTGTCTCATTCGGCACTAAATTTAATGAACCACTCACCATTATCAATACCTTCTACAATACCAGGTCCAGTAATGCATTCAGGTCAACAACCGGGCCCACACCCTCACCCATTCGCTTCTCCTTTACATCATCCTCACCATCCCCTTCTTCATCCATCATCAATATTTCAACTTTCAGCAGCAGCAGCTGCTCATGCTATGCATCCTTATTATCCTCACCCGCATCCTGGTTACTCTATGCCATACCCATACCCATATGGACCACTTCCACAACCTCATCCTATACCTCCTATGCATCCCTCTTCAAGTTCATCAGGTAGACATGACCCAGGAAAACCGTCTACAATAGAGTCAACGACTATGCTCAGCGCTCATCATAGTACCAGTTCATCAGTTACAACAAGATCGTTAAGAGAGATCTCAGAAAGTTCTGATGACCCAAGAAATCCAAATGCAACGACCGAGAGGCATCAATTACATGAAACAACGATGACTCATCATCATTCAACTAGTCATCACAGTGCTGTTCATACAAGTACAGAAAAGCAACCAAACCATGCTGGGGGTGGGACAAATCACACCTTATCTATTTCTCATTCAACGTCGAGCAGTTCTTCACAGTCTATACAGCATAAAATAAATACCCAACAAAAAACCAGTGCACATTCTAGTTCACCTCACCATTTATCGGCCAGTGTGTCGCAGACTACTAGCCAATCCTCCAGTGTTAATGTGACCAATAACCATACTCATCATCATTCACATCACCTAGCACACCATCCAGAACGATTATCGCCGGCTGATTCAATGCTGCTCCGTCATCACCCAAAAATGCTACCTGGAAATCCAAATCATCTTATGATACAACCTCCATCGATGGGACACCCAATGGCTCTAGGATTACCGCCCGGCCCTGGGCCTAGCTCTATAGAGAGTTTACGATTGCACGCTCAAGCTGCAGCCGGATTACAAGCCTCACACGGAAGATCTGGCTCACCTCATCAAATGCCCCATGGACACCCGCACTTACGTGGTCCACCGCGACCAATGCCTGAAGAAAATCCAGAATTAAAGCTTGAAACACAATCACAGCCAGAAGAAGATGAGATTCCAAGCCCAGCGCACATACCTCACGGACCAAGCCCTGAACCAAAAATAGAAGATACAGAATGTCATAGATCACAGTCAGCTATATTCTTGAGACATTGGAACAGAGGCGATTACAACTCATGTACACGTACCGATCTAATTTTCAAACCTGTGCCGGAATCAAAACTGGCACGTAAACGAGAAGAACGATTACGAAAACAAGCCGAACGCGATAGAGAAGAAAGGGAGAAAATTGCTCAACAAGCTCATAGAAAAATAGCAACACCTGAGAAACCTGAAACAAAACCACCGTCGAGAGGTGCTATAGAAACAATAACATCGCCGTATGATAGGTTCCCTCGACCACCAGGATACCCCGACACACCTGCTCTTCGACAACTATCAGAATACGCTAGACCACATGCTGGTTTTAGTCCTGGAAATTTGCAAAGACATTGTATGGACCCAATGCTCCAGTATCAGCTAAGCTCTATGTATGGGGCTGCAGGTGCAAGAGAACGATTAGAACTGGAACATCTTGAACGAGAGAAGCGCGATAGAGAAATAAGAGAATTGCGAGAACGCGAACTCAATGACAGATTGAAAGAGGAACTTCTGAAAAATAACGTTGGCCCTAGAGGCTTGGACCCGCACTGGTTGGAAATGCACAGGAGGTACGGAATGCCACCTCCACCTCCCCAAGGAGCGATCCCTGTTCAATTTGGACTTTACCCCCCTGGACACGGACCTGCGTCGCTTTCTCAATTAGAACGCGAACGGCTTGAACGACTGGGCATCCCTCCGGGCGCGGCAGGGGGTCCACCGCAGAGCGTGCCCGTATCAGGAGCGCCGCCGCACCATCCGCACCATCCACACCCCGGGGTCGCAGCAGCGCAACTGGAAGCTGCGGAGAGGCTAGCACTGGCGGCGGATCCAATGGTGCGACTACAAATGGCTGGAATCAACCCAGAATACCACGCGCACACACATGCGCACACGCATGCGCATTCACATACTCACCTCCATCTCCATCCTGGCCAACAGGCGGCAGCACAGGCACAGCAGGATGCTCTGGGTCTTGGGCTCGGCGCTGGGGCGCCCTACCGGCCGCTGCCTCACCCTGACCTGCTAGGCAGGCCGTACGCCGAGCAGTTGGCGCAGCAAGCGGCTGCGCATGAGCAACTTCAGAGGCAGTTGCTACTGGAGAGG
This sequence comes from Iphiclides podalirius, assembly GCA_933534255.1. Classification (NCBI taxonomy): domain Eukaryota; kingdom Metazoa; phylum Arthropoda; class Insecta; order Lepidoptera; family Papilionidae; genus Iphiclides; species Iphiclides podalirius. The sequence continues at coordinate 11,004,077 of OW152830.1, read as the reverse complement.
GAACGAGGCTTCCTTCACCCGGCCCACCACGAAGACTTCCTACGCCAACAGCGAGAGCGTGAGCTAAAGGTTAGAGCGCTCGAGGAAGCAGCACGCGCCTCGCGTCCGTAGTGCGCCGACTCGCGGACGGATGACAATGACGTTGTGCTAGTGGATTAACGGTAAGACTATAACATGTGAGGTGACAGTGGTAACAACCAGTTACAGAAGCATTTGTAATATATTTGAAAGTGTTCACAATCTAGTGCTACGAAAGTTACACAGGAACAGAGATTTTTTTTAAATGTGTAACATTACCTGTAATTTATATTTATAACTTATTTAAGTTTTATGATATTTTTATAGCTGCATGGTATATAGTATGCTTCTTCTCCATGCTCAAATTTTATTTCTTAACTACTAGTCATAACTAAAGTTTATTTGTGAAGAATGAAAGTCACACAATTTCACATGAATAATTTAGTCTAAATTATTTTCATATTTCCAATAAAGGGTGCTGGTAAAATATTCAAATGAATGTTTCATGTTACAACAATTAAGTTAATATTGTTATTATCATTACTAGTTTTCATGACATTAATTATGATATTATTTTAGCATAAAATGAAAAGATATGTAATGTGACTTGCCTGTATGGAATAACTTGCCTTTTATGGTCCCTAGCGAGATTACTAATTGTATAAGAAAACCTATTGCAGTTTAGTTTATTTTAAGTTGCTGGTGTTTGATGTGTTTGTATTTATGCTAAATGTACACCTTGTGAGTTTAATAATGAATAATTTTGTAATACGACTAAAAAAAGCAATAATAACAAGTCATAATATCAGTTATTGTTAAGAGAAATCGTAAAAATTGTAATTTTTTTTATTGTTTTTCATAATGTTGTAACACAAACTATGCTTAAACTAAATACATTATGTTAACATTCTACAATTTGAAGTACAGATGGAGGTAATGTAGGTCTACTACCTATACAACAAGAATGGCTCCCATGAAATTAGTGTATAGGTAATGTTGTCATAAACACCCAATTAATGTGTGGGGTTTGTATTTTAAGGTACTTATACAGTTTATGAAAGAATATCATGATTTAATGTCAATGATACTGGACATACTCTATATACCTACAAAGTGTGATGTTATTTTCATATAAAAGCTTTAATAATTACTCTGAAGGGGTAGTTGTTATTTGAAACCAACATTTTACTGTATATTGTTGTGAAATTAAATATTTTCAAAGCATCACAATAACACCTAGTAAATATTGCCATCAAATACTTTAAAAGACAAGAAAGTGTGTGAAACTTTGTTATGAAATGTATTTAAAATAAAATCGAAAACTGTTTTTTATCATCTGATAAGATCTTCAAATAAACAGTTTTGTAAATTAAATATTTTGTAATTTTCACAAAATGTTCACATTCAAATTATTCTATTGCACTGTAACTTGTATCATAGTTTCACTTGTAATAAATAGAACCCTGTTAGAGCTAACAAAAAATGTTATAGAATATTCTAGATTATAAATATATTTCACCATGTTGCTTGGTAGGTGTTATGTTGATAATGCCATAATTAATTTCCCATATTAAAAGAGAAATGAGTATTATTTTTAGAGACAAATTATATCTTTTTAATTAAGAGGTTGCGTGTTGGTTTAATCTTCATTTATTTAGACAATAAGGTTAAATGGATGTCTTAGTGCTTTTGTGTAAATTTTTTTGAAATAATATATGTGAAAAACACTTCCTGACTTTTAGTGCATATTGCAATTGTATGAATGCCCGCCGTGAATATATTATTATGGACTTAAATGTTAACATAAAAACCTTAACATTTAGTTGATTAATTATGATGATGGGGATTTAATTTTGTTATCTTATTTTAGTCACATCTTTATCTCGTTTCTGCATACATAAATTGGGCTCATTTTAAATTGTCATGTTCAACTTTATGGGACATCCTCCAATGACTATACAAATACTAGTGTTACGTAATCATCAAGGATTATTAAGCGATGATTTTGAATAGAATGGAAAATAAATGTTTATTTATCCAGGACGGAGTAATAGGAAGTAAGGTTCTTAATAGTTCAAACCCTAAATAAATAAAACTAATTCTTAAACCACAATCAATTTCTCGTAAAAGAGTCAAGTTTGTATTAAAATATACGCTTTTAAGATTAAAACTACAATTATAATCAGTATCACTAAATTTTGAAGGTAGACTGGACTATTTGTATTGTTACAAACTTTGAATCAGTCAAACTGAAAATTTTAAAAATGCAATAAATATTCAACGGGCATTATATTCGTTTCCAAGTGATTGATTGATCGATACGGCTAATGAGCCCGACCGCGGCGCATGGTGCAGAAAAACGTGGCGAGGGAAAGGACACGGTGAAATGGGCCTGACAAGCAACACCGGTTTGCTGTCGAGCGCGCCGCAAAAACCAATAGCGGCAGCCCGAAAGGTTGGTGATTAATTGGCAGCGGCGTGCATACGTCTAGTTGCGCGCGCGATCAGATTATCTCTAATTACGTTTGTCCTCATATTATCTTCGACGCGGCTTTTAATGGTCAATTCGAACCGCGTGCCTTTTTTTTTTTCATCTTAACATCATCTAAAATGGTCGTTTTATAGATAAACCCATAACACTTTGTTGTAATTTAATTTTATTATGGGAGAATGTGATCTAAATATGGAATGTAAACAGTAGGTATATATCGCTAATGTATATTTGACGACGGTTCTATCAAAGCTTCATAGCCATCTCCATAGCAACCCTATGAGAATTAACGTTACTATGGAAAAAAAAATGATCAGTGCATATTCCAGAGCACGGAAACAGATCATTCAATTAGGACGTGTATCTATCCATAGAGAAGCTTCATTAGTTAGCAGTGAGGGCATTATTATTTGTAACATCACTTGGAAGACAAGACGATGATCGTTAAAAGAAAACTTTCGTATTAATTATGTACATCACAGTCCAGCAATCGCGGCTCGTACTTACCAATGATGTTAAGTTTCGAAGCGAATGCATGTTTCTGTTACGCAGCTCATGCACGCATTTGCCTTTCTTTTATACCTATCAGAATGGACGATGATAGGTTACATCGCATTTCAATGAGCTTTTAAACGTATACGACTATACGTAAACGATACATAGGCCATCCTGTCATGGCCTTATCGTTTTCTGAATATGTACCTAATATAGTCGTGATAGCTCACTGTCCGGGCGGTCGCTTTTAATTCAATATACTCGAGCTAACTGAGTTCGATCCCCGGGGCACCAATTAAATTGTTAATTTTAGTGCTGACTTATCTCGTTCTAGCGGTGAAGCAAAACATCGTGAGGTAAACTATATATTATAAAAGTTTTCAATACGCAGTGGGGCCGCGTGGTGGACTATCCGGTAGATTTTTTGTTGACGTTCAATAAGAACTTAAGCCTATATTGAATAAAGATACTTTGACTTGACTTGACTATGTCCTAATACCCTCTATACAGAGGTGGCATTTGCCCAGCAGTGGGACGTAGGTATATAGGCTGTTACTTTTATCTAATTAATTTCTGAACGTACGAATTCCAAATGACATAAAACTCAATTTGATAACCGCACAATGTGATACCAACACTCGTCCCTCGCCACTGCTGCATCAACGATGATACTAAAACTCTCCTACCACTCCACTTCGGTTTCAGAGGATAGGAAGAATGACTCCCCCTCTACTATTCTCCACCTGTCTCCCGCACTCCCCTTGCATGCATACAGAGGAGAGCTGAATGAGTCCTGGCTATCGAGCCCCTCCAAAATGACTAGGCAACAAATGGTTACGATAAAGTTTGCCCAGTTTTCACGGTCGCTTGTATGGATTGTTATTTGCAAAACATTAACACACCTTTTGACCCGTTCCAGTTGACTCCGATGTCTTATTACAACGTCTAAAATTTTATGGGACTTTGTCCCAAAAGGCGACGTCTTTCTATGTTCAAATTTCTCTATAAGTAATCATGATAATATTGTTTCCTCTAATACGGTAGACATAGTAAAGTTCACTTGAAACTTCTTTAAGACGAACTTTTGGGCATCATGAATATTAACTTATACCACCTGCTGTGCCGTTTTAATGGACATCGAGTGGTCTTTTATAGATTAAAGTTGAATAATGTTTTATTCAGCATAGATTATTTATGTCTTTCTTATAAAGTATCAATTCTGAGTATGCTATTTTCACTTTATGGCCGGTGAATGTCATGGCTAACGGCGGGCTTATGGATTATATATCCGTTTTATATGGTAACTTGATAAAAAGCAGTGGTGGCATAGTGGCTGAGGCTTGACTCCTGCGGCCTCCTGAGGCCTGACTTGTTTTAGAAATAGGGTTCGTATTCCTGCAGTGTTTAAGTCTTGCAAGTTTGCGTTCAATTATTTCTTAGATCCGGCACATCAACTCTTACCTACCGTTACGATTTTGTTCCCTTCACCGTCAAGAACGTAGCAAATTACGAAATGAAATTGCGATATGGAGTCATATTGTCTTATAAATAATCTCCACTTTACTCTCGAACGAATTTAATGTCTGTTAAGTTTTAATTAACGTATCATTGGTGTCGGCATTGGGATTTGAACATAACTTATTCTTGTGTTCAGTAAAGAGCGGCAGGTCGAAAACATCATAAGCTTTCGGATAAAACTACGCTTGTCTTGTGTACATAAACTAAACTGCACATATGTCTACTTTAGTTGGTATTTACATACATTTGGTGGAACTCTATGGTACCACCGAAATGTGGAACAATTTTTATAGATTAAAAAGATATTTCTCTTGTTTATCACTGAAGCCAAAGCAAACTCCTCAACGAGCAAACGAATATTATGACTATCTGTCTATTTACAATTGGACATAATGTTGCAGACGACTAAAGAGCTGAAGTGCTCGGCACCATTCGTTCTTCGGCCTTGGATTCAGAAGGACAGGGACCCCCCACCCCTCACGCATACATCCAGAGGGATCTCGATGAGTCCTCTGAAAGGAGTCCTCTCCAAACCATAGCAATCGAATATTATAACTGTCTGTCTGTTTACAATGGGACATAATGTTGCAGACGACTGTAGAACTGAGATGCGAGGCAGGTCCCGCGCCATTCGTGCTTCGGCCTTATGCGGGCCTGTACAACCCGTTCTCGCATGGATGCTCGGTCCTCTGCAACCATCCCGCCGACACGGACGCAAAGGAGTTCGTGAGACGGGCAAAGGAGGCCTGGGTAAGTATGTCCACATGCCTTATAATCACATAGGTTATGTGGAATAACATAGTTTTACGATAGTAAGTAAACAAGGACTTTTTTTTTAATTTAGCTCCTTCAATTTAAATTAAGGCTAACGTTATTTCACACGAAAATAATAAAAAAACATGCTCATCTTTCCGACACAGCAAACACGGATTCGTTTTTAGTTGATAACTTTGTTCAATATTTGTTTCCCCCTTTTCAGGCTTTGGAAGGTAAGACTCATAATTTCCAAGAGGACTTGAGCAAGATTCAAGATGATAAGGAGAAAAACAGAACGCCGCACGACATTGTTACCGAGGACATGTTTAGGAGGTACGGAGAGTTTAATTTAAAGGCAATCACGATTGAACTATCGACATAGACTGTAGTTAACACTAAGTTAAGTTAGTAAAGGATCTTGAGGGTATTTTATTTAATTGTAACAGTTGACAGAAATGATTTGGACATTTAAATAATGACCGAAATGATATAAAATTTAAGAAAACATTAAGATAATGTATTTTTTTATGACTCGGTGGCATATATGCTAAGCTATTGACATGGCGCCAGGAGTCGTCGTTTCGAAAGTATGTATGTGGCCTACAGATAATTAATGCAATTCTGTGTAGTTTTCCCAGGCACGGTTGACGTCGGGTAGGCGTTCGTTTGAAAAAAACCTAGCAAAAAAAAAAACCATTAACAACATGTTGTGCCGACCCAGATGAAAGAGGGACAGGAGAAAGAAAAAAAATATATTTTTTATATGGTCAAACTGCAATTTAATAAAGTCGTTACAGGGTACGACGATTAATTTCGTAATGTCTTAATCATCAGTTTAAACGTTAGAATTGACTCATACTGCTTAACAAGGCAACCTATGACCATTAATTATTCAATGGTTGCCTCATTAAGCTAATCCGATGGAATTCTTGAGCAGTTTGTGTATAACACATATTTATCAATTATTCGGCCACGAATCGAAATCGATAATTTATAAAGATACAAGATTATTTATTAAATTAGTTACTAGCTTAATAAAGTATTAATGTCCTGGTTATCTAATTATGCATAGAGAATTAGTGTATAAATAAAAAAAAAACTTGATGTTTGGAAAGCATGAAGGTAAAAGATAATCTGGTCCTGTGTATTTACCGGGAAAGTACCATGGCCTTAAATAGGGCCGGTGAAAATTGAAGTTATACTCATTCTTTTCGTCTAGTGAGTGAGGTTTATTGAGATCTTAAAATTTGTTCCACAAGACAACTCTTCTTTGCTTGATTTATTTCCTATTCCGTGAGCGGCAATAATCACTTACAATTAGTTGAACCCCTAAACTGTTTGTCATCTTTTGTTATAAAAAGGAAGGGTCCATATTAGCAGTTGCACCAGTCTGCAGCATTGGATATGTCCACGCCTCCCAATGGCTTGACAAGGTAAGTTCACTCTGCGCTCTCTTACGCAGATACACAGAGACGGACTCGAGGCCTCTCACGCCAGCGCCTACGCTCGCTAGCGGCAAGTCCAGGGGATCCAGAAGGTGCCTGACGCCAGACCAGCCCCGCCAGAAGACGACCATTGTGCTGGATTTGCGTCGCAGCCACAGCCAGGTGACATGAACCACTTCGATATCTTGCCATCTGATCGCTTAGACACGCTGACTCTGTGCTATCGTCTACACCTTATGCGTGACATTTTTTGGTTTGACGGGAAAAGTACCACAACGACGCTGCCCTGATGACACTTGACTGCTAGACGCCCCGGGTTTTTTCAACAGAAAGACACTCGCCTGCCAATAGAACTGGTTTGATTAACCTATCTTTAAATGGTTACCGCCGCCTATGCATATCATCAATAACCTTAAGTTTACAGTTGTGGCGCTAATCGTTAAGCGTCATGGTTATCAAACTCGTTGGGCTAACCGTATGAGTTTAAAAACATCAACTTTTCGTCGCTCTTATGTAAACTTGGTACTTTTTGTCAAAACCAAATAGAGTTAGCTTACGAAAACATAATAAATTCATTTAATTTATTCAATAAATCGTTGAAAGTTATCGCAGTTGACTTTAATTAAGAAGTGAAGTATCGTAAATCGTACCATATGACTCTTTTAGAATGATCATTTCCTTATGGTAATTTCGAAAGTGCCTTTGTAAATGTAGAACAACTAATAAAGATATCAGAGCGAATAATATATTATTAATATAGTAAATATAACCATATATGGTTAATCGCGTAATATATATATATAACCATATATGGTTTAGTTATCAAACCAAATCCCCAAACTCGAATAACTAGCTCGATTGCGTTCATAATAATTATAAAATTAAAATGAACGATACGATTGAACCTACATAATATTTAATTTGCATTAAGACCTGAAGATATTGTTCGAGATTAAATTTGTTTTACGACGGAACATTGAAAACAACGTGCGATGTAGGTTAATGGACTCCGATAAGGAAATGTTTACATTTCAGACGCTTGGACGGCGCAGGTTTTATTTAAAATCTAGGTAATATTAAAAAAAAATAGTCTACTCTGTAAATAATCGCGAAAATATCACGATAAATGATGTCGCTAGCTATGAAGTATACTATGTCTTCCTATATGTAGATAAAAGATTTTGTTAAAATGGAACATGATTTATTATGAGAACAATCGTTTTAAAAACAAACAACACCAGTTTTCTAATACGTTCTAAGTAGTACAAATAACATAATATGATTCGAATACAATGTTACAACCATCACCCTTACAGAATAAGTTTGTGCTGTGCAGTGGAAGTTTCACTGACACTAATTTTCTACACTCAATAAATTTGAAAAAGAGAACACTATCAGTGCTTTTGGCCTCTAAATGGAATTATACCATCATTGAGTTATGTTATGCAATGAAATTTCAAATACATATCCAGACTGGATTAAGGCATTTTTTTTTATTTCTTTGAAATGGCAACAAGCGAACAGACGGTTCACATGATCTAAGATGATTACCTCCCACCATACACATCCATATCACGCATACAAAAGTATGATACGAGTATTATACCGCAAATTTCAAAATGACTAGAAGTTGTTACTGATTGTACTATCCTATAAAATTAAAATAAACCCGTATCTTTTTGGTGATAACCGTTTACACATGAACAAAGCCGGGGTAGTGGATCGAACGCCATAAAAGGAAATTGTTTATTTTTTCGTTTTGTGAAAGGAGGTTATACATAACAGGAAACTCTATACTACCGCGGCTACGGGACCTCCGAGCTGACTGCCGGCCACAGCGCCACCAACGACCGGTCGACGCTACCATCCCTGAATCTTTCCGAAAGCGGTCACGATCGACTCGTGACGGTGCAATGCGAGCACCTGCCACCAATAGCGTCTCCTTTAGTGCTGTCGAAGAGGGATCTGCCTGCTAAAGAACCACTTAGTGTGAGAACTGCCAGGAAGGTATGTTTATTCGTATTGAAGTCCGTTTGGTTGGTCCTTGCCAAATAGACTTGCTTTATGTTTATTGAATGATGTCCTCCCTTTCAGTGCGTAGACTGTTAAAGCTTCGTCGAACGCACAGTTCGTCGAACTTTCATATCTCAAAATCTTGATACGGTAACTTAGTATCAAAAACTTTAAATCTTTGTTTCGTATTGTTGTTACCGCAGATGAATGGATTCGAAATAATGTCAGCCAAGTAGGTGGCTTAGTATACCCAGCTTTTTGGAGGCCTATGAAGGATTATTTTCTAAAGCGGACTTAGCACGATGGAACAATAAAAATTCGCAAACAGCAAAATCAGAAACAAGCAAACAACGATTTCATTTAAAAAAGGTTTTCTATTTGCAAGTAATGACGAACATGTCGTTTAACTGGTCGCCTTTATGTGAAATTCTAACGTACTCTGCAAAAGTCATAAGACGTTATAGTTCAAATGTATGTTACATGCTTATGACTTGTGGGTACCACGTTATCTGATTGTTCAATATTCATTTGAGTTAGATAAAAGGTGCGTAAAGCTGTAAACGATAACACAATCAGTAAGCGTATTGGCGTTAAGTCATAACTTTCAAATTTCACTCGTCGAAGCTTTATTGAAAAAAAAAGGTTTCCAATTTATCATCAATCAGAAATCTAAAGTGGTTACAAATAGAACTATAAATGAACGTGCTTCCATTTCTAATATCAAAATCGAAACTCACACAAATAAAAAGGGAGAAACCCAAAACAAATGTGTATTCGGCGAGAAAGGAAATCCGCAACACAAAGAAATACAAAGCCACGAAGCAGAATGCAAGGAAATCACAAGCGGTGCGGTCATGTGATTGCACCTCTTTACACCTGTCGAGAGTCGTCATCGAGAGTGGATCGAAGAAAAGGAGGCGGTTCCCACCGAATGCTGTCACGGCGGTGACGTCATGCGACCCCACAAGCACAAATAGAAGGATTAAGCTACCCAACGTACAAGTGAAAAGTAAAGCACCAAAGAACGAAAAGTCGGTCGAAAGGGAAGATTTCTTTAGTAATTTGGAGGTAATAGTCAAACGGAAGGTTTGAAAAATAGTATGAGCCTAAAACGAGACAATGCAATACTATATAAAGAATAGAATAATAGAGTCGAAATTATGAAAAAATATCTTCTGTGGCGACCTTAAATCAAACAAAAAAAGGAAAAGGTTGGTTACCACTGTCTTAATTCCATACATTGGCAAATCCTTTTCAGAATCAACTCAAGGCTTTGAACTTAAGCAAGACGGTGAAAAGCAAGAAAAATGATATGCCTGCGTCTCAGCGGTCAAAAGGTGACAAAGACAGCAACAGCTCAAATCGAACTGAGAATGCACATGGAGAAGACATTGGTAAGAATTTTCTAAATCTGTCATAGTTGTAACATTATGAACATTAGTTTTAACCCCTCAATGTAAGAAGACTTAGGTAACGCTAAATTCTGGTAAATTGTTCTAGGTCCTTTTTTTGTTGCATACTTTAAAGTTGCATTTTTTAAATATTTGAGAAGGCCTTTGCCGGGTAGTGGCAACATTACTTTACTTTTGACGTAATTTCCCGGTCATACCTTAAAAATAGTGTTGTGTAAACTTAGGAAACTTCCGTGATTTGCAGGCGGTGGTGAGGTTCGGCGACGTGGTAAACGCAGGCGTAAAGTCCGCGGTGGCAGCGATCGCCTCACTTCCGCGGGCTTAGCTGCTCAAGCTCAACAGGATCCCGAGACACAGGTAGGTAAAATTAAACTGCCACGTCTTTTTACCCTTACGACGTAGGTATCCACGTTTATCGAGCTTTTTGTATTACAAGGGACGATTACCTAACGTAATAGATATCATACACAACATAAACATAAAATTAAAGTAAACCTATCCTTAGGTATGATAGACGAGAGCTGTGATAGCTCAGTGTCCAGGGGCTCACTTTTAATTCAATACAAGTCTGCCAATCCGCGATGGAGTCGCGTGGTGGACAAGTATGCGCTGATACTCTCTATACAGAAAGAAGCCGAAGCCGAAAGCCAAGGTGCTTCCTGGTCGAAACAGCCTTTCATTGCCTTATAGGTGCGAATATATTATATAAAAGGAAGTTTGAACCCAAACATTTGAAATCACCTGTGGAATATAATGAGCTTGATTAATGGGCCCACTTCATTAAAAGGTGGCAACACGTTTGAAACCATAGTCCCAAGTACCAAGTCCATGAGCGGATATCACTATATGAAGTGAACCGCCAGATCGCTTGCCACCTTCTCACATATGAAAAACAACACAGCTCTAACATATTAAATCATAGGGTTATGTTTTTAAACTAAAGGAGACGAATAAAGTTAAAAGAAGATATAAGTAAGATAGTGAAGTATTTTCCGTTAGATCGCCGGGATCGGCACCAATTCGCACAATGCCAGCTCCCGTGGCTCCATAGCAATTGCTGAAGATGTGCCATTGCCGCTGATTGTCAAGCCAGTCGCAGCTTGCAACGCCGACTCATTCTTAGAAGGCGACATCCTTAAGTATTTGCATAGGGAGGTCGACGAGGAGGCTATTGAAACCGAATTCGATACAAAGGTAAAAAGGTAATCTTCATAATTTTTAGTTATCTAAATGTATTTACTAATAAACGAGCACATTTTAATGATTAACAAACAAAACCCATTTCGAAAAATATCATTAACTATACTTTTAAAATTTGATTTCGAGAAGTTTCCATTCTTCGGATGCCAATAGGTACGTATGTTAAAATTATAATAATTAAATTACTTGAAATATTTGTTGATTAATTTCTAATTGATTAATGTAATCAGGCCATTTAGTAACAGTACATCGTCAATAGTTACTGAGCAAAATATTGTTAGTTACGCATTTGGCTCAATTCTTAATCGCCATTAAATTTTGCGCGCGTTACATTTATTTTACTACGGTAGTAGAGTCAGCGTACAGAAAGACTTTTAAAAGTACGTATACTTTTTAACCGACTTTAATAGAAGGTTATAATAAAAAAGAAGCTCATTACCATAATAATATAAAATAATAATAGTATTTTTTTTTTCAAATTAATACCACAAAATAATAAACTATTAATAAAAAAATAAATAAAAAGAAACTCGGCAAATCTATTTCTACACGTATTTATGTATATAGGTACTAACTACTCTTAGTGTTCACCCACCATATTCGACCATAATGGTAATGGGGAAAATATGCAAAATTTATTATAAAATTTCATTTTTTTTTTCAATTAATAAATCTAAAGCTCGTCAATAGCTATTAAACATAAAAAATAGCGGTGCTTTTGCCTGTTTAGTATAGATTCTATAGATACTCGATGCCATTCCCGATACATCAGAATGACTATAAGTTTCACATCTTAATGCAATAACTAACTAAAAAAAATCAAATAAGGAAGTCGAGTTATTTCCATGCAGCGCCGTTACGTACTCCAAGAAGCTCTTAGAACTAGAGGCTCGAGGCCGCCCGGACCTGAAATGATGAACCTACTACGGGAACTGCAGGTATCCAGCGTCAGTCTGTCTGACTGGTTGCATATTCCAAGGGTATTCAGCAGGCAGAACGGTCGCTTTGGGCTGCCCATAGACACTTATGAACTGGAGGGTGAGTAGGTATTTTTAATTGTTAGGGCCAAGGAACAGTCTTCGATGTTGGACGAATGAGCAGTGCCATCCGGGGAAGTACCACGACCTCACGGCGTGAAGTAGAAGTGTTACACTTCTGCATTTCGCCTGGTGTGTGTTAACACACACTTTTTTAAAAGGTGGCAACTCGTTTGCAATCCTACGGGACATGTAAATGTGCATGGGCGGCGGTAATCACTTAACATAAGGTGAACCGCGAGCTCGCTTGCCATTTTACAATAAAAAAAGTCGAGCTCTATGTCGACTATTACTAGTCCCTGTTTTCTAATCGCATAAAAGGAATTTTCTGATGGAGGGTTAGAAGTACCAGAGACCTTCGTTAACTGGTCTCTTTACTTCGAGGATTGTAATCGGCTCAGGTGGTATTCGTGTGGTTTCTGGAAACTGGTATGTGTGCAGCAAAAGTTCTGAAGCAAAGCGATTGTTTCATCTAACCCTTCGTAATTGTTCTCGAAAATAAATATGTGGTATTAATAAGAATTGAGAAAGGGAAATTAAATAATTAGATAAGAAAATATATTTAGTGTAAATTTTCGATTAACGATTTCCCATGCAATTTATGTTCATACATCTAACGTGAATAATAGTGGAAAAATAAAAAAAATATTCTTCAAAACAGAAGTAACTTCTGAGGGAACCATGCAGTTCTGTTCATTTTTTCTGCCACAATTTCTTGCTCGGTAAGGCTTTTCCCAAGGTGTATTTAGATTTTTATACTTCTGTTTACTGTATGTTGACTGTGGTATCCGGAGAACCAGGTGGGTTTAAGTTTTGCAAAACACGGAACCAAATGATCGAAAGTTTTTTGCAGCATTGTCACCTATGTTATATGCTGCAAGGTTTGTCACAGTCAAAAAGTCGAAGCAGCTTCTGTATCTGACAGTTCTAAGGAAGTTCACACCGCAAGGATATAGGATGCCTATAAAAGTAATATTTTTTCCTTTTTTTTTGTAGTACATTGCCCTTACTGTGTTATAATATTATCTTCTTGTAAGGACGTTTTACATACATAAATTCCATGTGGTACGACACACAGATCCGAAAGAAATATTATATGCAGGTTTCCTCACGATGTTTTCCTTCACCGTTGAGCACGAGATAAGTCAGCACTTAAAATTAACCACCGGGGATCGAACTCAGGTTGCTCGAGTAAATTGAATTAAAGGTGAGCGCCCGGACACACCACAGCTCGTGGCATAATATACACCCTAATTTAAAAGAAGGGGACCTGGTCATTGTACGCGGTGAAAACTCTGCTTTAATAATATGGCCCACTGCTAAAGTAAAATTATTCCCGGACCAGACGGTAGAGTCAGGGTAGCCGAAATAAAAATGTCAAACAATAAAACGTATTTAAGATATTTCACAAAATTAAGTCCCTAGTATTTTTTTATCATTTCTTAGACACGACTATGTTTTTTTCACGGCTTTTATGCAGAAAGACAAATGCTGCAAAGAGAAGTACCAGTACAACTCTCAATTCTGCTGAACAATTCCAACTAAAGTAGGTAGCTACGGCAGTGACGCTATGCAAATATAAGACATCTAGCCATACAAAGCGCATAGTGAGTCTGAATATCTCATTCAAGAAAAAAAGTCCAGCTCAACATGTTCCACCGAAAGATGTGAAGTTGTACCAATACGGGCACTGGCAAGTTGGATAAAAGATTGAGATGTACATTTCCAGGCTGCACAGAGTATACACAAGTTATTTGCAACAAAATGTGGGATGACCTTGTGTTATAATTAATAAAACAACTTTCTTAAAAAAAATGTTCCTGCGACACATAGTTTTTGTTGAAATAATACTTTTTTTTGTAATGAGATATCGTAAACTATTTTTTCCATTAATAAATCCCCATTTGCTACCTACTCTCAATGAATACAAATAATGACCTTGCGCCATAAAGATTTAAAAAATTACTAATCTAATTGAAAAAAAAAACAGTTTTTGTTTTATACAGGATATCGATGAAGGACTCATCCTAATGATGGGGGGAATATTGAACAAGGAACACGTGAATCAGTTCAAAGCCATCATGGAATGGGATTCCTATACAGAAGGAGACAATATCCCGGACGAAATTAAACTAACGTTATTGGATGAGGAATATAAGGCGCAGTTTCCTTCACAGGATGTTGACTCCGAGAAGGTTTTATATAACATTCTTATTAATATATGCTTTAGAAAAATGGTATTTGTGGACGTTGACTTCGGTGAATAATCACTTACCATCAAATGACCAGTACCGGATGTTCGTTTACCACTTTCGTAAAACTGTTACGTATATACATATAAGTGTTTGGAAAACTACTTAAAGCTCGGGTTATAAAATTTTCAATGCCATAAGTAATTTGAATTGATAAACATATTTAATAAAATGTCATTAAGAATATATTTAAGGTAATAAATATATTTAAGAAAATATGTTTAGCAATATTACCTAATATATTATCAATAACTATACTTAGTAAAGCATTTTCTTAAAAACCGTTGAAATAGGAGTCAATGTTTTCAGAGCGATCTAAAAACTATCAAATATCGCACGTGGTGCGGTTTATGTGCCATTTGCGAACGTATGTACGGACGATTCCCGCCCAGAGAGAAGGATCCACCTGACGGGGTAATGTCTATAGTATTCCTCTCTATTTTTCTGTTATTGTAAAAAAATAAGATCTTATATCTATGGCCGTCAAACAATCGAAGCAGGCGCTTAAAGTGACTTTAATCTTTCGTTCAAACTCAGAAAACTTATTAGAGAGGAATATGTGGTTAAAAGGGTATTTCCCAGATATTGATCGAAATGGAGCTGGGCCCACCTTAGACGCCTCCAAACTCCAAGTAGAGGGTAAAGATCGAAAATCAGAACACCGAAATAAAACCTAAAGCCATGCACACTGCCTGCGCCGTTAAGTAGACCTATACTTAACTGCGGGAAGATTAGCATAATAAGTAAGAAGATATCGTCTCACTCACCCCCAATGACCTTCAAAAGCAAATGCCTAGCTAAGAACCTAGAGACAAATCACGCCGTCTTGTGTGCATATCTTCATTTTTGACTAAAAAAATATCGAACGGTGGACGGTTTCACGGTCCGCAACGAACCTAGATGGACCGTAGCTGATATTCCTCCCCATAAAATCATGCGCGGCCCTACGAAACGCGGAGAGTCGTATAAAGCTCGTGACATCTGGTTATCTCACGAGTTCAACGCTCGATGAAGCTTTAATAGTCTACGGAATAAAAGCATTAGTCAAAGATCCATACACCGATACCTCGTTGACGTTACGATTATTAGGCCTGTTTCTACTAATTATTCTTATCACTTTTGTCACTCTATAATGGCCAAATTTAACCTAGTTATTTCAATGTTTCAGATGGAGTTAAGTGACTTTACGATGATAGAAACAAAACTTTCAGTATTAAAAGTTCACAGCAGTCTGATAGAAATACTAAATGTAATAAGAGTACGTTAGAAATCTTATGAAATCTTTAAAAATAAATTGTTTATATTAGTCATTAAATACTTTTAGTCATTAAATGATTTATTTAATTTCAAAAAATATCAATAACAAGACGTGGCAACAGTTAATATATCACACCTGATAGTCACGTTACCCAGTTAAGGTCCTCTTTGAAGAAAAGGTCGAAAGTATCCTGGACCTTCGGGGGCTAATAGTCTTAGGACTGAAAACGAAAACTTGTCGTAAATTCAAATGTGTAATAAATATGAAGGTTTGTGCGAACACATACTCTGTATTGAACTGTCTTGAACCTTGTATGAGACCTAGGTATTCCAAAATGTCTGCCATCGTATGTCGATGAGCCTTTAATAGTACTACGGACTGAAAGCAAAAACATCATACACGAACTGTTTTTAGACGTTATGTGATTATTTTAAGAAAGATTCGATGTGGTATCGAAACAACTTATATTATTACACTTATCTATACAGTTTATAAATACCGATTAACACTGTTTAAGTGTTTAGTGAAGTAGATAAGTACAGTTATGTAAACCATCGGACAGTAGCGGGTCATCTTGGCTTGCAAGGTGCTTTACAACTACTTTTACTCTAATAGAATCGCTTAGCATTTTTAGTGCAAGTGCGCCCATCGCGCGGCCGTTTCACCCACGGGGCACTTGAATCGTCACTTGTCGTAGTGTAAACAGTCGGCGCAATCATGTTCTAATTATAAGATCTTTAAAATGTACTTATATGAATAAATGAACACAGCTCAAACAAAGTAATGTGTATTTAGTTAACAATCCGGTTAATAATGACAAAATGTTTCTAGTTATGAATGTATATAACAATACTTAAATTTTCAAGACTCGTTTTCTTTATGTATAAAACGATGTTTTGCTTTATTTCGGTAAGATAATAATTTTTGGACCAAATTTGCTGCCCCCTAAAATCTGTTGCCCTAGGCTTTAGCCTACTTGTAGCTTATCTGTGCCTGTCGTAGTAAACAACGAGATTAATACAGATCTTGCACTGTGGGCTTTAAACCCGAGCCTGTTAACACCAAGAAGAATATAGCCACTACGGTTAACGCACCAAGCGGCTAGCGCTGCGATCGAGGGATACTCAGTTTGACAAAAATTATGAAATTCACACGACTGTAATCCACATTAATTGTTCTCAGTTCAGAGTGTAGGGTAATTTACCTTAAATTCCGAAAATGTGAACGAAACCAACATGAAACATATTACACGTTGTAGGATTTAAAAAATGCAGGTTCGTGCATCTCTCGATCATAGCGCCATCTGGATTTTTCTTCAATAATGCGATCTCTCCCATTAAATAAAGCATATAGTGTATGGATAAAACTGTGTTCGATTTTATAGTCGATAAGTCTAATGACCATTGCTGCCGACGTAACATTTATGTCATTCCTCACATATCTAACATGCAAGTAGCGGAAACAAAACTCTAGCGCATAACTGTCTATTTAAAATAACTTAGTGAACAAAGCTTATTTTTATTCAACTTCAGTTTTTTTTGTTCATATAATCGTTCACAAAACTATTTAGTTAATAAAACTAAATCTTGAATAGGTATAACTAACTTCAATTCAATAAAAATTGTTTTATATCTATTTAGGTATTAATTGTTCAAACTATTTTTTTTTTCTTTACTTGCGAGACATTTCAATTTTACTCGATACTTCATAAATTGTAATCACTTAAATACATCACTAGTAATATTGAAGTTGAACCGTTTTTATTACAAAACTATTTTCGTATTTCGCTGTAACGTAACGAATTTATTTAGGTTAATGAAAATAAACAAACGCCATAGTAAATGTGCTCCGGTTATATAAATTACATGAATAGATAATTTTATTTACTTTTAATAAACCACTAATAAACGACGAGATAATGGATTTAAATGATGATTCAAGTACCGACGGTGAGCAAAACACAAATTTAAACTTTTATAATTAAAACATCGCGTTGGTAAAGTTCGTGTGTATTATACTGTTTATTTTTGGTTTTACAGAATATTTTGTCACGGCCGTACAGATTTTTGACTATTGTGGTGTTAATAGCACTGCGACTTTGCGAGTCGACTCGTTAATGGACAAATTTGCGCCATTTATCAAAACAAATAAGTAAGTTAAACCAACGAATCCTAGATTTTATTATTCTATAAGGCTCTGTTTGTATTTCCTACGCTTTCACAACAAATAAATTTTAAATTAATTTAATTTTACTTTGAAAATTGTAGCATTCATTTTCGTTTCTTTAATAAATTCATAAATGTTGTATTATCATCATCAATAATAATATTATAAAAGAAAATTTATGCATTTAGAGAAATTGATAATGTATAAATTAACCTTTTATATGTATTATAACTTTTGCAAATCATAATTATGAAATTTAATGTGTCCAGTCATTTAAAACACACCTAGGGCCAAAGTCTTCGCTGGTGCATGAATGGACAGGTTCGTCTGGGCCACAACTTTATTAAAAGGTTTAAACAACACATTTGCAACTCTACAACTGTAGGGAATGTCCATGGGTGGCGGTCATCACTTAACATTAGGTGAACCGCCAGCTCGCTTGCTAACAGTTTGGAAATTGATTTCTAATACTAGAGTTGACTGCATGTTAATAACTCTTAAATTTTATTCAATACAAATAACGTTATTTAACATTTAAATAAAAATTTATTAATAGAAATACTGCAGCTTTTTTAATCATATTTAAATATCTTATTGTCAATTTTTAAATAAGTTTCTATAAAATGCAAACAAATAGCTAAAAAATCGAGCTGTTATAAACATAATTTTATAAACTATTTCCAGATCAGAATACAGTTATTTGAGATCACTCCTGGATCCTGAAGAAAGTAACCCTGAAATTACAGTTTCGACTCTGGCAAGAACATTGAACAAATACAGTGAAAGTCAAAAGATAAAAGTTGACTTGGAAGAGAGGTCAGAGTCATTTAAGCCTTTTTATCTTTATATATGCAATTATTATATTTAGTAATATAAACATAAACAATACCATAGAAAAAGATAATTAATAATGAATTATAGATAATAGAATTTGAATTTTAATAATTTGCGATAATAATATTTATACAGGGAGGCTTTTCTCAAGTGTATCCATTTTATATTAAATTCTGGACATAAATATTGTTAAATCACTTGTAATTAATTTATTGTAAATAATTACATTCATTTTAACTTATCTCAAAAAGTGCGTGATTTATGGGCAACTCATTTATTTTACGCGCGATCATTCATAACTAATACGCACACGAGTTTGTTTCAAAAGTATATGACGCATTTATGAATGACTACCACATTGTCAACAAGTTCTGTTTTATGAAGAATGGAATGGCAATTTTTTGAAAAAAAGAAAGTTTGTTTTTATTTCAATAAACGATGATACTACCGAGTCTGAACCTCCTGTGTGAATTTGGGCACCTTTAGAAAAGCCACCCTGTATAACATATGTAATAAAATTTTCTTAAATAGTTATGATTCTATTTTAGATTTATTTTATTTTGTTCAGAAAGGGACATGATTGTTTGCCAAAAAAGACTGGTTAATATTGTGTGCAACAGTATGTGTATAACAGTATAGTTGATAATTTTTTTAAATTATTTGTTTAAATTTTAAAATATTAACAAATTGCTTTGATTTTTTTTTTAATAAACAACACATATATTTTAAATCTCACTTTACTTTTGCAGCTTTAATTTGAAAAGTGGCCAAGTCCCACATGACTCTGATTCTGGGATCTCAACAGATGGTATGATACAACAAGCTCTTCTCTGTTTTATATCATAATAGTTAAATTTATCTACAATTTATAAAACTTCTTATGTAGTCCTTATATGAGCAGTACTAATGCTATGAATAAATTTTTGACTGCAGTTGTTACAAGTAAGAAACCAGTAACTGGGAATTAAATCTTGCTTTGAGCGTTATCAGAATTCCGCCAATGTGAAGTTGTTCTTAAAATTCTCAATTTTATAAAATTCACATTATAATTGTAATAGACAGAATCTACAAAATCACTGACGTATCAGTGGAGCCATAGTAGGTTTAAAAAAAAGACAAAACCTACAGCCTAATTTTGCAAGTCTGGAGTACCAGACATTGAGTAGTGGTTCATCGCTGACTTTGAATATCCTGTATTTGAAATAATTATTTTCAAAAATTGCTACCTTTTTTATTTATTAGACACTACAATCCTGTAACATTTAAGAAAACTTTGTACTTATTTCATTCCTAAAGACATGAGTTAGAGTGTGTCATTTCCCTTTTAGCTGTATAATTATCATATCAGTACAAACAAATTTTATTTATACATAATTAAGCACATAGTGATAATAAATAAGTCATGGCCTCTTGAAATTGTTGTTCATGTGTAGTGAAGACAAGATAATAATGAAATAACTAAATCCGACGGTAAAAGAAATTATTATGGATGGATTATAGAAAGTACTAGAAGTTTGCTACTCGTAATATTTTTATTGTCATTGAAAATAAATAGCCTTTTACTTATCTTAAAAACTATACTAATACCCAGACTACAGACCAGTTTTAAAAACTCACACCAGTTTTGCAGCCTGAGGGTCAACCCTCCTTAGGGAAACAAACACCCAGATCTGGAGCGATTATCTTTGTGTGGGTCACACAAAATACTTTCCCGTGTGGGAATCGAACGACCACCTTCGTCGAAGCCAATAGCTTAGCAAGGGCGTCACTGAAGTCATCAATGATTGCAAATGCATTCACTTCACTAGACTAAAAGCAGAAATATGATAGCAGGCCGCGGAAATTCTCCGTACTGTCCTGCCCATTAGTGCAAATGCAAAGGCTGTTGCGTGGCCCTACCGAAGCGAAGTATAAGAAAAAGAAAGTAAAGTAACAGCCTTTACATGTCCCACTGCTGGGCAAAGGCCGCTTCAATACAGAGGGTATCAGGGCAAAGTCCACCACGCGGCCCCACTGCGGATTGCGGACTTCAAATATCTTCGAAATAAATATTTTTTGTTATTATTTCGACAATATGCAGGTTTACTCACGATGTTTTCCTTCACCGCGGAGCACGTGATAAGTCAGCACTTAAAGTTAACTTCATTGGTGCTGTCACCAGGGATTGAAGTCGGGTTGCTCGAGTATATTGTATTAAAGGCGAGCGCCCGGACACTGAGCTATCACGGCTCAAAAGAAGTGTATGGTGATACATTCCAGGATTCCAGTTGCTCGAGGAGTTGCAGTGCGAGCTGAAGGAAAAGGCGCACTTAGCTCAGCAGCTTCGCAGCCAGCTAGACTTCACCGACCGGCAGCACGAGGAGGCGCTGGCAACAGTGACCGCTGAGCGGGACTCGTTGCGGGCCCACTTGAACATGTAAGGACTTTTTATGTACATCATAAGACAGAAAACACAGATATACTCACTAAGACTAGATCAGATGAAGTATATGTAGTAGATGATGGTCAAGCCCTCAAGATAATTATCAACATTAACATCCAATTATTATACGGGTTGTCCATGCTTGATCAGTCTTTTTTTTTTTTTTCTATGCGAAAAGTTGTCAAACGAGCAGACGGTTCACCTGATGTTAAGTAAATACCGTCGCCTATGGACATCTGCCATACCCGAGGGTTACAGATGCGTTGACAACATTTTGAAAATTGGGCTCCGGCTACCTCACTCACCAGACGAAACGCGAAAGTATTTGCCATACTTCCACTTTACGCCGGTCTTCTGTGAGGTCGTGGTACTTACCCGGACGGGCCTGCCCATTCGTGCAACAGCTGAGGCTGCTGCGTGGCCCTACCACTGTAGAAATCTTCTTACCAATGAGAATTGAATAATTCTGGTAATATAATTAGTTTCACATTACTGGAGTATGATATAAACCTGTCAGCTTCTAAGGCCTGGTATCCTCTTCCAGCTTTTAAAAAGGATTGGGTTAAATAATTTTAGTGTATTGATTTCATTTGATTGGTTTCATATAATCCAGGTTAAGGGAGGAGAATATGACCCTGTCTCACGTGAGACGAGACTACGAGGAGGCATACGACCGTCTTTGCTGCAGCGAGAGGGCACTAGACGACGTCAAGCGCGATCTGGAGATGAGCAAGAAACGCGCCAGGGTCCTTTCTGAACAGGTGGCTGTTCTGGAGACTGAGGTCAGTTCTGCACTGAGTATACTGGGTATTGCAGATTTTCAATTGCAGTTAAAACATCACTATGCACTTAGGTGGTTAGTGGTGTTTTGAGTAGTTAAGTACTACCTGTTAAATTCCTTTATTTGAAAGTTCTGTCTAAAAACTGACTGTTGTTTCTTTCATAAATAGCTTCTCTTAGAAGAATTCTGAAAATATCATGTCAGTCAAGGGCCAATGTCTATACTCGATTAAACATCACTTGTTTATACTTAAAGATCAGATAAAGTTTTGAGATTACATTGAGATTTCCAAACATGAAAGTAAAGAGACATTTTCACATAACATTTAAATCCCTAATACCTTAATAATACATGACACAGATCCACACATCACAAGATTGTCAAGTTGTGTCAATTGACAAGTGACCGAATTTCAGCAAATTCTTTTAAGTGTAGACATGTAATATGCAATCTCTCTCACACTTATGATTTAGGTGCTTTACCGAAAATTGTAACTCGCCCCTCTTTCAATTAAATGCTACAAATCCGTAAAATAGTTTTAATTGTGTAGTTTTTACTTGATACGGGTAAAAATTGCCATTATTACAACAACTGGGACTTGTTCCGACAGAAATTGACTCTCCAGGAATTGTTGAGGGAATCGAAGGACGAGTGCCACCGTATAAACGAAATGTACGCAAACAGACAGTCGGTACTGCTTGAGGAAAATGAGACCTTGAGGACGGAGCACGCCGACGTTTCCAGCCGCCTGCAAGACCAAGAGGAGTTTATGCAAGAAATGGCATGGTCGATATGATACATAGTCCTAGAGCGTAAACCACTAGGTATGACTAGAAAACAATGACTACAAATTTACATTGTCTATTCTAGCATGTAAAATTCAACCTTATTAGAAAATTACTTCAAAGTTTTCTTACATATTTGTGTTTTATTTGCACAAAACAAAATTTTGTTTTTGAGACCTTATATTCTACTTCATTGAAAAACTAAAAAACTTGTGTATATATAGTGTATATATATATATATATATAATTTTACCATATATATTGTTCTCATGTAATAAATTGTCTGTTTTAATTTTATAAATGAATATTAACAATAAGCATCTCAGCCCATTTTAAATTTTTAGATACAGCATATTTTACTTTAAATGAAATTAGGGTCCAAATTATGTTTCATAATAAAGCTTACTTTTACATATGCTTTTACTGTAGCTTAAGTTCGTGTAGTTGCCTTTATTAAATGAACACGGAATGTGCCTGCATATTATTTTAGTTTTTTCATGTTCTTTTTTTTTACTTAATAACTAATTTCATGAATTATGTAAACTAATATTTTTTTATATGCCTTAATTTAGACAATCACGCTTTTTTTGCACAGTTTGCTCTTTTGTTCCTATCAATTTTAAATATTTCATTTCGCACTCATGAAATTTAAGTAGTGTAGGATCACAAAAATTTATTCTCAAAAAAGGAACATAATTATGGTCCCTTGTCATAAATAACTTCATCACGTAACAACCAAGGCCAATTTAAAAAACTTACAAATTATTACAATAAAGTCTTTTAGCTAGTAGCATACCAAGGATTTCCATATGTTGATACTAAATATCTTAAATTTGATATGTGTATGTGTGGGATTGAGCATATATATATATTTATTAGCCAATAACCAAGAAAAGCTTTGCTTTCTGCTTTATTCATAATGCATTTAACACATTTCCCCCTTAGAGAATCGTCTGTTAGACGAAGAGTCCTTTATAACGATATGTTAGGAGCGAAATGTTCAGCTGGAAGCGATACACCAAATTCTGTATTGTATGAGACAACTGAAGTACAGACAGAGAGTGGTAATCTTTCAAAATATAAGTAAAATTATAAAGACAACAAGTTTGTAGTATATAGTGCTTTGCATGGGTGGTGGGTGGTTTTATGTATAGTGGATATTAGATTTGTTTTCTTTGTTTTGTCAGTAATATTTAAGGAAGACATTTAAGTACATTGGGGCATTATCAGTACACAATATATTTATGTAATTTTTTTAACATTATGCCATAGTTGTTTTTACATTTTTTATGTTTGTAGGTAGTTACTAATGGTTCATCATAAGTATAAATAATGTTTTAACATTGGTTTATTCATTTTAGTAACATCTGTCTTACCTTAAAACAAATTCAAATAAATGCAGTATTGGGATTTAAGCACTAAAGCTTTTACAATTAGATCAGAGGAAATTTTGACATAATATAAAACACAGTATTCATAACTAAATTTCGTCGACTACTCCATGTGCAATTTTAATCTTCAAGCTCTACCATATTTTTAAGATTAATTTCTATTTTTACTGCTAGTCTCAGTAGTACTGCACTCAAGATGAAACTTTCAATTTCGCTACGTGAGCCCATCGGCGGCTTAGCTTAGCTGATAAAGCGTCTGGGCGCGATACCAGAAGACGCAAGTTCGAATCCCGCAGCGGTGAAAGTTTTTTATCTAAAAAAAAATTTTACAGTTCATTTAAAAACAAATATTTACAATTTATTATGATATTGTTTATTAATTCCTGAATATGGTTGGCCGAGAGCATTTAGACGCGGCATTGGTAAAAATTGAAAAATAATAGGCTCTTAAAGAAATCCGAATAATAAGATTTAACCAACCTCAGACTTAAATCGTGAGTTTTCACCTAGCTACCATTGTCTTGGAGAATGATTGACCTGATAGTTTAAAATTGGGTTTCAATTTTACAGATTATGTGTCAGTGTCCACCCAAGTGAATGTCCCCTGCTTTGATTGTGAGAAGCGAAAAACCACTGCGCAGAACAAAAGCCTCCGGAGATATTTTTGGTGCGTAAGCAATTCGTTTATTTTATAACATTTTGAATACATTTTATGTAGTTACATGGTATGGAAGTATTTCTTGTTTTGATTTTATAAGAACATTGGTCCACACTAGGAATTCACTTCTAGTGGCGTGGGTAAGTTTACAACCATTAATTGTACACGCACAAAACGCAGAACGATACGATTCCCGCACGCAACAAATATTTGTTGGTATTGAATTATTGGTTTATATTTCTATACAACGCGACATGTTGCACTGTACCCGATATGATTAAGATTGTTAGAATGTTATTATGTCATGTTATAACAATGATTTGTGTTAAAACAACAATGCCTTTTTTTTTTGGAAATTAATTTGATAAGATTACCAATATGATAAATTTAAATGTAAAAAGTGCTTTTCAAATATGATGGGTTCCCATGTTACTAATATCTGTCATTAATTTAAGGGTTTCTAGAAGTAGTTGTCCAAGTATGCATTGGTTGGCATGTTTAAACTAATCTTTTCTAAAGACTAACACCCAGTTTCCGAAAGCGCAATTAATTTTAATTTACGATAAATCTCTTGTCTAAAGTATTTGCAATTAGTCACTGATTAACGGACAATCAACAGAAAATCGAGTTTCTGAAAGCGTTTTTCGGTGGTCAACGAGCTGTCAAAGTTTTATTAAGTAATCTGTCAATTTGGACAGGATCGTTGGTTAAAAATGTATTTTATCAAAAATCTTTGTTTTTATTAAAAATAAACATAATTCCCTAATACGTTGTTAGGACATTCATGTGTTCTATTATCTATTTATTATTTATTATTATGCGAACATATCATGTGATTAGAAAAAATACAAAATGCAATTCAAAAGTTAATAAATAATATGGATTCTTTCTTTTTATAATACTTACTTATTTATTATGGATAAAAGTTAATTTTTTTCACGTTCTGTAATGTTTTATTTTTGACATTTTGCATGTATTTATATAAATTAAATTTTATTATAGCTCGAATTTTTACGTTGGCAATCAGGTGACAGGACTGGATAGTGACGTTAAATTAAGTTTTGTTTAAAAAGGGACAGCTATACAATAGAAAGAGTTAGTTGAAGTGAATCATTCATTTCATTCATTATCATTGGTTATACAGTGATTAGCTAATTTTTCTTGAACAAACCTTCCAGAAACCCAAGGCAGTTTAACAAGAGATTAACAGCTGATCATTTTTGACATAGTGTTATGTGATTGCTGCTTTGATTGGCCTTTCGGAAACTGGGCATAAGTGTGGGGTTGATGGTGCTTTTAAAAATCAACTAGTGATGCACGCCATTTTTCAAATTACGAATCTCAAAAAAAGCATGGTCCAAGTAGGTAAACCTGCACATAGAAAAGAATAAAAACTGCAATATTTGAATATACTGAAGACCCATAGTTTAGCTGGAGTAGTTCAGTGTCTGGGCACTTGCAAGCAAATAGAGGCATAATAATCCAGTAGTGGGTTAAGGCCTCTTCATAAAAATAACTTACACTGAGCAGAGAAGCAAAACTTACAGCCAGCATCGTCAGCCAACAAATTTATTTCACTAAAACAACACAATACACCAAGGCATCTCTGAAATTCCACAGTATGTGATTCCAGGGAGCCGATCAAGTGCCTGTTCCAGTTGTTTGCGGTGCTGTGTTTCGTTTGTGCTATATGCGCTTTGTATGGCGTGACGAGACGGCGCGCTCTCTGCGAGAGGCAGCCCCTGCCCTGGCGGTGGTTGGACCCTCAAGACCTTCTGGACTTCCTGCTCAGGATCGAGTATGTGGCCGAAGTTCCCATGTGAGGCCCCGGACTAGCAGGCTGCTCCAATAACCGGCTCCAGGCAGCCAGGCCACCATTTGGTGTTATCATATAAGGAGAGATATACTTCACTCGTCCTGGTGCTCATGAAACAAAATGTCTGTTTGTAGAACTTTTATTTGTTATTCTTTTTTGGTGTACTTGAAGTTTTTACTGTTGCATCAAGTAGACACAGTAAAGTGTGGTGCTTTTCTTATGGTTCCTTTAAAATTTGTGTTAATAACATGTTAATAATAATTTTGTAATAATTTTGTGTATGCGTGGATATTAAACTTTTGGATGTCGATTCCAATTTTATTATTCACATTTGAAGTCAATGTTATGTGTAAGTTGTGTTGTGAAAAAAAAAATTTTTAAGGAAATGACACGGTAAGACTAGTAGAAGAATTTGTACCACAGAGACATAATAAACAGAACTGTTGATATTAGAGCTCTGATGTTTCATGGTTCTTGAATATACATTTTTATTGTTTTAATTTTGCTTTAGTATTTCTAAACACGTTAAATTAAAACGACAATGCAAAGTTGACAATAATGTTATGCGGTAATAATTACAATGTTAGAACTAGTAATTTTTTTGTATTTTTTTTTATTTGGTCATTATTTCCAATATCTTTGACATTGAATGAGTAAAAGACGATATGACAATATTTTTTTTATATAATTGGTAATTAATTTTACAGATAATGCTGTTCCTGATTAAATTGTTTTCCAATACTTTTTCATTATTCGTTTATGTTAACATGTTGTATACATTACTTAATGTAAATCAAACTACCATAAAATATAACAGGTAACATGATCAATATGACGTAAATTTAAACATTATCCGAAAATGGTTATCAGTCTAAATATGCATGATATATATTTACTTATGTATCTTTTTAATTTATATATATTTTTACTGAATTCTTCTCGCTTTTTTTTATTGTGAAAATAGTTTCCGCTGATTTAATTAACTTGGCTAGTTTTTGCTTCGGAGCAAATAAATTATATTACAATAAAATATTGCATGTCATAAAATTATGTTATTCTGTAATTTCGTGCTTACATTTCTGCTTTTCTTGCTAATATCCAATTCTTATCCTATTCAACCTTAGTAATTTGTATGTGTTAAATATTAATATTATATATAATATATAAAGTTCTTTATTGTCGGCTCAAAATAAATTTAAGGCTAAAACAACATATTCAAATTTTAAAAAGATCTACCTTTTCATATTTTTGTGTGAATAGAAGACAATTATTTGACTAATACATTTTCAGACATTATTATTATAGCAAGTAAAGATACATATTTGTGATATAGGAGTGCCAGTATCTCATATTTTTAATTTTTTCATGTACAGTAACACTGTGCATGAAATATTCCCAACTAATTACACGAATACTTAGTTAATATTGGAGAGTTGTGAAAACTGTAGCAATTAATTCATTTTGACAATTTTTTTTTACCAAAAATTATTGTAATATGTCATAGGTAATAACTTAGAATAGACAGTGATACAAGCATATTTCATATTAACGAAATTACGACATAAATAAATCTAATATTGCTTTTTATCGTCGTAGATTTAACAGTCTTATATAATCCTCAGTTCCTTTTACTGCATTTACGTTGCATTTATTCAATATACAATTTTAATGTTAAGTTTTTCAATTCCTACTA
Source organism: Iphiclides podalirius (assembly GCA_933534255.1). Classification (NCBI taxonomy): domain Eukaryota; kingdom Metazoa; phylum Arthropoda; class Insecta; order Lepidoptera; family Papilionidae; genus Iphiclides; species Iphiclides podalirius. Next base: position 10,975,636 of record OW152830.1, on the reverse strand, counting down.
ACTACCAGTGTGCTATCCAGGGATATGCAGAGTGCATTTAATTACTACTTATACAGTTTAATTTAGATTATTTTTTGTTTTTAATCTGTGCCGCTATTGTATTACTGTTGTGTTAATTGTAGTAAATAATTTTAACATGTAAATCCCCAAATAAAGTTATTAGTTAATGGTGTTTTTTTTTTTTTTATCAATACTGAACAGACTTCCACTTGGACTATTCATGAAATGAGCTCTTGATGGAATGGCTTAACAGAACCATTTTTAAGCAGTTGAGGTTTGGACAAATTTGTTACAAAATGACCGTGGGTTCTCACGACCAGCCAACATGGGCATCTCAAAGACGCCGTTTACCCTAATATTATATTCATATAATAACAAAAATTTATATTATACGTTACCTTAGCTGTAAAATAGGTACTTATACATGTAAATCAATTAATTATGTAGACGACTTCTGTGGTAGGGCCACGCAGCAGCCTCGGCTGTTGCACGAATGGGCAGGCTCGTCCGGGTAAGTACCACGGCCTCACGGAAGACTGGCGTAAAGTGTAAGTATGACAAATACTTTCGCGTTTCGTCTGGTGAGTGAGATAGCCGGAGCCCAATTTTCAAAAGGTTGTCAACGCATTTGTAACCCTCGGGTGTAGCAGATGTTCATGAGCGGCGGTATTCACTTAACATCAGGTGAACCGCCTGCTCGCTTGTGAACTTTTCATATAAAAAAAAGACGTACTAACTATAAAATGTACAATTGCAAATGATTTCACTTCTGTAGTGAACACAGTTTATTTGTCCGTTGCAATGTAAAATTATTTTTTTAAATCATATATTTATTTTTTCAAATAGAAACCAACCAAACCACCATTAGTTACAATTATTTTTGACCCTAGAATTAGGTTATTAGACATTTTTTAAACCATTATTGTATAGGTATGCGTATGCAAATATCTAGAACACAGACGTATCTGCACCTCAAGTGAACAAAAATCTTTGTAAGGACAAACAAGTTGTGTCCGTGGTAGCTAGTGTGTTATTGTCTTTATTAAGGTGTTCAGGGATCTATGATTGTATCCTATTATTGTTTAATCAAAATTGAGAAAAAAAAGGATACGTGGCTTGTCGTTAATAATAGCATTAAAAAGAACTATTACTGGACCATATAAAAATCGTTTGTCTCCGATTGATTTTAAAGAACTCGTGCATTGGATTACGTCTCGCAATTTCAACCTTATTCCTTTCTCTGGTTAGGACCCTTATCGATTGCGATCCAAGTCGAGGTTCGAACCGTTGTCGTCTGCCCTGCCCGCGGACCTCACCGCCGAAGTTGTCAAAGCCGCCGGGCTAACAGCAAACTACACGTCACAAAAAAAATGTATACTGCAGCGTCGTCAATCTTCTGATGTTTAAGACAAGGAGAAACTAAAAACTGTCCTTGTGGGCTGCCCTGCATTCGAGGCCGAAATAAAACACATTACATGACGAAGCATAAACGAGCAATTCTTGTATATATACAGCGTGTCGTTACCATCGCGACAATAAATGAACACACGTCTAACGCTACTTGCCAATAATCATAAAAAAATATTAACGTGAAACAAAATCCATAATTAAAAAAAATATTTTCCAAGCAAACTAATTAAGTAAAAAAGAAACAAAATTTGTAACATCCTATATAACTCGCGCCACAGCGTCGCATTACAAGCCTCTCCATCTAACAGTATGTTTTGTCTCTTTTAAAGTCATTCAACCCATTCATATGCTTTGTGACCTTTACGAATAAATTTTACGTTACAGTTTTATACGTAAGGGTGTTCTAAAATTGTTTGTTTTGGAAAATTTAATAACTCGGTAAATATTGATGTTTAAAGAATGTAAATGTTTGATAAAATTTTAAAAAGTTATCCTCTATATGTGTGTTCATTTATTGTCGCGGTGGTAACGACACGCTGTATATATGTATAATCGGAATCTCGGAAACGGCTCCAGCTATTTTCATGAAATTTTGTATGTGCGTAGATTCGGGGGCGAAAAATCGATCTAGCTAGGTTTAATTTTTAGAAAATGTCCGTTTATCCCTGTTTTCAGGGAATGAAAAATATAATTCGAATATGACGGTAAATTTCGTCGCAAGAGAAAATGTCATAATAGCTCGGTCGGTAATGGGGCGGCCCCAAAACAGACGGCCGTGGTTCGCGTCACGATCATTTACACATTTATTTTTTTACTTTTTTTTTCGATTCCATATCATTGCTTTCTTTATTTTTAATTTTTTGTCGATTTGTTATTTTTTTATTTTTCTCCCTTTTTTAAAGTTCTTTCTTTTGTGAAAAACATCAGTTCATATTTTCTTATTATTACGTCGGTAAGATCGAAAAATATTATGCATATTTCATTATTCAGTAATTTGTATCTAAACGTAATTTCCAAAATACACGATTTAAACAAACCGAGCAAAGCTCGGTCCTCCGGGTACTTTTACTAAGGTTCCAAGGATATCTTATTAATTTCAAACCGCAAACGTAATCTACTTTTGATGTATTTGAAAATGAATATAATTTATAATTATATTCATTTATAGTTTATATTTTATTAGTTAACAGTGGGTACATGAAGTCGCACCTCCTTGAAATGATTCCTGTTGACGCCCATAATTCTACTTGTCTATTTATCGTCACGAGCGTAAAACACACGCTTTAATATATGTAATGTTTGAATCATTAAAGATGAAGGATCGAAGTTTTGTCGTAATGACATGAAACGAATAAGAGAAATATTTTATAGTTGCCGTTGTAAGTTGTAGTCTGAATAGGTCTCAATTTATGAACCGGTCGAAGTTAGGTTACTTACAATATTAAATAAAAAATGACTGAAAAGCTGATGTGAATTATAGATTATATACACAACTAGCGGACCCAACAGGTAACATTTAGTAAAGTCCGTTCTTAGCGGACCTCTACTCGGCGAAAGGAATATTCCTACCAAATTACAAGTCTCTACGCCTTATGGTTCCAGAGATATCGTGATGAGTCAATTATCGGTGGAAATATCTTGTATATATATAGATTTATTGTCAGTTATTTGCTCACCAGATTGAACAAAAATAAATATACTCCTACGTTGCCCTCCTGTCCGTTGCACATACCCAGACAAGCCTGCAGATTTGTGCAATAGCAGAAGCCGCTGTGTGGTTCTACATTAAGGCCCATTTACACGGTGCCAGTTTCTTGCCTGTTGTATACAATTAAATTGAAGCAATAAATGAGTTGCATGGTCTAAACAACAAATGGTCTTAACAATTATTGCGCGCAATTTATTGCATTCAATTATTGCTCTTGTATGTACAAGAAAATGGCATCGTGTAAATGGGCCTTTAGTAATTTTTGGTTCGGGAATATAGGGAAAAATCTTACAATGGTCACTTTTGCAACTAAAGAAGCTCAGTGTAACGTGCATATTATTAAATTTCTTCGTTCTTTTCCAGCCCATCTAAGTCAGAGTTTATTTTTCGTTTTATGAAGAGAAGGAAGAATTTTTAAAAGAATTTTTTTTACCTGTGTAACCTCCACAAACTACAAATAAAAACCATAACGGCGTCGCGTCGCTACTTCGAGTCCACCGCCGGGCATCCCCATCCGCTAGTCGTAGATGCAGTCACCTACAGACCTCTACCGCTAAGTACGTTCCGTCGCAAGTGTCTTAGACACCTGACGATGAGACAACCATCGCCATCGACAAGAAAAATCAAGTGCGGAACCTGGCAGACTTTCCCCCGTTAATGATAGAAGCGTTGCTGAAGTTTCTTCCGCCACTTCTCCCAGCGCCAAAGCTTTCCGAAGGAGTGAAAATAGCTTTAGAAATCCTCCTAGACAGACTACAGCTACCGATGGAGCCGAGGTCCGGCCAACAGCCAATCTAAACGGGAAGCATAATATACCATTCGCGTACCCAGCTGCGGAAATAAACAAATAGTCTTCAAATAAAATATTTATGATCTGTAAGAATACACAAAAATAACAAGACCCATAAATAAGACCAATTTGTTGATTCCTCTTTAATAATGTATCGCATACCCTTACACTATGAACTCCCACCATTATATAATTCGAGTATCCATTGAGAAAGCAACCCGCAATTTTCCTTTCATAAAGTCTCTATACAAAGGCGCCAGTCAAGGTGTTACCTGACAAAGGAGTATCGAGCCACTGAGAAATGAGTTCGCAAATACTTCCCACAACTTTGCGATGTTTTTTTTTATTGCAGCCCGTCAGAAGGTCCGGCGAAGATCAAAAACCGATTACATCTTTCACAAAGAAAGATACTTGAATGTATGTAACTTAGTAAAACAGTCAACTTAAATTTTATTTCATTAATTGAAATATTCTTTACCGGATGTGCAGAGGTGTTATTTAGAGCTCATAAAAAATTTCAAACTAGTTATCTATAACGTTGTTGCTATTGTCAAAAATCGGTAGATCTTCCTATATGAATGCACGTTGAGATAAATCCCAGGGTAAAATACGATAAGTTTTTATTTATTTATCTGGTTATAATAACACAGCTCTTTTTTAAATTAGGTATCATTTTAAAACTTAAATCAAGTAACATTTTATCATTACAACAAATAAAATATACCCTTTAAATTGCACCCTCATTTTTGCAAAGCAATGCGTTGTTTCTAATCGGTCCATATTCCACTGACCCGTCCTCCATGTTGAAACAGTAAAAACCGCTTCGAAGAAGAATCAACTTTATGTTGTAGTTTGTAAACTACACAATTACTTGTTCGCCGCAAGGGAAGTTCGAGGAACACACCTGTCACTCAGTGCCGTGGGAAAAAGGGACGCAGGCCCCGTACGTCGTATGAACCTTTTGCCCGTCTTATTGATGGAACAAGGTAAATGTTTAAAAGGGGGTTTGTGAGAAATTGAATATGTACAAACACGAAGAATTAGGTCGGTCAATGTCTTTTTATCGATATTTTTTTAACGGGGGTTCCGAAGACCGTTCAGACGCGTTGCGTTTTACATTAACATTTTTTTTATATCACTACATAGTATAAAACAAAGTCAATTCCGCTGTCTGTCTGTCCCTATGTATGCTTAGATTTTTAATACTACGCGGATCTTGATGCGGTTTTTACTACAATGATTCAAGAGGAAGGTTTATATTATGTCTAATGTATTATGCACCCGTGAGAATCCGGGGCGGGTCGCTAGTATATAATATTTAAAACTAAAGGTTAAGTTCGAATTAAATTAAATTTTTAATTTAAATATGAGCTTTTTTATGAATATTAAACAACTAAATATTTCTGGATTGACCATTTTAAAAACAATTTAACTTTACCAGATATTTACTAATATTTATTAATCAATCACATCACAATAAAATTTTTTGTGTATCGCTCTGCGACCCGGAAATCCAGCGCCGGATACGGCGCTCTTTTTTTTTTTCAAAATAGGCGCACAAAAACGAGCTGATAGTCAAAGGGCGGCTAGTTTTTATATACACCTGTCTCCGTGGGAAATCGTGTAGCGGAGGCAAAAAATATGTGCCTTATTTACGTAACATTGTAACATGCATGTAAACATTGTGAGATGTTAATTGTGAGGAATTAATTTAATACCTACTAGAATTCGGATCAGCAATGCGCTGTAATAAATATAAAAAAAAATAGTCAGATGTTTCAGTTCTATTGCTTGTTATTACATAAAAAATAACTAACTTTTTCTCTTCTATGGCGTTTACTTGTAATTTTTTTAATTCAAGTTCAGTTTTTTTTTATAACATGAATCCGGCAGGAAGGAAGTCGGCAGATACAGTCAGACAAACGTTCTCACGCTTCGAAGTTTCATCAACACGCCGTGTTAGAGAATCACCATTACTTCGATAAAAGATTTTTGTTAACAAACTGTTATTAGTATTTATTGGGTTAATGATTTACGTGTACAGGCACTTGATTAGTCTACATTTTTTATATGTACTTATTAAAAATAAGTCATTTACGTCTTATTTAATAGGCAAATGAAAAAATAAACAATAATGTGCTAGTTTATCTAAAACAGAAATATTTAAATAAAAAAACCATACGACATGCAACAAAAGCCGAACAGCCTATATTATGTGCTAAAGCTGTTAAAATAAATGCTATGCTCTTACATTAAAAGTTATTTATTCATACAATTCTAACGCCATACTGTTGAAAAATGTATTAAATCTACCAGCTGTAAGTTTTAACATTAAAAAAACATAATTGATTGGCGTAGTGGGCAGTGAAGCTGCCTCTTGCATAAGAGGGTTTGGGTTCAATCCCCCCTACGGGAAAAATATGAACATAACATTTTTCCATTGTATAGGTATTTATATTTTTATAGTTTGTATTTATTTACAAAAGAAAAGTATGTTTATCAATTATCCAATACCCATAGCACAAGCGTTGCTTAGTATGGGACTAGACAACGTTGTGCAAAAAGTGTCCTAAAATATTTATGTTCATAATTCCTCCACAAAACAAAAATAGTCGTTTGTAGTTTGAAAACATTTTATTATTTAATTTTTCCATGCGACATTTTTTCGACTTTCATTTTACATCGGAAACCTGTCCTTGATAAATTTCACTCTATCATGCCTCCAAAGCGATGCTTGTCAATCAGGAATCAGCCATTAAGTAGATATCTACAACATCTATGTATATAAATAAAAACTATTATCTTATATTTTCTACGTCAGAAAAAATCCGGACCTTTTTCACTAGACCATAAAATTACCTGAGATGAAATTCACAAGAAGATGTAATAGAGAGAAAAACGAAAAATTCTGCTCAAGTTTACACACTCGCGATTTCATTCAAGCTCGCCATCACGAGATGCAATAACGGGACACGAAGAAAAAAAGTTCTCACCGCTTCAGCGTCGCTCCCGCCATTTAACACGTCAACAGATGACAGTTGACAGCGATTATTCACCATTCATTAGCATCATCACGCGATCGCATGCTATATCGTTGCAAACGGACGGGCTTGACCACCTCGAACCATATGATGTAGACGACATACAAATTTGAACCTTATCTCAAATATACGTAGGAGTTCATATCGATACCGAACGAATGTGGGTCGTTAATGTTTTTGACAATTTTAAGAATGCTTTTATAAAAATTTAAAAGGGCCGTATGTTTGAGAACATAGAGTTCATTCGGTATTCTGCGTTTATGACAAAATTCATGCATTATTAGTAATTTCAATGATACTACCGTGGGAGAAAGTGAAGACCTAATTAAATATTAATAACGCATAGAATGAAGGTATGTAGGGAGGCGGCTAAAAGGTCACTGTAACACCTGGTCCATTAATAGGTTTGTTTGTTATTCTATTCGACAGAACTTTTAAATGAATAGGTATGTAGTATATAAAGTATTAAGTCAATACAAATTTATATAATGTAAATTAATGAAATAAAAACTAGACTACATTAAAATTTTCGCGGACTATATTGAAATAATATTTTTTTTAATTCTTTTTTTTGTGACATTTAGGCAACTTACTTTAGGCAATTTTAACATTATCGTGTGTTGTAGGGACGTTTTACAAACATAAATTTCATGCGGACAAACACCCAGATGCGAAACAATTATCTGTGGGTGACACAAATAGTTGACCCGTGTGGGAATCGAACTCACGATCCCCGATGCCGAAGATACCTTGGCAACTGCGCCACGGAGTCATCAAAATACACCATTGGTCACTACAACTAAGATGAATCTAATGACACCTTATATGATGAAATTCGTAATAGTGTTTAGGCTGTAGAGCATACCAAAGATAGTGCGCTCGAAAAACATTATCCTCCTTCAGCAGTCGTTTAAAAACTATGTTGTTAATTTGTATATAAGTATTACGATCTCCCTGTAATCTAAAGACCCTATTAGCAGCTATTTCTTCAAAAGTATTTTTCACATTAATGTTATATTTTTACTTAAAGTAACGTACTTATAGGAAACTAGCTGCTGCCCGTGACTACGTCTGCGTAGAATAGGCTGAAGGCGTAACAGAGAGACAGATATACATAAAAATATGTATATAAATAATAGCCTATGTTATTCTGATGTGTAAGCTATATTATTGTAAAGTTTCATTAAAATCCATTCAGTAGTATTTGCGTCTAAGAGTAACAAACATCCATCCATACATACAAACTTTCGCGTTTATAATATTAGTAAGGAAGTACGGATTATTATAGGAAATATTGCGTATCGTTGTGTAGTGGAAAGGGAAACATTTCTAAGTAAAGTAAGCAGGCTGTCTTTCATTACATTTAAAAATCAAGGTAATACCGGGTAAACAACTAACCCACCACCCATTGTACTTCGGTACGGCCGCGACCGGCTCGCACTCACCCCCTCGCGTCACTACATTCCCACACACCGTGAGAACACACCGCTTTTATAAGTACCAAGTTAAACCGACTGCAGTTAACCGTAAAATACCGCATACTTTTCACTAAGCGTTCACGGTACATCGCTTTTAGATACGATAAGTTACTTTTACAATTATATGTAAAAAACAATTAAAAATATATTTTATCATAACCTTTGTAAACAAATGAAAAGAAATCTGAAAATCATTAGTGTAAAATAGAACAGAAATTGTATTTATTTAAAGTATTGACGATACTTTGAAAGGTAGTTTCATAGTTCAATGTTAAATAAACATGTTTAAATAATAAGGACATTAGTTGCGCTATGCGCATGCAAACGATTGTGCATTCCCATAGTCAACAGGATAAGGGAGGTCTGAGTGTAGCTTTACTCATTTCTTTTTTATATTAAGTTGAATTTAATTTTGAAAACGTTTAAAATGTTCAAGTTACATGTTATGTATAATTTATACATTATAACGGATTCAAAACATAATAATAATGTAATAATCTTAACGAAAATGCTGATATTAAAATTTTGTTAATGTAGTTAATAAATGTTGTAACAATAAAAATAATAAGCGTGATAAATGTTTTATGTACGTAACGTTTTATTAATTACATTTATTAAGCAATTTGGTTATTTACTTTTTTTTACATTTAATTAGAATTATTGTGTATTTTATGTTCAATAAATTATGTAATCTCTAAAATATGAAATCTATTAAAAGATGAAAATTTTTATGTATTCCTCATAATACATATTTTTAAAACGGGATGAAATTTTTTTAATAATAAAATAAATACGTCAAATAAAAAGCAATCTGAAACCTTTAATTTTAAGAGACAAATTTATTAATTCAGAATATAATGTACATGTTTAAAAAATATGTGTACGTTGTATCCTAGAATCAAACCCGGTAACTTCCATACTTTGCGTTGCAAATCGTTGGCGCCATTCACAACTGGCACAAAATTGGAGCGAGAAAGGACGAATACAAAACATTCCGATACAGTTCCCACCATGACAGCGCGTGCGTTAAAAAGGGATGGGGATATTTTACAGTTGCGTTTCACAAACAGGACCAAACGGGAAGGAGGGCGTATTTTAATTTTTATACTACGCTCCCGTACGGGACCTCTCATAACTCCTTCGGACGTTGTCTGAACAGGAGTTCGTAGAGTCTCGAGGACCTCGATTAATTTTATAGACGTCGTTACAAGTAAACAAAATGCCGTGCAGTGAGGACGATGACTCCCAATCTGGATTTATGTCCGAACCCACACAGGGAATGTCAAAGGCCGAACTCCGTAAGGTTCGTACTCTGTGGCGTGCAATATGAATAGTGTTTACAGTGTATTTATGTTAAAAGCTATAATAAAAAAAAAAAAAACATGTTCCATTTTGAGCACAAAATAAATTGTATTTAGTTGTTGTCTTTCGTGACTTTTTATTCAAAATTTTATAAAATTACTTTTTACTTTTCTTTGCCAACTGAATTTTGTTTGCTTTTGCAAGCAAATGTTTCTTATGTGTGTCGGAAATATTAACGGAATCTTAATTATACTCCAGACTAATAAGCCGATTATGGAGAAGAAGCGAAGAGCGCGCATCAACCATTGTCTCAATGAATTAAAGGAGCTACTTACGGACTCCATGGATAAAGATGTGAGTACATTTTTTGAACTTTGACATTTGACATAATTAATTATGTAGTTGTATAATTGATGGTAGATTTGTCGAGCAAAAAAGACATTCGTACGTTCTTTAAAAATTCGAACTCTTCTAGCCCAAGTAATAATAATAAATATATTCCGGGACATATTTTTACACATCGTTATCTAGTCCCGAACTAAGCAAAGCTTGTACTATGGATAATAGATATACTAATAATAGTACTTTTTTTTGTAAAAATAAATACAAATTAAAGATATATAAACACCCGGAGGTTAGAAAAACACTGTTCTCTCACAACATTTTTCGATTAGTGGGAGTCGAACCCACACCTTCTGGCGCAACATGCTATCCACTACGCCAATTGGGTCGTTCAACTATGACTTGACCGATGATATTACGTTAGCCTTCGTTAAGAACAATAAAACCTACAGTAAAATAAAAACAATAAAAACAAAAACATTAAAAACGCGAAACGAATATGATTCCGTCTTCCATTGCAGCCGGCGCGTCACTCGAAACTCGAGAAGGCGGACATCCTGGAAATGACCGTGAAGCACCTGCAAACGCTGCAAAGGCAGCAGCTGGCGGCCGCCATCGCTGCCGACCCGCAAGTGCTGCACCGGTTCAAATCGGGCTTCGGGGACTGCGCCGTGGAGGTGCGCAGGTATCTATCGCGGCTGGCCAACGTGCCGACCGGCCTGAGGTACCGGTTGGGGGACCACCTGAGCTCCTGCCTCTCCGGCATAGAGCGGCTGCACCCGGACCGGCCGCCCTTGATCCCGGACCCGCTCAGGCTGGACGAGCGGCCGAGCGCGTTCCGCTACGTGCGCTCGACGAGGCCGACCAGCCCGCCGCTGAGCCCGCTCTCGTGCGACTCCGCCTGCGACTCTTCAACAGAACTGGAGACGCCGCCGCGGCCGGTGCAGGCGTTCCCCTTCCCGACGCCGCCTAGCAACGCCGCCTCCGACCAGGACTCCAGTCCCGAGCAGAAATCAATCGTGTCCTCGACAACCGTCTCGCCCGAAAGCCAACAGGAGGCGAGGGGCAAGCGCACAATGGAGCCGCTGTCCATCGTGATAGACGTCGAGAACTACAAGATAGGTATCGACGCGTCGCCGAAGCGGGCGGTCGACTACTCGATGCGGCAGAGGCTGAAGCGTCCCTCAGAAACGGTGGGCCCCGCGCCGAAAGTCATCCGATTGGAGCCCCAACGGGGGGTTCCCAGCCCGGAAAAGTTACCATCTGACAAGAGACTGGTGCTGGACGGGCCCGACAAAGTTTCCGCTTTCACACGGATAGCGGGAGCGCAGCAAAGGAAGTTATCCCTGCCGAGGACTGTTCCAGCCGCGGTGGAAGCGCCGAGTCTTTTACAGCGCTCAGTTATAAGTCATACGGCGGAGTCCTTGGCCCAGTCGAGCACCTCGCGAGCCCACATCGCGGAGAGCAAGGGGGGCGAGGGAAGACCGAAATCGCCCGAGCAGGGTTCCTCGAGCACGGAGATGTGGCGACCCTGGTGAACTAATCATAGTTAAGATATAAACAGTCCAAAAGTATCGAACACTAAAACAAGGGCAAATGAAAAATATTGGCACTATAATTATGTCAAACTTTCGTGCTTATCTGAGGAATGAGAGTTATACGGTCTTAACGCTCTTTAACTCATCCATTTATACGTCAGTATGGATAATTCTTCCGAAGCCCTCTCAGTATATCGCCAATGGACAATCGTTGTGGAAGTTTAACGCCCGGTTTCTGAAATCAAATTGTTTTTTTTAAATGGACTTTGAATCCAAGTGTTTAATCTTCCTTTCGGCAACTCAATTGGCGTGGAATAAGCCATTTGATAACTAATTATTTAATTACCAACTGTATAAACTTATCTAAAGGTGCTATGTTCGAGCTTTAGAAAGGACCGAAGTTTATCTGTTTTGTTATATATTGTGATAAACGTATGACGCAATCATAAAGGCACATTTGTTCAGGTGTTCGGCATTACAACCCCCGGTAACCTTGGTCTCAATCGTATTATAGCTTTAACTATACTTGTAAGTTGTTGAAATGTTTAGTGTTTAAGGGTACGTGTTGTTATATGCAAACTGCTATCTACAGCTTTAACTAATTTACCTGATCGGTATATACGTTTTTAAAGTGTTATATTAAAAGATATTTTTTTATCTTCTTCACTTGTGTTCCTGTCCCTTGTCCCGTGTTACCTCTAAAACCATCACGTATAGATTGCAAGGAAAATAAATTTGTTGTAATAAAATTAATCTAAGACTAGTGCAATGTGCAGTAATTATAATTAATCGAGTATCCATGAATCTATCTGACAACAAAATTAAAATGAAAAATGGATATTTAAAGTATTAATTATTGTTATCACATTAAATGAACGAAGTTTCTAATAACATATCATTGTAATGTTAAAATGAAAGGTCATTTGACAAACTTAATCGATACTTCATACGGAAATGCAAATATCTGAATGTAATGTAAATACTGAGTTTTCTGTCAAACTGGTTCGCTAACTATAGATATCTAGTAACTGACTAGGCAACCGATAATAATAGTTAACATGAGTATCCTTGCACACTTACGGCCGTGCTCAATAACTTACTATATAATATTTAACTTTAGTTTACTAGCCCAGATAAACAATTAAAGTAACGTTAACTGTTACTGCTAATACAATAACAAAGTGCGAATGCTTATCCGAGATACATAGTAACCTTCGAAACGTATTGTTTTCGCATTGAGTGTTAATAATCTACTGATTTAAAGTAATGGTAATAATTACTTTTTATACTTTTAAGAATTACATTCGGCATTTTCACTATATTTTAGCGATTGACTCTACACATTTTTAAATACTTTACGCCTCAATTATTACTAACAGAAAAACTTAATCACTTGGGGGCAAACCTTAGTACGTTGAGAGGCTCCGAGATACTACGAATCGCACTAGCATATGCACGCGAGTACGCCCCTAAGGATTCCCTAGATCCCTTATGGCGGTAACACGAGACCATTTAGCATTTTTTAAGGTAAGAAAATGCAAGTGCGATGGCGGTTCACCTGATGTTAGGTGATAAACGCCGCCCATGGACGCTTGCAACACCCAGTGTGACCCAGTCAGCTCACTCACCATACGAAATGCAGAAGTATAGCACTTCCACCACAGGGGGTCTTCTGTGAGGTATTGGTACTTCCTCCGTGGTCCGTGGACGGACCTGCCTATTCGTGCAACAGAAGATTGTGGTCCTACCGCACTTCTAAAAAATTGGCTGTTCTCCCCTTCAGGCCACTGTCTCCTAAAATTCTCCTTTACGAGGCAGGTTATACCTTAGCCATGTACTATTAGTACGGGATTATGTACTTTGCCGAAACCGATCCAAAAATAATATTCATGTAGCAAAAGCAAGGACTCGCTCTCGAAGGATTCCATACCATTATCTATAAAAACGGTCATGTCTGTAGCCAATTTTTTTGATCTGTTTTTTTGTATTTGTTGTTATAGTGGCAACAGAAATACATCGGGGAAAATTTTAACTAACTATCCCGATTCAAGAGGTACTGCCTGGTGACAGACGGACAGACAGAGGAGTCTTAGTAATAGGTTCCCATTTCACCCTTCTTGATAAATTCACGTAAAAATATCCACACATCGAATAATCTATTAATTCGATCACCGAAGCGTTGAAATAAAAATAAATGACCGTAAAAATAAAAGAATAATTGTATGCGCTGGTCTTCTGAGTAGCTGTGGTACTTCCCCTTATAAACCTTTACGTTATGGCAGCAGCAAAAGTCCCCTTGTAGCACAATCACAGTCAAAACAATTGTATGCGTGTATTGTTTTGTAAAAATATTGAAATATGTATATTCTACATAATCTTCTTTGGTTAATTCTAATTATGATAGCCGGGCGCTCTAATTCAATGCAACCTGAGTTCGATCCTCGGTGCAGGCACCAATGAAATGAGTTACTGAATTTTAAGTGCTGACTTATCACGTGCTCAGCGATGAAGGAAAACATCGTGAGGAAACCTGCATATTTTAGAAATAATAACAAAAAAAATTTTGAAGAAATCTGAAGTCCGCCAATCCGCAATGGGGTCGCGTGGTAGATTATGCTCTTATTAAATACCCTCTGTACAGAGGAGGTCTTTGGTCAGCAGTGGGACTTATAGCCTGGTACTTTACGTTTTTTGACTTTAAGTCTAATTTCGTGAACTTCACTTTTAAAATTTGTAGAAAAAATACGAAAAGTTTTTCGCTGCTGTGGCCATCGAACTCACTTCTTCCGGATTCGCGCCCAGATGCTTTAACAAATATCACCATTACTATATGAAATTTTTAATTATTTTATAGCGCTAATCACTGCGCTTAAGATATGTAGAAGTACGATACTTAAGGTACGTTTTTCGCCTGTGAAAAACGTTCGAAACAACGTTCGTTGTGTTTTTGTCTTTGAAAAACGTTCAAAACAACTAAAGTAATACGAAAACAATAAAATAATATTTGACCGAAATTAATTTATAACGAAGAAAATTTTTGTTACCCCAGATTCCAGTAGGGAAATGTGTAGTAAGCTTGCAAAACATGTACCAAGAAAGTAAAAGAAAAGATAGTTGAAAATATTCCTTTAATTACAGCATGACATTTAACAAAATTTAGTAAAAATTGAAACAAATTTACAGTCGAGCACTTTTAAATAAACAACCGTTATAATTACATTCATAAATAAAGATGGTAATAAATAATTAGGCGGTAAATGAAATAAATAAAAACAAACCTAATTTTAACATTTCGTCAAGAAAGCTTCAACAAAACCTTATTTCTAAATTAAAACTAGCATCTTATCTCTAATAACATTAAAACAATAAGCGATACAAATGTCTAAAATAAATTATGCCAATTAAAAATAATTTGTGCATAATTCTTATTCGGTAAATTATAATGGATTAAAGAGTATCCAAATAATACTGAGTCGACGCATTGACTCGTTTAGAGTTCGCTAGTCCCATTATTTAGCTGGTATTTTTATTTTTTTACAGGGTTTTCCTAAGTAAGTGCAATAATCAATACATCACTCATGCAACGCTATATAATCAAAAGAGAACAACAAATTTATTAAAGGTAAAATTTTCCATTACCACAGTGTGATTTATCATCTAAAAAAAAATTTTATTCGATAAAGAAAAATCAGTAAAAAAATAAACAACAAGTAGAATTATCTGGTCGCGCATAGTTTTCGTGAAAAAAAATTATTTCAAACTCTAAAATTTTCACTAAGAAAGTCGGCCATTTTGTTGTTGACAACATGTTAGATATAAAGCGACTAAAGGATTTTTTTTTAAAAAATACTCACATTTTTATACCATTGGCGGGTAGAGGACGCTCACAGCCTTCCAGAATTGGTGAAAGCGCTCACCAGGTTTAGGGAAAATGGTACGAAAACGCGCCTCAGCCAGGTAGCCAATGAAGTGAGCTTCACGGCGACCGTACTGAGGCACATTTGCACGCAAATCCCGCGAAAGCCTTTCAATATTTTGGGTGTGAGCGCCAGTGACTGGGTCTACAAAGTAAAGATTGTGATTCACAGTGAAATGTTGGAATCCTTCATTTTTTAAATCTTCATATGCTTTCCAACAATCACTGTGAATCACAATTCCCGGCAACACGTATTTCTTTAACACGTCTAAAAGCGTGTCTTTATTCCTTTGAACCACTGGGACAAAGAACTGATTTGCTTTATTTCCTCTTTCGACGCCGCCAAAAACCCATTGGCCATGGATAATAATTCGGCCCCGATTATACTTGCGGCGACCGAACTTTGCTTCATCTATTTCCTCCAATTGGCCGAGAATTTCGAATCAAATAATCTATAAAAACCTCCCGCATATAGCTCGCACAATCGACATACGTTCTTGAGGAAATATGGAGTTCATTAAGCATTATAGTTGTGCGGCCGCGAACGGCGACACGCAAGTACATATTAACAAATTCACATACTTTTTTTTCCAAGGGATACTCTGGCATTATTAAAAAAAGAGTTTCTAAAAATACTAAAAGTACTGTTACACTGACGCTTCTTCGTCTTCGGTTTAATTATTACATCTAAAAACTTTCCGTTGTAAATCAAAAACACAATCTTTTCCACACTTTAAACATTTAAAACTTTTTACAAGAACTCCATGACGACACAAAAAATTGACTAGTATTAAAGGATCTAATTGAGAATGTAATATAATTTTACAAAAAGAAATTAAATCTAAATTACAATATGTACATAATTCACTAGAACTAGTTGACGCGCACATATTATCCGCCATTGCAAATACGAATATTAAGTATTAATAGGAAATTGAAAATAGCGGTAGAATAAAGCGGGAAATACTTTTTTTTTTAATTTAATATACGATGGTAATAAATATTAATACAGCCGATATGCTAATATCTATTTCGGAACTCGATTACAAATTTTATAAAATCTTTTTAATATTGAGATAAATTAAGTTAAACTCTATCTAACTGTCTATATAACTCAAATTGATAGGTTTTTTCGTAATTGCACATTTTTATATATCAAGAAGAATTTTTCTTTAATTTGTTTATTAAAATTACGAAGTTGTTTTCTTTTTACATACGAAATACCGTATTCACCTTTCATAAATTTTAATTTTTTATTTAATACAAAATAAATATTCAAAAATTATTATTTCATTATTAAGTTTGACTCCTCCACGTGCTTCGCCAGAACACTCGCCATGTCGCCCCTGAGTGTCGCTTCACCCACTTAGGACCTCCGACGCGAGGTTCTGGCTCCGCCTTTTTATGTTCCCTCTAGGGGTAGGGACCACAAGACCACATGGAGTCGGGGTGCTCTGTGTCGGATCTGTGACTCATTATTTTTTAAAAAAAAAAGTTTAATCGATACGAGTCGTCACTCCCTACCTATATTTATCATATTGGCAGTACTGTATATTGAGTTTTTGAAGTCCACTTAGTAAAATGGCAGATTTTCGTAGTGAAAATAACAAGTTTTAAATAATTTATATCTCGAAAACTGTGAGTGAGCAGATAATTCTGCGTGTTGATTATTTCATTAGTAATTTTTCTCTATCGAAAAAAGTTTTTTGTTAGCTCGAAAATCAAACTGTGGTAATGGAAATTAATACCTTATTAAGTTCGATAAAAAGTAACTGTGCCTTTTTTTCTTTTTTTGTTTTTGAATAAATTAAAAATTTAACTGTGCCTGTATCCTCTCTAGAAAAAGTCCATTTTTATAAACAAAAAAGAAAACCGAATTCAAATATCTCGCTCTGTATTAATTTTATAATTGATTTTCCGTAGCTCCCTAAGTATCTCCGGAGCCCGGAGAAAATACGCAGGTTTCCTATCGATGTTTTCCGTCACCGCTGAGCGGGTGATGAGTCAACGCTTAAAATTAACAATTTCAATGTTGCCAGCGCCGATTGCACTTACATTGTTCGAGTATATTGAATTAAAAGCGAGCCCCCGGAGTATGAGCTATCACGGCCCTTGCAAAAACTATATTGAATCTATATGAGGAATAAAATCGTAGTTGTAGGGCAGCTAATTGTTTCGCGACCATTTCCCAACTAAAACTGTCCCGAAGTTGCACAGTCCGAAAGGACAATTAGTGCAAGAGTTTCTGTACAAGAAAAAAATCTTCGCAAAACGTAGGTATGTTCGTAGTTCGTAGTTTAGGCATTTCGGCGAATATTAAACAAGTACCGTATACGATTGGATTACGCGTTTGTAGAAAAATGTTTTCTTTACGGTGTCCTCTAGCTTTCGGAAACTGTGCACACCACACGAGAGATTCGGAAATGTTACCAACCGCCGCATTAAAAATTCTTGTTATTTTTTTAATACCGACAATTTTAACCGACTTAACAAAAAGGAGTATTCAATTAATTAACTATATTTTTTTATGTTTGTCAAATCAAATCGTCATTTACGAACCGATTTTAAAAATAAGTTTTAAACCAGATCCAATCGTGTTAGCTTCCATGTGATCAAGTATTAATTTCAATGATATTTGAAGTCGGTTTTTTTTTAATGAAAAACCAATTTATACTGTGATTTGTTATATGAGTTTTAAGTAGTTAAGTTAAAATTTTTCTTCTGTCGCGTTGTTATAAATTATTGTATTAGTGACAAATTATAAATGACAACGTTAGCGTTAACGCATTCTCTAAGAACTACTGAACTAGTTTTAATAAAATCTAAAATAATGATCAATTCTTGCACTTTTGCCGTAATAATTGGGTAAAAGCCAGCCCTAATAATGCTAGAGGTGTACATCACTTCTGCTTCAAGAAATCTCTCCTCTGCTGGTGCAGTTTTTGTTCTAGAAGTGTTATCTTCTCCTGGTATTTTCCAGCCTCCCTCGTGAGTGCTTGGATTGCCGAGTCCTTTCTCGCTACTGCGACTTTCACCCTGCAAATTAATTTGTAAATTGGACACTTCAATACAATAATCTATAAATAAATATAAAAACGTAACAATGAAATGCAAAGGCGTAAAGTAAATTTATTGAAAAAAAAAATTTTATGTCAGAAATAATATTATACTCAAGTAATATTGTAATTATTATGTAGATAAAAACGAAATTACCGTCATTGTCTATTACTCTACCGATGAAATATTTAATACGTCCAAATTCTTTCTTAGAATGTCTTTTACTTATACTAACGAACAACTTATAGTAATTAACAAGGAACAATGCAGTTTTCTTATAAGAAAAACAGACTAAATTAATATATTTTTATATTCTATCCGAAGAAAACTGACTATATGAAATATATATCCGAGCGTTATCTCTGTCGCACGAGGGCATTTACATAGAGTGTGTGACAGAGAGAACGCTCTACGAAACCGGAATTAGACGACTGTCTCTTTCCAAGAGTCGATGTTCAAGATTTATCTGATATTATTTGAGTTTTAAACATGCATGCGGTAGTCGACAAAAGAGTTAGTGTCAAGGTCTTCATCATATTTTATAATACAGATATGTGATATGAGTACAAAACCGCCAGTCAAGTGTTCCCATTGCCAAACATAGTGACAGCGCACATTCACACGTTTCGTGCGAACGGCATGAAAAGGATAGCGTAATTAAAGCAATAGGAAAAAAGAGGACCGCAAATGTTTATCAATTTCGCTTTAAGGCCCGTAATCAACCAGACGAGAGGAGATGTGTTTTGAAATGTGTTTTCGCTTTGGTGGATGACGGGCCTAAATCTCGAGGTGCGTCCATCTCTCTCGTTCGCGTATTAACCTTAGTTGCTGGCTCTTTCTTTGTTTAACAACGTATCTGTGGTATGAAATGTCATTGGTCAAGGTCATCACTCACTTGGCGTATAGCTGGTGCATCTGTTCCTCGTGCGTCTGCTTCATATCGGTCATTTGCTTGTTCAAGGCTTCGATTTTACCGCGCCACTGCTCTTCGCATCTCTTCCTCGTCTCATCCAAACTCGACTCGAGCTGTATGTTCCTCTGGAATTGGCGAATAACTAAGTAGTTATTAATTAACTAAGTATTATTATACTAGTGGACCAGTGTGACATTTTCGTCAGATTTTCGTGTGATCAATCACCGAAAATTGATAATAAGTATGTATCTATCAATGAAAAGGTTTCAATTTTGAAGAGAAACGTTTTTAAGTCTACTTCGCTGTTTTTCATACCTGTCAATAGATGGCATTGTCATACATTCTTTATAAGAAACTTTTAAACAAGTTTCTTTTTTCAATGAAAACATTAATTTTATTTTACTTGTCTGACTTTCGCCAAGTTTAATGCGTGTTATGTGGAATTTATGGCGTTACGACAGTAAAAGGGATTATTCGGGTTTATTTTAACCCAAATAATCCCTTTTACTGTCGTAAATTGCATAACTTGAATTTCAGACGTTTTGTATATATTGCAGCATTTATAGCAACGGGATTGACTGAGGCGCTATACGCCCTAATGTTTTAGCCTGAGCTAACGTCAGTTTCTAAAATTATTGAATCTCTTTTAGCACCACTAAAGCTTGTGTCTGGATTTAATTCTTATTTAGTCTTTCAAGCTATTAGTTAGTTATAAGGAAATATTGTCACATATTATTTGTTAATTTACATTATTTAACACATCGAGTTTACGTTCAACTCATTATTGCGAATACTTTAACAAAATTACGGGCTCTATATTAAAGTATATCAATATTTTTATTTATTTAATTGATCAAAAATCATGAACAGCATTAAAACGTACTTATTCCTCAAAAGAACTAATAATGGTTCTATAATAACTAGTTCTAGAATTATTATAAAGATGACGTTTTCATTTTCGCATCCAATTGCAAAGTTAAAAATCAGCCGGTAATTACACGAGTCGGTGGCAATGACCTTCGAAGTGGTCGATACAAATCTGAGCGGAACGAGAGTATCGACTTTCACTCCGAGACGGTTTCGACTTTAAAAGAGTGAGGTGTTTCTTACCTCAGTGAGGACTTTGTTCCTCGTCTCCAGCTGTCCTATGGACACCTCCAGTTCCGCGCCTGCAATTAACGAGCGAAACTTCGAAACGGTTTAACAACAAGGTTATAGGGTAACTTTGTAGCCGTTTAACTTTAACTATATCACAGAGCATCATGAAAACCGCTTGTTTGTGTATCATCTATTCTTTTAACAAGCAACAAATTATCGAATGAAACAAAAATAGTAACTAATCATCTACTATATTAGATTTATGTCTGTGTCCCTCCCACAACTTGGCAACTTCTCACATAAAAAAAAAATATTGAGACGAGAACTAGCGCCACCTCATAATTTGAAATGCGTCAATAGGTATACGCTGCATAGTATGCCAAAGAAAGAGAAATTAGACACACATAAATTTAATTCATACAAACGCACGCACGTACACACATACACACGTACATTTCATCTATCGAAAGTCAATCAAAAAGGTCACTAAAATCCACCACCGTTTCGTAATGAGGGTCCTATAACGGAGAAGAAACAGGCGCAAGAAATTCCGAAGGACTCTGTCTATACCTACCTATATAAACCATCATCCAACTGCCGAAGGAGGGTAATGTTTCTCGATATGTGCATGATAGCAAAATACATAAGGATGCAGGACGTACATCGGCCTTCTGTGTTTCTGATGCGCGCCTGCGCCTCTTGGTACCTCCTGAGGGTCGCCCCTTCGGTCTCGGCCAGCTCCCTCAGCTCTGCCTCGTATTGCTCCTTGTTCCTCCTGCGGCCGATTGGTCACACGTTATAGATTCCCGTCCGTTTGTCTGTCTGTCTGTTTTAAGGGTCATTTAGTACATCAGCCAAGGCGGCCCTGCGACTGGTCGCGCTAAAGTTGCCGTCTTCGATGTTGCACGTATGGGCTGTTCCGTCCGGTTAAATACCACGACAGGTGTGACAAATACTTTCGCGTTTCGTCTGGTGATTGAGGAGCCCAATATTCAAAAGGTTGTCAACGCGCAGATGCTACACCCTCGGGTGTAGCAGATGTCCATGGGCGGCGGTATTCACTTAACATCAGGTGAACCGCCAGCTCGCTTGACACCGTATTAATTTAAAAAAATGTACATTTATCTATTGTAAGGTATTGTAAGGTATATGGCATACAAATGTCTAGAGGGATAGTAAAGCAGCAACCATGGCGAAGAAGACATCGAAGAAAAAAAAATTGTCAAAATAAGAGTCTAATACAATTTTAACAGAGTAAACATTATAAAATTCTAATACATCACTCTTACACCTACTTCAGAGCTTCCTGTAACTCTCTTCTGCCGGCTTGAGCTTCCGCCTCCATGCTCTCTATGGCCTTCTCTATCTCCCTGTCTCGCTCCATCTTGTGCTGCGCGGATATCTCCGTCACCCTCTTCTTGAGCGCCACCTGCTGTTCTGCTTCCAACTCCTTTCTGCGCTGCTCAAATTCCTCCTCCAACTCGGCCCGTTTGACTTTCAATAGCTCCTGAAGAGGTGAGAATAATGTATGATAATTTGTAATGATGAAAGAATGAAGTTTTATCGAAGCCTTTAAAATATTTATACATGACCATTCTAGTGATAGCTCAGTGTCCGAGTGCTCGCGCTTTAATTCAATATACTCGAGCAACCTGAGTTCGATTCCCGGTGCCGGCACTAATGAAGTTTTTAACTTTAAGTGCTGACTTATCACGCGCTCCGCGGTGAAGGAAAACATCGTGAGGAAACCTGCATATTCCTCGAAATAATAACAAAAAAAAATTTGCAAGGTAAGAAGTCCAGGACTATGCCCTGATACCCTCTGTATAGAGGCCTTTGCCTAGCAGTGGGACATATATAGGCTGTTACTTTACTTTTTTTTGAACATACAAGAAAATTAATAAAATTATAAATTAATTGAAGGGGGCTTCTTTCACCCAAAATTCTGGTTGACTGTTAGAAAAAGCCACAGGATATAAAGTTTCTGTTTGTGTTTTAATAATAACTATAAACGTTTGTACATAGGTAGAGCGAAATTAAGAAAAATATAGGCAAAGCAACTTTTAATAAGATATCGTTAAATCACTTCTATGAACCATCGACTCTGCAACTTACTGTGGCTTTATAGCAGACTCGTTATTATGTGCATACAACAGGCACTATTAACGATATATATTATAGCGTAATGTTGTGGGGATATTCATTTGTTTTCTCGTCTGGTTGGATTTATAAATAAAAAATAAACATATAGATAGATATATATTGCTTAAATAACTATAACGATATATATTATAGCGTAATGTTGTGGGGATATTCATTTGTTTTCTCGTCTGGTTGGGTTTATAAATAAAAAATAAACATATAGATAGATATATATTGCTTAAATAACTATAACGATATATATTATAGCGTAATGTTGTTATTATTACGTTATTAAAGGTTACATTTTAATTTGTTTTTTTGTACCTTTTTTTATTGTCACACAAAGTTAAGTGTTCCCTTATATTTCGAGTGCTATTAAATTATTTTTAATTTAATTACAAAAAAAAATAAACAGCTTGATGTTTAAGAATTAGATGACTAAAAATTTCTTTTACTTCCATCCTCGCCTTCTCAGCAGATATTTCTTTCTCCAACTGCTTGCGTTTCTCTTCTAGAATCTTCTCTTGCTCTACCTTCCACCGTTCTGAAATTTGAGATATTAAGAGTCAACAGACAGAGACTGCGAAAGATTTTAAGAGACAAAAAAGAGTTTTACGTTTTAGACAAATAGTAACAAAAACATTGATATTTTTTTTGTAATGAGAGTCTAAAAATTAGACGTATTAAATTTTATCTTGAGTGCATATTTTTTGTACTAAAAATAAAGAATAATTCTAGTTGTATTTTTAATAACAACGACCTATATTGGCTCCAGTTTATCATAACGTTTGTTAAAGAAAAAATAATCCAGTATCCGAGTAAACGCACACGCAATACAAAAGAAAAAATCACTTCGTGGTTTTCCCACTGCACACCACAATGGCTAAACGGATTTCAATGAAATTCGGGACGGTCTCCATTGGGTCTATCATCGCAGTATTTTTTTATACGTCCCAATCGATTATTTTTTTGCACTGGTCACACATTTATTTAAAAAATAAATATACCCATATTCGCTCTGTGCTCGCGATCCCGCTCGGCGAGTTGCTCGGCCGCGCGTTCGCCCTCCGCCCGAAGCTCGCCCACCAGCCGCGTCCTCTGCTCCTGATAAGTCAGCTCCATCTCCAGGATCTGCTTCTCCATCCTGCAACGACCAGTACAGCCGGTACAGTCCAAGTCGAATTTGAGTATGGCCAACCGACACAGGGCAGCCTATGTACAGTCACCGTCAAAAAGTGTACGAACAATTTTTTCTTAACGGAGTCGAGCTTATTACGTTTATTGTGTAAGCCCCACTATATAGCACACAAAGTACAGTCGCCGTGAAAATTGTACGCACAAATTTATCTTAACGAAGTCGAGTTTCTAAAATAAAGTCGTCCCGCTGTCTGTTTGTCCCTATATATGCTTAGATCTTTAAAACTGTGCAACGGATCATGATGCGGTTTTCTTTAATATATAGAGTGACTGAATAGGAAGGTTTAAATGTATAATTCATGCATAATATATTAGAGAAACACTTATATTTGTATAGGTTTCTACTGCGATATCGAAAATAAACATTCAGCATTGCACCCGTGCGAAGCCGGGGCGGATCGCTAGTATTGTATAAGGACAACCTAAGTACAGTCGCCGTGAAAATTGTACGCACAAATTTTTCTTACAAAATTTCTCAAATTTACGCGGGCACTTTTTGCTTACACAATATTAACAGTTATAAAACGGTTGCCCAAGTCACCAGTGATATTAGGACGTCTAACGCCTCAATCCGTTGTATGACCGTGAAGCAAAGTATCGCGAAACGAATAGCTTCTATGTAGTTTTACTTATATTTCAGTTTGAAAATGTATAAACATGTCTGTTAAAAACAAACCTGTGATCTACGGTTAACATAATTTCAATATATCCAATTAATACTGGATAGACCAAAAACGAGTAACTATTTTCATTACCGTCGACGATGAAAACAAAATAGGCCAAATAGCGGTATTGGTAACGTCGAAAATAGGAAGGAGCTAGCTAGCTCCTAATGCTATGTATTATTTCAGTATACTCCAAAGAGCTGGCGCATTCTGGAGAATTATGAAAAAATATCACACTGTACTTTACTTAGACGGCTCAAGTCTCTGAACAGTTGAACCAAGGGTTGATTCAAAAAATATTTCACAACAATCGTTCGGTTAAAATCAAAGAATATGGCGACATAATGCAAATACAAGGGTAACCTTGAGCTGGCCAGGTGCCTCTCTTTTATCAGAGCATCTTCTTTCTCCTGCTCTAGTGTTCTTCTAAGCTCTTCTAACTCATTCGTATGCTTGGCCTGCGTCTTCCCCATCAGCTCTGCATGCGCCATCTTCAAATCCGATATTTCCTTCTGTTGACGCTCAGCCATTTCGCGGAGCTCTCCCTCCAAACCCTTTACCGTAAGCTCCTGTAATAATTATAAAAGCTTTTAAGCTGCATCCTTACTAATATTATAAACGCGAAAGTTTGTATGTATGGATGTTTGTTACTCTTTCACACAAAAACTACTAATTTCCCTTATTCTTTCGTTTTCATGTATTAATTTTAATCAACACTTTGAAACTTATTACTAACTTTTTCCGTAGCTTATTTGGTCCCAAACGCAACTGGCGGTGGAAGTGAATCTGAGATACAAATGACGACACACGCACACATGCCCTCACAAACACATACACTTATTTATGAAAAAGATTCATTATTTTGACGCAACATTTTTTTTTAAATGCCGGTACTGTAGGATTACAATATACTGTGTTGTGACGACGTTTTACAATAATACACGTGGACAACAAACATATATACTGGCTGAAATGCGTAATAAATTCAATGGCATTTGTTGTTCGTCGTTGAACAGACTACCGACTCACCTTAATTTTTTCAGCTTTCTGGCGGACCCATCTTTGCCTCGCCACCTGTAATCGGTGCGATGAAATGGAACGCTGCGTTAGATACAATGATTCTGGGGGCGAATGATATACAAAAGGTCTTGAAGCGCATAACTAAAGCTTTAATAAGCCAACTGCAGAAGATAATCATAAAAAAGTCATAGAAATCCGCATCTACCATCACAAGCAAAGAAATAAATAAATGAATGTATGAAAATGTGTCAGTTAAAAAAAAACACTTCCATGGAACAATTACACTACTTTACATAAAACGTCAATTGCAAAAATGTAAATAAAAAAAATAGGATAAGAAATGCGAAATTGGGAAGAAGAGCCAGGTTTATTTCTATATAAGCTTGAGAAAACACTTAGGACATAAAATATACTTGGTGACGCAAATATAAGTTAACGGTGGTACCGGGCCACGCAACAGCCTCGGCTGTTGCACGAATGGGCAGGCTCGTCCGGGTAAGTACCACGACCTCACAGAAGACCGGCGTAAAGTGGAAGTATAATCCTTTTCGTTTCGTCTGGTGAGTGAGGTGGCCGGAGCCCAATTTCCTAAAAGGTTGTCAACGCATCTGCAAACCCTCGGTTGTAGCAGATTTGTTTGGGCGGCGGTATTCACTTAACATCAGGTGAACCGTCTGCTCGTTTGGCAACTTTTCACATAAAAAATAATAAGTTTGAGAAATAGAGACGTATGCACGTATTTTAGTACCCATCTTAAAGCGACAAGCTCTGCGAACGACGTGATAAGTGATGAGCGTGTCGCCAAAAACGATGAAGCCTGCACGATTGGGGATTTGGCTGACGTTTCGGTAGATTTTTTAAAAAAACAACGGTGTCCAGTTATTTCCAATGTATACTTATCATGGTTATCTTTATATTAATACGTGAAGCAAAAACTTTACCCACGCTCCCACTGGCCGTTTGTATACAATAGCGCACAAAGTTGTTTTGTGAACATGTCTTATGGGTATTAAGAAGTTTTATTCAGTGATAACTCAATTTTGAGCTCGACTGTACACGCGGATCCAACTTAACTCGAGCGCATTTAAGTTTTGAAACGGAAGTGTCGAAATGTTGATTGTTAAAAGACAGGCCTGTTGCGCGGCGGCCATTTTGTCGTGTTGATTTCGCAGCTCCAACTTGTATCGCTCCTCCATACTTTGGACGGACCGCTTCCATCGCTCCTCCAATGACCGCCTCTCGTCGACCAACTGCTCTATGCGATGGTTCAGGGTCTTCTTGTCGTTTATAAGCTGCAGTTGAAAGCGAACAGATGTCTTCCTCGTTTTAAAACAAACATTGCTTTATATTTAGTGATAGAAACGGATAATTACTTATTAGGTTATATTGTTTTGAACGAATGGTTTAAAAAATTTCCCACGGACGGACACACAAATTAAGAACGATTATACATGTATGTATCATACAAACGTTCGTGTCAGGGATAAAGCTACTAGGTTGAATTCATTAGCTTCGCAACTCTATAGGATATATATTCATAATAATGATAGATTATGCATTTGTAATCATATAAAGGATTATATAGCTTGGCTGGACGAGTTTATGTTGAACAAAAGAAAGGACCTTGTGTTTCGCAAAATTGATGTATGGATTAATGCGTAAAGGATAAGGCGCAAATTTGTTACGACTATAGGATTTGAAGTATTACAACACTAAATGACTAACATAGAAAATAAATCATGACCATCGAATGGTCTGTGCAAACAAACATTTGCTTCAAATGATTTTTAGTTATCAGTTCCATCCATCGGCGTTGGGGCGCTGAAAACCAAGTTTAGGTTTCCGGTCAACTAAATTACCAGGCGAAACAAAATAAGTTTACATAAACTGTACAATATAAAACTTTACGCCTGACTTTTTGTAATGTCACTGTACTTCCCCCGATCGAGGTCATAAATAGAGTAGACATGGATGGACTGGATCTATCACAGTAACGAGTTTACCTGGTCTATAAAACTCTGGTGGCGTTTTATGGTATCCTCGCACTCTTGCTTCACTTTCATGATGTTACGCTGCGACTGCTTCTCCAAGTTGCTGACTTTCGTAATCATCTGAAGAGGCAAAGAGGTCTTAATGTACAAACACATTATTTTTAAAAGCATATAGTTTGTAATCAATTTAAATTCTACCTGCTGTTTGTGATTAGCGAGACTCTCTTGCAGAAGGGCAATGCAGCATGATCGTTCCTCTAATTGCAACGAAGCCGTCACTAATCTTTGCGCTAGCTCCGTGTGAGGTAGCTTTAAGAGCACCTCCAATCTGTAAGCAGTTATTATTAAACTCAGTTAATGGTAGTACACTAATTAAAACCATCAGATTCGATTGTTTTAGTTAAAAATATAACATAGAAGGAACCTCAACAACTTCTACGTTATGGGAATGTTTCATGCGGTCTGCACACATCCTTTCTTTTCTTCCTTCATCTTTTCTTCATTCATTCCGTCATCATCTTATCAAGATTACAGCTCTAGCAGACGCTTGTATGAATTATCTCGCATAAAAACATAGAACAAAGACAGCAAATCTAACAAAGAAACAGTTAAAATTGGTGCAGATTTAAGCATATGCATTTTTTCACACAAATATATATGTAATTTTAAAAGCTTTACTAGAAACACTTACTTAGGTGTAGTTTGAGGTGTAGAATTATTCACGACAGATAAAGCGTCGGTCGCACTCTGTTCAACCTTTTCCAAGAATTCGAATATTTCCCTAAAAACAAAAACAAAGTTATCGATCAGATGTGATGTGCATTATAACTATATGCTATTATAACTCTTTTAACAGAAACAAATCGGTCGTACAGGAAATTGTCCTTGGGCGTCGGAGGTCTTTCTATTTGAACCTCGTTCTTTTTAGTTGTTGTATCTAAATTTGCTGTAGTCACTGGATTATCTCCGTAGCTCTCGATTTCTTTTAACATTGAATATATATCTAGAACGGTTGATTTATCGTCTAGGTCCTTCACTTTTGCGGATTCCTCTTTTGTGTTAGAACTTGCTGGTAAAGGGTTTCCTCCGTCTTTAGAGCTATTTTCAGCATCTATAGATTTTGTGTCACTAGTTGGGGATACTGTTTTACTGTCCTCCCTAGCTTCTGTATGGTTCACGTCTATAGGCCTTGGTGAAGGGACTGTTAATGATATCCAGGAGTCAACGTCTTTATCATTTTGCACACTCTCTATTCTAGCACTTAGTGGGATCTTCGTAGTAAAAATGTTTTTCGGCGACTGATTCTTAATGTTGATCTGTACGTGTTTTGCCGAGTTGCTTTTTCCATTTTTCTGCTCCAATTTAGTGTTCGAGCATTTTTCATCGGGTTTGAGATTATTTATTTTCTTTTCGAACTTTTTGAGATTTTTTATTATATTAGCTTTTGTACCTTTAGGGTAGTCGTGTTTCACTTTAAAATAGTTCTGAATAAGTTCTTTTGTCGTAACTTTAGAAATATCTGTCTTGTTATTATGCAATGAATTTTTGTCGTCGACCCGAGTGTCACTCTCTTCGGAACTCTTTTGAGAGCTTTCAATAGAATCATGTTTGTCTTCAAATAGGTTATTTGAGTGTTCGAACATTATATCAATATTAAGAGGAGTTGGCGAAATGGCATCTGTCTTTATGTCCTTAAGTGTAAGTTCATGTAAATTGTTTATAGCTTCTATTTCCCTTTTGTAATCTTCAATTACTTTAGTTGTATATGCTTTTGTTGTACTATTGAGTAAATATGTCGGATATTCCAAATTTTTGCTTTCTACATCTAATTGAGAAGATGGGCAGTCTCCGTTAGTTTTAATAGATGAGTCAATCCTTGTAGTTTCAGGTGAGTTGTTGGGTGGTAATGCCAAATGTCCTTCTTTCTTCATAAAAAAATCTTTATACAACAATCGACTGTGGTTAAGAGGTTCTGCCCACTTTTTACCGAGCGGGTAGGTTTTATGATGATCAACTTCATTTCCTACGGTTGACGTACTGTCTAAGCTTTTCGGTTGGTTCAGTTTATTATCAGAGTTTGACTTTTTTAGCAAAGCGGTAGTTGACGGGAGGGAAAAGTTTTGCAAATACCCATCTTCTTTCAGGGCACTATCGGGATAACCTGAATCTTTAGACGAAGAATCGGTGTGTATAACAGTACTGCAGAGGTTTGTTTGAAATGGATTATCACTATTATGATTAAAGTCATCATAAAATGTTCTATATGTTCTGGATTCGATGTGCCTGGCGTAATCTTTATTTTCCCGATGCATGTAAGTACTGTTTGTCGTCAAGCGCTTGTCATTAAGGGAAGTCTCTGGTGACAAGCTTGGCAAGTTGTTCGATGGAATGCTATCGATATCTTGCGTGGATTCTTCTTCGACTAACGATAATTGTTGTTTCGTCAAGTTTAATCGACGTGAGTAAGTGCCGATCGCATTTTCAACATCGATTGATACCTTACCAGGCTCTGGTGATGACCGGCTTTCTCGATCACCTTTGTTATCGTCATCGAAAGAAACGAAATAGGATTCATACGTTTTATGTTTAAATGAAGGTGATGAACTTCTGTGATAGAAGACATCTTTTTCCCGACATGGCGATTGAGATCTTGATCGCTCTGTAATGGTTATTTCTAGGCCATAGTTCTGATTTGTCTTGTCGTCATTAGTCGGATGCTCAATTTTTCGTCCCTTCTTAGCAATGTTTCTGTACTTAATCGCTTTTATGTTTGTATTTTTATTTCTTGGTGGTAATTGGGCTTTCGTCTTAATCTTAGTGCCCAAGCTTATGAATGTATCCTCTGAACCATAATCTGAAGCATTACTGCACAATTCTCTATTGCCCTGTTTAGTGTTATTTTCGAATGGTTTCATATGCCCAAGTAAATCGGCCGTAGGTGGAACCACTTTTACATTAGACAGAGCATCTGAAAATTTGAATTAAATATGTCAATTATAATATGGATACCACAAAAAAAATGTTTTAATCATATTGTGTCACTTTACTGTTATAAGATTGTAAAACATCTGAACTGAAAGTTTTCAGAAAGCTTCTTGTAGATGGTGCATGTTCTTTTGTATCAGCAGAAAATGGTCGCTTGAACCTTTCATGGTAGTCCTACCAATAGATACATTAACATCAATTACAGCAAGAAATTTAGCAATATGTTTCAATTAAATGAAAGTATAATCATTCAACTAGTGCTTGACAAGCAGTCAAGAGTTCATCCTTTCAATTGTTCTGTGCTATATGATTGTTAAGTAATAACTCTGTAAAAACCTTAATCTCTCCTTTGCGTACTATTGTTACAAATTATGTAGCCCATAATTTAGCCTGACATTATAGTTTTGTTATAATAATATATATAATTATTATGTTATGTAAAGCTAAGGAAATTTGATGTTATTCCAATAATTATTTGAATGGATTTTTATTAGAATCTATATGAAATATGTGGTCTTGTCTGTTACCAGACTGACATTGAATTGTTGTTGCTTTTAATTAGGTCAATTATAATTAATCTTTACAATAAAAAAATGAGGTTTTCATTTTGATATAAGTTATTTGTCGGAATTGAAGTTTCTTCGAGGCAAGAGTGAGGTTTCAGTGAGCAAGTCAATTTATCATTTAAGGCTGTTCACACTCACTATAGGAAGAAAGCACCTATAGGGTACTTGCCATTAATCTTGTTGCCATTTTTCACTTTGTTGCCAACTTTTTATTAATATATATTCAACTAAGCAAATTGTGTAGGAAGGAACACTTAGCTACATGGTGTACTTAGTGATGGCCATTGTTGATAAGTATAATAATTATTAAAATTGGTAGAAAAAAAAACGAAGTTTTTCACGGCTGTGATAATCGAACCCACGTCTTCGGTATTCGCGCCCTGAAACTTTAGCCACCAAGCTAAACGTGTGATTGCCACACTGAAGAAAATCTCAACGTCTTTCATCTAAATTGTTTTTTAGCATTTGAAGCAATGCTTTATCGCATCCATTGTTATACAATTTCGAATATAGTTTTACCGAGAGATTGCTTTTTAGAAACAGCAAAAAAAGTTTCGTTCTTTTTTCTACAAATTTTAATGTTTGGTGCAAAGATATTAAAAATTTAAATTTATAAACATATTCTTTGACATTTACTTTGGCTACTTAATGTTACTGAATTGATAACCGTTATAACGATATATATCAATCAAATAATTACCGGTGTAAAACAAGAGCTTTGAAGAGCAGATCGCGGTCGATTTCGAACATTTTTTTTGTCATCTTTTTTTTTACTTCTGTATGAAAGGTTCACTGGAGAGCCTAAGAGTCGCAAATTATTATTCTCCTTTGACATCGTTATGTGAAATTATGGAAATGAGTGTTTATTAAAGTTTTTTGCATTAAGTAAAACATATCATTATTTTTTCGTTTGTTGTCATGAGAAGGTTGCTATGCAACAGTAGTCAGAAGCAGAACTGTCAAATGTCAAAGTAAATCACAGAGTATATACCTATAACGTGAAATAGCTTTGTGAAGTTGTTGCTTGTGTAAAAAAAGCAAATGCCTTTCAATTATAAAGTTAAAATTAAATTTATATTACGAAACTAAAATTGAAAATCAACTAAAAATACTACGAATTGAAATTAGAAAACAAATATGGTTTTATTTTAAAACATTTTAGTCAACAAGTTAATCGATTTTACATTTCAAATGAAACAAAAAAAAAATATTTATCACGATATGTTTATTACAAATTTAAATTAGTTTTCTTTATTGAATTTTCTCAGTAGAATTACTAACAGCTAAAATAAAATTTCTAGCATCGAAACGTTTTATTAGTCTCTAAACTAGACTTACGTCATTCATTTCAGACAAGCAGATTATATTTTTCGAAGCGTGATAACGTTAATGTTGCCAATTTAGCGTTTCATCACAAATTTTGGTATAAATATATTTTTTCATCTTTCTAGTGTTCTTTTCTGTTCTAATATACCGTTTATTTGGTTATACACAACGTTCTATAGTCACTTACGTTATAATTTGTTTAATTAGCATTAACACTTTGGGTAATAGATTACTGATAAATATACTTTTCTTTTGTAAGTAACATAAATACATATAACATAAACATAAACATAAAATAACATAAACATAATGTTTTTCCAGTGTCTGGGACACTGGAAAAACATTATTTTCATCACAAAATATTTTTCCAGTAGTGGGGATCGAACCCACACACTCTGGCGCAAGGCGCAGATGCAATTAGGCCCATCGAGTCGTCAATTATAGTAAAATTTCAGTTTTTCACCCATAATATAATTTTAAATAACAGAGCACTGCCAGAGCAAGAATTATAAACATTATACAAAAATTTAGAGGCTATCTTAAAATATTTTTTTTAGAATAACACAAAGGAAAATAATGGAATCTTTTGCTATTGACATTCTCATTCTATAAAGCCGTATGTTTATATAGTCACAGATTAAAATCGAAAGAACTTGTTTTGTGTTTGCATGAAATTTATATTTGGCAACACTGAAAGCCGTTCCGTTTTGCTATTGGAGGATTGGTGTTTATGATAGTCACTTGCGGATTGAGCTTTAAGGTTGTCCTTATTTCCGTAGAACGGTTACTACTGTAAATTGCGGTTCAGAGCGTACTGCGTAATTCTATATAACAGGGCGTACTTGAAATTCTAAGTTTCTGTAGTGCATAATATCTCGCGTAACATCCACTTCGTAGTGTCTGTTTAGTGGTAATTTTTCAAAATGTTCAGCGGAATTGCAGGTAAGCTTTTTTTAAAACCATTGTAAGATTTTCTTTTTTAATCACCTGATGTAATATGACGGTGCCGGTAAATAATTTTACTGTAAATAGTTTTTAATGCTTGTTGTTTATTTTGTACCTATGATTTTAATTAAATATACGCTAATGTTGGAATAGTTAGCGTTATTCACTTGTGTACCCACACAATTATTTTTACTACATGAGATTTTTGCATGTTATCTGTTGAGGTAATACAATATTCGTGATCGTGAAGGTTCAGTGACAAGGATACCTTTGAATTGATCTTGGTTCCATTCCAGATATCTGCATTGAACTTCACAATGTTTCTGAATAATTCGAAAATACAATTATCGCTGTTACTTTGCGCAGAAAGACATACATAAGCACCGTAGAATTTAAAACTTATTGTAAGGCTTATTGAATGTTACCGCACAAGTTATACTGAGTTGCGACACATAAAGATTTATTTCGTGTCTCAATTATCTCAAAATATTTTTTCGCTTGCATTTTATTTTAATTAAGTTATTTTACGATCGTTATCTAGAAAAAAAGAATACAGAGGAAGAATATTAACGTTTTATTCACATAACCATTATAAAATTAGTAATCGTATTAGTGCATAATATGAAACAATGCACCTTGCATGTTTTAGGAAAAGTTACAGAATTTGAGTAGCAAATTTAATGACTATCATCATCTATGACAAATTTACAAACCTAACCTACTTTTTCCCTTTACTTATATTTATATTTAAAAAAGAAAGATATAAAACGAACATTTCGTCAATCAATATGCAGTGCATTTGCACTGCAATGCGGTCATCTTTATAGCCCTCAGCACCAAAGCGCGCGCAAGCCGTCCGCGTGATCGTGGCGTTCGATCGATTTTGACATCACTTGCGCACAGAGTAAAAACTATTTTTCGAGGCATTCGCGTTTTATTTTGTTTATTTCTTTTACTAATGTACCTAGTCAAGGTGGACGAGTATTAGAAAAATATTTCTTAATATAGTCACAAGTGCTAAATATAGATATGAGGGCAAAGCGTAAATGAATTAATTATTGAAAACAAAAGCATTAAGTGAGTGTACGGTACGGTTCTCAAAATTAAAAGATATCATAAAATCATTGCATTTAATAAACCTCCTAAAGTGTATGCACCAAATATTATGTTATAAGCAATATAAGCAATGAACTTTTATTAGACCAAAAAAATTTCGCTGAGAAATCCGGCGTCACTTTAAATACTTAACAAAAATCAGTAGATATGTTCGAGTTTACATTTAATATAAAAAAGTGGGACAATTGCATTAGCAATGAATAGTACATTTCGTACTATATTATTTTTCTATATTAAATAGTATATATACAATAGGCTAAAATATACGTTACATTATATTATGGTACGGTTGGCAACCTTACTTCCATGGCTCTATCGACAGTGCATATTACTGTTTTGACTGTAGTTAAACCATAACTATGAATTGTTTGTATTGTTACGAAGAGTTATTTGTCATTCGATTTAAAAAAAGGAGGTTTCAATTCGGTTTTTATGTGTAACTCAGTACTTCATCATTTATGAATCAACTAGCCACTGCCCGCGACTACGTCTGCGTAGAATAGGCTGAAGGCGTAACATTCAGACATAAAGACAGACATACATAAAAATATGTATATAATTTATAGCCTATGTGTTAATCTGATGTACAAGCTATATTATTGTAAAGTTTCATTAAAATCCATTCAGTAGTATTTGCGTGAAAAAGTAACTAACATCCATCCATACATACAAAGTTTCGCGTTTATAATATTAGTAAGGAAGTTAAAAATTAGGTTATGGTTTAGCTCCCACGTGATCAAATATTAATTTAAATATTATTGAACCTTGGATTACGGAGATAAACCACACAACTGTTCTGTAATACAGTTTAAATCGGTAAAATTAAGACTGGGAGTTTATATAAAGCCCACATCGAGAAAGACAAACATACCTGATCGTAAATATGTCATTAATTCTCGACAAACAACAAAGATTATTGTTTGTTTATATTATGAATCATTACGATAAGCCTGCTATTTCTGCTCAAGTTGAAAACAGACATATAAGCATCAAAACAAAAACAATTAGGTCTCAATTACAATCTCGGCAACTCCTCGAGGTTAAAACAACATCAACGCTCTTTAGATATTTGCACTTTACTCCACCGAACCCTGATAATTACTCTATTTTAAAAACAATATGGTTGGATTCAATACAAGTTATTGTGTACATAAATATCCGAAGCTACCGAACTGGATGGTGTTGTGTATGTATCTTATAAATGAAACAGTTGTTACGAATTTATCGCGTTTATTTTTAATTTTTAATCTCCGACGTTTTTAACCCTTTACAGCGTTCATCGTCACAGTACCGACTGGTAAACCTTTAAGGGACGACATTTTTTTTTTACTTTCGTAATTAATAAATTGGACTAACTAACAATTTAAACTGGCGATTAATTCGATTACGTCTGTAGTAGCCTAATTGATAACATTTGACTGTCAAACATCGCAAATAAAAGAATTCAACGAGCTATTTAAAACTACGAATATTTTCTTGAATCCTTCTCTGATGAATTCATTCAAGCGAAATAGCCGCTGTATTCATACATGTATAACGCAGTATCTTAAAAGATATTACGTCATGCCAATATCACGTCTAAATTTGCGGCTTGCGCACACAAAATTGGTGCATAAGTAAAAAATGTATGGGTAGGGAATACTGTTCGATTTTAAACTACAAGCTATTTCAAAAACGCATTAGCGTAATTTTTAGTAAATGTATTTTGAATGATGTAATAATATTATATTATAATAATTAACATACTCCAAGGGCATTGCCTTGCATTGAAAGATCGGGGAAGCTTCTACGGTACATAAGCCCGTTTTCACCATCGATCCCTAACTGTAAGGGACACCTAAAAATTTAAGTGTCAGTTTCGTTTTCACCACTTAAGTGTCTTAAGCGTGACTATGCCCTAATACCCTCTGTATAGAGGAGGCCTTTTCCCAGCAGTGGGACATGTGTCGAATTTTACTTTACTTTTTTAATGTCTTTTTCACAAACAAAGGGTGAAATTTTTAGTTATTGGAAATATAATAGCGTTTATCAATAATAATATACTACGAAGGAACTTGGTTTCAACCGAGTGTTCCACTACACTCATGCACTACTTTTTTGTTAATAAAATGTACTATATCCTTTTTTAGCGGACACGCAGTTATTTTCCACCAACACAGCGCTCAGCAGCCGGCAAGGGGACAGTTCGGTTAGCTAAACGAACTACGCAGTTGTCCCATTAGTTTGGACAGAGCTATTTGATTGTGTCAACTAAAATAACGCAACGAGTCACGCTCTATTATCGTTTAATATGCCGGCCAAGAGCTAAATGTAAATGAGTGTGATTTCGTCAATGGATCGCTTCGCTTGTGTACTGCTGTGTGGTTTTCGGACGCGGTGCTGCCGGTTTCTGTTGCGTAAATGTTTACGGTGATACGAGTCATCGATTGCTTATAAATTTGGAACATTCCAGAAGGGTTTTCGCGTAAATAGGTAGAGTTACGCATTCGTTTTCATTTCCTTAAAAATTTGACTCTTATATAGGTTTTGTACGTTTTCTATTTTTCACGTGCGTAATAAAACTGTGTGATGATGGCGAGATCATCACTGGACAGAATTCCGTCGTTTCGAAGTAATTTCTGATGCCGCTTCGTATTCCTATAATAAAATAGTAACCGTTGTAACAGGTTTTAAAGGTGGTGAATGATTTTGCCATAGAAAGCTATACGTATTATAAGCTATGCTTTGCTATTTTGCCATAGAATTCTAGCTTGCATATTAAAGAAACACATATATATTATAAACAAACATTCTGTAAGGTAGGAAGGTAAAGGAGATTTAGATAGATAGTTGTACAATTAAAGCCGATTAAAAGCACTTTATACACCATCGTAGTTACATAACAACTCGCCATCAGATGGAACGTTAATCAAGTCTGCTTGTGATAAAGAAACACTGTTCTCGAATCAAGACAAGTAATAAGAAAATAAACAAAATTGAACTCGTTCGCTAGCTGAAACACCGATTTAGCTGAATAGCCTAAAATTGCTTCGAACAAAGTTAAAGTACACACTTAATTTCCGTAAATGCATACAATGACGCCATTTTATGCGAGGAGGTGGCAAGCGAGCTGACGGTTCACCTGATCCTGAGCTACAACCGCCGCCACATTTGCAACACTCGTAGGGTTGCAGATGCGTTGCCACCATTAATGTGGCAACCCGTTTACCGCATTCACCAGCCGAAACGCAGAAGTATAATACTCCCCCTTCACGCTGATCTTCTGTGAGGTCGTGGTACTTTCCCGGATGGACCTGCCCATTCGTGCAACAGCGAAGACTGTGTTTCAACACCTGACTTCGTTCATTTACAGTTATGTCAACTTAAACAATGACTGCACGGCTAACATGTAAACACGTTGCTATATTGAAATTCTAACCTCGATTTTAACAAGGCCGCGTATTTATAACTTAAAGACCACTAACAAAAAAACGATATGAGAATATTTCTCATTACCTCATTCATAACTCTTTTAAATTATTTTTCTTGTGCAACGACACCGACGTATTGAAGTTTTTTGCAAAGCGAACAACGTCACGGTATTACCATGTCAACCAATAACAACTTTTTGACATTTGCCTAAATTCCCAAGTTATTAAATTAAACCATTATCAATTGCATTTTACGTATTTTTCACAAACAAAGTGTTTTCACAAACAAACGGGATAAAATCATTACTTCCTTACTATCCTTACTAATATTATAAACGCGAAAGTTTGTATGTATGGATGCATGTTTGTTACTCTTTCACGCAAATACTACTGAATGGATTTTAATGAAACATTACAATAATATAGCTTATACATCAGAATAACACATAGGCTATAATTTATATACATATTCTTATGTATCTGTCTGAATGTTACGCTTTCAGCCTTTTCTACGCAGACGTAGTCGCGGGCAGCAGCTAGTTTTAAATACTTTTACATAATAACAGTACATTACAAAATTAAACAGATTTTTTTTATTGTGTTGTAAAGTACATAAACAATGGATCAATCCGATGTAGAATAATTTTCTGTGGGTCACACAATATACTATTCCGGGAGGAATCAAACCCATGATTCTAGACACTTCAGTCTAGCTTAATCTGTTAATAAGTAAGGGTTTTCGTACTCTTATGAGCATTGCTTCCAAATCATGACACATAAATTTTTATTGGCTATTTTCCGCCTTAGTTTTGCTGTTGGATTAGAATGAGATCCAATCGCAAAGCAATATTTTATCACGCGGTTTGGCATGCGCATAAAGTGTCAGTGATACCTGCAATGACTGCGCACGCAAGCTTATAGAGAATCTAGCTATAAAGCTCGCTCCATGTGAACCAACCGTATAACGAAATCCAACGCATCAGCATACAATTTGGAATAAATGACAAGTCTTGCGATAAACAGATTGAAAGTAAAGTAAAAAAAGTAAAGTAACAGCCTATACATGTCCCACTGCTGGGCAAAGGCCTCCTCTATACAGAGGGTATCAGGGCATAGTCCACTACGCGGCCCCACTGCGGATTGGCGGACTTCGCATATCTTCGTATTATTTTTTTTATTATTTAGAAAATATGCACGTTTCTTCACGATGTTTTCCTTCACCGCGGAGCACGATTTACCAAAAAAAAAACCAGGTCAAAATCAAAAATCAAAAATATATTTATTCAAATAGACGCTTGCGCGCTCTTATGAATCGTCAAATTTTACATCAAAGATTATGTGTATAGGTTCGTAAGGTACCATTAATTAATCACCCATCAAGAGGTAATTAATTACCATTGACTTTAAATTACTTGCCATTAGCTACCAAAATTGTGATTTCTGAACAATTATTTGCCTCGATATCTCGTGTAACCCTAACATTGCGAGGAAAAACACGATAACTGTTCGGAAGATTGCATCAACAAGAGTGGGGCATCAAACCGTCCCTTCCTTCAGCCTTAATTCCGACGATATTGGTTATAATAACAGAGACATCCTTTTCAATTGCAGTCTAAATAATGCAAGAGACATCATTTGAATTGCATTCTAAATAATACGAGGGACATCATTTGAATTGCATTCCAACGGTGCTGGTATCGAACGACCTGATAATTAGGATATGCTATCCATCTGAGGTAGAGCCAGCAGCATAATACTATACATAATACTGCACGAATGGGCAGGCGCGTCCGAGGAAGCACCGCACTATCACAGAAGACCAGCGTGAAGTGGGAACTGTTGTACTTTTTCGTTTCGTCTGGTGAGCGAGTCTATCGGGGCCCAATTCTTTATAGGCTGCTTAAGCATCCGCCATCCCTAAATAGTGGTAGACGTCCATAATCGGCGATAAACACATAATTGTCAACTTCTCCCATAAAAATATATCCGTTGCTGAACTTTCAGACCACAGCTGTAATATGTACGACGGAACTAGTTAAGTAGAGGGATTTTACCGTGTTTTATTTTGATTATAAATTCTCAACGTTTCGAAGTCTATGCAGCGTTCATGGTCACAGAACAGACAGAGTTGTTTACCTCCTAATGTCTTATTATTAATTTTATTCCGATTCAATTGAGCTGGTAAAATAATGCCGAATAACTAAGTTTTTGTATTGTAATCAGTTCTTGTTGTTCCAACGAACCTTGTACTTCTGACTACTGAGAGAGGTACTATGTCGACTGTGCTTATATAACAATGGAATGCCGATGCGAAAACGTGACACGTCTTTACTTAAATGGTCGTAAACTATCATTGTTATTTTGTGTTACAATGCGACAAGACAATAAAGAATTGATTGAATTCTTCATAAAATGAAACATCGATATCTCGTCCGAAAAATGCATTCAGGGCGCAGCATTGACTTACCATTACTACCAAAGTAAAACAATGTAAAATAAAGATGATCATCGAGTGCAAGTGGTAGATGCAGTTTGGACTTCTCAAAAGTATCAAAGTAATCACAGTCCGTGATATCGTGTTTTTGAAATCTCCCCCGGCTCGACTTTCAAGCCAGACAGAAATTAAGTGCGTTGTCTGAAATCAATGCATCTTCAAATGCAGTGCGCGGACAGTCCCGACGCGATCCGCCAGGTGTGACTATTGCCTAATCGAAACCTGCATTTGCGTCGCATCGTTATTTCCGTCCACGCGAGTTGTTCGCTCCATTCGAAGCCGGAGTAACCGGCTGGCGTTAGTCACTGTTAATTATTGCGGCTCTGTGGGTGTTGGCGCAAATAGCTCGCCATGCGCCA
Source organism: Iphiclides podalirius (assembly GCA_933534255.1). NCBI lineage: Eukaryota > Metazoa > Arthropoda > Insecta > Lepidoptera > Papilionidae > Iphiclides > Iphiclides podalirius. The sequence goes on along the minus strand of OW152830.1, from coordinate 10,934,827 downwards.
TCACAGTATATGCTTTATTTTTCTTTTTAGCGTACCGTTACTTAATACTCTGCAGCCCTTTTAAGACTTTTCTTTTAAACATCGCCCATTACTGTAGGATGACATTATCCTGTTTTGTATGAGCTTACACATAGATCCGAAACGATATCTGCGTGTCACGCAAATACTTGTCCCGTGTTGGAATTGAACCCACGAACCTCGTCGCCGAAGCTGATATGGAATTATCACTATATTGTTTAACCCGTGGCTATGGGCACGTACATTGGCATAGCATTCGCTAGATGCAAGTCGCTGCAGACCGATCGAATGGGAAATAATATAAAATACCAAAAGTCAAAACTTTGTACGATATAGGGTTATTGTAAACTGTTATTGAACGTCAAAAACTCTACCACCGCTTAACTAAATGAGACCTGACCAGAGAAGACCCGGCAAGAAACTCTGTGACCTTTTAATTGTATGGAAGCTTAATTTTCTTCGGTCATGTCTTATCTATTCATCCTTTCAAAGTCAAAGTATATTTATTCAATATAGGCCTAACTTAAGCTCTTATTGAACGTCAACAAAAAATCTACCACCGGTTCACTAAACTAGACCTGCACAGAGAAGAACCGGCAAGAAACTCTTCGGTCTTGTTCTTTTTGTTATTTTTTTTTATGCAATTATACACATTTATTTAGCTTACCACCCCATTCGCTGACCCGTTCTGATTAAATTATAATTCATACCAACAACTCTTTTGGACAGACTTTTGGAGACAAACCAATAAAATTCATCCATTTAACAGAAGCCTGTTTGCTTCATAATATTTTCATAACCTTGTAATGTAACGGTGAGAATTATTATTACGAAAAATAATTTTCCTCATTCTTGCACAATTACGGACAATTATTTTGTTATTAAAACGTTATTTAGCCTAAGTCGCGATATGGAATACGATGAAATTCACTCGTACCAATGTATAATTTCGCCGAAATCTGAAGTTCAGATTGACACGGTAAATTCCTCGTGTGGTCCAAATAGTTATTTCATCCATTGCGCAATTTAATGAATTTTATACAGCGTGCCATTGCACGTCATTTCACTGTACAATTATATTATCGTACGTCATAGTTTCTAAAAAAGATTTTTTCGCATCTTTGTAATGTATACTATAAATATGGATGCGATATCCGAGCGATATTTTCATACGCCCGCAATGACCTTGACTTTATGGCCTGAATCGATCAAAAAGATATTTCTGTGCGATGATGCCTTTCGATGTTGTTTTTTTCTTTGTACATCGATATACATTATTATCATCGTCCTGTAATGGATACGTTTGCGAAAATACATTGCATCTAAACGGAATTCGTGGAGTGGTTAAAATATATGAAATTTATAACAGTAGACTGATTGGCTGTAGTATCGAAACTGTATGGACGTGTTTTTATCCAATTTTAATTATGAAATGGAACAATTCTTTTTATAACGCACGTTTATAGACTAGTTCGCCAATGACCTCTATATCAGCAAATTAAAAGCAACCTAGGCTTTCAGCTAAACCAAAGATTAAGCAAAATAAAGATAGTTTTTTTTTTCACCACAGCATTACTTATTATTATTATTACTTTTCGCACTCCCCTTATTATAAATATAAATATAGTTATAGGTTGTTAAACTCTTGTGACAATTTGATTCTAAACTCATAATTATCGATGGAAAATGTAACAATCGTCATTACAAGATGATAATGCGTTTATTATACAAGCTTTTTTTTATCTGAGAAGGCGTCAAGGGAGCGGGCGATTCACCGATGTTAAGTGATAGCCGCAGCCACCCGCCACCACCCGTAGGGTTGCAGATGCATTGGCAGCTTATAATAAAGTGGAGCCTGGCCTACCTCACTCACCAGACGCAACGCAGAACTATACATTTCCAATTCGCGCCGGTCTTAGGTTGTCATGGTACGTACCCCAACGGACCAGCTCATTCGTGCAACACACAACGAACACAGTTGCGTGGGCCTAGCATAGTCAATTGGTTATCTCATAAGATCTTCCAGTTCTAGTATACTGCCTAATACTCTGTATAGAGGGTATCAGGGCATAGTCCACCACGCGGACCCACTGCGGATTGGCGGACTTCACATACCTTCGAAATTTTTTTTTGTTATTATTTCGAAAATATGCAGGTTTCCTCACGATGTTTTCCTTCACCGCGGAGCACGTGATAAGTCAGCACTTAAAGTTAAAAACTTCATTGGTGCCGGCACCGGGGATCGAACTCAGGTTGCTCGAGTATGTTAAACGCGAGCGCCCGGTCACTGAGCTATCACGGCTCTTGCTGCTACAAACTATGCTATAATCTGTGCATATTACGTTGGCAGCATTGTTTATAGAAGCGCGAAAGCGCGGGAACGCCGGCGTGGGTGCTGCGCTGCCACAGCGCCTCTGGCCCCACACTAGTCGGCGAGTGCGCGCGCACTAACCGCACCGAGGTCAGGGCCATTGGGACCGATTTTTGAGTAGGGTTGCCACGGTCCATATTTATGATGTTAGGTCATGCATAAAATATGAAACAGCGTCTGCTGGTGTCATATTTGAATTGGGCTGCCACTTTCCGCACTATACTGAGTGTATCAACTCGATACACTCAGTAATATTCGATACTATCGAGCACCGGTCACGGAATACTCGACTACAGATTAAAATTAATCCTTTTCGATTTTTCCTGATGCGTTCAGCTCAATCTAAATTTGGATAAAATTTCTTTTTGTTGTCGAGCGACTATGAACAAACATTGTTAACTATCTGTAACATATCTATCTATCTATACTGCAATTCTCCATAGAGTACACAATTGTTAATCAATGAGTTTACAAGCTTTGTAGTAATTATATCGTTAACTATCCTACGAACACAACCCTCGATCGTCTCATATTTCAGAGTCTGATCGTATAAAAGTGGTTACATTGTCCGCTATAGTAAAAGCAACCTTAGTGGTTACGAAATAAAATCCATAGTCGATGGTAATGTGGAACATGGCGATACGAACGAGACATTTAACGTTTCGTTGCGAGGTACCGGTTACTTTTCATAGCTCGTAATCATAATCCGAATACTAGAACTATTGCGAGAGCACACTGCACATCAAGCGGTACATTGTTATTGTTATTGAATTCAAATTAGTGATTCATTCGCACTCAGCGCGCTAAATGTGCTAAGAATGCGCGATCCTCAGCTTTGCATACGGAACTCGAGAGGCTATGCCGACGACGGATTAACAATGAACATTCTATTTCTGAGATATTTTCTATTTACTCCCCGTGCTAGCCCCGCAGATGTTACAAATGGGACTTCGACGGTATACTATACAGCGCGGTGGCACGAGATAAGTCAGCATTTAAAATTAATAAATATCAGTCGGAATAAAAAAACGTTATCGCCTATCGCCGTTCCTATTGTCTATGGAATGGAATAGCTAGGGATAGTTGACTGTAATGCCATGATCCGGGATCGTTTATTTTAGTCACATTTTATCATTTCGTGATTCCTACAGTAATTTTCCGTACCGCCATTGCGCTAAGGTCAATGACATAAGTAATTAAAACTACATCAACGGATAGCAAACGGCCCACCCGAAAAAAAAAACAAGATTTCCGAAAAAATTAAGTCTATCGCGCGAATGTGATTGAAAACGAAATCTGTAATATACTTATATGTATGTGTTTTAAAAACTTCAACCGGGTTTTTATGGATAATTTTTATTATATGAATCGTGTTCTGTTGCCCCAACTAGATCAGTTCTTGATATCATGGGATAGGAAACATCTTTAGATGGATTGTTTATTTGTTTATACTTTAAGGAATAAATAAATTCATCTGGGCAGGGCCGGATTTAGGCGAGCCTACAGCCCCGGGGCCTCCACAAAAGAGGGCCCCCACAATAGTCTTCGGAAAAAAAATCAAATTCATACTAGTAAACACTAGTAAATAACTTTTCCTTTCATATTATTTTTCGCGTTTTATCTTTACCTACAGTACTTTGTACAAACATGATTACATTAAATAATAACAATAATCATCGATCTATATATTTCTTCACTCGGAAAGTTGAAAAGAAGGTTCCGTTCGATAACGCTAAAATTTAATGTTAGAATAATTCTTGTCTCCGATTATATTTATATGTTCCTTAAATAATTAAAGAATCTATATTTGGTTTCACAATGAATGATTTATTGTAAAACTCGACTGAAAAAAGTTCATTTTATTTGGGAAATAATTTGGGGCCTAGGGGCCTCCACTCCTTTGTTGCCCTGAGTCCTCCAGATCTCTAAATCTGGCCCTGCATCTGGGCGCGAAACCATAGGACGCAAGTTCGAATCCCGCAGCACCGAAAGTTGTTCCTTTATTTACAAAAATTGACAAATAAATTTGTACTTTGTCCAAGAAAAATAAGTTTTTAAGTATGAAAAGCATTTAGCAAAGAAAACAACGCACACCTGTTTTTTTTTAATATATATTTTCGTATTGCTTTCAATGATATGTTAGATGTTATTATTACATATATTAATGTAGTTATTTAATTCTTACGAGTATTATTAAAGTTTTCTCTTCATTAAAACTTCGGCATTAGAATAATAATTTTGCATTACAATTCTATTGAATTAGAAATCTACTTAATTTAACAGTTTAAATCTTAGATATGTAAGTGGTCATGTTGTTCCAAAGTAAAAATATGGATATTAAATCATCAATAGTAAAAATACTGCAAAAAATATGTGAGGAACGTAATTATAATGGTAAATGAAAACAAATCTGCGCTTATAGCGATTACGTCATCAAGGCCGCTCAGTGTCGGACGTGACTCCATCCCGCGGCGACGCGATGTTATATCTCTTTCTAACACATTGTAAATAACGACGAGTGACAAGGAGAGTGATCCATTTAATTACTGGAAGTTCTTTCAACAAAATTCTTGCATATTCCATCTTTAATATTTAGTTTACATTGGCTGTATATAACTCGTGGAGAATACTTTCTTTATATTAGTTACCAAAATTCGAATATATTAATTTATCATTCCTTTTCTTGATGAAAGCTTCAGAGTAGAGATCGCATATCATAGCTTGTGTTAATAAATACGTCTTACTCCATTTATATAAAAACTCAACTCTTCTATAACAAGTCATGGGATAAACTCAAAAATTACCGAACAGTTTTTCATACGGTTTTCATCAATAAACAAAGTGATTATTTAGGAAGGTTCTGGTAGATAATTCATTAAGATTCTGTGTAAAATAGCTTAAATGGCGATGATTTCTGAAGATGTCAGATCAACCCGTGTGGTGGTTAAAACTCGGGTAGCAGAAAAATTTTGACGTATTACGTCTTTTACTTGTGAGAAATCGAGGCGGGCCGCTAGTATAAAACAGAACACAACTTGAAACACAATTAGGACGTAATGATCTCTTAATATTAGTAAAAAATTCATCTTACAAATTCATAGAAGCGATTTATTTTTCGTCAATTAAAACCACTTCTTTCTTACGACTGCAATCAAGTTCGATTTCCTATTGCTGTTTTCGATTTACTATTGAAGAATATGACATCATTTATGACGAAACAATAAACTCTCCGTAGAAAAATTGTTCGACCCATTTAGATCAATCGGGGCCGTTGCTTTTAAGAGCGTAATTACAAGGAATGACTCATGAAACACGCAACCGTGGACTTTATAAATCTTGGAGGCTCTATGTGAATAAATGTGACCTTCCTTTTTTTATATTTTCTTTTTTATTTTTCTAATTTTTTTACTTTTAAATTTTTTTTTACTTTAGAGAATACAGTTATAATTGTGAAAAATTTATGTGCGATTTGAACTAATAGCAATTAGTGTTAACTATGATATTGGGAAGACACTAGTCTTGTTTTTTAGTTTTTTTAAGATATTGCCATTACTGTAGGAACATTATCGTGTATTATAAGGAATACAAACATAAATTTCATGTAGACAAACATCCAGATCCGAGACAAGTGTCTGTGGGCCACACCAATAGGTGTCCCGTTTAGGAATTGAACTCCAACCTACGGTATCGTATCCTATACATTGGCAACTGAGTCACGACGAACTGAGTCATCGGAACAAAGTTTAGAACTTTGTTCCGATGACTCAGTTCAAAAGTAATTATTAATATGGCAGGTGATGCAAGTAAACTGATCCCTTTACTGTATTTTTTTTTCTGTTTTTTTTGCATTTTACTTTTGCTGAAAATTTTTACGGTAATTTCTTGAGAAGCGTTTGGACAAAACGGCACTATGTGCTTTCAATTCAACTGTATTTTTTTTTTAATTTACAATGTTAAAAACTGGTGCTTCCTGTGTGATCCCATATTAATTTCATTAGTATTGGATCTTGGGCTCCGGAGATACTTAGGGAACTCCTGAAAATCAATTATAAAATGAATACAGAGCCGAGATATTAGACGATGGTTTTGTTTTTCGTTAATAAATATGGACTTTTTGTTTGGAAGTTGATGCTACGAAGACAGGCCCGGATATCGTTAACGGTGTATTGTCTGGAATAAGACATTCGACTTTTCCAATCCCAATTATGTGCACGTTGACGTACATATTAGAGTATTATACTTTCTCTGAAGACGTAGTTATTTTTATCAGACTATATAACATTCCCAGTTTTCTTTAATTTGCAATGAAACAATATTCGTCATATCAAGTTATAAAAAAAATGGATAGTTAATAATATGGACAACCGCTAGGCGAGCTTAGCAGTTGATATGTCTGCGTTGGAATTTAGAAATTCGAAAAGAGAACATTACTTACAAGTAAGGAGTTTTATATCGAAATTTGCTTGCCAGTGTTCCTATCGCTGTATCGATATATAAGCAAAATAAAATCTCCTTACATTTTGATCTGGTGGTAGTGCAGCAGACATGGTGTAACGATATGTATAACTCATGAAGAGAGACAAATGAGTCTTAGTCGGCCACATAGTTTAATGTCAATGTAAATGCCAGATGCCAGAACGGAATTTCCCAATGCCGCTGATAGAACCATGGTAAAAAAGTTAACATTCGGAATTTAAACTTTCTCGGGCGTAACAGATTAAATGGTAGGGATTGCCTTATCGCCATGACCTATGACATCACCGTGCAGACGGCGCAATATCTTAATGGGTTTATAATGTCCAACGTTTGAACCCTCTCAGGCATTGTATGCGTGTTCCGCGTGACTAACTCTGATAACTGTTCAGGTTGTTTGTCGTTTGTTATTGTTTAATAACACTTATTTACAATATGGCATTTGGATATGCTATATAACAATAGACCCCAGAAGACCCCGCTTCGAGTCCAGATGATTTTTTTTCTTTTTTTTCCTCTTTTTCAAGTTCCTTCTTTTGTGAGGAAAAAAACGTTTAATTTATAAGATCCGTGGTAGCTCAGTGCGAGCGCCCGCTTGTAATTCAGTACACTTGAGCAACCTGAGTTCAAATCTCAGTAAAAAAAATATTTATTTGCAATTATTTAATTTCTTTTTTAAAGCTTCAAATTCATTAATTTCAATTTTAAGAACCGTTTTACCACATGTTCGATGATTAGGGAACATGACTAAGAAAAATATGTTTTTTGTAATCGTATCCATTAAATACCTACTCATAGGTAGAGAAATAAAAGTCAGTGTATACTTAAATTATATATATTGTATATTTAAATGCTCTAAACTGGCTTTAATAAAATTAAAAAAATGGCCAAAAGTAGCTTTTTTATAGAAACGAAATTAATTTCGATGGTATTATTAAGCACGTACAAAAACTACCGGGCGGCGGCCTGTGTATCAGTAGTCTGGCTGGTTTCTTGCGAGGAACTTAACAGATTAAGCTCTGAATACGAAATAGTGTTTGTAAAACGAGTGATTAAAATGTTTCATATTGTTATAGAAAGGCTACTTTGTAAATTGTATAAAGGCTCTTTAAAAACTTATAGGCAAATATAACGAATATCGTGAATCGATCCCAAAAATCACAAAAACCCATCTCTCATCCAGATTTTGCTTTGCTATGACCCGAGACCATTTCCTAGACCCACCCACTCCAGTTAAAAATCCGAATACATGCGAACCGACATTGAACCAAGTTTGGGGATAATATAAGACCTAGGGGATAGTCTTTTATGTCGGTCAGGGGAAACCTAAGCCCTAGAATTGCGAGATCCTTTGAAGTTCAAACATTTTAGAGTGTTTCCATTGCCCGGCAAATACTCATCGGGTCCAAGAGAACCACGTTGTGACATACAACTAACAGAATGTTTTCCTTAGGTGAATTTCAGACGGCTTACGTAATGTTGTCTCTATGCGGTTTACGGCTGGCTTGAGTAAGCTACGAAATCGTGCTCGACTTAGTGCTCTTTATTTTGCCTTGTTATTTATTTAATAATGTCTGTTTTTTATTAACTACCCGCTTCATAAGATATCGCGTGTAGTGTCGTGGACTCGTCTGAACCTATGCTTTGAAACAGGCGTCATTTTATTTGCCATCTTCCAGCCGGTTATTTCAAGAGCAGCCATTTATTAAAGAAAGAAGAAGAAAGCCGGTTATTCTGTTCATTATTAAAGTAGATACTTATGTGAGCTAAGGTCATAACATATTCAACAGAAGCTTATTCTATAACCTATCAAACAGTCGACATAAATTTCTTGAGTCCTAAATAACATGTCACGCATATATTACGTTTCCTTGAATCTTAATTAATTCTGTTCTTTTTTAAATTTTTTTAATGACCTCACTAACTCAAAGGATTATGTGTTGGATATTACACGTTCTTCGAGTAGATAAATAACAACCTTATGTAACTTTATTTACTTCAGGGTATATTATTTTGAAATCGCGCTCCAATCCGAGCGTCTAGAATATTCCGAAGCAAACCATGTTAGACGTTAACGTTCGTTAGATGGAGAAAATTGTATTTGCTGGCGGAGATTGAATGTAATTGGTTAAGCGAAGGCCCTGTGGGTGGGAGTAATTTGTTGAGGTTGCCAATTTAGAAGTGGTAAATCTTGCACTTAAAAACAATTTACGTCAACTCCTGTGTAACATTTATAGAAAATGCCATAATGGTGTCTAAATTCAAGGTAGAAATATTTAATGCACGCGTAATATATTACATTGTACCCACAAAAGTTGCTATGACAACCTTATTGCGTAATGGATAAAGTTTTAACGATATTCAAACTGCTTTTTTTATTGTTCAGCAAGTGTGTGGATTAATAATCGTCAATAAAACAGATAAAGCGAATATTATCGAAAAGGAATAGTCACATAATTATGTTGATTTTATACTATTGACGTATTTACATATTAAATGAAACTGGAATAAAAACATTTTACTTAATAACATAAATAGTAATTTTAAACATCGAACATCGTCGGTCGCTTGCATAAAGCGGCTTGCGCTTTATTGATTACTGAAAAATTACTATGTACACTTTACGTGACGTTTTAAATACATGCGGTATTTTATCGCGCAAAAGAATGCCTTTCGAGGACCCGACACGCTGCTACAATTTAGACGATTAAATTTTCATTTATATGTCGTCATAGTTGCCCCAGTTTTAAAAATTAATAAATAATGCATACGTGCTTTTGTCCGTTGTGAATGCACATACGGTTACGTCAATGTTTCGGAACGTTAATGACTCATGGTGTCCATAAAGTTAATTCAAAATAAGAATCATCGCCTCAACGAATGTAATGCGATGTATTTAGCCATGACAATTTGATCACTTAATAACTTGATATTAAATTTAAACCAGTGTTGTTTAAATTATCCCTACTATATTGTTTAAATGTTTGTTATAACATTCTTCTTTTTAAAAAACAATTTATTTATCCAAAATTTACAACATTAAATCTCAAATTACATATTATCTAATTAAACCTAGTCCACGCGGCATGGTGCCAAGAACGCTAGCTGCATTTCCTCTCTGAATAGTTATGCTTAACTTTTGAGGGAGAAAAGAACCGGTTCTCTTGTCGTTATGCCTAGGGCGTAAACGTATCAAAAATTTCTAAACCTATTAAAGTTTCAACAGCAATTGGCACAAATACATAATCTAGACATAGAGACTCGTTTGCCCCAAAGTGGGGCAAACGAGTCTCTACGCAGGAGTCTCTCTCGGACGCAGCTGAAGAAGTCTTCAGCTGCGTCCGATGCCGCCCTGGCCCTGACGGAAGTACCACTTAGATGTGAGGCAGTCAAAGTGTCTACATAAGTAGTATCCCAAACAAGAGCTTTGCCACTCTCCCAAGGGGGTGAGGCAAAGGTCAATAAGGTTAAAACATTTAAATTCGATATACCATGCAAAAAGTAAACTGCAAGGTGACTATTCACCTTTTTCGTGATAGCGAAAAGGGTTTGAATGGAAGATATGATAATATAGGTTAGTGGGTTTGGCGGCAGAAATGTCAGCTAGTGGTCGCACTCTCAACAACCGGCGAATGTTTATTTTTTCAACAATTTTGGCAACGTATAAGCACCGAGCGTCATCGCATGCGATATTTTCGAACCGCGTAAATATCTATTATTGTTTCTCGAGCCAAGACTTGCGAATGATTTTGTATCGCCGATCTTGATATATAACGGTGTCGCGATTTGCATTTCCACGCGTCTGCGGAAATTAAGTCGGGTGTGTAAATTATGAACTATGTAAAATATTAAAAGTGGAATGATGTCAATACTTTTAATGTTATTTCGTTCGCCCGTCCGTTCGTCAGGCCGTAGACTAAGAGCATTAACGAAACGTTCTCTGTTTGACTTTTTTAAATGTCTCAAACGTCGTGTCCATTTATAATCTGTGGCAGTTGACCGCTGCCCGCTTCCGAATGGCTTAGTCCGGTGCTCTCAGAGCTATTTGGGTCGACAATCACTCGAGACGTTGCGATAACGTCTGTAAAGAGCAATGATCCCAACGATCATTCGAGTACGTGTATTATACAGTCTTACTATCACGGTTCATGAGATACAGCCTGGTGATAGACGAACAGACAGACAGTGGAGTCTTAGTAATAGAATCCTATTTAACCCTTTGGATATGGAACCCTAAAAACTTTTTTTTAATGTGAAAAGTTGCCAAGCGAGCAGGTGGTTCACCCGATGTTAAGTGAATACCGCCGCCCATGGACGGCGACAAGCTTTTGAAAATTGGGCTCCGGCCACCGTACTCACCAGACGAAACGCGAAATTATTATAATTCCACTTTACGTTGATTTTCTGTGAGGCCGTGGTACTTACCCGGACGAGGCTGCCCATTCGTGCAACAGCCGAGGCTGCTGCGCGGCCCGACCACCGTGAAAAACTTGTTTCAAATACCCACTAATAATGTATTTACTAAGTGCATGACTAATACTTTTACTAGTTAGTTAATATTGATTGTAGTTATCGCTAATTTATTACATTTGCACGTACGACATGTAGTAAATCATAGAATCTATTGTATTTGATGCAACCATTGTAGACTAAGTTCTGTGACGGGTTTTAAGTTCCTCGGTAAAGACATCCATTTCGCGAATACTTGTGCCAGATGACCCCAAACGGGCTGTGGTGAATCGAGCCCCGCCACTGACCACGACAAGTGGCAGGATTTTGTATATTGTCAACCGACTTCAAAAAAGGTCCAGGTTTTCCATTCGACTGTATTTTTTTATGTTTGTTACCGCAGAAATTTCAACTGAGTGAACCAATTTTGATGATTCTTTTTTTATTTAGGAGCCGTGATAGCTCAGTGTCCGGGCGCTCGCCTTTATTTCAATATACTCGAGCAACCTGAGTTCGATCCCCGGTGCGGGCACCAATGAAGTTTTTAACTTTAAGTGCTGACTTATCACGCGCTCCGCGGTGAAGGAGAACATCGTGAGGAAACCTGCATATTTTCGAAATAATAACAAAAAAAATATATTTTTCGAAGATATGTGAAGTCCGCCAATCCGCAGTGGGGCCGCGTGGTGGACTATGCCCTGATACCCTCTGTATAGAAGAGGCCTTTGCCCAGCAGTGGGACATGTATAGGCTGTTACTTTACTTTTTTTTTTATTTGAAAGCTGGTGCTGCCATGTTGTCCCATATTAATTTCATTGGGCTCCGGAGACACGAAGGGAACTCCTGAAAATCAATTATAAAATGCTTACAGAGCGAGATATTTGAAGTCGGTTTTTTTGTTAATAAAAAAAAATTACGAGTGATAGTATCATTATGATTAGATTTGCTAGAAACTAGTTTATTATCATCATTAGTTAAAGTTGACATTTATCGGAACTATTTCACTTGCATAACTTTTAACTTAGTTTTTGATTAGAAATTTAGTGGTATTCGCTATTGAATATAATTGCATCTTTGAGAATAATTCTAGTGGCATGAAGTTTTTAGGTATACGACCTTGGATAACTTTCAATTTAATAATTTCTATTTCTATTTTCCAATGCCTTCCGATAGACAAGAATCTCGGTGAGTTCATTAAATGATAAATTGATGTGTTTTTCACGTCATTACGCACTTAATCACAGCATGCTATTAAATAAGGCCGTATTATTTTGGGAATATACCCCTGTGAAAATATTCAGACACTACACCTTCATGTTTTCATCAACTTAATGAATTAAATGGTATGACTTAATTTCCGAATAAAACTAGGACACACTACACAGTTTGGACCTGTCTATTTATATTTCCCTAAAGAATATGCTGTCGCCGGCTAATCTAAGGTAGGTTTGTTTGACGGTCGTAGACAAATGGCTTAAAAGGCTTAAATAGTTTCATTAATAATGGTGACATTATTAGGGTATATAAGCCATTTGTATAAAATAACCTTTACCTGGCTAAAGGTTATTTTTAATACTGTTTTCATACTAAGCGTTATTTTACTTAATTTCTTCATAATTCTTTTTTTAGTATTTTTTACGAAATTATATATTTTTTTTGTTTCTTCTAGTGGTTTTTATATTATGTTAGAAACATTTCATGTAATGTCATTTTTTGATTTGGCAACTTACTTTTGAGAACATTATTTTAAATTTTACTCAATTAGATTTCGTTTTATGGATTGCGTGGTAACTCTCTATTAGGAGTTGATTATTTAAGAACCTTGAATCGATCTCCAGACAATAAATAGGTATTTTTTTCAGCTGGGCTTTATTCATTATTTAAGTGAAATATACCACTGCGATGGTTCTAATTGGCATAATACATCGACCGACAGACTTAATTCATGTGAAAATAAAGGCCCATTTACACGGTGCAAGTTTCTTGCCTGTTGTATACAATTAAATTGAAGCAATAAATGAGTTGCATGGTCTAAACAACAAATAGTCTAAACAATTATTGCGCGCAATTTATTGCATTCAATTATTGCTCTTGTATGTTCAAGAAAATGGCATCGTGTAAATGGGCCTTAACTTAGCACACCCACGGAGAAAATGGAACGTAAAGAGGGCGTTTATTATTAAACCGTTAGTGCCTCTATGTACAATGACTGAGTTTATGCTAAACTTTGAACGTGAAAGATATTGTAATACCAATAACTTGTTTATTTATTAATTGCGATACAATTGCAATTTAAAATTCAAGATTTGAAATAATGTGATGCTCTTTTTCATAATGTTTTTTTATATAAGTATTCTGGATTGATCAGGGGAGACTGAAGAGAGAAATTTAAACGGAACAACTAGAAATTTCAACAATAGTTGATTCCTGATATTAGATTATTTACGAAAGTTAGATTAATGAAAAAATCTCAATGCCACTCAATGCCAATAGAAAGAATTTAATTCAGTTAAACTTATACATTAACACCGACACTGAGAACTCAAATACATTTGAAGAATCTCGTGCCATAGTGGTATTTAATGCAGAAGGCGTATAATTTGCTATATCTCTATGGATAAGTGATTAACAAAGAAGATAACAACTCAAAGGGATTTCGTGTCTATGGTGGTTTGAGGTGCGGATTAAAGAAGTCTTGCGTTGATGATGCAGCATCAGTCATGGCATCTGGAATTACAAATACGAATACCGAAGTTACACGCTCCGAAATATTTTACGAAGACGCACTAGAAACGACACATTTAATAGCACGAATATTGTCTCCGCAACTGTGTTTAAAGGTTTCTTTACGAGTTTCGTTAATTAAATTTGCCAGAGTATATGCCTATCTATCGATATTCATTATTTAGTAAGGAATAATTGAAAAGGGGAGAATGCATAATAAACGCCACTGTATCCGTTTGGAAAAATCTAGATGGCTTCTAGTCTAATAATCAGATATTTCATCAGTCAGTCATTTAAGATTCGATGAAATGACAAGCCTCTTCTTTATCCGTTTATATAATACAAGAGGTGGCTGCTGTTTCATTCTTTACAGACCTCAAGTTAACGAACTCGCAGGAAATGTGGCGATTTATGTGAAAGTTACTTACACCTGAGAAAGCCTTAAAGCGATTTGTGCACGAAACTGGAATTAGACCTGATTATTTTCAATAGCGACTCGAGCTGTTAGGCCACCATTGCCGCAAAAACGATATTAGTTAAACGTATGACGTATAGGTCGGCAAATATCGCATAGAGCACAGGCCCGCCGTGAGCCATGACCGGTACTAGAAAGGGGAAATCGATATGTGGCCCGTCCTAGGACCGCGGACTGCGGCGAAGTTACGTCACCAAAAGAGACGAATGTCGCCATGGCACTTAAATGCGTCGTAGTATGAGAATGAAGCGTCGTAAATGAGAACATTTTCGGCAGCCAACATACCGCAACTTTCCAGCGAACTCGAGAAATCGAGACCCAAATTGTTCCATTAAAGCGAATAAACTACACTAACCGCAAATTGTATATGATTGTTTTTAAATGTTATCTTTCATGAAAAATGTATAAGTAATTTAAAATGTAAACATTTATAAATATGTGTCGCCTTCCTTTAACATGAATCCTTGGTAAAGAAACAACAACATATTGATAGACTGGGTCAAAGACGAGAAAATACTCTTAGTTCGAAGGGAATTTGCTTCGCAGAATGGCGGAATCATTTCCGTGAATGAGCCCAAATCAAACGCTTTGCAACGATACAATTAATTCATTTTATGGTGGAGATAATATAAGCATATTATCTCAAACTTAACGTTCAACGGTGCAAAGAACGGGACCTGTAAATTAAGATAGTGGGACCTTTCTCAACATTGAGATAAGACTCGTATGCAGTTGCTTTATTAAGACAACACAATAATACCATAACATTCGTAGATAACCGTTGTGGTTCGTAATTTTCTCATTATCACTTTCAGCTATGACAATCTTAATTTAGTAAAATTCCCAAGAAACATGCCATGATTGAAATAGAACCATGGTAGATAGATATATGATATAGATTGATACAAGAAATACAGTTCCAGAAGGTGTACATTAGACTGAATAACCTGACAACATTAGTAGGTAGTTGTGTGCAAGTTAGTTCCTCTTCCATAATGACAATATGATAAGGCATAAATCACTACTAGTCCATTCGAATATCTGCTAGCCACAACAATGTATGCTGGCCTTAATCTGTTCGAACTTGGTTTTCAAACATAGAAAGCATATGCGACGGGAATCGTTAAATTTTATCGCTCCTCCATTCTACATTTAAATTTTATTACCGTAGATGTTTACTACATCGACGTTAAAATTAAAGTAATGCGTATTCTCAGTTTTAATGCGCTTAAGGAACCGAAATGTGCTTTGGACTAGATTAAAGTGAGTTTTACTAACCTTTGTTCTTTGTTAGTTCTTTTCCGTTGAAAGACAAAAACGCGTGTACTCGTAGATACACAATAACGTTTTTAAATTAACAGTTTCTCACATAAACACTACTTAGTAGTTTTATATTATATTCTAATAGTGTGATGGCTTCGAATTAAATTTTCCGTCAACCTGTTAAGGAAATACACAATATTAAGATCGTATTCAAACTGTATGCAACAAATTAAACAACGATTTAATAACCGTCGAACAAAATGTATAAATATCTTAGTATCCCGTTACATTCTGCAACTTGTAAAGTTCAAGTATTCCAGATGTACGTCAATAAAAAAACGAGTACTGGTATTTCAAGGAAACCTTTGGTCAATTCACAAAGGAGTATTTATTAAAAATAGGAATTCTCTTTCTTCTTGCCTCATGAGTTGCTAGACGAGCAGGTGTTCGTGACTGGAGGTCGTCGCGCGTGGGACTTGCTGGTCGTGTCCATATTGGGAATCTGACTCATTCATTGGATACGTTAATACATTTTCGAATCATATTCAATAAAGAAATGCTTACTAGTACTTTCGTGTCTACGTGCATTTGTATTTTATTGAACATTATTTGACCTATATCAGAAGCGTTTCTGGTGAATAACTTATCAACATCTGAACACCTTTTCTAAAAAGCTTTCATGATTTGTATCAAGATATCTGTTCACATATTCTATCATCATCGCGAAGCCTAATCAACAGCCCAATGCAGGGTAACAGTGATATCTCATTAAAACTTTTCTAATTTAAGTTGTCGAATTTTAGGCGCTTTCCGAAGCATCGGAGAGAAGACCGCGTCTCTCTTCGAGCGTAAGAAGAAGGATGCGGAGCAGCTCGCTGCGGAGAAAGCTGAGGAGGCTGCCCACGTGGTGGAAGAGCAGGCCAAGAAGGCGGGGGAGCTGATCGGCGGAGCCCAGCAAACCGCCAACCAAGCAGCTGACACAGGTTTGTCGAGACAATCAATTTTCTCACTTATACAGGGTGGCTTTTTTAAGTGTCCAAATCCATCTTTTTATATTAAATTCTAGACATAAATAATATTGCTTATATAAAAAACGATGACTATTTAATTTATTTAATGCATTCATTTGAACATATCTTAAAAAGTGCGTGATTTATGGGCAACTCATTTTACGCGCGATCGTTCATATCGAACATGCACACAAATTCGTTTCATAGGTATACGCATTTGTGAATGACTACCGCATTGTCAACAAATTCTGTTTTCTAAAGAATGGAATGGCAATTTTTTTGAAAAAAAAAGTTTGTTTTTATTTCAATAAACGATTATACTACCAAGACTGAACCTCCTGTGTGAATTTGGGCACCTTTAAAAAAGCCACCCTGTATAATTAAAATTCAGTATAATTCAGTAATATTTGCTATAGTAAAAGAAAGCGTGTGTGTAACATTATTAATTATTTTGAATTTTGTTGTGGGACATGAATAAAATATGTTGATTTGATGCAAAGTGCAAATGTTTATTCGAAAGAATAACGCTTCAAAGATAATTTAAAAATACGTGTAGAAAGACAAAAGAAAAGGAAAGCTGGCTTAGCAAGGGCTCTGAAATAAATAAAGTATAAAAACAACGATCGCATTTTCAGAAAATCCGAAGTCAATAATAAAACATCAACGTATAGGTTTTCATTTAAAAAAATGTTTTAAACTTCGAAATAATTATAATAATATTCAAAAATGATATTGCTGTTATTAACCCTACCCAATTTAAATAAATTTGATTGTGTTGAACTTCTCAAGGTTAAATTTGTCCACCATTTTGTAAAGATGGAATCCGTTCATAATGGCGAAACGCTTGCCTCGGTAAAATGAAACCCGAAATCAAATTTGGAACGCGCCTTTTTTACTTATTAAATTTGATAGGGACCAGTGATCAAATACGGGTCTAACTGCCCCAGGATCGGAACGCAAATATTTCGCGCCATCGAAACGGGTCTGGCAACTGCAGCGAAAAAAAAAGCGCCCGCGTCGCAAACCTGACCTGTGTTTAGGCGTACCACAGTGTTAGAGTTAATACGAAAGGTTTGAAACTGCAAAATTGTGTTTTTTTAAATTTTATAGTATTACTTCTAGGAGATTTCAATTGGAATATAAATCATATTTTATTAATATTATTTTTAATTCGTTTAAATAAAAAGTAACTTGGTACGTGATGTAGGGTCGGTCAGGAGGCCTTTCGTATAGATACATCGTTTTATATCATTTCTGATACCTAGAGAGGAGCCGTGATGCCTCAGTGTCTAGCCTTTAATTCAATTTACTCGAGCTCGCAGCAGCCTCGGCTGTTGCACGAATGGACAGGCTCGTCCGGGTAAGTACCACGACCTCACAGAAGACCGGCGTAAAGTGGAAGTATAATACTTTCGCGTTTCGTCTGGTGAGTGAGTAGGCCGGAGCCCAATTTTCAAAAGGTTGTCAACGCATCTGGAACTCTCGGGTGTAGCAGATGGACGGCGGTATTCACTTAACATCAGGTGAACCGTCTGCTCGCTTGGCAACATTTCACATAAAAAAAAATCAGTCAGGTGACTTTTTTATAATCTCTGAAAACAATGGCTACAAAGAGTAAACAGTATTATTTTATGAATAGAGAAAATTATGCTGTATTATATATTATAAAGTAGAAATAGTAAAAAGTAATAGCCCAAATATGTCCCACTGCTGGGCAATGGCTTCTACTAATCATTAAACAGAGTGTGTTCATTGTGAGCATAGTGCACCATTGTGGATTGTGGCGGACTTGACATATCTTAGAAATATATTTTTTTTTATTATTATTTCGAAAATATGCAGAATACACAGGTGTGGTTCCTGGCAGTGCCGAATAAAACTTCCGACAGTTTATCTATTAAACTCGCATTTAACTTTGCCCGGAATGTCGCTTAATACTTTGTTGTTCTCAGTGCATCAACTCATGCATTGAGACGTTACGTATACGCAATGACAAAAATATACTTCTTTTTCTTTCTCCTGCCCTCTTCCTACCTACGGGCTTGTACAACATGAATAATTATTAATACTATTGGCCAGGTTTTTTTTTTACCGACCGCCTGCCTGCCGTCAACTCTCTTTGGGAAGGAACAACCAGATACGGAGAAGTTATCCTGGGTCCCACACTGCTAAAATAATAAAAATCCTGGTTATTTTTAATACTTTCTGTAGCTATGCCAACGCCATGTCAAACTAAACGTTATCTCGGCACACGCTTACGTTATCTACACGATTATCTATTGAACTTAATATTTTTAGCCACTACTCACTACTGTTTACCAGAGAACGGATTGCTACGTATTGCTAAATTCGAGAATTACGTCCCTCCGTGTGTGCGTGAAAAGGAATGTCTTTCTTTGGTTCCTTTTTTAACCTCGGTAAGGTTATATTGAGTTTAATTTTTTTAAATACTTTGTGGTGGCCCCTGAATTTGTTTTTATTTACACTTCAGTCAATTGGAGCTTAATGTAATTTTTTTTCTCGTCAACTGAAGATTCAAATCTCTCAGTCTGGAGCCCTAAACTACAAACTCAACATATATATGCTTTGGCTGTAGTATTTTTTTATAGTAGAAGTCTAAACGTTGCAAGCTAGCAGTCTTTTATTTAGGGAATAAGAAAAGGATGGTAACCTAATTTCTCTCTGATGACTACTAACTATACAAATTAAATTTCTTATATGTAATGTAACTTCCAGGTTTTGTGTAAAGCTGTGTCAGGATTTTTTTAGAAGTCAACCGAATGAGTCTCAACTACCAATAGCAGAAAGATAATTTCACATAGTTCAAAAGGAGTTACAATTGGGACAAACGGCATATTATACAACTTTTAACACGAGAACCGCGTATCTGTATTATTTTCCGAATAGTGTTAATAAGTTTAGAAAGACTTCAAGAATTCAGTTCGTTCCATGACACAGTCTGCGGGTGATGAAAATAAAAGACGGTGTGGTGTGTATAGAAAATGTTTGCGATTTTCATTTTAATCTGTTTGACAAGAGCTGCATAGCTCGATCTCCACGGGCTCGCCTTTAATTGTAATACATCCGAGCATCCTGAGTTCGATCCCCGGTGCCGGCAAAGAATTTGTTAATTTTAGGTGCTGTGTTATCACGGTGAAGAAAACATCTTGAGGAAACCCGCATATTTTCGACAAAGAAAGATATTTCGAAGATAGGTTTAGTCCGCCGATCCGCAGTGGGGCCGCGTGGTGGACTTTTCCCTAATACCCTCTGTACAGAGGAGGTCTTTGCCCAGCAGTGGGATGTGTATAAGCTGTAACTTTACCTTTTTTACTTTTAAATCTGTTTCAACAGCCGCCAGCGCGAAGCACTCTGCCATCGATGCCTTGGACAAGGAGCTTTCGAAGGTGTCCCTCGCTGCGGGCGAAGCTGTCGACGCGGCCAACAAAGCTGTCGCCGACGGGAAAAAGGTCGTCGACACAACCAAAGGTATGTCTTCACCGTCCTCCCCATTTTGCAGGTTTTTAACAGCGAAAGGTACTGGTCGTCTCTGCATTATTCAGAACGCTAAAATTCTTTATTATTTTTTATTGACTAGTTCTGTATTGCCGGTGTTATTTTAGTTTTGTCATTTTAGGCGTATTTTGCCTATAGGCTTTTTTTTCCTCCTAAAATAATATTTTTGTTTAGATTTGTTTAATCTTATTTTTTCCGTACGCTTCTTTTATTTTTCTGTTTTTTTTTTTTTTTTTTTTTTTTTTGCACCTTCTAGACACACTCGCCACCACAGTAGACAACACGAAGAAAGCGGCCGAATCCGCTTACAACACGACTAAAGGTGAGTAAATACTTTAAAATTTCTCCCGCTCTTCATCTTCCAGCTTAATTTCCTATTTCGACATCTTGTAGATTCTATCAGTAGTACGGTTGCGGGTACAAAGAATTTGGCACAGACTGCTGTCGATACAAGCAAGTCGTACGTATCGTGCGCTAAAGGTAAGACATTTTGAATATACCTTTGCATGTTTTTAATCTGTGTCGGGTATCTTCCACTTTATTTCTTAAAACTTTTAAGTTTACAATAATCTGCGATATCCATTTTAAATATTTTAGTTTTTCGGACATAATATGTATTGATATAGTTTTATTGTTTTTATCATGATTTTTCTGATGATATAAAGTGATATAGCATCTATTTTGGGTAAATATTGATTTATAGGTTCTTTGTATTTTACAGACGAAATGTTAGGTAGGTAAAATTAAGTCTCGCTTCAAACATTAATTTTCAATAGGTTCTAATTGATAGATTTGGTGAAACGAAACTCTAATTCTCTTGTTTAACGTTCGAAACAAATCTCAGTACTCCGAGCCAAGCATAATTAACCGAGTTGCCACAAAACACTGTTTTTATGTGTTGTTTTGATTATGTCAAATATAAATTATTTGTAAATCTTAAGCCGATATTTGAATTTTGTAGATACCGTAGGGAATGTTGCACAGAGTACTGTAGAGGCCGCGAAGACTGGCACAAGTTCAGCATTTGAAACCGGAAAATCGTACGCAGTGAGCGCCAGAGGTATAAAAGGCTATCATTAGTAAAACAATATATTTCTTGACTGTGCCTACCGGCCGGATTCAATATTCGATCCACAGATAGATTAACCAAATCTATCTTTATCACAGATAGATAGATTTGGTTACTGGGGATAGAATTTTGACGTAAGCATTAATCTAATGGAGGAGCTAATGTCAAATACCTATCGCTAGTAACAAAATCTATCTGTAGATAGAATATTGAAACCGGCAGTAATAGATTCAATTATTTGCACATTGAATGCGCAGGAATCATTCGAAGCACGAAACTATTCTAGTATTATTTAGATTATTGTGTTAACAGTCCGTTATTCTTCTCACAGTTCAACTTCATGAAAATCTGAGTTGCCACAATGAGATGAAGATTTTTTAGTAATTTATTTGTCGCCGTGTTATATTTATCGTTTTTGTTATCTTTCAAACATTTCTTAGTCGAGACTCTTTGTGACGTAATTAATGACATTTTAGATACAGTCGCGAACACAGTTTATAACGTCGCAGATGCGACGCAAAAAACTGCCCAATCTGCTTATGACACTGGGAAATCCTATACCACTAGTGCTAAAGGTACAGTTAAACGACTATAAGCAAGTTAGACATCATTAATATAGAATATTTAGCTCATTCGTACCATTATTTTAGATACAGTCGCAAACACTATTTATAATGCTGCAGACGCGACGCAAAAAACTGCCCAATCTGCTTATGACACTGGGAAGTCCTATACCACTAGTGCTAAAGGTACATTCAAACGAATATTACCAAGTTAGTCATCATTAATTTAGAATGTTTAGCTCATTTGTACCATTATTTTAGATACAGTAGCAAACACAATTTATAACGCCGCAGACACGACACAAAAAACTGCCCAATCTGCTTATGACACTGGGAAATCCTATACCACTAGTGCTAAAGGTACATTCAAATGAATATTACCAAGTCATCATTAATTTAGAATGTTTAGCTCATTTGTACCATTATTTTAGATACAGTGGCTAACACAATTTATAACGCCGCAGACGTGACACAAAAAACTGCCCAATCTGCTTATGACACTGGGAAATCCTATACCACTAGTGCTAAAGGTACAGTCAAATGAATATTATCAAGTTATTCATCATTAATTTAGAATGTTTAGCTGATTTGTACCATTATTTTAGATACAGTCGCAAACACAGCTGCAGACGCGACGCAAAAAACTGCCCAATCTGCTTATGACACTGGGAAATCCTATACCACTAGTGCTAAAGGTACAGTCAAATGAATATTATCAAGTTATTCATCATTAATTTAGAATGTTTAGCTGATTTGTACCATTATTTTAGATACAGTCGCAAACACTATTTATAATGCTGCAGACGCGACGCAAAAAACTGCCCAATCTGCTTATGACACTGGGAAATCCTATACCACTAGTGCTAAAGGTACAGTCAAATGAATATTATCAAGTTATTCATCATTAATTTAGAATGTTTAGCTGATTTGTACCATTATTTTAGATACAGTCGCAAACACTATTTATAATGCTGCAGACGCGACGCAAAAAACTGCCCAATCTGCTTATGACACTGGGAAATCCTATACCGCTAGTGCTAAAGGTACAGTTAAACGATTATTAGCAAATTAGACATAAATAATATAGAATATTTAGCTCATTTGTACCATTATTTTAGATACAGTCGCAAACACAATTTATAACGCTGCAGACGCGACGCAAAAAACTGCCCAATCTGCTTATGACACTGGGAAATCCTATACTACTAGTGCTAAAGGTACATTCAAAAGATTTATCAAATTGGAGATCATTACACTAGAATATTCCTTTTGTTCCATTATTGATTGAATATTGTTCCATTATTTTAGACACAGTCGCGAACACAGTTTATAATGCTGCAGACGCGTCGCAAAAAATGGCTCAATCTGCTTATGAAACTGGAAAATACTATACCACTAGTGCTAAAGGTACAGTCAAACGATCATTACCAAATTAGACATCATTAATTTAGAATACTTAACTCATTTTCCCGTTATTTACGGCCAAATTATAAAAAATGCAAAGTAAAATTAAAAAACTTGTGTTATACATTTAATTTTACTTTATGCCGCTTATATATCAGATATATTAGAAATATGTAACAAAATTGCTAATTTGTTTATTTCCTTTTAAATTAACTTGGGTAATTTGTTTTTGTTGAGTAAGTTGGATTTTATATCAATTTAAACAGTTACGTCATCAAATTGAAGCAAAATATTTAAGTAGTTATTAATAGCAATGGTGCTATTGTAGATACTGTAGCGAGCAACATTGGTGCAGCCGTAGACACGACACACAAAGCCGCTCAATCAGCACTCGATACAACAAAATCTTATGCCGCGAGTGCTCAAGGTATTTCTAGATGCCCGATCTCTAACATCCGTTAAAGTAAATTATGACAAATACTAATTTTTACATAAGAAATGCTACGAACTGGGCCACGATCATGGCCTAATGTTCGTTAAGGTTTTGTCCTGATTTAGTACTCTAACGCCCGGTTTCTATAACACTGATCATCGTAGAAATTAACTAATCAGCTGTCATGTGGCTTTTCAAAAATTCCATTTAAAATTCCATTTTAGTTTCCAAAAGGATGGTTAAACTCTGAATTGATCAGATTGATCATTGAGAAGATCATTCTTAATCGATTTAATAGTTCATAACTAAGAAACGCCACGGATAGGGATTTGGCATACGGGTTATGTAACGAATGCACAAAGTCCGTCGAAGTGAAGTGCCACTTTTAGATAAGAAATGTCATGATGACTAACGAAAAGTATCTGACTATTCGTGATACTCGTTTAGATATTATATTTGACTTTAGATTTGTTTCCCAAAAGGTAAAAGAAGAACTAGTATTTCAATTTGACATTTTAAAATCTATACACACAAAAACTTTTTCTTTGGACTATAAATTATGGTGGTACATTCTACATAAATTGAGTATGTGCTGTGTGTGTGTGCTTTTATTGTTGGTGAATATTACTAAATACAGTGTATTTTAAATAATAATTTTAGATAAAGTAACCAGCGACGTAAATACCGCCGTCGATACAACTCAAAAAACCGCACAGTCCGCTTTTGAGGCAGGAAAATCATATGCCGATAGCACAAAAGGTATTTCATTTATTATTCGCATTCATTCGAATCATTTATAATTTTCATTTGAGCAACATATTGTAATATTTTTTTTATTAGATATATTTCGAATATTTGGCCATAAAATCATGTATATAACGGACTAACAGGAGTAGGATCATGCAACAGTCTTCGCTGTTGCACGAATGGGCAGGGCCGTCCAGGGAAGTACCACTTCACGGTGGACTGCCACCCTACGGGTAAAATGGCAAATGTCCATAAACGGTGGTTATCTTAACATCAAGTGTATTAGGTTTTTTTGTATGTACTTTTAAAAACTCATGCCCGGTTTCTGAAACACTGATCATCGTAAAAGTTAACTAATCAGCTGTCAAATGGCTTTTCAAATGTCATTTGACTTGCCAAAATGATGGTTAAACTATTTCAGTTGATCAGAATCAGAATCATCTTAATGATCAGAATGATCATCCTAATCTAAATGTAATAAAATATAAACAGAAAGTTTCGCCAAAAAAACTATTTTTATGATCATATTGTAGATACCGTAGCGAGCAACATTAGCGCAGACGTTGATACGACACAAAAAACAGCACAGTCTGCTTACGATACAACAAAAACATATGCCGCGGGGGCAAAAGGTATTTCAGGACAATCATCGACATTAATTTAACAATCTTATTCTAAATAATTGCCTGCATATCACTTTTTAAGCCAAGAATAACGTGATTTGACAGAAAACTGAATCATCTACGATGCGCTCGACCCAATTGCCTAATATTTGGCCGCGGAATGTTCAGTTAAATATTTTCTCATGATTATCCAAAAATTTTATTTTTATCATTTCTTTAAACTAAAGAAAAAATATTTGATGGCCAAATAGATTTTTGTTTAAATTCTATGTATTTTCAACGTCGAACACACGGCCTCTAGCGCAAACAGTAACTTTTTAACTGACTTCCAAAAAGGGGGAGGTTTCTCAATTCGACCGTATATATTTTTATTTTTTTTATGTGTGTTCGGGGATAACTTCGTCATTTGTGAACCGAATTTGATGATTCTTTTTTTTGTTGGAAAGGAGATATCCCAAGGGTGGTACCATGATAAGGAAACCCAAATCTGATGATGGCATCCAAGAGAAATCGAGGGCAATTCTCAAATGTGACAAATAGGCGTAGACAATGTTTTATTAGTTTCCTGTTTGAAGTCTGTTTTTTTTGTTGAAAATTATCATCTATAAGTTTAAAAAATAACAATGAAAGATTCAAGTGAAGCTAATAAAAGCGTTTTAATATATATATATATTTTTAGATACAGCAACTGGCGCCGTAAATAGCGCAATCGATAATACGCAAAAATCTGCACAATATGCACTAAAAACTGGCCAGGAATACGCTGTTAGCGCGAAAGGTAATCTAATAGTATATGGAGGTTTATTTTCCTTTTCGTATTCGGAAATTATAATTTACCGAATTCTTCCGATTTAAAACATAGTTTAAATGTATTTTATAACATTTCAAAGCATTCACTTATTTATTGAGTCAATTTATTAGATTTCAGAGAATAAATCCATGCCAAAGTTTCCTAAAATGACCCGTACGTTGTTTAACGCCCATAATTTCGTCGTAATAATATGTCCCGTGCAGCTGACATCATCACATTCTGCGAGGATGCCGTCTCCCAAATTGACCTCCTACACGAATATTTATGATTAAATTTAACGTAGATGATCCAAATACTTTAATTGAATTCGGGCCTATTATGGTAATTTTTCCTTTTCTTAGGTGCCAAATGGCACAGATATTTTTTAAAAGTGGATGTGTCTCTGTCATGTTTGTCAGATTATTACATTTTATGCGTAGATTCGGTAGCAGATACGGTTAGTAACACAGTTGAGGGCACGAAGGGCGCGCTTTCTTCAGTCCTTGACACGTCAAAATCGTGTATCGATAGCGCGAAAGGTATTTTTGATGTTGCCACATAAATTAATTTTTTGTCTATGACGTGCGGCTTGTTTCGTAAATAACTTTTGTATTGAACTCATGTCATTTATAAAACCAATTAATAATGAAAACAAGTGTGTACTTATGCACGCACGTAAGTTATACTTCTTTGACGTAGCAAAAGAAAAATGACTAAAATTTTGTCCTAGTACTTTTAGAATTTTAAATTGTTTATAGTGCTAATCATTGCACTTAAGATTTAACATTCAAATATGTAGAAAAAGTACGAAAAGATTGTCGCCGCTGTGGGAATCGAACCCACGTCTTCGGCATTCGCGGCCTGACGTTTTAACCACTAAGCTAAACGGCTGATTGCCACACCGAAGAAAATCTTAACGTCTTTTTATCTATATTGGTTTTACTTTAAGTACTTTTAGTTTGTGAAAAAGACATTAAATGCAATTGATAACGATTTAATTAAATAACTTTGAGTTATAAATAAATGTCAAAAATGTTATTAATGTTTGCAATGGCAATACCATGAAGTTAGTTGCTTTGCAAAGAACTTCATCATATCGATTTTCGGTTGTCGATGTACCGCGCATCGTAAAAATTTTACTCTCATATTTGTTTCCAAACGCGTCAAAAGAAGTATAACTTCAAAAATATCTATCTAAAAATATTTTTTTGATTTTTCTTTTTAAGTTAATAGAAAAGTTATTAATATTGACACAATTTTCTTTATTTACTCTAATATTTAATTATTAATGATTGCTTTTTTTTGTATACATAACTTTCATGACACTAGATGCATCGCATTCGCAAGTAACAACGCAAAACGCGCTAAACACTTCCATAGGCTATGTTGATACTGACTGCCAGAGATAAAAAAAGAATAATTGTTTTAATTTGTGTTTGTCTTTTTTTTTCACAAAGCTTATATTCTTTCGCTATCGTTACCGAAATGTTGTGTTTTGCTTTTTTTTTTTGCAGATGTTATATGATTTATGTATATAATAATTTTTAGATACCGTAGCCAGTACTGTAGATACAAGTAAAAAAGCAGCACAAAGCACTATTGAAACGGGAAAATCTTTCGTGGACTCAACCAAAGGTAATTGTCCCGTAACACAAGTATCTATTTGTAATTGTCTAGTGAAGCTATGAAACGGGTTCGAAACTTGGCTTTGTTTCGTTAGTTGTGTAGAGAATTATATGAAATTTTATTGTCATATTATATGAATAAAATGATATGAATCATTCGCTTCTATTAAACAACTTGACCATACATCGATTAATTCAAAATATCTAGCCAATTATATTTTCATCCACGTAAATACTTATAGCTACATTACAAAGCGCTGTAGACACGACAGAAACCGCCGCCCTGCTCCAGAGCAGGGCAAAGGTTTCGTTGATGATACCAAATGTAGACGCTTAGATCTTTAAAACGTGTGTTTATGTACAGACGTAGAAAGCCATACTTCTTAATAAAAATAAATATGATAAATCCTAATGCATATTGCTGTAAGCTATACTTGATAAAAATGATTCTAAATAAAAATGAAAAACGAACTCTCATCATTTTTTAACCAAACGCGTCCAAAGAAGTGTAACTTGAATACAGCGTGTTTTTTTATTATTAAAAAAAAACAAATGGCATTTTCGTTGATGTCAGACACGGTCGCCAGTATTTGTGTTAATACAATATACACTACTAAAAACACAGCAGTGTCGGTAATTGACACCGGGAAATCCTATTTGGGAAGTGCTAAGGGTAATGCAAAAAGGATAAAATATATTACACACACAAATTTATTTACTCATATGTAGGTTCATTCTATTTATTTGTATTTGTAGACACGGTCGTAGATACAGTCAGCACTACAGTTGATACAACAAAAAATGTTGCTGCTTCCTCCGTAGACAAAGGTGTAGCGTTTGCAGGCAGTGCTAAAGGTGAACTTAGTGCTTGGAACGCTTAGAGCTTTAACGCATATTTAATTTGAATTTACCTTATTTCTCTCTTTGTAGACTCCGTAGTAAACACAGTCAGTAGCACAGTAGATACGACTAAGAATGTGGTCGCTTCTGTAGTAGACAAAGGTGCAACTGTTGTTGGAAGTGCTAAAGGTATTTGCACAAATTATTAGTAATAGTTATACAACACTCATATACTTTATCAACATCTTTTGAATTTCTCTTCTAGACACTGTAGGAAACACAGTAGATACGACCAAAAATGTAGCTGCTTCTGTTGTAAATAAAGGTGGAGCATTAGTTGGAAGTGCTAAAGGTATTTTGACCAATGATTATTAGTTATACAAGTCTCATTTATGTTTTTAACACCGTTTTAATTTCTCTTTAAGACACTGTAGTAAACACAGTCACTAGCACAGTAGATGCGACTAAAAATGTAGCTGCTTCTGTAGTAGATAAAGGTGCCGCTCTTGCTGGAAATGCTAAAGGTATTTGAGAAAAAAATATCAGGTGTACCAACGTTCATTCATTTTATTTACACTTCCTGTATTTTTCTTTTAGACACTGTAGTAAACACAGTCACTAGCACAGTAGATACGACAAAAAATATAGCTGCTTCTGCAGTAGACAAAGGTGCAGTTCTTGCTGGAAATGCTAAAGGTATTTGCAGAAATAATTTAAACGATTTTCAGTTAGTACCAAAATTCATTCACTGAACTTACACTTACTGTATTACTCTTTTAGATACTGTAGTAAACACAGTCACTAGCACAGTAGATACGACAAAGAATGTAGCTGCTTCTGCAGTAGACAAAGGTGCAGCAATTGTTGGAAGTGCTAAAGGTATTTTGCCCGAATGATTGTTAATTATACAACGTGTGATTAAATTATTTACATTTTGTTAACATTTCTTTTAGACACAGTTGTAAACACAGTCAGTGGCACAGTAGATACGGCTAAAAATGTAGTTGCTTCTGCAGTAGACAAAGGTTCAGCTATTGTTGGAACTGCTAAAGGTATCGGTCCAAACGATTATTAATAAATCAATGTGGATTAAAGGTCTTTACATTGTGTTGATATCTCTTTTAGATACAGTTGTAAATACTGCCAGTAGCACAATTGATACGACTAAAAATGTAGCTGCTTCTGCAGTAGACAAAAGTGCAGCTTTTGTTGGAAGTGCTAAAGGTATTTTATCAAATGAATATTAATTTGTAAATGTGTATTCCATTTTTTTTCAATAGCTTTGAGTGGTGTTAATATCTTTTTAAGTTTTATTTTAAACATTTTGTTCATATCTATTTTAGACACAGTAGTAAGCACAATCGGTAGCACAATAAATACGACTAAAAATGTAGCTGCTTCCGCAGTAGATAAAGGTGCAGCCATTGTTGGAAGTGCTCAAGGTATTATAAGTTATTGCGGCTGTTCTCGAAGCTTTATGTGAGCGATCGTTTGGAAAAATCTTTAATAATCATATCATTCACTCTTTAGATACTGTAGCGAGTACAATAGATACAACTAAAAACTATTCGGCAGCCGCGATAGATAAAGGGTTTTCCGTTGTAGGAACTGCCAAAGGTAATTACCGCATGAATAACAAATTGTCTTTTAAAAGCAGTATTTTTTTTTTATAGTTTATAGCACTCTGCACACTAACACAGAGATATGATTTTATGTCTACGAAGTTACTTCGATATTTGTTTAAGGCATAAATGTAGAGGAAAATTGTAAAGGTCCGTTTTAATTTCATTGAGATGTGGCTTCATTCAATACGTTAATGTTGAAACAACACAATATTCGTGTCTTGTCGATTGGTTCCACAGTAAACAGAAGTAAATTAGTTCAATGTACACTTAGCTGTTTGAAAAATTTAGACAAACAAAGACAATTTCGATGTATTTATTCAATATATTTTATAATTAAAATTCTTTGATGTATAGACACTTTTTGTCCAAAGAGACAAAAATAATAAAATTGCTTGATACAACTATTTCCCATAAAAGTATTTAGTGAATATAGAAAAAAATATATAGTAAAATAAAATTTTTATGTATATGTACTTTTTATATATAATTTTGATGTAATTTGTATTCAAACAAATCTATTGTATTGTAGATACATTGTCAAGCACTGTTAATAGCACGGTAGATGCAACGAAGGGTGTGGCTAACACTGTGGTAGACAAAGGATCTTCTCTGTTTGTAGGCGCCAAAGGTATTTTTTATTGTATTATGTGTTTATCATATGTTTTGTGTCGGTCGCATAAATATACACGTTTCCGTTAACTTTATTAAACTTCAAAGCTAATTTTCTGTATAACCTCACTTACCATGGCTTTTTGTAGCCAACATCAAAGGGCATGCGATCCTTTGAAGTTTCTAAGACCCTTGAGCATTCCCATTGTGAATTAATTTTCTGTTAACACTAAATACTGTGTGCTTTGCTAATAATTTGTAGATATGCTAGTATCTTCTGTTTCTGATGCCATTGGCTGTATGACTGAAGACGCTGAACGCATATCCGGGGCTCCTGAAGGTACAGTTTGCTTTTACGTATGCTTTATTTAACATTACACTCAATTCCTTTTTTCTTATCACGAACTGACTTCTACTATACCACTATCCCAACTTGTGCTTCACACTTACCGTCAATTTCAGGTACTTCACCTTGGTAACAAAATTGGTTTCATTGCTGCAGTTATAAGTTATGGTTTATGTTATCCTAATTGAGTATAATTTTTAGATTTCGTTCTGAGCAAGATCGAATCGAAGAATGAAACGAACAGCGAGGCAAAAGAAGAATCTGATATCCAATTTCCTTCCGGTATTCAACAGTAGAACATGATGATTATAACAATTGAAAATAATTTTTGTGTGACTTTAACAGTTTATACAAAGACTAATCTTATACTGATCAAGCGTAAAGTTTTGAATTTTACAAAGCGATAAAGCAGTTCTAAAATCATTATTGTAATGGAATAACGCCGAACGTGTGTTTTCGCCCAATAATCACAGATCTTCAACTGAACAATTCGCTTAGCAATTTGAGTGACGCTTACTAGGATGTTCAGCTTTTGTTTTCGTTTCTCTTGCACGGGCATTGAGGGCGATTCCTCACATTGGAATTTCTTCCGCAGATACAATAAACACGACCGTGGACACGACGAAGAAGGCAGCGGAGGAGGCGCGGGCGCAAGCGCTGAAAGCGGCCGAGGACGCCAAAGAGAAGGCCAGGTTGGCCGCAGAGGCTACTAAAGAAGAAGCTAAGAGGGCTGCCAGTAAGTGAACTGATACGTTGACAATCCCCAAAATTATTATTTGTTTTTCTGTTTCCCACTGGCACGTTTTGGTCAGAGATTGTGATATGCCTTCTCTTTTATTGTATGAATTATAGAAAAGGAATATCAAAATATTCAATGAAATGTTGTTACTTCCGATATTAAGTGCTGCCTCATCTCGCGTGCTCAACTGTGAAGGAAAACCTGCATATTTTCGAAGTAATAACAATATTCCGATTATATGTGAAGTCCACTAATTCGCGGTAGGGTTGCGTGGTGGACATTATTAATAGGCTGTTACTGTACTTGCTGCTAATTACTGTTTTTTTTTACTAACTTTGAAGTTTAATTTTCTATTCGTTTTATACTGATAAAACGTTCGTACACGAGCACTAGTCCAAAAATAATTTAAATGAATTTGTTTTATGCATGCATCTAATTTGACATTCTGTAGTATTTATGTTAATAAAATCGTTTTAAATTATTTGTCGTTGGCCGTGGTCGTTTATATTTGCAACAGTAAGAAGAAGTCTAGTGGCCGAGCATTTCGATCTGATGATGTGACTTTAAACCAAAATTACGTTATGGTACACGCGATGTTTATGGGGTTTTGTTTTTATTTTTGGGCGTGGCACTATCAATCACTGCTCACTATAGTTTAGATTTGGAAACATTTATTTAGGGCTATGTTTGACCTTAATATTTTATCCTTCACGACTTTACAGAATGTGTCTTGAGCTGTGTTTTTAAATTTTGAAATTTTTTGAATGTTTGGTTGGAAACTTGGATTTTGGTTCAAAACTGGGCTCATCAGGCATTTGTTTGTTTTTTATTTAAGTGAGAAGGTGGCAAGCGAGCTGGCCAGTTCACCTGATACTAAGTGACAACCGCCGGCCAAGGACATTTTCAACAGCCGTAGGGTTGTAGAAGCGTTGACATTTGAATAAAGTGGGCAATGGTTACCTCACTCACCAGATGAAATGCAGAAGTATAACTCTTCCACTTCACGCTGGTATTTTGCGAGGTCGTAGTATTTGACCCCGAACAGACCTGCCCATTCGTGCAATAGTAAATACTGTTGTGTGGCTTTACTGTAGTAAAGCCAGTTACTGTAGAAGGCAATAGTGTTTAACCTTAAACCTTTTGTAGTTCTGCTTTATGAATAAGTCGTATCGCGCAGCTTTAACGACCCGACAGAAAGCTTTCGTGACATTCGTAAGTTGGCCGTACCGTTTAAGTTGGAAAAGTTGTAGGGCCGTTGTGAATGACGTTTGGGCACGGCAAAAGCTTTCTCAGCATTCTAAGCCCATACAGTGTAAGTTGGAAAACTTTTCAAACGTATTGCTCGACATCAGGGCTGGGACAAAGCTTTAGTGGCAAGTAGACTAGATTCAAACTCAAACGGTACGGCCGTTTAAGTTTGATAACTTGTCGGGCTTATTTTATGACGTCAGAGCTGGGCCTTAATAAGCTAGCCGTACCAACCGCAATCGCAGACGCGGCGTTGGAGGAGTCCAAGAAGGCGGCGGAGAAAGCGGCCACCGACGCGAGCAACGCCATCAACAGCAAGGTGGACAGCACCCTGAAGAGGGTCGAGGAGGCCGCCGACAAGGGCATCAAAGACGCCGGCCACGTGGTCGACGCGAAGATCAAAGACGCCGACAAATACCTCGGCGAGAAGCGCGAAACGGTGCGTCCGTGAGCTTGACTGTTAACGTTGTGTTTAGGCAACTTGGAGAGGATAAGTCTAGCCGAGAGAACTAGACCCTGGGGGACCCCTTGATAATAAATGTAATCTTTAATCCAATCAATTAGTAGTATTATAACATAGGCCTCAACTAACGAACGAACGAATTTTTAATGTTATTATTAGCAATAACTTAGTAACTCACCTCATTAAGCCGTGATAGCTCAGTGTAAGCCGTGATAGCTCAGTGTCCGGGCGCTCGCCTTTAATTCAATATACTCGAGCACCTGAGTTCGATCCCCGGTGCCGGCACCAATGAAGTTTTTAACTTTAAGTGCTGACTTATCACGTGCTCTGCGGTGAAGGAAAACATCGTGAGGAAACCTGCATATTTTCGAAATAATAACAAAAAAATATATATATTTCGAAAACATGTGAAGTCCGCCAATCCGCAGTGGGGCCGCGTGGTGGACTATGCCCTGATGCCCTCTGTATAGAGGAGGCCTTTGCCCAGCAGTGGGACATGTATAGGCTGTTACTTTAATCTATACTAACTCACCAGACGAAACGCACAGGTATGACACTTCCACTGCACGCCGGTCTTCTGTGAGGCCGTGTTATTTACCCGGCCGGACATGCCCATTCGTGAAACAGATACGAGTGCACCATACGATTCATACGGAACGCGAAAGTATAATAGCCAAAGAACTTCCGGAAGAGCATCCACCTGCTCAGCATAAGCTGATGCGGGGCTCTACCACGTATGAAAAAACCCTTATATTGACACGAGACACTAGACAGGTAAGTTTAGAAAAATGATGACAAAAATATACCTACGGAGTTCCTTTCACCCGTTTCTTCTCCATCAGAGCCTCATTAAGAAACGCTAAGGTTTTAAAAAAATGACTACCGTTTCTTATGTCGATGAATAAATGGTTTTCATTTTTGGTCAGTCAGTTTTCGTTATTAACATTTGTTCCAAAACTTTTCAGCTGGTGACAAGCCTGTCGTCTGCAGTTCAGGACGGTGCCGGAAGCGCGGCTGGTCTCCTCAGCAAGGGCCTCGCCACCTTCCCCAAATAATTCCCATCGTTCGATCAAAAGAAAATTTCAAATTCACCTTGGGAAACTAACAGACTGCACTGTAAATATTGTATCCCATTAAAGTTATGCAAACGTATGTATGTGATATAATCAAGAAATAAAAATTTATTTATAATATTCTTATACAGATATAGGCATTTAATATTTTATAGAACTAGACAAGGTTTCGGAAATATTGCAAACTGTTGGATTTCCCAAATCATTTTCGTGTTTATCTTTTGTTAATTGATAAAAGCCCAATGTGTTTATTATTTGTCATTGCTGGTTGATTTACGGTACATAAAATTAATATACTTATCTATTTATTTTGTTCGTAAGTTTCAATTTGATTCAGCTTGACATGTATATGGTATAATATCAATCTATCTCCTTAAGTCGTTGATGTTGAAAATCTCAATTAATTTCGTGTTTTTATCAAATGTATATAGTGTAAGTTATTTTAAGTTTCATTTTATTAATTTTTATTGCATTTCGAGTGCATTTTGGCTGGCAAATCGTTTGCTATGGCATGCTTGGCTTATACCGTCCGAAAATTGCCTTTTAATAAATAAAAAATGGTTATATTTTATAATACACCTAAACATAAGTAGTACATATAAATTGAGCAAAATGAAAGTATATGCTGCACTGGTTTTGTAAAAAAAAATATTTTCTGATATTACATTTTGGTAATCATTTTCGTAACCATGTGTCACAAGGCTTGTTAAAAAGAAGTTTTTGTGTCACTTTTATTTAAAAATTTCCGTATATATCTGTTAAACTTTTTATTTTATACATATACATATTAAAGTGTCTAAGCTATTCTCAATAAGTGTAGTCATATATGTTTAACGCTATTTTGAAAAATCAATGTCATGATTATTGTTTAATAAACGCATCGTCATCAATATTTTCGTATTATTTTGTCATAGAAATGTAAGAATTATGAAACTATCAATATATCGATATTCAATTAGCATTATATATTAAAACTTTGAAAGTACAACGGTTGAGAGCATGACAGAGATCCGTGTACAGAAAATTTTACAGAAAGATTTGTTAACCTTTCAAATTGATGTAACAACGACGTAGTCAGACAATTGATGTAACAACTTCACAGAGACAATTATTACTTAATAAAATTTGACTATATGATTAATTGACTACTTGTATTTCGTATATTTTGTATGCTCATTGAAATGAATTACCCTACCGAATTCTACGAAGTTAAGGCAGATGATATACGAGGGTTTAATAGTTCACGGTCTAGTCCAGAAATTAAAATAAGTCAGTAATAAAACTTATACAAAATATTCAATTCTTCATAATTTTAGTATACCCATTGACAGTCGTGCAATAAAGACGACTTCAATATCTGTTCAGCCATTTAGTAATTGCGTTTCCATTAATAGTTATTTTCATTGTTGTTAATTTTAATTGAACGTGATAACTTTTATTTTGCGCGTGCACGTCCGATTTCCCTCGTCCGACAACGGTTTGTCCTATGTGGTCCACCTATTTCCAACATATACTTCATTCATCAAACACACCATTTTACATGTTTTTGTTTACATTTACCAGACTGTGGCGAATTACCAGTCTGGTAAATATAAACAAAAACATCTAGCTCATACATTTATTACACCTGGTTTTCAAATCTAAGCTAGTCTCATAAAACGATTCAAGGTCTTCAGAAAAGTCATTCATAATTATATGAAAAACTTGCAGCTGAGGTGTTTTATTAGATACGGAAACAGATGAAAGTCTTATAGTGGCCAATCAGGAGAATAAGCCAGTATACATATTTTCCTGTGCCAGTAACTACCCTACTTCCTATCGATACTATGTAAAAAGAAAGAAAGAAATTTATTTAACATCACAAAAAAAAAAAAACATCCAGGTAAAAAGAAAGTACATTAAGATTATAAACTAATGTTTATAATCTTAATGTACTTTCTTTTTATATCTTTCTTTTTATTATCGGCTATTATTATACATTTATATAATTATATACTACCTGGAGGACCGAGCTTTGATTGTTTTTTTTTTTTGGAAAATCATGTATTTTGGAAATAAAAAATAAAGAAAATGATCTGGTAGAGAAAAAAAAGCAAAAAAAATAAGTGTGTAAATGATCGGTGATGCGAACCGCGGCCGTCTGTTTTGGGGCCGCCCGATTACCGACCGAGCTATTATAACATTTTTTTTTGCGGTGAAATTTACTGTCATAATCTTTTCGCAGAAAATCGCTGGAGCCGTTTCCGAGATTCCGATTATATATATATAATCTATTTGTTAATATATTTGTTTAACGTTAATATTTTTTTATCATTATTGGCAAGTAGCGTTAGACGTGTGTTCATTTATTGTCGCGATGGTAACGACACGCTGTATATACAGCATCCAAACAAAATCCATAACTAAAAAAAATATTTTTCAAAAAAACTAATTAAGTAAAAAAGAAACAAAATTTGTAACACCTATACAACTCGCGCCACAGCGTCGCATTACAAGCCTCTCCTTCTAACATAGAGAAGAGACTAAACATACAGTCTCTTTTAAATTCATTCAACCCATTCATATGCTTTGTGACCTTGAGAAATGAACTTTACGTTATAGTTTTATACGTAAGGGTGTTCTAAAATTCCTTGTTTTGGAAAATTTGATAACTCGATAAATATTGATGTTTATGTGTGTTCATTTATTGTCGCCATTGTAAAGACACGCGATATATATATATATATGTGTGTGTGTGTGTGTGTGTGTGTGTGTGTGTGTGTGTGTGTGTGTGTGTGTGTGTGTGTGTGTGTGTGTGTGTGTGTGTGTGTGTGTGTGTGTGTGTATAACACAATGACAAATTGACCTTAAATGCAGACTAGTACAAATACAAAAAAAATCATCAACTAAGGTTATTATACTTTTGAGTGTGTCATGCTTACTTAGGCATGATTGTGGTTTCAAGTTACTGACCCAAGGCTTACTTTTTTTATGTGAAAAGTTGTCAAACGAGCAGGCGGTTCACCTGATGGTAAATGAATACCGTCGCCCATGGTCATCATCTGCTACACCAGTGGGTTGCAGATACGTTGACAACCTGTTGAAGATTGGGCTCGGCTACCTCACTCACCAGTCGAAAAGCTAAAGTATTTGTTATACTTCCACTTTACGCCGGTCTTCTGTGAGGTCGTAGTCCCGGACGAGCCTTCCCATTCGAGCAGCAGTCGAGGCTGCTGCGTGGCCCTACCACCGTTAACTCAAATATAAGGTATAATCTATAAATTTACTAACGCCAATACTATTATTTACTCGTAACTGGTATCGTTCATCCCTTCTCTAACGCCAAGCTAGGGATGCAGTAGTGACAAAAATATCGATATTTTTGTATATATCGAGTAAATAGTATCACTATATTGGATATAGTCCTAGAAACCTTTGTTCAAAAAAAAAAGGTAAGTCAAAGAATAAATATTTGATATCTACGGACTCTGTGCTGGATTCGAATTTGAAAAAAAATTCGTTTTTGATATTGCACATTTTCTACTGATACTACTTCTTCGACATCCCTATTGCAAGCTTTTTTTCTTTCAGTTCAATTATTTATGGTTGACAGTGACACTGTTAACAGTTGACGACACTGACAGTTGTCTTCTTAATTTTGAGTTTTGAGGATTGTTATGGTATTAATTAAAATGGGCTCAATTGTTAGAGCAGTCTATACTTTCACTAAACATGCAATTATATCAACATCAGTACGCGCTCTTTCAACAACGAGGCCACTAAAGTTAAAACAGCGTAATTAAATTTTATTAAGTTCTTAGTATTTAGTTTTAAAGAAGAACACGATAACATAACCTTATAATATAGATTTACCAGCCCAATTATTGCTAATTGCAATAAAACGTGCCTTTTGCAGTACGAGAACACAAAGAAGGCTCTACGTTGGTAGTGGAAGGTGTTACAGTAGCGTCTCCAAGGTCAGGTTTACTTGTTCGCGCTGAAGATCTCTCTGGATATGAGCCGCCACCAAACAACGGAACCCAGGAAAAACCATGTTACATGTGTGCACTGGGTCTAGATGTAAAACACACTGATGTTCTTATCCTAAGCCAGTTTGTGAGATCAGACGGCTGCATGCTACCTAGACGCATCACTGGATTATGTAGTCGACAGCAGAAAAAGATCGGCAAACTAGTCACAATGGCGCAGAAAGCAGGTATGTATATTAATTGACTTTGCTTTAGTATATGTTAAGGCCTATTGCCATTGAAGTAAATACTAGTAGGATTTTCTGTGGAATGTTATAGAGTAAAATTTTCCAATAGATTCCAGGTGTTTTTAACCTAAGAAAAATTTTATAAGGTAAAGGAAAATCATGATAAAGCCTGTGCCACTAATCTGCACCTTAACCTTCGTTATTTTCACAAAAGAAATCCGCCATTTTACTAATTTGACAAAACTGTCAAAAACTGAACATCTCATCAGAATCATCACCGCTTTCCCCTCAAAATATTTTTTTTGTTGTTATGGAGAAAATAAACAGGTTTCCATACAATGTTTTGGGTAAAGGTAAATAACTTTAACTCCGGCGTAATTCAAATCAAATAAATTTTAAACGATAGAGATAAATCTCTAATGGATTAATCAACAAGCAGAATTCGGCGGTCGCTTATAGTTTTCGAGAAAAAAATATTTAAAACTTGTTTTTTGTACTAAGAAATCCACCATTTTTTTCTTTTGACTTCAAAAGTTCTTTACACAGTTCTGCCAACATGAAAAATATAGGAAGCGGGCGACATCATACACGTATTCCGATTTTTTAAATTTAATGAGTCACAGAACCGACACAGAGCGAATCCGACTCGGATAGATTAGGTTAGAAGGTTTAACCTTCGATGTTAGGTTTTTTTTTTATGACCACCAAGAAATACGAGCTGAATTGACATATTGACAACAAAAAATGGCGGATTTCTATAGTAAAAATCACACTATTTCATTATTTTTTTTTTTAGAAAACTATAAGCGACCGCCAAATTCTGCTTGTCGATAAATTCATAAGTGAGTTTTCTCTATCGTTTAAAATTTATTTGATTTGAATTACGCCGGAGTTAAAGTTATTTAGATTTACCATGTTTTGTTTTGCTGAGCACATGATAAACCATAATTTAAAATGATCAATTTCATTGGTGCAGACACCAGGATTTGAACTTGCATATTTAATTAAAAATGAGTGCCCCGACACTATCCTATCATATCTCTTAGGATAATGGTAATTCAAATAAATTTAGAATTTATACATTAAAAGCAATGGTAACAAGCAGAGGCTTCTAGATTAACTTATCTTTTATAAGGTAATGACATAGGTCTTTAAACTTTTTCTAAGAATGACCCATTTAATATTCTGTTTACTTATCTGTATCCTTATATTATGGCAGTATATTGTCAATTGTTAAATGACTTTGTAGCTTGGTTTTTAAAGGGTTTTATTTAGCTCGACCCGTACGGAATTTGTTTGTTTATTTGGGTCAAAATTAGAAATTGAAATTTAAGCACCTTCCCGTTGTCAGATTGATCTGAAATCCAGAGCTAAGTCAAATAGAGGCATTGGTACACACATTTAATTTAGATGACAATACAATATTGTTTTCAGTGCACATAAAATAAAACCGTTTAACTTTAAAGTTTTTAAACGGTTTTATTCAAGTTCAATTGTGATACATATCGTACTTACAACCTTTCCGCTTCGTGCTCTCGTACGGAACGGACGTCTCTCTAAGACGGAGGGCTCATGCTACCCGAATTAGACGCTACTCGCAACTTCGGTTGCAAATTAAATCTTTGTGCAAGCAGTGCTGCAGTTTAGTGTTAGTGTAGTGTTATGCTCGTAGGCAGGTTCCTGTTCTGTAAGTAGAATTCTATACACACTTCACGCCTCAGAGGCGGCATTGTTTTATTTAATAACTGTGTGCTTGTTGCGATAGGCGACAGCTAGGTACCCACCCTAGCGCACCTAAAGCGCAGGTGAAATAGTTGTTAGTTTTAGGCACACACCTCCCTGCCGCAAGGTGGGGAGGCCTATTTAGAAACTACACGCCGGCGGGGCGCAAGCCCCAAAGGTTAAAGCGCCGTTATGGGTTCCCTCTTTCATTCATTCGCGAACGATGCCCCGAAATCGACTATATCGACTATATCTATATCGACGAAGGCTAAAGTCGACATCCGCACTCAGGGATACCCCGTACATGCAGTACGACGTCTTAGGCACCCTAGAATCCGTGTCCCTATGGACATGGTCATGGTTGAACTTGACTCTACCCCGGAATTTAAGGCCATCTTCAACCTAAAGAGGGTCTGTGGGCTCAGTGACTTAGTCATCGAGCCCCCGCGCAAATCAGGAGTTGTGGCACAGTGCCACAACTGTCAACATTTTGGCCACACGGCCAATAATTGCTTCGGTCACCCTAGGTGCGTCAAATGCACCGGTGACCACGGCACAACCGAGTGCACGAGGCCAAAAGATTGCGCAGATCCACCTGACTGCGTAAACTGTCACGCTATCGGCCACCCGGCTAGTTATAGAGGTCATTTACTACGCACATTAATAACGTTCGTAATAGAGTCCCTGTTCGTCTCCGGTCGGCATTCCGAGCTAATCTTATAGAGGCTGCGCGAAGGCCCCGAAAACTCCCGCGAGAAAATCTCCCGCGAAATCTACGTTGCCCAAACCCGCGCCCGTTAAATACGTTCCCGCGCCCGTACCCGTCACTAACGCCTGGGCGAAACCCCAGGTGGCCGCGCAGGTAGCCACGCCGGTAATCCCGGTCGCCTCACGACCGGACACTAACGCGAACGTAAACAAGCGTCGCCCGCGAAACGTCCTCATCGACCCGGTCGACGAAGAGGACTTAGATACGATGGACCCACCGCCGGGGGTCCCGCCGGATAACACTTCACCCACAGTTAGTGTAACAACAATCACACCAGTTCGCCCTCGCCTCCGAGCACGGCGAGACCCACACAACGCGTACACAAGGTACACCCGCGTTCCGGGGCAGTTTTCACCGCTCCCAGCCACCGATTAGCTAAATGCGCACCCCTACCCATAGCAGAGGGTCCAAACCCGTGGGTTCTGGCTAGCCCACCGGTTCTGCGTCCGATGAAGCTTTAATAGTCTCGAGACTGAAAGCAAAAACATCAGTTAATACAAGAGTACTTACAACCAAAATATATAAAAAATAAAAATATTGCCACTCAGTAATGTGAAAGGAGTTAAAAACAAGAAGAAAAGAACTTTTTTTATGTGAAAAATTGTCAAATTAACAGGCAGTTCACCTAATGTTAAGTGAAGAGTGCCGCCAATGGATATTGATAACTATTTAGGGCTTGTAGATCCATTGACAGTTTTAAAAAAGTGGGCGTTGGACGAGACGCAAAAGTAAAGTGGTACTTCCTAGGACGCCTGCCCATTCGCGCAACACCATAAATTATGGTGTGGCCCTACCGCAGTTAGTAAGTCAAAATGTAAAGTATACAATGTGGGACACACTTGTGAATGTTTCTATTTTCAGGTCTTATGATAAACCTTACACCTTCTAACTGCAACAAAAATCCAAGGAAGAGGAGAGACTACAAAAAGTTCAACACATACTTTGATGAGAAGACAATATTCATGTGGCGGATTCCAAAGCCTACTGATAAGTTCAAGCGTTAATTTTAAAATTAATAATGTGTTTAAATAAATTGTAGATAAGACTTTTTTTTAATTTCATTTACATGTTTAGAGTTCTTTGTCATGATTGGATAATTCATATTTTTATAACCATGGATGGTATATATTCACATACACCTGTGGTCATCACAGCAATACAAATGTCATTAAATAATTTGGTCAACCCCAATATTAAATGGACCAATAGGTTATGTCAATGAAAAGAGTGTTTGATCAATAATATTTTAGTATGAAACCTTTGATGGTAGTAAGCAAATTTTTATTGTGACTGCTTGTCTACATTGTGATGAGATAATGTTGGTGACTGTGATAACACAGATGTGATGAAATAATAGCAGTGGCATTTACAACTTAAATTCAAGGGAAGGGTCAAGTCTGAGGTATACAATAGAGGGGAAAATCAATGAAACACTCATTTGGTTTGTTTTATTTATTTTGAGTTTCGTTGTCTATAAGTGACCAACACATACTGTGAATGCTGCCAGGCATCTGTACAATTAAACTTTTAATTGCTACGTTTATTATAATTAACGGTATTATGTGAGCAAAATCTCTGGATGAAAGGAAAGTAATTATATGGAAAAATATTTGAGATGTGGTATGCTTTTATAAAACATAATGACACAATTGCACTCTTCCGTGATAATAATTTACAAAGAATCATGTGCAAACAAGTATTGCATTTTAAAGCGCTTACAAGTAACTTACATCGACCAAAATGCTTAATTGAACTTCAATTAAAATTGTTTTTTTTTTTAAGTTAAATAAGTATTATTGTATAACCTAGAAAGTAGCTAGTTAACATATTCCCTTTTCGTGTACATCATTAGCACAGTCTAATATTCAACCTCATAGAATCAATTGTTTTTTTTTGGTTAATCATCACAGTTCACAACCTTTCATAAAGATATAAGTAGCCGAGTTCCTTGGGAGGATTTTCTGAGAGAGC
Source organism: Iphiclides podalirius (assembly GCA_933534255.1). NCBI lineage: Eukaryota > Metazoa > Arthropoda > Insecta > Lepidoptera > Papilionidae > Iphiclides > Iphiclides podalirius. The sequence continues at coordinate 10,891,674 of OW152830.1, read as the reverse complement.
AACCTGTAACAAAGTAAAACAGTTGGCCTCATTTAAAATAAACTAACAGTTGAAACATAATGGTAAGAGATTTGTTTCCTTTAATATTTAAACATTTTAAAAGTAAGATAATAGTGGAGAACAATAGCTAAATAATATGATAAAGCAGGGTGATCATTGGAAATCAGATAAACACAATCAAAATATTAAAATGATGAATTGCATCACTATAAGTATTAATTTACACAGGAGGTTCAGACTTGGTAGTATAATCGTTTATTGAAATAAAAAACAAATTTTTTTCCAAAAAAAAATGCCATTCTATTCCTTAAAAAACAGAACGTGTTGACAATGCGGTAGTCATTCATAAATACCTAAATTTTACTTGTTATGAATGATCGAGCGTAAAATAAATGAGTTGCGTATACTTAAATCACGCCACTTTTTGAGATAAGTACAAATGAATGTAATTAATTACTTACGAGTGATTTTAAATATTTATCATATATTATATAACATTATTTACGTCTAGAATTTAATTAAAAAAATGGATACACTTAGAAAAGCCATGCATGTACATATTAAATTAAAAAAAAAAAAACATATAAACTAAGAATACAAAATGTGATATATTTGTAAAGGATTTATTTGGTTAATAAGCTAATAATGACATGTGGATAGGAAGTATATGTTACCTTATTGTCGTTAAATATGACCCAGCGTCCTTCGTGGAGAACGTGACACACATAATGCCCCACCATCGTCGACGTTCCCATATGCGATATGAACGCCACCAATTTGTACTCTACAAAACAGTTATATTTAAGATTGTATTCCATCATAGCAAAGTTTTATTAGGTACTCTGTACAATTTCATACAATTTTAATTCAGGCATGCGTTGTTAATACGAATATTTTTTTTTATGTGACAAGTTGCTATACGAGCAGACGGTTCACCTGATGTTAAGTGAATACCGCCGCCCATAGACATCTGCTACACCCGAGGGTTTGCAGAAGCGTTGACAACCTTTTTGGAAATTAGGCTCCGGCTACCTCACTCACCAAACGAAACGCGAAAGTATTTATCATACATCCACTTTAAGCCGGTCTCCTGTGAGGTCGTGGTACTTACCCGGACGAGCCTGCCCATGCAACAGCCAAGGCTGTTGCGTGGCTCTACCACTGTTAAAATATATACATCTATAGAATATAGAAAAAGATGAATGAAGATTTCTTTGGGTCATATTTGTGTATGTAATTTGCCTCTATGACACAGTGATATATCTCAATGGATTTAAAAACGTTCAATATTAGGTGCTTTTTATGTGCCAGCATCTAAAATTAGATGCAAAAAAATTTTTGATTAAAGATCAAATTGTTCGTAAATAATACGTCTGGCAGAAAATCATGCTAGCAGTACCGTTTACGCTTGCCACCGTATGACATAAAAAAAATTAAAAATGCAAAGGTTTTTTGCATATATGGAATGCACAAGCATGTACGTTGGTAGAAGAATGTCAATATTTTTAGGTCCTAGTGACCACGTTGTCAAAAAAAGGGTATGTCAAGTATAAAATATTTGATATCTGCGGACTCCGTGCCTGATTCGAATTTGAATAACCATTTTTTTTACAACGAAACTACGAAACGAAAAACAAAACTAAGTTCAAATATCTCGGCTCTGTATTCATTTTATAATTGATTTTCAGGAGTCCCTAAGTATCTACATCCATTCAATACCAATGAAATTAATATGGAACCACACATTAAGCACCAGCTTTCAAATAAAAACAGAATCATCAAAATCGCGGTTCATTCGGTCGAAAGTCTTGAGGTAACAAACATAAAGAAAAAATACATACGAATTGACAGCCTCCTCTTTTGAAGTCGGTTAAAAATATCACTTTCGATACAATTATCGACATTGAATATTGTATCGACATAATATCCGCTGAAAATATCGACACATCGATATTGTATCGACATAATATCCGCTGAAAATACCGACACATCGATATTGTATCGACATAATATCGATACATCGATACTTCTCCTGCGTCCCCGTCCGTGGCGTACGGCGGCGGCGGCACTCACTCTCGGGCCCGTCGCGGCAGCCGAGCATGCGGTCCTCCCTGCGCGGCGGCGCCTCCTCGGCGTCGAGCTGGTCGGCGCGGCTGAAGATCCAGTCGAGGGCGCGGCCCACGTCGCCGCCCGTCTCGCGCAGCGCGCGCTCCGCCTGCGGCCGGCTGAAGCCCATGCCCACGACGCTCTGCACGCTCGCCTCGTCCACGGGCGCCGCCGCGCCACCTGCCGGCGTTTAATTATAAATTCCTCATGTGTAACGCCCGGTTTTTGGAACTTTTCCAATGGTTAAACTATCTGAATTAATCATTTCGATCATTTCGATCATTCTGGTCAATGCAGAGAGTTTAACCATCCTTTTGACGGCTCAAATGATATAGTGGATCTCAATTAAATTATCAAAGACTTATGTTCATGGCACAATTATCACATACAATATTTATACCTGTTATAACTTAATTGATGTTTTAGATGCCAAAGCCTAAAACGATTAAATTTCCTCTGTTTTAGATTACTACTTAATAGTAGCCTGCTAAAATATCTAAAACAGAGGAAACACATCTTTTCATTTAGATTCGCAACTGGCTCGCCACTTCTATCGACGTAACGAAACTTATTCGGAAACACACAAAATAGTTACTTTGCCAGAGCACAAAAATTTTTCATAATAATTACTTTCAATTTAATTCAAAACTACAGACGAAAGTATAGTTTAAAACATTAATTGTCTTTTATAATTTTAACACGTAACTGTAATATGTTTAATATTCACCCTACCATTTTATTGGGTGACAGTAAATACTACAACGGATATCGATGCGATTATTTTTAACTGGATAGAGAGATTCGGGAGGAAGGTTCGATGTATAATGCATTGCACCCGTGCGAAGCCAGGGCGGGTCGCTAGTAATATACAGCGTGTCGTTACAACCGCGACAATAAATGAACACACGTCTAACGCTACTTGCCAATAATCATTAAATAATAAAAAATTTAAAAAATAATATAATAAATAAAAAATAATTTTCAAACAAATTAATTAAGTGAAAAGAAACAAAATTTGTAACATTCTATACAGCTACAGCTGACTGATTCATACATTCAGAGACTTTTTCATTCGTTGCCACAGCATCGCGTTACAAGTCTCTCCATCTAACGGTATGTTTTATCTCTTTTAAATTCATTCAACCCATTCTATATGCTTTGTGACCTTACAAATGAACTTTACGTTACAGTTTTATATGTAAGGGTGCTCTAAAATTGTCAGTCAATATTGATGTTTAAAGAATGTAAATGTTTAATACACTTTTTAAAAGTTATCCTCTATATGTGTGTACATTTATTGCCGTGGTGGTAACGGCACGCTGTATAAATGGTACACTATTGACACTGATAACTATGAGTATAATGACGTAGCCCACCTGTGGGCCGAGTGCCGGGAGGCTCGAATTTGTTGGCAAAGTCCCAATCCGTCATGTGCTCCATCAGCCAGTTGGAGGCCGCCTCCATGCCCGAGTTGTTCGTGAAGTACAGCGCCCTCTTGCATGCCTCCACGGGGAATCCCATGTCCAGCTGCGGAATTATAATACGATCACCTAGCATTACCTAATCCATACTCCCCAAGTAAGGAAACTAGCACGGCACTATAAACATGGCCGCTCGATAGGCCTAGGGATGTCGAATGTGAATAAAACATATCAATATTTATAAAAATACTACGGCCTCGATATTTTCTCTTTAGTTTCTAGAAACCCTATTGTCCAAAAAAGGGTATGTCAAGTATATACAAATATTTGACATATAAAGATTTTCGTCGGTGTGGCAATCAGCCGTGTAGCTTAGTGGTTAAAGCGTCAGACCGCGAATGCCGAAGACGTGGGTTCGATTCCCACAGCGGCGACAATCTTGTCGTACTTTTTGTACAAATTTTAATATTTGACACCTACCGACTCTGTGCCGGATTCGAATTTGAAAAAAAATATCTTTTTGATACGATTTTCGATATTGAATATTTTGTATCGATATATCGATATTGCCCCGCGTAGGAATCGAACCCGCGACCCCGACGCCGAAGCCAATAGTTTGGAAACGGCGGCACCGAGTTTTGTTTTCTGTTGAAACATGTCACGAAGTAACACGCAACGTACCAACTGAGTCAGCAGTGTTTCGTTATAGACTGGTGGCGGCACCTCAGGATCCGCTTCTGGCAACAGAATCTCATTGCATTGCAGACCACGGCTGCGCAGGCACCCTAGGTCCACCTGGGAAACAAGTTCAATGTCAAGAAGATACACCCTATTTCTTTCTTTTCATATTATTATATTATTATTTGAGAGCCGTGATAGCTCAGTGTCCGGGCGCTCGCTTTCAATTCAATATACTCGAGCAACCTGAGTTCGATCCCCGGTGCCGGCACCAATGAAGTTTTTAACTTTAAGTGCTGACTTATCACGCGCTCCGCGGTGAAGGAGAACATCGTGAGGAAACCTGCATCTTTTTGAAATGATAACAAAAAAAAATTATTTCGAAGATATGTGAAGTCCGCCAATCCGCAGTGGGGCTGCGTGGTGGACTCTGCCCTGATACCCTCTCTATAGAGGAGGACTTTGCCCAGCAGTGGGACATGTATAGGCTGTTACTTTACTACTGTTACTTATATTATTATTTTATATCTTTCTATGAAAAGGTGGCGAACTAGCTGGCAGTTCACCTGATGTTAATTGATAACCGCCGCCCATTGACATTTGCAACACCCGTAGGGTTGCAGATGCGTTGCCACCCTTTAAAAGGGGCCCCGGCTACCTCACTCACCGGACGAAACGCTATAAACACTTCCACTTGACGTCGGTCTTATGTGAAGTCGTGGTACTTATCCGGACGGACCAGCCCGTTCGTACAACATCGAAGACCGAAAGAAGACTTGCGTGGCCCTACCTTCTTTACACAATAAATTATATCCCTCGCTAATGAAGCACATATGCAAGGGTTCTATGATCTGTTATAAGAGTATGGTGAAATAGTTACGAACACAGCCACTCGGCCAATTTACTTAATTATTCGTAAATAAACTGTGTGAGATTTTATTAAAATTTTTATACTATAGATAAATTGATACACTTAATATTTCCGGGGAGATGTAGGTAAAGCCGTTGTATTGTACTGAATCTAGGAAACTTATGTATTTTTATACGCAAATACCTTGTGTATGCAAATAGGACTGAATCCTTATTAATTTAAATTAGTCATCATATATTTAAATTTTTGCACAAATTCCTGATTACCTCCCAAGGCATGTCGACAGCCACGTCCAGTTTCGCCGGCGTCCAATCGTTTTTGATGGTGAACTTCTTTAGTTGGATGAACAAATAGTCGGGGAATGTTGCCAGACGGGTTATCCTAAATAAAAAATAATGATAAATAAACAAGCTTCTGTGCAAGACATTGTTGACGTCGTAGGGCAATTGTTGAAATGTAGGATTTGTTTATTTTATTTATTTAATCTTTATTGCACTCAAAATTATAGTACAAAGGGGAGCTTAATGCTATACTGCATTCTCTACCAGCTAACCCCAGGTAAAACAGAAAGAAAATGACTAGGGCAGTAAAGTTAAAAATCAGAATTAAACACTATGCATATAATAATGAGTAATAAATTCTAGTAATACTTACATAAAGATACATACATGTTTATACATAAAATACAAAATTTATAAGCGTCTGCTAAATAATTGCGGGTAACGAGATACACCGTTACATTAAATAGTTTTAAGTTTTTTTTCTGTTGCCTTTTTTTAGTAGCGTTGCGCTCACATATTATAGCAGTAATTTTTTAATTAATAAACCTCTCTTATTATCCTCGATCGCGTATTATTTCATCGACGATGATTTCTTGAAGTTAGTTTTGGCGCGTTTGGAGAAAATTATGAGAGATAAGAGAGTAAAATTTTTAAATGGCGCAACATGATGAAGTTGATCTTAAAGTACGGTAATACCGTGAAGTAGGTGGCAACCAATAACAACTTGTATGATATTTACTTATAATTCCAAGTTTAAATGAACCGTTACCAATTGCATTTAATGTCTATTTCACAAAAAAGTGTACTGGCACAGGGGATAAGATTTTTAGGTATTTCTATTTTGTTACGCATAAGTATTACTTCTTACGTGCGTATATACTTTATTTTTTAAATGAACACAGGCTTTGTTAAATGAAACTATTTTAAGGATTTAAATAATAAAAATAAATTATAAAAAACGCGTTTAATTAGATTTTAAACTCCCGACGTTTGAACCCTTTCCAGCTTTCATGGTCACGGGATGGACTGAGTTGTTTCACGTCATAATGACAGAGTAAACTCATGCTACTATTATTATTATTTATTATATTATTTTCCTTAAAATAGTATAAAAAAATAAATATTTTAGGACACATTTTTACACAGTTTCTAGTCCCAAAATAAGGAACGCTTGTACTATGGGTACTAGAAAACTGATAAATATACTTAAAAATACTTTTCTTTTCTAAATAAATACATATTATACATATATAAACACCCACACTAGAAAAACACTATGTTTATCACACAATATTTGTCCAGCAGTGGGGATTGAACGCACACCCCCTGGCGCAGGGGGCAGGTACACTACCCACTACGCCATTCGGGTCGTCGTTTAGTTTCATTTAACAATGTATATTATTCGCGTATAAACAACAAATAAATATTTAAATAACGTAGAGAATGCTAGTGACGGCCGTTGCGGAATATACTGAAAACGATTTGCCTGTGTTTTAACCGTGGAGGGCCCACGCAATAGTCCTCTCTGTTGCATAAATGGGCAGAAGTGCCACGAGCTCACAGAAGACCGGCGTGTAGTGGAAGTGTAATACACTTCCACTACACTAATGCCAGTCATCTGTGTTATACTTCTGCATTTCGTCCGGTGAGTGAGGTAGCCGGGCCCACTTTATTCAAAGGTAGCGACGCATCTGCAACTTTATGGGTATTGCAAACGTCCATGGGCGGCATTACTTAACATCAGGTGAACCGCCAGCTCGCTTGGCACCTTCTCACATAAAAAAAACCTTACTTGGTAGCGGTGACCTTCTTTTGGACGGCCGTGCTGAAGAACTGTTCGACGGTCTCCTCGCGCATGAAGCTCTCCAGGCAGGCCTCGAACGGGATCTTGGGGCGAACGATCTGCGACGGGTCGCTGCAAAGAATATTGGTCTAAATGTAGTGTTCGGTCGAGCTAGGGATGTCCGATGTGATATATCACAATATCGATACACTTCTATATTTAGTTTATACGATACTCCACGATGTATTGTATTATTCTCATTTTTATTGTAATAACGTATCAACACACTGTATTAAAGAAATACAATGTTTTCTCTGTTTTCATTTTTCAAATTCACAGAAAGAATCAACAACAAATGGGTATTTAGGTAGGTTATGATAATATTAATTGAAAAAGTGTTTATTTTTGCGCAGCTTGACTTCTGAACAAAGAGAGAAACGAAGCCTTTGGTGGATAGTGGCTTTTCTGCTAAAATAAATTGCAAGGTTTATTTAAAATCGATAGAACGGCTGCACATACTTTTATTGAAAATGGTATGGATGGCAGGTGTTGGCTGTTCTCACACTGTGATATGCACTGACAAACATCGAAAATTCTGTGGTGGGGCCACGCAACAGTCTTCAAGTCCGTCCGGGTAAGTACTACGACCTCGGAGAAGACCGGCTCGAAGTGGAAGTGTTTTGCGTTTCGTCCGCTGAGTTACTTAGCCGCGGCCCACTTTATTCATAGTCGGCAACGCATCCACGGCACAGCTCGTCGTCGTCCCCATCATCGTCGTCCCCGTCGTCGACATCAGGCGAACTAACTGCCAGCTCGTCACCGTCCCGAGAAAAAAAAAAAGGAAAAAGTGCGCGGCGCACTCACAGCCGCTGGCCCCTCTCCTCGGCCTCGCGCCGCCTCTGCTCGTAGTCGCGCAGCTGCGGCCTGTTGGCGGCGCTGTGCAGCGGCACCGGCAGCGGCAGGTGGTGCTCCGCGCGCCGCGTGTAGCGCACGCCGCTCGACGCGCCGCACTGCAGCCGCTCCTCGACCGCGAAGCGCAGGCAGTCCGCCGGGTTGGCGCGGTGCCGGCTGTTGCGCTGGGGGCGAGCGCGCGGGCGCGTTAGGCGGCAGCCCTAGCCAGGGCAGCACGCGCGGCTCGCACGTGCGTGTCCGAGTGGCGACCCTAGCCTCCGACAGCACACACGGCTCGCTCGTGCGTGTTAAGTGGCGACCCTAGCCTCCAACAGCACACACGGCTCGCACATGCGTGTCCGAGTGGCGACCCTAGCCTCCGACAGCACACACGGCTCGCTCGTGCGTGTTAAGTGGCGACCCTAGCCTCCAACAGCACACATGGCTCGCTCGTGCGTGTTAAGTGGCGACCCTAGCCTCCAACAGCACACACGGCTCGCTCGTGCGTGTTAAGTGGCGACCCTAGCCTCCAACAGCACACACGGCTCGCTCGTGCGTGTTAAGTGGCGACCCTAGCCTCCAACAGCACACACGGCTCGCTCGTGCGTGTTAAGTGGCGACCCTAGCCTCCAACAGCACACACGGCTCGCTCGTGCGTGTTAAGTGGCGACCCTAGCCTCCAACAGCACACACGGCTCGCTCGTGCGTGTTAAGTGGCGACCCTAGCCTCCGACAGCACACACGGCTCGCTCGTGCGTGCTTAAATGGCGACCCTAGACTCGTTGTGACTTCATAATGACGATGTAACCAACGGCCGTTCGTTGAATTTAGGAACCGGGCATAATTGGCAACCCTAATCTCCGACAGCAGAAACAGTAGTCTTTTGCCTCGTGCGTGTTCGAATGGCTACCCTAGTCTTTAACAGAACCCACGGCTCACTCATGCTTGTTGAGAAAATTCGAAACAAGTCTGAATCTAAATAAATTTTAACTTTGATTTTAGAAAACAATCATCTTCCTATCTTTGTCCCACCTAAGTGGGTTCGTCACATACGTAAATACGATCACGTTAATGGGTTTAGCTAGAAACGAGCAGCACGGCCAAGGGAATCGAACCCGCGCCTGAGCCGACGGCGCCGTCAAATCCATTCAAGGCCGGCACCTCGACGAGGTTGAGTAGGTGGAGGTAGAACTCGTGCGCGTCCTGCTGGCGCTTGCTCATGAACTCCGGGTGGCCGCGCCCCACCAGCTGCCGGTACATGTGCGGCGAGAGGCCGCTCTGCGCCCCCTCGGCGCCAGGGAACGAGTAGCGCCCCGACACCAGCCCCACGCCGAGCTTGGCGCTGAAACGGACACGCGACGGGCTTAGCGCTTGTCTGTTCGTTTATTTATTTATTTATATGAGGGGGCGAACGTGCGGTCCACTTGATGTTAGGCGATGACCGCCGCCAATGGACATTTGTAACAGATGCGTTTGCCACCTTTTAATACGGTGTGCCCTGTTCGCTTTTTTCTTTTTTTTTCCCGGATGGAACTGCCCATTCGTGCAACAGAGAAGACTGTTGCGTTTCGACGAAGGTTATTAACACATCATGAAGGCATCGAGTGTTGAAGATGTCCATGGGCGGCGGTGTTCATTTAACATTAGGTGGACCGCCTGCTCGCTTGACAACTGTTCACATAAAAAAAAAGAAAAACAGGTGACATAAGGCTTTATGCCTTTAATGGTTTAAATGAACTTCTATGTTGTTTGTGTGTGTTTCATTAACAATAAACAATAATTATATTAGAGATAAAAGCCAGCAATACACTGATGGGTTAAAACAATTGAATATTCCATTTCATTATGCAGGGAAGAATTTCACTGGCCTTTATTCCTCCCCTGGTTGCATAAAAAAACCTCTTTAATAGATAAGTAAATTATTGCTACACACTTTTACTTTGCCAACTTACGTTTGAACATTGAAGTCATTGACGGGATCCGAGGGGAATGTGGAAAATATTTCAGGTGCACCCTCAACGAAGCGTCGGATGAAATCTGGCATTCTGAAAATGACCTAACAATTTTTTTTGTATGAAAAATGTTATTATAATACAGAATACAGCATGAGCACTTTACAATTTGTGCAATCCACTTTTTAGGGGACATATATATATATATATATATATGAATACTATAAAGATGGAACTGAATTAAAAGTGATTAATCACTACAATCTAAATATGATTGGTTGATTAATAGCACTATTTTATAGAATCACATTTGAATTTTTTTGTTTTTTTTTAGGTATTTTTGGAAAACTTACAGCTAGAACAGTCATTGTTTGATCAAATTTAACAAAATTAAAGGCCAATTAAAAGTTTTCACAATTAGAGAATTTGGCATAGAATTATGTGTTCGAAAGAGAAGCGTTAAACAATAAAAAGAAAAGTAATAGGTTCATTAATTGTGTATAACAATATGGTTAATTGCTTTTAAAGAAATGATTGCACATGCATTTTTTTAAACTAGCAACACTTGTGTTGAAAATGTCGCCCTCAACAGGTAAGAGTTCTTTCTGTATGCGGTTCTCGTTTTAGGGACGTGTAGGAGACGGTATCTGCGTTAGTTCGCAGAAGGTACGCGTAAACCTATTTTGTTCCCATGTTCAGGAATATTAGTCAAAATCTTTCTCTCAATCTCAATTATTTTAATTCAAGACATTTTTGATACTTAAACACCTTCCTTGGGAATTGTTTAAGTTTTACTGTTTATTATATTCTGCCAAGAAATAGTGGATTGGTTATTGTTTGAAGACCAACAAATCAAAATCAACATGAGAAAGAGATGCTATTAGAATATGAAGAATTATTATTCACCTGTATCACACTGTTCATGTAGCAAGAGTTGCCAAGATTGTTGAGGCCCGTGAGGGCGGGGCCGTGCAGTGGTTGCAGCTCGCTTCCAGACTCCTGCAGTGTGCTCCACTCCCCAGTGCGCTGGTTCAATTCCAGCTCTAGCTCCACCATAGACTTGTCAGTCTGGAAGTCATAGAATTCTATTATGACTCTATTAATTTTATTGATTTAAACAAGGTTCTTTTTTATGTGAAAACTTATGCCGAGCGAGCTGACGGTTCACCTGATGTTAAGTGAATACCGCCGCCCATGGACATCTGCTACACCCGAGAGTTCCAGATGCGTTGACAACCTTTTGAAAATTGGGCTCCGGACACCTCACTCACCGGACGAAACGCAAAGTGTTATACTTCCACTTTACGCCGGTCTTCTGTGAGGTCGTGGTACTTACCCGGACGAGCCTGCCCATTCGCGCAACAGTCGATGCTGCTGCGTGCCTATCACTGTGAAACTGGTTAAATTATGGGTTTAAGTATTTGGTATGTTAAGAGGCCTTTACTAATGCAACACGCATCAATTTACATATTCACATATTCGTAGGCTAATCAATAATAATTTATCATACTTTTTTAATAAAACTTGGTTGATTATAAAGTTGTAGTTCGGCTACTAACGGGGCATGCCGGAATCTATGATTGGTTTTTGGCGTCACGGGTCACCACTTAATTTATTACGGTATATCATCATCATGTGTTAAAGGGAAGGCATTTCCCTTAGAATACCACAATGAGATTATTATGATTAATTCTATTCAATTAAAAGGAGCCATGATAACTCATTGTCTGGGCTTACTGTCCGCTTTTAAGACAATTGTAGTATATATAATATATGTTACTTAATAAACATCTACAATTGAATTCAATAAAAATATTTGGTCATGGCAAATAAAAAAGAACTAAAATAACTGTGCCCGATTTAGATCACATCGGGGAGGATGCAATAACGCGGACCTTCTGCATGTTCTGCACTTCGATGCCGAAGTGTTTGAGGTGGTCGGCCAGGTAGGGGTCCTCGACCATCTCGTCCTCGATGTAAGAGAACACGTCCGCTTTGCCGTCGGCCGTGATGGTGCCGAGTTTGACCGCCAGCGGGAAACCGGTGGCTCTGTAGTGCTCCACCTGTTAAATAACCGATATATTCATATAATCAAACTGAACATGCAACAGTGTTCGCTGATGCACGAATGGGCAAGTCCGTCCGGGTAAGTACCACGACCTCACAGAAGACCGGCGTAAAGTAGAAGTGTTACACTTCTGCGTTTCCTCTGGTGAGGTACTCACATAATTAAAAGGTGACAATGCATCTGCAACACTACGGGTGTCACTGATGTCAATGGGCGGCGGTTATCACTTACCATCTGGTGAACCGCCAGCTCGTTTGCCACTTTCTCATAAAAAAAAAATCACTAACACTACGGTAAGCCTTTAGTATTGCTTAACCACTAGCGCCACCTGTGCAGTTCGTACGAGTGTGAATGATGCGTTGAGCAGTTAGGTAATCTCTGATTCAGTCGTATTTGTTTTTTATTTGAGCAATTGGTAAACGAGCTGGCGATTCACCTGATGCTAAATGATAACCGCCGCCCACGGACGTTTGCAACACCGGTTACAGATGCGTTTCTACCTTTAAATAGAGTAGGCCCCGGATACGTCACTCACCAGACGAATCGCAGAAGTACAACACTAACAATTCACGCCGCTCCTCTGTGAGGTCCTGGTACTAACCTCGATTCGTGCAAACAGCGAATACTGTTTTGGCGAATGCGCGGTCCTACCACAGTTTGATCAAAAATGCATAACCACTCTCAGCCGCTGGTAACGCTGGTGAGTGAGGTGACCGTGGCCCACTTTATTATAAGGTGGGCAACGCATCTGCCACCTTCTCACACCAAGACGACCATCTAGGCACATCGAAATCAACCCATTTCCAGATGTGTACATATAGGAGACGCAAGTACACATCGCCTGTCGACTCGCGAACTTGTACACGACTGACCGCGTGGTCGTTGCCGCCGGTGCCGTCGAAGAAGCGGCGCCCGCACAGTATGGAGCCGTCGGTGAGGTTCAGCCACAGGTTGGCGGTGAGATCGCACTTGGCACACTTCCAGCCGCTGGGCGGGATCTTCACGCCGTTGTCCAGCTGCTTCAGCTCCAGCGCGTGCCTGCGGGAGGTGATTAGAGGTCACTCGACAAGGGATACAAAAAAAAAAGAGGTTGTGTTTGAAAAAAAAAAAATAAACGAGCTCGAAAATAGTTGACACGGGTGAGGCTGACCAGTCTGTGTTAAGTAGGGGCGTTGAAAAAGTATCGATATATCGATATTTTCAATCGATATACAATCGTATCAAAAACGTTTTTTTTTTCAAATTCAAATCCGGCACAGGGTCCGTAGGTGGCAAATATTTAATACTTGACATACCCTTTTTTGAACAAAGGTTTCGATATATAATATCCGATATATCGATATTTTCTTTTCGATATATCGAGACCGTTATTGATACTTTTATACATATCGGTACATCGATATAATACATGACTAATAAAATGTTTAGGCAGACTGAAAATATCATAACGATATAATTTTTGTCGGCTTACAATTAACGGAGGGCCATCGTGAGGAGTGAGGGATTGGTTTGGTTTACGTCTGATGAGTGAGTGAGATAGAAGGTCACAGTTTTAAAAGCTGCAACCTATCTTGTAATGTAACTGTAGTTGTCTATGGGCGACGGTAATCATTGAACCGCTAACCGATAATATGTTATAGTTATGGTACATATTTAATCTACTTAATAATTTATCAATAATTTATAAGTACAGTTTGTTGTGATTTATTTAAAAGTTGTTGGTTCGATACCTATTGCGCCTGTGATATTTATTTCCTACACCCTAGAGTGGGGAGTGGGGGGTTAGTATTTTCGTTATTGGAAGTTAAGGCAAGCTCTGCTGGAAAAGATAAGTAATATTGTTGTCCAATTAATAACTTATTGTTGAATTATAGTTGTGTAAGTCGGTAAAAGCTAACTATTATAACTTGTAATAAATAACCCATTCTTTCCGACCTTAACAGACCTCTGGAAGTCAAAGCGACCTTCGTCAGTATGTAATGTGCCACTCGTGTATACAAATCTATGGAATCCCGTCTCCCTTTTTACCCGTTATTTATTATAACTCACGTGGAAACCTGTCTGGACTCGCCGTCCCACGTTCCCCGCAACGCGGCCGCCTCCGCCATCTTGAATGGTGATTCTGCATCGATCACGGCCTGAACGGATTTCTTCACCTGTGAAAATACATATGGCAGCAGTTTCCTTTTAGGGTTCCGCGGCGCTCTGGGACAAGGGAACCCTTAATGGGTCACTGTTCTTTATAAAACCGATGAGGGTGTCGAGACGAAAACTATGTCAAATACGGTCTACGCTCTCGACAAGATTTTTAAGTGATAACTTCTATAGGCATCTTCGGCCATTTTTAATGGGGAAAAATTCATGGAATTTTATGTTATATAATTAATTTGATACCGGCAAAAGGTCCATATGCCAGATATGACGTTATCTACTCGAGCCAAGGGACACATGGTCGCATGGAGCAGCGGTCACTTGGATTTCGGCCGCGTTCCCAGACGGTTATATAACCACTAGTGCTGCTTGTCGTTATAATAGTTGTTAATATTCACGTTCAGTAATAGTTAAAATATTAGGATCAAGATAAAATCGTTAGAACTCTTATAGAAGCAAGGTTAATACAAACGATAGGGAAGTAATCCGAAAATTGTTAGTGTTGATGTTAAATTTAATGGCATTTTTCTTTACTAGACTTTTTTTTATTTACTCATGTGTCGAATAACCACGTTACGAGAAGACAGAGGGCGGTAGATTAAACGGTGCGAAATATTTGGTGTTTCCATGCTTTTGTGCAGATGAGGTGCGATATTCAGGGTAAGATAAAAAGTAAAGTGCCAGACTGTATATGCTCTCATCAGGTTCCCCCCTCACGTAGTTTTTACGTAAGTTTAATTCTAACACCGGTTCGTAATGAGTTCCTCTAACGGAGAAGAAGCAGGCGAAAGAAACTCCGTAGAATTTTTTTTGTCATTTTTTTTACCCTCAAACTATTACATTGTTACTAGTACATAATTTTTTTTTCGGAAACAGCTTAAGAGCGATCATCTCATTCGCCCGGGTAATTATCATTAATGTATACGTTTATATTATAATAACCATTTTAAAAAAGTTTTTCTTTAATATATTTCTTAAACTTGTTAATATACAGGCTTTGCGCATTTACTGGGATTTTTTTTGTAGAAGCGTATCGTATACACCGTCCCATGAACCAGTTACTTACTCTATGGAGTCTAGGAATGGTCTAATATCTATCTGGTAAGAGAAAAGATATGAAGCGATTATATTAGACACGACTTAGCTGATGTGAGGAATTGTCAGGGAGCGCTGTAAAGATAGATAGAATGTATGAAAATGGAAATCCTAACTATGCAATATAATACAATAACAATTCAATACAATAACAAATGTTTAATAACTTTGTGACAACAATTATTAATGTATTTTTATGTCGTTATCTTAGTTTTGCTACGGGTAAACAAATGAGCAAAAACAACCTCTTATATACAATCATCGTAAAAGTTTTTATATTGAATTGTCATAATCTAAACGGAAGCATATTCTAACAGTATAAAGGAGAAAAAATATCATATATAAACTCAATACTTTCGACGGTAACAATAATTTTCGTTAAATTATGGGTTTCTGAATCACTGACCATCGTAGAAATTAACTAATCAGCTTTCAAATGTCATTTGCGTTGCCAAAAGGATGGTTGAACTCTAAAATGGTCATTACACAAGCCATTTGACAGGTGAGTAGTTAATTTCTACGATGATCACGCCCGGTTTCTGAAACACTGATCAACGTAGATGTCAACTAATCAGCTGTCAAATGAATTTCAAATTTCATTTTAGTTGCCAAAAGAATGTTTAAACTCTTTGAATTGATCATTCTGATCATAAAGAAGATCATTCTGGTCAATTCAGAGAGTTTAACCATCTTTTTGGTACCTAAATTGTAATTTGAAATCCATTTGACAGCCGATTAGTTGACATCTACGATGATCTGTGTTTCAGAAACCGGGCGTCAGTGTTTTATAAACTGGGCGTTAGTCTCCTACTACGTTAGTCATTACAACGTTGCCGAACTAAATTAAACAAAGTGTTTTTGCAACCAAATTTAAGAAGCGAGGTTCCCAAATTTCAAGTAAAGTTTTGTTTACGTAGATTATGCGATTTTTTTTTTGATATGAATTATGAAAATGTAAACAAAAATAATTTAACAAGCATCCACATCGGGCTCTAATACATGGTGTCATAAATAACTCAAAGCTGAAAATTAAATAAAAATACGATCTGTTTCCCAACGTGTATTTCGCAACTGTGGTAGGACCACGAAACAGTTTTCGCTGTTGCACGAATGGGCAGGTCCGTCCGGTTTAGTGCCACCACCTCACGGAAGAACGGCGTGAAGCGGTAGTGTTACACTTCTGCGTTCCGTCTGGTGAGTGAGGTAGCCGGGGCCCACTTTATTAAAAGGGCGACAACGCATCTGCAACCCTACGGGTGTTGATAATGTCCATGGGCGGCGGTTATCACTTAACATCAGGTGAACCGCCAGCTCGTTTGCCACTTTGAAGTGTATTAGTACATTCTTCATGGGACATGGGAGTCCCGGTGCTCGCTTACCACCTCGGGGAGGTCGCTTTCCGGCCACGGGTAAGTGTGGAATCCGGGCAGCACCACGACGGCGTAGTGGTCCGTGTAGGTGAACTTTGGTTTCGCGATGTCGGGTTCGAACCCGCCCTCCACGCCGATCGCGAGCCTCGTGATCTTCTTCTCCGGCCCGTCACCGGTCACCTCGGGCTCCGGCACCTGAATGTACGCTTCATTATTGCTGACAAATAAGATGGGACATGCACATTTATGGTACCCTAGTAGTCCTCGTCGAGGTATTTCTTGGGCTCTTTGTGCTTTTATCAAAAGCTGTAGATTTTGCCCGCGGACGTAAACGTGGTATTTCAATGTGTTCATCATCATGTTCGTGTTTTATTTTTTCAGGAATAATAGCAAGTAATTACAAGTATTCACACAAACTAGAAGTACCCTTCCACACAAACCATAATTCGATACAAGCTCGTCAACTGTCACGCCACCGAATCCCTACATCTCTATGTGTCGTTTTTTCTCGTTTTATATTGTTTTCCTCAATTGAGGGAACCTACTTGGAGTACGCAGTGCCACTTACCGGTTTCTTCTCTCTGTGTATGTGGAGGAACACAGCGTTGCCGGTCTTCTGGAAGTACTGCTCCACGTAGTTTCTTCCGAAACCGAGGAATGATGTGAGCGAGACGTATAGACCGGTTTCGGATTCCTTCCGGACAAAGGAAATTTATTGATTTACGATAAAAATAACAAGACAATAGTCTGTCAATTTATGAATTACTAGCTGCTACCAGCGACTACGTCTGCGTAGAATAGGCTGAAGGTGTGTAGGACATTAAGACAGAAACACAGATATACATAAAATATTTACGTTAATTATAGCCTATGACAGATGTACATAAAATATGTACGTAAATTATAATCTGATGTATAAGCTATATTATTGTAGTTTCATTAAAATTCATTCAGTAGAATTTGCGTGAAAGCGTAACATCCATCCATACATACAAACTTTCGCCTAATATTATTACTTACTAGTAAGGATTAGTATGGATAACAAATTCACATATTTATAACTAGCTGAACCGTCAAAGGTTGCTTTGCGATATAAATTATTTCCAGGGAATTTGTGAATCTGAAGACATAGATAATTTTTTTTCTTTTTTTATATTCAAAACTGGCCAGCACTTAACTGCCATCCCACCTGATGGTAAGTGGCGATGCAGCCGTTTGATACGCAAAATGTTTGATAGTAAAATTGTTGCTATTTCGATTTTCTATAATTTGTCATCGTTTAAGCCTTCCCTGGACTGCCATAAATATTTCAAAACCAAAATTAGACAAATCGGTCCAGCCGTTCTCGAATTTTAGCGAGACTAACGAACAGCAATCCATTTTTATATATAAGATAATACGCCTATATATGTTCCACTCCTGGGCAAAGGCCTCTTCTGTACAGAGGCTATTATGGTGTAGTCCACCACGCGACCCCATTGCGGATTGGCAGATTTAACTATCTGCGAAATTTTATATTTTTCTATTATTTCGAAAATAACGACGTTTTCCTTCAACGCTGTAAGTCAGTGCTTAAAATTGGAATAAACAATTTCAATATCGTGAATTGACCTCGGGTTGCTAGAGTACCCGGCCACTGTACTAATAAGAAACTATACATGTTTTATAAAAGGTACATTATGTGAAATGGATGGTCTTGTCTTTTAGAAATATTATCGAAATTTAATTAAATCTAGGAATATCTAATTACTGCGAAGAGGTTTGTATTACGCAATAAATTTATATCACTTACGGCTCAGCCATATTGACACACGCGTAATAGGAGTATTGTTTGTTACAATGTAAAAATATCGATTTGGTTTTTTTTACGACGTTTAGACGTACATTAAATATTCCAAAACGATACGGGCTTAAGATAGCGGGGGAATACGTAATACTTATAAATAAAAACATCTGCCAAAGATGATGTATTAAAAGACTGAAAGTGTGCTGAAGTTGTGCCTTACAAGGGAAAATATCAAGGGATGTTCAAGGATTATGTAATCAAATTGGGATGGGCCATTTTTTCTTACTTTTTCAAATGGGACGGAGGCATTATTACAAAGGACATCTTAAATACATAATAGAAATGTTTCTAAAACATTAATATTTAATGAATTTCTGTAATTTGTGTAAGCGAAGAGAAAAATCGATTGTTATCAATTGTTGCCAACGTTTGGCGTTTTGTAGAATTATTTCCGTCTTGATATTTAATCAATAATCATCATACTCGTCCCCGCATCCAACCTAGGTGGGATCGGCACATCACGTGAATCATGTTGTAAGCGGTTTTGGCTATGATTTCTACTGATTTCTGACGTCAACCCCGCTTGGGAATTGACATTTCTTCAATATACATCCTAAACCATTTGACGAAAATCATTTGGGATAGGGGCAATTCACAATTGTCTTATTTTCGCACAGTAAAGGTTTACATAATTATTTGTCTCTCCCCTATATTTTGAAATTGTTTGATAATACCACGAAAGAGCAGAGCGTCGAATATATTAACTCCCTTTTAGGGTTAAACGGGATCAAATCCCTGAGTCTCTGCTGCCTGACTGTCTGTCACCAGGCCCGTGTGTGTAATATATGTATATAATCATGAAACATGTGTCTCATGAACTGTGATAGTTGGACAGTTGAAATTTTCACAGATGATGTATTTCGGTTGCCGCTATAACAACAAATACTTAAAAACAGAATAAAAAAATGTTTAAGTGTGGGTAGGGCACGATTTTTTTGCCGTTTTTATTGATAGTCCGACTCGAACTTGGCTGGATTTTTTCAACTCGGTAAAAACTATAAGTCGAGTGGAACAATAACTTCCGGTAAAAAGTGCCCCCATAATTTGCACACTGATAACAGTTATCGCGGTGACGAGAAACCAACATAGGGGCATGTTTGAGCACATTCATTCGTAGGTAGCCTTATAAACAACCCAGAATGACCAAAATCATGGACCTTTATCTGGGAACCTTTCTAATACTCTGCGGGTTCTCCTTGAGCGTGCTGAACCTTAGAAGGGTAGTGAGAAGAAGTCAGACAACGATATCATCAGTGCTCCTGTCAGAGAACATTCTCCTGACATGCATCGGTGTCGCTTTTGTTAGTAGATCCGTGTATGAACTAAATTCTACAAGTATCAGCATGAGTGAAATAGACGAGAGGACTGCCGATCTGAAGAAATCGGGAAAACTGGACGCATCATCGGTGCACTGTGATTTCTTATCAGTTCTCATGAGTTATGGTCCACTGATTGTGTCTCTAGTGAATAGCTTTTTAAGTCTTATAATTGACAATTACATGCACTATAAAATGCTGTATGATATGAAAGAGAAAACCGAGGAAAATAATGTGAGGCGAATTGGTGAAGAAACAAGATCCGGAAGAAACATTAATTTCAACAAATTATTCGATATGTCAAAGAGATACTTCTCGTATGCTGTTATAGTTCTACAGTGGATTGTTCCTATTATAATAGCTATGCTTATGTATCCAATGGGGGCAAATCCAAAATTGATCACTGGAGAAGAAAGAAGTGCAGAGGATACATGTATAACCATGCTTAATTTTGCAATTGAAAGATGCTCAAACTTCACTTTTAATAGTTCAGGCTATTCACTGCCAACAAAATATTTAGAAGTATATGAATATGAGCATGGCAATTCAAGTGATTCCAAAAAAATAGATTCGGTATTAAATAATGTTTTCAGCATTCTCGCTAATTACAACAACGAGACTGATTTTCTATTCACAAATGAGTCGAGATCACAAAGAAGGCCAAAAATGGATGGTGTGTGCACCAAGGTCTGCTACATGGACAACAAAAACGTTCTCCTCTATATGTTTCTTTTGGTTGTTGTTAGTTACTTCATTCCAATATCAATTTCTATGGTGATTCTAACAAAGATCCATGTAATGGAAGTGAAAGCCACAAACATGAAAACATATGTGACAAGAGAGCTTTTGTACAATATACTATTCTGGACTCCAGTAATGTTTGATACCTTTCTGTCATTGATGTTCTGTTCTTATTCTATGGATGGGATGAGAACATCCTTATTTAATGTAATAGCTAATATATACCAAACTGTAAAAAACTTTACGAACACAAGATACTTTAAGGAGAATGCAATTGTACCCATTTAATATTCTTTTGTTTGCAATAAATATATTTGAAGTAATTCAGGAACAACATGTATACATGTCTAAATAGTTAGCAGTAATTTTATTATTTAATAAAAAAATAATTAACTGAAGATATTTATTATGTAACCATTAATGTTTCTTTCCATTATCATACATAATGTGAACAATTATAATTAATTACAATAAAATGAAGAGCAAAGTAAAAAATTGCTATTATTACATTAATGTAAGTAATTTATCTGTTTATTAAATTCCATAAACTTACTTTAATTGTTTATTATTAACTTAAACTTATAAATCTTTAAATGACAAATACCTACATGAAAACAATAATTTAATGCAAGTCATAATAATTTATAGGCAGAATCGGTTTTCTTGATATTACAGTATTCCCAGTTTAGCACAGCAATAATAATAAATAATGCAATAGTAGTGCTTACTATTGTTGATATTATATATTTTATTATAAATAAGATAGCAGTTCTTTGTTGTTTGGTAATGAGTGTTCATAAAAATTGAAGCATAAGTCAGAGTTTAATATTAACACTTAATTATTTATTATAATCGTCTCAATTATAATGAAGCATAGATTAATAATTAATAATGTTTAATAGTAGGCCAATAGTTTAAACTAAAAGTAAGGTATTGAAATTGAATGTCAATTAAAAGTTAAACAGAAAAAAATATATTTTATTATTATAGAAATTATAAGGTTATAAAACAAATTGCAACTCACCGGATTGTCAAAAGAATAAACACATTCATCTTTATACACTATTTGTTGTTGTCCAGGTATTTTGATTTTGGATAAGTGAGGCGTTATCAACTCCAGTGACGCCATGGTATAGTTTTTTGTGTTAAAAGTTTAGAAAATGATATTTAATTTTTCATAAATTGTCTATCTCATATACGGCGTCGATCTAAAAATATTATATAACTAGTGATGTAATTCCATTATACCGGTTTACCCATTTTCCGGTAGGTAATTGTGTTTTTATATATAATCGTATCGATCTTTCGAACAATGCAACAAAGTACCATAGAGAACATATCTAGAAGAAATTTATTGTTAAAGTAAGAAATGTTGACACAAAATAAAAAATACAAAAAGCTAATTAATGAAAAAAAAATCACTTTAAATCACTCAACGAAACAATCTTCTTTTTTGTATGTTTGGTTTGCTGTTAGCCCGGCATCTTTTCCAGCTTCGTTGGAAGAGGCCAGTGGGCCAGTGGGCCATATGGATTGCATTTTCAAATCTGCGACCTTAGTTCGTGTCGGCAGATGGGATGAACACGGGTCGTAATATGGGGCGGCTCTGTTTGGTACATAAATTTATCCACCATGGGGACGAGGCTTAGCGGTTTATTGTACACACGAGATAATTCACGATGAGATGATGTTCTGCATTCCGGGTACCTACTAAAAGACCCTTTGATGTAGTAGCCCGGATGGTTGTCCTTCTGACGTATAAGACGATCATCCATAAGCAGTATCAGACAGCCTCTGCATTCTGCGAATTTCTTCTTCAAGCCGACGAGATGACGTGACATTGACTGTCCTTAAGTACACCCACGCATCCAATGACGGCTACTTCATAGGACGATCATTTAAAGTTGTTTCATGGATTATATTTAGATCAATAAATAAATAGACTCCATTCTGACAGCAATCTATGACTGTACTTAGGCACAGTCGAAATACGCACTGCTTGTCAGCGTACTCTGCGGCCTCTAAGTGAACTCTTCTCTCAACCTCCCTAAAGCGACCCTGTCGTGTGGGTAGGTTAGTGGTAATATCACGTTCAGAATTGCTCCAACACAGCTGCCATTTGGAAGTCCAGTTTCTATGCTTCTTACTACCGATATTATCTGTTGTTTTGAAGGAGTATAACTGGTTTTGGCGCGTTTGGAAAAAGTATAATAATGATTTACGATGTGCGCGCATACCGACAGCCAAAAAGTGACATAATGAGGTTGGTTGCAAAGCGACCAACTTCACGGTATTATTATGCAAACCAATAACAACTTTACAACAACACAATTAGCTATAATTTAAAGCTATTTAATTAAGCCGTTATCAATTGCATTTAATGTCTTTTCCACAAAAATATCATCATGACTATCATGTTGACTTATTTTTCTTTTTTTACGATATAGAAGTATTACTTTTATGTATACACAACTTCTTTTTTATCATAACATTTTACTAGATGCACATGTGAGGCTTGTGAGGGTAGAATATTATCTTTTTGTAACAAGACAATAACAATAAGAAGTGAAATATTCTTAAGTACTAAATTAAAATAAGCCCAAAGCAAGAACCAAATGTGAAATAACCCATTTTAAAAAACTGATATCCATAGGTAATCTTAAATAGAAGTTCTGTAGTTGTCATTTTTAGCTGTAATCAGTGTATAAAACAATTTTGACAAAATAAATATTTTGACAAATCAAATAGAAAAGTAGAATACGTTTACATTAGGTACTTAAGACGTTGTGACAAATTTGTCTTGTGCCTGCTCGGACATTTAAAAGAGCGCTCTTAACTAGTTCGTTTTGGACAGTGGACTAGTTCATTATTTTAGTTCTATTAGCTCTATTCTGTCTTTGGATTTGGTCGGTTTATCTTTAAGAAACGTTATTGTTTAATCAGTATCTAGAGAAGTAAAGAGGACAAACACTGGTCATTATTTTAACCATTTTAACGTTAACTATCTCATATTCACAAAGTTTGATTTTTTTTTAGTATAACACTAGTGCTTATTACGTAGACATTAGACACGAGTCTGTCGCCTTTTTGCATCGATAAGCTAAAATAATCGTTGTTGCATTGTTATACAACTCTACAGTCTCAGTTTGACCACTCTCTTCCGATATACTCATTTTACTCGGTCATTGGTCGACTCTCTCACTCTCGCTCGCGTCCATTCGTTCGGTATAATTAGTGCAGTAGATGAATGGAAAGCACGAAGGAGCTATTAGATTGATTAACAGTGACGTTACGGAAACGTTTCTTAGTACAAAGATACGTTTCCTATTAGGGATATTGAAAGTGAAGAAATATATGCAATAACGGCTTCGATATATCGAAGATAAAATATCGGTATTTTCTTTTTAGACCTCGTTATCCAAAAAAAAAAAACGTGTGTCAAGTATTAAGTATTTGAATCTGTGGACTCTGTGTCGGATTCGATTGAAAAAATATCGTTTTTGATACGATTTCGATATTGAATATTTTACATCGATATATCGGTTAAAAATGTGGAAATATTTTAGTAAAAAATATCGATATTTTTTCGACTTTCCTATTCGTTAATTGTTTGCGAACTACACGAGTGACAAGACTTGGCTTAAAGGTCTTGTTACCAGGCCATAAAATCTTTATTAAAAAAAAGTGACAGGTCTACAACATGAATGACGAATTTGACAAATGAAACAAAATAAACAAACAGACATCAGGATAGCATTAAGTTCTAATAATTAAGTACAAAAAGGATCATGTCAGTAAAATTATATTATGATCTTATGTCTCAACCGTCTAGAGCTTTATACATATTATTAAAGACGGTAAAATGTAACTTTGAATCAAAATATGTGGATTTACGAAAAGGTACGTTGGTGAATTGTTTTTTGATGTTATTTTGAACGTTTAGTGTTTATGCCATTAGTTCCGTGAATTAAGTCAGAGTATATTTTGGATTTCACTTTATTTATATAGGTGAACATTACTCGGAGGAGTATTCAAAAGTCAACAGACTACAAAAGGTACCTGTAATTGAACACAATGGATTCATTCTGTCGGAGAGGTTAGTTCTTATAATTTTAACAAATTTGATATCAATTCATTCAATTTCAAAGTAACATGGACTAATGTCAACTTTTAAATAACTAATTTTTGTCGAAAATCCAGGAAAACTAAAGTATTCCAAAACTGTGTGAACTCATATTTGTTCTAATATAATGTGTAATTTACATAATTATATGTAATTTATATTACTTTTGTGGATTGCTTGATTATATTGGGGAAAGCCATTGCTGTTAATTTAATATGTAGGTAACTTTTCACTATGTTATTCTATACATCTTTATATGATTTACCATTTGATTTGATTGCAAACCATTTCTTATGACTCTGACTCAAGCCTCTCAGGTCACATGCCTTAACTAGTGTTTTTACCATTAACTATGTTTTTTTTTATTTCTAGCATTGCTATTATCAACTACTTATCCAGAGAAGCTATAATCCCTGAGACCTTGTATCCAAAAGAAAGCAAAGCTCGGGCATTAGTTCAAGAGTACCTGGAATGGCAACATATCGGCCTTAGACTTCATTGTGCTATGTTTTTTAGAGTTAAGGTAAAGTATATCTACTGAGATATGCTTTAATATATCGCAATGTCATTAAAAAGTTTCACAAATCTCCAGTACATGGACCCAATTCTATTTGGTCGATCACCGAGCGATGAACAAATACGTGGCTATGAGCAACGCATGGCTGCTGCAATTGAGCTGCTTGACACCAAGTGGTTAGGCAGGGGTACAGAGTTCATTGCTGGGAACACAATAACTGTTGCTGATTTAATGGCATCATGTGAATTAGAGCAACCAAGTAAGTTTGGTTAACACCATTTATTCATTATTAAAAGCATTATTGAAGTTAATACAATATTATATTATATATAAATTTGTGTAAATATTAAGATGATGATCAAAGCTTTGTTAATCACTGTACATTTATTCATAAAAATGAAAATTAGATTAGCTGTTTTATACAAATATAACTCCAAAATATTTTTCAATTGAATCTGATTACTATAAATTCAACCATAAATGTTTTGTTGATTTTCTATATTATTGTTTAAACAAAAGAAAACACTTCATTTTGTTCAATTGGTGGATTCAATTTACACATTACATAAAATTTATATTTCTTTCATCTCTATTTAAAACAACAATGTAAAGCAACTTTATTGATTTTCAGGAATGGCGGGCTTTGATCCCCAAGATAAATTCCCCAACATAGCTATCTGGTGGCCAAAAGTAAGACAGTACTTCAATCCCCACTATGATGAAGCTCATGTTATATTAAACAAAATTATTAAGAAGAGAAGTTCGAAATTATAACATATAAAACATTCGCAAAGCATTGTTAATAACAATGTAAAGTAACCTAAAAACAGGGAGGCTTTTCTAAGTGTATCCATTTTTTAAATTAAATTCTAGACATAAATAATGTTATATAAAAAATGATAAATATTTAAAACACTCGTAATTAATTTATTACATTCATTTTAACTTCTCAAAAAGTGGGTGATTTATGGAAAACTCATTTATTTTACGCGCGATCATTCATAACTAACACGCACACAAGTTCGTTTCAAAAGTATGCGACGCATTTATGAATGAGTATCGCATTGTCAACAAGTTGTTTTTTAGGGAATAGTATGGCAATTTTTTTTGAAAAAAAAAAAAAAAGAAGTTTGTTTTTATTTCAATAAACGATTATACTACTGAGTCTGAACCTCCTGTGTGAATTTGGGCACCTTTAGAAAAGCCACCCTGTATAATGACTTATTTTTGGGAAAACAGGTATATTGGGTTAACTTTTTGTGTCATTTTTTAAAATTATATTAATAATTTTGTTAATGCTTGAATAAGTCTTGGGTAATAACTTGTAAGTAGTTTAATCATATATTTTACAGGGAACTAGCAATATATTTATACATAATTTAAATACATATTATATTAATGTATTTAAACTTTTGTTTTATTCTCAAGTGCATATTATTAAAACAAATTATGTAAAGTGTATTAAATTATTATGCTAAGTCATTATCAACCTGTATTCAAAATTGTTTCTCAAATACTGAATCTAGTTGGCATAATTTATTTACCTTTGCGTATTCCCATTTTCACTTTGATAAATCGGTATCAAAATCAATTACTTTTCAGTTAAAGGGCAATTCATTCAAAAATTTTGAGTTAAAGACTGCCTCATCCATAACTAAACCTCCCCGTACAACATCCTTGCTCCGTATAATGATGAGACTAGAAAACCTCCATCAAAAGCATCCATCGATCAATCTTCCGCCGTTCCTACCGCTGCCTACCGATTCTTCGTATCAGGCTTTGCAAATTACCGATAAAGACACTTGCGAGACAATTATGTCATTTTCAAGTGGCTCTGCTGGCGGTCTTGACGGTATAACGCCACATCTGAAAGATCTTGTAAGCGTTTTCGCCGGTGATGCTGGCCGGTGAAGTGCTCTTTTTTATGATATTACAAAATTATGCAACTTAATGCTCTCTGGAAAAGTAAATTCTAAATTTGTTCCATTCTTATACGGGGCAAGATTATGTGCCTTTAAAAAAAAAAGATCATGGTATCCGTCCTATTGCTATTGGTTCTACCTTTCGACGCTTAACTTCAAAATTAGCATGTAGGCAGATAATCTCCGGCCTTAAAACAAAATTCCAGCCTGTTCAACTAGGCTTTGGAAGCAAAGGCGGCTGTAAAGCGGGTGTACTTTTGACAAGTTCTGAAGGTCGACCTAAGGAATGCTTTTAACTCCATTGATAGAACGACTCTGCTGAACAAAGTGGCTAACCATACACCAGAAATATATCATTATGTTTGACGATGTTACAGTGAAAAGAGTAATTTATTTTATGAAGACAATTGATTATTGATTCTGCTGTCGGCGTTCAGCAGGGAGATCCGCTAGGACCAGTATTATTTAGTTTAGGAATTCATCCAATTTTTTCAAAATTGAAATCTAATCTTAATGTCTGGTACCTATACGATGGTACGCTGGGAGGTAAAGTTGACGATGTACAAAGTGATCTTATCGAAATTATTAGACAATTTAAAAATATCGGTCTCGATTTAAATAATTCCAAATGTGAATTTTTCTTTTCCGAAAAGATTTCTTTTTCCGACAAAATCATTTTGACTCAAAATGTTAGCTCTTTCATACCAGGAATTAACGTAGTCCGTTCAGATTCACTTTACCTCTTAGGTGCTCCTTTGTTGATACCAAGTTTGGAACCTCATTTAAAATTAAAGTTAAATAAATTTTTAGATCATGTTCACAAATTCTTTCTACTAAATTAGCATATTGCGCTTACTATTTTGCGACATTGTATTCTTGTACCTAAATTTACGTACCTTCTTCGCTCGAGTCCAGTTTGGAAATGCGGTGACTTTTTGAACGAAATTGATTTCCATCTTAAATTAGCTCTAGAAAAAATTCTAAATTTATCTCTTAATGAATTAAGCTGGACCAAGCTACGCTGCCAATTTGTTTTGGTGGTATCGCTGTAAGGAAAATTTCTAGTGTCGCTCTACCTGCCTTCCTTGCTTCCGTGCATAGCGTAAATAATTTATGTAATAACATCCTTAATCACGATTCAGAACTTTCCTATGCAGTGGAGGCAAGGATGTTTTGGCTGTCTTTCTGCTCCAACGAAAATATCCCACTGGAAGTAAACCTACAAAAACACTGGGATGTTCCTTTGGTGCGGAGAGTACCGATTTGTCAACCACACCAATGCCCTTGTGGTGTCAGTGTGGACAAATTTGGTCTCCACGGGCTTTCTTGTTAAAAAAGTGCTGGCCGTTTTTCCCGCCACGGTTCCCTGAACGACATCATCCGTAGGGCTCTTGTTTCCATCAATGTTCTATCTATTTTAGAGCCCTGTGGTATTTTTCGCGACGATGGTAAGAGACCCGATGGTATAACATTGGTCCCTTGGGAGAGAGGCAAAGCCCTTGTTTGGGACGCTGCTTGTGTAGGCACTTTGGCTGCCTCTCATTTAAGGGGTACTTTGGTCACGGCCGGGGCGGCATCGAAGGCATCTGAAGTAAGTAAATGGCGCACATATGAGTCTTTATGTTTAGATTACGTATTTGTGCCATTTGCTGTTAAAACGGACCTAAAGTCCGTGGGGTCCCCGCAAATCAATTTTTTAAAAAAGTTAATGTCCTAGGCTTAACGCCGCCGCTGGTGACATTGTTCTTTTCTCGCTCAAAGGTTAAGCATAACTATTCAGCGAGGAAATGCAGCTAGCGTTCTTGGCACCATGCCGCGTGGATTAGGTTTATTACATAATATGTAATTTTAGATAGATTTAATCTTGTAAATATTAGATCAATAAAGATTGTACTCTAAAAAAAATTATGTAAAATTACATTCATATAATATTAACATAAAGCTCAAGCAAAATAATTATTATGACCTCTAGGTATATTATGATTCAACTGATATATTACAGCTGTGGTAGGTCCTCACAAGAATGTTATAACTGTGGTAGGGCCAAGCAAGTCTGTTATGTTCATCTGTTGCCTGATGTACAAATGCGTAGGTCTGCCAGGGAAGTACCACAACCTCACAGAAGACTGGCTTGAAGTGGAAGTGGCTATGGGAAATGTTCTCAGAAAATGCAAACATGAATAATGTTATTGAATAACATTCAATAATACAATGTCATCGAAGAAATGTGACTGCTAAGTGCAATTTTTTCAGTAAAAAATTGATATATTAAATTCTAATTACATTTATGTCTTAGAATATCTCATAATATACATGTAAATTGTACTATTGAATGTAGATCCTTATAATGATTATGTTCTTCATGTTTGCATTTTCTGAGAGCATTTACAATAGTAACGTATATTTTTTTTATACCATATGAAAGTTGAGACAAAAAGCCCACCGACTTTTTTTTAAAAAGCTGATATTTTGACGCGAGAATTTTCGATTGAAAATTAGGGTGATTTTTCGATATTGAGTTAAAATTAGGTGAAAAAATGAAAATTTCAAATCAAATAAATTACAGTGTATTTGGGACATAAAATAACATTTCAAGTTTTCATCAAGTTTTCACTAAATTTCGTGAAAAAACATTTTTGTAAAAGATAAAAATAAAAAACCATAAAATTGGTTATTTGAATTTTTCACATAAATTTTGAGGTTATGTGAAAACAGTGTACTACAAAAGTTGTAGATCTTATTACCTACAACTTTGTTTTTTAACTTGCATAGTTTTGCTACTTGGTCATCGCACATAGATGGAGTTAAATAAAATAAGGGCCGGCGCACATTGTCTCATACTTTATGATGCGCAAAGCCTCTAGAGCAGGGGTGAGCAACCTTTTTAATCAATGGGCCAATTTAAATTTCAATTTTTTTTAGCGGGCCGCACATAATAATTAACGAATATTTATTTATAATAAATATTAGAATAAAAAATATAAAATTAAAAAAAAGTAAAGATTTCATATACAAATTTTAATGCAATGTAAAAACAAACAAGAAAAGAACAGAAAAACGAACAAAAATATTTCGGTTCAGTATGTACTACCATTTTATTATAATTAATTTTATAACAATATATTGATAGGAGAAATTCGATAAAATAAATTCAATTTTAGAAATGCTTGGCGGGCCGCATAAATATGTTTAAGGGGCCGCAAGCGGCCTGCGGGCCGCGGGTTGCTCATCCATGCTCTAGAGTATAGACTTATTCAAAGACACTAACTGCGATGCTCCTCAACTATAAGTAAAACAATCATTGCGGTATTTCCCGTTATTCATAACTGATCCTAATAATATTTACATCTCTATAAACGTGTGTAAAATAAAAAGCTTTTGACAGTGTGCGCCTGCCGCATTAGCTTTTTAGCCATGCCTCGTTTCCATAAGAACATAGAGATTGTTACGTCACAGGTTCTGCATCTGAGATCTTTACAAATTCGTAGGTATATTAATGTGAAAGTCTCGCTGCCCGCTGGGCCATAAATATTTAATCTAGAGTAGTACCTAAACTTGGCTAGGTTCGCTACATTTAGTTATAACAATAACTACATAGATAACAGATTTTAATATCCAGTGACTTGATGATTGAGTGATTCAAATTTACACAAAATTTCAAATTGATTTCGTAGAAGTAGAAACTTTCTCTATGATATAGAAGTGTTATAACCCATAACTACAGCCACTTTACACACGCCGGTCATCTGAGAGGTCATGGTGTAGGATCCGTAGCTCAAATGAAAGAAGTAGTGGACTGTATAAATGTATTGCGATATTTTAAGATATAAAAGTATTAAGACCGAACAGTAGTGCGTATCGTCGCCGGTAGGTTGATGTAAAAAAAAAAAACAAAAGTGGGGATCGTTATATCGATTCGACGGTGACGTTCCGGTTCGCGCGTGAACATACTCCCCGTGTTGAAGAGATCCAAATGGATGTGTTCAATAAACAGGTAGAGGGCAGATGGTATTATAGGCCCTTCGAATAATTCCCTTCTTTGTTTTTATTTCGGCAACCCTTGTGATGCCATCTGCTCCAGGAAAGCTTCGTACGATGCGTCCTAGAAGCCATAGAAGTGGAGGCTGCGTTTTATCACGGATGAGTACTAAGGCGCCTTCTGTAAGTGATGCTGTAGAACTGTGCCACTTGGTCTTCTGTTGAAGTAGACAAACATATTCAGAGTTAAAACGCTGCCAAAAATGTTGTTGGACGTATTGTACTCGTCGATATCGTTCCAACCGGGTGATATTGGTATCAGTCACTTGCGGATGAGGAACAGCGGTGAGTGGTCGTCCAATTAAAAAGTGTGAAGGAGTGAGAGCTGTGAGATCGCATGGGTTGGAAGAGAAAGGAGTCAATGGACGGGAATTCAGAATTGCCTCTATAGAAGTCAAACAGGTAGCCATTTCCTCATATACGAAATGAGTTAATTGTAATAGTTTTCTTAAAGTTTGCTTAGTACTACGTACCGCAGCTTCAGCGAGGCCATTAAAGTGAGGGGCATAAACCGGACTAAATATGAATTTAATACCTTCTTGGGCCATATCCGAGGTAACCTTTTCATTCTCATTACTAAGAAAGAGCCGTAACTCATTGCAAGCACCCACGAAGTTGGTGCCATTATCAGATAAAATACTCTGCGGCTTTCCTCTGCGAGAAATAAATCGACTTACAGCCGCTATGTAACCCTCCTTTGTGAGGTCTGTAACAAGCTCCAGGTGTACAGCTTTAACTGCGAGACAGACGAAAATACACAGGTATGACTTGATGAGTTTGCATCCCCTACCCCTTCGATCTGCAATCATTAATGGGCCGGCATAGTCGACACTACAGTTTAGGAAAGGAAATTCAAGTGAGGTCCTTGAGGAAGGGAGCTGTCCCATTAAAGGTTGCACACTTCGAGCTTTGTTCCGAAAACACTTCACGCACTTTTTAACCACAGATCTAGACAAGTTACGGCCGCCTAATGGCCAATACTTTTGTCGGATATTCGCTAATAGAAGCTGTGGACCTGCGTGTAGAGTTTTCTCATGATAAAATCGAAAAAAATTTTAGTAAAATGATGCTTACTACACAGTAAAACAGGATGCTTGATATTGAAGTCGTACGGTGAGTTATCAAGCCTCCCCCCCACGCGAATGAGATCGTCTGCGTCCAAAAACGGTGTTAAAAAAACAATTCTGTATTTTGGCGACAAGGACTTGCCCGATTTAAGTATTTTGTATTCGATTGGAAACATTTCTTGTTGAGCACTGTGTAATAAACATTTGACAATAACATTGAAATAAACATTGAGATGTCTAATTCCTCTACACTAAGAGGACCCTTTGATTTATTTTCTTTGTTTTTCGTGTTGTGGATGAATCGTTGTATGTAGGCTACTATTCTTTGTAAATGTTTCAAATTGGAGTGTTTATTTATTAAATTTTGAATAATTGTCAACTCCATATTTTTGTTAGAAATGTTGTCCGTAAAATGGCAGACGACTTCAGGTAAGTCAGACTTTGTGTTACTGGTAGGAATGACAGGCCATTTACTTTCATCATGCTGCAAGAATGAAGGTCCGTCCCACCATAATGAGCAATCTACAAGAAGTTGTGCTTTAAGCCCACGAGATAATATGTCTGCTGGATTGTCTGACGATGGCACGTAACCCCATTTACACCCGGCTGTACTTTCTTGGATCTCATTGACTCTGTTACGTACAAACGGTTTAAGCAAATTTGGTGACATAGATAACCATCCTAAGACTATGGTTGAGTCGCACCAAAAGTAAATTTTATTTATATGCAATGTAAGAGATTCCCGAACTTTAGTACACAGTCTTGAACCCAATAAAGCCCCGCACAACTCAAGCCGTGGAATTGTGGTTGGTTTGATAGGTGCGACGTGATTTTTCGAAGTGAGCAGTTGAATGTTTACCTTAAGCCCATCGGAGGATCGTATGAAAGCTGCTGCCCCATAAGCCTTTTCAGAAGCGTCACTGAAGACATGGAGCTGTATGTCTACAGGTGATACACAGACGACCCATCTAGGTATTCTTATTTTATTCAACAGTGGTAAGTTTTCAACAAAGTCAAGCCATAATTTGTGAATGTCAGAGGAAACAGCTTCGTCCCACGAACATTTATCAATCCACAATCGTTGCATTAAAAGTTTTGCCTCAACAATACATGGACATATTAAGCCTAAGAGATCGAAAACTTGCGATATAATGGATAGGATATGCCTTTTATTGATTATATTAGACGGAGTTATGTTAATTAAAAATAAAAAGGTATCAGTACGACATTGCCAATTGAGTCCTAAAGTTTTAGACATTTCGTTACTACTTAAATCTACTTGATCGTTCATATTATTATTTTGAAATAAGGCTCTTAAGACCTCGAAATTGTTTGAATGAAATTTTCGCAAATGAAACTTTGCAGACTGTAAAGTATTTATTACGCCCTGGCATAAATTAATGGTTTCTTCTATGGACGAACAACCAGAAAGATAATCATCAACATAGAAATCATGTAATATGGCTCTACGTACTTTCTCATCGCTACATCCATTAGCTAGCTGTACTAAGCATCTGTAATTCATCGTAATGAACATATAATGCTTCAAATTTTGAAAGTCGCCCTTCCAAGTCAATTTTAAACAGGTCGGACAGGGTAGATGAATCATTAAATTTGGCTAAATAGTTGCTAAAAACAGTAACTTTTCCTTTCATAGCACTTAGTTTCCTTTGTAATTTGATTTCGTCTGAAACCTGTGTAGTGGCACTAGCTTTATTTCCCGGCAATTCAGGCATTATAAATAATTTGAAAAATTTATTAAATTATATATGTTTAATGATAATTAGAATAATTAATGATTTTTAAAATACTAATAATATTAAACACTACTTTATAATAGACGAACTAGAGCGTGTAATACATTACTAGTAAAAATGATTTGCAGACACGTAGTAAGAATAGCTTAGCAGTATAAACGACCTTGACCGAGTAATTCGGCGGCAACAGCTAAGCTGATAAGACACTACGGATACGATCTCTGCAGATGTGATGATTTTAAGAGTGATTATATTAACATAAAGTAATCACTTACGTATATATATGAATTAGCAAGCCCATTATGACTTAAATAAAGGCGAAATAATGTATTTTTATGGGGAAGAAAAATAAAAATTGAATGTAGGTAGGTTGGGAAAAAAGTTGGATTTTTAGGAAAATAATTGGAACGAACTCACCCAGAACGTCTAATTCCCATCCAATAGCTTATATTTGATGTAATCCCAAGCCAGAAATCAGCACAGTTTTCTTGAAATTTTGAGGTCCGCCAACTGGTTCTTGCCACTAATTATGTATCGTCAACTTCTCTTAATCGGCGATTTTCTAGTTCTTCAAGACGGTGAAAGGACCATTATGTAGGATCCGTAGCTCAAATGAAAGAAGTAGTGGACTGTATAAATGTATTGCGATATTTTAAGATATAAAAGTATTAAGACCGAACAGTAGTGCGTATCGTCGCCGGTAGGTAGATGTAAAAAAAAAAACAAAAGTGGGGATCGTTATATCGATTCGACGATGACGTTCCGGTTCGCGCGTGAACAATGGTACTTCCCCGGACGGCGCAAAAGGCGCCATTAAAATTTATTTTCTGTGAAAATTGGGTTTTGCAAGGGGAGTTATTTGAATTTTTAATTAGATTTTTACTTCCCCTTGTTCCCTAGCGCCCTAGCGCCTAGTCCCCTTGCTCAACCCTTGAGCCGGCACTGCTCAAGTTGCTCGAGTGAACTACATGGGTAGATATTCCTAAACCAGTCCTTCGATCTAAAGAGAACAAAATGGCTATCATTTTATATTGGAAGTAGATAAAAAAAATTAAGTGATTTGCGTGATTTGTCGATAAAATTTATCCTCTAAGACTAAATGCTCCGACATTGGCGACCGGACACGCTGTATATCGATCCTTTTAGGGCTTAAGGTACTTGGATTTTCCCTTCGAATACAAGAAGACTAAAACAAGGAAAACTTTTTCTTTTGACCGCCTCCTACAGTATTCTCCTGAATTAACGTTTTTGTATTTTAGTGTATTTCTTTTTGATAGTTTTTTTTAAACTTTTCTTTCTGACTCTTATTGTATTATGACTGTAAACTAATTTTAGCCGATTTTATGAAATTATTTAATATGTGGCAGGTATTATGTACATTTTATGTTAGCTAGTTAGTTTAGTGTGTGATATTTATAAAATTTATACAGGTAGAAAAAGTAACTTAACGTAATCGATAGAAATAAACGTATTAAAAACACTGTTTTTGTCTTGTTTGTTCCTTGAATGTTGCAGTGTAGTGTAGTGCAATCTTGCAATGCAGTGTTGCGAGCATAAAGTGCGGGCACCGTGCAACTTTTTAGTTTTATTTTTATTGAATTCAACTTCCATTTAAAAAGCAACCTCGTTTATAAAGACGCAATCAAAACATATGTTCCGCCTGCAATTTTCACTCTTACATTATGCCCGTATTTGACACCTCTTGCTTCCTGATAGGTACTTAAAGCGACGTTGTATCTTTTTCATCGATTATCAAATCAAATCATTTATTCATCGAAGTAAGAAATATATCTTTGATCTATCGATAGTCATTCAATGTTGTCATGATAGCCGACCTTTAGAAGAGACTTTGGATCGACACAAATTTCAAAGATATAATTATGTTAAATTATTATGTTTCAATAATTAGTTATTTTATCCGTGAATAATTTAACAAATATATTACTTAGCAAATCCTTTATAAAAAAAATACGCCGTTATCAATACGCGTAGGCATAAATCCACCTTTTGTACAATTTTTTGGAAATAAAAAGCAAAGCGAAATAAAAATTGTATGAGAAAAATAAACAATTGAAATTGTATCGCGTGCGATGATTTTGTGAACTCAAATTCTCCCATAATGAGGGTTTAAACGGTAGGTAGACAATTCTTAAGGAGCTTACAGATCACCTTGAAATTAGAGAGAATTTTCCTATGGCCTTCGGCTCTCACTTTTGTACGCCTTTCGACGCAATTATTTGACGTATTTTTATTGTGAATAGGTACAAAAGCCGGCTTACAATCGTCTGAGTATATTTATGAAAAGAAACATAAAATATATGTTTCTTTTCTTAAAGAGGGCGCGTGTACAGAGTACATGATGACACGTGTTAGAAGCGAAATTTCATTGGTTATTTAAATTTCAAATGTGTAATATTAATAAATTAATGAGAATGTGAATGACATACTGAGAGAGACAATCTACAATAATCTAACCTTATTTTAATTTATTTTTACTTTTTTTTGTTTTTGAATTTGTTTTATAATTGTTTGTTAATCTTAAAAAAAACTAATACAACTTTAAGAATTAAGAGCAATTGCGACATCTCTCGGTACAATTGTTCATCCTCGAATGTTATGCTGTAAAGGATGCACACTAGATAGCGCCAAACATTGCAAAAATGCAATAGAGATAACGCAGATAGATGTCAAAATTTTCGCGGCGTGAAGTCAGCTATTTTTTTTGTGACAAGTTTGCCAAGCCAGTAGGTTCACCTGATGTTAAGGAATACTGCCGCCCATGGCCATCTGCCACACCCGAGGGTTGCACATGCGTTGTCAACCTTTTAAAAATTGGGCTCCGGCTACCTCACTCACCAGACGAAACGCGAAAGTATTATACTTCCACTTTACGCCGATCTTCTGTGAGGTCGTGGTACTTAGCAGGACGAGTCTGCCCATTCGCGTAACAGCGAACTGTTGCGTGGCCCTCCCACGGTAAATAATTTTTCTGTTCTCAAGAACTGGTAGCTGATGGTGAGTGAGTGCGCTCTTGAACACAAGCTATACCATAGCTGTTGCAGGCGCGTTGTTAACTGAGTGCAGGACTCCGGTAACCTCACTCTGCAACACAACGATGAAACGCAAATATATTAATAATTTTATCTTTACCTATAATAAATTTGTCTTCTGTTCGTGCTATTTGTGCAGCAGGACTGTTATGTAAGCTATTGTTGCTATACCATCTTTATATATGTATTTCTTCTATGCATGTGTGTGATTGAACTCCTGAACGAAAACAAAAAGCTGTTTCGATTTTGATGAAATTTTTTATGTGTGTTCAAGTGGTTTCTAAAATGATTTAGATTCAGAATTCGGTCCACTACAAAATGATTTATAATTATAGGTACTACTTTAGGTGGGTATAAAAAATATGATAAAATGTTTATGATGCGCGCCCACATCGACAGCGACATGATGAAGATTGTTGCGAGTCGACCAACTTCCACCAGCTCCACAATATTACCATAGTAGCCATTAATAACTTTTTGGTATTATTTATTTATTTTGGCACCTATAATTCCAAGTTATTTGATTAAACCGTTATCAATTGCATTTTCACAAACAAAGCGTACTGGCACAGGGGGCAAAATGCGTTATGTTTCTTTTGTTACGCTAAAAAGTATAACTTCTTACGTACGTAAATAAGTTCACAGGCGTTTTTTTTAATAAGTTGTTGTCGGATTTCAGACGTGTGTACAGGACAACATCTGTAGGGTCCGCTAATATACACTAGGGCGACTACTACCGATTTTCTTATACGTCCGTCTTTTTTCCAGGTGTCCCAAACACTGACAAAATCTATTTTTTTTTTAATTATCCCTACAACCGGTTATTCCAACAACTTAATGGAGCCTAGTTTAGGACACAGACGAGGACTCAGTGTTTTGAGCTTACATGTCAATGATGTTTAATAATATAGATGCCGCATGTCCATACTGCGTGGCGTTTAAAATTGTTCCGATTTACATTATATGACATTTGTGAGTGAATGTTACAGATGATATAGAACGTATGATATGGAAAGATATAGCAGTGTACAGAATCGCAATCGTATTACACCAATTGGTGTAATTTGGGTTGCTCTCAATTATGACGTATGCTTAGTTTTTTCATGCAACGCAACGGATCTTGATGTAGTTTTTATTTCTAGATAGAATGATGCAAGAGGAAGGGTTATAATAGGTTGGGGAAAAAGTTTCTTCGCATTTTATATGAAAATTCAAAACATTTTTTAATAAAGTTTATTTACATTTAACTAAAGTATGTAGGACCCATTTTGTTCGATAACTTTCTGCCATCTTGTAGGTAGGGATATGATCCCTTTGGAATTTCATACATAGAAATTCTGGGGCTTCTTATCGAAAAACAGAGACAAGTGGTTTTGGCAGTCCTCTCGTGATGTTAACCTGACACTGCCTAAAGAATTCTGAAGAGATGATTTATAACACTATTCAAAAGAAAATATTTTAAAAAGTTTAGCTTTTTCAATTTTAAAAATTTAATTTTTTATGTTGAAATTGTCATTAGATCGGTCCTAAAAATACTTTCACGTTCACGACGTAAAAGGTGGGCAGATATTAGTAGAAAGATATTCTTTTTAGAGTTGTTAACGCAAAATGTTTCTTATTTTTCTTGTGATGCTAACGGTAATAATCTTTAAAGTACAAATAAACTATATTCTGTTTAGTCTAAAGAACTTCAGACAACAAAGAAAATTTGAAAAAGATATGTTGAAGGGCTATTTCGTAGTTTTGTTCAAACATAAATTGAGCTAGTCAGTACACTTGCTGTTTTTAGCAACTTGTTACAGGAGTGCTTGAAGCTGGTATTTCTAGCAACAATCATAAAACTAACATCAGCCGCAGACAGGTGATTTCATGTTGAGTGTTGCAAAAACCCAGTTCATGGTTTTTAATGATCCACAATGTCTTTGTGGCATATAAATTACCATGGCATACGGACATGTATATGCAATATATGCAAGGTGGTCTTCGAAACAACATGCTTCATCGTGCAACATCGCTAAATACTACAGGGAACCAGGTTGACGTGGTATGGGCATGTTAAGAGTAGACCATCTAACTACGGCGGCAACCACGCTCTCCATTTCCGTCTATTCCAATCCTTAACCGGAAAAAATCTAGAGGAGACCAACAATCACACGGACAAATGTTTTGAAAAAGGATACGGAGGGGTGCAACGTTACAGAAGACCATGTCAAGGATAGTGCGACGTAGTGAGAGAATAGTCAGAAGGCTGAGCCCTGAGTTGAGCTGAGAGTGAGAGAGCTTAATAAGTCTTCGATTCGAATAGTGGATATAAAGTTTTACAGTTATTAGTTTAAAACAAAACATCGATCTATTAAATTTTAGAAGAATTTTGTTGAAACAAATCCTTTTTCTTCTATTACACATTTCGGTCTGTCAATGTAGGTACGTTCGCAAGAGTCACATTATGCTTCCACCGTTAAATACGATGGTCCATCAACTAAGACAATCAAACTGAATTCCAAGTTATGTTTAAGCAATTGTTCGCAACGATTATGACTTAAGTACCTAAATCAAAGTTGCCGCTTTTGAATTGCGTAGGTCCATCGCTAAATGTGACCGCGTTGAGGCATCTGTGTCTGCAGATAGGGGGACCGGTAATTCCGACCTATACGGCAGTTTGCACAGCTATTCTAATACGGAAGACGGAAATTTCCCTCCATAGATGGGTGGCATTTCAATCTAGCTGCGGGTGGACTGATAACTTTCGAAGTAGCGGGTTGCGGTGTGGCAGCGTGGTTTAGTGGGGGGCTTCGTTGATTGGCCATCCAAAGGGAAGAATGATGGAAGACAACGTTAGATATCATGTTATTTTTCGAGCCGTTTTTCATAAGATATCCTTTTTTGTTGCCTATGTAAATCGAACCTATCCATTACTTTTCTTCATTGTTCCATTTTTCTCTTTGTCTTCATTTTTTTGTCTTGTCAATTGATTTAATTAGTATTAGAAGCGGCCATTTAACAAATATATTGTCAAAACCTAATTACAAATTCTACAATGACTACAAACACGCAGATATTGTTTATATTTTGTTGCCTTATCGAACAATAATAAATAGAAGTATTATGTAAATACAACAAACTACTTATTTGAAATTGACAGCCAAAAATGATGAAGTGGGCTACAAAGCGATTAACTTCACGTTATCACCAAGACAACCGATAACAGCTTTTTGACATTTACCTATGTAAATTTCATGTTGTTTACATTTTTAGTTACTTTATGCTGAAACAATATCAGTTTAACGTGCTAACATAATATTTTTTTTATGAGAGTAGGTAGCAATTGAGCTGGCGATATCTGCAATAGCTTTTGGGATCCACATGCGTAGCTAATCCTTAAAGAGCAGATGGGTGGTTGTCAATCCGTTTGCTTTCTTTCAATGTGAAAGTAGGATGAAAACACGTAATATTTCCAAAGATAATAAAACATAATTTCCCGTCAGAATGAGATGTTTTTTCGCGATAAAAAGTGGCATATGTCACTCTTCCGACAGAAAAATATCAACTTTAAAAGAATTATGTAAAAGAAGGACGGATTTATTTCATTTTTCTAAAGATAATAAAACATAGCTCCCGTGACTCTCCTGCTCTAATACTATCACTTCAAAAAAAATATGTGAATCCATTACTTCGGTTCTTACGTAAAAGCAGGACCAATATACACACAGACAAACAACCACGCTTTCACGTTTATAATATTAAGTATGGAAGTATCGATATTTTACACTATAAAAACAGCTCTTTTGGCTGAGCCGCAGATTATAATAAACAAATATTATACTTATATTATAATAAGTATTTTATTTATTATAAATATTTTAATAGTATAATAGAGCCGTGATAGCCCAGTGTCCGGGCGCTCGCCTTTAATTCAATAAACTCGAACAACCTGAGTTCGATCCTCGGTGCCGGCACCAATGAAATTGTTAATTTTAAGTTTCGAATTATCACGAATTGCTCAGCGGTGAAGGAAAATATCGTGAGGAAACCTGCATATTTTCGAAGTAATAACAAAAAATTATTTCGAAGATATGTGAAGTCCGCCAATCCGCAGTGGGGCCGCGTGGTGGACTATGCCCTGATACCCTCTGATACAGAGGAGGCCTTTGCCCAGCAGTGGGACATGTATAGACTGATACTTTACTTTACTTTAAAAAAAATAATAAATTAGTACTGTGGACATGAATTAGCTTCAGTTATAGCATGAATGGGACAGGCTCGTCCGGGTAAGTGCCAAGTCCTCACAGTTTCGCCTGATGAGTAAGGTAAAGGGGGCTAACTCTTTAATGTAAGGCAGCGCATCTGTAACTCGACGCTCGTTGTGGATGCACATGGTTGGTGGCACTTAGCACCATAAAACAATTGTCATGGTAACTTAATATTATTAGTTTCATTTATTAACGAAATATTTCGTAATAATTGATGTAGTGTATAGCCGACCTCGATCCCCAGTACCAAAAGTCAATAAAAAAAAGTCTACTTTTGTACCAATTTTCATAAAAATCGGTTTGGCGATTTGTTGTTGTTTGGACTTCCATAAGAACTTCCATGCTCATTTCATCTCCACTCAGGTCAAAGCTTAAAAAAACCTAGAACTAATATTTATTTATTTCTTGTCAAGTGCCTAAATATAAAGTATTATTCATGGTTTTATATCGATAATTTTGAACTTCCATACTAATTTTCATCCCCTATTTCAAGACCTAGCCATTTTTTCGCGATAAAAGGTATAGGCATCTTGGTAGGTTTCTTTACAAGGTCTAGCCTGCCTCTGTAGCAAACTTCATAAAAATCGGTTCAGTCGATAACAATCTACTATTTACACCGTAGTTATATTAGTCATCATCATCATCATCATCACCCTCCTGCCCTTATCCCATCACCTAGATGGTCGGCACTACATGTGAATCATATTGTAAGCGGTTTCAGCTATAATTTTTAAGTGAATACCGCCGCCCATAGACATCTGCTACACCCGAGGACTCCAGATACGTTGACAACCTTTTCAAAATTGGGCTCCGGCTTCCTCACTCACCAGATGAAACGCGAAAGTATTTGTCTTACTTCCACTTTACGTCGGTCTTCTGTGAGGTCGTGGTACTTACCCGGACGAGCCTGCCCATTCATGCAACAGCCGAGGCTACTGCGTGGCTCTACCACCGTAATAAAATACTACTCTACTTATCGATACGCATACTACTTTATATATTTGTTATAAAATAGTAGATGACAGGAAAAGTTTTGTCAGATGGTCTTAGGAACTTTCACATCGCATACACTAAGTACAGAAAAGGACCGTCCACCCGTTAGGGATTAAAATAGATGGGTGAGGCTTTTGGGAAAATTCATGATTTTCTTTGTTGTGAAATAAATTTGTCATTTTCCTTTTTGATAAATCGTGCACGTGCTATTTTATTTCCTTGTATAAATTCTTTTAAAAAAATCACATCGACGATATGGCGGTCCTAAATAACAATGAAAAAGTGGCCCTTAATTTTTATTTCCGATACATCCATCTTTTTCAGGCAAATAAATAGTAGTGGCCATAACATTGTGTATGTAAGACAGTACTTAGTAAATCAGAAGAGTATTCGTAAATAATAAGATACCATATACCAACTTAACATCTACCGTTGCATCTTCCCAAGAAATCGAAAAACTAGTAGTGATGGCGATTGGATCCTGCATATAATTTACTCTTACATTTATGAGCGAGTATATATTTTGTATTAATTTTGCAGCAAATATCACTCCCATGCACACATGTAGGTGACAAGTTAATCAACATTCGCAACTAAATGAGCTCGGTGAATCGCTCTCTATCTAGCTATTTAGGAATTAACAGAGGGGTAAGTAATTTTACACACACACACACACACACACACACATGCATACGCAGACAATAGCTTTTGATTAAGCACATTAGTGTTTTACTCGCATATAAAAACTATAAAATCCGTTCAAGTAAAACCTATTACTATAGCAGAAGGACTAAGTGTATAGCGCCTGCCCACTCGACTGGCCCTGGCGATTTGAAACTAAACAAAGGAGAAGCGTGAAATAAATTTTTCAACGATATTACATCGGCGTCATAAAACGGCGGTGGGTGTTCGCTCGGGACGTGCGCAGCGGCCTGGCGGAGGGCGGGCGTTTACATTCGCCGCCCTGTTCGCATAAAAGGGGTCCCGGCTATGCAAGCAGCTCAGTCGCTTCAAAACGACAAGCATGAGATCAACTCGCAGGGCATTCGGAGCTCGCGCCCCCAAAGGCACTTACAACAGTGTCCTAGTAACAATCGTAGTGTTTTACTTCTACTATATATTCACGCAAAAGTCAATCGGCCATTAGGCCCACCCGCGCTCGAAATTGAAGCTAGCATACTGTGCAATGTTTTTCTTTTCAATTGTTGTTTTTAAATATTGCTAGTGTTGTTTTCTATGTTATTCCAACAGTTTGATTTAGTTTTAACGGCTTTTGTAATTGGTTATACCTAAAAGCAGAATGGAGGAAATAGCGGAAGAAAAGAACGACAGTTGCGCGCCAAAACGGCCCTCTTTGAAAGTTTCTTTACCTGTTGAGCTGTGAGTACTTGACAGGGTTTATTTCTCATAATTTTATATTAAAGATCTGTGCAAGATTTATCTGTCTTTAAAATGTTTTGAATGTACTTTTTAGCATTTATTTAGTAGTACTTGTATTCTAAATTTACTTTTTTTGTTCTTTATGAAAATATTAAATATGATCGACGACTTATAATTATCGTATGTTGCTTTTAATTATTTAGTTTATTTAATAATTCTCAACTTCGGCCACACCTAGAGACGTTCAATTAGCGTTCTTTGTCAAGTGGTGAATTATGAATAATTCTTTAAGAATGAACCGCACAAATATACGAATTTAATACTCACTTAATTAGTAGTGTTAAACGACGTTATTAGTGCTATCGTTACAATTAACGTCATTTTTAAATTGAAAAAGATATTTTACGCATAAATTACTTTGTTTTACTGTTGCAGGTATTACAAGCAGTTGAGGTTGCAGAAGTGCTTGACAGGAGTTATGCTTACTCCCCCGCCCTCTCCAGTATTTTCCACTATCGCTGGTAAAGGTGGCACTTTAGTGCAATCGAACCCAAAGAGGAAACTTGAAAATAGCGACAATTATAATATGGAAAGGATAAAATTGACGAAAAGTAAAAACAAGAAAACTATCCCAGATAATGATGAAACGATGGATATGAAAATGGATTCAACGAATGATAAAGAATGATCAAGATATTAGAACTTAACAAACATTTTTTTTAAATGTAACATTGTTA
This sequence comes from Iphiclides podalirius, assembly GCA_933534255.1. Lineage (NCBI taxonomy): Eukaryota > Metazoa > Arthropoda > Insecta > Lepidoptera > Papilionidae > Iphiclides > Iphiclides podalirius. Next base: position 10,847,270 of record OW152830.1, on the reverse strand, counting down.
TTTTGTTACAAAGACATTGATATAAAACAAAGTAGTTATTTTGTTGATAAAACTGAAATCAATTCGATGATATGTAATGGGTAAAACGGGAAATATGAAGACGATATTTAATTTAATTTATGAAGTTAGAAATTTAATATAAAAAAATAATTTAATTATTATTATATATATATACTTTTTTTTATATATTAAATATGAAATAATATCAAAAAACGTATAAAGGAAAAAAAAGAAACACAAATGCAAAAAAATCGTTGTGAAAAAGCTAAACAGTACAATAGAAAAAATTTATTCATTGTTAGTGAAAACTTAACAGTTTTCTTATGTGTTAATAATGTAACAACTGTGAACTCTATGAGTGAAAAACTAAAAGTATATGAGTGGAAAATAAGTAGAGAAATAAGTATAATTAGTCTTTTTGCATATGTTATCAAAGTAATTATAAGGTTCAGTTATTTGTATTAGTACTCTAATAATTGTGGATAAACTACAACTTTCTATCTCACAATTTGGATTATGTAAGTAAGACTCAGTTTTTCACTGCTATAATTTTATTTCTTTGAGAATATTTTGTTCTTTGTTATAATAGTTTATTTATTCAATTAATTAAAGTATTGGATTTAAATACAAGAGGAGTGTGAAACAAAATGGTATGGGTGTCATTATTTGAAGTGTGCGAAGTTAACGCAACTGTGCTTTCAACATCGTCGATGATTTAACAATCTCAAGAGGTGTTCCAGTGAATATTGTTTCTATAAAATCTATCAGTCATACATTCAATGAGTCAAATTTACCTTTATTATCTTAGGGAGGAATATATTTTTCTAAGTAAATTTTACAAGTGGTTTTATCTATTATTTCAATATGGAAATAAAATGGATGAATATTTTCGCAGAATCAAGACAAGACAATGGTACTTAGAATTACGTAGAATATAATAGAATGCAAGTATGTAGCAGCTGACAGTTCCCGGGGTAACTTTGTGGCCGGATTATCAATGAATTTATGGAGCATTGCTGTTTGTCAAGGGAACATCGTATCAATGTCTCCTGCATTGGGTAAGCCATCGTTCATATCTATTTATGTATAATTTAAAAAAAGTAGTCGGTGCCCAGTGGTCGAAATGCGACCCTAATTATACATGATAGTATGTGTAATGTATATTTTAAGCATTTAATTAATTTTTTATGCATGATTAAAAAAATATTGGCATTAGTATGGGAAATTTCATACTCCTCCTTTCGCGCAATTTTCATAAAAAGGGGTACAAAGTTTTTGCTTCGCTTATTAATATATAATAAAAAATATATTACAGTGAGCAAAGTTGAGAATAATTTATTTACTCATAATATTTTTAATTACATTATTTTATCATAATTTGTATTAAAATTTGATTTTGTGTAGAATTTTTACGAAGCGTCAATTGTTTAATTTTATATTACAATTTTTTTAGTTAATATTTTATGAAAGCATTTGCTGTCTTATAGAGCAATTGCGAATCAGTAAGCATTAAATCATATTAAATCATAAGCAGAAGCGAATGCTTAGTATAGTGAACTTTTCTATTGGGGCGTGAGTCTTGTTTGTGCTGAGTCAGCAAATATTATGATGTTTATTGTTTTTTTGGGTTCGAACCTAAATAACGGAATAAAAAATGTTTTAGCGGAGCTCTCATACAACAAACATGATTTTTTCTGATTTATGGTTCCGTACCATAGATAATGGTACGGAACCCATCGTGCGCGAGTCGGACACGCACTTGGCCGGTTTTTTTAAACCTATAAAACAACAAACGTCCTTTTTTTCGTTTTTTTTTTAAAGTTGGCAAGTTAGTAGCTGGTTCACCTGATGGTAACTGATTACCACTGCCCACTGGCATCACAAAACCTGATGGGTTGCAGATGCGTTGCCAACCTTTACGAAAGTGGGTCCCAGTTACCCCATTCACTAGATCGACACGAAAGTATGTCACACCGGTTAACTATAAAGTCGTGTTATCTCCCTGGAAGAGTCCTGTTTTTGGGTAGAAGAGTCTGCGCAAACACGCCCACCCGGGGCAAGGATGGGTAAATTAATAATAATAATAAAATATCTTTATTCACATAGACGCTTGCGCGTTCTTATGGAACGTAAAAATTTTACAAAGAAATTAACACGTTCGTAAGTTACCATCGGTTAGGTCAATGTCTACTCGGACTCGCTTGGAGTAAAACCTGGTTCTTCTAGGGCGCACAGGGCTACGGGAACGCTTTTGTACACTTCCACGACCTTGACAATACTGGTCGTTTTAGCAGCCACTTCTCAGGGAATAACTCCCCTCTCCTCCAGATAAGGCTTGCTGGACCACTCAGCGTGTCTTCCTTCTCAGCACTTTTTTCTCTTTGGCTAGTAATTTCCTCCAAGTCCTCTGAACAGAGGCCATGGGAGGTCCGTGTTAGTAAAAGCAAGCGTTTCAACCCCTAGTGGGGGACCGGCCCTGTAAAAATTTGAATTCATTGAATTTATTACTAGACGGCAAGCACCGTGTAGACACAAGACCGTAATTTAATTTAATTCCAAGTGTAATGAGACGAATAAAATCCTTTTCGTTCAATTAAAACTTAAAGCTCTCCTGAGCGCCATATCTGCCATTGGATTACGGATTTTAGACTGATCTAAAGTAGTACTAGTTAAAAATTCTGTTTAAGCGGTATCTCTTAAAGTTGAAAGCCGCGTAATAGTTAGTACCTGGAGGACCGGAGGTGTATTTTTTTTGGTAAATCGTGTATTTTGGAAATTACATTTAGATACAAATTACTAAGTAATTAAATATGCATAATAAGTTTCGATCTTACCGACGTAATAATAAGAAAATGTGAACTGGTGTTTTTCACAAAAGAAACAACTTTAAAAAAAAGGGAAAAAAATAACAAAATAACAAATCGACAAAAAATAAAAGATAAAGAAAGCAATGATCAGGAATCGAAAAAAAAGTAAAAAAAAAGTGTGTAAATGATCGTGAAACGAACCACAGCCTTCTGTTTTGTTAGCGGCCGCCCGATTACCAACCGAGCTATAATAACATTTTTTTTTCGGTGAAATTTACCGTCGTATTCGAAAAATATTTTTAATTCCCTGAAAACTGGGATAAAACGACATTTTCTAAAAATGAAACCTAGTCAGATCGATAGGATAAGATATATACAAGAATTGCTCGTTTAAAGGATAAGATAAATAAAATAAAATTCAGAGGGCACTTATTTTTTTTTTAACAATTGGTATATTAATAATGAACTATGTCAGAAATTGATGAGCAAGACTTGATTGTAAGTAATCTACAATCAAGTTCCTAAGACTCACTCACTTGATCAAAACTTGCTCTGCACTTGCACGTCCCCTGGCTCCTGTAAAATTACACTAAAATAATTTTGTGTATATACTTAAATAGTTAATAAAGTATATGATGAACGATGATACAATGAACGCACAGTTTCTTCCCGGTTCTTCTCTTGCAAGTTTAGTTTAGTGAACCGGTGGTAGTTTTTGACGTTCAATAAGAGTTTAAAATAAGCCTATGTTGAATAAAGAAATTTTGACTTTGACTTTTACTTTGTAAAACGAGCTGGGTAGAGACCGAAGGATAATCATAAAGTCGTTATGGATGCACCCAATTTTCGTTCTGTACGCAAGGAATAAAACGGTACTAAGACTCCGCTGTCTATCTGTCCGTCCGTCACCAGGCAATATCACCGTGCTAGTTAGATAGACAGTTGAAATTTTCACAGTTGATGTATTTCTGTTGCCGCCATAACAAAAAATACTAAAAACAAAAGAATAAAATATTTTTTCCTATACAAAAGACAAATTTTTATTTGCCGTCTTTATAGAGTCCGACTCGCACTTGGCCAGTTTTTTCGCCTTGTTAAAACTTCACCACCTTCATGCTTATGTACAGAATTTTCCTATCATAAATTAATAGCAGTGCCTTTGCCTAATCGGTTAAGTAGCTAGGAAGAAAGGTTTTTGAGTGGCAGCCACGAGTCTGTCACTCAAAAACTGGCTATCGCAGTGTAGGACGACCCCGCACTAGATGGAGTGACGACCTGTGCAAATGTGCGGGAAGTCAATGGATGCAGGTGGCTCAGGATCGTAATTCGTGGCAGTTTATGGGGGAGGCCTATATTCAGCAGTGGACTCAAACAGGCTGAAATGATGATGATGATGAACAATGCCGCCATTGATAAGTGAATTTCAAAATTTTTCGAAAGGAAACATTAGTCTCTGTGTTGCACGAAACCTTTATAGAACTATTTGAGAACCTAGTTTAAATAATAACATTTAGGTACTGATAAATATAAATTTAAAAGACTAGGTTAGGAGATGCTTATCTCCTAACATTTATTTTTTTATTATTTATATTTATTATTATTACTTACTTACTTGCGTTTGGTTCTTCTCTGTCAAACAATAACTCTCAGTTATTTGTACGGCGATACATAATATCTGAAACCCCGAAACAACAATAAATATGAATACATTATATAAATAAGCGTTAATGTTTCCAATATTTATCTATCAAATGGGAAAGTTCCATTGTCGTAAACGCATAAAGCCGATGCGCTCTCTCATCTTTAATAAAATCACGGACATCCCACACAATTGATTTCTTAGCCCCAGGTGTTGTCATAGTAACGGCTGGGATGCAACAGAGCAGACGCTCAGATTACATCCGGGCATTTCGTGCCCCGGATGTAATATGTGTACGAATTATTCACGAAACGAATTAGCGAAATTCAAGTATTAATTTGATATTTGTAATTTATAGGGAAGTTTTGCGTCAGCAGTATCGAATTATCAACAATTGATTGGCAATGTAGCGTCATATTAATATCACTTTTTACACAATGAAACGCTAAAATTTGGAGTTAATAAATACTCAGATAAACTATAGTCGCTTATATTTAGAGAAGGATTAATAAAAAGGAATGATAAAGTACTGCTGAAGGAGACATGAAAGTATTGATAAGCTACGATTTTTTTATTCGAGTTGAAAAATCAGTTAGGCAGCATAGCTCGCTGAGCGACTTTGAGCTTTCACATACGGCCAGCAGTGAAGGACCACGTCTCGGTTCCGTAGATTCAAACATTGAGGTATATTCGACGAGATTTTCCGAAATTTACCGAACGCTGCCCATCCGAGTTGGATTCGCCGATTGACCTCTGCGTCGAAGTTGGACTTACCTAGCCGGACTAATTGTCCTAGGTAAACGTACTCGTCAACAACTTCGAGCTCAGTGCTCCCAACAACATACGGTATAGGCGTGACATGGACATTAGACATGATCTTCGTCTTGTCCATGTTCATTTCTCGTTTTCACTTTCCGTCTGTTGGAATGTTCCTAAGTACTTCTCTCGTAATATGCATTTACAAAGGTGTTATTATCCCTTGTTTTTGAGTCTTAGTCGTGGACTATATGTAATACTCTTTATAATGTTTTTGTAATAAAATTACAGTTATAATAAGTAGTAAAGTTACATTACAAGGATTAATAGATTTATGGTATAATTTTTTAAAAGTTTTTTTTAGCAACGTATATAGTAGAATATATATATAGTGGTTGTGCTGCATGGTATTAATTTCATTTTTTATTTCAAAACGTGCTCCTTTTTACTAATATGTATTATGAAAAATGAAATTGAAAAAATGAAACCGATAGATGGGAGATACGCCATTGGTAATTAGTAGGTAGAGCGCATTCTGAATATCAATTTCCAATATTAATGTTTGCCGTAATTCTTTTTCCAGTGGATCAATACCTCTGTGACGTTCAAAGTTGATCATGCAGCACCACAGAACTAATATGAACGCATATAGACATATATAACTCCGCGCTAACTGACCGGGCAAAGCTCTGTATTTGATTTACGTCATCGATTACTGCGTCTTTGTTACATCAAAATTAAAAATATGATGTATATAGTAAATTTTAACTTTTTCTGTGACTTAATACTTATTTATATTGCTTAGAATATAGAGAATAGCACTCCATAAATTCCCTAGTCCATTTATTTATTTCAAAAGCTTTTGAAATGCTACTAGTTTCCTATCATTCCTGTACACCTAAATCTGTAATAGCATAGGTCCATTGTATTGTACGCGCTGTAGCCTTGTATGACCTTTAATACCAAATTTGGCTTTGTAAGCCGCATTCGGGGACATAACCGACATTTCTAACGCCAGATTCGCCGTTGTCTTATAAAAAAAGTAGCAGAGTGGAGAAGTTTATACGAATAATATTTTAATGTTCGAATATGTTGTACTAATAATTTTATTTATTTTGGCAAGTTACTTAGTTTGTTTTAACTAACATTATTCAGTACTTTGCTACGTCGATCGCTACGTGCTACGAATCGTAGCGTTACTACGAGCATGCGTAACCGCCATTTTCAGCGTTGAATAAGTGCCTGATTTGGAAGTTGAATAAATACGTCCCCTTAGAACGCCGCATTGAAAGAGGTTTTGCCATTTGCATCCATCGATTGCCCTCGACTCTAAGGTGTCGTCGGTTCAACTAGTATTTGTAAAGTGAAAAGCCTATACATTTCCTACTGCTGGGCAAAGGCCTGATGTGTACAGAGGGTATTAGGGCATCCACCACTGCAGATTGGCGGCCTTCACATATCTTCGAAAATTTTAGTTTTGTTGTTATTTCGAAAATAACAGTACACAGTTTACAACATAGTTTTCTTCACTAGGTTTTCATTCACCGCTGTTATTTGATATGTACTATGCTTCTTTATATTAATTTCTTTATATGCGTTTATTAACTTTATAAAAAAGGTCAGGCACATTTAGTTAATGTGTTACAACATTTTATGCTTTACAAAAAGATTAAATAAAACAAACGTTTATGAAATATTTAAATTTTTCTTGAAAGACAAAAGTTATGGTTTTTTGTTGGGCTAACATCAAAATTAAATTGGCATGTAGTATAAAATATAAAAAAGTCATCGACAGTTACTACCCCTAAATTACCCTTTCTCGCATGACCTACATAAATCACATTTGTTCCGATCGATTCTAACGTCAGCGACTTTGACCTATTTTGTTGCGTTTGGGGTAGGGTCGGGTAATAAGTCACGTGACATCCATATTTGAGCGAGATCTTAAATTGCGGTAGGTTCGGCTTGCGGTTCATAGAATGAACTCTAGTTATGCTGCTACATATACAGCGTGTCGTTACCATCGCGACAATAAATGAACACACGTCTAACGCTACTTGCCAATAATCATAAAAAAATATTAACGTTAAACAAAATCCATAATTAAAAAAAATATATTTTTCAAACAAACTAATTAAGTAAAAAAGAAACAAAATTTGTAACATCCTATACAACTCGCGCCACAGCGTCGTATTACAAGCCTCTCCTTCTAACAGTATGTTTTGTCTCTTTTAAATTCATTCAACCCATTCATATGCTTTATGACCTTTACAAATGAACTTTACGTTACGCTTTTATAGGTAAGGGTGTTCTAAAATTCTTTGTTTTGGAAATTTAATAACTCTGTAAATATTGATATTTAAAGAATTTAAATGTTTAATACAACTTTAAAAAGTTATCCCCTATATGTGTGTTCATTTATTGTCGCGATGGTAACGACACGCTGTATACTATATATGGATTTTAATAAAGTTGACTTTTTTAAAAATTCTTATAATTATTTTTAAAAATAATAGTGATAGTGAGCTTTTATAACCGTATTATATTTGAAGATTGTAATATTGCCTACAATGAATTTAAGATTTTTTTTACATTATATTGAATATTACTTTATTCATTTGACCAACGCTTTTTCCATATACTCCCAACAGACTGTGAACAAAGGGATCGTCTGGATTCACAGCAACTTAAATATAGTTTAACTTCAAAGTTAGTCATAGTTTATACCTTTATAATATCAAATATTACATTACTCTTTTTTCGCATATCTTACGAGTATAAATAAATTAAATCTGCTACTGACTATACTACACAGACGAGTATCGTATGGCCATCTTCAGACTACATAGATAGGATCGTTTGCCCACAATAAAGTAGTCTAGATGCAGCCTTAAGAAGTCTTCAAAGCATGAGCTCTTTGAAATCGCAAATTAACTGCCGATTGCACTCGTCGTTCGATCCCATTTCCCGGAACCCAGGTATCTCGCCCAGGCGTTGTCAAACTCCGGGGGTTACTACACTCACCCGAACCACCCTTCTTTGAAATATCAATTTCCCTTTGTTCATTATTTCGCTACAACTTCTAGACAGTTCTTAAATGAACGCCGTGTTCTGCAATTTTCTATTCTTTTATTGAAGTAATCACATTTTTTTTGAAGTAATATATATTATAAAAAGTATACAAAGGCATTATATATGTTTGTGTTCAAAAAATATGCTGGCTTGCTAAGCGAGTAGTGTACTATTTGTGTATAGTGTGTATTTTTACTTACTACATAATAGTGTTTAAAGTATCTGTGGCAAGGCATGTTTGTTTAATTGGTGATTTTCGAGTTCTGTTGTAGAGCAACAACGGGTTACAAATCATTTCCTGCTAAATGCATACGACCCGGAGAATGTTGCCAGGGAGTTCGTACTAATAACTGAAGGCAACTAGTATTATATAAGAGTTATTGAAAAAAAATACATTTTGAAAAGAAATGTATTATATTAGCGGACCGGACAGACGTTGTCCTGTACACGCGACTTAAATTCGACAAGTTAGAAATTAAAAAACATATATTGTGAATTGTGACTTTAATCAATTCTGGAATCGACCTGAAGACCCACAAAACATTTCATTAAAATCGGTCCAGCCGTTTTGGACGAGTTCGGTGACATACGCACGTACAGTAGAATTAGATATATAAAGATGAAGTCTATCAATATGACTGGGCTAAGAACAAGCCTCTTGGCCTCTGTTACAGAAGGGCTGTTGCCCAGAGGGTATTTATTTTACTTTAAATTAGATGAAGCTCTAACAAAAACATTGAAAAAATTATGTCTATAGTTTTTAGAACTGTATCTCAAAATAAACACAAGGTTAGTTAAAGTTAAGATGGCATTATAAAGAATATATTCATAGATATTTACGTCAGCGTAGCTATATATTTATCTCGGAAATAGGGAACATTATTATATACAAAATACGAACTTACGTTCGTTCATGAAATTATTTTGATAGAATTTATATTGAAATACTCTAACATTCTTATGAGTTTATAACAAAAAATCAAATTAATAGTTGTATATTACTTAATATGTATAACAAAAATTATTAACAAACTCAGTATTCGTAAAAAAATGATTCGTCACAAAGTACAGATTAATCAAACAATAAAGCTTGAAATAAAATATTAAGCTTTGATGAGAGTTACAAAATACAAAATCATTTTATATTAAAAACATACATTTCAGTAAATAATACCCGAGCAAGCCAATGTCAAAATAAATGAGCCCGAGGAACTAAGAAACTTATAACGGAATCCATTAGTGTATGAGTAAAATACGACGTTATTATTTTGTCGACGTATATAGTAAGAGCACTGCAAAATAAATTTATATTTTCTTTAGAATGCTTAATGCATCATCTTTGAGGGCGTTAGTGTTGGGGCTATCAACTTTTGTGCTATTTATCCTTACTTATATTATAAAGGCGAAAGTTTGTATGTATGGATGGATGTTTGTTACTCTTTCAAGCAAATACTACTGAATGGATTTTAATGAAACTTTACAATAATATAGTTTATACATCAGAATAAGACACAGGCTATAATTTGTATACATATTTTATGTATACCTGTCTTTCTGTCTGAATGTGACGCCTTCAGCCTATTCTACGCAGGCGTAGGCGCGGACAGCAGTTAGTTTTAAATAAAAGTAAACGTATATATTAATAATAAGCCTTTAATTCTCACACCAATAAATATATATTCTTACAATTTAGATGATTTTTAATGTTTTTGTTGTACTATGTAACTAATTATTTAACAAAGCTTTATTGTATGAGTTATTGGGCATCGGCGTGTCTTTGTGACACGAAGCCTGTACTAATGTATAGAAGGACATCCTGCAGCTAGGTAAAGGCGTTTGTACGGAGCGTATTAGATTACTCTACGGATTAGCAGATTTTAGATATCTACGAAAACATTTTTGTTGTTGCTTTTGTTAATGTTTCCTCACGATGTTGTCCTTTTGAGAATTTTTATTTAATCAATCAATCAATGCTATCTTAGGCAGTGATTAGACCGCGTTCTGCCGCAAACGTGAGGAATTGGTTCAACGTATGACGGTTAATAGATAATTCCTCTAATAATGAATCCATGGTGAAAGACGTTCCGTTTGAGGCTTAGATGCCATCGGCGCTAAGTAATTAAAAGTTTACTCGAAATATCGCAAATCACTTAAGGTGCGTTTGGCAACTTTTAGGTTTATTATAAGCTGGTCATTGACCTACCCCGAGAACATGGCAACGGAAATTCGTTTTTAGGTTTATTATAAGCTGGTCATTGACCTACCCGGCTTGTCATCTTTGTCAACACACTGGTGAAACACTGTCCAATCACGTAGCGCCGTATCCAGTCAACAGTAAAAGCTTCACGTACTAAAACTAGTCATTGAAATGCAACTCAAAATACACACGTATTAGGGCAATATTGATTTGTGTTTCTAGTTTTGGCGCAATGTCCATTCTTTGGTTATAGGATGTCAACCTTTAATAGGTGCTTAGGGATTTTAATTTCGGCCACTTCATTTTAATCAGCCGTCATTGATTCAATTTTTAAATGAACAAAGCAGTTAATAAGTTATGCGCTTAGAGAAAAAAATATGTTATTAATGATAAGTGATGATGAAATGATAATTTAAGTGAATATCTTAAAAATCATTCGTTTCAGTTGAGTTTCATATAAAAGTGAACTCAATGATTTCTTAAACAAAACCGGCCAAGTGAGAATCGGACTTGCGCACTGAGGGTTCCGTACCATTATCTATAAAAACGGCAAAAAAGTCATTTTTGTTGTATGGGAGCCGTACTTAAATCTTTTTTTATTCTGTTTTTTAAGTATTTGTTGTTACAGCGGCAACAAAAATACATCGTCTGTGAAAACTGTCTATCACGGTTCATGAGATACAGCCTGGTGACAGATGAACAGACAGACAGACATACAGACAGATAGACAGACAGACAGACATAACTAAAATAACTAAACAGCTAACAAAACGATAACAGTCAGTAGGTTACATTTACTCACTATTGTACTTGGGGGTAAAGTGATGATCATGAATTATTTTTTATTCTTTTCTTTTAACTAATGTATATGGTCATTGCCATTTATCATACTGACGATATTACTGTATAGCAACAACAAAGGTTTGTCATGTTTTTAAATGTTCTTATGTAATGGGCTATGGCCAACTCATCGGATGTGACTCATCTGCTATGGCTAGCACCACCATCCTACCTTAAACGTCGTGACTGGGAAAACATTTGGAAATACTTTATTTTCTGGAGAAACATTGCGCAGCCCCGGATTAAGCGAGCGCGGGGCCCGTGGCAAATTCTTTCAAAAAGCCAAAGCAAAAAAAAATCAATACTCATATTAATTTAATTAGTTTCACTAAAAATAATTATGTCTCGGCAGGGATGAGTGCGTGCTAATATAAGGGGCTCGCTTTGGCACGGGGCCCGTAGCAATTGCTGCTCTTGTTATGTGGTTAATCCGGCACTGACATTGCGCTAGACCACATTATGGATGTTTTTTAGGGTTCCGTACCTAAAGGGTAAAACGGGACTAAACATGTTTCACGGGTTCGTTACCCTATTACTAAGACTCTGCTGTCTGTCTGTCGTTCAGGAGGTACAACCTGGTGACAGACGCACCAGGTTGTATCTCATGAACGGTGATAATTATACAGTTTTAATTTCACAGATGACGTATTTCTGCTGCCGCTATAACAAAAATACTAAAAAACAGAATAAAAAAATATTTAAGTGGGGGCTCCCATACAACAAACATGATTTTTTTGCTATTTTTATAGAAAGAACCCTCTGAGTGCAAGTTGGACCGACTCCGATACAAATTAAAAGATTAATATGTAAAATTAATGTTATATATAAGTCAAGAAACAAGATTTTCGAGCAAGCATCAATGAATTAGATGAAAAGTAACATAAGATAATAATTGCAAAGGCTGCCTCGTGCGAACTCCAAGTCTCGTCTACTTCAAAAGTTTCCCATTCCGTTGAAACGTAAGTAACTCTTCGTCTGCCACCTTAATGTAATTGATGTTACTTTCATCTTTAATAGCAAGTTTCACCAAATAAAAGAACTTCACGTGAAGTTTTATTCGGGCGTAAGAACATTTTGAGACTAATTTGTTATTTAAGAAAAAAATCTTGAGATTTTTTTCTTTCCAAACTAAATATATACATACATATACATATATACATTATTTTGTTATAAATGAGGTATCTGAATAAAATCATTGTGTATGCAAAATAAATAAATAAGTTACAAAAAGTAATTTATTTTGAATGTATGGTATATGCGTAAAATCAAATAAATTTATTTTTTGCAGCGCGACAATGTGTTGTACTATAAATGTAAATTAAACAAATGGAAATTCTGAACGCAAGTCTCCACATATCGATGGGTCTACGTATTATGGTTGCACTGAAACATGTTTAGTGTAGTCATCCACATTCAAGATTCACTTAGATCGCAACAGCTGCAGAATACTTACCAAACTTAGTTAAGTATAACTTCATGATTTATAGTCATTATCATATTATTAAGTTTTTCCTATTGAAGTGTTACTTTATTTGTATGCATAATAAAATAAGAAGACTTTTCGTAGTTTTTAAAAGTAGCTTCGTATTTAAGTATTAATGGTTATAAGGTTATTATTAGGTGTTAGGGACAAACATATGTAAATATGCTGTTTACAGCAGTATAAATGAGAAACTCCCTCGAGTCAATTATTTTGCGCTGATCTTTCTCGTCAGCAGCAACTTAAATATAATATTTAGCGTATGTAAGTAATTCGTAGTTAATAGAAGTATGTAAGGTGTCTTTATAATTTTAATTACCTTTTTTATTGGTATTTTATTAATTATTAGGTTTTCTAGGGTGTACTTTATAAAATAAAAAAATAATTTTGTGAATTTACTATTAGAAGCTAATAGACGGAGAAGAAGAAAACAATTAATTTTATAATTGGTGTTATTCCTGTGTGCTGAATGTTTTTTTTATTAATTTTTCTTAATTTTCCTTATTCATGATCTTTATATATATATATTATGATTTGTATGGAAGGGGTTGGGTAGTAAGCGACCTAGGAGATAAAATCTTCGAATTTTGATCGGATTTTGGTCGAAATTCAACCATAATTCCTAATTTTAAATTTAATTAACTGTTATTATCTCAGTTATTAGGGAATTTTAAAGTGTCCAACTTTTTCAATAACAGGCTATTATGTGTTGCTAGTATGAACGAAAACAATGAACGTTTTGTTTCATCTTATTTCAAGAATTTTTAAAATATATATAGTAACAACAACCATTTTTTGCCCTTCTTCCAAATTATAACTGTTAATCGTCAAATTCGCTAGCGAATTATGAATTTTAATAATGCTTTATTGTATTTTAAGATCCGTATCTGTTAAGCAAACCACGAGGATAACAGGACATTGAAAGCAAAGTTTTTTAGTAATTTGAATTTATTTGTGGGCTCATTTACATTCTGATTTCTTATTATAGGGAGATAAGGGCTCAATTTGATTTGAATTACGTTTAAAAGACGCACAAATAATAGTCACATGTATGTCCAAATAATATTTTTACGTTATGTCTTACATACAAAACGAACTACGTTTTGAAACCAGCTGGTATGCATTTCATAACTTGGATTATTTAACTGACATTAGAATAATAAGAATCGATGTTAAACAAGCATGAAAGAAAATTCTTTTTGTAAATCTAACATTCATAATGACTGTCCCCAAAACAATTGTTCCGAGAATTTATTGAATTATACATTCACAATTAACGTGTGAGAAGCGTACTTTTCTATTATAAATAACTGTCTGAAAGGCAAAATTGAGCCGCCTATCACTGAAGTAGTGTTACTACGATACGACTAATCGCACTTAACAATGACTGATAGGTAACATTTTATGTTTGTTTTACAATGGTTTCGGAGGTCAGGGGCGGCTACGAGGGGATTTGGTGGAGGCCGCTGTTATTAGTTAGCTGTAGTTTCTATACCTTGATGTCGTTTTGTTGTATTTTCAGTTCCGCAAAAGTTAAGGAAGCAATTAAGATAGTATCAGGACGGCCGATGAGAATAAAAGTGTCATAATAATTTAAATTTAATTTGCAGCCTTATTTAGATTAAGATTTCCCTTTTATTATTATAGGGTGATAAGAGTTTATTTTAATATGTCATAAAGCGTGTAATGTTTGGAAGGAGCAAAAATAATAATAACATGTTTCATATTATTTTTGTGTAATTTAAAAAAAATCGAACTATTTTTCACCAAGCAACGGTTAAATCGCGGGTATGTAAACTCTGTTAGTCTAAATACACGTATTACAAACGAAAGTCATTTAAAATTATTAGCGAGGTTATTTAATTTATTATTTCAAAAGTTTTGCTGTTATGTCTAACTTGTCCGTTCAGTTTTCATATAAATTCTGAAATATGAATGAAATGAATGATATTAGCCTAACTCCTATTATTAACTTTTTCGTAATGCAGCAATTGACTATCCCTATGGGTATTTTTAATATAAACTGTAGTAACTTAAGACTTAGTTCATTAAGCATTGTATATATACCATAGTAATGGGGAAAATTTGCGCTTAAAACTAGATGTTTACATGTTTTATTCAAATAGAGTACGCTTTGTGGTAATGGTAAACAAGCAGTTGTTTAGAATTTATTTATAATAAAATATAAAATTAATATAACATAATATGCTAAATTCTTAACATAAATGTTTTAAGATTTCAATGATATTCACATTTAAGTTATCATAATTATATATATCATTAGTGACATAGACGTTACTTTCACATTAATAAAAAAAATATTTAACGTAACTAAAACTTTTCGCAAACATAAAAGAACGTTATAACAAGTGAATAGATAATAGTAAATTATAATGTTTGATGATGATGTTGTTTCTTAGGGTAATTAATTCATTTAGATTTGTCTTGACTTATTTGTAAATGGTTACGTATATTGTTGTGTATGTGTTAACATGTATGTAAAACATACTACTTTACTATATTAGTCTAGAATTAAGGCTCCGGTTCTACGTGTCCCGGTCTAGTAATATAAACGTCTAGTATTATTGTTTAGTATTATTGTCTCTGAAATTTCAATTTAATTTTCAAAATTTCGCTTTGCAAAACCAACTTCATTTCTCTTTTTGGCTGTTGAAGTGCGCGCGCATTGTAGAAAATCTTATATATTATATATATATATATATATATATATATCATATATGTATAACTTCTTCAAATTTGGCGAGGAGAAAAATTTTACATAAATTATTGTTTTATTTCATAATCAAGTTTTATCACTTTGTTATTACATTATAATCCATGATATTTATTTGTAACATGAATGTTTTGCTTCTGCGTCCGAGACGTTTTTTTACACAGTTATTATATTTTATTCTTTCTGCCATCACTAATCAAATATAATATAGATGTAATATTTAGAATATAGATGTTAAATTTGTTATTATTATGTTGTAAATATTATCATTATATTGTAGAATATTGTAGAATAATTTGGAATTTAAGTTAAAATTGCATTGTATATTATAACATTGAGCGATTTGGTGCTATTCGCATATAGTCAACGGTAAACGGTTATAGATTATACTATTAGAAGTTATTTAATTAATAGTTACCCATACGAATATTATACTCCACGAAAACCCAGTTGGCGTAGTGCATAGTGACCCTGTCTATTCGGCCAAAGGGTTGTTTCGATCCCTTTTCAAATTTTACTTAACTTGCCAAAAGGATGGTTAAATTCTATGATTTGATCAGAATGATTTTCTTATTGATCATCCATTCAAAGAGCTTACCCATCCTTTTGGCAACTCAGATGACCTTTTAAAATCCATTTGACAGCTGATTAGTTAACTTCTATGATGATCAGTGTTTCAGAAACCGGGCGTAAGAAAGTTTTGCAATACTTATTAGATATGCAATACTGCAATAATTATTTTAATATCTAAGTATTGCATACTAATTATGCAATACTTAGATATTAAAATAATTGGAAAAGATTTGACCGCACGAGGCCATCATGCTCAATCAATAATAAAAGTTATACAATCAAAATCCTTTCTGACCGAAAGCACCGCCAAATCTCATCTTATAAAATATCGAATGTAGCGAACCAATTTGCAATATGTGAAGTAATTCGCTGATTCTTTTCAGTTATCCTATTAATATTTCCCCTGGGTAAAGCCCTTAAAAAGTGCAATTTCCTTTTTACGAGACTAAAAGTTAGTCAACTTTGCAAAAATTTGTTAAAGGGCCTTTATCCATTAATGCATCAAAAGTATCATATGAATGATGCACTTTTTTCTTTGAAATCGAAATAAACCATCACCATAGAATATACTCCATTGGGGGCCATTTTTCTTTGGAACTGGATACTGGATAAACTGGATATTTAAATTAAGTTCATAAAGAAACCTCTGGGAAAATTTGAAATTGCTTGTGAGTTGTTAACAAAAATAATTTCTGAAAATTTGCCTAGTACCTCATTCTTTCTGCAAAGCTTTCTGAGTGGTGCGGTACATAAATAAAAAAAATAGATTAATTGGTTAGTAAGGTTTGTGTTATATCTTTAATATTAGATAATAATTTTCGCAAGATTTTGATCGCTCAAATATTATTATTTGTTGATGTTAATTGTTTTTTTTTTATTTATTCTGTGAACTGTTTATCGCCATTAATCGTTCGTTAATGTTTACGATATATTATGTTGTACAATTTTAGTATTTTTGTTCCAATTCAATTTTCAAAATGGTTTAGATGTTATTTAAAAATTATTTTTGTACAAATAATATTAAATAAGTGATGTACTATCTGTCTCAAAAGCCGGAATGAGTAAGATGTTATAATTCTCATTTTAACAATTTTCATTAACAGCACATTGGTTTAGTTAGCTTAGGTAATAAGAATACGTAGGCTTATTTAATTTTAAGATTTAAATATTACTGCTATATGTATTAAAACTGTACAAACCTCTTATCAGCTGGTATCTGGCCCAAATTCTAGTTAAAATAAATGTAATAATTAGGTAAACTTTTTAATTAAACAATAATTTTTACAAGCTAAAACTTTTGTTCCCTCAAATAATTTTGATGTAATTGTTAAATTTGATTGTTTTTAAAATTAATTCTATGAACGGAACATTTATTAACGACACATAAAGATAAACGTTATTTGTCGTTAATTAATGTTTACCGTATATAATGTAAAAATTTTAGTTTTTTTAGTTCCAAAACAGTTATCAAATGGAATAGAATTTATTTTTATTTTTTTGTTGAAATAATATTTAATAATAATGTGATGTACTATCTCTCTCAAAAGTCGAAATGAGTTAGCTGTAATAATTCGCATTTTCACAGACTTGAATAACTGCACATTGATTGAGTTAGCTTAGTTAATAAGGGTACGTAAGTAGGCTTATTTAATTTTAAGACTTAAATGTTACTGCTATATTAAAGCTGTACTAGTAGAACCTTTCGTCAGCTGGTACCTAGCCAATATTCGAGTTAAAATAAATGTAATTTAATGAATTTGATTGTTTTTAAAGTTTATTCTTTGAACTTTTCATCGTCATTAATAGTGAATTAATGTTTACCGTATACAGCGTGTCTTTACAATCGCGACAATAAATAAACACGCATATAGGGGATAACTTTTTAAAATTGTATTAAACATTTACATTCTTTAAACATCAATATTTACAGAGTTATTAAATTTTCCAAAACAAAGAATTTTAGAACATTCTTACGTATAAAACTGTAACGTAAATTTCATTTGTAGAGGTCACAAAGCATATGAATGGGTTGAATGAATTCAAAAGAGAAAAAAAAACATACTGTTAGAAGGAGAGGCTTGTAATGCGACACTGTGGCGCGAGTTGTATAGGATGTTACAAATTTTGTTTCTTTTTTACTTAATTAGTTTGTTTGAAAAATATTTTATTTTAATTATGGATTTTGTTAAACGTTTATATTTTTTTTATTATTATTGGCAAGTAGCGTTAGACGTCTGTTCATTTATTGTGGCGATGGTAACGACACGCTGTATAATGTATAAATTTTGTTCCAATCTATGGTCTAAATTGAGTAGAATTTATTTTTATTTTATTGTACAAATATTAGATATGTGATGTACTATCCGTCTCAAAAGCCGGATTAACTTAGCTGTAATAATTTTCAGTTTCACAGTATTCAATCGTACATTGATTTAGTTTCGTTATTACGAATACGTAAGTAGACTTATTTAATTTAAAGACTTAAATATTACTGCTATATTAAAACCGTACAAATAGAACCTTTTATCAGCAGGTATCTGGCCCATGTATTATTGAATTTAATTGTTTTTTCAGTTTATTCTGAGAACTCTTCATCGTTATTAATATTTAATAAGGGTTTACCGTATGTAATGTACAATTTTAGTATTTGTCAAATTTGAGTAGAATTTTGTTAAACTTTTTTTTTTTACAAATAATTTAAGTACAATACATATTCAGCATGTGATGTACACATACTGAATATGTGATGTACTTATCTGTATCAAAAGCCGGAATGAGTTAGCTATTATAATTCACATTTTCAGGCTTCAATATGCGTACATTAAATTTAGTTAAGTTAATAAGAATACGTAAGTAGGCGTAATATTATTGCTGTATAACGACTGTACAAATAGAGTTTGTTTACAACTTGTACTTGACCCATGTTCGATCAGAAATAAATGTAATAAAATTAGATAAATATCTTAATATAAGTAGCATGTATTATGATCAATCGTACCCAGTCATGGATTGAGAAATGTTTTGCAACCATATATTATGTGTAACTTCGTAAATATGTAAAAGAAAAAAAAATTTTTTTCAACAGATATATCTGAGTGATCTCATATTTTTTTGTGTTTTGTAAATATTTTAGTTCCTCCTGTATTAATTTATTATACAAAATTAGACACAATTATAGAATGAGATTTTGATAACAATTTGGCAACTTTGTTTACAATAAATATTGAAATGTACTTTAAAGAAAAAAGGAATATTATAATTATTTTTTCTATATCAATTTTTGAATGGAATATTTTCAATGAATGTTATATGTAAATAGTTTAAATAAAACTCTTTCTAATAATGCTTATTTTCGTAATTAGTAATTAATTGAAACTGTTTATCAATATAATATGAAGTAATGTTTTAAATGTTCCTAGAAAATATAATGCTAATGTAAGAAAATTATTGAAATTATTTTAAGATTGTATTTTTGTTGTATGTGCAACAAATAATTAACGTAGTAATTTCTTTAAATGTACACTATAACACTAGAACTCATACATGTAAATATGTGTTTGATGCAATTGGTTTGATGCTTTAAAAATATAGTGATGTTATTGTCCCGTGATCTCTTTATCATTTTCCTTTATTTACACCTCTTGCGTTTTAGATTTAAAGTGACGTACAAATAAAGTTTGCGCCGGGCTAATATCGGGCGCCATCTAATAAGCGGCCCAAATGATGAAATTTGACTCTGAAATATTGTCCGTGAAATGGTTATAATAGGTCAGGGATTAGCCAAATAGGCCAACACCCATCAGAGTTTCAAATTCTTAGGTCATCGAAAAAAAATTGCCGGCTCAAATTAATCGTATAGACCAGCTCTATAATTATTTCAATTCACCACAAAATGGTCATGATTGGTCAGTTAATTTTGACAATTGGTCAATATTTTTTACATACTAATTATAAAAATTAAAACAATACTAAATTAACTTTTTCTGATTACCCACCTTAAGATAATAGAAAGATAATATACCTTAAGATAATAATTTTGCAATATCGAGCTAGCAATAATTGGTTAGCCGTATAATAATAATCACAAGGCGTTCAAAATATCAAAGAAATAAAAAAAAAATCATCATATTGCCTCAAAATCAGATGAACTACTTTCAAAGACAAAAATCATTGTTGCACCAACTATGCAGGTCACAGTATTCTGGCCCTAATTGGTCAGCATCTAGTTTTCTTATATACCAAAATATATGAGCTGGCGTCAATTATTTATCTATCAATTGCTAACAACTAAAATAGGACCCCTCAGCAGAAGGTGGTAAAGCAATTTATGCTACATACCCACATAACGTAAGCTACTAGGCAGATTGTATGAGATCAACTTTCATACGAACTGTGCGCGATCTCCAAAATTCGGTGTCGCTAAATAAGAATAATACTTTTATTACTAATGTGATAGTTTGTCTGTATGTTTGTCCCTTTTTCACGTATTGAAAATAAGGATTTGATTAAGATTTCGAATGAAGATATTATTTAAAAAGGATATTTGGAATCAGTTGTCGCCATCGGTATAACCGAACCATACAACTTAGGGGACTTCAAGAAGGGAACTTATAATTTGCGGAAGGTCAGCACAATATTTGTTACTTCTCTGGGTGTGAGAGGTCTGGGGTTGGCAACTTTTCACATAAAAAACAAAACAAAACAGAGAATATCCGTTGGTTTTTTCACATTTTACTCATGAAAATAGACACGTTAAATATTCATAAGATACTATTTATTCAAAAAATTTGCACACAACGTAGAGGTGTAAAGCTAGCTTTTTTTATAAGCTAGCTACTTCTATTGTACAAGGCAAAACAACGACCAGTGGCTGTCTAAGAGCCACTGTTAAAATATGTTATTTATTTTTATAATTTAAACTTTACAGTGGATCTCCGCCTTAAGCTGTATTCAACAAAGAAAATACCACCCTTTAATAGTTTAATATAAGAATACTTCTACTTAGGTACTCTGGCAAAGTATAATACTTTTTTTTCCCCGAGCATCTTTTTAAGGAAGATCAATATTAAATTGAGGCATTGAAGACGGTGTAAAGGTTTCTCTTCTATCTCTCTCAAAGAAACTCTCATGTTCGTAATTGGGATCCACTACATAGAAATTGAGGGATTTGAAAAGCGCTACGGTATTAGAGAATGGAGACAAGGCGAGAAGTATTAAGGTTAATAGAATAAAGTTAAGAAAATCATTTAGGAAAGAAATATGTCGTCATATTTCATTAATACTTTATATGTCATAGTTCCGATATATCTATTCTGAGCCGTGAGAGCTTAGTGTCCGGGCGCTCGCCTTTAACTCAATGTATTCGAGCAACCTGAGTTCGACCCTCGGTGCCGGCATCAATGAAATTGTTAATTTTAAGTGCTGAATTATCACGTACTAAGAGGGCCGCTACGAGTGAGCTCAAAGTGTACCAGGAAGTTTCGAACAGGTTCGGGCAGAGGGTCGCTGTTCTGTCCTTTGAACCAAGGTGGATTGCCGGGGAAAAAGGATTGTTGGTATTTGTCTGCTATCCCTACTTTCCGTGGCAGCAGTGGTGGGGCTTCGGGTGAAGTGGAGTGTCGGTATTGCGATATGCCGCTCACCGTATACTTCACGGCCGAATCGAGGTGAGCGGCAGAACCGCAAATTAGGTCCGCTGCTGGGGGTCCCATGGCCCCTGGGCAGCCGGCTCGGGAGTCAGTAGCCCGTGCAATGCGCACCCTTCTCGGAAAAGTGGGGCTTACTCCTCGAGTTGGAGCTGCATCGAGTGGGACAGTTAGTTCTGGTAGGATTTCGGAAGTATGCGAAAGCTTTTGGCTGTGGTCCCTACCATAGTCCTCCATGCAACATTCTTGGCTGTTGCAGAATTGGGTAGATCCCTCCGGAAAGTATCAAGGCCTCACAGGAGACCGGTGTGAACTGGAATTGTAATACTTCTGCGTTTCGTCTGGCGCGTGAGATAACCCGGGCTCATTTTATTGAAAGACAACGCATCTGCAACCCTATGGTTGTTGGAAATGTCCATAGGCGGCGGTTATCACTCAACACCAGGTGAACTGCCAGATCGCTTGCCACCTTCGTACATAAAAGAAACCCTGGCAAATTGCGCTCTGGGTCACGTTTTAGTCAGTGTGACTTTGACATGACCCACTTTTGCCCCCACACGGACGGGTATGTCTTGGCATTTCCGCTACGTAAACAGAAATTTTTATTTCACATACATCACTACAAAGTTTAAAACAAAGTCCTCCCGCTGTCTGCCTGTCACTAGTATGCTTAGATCTTTAAAATTACGCAACGGATCTTGATGCGGTTTTCTTTACTAGATAGAGTGATTGAAGAGGAAGGTTTATACGTATAATACATTGCACCCGTGAGAAGCCTAATACATTGCACCCGTGAGAAGCCCGGGCGGGTCGCAAGTATAATTATATAACGTTTGCTTGAACGTGGTTGTTCTATATTTTGTTTTATTTTCATATGATCGATTCGGTGAAACTGTTTCGCTTGTTAGTCGTTTCTGACTATGTCAGTTTCATGAAGTTAACTGCTCCGTGGTTGAGAACTTCGATTTAGTTTCGTTCGATGCTTCGCACGTATCTAAATCCGGCGCGGTCCGCCGCAGACATTTTTGATTGCGCGGCGACAAATCGAGGTTCTGTCACGTATTCTTGGGTTCGTTAAAAATACACATTTTCGGATTGGATTTTATTGTTGGCCTACCATCCTACATTTTTTCTTGTTTTAATCGTATGTTTCGCAGCTTACAAATGTAAATTGGTTTCGGTTATAACTAGTCCCTCTCCTTTAACTCTCTCTGCAAATTTATGTACGTAAACATAATGGGAAATGCGACTCGTAATGGTGGATTTCATTTTCGTTGTATTTCCTTTGTTACAGTGAAGGCGGAGAATTGATCGATAGGTGTGTCTTGGCACTGTTTTCTTATTGTTTTTAATACTGCATTGGGTAGAGTTTATTGGAAAGTTAGTTCTGACGACACATTAACAATTTAAACATAACTTCCCTTTAAATTTAAACTTTAGTGTTTCTTTTATTTGATCAAATATTCATCGGCGTATAAATTAGCAGAGACTTAAGATAAACACGTCTCTGTTCGTTTTATGAAAAAGAAAAAAAACTGCGAGCGGAACGTGAGGGCGGCCAGTGCATTGGTAATTAAAAACTCGATGTAAACCGACTCAAAGCTTTGAACCGCTCGCGACTGTTTGCCGTAGCGTCAAAGCGAAATTTGAAATAGGTAGTTTATTACGACAATATTTGAATGGAGCGACTCTGACGGTGCATTGCACGCCCAACTGGTTCCGTCCAGTCAATATTTGGATAAGTCTGTATTTATTGGCTTTCGGTACTTGATATGCTGTAATTGTAGTGATGAACACAGCTATCGGACGCAACGCTTTTAAAAGCTACAGTATGTAGCAAAATTCGCAGGATAGTTTTAGTGCGTTTATGCTACATACCGTAGCTAATTTTAGTTCGATTTTATTTAAGGCAGTGACAGAAACGCTGTTGGTATATCGAAAGAGTCATCTTTGTTGAGGATCTCGTTGAGCCTGAGTTCATCAAGAACAAGTTCTATTTATAACGAAAAACAAAACCGGCTTTAAATCTAGCTCCGTACTCATTAACCGACTTCAAAATGAGGAGGTTTTTAATTCGAATGTATTTTTTTATGTCACAATTAATATCGGACTATATGAGAAGCGTTCCACCCAGACGAAAGTTATGAGGTAACAAACACAAAAAATACCGCAACTTTATAACTACGTCTCTGTCAACGTTCAATTGGAGGCTCACAAGCTTCTTTGTGAGAAATTATTTTAGATACGAACACTGGTGTAGAGAAAGCTAGAAGTTTTTTTATTATTCAATTCGGCTTTCTGAAAATTCGAATTACACGTGTTCTACGAAAATTGATGATTTTTTTGTTATAATCTGCGACAACGTAACAACAAAGTTAAAATAGCACGAGATAACAAGAAAAAGGATTGAATAAAAACATTTACTAAACATTTTTATTTATTTCACTGGTATTCATTAAATGGACTGTTTTGTTATTTGTTTATCTGTTATTTATCTTTGTTAAAAACACTAATTAGTCTTCAATAGAATTCACAAACCTAATGGATTCTGATTAACGTTTTTGCAACTTATTCAGTTGACATTTTTTAATTAATTAGTATTTGTTATTCTTGTATTGGCATTTTCTTTTAGAGAAAATTATTTTAAGCTATATTTAAACTTTTTTTTTCTTTATTTATTCGCAGGGATACAAACCATTCATAGTATAATCTTTTAAACATTAAGATTTTAAAGCGTTTTAATATCTGTTCACCTGTTTAAGACTATTTTATGTGAGAAGGTGGCAAGGGATCTGGCAGTTTATCTGATGTTAAGTAACAACCACTGCCCATTGACATTTGCAACACACGTAGGGTTGCAAATGCAGTATCATCTTTTTTTGATAAAGTGTGCCCCGGCTACCTCATTTAGCAGACGAAACGCAGAAGTATAACACTTCCACTTCACGCCGGTCTCCCGTGAGGTTGTAGTACTTACCCGGACAGACAGGCATATTCGTGCAATAGTGATGACCGTTGCGTTGCCCTACCACGTATAAACTGAAACAACAAGACAACATAATACAATAACGTATAAGCTAAATGCGTATGCATAAAAGATATTGAAAGTAATTAAATGCAAGACAATACATAAAACGAAGTATGCATAATGTTTATAAAAAAAAAGTTTACACAAATACAAAAAAGTAAAAAATAATCGGAAAACGTAACATATTCTATACAGATTCATTAATTTCAATATAAAAGTTCACCTTTACTATCCATGTAGTACATACGTAGATAAGCGAAAAACATTTCGCATTAGGGCACATCCACATGAGGCATTTACGAACTGTGAAATCATACATCTGCAAACACGTTGAGAGTTTGTAAACCGTTTGTAGCTCGCTTATATACCGTCGGTGCCTTCATGAGTGTGTAATACGTGACTCGCTTTAATTTTGCACTGAGATAAAGCGTAAACGCATTTGACAACTTTTTCGCATCACCCCGTCTGTACGCGGCCTTAGTTTTACATCGGAATATCGGATATCGAAGGGGGCCGCCACGGGCGTTTAAAAGGGGGGACCGGGGCTTAATGAAATATCTAGGTCCGGAATACAGTGAAACGAATATTAAATACCTCGAACTATTAAAAGGTTTTCGCGTGAATTGATGGTCACAATTAGCTGTCTGTGTTGATCTGTTTCGGTTATGAAAGTTCTTGGGCGGAAATCGGGCTTAAGTTTAAAGGTGATGCTCTAGGATTTACTGGCTAACTAGTTTAAGATATTGGCTATAGGAACAAAGTTATTGTATCAGCGTTAAATAGTGTTATTTGAATAGGTACATGTGTATAATGGGTACATAATATACAGTGGGTAATAATGGTAATAGGTATCATTATACCATATATATACTATTCATTAATAGTAACGGTTTTTTTTAAGAAATGCTTGTAATAACAAAGGTCACGGAGTGAAATAACTTAGAAATATTACATAATATTTAAAGTGAACTACAATGAATACGAACAATATTGTATACATGAAATTGACATAACAAAAATTTTCTTACTATGGCCTCCTTGCATTTATTGTTTTGCGTTTTGATCATACAGCTGGCTTTTTTAAATATATCCATTTTTTAGTCTTTTTAGTCTTGCCCCTCTTAAAGTTTGTCATCTGATCTGGGACCATGCTGTTTTTAGGGAACATCACAGCATTTAACTTAAGTACGTTATACAGAACTTCTAGGAAATGGATATTAAATAAAGAACAGGTTATTAAACAGAACAAAATTGTCACAGAAGAAAATGGGCTTTCTGTTGACGATTTGAATGTGCTATTTTATTTTATTTTATGTGAGAAGATGGCGAACGATCTGGCGGTCCACCTTATGATAAGTGCCCCTGCTCGTGGTCACTTGTAATACCCGTAGGATTTATAGGCTTCGCCACGCTTTAATAAAGTTGGCCCGGTTACCTAACTCGCCAGAAAAACGCAAAAGTATAACAATCTCACTTTTACCATGAGTACATGGGCAGCCCTACCCACTGAGGAGAGCCTCAAACCCGTGTGTTCTGGCTAGCACACCGGTTCTGCGTTCGACGAAGCTTATATAGTCTAAGGACTGAAAGTTATACAAATACAAATACTATAACTTCAGGCCAGTCTTCTGTTAGTCCATGGTATTTCCCCGGGCAGACCTGCCCATTTGTGCAACCGTGGCCCTACCACAGTTAAGTCTCGAAAAGCTGAATTACGGTCTAATCCTAAATTCGATTATCGTGCAAGTATTGCTAGTAATTAATATTGGACCGTCAAGCATGATAACCATGTCATTTGCCTGCACATATTGCCGTTTGTGGGGTTAAATTGAAACATCCCTTACAATGGAACGCATTAATGTTACGGATATCAAAGCGTCGCAATCAATAGAACCATAATCATATTCTTGATTGATTTTCACGTGCTGCAGTGGGGACATGAAATATTCACCGTTTTTACCACCATCACCGTTTACCTATTTAATATAGGCATCCAATTTAAAGGTAAATATTGATTGCTAATGTGTAGAGTTTTAAAACAACTCAATTCTATTCAATGTAATGCTTACAAAAATGTAATTTATTAATGAAGTATTTTTTTAATCAGAATATTTTTTATATATGTCAACATTATATATGTGTTTTAGATATGTCAACCCCATTGTGACAATCGCATTACTACAGTAATAAGGTTAGGAATAAATTATACAGAAGTCATTGTGAGAAAACTGAAGCAGCACAACATCATTTTTTAATGAAGAATATTGTTATTGTTGTTGTTGTTGTTTTCCGTAAGAATATCCAAACACTTGTTGTCACTACATAGTATTAAACAAAGCCATCAGTGAATGGAGGCGTACTATTTTTATTATTACAATGTAGCGTTCGACTCTACGACTGCTGCCGACGTGGCATTCATTTAGACGACTCGTCCACGGGGCTGGCTTTGATGAAAGGTCACCCCTTGCCGCCGTCTGGTCGGGGCATTAAAAGCAATTTCGCAAAGTCCATTGATTCGATTCGGCCGGGTGGCCGTGGGCCGCTAACGTGCGGACAGACATACAGGTGCCGTGAGCCGTGACATTCGAAATCCGTACGCGGCGCTAATTCCGTCTGTCAGTACACAACTGAGAGAGGGCTGACTGTACCGTTTCATTTGTCTGGCGTGCCAATTATGGAAGTAAATACTATTTTCGTTTCATTGCTGAGCTGATTGTAGTCGACGGTTGATGTGACTGATAATGGACGTTTCGAATTTGATTACGTTCAGCGTTAATCCGATGGGCGTTTGTTACTCGTGCTTTTAGCCTTTATAGTGAAAACTTATTTAGGCACGTTGGTCACTTCCTGGATAGGGGCAATGAACTCGCGGGATGATGATGTAACTGACGAGAGGAAAGTTGAAACTCCAATCGATTAAATTTTATAAAAATGTTATGTATTTATTAATTTGTTTGTATTTTATATATTATTATAGAAGATTATTAGTATAGAAGTATAGACTATTATTAGTATGGAAGTTAAATTATTGAGGTTGCCTATAAAACCTCGTGCGGAGCTACGCTCTGGGGAAACCGGTGATCGGTCGTCAAAGCGTAAACGTGTTTTGTTATTATTCTTTCATTGCCAAGAAAATAATAATGTGTGCAGAGATGATGTTTCTTTTGTTTCATAAATTTTCTTTTAAAAATATATATTCTTTACGGATATTCTAGAATATAAAAATGATTCTTATTCATGTGAAAAGGCACAGCTTTCGTATGAAACAGCATAATAATTTCTATATAGTAATATAATTTATAATAATAAAATATTTCTTAAAAATATTTATTAACAAACCAAAAATAATGTTTACGTCGCATGTGCAGTATTACGGCTGATAGTTTTTTTAATGCGAGAAAGCGGAAAAGCACGTTTACCGTAAACCTGAAGCTGCTGTAAGATTCTTCGAATATGAGTGAGTTTACTGGAAGATCACTCCCTTAAATGTTGTCAACGCACCTGTATTTCTACTGACCATGCAGGTTAGGTTCACTATCTCGTCGCTACCGTCTTTATAAAATTACACTACAGTGACAGAACGGATCTGAGTAATATTTGGAATGTTGATGTCTGATAACCTGTACTGTACGTTACATTATTGCTAAAAATAAATAAATAAATATTTCATTTATTTCCATAATCTTTGTAACAACTTCTTGCCGAGTTTTCCCAGTAAGTTGTCATGGACACTTGTAGTGGGAATAACCCGCTACTTCCCTTGTGGATATTTAAGACTATAGATTAACTTACATACTATTTACACAATATATTATAAAAATTTTGCTCATTCAGTTAATTCCATAACCGGCCAATTGCGTGTCGGACTCGCACATGAGGGGTTCCGTATCTAGAAAAACGGCAAAAAATCATGTCTGTTGTGTGGAAGCCCCACTTAAATATTTTTTTATTCTGTTTTTTAATATTTGCTGTTATAGCGGCAACAGAAATACATTATATGGGAAATTTTAACTGTGTAACTCTCACGATTTATCAGATACAGCCTGGTGACAGACGGACAGATAGACAGACCTACAAAGGAGTCTGTAATACGGTCCTGTTTTACTATTTGGGTATGGTACCCTAAAAAGCAAATTACCCAGGCACGCCATGCTGTGAGGTAGTTTCTACGGAAAATACAAGTTATATTGAAGACGTTTTGGCAACCGGTTTTATGGTGGTAGGGCCACACAACAGTGCTCGCTGTTGCACGAATGGGCAGGTCCGTCCGGGTTAGTACTACGACCTCACAGAAGACAAGCGTAAAGTAGAAGTGTTGCACTTCTGCGTTTCGTCTGGTGAGTGAGGTAGCCGGGGCCCATTTCATTAAGCGGTGGCAACGCATCTGCAACCCTATAGTTGTTGCAAATGTCCATGGGCAGGCGGTTATCACTTAACATCAGGTGAACCACCAGCTCGTTTGCCACTTTCTCACATAAAAAAACCGCTCCGAGAGTCCGTGGCACAGTTGCCGAGGTGTTGGTTTCGGTGCCGGTACTCGCGAGTTTGATTTCCACACGGGACAACTGTTTCTATGATCAAACGAAACAAACAAATAAACTTTTTAGCTTTATTATATTAAGTATAGATTTAAGATACTTATTAAGTACAGTAATAATCATTGATCCCAATTTTATTAAACAAATTAAACCATTATAAAACCTTATAAATGGGAAAATGTGATACTAATACAATGTTACATATAAATTGGTAGGAGCTTTTATTCCAATTTTTAAGTTATGTAGCATAATATACAGATAGCATAGTCGTTGTGAATGCGTGCGTGAGATATAAAGAGAGCACTGTCAATAATCGTTGTAGAGTTCAAGTAACTAAATAGTTAGCATTGCCAACTCATTTAGTAGCGATTGAATTTAATTCAACCAACCTTAACCGAGCTATTCCCCGTTAAAATTCTAGGTACTTGCATTTCCCGGAGCAAATCCCGTGCCCGGGGCTTCCTACCCCATCCTGACCCCTTATTTCAAGGGCTGTGAGGTGGACTACGAAGCGGTGAAACATTTTAAGCCCTCTTTGTGTTTCGATGTAATTTATGAAATCTAGAAAATTTGTTCTATGTTCTATGTGCGTTTTAACATACACACTGTGTAGAAAGGGACACTGTCTTGACATCTAGCGAAGGGTCTCGAACTTTGGTTTAGTTGTAAACAAAAATAAATACCGATTACGCACGTTACCGAAGACAAACGAAGAACGGATAACTCGTAATCTGCTCCAAGGTGATTCAATCGATACATTATTCAGTTTTCCTATATTCCATTAAAATTCGGTTTTTGGTTAACCGTTGTATGGCATCTATAACTTTGTTGAAAATTTTAGACATGAAAATGGTTATTTTAATTTTAAGAACTGTATTTTGTATCAGCACTAACACCGTATTTTTATTTATATATTTGCCCGAGGCTTTTTGCGGTAGAGTAACCGCATTAGGTCTGTTGCAAGACCTCTAACACGTTTACCAGTCACTCAAATACTAATGCCCAGTTTTCGAAAGGCTAATCATAGCAGTAATCACATAACATAATGTCAAAAATGATCAGCTGTTAATCTCCTGTTAAACTGCCTTGGGTTTCTGGAAGGTTTGTTCAAGAAAAATTAGCTAATCACTGTATAACCAATGATAATGAATGAAATGAATGATTTACTTTAACTAACTCTTTCTATTGTATAGCTGTCCCTTTTTAAACAAAACTTAAATTAACGTCACTATCCAGTCCTGTCACCGTGTGATCGCCAACGTAAAAATCCGAGCTATAATAAAATTTAATTTATATAAATACATGCAAAATGTCAAAAAAAAAACTTTATAGAACGTGAAAAAAATGAACTTTTATCCATAATAAACAAGTAAGTATTGTAAAAAGAAAGAATCCATATTATTTATTAACTTTTGAATTGCATTTTGTATTTTTTCTAATCACATGATATGTTCGCATAACAATAAATAATAAATAGGTAATAGAACACGTGAATGTCCTAACAAGGTATTAGGGAATTATGTTTATTTTTAATAAAAACTAAGATTTTTGTTAAATAACATTTTTAACCAACGATTGATCGTCCAAATTGACAGATTACTTAATAAAACTTTTGACAGCTCGTTGACCACCGAAAAACGCTTTCAGAAACTCGATTTTCTGTTGATTGTTCGTTAATCAGTGACTAATTGCAAATCAAAATCAATGTTGTTTAAAACGTTCTAGCAACTCAGATCATGTTAAACAACGATTGACAAGAGATTTATCGTAAATTAAAATTGATTGCGCTTTCGGAAACTGGGTGTAAGTTTATTATTAAAGTTGCCGTCGTTTTAAATATCACACCAAGCTATCAGGGCTTGTTATCATATTTTTGATAAATCGAACACGATTCAAACATGTTGTAACAGCATATTATTAAAAACATTGTGAATGCAAACATTTTACAGTCATCTTCATCATTATGACTCTAATATAACAAAAATGCTGTCTGTTCAATTCGCAACGGAGAAGAGGGGCATAACTATGATCTTCCCTGAGGTTGTTAATAGACATTTCATGGAATGTGAGCCTCGTGTCACAAATGAAACATATATTTCGAATATTCATGGACTTCATCATCATCATTTCAGTCTTTTTGAGTCCTCTGCTAAAAATAGGCCTCCTTTACAGACTGCCACGAAGCACGATTCTGAGCCATCTGAATCCATCGACTTCCCGCACATTTGCACAGGTCGTCACTCCATCTAGCGGGGGGTCGTCTCATGAAAATTATATGTTTATTATATATTATTATATTCATGGACTTACAAGAAGATAATCTTCTACGACTGTGGCAGTTCTATGCAACGGCTTCTATTATTTCTGCAGCTCGTCCATAACATTACGAATCACTGTAACATTACAGATGTCCAGTTTCAAGTGGAAGTATCATAAGATCTCCCTTTCTGTGAGGTACCCAGAACTAAAACTTTAAAAGTTGACACGCATCTAAAAATCTAAATGTGGATATTCATGGATGATATTTTTTTTTGTGATAAAGTGGCAAACGAGCTGGTTTTTCTTAGCTGGTTGGTGTGAACTAACATAAAAAAAGACTTAACATCAAGTGAACCATCAGATTGTTGCGTTTTTCATAAAAATATGTTGTTATTAAGAAATGCGACACATAAAAAAACTTTTTCTCACTGTCATCAGAACTCGCTTTCAAAATTGTTGGCCTTTTGACACAGAAGGATCGAACTGGTAGTCTCAGTGAGAAGTGTCTAGTTCGTACAGATAATAAATATTAAAAAAAAACAACAAATAATTATCAATTCAGTTTTATAGTGGTCAGTCTATGAATTACTTTGTACCTAAATTAAAAGTTAATAAAATGAATATGTATGTGCAAAAATCGGAATGCAAAGAAACGAAAAATTAATAGCGTTGCTAATATCTGTTACTACTCCAAAATTATCCTTTAGTACTTTTATTGAAGTACCTCTTACTTTAAGAGATTACGCCCCATAGCAACATCCTAACAACACCCTCGAGATAAGAAGGGTTGGTAGACAGAATAACGAACCTGATTGGGAGAACATCAACAATCTTGTATACTGCAACTTTTATCAATTGGGTTTGGTTCTTTGCATAATAAAAATCCGTCGGTGAAGGTTGAATTAAAAAAAAAATAGTAATCTGGACGTGTTTTGTCAATGTTTGAAAGAGATATTGTTGGTTGGTTTGTGTTAAAGTATGTTTCTTTTTGCGAAGGATACTCCGCCAATATTGAAGATGTGTTCGTCAAATATTTTTGTGTAAAATAGTACGTGTTTTATACAAACAAAATCAAAATCAAAAATCAAAATCATTTATTCATCGACATAAGAAAAATACATTTCATTTACCGATAGTCATCTTTTTCTTTAATCTACCACCGTTTCCTAATGACGTTCCTCTAAGAGTGAAGAAACAGGCGAAGGAAACTCCGTAGGTATCCACTTTTTTGTCAATTTTTTTCTCAACAAAATTAAAATGATATACAACAAATTTGTTGTTTTAAAAATGGCTTGGAAGCGATCAACTCATTCCCAGGGGTTATTGTCATTAATGTATTCATTTATATTATAATAACCCTTTTTATAAAGTTTTTCTTTAATAAATTTCTTAAACCTGTTGATAGGCAGGCTTTGCGCATTTACTGGGATTTTGTTGTAGAAGCGTATACATCGCCCCATGAACGATTTACTTACTCAATGAAGTCTAGTAACTGGCGTAAACGCACAAACGAGCAAAGGATTTGTCGAGTAAATTTGAACTTTTATGTCTTTGATCCATTATTGCTACCGGGTAATCGAAACCCTCGGCTTTTATATCCACGAATAATTAATTGCAAGGGCCGAGGCGGATTGCAGCGTCCGCTGACGTCCCATTGATGCGGCGTATTAATTAGTGAAACTGTCAGGGTATCGGTTACAAAACGCACAAAGGCAAACCAAATGCTATTGTTGTCTGTACTAATAACATATGGAGGGGAAAATAGTTTGGGTAATTCCCGGTGCTATAGAACGTATCGACAATAATTAACACTGTTTTAAAGTTCCACTATCTGCGGGTAACACTAATTAGATAAAAATTTCAATATTGCATAAGGTTAAGAGCTGCTACAAATTAAAAGACCGGCTAAGTGCGAGTCGAACGCGCGCATGAAGGGTTCCGTACCATTTTTTGTAAAAACGGCAAAAATATCATGTCTGTTATACGGGAGCCTCACTTGAAAATTTTTTATTTTGTTTTTTTTAATATTTTTTATTGGGATAACAGAAATAAATCATCATTTGTAAAAATTTCAACTGTCTTACTATCACGGTTCTTGAGATCCTGGTGACAGACGGACAGCGGAGTTTTAGTATTAGGGTCCTGCTTTACCCTTTGGGCACGGATTCCTAAAAAGACGAAATGTTTTCGAAATTTGGAATAGAGACAGATTATATGCTGCATACTTTTGTATTGTTTTTGTGTTTTTACGGTGGTAGGGCCACGTAGCAGCCTCGGCTGTTGCACGAATGGGCACGCTCCTCCAGGTAAGTACCACGACGTCACAGAAGACCGGCGTAAAGTGGAAGCACTTTCACGTTTCGTCTGGTGAGTGAGGTGGCCGGAGCCCAATTTTCAAAAGGTTGTCAACTCATCTGGAACCCTCGGGTGTAGCAGATGTCCATGGGCAGCGGTATTCATTTAACAGCAGGTGAACCGTCTGCTCGTTTGGCAATTTTTCACATAAAAAATAATTGTAAGTTCATTATTTAGATTTCGTACCAACCACTGGAAAGCTTCGGGTGAAATTTGGTTTGACTATACTGAAATGTGTTAACTATGTCATTCTAGCTAGTTTATATGTACGTTGGAAAGGTATGCTGATAAAGTCTATGGGTTAAACGCAGATCTATTGAACCTATGATTAAATTTGCATATTTGACTTTGTGACCTATTTATAAAACGAGTAATGTATCAGTTTGTATGGATTTATGTGCAAAAGCTACAAGATTACAGCCCACAAAACGTAATAATCAACATTATAGCCCATCTCCACTTGCTCTTTAAAAACACGTTTGGCATACTTCTAAATAAATAAATTAAACATAAAATACTACTTTTTAACTAGGTTCATAATATAAAACTTTATGTTAAAAAATCATTCATTGTTAATCTTTTTAACATACTTCTTCGTTTATTTTAAATTCTGTATATTTCACTCTTTGATTTGTATAGTATGATCTTGTATATATAACATAGTTACTCGATCCCTCCAAGCCTATATAAACTAGATTACGCATTTGTAAACAGTTTAATTAAAAAACAATAAAATGTCACTACAAACAAAAAAGTGCCTGGAATTGTGTCTTTTAAATGGTAGACTATTAAACAAGATGCTACATAAAAAGTCGAGTCAAATATATTGTTGCCCAAATTGTTATAATTAGTATCGTCTACGGGATAATCTGTTGTCCTTTATTTGTAATGTTACGTAAACATAACAAAGAAATAAACAAACAGGAGGTTGTAATATACAGTGAAATATGGTTAAACAAGACGAGGGTGAATCCCTTATGACCTAAATATCGATTCGTGGACGGTCGAACTTGACCTATTTAGGGCGAGTGGCGAATTCTAGCTCAACACTCAGATTCAGGGAGTAACTTTGAGTTGTTAAGAATGCAAGAGGAATAATTAATAGTCACTCTAACTCAAAACCTGTTCTACAATTAAGAAAAATATCATGAGGAAACCTGCAGATTTTCGAAATAATAACAAAAAAAAAAACTATATTTCGAAGATATGAGAAGTCCGCGAATCTGCAGTGGGGTCGTGTGGTACAGCAGTGGGGCAGAGGGGCTACTTAATTGTTTTACTGCGTTCAAAAGACGTTCTTTTGCATAAATGTACACCCTATAAGTGACTATTTAACGAAATTCCTATATTACTTAAATCATAAGTAGAATACCGCGCGTTTTTTTCTTTCATAGTGAGGTGCTGACAGACTGAATATTCAACATACATTGCCACTCTTTTAGTAGCCTGGCTTTTAATTCAGTACACTCGAGCATTCTAAGTTCAAATAAACATTCATAATTGCAATGCTCAAATAATATATTATATTAGAATGAAGGAAATATTTTTCGTTTTAAATTTAAATTCCGTTTAGTACCAGAATATCTCTTATTTGAAATATAATAATATAAATTAAAATGTTCAATGACGCGCTTCCCAGAATATGAGCCCGGGCAAGCTCCAGCCAGCCTTTTACCATGAAACAGTAATCTATACAGGTTCCATTTTCATACCAAGAAACTTTCTCTTATTAGCTTTTCGCGAAAGGCGGTATTGGTTAAGTATATTTAATCCTCTTATTTCAAGCTCCTTTTTAAGGTCTTAAAACTCTGAAAAGGTTTTCCTTAAAAGGTTTCTAGATGTTCTAGAAATAATTTAATATCTGACGATCTCACTTATCAAGCAATTTCCTTATTTTAACTGTTTCTTATTACTTTGTAATACATTTTATAGTAAGTATTTATTATTATTTTTTATAAAGTACAATAATATGTTAATTGTAGATTGGTTTTTGTTGTTTTATCTATATGTATTTTATCTATATGCAGGGAAAGACAAAACACCTCAATACTTTCGTCCTTGGTTTGTTAACCGATTTTCTTTTTTTATTAAGATTCCGTACCCAAAGGGTAAAAAGGGACCCTATTAATAAGATGACACTGTCTGTCTGTCAGTCTGTCTGTCCGTCCTCACCAGGCTGTATCTCATGAATCGTGATAGGCAGTTGAAGTTTTCACAGATGATGTATTTCTGTTGCCGTAATAACAGAACGTAAAAAACAGAATAAATATATTTTAGTGGGGCTCACACACAAGAGACATGATTTTTTTGCCGTTTATATAGATAATGGTACGGAACCCTTCATCCATCCAAAATTGAACTATAAACTTGGTTTAAGTGAGGACTGAGACATCGCGTGAGGTGGAAGTGGTGGTGATTCGAGGTCATTTGCAGAGGCAGTGTTTCGAGATTTCCATTTGATTACAACTATTTACTCGGAGCAGTTGCGATGTCCATTTAAGTATCAATCGTCAATTCAAAATTCTTGTCATTTACACATATATAACATTAGTGCAAAATTGTTATGTTTAAATTAATTATATTGTGTTAAACCAAAGAATACATTTAAAAATGTATAATGTCCGTCTATATCAAAGAGACAAATCCAAATACATAAAATTTATTCTGGTGGAAAGGGTGGTTCTTAAAACCAATTATTTATTCGAATAATATTAATAAAACATAAAAATTATAACGGGTGAAGCAGTACCGGGAACTCAAAAGGATAAATTTGGCCGAGCGGATCAACGACGGCGCCAGTCCAGTACACCTGCAACTGAAATTATGCAAGTGGATGATGAAATCGCATTCATAGCGACGCCGGACTTTGTAGGGCACGTGTTCGATCTTCGATTATTAAGACACGTTGGGCAGTAGGTAGTGCACGTTTCACTACTCATCAACAGTCCATTCGGACATGAATGTTATGCGTGTATATGCGTGCATATCCATGGCAGCTGCGTTAAAAAAAATTAAAATACTTTTCCCCGAAGAGCCAGTGGCTGAAACTATGCGGTACTTGTAAGATTGGACTTTGACAAAGTGTGCACGTTGTCGCGTTCGCACGGATTTGCGTCCGATGAAGCTTTAATAGTCTCGGGACTGAAAGCAAAAACATCAGTTAATACAAGATACAAGTTCGCACGGATTTCTATATCTACCTAACCCGCATTAGACCCGATTATTCCATGTCTAGTCTACTTTTCTGTGGTAGAACCATGCGGATGCAAATGTCCATGGTATGGGCGGTAGTTATAACTTATCAGGTGAATGAGTAATATTAATTTAGTTGCACTGTTATTAGAGCTCCATTGGTGTCGAACACTAACTTTTTAAATGCTATGTTAAAACAAGTGAAGTTATCTACTTGAAAATAAGGCTAATAAAACGATAACTTCACTTTTCAAGCGAGTCACTAAGCTTAGTGGCACGTGAATACCGTTAATTTGATCTAACATGGGATTATAGTTGGACAGAATATTTCGCTGAAATGTATCCTTAGAAGAGATAACTTCGCAGGCAAACAAATTCACAAACCCACAATTAATCTAGGTTACGTCTGCTTCGGCAACTAGATCAAGTTTATAGACTAACTTCTTTTCGCAGGCACTGAAATAGTTGGGGATTTCATTGGGATTTTTCATTAGCATTTTAGATTGGTGCAGGCAGTTATTAGCATACGGCATATTATAAAAGTAAAAGAGCTACAAATGAGGCAATCTGAATAAGCTTTAAACGTGGTAGATTCACGCAATATTTAGTCTTTGCTTTTGCATAAATGGATAGGTCCGTCCCGGTAGAAGTGTATACTTCTGCGTTTCGTCTCGTGAGATTATATATAGCACCTGATAATTTACGAGGTTTACGTAAATCGGGGAGATTCTATCACTTCTTTTAGTGGATATAATTGAAATTATGGCGTTTACAAAAGCAGTATGTAAAGCCGCCGGAGTCCGTTAGGGTCTCCATTTTCCAGTTGCAGTTATTAGTTTAAGATCTATGTGAAACTTAAGGTATATGCACAGTTACCATCAAACCACTCGTCATTGGAACTCTTTGAAGTAAAATTATTGGATTCTTTAAATGCCGAGGTATATTTTGTAAAGCTGATGGTTTTCCTATTTCCCTTTTGCTTATGTTTTTACCTCAGCAAACGCTAGAATATGTTATGGCAAAAACAAACTCAGAACAATATATATATTTGATGTATAACGTATATACAAGTAGATGTAAAGATAAATTGATGCAATATAGATTTCGTTCTGACGTAGGTAGAGCGCAATAGCATGGTAGGTGTCTCGCACAATTTGAGCACTGCCCGCTTAGGGCGGGATCTACTTCCTGCGCCGCCCTCCTCTGTATAAAAGGGGGTAGTAGACTGGTCTACGGCAGTCGGGCTGAAGATCGCAAGCTGGCACTGGCTCCATGCCTCACTTGTAAAAGCATGAGGCGCTTATGCCCTTACGCTTTTGCAAGTGAAGTATGGAGTGGCCTCGACGATTAACACTTTGTTACGTTTAATAATGGGTTTTTATACGTTCGTGTATATGTGTTTTACGTTTAAATAAATGTTAGTAATTAAATCTTGCTTGTAATAAAAGCTAGCTTATAATAATAATGAATAAATTGAAGTTGCGGTTAACAAAACAAGACAACACGAAGGAAATTTCATACGGCCTTATTCTACAAACAAAAGTAAGTATGGTTTTATTATCGAAAATTATCACTAAAATGAAATAAAATAAAGTTTTAGAATTAAAATAAAAGTTGTGGGTATTATTAAACTCGTTTTTAAATTTATTGCTTAGAATTTTTTTAGTTTAATAACAAGCGTGAACCCGATTATGGATATGTTATAAAAATTAAATTCCACGGCTCTAATAAGCAAAGAAGTCAAATACTTTTCCAGACATAAATATGTGCCAATAAGTTACAGGTTTAGAATTCCATCAAAAGTGTAACAAAAATATGAGTTACGATATTTACGAACTGTTCTTTTTTTTTTTAGATAATAAAAGGAATAACCATAAGAAAACTGTTAATAAATTAAACGCAGAGGCGGGGAAAGGTGTTTTAAGCATTGCTACGAAACTATGGGGTACGTAAGCATTTTATACATGCTTATATTTCGATAATTTTGAACTTTATCAACAAAACTATTTTTGAAATACAACGGAATTTAGTTTCATTTTATTGTTCATATGCTATCAGATATTATAAAAAGTGTTCGTTGTCATTTTTATTACAGATAATGTTTTCACGTCGTATTTACGACGCCCCTGCACCTCGTATGCAGCTTTGCCTTTCTCACGCCTCTGCTTTATCTATGAACCACACCAGGTAAGTTTCCGGCCAATTCAACAACAGAGCTACAACAGTCTCCAACACGAGTCGACGGTATCCGACGGACTAGTTAATACTGAGTAATCTGGCTGCACCAACAACAAAGGACTGAGTATGGTAGCGCTGAGAAATTTGGGGACTCAGCCATCAATTTCTGGCGATTAAATAATAAAGTGGATTTTCTGCTTGTCAAAGTGTTGATGTAAACACGTTGTTGAGTGGTTTTGCGATTTTATTTTCTATTATTTAAAAAAAAACATTGCCTTTACTTTAGGATAACATTATCCTGTGTTGCAAGGGCGTTTTACAAACATAAATTTCATGCGGACAAATACCCAGATACGAAACAACTATCTGTGGTTCACACAAATAGTTGGCCCGTGTGGGAATCGAACCCACGACCCCCGACGCCGAAGCCATCTAGTTTATGTTATATTTCTTATCTTTGAATATCTGAACTTTTGTTTTGTGAGTGTCTGGTGGTGGTTTCTGTGGTATTGGTAAGTGTTTTTTATCCTTACCTTCCATTTCCCTTTTAAATAAGGGAAATGGATGAGGATAAACCTTCGGATGGGGGTGGTGGTCGGCCTCCAGATATTATGATGGAACAGCATGATTCCAATATTAGCATTCAAACTTCTACTACTAGCTTCAAATCTGAAAGTAACATGAACCGAAAATGCCCAGCTGAAAATAATGAAACTGTCAGCAGTAAAAAAACTATTCCACCCTCCGTTTCTTATCAGTCCACATATTCTAAAAAGGGTTACAAAATTGACTCAAAACTTGAATATACTAATTGTGATAAAGCTCCTTTCATAGTCCACGTCACTAGAACCTCTCCTGACATGTCCTCTGGGCAATCAATCCGTTTACTTAAATTTACCCAACTTCTACATAAATCCTATGTTTGTGGAATTACAGAAGGAGGCATTAAATCACTGGGGACAAACAGGGTCTCAATAGAATTTAAATCATACTTAAATGCTAACAATTTTTTGTCAAATGATTTCTTACAATTAAATAACTTCACAGCAATTGTACCGAAATTTCACATTACCCGGATGGGAGTGGTTAAGAACATTCCAAATGACAGGACATTAGAAGAGTTGGTAGAGAACATAAAAACTCCCTCTAATTGTGGTGAAGTTATAAGGGCTCGTCGCCTTAATACTAAACAAAGAATAGATAACAAGGTTACCTGGATCCCATCTACCTCCGTAGTACTTACCTTTTCTGGTCAAGAACTTCCTGAAAAAGTCTTTTGTTACTATTCGTCCCTTCCTGTTTTCATCTATCAATTACCTACTATTCAATGTAGAAATTGCTGTAGATTTGGACATATTGGCTCACAATGCAGATCTAAACCGAGATGTTATAGTTGTGGTCAGGGACATACTGGGGATAGCTGTGAAGTAACTGAAAACAATTCATTTTGCATATTTTGTACGGGAAATCACAGAGCAACTGACACAAAATGCCCTGATCACTCCCCAGACAAAAGTCGATTTAAATTATTATGTCACAGGATAGTATAAGTTACTCCGAGGCTGCTATGAGAATTCCTGCTTCCAGATATCCTTATGCTGACATTGCCAGTTCCTCCCCCCGTAGGCATATTGATCCAACCCAAGTACCCCAACATCCTCCATTAATGCAAGATGTGCAAGCATCCCAACAATTCTCTTATTCCTTACCATCTCCTCCCCAGACCTGCCACCAAAATGCATATTCCAAAACTGTTTATAAATATCCTCGTCCCAAAGCTCCTCTGGGTAAGACATATGATGTCTTAGCTCATAAAAATATTACTAGCTCCCCATAATCCTCCCAACCTAATGGTTGTGCTCTTTCCTCTACATGGGAGTCTACTCCCATGCTTACACCAAATGACAACCTTATTGAACTCCTCACCTGCTCCCTTATTAATATGATTCCCAAATTCTCAGACTCTTTACCGAACAACGTCATTATCCTGCTCCAACAACTGCTCGAACAATTAATAACCAAAAATGGCGACAATTCTTCAGTGGAATTGTAGAAGTATCCGCCACAAAAAACATGACCTAATTTTTTTAATCAACCGCTTCAAGCCAGTAGTCCTTGCCATCTCGGAGACCTGGTTAAAACCGGGTTCTGTTTTCAGGCTCCCCGGGTATTCATGCCTCCGTGATGACAGGGATGATGGAAAGGCTGGCTGTGCAGTCTCAAGATCCATTACTTTCTCCCAAATTCCATAGCTCTGAGCTACATGTAGTTGCAGTCAAATCTAATAATGTTTCCTATGTGTCCTGTTACATTCCACATCCTAATAGATCTGTCATTTCTGAATTAACTACCATTCTGTCTTCTATCCCTGGCCCACTCATTGTCTCCGGAGATTTCAATTGTCACCACCCTATGTGAGGATCCCAACACATCAATGCTTCCTCCCCTTTTTCCATGATTTATTGGATGACAATAACCTCTGCATTTTAAATGATGGATCTCCAACTCGGAGGACTCCTCCTGGAGAAAACATGAATGCTCCTGATTTGACTCTTTCATCCCCTTCTTTAATTAATTCTCTTTCTTGGTCCATATTACCTAACTCATATGGTGTGATCATTTCCCTATCTTAATCCAATTCCTTCAACTTTCACCCACCATTCCCAGTGTCCGACCTTTACAAAGGTTTAGACTTTGTGATGCTGACTGGGATA
Source organism: Iphiclides podalirius (assembly GCA_933534255.1). Classification (NCBI taxonomy): domain Eukaryota; kingdom Metazoa; phylum Arthropoda; class Insecta; order Lepidoptera; family Papilionidae; genus Iphiclides; species Iphiclides podalirius. The sequence continues at coordinate 10,805,263 of OW152830.1, read as the reverse complement.
AATATTCTACAAGCTTAGAAATTTTTTCTGGTGGACGTGTTCCAAAGTCATGGAAGACCCAAATCATTATCCCAATTTTAAAACCTGGAAAGGATCCTAATAACTCACCATCGTATGGACCCATTGCCTTATCATCTGTATTAGCTAAAATCTTAGAACATCTCTTAAAAAATGGATTAGAGTGGATCCTTGAGAACAGAGGTCTGTTATCAAATACCCAATTTGGTTTCAGGCGTGGTATGAGCACCATGGATAGTCTTAGCATCCTTACATCTGAAATAAGATTTGCTTTCTCTCGTAATGAGCATGTTATTGGGGTATTCCTTGACATATCCTCCGCTTATGATAATGTGCAGCTTCGAATACTCAGGCAGAAGATGCTTAATCTAAGTGTCCCCTGTGAGACTGGTTAACATTATGTTTAATTTGCTTATGTGTCGCTCTATCTGTGTCCGTTCTCGTGGCTCTGTCCTACCTTCCCGTATCGTCTGGAAGGGCCGCCCCCAGGGCTCGGTCCTAAGTCCTCTACTATACTGCCGACCACTGATTCACCTGTTAACTGCAATGCAGATGCAGATGCAGATGATATAGCATTATACACCACTTGCTCCTCTCTGTCAGATGGATGTGCACGATTAAACACGGCTATGGATTATTTAAATGTTTGGCTTTTGGACCATGGACTAAATTTATCTATACCTAAATGTCAGGCAGTTACTTTTACCCGTAAACGTAATATTCCCCATTTATTTCTCTCTGTAGCTGGTGAGTCTATTTTATTCCAAGACCGATTAAAATTTTTGGGTGTCATTCTTGACTCAAGGTTGACTGCTATATACCACTTAGAATACGTATATAATACATGTGAAAAGAACACCAACATTTTGAGAGCTTTGTCTGGAGTTCGTTGGGGATCTCATCCCTTTTTTCAAAAAATAATGTATAACGCAATCGTAATTAGCCATTTTGATTACGGCAGTTTCATTCTAGAGCCATGTAGTAAACTAGCTCTAAATAAGCTCGACAAAATACAGTCAAAATGTTTACGTATAATTACAGGCGCTATGAAATCTTCTCCTATTAATGGAGGGCTCCAAGTCGAGTGTGTTGAACCTCCGTTATTCCTTTGTAGACAGTTTCTTGCTGACAGGTTTTTCTGCAATGCCGTTCAGTATCCCTCAAATCCTATATTAAAAATCTTACGTCTCCTTTCCTCCTCCATTAATACTTCCCCATATTGGACCAATAAAACCCTAAACTTGTTAGTTAATAGCTTTAATACATACAAATCCTTGCCATCTCCTGCCCTTCAATTAGAAAACCACCCACTGCCATTTATTGCTAGTTATGATTCTCTTATATTCCAGCCTAAAATCATTTTAAACCTTGGGTAAGACAAAAATTCAGTAGAAGCTAACAACAAATTCAATGCACTTATAAATAACAAATTCGTAGATTGGGTTCTGATTTTTACAGATGCTTCAAAACTAGATATGTCACATATAGGTGTCTCTGTCTACATCCCAAAATATAACGTTTTTTTGTCCTTTAGATGCTCTTTAGAACGCTCTGTCTACACAGGTGAATCTATTGCTATTTTAGAAGCAATAAAATATATAGATGCCAATCGAAGTCATTTCTGTAAGTCTTTAATTCTAAGTGACTCACGAAGCTATTTAGAGGATTTAAAGAAACTACCCTTCCATTCTAAACATCACTCCCCAATTATTTTGAAAACAAAAGAAATTTTATATAATTTGGCAAAAGCTGGTATTGATACTGTATTAGCTTGGATCCCTAGACACATGGGTATTTATTCGACCATCCCCGCTCGTGATCCATGCTCCTTGGCCAAACCGCGACTAAGGAAAACTTGGGAAATTTTTGGCAACAGTCCATTTCTGTAAAAGGAAAATACTATGCAAATATTCAGCCCAATATTGGTATATTGGATGGATTACTGGATGGTTCCAGGCCTTGGTTTTTTAAATTTAAGTCCTTAGGTAAAATGATCACGTCTATTATAATACGCCTTCATCTAGGACATGTTTGCTCCCCAGTCTTTTTAGCTAAACTGCATATACGAGACAATTCACTTTGCCAATGTGGCTTGGCTGAGGATACACCGGAGCATTTATTTTTTTCTTGTCAAAATCTTACAACCTTATAACTTTCTCAGGCCTGTCAATATTCCATTCCTTCTAACCCTCACTGATCCCCTTTTTATTAAAGTCCTACATAAATTTATCAGCTTAAATAACATTAAACTTTAGCTTATATTGATCTTTTAATTATGTGTTCTCTGTATTGTCCTTAATATTTAGCTATCTTAATTTATTATATTAAATTATGTATACACTAACCCCTTGTTTGTCCTTTGTTTCAGGTAACTCAACTGGATCCGTGTAATAGTCTACCTACCGTACAAAAGCTATTATTACTGGCTAATCGCACTTCTACTATCTGTTTTATTCAACCTTGACATTGGCAGAATCATCAAGTTATTCCTTGATGGAGCCATTATATTAAAATTGGAATTGGAATTGGAATAAAGCGATTTCAAAAAGCTAATCTGTTCACCGCACCTTCAACACTTTCGTTACTTCTGTGTGCATACATATAATTATTCATTCTCAAAATCTAATTGTTCTCATTCAATTTTGTTTGTGTTCAGTTTCATTCAGAATTTACCTCTATTCGAAGTAAATAAACGAACGAAACTAAATGATGTTACAATTTTGAACCGTCAATTTTGTTAAATGCAACACAAACTTTCTTAATATTATGAATGACAATGTTGATTGTATCCCTGAGAAAATCCACAAAGTCATCAGTGCAACCGTACCCAATTTTTAATTCTTTTTGTGTTCTTCATGTATCAATAAGGTAACTTCTTGAGTTTGATCGATTTTTTCTAATTAATTTCTACCTTTGTGAGGTCTCCATACCCCATTTATCACAGCCGACAACTCACTCCAAAGACATTAATAAACAACTTTGACTAATTTGTTGCGTGTCACTCTAAAGCAAAAGAAAGGGCTGTGCTATTCGTGTATATAAATATTTTATTTTAGAAATAAAAAATCATTAGTAGATATGATTCCATCTTAAGTTTGTATTAAATTACGATGAAGATTATCACAAAGCGAACTTAATTAGTTATTATTTTAAATGTTAGAAGTACATTATAAATAACGGTGGTAGGGCCACGCAGCAGCCTCGGCTGTTGCACGAATGGGCAGGGTCGTCCGGGTAAGTACCACGACCTCACGGAAGACCGGCGTAAAGTGGAAGTATAATACTTTCGCGTTTCGTCTGGTGAGTGAGGTAGGCGGAGCCCAATTTTCGAAAGGTTGTCAACGCATTTGTAACCCTCGGGTGTAGCAGATGTGAATGGGCGGCGGTATTCACTTAACATCAGGTGAACTGTCTGCACGCTTGGCACTTTTTCAAAAAAGTATCTCTTAAACAATTATTAACTTTTATTTTGTTTTGACTTGCATGGGATTTCATGTTTTTTACTGGCAGCTTAAAGTCACTCTTTTGTCTGATTAGTTACTGTCTTATATGTATTGTCGCAAATCCTAAGCAATGTAGGAATTTAGAACTTTAAAAAAAGTATAATTGCAACTTTTTATCATTTGATTTTTTTATCATTGATTAAACTTTCATTATATTTCATTACTTATTACATGAAAATTATTATCGTATTACTTATTTACATTTTTTTAAAGAATTTTCTAATGAGGGTCATCCATTAATCATTTGTATATACACGTACATATCGTATTTAGATTAATAGATTAAAAACAGGGTGTAAATTATTTAGTCTTATCTTACGTAATAATTTCCAAAAAATATTAAGTAAATAAATGGGGTAATTTTACATTAGGAATATGAGTTGCCAGGCGTATTTTTTCGATATTTTGACTATAATTTTATTAACTAATAACCCACCACCGCTAGTGATTTCAATATTCTTTACAAAAGCCTTCTTTACAATTTTTTTTTCTACATATTTTGAGATGGTGTTTCTTTCATGTTCCTATAATTATTATCAAGCTGTGTAATTACTAATTATCATCACTATAATTTAAAAACGTTGTATATATAACCTCCTTTATTATCATGCTTATGACCTCCTTACACTGAAACCAAAGAACTTACGAGCTTAAGTATATTGACAAAAAATTTTAAATAAGGTATAGCTTGTGATTATTGTATGTAATAAGTGGGACGTTCATTTTAGTTTTTCTGCGATTTCATCTTTTTATTTGTACAATATTTCGTCCTATGTTTCCATTATTCAAACTAGGAATCTTACTTTAAGTTCTCCAGGGAACTGTATCTTTTTGTTTTTCTCTAATGTTGTTTTGTTTTTCTGCTTAATTTAATTTTTTAAAATAATTGCTTTTATAATAATATATACATATTTTATATAACTATGCATAAATAAAAAAAAAAACTTTTGTTAATAGTGCTTACCTAGTTGAATATTACGATACTACAAAACTTGTCCAAGGTATATGAATTTACATTAGCATTACCAAGCATACTTTATTTTCCCATTAAGTAAAATATATAACAATAATTATATAATTATATTATTAGTAGTGTGAATGACAATAGAACGCATGCAAGCATTTGCAGTCAAGTCTGGTGGTTATTCTAATGTAACTTGATTTCGATATCTTGAGAATAATTAAAATTAAATTAATTCTTTACTTTATCTTTAATGCAGTTCATTTTTATGGAACACAAAAAACGGTCATAATGCTTATAAACATTCTGTTTTATTTTTTTATTATCTGGATTTAATTTACTCAACATTAAAAAATTATTGATCAGAGTTAATAAAAAAGTTATCTCAGACGAGTCCCAAATAGGAAGAAAGAAGAAACGTTTATTAATTATAAAATAAATTAAACATTAAAATAGATATTGCGAATAATAGACATTAGAACTAAACAAGTAAGAAAGTGGCCGAGCCAATCTATAGTTGTGATAAAAAGTATAGTCCTGGTGTACAGAGTGTAGACACACAGATAGATTCTTCGTTCGACAAGTCCCATATCGTGATTAAAAATACCTATTTAAAAGTAAGGTAAGATTGTTAATGAAGTTAATTGTACATATGTATAGAAAAGCCTACGTATAGATGCGATTGGGTACGTTGTACATAGTAACTAACCATAATTAGCGTGTTATCAATATAATGTCAAAAAAATAAAATAAAAAAAATAAAAAAAAAATACTTAAAAATGCCAAAAAAATGCACTATAACAAAAACAAAACAAACAAAAAAATACAAAAAAGGATAAACCAAATAAAAAAAAGGTAGATTAGTAATAGAATTTTATTTAGTTCAATTATATCGGCAATTTTTTGTTCATTTAGTTTAAATACGGTTATTTGTTTATTAAATACATACAATACATTTATTTATAGATTTCTTTTAAATTTTTATATTTAGTTAGAAAAGAATTAGGTAGTGACTGTTATATGTCATCCAGTCAGTGTTATGTTGTATAAAATATATTTATTTCTTTATTAATGATTTATTCCTGTATTTTTAACTGATATTTGTTATGTTTATTTGAAATAGTATTATTAAATATTTATGGTGTAAATAAAGGATGCCATATAACAAAAGAAAAAAAAGATAGACTAGTGATAGATATACATTTAGTTCGTTTATATTGACAAATTATTTCTATTATTTAACTTTCAAATAATTATTATTATTTTTTCATTAAATACATACAATACCTTTATTTATATAGTTCTTAAAAATTCATTCCTATATACCGATCATCGATTTTTTCATTCGAATAACCGATCTTGAGTTGTTATGAAAAAGAGGCAATAGTAATTTTACGAAGTAATTTGTAGTTTTAAAATTTTTAGTGATATAAAATGAATCTGTTTATTTCAATATTATTTCTAATAACATAAAAATGTAGATATAATGGTAGTCCATGGAGAGCGAATTCATTGAAAATGATATCGCAAGAATTTAAATAGATAATATAATGTAGTGAACTAGTAACATAATTGCGAATAATAAATAATAAAGTTATTATTACTTTTATTACTTATATATTTATTAAATCATGCGATTCTTACTTTTATTTTTATCCTGTTTATCTTTTAACTAAACTTTATTGTACACTTGGTCAAATAATATTTAGCTAATTAGTCAATTGGACTCAAACCACACAATAATTGATAAATCCTTTTAGAATAGTTACATATAACAATGTCGATTTGAAAAACGGATTATAGGTATCTAACTAGCGTAGGGGACCACTAAATTAGCATAGCATTTTTTGTTAATTTGCTAGTGTCATTCATCCATGAAACTAATTTTTCATTGTAGAACATAATCAGGGAAACTTATCCCTATCGCTATTTATTTATTTACAACTGCCATGGTACTTATATAAAAACATTTACATTGTTTTGTGTAGTTTCCGTATGCATAGATAACTCTTCACATCTGAAGTAGAACCGCGGCTTTTCCGGTCGGAGTAAACAGTTTTTGTACAATTCCATTTCGTTTTTTGAGTTAGGGTCCACACTTGTAAATTCGCATCCAACCTTTTGTACATAATATATCACTCTTACATAGTTTTTTTTCTCTTTAGATACGGAATAAAAAAAAATGAAATAATATTTAATTACAACATATTAATTTTTTTCCCATTTCATACCGTTGCGTTGGAGCGTATATTTGTTAGCACGTTAGCTTTTTTATTTTGTTTCCGTTTCATATATTTTGTTTTATTGTGGTACTGCCACGTAGCAGCTAAGTTTAAGATTCAACTTGAATTCTAACACGAAACGTTGAAAACTTGAAATGTTGAATTCAGTAGACTGTTCTTTGACTTGTTTTCGAAATTTATTCATCACCAAAATTTAGATCGTCGCATCATTCTCCATCGTTGTCATCAAAAAGTTAGGCCTTCGGGTGGTGCTAATTTGGAGACGAATTCTTGGTAAAATTTTAGATTATAGGAGATAGATAATATTCTAAAGCTTTAATTAGATGTTAATGTAACTATAAGTTCATTAATTATTTTTAGTTTCTTTTTTTTAAAAGGAGTTTTTGGAAAGGAAAGATTTTTTGAAAAATTTTAAATTATTATTATCTATAACTGAATTTAATTCTTTTGTGTTGTTAAATGAAAAGAAAATGAAATAAAGATAATAATAAAATTTATAATTTTGCATCAATTGTATTCATTAAAAAATATTAAGTTCTGATATTATGGTCCTGTCTTTGGTGTGAGTTGGTGGCTGTATGTAATAAAATATTTATGTAATTAAATATTTATACAGGGTGGCTTTTCTAAAGGTGAATAAATTCACACAGGAGGTTCAGGTTCTCAGTAGTATAATCTTTTATTGAAATAAAAACTAGCTTTTTCTTATTCAAAAAAAATTCCATTGTATTCCCTAAAAAACAGAACTTGTTGACAATGCGGTAGTCATTTATAAATGCGTCATATACCTTTCAAAAGGACTAGTGTGCGTGTTAGTTACGAATGATCGCGCGTAAAATAAATGAGTTGGCCATAAATAAAGCACTGTTTGAGATAAGTTCAAATGAATGTATTTAATTCATTACGAGTGATTTTAAACATTTATCATTTTTTATATAACATTATTTATGCCTAGAATTTTATAAAAAAACATGTATACACTTAGAAAAGTCTCCCTATATTTAAGTTTCTTTCAGATCAGTAATACATATATCATGTTCTTCATTTAATATGAAGAACATGATATATGTAATACCAAAAAAGGGATTAATCATCAAATACGATACATTAATTCATAATATTAAGAAAAAATATATTACTTTAATTTTACGAGTTTTACATATGTTATTTTTTAACGTTAAAAGAGTTATCTTGTTGATGAAGATGTTTTGTATCTCACTTAATTTGATTAAGATTTATTGTATAGTCAAACTACAAATTTTCGTTCAATGTAGTATGTATAAAACTGTGTTTGTATCGATTTGTATTTTAAAACCTTTTTTTTTAATTAATAATAATTAAATTATATGTTGTCTGGAAGCCGTGATATCTTAGTGTACGGGCGCTCGAGTTTAATTCAATATACTCGAGCAATGCTGAATTATCACGTGCTAAGCGTTGAAGGAAAACTATCGAAATAAAAATAATTAAAAAAATGTTTCGAACATATGTGAAATCTACCAATCCGCAGTGGGGTCGCGTGGTGAACTATGTCCGGATATCCTCTATACAGAGGAGGCCTTTGCCCAGCAGTGGGACATGTATAGGCTGATACTTTACTGTACTTTTTGTCTTGAAGTCATTTTTCATGTTTTTCAATATTTTTCCCATAAACATGATTTAAAGATTTGAAACTCGAAAGAAAATTTCGTCTACTGTGTAAAACTCTTCATTGAAATATATTGACAAATAAGTAATAAAATATATATCAGTATTCTTGAGGAATGTAATAAAAAATTTCAATAATGTATAACAATTATGTATTTTTCAAATATTATTTATCTTTCAATTATTTATGTCTGTGTCGTGTCTTTTCAAAATATATTAATGTCTCAATGTGAAAAATTGGTTTTATTTAATCATATCAACTTTTTACTATTTTCTTTGTTTACCAACCTGATTATCATGATTATTTTTAATACAATTTAAAAATATAATATTACAGAATATTTATTCTTGGTGCAAGCATGTGAATAAAATAGTCGAAATATTAAAAAGATAGACAAACTTTGGGAATTTGTACGTAGTAGAACAGGCGTTTGTAAAATATGTGCTTGAATGGAGGATGATTATGATTTGTTAAAACTTTGGGTTGGGTAATACTTAAAGTTGAATGTTATTTGTAAGGTGTTGCATGCTCTACAGGATGCACATAACATCATGCAAAGCATTGTTAAAAAAGCAACAGAACGAACGTAGATAGATGTCAAGATTTTCGCGCCGTGAGGTCATCGACCGCTTGGCTTAGTTGGTAAAGCGTCTGAGCGCGAAACCTGAAGACGTAGGTTCAAATCCCGCAGCGTCGAAAGTCTCTTCGCACTCTAAAAACACTGAATTTCGATCTCAGTCTGCCAATATTATGACAATAAACTATTTGGTCCAAAGCAATGAAGGGCTACTAGGACATCAGACTAATGTTAAACCAGCCCGACTAGTTTAATGAATTGGAGGTCACTCACGAGAACATGGACCGTAATAACAAGCTGTAACATCGCACCAAGTCTATATGGTATTCATGGTCGGATAAGGGTGTCCCGCAGTCTGTCTGCTGGACATACAGAGTCAGTTGTTTAATAGCTGACGCAGTCTTTCCACTTTAGCGTGTTTCTTCCAGGGGATGGAAGTAGGATAGATTGGTGCTTCTAAAGAAGATTGGTAGGATCCGCTGACTCTCCCTCTAGTCACAAACCATTTGTCTGGTGGATCATATAGGCAAGCTATTCGCGAAAATAAAATTTTAGTGACTGCCTCAAGATGCACCTGCGTCAGGTAGGTCCGACTTTTTCGGCGATCAAAGTCGGCTTCGGCTCTGACCTAACATCAGCTGCCGCCGTAGATAGTGCATTTCTTTAGAATTTCGCTTAGCTATAATTATCTAACTAAGCGATCATTTGCTATGCAGAATATTAATACTTGCCAACGGGGACAGTTTCGAGAGTATCAGTTTCTTCACTATGCTTGGGGTGGGCACTATGGGTCATGGGTAAAACCCATCAGTCAGGTTTTGTGAAACAAACCCAACTGCCTTGAAAAACCGAGGCGCTTTGGTATTACGAGCTCACTTAATAACTAAATCGGGAATTTAAAAACAAAATAAAAGCGATAAAATCCGTAAATTGGTAGATTTATTTGCCAGTTGTATATACCAGGTGTAAGTATTTGTTTAATTACAAGAAATACGTAGTATAATGTTATTGCTGAATTGTGTTTAAAGCAATGCTCTTTCGATTGTGATTAGTATTAAAGTTAAATGGATTTTTTTTTAACGTAGTGGCTTGATATTGAGAACATGAAATCTAACGATTACACTTAATGATTTAAAGCGTAATGTAGGTTTCATGCTATTTTATGCAAAATAACACAAGTCTTGACGATTGTAACACAATTATGAGTATGAGCTTAGTTAAAATGTTATAGTGAATCCACCACAGGTAAAAGCGCCCTGGCAACTCCTTAAAAATTCATAAGGGCGGCGAGCGATCTATATTAGTACGTTCATGTTCGTCCGATCGATGCGCCCATCATCTGTGAACTCGACCTACTTAGCAGTTAAGGCGGGTCCGGGATGGGACCTCGTAAAACACAAGATGAGACCGACCGTTAATGGGGCTTTTATGAGCCCATTATTATGATTTGATGTAGATAAGTTTAACATACGATATTTACAGATCATATTTCAACCTTTCTATGAATATACAGTACGTGTTGGAACCATCTTATATAAACTTATAATGTTTACATTTCATTAAAATTTGTAATTGCAATAAATGGCCTGGCTTTTATTAAACACTAGTGACCCTCCCCGGCTTCGCATGGGTGCAATGTAGTATACATATGAACCTTCCTCTTGAATCACTCTATCTAGTAAAAAAAACCGCATCAAGATCCGTTGTGTAGTTTTAAAGATCTAAGCATACATAGGGACAGACAGACAGCGGGACGACTTTGTTTTATACTATATAGTGATGCATAGCAAAGAGACGTTTACATTTCAAGTGTCATTTTACCACAGTCACTCACTTGTTTTGCCTTCCCGGAACCCCTCCACTAACACTTAAACTTTATGGTATGGTATTAAAGTTCAAATTGACTTTTAAGTATTATTACGAATCTTTTGTACGGGAATATAGAAAAGTGTTGTTTTAGACTTTTCAAGCATTTTTTTTTAAATTTCCGCTCACTAACAAAAGTCGATATATTTATAAAATGTATCTTCATTTTAAGAATACATCAACTTTTGCTCATAATGTAAAAAAAAATTTATGTTTGAAAAATAAAACACGTTTTGAAATTAAAAATAAAGCACTTTTTTAGTTTTAAATAATGAAATTCGAATTATTCACTCCTCATGTAATGGTGACATAAATTTTATGAAAACAAAGAGTAATTTATCCAGCATTTCTTGCGGTCCAACTGTTCAAAAGTGGCTTTCTTGACTCCTGTACTGTCTGTGGATATGGCAGTAGGTTTAAAATAGCTCTCTTAAGAGCCTCCAACTGTGGTAGGTTTTAATTGTGGTTGGACCACGCAGCAATGTTCGCTGTTGCACGAATGGGCAGGTCCGTCCGGGTTAGTACCACGACCTCACAGCAGACCAGCGTGAAGTAGAAGTATTACACTTCTGCGTCTGGTGAGTGAGGTTGCTGGGGCCCACTTAATAAAAAGTTGGCAACGCATCTGCAACCGTACGGTTGTTGCAAATGTCCATTCCCAACACCCGTAGTAGGGCAGCGGTTATCACTTAACCTCAGGTAAACCACTAGCTCGTTTGCCACTTTATCACATAAAAAAAAATCCTTTCTGACTGACTGATCTGCCTGACTTAAACCAAAAAAAAAAAAGGATTTTTTTTAGGTTTAAGACAGGCGAACCAGCTGGCAAGTCCAATCTTGAGATGTTGTGTTCTTGGAGCGCAGAATTGACTCGTTGAGCTGGATGTGCAGGTGCATTGTCATCGACAAGAATTGGTGGCCACGGTTTATTCTTAATGGTCTGACGAATCAGTCAATAAATACTGTTTTGTACATAGCTGTAGTCAGAATTGGGATACACCAACTCTGCGTGCTATTTCACTGGTGACATAACCTTCAAAGTTAAAATTCTTGTTCGTAAAACTACTGGTAATTCTTGTAGCATTATTTTAATAAACACTTTTTTGGAACAATAGAAATTAAAACCATCAAAATTGACTACTATTGATTTTTTTTTAATATTAAAAAACAATTTAATTGCTATATTGTCCTATAAATCTAATTCTGCATTTATAAATAAATAATGCGAGAAGGAAAAAAATATTATTATTAATTCTACTAAAGCAACAAATAAAAATCGATTTTCCAAGCTGCTCCCAAGCTTTTGAAATCTTATTAGTATATAGCATTAAAAATGAAAATGACGATGGACGGAGAGTCTTCCACTCCCAATAATTTTGTTGTACGTGATTTGATTTTTCCACCCTTCCTTTGTGTTCTTCCCTCTAATGAGTATGTTTATTTTAAAATTTATTTGGCGTTATTTGCCCCTTGGGCCTTTAATGATCTGTTACTTCATTATTAAAAGGAAACGGAGCGTCTCTAATGCTATTTGTCTTTTTAACACGCTTATATTAGTTTCACCTGTAAATACTCGTATGTAACGGAATGTAATAATGTAACGGAATCTTTAAACGTGATTTCGGCCCACTTTAAATGATCAGAATTAAATCAAACTGCACACTCAACAAAGATCAATGACAAAAATTTTAATAGTTTTTCCCATTATCCTGATCAGGACCTTCAGGATGTTATTTCCATTTCCGATACACGGAAGTGTCCTTGTGCCAAGGACGCATTTGAAAAAATTTAAAAAATAAGCTTTTATACTTAGCAGAACTGAAAAATAGAAAATAATTAAAAGTTAAAAAAGAAACTTAAAAACACACTTTTGAAAGTAACGGAAATAGTAATTAGAAAATAATTTTAAATAAATTCAGATTATGAATAGTGTGATTAACAAAAATAAAATTTTGCAGAAAAGCGTGGGGTGCTAAGGGAGCTAAAGATATAGATTTCCATTATGACTCGTACTTTGTCTAATATACTGTTATTAAAATATTATAACAATTGACTCCAAGCAACCGCTTTTAAAGTTAAATTTAGAGAAAATTATTTTCTACTTTTTAGTTCGGTTATCTTCAAAAGCGTGTTTTTTATTTATTTTTAAGTATTATTTTAGTAGGTGGCAAGAGAGCTGGCGGTTCACCTGATATGTTTTGGTGTCAGTTGTCAGTCAAATCATGTCAGTTGTATGGGAGCTCCACTTAAATATTTTTTTGAAATACATCATCTGTGAATATTTCAACTGTCTGACTATGACGGTTCATGAGATACATCCTGGTGACAGACGGACAGACAGACAGCGGAGTCTTAATAATAGTGTCCCGTTTTACCCCTTGGGTACGGAATCTTAAAAATCAGCGGCACAACCATTGGCGGTTCATCCTTCGAATATATCGATAACGAGTAGGAGAGACGGTTAATTTAGGAAGTCCTTTACTTACGGCTGGTTTCAATATTCTATATATCGGCAGATTTAGTTCCCGGAGGGCGACACAAAATATCTGTTGCTAATCGACCGTTAATCGCTGATAACGTTGGCGTGCTGAATCCCGTCAAACGGATCGGATTCCGGAGGTCACGAATGCTTCACCGTTGTTCTTAAAGGCCTCGCCACATAAAGCGTCCACCCGATACCACAAACACCGACATATCCGGTCTGACATAACTATTCAGACCCACCCTTCATACGGCTACATGGCATTGGCGGAATATATTTGCCTGATAGATGCCTTAAGCCGGCAGCCGATGTTAAGGCCTACCGCTGATTTTTGCTAATCAGTTGGTGGAAAGAATTTTTATGGCTGTAAAGAAATTTCATTTCACGATATGCAAATAAAAACATAATAAACTAAAACATGGAGTGTAAATTATGTATACCAAAAAAATGAAAAAAAAAATCTGAAAATTATATAGCCTAGATATTTTGATATTGTAATTTATGTAAACTGATTTTAATTTCACATTTGCATACACATTATACTGATTCGGCCCCACATGCAGTACTGCTCTGACACAAGAAGCTGGTAGAAGCTGGTAATGGGCTTCTTCCATTCTAACGCATTCAACGTAGGGCAGCTTGGGTTATCGACGATTAAAGTCTTTCCGATCAAATTGATCCTTTGACTCTAATGTTATATCACTCTGCATCTTTTACCGCATTTATCACGAGGAGTGTTCCGAGGATTTGTTTGGATGAATCCCACCGGCTGAATTTCAGTCGGACATAGCGCCAAACCAGAAATTTTATGCACACAATCTCGAAGTCCAGCGTTTCACAACAGCGCGATTTTAAGGCAACTCCCGCCTCGCTAACCACTCTGTGCAACCGGCTGCCGCCGGCGGTCTTTCCGAAAAGGTTATGAACTGGAAACCTTCGGAAGAGGGCGCATTCTTTCGTAAAATTTCGGTTTTTTTGAGCCTCGTTTGCCCCGTTTTTGCCATAAAAAAACATATACTGATATCTACTTACTTTTTAGTTACATATATTTTATAAATGAAACTAATTTTACGGATTTATCGCGTTTATTTTTATTTTGTTTATTGTTATTATTCTGAGGCACTAAAAACTTGTCGCAACTTTTTAAACACAACTATTCATAAAACGTAGATAACCGACCGTAGGAACATGTATAATATTTATCCTCCCATTACTAACGATCCTGTGCCATTTATTTTGACTGTATATGAAGGCCTTTTTAATGGTATCGATGATGTGAGTATAACTATAGTACGGATTTATGCGTTGAGAATCAAAAATCAAAATCAAAAATATATTTACTCAAATAGACGCTTGCGCGCTCAAATTTTACATCAAAGATTATGTATATAGGTTCGTAAGGTACCACCGGTTCGGAAAGCGTTTTCTGTTGAGAAGAGACCGGCAAGAAACTCAACAGTTGCTCTTTTACAAAAATATACTTATCAGGGTACAATATCTTTTTCAGGGTACAATATAATATACAGGTATACTAGTCTTATTCTAGCCTACATGAGTATCAACAGTATTAACTCCACACATTGGCGTCGCCGAGATATTTCGAAATGGTATATTATGCTTTAATCATTAGTTGATTTTAACATTTAAATTTGTCAAGCGGCAGACTTAATATCGACTGTGAGTTTTTATTATACATGCGCACAATAGTTATAGTTATAGAAATGGACAAAAGTAACAAAAATTCAAATGTTAAGTATGTCTAAAAAATAGGAGAAAAAAGATAAATATAAAACGAACTATAATTATTATTTTGCAACGCATTTTTGGTAAAAAACTTTAAATCAACAGCAAATGGATATCCAAAAGTACAAGCGGATACCCGCGGATAATTTATAGGTAGAATATTCAGTTCAGTAGGAAAAGATAAGTCGTTTCTTAATCCACAAAATTGCCAAAAAGTTATAATCTCACGGTTGAATAAAATAACCGCAATGGTGAAAGAAAATTTATTGACAACTGACAAGGGTATCAATTGTCATTTCAACAATATGTTAAGTACATATATTTTGTAACCAATTTTAATACTTTCTTTCTTTTGACTCCGATAACATGGAGTCTCAATAACTTTTATATAAACTTATAATTATAATTCATACACAACTTGCCTTTTTATGATGCTTTGTTAATTTTTAAATTATGTGGGTTCATTTTCGCCCTTCTCCTTTTTAATCAGTTCACACACACCACGCAACCGCACTAAGGATTGGCGGACCTCACGTATGCGTATCTTCAAAATATTTTTTTTGTTATTATTTCGAAAACATGCAGGTTTCGGCATGATGTTTTCCTTCACTGCTGAGCACGTGATAAGTCAGCACATAAAATTAGCAATGTCTTTAGTGCCGGCACCGGGGACCGAACTCAGGTTGCGCTAGTATATAGAATTGGTCCGTATAGCTGATGAATAATAAAGTTTGCAAGCCATTTAAAGATAAAGTTTCTGTTACGATAAATTCTAGTTTTATTTTCTGTTCTTCCGTTTACTGTTTGTTCCGTTTTGTTTACGAATTATTTATGCTCACTCCACATTCCGTACTCTACATTCGACGTTAAACTATGATCCTAATTTGTGAGCTAAGTACGGGGATGACATAATGTATATTTGTTTAATAAACTCAATCTCTATAAATGAAGAAACGTTAAAAAAGTAATAACAAAGAACAAAGAAAGCCTCACGTATTCTGTGGAAAAGTACAGTGGGCGTCTCGCAAAACGTGAGAGAGAGTTGGGCGGGCGTCCGTAGCTTGCCCGCCCTCGCTGTAAGGAGGGACGGGAGGGGAGTACGGGACGTACGGCAGTCGGGGCTCCGAACGCTAGCTGGCGGAAGCTCCGTGCCTCCACTTGCAAAAGCTTAAGGTGTAACTGCCTTCTGATTTTGCAAGTGGAGGCTCAAATGCTTACGCGTAGCCAGCGTCGGCGTTCTCTACTTTTAAGTGATTAATAGTAATATGTGTCAAATTTGTGTGTAATGTAGTGTAGTCGTATAAACGTTTTCGTGTTACAATTTTAAGATGTAGTGGATAATCGGGTGAAGTAGCAGTTAACGAGAAATGACTGACATCGGCTACAGGCTCTACAAGAAGAGCGTAGAGCCCTAAAACGTAAGTTACTTTTTTCTGATTTACTAAACTATTCAGAATTTTTTTATTTGTCAAATAAGCGCACTTAAGATTTAATTTTTATTAATTAGTATATTTCGTTATTATTTAATTATAACACGTGACGTAGATTTGATTTTGTTAATCTTTTTAAAGTTTAGTTTAAATTAAATCATTGTTTTTTTCTTCGTTTTACTATATTTTTTTAGAAAGTGTTTTACTAAACAATTAAGCCGACACAATAGAATTAAGACGTCGTTAATATTAAACTTAAGTGTGCTTGGACAGTTATTTAATTTTTTTTGATTAGAGTATGGTTTTTATTATTTCAAATAAAATAATAATTTTTTTTAATTTGTCCGCGATTGGCTAATAAATGGTACTAAATCGGAGATATAATTATTATCATACATTTCGAAACATTTTCATAGGCTATAATGCTAATTATATACTTTTGTCTTTGTTTCAGATCAAGAATGCCAATGATACCTTATGTGTTCGCATTGATTTAATCTTCCAAATTTTAAAAATTTCAACACATGAATTAAATTTGAAACCATAAAAATCATTATGCCCTAAAATTACTTGATTGAATGAATTGGATGATGATGTTAATCGACTGTAAAGACAAAGAAGCTGTTAATGCAATATAGAACGTAAAACTGTGAAACATCTATACAAACAAAGAGTCAAGGAAGTTAGGTAATTATAGAAGAAATATTTTATTTCTTCAATATACCTATTTACAATGAAGAAAATAAAAGGAAAGACAATTCGTCCTTTCTGAGAATGTGGCTCAAATTTCAATTAAATATCTTGAAAAAGAAAAGATACGTTTAATGCCACACTTCGGGAAAATTTTGAACAGTATCAATCGGCTTTGGGTCATTCCGATATGTTTACGGACGCTGTTAAGTTTTCCACTCATCAGTATAAAATTCCTTTTGATGGGTCACAAAGTTTTTAATTTCAGGGTTAGTTATCACTGCTGCGTATGACCAAATTACGTCTAGGCTTCTACATAAATGGTGCGTTCTGACTGCCGAATAGGGCAACTTTATTGCAACCTAGCTACTTCTCATGTATCACAGCCAGGAGGCGACGTAAGCAAGACCACATCGGATTCACACAAGAATTATATATACTACATTTAGTACTGCAAAAACAAGACAACATCGACCTCTATCTCAGTATAAAAACAAGGAATCAGCTCTCTTTTAACTGCTACACCACTCTATATAAATGTGTGTTTTAAGCGATTGTATATTTGTATCTTTTGTATTACTTTCTTCCTATTAGTAAATTTTAATTTATTAAGGTTTACAATTAAATTGAAAACTTGACTATTATTTCACATTTTAGAAAATGTTTATTGAATATGATCAATTAATTTAAAAAAAAGTACAAACAACATTTCGAAACATGATGAGCATATTTTAAGTGTCAATTTGCTTAAGCAATAGCTTAATAACTGACGAAGACTTTTACTCCCACTAGGATATGATAGTTAATATATGTCAACGTATAAAGTCCTAAAGTCCCCAAACAATCCATCGTCCATTGTCCTGCGAGCTTCAATTCATTTTTTATTACACTTTAGTAAACGTTGTGTACGTTTATTCAATACGTTTATTTCAAATTTGTAATTGTATTTCAGAATGTATTATAAGAAATAATTAGATTAAGTTCATAGGTTACTTAATTCTTGTAATGCCAACTGATGTTATAATTTGAGTATTGCACACATCATTGTCTATTCACTCCTTCGATTGCAAGTGAACGCAACTCTTTTTCAGTAGCGTCGGTTATATCAAAGATGTTGATCGCATGTTTGGATCCATCGCATGTTCAATCCCCACTGGATTGATTGACATGAGAGCCCATATCAGTAAAAATTTAGGCTACGCTTCTTAATAGTGGCGAAGTGATTCATTCAGAATGATCGTTTCCATGTTGGTGTTGGCACGGTATCTAGCTGGGAAAGTATTGGTTGGACGGTAACCAGTTTTCTTCCTTTCATCAATACCAATTTGCATAAGTGTAGAGCACTGTTTAGATAAGTTGATATCAAGCAATGCATCAGATTATAACATTATTGATGGTCCAATTCATGGAGCGTTTGTGATGATTATTGTAGGCGATAAATTTCAGGCGGTACTTGCATACAACGTAACATCATTCAAGTCTTCACATTCATAGGACAATCGCATTATGAGGCGAGAAACTCGCTCCGTGTAAATGGGCCCTTCGTTATAGTTGTCAATTATATTTGATATGGTCAAATGCCTCAATTTAATCAAATGTAAGTAAGAACTAACATAACTTAATTAGTGTTTAGTATATATTCGAATAAGAATAATATAATTAGTATTAAGTATATTACAGTTAGTGTATTCGAATAAAATTTTGTAAATTCTAGTGTATAATAGGGAAGTTACAGATAACAATTATATATAGTGCATAGTAAATAGTTAATTTTTAATCATGCGTTATCTATCGATGTTATAGTATTTTCTTTTGGCCTATGAACATTCCCTAGTCCTAAGTCATGTTACGTTTATATTTCATGTCCATTTTTTTTATTTTGTCATAGTTTTCAATAAATTCATGCATCATAATAATCTAAGAAAAAGTGCAGTGAGCTTAAAATTACCGTAGAATGTAAATAATAAAATATAAATAAGAGAAAACGAAGCAAAGAAAAAACGAAAAAAAAAATATCAAAAATGAAAATCAAGAAAAAAATGTAGAGTAGTACTAGTATAATACTAGGTTTAATAATAGGATTGACAAAAGTTTAAGTCTATAGGGTTGATAATATAAGTTTAAGAACAAGGTATAACAAAATAACAAAACCAAAAAAAAAATATAAAAATAAAAATTATAAAAAAATGTAGAGTAGTGCTAGTGCGATAGTGCGATAGGATAAATAACATCAATAAATAAGTAAATAATAATCAATAAGTAAGTAATAAGGACTCAGAATAAATTACTGCAATATGTAAGAAATATAATTATTAGGTTAAAAATTTAGAAAAAAGTAGGATATTCTAATATAATACTTAGTTTTAATACAAAAAATAACTTAATATTAATACAAAAGATATTGATAGTTTAGAGAGTTTTTTGTCGGTATAATTTTACTATTTTTCCCGAAATATCATAGAATTGCGGCGCCTATGATTGAGGGAATTGAGGAGTAAAATTATACATGACGAAATCCATTAATGTATATTGGAATGGATCGTACGTCGCACAATGGAATAGACGTCATTAGTGTGTGTGTATGTAAATATATTATAAGAATGTAGTATTATTTATGTACTATATAGCTTAAATTACATTAGCATTAAATTATTTTAAAGTTAGTATTAAATAGTATTATAACCATAATTTAAGTTAACATATTAACTATAATTAAGGTTAAGTTGCATTTATGCACCGCTTGCACTGGTACGGACATGGGGAAAGACGAGAAAATGGCCAATAGTGACTAAAAGAGTAAAGAAAATATAAGAATGTATATAGAAGAAGGAAGAAGAGGCTGTGGACCATAAAATAAACAAGTTCCGAAACAATAACAAAATAACATTACAATAAACAGTACAACAAAAGAGACAAACAACCAACACGAACACAACCCTTCGATGTGGCGTAGAAGTACTAGGAGGGCTGACTACACGGTATAAAAGCGATCAAGAAGAAGAAGAAGGTTAATTGATTTTTTCTTTAAAATGTACATAAGCTTATATATAATTAAAACAAATAAGGCTCGATATATTCCATGTTTTTGACTATGTTGTATATAAGACATGAATGAAGATGTCATTATAGATGTACTTGTATATAGTAGACGAAAAAATCTTTATGATATATATAGGTTATCTAAAAATATGTAGGTGATATATAAAAACATGTTTTGTTTTTATATTATTTAAGTTAAATATTGATTTTTTTTGACTAATTTTTTGTTTGTTAACTATAACTATTTTTGTTTTTATACTTTTTAATCGTTCTCTTTATTTATTTTTTTGTATTACTTGTTGCAATTGTTTTATTATTTACTGTTATTATTTGTTTAGTTATGTTTGCTCTTAATTCATACTATAAGGTGTAGGTAGTTATATCGTCAGCGTACATTATGCTGCGGTTTTATTGTATTTAAGTATTCTTTTGCCATGCAATAGTCTTTCATATAATTTTAATAACAATATCAAGCATTGCTGTTTGATAATTCTTAACATTTTATGTCTTCATTCATATCTTTCGAGTATATCAATTTTACTGCAACATAATGTGCTTTGGCGAAATATTAGGTATAGATATTACATCAATTTGATGGGGTCTTTAGGTGAACAGTCAGGGTATTTGTCCTAACTTTGTCAGTATTTAATCCATACTTTTCTGGGATGTAAGTTATTGCTTAAAATAGTTTAAAATTACAAGTACTTTCAATTAAAAATATGGATAAGCATGACTTTATTTGTTGTATTGATTATTTTCATGTGTTCATTTCTAACGTTTTTGTTTTTAAGAATAATTGATAGGTTGAACAGTTCCTATGATTTTATTCTTACTGCTACATTAATAATTTTATTACACTTTATGGACATTGATCGAGGGAGGGGGGGGGGGATCTCTAAAAAGTATTATTTTATTATTTTCATCAAACCATTTCCATTTTAGACGGTCCTAATCAAGTAATAAAATAATCTATGCGGTATTTGAAATGCTCATTAGTGTTTCGAAATGATGTTGAACTTTTTATTATGTTTTTGATTTTTACGGTGTACCTTTTGATCTAATTTACTATAATTATTTCATTATAATTTTAGTCAAACATTTAAAATTTATATGCTTTCTGTTTCAACTGATAACAACTATGTACTTCAGTCATTAGTACTCAACATTTTAGTACGACATTAAACCCATGTATTTTATACCTTTAGCATTAATCGATATACTCTTTTTTAAAATATATATGTGTGTGAAATATTTGTTTAATTTAACCTTACTACCTTACTTTAATACTTAACTCTCACGCTACACATTTATTAAAAATAATATCTATAATGAATATAAGTATTAAATATCTTATTTCAAATAGTTCGTAATTTTTAGACAGTCAATATATTTGATGGTTGTGTGGCAATCGTTAAAGTGAGACTTTTGACGGTGTTTGTTATTTTTCCACTCGTTCAACTAATTTCTGTTGAACGATTGGAAAAAATAACAAAATATTCATTACTTTCTCAACAATGTTATTACTGTAGGACATCATTATTCTATGTTGTGAGGACGTTTTACATATACAATTACCATGCAGACAAACAGGCTGATCCGAAACATATATCTGTTGTCACATAAATACTTGTCCTCTTGAAGTTTTAATCCATAAACCTTAGCGCCAAAGCCTCATTATAAAATGATCTTAGCAACTGCACAACCAAGTAATTTGATTTCTAATCTTTATGCAATAATTTTATTCGATACATGAACTGGATAACAGCTTTTTAAACTTAACTATGCTATTTAAAGTCAATCAGGTAATGTTATAATTATACGTACATCCTAAAGCAGTGATTTCTGTTCACTTAAAATTGTATACGTTGAGTTGCGACGTACGATTGATGATGCCCTTACAACTTATTTTGCTGTTAATTATATTTACATAGCGTCAAATTACTTTTATATTTTTTATTCGTCATATCAAAGCTGGTGCTTCCCATATGGTCCGATATTAATTTCATTGGTATTAGATCTTGGACTCCGGAGATACTTAGGGAACTCCTGAAAATTAATTATGAAATTAATACAGAGTTAGATATTTGAAGTCGATTTTGTTTTTTGTTTATAAAAAATATGGACTTTTATAATTGATTATTTATTGATTTAAAAAAAAAAAAAAAAAGAATCATCAAAATCGTTTCCAGCCAGTCGAAAGTTCTGAGGTAACAAATATAAAGAAAAAAATACAGTCGAATTGGGAACCTCCTTCTTTTTTGAAGTCTGTTGAACATGTTGAAATATTTTGGCCGCTGCTCGGATTTAGTTAGAATCTTCGTCTTATGGGTAACTAACTGACAGCGCCGAAATTTTTCCCGCGATTTATATATTAAAATCTCATTTACATTAAAAAAAAATATATGATCCTTAGTTTCGTTACCTTGAGATATAGTTTGAATTAAAAAAAATATTTTGCGGTTTTTTTGCTTTTGCTGTTGGACTATGTGGGGAATAAATAAATAACTTAATAAACATAGCTGCAATTTTTTTTTTTTGGGCTGGATGAGCCACTGTTGGCCTTAGGGGCCTTTACAGATCCGACGGACTTGAGGTGGCCTGGCGCACGAGGTGCCTAGCCTGAACCTCGGCGTACTATTATTACGCGTTATGGTGACTAAGCTCGAGGGCTCCCGGGGGAGCCTCCGGCTCGGGCCGTCACGCTATTATTATTACCGCTTTGGGAGGCCGCCAAGCTCTTAGGGCGCTTTGGCGGGCGCTCCATGGAGTGATCAGGCTCAAGGGTCCCCGAGAGGGGACCTCGGCTTGGGCTGTCACTCAGCACGCGTTTAGCATTCCGATTCGAGGGTGCCCGAGAGGGCCGGACCTCGGCTCGATCGGTAGCCATTATCTGACTGGGGGAATTACTAGTGCTAACATTACTACCACTTCGGAGAGCGTTGGCGCTGGGAGAAGAAGTGGCGGAAGAAACGCTTCTATCATTAATAGGGGAAAACCTGCCAGGTACGTGGCGGAACCTAGTATATGTTTGCCGCACTCGCCGGCGAGTGCGGTGTGTGTTGGTGTGTTTCTTGAGTTTTTTGATCCTTTCGATGGCGATAGTCGTCTCATCGTCAGGGAAGTCGAGAACGTGACGCGGTCTTCGGTAATCGCGGCGGAAGATATTTAGCGGCAAGGGCCTGTAGGTGACGGCACCTACGATAAGTGGGTTGGGATGCGCGGCGGCGGAATCGAAATATCGGCGCGACGCCGACTTCAGGAATTGCGCGATGGTGGGCAATTCTAGATCGATATGTAGGTCGATATTGCGCATGAACCAGGGTGCTCCCGTGGCTCTGCGTAAGAATCGATTTTGAATCACCTGAAGCCGGTGTATTTGCTTCGGAGCAATGTGAGCGAAGACGGGGCTCACGTACGTCATGATAGGGCGAACTACTGCCTTATATAAGGTCACCTTGTTCCGAAGGGACATTTTTGACGTTTTATTGAGGAGCGGGTAGAGGCGACCGAGTACGAAGGCCGCCCGGTTCCTGACCTGGGTCACGTGCTGGGTGAATTTAAGCTGGGAATCGAGGACGACGCCTAGATATTTGACTTTATTAACCCATGGTACTGGGCTGTCAAGAGTTTAACGGGGGGTGGAATGGGTATGTTCTTTTTGTGCGCGAAAAGGACTGCCGCGCTTTTGGCGGGATTGATTTCGATCCTCCATTGCCGAAACCAGTCACCGATGGTGATGGCCGCAGCTTGGAGGCGTCGATGGATCAATTCGGGTGTTCTGCCTGTGGTATAAATACAGGTGTCGTCGGCAAAAAGAGCAAGTTCTTATTCTTTGACACGCGGCATGTCATTGGTGTAGAGAGTGAACAAGACTGGTCCCAACACCGACCCTTGGGGCACCCTGGCTCGAACGGGATGCGTAGTCGAACACACGCCCTCGACGCGATAGCAAAAGGTTCGATTACTTAGGAAGTCTCGTATTATGCATACGAGACGGTCGGACACTCCGTACCCGTATAGCTTGTATACGAGCCCGTTGTGCCAGACTTTGTCGAACGCTTTTGCCACGTCCAGGAAGAGTGCACCGGTGTTGAGTCCACGTTGACGTTTAATTAAAATGTGCTCCGTGATGCGGTGCACTTGATGGGTACATGAGTGTTTGGCTCTAAATCCAAACTGCTCTGGGATTGGGAGCCCTTTGGTGTCCATAAGGGATCTTAAGCGGGCTAATTTAGTCTTTCAAAGATCTTCCCAAATGTTTTGAGAAGACTTATTGGACGATATGAGGTTGGGAGAGTGGTGGGTTTAGAGGATTTGAGGAACCCTATGACATCGGCTTCCTTCCACTCGGATGGGAAGAAGCCTTCGGTTAAGGCCGCGTTGTAAATTAATACTAGTATCTGAAGGATGCTAGTAGGGAGGAGCTTGGTCACCTTATTGGTGATACCATCTGAGCCTGGTGCTTTACGCGGGCGTAGTTTATTGATGGTGTCTATTAGTTCGGAGCACGTGACTAGGGGAACGGGATCGCGAAGTGGCTCTAAGGCTTTCCTTTCTACCTCTTCGTTCACCTTGCGGAGGTGTTCGGGGTCGATCGGAAGCAGACTGGGGGAGCATTGAGACTCTAGGCTGTCAGCCAGGCATTCGGCCTTCTCTTCGTCCAGCATTGCTGGCGTACCTATCGGACGGAATAGCTACAATTTTTTTATGTGAGAACAAAGATTTCGTCTGGTTAGAGAGGTAGCCGGGGCTAATTTTTTTCAATAGTTTTCAACGCATTTGCACGCCCAGGTTTTCCACATAAAAATGAGATTAACTTAAGACCAAGACAAATGCCGAGGACGTGGGTTCGATTCCCACAGCAACGACAATCTTTTCGTACTTTTTAATTTAAGAACACGTTAGTAAGGGCCTTTAAATAAAGTGATAAATTGGAACTGTTTAATTTTATGTTTTTATTATTATCTACTTTAAAATTTCAATACTCAGAAAACCCATCTCAAGGTTTTTAAACTTGCAACTGCAGATAAACTTCCCTTAAAAGTGTGTTGTCAGTATTAGCCAATCCTCGTAGTAATTAAATGTGTAACTATCTCAAAATAATTTATATTTTTCTCTATACAACGGCATATAGTTCATTATCTGTTAAACTTAATAATTAAAGGGACAACTGTTACCTTTATAACAAACCTTCTTTAGCATACCGTCTATCACCGGAATAAGGCAATAATAAAAAGGTTAATAATAACGAGGTAAGTATTAACAAAGTTCATGTGCGCTATACAAATGTACAGATGAAAAAGACACTCGAATTTAATCATGGCCTAGGTAATGCCAGGTGGCAAGTGAACCAAATTGACCCGTGGTAGGGCCACAGCCGAAGCTGTTGCACGAATGGGCAGGTCCGTCCGGATAAGTACAACCACCTCACAGAAAACCAGCGTGAAGTGGATGTGTCATACTCCTGCGTTTCGCCCGGTGAGTGCGGTAGCCGGGACCCCTTTATTATAAGATGGCAACGCATCTGCGATCTTACGGGTGTTGCAAATGTCCATGGGCGGAGGTTATCACTTACAATCAGGTGAACCACCAGCTCGCTTGCTACTTACTCACATAAGAACGAAGAAACCTATAGTTTCTTTGTTTTTATGTGAGTAACTACCTATAGTTTGGTAGTAGGGCCACGCAGCAGCCTCGGATGTTGCGCGAATGGGCAGGTCCATCCGGGTAGGTACCACGTCCTCACAGAAGACCAGCGTAAAGTGGAAGTATGACAAATACTTTCGCGTTTCGTCTGGTGAGTAGGGTTGGCGGAGCCTAATTTTCAAAAGGTTGTCAACGCATCTGTAACCCTCGGGTGTGCGGATGTCCATGGGCGGCCGTATTCACTTAACATCAGGTGAACCATCTGCTCGTTTGGCAACTTTTCACATAAAAAAAAGTTTCGGATGATTTTTTCCTGCGCTGTAAATGCACCTTATCTTATACCTTTAAACGAGCAATTCTTGTATAAATATAATTGGAATCTCGGAAACGGCTCCAGCGATTTCATGCAATTTAGTATGTGTGTAGATTTGTAAGCATTTGTAAGCCCTCGGGTGTTGCAAGTGTTCATGGGCGGCGGTAATCATTTACCATCAGGTGAGCCCCTTTTCTCCATAAAAAAAATTGGGGGGCGAAAAATCGATGTAACTAGGTTTCATTCTTAGAAAATGTCCTTTTATTCCTGTTTTCAGGGAATGAAAAATATCATTCGAATGTGACGGTAAATTTTTCCGAAAAAAAAAAAGTTATCCGCTCGGTCGGTAATCGGGCGGCCCCGAAACAGAAGGCCGTGGTTCTTGTCACGATTATTTACACACTTATTTTTTTTCTTTATTTTTCATTTTTTTATTTCCAAAATCCACGATTTACCAAAACCTCCTCCAGGTACTACAGTTTGTATTTAAAAAGAACTTGTACTTTGGACCGATTTTGTAACAGAACGCAGGAACGTTACCGGCTTAAACCGGCATACGAGCATATGTGTGTTGACCATCACCGTCCGTCGATTTTAATTCCTCAAATGAGATTATTGCTTTCTATTTATAAAAGAATAGGGACCATTACCGCTGTAAAGGGTTCGAAACGTCGGGAATTAAAACCCAAAAATAAACGCGATAAATCCGTAAACATAGTTTCATTTAGTAATTTCATTTAATTTCCGCTGGGGAGAAGTACTTATAGACGCGTTTGTGTTTAAGCAATTTGTTTATGTAGAAAATTCTCGGGAAAAATGAGAATGATAAGCCACATTGAGGTTTATCATAACGTTATTTGAGTAACGGTGGTAGGACCGGTGTAGCTGTTGCACCAATGGGCAGGTCCGTCCGGGTTAGTACCACGACCTCACAGAAGACCGGCGTAAAGAAGTGTTGCACTTCTGCGTTTCGTCTGGTGAGTGAGGTAGCCGGGGTCCACATTATTAAGAGGTGGCAACGCATCTGCAACCCTACGGGTGTTGCAAATGTCCATAGGCAGGCGGTTATCACTTAACATCAGGTGAACCGCCAGCTCGTTTGCCACTTTCTCACATAAAAAAAACACTGAGGGCAAGATAGACAAGAAATATAAGCTTTTAAAAATTAGTGAACAAACTATTGTGCAATATATTGTTATAAAGATTTATATAAAGCCTCCTTACTCCTGCTATTGTCCCATAAGGTCTCAGAAGGCCAGGGTCGGCTCAATATGTCGTGCCTTACAATTTCTTCTATCAGCCGTTATCTCAGTATTCATCTATTTCACAGATATATAATTGTTCAGATAGTCCATCCAAACTTCTCTGTAACGTTACATCCTCCAACTACATTTAGACTTAGGTAAACGTAAATGATTAACGAATAACTCTTTACTCTATGTCATCTAGTTGTAGAACTATCACACATATTTAGTAAAAACCGCAGAAATACGTCATCTGTGAACTGTCTAACTATCACGGTTCATCAGATGCAGCCTGGTGACAGATGGACAGACAGACAGACAGACAGACAGGTCCCGTTTTACACTTTGCGTACGGAACCCTAAAAATTATATAAACACCAAACAGGATTCTATTTCCAAGTAAAATACTTCATTTACAGGTGTTCTCGCTTCTGAGCTTAAGAATTTGCAGACTGAAGGCAATTACGCTCAGCTGCCTTGGGGTGTACTAAATTAGTTAGAAATACGTTTTTAACTTACATTTCCTACATTTAAAAGGCGCTTTTACACTACGAGCCGCGTTCAAAGTCAAAGAAGGGTAAAATCAAACTTACACGGAAACACGAGGTAATTCCCCCTTTAAATTTCACTTGCATGTTCCGCTGCAAATCCTGTGCCCGGGGCTCTCCCCCCTTCACCACCCGCAACATTCTCCCTAATTCACAAGGCTTTGAGGCCACACTATGAAGCGATTATAAGATTTATCCCTCGTGTTTCGATATGATTTCTGGTATATTCAGAATTATTTTTTCGTCTGTACCAAATATTGGAGGGTAGTAGCTCAGTGGGATGCCTACTCGCAATGAGATTCCAGCGTTCAAATTTAGCGGCCACTAAGAGGCTTTATAATATGATCATTGTCTTTCCCAAATCTCTATCTGACCCTAGATCTTAAACAAACGTTACGCATATGTTATGTAAGCAAAAAAATCTTAGCTGTATGAAACAATACATTCGTAATGAATTTGAGCTTAATACTTTTAAATTGATTTTAAGAGATAAATTATTACTGAGTCTGATGGGTCCGCAGGTTGGAATCCTCCAGCGTCGAAAATTTTTACTTAAGTGCAGATAAGTACTAAAAATAAAAACAATGTTTAAATTACGAGATATCATCATACCCCACGAAACCAGACATGAAAATCAAATCCATTCTCCAACTAAGGGAATGTTCGCAATAGATGTGATCGGAATATTTTCTGTATCTATCTAAAATCGTTTCAAGTCAAGTCAAACCTAACCACAATTTTAATGCTCTTCCAAAGTAAGCACATTTCTTTCCTATGTATAATTACAGCATTCATACATAATGTGTATGATACATACAAACATAATACTTCTCAACTATTGCCTATAAGGGACACAAAACAAAACGAACTCAATATTGAAAATTCCCGTATTAATTAGTCTGTTCGGTATTTATATTCAGTTCTCGTCTGAATGTTATAGGGCTTTGCCGGCAGTGCCCACTAATTAGCGGTGAAACCGGCAACCACTGAATTGCATCGCCATAGTAACTGCCCCAGGTATTCAATACAAATAATTGTTACAAGTTTGAAAGCGTATCCGTAATAAGCGAACCACGACGGCATATACTACGCAAATCCAAGTCCTTAATCGATATATACTGACTATGTATACATCTGATAACAGATGTATACATAGTAAATGATTCACAAATTTAATCTACACTTATTACATATATAGTGAATAGTTTTAGTCATTGGGCAGTCGAACCGAATAGATCTTATTTTGTATTATCTGTTAGTCGCTATAAGAATTAAATTTGCGTAACCACATACAAGCGCTAGTGATTTTCTGACACTATATTATATAAGTTTGTGATGAAAATATGTCGTCAAATTGTCTTTCAAGCCAATAAAGTGATGACAATATTTTATTATTCAGTGAATGTATTCAGTCAATGAGTTTTAATAATTATATATTGAATATAATCGTGACGTAACGAAAAAATCGAGAGAATATTAGTATAATTTAATTTTAAAATTGTTAATATTAGTAATACACTTATTAGATGTGTTGTCGTACAAGCACGCTACTGCAGGATTGATTTATTTAAAACCCTAGACTCCCGGTGCTGAGCAACTCGCCCGGACCTCTAAATTTGAAGCCCTGTACCAATAAACTTGGTTCGCGTATCGATCCGTAGTCACGTACTATGCAACCTTTCAACGTTGATGTCGAGGAAAAATAGCGTACCTTTATGTCTGCGTTAGAGCGGCGTTCGCTGGAGAGTTTTGTAAGTTTGTTTTGTTATTACAGCGCGCTTTCTACGGGAAGTTTTGAAGTTTTGCTACGAAGACGTCTGACGCGGCGGGCACTTAAGAGATTTCTTTCACCGATGTTGGGAACAGGGCTCGATGAAGGCAGCAGACATTTTGCAAGCGACCTTCTGAGATCTTGTCCCCTTTTCCGGAGTCACGTGGATCCGTTCTGGAAAACTTGAGCTACCCTTACCGCTTTTCGAATATCGTTTGTCCCGAGGATTTCTTTTTAGTTACACGCTTCGTTGCCACGTGAGCTGAAATTGCGAAAACCTCCTGTTCGAGTATTTGTTTGACCCACAGATAATTGCTTTGGTCTTAGGTTTTTTCCGAAGGACACCGTCCTTACGAAGGTAAGTAGGGTAGGTCGTTGGAAAGCTAGCCAAAAGCATTTACAACAAGATTCAAATGTTGTGCCGACCAAAAAGCTTTTCAGGTATAGTTTCTTTGAATACTAAGCATTCTATAGATTGTTAGGATAATCGTAAGTATAACTTAACTTTATTCTCATTTTAGGTATAAAATTCTTTTTTAATATCCTTAAACTTCAATATCACATTGGTTTTTTGTGGGATCTGAATAAATATAGAATACTCTAGATTTAGCCAGCCCGAAATTGTAGTATGAAGTCACAGACTAGTACAATATCGCAAAGGAATGCAATATTCAATTGAAAGATTTATTGTGATATAAGGACGGCGAAATAATTAAACCAGATGCTTACATTATTATTAAAATTAATTACCCCATTGCGTAAAACGATTGTGAAATATCACATGCCTATTAAACTGCGATGAATAATAAGACAGGTTATTTGTGTAAAAATATGAAACCATAAATTAAAACTTCAAACCGTGATTTGGATAATATATATTTATGCATTTACTCGACATACATACACTTATTACAAGAAATATAGTATCCATCTTTCAGTTGTCTGGTAAAATAATCTTTAATACAAAGAAAGAATCAACAGGTATATCATGGAAACCCCTTTGTTTTACGCAAGACTACGTCTAGCGTTAAAATCAATTTTCTGTGTACGCAAGTCAAAGTTTGAAGTAATTGGTACTTAGTGTTTTATTTATACGTACTACTTATTTGGAAAGTTAAGTGCAATAACTGTAATTCTCTCTATGCACACCAAAAAGATAACAAATATTAACTAATAAAGTATAGTTATAAGATTCACTTTATATTTTTATTACGAACAGTCTGCAGTCAAGGTGCACTAGCGGTACCCAACTCAATTTTAACAAACAACTTAACGGTCTTCAATTTCTGTATTCCGAGTTTTAATGCAACATGTTATAGACAGAATCCAACGTAGCCTGGCCTGTAGCCAGACTGGAAAACCATACCGTACAGGGTGCAACCAAAACCACCTCCGGTCTAAGCATGATTGAAACGAAATAATCCAATTACTGTTCTGTTATAACTGTGCAAAGTGGCTTTTACAAACTTAGTGCTAGCTCGCTTAATAATACGTTCGCAGAATATCACTTGCTTTAGTTTTAAGAGATGTTAATGCCACGTTGTTCATAAATAGCCGTTCTCCTTTTAACAGCTTATACTGCAGGAATGGACGCGACCAGAGAAGTAGTACAGTAGATTGGCGTAAAGTATTATATTTTTATACTTTTCCGTTTGTCCGGTCCAGTGTGAGAAGTAAGATAGGGTTCTCTTTCTTATTGGTTTCGAAATACGCCTCACTTGGCATCAAGTTAACTGTTTACTTAATGTAAGAACATACATAAACATAACTGACTTAACATCTGACATAAAAATCTGGTTCATCCCGGCAAGTTTATTCGAGTGCACACATAGATCAAAATTAAGACAAGCGTACGGACAGAAAAGTCAACGCTGACTCGGGGCTAGATGGTGACTCAAATCCACATTGAAATAAACCTAAAATTTTCCAAATGTGACGTACATACAAACGGCAATTTCACCGGCACTAAAGATGGGTATTGCCGTTGACAAATCGATAAAATGCACGCCCGCAAAAGTATACAGTGAAATATTTTTCTTTCAGGAAGAAAATAAATCCCAATATGCTTTCCCTTTGACGTGCACTCTGTGATATTTTATATGGCGACGGAGAGTTTAAAGGGTACTTTCTTTGATGCTGTTTCAAATAAGATTCTTTATGTTACGAACTGAAAAGCTGCATACAACAAATCTTTTTGTAAAAATATAGAACGGACTCTTTGTAGAATTAGATATTTAGCAGGCTAACGTGAAAAATGACAACAAATATTTGTGCAAATTGCTGGTATGATTTATGTTTAGCTTTTATAGACCATTAGATTAATTTATTTTAGTGATATAACAATGCTTTACCAAACTTTAAAATGACTTTTGCGCCTTAAAAACAGAAAGTCCGTGACATCAGGGACTAAAGTAACTCGGCTCTCAACTAATCTCAATTGAGTAGCTGAATGTCACTTGTCACTGCAAACAATACACCTCTTATATTATAAACGACAATATAATAGATTTATTAGGTAGTTTGTACTCTCTGAACAAAAGATGCGGATCAAATAACTTTAATAGATGACAAAGGCGAAGGAATGTTCGCTATACTCGACGAAAAGGGAATGTGCAGCGTCGGTGAAATTATTAGAAGGTATTCAATAAGATACGGTTAAGGGGGGTGAGGCGTTTTGAACGAACTGCAGAGACTTTTGTCTCTGAGATTTTCATTAAAATAAACATAAAACAATTACTCTTTAACATAAGCAAGATTGAAAATTTGACGTTTTTACAGTCATCTTTCTTTTATGTTGTTGAATACGCTAAGAACAATGATGTTTTAATAAAGATTTGTAAATTTCAAAATTGTTTCGCTTTACATTATATGACACATATTATGTGAATGTTGTGGATGATGTAGATAGTATGATACGGAAAGAGATAGCAGTCTTTAGAGTTGCGATTTAATTACACCAATTGCCGTAATTTGAGTGCCTCAGTTACGGTGCGCTAGTGATATATCTACCTCTTATTTGTATATAATATGTCAATGGCTGACAAGTATTTTATGTTAAATAAATTTGGAAAGTGCTTATATCGGAAATATTGTGTTACGTACAGATAATTTTTGCATCCTTGATGTATACGACCCTTGCTAATTGAGGAAATTGGGGGTAGCTTTACATGAGTCTATTTTCATCGGCGAGCGGGAAGTCGATAACAAAGTTATCGACAGAGCGGAAGGAAGGGACGTTAGGTCAAAAGTACGATGAATATTTCCGTTGGCGGAGTTCGTGAGAGCTTCTACCATGTTGTTTTATCAACGTCAATATAATTAGTTTATGACAAGAAACTTCAAATCCAACAATTTCAAATATATATACATATTAAGTAATAAAAATAAACGATGATCTCGCAAATGGCATTATGTTCATTTTATACCCTATGAAAACGGCATGAAACGACAGGAACCAATGGTAAGAACTGATTTTTAAAGCAGCGATGACATGATTCAAAAATTAGTTACAACATAAAAAATACATCGTACCTTTTTAGGGTTTAGAAAGAAAGTAATAAATAAAGAAAGAAATATTTATTTGGTACATAGTAAACAGTTTAAAATACATATGTGGTTTAGCATGAAAATAATCTCAATCTAGATGTTGTTACGCTGTTTCATAGAACTCATGTAATAAAGATAACATTCATTACTGTCGGAACAACATGCGAATCATGTAAGTGGTTTTGGATACGTTTTCTTCGGTCACCTGTCTGACGTCACACTCCTTTGGGATAAACACCCAGACCCGGAACAATTATTTGTGGGTCACACAAATACTTGTCCCTACTGAGAATCGAACCCACGACTACCAGCTCCGAATCAAACAGCTTAGCAACTGCGCCATCGAGTTTTAAAGATAACATTATATCTTTTCATAAAAATACCATCGATGTTAATTAATATTGTGATTCGTCTTGTTAGTCTTATCACTTCGATGGCGCGTAGGCGACATGGCAAAATTAACGCACGCATGAGTACTTGGGCTGCCCTACCCACTGAGGAGGGCTAGCTATCTGGCTAACCCACCGGTTCAGCGTTCGATGCTCAATAGTCTAAAGACTGAAAACGTAACATCAGTTATACAAAATACAAAATTGTCTTATCATAAAAACATATACAGAATACAATTAACTTTCTTCCATTATATTTGTTTTAAAATATAAGTATCATCAGTTACTTATGATATATATAATAGCTAAAAGTTTATTTTTATCGATCAATTGTTTAATGTGTTTTTTTTGAAGCGGTGAAAAGTTGTCAAAAGAGCAGACAGTTCACCAACAACAGCCGAGGCCGTAGCGTGGCCCTACCACCGTTGACAATGAGAGTGTGATGATGATTTTAGCCAAGAATTAAGTCAGAGGAATATTATGAAGCATATGCGGAACTTTATAGCTCATGCTTATTAATTTTTAAATTTTGTAGGCGTGCTTTTACAAAAATTTTAGACTCTCGAAGACATTATGTCCCGTGAAACCATATTCACATGTCCCTTTTATTTGAATTGGCAACTTAAAAAAGACGGCAACGATAAAGCTATTTCATCTAAAAGCTAACAAATAATGAGTAATGAAAATAAACGATGATAGATGGGCAATTAAGAGTTTCTTTTTCTCGCAAATGGCTATCATTATCTCTATTTTATCTACGAGGGTGATTGTGGGTGGTATACCAGGTAAACATTGATTTTGTTTCAGTTTCATTAACTCTCAGAGACATAATTGGAAAGTACCCCGCAAAGGCAAAGCACGTAGTGTAAATATGCCTTTTCATACGCCGTCCAGGCAGAGGCGGAAACTAATTACTCGAAATCGTTCCATACCGCGGAACGGTAAACAAAAAGAGAGTTTTCAGCTCCGACTGAATGAGATTGTTAGTAAGCCCGTAAAGTTATGACGGCGGCCCCGGGAACGTGGGCAGTACTGGGAATCGGAAGCGGTGGGATGTTAATTTGCGAGTTTAAATTGGTCTCATGGACAGGAACCGTTGTTGAGAGAAGCGAATAATTGCTTCAAACGTTGCATTTGCGTGTGTAGATGCTGCCTAAGTATTTTTCATTACTAATTAATTAGGAGAAAACATTTTAAGGCAAGGTTGTTTAATGTTGTCACAAAACATGCCAGATTATCAGGTAGAATGAAAAAAAAAAAAATGTGTGCGTGTACTAGCGTACACTCGTAAGAAGTGAAACTTTTTTATGACGTTATTTTTCAAAAAATAATTTACTATATGCAACTTTACAGAAATTGGTTAAATAAAGTTATATTAGATAAAGTTTAATAAAAGGCTTTTATTATCATAGACATAAATACAAATTGTACAATTATTTCATTTTAGCTTTGTATAATATTTAGTTTCTTATTTGTAATACATAGGTGGCGTTAGTAATAAATTAAAACACACTATGGTTTGACCGTTGTAATTAGTATGAGGGCCCGCAAAAATTGTTGATTAAAAAACTGCAACGTGAAACTTGTTTATTTCAATTAACCTCACGGACCCAAAATACAACCGCTTTGAATTTGTACATGGTCCTTCGTTGCCGAATAGTTAGCCAGTGAGTAGAAGGCAGACATTCGACTAGCGCGCGAGTGTTGTGAGCGAAGTATTTTTGGAAAACCGTACTTGCGGACGTTGGATCGACGTCGCAACCGCAAGTTCCAGGAGCCAATCGAGGTTTCGAAGAGCATCATCGGTCAGCTTCAGATTGTGTCTTCGGTGGAAGGCGCAGTCAGGTCACGGTGGGCGGTGCCTGCCTTTGGAGAGAGAGGAAGTCTCTACAGTGTCGTGCTCTGAAGTATTAGAGCTAGCACTGTCATTACTACCAATATTATTATTGAATTTCATTAATTGTAATAGAATTATTACTATCATTGATGTCGTTATTATATATTTGTGTTATTAATGGCTTATGGTAACTGAAATACGAAATATATTGTTTACATTTTAGAATTAGAATAAAATAAACCCTTTGATTTTGCTGATCACTTTAATATAACATATATATATATATTGCTATGAACACACAGAGGAACTAACGCCATCTAGCGTCAACTATTAAAACCACTAAAGAATAAAGACGACATAAAACCCCCTATTCAACACTAGATGGCGTTAGAGGAACATTTTAAGATAAAAAAAAAAAAGATGGCGCGTAACGGAAAAATGTTACACTAATTTTTTTCCAACCCCGATAAAGAAGTTTCACTTCAAAAAGAGTTTCTTGGACATTGCAAAAAACCTTTTATATTTTGCAATTTATTAAGAAAGTGCACTGTAGCGTCCTTAAAATAAAGATTGCTGTAATACATATTAACATAATATTACGCATAATTTAGTTAGTTTTTGTCATTTTGTTTAAGTTGCATGCGGGCCGGCGCTTCACCTGACTTTAAGTGATAACCGCGACCCATTGAAATTTGCAACATCCGTAGGGTTGCAGATGCTTTGACACCATACGGATGTTGCAAATTTAGTAAAGCTACCACGGCTGCCTCACTCACCAGACGAAACACACTTCCATTGCACGCCGGTCTCCCGTAAGGTCGTGGTACTTCGAGTTTGTGGGGCCGATCTGTCCTTTCTTGCGTATTTCGTGATAGCTCATTTTATCTGGACACTCGCTTTTAATTCAACATACCCGAGCAACCTGTATTCAAACCCCGGCATTGAAATTGTTAATTTTAAGTGCTGACTAATCACGTGCTCGGCGGTGAAGGAAAACATGGCGAGGAACCTTGATTAATAAATGAAGTTCAATCCGCAGTGGGGTCACGTGGTGGACTAATACCTTCTGTACAAAGGAGGCCTTTGCTCAGTAGTGGGACATGTATATACCTGTTACTTTACCATTACCTTTAAGTATATTTTGTTGTTATTCGGTTGAACTTTAGAATTGATTGGTATATACTTTACGACATGTTTTATGAATGCATGATATTCAGTGATCATGCCGATATAACACGTAAATGTAAAACTCCTAAATCAGCAAAAACTTCGAAGTATTTAATCAACATGGTTTTGTTGGCGACTCTATGAATTTTCCGAGTAGTTAAAATTTGGGGGCCCGCGATGCGAATTCTTTAAAATCGACGCGGCGAAAGCCGCGAAACCATTCACGTGAAATAACGCGTTTAACTATATGCCGATATCCCAAGTTTCGTCTAACCTTGGCCTTCTATTTTACGAGGGTCTTGATTCGAACCTACCCCAAAAGCCGCGAAGTGGGTCGAGTTCAACGACTTCGCATCGATCGCGCGCACTTTCGGATTATTTAGGTCACTCAGTCACCCCCGCGCTTCGGGCGAAATGATATATGAAACTGTCGAATAGACGAAAAGTCTGGCGCTATAAGTCACTTCTAAATCGCGATTTTTACTTTGTGAAAGCAACTGCAAAAATTTTCCTTATTCGTGGAGCTATTAAAGATTGTAAGTTAATTATCCAAGACTCAGTTTAAAGCGAGCAGTATGATAAAGGAGTGTTTTAGGAACTGTAAGATGTCATATGCACATCGAGACGTTTCGCGATCGTTATTTAATTTGCTAACATCACCGGAGCCAGTAATATAAAGCCCCGTCACCCGCTCTGCCCCTTCTCCACCACCCACTCTCTCCGTCGCCTCAAAGCCCCCTCACCCGCTCGCCGTTGCCCGGGTGATGCGACGCGGTGCAAGCTTACACGCGCCTGTGTGAGTAACTGGTTACATGCGCGTGTGTGCGCGTCGCTTTGTGTCGAAATATGATTTTCAAAGGCTGCACGATCCAAACATGGACGCAGGCGAATATGAAATGCGAATATCATTTAATTATTGTCTGTGGAATTTTTCATCGATATTCGATCACAGGATGGGGTTTAATTTTCAGTTGTTATATTCCTCTCCGCCTATTTTATTGCAGTGTGTGTGTAGTGTATACGGTTACATAATATTATTGTACATAGAAAGAGATGACGTAACAAGTCATAAACTTTTTGCCATATTCAGTGCGCTAATATAATGCATGGCTCTATTAAGATCTTCAAGTTTGAAATTAACAATCAGACATGTTTTCTTAAAATTCCGTGATCATAATTAAAGTAAAAAATAACGTAAGTCGGGACTAAAAAAGAAGAAGAGAAGCTACCAGACATCGCCTTTGAAGCGGAAAATGAGAATAAAATAAATTCTTCAAGTTAATCTTACTTTGCGAGTTTCCTTTTTCCTCTCCTCAACATCATGAAAAGTTTATAAAGGGTCTGGGCGGGGTACGATGAGCTTGTGTTAGGCGGCATTTGCGACTGATATTTATGTAGACAGCGTCTCATCGTTACCTCTTTTGTTTAACATTTAAGTAACGTATTAAAACTGTTTACCGAATTCTTTTATGAGTGCAGAAATCAATTGCCAAATCATTTCAGAATGCAATTGACTCTAAAACTTAAAGAATTTTGCTTTATGACAGGTGATGGCAAACGACAACATAGAACGAAAGAGTAGATACGAATAAACTAAAATGAAAAAAAGAAAATAATGATAATGAATGTTTCAGGACATAATTTTACACAGCGTTATTTAGTCAAACTAAGGAACTTGTCCTATGGATATTAGGAAACTAAATATTATAGATTTATATACACCCAGACACAAGAAAACGCTATATTAATCATACAATATTTTTTTAAGAACAAGAAGTTTTATAGTAGTTGGGATTGAACCCAAGCCCTCTGGCGGATGAGCGAGGTGCACTAACTGCTACGCAAATCGGGCCGCCAGAAATAAACTTTCTATCGATTTATCGATGAGGCCATCGCGGTTTTTTGGTCGAGCATTTTTACAAACATATTATAGTGGGCGAGTAAAATCCTTACATTCCTGTGAGACAAAAATTCATTTTCTACTGGAGATTGTGCTCCGTGAAATGTACGTATATAAATATCTGTCGAAAATTTGCACCCATCCTGTAGGTAAGACTCAAAAGGCGCGTAGTTTCGTAAATACAAAAGTAGATATTAAAATCTATGAAGAGTCCGTTAATTAATATGTTACAAATACGATTCGAGGTGAAAGGAATTCAACATGGAAACAGATAATTTCAGTCCGTCCTGCTTGTAATGTAATATTACAGACAGCGAATATGAAACTTTTTGGACAGTCTATTATAATTGCTCGCAGTTTGAAATGAATTTTACAATTGAAATACTCGGAATTTTGTTGAACCGTTATTGTACGTCAGTACGAATATTTGTTGAACTGGTGTACCTATTCTCAAATTCACTGTTGTACTATGCGATGGTATATTTTGTATAAAGTAGAACTTATTTTCGCAAACAATATTAAGCTGATGATTGTTTGGTAATTTTCTTTCCCTGGTCTAATACAATTGCGAATATGACTTCGGGAACCTACAGTAAATTGGAAATCTTTTTAAACAATTAATGTGTTTAGCGACACTTGATACCTTCTTATCTATCGTTACTATTCCCTGGTGAATATCGATAACTCGATTGAATGCAAAAAATTGTCGATTAAAGACAAATGGACAAACGGTATCAAGATTTTTTTCAACATTAATGATATGGATTCCTTTATTTTTACGTAAATATTATAATGTTAAATGAAACTATGTAACGGGTATTATCGAGTATAAATTTGATTTTTAACGGGGCTGTGGTAGCTTACCGGGAGAGCCTGTGTATTTTACCACTTTTAGAAAACATCTAGAGTGCTTGGGAGATGGCTTTGTTTTGCTGGATCAACCACTGTTGGGCTTGGGAGGCCATAACCGATCGATATTATAATCTATAATATTATCTTGTCAAGTATGTCGTTTAGTTATTGGTCATGCGTACAGCAAAGTAATGGAACAATTGGCAGCGTCTGTAACCGAATGTAACGTGAGCGCAGTGAGCGTAGCAACAGTGAATTGGCTTTGAGATGGCTTAATCATCTATTGTCAACTGTTCTTAAACTATCGGTCAGTTAGCGTGTACGTAGAAATCAGGAAAACTTACTGTTTTCCCGATGGATGTATCCTTATATTTTATATAAATTCATATTTTTCACTACTTCTTATGTGTCTCTTTCGCACCTCCATATTCTCTCTACTTATTTGTCGGTTGACTGGTAGAGAACACCTAATGGTGTCAAGTCCGCCATTGTACGTTGTATGTGCAAAAAGTTTTTAAATAAATAAATCCTTGCTTGGGCTATCCGAACACGCCT
The DNA here is from genome assembly GCA_933534255.1 of Iphiclides podalirius. NCBI lineage: Eukaryota > Metazoa > Arthropoda > Insecta > Lepidoptera > Papilionidae > Iphiclides > Iphiclides podalirius. Next base: position 10,765,295 of record OW152830.1, on the reverse strand, counting down.
AAACATCCATACACAAAGTACATGACGTTCAGCGGTCGTTTAAAATTGTTCTATGCCGCACAACGTCTGTTTTACGCGATGAATATTCAAAGCATAACTTTCCGAGACGGTAAACAAACGACGCAAAACGTCAAAAGGCATACGATGATGCTTGATCAATGTCTAATTAATTATTCCCTCATCTTTGTATAGCGGCGTTGCGTTTTAAACAAATACGTGGCTCTGTTCACGTGTTGACGGCTAGCTGTCGCCAACTCCACTATGTACTCGCCTACCACCCCAGCACCCTTCCCTCATCCCCCATTTCATCTAGGGCAGGGCGGCGAAGCAACAGACTCCCGCTCGACACGAGAGCGCGCGTTTACACGCCATAACCTTCGATTTTACACGGGCATTCGGATATCGAAAATCGTCGATGCCCCGATAGGAAATTCGTTTGATTTATTCTCTTTTGACCTTTAAACAATATGTTGTTTACTGTTTATTTAATTATTTACTAAGGTACACCAACAGCATAGCATATACTTACAAATATATGTACATGTTTATCTAATTTACGAGTGGAACTTCATCACTCATATTTGGGACTAACTGATAATTATATATTGTCGGATACGGTGCTGTTTGGAGAAAAAATATTTTATGGACTTGATTTCGTATAATTTTGTTTATCGATTATCGGCGTTTCGAACAGTTTATTGCATCAATGTTCACGGAACCGTCTTAAGAGTTTTGCGCTCCATTGACAGTAGAAGTTGACGATAAAACTTTTTATTATTACTGATTTTGATCCTGAGCTCATTCATAAATGAACTTACAGTATTTTATAACTCTTGCTGAAAGACCATGCTTGGTTATAAAAAATAAATAAATATTTAAAATTTGTAAAAGCAATTTTCGCCGCTACGGGGGAATGGCGTTACGCATTCAACGCTTAGCTATTGAGCTAAACGGCATATCTTCCCTCAGTAATCTCAACGTTTTCATCGACTTTTTTGTTTTTAATCCTTTACAGAAATGTTTGCTATTCAAATTTAATTTTCAGGACTGTTCCGTAAAGAGTATGTTATTTAATATTTAATTTATTGATGACGGCAACAGAAGATAGTTCAGGCCAGTGTTGCCAGCATTTATTAACTATTAACACCATTAACTAGCTGTTAACCGCGGCTTCGCCCACGCTGCTAAAGGGAATTAACGGAGTTGAGGTTTTTTTTATTGTACACCAGAATATCTCGCAGACGACTGAATTTTGTCCTACTTAGAAACACTTATCAGTACTTTTATTTTGAATAATTCATACAATATCTTTATAAATTATAGCCTATGTATTATTCTGATGTACAAGCTGTGTAGGAGGAAAACGGGGAAGGGGACGAAGACGAATAACATGGAGTGACAATTTGAAAAAATGGACAGACATCAAGGACGCCGTCAGTCTTTGTAGATTGGCGCAGAATAGAGAAGAGTTCCGTGTGGTGGTCGCCGACGTCCGATAGGATAGGGTACCCCAGAAGAAGAATACAAGCTATGTTACTGTAAAGTTTCATTGAAATTTATTCAGTACTTTTTGCGTGAAAGAGTAACAAACATCCATCTATACATACAAATTTTCGCTTTTATGATATTAGTGAGGACAAGGACATATTTTTACACAACATAATTTTGTTCCAAACTAAGCAAAGCTTGTCATATAGGTACCAGGTAATTGATAAAAATACTTAAAAACACATTTGTTTTGTAGATAAATACATATTATCGATATGTAAATAGCGTCTGGGCACTGGAAAACACAATATTTTTCCGGTTGTACAGTATTAATATACATAGTATTGAACCCAAAATTGTTTTTTTACTTAATCACAAGCAAATAATATACTATAAAACCATAAGCCATAAAACATCCCTAATTAAAACTTTTATTTAATTTAGGGTGTTTTTCTACTTCAATAGCCGCAACAATTATCCTTGGAATTAATTAATTTTTTTCTTTGAGAATTTTTGTCTTATCAAATCTTATGTAAAGGTTTGTTTAGACGGTCTACTATGTTACCACCAATGGATTTACTCTTAGTGGATGTTCCGTAAGTAAGTTTGTGTGTGAACTAAAATTTATCCCCGAAATGTGAAAAAGGAATGTTAATTGTTGGGCACAATAGATCTATATCACATATTAGTATGATACGAAAATAGTTCAATACACCCAAACCCGTGGGTTCTGGCTAGCCCACCGTCTGCGTCAGATGATTAAAGCTTCATTTCAGTCTCGGGACTGAAAGCACAAACATAAGTTAATGCAAGATACAACATAGTTCAATATAATTCTACGTCTGATTCTCTTGATGTTTTAATATCACAAATAAATTTATCTTCCCAGTAATCCCCTTCGCAGAACGTGTCTCTCGAATATCTATTGAGACCTGTTGCTTTAATGTGCCATATTCCAGTACGAAAATAAACGTTAAGTCCGCAATAATGACGGGGTGGGCACAATAGCACCTAGCAAACTAAATCTCCTTGTAAAAGTACTTTTATTGTACCCACGCACGCTTTGCGAGGGTTGGCAGACAAAGCTCTAAAGGAAAATAATGAACAAAATTTTATTTCTACATACATTTTGCTAATATCACACGCTTTGATATTATATATTTCGAAAAGGTGAAATGAATTGGACTTTCATATCATACTTGTATTGTCGTATGTGCGTATTTGATTGTATGTATTTCTCTTTCTTTTTCTAAAAGAAATGGAAATACATAATAAATATAGATGCAGAGATATACATATACATACAGATACATACATACATATAATACCCTCAAAAATGAACAATTGCCGTAGAAATAATGCTCTTTTTTAAAAAGATCATTTTACAATATAACACGGTACAGGTACAATAATCCTATTTTAGCCTATGTGAGAATAAACAGTTTATTTGTATTTTCAGTTTTATCCATAAGCTTATTAAGCGTGGGTGTGTTGTATATTATTAAATAACAAGTCGCAGTAACAACGCAATTTACGATGACTGCGTGGCGTAGTCGCCAAGGTTCGGCATCAGGGGTCGTGGGTTCGATTCCCACACGGGACAACTATTTGTGTGCGCGAGAGATAGTTGTTTCGCATCTGGGTGTTTGTCCGTGCGAAATTTATGTTTGTAAAACGTCCTTACAACACAGCATAATGTTATCCTAAAGTAAGGGCAATGTTTACAAGAAAAAAAAAAATTACGTCTGAACTGGTTAGTAACTTGATGAATTCTAATTCCGATTTCACAGGGAACTGTCTGTGTATTGGACTTTGTTCAACAAATTAATTGCGCCCACTGATCGCAGACGACCGCATCACGGCTATAGAAATGTCAATAGTCAATAGCACGAATCAGACCGTCGTGTTTACGTATCGAGGCGGGTGCAGGTTCGAAGCCGGCGACGGGTGAAATGCTAGCACAACCCCGAATTTGTGCCCGCCGCTATTCAGTTTGTTTGGTGGCGCAAGGAATGGCCTAAAGTGATTACCGAGCACAGCGCTCCCGCTATCCGGATCGAGGTAACTATTTGTTTTCGCAGGTTATTGACTGGTGGCAAGAATTTAAAATCAACAGTAAGTCTTCACGACTAGTAGCATTTTAATGTAGACAGAGAATTAACTTGATTAACATTATCGTATTGGGGCTTCCATTTTCTTATCGTCTCTGATGTAAATCGAACAAAGGAAATTATGTTTTACATTAAATGAAAGAAAGAAATATACGTTTATTTGTTAGAATATGGTACAATATTGGTCATAAAAGTTGTATCATCCCTTATTTTGTACCTTTTCTGGTGTACAAATTAAATACCTGCAAAAAAAAAAACAAAACAAAAGAAAATATAATTTAGGAGTGTTTTTAAAACTTTTTATCATTTACGTAATACCCTGTGGAATAATAGCATGTACTTATCAGAAATTTAAACAATTTTAAATTCAACGTTTACAGGGGAATAAAAATAAGACTAATTTTTCGCATGTTTTAAGATAAATTTTAAGTTTGGAGGCTCTCTACTCAGGAATGACAGACACTATTCAATATAAAATCAATAATCAAAGAATTAATTGAAATTTTATTTAATATGCCAATTCCAATGCCCATTTCATGTATATATTTCAAATCTGTGATATGTTTAGTGTTATGAATTGCGAATTAGTGCCATTCTTATTAATAATAAAAAAATAATTATTGAAAATAATTTTCTAATTTAAATCCAACTCTTCTTAATAGTTGGAAATAGCCTCATTTTCTATATATTTATAATTATATATATTTCGAAGATATGTGAAGTTCGCCAATCCGCAGTGGGGCCGCGTGGTTGACTATGCCCTGATACCCTCTCTATACTGGCTGTTACTTTACTTTTTAAGCAAAAAGTGAGATCGAAGTTTTGTTATCACCGTAATTCGGTGATGATGAGATTTTAATATGATGACAATTCAAATTACACTGGCGATCACATGACTTTGTTGGTTCACTTTAAAATGTAAAACTTAATGTCTGTCCAAATTAAATTTGTCGCTTTTGTTTTATTGGAAGAATTTTTTTAATATTGTTTATTTATTATATGTTAATCTTTTAGAAAATTGAAAGTTATATTTGGCGAAAATTTCTATTTGGATTGACCACAATCTTTTACGAACATAAGAAAAAAGTATTTTATTTTTGAAGTACAACTCCTTATGGCTTTTGGAAAGAATTGTGAGAGTAATAACCGACAGCAAAGAAACAACTTCATGAAGTTGTTGTTCAAACATGATGAGGTGGTAAAGCGACCAACTTCACGGTATTACCATGGCAAATAGTAAACATCACTACATAATATAAAACAATGTCGACTCGCTGTCTGTCTGTCCCTATGTATGCTTAGATACTAAAAAAGAGTGTTGGTACAGGGGATACAATTTTTAGATAATTTTATAATATAAGTTATGTGCACATACGAGTAGGTACACACAAGTTTTCTCGAAATTTAATCTGCTTGCAACACATTTTGTGTTTTCTACGTGTTTTAATATAAACATTGATTGAACCAAATCTTGGTGCGCACCAAATTAAGCGGTAATTTTTTCTTTCTCACATTCTCTAAATACCAACGCGTAAAATAATACTTATATATTTACATAATTATATATGTATGTTGTACGCATAGGATTGGTGATATCTACAGAACGGTCGACTAACATTAGATGGATCTGAAATGCATTACATGAAAATCGATAGATGCATGGCCGCCATTTTGGAAAAAAAAGTATTCGGCCCACCTGCGGCGCCGTAGTCCTTTGTTTGCGTTCGTGACTGTGCAATTGATTGGCATGGCGTTTTAGGAAGTGGATGTGGGTATACGTACAAAGGATTTTTCCACTTTAAAGTGCTATCAGATTTAATACTCGGGTAAATATAGTTGCATATAATATACACACTGCTCTACCTGTATAGATGGAACGATGCTATTTGATTGCGTGATATGTCTGAGTGCCGCTCCTGTATATTTTATTGTAAATAAACTTTCAAGGTGCGTGTGTTTAGGGATGCATGCTGAAAATTATTATTAGTGCTTAGTATGTAGTTTTAATAATTTTAGTGCAAGTGATAATTTATATCATTTACTGATCAAATAAATAATTTAATTTTAAAAAAATAATTTATGAGCTAAAGATGATGCAATGATATTTGTGTTTTGTCTTCCATAGTTTACAAACTAATGGCGTAAAAATACTTATATTTGGCCGAAAGCTTCCACAGGCTGTCGGCGGAAAGTGGAATTTTTATACTTCTGCGATTCGTCTGATGAGTGAGGTAATCAGGGCCCACTTTATTATAAGGCAAGTCATCTGCAATCTTAAGGATTTGCCAATATCGATGGGCAGGTTATCGCTTAACATAAGGGTTAATAAGTAACTTGCTCAGCACCTTCTCACATAAAAAAAAACATATGGAAAGATTTTGTAGTTTATGTAAAATTCTACAAATTATAAGACAAAAGCTACGAGTGAATTATTTTCTAACATAAAAAAAGCTTAAAATAAAACAAAAGACTTGTAATGTGTAACAATTTATTTCCGTCATAAATGACAATGCATTTACAACTTAGTGCATTGCATTAGTATGTATGCATTAGAATGCTTTGATCCATTCTATTACTATTCAGCAATTCAAGATGGTTTGACATGATTGGATTTGATTCGTTCTGTTAACTTAATATAATATCGTTGATATCCAGGTAAAGTAATAAAAATACGTAAATCATGGAATATTCAAATCAAATTTAGCTTTAGTAAGCAATAAACAAACGTCTCGCGAGGCTCTTCAATCTTCCAGTTATGGAGTCTGGAACGTTTCCGTTTTCTAAAGTGAAACTAAATTGGAATCTCTCGATAAAATTGAGGAGATTCAATAAAAAAGACTGGGATGGGAGTCCTCGATGGAATAATAACGGTTTAAAATGAACTCTGACATGAATGTACTGAGAGTTAGATTTTATAATATTTTGAGGAGGACAAAAAGGATAAAATAAAAAAAAAAATCATAACTTTGGTGATGTTATGATGTCAATATTTTTTTTAGGTTTTCGTCAATATTTCATAAATTCATTAAATAGTTGTGTAACATTTCAGCTTAAGTATCTCGAACAACAGGTAGAGGATTTAATTCCATTCAAATCGCCAGTCCAGGTTGTTAACCACACGAAGAAAATGTAAAAACTGTATAGTTAAAATACATTAACCATGATTAAATAATTGGTGCGTTGAGGCATTTCTTGATATTGGTCTTTGCTACAAACCGGTCTACTGAATTTAAAATTATCGTTTTCAAGTTTAAAATTAAAATTATTTTACTTTTGTTATTATCTAAGTAGAAGAGGATTTTGTACTATGGACTTTATTTAAATACACCTGGAATTACAGAATAGAAGTGTTTTGAGATACCTTTTAGCGTTTAAGCTAAAAGTTTAAATTTTCAGTGAAGCAGCAGTTTAAGAAATGAATATTACCTTTTAGATCCTATAGCGATCTGATATTTCTTCATAACTATGTCGTTGTTCTTCATTGAGGGTTGGTTCCTTAATCGTATGGAGGTTTTGCGTATAGCTTATCATATTTTGTGATTCCATTACGCTTCTGTATGTAATGCGACTTACGGAGTTGTTTGCCACCGTACAATTTCCCTCGCATAAAGTCTTTGCGCACAACTCTTGTTGTTTGGATAATGTATATGACATTTCATGCATGCCGGTTACAAAAGGTAACATGTTGTGTTTGCCTTTCGGGTAACTTCTGTAAAAATAGTAAGGAACAAAAGGAACAATTAAGAAAGTACAAGTTGCTCGATCCCCGGTGCCGACACCAGTGAAATTGTTAATTTTAAGCGCTGACCTATCACGTTAAACATCGTGGGGAGACCTGCATGTTTTCGAAATAATAATAAAAAAATATTAGGATACATGCTATTTTACAAGAATAGCCAGTATCAATGGGAAAGCATCACAGTACAGTAAATGGGATGTGCTTGTGTTTTTGATTGTGTCATTCCATTATCCTTCACTTGGATCACTCTTGTTAATACACATGTATGTTTTGTTTGTTATGTTATTAATTACGAATGCCTGGCTCGTAAATTGCATACATATTTTGATTTGTGTAACATTTTTAATGCCTAAAATATATTTGACGTTAGTTTTAATAGCAAAATCTTTTTTTTTATTTATAATGAGAATCAGGAAAATGCTCAGATCATTTATAAAAAACACTCTTTGTTTCTGTTGATGTTAAACGAAGATAATTTCAGATAAATCGCCTTTTACTCTGAGGCACAGCAACAGCGATTCAAATGTCTTACCTTCTTTGAATTACATCATTTTTGTATCCAACGTTATCTGTAAGAGAAAGTTTACTAAGAAACAAGGAAAAAGGTATATAAAATCTACTTCTATTTGTAAGCAGACTGGTCAATGAATAGATGGCGACGGGTGAGCTTTTAAAGAAATATTTAGGGTGGGATCTTTTTGTGCGAATAAAACTGAATGTGTAGGTACAGTTGACATCAATTCGAGATTTGAGTTTTCTTTTATGTCAATCACAAATTGATTTTTTTTGTTTTCGTTTTTCAATCGTTATCTGGATGGATTTCATCATGTTCTCAAGTTAAAGTCAATGTCAATGTAGGCTTATTCAAAGCTCTTGTGAACGTCAAAAACTACCACTGGTTCAATAGATTAGGCATTACAAGACTGGACTATTAGTTTAGTATCGTTAAAGTAGTAGTATACATTTTTATTATAGTTTAAAAAACTCGGATTTATTGTTTCTAATTCATTTTTTCAGTTGTTTTCTGCCAAACAATATAAGCATGTAGCTATTTACCAGGGAGCTTATTTCATTGTCGTGCGAAGAATATTTTATTTAAATGTATGTATACTCTCCACCACTAGATGGAGTGACGACCTGTGCGGGAAGTCGATGGATGCCGGTGGCTCAGGATCGTGATTCGTGGCAATCTGTGTGGGAGGCCTATGTTCAGCATTGGACTCGAACAGGCTGAAATGATGATGACGATGATACTCTTCCTGTAATTGTCCAGTGTAAAGTGTCAGCTAAGAAAGGTAATGTTCAGTTTCCGTAGACGTTGCCTCTACCTCTTTTCCGTCGTAATACTAAGCACAGGAGCAGCACTAGAAGTCCGCCGAAGGTCAGCGCAGTGGCGATTAGTGGAGCAACGCGCGCAGTCTCTGTTAAATCACAAATACCTAACATTGAATTATTCCTTAATGTTTGTTAAGTGATGTGCCCACGATAATTATTATAATAGATCTACTGTAAGTGTACTACCATTAAATATATGTTGTCTGTGAGACATTAATTAAGGGAGCAACTGTAAATATATATATATTTTTTTTTTATGGGAATAGGAGGCAAACGAGCATGTGGGTCACCTGGTGATAAGCGATCACCGCAGCCCATGGAAAATACATGCTTTATGTTAATTTTTTTTGTCTACTATTCCTGTTTGTCTCCAATAAAGTAATTATATTCATAACAAAGAATACTTTCGCTGCCATGCGAATAAGTAGCATGTATGTACTCGCAGAAGGCTAGTGTGAAATGATAGTACTAATAATATCTTTGAGTCTCGCACGGTAAGTGAGGTAGCTGAAGCCCACTGTTTTAGGGATTGGCAACGCAGTCTTGTAAAGTTTGATGATATCTTAAATAGTGAGAACCTCTCAAAGCAAACTAACACGATTTGAAGGGTGTTTATGCCCGTTATGTGTAGTACTCGCTAGGCTGAGAGCGTTGTCTATTATCAGACGTACCATGTACAGTGAAAGAGATGGACTGTGTGGTTAAGCCTTTGTCATTTTCCACATGCAGCACATAGTGCCCCGCATCGGAAATGACAACTCCTTTTATAATCAGTGTATAGTGATAGCAATCGTCCACGGTTTCGTATTCCAACGTTTTGAAACGATCTGAAAGGCAACGGGCATTTTGTGCTTAATACGTACATTGGTTGAAACTACATCTAATATAATCTGTGAAATAATTGTGACGACGTTGCTAATTATAATAAGTAGATATAAAAAGAGGAATATCTGCAATTTTACATTTTTTTTGTAGAATTTCAAATTCAATTTTCCTGGGCCATGTATCAGCTACTGCTGCTGCTCAGAAGCCAGGAAATATCCTGAATAGATATAATCAGCCCGCTTTACTTATACAGAAAAGTATCACGGCTTCACAGAAGACCGGTAGGTCGTGGAAGCATAGAACTTCTGCGTTTCGTCTTGTGAAACTTGGCTCTAGAAGGGTACAAAAAGAATACAAGCATTGTTTTTCATGCTTCATCATCATCATCCTTCTACCGCTATCCCACTTAGGTTCACAACATGTGAATCATGTTGGAACCGGTTTTGGCTTTCTTTTACGACCGCCAGCCTGCCTGACGTGACCGTCCTTGGGAAAGAAACACCATTGTTTTTTATGCTTAACATATAATAAAGTCTGCGTGAGCGTCCTCTGGTGAGAATCTTGGCTTTAGAATAGTAAAAAAAAAAAAACAGAATAGTACTGATTTAATGATGGAACATTTAAGATATAGAAGTATACCAGTTTCCGCTGGTACGGCCAAAAGTACGCTGTTCCAAGTCCAAAAGGCCGCTTTTGGTGGTGGATTAGCGCATGCAGTAGCTCGTATGCTGGCTTCGCTGCCGCACCAACCATGAGCTGGTCCGGTCGTCGGACTAACGGGCGGGCCTAGGACGTTTAGATTCACTGCTTCTGAGCGGTGAGTCCTGAATCGGTGTTAAATGGATTATAGTTCACTAAAAGTATTTGAGATAGATACTGTATACCTGAAGTGATAACAAGAACTAAGAAATCAAATGCTTATATTTCATTTATCAGTTCTTGTTATCTCTTCAGTGTACACCCTAACTCGATACTACTGTTTTATATATATTTTAGCTATTTCCAGAGTTTAATGTCTTATGGCATTCTACTTTGGGGAAATGCAGCCGACATAAATACTATTTTCATCCTGCAAAAGAGAGCTATTCGAGCGGTTTATAACCTGGGCCCCAAATATTCACTAAGAAACCTGTTTAAAGAAATATAAATATTGACTGTAGCTTCTCAGTACATACTTGCTAATGTTATGTATGTCCACAAAAATAAGAATGACTTTTCAAGATTTAGTAATGTGCATGATGTAAATACTAGGAACAAGCGTAAATTAGTTCTACCTTCAACTAGATTGCGTAGAATAAGTAAATCTTTTATGGGACAATGTATACGATTTTACAACAAAATCCCAGAAAACGTTCAAAATGAATCCGTTGCTAAATTCAAAAAACTTGTAAAGGAACGTTTGTGTGTTAATTGCTATTATAGTATTAGTGATTATCTGAATGATAACACACTATGGAAATGAATTGATCGCTCCAGGCTCTTTCAAGTGGAGTTTAATTATTGTACACATATTTGTAATTTTTTTGGCAAGTAAAAAAAAATGTCCCGCTGAGTTTCTTACGCCGGTTCTTCTCAGGTCAGTGGCTTACCTTCCGAACCGGTGGTAGAGTTTTTTGACTATCAATAAGTAAGTGAATGCTTCTATATTGAATAAAGATATTTGACTTTGACTTTTAATTTGACTATTGTCTACTTTTTCTAGGTTGCCTGGAAGAAAGAGCTTTCTAGCGATAAGGCCACCTATTGACATTTTTTTCTTTGTTGTTGATTATACAATATAAATTGTAGTGTACAATAAAGTATATTTCATTCATTCATTCAACCTGTCATCATCATCATTTCGGCCTGTTTTAGTCCACTGCTGGATATAGACCTTCGTAGTGGTCACTCTATCTAGTGGCGGGTTGTCCGATACTATTGGTCATTCGAGGTTGTATGCATGTAAAACATAATGCCAATAAATGTTCCACTACTGGTCAAAGGCCTAATCTACACCGTAAGACATAGTCCACCACGCGACCCCACAGCGGCTTGCCGGACTTCATATATCTTTTTAAATTAATTCACTTCATTTAAAATTTATAAATTTTAAATGAAGTGGTAAATGAATAATTCAATTAATTAACAGTTTGTTTGTGCATTGAAGCGAAAATAATCGAAGGAACCAAATTAGATGCCACCGATGGAATGACGGTTACTCGAATGAATTTTTCCAACCAAAACGGAATCAATACTCACGGCTCCGCTTTGTAAAAGCGGCTGCCGAGCTGAATCCAATTGAGTTTGAGTTTTAAGACGTGCGAATAGAGTGCCGAATACACTGCGTATCGAAGCAGTACCCATATAGGCTGTCAGCGGGATGTAATCAGTTTTGGCGGTCGATGATGAAGGGCGATCACCCGCAGAGAGCTACGAAGCTACGAATGCTACCTGATTAGGTAGCAATTCGCTACGTAATGTCGGCTCTACGCGGAATTAATCATGTTATTTTGAAAGCAAAGTTGTGCAATTGAGATTCCTTTTCTTAATTATTCTATATCCATTTTCATTCATCCATCCAAATTTAGAACTGACATGATGATGAACATTTGGATTAATTAGTCATTATTTATAATATTATTGATTGTTAATCGTATAAGGATTATAATGAAGAATCAGATAATTAAAGCGAATCGTATAAGTATTGGTTTCAGGTGGTTACAGTGTTTACAGAAAATCCAAACATTAATAAAGGATAAAAAATACTCATTAACTACTAATTTGAAGGAAATCATTGTGTGATCGCATTTTATTAGGTGATTCAAAAATGAATATTAGTAAATAGGTAAGCCGTTTTACTTTTTAACTGTTGATAAGTTTTATACTTGTTTTTTACTTGTGTGATCGCATTTTATTATTATAGGTGATTTAAAAATTAATATTAGAGGTCACCCGTTGTGCTGTTAATTGTTGATAGGTACGTTCTATTCTATTTTAACTCCCCTTTTTTATTGTATAGTAAATCACATTTTTTAAATGTTTTACAATTTCTGTAACACCGCCCAAAATGTTTGAGATTTGTAAGACTTCAAGGCCCATTTCAACTTAGGTAACACAGGAGTATATTTGAGTTTTTATTGCCATTGGTGAAAGAGCTTGAAAATGTTATTTATAAACAAATAATTACGCGAGACATCCATGGATTGGGGTCCCTTTTGTTGGTCATAATACTTTACGGAAGTGTTCGATTCCAAGGGTTCAATTCCCACACGGGCAACTATTTGTGTGACCCACAGATAGTTGTTCCGAATCTGCGTATTTGTCCACGTGAAATTAACAACACAGGATAATGTTATCCTAAAGTAAGGGCAATGTTAAAAAAACAATTATCCCTAAGATTGGTAGTGTATAATGGCGAACCAATAAATACATAAGTCTGATTTCTTTTAAATACAAAAGAAACGCCGGGAATTTTAACATATAATTAAATGCGATAAAATGCTTAAAATGGTTTCATTTCACCATGTATAATATATGTCCATACTTATCCATTTATCACGTGCTCAGTGGTTAAAGAAAACATCGTGAGGAAACCTGCATATTCGAAGTATGTCAATCCGCAGTGGGGCCGCGTGGTGGACTATGACCTGATACCCTCTGTGCGGCTGATACTTTACTTTTTTACTTTATGTATAATATTCTTTTAAATGCAATAAATCGATATATGCTTTGATACTTTGATTCAGATTACATGACTAATATGTATTTAAGTTAGTTTTCACACATTACTGCGTAGTAACCTTTCCAGCAGTCCAATAACATTTTGCGCGACGCAAACGTATCGACCGCGTTCAGAGTACGAAACATTGAATATCTGAAGACGTGACTCGGATGATATTAAATAACCTTCCTCTGAAGCATTGACAGATGTCGGCACCGGGCTGTAAGGAAAGTAATAAGTGATAGAGTACACCAATTAATGTTTGGGAAACTTTAATGTTTCGCCTCCTTACATTGAGTTTTTTCAACATTATCATTACGAGTTACTAACGAAGTGTCATTACATTATAAACGGGGCTAGCAAAAAACGCGAGAAAAAAAATGTTGTAACCTTTTAGTCGAAAATTATGTGTTTTCGTTTTATTAAACTATATCAGTGATATAAACATTTACAAAAACCCATAGCTTTTTTCTTTATTTTCTTTTATATTTAAATATTGCGTTAATTATCTAGGAAGTAGGTTTGTGTTAATATATCTTATATAAATAATTTATAACTATGTGTTTAGTTAGTAAGCCTATTCAAATAAATAAAAACAAAACTAGTCGCTTACTAATGGTACCAGTGGTATGTTGGCAACGGATTGCCCTCCGCTCTACATTCCAGAGTAACTTGTGAGTGGAGATTGGCATTGACGATGGCCTTCGGTCCAACATATGTGATTCGAGGAGCAACTGAAAGAAATATGTTAAAAAGCAAACAATAGCGAGAACATCTAAAGAATTAATCATTTGCCCTCTTTGCTGTAGACTAGGTCGTAAAAATCTGTCTACAAAATGATAGTAAATTCTTTCAATACGAAATACGATTTTTTAAAATTTTTATAATATTTAAATATCATATATTTAAAATATGTAGAAAAAGTGCGAAAAGATTGTCGCCGCTGTGGGAATCGAACCCACGTCTTCGGCATTCGCGGCCTGACGCTCTAGCCACTGAGCTAAACGGCTGATTGCCACACCGACGAAAATCTTAACGCATTCTTCCATATTGTTTTCTTAGCATTTGAAGCAATGCTTGGCGCAATCTATTGTTATATCCTTTCCAGCGTACAAACAACTTCGAATTATCGTTGTAAAACGCTACTGCTTGGCGTTTAAAAATTGTTCCGCTTTACGTTTTATGACATATACGAGTATAACTGAAAGTGACAGGTGATATTATAGGTATGATGTGGAAAGAGATAGCAATCTCTATAGATTGTTGTAATTCTATAATGACACCAATTGGCGTATTTAGAGTTCCTCAGTTTCGTGTGCGTTAGTGTCATTACTATAGTATATAATATCATTGATCATAATACTCACATTTAACATCTACTTCAACTATCACAGGTAATGAAGTTCCAATGGAGTTTTTTGCTTGACATTCGTAAAGACCTGTTGAAAATTTTGTATTATTAAAACTGTCTAGTACGGTTCAAAGAAGAAATCTATAAATACGAGTAGATCCAAGAAAATTGATTAATAATAATCCATGAATAAATATTATTATTTTTTTTATGTGAAAAGTAACCAAGCGAGCATGCGGTGCATCTGATGTTAAGTGAATACCGCCGCCTATAGACATTTGCTACACTCGAGGGTTCCAGATGCGTTGACAACCTTTTGAAAATTGGCTACGGCCACCTCACTCACCAGGCGAAACGCGGAAGTATTATACTTCCACTTCACGGCGGTCTTCTGTGAGGTCGTCGTACTTACCTGGACGACTGCCCATTCGTGCAACAGCCGAGGTTGCTGCGTGGCCCTAACCCAAATATATTTTATATTATACGTCTAAGGTGGGATTACCTGAATGATTTCTGGTCACAGGTGCAATGACAAGCTTACGGTGGGTGGCAACGACCTCTCCATCCTTCTTCCACCAGGCAAAGGCTCCAGGATTTCCATCAAATTTGCAATTTAAGCTCACGTTATTTTTTCCTTCTTCTAAGCTTGATAGTTTTTCGTCTGCCCCTGCTACAGACACTGTAGGAGGATCTGTAAGAGACATACATCAATAGTGGTAGTAAAATCATAACTAAACGCGAAACCTTTTTATGTAACGCTATGTAGAATGTAAGAATCTCTTGAAACTTTAGAATTTATTGCAACACGTTTGATATGAGAACATCTTATTGAAATGCCATCTTCATGCAATAGCCTCAAGGAGGGCAATAACCTGAAGTGAATCTAAAAACAGACGATGAGGCTAAAACAGAACTATATATAAATCGAGCGGTATGTTTGTTAATATATGAAGATACAAGATAATTCCATTTTTTTAAATGTTATTCTGATGACTGGGACGTTAGAGTTTTTCCCTTGGAATGTTTGGGGGAAGAAAATCTGGTGATTTCTATAGATTTTCTAAATGCTCAACAGTTGAATACATATACAGCGTGTCGTTACCATCGCGACAATAAATGAACACACGTCTAACGCTACGTGCCAATAATCATAAAAAAATATTAACGTTAAACAAAATCCATAATTAAAAAAAATTATTTTTCAAACAAACTAATTAAGTAAAAAAGAAACAAATTTTGTAACATACTATACAACTCGCGCCACAGCGTCGCATTACAAGCCTCTCCTTCTAACAGTATGTTTTGTCTCTTTTAAATTCATTCAACCCATTCATATGCTTTGTGACCTTTACAAATGAACTTTAAGTTACGCTTTTATAGGTGAGGGTGTTCTAAAATTCTTTGTTTTGGAAAATTTAATAACTCTGTAAATATTGATGTTTAAAAAATGAATAAATGTTTAATACAACTTTAAAAAGTTATCCCCTATATGTGTGTTCATTTATTGTCGCGATGGTAACGACACGCTGTATATTTATATTAGGCTTTGTATACACCAAAAAATAAAAAAGTACAAAAAACAAAATACTTATCAAATATTGGTAATCAAAAGGCGATCGGCAATCTCAGAAATTTACCAAAAGGAAGTGTTAATGGATGTACATGAAAAAAATAAAATAAAAAAGAAGCAATTAAAATTGAATAAAAAAAAAACATACCTCTTGGGAGTGATCATAGAGTTAGGAGTGAAGTAAAAATTTACTCACAGGTGACGTTAAGTTTTGTAGAAGCGTCGCGATAGTATGGTGCTGGGTAGGAAGGGTGGTGAGCCCGACAAGATAGCCGCTTCTCGTGGAGCGACTTGGTCGCATCCAACTCCAGGACGGAACGGGCTGACCACACTCGCGGATGGCCCATCTCCGACACATTCTTTTGACGCCACGCCGTGATGCGAATTTCGTCTAAAATAGAAACAGCATTCGGAAAAGGTATACACGGGCTGATATCGTGCAGCCGTGATAGCTCAGTGTCCGGACGCTTGCTTTTAATTCAATATACTCGAGCAACCTGAGTTCGATCCGGTGCCGGCACCAGTGAAATTGTTAATTTTAGGTGCCGACTTATCACGTGCTCAGTGGTGAAAAAAACATTATGAGGAAACCTGCATAATTTCGAAGTTATAACAAAGAAATTTTCCGAAAATATGTGAAGTCCGCCAATGCGCAGTGGGGCCGCGTGGTGGACTATGCTCTGATACTCTCTGTACAGAGGAGGCCTTTGCCCTGCAGTGGGAAATGTATAGGCTGTTACTTAAATGTACGTTTTTTATACTTTTTATACAAAGTTTGACTCAGTATTCATCTTAAAAGTATAGATAAAAATATATTTTTACAGACAGTAGAGATACAATTAAAGGTACGTAGTGATATTTCCACGGACGGACCTACCCATTTGTGCAACAGCAAAGATGCTGCTGGGATTTATCATTATACGACGTATTTAAGCAAGAGATAGCAGACTAATCAATTACAACAACTGCCGTTCTGGAATACCTCAGCTTCGGCGCGATAGTGTAATGTCTATATCTATTTGTATATAACATTATCCGACATAACGCCTGTAAGTTATTATGTATTCTTAGAAAAAAAAAAAATGTGATGTTGCAGTCATTACCTAAGTACCACTCTATGTAAGCCGGCGGATTTCCGTATTTCGCTTCACAGATGAAGGTCGTTCTGGAGCCAGCGGGTATTATCAGTAGCGAGTTAGGGAGGCCATGGGATCCATTATGTAGGATCTCGGGTGGTCGTGGGGACGCTCGCACCACGAGCTGAGCTGCGGAACTCGAAAGGGCATCCTGCAATAAATCATAACTAAATTTGACTTCTTTAGCGATAAGCACAGTCGGTAACTTTTGTTGATACGGTCCAATAATTAATTATACTAAATTTAAATCAATAACATAGTACCTAACATTTCTGCATAAGTATTATAAATGCGAATGTGTGGTTTGCCTTTTTATTGTAAAAGTAATTCACGTATTGAAAATATAAACGTAAGATCCAAGATAGAAAGAAATATATGCATAATACACGATCAAAAAAATTAGTATAAGAATGATGCATTGTGTTGAACAAATTAAGTGTTATATATTACTAGCGACACGACCCGTCTTCGCACGGGTGCAATGTATTATACATAATAAACCTTCCTCTTTAATCACTAGTATAAAAACCGCATCAAGATCCGTTGTTTTAAAGATCTAAGCATACATAAGGACAGACAGACAGCGAGACGACTTTGTTTTAAAATATATAGTTTGCTTGTTTTGTCAAAAAAACGAAGAAACAACCTGCACATTGTAGCTGCTGGCGGTGACTTGGCACTTCCATGCGCCGTCGTCTATTTGGAGCTCCACGGCGCGAACCCAGACGGAGCAATCGCCGCTGACTATGCTCCGAACGGTGACCCAGTCGTATTTCCCGCGGTACATGCCCACCGGCTGGGGAAGCACCACGGTGTCACTTAAGGGTTGAATTACCTCTAAAAAATGTTTGCGAAGGAAACGTTTTTGGAGAGCTGTTTGTCTAAAAAAATATAACAAAATATGTGATGTGTCTATCAATCCGTATTAAGGATTAACATTTTTTATGATTTTATTAGAAAGAGTAACGATTATTTATGTCAACAATGTAGTCTGTTGCGCTACGATTGGTTCGCCTAGTTTAAAAAATAAAAATATTTGGAAAACTTCACAACGATTTACATCCATTAACACTTTCCTATACTATAGCATTTTTAACCCACTTCAAAATAGAAGGAGGTTTCTCAATTCGACCGTATATATATTTTTTATGTGTGTTCGCAGATAACTTCGTCGTTTATAAACTGATTTTGTTGACTCTTTTTTTGTGGAAAGAAGGTATCCCAAGGGTAATAAGGGCAAACCTCAAATCTTATAGGTATTAACAATGTTTTATTTAGTTTCCGGTTCGAAGTCGGTTTTTTTGTTAAATATTATTCCTCTTCTTCAACCTTCTCAGGCTTAGATTATACTTTGTTGTAAGGTTGCGCTTTATACAGATCTACATTGGAACTATTGCGCGATGACAATTTGCGGTCGTATAGCTGCCCTACTCATATCCGCAACAATTTCAAGTTCATAGGAACACTTATCCCGAACGGGAAATTGATACACGATTCTGTGCGGTGAAAACCCATTGCTTGGCAACTGCGTCCGTCATATTGGTAATGGAGGAAATGTTCCGAGACGTTTTCTAAAGGCTTTGTTTAAAGCAGCGGACGGCAATAGGCTGATATTGTATTGTATTCTTAAATATATGATTAAATTTAAATCTTTTTACTCGCAATGAATCTAATGAATGCATCAGAATCAATGTGGGTGCAATAGAAATTAATTTAAGGGATAAAAATATCAAGAGCCGTGATAGCTCAGCGTCCGGGCGCTCGCCTTTAATTCAATATACTCGAGCAACCTGAGTTCGATCCCCGGCGCCGGCACCAATGACGTTTTTAACTTTAAGTGCTGACTTATCACGTGCTCCGCGGTGAAGGAAAACATCGTGAGGAAACCTGCATATTTTCGAAATAATAACAAAAAAAATATTTTTCGAAGATATGTGAAGTCCGCCAATCCGCAGTGGGGCCGCGTGGTGGACTATGCTCTGATACCCTCTGTATAGAGGAAGCCTTTGCCCAGCAGTGGGACATGTATAGGCTGTTAATTTACTTTTTTCTTTTTAAAAATATAACCAAAGGAAATAGTTGTAGCCCTATTGAACGTTAACCTTTTTAAAGTCTGTTTACTCTGGAGTTAATCTTAAATTTGATTGTGAGATTTGATGAAATCCAAATACAAAGACAGGATAGTTGATAGTTTTATATCTGTGTATAATTTACAAAAATGAATGAGTTCTATACTTCGAAGATATTATGTTGAAAATCGGGCATGTCTCGCCATCAAACGTAAAAGTTTGGCGTGAATAGCTATGTAAGCATATATCTTTGTATATTTTCTTGATTAATAAATAAAAAGAAAAGTGTATGTAAAAGTTGAAACACTAATACCGAACACTATTCTTACACTAGTAGAAACGGGACGCTATATTTATGTTAGCATGTATGTATATAAACTTAATAATTTTCTGCTATCATGTATCTGCAACAACAGTTGTTGGTTAACAACAACTTTACTTTATAACAGGATCGTGTTATCATTACAGGCTGTCGGTTAACTTAGAATGTCTACGAAGTTTATTATGGGTCCGCTTCTATCCGTTTTTGCTGAGATATAACGACGAGCTTAGCGAGTTTTCCGATTGCTTTGTAAATGATACGATTCGTTATTTAGCAGAATAAGTTATCATTAATTAAAAATAAATAAATTTCATAAATTACAAATGAAACAAATTAATACAACACTGAAATATTGTTTTTTTTTTTATGTAAGAAGATGATGGCAAGTAAACTGGCGGTACTCCTGCAATTAAGTGTTAATCGACGATAATCAAGTGAATATTGCAACACTGTAAGGTTGCAGATGCGTTTTTATAAAGTGGGTCTGGGCTAACTCACTAACCAGACGTAACCTGACGTAACATTTCTCAACTTTAATTTCAACAGGGTTCTTTAATGGAATTATCGAGTTTATTTTAATTTAAATTCTCGTAGTTTCTAACCCTTAAAACTTTACAGCGTTCATGATCTCGGGCCCGACAGAGACGTTGGACGTCTGAATGTCATTATGTTAGCTTAGAGCTACTACCAGTATCTAAATTATTAAATTCGTGTTCGATTTCGTTTCGTTTCGTTTTCGATCACCTTGGCCTAGTGCCATTTATATCTTGTCTTGCAGCAGTTAGTTTGGGCCTATTAGGATCTCAATCTGACTGTAGCAGCCAATCCTGTACTTCTATCTATAATTAATAAAATTTGCCCTTCATGTGTGAAATTCCGAATGACTCACTTCAAAAACTTTGCACACTTTTAGCGGATGAAAATTCACTCCTCTATGCAGTCATCTTCCAAGTCCATCCGTAACAGAGCAATCGATTTCACAAATGGAGAATAGACGTGAACCTCCAGAATGTAGCAAAACACACATAAAGAGCCACGCTACACTTAATCCCACTTACAATTCCTACTTACTCACCCAAACTCGCCTGAATGACGTCAAATAACTCTTTTTGATAAACCGTTTGCTGTATCTGTGTACCCAAGAGTATCTGACGCAAGCTATAACAATTTGTAATAAACCCTAGATGTGGTATTTTAGTATTATTAGCTTCAGAACCGCTTTCGCTGTCGACTGCGAACTCGTGGACGCGTAACAAACGCGATGCATTCCCAGACGTCTGGGACTGGTTGTCACAAAGATACCGAAAAAGCCGTCGAAGCCGCTCACAACAACGTGATCGTCGCCCCCGCCAATTATATTTCGACGTCTGTGCCCACTGCACCCTCCACACGGGGTCTTTACGTCATCGAGCGTAAGAGAACGAAACACTACTCCCATAACCGTCCGAATAAATCTAAGTTTTTTAAAATCAAAAATATAAATGAAATTTAAAGAAAAATTACATTCTAATACTTAAAAAAATGTCAATATTGTGCGTGCGTGTGTGTATGTGCATAAGATCGTTTTGTTTGTGCTATAATTCAACTTTTACAGTCGTAGTATGTGAATTTATAAATTTGTAACTCTCTTTAGATCATGTTACATAAATGGGGCATTATATATAATATGATGGCTTCCATACTGTCAATACAATGATCTATTTTATCTGACGTAGCGTCAATTGGGGATATAGATATAACAATAGTTATAGTATAGTATAGAATTCTATTATAAAAATTACATATATACATACATAGGTTACTCTACTCATAAGCATTTAACTGTGTCTCCGATGAACCTTTAGACAGTTCACTTGATTGAAAGCGAAAACATCATCCAATGAACACAATAGTTGCGTTTTCCCTTGGTGGAGTGAGTTTAGTAAAACATACTGAGATAGACACATAATGGCCTCAAAGTATTAGGCTACAATTAAACTTTCTAAACTTTTTTTCGTAATCGTGCCGAGTACACGGCTATTTCAAAGCGCCTCTACTCCTGAAGTAGAAGCTGGAAGGACTATTGTCGCGGTTTAATTACTGAATGCACTGCGTGAAAAGGTCGACTCGACCGGGGAAATACCGCGTCAGGTAATAACTGTAATCTCTTTTTGCTGTATTTATTTAGATGTTTGATGGGCTAATTACTGACGCGATCGCTAAGCAAAGGAACTCCGTGGCACAGTTGCTAAAGTATCGGCCTCGACGCAGGGAGCCGTGGGTTCGGATTCCGCACGGGACAACTATTTGTGCGTCACATAGATAATTGTTTCGGATCTGGTTGTTAGTCTGCGTGAAATTTATGTTTGCAAATGGTACAGTACAGGGTAATGCTATTCTACAGTCAGGGCAATGTTTTAAAAGAAAAAGAACAAGCCTCTGATTATGAGAATTTTAACCAAAGATCAATTTCACTATCTTGTATTTGATGTTTTTAATGATATTGAAAACACTTGTTCAGTGTTCCGGAAAGTCACCGTTTTATGTACACTTTGTTCCGTGGATGCTCATATTTTCATTACAATTAATATTAGGACGCAATATTTTGATAAAAAATATATGGTACTCGAAGTGGCTGTTTTTCTCGTCAGTGCACAGTGTAAGTAAGATCTTTAAGGTTATTAAGAGCATCTTATGTTCGCCTTTTTGTAAAAATTTACAATATGCCGTCCACTAACACTTACTGTGAAAATTACACCAATTAAACGAAGATATACCTTGTTATCCTTCTGCCAAGAACATACACCCTTCTTTTCCGATATACGGCATTTGAGCAGCGCGTCCTCCCCAGGGTCCACTTCCGTATACGAGGGAGTTTCTAGAAACTTCTGTACTCCGCCTGCGAAAAGGAGAACAAGAATAAATGAGTGAGTGGGCTCAATGGCTTTCTAGGGGCGGCTTATACCACATGCTGGGCAAATGAGGAATCGTTCCAAGAGGGATCTTTGCTTCACCGTTGGAGACCAAGCAACCGCTACTGAGCCTTCCCCCCACGAATAGGTCCATCCATTGTATCCTGGCGAATTTCAAATGCACAGTGTCTCGCACCGATTTACAAAAAACAAAACTATTCGCGAGTTTTATTTATCGTGGCAATAGCAAGCCAATGTTTTGCATTATAATATGACGTTTTTGTGGCAATAATATGGTGTGGCAGAATTGGCAAATGAACAACAAGGTTCACTTGGTGGTATACGAGAACCTAAAACAATTGTTGGTATCAGGTATAAGGTTACACACAAGGTAAGGTTAGCAACCTTTTGCATAAGGAGCCTCCGGTTATCTCAATAATCTGGTAAGATGCAAATCTGTTTTCAAATACTTGTTCATGCAGTCGCCTGTGAGAGCGATTCTAATTTACCTCTTACCTTTTTTATGTGAAAAGTTGCCAAATGAGCAGACGGTTCACCTGATGTTAAGTGAATACCGTCGCCCATGGACATCTGCTACACCCGAGGGTTACAGATGCGTTGACACCCTTTTGAAGATTCGGCTCCGGCTACCTCACTCACCAGACGAAACGCGAAAGTATTTGTCATACTTCCACTTTACGCTGGTCTTGTCTTCTGTGAAGTCGTGCTACTTACCCGGGCGGGCCCGCCCATTCGTGCAACAGCCGAGGCTGATGCGTGGCCCTACCACCGTGTAAATTTCTCTCTAACCTCTACCCACAGCTTGCGTAAATATTGGTGGTATTTCCCCCGGCAAAAACTCTCCTACTCATATTTAATAGGGTGACGGCCCTAGTCGAGGCTCCCTCGGGAGCTCTTAAGCTTAGACACCCATAATCGAGGTACAGGCTAGGCGCCCTCAGCGCCCGGCAACTTCAAGCCCCGTGGATCTGTAAAGGCCTCCCAAGGCCTAACAAGGGATTGATGCAAACAAAAATAAACAAAAAAATATTTATACAGCAACGCTACTGTTGCTGCTACGAAATAATTTCTTTTCCTAGGGAGATACGATTGATTTGTCATTAGACATCCACTTCCATCGACACGAGCCATCGCTGTTATCATCAACATCGCGGCGTTTGAGAAGTAAAATAACACATACTGTGTTGTGGATCGAATTAATTATATGTGTATAAATAACATTTAGTTAATATAATAAAGATATCATAGATTGGGAAAAGTGATGTTTTACGTATGAAATTATAAAGGGAAAGTTAGCGTAATCCATGTGGGATAGGAAACAATAAAGGGTTCTAACAACTATTGCCGCAGGTATTATTTATCAATTAACAATTCTCAACATTAATTTTCGTTCATTATAAGAAATAATTAACGATCTTAAATCAATATTAATCACGGTTTAATAAGTAACCAGCAATAAAATTATATTGAGTTTTAATTAAAATTACTTTCGGGTCAAATAATATGTTCATTCATACTCGTACAAAATATGTATGTGTAGTACATACATAATTATGTTTCGTGTAGTGACATTACTTCGATAATAATTATTTGAGGCGTCGTTACTTTAATGGGAACACACTTCATTTTCACTCTTCGATGCGACACGTTGTTAAGTTCTAAAAATATGCGAAAAGAAATAAACCAATGCGTTTCATAGTTGCTGCATTTTGGGGGCACGAATGTGTTTTAATTACACACAAATTGCCAACCCACGTCTGCTTTAATTTTAGGGGTGAGCAGGGAAAAGGGTTGGATATAATACTTTGAAGTGTTAACTTGGACTTTATTAAAATCATACTCGCAAATTCACAACTTGTTGCGTGGACATTAATGATTTTTTTTTCTTTATTTGTTTTAATTTGGATTCAGTCGGTTTGTTTTAATTCTTATCCTTAATTTCTTACTAATGTGATAAAGGCGAAAGTTTGTAAATTTGGATGGATGTTTGTTATATAAATATTTTTATATATTTTAATCTTTTTGCCTGAATGTTACGTCTAAATCCTATCCTACGCAGACGTAGTCGCAGGCAGTAGCTAGTTTGAAATAAGCAGCACTGTGTCATCACACAGCTTTGAATGGGCTTAGAAGGATTAGCTCACACATTTTGACTAAATTACGCTTAACTTGCAAATGGATTATAGTCAAGCTTATACAATAATTAATATTTAACCTCGTTGAGACTTGATGGCACAAGCGAAAGGAATTGTATGATTTGAAATTACAAAATTACTGACATATTTGTACTTGACAGTAATCAACGTCATATCCCTGACGCTGATGGAAGGAATTTCTATTTGTTAAAACGGCCATGTTTAAAATTTCATAAGACATGATTTAATATGTTTTCTGGTTCAAATTGAATTGTGATTGGCGATCACTATTTTAATGTTAGGATAAGGCATTCGTTACGGTAGCTTATTGAAACTGTTTACTTGATTTAATTTATTTTTGTAATTATTAAAAAGTAGATTTGAAAAAGAGTTAATTTTTGAAAAGTGCATTCAATACAAAGAACTGTTTAACAAGTAGAGCCAAAGATATCCCATTATCTCTGACGTAGATTTGAGTTTTTTTTTGTATTTTATGCCTTTCCCTAAATTTGGTTTATTATGACTGTAAATTAAATAAGTGTTATAACGGATAAAGAACAGAAATGTATTTCGGAAAAAAGACTTGATACTTATACAATTATTTTTTTATTATTTAGTTAAAGTACAAATCATATCGATACAAAAATACTCATTCGATAAATATTTTTCTTAAAATTGTGTTTTAGACTACGCAATTATTTTTAGCTTATTACGTTTACAGCATTAATCCTTGCTGAGAATTAATGCGCTTAAGAACATTTAATCACATGAAATTAAAATTTTATATCCGTTAATAGTACTTTGTAGTAATTACGGAGTCAATTATTTTTTTATATGTACAAAAGATTTTAGCTTGGTTTCTTTTTTCTCAAACACAGTATAAAAAAATATAAAAGTAAAAGATCCTTTCTTTAAAGGATCTTTAAGTTCTATATTCATTTATTATTTTTTGTTACATTCATTTTACATCTTTTATTTTCTAATTTATTCTATAAGATTTATATTATTTAATATTGGTAGAACTCACCGACTTCAACTGCAGTTATATAAAGAAATGTTATTTGAAAAACGTCTCTGCACGCTCTCATATTGCTAGTGTTTCCGAATTGGTACTCAAAATACGAAAACTAATGTTTTTGGCGCCAGAACTTGCCACGCTTTCCCTACAAAAGGTTCACGTTGGAAGTTATATAATAAACTAAATACAATACTCCGCTTTTAAAACGCGATGTTTAATTTAAAATTAAGGTAGCATTAACCGAACTTTGATAGGACTTATTGAAAACAAGTTTTAGTCTATGGCTTCGTACGACCGCACCGGAAGCA
Source organism: Iphiclides podalirius (assembly GCA_933534255.1). Classification (NCBI taxonomy): domain Eukaryota; kingdom Metazoa; phylum Arthropoda; class Insecta; order Lepidoptera; family Papilionidae; genus Iphiclides; species Iphiclides podalirius. The sequence goes on along the minus strand of OW152830.1, from coordinate 10,739,276 downwards.
AGGGCGTTAGAACTACGACTGTAGGCTTACGCTACATTATTGTGGCAAACCGTAAGTCGCTTATGCTATCCTACATTTAACGTAGACATTAACTGTGTCACTGTACCCAACGTACCGTCGAGGGCCTTTTATGCCCATAAAAAATCATATCAACTGCAGCCTAAATGTCGCAGCAAGCTGGGTCAGTACGGTTATTTATATTTTCAATGTTGGATTACATTTAGGCATTCGATATTAAGTTGACTTTTTCGTTTCGTTTAATTAATGAGCGCAAAATGTATTTTCGGTGAAAAAATTAAAACAGACGTGGACTTAATGGTCTACAAAATTTTATCTATGTAAATAAAAGAAAGTGTCCAGTCTGCCACCAGATACTATTTAATAAAAATTAATATATTACCATAAGTGGTAAAATATTAAATATAAGTGGTAAGATATTAATAATGTTATTCTTCCATAATAGGTAGAACAAAAAATAATAGTAGTATGTGGATTCTTATAGTGGATTATGTTATGTTCAAACTTACAAATCTGACACAGAGGGTATATTTAAATTTAAAATTTGTTGAGTTGCGTAAAGAACACATTTGAATGCATAATAATTTGCGGCAGAATAACATTATATCTTAACGCACCACTAGTTGGTTGCAATACATTTTTTTTTGTAATAGAAAGTCAATTAATTCTTTTAAGTGTCTAACTTCGCCGTAGTCTAAATAAATTATGATTTCTTTATTTAAAAAGTTATTAAAGTTTTAAGAAAAAAACATTTTTGTGAGCACTACGAGTCTTTTTTTTTAATCCGAATTTGTTTTGGTGTTTTTATCCTTTTTGGATATGTCAACCCCATTGTGACCATCTCATTTCTATAATTAGAAATACACTATACCTATTTATGTTATTGTGAGAACACAGAAGCTGCACAACATAATTTTTTTGCATCATCTTAAATTGGCAGAGACAAGATTGACTGCGCAATTCCTATGTTGCAAGAGTTTATGTTCAAGGCTCCCATCATTTCCTCTCTCTCCTTTTTGTTCTTGACACATTCCATCAAAACATGTTGTACATCCTCCTCAACTCCACAGATTATAATTCGGAGAGTTTGTTTATTTCATAATGTATGCAATTTTGATAGGATATGTCCAGAACGTAATCTTAAAACTATTTTTATGATTTTCCTATTATTATTACATTGTGAAAACCACGGTATATCAAGAGGCTCAGATTGCAAAATTTTATACAGATTCCTTTTATTTTAGAGTTTTCGTTAAAATATTTTTTTCAGTTCTTGTAATTTTGGCTTCTGGGAAGAGCCTGCTTTGGTTAGTCTGTTGGCTGTTTATATTATCGTGTATTCCAAAACGAAACTACAAGTTCATTGATGTTTTGTCTTGCTGTGTAATTGGTAATACAATAAAAAACTTAAACGGAGTCAGGAGTATCGGTTAGTATATGGACACTGTATATTATCTATTTATTGTATGTATAATATTTAATAAATTCTAACAAATAAGTTTACGTCTAAAATCAAATAAAAACATTACGGTGACTCAGCAGCATGCTTTAAATATAAGCCCTTTGAGAACCAGATTTATTTTCTACTATTAACCTCCACAGAACGTTTTGAGTAGAAATTAAAATCAGTTATTTAAAATTCATATCTTTATTACTAAATGTTTTAAATGGCAGTACAATATATAATAAAAATTATTTAAAATATAGTTATAAAAATCATGAGAATCACACCACAAACGACTAGTTATAAAATAATTGAATTAATATAATATTAAATATCGTAGCTCCGACCAGCAGCGTAAGCATTTTGTTTAGCTGGATAGCAACGCTTGATTCAAAATAGATTTCATATATCACGATAAAAACGTTGAGCATAGCTTAAAACGGAACAAGATTTTATCAATCGATGAAATAGTTATATTATTTATATAAATACAATTTATATTTTGCTGTTCTCAAAAAAGAAAAATTACTTACCAACAATTAAATAAAATCAATGAAATCTATATTCCAGGAATTTTACGAAAACGGTAAAGAAGTTTAATCTAAACTGTTTTGTTATTAAAGATATTAAAATAATTATTGGACAATAACATTTTTAAATTGTTAAAAAAAAACTAAGATGCGGATTTTTCGCGTTGAATTTTCGTTTTGATTCGGTAGTTTTCGGAAAGTCTGAAATTAAAATCAAAATTAAACGCGATAGATTCCGTTAATTTTCATTTGAAAAGAGTATTAATATTCGGCTAAATAAAAGAAATAACTATTTTTTTATGTGAAATGTTGCCAAGCGAGCAGACGGTTCACCTGATGTTAAGTGAATACCGCCGCCCATGGACATCTGCTACACCCGAGGGTTCCAGGTGCGTTGACAACCTTTTGAAAATTGGGCTCCGGTCGAAAGTGTTATACTTCCACTCTACGCCGGTCTTCTGTGAGGTCGTGGTACTTACCCGGACGAGCCTGCCCGTTCCTGCAACAGCCGAGGTTGCTGCGTGGCCCTACCACCAAAAAAACTAATGGTACAACTAACGTACGCACATTATTTTTGTTTCACATTATTACTTCCTTTAAGAATTTAATTTCACCTATCTATATATTTTTACACTGTTCAATTTGTGACATTCTACCATCACATATGTAATGGAAATTATTCTATTCGTCGGAATTCGCCACAATAAAATGGTCCATTTGATAATTTCTCATCAAAGTTGTATTTTATTCTTTAATCGATATAAAAGAATCTTAAAAACAGTCATTATTTAGATAAATAAAATTTATACATAGTAAACTATATAGTTAAAGAAAACCAACTACTGAATTCCCATTATAACGAAGTGTATTGTTGAGTAATTAAAGCATATTGAATTCTTTTTAATTTATTAACAACTATACTGCTATTCCCGCGACTATGTCTGCGCAGAATAGGCTGAAGGCGTAATATTCAGGCAGAAAGACAGATATTCATAAAATATGTTTATAAATTACAGCCTTATTCTCATGTATAAGCTATATTATTGTAAAGTTTCATTAAAATCCATTCAGTAGTATTTGCGTGAAAGAGTAACAAACATCCATCCATACATACAAACTTTCGCCTTTATAATATTAGTAAGGATTTAACTATATTCTTGTCCATTCGAATAATACTGGACCTACAATAAATCCTTGTGGTACACCACAGAGGAACATCACAAATATTGATTTACTGTATGCCAAGTCGATAATCAGCATAGTAGAGCTATCTTACACAGCCCTTAAGATCAAGGCACATCACAACATTTCTTAACCACTATCGCTTATAAATAAGTTATTTGTATAGATTTTAAAACGTACGACATTTATGCAACCAAAAAACAGTAGACGCACAAAGCACAGTTTAGTTTATTATCGTTAAATAACAGTATCGACACCGTCCCACAAAAATTAACTTTATTTTCACAGGCACAAAGTTGAATCTGATTCGTCACGCGCTCATATGCAGCGGCCTGACGTTCCTGTGGTTCTGCAGGCAACGCACGGTGCAAAACTTGTATCTGTCGTACTCGAACGGCGGCTTGGGGAGGCGAGTGCCGCAGAGGAAACAGCGCGGCTCATCCCGTTTCACCTAAAATAAAATTAAAACTAAAACACTACAGTATGCACCTTATGATTTTAACTTTGTCAGGAAAGGACGTAAAACGCTACTTTTATCTACTCTTATTAAAATAAAACCGTTTAAAAACTTTTAAGTTAAACGGTTTTATTTTATGTTTTTTTTTTTGTTAATTTTTTTTGTTAATATTGTATTGTCATCTAAATTAAATGTGTGTACCAAATTTCAGATCAATCTGACAACGGCAAGGTGCTTAAATTTCAATTTCTAATTTTGACCCAAACAAACAAATTCCGTACGGGTCGAACTAAATAAAACCGTTTAACAAGGGCCGATTTTGGCGTAGAAAGCTACATAACGTATACTTCGGTCTCTTTCACTCCCCTCCACTCCAATCATCGCGTTTGTTCATACGTGCACAAATCTTTAAGTTTCCCAAAAATAGATATTTTGTGAAAAGGTCACTATATTTCTAAAGATGCGAGTGCTTGCGTTTACAATGTGATACAGCATTGAATTATCAGTTTATCTTTGAAAAGGAAACTATTCGAAATAAGTGTTATATTATATATTTCGATACATATTTATATAAGCTGATTATAATATTTTATGACACATTTTTACGCAACATCCTTTAGTACCAAACTAATCGGCGCTTGTACTATGGGTACTAGAAAACTGATAAACATCATCATCATCATTTCAGCCTGTTTGAGTCCACTGCTGAACATAGGCCTCCCCCATAGACTGCCACGAAGTACGATCCTGAGCCACCTGCATCTATCGACTTCCCGCACATTTGCACAGGTCGTCACTCCATCTAGTGGGGGGTAGTCCCACACTGCGATGGCCAGTACGAGGCTGCCACTCGAGGACCTTTCTTCCCCAACGGTTATCGGTTCTACGAGCTATATGGCCGGCCCATCGCCACTTCAGCCTGCTAATACTCTGAGCTATGTCGGTTACCTTGGTTCTACTGCGGATGTCTTCGTTACGAACTCTATCACGCAGAGAAATACCGAGCATAGCCCGCTCCATAGCTCGCTGAGCGACTTTGAGCTTCCTCATACGGCCAGCATTGAAGGACCACGTCTCGGTTCCGTAGGTCATCACTGGCAACACACATTGATTGAAGACTTTAGTCTTCAAACATTGAGGTATATTCGACGAGAAGATTTGCCGTAGTTTCCCGAACGCTGCCCATCCGATTGGATTCGCCGATTGACCTCTGCGTCGAAGTGGGACTTACCTAGCCGGACTAACTGTCCTAGAAAACTGATAAACATACTTAAACATATTTTTCTTTTGTATATATGTATTATTCATTACATAAACACCCAGACACTGAAAGAACACTATACATTATTGCATACATTATTTTTGTAGTAATGGGGATCGAACCCACATCCTCTAGCTAAAGAGGCAGGTTCACTACCCACTACACCAATTCGCATTATTTTTTATTAGGTTTTTAGATACAATCGAAGGCGCTTCTCGATTCGACTGTATTTTTTTTTATGTTTGATACCTCAGAACTGTTGGCCGAATGAATCGACGATAATTATTTTTTTGGGGAGCACCAAGCACATGGGAAGCACCAGCTTTCAAATAAAAAAAAAATCATCAAAATCAGTTAACTCAGCCGAAAGTTCTGGGGTAACAAACATAAAAATATAGTCGAATTACGAACCTCCCCCGTATTTGGTGTCGGTTGAAAACTTCTTACACGCCTTCTGCGGCGTACACACTATGAAATCTGGAAACTGAGGCCGCAGGGAACGTTTACCAGTTGAGCAGCTACCCAACCAGGTTTAAAATGAGACCTGCCCTATTGATTTTACATATGGCCCGACTAATTGAGGCCGAAATAAATCATCCCTTATTTATGGAGAAATAAACGGATGTTCTATGTCTACGTTTTTAAGATCCTATGGATAATGGAAAGAACAGATTTAAAGTTGTACGAGGACTAGATAATCAAAGTAAACAAACTCTTCGCTCTTTGATAATAAAAACAAAGAGTGGGGGAGAGGGGGGGGGGGGGAAGAGGGGGAGAGAGAAAAAGAAGAGTCTTCTATCTTTCTCTCGATATAGATTTGAAGAATACAATGAGATAACCTTTTCCGCATCAGTTAACTTCAAATACTGGTTCGTTTTATTCTTCTCCACCTGCTTCTCCTTATCCCGTTGCCGCTTCGCCTTCTTTTGTTGGGCTTTCCGCTCCTTCTCTTCTTGCAATAGCTCCGGAGTCAGGGGGCCCGGTATTTGCGACTAGTTTTAAAACAGAGTTTCATAGTAATACTTCATGTAACATTCCTTAAGAAAAAATAACGTTATCTTTGTAGAACAACCGAAGAGAGTTAATAATTGCGGTCGAAAGTTGTTTCATCTCACACAAAAACATCTAAGTATGTTTTCGTACAGAAAATTTCGAGTTATTTATATTATAAATTGATTATTGCTTAGTTAGGAAAATTAAAGTAAGGAGTTAAATTTAATTTTTAAATAAGAAAATGGTAGCTTTAGGTAGGTTGGAAAAAGTCGTTCACTATTATATTTAGATTTTTTTTTAATTTATAAAGTAAAAGGCGCGCGTAAAAACATTTTAATGTTTATATACCTTGTTGTAGTTATATTTTTCGGGAAACTGTGCCTGAAAGAGTCGGAAGGCAATCCTAGTGTCGTGGTGAGGCGACGCAGCGTAGGGCGTCTGGAGAAGATGGTTTTTGACGCAAGGGTCACCTCCAACAGCTAGAATTTGCCTGAAAAATAAATTCCGTATGCGATGGCAGCTCTTACACAAACACTAATAGGTATCATCAATAACAGAGCTTGAATAAACTTAATACAAGCGCATGTATTGGATGGAGCAAATTCTTTATACTAACCGTTTTTTTTTCTAACGCATTTGCAAACCCTCCGGTGTTGCAAAGGTTCATGGTGATCACTTACCATCAGGTGAGCCTCCTCCGCCATTTTGTCTCCTCTTTTGCATAAAATAAAGATTGGAAAACAAGTAAAAAAAAAAGGGTCTAGGATTTTACGAACACTACGGATTAATTACGTTAAGAAATGTCGATTCCGTGGCGCATTTGCTAAGGTGTATTTGGCTCTGGTCATGGATTCGATTCCCATGCAAGACAACTATTTGTGTGACCGACATTGTGATAAATGTTTTAGATCTGGGCGTTTGTCCGCGTGAAATTAATGTTTGTAAAACGTCCTTACAACAGGATAATGTCGTCCTGAAGTAAGGGGCAATGTTTTCGGAAAGGGAAGACCACAATAGATGTTCTTCGTCGCAGTGTTCGTTGGGAATCACTACCCTACCCCTCCCACACAAAATACACGTATAAAACATTAAGAGATGTTTAGTAACAAGCATATGCCTGATGTGACCTCATGTTGGTTACCTCGATCGAACGATTAAGACAAACAAAACGATTATACATTAGTTAGCTAAGGTAGTTAGTTTAGTTATATGTGAAGAGTTGCCAAGCGAACACGTGGTTCACCTGCTACGCCCGGTGATTGGGCTCAAGCTACCTCACTCACCAGACGAAACGCGAAAGTATTTGTCATACTTCCACTTTACGCCGGTCTTCTGTGTTGTGGTACTTACCCGGACGAGCCTGCCCATTCGTACAACAACCGAGGCCGCTGCGTGGCCCTACCACCGTTAAAAGCAGATGCGTATGTAAGTTTACATTAGATTGCAATAATAATTTATCGTTACACCAGCGGACCGGACAGACGTTGTCCTGCGCACACGTTTTAAATTTACTTAAATACTTTTTTTAATAGTTCTGTGAATCTAAACTATTCTCGAATCCACCTCAAAACACACAAAAAATTTCATTAAAATCAGTCCAGACGTTTAGGAGGAGTTCAGTGACACACGTACAGAAGAATTATATATATAAAGATAAACGAGGTTGGTGCAGTATCACTAATGATGCACCATTTTTGACAATAACACATGTAACAATGTCTATAATATCACGTTAATTGACCTATCTTTTACTACTTCAATAGTAAACCGTTGCACAAGTAATAGCAAGCGTGGCTGACTAATAGGACAAAAGTCTTTCAATTCACTAGATATTAAGTGATAAGTTGCTCAGATAAATTACAAGCTATAATTGTTATTAAGCTATAATTTTAATCTGTTATTGATCACACGTTAATAAAGTAATAACAGACTTCTTAAAATGTAGTTTTCAGTCACCAATTATTGAAAATTGAACCTTAATAACAACGCAAAACAGTTGCATTCGCCTGGTCTTATGCATTCGGCTAAGTCACAAGGTCGCCCGTCACATGCAGTAAATACTCACGTGACCATTTCCGGCTTAGCGGCGATGGCGGCTTTGTGCAGAGCAGTGTTGCCATCGGCCGGATCTTGTGTGTTGCAAGCCGATTCCAAGTCATCCCCCTCCCAGCTTTCGATGATAGTTTCGAGCGATTGGAATTCGTTATTTGAAATCGCGTTCCACATCTAAATTAAAGTTAAAAAAAAAAGAAATGAGCAGTCATGGGGAGTGCCGACAAAAGCGAAATGTTAAAACTGAACTGAAACTTTTTTAAACGAACGAATCATTGAATCAATTCAAATTATTGCAAAAGACATATTTCAATGCCGATAACTTAAACTAAAATAATACCTAATTAAATTTTGTTATAAAATTTTATGGAACTTTAATTTTTAAATGCGCGAAAAAAATACTATCGAACAACTAGTCTTGTTTTAGAGAGATCAAATTTTATTAAAGCAAATTATATAAAAATTTTAACGTCATTGCATCACCAACGTCATTGAAAAAAAAAAAAAACACGTGTCAATAGCATGTTAATGACGCGCATCGAATTTTTCCTCATCCTAAATCGCCCATTATTTCAGCGAATTTTTCATTCTGAAAAGCTAACAAGATTTAAAAGTAAGTCATTTCACTTTTCCGTTTCAGCCAACAAACTATTTAGCAACAACGTAATGGAAGGGTTGAGTTAGAACTTCTTTCCCAGTTAATCATATCAGTAACAGCAAACTTTAGCAGCTAAGCGAACTGAAGTCAAAGTAATATTGATGATGACGGACTCGTTAACCTCGAAGCGTGTGTAACTTGCCTTCTGTACACTCGCGGGGATTTTTAGGGGTGTCTTCTTCGCCGGTTTGCTCTCGTCCTGTTTCTTCTTTTTCTTCCTCCTCGGGGTGCTCTGGTCCGTTTTCGGTGTCGAAAGGCCTTGTTCGCTCTCCGAACTGCGCGGGCTGGTTATCGCGGTGTCGTTCAGGAGGTCCTTCCGCGAATTCGTTATGAAGCCGCGCGAGCTTTGCTCCGATAGTGTTCTGATCCAGCCCACGGGAGTTTCCGAGTCGATGAAACACGGCCCCTCGTCTTCGCTTGACATTAGCTGCGTGGGTAGCTCACGTGGTGCTCGCTCCCTAAGTAATAACGGCAAGTTCGTATGTTTAAGGACAATATTTTTTTTTAAAACATTGCCTTTACTTTGGGATAACATTATCCTGTATTGTGAGGACGTTTTTACAAACATAAATTTCACGCGGACAAACACCCAGATGCGGAACAAATATCTGTGGGTCAGACAAATGGCAACTATTTGTTCCGTGTGGGAATCGAACCCACGACCCTCGACGTCGAAGCCGATACCTTGGCGACTGCGCCACGGAGTTAACATAATTTTGCTTATTTTACTTTAACTGATGTTTTTGCATTCAGTCCGTAGACTAAGCTCCGCCGAATGCAGAACTCGGAGCCTAGCCAGAACCCACAAACTTGATACGGCCCTGCGTATAAAGGTTTTGCTATGCTTAGTCAGAAAATTTAGTAATATAAGCAGGATAGAACACATTGAAAAGATTGTGTGATGGGGGTTATGGATCATTGGGTATTTCACCTATATACATACCTGGATTTAGCTCTATCAATAGGCTTGTTAGGACTTTTCTGAGTTTTCTTACTTCTTTCCACTGCTGTGTCGGAGCCAGATTTGGCGACTGGTTTGGCAGTCGACGCGATCAACGCCTTTTGGAACAGCTCCATAGTATCTGTTCAAGGTTTTATTTATTATTATATCATTGCAAAGTTTACCCGAATAAGTATTGGCCTATTACGTAAGTAAGATTCTGTTTACTGCCTTACCGTACACTTCAATACCGGCTAGAGTATCGTGTACCCTTTTCACCTCTTTAAAAGTCGGCTTTTTAGTTGGGAAAGGCAGTGCCCTAACTCGAGGATCGTCTCTATTTAACGGGGAATTTTTCCCAAAAAGCGCAGCTTGGTTCATTGACCCCACCGCTCGATAGAGAACCAACGCACACCCGATTAAATCTTCAGTCCAGCCCGCGACGATTTCTTGAACATGCTGAAAAAGTTAAAGTAAAAATCGACCATTCTCAAAAGTATCATCACCAGTATTTTAATAACCATACATATTAGGCCAATCATCATTTGTCAAAAAAAAAAAAAAAGATAGACACATTCAATTTAAATTTCGTCTTGTCGAACGCAGAAAAATATTCACGAAACGAACGCTCTTGGAAAACAATCCTTTCATAACTCTAAAGTTTGGCATCGGTACTCGTTACGGACATTTTCGACAGTTAAGAAGTAGTTAGTATTCGTTTAAATATAGTGTCGTGCGGTATACATCAATACTAATAATACGGTTTTACTAGTAATAATAGGGTTGGACTTCGCGATTTATAAAAAAATGCAATCATATACCAAATAGAACTTTAGAACAAATATCAGTTTTTAATAATTGAGAGTGCATTGGTTACTATCATGGTATAGGTATACAGCGAGTCGTTACAACCGCGACAATAAATCGCGACACGTCTAACGCTACAGGCCAATAATCACAAAAAAATATAAGCGTTAAAAAATACTTTTCAAACAAACTAATTAAATAAAAAAGAAACAAAATTTTTTACATCCTATACAACTCACTGATTCATACATTCAGAGACTTTTTCATTCGTTTCCACAGCGTCGCATTACAAATGTCTCCTTCTAACAGTATGTTTTATCTCTTTTTAATTCATCCAACCCATTCATATGCTTTGTGACCTTTACAAATGAACTTTACGTTACAGTTTTATACGTAAGGATGTTCTAAAATTGTTTGTTTTGGAAAATTTAATAAATCTGTAAATATTGATGTTTAAAGAATTAAATGTTTAATATAATTTTAAAAAGATATCCTCTATATGTGTGTTCATTTATTGTCGCGGTTGAAACGACACGCTGTATATTACCGATTTCTTGCGATGCTGTACCTGGAGAAACTGGGCTTGATTGTACCGCCTCAGGCTTGCGCCTGCCGACCTTGGCGCATTGCCGTGTTGGTCCCGGCTAATTTGGGCCTGTCCCTGGCCTCGCCGAGTCACGTACGAGTGGTGGGTTTTATGCAAGACCGGCACGCCGCCGGAGAATATGGCACCGGCGAAATGGCCACCGGACACCATTACTATCGCCCACCGTTGGTACCCTGGGATTGCGAGGCGCTCACATCGCTCTATCCACGCGTTGCCATCACCATCGGTCGATAGCTCCTCCTGAAGTCAATGAGTCTAGTTCATAGAATCCCATTTCGGACAACAGAGAAAAAGGGAACTCTTTTTGTTTTATTTTTTAACTAGCGACCTGCCCCGGCTTTGCACGGGTTTAATGCATTATACATATAAACCTTCCTCTTGAATCAGTCTAGTAAAAAAAAAAACCGCATCAAGATCCGTTGCGTAGTTTTAAAGATCTAAGCATACATAGGGACAGACAGACAGCGGAGCGACTTTGTTTTATACTATGTAGTGATACTAATTCAATTAATATGGATATAAGAATAGGCATAAGATTAGAATAGAGATAAGATTTTTCATCCTAAAGGGGCTACGTCAAGAAACTATTGTGACCATAAAGCCAAACAATTGTAGGATAGACATCATACAATTGAACATTATCAAACTGAGGTAAATCATAAATATTGTTCTGATTGTTTTTTCTTCATAAACGTAAAGCCATATAAGCAAATGTTAAGATTATTGTTTCTAATATAGCTATTTCGCTTACACTTACTATTTTATGCATCTTTTGCGTCAATATAGTTATTTCATATATCTATAGTTATTTTATGTGCTAGTCTCCTTATTTATGATGAAACCTAAAATGTGTTGATAAATTGTCGAAAAATCTTTCATCGCTGTCAGGATTCAAACTTGTGACGTCAGAGTAAAGCGCCCATAACCACTAAGCTAAGCAGTAGATTCCCCCAGATCGCGAAAATAACTAATTCTTATCCAATTTGTTTTTAATGCATTTCTTTACAGCAAACGTATTTTGTTCAAGTCGGGGATTATACGTGTTATATTTAATAACAAAGGGTTGCTACACAACTATTTTCTTATCAATGTTTATTCTTGGGGCTGTGTGACTGTTAATGCTAGCTCATTAATCATTGTGAATTAATCATTGAGTTTTTAAGCCTACACTACTAATGTTTAGAAGCCGTTTTTATGTGAGGTGTCAATTTACGATATCAAATAAATGATAAAATAATAGACAACTGGATTAATTCTGACATTAAGACTTTGAAACAACTGTCAGTCCTGTCTAAAATTTAATACATAAATCATATATAAATATATATGATTTATGTATTAAATTCAATTATATCATCAATTATATTATATATATTTAATTATCAATACATATAATCCATTATCTAGTTTCATTTAACCCTGTTTAAGACACCTTTCTATAACTTCATATCTATGGTGGTAGAGCCACGCAACAGTGTTTGCTGTTGCACAATGGGGAGGTCCATCCGGGTTAGTACCACAACCTCAAAGAAGACCGGCGTAAAGTATAAGTGTTGCACTTCTGCGTTTCGTCTGGTGTGTGAGGTAGCCGGGGCGCACATTATTAAGAGGTGGCAATGCATCTGCAACCCTACGGGTGTTGCAAATGTCCATGGGCAGGCGGTTATCACTTAACATCAGGTGAACCACCAGCTTTTTTGCCACTTTCTCACATAAAAGAAAACATGAAAGCATTAAGGATGGCATTGGTAATCACCATCACAAAGAATTATTAATAAAAAATATTTGACATGACTACAATAGTTAATATAAATAGACCAATGGATTTTTAGGGAATGGATTTTTTTTAAAACTATTGAAAGTGTGATATTATGAAACAATCCAATGCGAAGACCTTCTAAACAGCTGGTTGTGGTTTGTTTGCAAACATTCTACATAAAATTTTACCTGTGGTACACTTACAAGTTACATAAGACAGTATTTACATTGCATGACAAATAATATATAGTGATGGCTGTGTGTATTTTTCTAATCATTGTCTATGTTCATTACCGAACACAACTTCTATAAAATACCTTTTTATGGTGCAAAATACATCTGTAGACGCAGAACACTTGGCCATAACGATTTGTAAAAAATGCTTTGCAATGCCTCGTAGCAGCAGCAAACAGATCACTTGATGGTTTGGTACCACCATCATCGCCCTCAGAGTCGCTACCAGAAACACTTGAGTTATCATCTGTACACAAAATATTTTTTAAAAAAACATCGAATAGATATCAATTAAAGTAAAAAATGTGTTTGAGTATTGTTTGTAAATATTTTAAAGAAAAAAAGTTTTACACGGTCAAAATTAAAATAACATACCTTGTCTGGAGTTAAACTGACCCAAACTCAGTGGTGGTTTGCCAAAAAGCTTTCTCTTCAAGTTATGGGTGTGCCAGTGGTGTTTATAGTGGGTTGTTTGCTGCGCTCGGGTTTGGAATGGTCCAACTCCACAACAAGAGCAGCAATTGCCATCCGATGGACCACCAATTGTCAAGGCACTAAGACGCTTCAAAACACTTGCCTCGTCCACTGTTGTAGCATTATAACATTACTTACATAAAATATGTTAATTAATATTTAAATAAATTAGAATTGCTAAGAAAAATAATATAATTTGATAGCATGAGAGTATTAGAGAAAGTTAAAATAACTGAGGCTTTAAATAATCGTTGGCATCATCTTATTGATCTGTTAAACATATTTTTTTTTTAAATTTATTTGTATAAAAAAAAATTACAAACTTATTAAACTGATACAAACATTAACTCATAAGAGTTTTATCTTGTAACAGTATCATAAATTGTGTATACGTAGTTACTACCATAAAGCACAAATCACCATTTAACAAGACTAATATTAAGACAAAGATAATTTCCAATCCAATCCAATCCAATCAGCCTTTTGCAGTCCACTGCTGGACATAGGCCTCCCCAAAAGTACGTCACAGAGTACGATCTTCCGCTTTCCTCATCCAGCCACTACCAGCGACCTTTCTAAGGTCATCGGTCCTCCTGGCAGGGGACGTCCGACACTATGTTTTCCGAGAAGTGGTCTCCATTCAGAACCCGTCTGCTCCAGCACTCATCGAATATAATTTGATATAGATAAAACATATATATAAAAATATTTATACTATGTCTAATTAAGTAAAGAAATAAGGTAAGTATGCCAGAATTGCAGTTAGCCAGAAACTTTGCTTGGTACAAGAATAAGATACTAAATTTACTTATGGATAATAAATGATCCATAAGTTAATTTATAGAATATAATAAAAATAACAGATACATAATTTATCAATTACTTTTCTTACAAATAGCAATTTCTACAATATTCATGATTTTATATGTATTGATATTAATATTGCAGTGAAGATACTAGCAAGTTTAGAAGCATATGTAACTTGACAGAAATTTTATGTTTATTAACACCTTGTATATGAAAATTATTTGATTTGTGATTGAAACTCAATAGCCATTATAAACTATTACCTAAACATATCCCGCTGTTTTATTATTATAAATACTTTGTTTAATCAAAATAGCTGTAATTTTTAAATCGGTTAAAGATAAATATAATACAAACCAACTTGATGTGACTCAGTTAACATGCATGCTGCCACCTTAATGCCCCTTAACAGTTTTTCAAAGTGATCCATTTCATAAATCCTAATATGTTTTGGCTTAACAATCTCTCCTTTGGAAGTCATTATAAAAAAGTTAGTTTATTAGGTTAAATAATTTAGGAACTATATTTATAATAATATACTACTACTTTGATAGTCTGACACTATATTAAAACTTGGTTATTGTTGTGCAATATCAGTGTTCAGGTAATTTTCAATTTTATTAACCACCAAATATAACCTCTAAGCACTTCTCACTGACAGCAGTGACAGTTGGCTTGGCAGTTAGACATTTGTCATGATTATGGACCTAAGCCTTACGATCATCAGATTAAAATTCACCAGTAAAAATATTATAAATGGTTAAATTGAATAAACTTTAAAATATTTAGAAATATATGTTCCCAGCTATTACTGACAAATTTTACAATAATTTAATCAGAAATTCAAGTTTTTTTTAGTAAAAGAATGTTAAACTAACATTTTGAGATTTCAAAGGTGTAGCTTATAAATGCAAAGTGTAAGTTATTGATATGTTGCGAAACAAACAACAGAATATTTGATTAGGTCAGGTGTCGAAACATATTGAGTCACGCGCCATAAAGTACCTTGCGCCATGTGATTTTCATTTATTTCCAAAACTCAAAGATAAACTTTGAGGTATTCGCTTTACGAGCTCTGAGGATTTTTTTTTATTTTAAATGAGAAGGTGGCACGAGAGCTGGTGGTTAAACTTATGTTAAATGATAACTGTTACTGCCGCCCATGGAATTTCCGTAGGGTTGCAGTTGTTTTAAAAAAAGTAAATTAAAAACTTGGTAAGGTCCTTTGCTTTTAAAACTAACGGAATGGGAATGTGTAAAGGCAGAATAAAAAGCAGAATTAAAAATTTTGAAAAAAAAAACGGTTAAAAAGTAATTGAAAAAGGATAAAATTATTTAAAAAACTCCCGACTTAAAAAAATATATGTAACGCGAGATAATAAAAGTAAAAAGATTTAATTTAAGCTTTTTATTTTAAGCTTTTACGATTGAGAAGCACTTTACACAGGCCGCAAACCGAGGAAATAGAAGAAAGACCATAAAGTTGCTTTCGTCTTTTGCTCCACATACATTTTTGCGCTTAAATCGTGTACCACGTATGTTATAAATTATTAAATATAAATAATTTTAGTTTCAACATCGCTACTTCCTACAGAAGTACTTACCTATCGAAGTCTGTCGAGTTTCCTTATTATGTAGTAGCTACTATAAAATAAAATACATTAATACAGCGCCCCCTAGTGAGCTACTATCGTAACAACTATTCACAAAACCCTCACTAATCAACTAGAAACCCATTACTGAAACCGCATCAAAATCTGACTAGTAGTTTGGGTTTAGCCCAAATAAATGTTTACTGCAGCGCTCCCTGGTGATTTGCCACCGTAACATCTATTTAAGAACATACTGCGTCATAATCGGACTAGTAGTTTTTGGACATGAATGTCTTTAATATGTAGGAGCTAATATAAAATATATTACTGCAGTGTCCTCCAGTGAGTTACTACCGTGTTAAAATCTGTTTAAGAACCTTCACTAATCAACCACAAACTGCATCAAAATCAGACTAGTAGTTTTACCGTCTCCGTTCCGTCGTGGGTAAAAATAATTAATTTCTACGTGTATCTGTTTTTTGCTGTATTGAACAGTAATTATTTTTGAGCACTCTTTTTTAAGTTTATATACATCATTGCATAGTAAAATAAAGTACCTAACAGCCTATACATGTCCCACTGCTGGGCAAAGGCCTCCTCTATACAGAGGGTATCAGGGCATAGTCCACCACGCGGCCTCACTGCGGATTGGCGGACTTCACATATCTTCGAAAAAAAATTGTTTTGTTATTATTTCGAAAATATGCAGGTTTCCTCACGATGTCTTCATTCACCGCGGAGCACGTGATAAGTCAGCACTTAAAGTCAAAACCTTCATTGGTGCCGGCACCGGAGATCGAACTCAGGTTGCTCGAGTATATTGAATTAAAAGCAAGCGCCCGGACACTGAGCTATCACGGCTCTTGTTACGACTAGTATTTACATGAAAACAACTTTTTATTTATAGTAAGTACTCGTAATAAACACTATAAATAAATAGTTGTTACGACTAGTATTTACGACCGACGTTGTTATATGTTAGCACTTGCTAACTTTTGAAGTCACAGAGTAAACTGAGTTTATTTTTAATAAACAATTTTCAAATATCATGTTAGTGGTTACGTACTAGTAATTTAATAAAATATACAATTATTGCACACTCTTATTTTATTTAAAGTAAAGAGTTCTCTAATGCTGTTGCACGAATAAGTAGGAGACCGAGGCGAAGTGGAAATATCAAACCTACGTGTTTCATCTGTTCGGGGAGGTAACTGGTCTCACTTTCTTACATGTTGGTAACGCATTTGCAACGCAGGTGCTGTAGATGTCAACCAGAACCACTCGTTTGCTACCTTTTGACACAAATAAATGAAGAATACCGGTATATTAATAGCAGTTCTCAGTGACATTTCGAATTCTAGGGAGCGCATAAATATTTATTTTCATGTAAGGATTAATTTATAAGAGTAACATAAAAAGTTCACATATAATACTTAATTAGAATAATTTTTACATTCGTTTTAAAGCTTTATGTGCTGTTAAACAAGACGCTACTTATTTTTACAAGCAAATTTTCATTGCTGTTCATAAATTCAACAAAAATGAGAATTTAAAGTTTACTTAAAGTTTCTTTTTACTGTGGTAATCTGATTGAGAAGTCTTAACTTGGACCATAGAATTATTTCTATTTTAAGTGCTAGTCTTTGCAATAAGATTCCCGTAGCGTCGAAAGTTTTTGTTAATTGATCTACGACAAAAAATACCATTTTACTTAATCTCAGTAATTTCTCATTATCTCATTTATAACCAAATAGGACAAGAAATAATTTTAAATTTTAGAAAATAATTACACTACTGCTGGAATGTCAATTTTTAGTTTTTTATTCATTCACGCATATATTATTTTGGATGCTTTCAAGGATTTTCAGATAAGAATTTGATTTCTAGTACGATAATACCAACAAAAAACACGACGGCTCTTTGGCAAGCCCAGAAAAATGAATTAACTTCTTTCTTCTGCCCTTATCCCACCAATGTCAATAGGTTAGGAATAATATTTACACGAAAAAACTTCCGATCATATTGCATAAAAAGTGGATG
Organism: Iphiclides podalirius; assembly: GCA_933534255.1. NCBI lineage: Eukaryota > Metazoa > Arthropoda > Insecta > Lepidoptera > Papilionidae > Iphiclides > Iphiclides podalirius. Next base: position 10,721,422 of record OW152830.1, on the reverse strand, counting down.
CTAATAGTTCGTTAGTAATTGTTAAAATTTAATGGGTTAATTTTCACTAACTGGTTTAAGGTAGTAAACCTGGTGCACAATATTTGACTGCTAAATTGAATTATATGGTCAACATTTTTTAACACTAAAGACATAATGGTGTGGTTGCTGTATACATACTTTTAATTCATACTTTAATGTATTGTAATAGCAAAAATATGAACTAAAATGTAAAACTTTGTAATGACCGCTACAACGGTAAGGTTTTATCGATTGAAACGTAGCTCCACCTATAAATAATCAAATTGCACACGGCCTCGTATGCTTCCGCTATTAGAGGACAGCTCAGTGGGCTGGTGTACAGACAATTTTATTATTTTCAAGTCATTAACTGTCTGGTCCTTAAAAACTATGGATACAATATGCAAACTAGAAAGACTTAAGAATAAAAACGAGCGTACCGTTATAGAATTAAATTATGGTGGTAGTCACCACAAGTATAACATTAGCAAATACGGGGAGGGGGAGTCCCCTCTGAAATGTCATTATTGCACGAATATTCTGCTTCATTTTAGCAGTTAAAATGTAATGCAACTAAGCATAAATGCCGTTCAATTTTAATTATGCACCGTTACTGTCCAATTTTTCATGTACAGCATTTGTTCTAAAATTAGCCCCTGAACGGTCGAAGAGATAAGAGGTTGGGGGTATAGGTAACCCAGCAACGCGCGCACCCCTCTTTTATTGGGCATCTGTTGCTCCGCCGCCCTGGCCAGCTCAAAACGGAACCAGCTCCATTATTCTTCATCAGTCGCGCTACTTGTATGCGAAAACACTAAAGCGGAAGTCTATAGTTCCGTCGAGAGATATACAAGAAAATTAGTTTTGTTTCCTTGTTAAATTTTTGTGAACTAATTTAGTTGATTGAAATCAACGTGTTTCATTTTTTAGCGTCATGATTTCTTTTAAAAGTAAATTGTAACAACAAAATAATATACATCACAACGAAGGAACGAACAAGGGACTCTGAAGGAGTATGATTTAGAGGTTTGGAAATAATTCTCAAGCCAATAGAGAGTTTGTTAAGTCCCGTTAGTGAATTTAAGTGAAAAATTGCGCGCCAAAGCATCGATGTTTAAAGGTATCTTCCGTATTTTGGTAGCTGTTCATAATCAAAAGCTACAGCAGGATTTGTCAATAAAATATGTATTTAAATTTGCAGAATACTTAGCATTAATCGTAACTATAAAAATAGTATAAAAAATCTTTGAACCTACATGTCGTTTTTTATATTCAGTAATAATGTGTCGATAAAAACTTAAAGGTAAACGTTAAAATGTATCGATGTGGTGAGATTCTCTAGTGTTCGCGTACTAAGGTACAATCCCTAATCGCGTGGACGACTTGAAAAGTTTTTAAAGTTTTGCATGGACCATTTTGTTAAAAAATTGAAACAAATTCTTATAAATTTTCATAACACTTTTTAATATAATTATATGGCTTTGCCTTGGAGGAAAGAAGACCCTTGTCAGAATTTTCAACTTAAAATAATAATAAAATAAAAATAAAAATAGATGTTATTTTTTCTACAATTTAAGTGTCGACTTCCTGTATTAGGTGCAGAAGCACCTTTATCAGACGAAGCCATTCTTCCTTAACAAAAATGTTATGTTAATGTATGTAATGTATATTCCCTTGATTTCATTGGGTATATCTGTAATGTTTTATTTTATAGTAAATATGGGAAGACAAGTACGGGAATTGGTGCTTAGCAAACCGTGTATGAACATACTTTATCTGGGCTACTTTACCTTTAATACTTTTAGTTACATTATCAGAGCTGTATCTAATAGACTTATGTTTTTTTGAAACAGTGTATAGTATCTAAAGCTTTCTAACTGTAAGTAAGTCTGCATTCAAATAAAGGCTCTGAGTAGGGAATGTTCTTCTTACATTAAATTAAATACATCAAATTAAATTAAATACAATAGTTTCAATAATGATTTTTGAGCACGCTCAACCTCCAAAAATTTCTTCCCATAAGGTTACCCAGTAAATTTTAATTGCCTGTGCTAATAAATAAAAGCGATATGCCTCAGCTCTTTAAAAACCCAAATCAGTTTTCGTAACCTACAAGATGCTAACGCAATGTGACTATGCCAATTAAGTCTTTGATGTAACATAACTCCAAGATATTTAGTTGATTTGACTTTATTAATGGCTGGGCATATACAGTTCTGGTTGAGGGGGCAATGACATTGATGAGTTTTAATTTCAGTGGTTGAGTCTGGCTGATACCTATCATTGATTGAGAAACATATGAAGTTAGTTTTAGAGGTGTTTAGAATGAGTAAATTAACATTTAACCATTTAGCAACTTTCATCAATCCTTGTTCTGCATGTTTCTTTACGCCGTTCCATGAACATCCAGTAAAAACTGTGGCATCTGCGTAGGAGAATATCTTAGAGTGTGGGATCATCATATTGCAAAGGTCATTGATGCAGCAAGAACAAAGTTGGCCCCAACACGCTTCCGTTTAGATAGCATTTAAGAAGTTTAATTCCAAAGTGTTCCAATTTCTGCTCAAGGATACAGAAGGAGACGGTATAGAAGGCCTTTTTAAAGTCCAAAAATACGGCGAGGCATTTATTTTCATTATCAAGATCCTCAGCAACCACTGATGTCAGTGTTGCCACAGCATCTTCAGCAGATCTACCGTTACGGAATCCGAATTGTGAGTTTGATAGTAGGTTAAATTTATCCAAGTAGTTTAACTCTTTTGTTAATAAGTTTCTCTAATATTTTGGATATTGATGGCAGAACCAATATTGGTCGATAGTTGCTTACGTCCTCTTCACCCCCACTCTTCTGAATCGGCGTTACAAGCGATTATTTAAGTAGAGATGGAAAAATGCCACGCCATGTGCTAAAATGTGCATATTTTAAAATTCTATCTTAGCATTTGTTTCAGCTTTTAATTAAATACTAAATCTCAAGGTTATATAAATAAAGATTTTTGGTTTGTTGACTGACCGTACAATATTTTAAATGAAAACTTTATCTTAAAAAATATGAGTAATGATGATACAGTTCAATGTAATTGCTGGCAACATTTGAACCTATAAATTTTGAGAATGAGGAAATTAATAACAATACTATAAATATAACTGAAACTAATAATGAATTAATTGTAATTATTCATCAATCTAATCAAGAATTTTCAAGTCTTTCAGAACATTTAGAAATTTCGCAAGACATCCGGGAGGGTGAAATAGCAAACATGGAGGAGAACCGAGATTTGGATTCATTCGGTGATAATTATGAACAATTTGATAATGAAGGAACATCTAAAACATTAGTCTGCAAGGGTCAACCCGTGAACAATGCCAATGTAGGAAATGATTCTAATATGAAGGAACTTATCAATCAAAGTGAAAAAAACAAAGCGCTTATTACTAGCGCTTTTAAAAATTTCTTATCGGATATATTTAATAAAAATCCGGAAAATGTAAATGAAGCCATAATTCCTGATAAAAATATAACTGAACAGTCAGCATTAAAAGACGTATTTGATGAAATTCCCAGGGAATCCGAAAATGACAAATTTACACAAACAGATGAGCCAAAAAACCATAAACATACTCAAACGCCGGCTATCAACGTTCCCTTTAGAAGGGGCGGTACTAAAGATTTAAATGACTTCCTAAAAAAGAGCATGACATATTTTGAAGAATATAAAAATAAATTAGAAGCTCTTTATCAACAATATAACGCCGTGAATCCATACCTAGAACATACAGTGGTTACTAACAGAGTAAGTGCTTCACGTAATGGGGAAGGAGATATTGGTCTAAATGGTACCGATTTTGAAACTATTACCGATATTGGGAGAAATGTTACTGGAATTGCTGGTGAAGCTGGACATGCTCGTGGTGCGAGTAATGCTAGCACTTGTGCTAATACAACTTACGCTGTTAACATCGATAGAGCTTTTAACGCAGTTAATCCGATACCGGTACGCTAAATATCATGTAATATGGAGACGAACGAATGGGTCGGAAATAATAATAGATACAACCCCTATCCCAGGGCCCCCTTTTGGCCACCACAGGCATATGTGCCGAGACAAGGTGTGCCACTACCTCAGGGGTGTGAGAATGAGAGGTTACTTGCATATCAGCAATACCTGAGACAACGACCACCACTACATCAGGGGTATGAGAATGAGAGATTAGTTCCATATCAGCATTACCCTATGGCGAGTCAGCACAACAGCTGTCCGAACAACACAAACGGCAATCCAAGATGTTTCCCTTAATCCCTGCCCCACACCATCACCATATGTAAGAATTGAAAGAAGTTTTTGTCTCTGAATATATTTAAAAATTATCTTATATTTTAGAGTTTAGAGTATAAGTATATCTGGTTTTACGCACCTACCTATCATAATTTGTATATTGTTCTAATGTTATGTCAGGGTTTGCTGGAAGAAATCTCTTTTTAGGGTTAAGCTCGCCTACTTACTATTACTTTACTATTTGTTTTTTGTAATTATATTTTTCTCTTATACTCTGTGTACAATAAAGAATAAAGAAAAATATTGCTCGTGGCGTTGGATGGCGTAGGAGTAGCTTCATAAAAATCGTAGTCGTTTATTAATTATAGATTATAATATTTAAAAAAAATTATTTATTTAAATTAAAAAATTATTTAAAGTGGAAATTTCGATAACCGTAATATATATTAAACATCCTAGTCTAAAAATACATGGCAAAATTAATCATGAAATCTGTTACAAGTTTTATTTACATAGAGTAAAAATTAAATGGCATAAGGCCGTAATGCAATAAAATCGGTTTAGTTGTCATTAAGAAATCCATTATCATCAAATGTTTATACATTTGTCAATAAACATAAGCAGCAATTTCATTGTACAATGAAACAATATTCAAGTCCATAGTTTACATTGCTTGGTACTTTTATAATTGGTGCTGTTGATTATTACATATAATCAGAGCCATTCAAAAGGCGCTATTATGGATACGTGCATTTTTCTACGCATGCATAGACTTGTAGGGTCTCGTGGGTCCCATCAACGGATTAAGTTTTGGCAACTTTTTCTAACTTAGTGCCTTGCTTCACAATGATATTTTAACGGCGGTAGGGCCACGCGGCAGCCTCGGCTGTTGCACGAATGGGCAGGCTCGTCCGGATAAGTACCACGACCTCACAGAAGACCGGCGTAAAGTGGAGTATAATACTTTCGTGTTTCGTCTGGTGAGTGAGGTGGTAAAATTTAGTTATTTATGAATGACTACCGCATTGTCAACACGTTTTGTTTTTTAGGGAATAGAATGGCATTTTTTTGGAAAAAGAACTTTGTTTTTTTATTTTAATAAACGAATATACTACCGAGTCTGAACCTCCTCCTGTAACAAATACGAGGTAGATATGACATCAGCACATCATTAGTCACAGCAATTACAACTAAGACAATAACTAAATGCTAAGAGTAATAGAGCATAAGATTAATATAAACTTAAGAATTACTGTTAACTTAGCACAGGACTAAAACTAATTGATTGTTTCTTGTATGTAGATATTAAATAGTTTATTTTTAAAATGTATGTTGAAAATGGCGAAAAATACTCTTTGCTGAAGATTTAACGTTAAGTAAAATTTAGGTTTAAAGTTTTATCATGAAGTTCTATGTTAATAATATAGCGTTATATTTAGTATGGAGAACTATTCCGAGTAAGTTATATTTCTTCTTATAATATTATTCTCTTTTATTCTTATCATAAAAGAACGTTATAGACATTAAGAATGTTTTTTGAAGGAATGAATAGTCATCGGTAATCTTATTAAAGAAAATTATTCTTTATAGCTTAAGTATAAGTCATACTATATTATAACTGTATAACCGATATAGAATATTACGTAAGATATGAATAATGAACATTTGGCTTCATTTATATATTATACATGTAGAGTTTTTAAATATACGCCATCAGATATCATGCCAGCGTGGATTTATAGTACTCAATCTGGTGAACTTTATATTTATTTATTTGCCTAAAAATTAATTGTTTACACCTTAAACAAATGGCAAAATTAATGCTAATAAGAATTATATTTTAAATTTGTGTTAAGTCTAGATAAATTGTTTCTAAACACGGCAAAATAATTATAATTAGATTGTAAAGTTATTAAACTTATATTGAACGATTCATGAGTACAACGCGCTAAAATTGCACGTGTTCGTGTTATTTATTGTTGGTACGATATGTTAATGGAAATTTTATTCTATAAGGAAATGTTCATAAATTGGTAAAATTTTTCTTTGTTCTACTCAATTCTTAATCAAAAATTTACTCTAGCTTTTAGAGTTAAGATTGAATTTTAGTATTAACATTAACTTTTGATCGAATTCTGAATCAGCTATTAAAATTTACTCAAGTCAAGTCGTCAAGATTAACTTTTAGTATTAATAACTTTTGATTGATGTTGATGTGATTTTAACAATAATAAAATTCTTAGCAGTTAATCTTGTGTCTCATTACTGTATCCCGTATTATAATATCATATTTTATTACATTCTATAAATTCATTATTTAATTCCAATTAAAATATAATAAGAAACAGCCTTACTTTATATTAACACAAAACATATTCCTGAGCTTTGTGATTTATAATAGTAATATTATAGTAATTTATACTTTCCTTTTAAAACGAAACACGAATTATAGATGCTATAAACAAAAGTGACAAGAGTTTAAGTTATAAACATGCATTTTACGGTAGCTGCATAAAGTCTCAATTCGCTCTGTCAAAATTATATTACTGGGCACACACACACTTATACTAGTTGTCAGGAACTGCGCTTGGCATCGTGCGCATTCCCCTGGTATTGAGCGTCTTTCCCCTTCGAGCCAGACTAAAATGAGCTGACGCCAAAGCCCGCCATCAGTGGTGTCAACACACGCAAGGCGACAACACCGCGGTATGAGCCTAGTATTATGTGAAAGCAGTCATCTATAAAGATCTGTGTAAGTCTTCGAATGTGGAGGTGGTCTAATTTCGCCCTGGATCGCCGAATTTAGCTGTTAATGCGACCTCAACCAATCCGTGATACTGTGCGTTTTTTGGAAGTAGTAATGGTGTGTTTCATAAATTGCATTACTAGCAATTAGCTTAGGTGAACTGAATCTCAAGCTATGTTTTCTGAATAATTTCCAAGTAATGATTGGCTCTACCTGGTTAGTAATTCTAAAGTGAACAGAATTGCTAATAGTAAATAATAGCCTTCTTGAGCATTTGCGAATATTAATGTTTGGAAATAGAAATTCGGGAGCGATTTGTTGCGCTAAGCGACTGTGTGTATAATAATACCTTAAAATTAATATTTATTGGAAATTTATATGTTATAGGATGAAAAGCATGCTCGAAGCAAATGTTCTTTCTATTAATAGTCTTTTGTGATGTGAATCTCAAGACTGTGCTCAAAATATTATAATTTACATCCCATCAAACTGATATTTCAGTGACTCAATTCACAGATTCAAATGTAAAGTGTTGCAACTACTTTAACTTTCATAGAGAATTTGAAAAATAGTATCTAGCGTATTCTATGAGTAATATAAGTGTCCTGTGGTGATCTGAGCATTATAGAAGCATATTTAAATAACATTTGGGCCTAAAAAATTACACTAGTCCAAATGATTGGGCCTAATCTGGATATTTTGTTTAAATTATGATTTTAAATGGTGGTAGTTTGAAAAATGTACATTATCTTGAATGAATTAATCCAAGCCACAACTCAGTGCATATGCTAATGAAAATTAAATACACACAGATAACTTTTATTAATATTTACTATTATTTAGTGCTGTTTTGTTTCTTGTGCATCCCTGAAAAGACTCATTATGGACGCAGGACATGTTTAATATATTTCTAGATATTCTAACAGCTTTTTGCAAGCAATTGTTGGGGGCATGAGTTTAGTTTAGTTATGAACGCAATTAGCGATATCACCTGATGCCTTCTTGCTTCTTTTGCGACGTGTACCAATATCTTTTGCTGTTGGTTTATTTCTTGAAATATTTAATTTAATGGGGGCACTAATAAAAGAGCCGTAATAACTAAATGTCCGGGCGCTCGCTTTCAATTCAATATACTCGAGCAAACTAAGGTAATATTCAGTGTCAGCTCAGCACCACTTAAATTGTCGATTTCAAGTGCTGAATTATCACGTGCATGGCGGTGAAGGAAAACATCATCAGGACAGCTGCATATGTTTCAATAATAAGAAAAAAATGTTTCGAAGATATGTCTGAGAGAGTCTGCCAATCTGCATTGGCGTAGACCCTTTTCTATGTGACAACTTGTCAAGTGAGCACCATCCAAGTAACACGTTAAGTGAATAACACAGCCTATTATTATTTACAGCACCAGTGGGGCTTGCAGATGCGTTGAGAACCTTTGGCCCACCAAGAGCCCCGTTAATTTACACACCAGACAAAACGCATAAATATCATAATTACCACTTCGCGCCGTTTTCTCTGAGACCGTTGTACTTCCCCGGACGAAGCTGCCCATTCGTGTGACGTATCGTGCCTCGAAGCTTATTGTTTAAACGCAAAATTTAAAGTAAACTTACGGTTAAAGCATATTATATCACTGCGGAATATCTTGACGACACTGTGTAGAGTTAATACTTTTAATACTTTTGATACTCAAGTTAACTCACTAAAATAAGACTTATGCTTAACTTATAAAAGAACAACTGTTGAGTTTCTTGCCAGTTTCTTTTCAACAGAAACTGCTTTCTGAACCGATGGTAACTTACGAACTTATATATTAATTTTGATGTAGTACGCGACGTTTCATACGAACGCGCAAGCATCTATTTGAATAAATATATTTTGAATTTAACTTTAATTTGTTGTCATGCAGAACTTGCTTGACATTTTGTAGCTCAGCTTCCAGGTGTTCCTTGTCACGGATCCTTTGTGCTCTCTGAAACAAAGATTTACCCACGGTAGCTATCTGTGATGGATCGTGGTAAGAGTCCAAGGCTGTAAATAAACGTGATAAATTGGTAAAAATTATTTCATTTAAAACATGAAATCGCACAAATACAAGAAATCATGACGTAAATACATGTTCCATCTCATTGACTGGCAGTTGAGTTAAATATGTTGTATTGTTTTGCCTGTTAATTGAACACGAGCATAACGTACAATTTACCCTTAGATTGCTACGATGTTTATATAAACAATATCACGCTAATTGATATTCGTTGGTACGCTGTTTGGATAAACAAGTTGATGTAAATTGATATTCGAGGCCTAAAGTCCCAAAAAAAATTTAGTACCAAGGAAATATTAATGTGGTTATAAAATGTTTAAAAAGTTTATACTTTTTAAACGTTTCATAACCACCATTTTCTTACGTTCTTATAGTTTTGTTTTATCCTTTTTTCCATTGTTATAAACGACTATTACAGAACGATGATCAATAAAGTATGTCGATCAAGAAATTGTTAGGAGAGTAATTCACAAGATTGGAAGTATTTTATGCTTAGAACTTTTCAATCATCACTCATGTGACAACTCAAACCAAAAAACATTTTCCTTCTCAAAAATTATAAATAAATTAAATGACATAGATTAAAAACTAAATAATTGAGAATAAATATAAGATGTTTTAAATACACAAATATTACTTTACGAAGGTGACACGATGAATGATTTATTTGCAATTTACTAATTTATCCAATATTTAGTCTCCGTTTTAAGACCGTTGATTGAAGAAATAAGCAAAATTTATTACAAACTGTTTCTTGTTATAAATTTTCAATTTCAAATTTTCTTGACGTCCTTATTTAGTCATGACTATCTTTAGATGCCGATAAGGATTTGTTTAACTAATAAAGTTAACTACATATAGTCTATGGGTACTAAGAACGTTACCCTACTCAGTGTGAATCTCGTGTGATAAGATAAATGTTCGTCGTGAGCATTACTTAAAAAGTTTTCATCCTTCCTTGTTTATTCAAAACATTAAAACTTTAGGAAACAAAAGTTTGACAAGTTTGACAAAAACCAGGCAATATTTTTCTTTTTCTTTTTGCATTTTATATGGTTGCAATTTTTTTTTATGTGAAAAGGTGGCAATCGAGCTGGCGGTTCACCTGATGATAAACGATAACCGTGGCCCATGGACATTTGCAACACCCGTAGAGTTGCAGATCTGTTGCCACTTTTTAATAAAGTCAGCCCCGGCTACCTCACTCAACAGACGAAACGCAAAAGTATTATAAAACATCCACTTTACGCCGGTCTTCTGTGAGGGCAGATTACTTACCCGGATGGACCTGCCCATTACTGCAACAGCGAAGACTGTTACATGGCCTTTCCACATTTGTATTTAAGCGAAATACAAATTAGCGTCTTACATTACACTTGGTAAGTAAGCTAGTTGTGTCCCTGTGTGCAGTCCACTAAATTTAAGATGGTAAAGAAATGTTTATTCATCGATGTTATGGATCGATAAGCATCACTGAATATTCAGTAAAATCAAGGCATTTCATTGAATAATGAAATTGGTACAGGCATTACAAATCAATATTTTGTAGTACCTGTACAGGTATTACAAATAAGTGATTTGTAATACCTAACACTAATAACAGCCCACACAGGTATTACAAATAAGTGATTTGTAATACCTTTGTGGGCTGTGACGGTAACTTTAAACTTTCATTAATAGCTAAGCAATGCTCAATACCCGAAGAATGATAACCAAAAGATTGTTATTTATCTTTCACGTGTACTTTCTACTATTATGGGTGCTAAAATGATGATTGCAATAAAATTATAATAAAGATAGTTGTTAAGAATAAGTGCTCAAGTCGACTATATAATTTTAATCATCAACAAACTTAATAGAATCCTATAAGTTGATAACAAATGGTTTTTATTATGAGGAATGACCCTTTACTTAATCTGTGAATTCGATCATTTATTTGTCACTTTAATTAAATGCTTCAAGAAACATGTCATATTTTTAAGAAACTATGGAGATATACTTGATGTTAAGAGTTCACCACCGACCGATTTTTAACAAAATATGCAACACTAGCTAACTTTTAACTGTGGTCGGGCTACGTAACAGTTTTCTCTGTTGCAAGAATGAGCAGGTCCATCCAATTATATCATCTCAATTATAAAGCGAATAATTTATCAGGTAAGGCTAATTCCATAAACATCAATACCAATCTAAATCAATATATTATTGGTCCATTCATGGCTGCTGCGGACTAGCCAGGAATATCGGACGAGGGTATCTGAATTAGCTACTCAAAACGAACAAAGGATTTTTCCAGCCCATTACAAATTTGATACAAAATCGTCCCGCATTAATAGATAACGAATGCACCACGGAAACCTTAGGAACTTCAGGAATTAGCCTTTAGGAACTTTTAATGCCTCTTATATTTTTAATATAAGAGCCATTAAAAGTTCCTAAAGGCTTTGTGAGCGGATGTAATCTAGTTTGCGTTGCGAACACGATGTTACACGTATATTCTATACCTATGTATGTTAAGACACCGACCAATCGGCGCGCTCCGTATTGCAGCCGAGCCCCGGGCGTTTCCATGGCAACGGCAGGGATGCATCGGTGAGTCGAGGGCTTGAAATGAAATCTAGGCACCGGGAAAATCAATAGTCTGCGCACAGATTCACAACGTCCGCTTTCAATTTATTACGAAACGTTCGTGAGATTTGAATTTCTGCGCTTCGACACTCTTGGAAAGGATATGTTTGCGATATTCTGTTTGCAATAATCGATGACATATTCCCAGTGAGGAAATTTACCTTGGAAGAAGTAATCGATACTTTTGAAGCACACATATTTTAAAAGTGGGTCCAAGTCCGTATAGTATTAAAAAATTTAAATGTTTGTAGAAATAAATGTTAATTATTAATTTGGACAAATTATTTCGTAAATATTTGAAACCTGTCGATCGGGATCGAGGCCGCTTGACGTGCAATTACGCCTTCCAAATAGTATACCTAAGCCCGAATTTGAACACAAGTATGTTGATGTTTATTTATTTCCACTTTAATTAATACTTAAAAGAACCATTTCATTTTAATTAGATGTTGATTACAATATAAAAGTAATATCCGGATTCGTAGCCTGCATGAGTTGTTTTTATTGAGTAGTAAAAAAATTTTAAGCCTAACCTTGCCTGCTTCGATTTTAACGTAAAAAATATGAAGCGTTAAAACTGATTGGTATTCGAACTCTCGAAATCAGTTTGGTCTTCTATGCGCGGACGATTAAATGGATTGCCTCATCGCCCGGAGCGATTAGTGAATAATCCGTCGCAGTGTAATGGTTTCGATATGGTTGTACGTATGTTATAAAACCAATTGGAATTACTGCACTTTGTATCCATTTGGCTTATGAGGTGGTGTGGTCGCTTGTAATCTGTGAAATTGAAGGGCACAGACGCGGATGGACCGACGTTATTAATCCTAGGACGGGAGACGCCCAAAGTGACGCTCAGGTGGACCGCCTGCTTGTATGCGTCCTTCTCCATAAAAATGGTGATGTTACTTGTCCTGCATACAGCATTACGAATGTGTATGCATATGCTTCCATTTTCCATACAGATATGGCTACAACAGTTTTGTTTAAGCACCACCCTGTTAAATAATAATAATGTAGTAAAATAATGTTCAACATTTCAAAACTGGAAGAAAAAAATTTAAAGATATTGTTATTAACTAAATAAATAATGTCTTTATGTATGTACGTGGTTGAACATATATTGAAAAAGGACGGTAAGAGTTTGCCAACCATTCAAGTGATAACTGGTGAAGGTATTAGGCGATTTATAATGTACTGGTAATTGAATATGCTTGTTAGGATCGCTTTGATCGCATTGTTTGATGTCATTATTTTAACAGTATTATATATTAATTAAAAATATCTTTTTAAATAAAATGGATATGATTAAACACGAAAGTGTAAGACCGTAAAGAAATTTTATCTAATTAGTTTCTAGTAAAAATATTTTAAAGAAACAAAGATCATTAAAAAAGAGCGTGCTTTAAATGTTTCTTTTCCTAGAACATGATACAGTGCGCTTTACACCCAAGCTCCCGCTAATTCCCGGTATTTGCTTTCTGCGTAGCAAGGCAGGGGCTTTCGCCCCCCAGCCACCCCAATTCGGGCAGCTTCGATCATCTAGGGATTTAATTACGTACCCCAGGGTCCCTTAGCAACAATAGTGGGCTATGTTTTTGTCTACTAGTCTATAGTTGTTTGTCTCTATTATAAATGAAGATATTACATCTAATGTTTTAACTGCTTGTACAACAAAATTTCATGAATTTAAATAATGAATAACGTTTTTGTCTTATATCGGTGTAATCTTCAGTAAAGTTATATTGGAATTGGCAGACTTTTTCAGGGAAATTATCTATGCACGGCGATAAGGGCAGTATGATGATGATGATGAATTTGTTTATAATGTTGGCGCTGGCAACATTGTATACCGGATAGGACGTAATCTACTCGAGCCAAGGGACACATGGTCGCATGTAGCAGCGGTCACTTGGATTTCGGCTGCGTTCCCGGACAGTGATACAACCACTAGTGCTACTTGTCGTTATAATAGTTAATAATATTAAAGTTCAGTAATAGTTAAAATCTTAGAATCAAGTTAAAAACGTTAGAACTCTTATAATAAGAATATAATATATACTCATATGTTTAAAATAAAATGAGCACTGACAGCTTAGTGTCCGGCTGCTCGCTTTTACTTCACTGAACTCTAGCAACTAGAGTTGAAATCCTTGGCACAATGAAATTGATCATTACAGTGTGAAGTGCTAACTTATAACTTGCTTAGTGGTGAAGGAAAACTTTGTTTGAAAAGCCGCATAATTTTGAAAATTTTTAATACAATTTTGACCATCAATTCACAGTGAGTCGCATGGTGGCCAACACCCTAATAGCCTGTGTACATAGAATGCCTTGGCCCAGCAAAGGCACATATATAGGTTATTACTTTACATGTACGTTTTAATTCATAGGTTAAATTTTACTAATCGGGAAGTAAACGAGTCCAGCGTCCTTAGCACTACGTACGAGGAATAAGTGTGTGAAGTAATTTAATGGTTAGTAAATATGACAAATGTATTTAATAGCATCGTAAATTATATTAGTCTGTTCTAAATACTTTATGTAAATTTTGGGTGCATAAGTGATATTTTAATATAAGCAACTGTGGAAGGTACACGCAACAGTCTTTTCTGTTGCGCGAATTGGCAGCTTCATCCAGGAAAGTATCACGACCACACAGAAGACCGGCGTTAGTGAGTTTGAGTGAGGTAGTCGGGGCCCAGATTATTAAAAGGTGGCAACTCATCTGAAACCCTACAGGCATCAGGTGAGCTGCATGCTCGTTTGCCACCTTGTCACATAAAAAAGTATTAGATGAAAATTATTAAAAACATTTTCATATATGGGACTAATGGGTGAGATGCGGTGATGCGACTTGAAATGTCTAGCTCTGTATTCGTTTTTATAATTGATTTTCAGGAGTTCCCTATGTATCTCCGGTGTCCAAGATCCAATAGCAATGAAGCACAAAGTGCCTCGATATTTCGCCCTATACAATCTTGAGCATATTTGAAATAGACTATAGGCATGTTAAATTAGTTAAACTCGTCTATTTGAATTAATTGCATGAATATTTCTAACGATGTGTAGGATACCCAGACTACAAAATAAAACGTACTCCATGTATGTAACGTTTTTTATCCCTTCAAATACACAAGCATATAATTATTAGTAGTTATAGAGACCTAACCCTGTCCCACAACCTTCTCCATTTTTGTGGTACACTTTACTGAAAAACTATCACACATATAGATTTGTGCTTTAACATAGTAATTTAACTTCATGTCTAGATGTGTTATCTGTCAAAAAAAATATTATTACATAAACATAAAAAACATTAACATTAACAATTTGGTAAGGATAGAATGTTATTGTACTACTAACGCCATCTGTTAGAACACCAAAGAGTTAGCATCGATGCAACAGAACTGAACTCATTGCTCAAATACATCGTAGTTAATGTACTTAATACTATAATGATACATATAGAATCAGGTTGTAAACTGCCCAGAAAAATTTGGAATTAAAACAGTGCATTTTATTTCATCGTCGTTGGTTTGATTTAAATATTGATAACAATGAACTTTATACTCTCTGTCACAAATTCCAAATAAAAAAATGAGTTGAACATATTTTCCATCGAAAATTAAGATCCTGGACCACAATGTCATGTTTTAACAAAGTTAACATTTATTGAAGAACAATTAATTGTCAAGTTCACCAGGCTATTACAGTAGGTATATCGATTTAAACCCTTTAAAGTTTCCGCCTTGCCATGGCTTGGTCGCCCAGCACGAAGCTAAGTGGAAACCACAATGAGCCGGTCTGTTGTGCAAGGCCGGCCCGAGAGGACCGCTCCGAGTGGGCTCATTGAGCCCACTCTGTAGGCGTGCTGAAGGGTGCAGGGTACAGATAGAGGGTGGTAGAGGAGGACCCACTCTCCCTGTCTTCTGCTACTAAGTAGGAATTGGGGGGGAGAAGAGTGTCGGTATTGCGGTGTATAATATGGTAAGCGGTGGAGCCACAGACCAGGTCCGCCGTTGGGGGTTGGGAGGCTTGCTGCTATTGGCACTGGCTCTCCTGGCTCTCCTAGCAGCTAAGTAGGAAGGCGCGCTGAATCTTCCAGCGTGTCTTACCTGGATGAGAAGGAAGTTCCTCCCCAAGAAGGAGCTGCTAAGGCAGCCAGCGCTGGCAGGGTCGCGTAAGTGTGCCAAAGCGTTCCCGTGGCCCTGCCGATATGGAACATCGTGGGGGTTTTAGTCTGTTCTAGACCGACATAGCCCGCTGTTTCCACGGTGAGGGCGGGTATGCGTAGGCATTTCCCCTACATTAACAAAAAAATGTATATCGAATTAAAGGTGGTCAATTTGAATATACCTTCTAAATCTAAATCATCAATTTTCGTCAAGAATTTGTTTTTGATTTTATAAAAAAAAAAACATTGCCCTTACCTTGGGATAACATTATCCTGTGTTGTAAGGACGTTTTTACAACCATAAATTTCACGCGGGCAAACACCCAGATGCGGAACAACTATCTGTGGGTCACACAAATTCAAATTCAAATAATTTATTCATCGTAATAAGAAATATACATTTCATCTATCGATAGTAATTTTTTAATCTACCACCGTTTCGTAATGAGGTTCCTCTAACGGAGAAGAAACAGGCGAAAGAAACTCCGTAGGTATCCTCTTTTTTGTCATATTTTTTTTCTCATACAAAAATACATTGTAATACAGTACAACTTATTTTTTATTTAGAAACAGCTTAAAAGCGATCATCTCATTCCCACGGGTTATTATCGTTAATGTACTCTTTTATATTGTAATAATCCTTTTTAAAAAGTTTTTATTTAATAACTTTCTTAAACCTGTTAATAGAAGATAGGCTTTGCACATTAACTGGGATTTTGTTGTAGAAGCGTGTACACCGTCCCATGAACGAGTTACTGACTCTATGGAGTCTAGTAACTGGCGTTACAAGCTTGTGTTTATTCCTAGTGTTTACATTATGTACATCAGTATTTTTATTAAAGTTATTAATGTTTCTATGTACATAAATTACATTTTCATATATATATTGAGGGACCAAGGTAAAAATATTTATTTCTTTAAATTTCTCTCTCAGAGATACATTCAAATTGAGATTGTAAGTTGCTCTTATGGCCCTCTTTTGCAAAATGAATATTGTTTCAACATCGGCTGCATGCCCCCATAGCAAAATACCGTATGACATTATGTTATGGAAATAACTAAAATAAACTATTCTAGCTGTATTTACATCAGTCAGACATCTTATTTTCCATATGCTGCAGAACTTAATCTGCTCGCAAATTTGGATATATGGGGGCCCCATTGAAGCTGAATACAAATAGCTGGACACAAAAAGTTGTCCCGTGTGGGAATCGAATCCACGACCCCCGACGCCGAAGCCGATACCATGGCGACTGCGCCACGGAGTCATCAATAATGATACATATATCGTATCATAATAAAATGATAATTTTATTTTTAAAGTGGAAATAGCAATTGTTCCAGAAAAATATTCCCATTGCAATTAGCTTTCGCTATTACAGTTCACAAGTAACAAGGCTTAACATTTAGATAAAGCTGTTATAGATATTGGGGAAAAGGAAACATGTATTGGGCTTGAACACGTCGCATTTTCAAGAGTGATATTTCCCTTTGATAGATTAAATAATATTAAAAATTCATATAGGTATGTTACAAAGTATGAAGCAGAAAGAAATGCGTGTGAGAAACCTAATGTCACAGAATTGATATTACTACTAAATAATGATTGACTGAAAGTAATGATAGAAAGGAACGATGATGCACTAGACAAATCAAATGAAATACTAGATGTTGTGTCTGGCTGGTTTGCTACCAATAACTTACTTTTGAACTCCACTAAAACAAAATGTATAAGATTTACTCTTTCAAATTTGTGTCACCAATGAGGAATCTCTATTGATGAGAAAATACTACCTCTTGAGGATTAAGCAGCATTTGGAATAAGCGTTGACCCCAAGTTGCAATGGGGATTTCATGTAGATAAGTTAGCTAAGAAATTGAGCACTGCCGTCTTTTCCATGCGCAAGATCAGTCAGCTAACTAACGAGGAAACAGCTAAATTAGTTTATTACGCTTATTTTCACAACATAATGTCTTATGGTGTCTTACTTTGCGGCTGCGATTTTATACCTAAATAAGTTTGTATAATTGCATCACAAAAAATAACAACAACAAGACCGCAGAGTTTCTTGCCGGTTCTTCTCTGTTCAGGTCTAGATTAGTGAACTAGTGGTAGATTTTTGAGCTTAAGCCTATATTGAATAAAGATTATTTGACTTTGACTTTGACTTCGATAAATAAAAAAAAATATATAGAATTTTTAAATGATTGGTCGTATGAATAATTTATCGAAGCCCATGTCAAAAACAATAATTTAAAAAAAAACTTTTTTAAAAATTACCCCGGTAGAAAAACTACGTGAGCCCTCACAAAGCTCAGCTTTTTGTTAGTTATCTAATTATTATATTTAATGTATGTTCTCTGATTGATGGCAAAATTGTGATGCTTATTATCAATAATGATTTATTCATTATTAGTTGGATCCGAAACTACAAATTGGACGTCGCAAGTTCAAGAAAGATGCCTACGCCATCATTGTATTTATTGTCATGTAAAACAATCATTTTTAACTTTGCTGTTTATACTGTATGATATGCGTATACTAGGCAACAATAGAGCTTAATATGTTTCTTGGGTGTAGAAGAATATATATATGATTAAATGGACAAACCGGCGGCATGTAGCTATTAATATTGCCAAAGTACTTTTGACCACCGATATTACAAATACATTAAATAGCACTATGCACACATTAATTTTACACATTTTTTGATGCATCAAATGTATATACGAGTAGATAGCGGTTGGATCTTCATTCCAAGGTGGTCATTCTGTATTCAAATAAAAAATCTAAAATGTTTTGTTGATATAATTCAGCAAAAATTACAACGCATATCAATCTGATTTATCTGCGAAGTGTTGAAAACCCTTAACGTTCTTAATGTTCCTATAATATTTATGTTTTAAACTGTTTTGATTCAGAAAATTTATTCTATTCTAATCGGGGCCAACTTGTTGTTTATAAAAGACACTTGAGTAAATCGCTGTACGTGCCACGGGGAAAACATTCACTCTCATATATAGAAATTCATAAAGACGTTAAACACACAAACCAGTAGCGTTTGCATTAGCGATATTATAAAAATAATTTTATAATATTGGATATTATAGTGTATGAACGATCAACAGTGATATTTGTGTAACCTTTCATATGTTTACTTTGAGAATAAGATCTGTTAAATTGTGTTTAATGTTTCAATAAGTGATCGTAAATAAAGTGGTCTAATGCGATCTAAGATGCACACTGGCCTGATAATATTTTATACATACCTCGGTTTTTTAAATTACTACATCATTATTTCCAATAAACTTGGATATTGATCCGTGACTTGGTGCTACACCATTGGACGGAAGGAACCGTGGGAGAACCTGCAGAAGTTGTGGCAAGGTTTAATATAATTATTTAACGAACAAAAGTGCTACGAAGTAGCAGGCTCCTTCGTAGTGTAACTGAACCCCCCTTTATGCATATATAATTATATAAACTTATATATATATCTGCCCCGTTATACGAATAAATCATATAACATCATTACGTGACCAGGATAAATTATTGATCTTTCTATAGGATCTTTCTAAAGGTAATAATTAGCCGTATAAATATTATTGTGATCGTCATGTTCGGTAGGACCTTATTTACGTTGTGTTTATTTAGTAACTTGATTCTTTTAGGTGTATCTTGGATAGACAAATATTCACTAGTCATGGTATAAGCCAGAGATAATGTCAGATTGCTTTCTTATTAACTAACCCCGACTCGCTTGAGACGGGCTCAGAGTATATAGTATACTCCCTCTCACGCTTGTAAAGGGCTCACAATATAATTTTTAAATAATATCCCTTCTCTCTTGAAAAGGGCTCACATCAATTTTACATACCCGATACAAGTCAACAGCTCCCCCACATTTAAAAAAAATGTAGGGAAGGCACACGGCTCCATGAAAACACTCACCAACGCCGTGTGCGGTGAGCGCCAACCAACATATTGCGCCCCCCCCCCCCCCCCTGAAGAGGGACAAAAGTTGGGGAAAGGACCGAAGTCCATTGCAAAGCTGTTTTACCAGCATAAAGAGGGCTTGGCCCCTTGGCAGTGCGTAAGCACAAACTTTGACCGAAGTCGCGCATGTCAATTCGTGTAAACGTCATACAAGCCGACGACAAATCCAGTCTTCGTGAATGTACGTCAATACGGTTTTGGGCATGTGTTAAAGATCAGGCACTCTGGCCCTATGATATAATAAGCCCTCCGTAAGCGCCACCACTTTTGCCAGATCGCCGCGACTGCAGACGTGATTGTTAGTGTTTTGGCATCACCACCATTAAAAAGGTTAGCACGACATTTCGTCGCAGAGCGCGTTATGAGTCACTGCTCACCCCAAGGGTATGGTTAAAACGTTGCACGGCATCGCCGCAGCCTTGAGAGGTTTTCTCCCGCCAGCTACCATCCACATGAGGTAAACGCATATGCTCCACCAACCATTGAAATAGTCAGATATAGCCATAGTTGTGATTTTTATGTTTAGCCATCAGAAGGGTTTATAATTGGCAACATATATTTATTTGTCAGTGTCTCTGACGTTGAGTATAATGTATTTTCGATCAAGTTTGTCTCACCCACCAGCAAGTTGCCATTATTCGTTCGAACGGTGGGAACTTTACTGAGATTCGTTAATTATGTTAAAACGTATACAGGAGGTCAGACAGTCTGCAGTTCCGTCATCAGGAACCCGACTTGGACAAATCTACTGAGATGTGCATCAAACCGAGACGCAGACTCGGCCATTATGAATAGCGTCGTCTCCCAAGCAAATGTCGTAAGACGCAATGTCACTAAATGCAACATGCATCAATACAACTATCGCAGGTCAACACGCCAACATACAGCCTATCCGCATACACAGCAGACATCATCATCTCGAACCTCCGTCAACCAGAATCATACGATGCAATGATATTAGGCGCAGATCACCCCGCAAATACCACAAGACGCAGTACTGCATATAGCCGCATGCATCAATGTGACTATCGCGTAGGTGGCACACCCTCACACCACACCAATACAACTCCAATCAACTTCAGGTCCAAAGTTTAGAATATACTCGGAACACACGAAGTGTCCAAACATACTCTTTCACGATCCGAATGATAGTCGACGTATCATAGCGTAACCACTAAGACGCCAACCACTAACGGACCCCCACCCAAGCCAAGTAATAGCCAACGTATCATAGTGGAATACACTAAGACGCAAGCCACCACCAGACTCCCCAAAGTCAGATGATCAGTCGACGTATCATAGTGCAACACACTAAGACGCCAACTACCACCAAACTCTTACTATGCCGAATGACAGCTAACGTATCATAGTGATGGTCACTAAGACGCCAACTACCACCAGCTATCGATGATATGTCCACCACTGAAGACATATCCATTCATGGTTCCACGTTTACCGTAGACCATATCGTCGTACAGAAGTACCACGCAACTCCATAGTAATATGTCTTATAAAGTCCCAAGTCATTCATTGCTCTTCATTATATTTATATATTCATTATTTTTTTTTCTCTGAGCCTTCACATATTATTACTTTTATCCATTAGACCTTACTTCCATATGATATTGGTATGGGACGTTCATACAATGTACTTTGACTATAGTACTAAGAGTCGCGATCGACCTCTGTACTTATATATGTACGATCATACAATTGTGTCCCCGCACGGTACATAATACTTCCCTTAGAAATCACTAAGTATGGAATTGTATTTAATTGACATAATAGTGATCGTATCTTGCAATATTTTTAATAAATATCCTTTTTGAGTATTTTAAGTGATTTTTAACTATTTTTTTATCAATTTTTGGTAATATCATTTTCTCATACTAACACTTATATTTCTTAAATTTAAGTATATATTATTAACTTTTATTGTGACTAAACTTTCTTAAACGTTTTATTTTCATCTTAATTGATCTTTATTATGACTAATTAATAATAATATTTATTATTATTAATAGGTCGTTACAATAGCACAGTTCTATTACTCATTGTATAATTTTGTTGTTTGATAATTTTATAGAACGTGCCTGTAACATGTAATTTATAGACTCGCTTATGGAATTAATGAGACAACATGTTCTTTTCGTTGACAAGTTATTTTGTAAAACTTTTCTGATCGTGTAGTTAAAATAATGCAGTGCTTAAAATTACGAGTAATATGATAACACATGTAAACTACCCTCTGTATAGAGGAGGCCTTTGCCCAGCTGTTACTTTTAGGTAAACTAAATTACAAAGGCACTTTTATAATAAATGCCTTGAAAGTTATAGTTAGTATATTATTTAGACCCTTGTAGTATTTGTATTGATCTCCCCCCGTTGCTGTGATAGTCGCTCCCCAGATTCCTAGAAACAGCTCGCCCGGGCTCAGCACTAACTATAGCTACCTAGCGCTTGTTAGGAATACAGACAATTACTTCAGCGTATTTTACCGCTGCATATTCCCGTTATTTGCAATTTCCAGGAATAAATAATACGCGGAGTTTATTTGGTAAGCTTCCGTTTGAAGAGGAATATTTGTTGTGGAAATGATGTATAATTTTACATTTCCTCTTAGCATTGAATATGAGAGCGTACAGTGGTTATCATTTTACTGGTTGTCGAATTATTATTAACATTTTAGAGTTATATGACTTTGGGTTCGCCATAAAATTATTTCAACAAATTAATAAATATATATTTTTTTGCATGCACAAAACATATTAAAATGCTTACAATAAGCATATTAAGAAAATAAGTAAATTCACAAAGTTGCAAATTATTATATCACATGGAAATAAAATACTATTGATAATATTACCACCCAAGTACAAATTTCTATTGCTTCTCCTAACAGCACGACTTGTACACATATTCGATTAGTGTGTCTGAACAAAGAACTCTTTAAGTAATTTAATTGACACAGCAAATTTACTTTATCTATCTTTTAATTAACAGGTCGCAATTATTAAAAATCACAAGTGCTTAGTTCAAAATGAGCTTAAACGCTGACAGACACAGTTAGCTATTGAATATGAATTTATTTTATACTGTAACTTGACTGGCAAGAAGCATGTTCGTCTCGGTTATCACTCATTTAAGAACGATTTTCAACTTTTTGACTCACTGCTGATTTATTATACATGTATTATAGAAAGCAAAGACCATATAACTTGACAATCGCAATTTGTACATCCCTTATAATAAAACGAAAGTTAATAAGACGAATAAAGACACTTCATTTATTAGCAGCCGGGCTGAAAGCTTTGTTTGAGTATGAAAGGAACAAAAATACCTTTTTCTAAAAAGTTTCCTCGAGTTTCCCGTCTTTTTGCCCTCGCATGCTCCGCCTATCATATAAACCACTAGAGCGTGCGTCCTCGTATGAGAAGTCCGTGATAACTCGTATTCTTAATTAACGTTACACCAAGCGTCGGCGGAGCGGCTCCCTGAACGGGGACGCCACGGCAAACGTTCGTTGGCGGCTTGCCGCCGGTACTACGCAACAATAAAAAATATCATTCCGTATCGCAATTAAAATTTTGAAACAAATTTAGAGAGACAGGTTATTTATTATTATATATAACATTTGTTTTTATAAATTATAAGTAAATAGAGGTCTACTGATGTTAGAGCGGAAGCAATAAGCTAGTTTTAGCTTAGTCGGTACAGGTGTTATTTAAATATATATAAACATATAAAATATGAATCGATTTTTTTATCTTAATCAATCATTCACCGAGTCCAGTTATGAGTATTTTACTGATCAAACTGGTTGTAATAAAACAACTAGCTGACGACCGTAACAAAATATATTCTCTACGAAACATAACTAACAATCTCATGATCGAAATCGTAAGCGAAGGTTATTCAATTTATAAAACAAACAAGATATTAGAACGGACACCGATTCACAGACGTACAACTTTAATCATTACTAAGCGGTTAGGGTTGGAAGTTTCCCAGTTTGCGCGAACTTCTCAGAAGCCACCATACATTCTGAAGATGCCAACTCACAGTGCTAATTAGCTAATTGCAAATAAGGACCTGCTCCGAAGTAAGCTGGGACGGTAGACCCAGAAATAAATGTGGAGGCAAAGGAGTTTGAAATGAGTTAAGGCATGTCTTTATAGACGGAGTTTGAATTAAGCTAAGGCTTTGTTTATTGGCATATCTGAACTTATTTCAAACTCCATTGCGTCCGTCCTTTTTTGACTTATTTTTTTAAACTTAACAGTTTATAATTTTAAAAATAAACAAGTTAATTCGCAAGCACTTTTTATTACTGTTTGCTTTGTTTGCGTCTTATTAATAGTTTCAAAATATTTTTCCTTAGTTTTGATAACATTTATCAACGTATTAATATGATAATATATTTGCTTATATGTTGTAACACACTTGTGTCTTTTAAATGTACAAATGTCTGTATTTTTATATCAATAAAAATAACAAGTTACTTGTATATGAGGTTTCATTTTCAAATCATTGGTTAGTTCCTTTTGAGTAACATCTAATTTAAATATCTATTTTAAAACATATCTGTACAGAAATTGATTACATAAAACCCTTAGTTTATATTATTTTGCATCAACATGGATAGGTTAAATCACTTTTTAGGTGGTATATAAGATAAAATAATACATATAAGAATATATAAGATAAAAACTCCTCGATTAATCGTGTGTGTGTGTGTGTGTTAAATAGTGTACACTATTAGTATGTGTATGCGTGCAATTTAAGGGAGTCGCGAATTTCCTGCGGACTTAATTAAACTCTTTCCCCCTTTTAGCCTATGGCGGCAGACGAAACTATTGCACAATGTATATATTGCATGCTTTTGAATATTATCATCAATGTAACCATCTGTGGTGCCTAAATATCTAAGGATATATTTCTTTTAGACACAATTAAATTGTGACTGTAGTGTTTTTAAGGTTCCGTACCCAAACGGTAAATCGGGACCCTGTTACTAAGGCTGTAATTTCATGAACCGCGATAGTTAGAAATTTCACAGACGATGTAATTCTGTTGCTGCTATAACAATAAATACTAAAAAACAGAAGAAAATATTTAAGTGGGGCTTTCATACCACAGATACGACTTTCTTGCCATTTCCATAGATAATGGTACGGAACCCTTCGTGCGCGAGTATGACTCGCACTTGGCCGGGTGTTTTGAATGTGAGAAGGTGGAAAGCGAGCTGGCGGTTCACCTGATTTTAAGTGATAATTACCACCCATGGCCACACCACACTTGCAACTCCCGTAGGGTTGCAGATGCGTTGAGACCTTATAATAAAGTGGGTTCCGGCTATCTTATTCAAAAGACGAAACGTAAAAGTATTCCTTATCAGACCTTATCCTGTCTGTAATAATTGAATGAGTTGGTTCTTTAATTTGGACTGCAGTGATTTGTAGCAACCAACGCACTATTTTATAATTAACATGGACGTAATGCGTCGGCTTTTAATCGGTCCTATCCATAATTAGGTAAAGAAGGTAAAAGGGCCTAACCGCTGGGTCTTCTCAATTATTGCTTGTAGAAATGCTTTTCGCTATGTACAGAGGAGAATAATATTGATCTCGGGGTATTTGTGAATGAAATAATTGAATGGTGTTCATAGTTATTGAGACGTTCTTATTAGATGGAACCGTATTACCGCGTTAAAAATATTACTTTTCAGAATGTCCCTGTAATCGAGTAAATGTGGGCACATTATTGGTACAGGTATACGCTACCACGTAATTCGTGACCCTAGCGCATTCGGACGTCAGCGCGCGATGGAGCGGAGAGTAAACAAAGCCGGGCGCAGGGCCGGCCCTAACGACGACCAAAACGTTTTATTAAGCCCGTGTCTTTGTGTCTGCCGTGCCGCCGGCTACGCCCACTACGCCCGCTACGTTCGCTACGCATGCTACGTCCACGCGCAGTGTGAAATACGATTGTTTAATAGTTGGTTTTGATGCAATATTGAGTTACAGGCCCACCCTTCGGATGTTTAATGATTGCTCTTTGTTAAACATTCGACGGATGCACAGTTGCAATGTTTTGAAGATGTGTCGGTTTGACTAAATTTGGTGGCTTATATATGAGTAGTTTTGTACTAAGTAATACTTAATGCGTTTACTATGCCGATTTTAAAAATTCTGTCAAGAATTGATTAGCCATTTTAATTTTTATGGTATATTTTTTATACAGTTAATTTATAGTAAAGTTATTCATTCATCTATTTTCAGCGATACTTAGCAGTAAGAATAAATTATGCACAGAGGAACATTTTTAACGAAATTCAGATGCAAACGCAAAACGAACCAAACCAATATTATTAATACCAATATAATTAATTCCAACTTAGAAATCGAAAAAAATCCATTTTTACGATTCAGACCCTGCAAACTACACACGGGTACGCAAAAATCCGCGCGGCACAAAGCTTCAAAGAGCGATTGGATAATGTTTGTACGAACACGATTGCTTTGAAACGTTCGCGGCGGCCGGACGTCAATCGATTGCGCGGTCACGTTCCCAAATACAGCGGAAGCACCGCGTGGAGAATGAGCGGACGGTATTTGCTTCACCGCGGAATAAGTGCTCATCTGTATGTTGACCGAGCATGTCCACGGTCTGAACCCCGTCGGGGACGAAATTCATAACAATACAAGCTGATCCGGCAAACGTTGTTTTGCCGTATAAATTATGTGAAGTTTTTTCCGATTGACGTGTTAGTAAGGAGCATTAGGCAGTAAAAAACAAACGAGCCAGTCTAGTCTGATTTCTGTTTTTGATGTTAATTGGACACCACTGTTTTGTATTTTTTCTGACAATCTTTCATCGTCGGGAAAAACATAGGTATTTTTGACTTTGTCTGGATTTTTTTTTGCCGTGGGGTTCTTAAGGTACGCATGAATTATTTTAAGATTTTTGTTTTGGCATAATCCTATTTCTTTGAAAGAAGAAATATATACATATATTATAGAGATTCTGGTCGGCTTTTTTCTATCAAGATTAGTTTGGTGATAAATTTAGTAGATAAAATTGTAAAAAAAATCTACATATCTTAGTAATAAAAAATCTCGTGTACGTAAAATATACGTGTGTACGCACGTAATCAGCCATACTTCTTTATCGTAATAACTAAAAAATTAATAAAAAAAATATTTCCTGTGCTCTTTGTTTGTAAAAAAGACAGCCAATGTTAACGTTGTTGATAACGATTTGTTCAATTAAATTACTTGGAACTATAGGTTAAAAAGATGTTATTCGTCGCCATGGTAATACCGTGTAGCAGGTCCAAGTTGGTCGCTTTGCAGTGGTAGGGCCAAGCAATAGTTGTCGCTGTTGCACGAATACACAGGTCCGTCCAGGTAAGTACCATGACCTCACAGAAATCCGGCGTGAAGTGGAAGTGTTATATTTCTGCGTTTCGTCTAAAACACCATAAAAACACTGGCAGGCGGCCAGAGTTATTCACGGTAATGGTCATGTTGTTAACGGTAATTGCTAGCCTTTTTTGTGGTGGAAATGCCTATGCATAGCCGCCTTTGCGGAGCCAAAAGCGGTCTATGTCGGACTCACCCACGATGTTCCACCTAGGCGCATTTCGGCAGGGCCACGGGAACGCTTTCGCTGAGAGTGGTTCCTTCTCTACCACCTTCAACCTGTCCCCTGTACTCATAAACATACAGCGGGAGTGGGGACAATGAGCCCTCTCGGGGCGGCCCTCTCGCGGGAAACCAAGCAAAGCGGGAACCTGGTCGTAGGAGCGATAATTGCTTACCTAGCCAACGTCGTTAACAACATAGTTCACATGGTATGCCAACCCCATCTAGGTTGGATGCGTCGCCCTACCACTGTTAAATGGGAATGGTTATCATCACAACTTCCTTGTGAACAAACATCCAGATCTCGAGCAATTCGTGTTTCGTGTGTGAATCAAATTCATGATCCACTTCTCAGTAACTACGCCACCTAGACATTTCAGAAGCCTTTGTAGGGGAGTGGGATATACAGTAAAATAAATACATACTAAAAAAAATACTTTGGAAAATACATACTTTGGGGAAGAAAACTTCCGTTTTTATTTTGATTTGGTAATTCCCGACGTTTCGAAACCTCCAGAACCTTCCAGTATTCATGGTCACAGAATAAATTGTTCTTGTATCTTGTATTGACTGATGTTTTTGCTTTCAGTCCCGAAACTATTAAAGCTTCATCTGACGCAGAACCGGTGGGCTAGCCAGAACCCACGGGTTTGGGCCCTCCTCTGTGGGTAGGGCCACGCATGTGCTCATGCGTGCGTTTAACTATGGTGTGTCATCTAAGGGCCATCGAGGTCGCGATTCAGTCCGAAACCCCGATGGCCGTTGACTGTGCAATTAGCTAATCGGTGGCTGGGAGCGGTGAGAACCGCCCCGGAACGCGGGTGTACCTTGTGTACGCGTTGTGTTGGTCTCGCCGTGCTCGCGAGGGCGAACTAGTGTGTTTGTTGTTGCACTAACTGTGGGTGTATTGTTATCCGGCGGGACACCTTGCGGTGGGTCCGGCGTATCAAAGTCCCCTTCCTCGACCGGGTCGATGAGGACGTTTCGCGGGCGACGCTTGTTGACGTTCGCGTTTGTGTCGGGTTGGTAATTTGCTGCGCTTACCACCAGAGGGTTGGGATGATGTTCAACTCTATCGAAGAACCGTTTAGTCAGGTCTTTAAAATATTGGCGAATCGTCGGGAGTCTGCAATCGCTGTGCAGGTCGACGTTGCGTTGATACCACTGCGCACCGGTTGCGCGGCGGATGAACTTATTTTGTACTATTTGCAACTTGTACAAGCGAGTAGGGTGCGTGTGGGCGAAGGTCATGCATGCGTAGGACATAATAATAGGTCGTACGCAGGTCTTATATAATAATAATTTGTGCATTAGGGGCATTTTACTTTTAGCATTAGTTAAATTGTGTAGCCGGCCGGAGACGAACGCGGCTCTATTGCGAACGTTATTAATGTGCGTAGTAAATGACATACGTGAGTCGAAAGTGACTCCTAAGTATTTGACCTTTTTCTCCCAGGGGAGCGGTTGGCCATAAAGGGATATTTGCCCCAACTTTCTGCATGGACGAGGGCCATTATAAAGATGTGACGGGTAAGTACTTCGTGTGAAGTGAATCGCCACACTCTTTTCGGGATTTATTTCTATTCTCCATTTGCGGAACCAATCGCCGAGGCGGTCGGCGGCGCTTTGGAGTCGAGTGGTTAGGATTCTAAGGTTGCGGTCTGAATAAAAGAGCGTCGTGTCATCCGCGAAAAGCGCGAGATTGACGTGGGGGTCTTTAGGTATATCGCTCGTGTAGAGCGTAAAGAGCAAAGGTGAGAGGCAGGAGCCTTGTGGTACGCCGGCCGTGAGGCTGCGGCTTGTGGAGAGGGTGCCTTCAACTCGATATCGAAAGGAGCGGTTCGACAGGAAGGCACGGATGGTGTGTATGAGCCTATCTGGCACTTTGTGTGTGTACAGCTTGTAAAGCAAGCCGTTTTGCCAGACCTTGTCGAATGCTTTTGCGACATCGAAGAAAAGAGCCCCTGTACTAATATGATTAGGGTGATTTAGGCCTTTTAGGATATGTTCCGTTAGGCGGAATAGTTGATCGGGGCAGGAATGTCTAGCTCGAAAGCCGAATTGTTCCGTCGGCAGAAGGCCGTTGGAAAACACGTGCTAATTGAGTCTGTTTAATAAAAGCCGCTCGTAGAGCTTCCCCAGGCAACTGAGGAGGTTGATGGGACGATAACTAGAGGGCTGGTTGGCTGGTTTATTCGGCTTGCGCATGCCGATAGCCGTGGCTTCTTTCTAGTCGTCCGGAAAGGAGCAACTGGAGAGTAAAGTATTGTAAATGGTCGCCAGTAAACAGATAAGCGGCCCAGGGAGAGCTTTAAGAATTTTGTTACTAATATTATCTGGGCCCGGGGCGGATTTGTGTTTTAAGTTTTTAATAATATCTTGGACCTCTTCGGGGGTCACTGAACTCAAAGAATCGCCTTCCGGTGGAAGCGCAGCCTTAATCTCGATTAGGTGGGCTATATCGATGTGTTCGCGCGATGGCGTACATTGCTGCTCTAGGTTGTCCGCAAGACATTCGGCTTTTTCGGAGTCATCTAGGGCTACTGAAGCGCTATTAGGTCTAACTAACGGCGGTAGAGATTCGCAGGGGTCTGCTTTCAGACTGCAGGCCAACCCCCAGTAGGTGGTGTGCGATGGCTCGATGTCCTCTAAGAGAGTGTCCCACGTTGTATGTCGGTGTTCCGATACACGATCTTTGACTTCTAGCTGAAGACGTCGAAGTAGGGTTCGGTTCGATTCCGATCGGTATCGGTCGAAAGCGCGTTTGGCTGCATTTTTCTGCCTAATTAGCAGTCGTAGGTCGGGCGGAAAGTTAAGTTGCTAAAGCGAAGTTGGAGCACATTAGCAGAATTGGCGATAGATTGGCGCGTCTCCCATCGGGAACACATGCGTTTTGGTCTCTCGCCAAAGCTGTCTTAGGGAATTTCTGTAAGCCATCTTTTCCACCCCTGCACACGGAGGATGATTCGTTGGCCCATGCCGCGAAGGAGAAAGCCGATCTTCTGGGCTCTCTCTTTGCGTCCAACTCGACTTTGGATGACCGAGGAAACTCACCACCATCAATCCCCCAGTGCGACGTTACGATGCCGGAGGTAAAATTCCGGCAAAATGCAGTTCGCAAAGCACTTCTTTCCTTGGACATTCACAAGTCGAGTGGGCCTGATGGCATCCCTCCGATCGTGTTACAGACATGTGCTCCAGATTGGCGCCGGTTTTAACGCGTCTCTTCCGGCACTCCTATACTTTAGGCCTAGTCCCGAAATCATGGAAGGCCGCGTTAGTGCACCCGATCCCTAAAAAAGGCAACCGCTCTGATCCGTCCAATTACAGGCCAATAGCCATCACCTCCTTGTTCTCCAAGATAATGGAGTCTGTTATCAACGGCCAGCTCCTGTGCTACCTAGAGGAGCACCGGCTGATTAGCGACCGCCAGTATGGATTTCGTCGGGGTCGCTCAGCCGGTGATCTTCTGGTCTACCTTACACATCGATGGGCAGAAGCAGTTGAGAGCAAGGGGGAGGCGCTTGCAGCCAGTCTGAACATAGCGAAGGTCTTTGATCGGGTATGGCACAAAGCGCTTCTTTCGAAGTTGCCTTCCTATGGGCTTCCCGAGAATTATGCAATTGGATCACCAACTTTTTGGCAGATCGGAGCATCAAGGTCGTCGTCGACGGTGCATGCTCCGATCCTAAATTTGTCAATGCTGGTGTTCCACAAGGCTGCGTACTGTCTCCTACTCTATTTCTTCTGCATATCAATGACATGTTGCAAATCAGCAACGTCCATTGTTATGCAGACGATAGCACTGTGGATGTCTCGTACACTGGCCGAGCTAACATTTCTCGGGAAAACGTCTACGAGTGTCGGAACAAGCTTGTGTCTGAGGTCGAGACTTTGTTAACCAAAGTCTCAGACTAGGGTCGACTAAACCTAGTCCAATTCAACCCCAAAAGACACAAGTTTGCGCGTTAACCGCTAAAAAGTCCCCATTTGTCGTGACTCTTCATTTCGAGAACACTCCCCTACCTGCCACAGCTAGTATCGGAATGCTTGGCGTCGAAATCTCGAGCAACGTCCAGTTCCGCGGTCAATTGGATGGTAAGGCCAAATTGGCCTCAAAGAAGCTTGGCGTGCTCAGCAAGGCGAGACGGTACTTCACGGCTGCCCAACGCCTAAACTTGTATAAGGCGCAAATTCGGCCCCACATGGAGTACTGTTCTCACCTCTGGGCGGGAGCCCCCTATTACCAGCTTCTTCCATTTAACCGCATTCAACGTAGGGCGGCTAGGGTTATCGACGATCAAAGTCTTTCCGATCGGCTTGATCCTCTGGCTCTGCGTAGAGATGTTTGATCACTCTGCATCTTCTACCGCATTTATCACGGGGAGTGTTCTGAGGAATTGTTTGGATTGATCCCGGCGGCTGAATTCCACCATCGGACATCGCGCCAGAACCAAAAATTTCATCCACACCACCTCGATGTCCAACGTTCCACAACAGCGCGATTTTTAAGGCATTTCTTGCCTCGCACAACCACTCTGTGGAACCAACTGCCACCGGCGGTCTTTCCGAACCGTTACGACCTGGGAACCTTCAAAAAGAGAGCGTACTCTTTCTTAAAAGGCCGGCAAAGCATTTGTGAGCCCTCGGGTGTTGCAGGTGTTCATGGGCGGTGGTAATCACTTACCATCAGGTGAGCCTGCTGCTCGTTTGCCCCTTTTCTCCATAAAAAAAAAAAAAAAAAAAAACCGTTGGTCGCAGTTTAACCGTCCGTTCCGAGTCTGCGACTGCGGAAGTGATAGTTTATCGGAGACTTGCTATCGCTCGATTTGCGTCATCTAACGTAGCTATCGTCTCGGGTAGGTCGACTAAGTCCTGGGGTTCCAAGGCCTTGAGTTTGACCTCAAGACGATGCCAGTCCACTACGGATTTGGTTGGAGGGAGCGCGCCGGCGTTCTGGCCCAGTTTACACAGGACGGGCCTGTGGTCTGAATCTAGTTCATGGATTGTCTCTATCGACTCGATATCGAGCGAGACCTCCTTGAATAACATGATGTCTAGGATACTCGGTGACGCGTGTTGGTAGTTGTCCACCGTATGATACCTAGTGGGAGTTGCAGGAGCGGCTATGCTAAAGTTTAAATTGTCGGATAAGCTAAAGAGATGCTTTCCGTTGTTATTTAGGATATTGTGGATGTTCCATGAGCCGTGTTTGCAGTTTAGATCTCCTGCAATTATCACGGAAGGGCCTAAGTTAAGTAGCGTATCTAGGTCGCTTTGTAGTAAGGTTTTGTTACCCGAGAGGTAGGCCGAGACTAGTACAAGCGGCCTATGGCCGGTGAGCGCTAACCTACACGCGGATGGCTCTATTTGGCTTAGCTCTGGAATGTCGAGCGGGCAACAGTGCAAGGACCGTTTATAGTAAATTAATGTGCCTCCCAGACGGTTTGCTAACTATGCTATGTTGTAGTTTGCGATTCTGGGATCGCGTACACTAGGTTTTAAGAATGTCTCTTGCACTAGAAAAATATCTACGTTATAATCGCGAAGGAATTCTGCGATTTCGTCCCTTTGACCCTTAATGCCGTTTGCGTTGAAATACGAAACAACCCGAGCCCGATGTTTTGTTCTACCTGCGGTTGTACTTCCCATTAAAGTGTTTTTATGGTTCTAATTAACGACGCGGCGGAGCGCGGTTTTATTGCGCGGACTATTATGTCTTTTTATGGTTGGCTCGTAAAAGCCCATAGGGCTTCTACAAGCGTCTTGTGTTGGCTGATTGCTCTAAGGCGCTCGTTGCCAGATGTGGCGGCCGCTATTTTAGCGGACAATACGGCGAGTTCCTGCCTATTGATTCGGTCTAATAAGCTGCAGATGTTGGCGATTTGCGCGAACGGGTCGTCCTTGTTTTCCGCGAACCGACGGAGTTGGCTGCACCTGTGGCCTCGGCGCCGTTTGCTAGGCGGACTGCGATTGTTCGATTGGTCGTGAGGCGACCGGTGGCGCGACTACCTGTGCGGCCACCTGGGGTTTCGCCCAGGCGTTTACTACGGGTACGGGTGCGGGAATGTATTTTACGGGCGCGGGTTTGGGCAACGTAGATTTCGCGGAAGATTTTCTCGCGGGAGTTTTCGGGGCCTTCGCGCAGCCTCTGTAGCTAGCCGGGTGGCCGGTAGCGTGGCAGTTTACGCAGTCCGGTGGATCTGTGCAATCTTTAGGTCGCGTGCATTCGGGCGTTCCGTGGTCACCGGTGCATTTGACGCACCTAGGGTGAGCGAAGCAATTGTTGGCCGTGTGGCCAAAATGTTGACAGTTGTGGCACTGTGCCACAACACCTGACTTGCGCGAGGGCTTGATGACTAAGTCACTGAGCCCACAGACCCTCTTCAGGTTGAAGATGGCCTTACCTTCCGGGGTAGGGTCCAGTTCAACCATGACCATGTCCATAGGGACACGGGTTCTGGGGTGCCTAAGACGTCGCACTGCATGTACGGGGTATCCCTGAGTGCGGATGTCGACTTTAGCCTTATCGACATCCGACTCTTTGGGGACGCCCTTTATTACTACCCGAAGTTTACGCTCTTTGGGCAACGAGTAGGTGTGAAAACCTACCTTATTTTCGCGTAAATACTTGGTTACGCGGCGGAAATCGTCTGTTGTGTCCAGGTATACGCGGATACCCATGTGTGTATTTTTTGACCGGAGGTGTGTGCCTAAAACTAACAACTATTTCACCTGCGCTTTAGGTGCGCTAGGGTGGGTGCCTAGCTGTCGCCTATCGCAACAAGCACACAGTTATTAAATAAAACAATGCCGCCTCTGAGGCGAGAAGTGTGTATGAAAAACTACTAACAGAACAGGAACCTGCCTACGAGCACAACACTACACTAACACTAAACTGCAGCAATGCTTGCACAAAGATTTAATTTGCAAGCGAAGTTGCGAGTAGCTTCTAATTCGGGTGGCATGAGCCCTCCGTCTTAGAGAGAGGTCCGTTTCGTACGAGAGCACGAAGCGGAATGACTAAATTCTTACACGTCTTGATGTCAAAGTAATTCCCGACTACCGTAAATTATTTTGTTGTTTATTCCGATCGACGCTACCTTGCGATCAACGTAGATCAAAATAAAAACGCGATTTTAGCCTTAAAATAGTTTCATTAGACTTTATAATTTCTCAAACTGAAGGAAGCTTGAGTAATTATAAAGTGAGAGTCTCACAGCAAGAGTGCCTGGTAGGTACCAGATACCGCAATTAATATTGCTACAAACGGCGATTTTCACTTGACAAGCCAGTCAGTAAGTCGAAACAGTCACAAGCTTTAACGAGTGCCATTCCTGTGCTATCCAAATTGCTGCTCGGACTGCCAAACTCGTGGGGTCGTCCACTTCAAAGATTTCTAGGTTTGATTAATTTTATGAAGATGAACTATGTTTTGGCTTTCGCCTGAAGAATATTTCAGGTAAAACACGACACAATCACATCAGCTTCAAAGACATCGTGTATGCTGTATCCGACTGCATATGTAAGATGATGAAGAGATTCTGCGGTTCCACTGTAAGATGACTTTTGCGGTACCCGGACACCGCAAAAGTCATCTTTAACGGATAGAAAGTATTATTATTAATAATAATGTCTTTGTAAGCGACACTTAGGAAACTTCAAATCATACGCAAATGCAATTGCATAAAAGTAATTAAGCATTCGATATAGTTTTACAACCTCTAGTTAGCGTTAAATGGTCGGCGCCTAAACAGATTTTACAACCACATTGTTACTTCATGTTTAGCGCCATGCTATTATCTTATTGTTCTTCAAATAAGCGGCTAAGGCAATTACTCTTTCATTGTTATTGTTAATCACCTAGTTTATGAAACAGCGATCTACTAAAACCTATTACTAAAACCTGCATAGCTTTATTTTTTTTCATTGATGTTTAATATCTCCTAACATATAGCTGTATTATGGTATTGTTATATTCATTAAAGAAAAATGAGTAATATTAAATTGTTTAAATTATTGAGAATAATAATTAATATTGGGTATTATTTATTATTTATTAATTATTATTCTCGCGAGATTATACTTATTTATTTATTTTTACCACTAACAAAGAACACACCGTAACAGAATAAATAAACAAGGTTTACAAAACGAACATGTGGCACTCGGGGACTGCCGCGGTAAAGCTATTACAATAGCATCTTTTATCACATTATGCAATTATAATTATTTATTTATTTTTTGTATATGCTTTATGTTTTTTCTTTGATATTTATATTTATATTAATAAGTAATAATATTTTAATAATATAATTATTAATACATATTATAAGTAATTATATATAATTTATTTATATTATTATGTTTTTATGTGAGAAGGAGGCAGGATAGATGGCGGTTCACCTGATGTTAGGTGATAACCATCACCCATGAATATTCCAGCACCCGTAGGTTTGCAGATGCGTTGCCACCTTTTAATAAGGTGGGCCCCAGCTACCTCACTCGCCAGACGAAACGTACAAGTATAACACTTCCATTTCACGCTGGTCTTCTACTGGACCTGCCTATTCATGCAACAGCAAACTGTTGCGTGGCTTTACCACAATAATGATATTATACGTGTTTAACTGACAGCCGCTTTCTCCGCCCTTGCAACTCGTACACTATATTTATATAAGACGGTTATGGAAGTGAAATAAAACAACACAATATGACACAGAAGCATTTATTATATGAAATAAATATCACAAATTTGAAATTGTATTTCATTAATGACGACCCGACTGGCGTAGTGGGTAGTGTACCTGCCTCCTGCGACAGAGGGTGTGGGTTCGATCCCCACTACTGGAAAAATATTGACATAGTGTTTTTCTAGTGTCTGGGTGTTTATATATGTATAATATGTATTTATTTTCAAAAGAAAAGTATGTTTAACTATGTTTATCAGTTTTCTAGGAGCCATAGTACAAGCGTTGCTTAGTTTGTTACTAGAAAATGTTGTGTAAATTATTTATTTTTATTATTATTAATAAAGAAATGACATGTCTGTTTTTACACGTTCGTCCAAATATTTATTAACGATTTCAAATTATATGCAACTAATTAAACACTATCCTTTTAGGCTATAAGTCTTATACAGTATGTAATATTTGGAATTATTTGACCTGTAGTGGCTAATCGTGGTATCTGAAACTGAAAAGCCAGTACAATTAAACAGCTTCTCCATCGCGCTGAAAGTTAAATTGTAACTAACAATTGAATCTCTCGTATTTTGTTCAGTTGGGTATTTGGTCGTGTAAAAAGCGTTTCATATTTACAGTTTTCAAATTTACAGTTTCATCTCATGGTTTAGTTTTCAGTACGCTCGACTCGCTACGGTTTGATTTAAAATATCGCATAGATAATAATATGTCTGATTTATGTTCTTTTTTGTTCAAACGTTACTGCTGCCGTTGACGTTTTGTTATTACAT
The DNA here is from genome assembly GCA_933534255.1 of Iphiclides podalirius. Lineage (NCBI taxonomy): Eukaryota > Metazoa > Arthropoda > Insecta > Lepidoptera > Papilionidae > Iphiclides > Iphiclides podalirius. The sequence continues at coordinate 10,684,429 of OW152830.1, read as the reverse complement.
AACAGGTAATGCTATATCATTACTTAGACTTTGTAATAAGTTATCAAACAAAATGGTACATATGTGAAAAACATTAAAATAAAAGTCCAAGAATTTAACCCCCTAATATTTTTTCTCGGTTAAACTGTTTTACGGGTTTTATCTCGTCTTTTAATATCAAATTCCCGAGCTCTTTAAAGCGTTGATGACCACGGGAAATACTGAGTTGTTTTAAATTAGAAAATTATCACATTCAAATTTTATTTGAATATGTCTCAAAATATTATATGGAATAAGACTTCTAATAAGCATCTTCTTCACTAACTACATGTGAATACATCCCTGCGTACAACTCGTGTTGTATAATTCCTTTTTACCCTAATCCGTTAGTTGTAGGTGCCGTCGCCTACAGACCATTAACGCTAGGTACGTTCCGCCGCAAATGGGTTAAACCGCGATGTGACCTCGATTTCCCTGACCATGAAACGACTATCGCCAACAACAGGATAAAGCAATTACGGAAACACACAAGAACACACCGCACTCATCGCCGTTTCTTCCGCCACTTGTTCTCCCAGCGCCAACGCTTTCCGAAGCGGTAGTAATGATACGAGTAGCTTAAGAAATTCTCCTAGTCAGATAGCAGCTACCGATCGAGCCAAGGTCCGGTCCTCTCGGGCGCCCTCGAATTGGAATGCTAAATAGATATATACTAAATAGATACATAAGCACTAGGCCACATCAAGCCCGGTGGATCTGAAAAGGCTTCCTCCTGAATGGGCCAACAGTGGACGTATAATAAAACAATCCTTTTTATTTTAATATTTATTCCGTATGTTTCATAAGAGTTTCGCGAAATGAAACAACATAACAGGACACAGAAACATGTATTACATAAAATACAAATAATATTGCTTAAATAGTATAACAGCAAATTACAAAAATTATAGAACAAACAATTTCGTCACTTAATTGCCATGAAACACACACACACACACACACACATGCTGCGCTCGCGCAGACAGCTCTTGATAATTATGATACGTTATTTGCAATAACTTTATCGCTAATATTTTTGTATTTCAAATTGGAAGAGAACTGATTCCTGAGATACAGGTTTAGTTTCTAGTTCAGTGTTCAGGAACTCTATGATTCATGGTTGTAGTTTTATTACTAAAGCTATTATTATTAGTATTTAAAGAATTTCGGAGCTCTTCCGATATGGAGTATCTGATATGAAGCAAATTTTTTTAATATATTTAGCATAAATTTAAATATATGCTTATTTAGACTCCTTCTTAACCATATCTTTATGTATATTCTCCCTCATTTAAACACGAGTTGTATAAGTATTTTTTTGAATTTATTGTTTATTCAGCCTATTTCATAAGGTGATACGTGAAATCAAACAACATTATAGGACACAGAAATATTTATTAGATCAAATACAAATAGTGCACAGAAACTTTTATTATATCGTACAGTTCAGCTTAAAAACAAATTACAGCTAAAATAATGTTACATAAAACAGCAAAAATAATGGTACAAAACATTTATGTTTTATTTTTAATGGCCTATTTTAATGCGATATTATTAAACATGACAGTTTAAATGCATTTAGTTGGAATAACAATATTAATATTAATAGGTTTTAAACAATACATATTAATACAAATTTATCCGATCTTTAGTAGGCCATGCTTTTGATCTTACAGTGACAGATCAAACCATTTAAGATCTTAATTTTAATGGTGTATTTAAATGTGACATAATTAAACATGATACTTTAATCTCACTTAATTGAAATAATATTGATAGGTTTCGTACAGTTTATATTAATACAAAGTTATTCGATCCTTAGTGCCGTGCCGTTGTTAATCATAAACTGTAAAGCCAACACAATTATTCCCTTCCCATCGCTAAATATCAAACTGAAACAAACCTGTAGGAGGCCATTATAAGAGAAAATAATCTTATGTAAGGTATATATGGTCTTGTGTTTTGTGCCTCAGAGTTTCTGACTACCGAGTCGGTTATCCAAATGTGATTGAAAATGCTAACGAAATGAATGATAACTAGTTTACTTTATTTTTGTTCTGAAATGTTTAGCCAATGATGTCTGTATTTAAGGTATTAATAGTGAATTGCTTGCTAATGAATGGCGATCAGACGTAACACCAAAGTAATAAAATGTAATTCTTTTTTTTATGTGAAAAGTTGGCAAGCGAGCAGGCGATTCACCTGATGTTAAGTGAATACCACTGCCCATGGACATCTGCTACACCCAAGGGTTTGCACCACCGTTAAAATAATTCTATTTGATGCCTGTACTCCCTACAGATTACTTGCTTGGAACTTCCTTAAATTCGTCCGATTTACACCCAAAGAGTTGCCATTACTATTGAAATATAGAGCATTATACAATTTTAATGCAGTTTGAGAAATTTGTTTCAAAATAAATATGTATGTCATTACGTGTATAAAATATGAAATAAAGTGTACATATTTAAAACGCTAACTTGTCTCTATCGTGGTTAGGATCGGAGGATATCGAATTTTAAATCCTTATTCTATATTTCGCGCACTTAAATATTAATAACATGTTTTGTGTTTCACAGAATTTAAATTATTTAAGCTTAACCGTAAAAATGCAGCTGGATGAATTCAAAAGCAGATTTTTTAATGTGAGAAGGTGGTGCATGCTGTCGGTTCGAAGGAATAATATGTTCACTTCACGCTTGTCTCCTATTAGGCTTCAGTACATATCTGACAAAACTGTTAATTAAAGTGTTTTATTAAAGTTTTACTATTCTATTTACATGTCAGTTGTCACATCTTTTATAACTAATTATTAATATCTTAAACTAGCTCCCAGGAATATATCTACATGTCCATTTGAGCTCATTTTCACTTTTACCTATTTCAGGTCACTGTCACGCTTTGAGATGTTCTATATATACAAAATACTTATATTGTGTATTCTTTTATCATAAACATGTTCTCTTTTACACATGCATATAGTATACTTTGTTCGCAACTGCATACTTAAAAAAGCATAGATTTTAGTTTCGGTAGTACACTATCATATACCTCTAACAGTTTTAGCGTAAGAAGTTAGAAGAGAGATTAAAAAATTCTGCCTATAAAGGAATTTACATAACATTTTAGCTGTGTGCTCTTTTTTATGTGAAACGTTGTTAAGCGAGTAGGACGTAAACTTTCAGCTCTGTAGTTCCGGTCTCATAGAATAGGACTAAGGTATCTCCTGTCTGTCGTAAAAGGCGGCTAAAAGGGGACACGGATTGACAGCAGGTCGAAGTGGTTTCGAGCTAATGCAAGATGGCGAGGGAGTCGGGGAAGGGTAACCCTTCTCCAAAGCGTGCTCACGCCCAGTACCTAAGGACACCAGTGCGCTCCATAGGAGATCCTGGGGTCCCTCCAAACGTATAGAAGGCGGCCACTGAGGGGTTTTTAGTGGGTAAGATGACCCCACATAATCCTGTCATGTAAGATGACAGGGCATCTTTTGAAGATAGCCCTGATGTAAACCTGGTGTAATTTGAATACCGACACCCATGAACGTCTCTGGGCTTTTGGATCTATGGCAACTTATAAAAACCCGGATCTCGGCTCCCTAACTCACCAGGCGAAAATATAATACTTCCATTACACGCCGGTTCTGTGAGGCCGTGGTATTTCCCCGGACGACCCTGTCCATTCGAGCAACAGCAGACGCTTTGTGTGGCTCTGTAAGGTCAGTGGCGGAATTGCCCTAAGGCCCAATAGGCCCGGGCCTAGGACGGCCACATATTAGGGGCAGCCAATCTTTACAAAAAAATCACTGATGATAACAAAATATATGATGCTGGAACTTACTACATGGGCTGGGGCCTACGGGACCAAGGCTACAAATCCGCCACTGTGTAAGGATTCGTGGAGGATGTTAACGCTGGTGGAAGGTTGTTTCAATGGAAGAACCGAGAATTGAATCCTAACCCTTAACTAAGATGAGAGGAAAGAACTGACTGTCCTTTGTGTGACTGCTGAACTTTTAATAATAGATATGTACATTATGTGTATAAATATACGTTATTCTAGCACCGAGGGGATATTGAAATATATGTACATATCTCAGTGTTAATTTGTTATTAATTCTTAGTAAAGTAATATGGCAACGATCATTGACTTTTATATTTATGTACAAATTAACCTATTCATAATTCTAGCAAAAACACGTGGAAACCACTCAAAACTCAAAAAAGACAGCCCTGAACTCTTAGATATTTATAAAATAAATATGTAACAGATCTCAGAAAAAAAAATATGAATGGCATCGGTGGTTTACGTTTTTATGTGGTTGCAATTTGCTGCACTCGCCACCGGAGGGTTGGGCCAAATGTAAGTTATTAAAATAAATCTTTTCTAGTACACATTACATCTGCTTGTGTTGGTAACCGTCAGCCATTGAGAGCTATTGCGTTAATATGGTTTAACATGAATGAGTCGTGTGCAAGTTAATATCGGTTAACTAATCTATAACTATTACCTACTGTTACTATGTCGTACGTTTATAGCTACTAAGCGTATAAAGTTCTCATTTTTTTGCACTATCTAATAAAATCAGCACGTCAAACCTTTTATATATTTACACACGTGTATTTCTAATTTAGTGTAATTATAATAAACAACTTAACAATAAACATCTAGCAATAGAAAAAACCAATGAACTCAGCAAAAATTTAAAGGTAATACGAGTAGTATTTATATTTTGCCTTCGGTTTGTCACTTGATTCGAAAATATTTTTAGAACAAAAATTACTTTAATATTTTTTTTTTCATTTTTTTCTATATTTCCTTAAACTCTTATCGTAGTTATTTTACTACTCTTACACCGACAAGTAATTCAGGATTTACATAGTCGTAAGAATTAGTACCTTCTATTTGTATTCATTAATGCAATACATAATTATTTAATTAATTAATTAAAAAAAAAAATAGTATGCAAGCGTTTTGTAGTATACTATTACTCATAATTAAGCAATTAGATGTTCAAGTTAATTACTTACAATTTTAACATCCATATCTAAATTTATTTGATATCATGCCGCGTGGACCCGATCTGTTAGATAATATAATTATAATTCAGTAAGTATGTAGCGGCTAAACTAAAATAAAAAAATTCACGTGCACACGTGCATTCTTTATGTTGTTCTAAAATAAATTGTTATTTGTTTTTATTGTCGTATGTTATTATAAATGTATATATTAATATATACATTTTTAAAAAGGTAAGCTGTCACTATCGAAGTTTTTTTCTTTTGGAAAACTGATGTTACGCTTTCAGTACTTAGACTATTTTCTTTTATCTGAAAAGTTTCCAAGCGAGTAGGCGGTTCACGTGATGTTAAGTGAATACCGCACATCTGCTACACCCGAGGGTTACAGATGTGTTGGCAGCATTTTGAAAATTGGGTTCCGGCTACTTCACTCACCAGACGAAACGCGAAAGTATTTGTTATACTTCCACTTTGCGCCGGTCTTCTGTGAGGTCGTGGTACCTACCCGGATGAGCCTGCCCATTCATATAGCAGAAGAAGGGGTTGCGTGGCTCTATCACAGTAAGCTATGTAAGCTTCAGTAAAATTGGGAATATCCGTGGAGTAAGTTAATGCTGGTGGGAGGGTTTTTAAATGAAAGAACCCAGAATTAATTCTCAATCTCTAAACTAAGATGAGAAATAAATCTTACCGTGGACTGAACATTTAATAATAGATAATATGTACATTATTTGTATAAATATACCTTATTCTAACACCGAGGGATATTGAAATATATGTACATACCTCAGTGTTAATTTGTTCTTAAGTAGTTTGTCCGTGTGCCTGCATTCATCATTATATTTATGTACAAATTGACCTATTCCTAATTCTAGCAAAAACATATGGAAACTACACAAAAATCTCAGAAAGTGGTTGATTTTTTATTTGTTAAAGTTTATCATTTCACACGAGATTCGTTACCTTTGCTTTATCGCATAAAAGTCTGCTTCTGTGGGTAACTTTATGCTTATAAGAGCGATTTTATGTTGAGTTTTGTTCAGACGAACGAGATTAGTGCATAATTTATGTAGGTGTCCTAGAGTATTGCAAACATTTTTTTCTATCACTTGAATATTTGTATATTTTTTAATTTTTACCTATCTTAACCTATCAACCTAATTATATAAACCTAAAATATTTATTTAATAATAATTATGTCTAACATTATACTTATAAGGTCCAAGGTATGCTATAAGTAGCATCATTCCCGGACCTAGTTGCACTAAATACCATGTATACTCCCGATGTCCCATTACTCTCCTTTCTATATTTACAAAACCCTTACTATGCTTATAACAAACTGTTAACCGGTTACTTACGTCATGTGTTAGCCAAAAATAAACTAAAACGCTTGGTTAATTATGAGTAGGTAAATAAATAAAAGTTTACCAATTTAAAATAAAAACGTTCTGTTAAGTAAAGTTTGTTTTACTAAAATACACGGAAAGAAAATTGGGGCCCCCGGTACCACCCTCTCTATTCGAATCGTAAAAGTGTACCATATATTAAATATTATGTTTCACTAATATTATTCTCAATAACGTATACTAAATTAATTCGGTATGTAGCAAATCATACTATACTGCCAAATCAGCATTTACAAGCTTATTTCACAGTAAGTATGTTACAGTAAAATAGACATTATAAATAAATAATAAATATAAGTAATAAAATAGAATAACAGAAAATAAATAAATAATAAAATAGACATTGTGAGAAAACTCTAAGAAAAGAGCAATAATATTAAGAAACGGAAAGATTTATTTACTGTTTAGAATAGGTAAAGGAGACTAGAAATTTCTTACATAAAAATTAGATTAGATCGTTTTCATTTTTACTAAACATGTAATGTATATAAGACCTTTACCTATAATATATAGGTAAAGCCATATTATTATGTGCCATTATGATAATTCTTTTGAAATTGATATGCACTATATTGAATGATTTTATTCATCTTGAGACTTACTAAATTAATGTATATTCATGATAAAAAAACAATAATTGAAGTTTTAAAACTACACGACAACGTATTTAAGAACGAATGTATTTAAGAAATACAATGTTAAGGGATGAACTCCGGAGCTTTTATTGATGTTTCTAGCCGATTGTAAGGTCAAAGAACGTTTTTAAAATTAAAGATACGTTTTATAAGTTTTTGTTTTTTTTTCTTTTATGTTCCCTTAATTTCTTAGCCCCAATTTCTATTCTATAACACCGAGTCGAGAATTGATTATTAATTAATGAATAATATTCAGGATTAACGAATAATAATTTCTCAAACTAATATTCGTTTAATTTTTGTGCCAGTATAATGTAAAATGGAATTGATTTTTTTTAGTGAAATTTTGGTACAGTTGGTACAGGCAGTTAACCTGACGTAAAGTGATTACCGCCGTCTATGAACATCTAAGACACCATACGGATTGTAGATCCGTTTGTGACCGAGGCCAATAATTCAATAAATTTTAATATTTTTTTGGGTTTTGTTATAGTTAATAGTTTCTTATCCCAAATTTGTATTCTATAGTAAAGTCGAGAATTACTTTAGTTATTATTACTAGTTATAGTAAAAATATTGAGAAACTAATATTTATTTCATTTTAATCTTTTTGTTTTATTGCTGGTGTAATTTAGAACTGAATTGATTGTTTTATGTGAATAGTTGGCAAGCAGCTGTAGAACAGACTAGTGTAAAGTAAACTGATGTAAAGTGACTACCTCTGTCCACGAACATATACGACACCAGACGGATTGGAGATGCGTTATAAAACGAGTAAAAAGTGGCCCTCGGTTACCTCACTCACCACACAAAATGCGAAAATGTAACATTTCCACTTCACGTCGGTCTTCTGAGAGACTGTGGAACTTCTCCGGACGGGCCTGCCCATTCGTACAATAGCAGAAAATGCTGCGTCGCCCTACCACAGTTCATTCAAATGAATCTTAGTTCATTGTATTGCTGCCCCTATAAAAGGCACTTCTGAGCTGTTAAATATTTATAAAATAAATATTTGCTCAGTTTTAACAAGGCTTTTGAAGATAATGAAGTACTTATACTTTCTATCAACCCATAAAATGAATGGCATTTGCTGCACTTTCCACTGGAGGACTGGGACAAATTAAGTTATTAAAATGAATATTTTTTTGTCCACACTATATCTACTTATGCGGGTAACCGTCAGCCTTTTAAAGGTGCCTTAGTATGGTTTTACATGAATGAGATGTGTGCAAGTTAATGTCGGTAAACTTATCTATATATATATTACCTAATATTACTACGGTGTACGTTGATACCTACTAAGCGTAGACAGTTCTCGTTTCTTTTGCATTACCTAATAAAATCAGCATGTCGAACCTTTTATATATTTACACACATGTACTCTAATTTAATGTTAATCATAAACATCTAGCAATATCATAAAGCAATGAAACCAGCAGAAATTTAAAAGTATTTGTATTATGCCTTCAGTTTGTCATTTGATTCGAAAAGAATCTTAAAACAAAAAAAAAAACGGTTTAGATGATATCTACAAAACATTTTTTTTATGTTTCCTTAAACTTATAACTTATCGTCGTTATTTTACAGCGTTTAAGCCCACAAGTATTTACATATTCGTTAGAATTGGTACCTACTATTTGTATTCATTAATATTATTTACATAATTATTTATAATAATTAATTGAAAAAAAAAAAAATATTATGCAAGTGTTTTGTCGTGTACGTTATTCGTAATTTAACAATTAGACGCAGATAATTGAATCCTAAACCTAAACTAAGATGAGAGGAAAAAGCTGACTGTAGACTTAATTTTTAATAATATATGTACATTATTAGTATAAATAAATATAACTTATTCTAACACCGAGGGATATTGAAATATATCTACATACCTCAGTGTTCATTTGATCTTAATTCTACGTAATATGGGTACAATCATTGACTTTTATATTTATGTACAAATTAACTTATCCATAATTGAGTTGGACTAAATACCATGTATATTTCCGTTGTTGGCTTCATGATTTTCCTTTACATATTTACAAAACTTATACTTATAAGTATAACAAACTAATATCTGGTTACTTAATGTCTTAAGTAATGACTTAGCAAAAAATTGACCGAACCGTTTGGTGAATTACGAGTAAATATTTAAAAGTTTATTAATTAAATTAATAAATTTATTTAAATTTATTTTATTTCATAATTACCAATTCTTTACTGAAGTTCCAATTATGAAACCTACGTCTAACAAATACTTATTAAGGTCCAAGATATGTCATAAGTAGCAATATTCCCGGACCGAGTTGCACTTAATACCATGTATATTCCGAATGTCTCATGGTTTTCATTTCTATATTTACAAAAACCTCACTATAAACCTAACCTAAATATATGAAAGTATACTAATTAAAAAAAGAAAACGATTACTCCTGTAGTTAGCAAAAAGAAAAACTTTAGCCAATTTGTAGCTGTAATAAATTTATAATAACTTGTAATGGTGGCATAAATTATATTACATTAAAATGGACATTGTTAAAAACTCTAAGTAAAGAGTAATGTTATTAAGAAACTTAAAGATTTGTTAATTACCTAGAATAGGTACAGTAGAAATTTATTACATAAAAATTAGATTAGATCGTTTTCATTTTTACTAAGCATGTAATATACATATAAAAGGGCTTTACCTAATACATTACTTCGATATAACCCATATGATGTGCCGTTATGATAATTATTTGAAATTGATATGCAATATTATGAGTGATTATATACGACGCATTAAAATTCATCTTGAGACTTACTAAATGAATGTATATATTCATGATAGAAACAATGTATTAGCCTAATGTATTTAAGTATTTAAATATTAAGGACTGAACTCCGCAGCATTTATTGATGTTTCCAGCCGATTTTAAGGTCAAATAACTTTTTACAAACAGAAAAAACCTTTTTATTGGATTTCGTTTTTTAATATTTTTTTGTGTTTTTCTTTAATTTCTTATCCCAAATTTGTATTCTATAGTAATAAGTCGAGAATTCATTTAGTAATTATTACTAGTTATACATAAACAATATTGAGAAACTAAAATTCATTTCATTTTAATCTTTTTGTTTTATTTTAAGAAAACCCCCTAGTGCTGGTATTATTTAGAACTGAATTGATTATTTTATGTGCAAAGTTGGTAATCTTTTGTAGAGCAGGGTGTTGTAAAGTCACCTGATGGAAAGTGACTACCTATGTCCAGAAAAAAAAAACCGTAGAAGGTAATAATATTTTAGATGATATCTACAAAAAACTTTTTTTTGGATTTTTTTTATGTTTCCTTTAACTCTTATCGAAAATGTTATTTTACAACGCTTAAGCCAATAACTACTTCATTATTTATATAATAATCGTAATAATTAGTACTATTTGTATTCATTGATATAAGTACATAATTATTTTTATTAATTAATTAAAAAATTACTATGCAAGCATTTTTGCGATCTATCATCATTCGTATTTACACAATTAGATGCTCAATATAATTTTGTAACCTAAATTTAATTGGTCATGCTGCGTGGTTTAGATCCGTTAGATAAAATATGTATTATTTAGTTAGTATTTAATATTGTAACGCCTGAGAGTGTAAATTGTTATTGCTCTACCACTATAATTTGTTCGCTTGAAAACAGGGGCAAAACCAAAATAAAAGATTTCACGTAAACAGAAGCTGTTGCTTGACCACCACAGTATGCTCTGTAAGGTTCAGTAAAATTGGGTATATCGGCGGGGGTTAGGTTATATTTACGCTGGTGGGAGGTTGTTTCAATAGAAGAACCTAGATTTGAATCCTAAACCTAAATTACGATGAGAGAAAAAACTGTCTGTGGGCTGAAAATTTTATAATGAATATGTATATTATTTGTATAATATACCTTATTCTTACTTATAAATATACCTTATTCTAACACCGAGGGATATTGAAATATATGTACATACCTCAGTGTTCATTTGTTCTTAATTCTACGTAAAGTGATATTGGTACCATCATTGAGTCTTTCTTATGTTTATGTACAAATTAACCTATTCATAATTCTAGCAAAAACATATGGAAATAGCCCAAAAATCTCTGAAATCGGTTGATTTTTTAATCGTTAAAGTTTATCATTTCACATGAGATTCATTAAGTTTGCTGTGTTGCGTAAAAGTTTTTATTCGCACACTGAGTCTGCTTGTGTTGGTAAATTTCTGCTTATAGCTAGTACGATTTTACGTTGGGTTGTGTTCAGACAACGGAGATTTGTTCAAGTTTATGTTGGTGTTGGTACTAGATTATTGCAAACATTGTTCTTATCACTTTTTATTTTTGTACATTTTATTTTAATTTTTACCTCAAGTCTTTTGTTTGGTGTTAATTAACAGTGCTTTAGCCCAGGCATACTTCTGCAGTTACACAGTCGAAAGAATTAGTACTATTTGTTTTATTTAATATTTTTAATTACTAAAGTTTTTAATGATATTTATTTTATTTTATATTTATTTTTATTTATTTTATTTATATTATTAATATTTGTATTATTTAATATTTTTAATTACTAAAGTTTTTAATGATATTTATTTTATTTTATAATGGCCAATTAGTTACTCAAGTTTCAATTATGAAACTTATAACTAACATATACTTATTAAGGTCCAAGTTATGCCAAAAGAAGCAACGTTTCCGGACCGAGTTGCACTTAATACCATGTATGTCTCCGTAGTTATTTCCATGATTTTCTTTTCTATATTTACAAAATCCTAACAATAATGGATGATTAACCCATATAATGTGCCATTAAAAAAAACAACTTTAGATTTACTAAAAGTATTTATATATATTTATATGATTAACCAATAATTGAAGTTTTTAACCATTAATTACCAAATGAAACCGAAATACAATTAAGAACTGAACTCCTGAGCATTTTTTATGTTTCTAGGCAATTGTAAGGTCACTTAATTAACTTTTAATATTTGCTCAACTTTAAAGAATGTTTTGAAGATAATGAAGTCTACTTTTTATCAATCAAAAAAATGAATGGCATGGGTGGATTATGTTTTTGTGTGGTTGTAATTTGCTGCGCTTGCTACGAGTTTTACATAAGTGAGACGTGTGCAAGTTAATGTCGGTAAACTTATCTATAACTGTCATTTCTACGGTGTAAGTTTATACGTACTAATCGTAGACAGTTCTCGTTTTTTTTGCCCTACCTAATAAAATCAGCATGTCGAACCTTTTATAAATTTAAACACATGTACTCTATGTTTTCTTAAACTCTTATCATAGTTATTTTACTTCGTTTAAGCCGACCAGTTTGTCATTTGATTAGAAAAGAATCTTAGACAAAAATATTTTAGTTCATATCTATAAAACATTTTTTTTATGTTTTCTTAAACTCTTATCGTAGTTATTTTACTTCGTTTAAACCGACAAGTACTTCAATATTTACATATCTGTCAGAATTAGGACCTACTATTTGTATTTTATATTATTTTCATAATTATTTATATTATTTACATAATTATTTATAATAATTAAGTGAAAAAAAATATTATGCAAGCGTTTTGTCGTGCACATTACTCGTAATTTAACAATTACACGCTCAAGTTAATTATTTACAATTTTAACATCAATATCTAAATTTACTTTTTTATGTTTTCTTAAACTCTTATCATAGTTATTTTACTTCGTTTAAGCCGACAAGTACTTCAATATTTACATATCTGTAAGATTAGTACCTACTATTTGTATTCATTAATATTATTTACATAATTATTTATAATAATTAATTGAAAAAAATATTATGCAAGCGTTTTGTCGTGCACATTACTAGAAATTTAATAATTAGACGCTCAAGTTAATTATTTACAATTTTAACATCAATATCTAAATTTACTTGATATCATGCAGCGTGGACCTGATCTGTTAGATGATATATAATTCAGTAAGTATTTAATGCTAATGTCTGCACTTAAGATAAAACATTAAAATTTGTAGAATAATTCGAAATGGGAATCGAACCTGTCTTCGGCATTCGCGGCCTAGCGCTTTAGCCACAAAGCTAGACGGCTGATTGCCAAACCGACGAAAATCTTAACGTCTTTTATCTACATTATTTTATAGCATTTGAAGCAATGCTTAAGCAAAGATTAAACATTAAAATTTGTAGAAAAAGTACGAAAAGGTTGTTGCCGCTTTCTTGTTCAATAAAACACATATTATAATGAATGAAACAAAAATTGATAACAGTTATAAAGAAATATTTGAAATAAGTAAAATTTGAAAGAAAATATAAAACCAAAATGAATGATTGGGCCTCCGGCTACCTCACTCACCGGTCGAATAGCAAAAGTGTAAATACTTTCACTTTACGCCAGTCTTCTGTGAGGCTGTGGTACTTCCCCGGACGAGCAGGCCTGAGAGTGTAAGTTGTTATTGCTCTACCACTAAAAATAAATTAATACATAAATATTTCAGGACACATTGTTACACAATGTTTTCTAATCCCAAACTAAGCAACGCTTGTATAACGTCTATGGATACTAGATAACTGATACATTCAAAAACATACTTTAGTTTTGTAAGTAAATACATGTTATAAATATTTAAACACCAGACACTGGAAAGTAGGGATCGAACCCACACCCTCTGGCGCAAGAGGCAAGGACCCACAACGCTAATCGGGTAGTCAATGAGTGTAATTTGTTCGCATAAAACTTAAAGATGCTAGTGCGGAAGTTAGAAGAGAGGCTAAGCTAAAATAAAATATTTACTGTGCACACTGCGTCTGCATGTGTGTTTATTGGTTATCGGTCTATGGTAAAGATTTGTATGACTTCAAAATTTGTTAAATTTTGTTAGAGGTTTGGTAGGTTAGGTTATATCTTTCCCTGAAAGCCCTACAAATTCAAATTTCTACTTTAAATAAAGTGGAGTAGAAACATGAAATAGAACACAGTAGAAAATAGAAAGAATATGAAAATTCCGGTGAAGTCGGCAACCACTTGAGACGTGTACGAAATTGAGAAACGTGGTCATATTTAGGCAACTCAAATATGAACCGAATGCTAGTATTTTGAAGTCTCAGTCAAGCTTATTTAATTGGTCCTCAGTTATATCTACATAGCTGGCATCAGCATAATCAAAAATTGGAAGGAGAAGAGCCTGTGCGAGCATAATTTTTGTAGGAATGGGAAGAAATGACCGAAGACGCCGCATGGAACTAAGAGTTGCAAAAGTTTTTCTACTAACTTTATTTAAATGGAGTGTCCAGCTTAAGTTTTATAATTGAATCATAAGCCTAAACTAAGATGAGAGGAAAAAGGTGACTGTGGGCTTAAATTTTAATAATATATGTACATTGTTAGTATAAATAAATATAGCCTATTCTAACACCGAGGGATATTGAAATATATGTACATATCTCAGTGTTCATTTGATCTTAATTCTACGTAAAGTAATATGGGTACCATCATCTACTCCTATATTTATGTACAAATTAACTTATTCATAATTGAGTTGCACTAAATACCATGTATATTTCCTTTGTTGGCTTCATGTTTTTCTTTATATATTTACAAAACCTATACTTATAAGTATAACCAACTAATATCTGGTTATATACGAGTATTCATTAATTAGCAAAAAATTGACTGAAGCGCTTGGTGAATTACGAGCAAATGTTTAAAAGTTTATTAATTAAATAAACAAATATGTTTAAATTTATTTTATTTCATAGTTACCAATTTGTTACACAAGTTCCAGTTATGAAACCTATGTCTAACAAATACTTATTAAGGTCCAAGATATGTCATAAGTAGCAACATTCCCGGACCGATTGTCACTTAATATCATTTATATTTCGAATGTCCCATGATTTTCATTTCTATATTTACAAAAATCTCACTATAAACCTAACCTAATTATATGAAAGTATACTAAGTAAAAAAAAAAAGTTCAATGAAGTAAGATTTGTTTACAAATACACACGGTAAGAAAAATGGGGCCTCCGGTACCCAGAGTGTACCCAGGCAGTGAAGTACAGTTCGAATCGCGAAAGTGTACCATCTATTAATTATTATATTTGACTAGCACTATTCTCGATTACTCAACTTGTTAGCAAAAAGAAAAACTTTAGCCAATTTGTAGCAAGAACAAATTTATAATAACTTATAATGTAGACTAAGTTGGCAGAAAGTATATTAAATTAAAGTGGAAATTGTGAAAAAACTCTACGTAAAGAGAAATGTTATTAAGAAACGGAGAGATTTATTTATTGCTAATAGGTACAGCAGACTAGAAAAATCTTACATAAAATTAGATTAGATACGTTTTCATTTTTACTAAGCATGTAATATATAAAAGGGCTTTACCTAATACATTACTTCGATATAACCCATATGATGTGCCGTTATGATAATTATTTGAAATTGATATGCAATATTATGAATGATTATATACGACGCATTAAAATTCATCTTGAGACTTACTAAATGAATGTATATATTCATGATAGAAACAATAATGGGAATTTTAAATCATGAATTGTCTAATGTATTTAAGTATTTAAATATTAAGGACTGAACTCCGCAGCATTTATTGATGTTTCCAGCCGATTCTAAGGTCAAATAACTTTTTACAAACAGAAGAAACGTTTTTATTGGATTTCGTTTTTTTAATATTTTTTTGTGTTTTTCTTTAATTTCATATTCCAAATTTGTATTCTATAGTAATAAATCGAGAATTCATTAAGTAATTATTACTATTTATACTAAAACAATATTGAGAAACTAAAATTCATTTTTGTTTTATTGTAATAAAACCCCCTAGTGCTGGTGTTATTTAGAACTGAGTTGATTTTTTTATGTGCAAAGTTGGGAATCACCTGGGAAAAAAGTCACCTGATGGAAAGTGACTACCTATGTCCAGAAAAAAAAAACCGTAGAAGGAAATAATATTTTAGATGATATCTACAAAACATTTTTTTGAATTTTTTTTATGTTTCCTTTAACTCTTATCGAAAATGTTATTTTACAACGCTTAAGCCAATAACTACTTCATTATTTACATAATAATCGTAATAATTAGTACTATTTGTATTCATTGATATAAGTACATAATTATTTTTATTAATTAATTAAAAAATTACTATGCAAGCATTTTTGCGATCTATCATCATTCGTATTTACACAATTAGATGCTCAAGATTTAGTTGATCGATCATATTGCGTGCTTTAGATCCGTTAGATAAAATATGTATAATTTAGTTAGTATTTAATATTGTAACAACTTTAGATCAATAAAACAGATTATAATTTAAAAATATATAATACTCGTAGTTATGAAGAAACTTTTGAAATAAGTAAAATTTTAAATAAGATTTAAATAAATATCAAAAGAAAAATTGGGCCTCCGGCTACCTCACTCACTGGTCGAATAACAAAAGTGTAAATACTTTTACTTTACGCTAGTCGTCTGTGAGGCTGTGGTACCTCCCCGGACGAGCAGGCCTGAGAGTGTAAGTTGTTTTTGGTCTACCACTATAATTTGTTCGCATGAAACTCGTGGAAGTTATAAGAGCGGCAAAACCAAAACAAAAGATTTCACGTATACCACACGTGCGTGCTTGAGAGTTGTTTTAAAATAAATTCGAAATCGAATCGTAAAATTTCAAATCCTTTTTCTATATTTCCTGCACTTATTTGCGATGTATTTACATTAATTTGCTAGAAATTTTTATTGAAATGAAATGAAAATATTAATAACATAATTTGAGTTTCACAAAATTTTAATTATTCAAACTAAGCCGTCAAAATACAGCTGCTGGATGAATGCAACAGAAGATTAATTTTTTATGTAAGAATGTGG
The DNA here is from genome assembly GCA_933534255.1 of Iphiclides podalirius. Lineage (NCBI taxonomy): Eukaryota > Metazoa > Arthropoda > Insecta > Lepidoptera > Papilionidae > Iphiclides > Iphiclides podalirius. Next base: position 10,667,456 of record OW152830.1, on the reverse strand, counting down.
CGCATATTGACGGTTCACCTGATGTTAAATGATAAGCGCCACATTTTAATTTTTACCTCAAGTCTTTTGTTTGGTATTAATTAACAGTGCTTTAGCCCAGGCATACTTCTGCAGTTACACAGTCGAAAAAATTAGTACTATTTGTATTATTTAAAATTTTTAATTACTAAAGTTATTAATGATATTTATTTTATTTTATAATGACCAATTAGTTACTCTAGTTTCAATTATGAAACTTATAACTAACTTATTCTTATTAAGGTCCAAGTTATGCCATAAGAAGCAACGTTTCCGGACCGAGTTGCACTAAATACCATATATGTGTCCGTAGTTATTCCCATGATTTTCTTTTCTATATTTACAAAATCCTTACAATAATGGATGATTAATCCATGTAATGTGCCATTAAAAAAATCAACTTTAGATTAACTAAACGTGTGTATATATATATATATATGATTAACCAATAAATGAAGTTTTTAACCATTAATTATCGAATGAAACCGAAATACAATTAAGAACTGAACTCCTGAGCATTTTTTTATGTTTCTAGGTAATTGTAGGTCAATTAAATTATGCTTAACAATTTTGCTTAACTTTAACAAATGTTTTGAAGATAATGATGTCTACTTTTTATCAATCAATAAAACGAATGGCATGTGTGGATTATGTTTTTGTGCAGTTGTAATTTGCTGCGCTTGCCACAAGTTTTACATAAGTGAGACGTGTGCAAGTTAATGTCGGTAAACTTATCTATAACTACTACCTACTATTACTACGGTGTACGTTAATACCTACTAAGCGTAGACAGTTCTCATTTTTTTACACTACCTAATAAAATCAGCACGGCGAACCTTTTATATATGTAAGTACTCTATTTTAATGTTAATAATAAACATATTACATTAGCATAAACCAATGGACCCAGCAGAAATTTAAAGGTATTTTTATTTCGCCTACGGTTTTTCATTTGATTCGGAAAGAAAAAAGACTAGATGATATCTACAAAACATTTTTTTGTATTTTTTTTATGTTTTCTTAAACTCTTATCATAAGTGTTATTTTATAATGCTTAAGACGATAACTACTTCAGTATTTACATATTCGTAAGAATTACTATACATAATTATTTGTATTAATTAATAAAAAAAATCCTAGCAAACATATTTGCGGTCTACTATTATTCGTATATACACAATTAGATGCGCGAATTAATTATTTACAATTTTAACATCCATACATACACCACCGTACATTGACGACCCGATTGGCGTGGGGAATAGTGACCTCTCCTCCTGCGCCAGAGGGTGTGGGTCGATCCCCACTACTGGGAAAATATTGTGTGATGAACATCGTGTTTATATATGTATAATATGTATTTATTTACAAAAGAAAAGTATGTTTAAGTAAATTTATCACTTTTCTAGTACCCATAGTACAAGCGTTGATTAGTTTGGGACTAGAGAACGTTGTGCAAAAAATGTGTTCAAAATATATTTATTTATATCTAAATTTACTTGATACCATGCCGCGTGGACCAGATAATATATAATTTAGCTAGTATTTAATATTGAAACAACTTTTAATTAATAAAACACATTATAAACAAAAAATATGTAATAGTTATGAACAAAGATTTGAAATAAATTAAATTAGAAAGAAGATATAATAAACAAAAGAAAGATTAGGCCTCCGGCTACCTCACTCACTGGTCGAATCGCAAAAGTGTAAATACTTTTACTTTACGCCAGTCTTCTGTGAGGCTGTGGTACCTCCCCGGACGAGCAGGCCTGGGAGTGTATGTTGTTATTGCTCTACCACTACAATTCGTTCGCATGAAACTTTAAGCTGTTTTCTAATAATGTTTTGAAGTCTACTTTGTAACAACCAATAAAATGGACAGCATAGCTTGAATAAGGGGATTTTTAGGTTTTTAATTTAGCTTAGGCCTGCAGTCTTGGATTCATAGAATATGGCTAAGGTATCCCCTGCCAAAAGGGTCGTAGACTGGCAGCAGTACAGTTTCTCCCCCCACCCCCCTCCCCGATACCAAAACATGGCTATTAATTTAGTTAACGGAAAAAATACGGCGTAATGTTTTAACAGCATATTCGAACGATACATTATAATAGGAATCTGTTTTTACGGATATTAAAATGTATAATTGAAATATTTAATTTTCACGTAACGAATATTTTGTTGCGTTTGTGGTCACAAGACAGACTAAGACACCTGATGGTCTGATGACGCTGTTGACCTAGCTGCCGTCAGTTTCTACAGTTATCAATGTTTATCTTCGATCTTTCAAAGGTTAATTGAACCTCAAAGCCTTGAGGTGTGTTGTGTGTTGTCTAATCTGAAGTTTCTTTAGATTTATTGCAAGAAAATGTGCGGAATATCTCCGAGTTTGTGCCGGAAGAATGTTTTACTCTTATTGAGTCGATACTAAACGTACACATTAACCCTATTACATTTTGATATATATTGTATAATTGACTGTCTGGTGAACTTAATTATTTTACATTATATCACTACTACCTACCAATACTACGGTGTGCGTTCTCAACTACTACTGCTGCTATGAAGACCTATAGTATATTCGTATTAAAGCCAGCATTCATATTACGCCCTATACATAGTATACACTTTTATACTAAAATTGTTTTTAATATACATCTGGTAATAGCAAACAAAATGAACAATATGTACTCAAAATTAAAGCAGAGAGGAATTTAAATTTTGCCTTCGGTTTGTCATTTCATTCGAAAATAAAGAGTGAATGTATTTTCCATGTAAAATATTTTCAAGACATTTTATTGTATTTTAACGATTTTTGGATTTTTTAAATTTTTCCTTATACTATTACTATTAATATAATTGTATATTATAATACTTGAAGTTATAAACCATGAATATTTTTAAGTAGTAGAATGTTACTGACCGGACTCCGTAGCATTTAGTGTAAGGTTAAAAAAAAATTACATTTATACTTTTTAGTACTACTCTTCTTACAAATGAGATATGTACAAGTTAATGTCGAAGAATTTACATATTACTTAGATTATTACTTGTTTTACTTATTGAGATACTAAAATATGAAGACCCTTAATTTAGACAGTTACCGAAATATTTTGCACTACTTACTATTAAATTCGTCACGGTCAACCTTTCATATAATTATGTACAAATAATCTTTAATTAAATATTAATAATAAACTCTTATAGCATAAATGAATGAATAATATCTGGTTTAAGATTTTCGCTTATCTATATTTACAATTAATTTTATTGTATTTTCTGATTTTTTGGATTTTTTAAGTTTTTTCTTAAACTCTTATTATAAATATTATTATATATTACAATGATTGAAGTTGGAACCAATAACTGCTGAATATTTTCAAGTAATAAAATGTTATTGACTGTCACTAACTGGTCGAATAGCAAAAGTGTAAATACTTTTACTTTACGCCAGTCTTCTGTGAGGCTGTGTTACCACCCCGGACGAACAGGCCTGAGAGTGTAAATTGTTATTGCTCTACCACTATAATCTGTTCGCATGAAACTTAAAGGTTGGAAGGCGTGGAAGTCATAAGAGCGGCAAAACCAAAATAAAAGATTTCACGTTCAAGCACGCACGTGTGGCGTGCTTGAGTTGTTTTAAAATAAATTAGATATCGAATCGTAAAATTTCAAATCCTTTTTCTATATTTCCTGCACTTATTTTCGATGTATTTACATTAATTTGCTAGACATTTTTATTAAAATGAATTGAAAATATTAATAACATAATTTGAGTTTCACAAAATTTTAATTATTTAAGCTAAGCCGTCAAAATACAGCTGCTTGATGAATGCAACAGAAGATTAATTTTTTATGTGAGAACGTGGCGCATATTGACGGTTCACCTGATGTTAAATGATAACCGCCACATTTTAATTTTACCTACCTCAAGTCTTTTGTTTGGTATTAATTAACAGTGCTTTAGCCCAGGCATACTTCTGCAGTTACACAGTCGAAAAAATTAGTACTATTTGTATTATTTAAAATTTTTAATTACTAAAGTTATTAATGATATTTATTTTATTTTATAATGACCAATTAGTTACTCTAGTTTCAATTATGAAACTTATAACTAACTTATTCTTATTAAGGTCCAAGTTATGCCATAAGAAGCAACGTTTCCGGACCGAGTTGCACTAAATACCATATATGTGTCCGTAGTTATTCCCATGATTTTCTTTTCTATATTTACAAAATCCTTACAATAATGGATGATTAATCCATGTAATGTGCCATTAAAAAAATCAACTTTAGATTAACTAAACGTGTGTATATATATATATATGATTAACCAATAAATGAAGTTTTTAACCATTAATTATCGAATGAAACCGAAATACAATTAAGAACTGAACTCCTGAGCATTTTTTTATGTTTCTAGGTAATTGTAGGTCAATTAAATTATGCTTAACAATTTTGCTTAACTTTAACAAATGTTTTGAAGATAATGATGTCTACTTTTTATCAATCAATAAAACGAATGGCATGTGTGGATTATGTTTTTTTGTGCAGTTGTAATTTGCTGCGCTTGCCACAAGTTTTACATAAGTGAGACGTGTGCAAGTTAATGTCGGTAAACTTATCTATAACTACTACCTACTATTACTACGGTGTACGTTAATACCTACTAAGCGTAGACAGTTCTCATTTTTTTACACTACCTAATAAAATCAGCACGGCGAACCTTTTATATATGTAAGTACTCTATTTTAATGTGAATAATAAACATATTACATTAGCATAAACCAATGAACCCAGCAGAAATTTAAAGGTATTTATATTTCGTCTACGGTTTGTCATTTGATTCGGAAAGAAAGAAAACTAGATGATATCCACAAAACATTTTTTGTATTTTTTTTTATAGTTTCTTAAACTCTTATCATAAATGTTATTTTACAATGCTTAAGACGATAACTACTTCAGTATTTACATATTCGTGAGAATTAGTACTATTTGTATTAATTAATAAAAAAAACCTAGCAAGCATCTTTGCGGTCTACTATTACTCGTATTTACACAATTAGATGCGCGAATTAATTATTTACAATTTTAACATCCATACATACACCACCGTACATTGACGACCCGATTGGCGTGGGGAATAGTGACCTCTCCTCCTGCGCCAGAGGGTGTGGGTCGATCCCCACTACTGGGAAAATATTGTGTGATGAACATCGTGTTTATATATGTATAATATGTATTTATTTACAAAAGAAAAGTATGTTTAAGTAAATTTATCACTTTTCTAGTACCCATAGTACAAGCGTTGATTAGTTTGGGACTAGAGAACGTTGTGCAAAAAATGTGTTCAAATATATTTATTTATATCTAAATTTACTTGATACCATGCCGCGTGGACCAGATAATATATAATTTAGCTAGTATTTAATATTGAAACCACTTTTAATTAATAAAACACATTATAAACAAAAAATATGTAATAGTTATGAACAAAGATTTGAAATAAATTAAATTAGAAAGAAGATATAATAAACAAAAGAAAGATTAGGCCTCCGGCTACCTCACTCACTGGTCGAATCGCAAAAGTGTAAATACTTTTACTTTACGCCAGTCTTCTGTGAGGCTGTGGTACCTCCCCGGACGAGCAGGCCTGGGAGTGTATGTTGTTATTGCTCTACCACTACAATTCGTTCGCATGAAACTTTAAGCTGTTTTCTAATAATGTTTTGAAGTCTACTTTGTAACAACCAATAAAATGGACAGCATAGCTTGAATAAGGGGATTTTTAGGTTTTTAATTTAGCTTAGGCCTGCAGTCTTGGATTCATAGAATATGGCTAAGGTATCCCCTGCCAAAAGGGTCGTAGACTGGCAGCAGTACAGTTTCTCCCCCCACCCCCCTCCCCGATACCAAAACATGGTATTAATTTAGTTAACGGAAAAAATACGGCGTAATGTTTTAACAGCATATTCGAACGATACATTATAATAGGAATCTGTTTTTACGGATATTAAAATGTATAATTGAAATATTTAATTTTAACGTAACGAATATTTTGTTGCGTTTGTGGTCACAAGACAGACTAAGACACTTGATGGTCTGATGCCGCTGTTGACCTAGGTGTAGTCAGTTTCTACAGTTATCAATGTTTATCTTCGATCTTTCAAAGGTTAATTGAATCTCAAAGCCTTGGCGTGTATTTGGGTCTAATCTGAAGTTTCTTTAGATTTATTCCAAGAAAATGTGCGGAGATGGTGCCGGAAGGATGTTTTACTCTTATTGAGTCGATACTAAACGAACACGGCGCCAAACATTAACCCCAATACATTTTGATATATATTGTATAATTGACTGTCTGGTGATCTTAACTATTTTACATTATATCACTACTACCTACCAATACTACGGTGTGCGTTCTCAACTACTACTGCTGCTATGAAGACCTATAGTATATTCGTATTAAAGCCAGCATTCATATTACGCCCTATTCATATTATACACTTTTATACGATGTACAAATAATTAAAATTGTGTGTTTTTAATAAACATCTGGTAGTAGCAAACTCGATGAACAATATGTACTCAAAATTAAAGCAGAGAAGAATTTAAATTTTGCCTTCGATTTGTCATTTCATTCGAAAAAGAAGAGTGAATGTAAAATTTTCCATGTAAAATATTTACAAGACATATTATTGTATTTTAACGATTTTTGGATTTTTTAAGATTATTCTTAAGTTATTACTATTAATATAATGGTATATTATAATAATTGAAGTTATAAACTATAAATATTTTTAAGTAGTAGAATGTTACTGACCGGACTCCGTAGCATTTAGTGTAAGGTAACAACGTGACATCTGCAAAATTTTAATTGTTCAGGACGGCCGATTCAAATTATTATTTTTTTATTTTGGCTATATTTATAAATAGCAGTTGTTATAAAAATTTTTGATGTTTGTGATATAATTAGGCATATTAACAATTTTTTTTTTCTAGTAAAAACTCAGAAAATATGTATGACATAAACGCATGTAGGACTTTTTTCAACGAAAAAACCATAAATGGTGCGTGACTGTGTAATAATTATCAATTGACTCTAATAGAGTATATTACACTCGTCTATTACATTAGTAAGCTTAGTCTAGTCAGTACAAAAAAAACAGTGTCTAAACGTACATATGTCCTTGTACTGCGGAGCACAAATCAGATAGCACGTTGTTCTATTCCGAACCTATAAGTCAGACGAAAAAAAATTTAATGTCATCTGAAAGCGTAGACAATAATTAAGACTTTATAACTATTTTTTAGTATTTTTTTACCATAATATCTTATCTTTAATTTTTAATTTACATTTTTATGTACAGATTTAATTACCTTATTATTTTTTTACGATGAATTAATTACTAAACTATTTTTAATTTATTGTCAACTTTATTTTTAATGAGGGACTGCATAGTACTATTGTAATATAAAACTGAATTAATTATTACAGTTACTGAATCGAGATGAAATTCTATCCCTGTCGCTGAAAAACAATAGACCTTTGTCCTTTTAGATATTTAAAAATTTAATACTTGGTCAATTTAAAATAATATTTTCAAGTCTACTTTGTATCAACCAATAAAAGGGACAGCAACGGTGAATTAAGGTTACAGTGGTGATGAACAGTATGAAATAATACTTGAGGTTTTTTTAGACTTTTACTTAGATAACGGGAAAAATACGGCGATATGCTTTATGTATTATCAATCTGAGCAGAAGAGGTAAATTTAATTTTGAAGCTTTGGGGAGGTGATGATCTAGGTCTCGATTATCTTCAGCATAAATGAATAATTTCTAGTTAAAAAACAGAAAAAAATAGTTTAAGGGATTTACAGATATAACTTTCGGTTTATGTTTGTATTGCATAAATTAAGATGTATGGATGGAAATTATAATTGGAATTCACTCGTATTTGAATCTACTAAATGATCTTCGCCTTATTGACTGTTCATAGCAAAGTTAATCTATTTCTATGAGATTCTCTGTGTTTGCCTTTTCGTTTTCATGCCCTTACTGAATTTCCTAGTTCGTATAACCGTTTCTCCATGAGGGCTAGTTTTTTCTGTATCTGTTTATAAATGACGTTTATGCATTCATTCATTATAAAGCTTCATTGCATCCTATCGTTCTGTGTGAGCTAGCGAGAACCCAAGAATTAGAAAAATTTGGCCTCTAGCTATGACACGCATGTGCCTATGTGTGTTCTACCTATATGGGAGGTATGTCGCCTACAGGTCTTCGATGGCGGAGCTTGGTTTACAGTTGGTAGTTGGCATCCAAATAAAACTGGGCCGTGGCGTCCACGAAAAGCGTGGGACTGAAATGTTAGTTCTTTGGGAAGTCGCACTTGTAGAGCGAGAAGCGCAAGGGAGACAGACTGGAGCCTTGTGGAACTCCCGTAATGAGTGGCTGCTCAGTGGATTGAGTATTCTTTATTTAATATCGTAAGAAGTGATTCAACAGGTAGGCTCGGTCTGCAAGAGCCTGTCTAGTATAATCTATGGATGCATTTTGTAGTTTTAGTTAACCGTTGTGCCAAATTTGGCGAATGTCGCTAGTGTGTATGTTATGGTGATAAGTGCATGAAAATGACGCAAAAACGTATTTTTTTTAAATAATGACGTGTATTAACGATTCTCGTAGTCTTCTTCTCAGATTAGGAGTTAAATACAAATAAGCATTTTATAATTCCCCCAGTTCCTTAAAATGTTTCAAGCACGTGATGTCTAAGTCTCAGACTGATTTGCCACGATGTATGTTTGAAGAAAAGTAATCACAGCCTATTATATATTTTATTTGATATGTATTGTATAATTGACTGTCCTGTGAACTTAACTATTTTACCAATACTACGGTGTACGTTATCATATACTACTGCTGCCTACAGAAAGTGCCTATAGTTTAGAAAGTACCCCAAACATTTTGCATAAGTTCGTATTAAAAACAGTACAGCGCGCCATTCATATTACATACTTTTATACTATGTATTGTACATAGTATATAATCATAATGAGTGTTTTTAATAAACATCTCGTAATAGAAAACTCAATGAACAATATGTACTCGAAATTTAAAGCAGGAATTTATATTTTACCTACGGTTTGTCATTTCATTTGAAAACTGTGAATGTAAAATTTTCTATGTAAAATATTTTATTGTATTTTAAGGATTTTTAGATTTTTTACGATGTTATTGACTGAACTCCGTAGCATTTAGTGTAAGGTCAAAAACTTTTTACATATACTTTTTACTACTACTCTACTTACAAATGGGATATGTACAAATTAATGTCGAAGAACTTACATATTACTTAGATTATTACTTGATTTACGTACTGAGATACTAAGATATGAAGACCCTTATTTTAGACAATTACAGAAATATTTTGCACTAGTTCCTATTAAATTCGTCACGGTCAACCTTTCATATATGTACAAATAATCTTTAATTAAATATTAATAATAAACTTAATATCTACTTATGGCATAAATGAATGAATGATTTCTGGTTTAAGATTTTCACTTATCTATATTTACAAGACATTTTATTGTATTTTCTCATTTTTTGGATTTTTTAAGTTTTTTCTTAAAGTCTTATTATAAATATTATTTACGATGATTGAAGTTTGGAATCAATAACTGCTGAATATTTTCGAGTAATAAAATTTCATTGACTGTACTCCGTAGCCTTGTGTAAGGTGAAAAATTTTTTTACATATCCTACATACTAACATACCTTTTTTTAATCTTTTTGTTTATTTTATAATTTTTTTTGTGTTTTTTTGTATTATCTTATCATCTTTAATTTTTCTACAACACTAGAGAATTAATTAACTAAGTATTTATTTAATTAATTGTCAACTTTATTTTTCTATGAGGTTACAGTGGTGAACAGTATGAAATAATACTCTAAGGTTTTTTAGACTTTTACTTAGATAACGGGAAAAATACGGCGATATGCTTTATGTATTACCAATGTGGGCAGAAGAGGTAAATTTAATCTTTAAGCTTTGGGGAGGTGATGTTCAAGGTCTGGATTATCTTCATAATATCGCGCGATTTGTTAAAACCTGAAGTTTTTCGAAATGGTATTGGAGGAATGTGTGCAAAGCGAGTTTGTGCCAGAAGGACGGACGTTCTGCTCTTTTTATTCTTGAGTCGATACTAAACGACCACGAAGAACTTGCCTATTACTACTACAGTATGACTACTCGTACTGAGATAGTAAGATGTGAAGACCCTAAGTTTAGACTATTCCTGAAATAATTTGCACTAGTTCCTATTACGATCGACACGGTCACCCTTTTATTTATGTACATATAATCTAAATATTATTGATAAACTTATTGTCTACTTATAGTATAAATTAATGAATAATTTCTAGTTAAAAAACAGAAAAAAATAGTTTAAGGGACTTACAGATATCACTTTCGGTTTATTTTTGTATTGGAAATTCTAATTGGAATTCACTCGAATTTGAATCAACTAAATTATCTTCGCGTTGTTGAATGTTCATGTCAAAGTTAATCTATTTATATGGGATTCTTTGTGTTTGCCGTTTCGTGTAAAACATTTCATGCCCACACTGAATTTCCTAGTTCGTATAACCGTTTTCCCATGGGGGCTAGTTTGTTTCTGTATCCGTTTATAACTGACGTTTATGCTTTCATTCCTTATAAAGCTTCATTGCATCGTATCGTTCTGTGTGAGCTAGCGAGAGCCCAAGAGTTTGAAAAACATGGCCCTTTGCTTTGGATATAGCCACGCATGTGCCTACATATATGGGGGGTATGTCGCCTACGGGTCATCGATGGCGGCGCTTGGTTTGCAGTTGGTAGTTGGCATCCAAATAGAACTGGGTCGTGGCGTCCATAAAAAGCGTGAGACTATAGGCTCAGATGGTGTGCAAAAGCCTGTCTTGTACAATCTGTGGATGCAGTTTGTTTAGTTAACCGTTGTGCCAAACTTTGTCGAATGTCGCTAGTGTGTGTATTATTTATAAACCTAGAATAAATGACTGTGTCTAATAAATATCCACTCATAGCCGAATTTAATGAATTATTGTTACATACGCGTTTTAAAGGTAAAAATTAAGAAGAATTTTTATTTTGCCACTTTCGGTTTGTCATTTGAATTGAAAAGAAAATTGCAATTAACATTTTTTTAAATGTAAATATTTAAAAAATTTACTTACGCATTTCATTCAAATTAAATATTTTGTAAGTATAATTTACAGATCTCGACTTGACGACTTAATTTGCACTTATTTCTATGAACATTCTTCAATAAGGTGTCGTGATTATGTTTTCTATGCGCATAAAAACATTACTTTATTTATCATAAACTAATAACCCATGGTGTTTGACTACAATCATAAGAAAGACAAACATGAATCAGATAACATTGTTAATTGAAGTTATTGTGTAATAGGATTCAATTTGATAAAGGAAAATAACAAATAGTGACAAACAAACAGTGTAGTATAATACGGTTAGAAAAATAAGAATGAAAAGAAAGATTGATCATCCAATTAATGATCAAAGCGGTAAAATGTAAATAATTTTACTTCACGCCAATCTTATGTTAAATATCGATTAATATGTAAGTAAATATGTTAAATTTAAATTGGAATTCTGAATTAAACGTACCTAATTCTTTCACCGATGCCTAGATTCGAAGTTGCACCTTGTAATGTCCCTGGACTTTTCTGGTCTTTTTATGTTTTTTTAACGAGGGTGGACCACCAACAACGTGATTGACATGCTTTGGCGACCCAACCTTGGTGATAAATGCATGAGAATGACGCAAAAACGTATTTTTTTTAAATGGTGACGTGTATTAACCATTGTCGTAGCCTTCTTCTCAGATTAGGAGTTAAATACAAATAAGCATTGAATAATTCCCCCAGGTCCTTAAATTTTTTCTAGCACGTGATTTCTAAGGCTCAGACTGTTTTGCCACGATGTATGTTTGAAAATCATAAACGGAATAATTTTTTAAGTGAAACAATATATATTTATGCAGTAAATAAATTAAAACATGCAATACGTACTACTTTAAATAATTCAAAATATTTACATCTTAGTCATTTGCAAAATTTTACTCCTAATCACAGCCCTTTATGTATTTTATTTGATATATATATTGTATAATTGACTGTCTTGCGAACTTAACTATTTTACATTATATTACTACTACCTAACAATACTACGGTGTACGTTATCACCTATTACTGCGGCTTACAGAAAGTATGAAGACCTATAGTTTAGAAAGTATTCCAAACATTTTGAATGAGTTCGTATTAAAACCAGCACAGCGCGGCATTCATATTACACACTTTTATACTATGTACAAATAATCAAAATTGAATGTTTTTAATAAATATCTTGTAATAGTAAACTCAATGAACAATATGTACTCGAAATTATAAGCAGGAATTAATATTATGCCTTCGGTTTGTCATTTCATTGGAAAATAAACTGTGAATGTAAAATTTTCCATGTTAAATATTTACAAGACATTTTATTGTATTTTAAGTTTTTTTAGATTTTCCTCAATCTCTTACTATAAATATCATTATATATTATAGTAATTAGTGTTATAAAACCCTAAATATTATTGACTGGACATTATTGATAAATGCTACGGACATTTAGTGTAAGACCAAAAAACTTTTTACATATAACTACTTTTACTACTACCCTACTTACGAATGAAATATGTACAAATTAATATCGAGGAACTTAGATTATTACTTGGTTTACGTACTGAGATACTAAGATATGAAGACCCTTAGTTTAGACAATTACCGAAATGTTTTGCACTAGTTCCTATTAAATTCGTCACGGTCAACTTTTCATGTATGTACAAATAAACCTAAATTAGTAATAAACTTACTATCTACTTAAAGCATAAATGAATGAATAATATACAGTTAAAGATTTTCACTTATCTATATTTACAAGACATTTTATTCTATTTTAAGGCTTTTTAGATTTTCCTTAAAATATTACTATAAATGTAATTATATATTATAATAAGTAGTAGAATGTTATTGACTGAACTCCGTATCATTTAGTGTAAGGTCAAAAACTTTTTACATGTACTTTTTATTACTACTCTACTTACAAATGGGATATGTACAAATTAATATCGAAGAACTTACATATTACTTAGATTATTACTTGTTTTACGTACTGAGATACTTAGATATGAAGACCCTTATTTTAGACAATTACCGAAATATTTTGCACTAGTTCCTATTAAATTCTTCACGGTCAACCTTTTATATATGTACAAATAATCTTTAATTAAATATTAATAATAAACTTACTATCTACCTATGGCATAAATTAATGAATGATTTCTGGTTTAAGATTTTCATTTATCTATATTTACAAGACATTTTATTGTATTTTCTGATTTTTTGGACTTTTTAAGTTTTTTCTTAGTCTTATTATAAATATTATTATATATTACAATGATTGAACTTTGGAATCAATAACTGCTGAATATTTTCAAGTAATAAAATGTCATTGACTGTACTCCGTAGCCTTCTGTAAGGCCAAAAATTTTTTTTAGATATCCTACATACTAACACACCTTTTTTAATCTTTTTGTTTATTTTATAATTTTTTTGTATTTTTTTATATTATCTTATCATCTTTAATTTTTATTCTACAACACTAGAGAATTAATTAACTAAGTATTTATTTAATTAATTGTCAACTTTATTTTTCTATGAGGGACTGCATAGTACTATTGTAATGTAAAACTGAATTAATTATTACAGTTTAATCGAGATGAAATTCTATCGCTGTCGCTGAAAAACAATAGACCTTTGTCCTTTTAGATATTTAAAAATTTAATACTTGGTCAATTTAAAATAATATTTTCAAGTTTACTTTGTATCAACCAATAAAAGGGACAGCAACGGTGACTTAAGGTTACAGTGGTGAATAGTATGAAATAATACTCTAAGGTTTTTTAGACTTTTACTTAGATAACGGGAAAAATACGGCGGTATTACCAATGTGAGCAGAAGAGGTAAATTTAATCTTGAAGCTTTGGGGAGGTGATGTTCAAGGTCTGGATTATCTTCATAATATCGCGCGATTTGTTAAAACCTGAAGTTTTTCGAAATGGTATTGGAGGAATGTGTGCAAAGCGAGTTTGTGCCAGAAGGACGGACGTTCTGCTCTTTTTATTTTTGAGTCGATACTAAACGACCACAAAGAACTTGCCTATTACTACTACAGGATGACTACTCGTACTGAGATAGTAAGATGTGAAGACCCTAAGTTTAGACTATTGCTTAAATATTTTGCACTAGTTCCTATTACAATCGACACGGTTACCCTTTTTTATGTATCTAAAGATTATTGATAAATTTATTGTCTACTTATGGCATAAATTAATGAATAATTTCTAGATAAAAAACAGAAAAACATAGTTTAAGGGACTTACAGATATCACTTTCGGTTTATGTTTGTATTGCATAAATTAAGATGTATGGATGGTAATTCTAATTGGAATTCACTCGTATTTGAATCAACTAAATTATCTTCTCATTATTGAATGTTCATGTCAAAGTTAATCTATTTATATGGGATTCTTTGTGTTTGCCGTTTCGTGTAAAAAATTTCATGCCCACACTGAATTTCTTAGTTCATATAACCGTTTTCCCATGAGGGCTAGTTTGTTTCTGTATCTGTTTATAACTGACGTTTATGCTTTCATTCCTTATAAAGCTTCATTGCATCTATCGTTCTGTGTGAGCTAGCGAGAGCCCAAGAGTTTGAAAAACATGGCCCTTTGCTATGGATATAGCCACGCATGTGCCTACCTATATGGGGGGTATGTCACCTACCTGGCGGCGCTTGGTTTGCAGTTGGTAGTTGGCATCCAAATAGAACCAGGCCGTGGCGTCCACGAAAAGCGTGGGACTGAAATGTTAGTTCTTTGGGAAGTCGCACTTGTAGAGCGAGAAGAGCAAGGGGGACAGACTGTAGCCTTGTGGAACTCCCGTAATGAGTGGCTGCTCAGTGGATTGAGTATTCTTTATTCCATATCGTAAGGAGTGATTCGACAGGTAGGCTTGGTGTGCAAAAGCCTGTCTGGTATAATCTATGGATGCATTTTGTAGTTTTAGTTAACCGTTGTGCCAAACTTTGTCGAATGTCGCTAGTGTGTATGTTATTTATAAACCTAGATAAAATAACTGTGTCTAATAAATATCGACTCATGGCCGAATTTAATGAATTATTATTATTATTATATACTCGAAAATTTAAAGGAAAAATTAAGAAGAATTTTTACTTTGCCACTTTAGTTTTGTTACTTGAATCGAAAAACATGGAATTATTTTTTTTAAAATGAAAATATTTAAAAAGGTTATGTTATGTTTAAATTTCATTTTCTGGAATTTGTTTATTTTTTTAAATGAGGGTGGACCACCAACAACGTGATTGACATGCTGTGGCGACCCTACCTTGGTGATAAATGCATGAGAATGACGCAAAAACGTATTTTTTTTAAATGATGACGTGTATTAACCATTGTCGTAGTCTTCTTCTCAGATTAGGAGTTAAATACAAATAAGCATTGTATAATTCCCCCAGGTCCTTAAATTTTTTCTAGCACGTGATTTCTAAGGCTCAGACTGTTTTGCCACGATGTATGTTTGAAAATCATAAACGGAATACTTTTTTAAGCGAAACAATAGATATTTACGTAGTAAATAAAATAAAACATGCAATACCTACTACTTTTAATAATTCAAAATATTTACGTCCTAGTCGCCTGTTATATATTCAATTAATTATTCACTAATATTTAATCACAGCCTATTACATATTTTATTTGATATATATTGTATAATTGACTGTCTTGTGAACGTAACTATTTTACCTTATATTACTTCTACCTACCAATACTACGGTGTACATTATCAGCTACTACTGCTGCCTACAGAAAGTATGAAGACCTATAGTTTAGAAAGTACCCCAAACATTTTGCATATGTTCGTATTAAAACCAGCACAGCGCACCATTCATATTACACACTTTAATACTATGTACAAATAATCATGAGTGTTTTTAATAAACATCTCGTAATAGCAAACTCAATGGACAATATGTACTCAAAATTAAAAGCAGGAATTTATATTTTACCTTCGATTTGTCATTTCATTTGAGAAGAAACTGTGAATGTAAAATTTTTCATTAAATATATTCACAAGATTGTATTTTAAGGATTTTTAGATTTTTTAAGATTTTCCTTAAAATATTACTATAAACATAATTATATATTATAATAAGTAGTAGAATTTTAGTGACTGAACTCCGTAGCATTTAGTGTAAGGTCAAAAACTTTTTACATATACTTTATACTACTACTCTACTTACAAATGATAGATATGTACAAATTAATGTCGAAGAACTTACATATTACTTAGATTATTACTTGGTTACGTTTACTGAAATACTAAGATATGAAGACCCTTATTTTAGACTATTCACGAAATATTTTACACTAGTTTCTATTAAAATCGACACGGTCACCTTTTCATATATGTACAAATAATCTTTAATTAAAAATATTTATAATAAACTATTATTGCATAAATAAATGATTTATGTATAGTTAAAAAACTGAAAGTAATTTTAAGGGGCTTACAGATATCACTTTCGGTTTATGTTTGTATTGATTAAATTAAGATGTATGGATGGAAATTCTAATTGGAATTCACTCTTATTTGAATCTACTAAATTACCTACGCATGATTGAATGTTCATATCAAAGTGAACCTATTTTTATGGGATTCGTTGTATTTGCCATTTCGTGTAAAATTTTGTATGAGACATATGGCTCATCTATGTTGGCGATTGGTTGGCAGTTGACATCTATATACCAGTGCCCCGTGGCGTCTATATAAAGCATGAGACTAAAATGTGAGACCTTTGGGAATTCGCACTTATAGAGCGAAAAGAGCAAGGGGGACAGACTGGAGTCTTGTGGAACTCCCGTAGTGTATTGAGTATCCTTTACTGAATATCGAAAGGAGCGATTTTACAAGGTACGTTAAGAAGGTGTGCAACAGCCTGTCTGGTACACTGTGTGCAGTAAAACGTTTTGCCAAACCTTGTGGAATGGTAAAATAACTGTTTATATCCACAAAAAGCTTAATTGAATTAATAATTGTAAACTCGAAAATTTAGAACAAAAATTAAGAACAATTTATACTTTGCCATTTTTGGTTAGTCATTTGATTCGAAAAGATAATTTGAATTAATTTTTTTTAAATGAAAATATTTACATTAATTACGTATCAATTTTTCCTTAATTCTTATCCTAAATATTCTGAAGTATAATTTACAGATCTCGACTGACCGACTTAATTTTGTTAGAACTATCTTGTATGAATACAAAGATATAAACACAACCAAACCTTTATTTATCACAAAATATGTCTAAATGCATTATTTTGTTAGTAACAGATAGAGGTAAGATGATGGTCTCGTAGATAAAATTTCTATAGTTATATAACCAAAAGCATTTTTGACGAATAATAATCTCGTTAAGTGATAAAGGATATTCATTTTCTAAAAAAAAGAAAATGTCAAAGACAACACAAAATTCCGAATAATGAAAGATTTAAATACCGTAAAATATTCTAGGACCAAGATTTAAAAAAAATCCAATTTTTGGAAAGACCAATATGCTGTTACGGGAACTTTTTTCTATGTTATGTTTGTTCAATTTCGTTTTGATCGAAGTTTAAAATTTTGTGTCAAATGTAAATGCCTAAAATAAATCTTCTAAGTCTGTCATGGCTTGGTCAGTTAAAGTATCATTAATAGATCGGTAAAGTCGACAATATCGGTGATATTTTTTATGCGAGAAGTTGGGCAGCAGACAGGATGGTTCACCGGTTGTTAATAGAATCCCACAATAAATGGACATCTATAGAGTTGCAGATGCGTTGCCAAACTTTATATTATTGGGAACCTGTTACCTCACCCACCAGACGAAAAGCAATGGTAATGGTAAATGAAGTTGCAAGCGTAGCTTAATACAGTTTTTAACTCCAAGGGATATTATTATATATGTACAGACCTTGGATTTTATTTGTTCTTAATTCTTAATAAAAGTTACACGTCCATCACAGGTTCTTCCTTACCTTTCTATGTACACACTATATTATTATTACTTACTATGAACTATTCATATACAAGGTGATTTGCAATAAGAACTTTACTTGCATTTCCGAAACAAAATTTAATTCAATAAATAAAACAAATTATCTTAAAGCCGTGGAATTTAGAAGTGATCGAAAGTAAATCGTGAAAGTAATAAATAAGATTTTTTAAGATACATGCGCACAAGCATGCGCTCGCTGCGTATGCTTGTGCGCGCGCATGTATTCTGACGAATGAGATGTGTACAAGTTCGTATCAGTGTATATGGTATATTATATTCTATACATTGGGAATTAAAACCTACATTTACTGAATTTATTAATAAAGCGTAGCTTCTCGTTCTTCAAGCGTAGCTTTTTGTTTCCATATATTACGTTACAATTATAGCTAAACCTCCTACAGCTTTAATGATTGCATAATTTCCGGTGAAATCTTGTGGCAAAAACCAAATTTAGTTTCGTGTGTGTAACCAATGATTACGAAAACTTGTTAAAATGTACCAAAATTTATTAAAATACGTGACATGTTGAAGAATGTGAGGTAAATTTGTTAAAAATATAAATTCATTACAACCTTACATGGGAAATTGTTTTAGTGATGTTCAATTCAAACTAAAACATTTTAAAAAGGCTCCCAAGTGGTTTAATGTGAGAAATACAGTTTTGGACTTTAAAATACTAGGTAATGATTTGAGTCGCAGATAAAAAAGAAACAATGTTTGATAAAATTTCGTTTCTAAATTCTTATACGTACCTCTCATTATATATCTCTCTCATCGGTAATAACCGATGCATTTAAAACAGAACACTTTATTAAATAATCCGTAATATCAGGTAACTTTCCGAGTCGTGAAATCAATATACTTAATACAGTATTGTATGGAGATTCTGTTATGTATTGAAATAATTTCTACGGCTGCTGAAAAACTGCGGCTACGAACTTGCTCACCTGGCGCGACAAGTATATGGTGGAAGTTCATATTGAAATAACATTTCATTGAACGATTAAGCTGTATTATAAAGTAAAATCTGAATTGTTATTATGTGAAGGAGGATACGAAAAAATCTAAGAAAACTGCAGGCGATAATATTAACTATATTTAAAATCCTATAATGTGCTTCAAATGTGATAATTTTATGTATATCCTTGTCAATAATACTTCTAACATCTTTATTATCTAATCTAAAGTATTAAATCTTGGTATCCTTTCAACAAAATGGTAGATAGACCAGTTTTAACCCTATTACATACATTAACCAAAATAGTGCTGTGTACTTACACAAATGCGCATGCGCATATCAATTTTGGGTGTGATAGAGTTGAATAAAAGCGATTTTTTTTTATTTTATTTTATACTTTCATACGATTTTAAAAAGCAAATTTCTAAAATGTTTTATAGCATGTTCCACGATGTCATCGAAAACTTACGATGTCAAATATGTGAAATGGCCACAACATAACGATGACGTAACTATTTTTTTTAAATAACTTGAATGCAATGCGGACATATGACGAATTTTATATATTTTTTTATGTACTTAGTACCCTATTTTTCCCTAAGGTTATCACTATACTCTACAATAAAGATGTTTACGATGATTTTTGTGTATAATTATGGTATCAAGCTAATAATACTACTATATATTATGTACTTGCTATATACCGTGGAATACATATAGCCGTATAATATTATATTGTATTGATACATGACTACTATGTTCAGCTAAATATTCAATTGCACGCCCGGCACTTCGGTATTGAAGACATAATAATAAGATATAATTAACGCTCAAAAAATTTAATGATGACAATAAAGGTGAGCAATATCAGACTAATTAATTTTAATAACTAAGGGAATAAGATTAAACGGGAAGGTCGTGTCATCAGATTTTTTTATACTTCTATAGTCCAATTTCGAAAATTGATATATCTTTATTGCAGATATCCTCGTATTTAAACTTAAAATTTGCATTCAATGCATCTGAATTTACTGTAAATAGTATAAGTATAAAGTTATACTGTATAGATTTTTTGCATCATGGGTGTAAATCGAAACTATATTCATAAGCGATTCATTATCCGAAGTGTTCCAATAGCCGCGAGTTTTATAATTACGGCCATTGTAATTTTTACAATAGATCGAATTCAAATCCCTTAAGAGATAATATTCAAAATCCAACAAACAGTATATGTATTGTTGATTTGTTGATGTTAGTATATGTATATTGATTTTCAATGCTGCTTTTGACTTGTTAATAGTTAAGATTGAAAGACAATGCGAAATTAGTTCTTGGTATTTATCGTTCATTTTGTATGATGGAGGCGAACTCCTAACTGGTGTCGGTGTTATATTTGATTGGAAATAGTGCTAAAGTCTCTAATTGAGATTAACAAAGGCACGGAACTGATGATAAAGCGCTTAAACATTGACACAAAACCGAGACAATACTAAATATGAACGTTTGAACATATAACGAATGAACGTTCAAATAAACATTGAAGTAAATGTTCTGATTTTATATCTTACAAAGTATGCGAATTTCACGACGTGTGCGAATTTTCTAAATTAGGCTTTGACATTTATGTATTTAATTTATAAGCATATATTCATATAAGATACAATGTTAAACTGAAATTGTTTGTAAAAGACTAAAACAGCTTAAGTACTAGAACATTAGCGTTGAGCCTTTTTTTTAAATAACGTATTCGAATAAATTCCAACTGAAATGAAATATAAACCAAGTTTCATTGAATGTCCGCAACGAAACTCCATGATGTAAGTGTAGTCCGAACTCTGCATACCTCCCATCGCTCTTTGTAGCGTTCAACAAAAGTGAATGGACGTAAACAATAATCGAGTGACTAAGATGTCCTGTAAAGAACGTTTTTATAAAGATCTTACAGTACTTGTTTGAGGCAGAAATCGGCTGATCAGAAAATCTTGTACTGCTGCAATCTCTGCGCTCGGAAAGAAAACTGCTCACTGCATACATGTCAGCGTCGGTGAGCCTCCTACGAAGAAGACAATGTATTAGTAGTTATCTAGAATATTAATTGAAAACGTGCTGATAACAAGATGACTTCCGTTCTCCTGACTTTTCATATCGCAATTCGTGTCTCCGTAATTCCATCCCATTAAGGTTTTGCTTTTTATTCCGTAAGTTCTTGTCGCAAAATTTGCTGATAATATTTTGTGGCTTAAGGATAGCTATAAGTATTGTCAGTGCCCAAAGAAGTGTCGTAGCTCAGTGTCCGATAGCGGTGTTTGTTTACTGTTTTGTATTCGAACAAAGACTTAAACGAAAAAAACTTTATGTAAACTTAACTCTACTTGTTTATTTTTCGTCAATAGTCAAATACTGTGAACAAATTAGTTGAGAGTTTATATCCAAATAGCACAGTAAAATACTTAAAATAATTTTGTAACCAAAAAATACTATAAATCCATTTTTTATTTAATTTATATTATAAGCGTAATGATATTCTGTATAATATTACTTAAAACTTTAAACCAATTTTTGCATTCCTCTGAGGATTGCTTCTCTTTATTTAATTTAAATAAAACCAAAAACACACAAATAGTTCGGCTTTTACTCGGAATAAATCTTTCTTAAGATTCTATACCCGTATTAGATTTAATGATTTGATTATAAATTAATAAGCATTGGCTTAATAAAATTTCGTTAATAAATATTTTTATATCAAGAGCCGTTATGGTTATTATGAAAAAATTAAATATTTTTACATGATTGTTGTTGAATGCATTTATGAATTAATACGTAATAATTAAAATTACGTTTGAAATACTTACATTTGTCAGCAGTCAGGATTCTCGATCAGACGCCAGCGTGAAGTTTCAGCAGTGAAAATGGTATCGCCCGATTTTCCATTGTATAGAGGAAAATAAATTCAAAATTTGGTGCAAACTATTCGCGAACAAGCTTTGTCGATTTTATGGGAAATTAAAAGCGCTTGTAGCAAAATCTTCAGTGGGCGCTACATTTTGCGGAGCATGTTGCCGTCTCGCAACTTCTAGCGCCACTGATGGTTGCCGACGGCTGTGGCAGAGCTTTTAAGCTTTCCAGGGCGGCGATGCAACAGATGCCCGCCCAATGCGGGGGCAGTGCGCGCGTTTCCCAACGGTAAGCTCCAACCACCACCCGCTACACGGGAGTTACTCGTATTTTATGGAACGGGAACGTGTAAAATTTACTGCTGTGTTTACGTCACACACACTGTAAAAACGAGACCGACACATAAGCTTATGTAACGGTACAACCGAACGTTATGTATTAACGCTACTTAGGTTGCCGGTTTATGTACTGTTTTATATAATGACGACGGGTATATTAAAATCAATATACGAGAACTCGTGATGAGAACGTGATGAAACGAGACGATGAGATTTAGTTTATTTTCCTTTAATGCAGTAGCAGACTTATTGCTAAGGCTGTATCGTTTAGAAAGTAGTGACATTTTAGTGTTTCTACATTTACCATTATGACTTTAATTCATATTGAGCTAAAAACATACAAATGAACACCTCGGTAGAAACTACAATCAGAGATAACTACTAGACTAATATTGTAAATAAAAAAAGCTGAGAGATAAGGGTTAAACGATCTGATTTGTTTTTGCATGACCTGTTCCTTCTTTTAACAATGATCACCACAATGTGAAAAGAAGTAACATGTTCTTTTTCATGTGGCCGGAAATGTTATATCAAGAACTTCTATAAATCAGTCTAGAAGTCTTTTTTTCTGCAATTCCTTGATAAATTACATTCAAAATATCACAACGGCTGTAGTTACTAGCACGGATTTTTATTTTCAAATATTTACACACATAGTTGTTGTTCTTCAATTTGAATAGTGCAATTACCACTTCTTGTTTTCATTGTGTCTCAACTTGATCACCTTACCTTACTCATTGCGGCGCCAAATTATAATTGAAATGTGATTTGACTATGAAAGATATTCGTAAAACAAATCTTGAACTGATTTTAGAACATCAAGTACTATATTCACTAAGCATGTGTTATAAGTAAGGTCTAGATTTGCTTTTCTAGTATCTATTTGTGCTAGCTATTAAAAAAGTAGATAGACACAGCAAAAAAATCTCATTGTATTCTTCAGATCATCTTCGTCAAGCAAAATAAGTGCACGGTACTATGTTAAATTTGAAACAATGTAAGGTACATCCCATTTAAGCGTTTTTCATAAATGACAAGGTAGAAAGTAACTGTATCAGGAACATTGCATGTAATGCAAAACTGTATCAAAAACTCACCAACTATTATCCTATAAACGTATTATTCTTTCCACAAGTAGATTATCTGATTTGAAGTTGAATATGGTCTTTGTAAAAAGATGCTATTTTAGTTATTTAGGTCTACCCATACAAATCAATCAATCTGCTTTACAGTTGTCTTAATTTACTTTATTAATTTATATTACTCGTAATAATCGTGGATTATTTCAAAGCAGCATTCATAAAAACGTTATTTTGTCAACACATGAAATTTTAAGTTTAGTTTAAGTATTCTTATAGTTTAACATATACGTAAGCATCTTGTAACAACCTGTAGTTTGTAACAAAATAAATTATGTAAATAGATATATGAATTAATATTTAAATTAAAAAATCATAAAAATTTAAATATATAAATTGAATAATTATTAATTAAGATACGCCGTGCCCGATTAAAATTGTTACTCTTATCTAAACACAACGTCTACAAGTGCTACGCCGTAGCGGCTAAGTATATAATTTATATAATTTATTTTATAACAGCCTATACATGTGCCACTGCTGGGCAAAGGCCTCCTCTATATAGAGGGTATCAGGGCATAGTCCACCACGCGGCCCCACTGCGGATTGGCGGACTTCACATATTTTCGAAATATATTTTTTTTTGTTATTATTTCGAAAATATGCAGGTTTCCTCACGATGTTTTCCTTCACCGCGGAGCACGTGATAAATCAGCACTTAAAGTTAAAAACTTCATTGGTGCCGGCACCGGGGATCGAACTCAGGTTGCTCGAGTATGTTGAATTAAAGGCGAGCGCCCGGACACTGAGCTATCACGGCTATATAATTTGGATTAATGAAAACAATCTCAAAAATTTTTATTATTTTTTAATTTATTTATTAAGTGATTGATATACGTAACTTTTTTTTTAATTTATCAGACCTGACCATTTGTGCAACAGAGAAGACTGTAGCGTGGTCCTACCACAGTTTGAGTCGGATTGCGATGCATATGCCTTTGGGGCTTTGGGTCCGCCGGTGGTAAGTAAGCTACCTTAGCTACCTTAGCTGCCCCACCTTGCAACAGAGAGGTATGTGCCTACGAAAAAACACCTAATACATCTGCACCTTAGGTTCACTAGGGTGAGTGGCTTTTTTTGTATCGGGGGAAATCTTCGTAAGATAGCCTGTCATTCTGTGACAGGGTTATGTGGGGTTCTTACTCACTAAAACCTCCTCGGTGTCCACTTTCTGTAGGTTTGAGGGACTCCGGGATCTCCTAGGGAACGCACCGGTGTCCCTCGGTACTGGGCGTGAGTACGCCTCGGAGAAGG
This sequence comes from Iphiclides podalirius, assembly GCA_933534255.1. Taxonomy (NCBI): domain Eukaryota; kingdom Metazoa; phylum Arthropoda; class Insecta; order Lepidoptera; family Papilionidae; genus Iphiclides; species Iphiclides podalirius. The sequence goes on along the minus strand of OW152830.1, from coordinate 10,642,609 downwards.
ATAAACCTTCCCCGATTCCCTCACCATCATGCAGCAGCTCGAGGCCACTTCATACTGCTATCAATCCACGTAACCTGTTAGTCGCCTTTTACGACAGGCAGGAGTACGGAGTCCTAATCTAGAGCCAGGGACTCCAGGGCTGAGGGTGAGTACCTAGCTGTTGCCTAATGTAACAAGTACATAGTTAAAATATTATTTATCTTTTGCCGCCTCTGAGGTCAGAATTGGGTGTAGAATTCTCCTTAAATTACATAGAAATCTGCCTATGAGCACAATACTACACTGACAGTAAACCGTTCAGAAGTCGGGAAAAGTTTTCTTCTCTCTTTTAAAGCGTTTTTTCTTTCTTGTAAAACGTTTCGTCCGTCTTCTATTTTCGCCGTTCTTCGTCCCTTATCTGGCTAGACGTCGAGTAAGGGCTGCCAATTATCACGATCATAAATTAAGTGTAAACATAAACTCCAAATGCAACCGAGGTTGCGGGTGGCATGTGGCGTCTGATTTTGGTGCATTTGCCTTTCATCTTATAAGTACAGCGCGCTATAGAACATGAAGCGGAATGATTCATGTGCATGCACTATTGCCTACAGCTCGTCGTCGGGTCACCGATTGGGAGGCCCGATTTCCCGTCGGCAGTGTCAATTATCTTATAGAAAGCATAGGAAAATGATTGATTCAGTATTGGTCTCGTGGTAATTATATAGAAACCTGTTCTGCTCGTTGAAGAGTAAAAGTTCAAATTAAGCTGAATATCAGACAGGCGTAAACTACATGATTAAGTTCATATATAGATTTACTTTATTATAGTTTCTGCAGAATTCATATCACAAATATTGTTCATGTTTAATTGCTTTTTTATTATAGTAGCCATCAGCTCGTACTTCTAACAATTATTAAGTTATTCGAACATATTTGTCTTTATATGCATGTTGTAACACATTTAGGTGTAAACCTTTTAATCTTAGTTCCTAGGAATGTCGTTATACTTAATTACAAAACAACAGCAACAACAAGCAACTTCGTTGGTGGTTCTTTACAATGAATGAATAAATAGTTGTGTTCTAAACGAAAACCTATGTTCAACAGTTGATGTTCTCCGGTGGTGATACTTACTATACTATTATAAATTTGCTAACATTACGGTTAGCAATAGTTATTGTAGTCTATTTTTTTGTAATGTCATAGTTATATTATAAATGCATTAGTCATTGCATTACGAAATTTTATGATACTATGAGAAGTGTTTAATCCTTTGTTTATTTCAATTTTAATTTGTTTAATGTTTTCTTTTCTATTTTCTTAAAAACAAGGTAGGTATTAAAATTACTACGGAAAGTGGAATATATTGTCCATCACTATTGCACAAACTACGGTTTGTAACATGAAAAAAATATTTTTCGGCGGAAATAACCGTGCAAAGCATGTTATTAGCTTATTTATAAATGTTCTGTACTTAAACAGATGCTTTACATATTTTTCAAGTTTCTTGACGGCCCGATTGGCGTAGTGGGTAATGAACCTTTTGACCTAGAGGGTGTGGGTGTTAATATATGGGCTTATATGGTTAACATGTATAATTTTTACGGTTTTTTTGTATGTACGGCCACGCAGCAGCCTCGGCAGTTGCACGAATGGGCAGGTTAGTTCGGGTAAGTACCACGACCCCACAGAAGACCGGCGTAAAGATGAAGTATAATACTTTCGCGTTTCGTCTGGTGAGTAAGGTGGCTGGAGCCCAAATTTCAAAAGGTTTTCAACCTTCAAACCCTCGGGTGTAGCAGCGGGTGTCCCTGGGCGGCGGTATTTACTAACATCAGATGAACCGTCTGCTCGCTTCGCAACGTTTCAAATAAATAGAAATTATAACATGTATTTATTTACAAAAGAAAAGTATGTTTAAATATGTTTATCACTTATCTAGTATAGCCACAGTTCAAACGTTGCTTAGTTTGGAACTAGAGAACATCTAATAAAGGGTAATGAAGTGTCCTGAAATGTTTATTACTTAATATTCGTGTTTACGCGAGTATATATTACAGTATACAAACAGATACCTAAACAGTGATTCTCACCACCATCCCCCCTCAGTTAGTTAACTTGGGTAAACCTTTATTTCAGAGAGCACAAGACATCTGTGACAAGGAACATCTGGCCGCTGAGCTATTTGTCACTACATGTCAAGCAATTTCTTTATGACAACAAGCTTCTAGCACCGCACCTATTTCACAGTGACCGTGAAAAACCAGGCATAGCGTAGCGAGTATCTTCTGTTCTAAAATATTATGTCAGGGGAATCACCGACAAGTTTGGCTTCATCTTGAAGCGTTCTTCGATTAATACATTCTAAGTCACTGACGAAGATTAGTAATCTTTAATCTGTCAAGTGCGCGATCCGTCTATAAGATTCAGGAGTGTACAAGCTTGCTTGTGAATTTGGGCTCTCGTGGTTGGTATAGGTAAAAAAAAGAATCATAAAAACCAGCGTAACGAAATATAGCTGACAAGTAGAATATAATTTAAAAGAAACTTAAAGAACCCGACTGCGTTTCTGTGTAATTTTTATTTTGATACACCCAGTGTCTCTCTCACGGTAAATACGAATCTAATGATACCTCTCAAGCTAAAATCCATCAAGCCGTTCAGACTGTAAAGCATGTCAAACAAAACTATTATAATAATATATACATACATATATATATTCATACATACATACATACATACATACATACATACATACATATATTCATACATACATACATACATACGTACATACATACATACATACTCTGGAAAAACAACGGATTCAAAAAGTCTGCAGTCTGTGAGCACTCCTTAAATCACCTCAACCACTACATTAGTTCTGATAGGCCAAAATCCTTGAAAAAAATCGATTCCTCCCTAGGATGATCCGCGGACCTATTGAAAATAAAAAAAACTGGTCAAGTGCGAGTTGGACTCGCGCACAAAGGGTTTATTATCTATGAAAACGACAAAAAATATCATGTCTGTTGTATACTAGCCCCACTAAAATATTTTTTTATTCTGTTTTTTATACATCATCTGTAAAAATTTCAACTGCCTAACTTTCACAGCTCATGAGATACAGCGTGACTGCTGTTTCTTTGTAATAGGGTCCCGTTATACCCTGTAGGATTATACCCTTATACCTTTTACCTATATATATATATATATATATATAGGTTTCTACCCTTTAGTACGGAACTTTGTAGGGCGATTGGACAGCCTTTATCTTGATAGGCGCTGGTGTTCGTGGAGCGGAGTAATTAATAAAATCACAGGACAAGTTACAAGATTATATTTGGCCCGGGATCGCCGGAGCGGAAGAGGAAGAGTTAAAATTACGTTACACAACGTTAACGTTATAAAACACCGTAATTGAGAAGAAGGTTGGGTGCTACCATCGATTGGGATCCTATCACCAATAAAATTAAATCTAGGCCCGAACGAGCCAATACGACAAGACAAGATACAATTAGCACCTTCTGCTTGGATCGAACACAAAACTAATAATTTTAAGAATTACGGTAGGCCGAGCTAACTATAAAATTCAGACGTTCCAAGCTTCATTTTGTCCCGTGATCATGAATCAATTCGAATCGAGATCGAGATAAGCCGTATAACTTAGTGGTCAAAGCGTCCGGGCGCAAATTCCGAAGATGCGGGTACGATTCCCAGAGCGCGGCGGCGGCGAAAAACTTGAACAGATTTTGAACTTTTTAAATTGAATGATATAGCGCTGTAAGTCGAATCAAACAATAATTTAACGAGCCTCAAAAGGCACAAAGATTACTGAAATTGTCCTGTAATTGTTTTGAGAGTTTTATGTTCAATTTTATGACTCGTTTGACGCAGCTACCGCCATAGACTTCCGCGCCGCAAGCGTTTATGTGACTCACAGATAAATAATTGTTTCGGATCTCTATGTGTTTGTAAAACGTCCTTACAAAATAGGAACATGATGTCTCATAGAAACAGCAGCTTTACAAACTAAAAATAATTAATAATTATTGAAATTTTATATTTTCTTTGCTTTAAGAAAATATACTTAAAAATAATATTCAGCTAATTTTTGAGTTCTAAATTAATTACATTATTTCACCGATCTTTTCTTATTTTTCAGTCATTAAAATGTGTAATATATAGATTAATTACAATCATTCTTAATTATTTTTCTTAATGAATTTGCTTTCACATCTTTCAAAAGATGAGTAATTTGCTCGGTAGCATTTCCTCCTTATGTATGTCTTTATTCGACTCTGCAAAATAATTATCGGAAGTAACCTAAGAGACACCGGATGCGATCCAGACGCAGCCTCTTGCTACTAACAGTCTCTGATTGAATACCTCGTGTATTTTCCTTGTGTACTATCTTGGGAGAGAATATATACAAATGTCTATATAAGTTATATATATCATTGCGAAATTAAAGCTTTTGATTTTTAGGGTTCCGTCCCTAAAGAGTAAAACGGGACCCTACTACTAAGATTCCACTGTTTGTCTGTCTGTCCGTCTTTCACCAGTCACTATCTAATGAACCGTGATATTTAGACTACTGCAATTTGTGTTGTCTTTCTGTTGCCGCTATAACACCAAATACTAAAAAAAAAGAATAAGAACACATTTAATTGGCTTATTGTACGGAACCCTTCGTGCGTGACTCTGTCTCGCACTTGGCCACTTTTTTATGTGAGAAGGTGGCATGCGAGCTGGCGGTTCACTGCCCACTGGAGCAACAGTTACTTTTTCAGTACAAAAAACCTATGATGCCTTTGATTTTAGCGGAGTTGCCAGATTGTTCTTGATGTTGTTATAACCGTGAAGGAGGTTATGAAAGAATGATTTTAAAAGACATTTACATGTATATTTACTAGTTGTCTCGAGTGGGAATCAAGCCCATGACCCCCAGCACCGAAGGCAATACCGTGGCAACTGCGGCACGTTGTCATCAAAGACTTTCAAAAGATTGGTTCGTACAGGTTATTATTTAATTATTAAATTAGATTATTTTTACAAATAGTAGCAAACTGTTATTTAGATGTGTATGTGTATATTTAATTATATATTTTTTAATTTTATTTATTATAAATTCCTTATTTTTATATGTATACCGGTAAAAAATCTTTGGATGTTATGTACGCCCTTTGTTACCTTTTCATTTCTGGTTGGGAATAAAAATTACGTAAATAAATAAATAAAAAATGTATTTAAGTTAATTTAATTTGTAGATGTTCATAGGTGATGGTAATTTAATTCAAGTGAATCACCTAACATCGCTAGTCAACTTTTTACATAATAATAAATCAATCAATCAATCAAATATCTTTATTCAAATAGACGCTTGCGCGTTCTTGTGAATCGTCAAATTTTACATAAAAAATTATATATATATATATATATATATATATATATATATATATATATATATATATAGTTCGTAAGGTACCACCGGTTCGGAAAGCAGTTTCTGTTGAGAAGAGACCTGCAGGAAACTCAACAGTTGCTCTTTTTCAAAAATATCAGTTTACAACATAACATACCGGTATAATAACATCATAACAATGAGATCCTCGTAAATATTCGCGAGTTTCAAATAAAAACATCTTGAACCATTTCTACGAGTCCACCGTCGTATAATTTCTTTCAAGGGAAGCCCAAGCAATGTCTTTAGGGAACGATAATAGCGGATCTTTTAATAGACTGGATCGATCGTATTACCTTGCGAAAGCAATTAGTTACTAAGAGTTTTTTTTACGTCTTTCGAAACTTCCAATTAGGGTACTTTTCTCTGAATAGCATTTTAATACAGTTCACCTTTTAAGTTTTTTACAATACATAAATTTTTATGAGAGGAGTTTTAATTTCTTTATGTTATAATTATATTTATGTTAGCTAATTAATTACTTATTTTTCGGTTTGCCTTCATAAAATTAATTTTAAAGTACAATGTACGTTAGAGTTTTACATCTCAACATCTTACATACATACATACTAATAAATAAAATTGGAGTGTCTGTTTGTAATATTAAAATAACCGCTTTTTACTAAGTGCATATGGATGTATACCAAAATAGCATTTTTTACAATTTTTGTCTGTCTGTCTGTCTGTCTGTCTGTTTGTTCCGGCTAATATTTGAAACGGCTGAACCAATTTTGACGGGACTTTCAATGACGGATAGCTGATGTAAAAAGGAGTAACTTAGGCTTTTATTTTAGAAATTTAATTTTTTTTAATTCCAGGCAGACGACAGACAGTCGAGGGCACAGGTAGTGCAACATAATTGTCATTCAAACTTTATGGGAATTTATAAATACACATCTTTTATTATTCGAAATCAAATTGAACAAACTAGAGAATGCATGAATGAAATGCTTATGTGAAATGTTGCCAAGCGAGCAGACGGTTTACCTGATGTTAAGTGAATACCGCCGCCCATGGACATCTGCTACACCCGAGGGTTCGAGATGCGTTGACAATATTTTGAAAATTGGGCTTCGGCCACTTCACTCACCAGACGAAACGCGAAAGTATTATACTTCCACTTTACGGCAGTCTTCTGTGCGGTCGTGGTACTTACGGGGAAGGTCCCAGTAAGTACCACGACCGTATTAAGTTGATATTTATTACATATTAGTGGTCGCCCAGGGGTCGAAATTCAACCACAATTTATTATAAATCGTAGTTTAATGGTTTTTATTGATTAATTGTATTTTTTATGCATAAACAATATAAGTATTCTGCACGCCTTTTCTATATAACCTATAATATATAGAAGATAACTTCTAAGACTATAAAATAAAGGTGGCTAATATTCTAAACGGATTTCTCTAGTCGTTCCAAAATATTTTTTACGTACGTTTAGAGAACTCTTTCTAGAAGTAATAAAAAGTAAGCTTTACAAATCAGAAGGTTAGTAATTGTTATTTTGAAGGTTTTCGTTTTAGTGTTAAATAATAATGGATTTGCTCGTACTAAGTATATATGTAATCTAAAACATATATTCGCTAGACCATGACATATTGATATAAATTTGAAATATAGTTACATTGACATATTATGATTATACATTTAGTTCATGCGGAGCGTAATTTCATATCGGTCTTAATTGGATATTGATTAAACAGCATGTCGAGACAGCCACATTGATGACTGGAGTATAAAGGACAATATAATGATAGTCTGATGTGTTCTCTGCGCGGGTATTGTCAACGTGTAGCGATTTCACAATACATAAGGTGCAATTCACAAGCAACGATTCCATTAAAACGAATTAGAGAATCAAACTCGAGTTATTCACAGCTTCTTAGTAGCATTACTAATCACATTTCGTTACCAATGCGTACAATTAAGAAAATAATTTGAATAACTAGGTATATATTGTAAGTGTCAATTGTGTTCGATGCGATAATCTATCTAATATAATAATACCTTTAAACGAGCAATTCTTATATATATATATATATATAATCAGAATCTCGGAAACGGCTCCGGCGATTTTCTTGAAATTTCGTATGTGCGTAGATTCGAGGGCGAAAAATCGATCTAGCTAGGTTTCATTTTTAGAAAATGTCCTTTTATCCCTGTTTTCAGGGAATGAAAAATATCATTCTAATATGACGGTAAATTTCGCCGAAAAAAAAGTGTTATAATAGCTCGGTCGGTAATCGGGCGGCCCCAAAACAGAAATTCGTATCACGATCAATTACACACTTATTTTTTTTTTTCTTTTTTTATATATCAGATAATTGATATCTTTATTTTTTATTTCCAAAACACATGATTTACCAAAAAAACCGAGCAAAGCTCGGTCCTCCAGGTACTATCACTTTAAGCACTCAGTTCTTTTGGTTGAAGTTGTGACATGTACTTCCGTAGCATAATTATGTTACACAAGTTCGCAAGCATTTGTCGCTGAACATACATATGATTTTAATTTTGTATCGAAACAGTAGAAATTCGGTTGCCCACCACGGCGATCGGGTTAGCCGCAAGTCGTTAAGAAATAATTATCAATAATAATATTGAAAAATATCATGTTCTAATTAAACCTAGTCACCACTGTTTTTTATAAAATAAATTATGTATGAATATTTTGAAGAAATTATATTACTTAATACCGTTATTACCTATATTTTAAACGATTGATACTTATACATACACCATAGGATATTTAATTTGTGTTAGAGCCGATCCCAATACTAATTAAATTGGTAATTTTAAGTGGTGACTTATCACGTGCACAGCGGTGAAGGAAAACACCGTGATTAAACCAGCATGTTTTCGAAATTTGACAAAACAAAATACTTCGAATACATGTGAAGTCCGCCAATCCGAAGTGCGGTCGCGTATTGGGCTATGCCCTTACATCCTCAATACAGAAGAGGTTGTTACCCAGCCGTGGGATATAATTATGTTGGCTGTTACTTTACTTTACTTTTTTAGAGCCAAGCAGTTTCTGCTGCTGAACAAATGGCTCGACCGCGGTTGTGCCAAGATATCAGAGAAGACCAGCGTGAAGTAGAAGTTTTTATATCCTTTACTATCCAAAGAGTGTTTTAGTTCGGCCGAGAGCCGCCTTCTTAATGCTTGTAAATATCCATGCCTTGGGTAGCAGTTACCGATTTTTCTCAAGTTCAACCGCTTTATTCTCTACCGTTGCCCTAATGTAGAAAGCATTGCTTCAGCCTAATGAGATCCGTAGGTTTTAATTGCTATTCGAAAGACCAATATTGTTAATGTATAATCCTCGAGTACTATTTGGTTACTCGGATATAAACAATTTTAATCCATCATCTAATATATTTACGTAGAAAGTTTCGCCTGTAACGTAACTGGAGATGTACCTTTTGCTTAGATTTATTTGTTTATGTACTTCACATCCAATTAAATAATAGCAAAGGGTCCATTAAACTTATTTCAATGGGAAGGTGCCCACAACACCAGCTGAATGCTATTATAAACAAGCTTGGTGATTGATACCAATAACGTTCGTTGTAAATAATTTGTGTTCACGATAGCCAATGTCCAACTCCAACCCCATTTACTTATTTCACTGCACTTTGTGAACTCTTTCATTATAGCCTCGCTTTGATCACATTCCAATTTTCGCAAATAATAAACCGACCAGCTTAAAATGGAGCTCCCCCAATAACGGGAAATGATGAGTGTGTATGCTTTTTGTTATTTGGTGACTTTTAATTAACATGACAACTCGGCCGAGGTTATTAATAACTAGATGATTGGTATAGGAACATCAAAGGGTTGAGAAAGTTTTAAATTTCATCTGTATATTAATATTAATGCTATCACTGCTCTACATATATATGTGTTATTTCCGTTTCCTTTGGAACTAAAACAAGCACAGAGACAGGCTTTAGACAGACAGACAGACAGACGTTTAAGACAGAATAATCTCAATTCTATATAATTTTTAGTCATTAGAGAGTTCTGTCTTATTGAGTATGATTGTATATTAAATATTTTTTTAAATATTTTTTTTATATTAAATATTGTACATGATATTTATCAATTGTTCTTCTACAAAATCCAAAACTAAGTTAAGCCTATTTCGTTCATAATACTGTTATCATGACTGAATAAATGTTTCATTTTTTCTTCCTTAAGAATTTCAAAGAATGCCTCTTTGAAATTTTTGAAACATTTATTACTTATCTTACTGAGATGTTCGTAAAGTTAGTACGTCTTCAGTCAGACTCTCAGAAGAGAATATTTTGTTTGTTTACTTTAAAATCTATTGTGAGACATTAAATCATATTGGTTGATTGATTATAGACTAGACTTTAATGTAAATGTATACGAAACACGAAGATTACAAGAAGTTTATGGTTTAAATTGTTTATAACGCTAATCTTTGCACTTAAGATTGAACATTAAAATATGTAGAAAAAGTGCGAAAAGATTGTCGCCGCTGTGGGAATCGAACCCACGTCTTCGGCATTCGCGGCCTGACGCTCTAGCCACTGAGCTAACCGGCTGATTACCACACCGACGAAAATCTTAACGCATTCTTCCACATTGTTTTCTTAGCATTTGAAGCAATGCCTGGGGCCATCTATTGTTATATCCTTTCCAGTATACAAACAACTTCGAATATCGTTTTACAACGATAATTCGAACGAGAGATGTCGCCATTGCTTTTTTAGAAATTTAAATTGTTTATAACGCTAATCTTTGCACTTAAGATTGAACATTAAAATATGTAGAAAAAGTGCGAAAAGATTGTCGCCGCTGTGGGAATCGAACCCACGTCTTCGGCATTCGCGGCCTGACGCTCTAGCCACTGAGCTAAACGGCTGATTACCACACCGACGAAAATCTTAACGCATTCTTCCACATTGTTTTCTTAGCATTTGAAGCAATGCCTGGCGCCATCTATTGTTATATCCTTTCCAGCATACAAACAACTTCGAATATCGTTTTACAACGATAATTCGAACGAGAGATGTCGCCATCGCTTTTTTAGAAATTTAAATTGTTTATAACGCTAATCTTTGCACTGAAGATTGAACATTAAAATATGTAGAAAAATGTGTGTTTTATTTAATTTTAATTTTACGTACAAACATCGTTTTTACGTATTAATACAAATTACAGAGCATTTAATTTATTCACTTCTTACAGTTGGCCATAGAACTCTAATTTCATAATAATTTCTTGTATTTACGCGATTACACATTATAAATGAAACTAATTTTACGGATTTGGTCCATTTCATGGTCACGGGACAGTCTGTCCCGTGACCATGAACGCTGTAAAGGGTTCGAAACGTCGGGAATTAAAATTAAAAATAAACGCGATAAATCCGTAAAATTAGTTTCATTTATAACTCTAATTTCAATTCTACTTTCATTATGTTCTCCCTGCCGTCGGAAGCGCGTGGAAAATTTTGCAAAACTGAATCTGTAATGATACATACATTACTAGTGGTCGCCCAGTGGTCGAAACTCAACCATAATTAATTTATCATGGTGTATTAAATTTATTTTTTATGCATAATTTAAATAAAAAATATTAGAAATCTGCACTCCTTCTCCATATAAACTGTAAGTCTGGAAAATATATTCCCCCGTCCGCGCAATTTTCGTAAAAAGGGGTACAAAGTTTTCGCCTCACTTATTAATATATAGATAATTTAATTTTAAGTAACACTTCTGTGCTAACAAAACAAAAAAAATGCTTATCGTACAATATTCTCGAATGTACTTAGCATAAAGCTGATCACAGCCTAACGACAACCCTTCACGTGTCCCGAGAATTAGATGGCTAGTTCAATCACTTTATGTACAGAATATTGATTTGAGGTATATCAGCTTGTCATTCCGCATGGCCGCTCCTTTATGCTGTCTACGTCAACGTGGGCCGTTCTGGTTTAACCATTACCACAATGTTCTATTTCATTGTATATGAATTTGTGCTTTGTACAATGCACACGTATGTGTTTCAGATTAATTAAACGTTGGTTAAGCAATTACAAAATTAACCAATTACAAGCAACAATTGAAATGCATACTTTTTTCTTTTAATAAAACATTGCCTTTACCTTAGGATAACATTATCCTGTGTTGTAAGAACGTTTTACAAACATAAACTTCACGTACACAGACAACCAGACGCGAAACAACTATTACAACTGCGAACTGCGAACAAGTAGTACTGCCGTGTGGGAATCGAACCCACGACCCCCGACGCCGAAGCCAATACCTTGGCAACTGCGCCACGGAGTCATCAATCATATTTGCGTTTTGATTTTCATTTCAGTGCATTATCTGTGTTTCTGATTTTATATTCTGAAATCAAATCAATGCAAAAATCTGTCGACATCGAACTTAGCAAGTATGGAAACGCAGAGGTAACAAACAGAAGAAGGGAATAAAGATGTGAATACCCATTTTCTTACTACATTTTCTTATTATTATTTACTAAATAGATATCTAGATCTCTGCTAGTTCCACAAAATTACATATAATAATTATTATAAAACATATAATCACGGAATCCATTTTTACCTAGAGCTCTCGTTTTATGGACAGGTAATTTAAATTTCGCCCGAAGGCGTGCAGTCGGGCCGCGTGCATTTCCCGCTATAATTACATTCGACTCTTTGCTGCTGACGGGATGTTGGTAACGAAATTATCGGTAGGGCGGACGAGTGGAGGGTCAGCACGGAGCCGATACCTAAAGTGATTATGAATCATGAAATAAAACATGAAGTGGTTATTCAAAAACCTTTTAAACAAAGACCTTTAAATGTAACGCAACGACTAACGCGTGTTTACCGTAATTGTGATGATTTTATCGATATTGAGGTAAGCTTTCAAAATAAAACATTTAGCTAGGAGTAGGCAATCGGAAATTATTAACCTGCTTTTCACAATATCAACTATGCTAGACAGGTATATGCACCAATCAAAGAGTAGATAAAAACATAAGATATAGATAAGTTAAGACAAAAAACAAAACCAGTAAAACATTACATAAATTATTACTGAGGGTAAAATACAGGAGAAAAATAAAAGAAATGTTCGAAAGGCAAACAATAAAAGAAGACTTATCGCGCATTACATGGCGTCGCTTAACAACTTTTTAAAAGCTCATTTAGAAATTGTTCACGCTGAAAGGGCATCCGCTTCGATGCGCGCGACAAAATATGCTAGACTTAATTTTCATCAAATGAAAGGGAGCTCTAAAACTGAAAACAGGCGTGCCGTTTTAATTCCGCGAAACAAACGTCAAAGGAAAATATGCAGACCAGCCGGAGGACGCAGTAAGCTGTGAGCAAGAGTTTATTACCAAAGGGCTGCATCACAGAACCCCGGACGACCTACCTGGATCAAGGGTCCAACTATTGAAGCTATGCGAAATTTCAAATAACTCATAACATTTTGATTATGAAGTTTTTTCTACACAAAATTGCCTTTGGCAAATCACGGCTTAGCGTTTTAAACATTCGTTTAAAACTGAAATTATAATTTAAATATCTTTATTTGGCGTTTCTTCTGGTGAGCGAGTTAACCGGGATCTTATTCTTATAAGATTAATGCAGCCCCAAAAATGTTGCAGGTGTCAATGGTGGTAGGTGATAATCATTTCGACTGCCTTCCATGGACGTCTACACCGCCAGCAGCGGTTGGCTTGATAACCATAAATTCTAGCCCTGACTCATTCGTTATAGAAAACTTATTGAAAATCAGTAGTGTTAGAAACGCATAGTTAATAGTCTCTAGATAAAATGTTACTATGTTGTTACATATTAGTTTAGGTACATGTTAATTCGTTTACGTGGATTTTGTTTTTTTTTTTATGTGACAAAGTGGCAAATGAGCTGGCAGGAAATTGATGTGAAGTGATAACCGCCGCCCATGGGCATTTGCAACACCCATAGGGTTGCAGATGTGTCACCTTTTAATAAAGTGGGCCCCGGCTACCTCATTGAACAGACGAAACGCGGAAGTGTAACACTACTTCACGCTGGTCTTCTGTAAGGTCGTGGTACTAACCCGGACGGCGTTATCCTATCACAGTAAAAATCCACCAGGATCTCAGTACCAGCGTTGTTTGAATTAATTAATTTAGACTTATTCTAAGCTACAAACTTGACCTTGAACAAAACTTGAGGATAACCTGCCTCAAATGAGGGACGAACAGTTAGGTCATTGCGGTTGGTATCGATTGGACGTAGCTGGTGCGATGAAATAGTAATGTGGCGAGGCACCCTCTTTTGTTGTAAGGCAAATGTCGTTGAACCCTCCTCTTCAATATCAGGTCGATATTTGGGACTTCTATATATTTCAAAGTTCGGCAAGACTCGTTATTTCATTTTTCAATAAAATTAAACATTGATTTTAAGTTATTATTATAATAAAAGACATTTAAAAAATATGTGTGTAGATTTGTGAAGATAAATATCAGAAAGCTGTATGATGTGAATGCTTAATAACAAAACAAATATTTAAATATACAGCGTGTCGTTACCATTGCGACAATAAATGAACACACGTCTAACGCTACTTGCCAATAATCATAAAAAAATATTAAAGTTAAAAAAATCCATAATTAAAAAAAATATTTTTCAAACAAACTAATTAAGTAAAAAAGAAACAAAATTTGTAACATGCTATACAACTCGGGCCACAGCGTCGCTTTACAAGACTCTCCTTCTAACAATATGTTTTGTCTCTTTTAAATTCATTCAACCCATTCATATGCTTTGTGACCTTTACTAATGAACTTTACGTTACAGTTTTATACGTAAGGGTGTTCTAAAATTCTTTGTTTTGGAAAATTTAATAACTCTGTAAATATTAATGTTAAAAGAATGTAAATTTTTGATACAATTTTAAAAAGTTAACCTCTATATGTGTGTTCATTTATTGTCGCGTTGGTAACGACACGCTGTATAAAATACAATACGAAACCAAACCGATCGACATTATATCGAACAGTTATCAATTTTGTCGCAAACGGCCTTCGGGATAGGCCCCCCTTTGGGGCGGTCGACACCCCGGGCACCCAACGCTGCTTTTCCGCGTTGGTGTGTAAAACACTTCACAAGTCCGCACCTGTGTGAGTAGTGCTTTGTTCCAAACGAAATTCATAAAAGCTACGATTTTAATAAATGAACAATTTCAATATATTTTACAATACATCAAAGGGAAATGAAATATTTATATGACTGCGAATAATATCGTACACTGACAGATACTTCACTATTATACTGATCTATATTCTATATTCATTCAAGTCTATTAGTATAGTTTATTCATTTAAGTCTATTCGTTAGATTTATGTGATAGTATAAAGGCAAGGAGAGGGAATTTAAACAAAGTTAATATCTAATAGATTAATTAGCTATTTAATTGTTTCAACATCATCAAAAACTTGTGTTTTGAAACACTTCTAAATTATCGTACTGCTACACTCAAATGGTTTTAATCTCTTTAATCTCTATACAGTCTTTTAATCGTTTAAACTGCAAAAAGTCTAGCGAAAATGTTTGCAAACATATGATAACGCTTACTATATCTTGAACAGAATTTATTTCAATATCAATGATTAACAGACGTGATAAACAACAAAGGGAATCTGAAAATTAAACTGGACATAAACGAGGCGTACATTACATTCAAATTAATAATCTCTCCGACACTGCTTTTAGTGCGACGCGCATTAGGGGGCTAGGGCGAGGTTGTGTAAGCCGGATTATATCTAGTCCATGCAACAAAAAACAGACAGAGGTGGTGTTCCACGGGCGGTATTAAGTATCGTTTATTGTTTTAGACAGCCCAGAGTGGCTTAGTGCTTTGCCCCCTTAAAAGGATTGTTCGACTGCATGCACTAATGAGTTTTCAATTTTACCCTGATTTTTTTATATATATTTGTTTATATATATTTGTATGTACGTTTTATATATACATTGAATATTTAGTTATTCAATAGTATTATATAAGTCGTGGGAGCTCGTCAACGCAAGGTTACCTGGTTGAGAAAGAGAGATTTAAATTAAGATAAAAACTTCTGGTAAATGCTGGAAATAATTACAACACAAACTAAAATAACTAATATTTAGTATATATTATTTCTTAAAAGAAGCTATTGTAAATGATCTTGTTTCGTTTTTAATTAGATTGATTAAAAACTCTAGATAATGAAATTGAAATAATAGTTATCCATTCTTCGTTCGCAAAATTATTCAGTGAAAATAACAGATTGCATTTGGTCTGTGAGAAACTCCTGGCGGAAGAGCATCTCTCAAAGATCCGAATTTACTTAGTCGTATCCACTGTACGTTCTATTGAAAAGTCGATCCAATTAAGGTCCCACGATAATACAAGTTATAGAGGATTTAACTAAAAACGTGAATGATTCAGTTGGCCAGTTATGTGGACGCTGCGACCACTCAGGTTTGGTGGCAATCTTAACAAAAAGCTTATTAGGTTCAGCTTTATCTTTTAAACCTCTGACATTCCATTAACAGAATGCTTATGAAAGTTTAATTTGAAACTTTTGGTAGATCCGTGATCAATTTTATTTCACTAGCACTACTAATAGAAGTGTATAATGTTATATATCTTTTTATAACTAAGACTACAATAGGTATTTGGTACAACAGTGTAGTTTCATAGATGGGGCCAATGTTTAAGCTTAACGCGCAGAAGGGCGTCCTAAATATGAAAGTAGTACTGACAAACCCTGCTGCTGCTTTTGTACACAAATAAGTTTGTATAATTGTTAAATGAAACCAGTTTACGGATTTTACCTTGATTACCTTAGTTTTTTATTTTGATTTGAAGTCCCGACGTTTCGAACCCTTTCCAGCGTTCATGGTCACGGGACAGACTTGTATAATTGTGTCACAAAAATATTAAAAAAGAGATAACAATACCGCAGAGGTTCTTGCCAGTTCTTCTCTGTTCAGGTCTAGTTTAGTGAACCGGTGGTAGTTTTTTTGACGTTCAATAAGTGCTTAAGTTAGCCTATATTGAATAAACATATTTTGACTTAAATAAAAATATACTAATAAAAAAATACTAAAGCAAAGCTTTCGTATCACTAACAGCCGTCTCTGTGGAAAATTAGGGTTATACACTCTCCGCATATCATTCAAAGCGATCATTACGAATATGAATTATTTAAAAATCTCTCATCTAACTTCACTATTTATCAATAAGATGTAGCCACTCGAACGTTCTTAGCGAGCCCTTTTGCACTCGAGTGTACCGAAAGGTGAATTAGGATGTTGTTAACAGGGAACACACTTTGATATAATTTTGCAGAGAGAATTTTCGGATTACCCCCCCACGCAGACGGCGCTTTGGCTGGGCGGCCGGGATGCACCCCACGGTTGCCGAGCAACACCCAGGGCTCGCTTGCAGCCGGGACGCGTAGGATGCCTGTGATTCTGACAGACAGACCTACCTATAGATCAAATTCGATATAGACATGTCAGTCGCGCCCGGCATCATTCTACCTATCGGTACAGTCGCGTCCGTAAACAGATTTAAATCGATCCCAACCGTATGCCAAAGCTCTAAAGTTTAAATTTATCAATGCTGCCTATTGTTATATGTCCATAACTGTATGAGCACTGATTAAGTCGAAAATTGATATGGAGTGCTCTGTACTATTACGTGGTATGTCGACTTGTTCGACAGTCGAAATTAATTCATTATAAACGAACGGGACTTCGAACTGAGGTATTAATTACAAAGCCATTTCATTATTTCCCAATATTGTTCGTATCGTTTTATCCAACGAGACACAAATTACAGTTAATACTTTACATATAGGTGATGTTTTAAATATATGTAATGTTTGAAAGATCAATTATTAGTACTAATTTATATCATACAATCGTAACAAATCTAAATACTTAAAAGGGAGTTCTTGGGTATTGAGATAGATATATAAATAAATACGGAATATATTTATTAATGTGTCCAACTCTGAGGCCTAAACTTCAATCTCGCAATCTTCGCAAAATCTCGGAAATTTATTTCTCGCTAAATCTAACCAATTTAACCCTAAGAAGACACTAGTTAATTCGTTTACAGCAAGGAATAAAAAAACCCTTTGTCGCTCGTCAATTTAGTTCAGATGATTAGTTTTCAGAATGATTAGTTCTTTCGCCGCGTAGACTAACTTTAACCTTATTACAATTTTCATGTTAATAATAAAATTAAGAATATTTGAAAAAAAAAAAAATTTTTTTTTGAAATTGGACCTACACCTTTTTCATCCTAAGTGCAGAGACTAGCACAAAAAATAAGAAATAACTCTTTTTAGGTTTCTTCACAGTTGAAATATTACACAATGCAATGTATCACGTAATTTAGCCAACCATTACATATTATATTGCACATCCTTTAAATAATTAGATGCCATTCTTATATTTATACTCAATTTCAAACGTAGCTTACTCCGTCTAATTTGTCTCTTCATACACCATAGTTCAAATCAGGTTGCTGATTTATAAATAAAAGTAACAAACTGTGACACCTAAATAATATAATGTGCACTTATGCCTTTTCGCTTTCAAAACAAGCTGAGCGGAATAAGTAAAATAAGAAATATTTTAAAATCGAAATTTATGTTGTTAAAATATCTTTTAACAAACACTCGGTATTTTGCAAGCTTTGCTAGCCTTGTTCCATGAAGTACCTCAAATTATCGGCTTAAGAGATTCCTTCGAAAAAACAAAGTAATATAAACAAGGTATACTGTTACGCTAATTAGCGTTAAGACGTTTTAGTAACCATAACGACGGGCGTATTTTTATCCTTATTATCAAAGTGAAACGCCACGTGTAAGGATTGTAATGATTTGATGGTACTTAGAGCGTATTTCGTGGAATTGGCCCAATTATGAGAATATGAGGTATATCAAAGTTGGCGAAAATATGTGAAAATATCGTATAGATCGGGACCGGTCGGAAAAATCATATAGATTGGGAACGTGTGCTTTTTAGATCTTACATTATTACAATTGATAATGCCTACGAAAAATGCCAATTTGCGACGGTATTACTTCATATTAATATGTTTTGATGAGGAGCTATTGAATAGTCGGCATCAAAGACGAATACTTGATAAGGGTGCCGGAGGAATAACGTTTTCACAAGAATATTGACGCACGTTGGCTTAGTTATTTAGACGACAATTTGCTTGCCAACCCATTTCGGGCATTTGGGGTGTGCTAATCCTGCAAATCAACCAACGGAAATATCCGACTGCTTTATTCGTTTAGCGGATGACATTTTATTTTACAAGAAGAATATATATTTTTCGGGTAGTTGAAAATACACTTGAATGGATAATACATCAAGCTAAATACCTTTTTAGGTTCTACACTATAGAAACAAACGGTAACATATTTGAACAAATGTTTTTCAACATTCTTGTCAGGTCCCTGTGTCTTGCTCATTCATGCCACAGTCTTCGCTGTTGCAGGAATGGGCAGGCCCATCCGGATAGGTACCACAAACTCATAGAAGACCTACATGAAGTAGAAGTGTTATACTTCTGCGTTTCATGTGGTGAGTAAGGTAGCCGGGGCGCACTTTATAACAAG
This sequence comes from Iphiclides podalirius, assembly GCA_933534255.1. Taxonomy (NCBI): domain Eukaryota; kingdom Metazoa; phylum Arthropoda; class Insecta; order Lepidoptera; family Papilionidae; genus Iphiclides; species Iphiclides podalirius. The sequence continues at coordinate 10,623,504 of OW152830.1, read as the reverse complement.
GTGGCAAGGCATATGCAAGACTACGGGTGTTGCAATTGTCAATGGGTGGCGGTTATCACATAACATCAGGAAAGCCGCCAGCTAGTTTGCCATTTTTTCATATAAATAATACAGATAATTAAAGCATACATAAAAACATTAAAGGGTTCTATGATCTATTGTACAAGAAGGGGGCTAGCGGGTTATTACTGTGGTATAAAATTAAAGAAGCTCCAAGCACATTAGGGCCTTAGAGAGCGGGAACTGCAATTCTCAGAGATCTCTAAAGATACTAGACATCGTAATAAAGTTGTTTGTATGTTTTAATGTTTTCTATGTTTTAATTAATTAAAGTTACAAACAAAAGGTTGTGTAATAATCACACTTAAGAACAGTTTGTATTACTGACTTCTCAGTTTATAGAGCATCAGTAATACGTATAAGGTTAAAGTAAGCTCATCATAATTCACACCAGAAGTGACGCCCCACTTTACGTTTAACGTTCAGTTAATCATGTTTGATAGAAATTAGTATTGAAACGCAAATGGAAGCTACGTGAGTACTGAGTCTGCATACCAGACTGACGGCGTAGCACACAATCCCTAATGGCATACGTGCATTAACAAGGAGGGAAAACTTTATTACTGTAGAATCTTTCTTCCTCCTGGAAACTGGTGTTCCCATGCGTTTCGCTATTAACAATGTTTTCTGTGGTCTGTAGCCTGAAAGTATAACATCATCCAACACAACACATGACTCAAATGAGTCTACTCATGGAATGCGGCTATCCGTCATTACTACAGAAGGATAGAGCTGAATGTACCGAATACCGCAAAGAAAAAGGTTTTGTTGGAAAATCTTCAATAACTTCAAAAGTACCTGACCTAGCTTTATGTAATAAAGCCTAAATTAAAGAACTCTAATGTGCTTAGATAAAAATTAAAAAATAATCGAATTCAAGCTTTTTATTTTTAATAAAAGTAAAATAAATAAGAATGCGCAGTTTGTCCAGAATCTATATAAATGTAGATTCGTAACAATGGGCCGTTTTTACGCATTTTAGTACTTTACGTTATATCCACGAGCTCGCAATACTGCTGTTATGTGTTTATTCTCCTAGGTTTTGAAGCGCATTTTTTCTACTAGGTTTTTGTAGCGATGCTGTGGAATATTCTGACATTCCTCTCTTAGAGCTTTTTTCATTTGACATGGCGCGATTGGCGGCGGATTCCGCTGACGTACACGTCGTCCCAGTTCGTCCCTTGCCTGCTCAATGGCGGCATTCTCGCCCATTTCCACAAAAATGGACCAAAGTAGTCAGTTAGAATATCAGTGGATATGTCACATGTTTCTGCAGTTAAAGTTACATTTTCTATCACCACCACTACACTCAATGCGGGTTTCGGAACAAATCCCAGCCCACACGTGAACAGAGCCTCCGCCGTATGGTACATTTTCTTTTATACAGGCGTGGTTATAGCCCTTTCCGGTCATCTGTGCACTCTTTTCCTTCCATTGTGCTTGGACAAACATAATCTAGACTCATTAGAAAACATAACTCTTGACCAGTCATTCAGAGTCATTCATTATTTAAATAGCTGTAATAAACGGATTTCTCAAAATTGTTGACCATATAGCAATCCTCCCGCGCGCCGGCGTGCACCTTGTTTGTCATGTTCCTGGTCTTCAAAGATTAGATCGAGTTTCATGGAAACGCTGGAGTACTCTCTGAACTGTAGAAAGAGACACATCAAGAATATCGGTGCGCAATACACTATGAAACTTGATAACTCTACCTTAATATTAGATCATGAAATATTTACAATACCTAAATAAAATAATGCGTCTTTAGGATCATATTCATCGATACACCTCTTGAAAGTAACGGAAATATTCTTGTGTTCTACCAAGCTCACGGGTTCTGCGTGTGACGAGGCTCTAATAGTCTACGGACTGAAAGCGCTTACATCATTCAAAACATAAACATAAACGAAATAAATGATATTTTCAAAATATATGTTCAAGTAAAGAACAAAAGAAAAGAAAAGCTCAGTGGCTAGAGCGTCAGGCCGCGAATGCCGAAGACGTGGGTTCGATTCCCACAGCGGCGACAATCTTTTCGTACTTTTTCTACATGTTTTAACAAAAGAAAAGAGTCTATCAAAATAATAATTCCTAAAATGATTGCTATAACAATAAACACTTGTTAATTTTTACTTAACAGATCATCTTTTAACATAGGTAGATAAGAATAGCACAGATTGAATCAAGGGGATGATTATTATGAAAAAGGGCGCTGAATTAAAGTTGGCGTACCCTATTGGAGCCTTCGAGTGCAGACAGGCACACCGACAGAGAGACAGACAAAGTCTTCGAAATACAGTGAACCCTCCTTTGTATTGAGGTTGAAAGAACTTTCGAAGAGGATGCTAAAACTTTAAAGAAGTTTACAAACATTGTCGATCCAGTAACTAAAATCAAATGTATTTATTTTTAAATCAAATATTTACTTATTACACACATACATTGTACACATTATGTGTTTATACATATAAATATTATGTTTCTATTGTGCATAATATATAAAAATGACAAAGGAGAAAATTAAAACGTTATTTTCCGAACAAAGGTTTCATCGATACAAGCTGGCTTATTGAAAAACCGAAAGATATTCTCGTATTTGTCATCTGCATCAAATCAAATTACGTTAATTTCTTGATTTTTCAGCAATAAATATATATTTATATCTCACATACAGAAATTTAGTAAGTAGTAAAGCCAATAAATAAAAAATTAAAATCTCGTAATATCTACAAAAAGAGTATTTTAACTGATATTAATTAATACTTGTATATGTGTACAGTTGATAAGCACGTCAATCTTGCGGGACCAATTTACCTTTCAATATAAAAAGAAATGTCCTTTGTCAGGTTTCTTCTAGTCAATTTGGAGATGGGAGAGCTTACAAATTCTGTTGGGCGTTTAAATTAAATGAATTTTAAGAAATTATCAAAAGATCACTTTTATCTTTGCATGGAACTTTGATTAATTGAAGATACTTATGTGCTAGAAGAAATCCACTACATTAAGACATGACATTCATTTCAATGAATTTTCTCATGTGGTATATACCGGTTTTTGTTTTAACTTAATTTTTTTTTTCACTTTAATGGGTGTTGTCGACGGAATAAAGAGTATAATAATTTGTTAAATACTTTTCAACGACTTATTTGTATCTATTTTCAACTATGGTAGGGCTACGCAATAACGTTCACTGTTGCACGAATTGGCAGATCGGTGTGAATTTTTTTTTTGGGCTTGATGAGCCACTGTTGGCCTTAGGGGCCTTTACAGTTTCGCTGGACTTGAGGTTGCCGGCCGCTCGGGGCGCCTAGCCTGAACCTCGGCGTATTATTATTACGCGTTATGGTGACTAAGCTCGAGGGCTCCCGAGAGAGCCTCGGCTCGGCCCGTCACGCTATTGTTATCATTACCTTACGGTTTGGGAGGCCACCAAGCTCTTAGGGCGCTTTGGTGGACGCTCCATGCAGTGACCAGGCTCAAGGGCCCCCGAGAGGGGACCTCGGCTTGGGCTGTCGCTCAATACCCGTTTAGCATTCCGATTCGAGGGTGCCCGAGAGGGCCGGACCTCGGCTCGATCGGTAGCTATTATCTGACTGGGAGAATTTCTAGATCTATCATTACTACCACTTCGGAAAGCGTTGGCGTTGGGAGAAGAAGTGCCCGAAAAAAAATCCAGCAACGCTTCTATCATTAACGGGGGAAAACCTGCCAGGTACGTTGCGGAACCTAGTATATGTTTTCCGCACTCGCCGGCGTAGTCCGGTGTGATCTGGTTTGTTTGCGTAATTGTTTTATTTTGTCGATGGCGATAGTCGTCACATCGTCAGAGAAATCTAGTACGTGTCGTGGTCTGCGCCATTGGCGACGGAACGAACCTAGCGGTAGGGGTTCGTAGGTGACGGCACCTACAACTAACGGACTGGGATGCGCGGCGGCGGATTCGAAGTAGCGGCGAGACGCCGACTTCAGGAATTGAGCGATGGTTGGCAGTTCTAAATCTACATGTAAGTCGATGTTCCGCATGAACCACGGGGCTCCCGTAACTCTGCGCAAAAATTGATTCTGAATGACCTGAAACCAATGTATTTGCCTCGGGGCAATGTGCGCAAAGACTGGACTCGCGTATGTCATGATGGGGCAAACTACTGCCTTATATAAAGTCACCTTATTCCGATGGGACATTTTTGAAGTTTTATTTAAAAGGGGATTCAGGCAACCTAGTATAAAGGCCGCCCGGTTCCTGACCCGAGTCACGTGCTGTCTGAATTTGAGTTTAGAGTCAAGGACGACACCTAAGTATTTGAATTTATTTATCCATGAAACTATCCATGGATTAAACATGGACTATCCATGAGTTTAACGAGTGGATCGGTGTGAAGTAGAAGTGTTACACTAAAGCGTATCGTCTGGTGAGTGAGGTAGCCGGGTACCGTGCCGTTATTAAAAGGTGGCAACGAGTCTGCAACACTACGGGTGTTGCAGTTATCACTTCTCTCACATAAAAAAAAACCTTCATGTGCAAATCCCCCTAAATTGTAAGGGTTGTCTAAAGTACTCAAACCGAACGCTCCATTACCCCCTATTGTAAGCCTGATCGTCTCCCCATCTTACGGATTGGCTCAACAAGTAGTAAAAATTCTATCACCGTTAAGAGGACACACAAGGGCATACATAAAGGATTTCTAAGATTTTGTTAGAGAGATAAAACAATGTCTTGTTATGTTATTCTTCATAACCAATAATAATTAGGAGACAATTTGAAGCTTGTTAAGGAATGACCTAACAGGCCGTGTTTATCGTATAACAATTTTTGTGTCACAAGTTTTAACCTTCATCTCATTTCTATATGAAGAAGATAATCAACAATAAGTGAATTTAACAAGCGTGTAGTTTACAATAATATAAATAAACATAAAATGCTTGTTTTAATATATATTAAAAAAAACAAAAAAAATTATAAATTAAAGCGAGAAATGGCGGGTACATTTAGTATTTGTTGTTATAGCGGCAACTGAAATAATATATCATCTGTGAAAATCTCAACCGTCTTACTATCATGGTTCATAAGATACAGCCTGGTGACAGACGGACAAACAGACGGCCAGACAGCGGAGTCTAAGTAATTAAGGCTTAGGGTAAAACGGGACCCCTTGGGTACGGAACCCTAAAAACAGAATAAAAAATATTAAAGTAGGGCTCCCATGACTCCCCAGATCCCCCAGATAAGATTTTTTTTATCGTTTTTAAAGATAAATGGTATGGAAACTTCGTGCGCGAGTTCGACTCACACTTGGCCGGTTTTTTATTGACTGTAAGTCTCAATTTATGTTGGGACTTCGTGGAGACTATTTAAATCATTTGTAATTCATGGGCATGACCTGGAGGTCGTATTGACAAATGGGAAAATTTTTAATTTTACTTCTTTCACTCGTCTCAATCTGTTTAGTAACTCCATCTCGTGGCGTAACAGTTAAAATAACCTTAGAAGTAACAGACCGGCTTAAAACTAGCTGTTATGACACATTTCGGGTACCTTACACAAACGTTATTGCATTTACATTAAAAAATCTCAATACTACAATCAATGGTCTTTATTTACCATCTAATAAAAAATATTTGTTTCAAGTTCGAGTCGAGCACCCCATCTACTGGATGTACATTTTAGACATTACAAGTTCGGTGAACATACAAACTTCATAATTATTCCGGATGCGCTGTTACGCGAAGCAACCACCATCTTTTGGTTAACATCGGGACTACTTACGCACTGACAGGGTTGATTTTCCCCCTACGTGACGATGAGCGACCTCTATTGAAAAACAGTAAAACTTTCTTACATTAATGAATGATGAAGTGTGCCAGATTCAACAATAATAATGTACATTATTAATTTGTCAAAAAATTTACTTTATCAATATTTAAAAATCATAAAACATAATACAACTAAATAAAGATGGTGTAAAAAAATCGACAGTATATACACTATTATTTTTGGTTTAATATTTTACAGTTAGTAAAGATAGATGTCGCTAGGATTGCTTAAAGAAAAGACATCGGGGGTTTTGAATTAAACTTGCTTTCATAGAAAACTACGCTGTTCTTTGTTTCTTTGCTAATTGTAGATTAAAATAACTAACTGTTACGATGCCCAACGTCACATAGTGTTTGTATATGAAATATGTTATCGCGATAGTCCTATAAGTGTTTGCCACTAACTGTTTTGATTTTCCATGTTTAGGATTATGCATTTTAGGTTCAATACTTTATGAAGGTGTGTGATTCGTGAAATGATTTTGGTATTAATTAATTGTAACAAAGCAAACCATGTACAACACAGCTGTAGGAAGAAACAAACCTACTTTTTACGTGTTAGATTCGTAGAATAGAGTATAACATTCATATCACATTAAAAGGGATTTTAAGCCGTTAAGCAGTTGGTTTAAATATTAGATCAATTAAAAATTTTACATAAGAGCTTATTCTCATTTCAAACAATCAAGATAATTATAACAGAGAACTAATTATTGATGGAAAGATCGCCGACCTTAGAGTTAAACTGTTTAAGACATTGACTAACAATTTAAGTTCATAGCAGTACAATTTTTATATTACCCATACTGATGGGTTAGTCAAGTGTAACTAGCATTTTATAACCAAGGTCTACGTTTGTTAACCGACAACATACAACTTTCAATTTTGATATAGATTTAATATTAAATCACACAGGATTTCGAACGTTGTTTTTCAAGCGTAAATGAGAATTTAACGGATAACTGCATTAGTAAGCAACAGCTTATTTTGTTGTGTGAACAGACCGAATGCACTGAGAAAGTATTATAAATGATTTACAGGTTTTTTTGGCCTTAGGGGCCTTTACTGATCCGACGGACTTGAGGTGGCCTGGCGCTTGAGGCGCCTAGCCTGGACCACGGCGTATTATTACGCGTTATGGTGACTCAGCCCGAGGGAGCCTCGGCTTTAGCCGTCACGCTATTAGTTTCACCGATTTGGGAGGCAACCAAGCTCTTAGGTCGCTTTCGTGGACGCTCCATGGAGTGACTAGACTCAAGGGTCCCAGAGACCTCGGCTTGGGCTGTCACCCAAGGCGCGTTTAGCATTCCTATTCGAGGGTGCCCGAGAGGGCCAGACCTCGGCTCGATCGGTGGCTGTTATATGATTGGGAGATTTACGGGTGTTAGGTATAGGCTCTTTATAGTTTTGGTTTCGTCCGGTGTGGCTACCTCATAGGCTGCCTTTCTGCTAGCCTCAATACCCGGGCATGGGCATCACTGTGGGCGGTGGTCACCACATGCCATGTGTATTATCCTCTTTGGCTGTCTTGCCTCATCAAAAGTGTTAATTCCGACCCTGAACGTAAAATTACCGATTTCATCAACTACCTTCACAAAGATATAGTATCATATAAACATTAAATACTTTACCACATTGTCCGTATTAATTACCATGTGACATTACCACAAAAGGTGGACCAGCTATGCGCGGAGGCTCTACAAAGCTTTTTATTTCGGCCGACATTAAAAGCTTTCAAATTAATGTGGCTACAGAATTTCAAACCTTATGACAATAACGATTAAGAAACACGGTAGGTGCATGAAAAATGAATTATAATAATTAGCGGTGAAATAAACGAAGCTATAGGATTTTTAACTCTATTGCGTTAGGGTAAGGTTCTGATGGGCGTTTGGGAAGAGCAGTTCGTTAGTTTGTCAGCGGCGTGCTACGATGCGGGACGTTTGACGATGCTACTGGATTTTTAACTCTATCGCTGTGGAATAAGGTACTGATGTGCGTTGGGAAGGGCAGTTTGTTACTTTGTAACCGGCGTGCTACGGTGCGGTGAGCTTGCCGGCGGCAGTCGCGGGCCCATCCACTGTGGTTCCGGTGGGGCCGGGCATTGCGGCAGTGTGTAAACACCTTTACGAGCGGCATTCACAAGTTGTAGAGCGACGCGTAGCGCGTGAACTTTAAAACTTCTAACGAAATATGGACATATTTAAAAATAGACCACCGTTCGAACTTAATCATTTTTGAAACTTTTCGAATTATGGACATTTTTGAAAAGAGAACACCGTTTGAACTTTTAAAATTTTATCGCCCTAAATAATTATGTGGTTTGTTGTATTGCGCGAGAGTTCGGTGATTATTTAAGGATATTGTACTCTAATGGTTTCTAGTGCGTTGCTGTGTTACTTAAGGGGGCAATATGGTGTTCGAGTACACCTGTCTATTCGTGGTCCTGTTTGTGACTGTAAGAGACGTTGGTAAGTTTATTTGTAACAACAGACTTAAGTATTAAATCTAGAAAAGAACATTTACAATCATTCCACACTATATGTTTTTTTATTCTATTACACATATTTTATTCACACATTACTATACAACTCTTAACAATTGTTGTTTACGTGACTGATTAAAATTAAGATTTTAAACTGAAAAACAAAATTATTTTTTACGCAAGCTTTTTTATTCAAATACATATTTTATGTCCTATAAATATTGAAATCTGTAAAGTAATATATTTAATTAAACAGTTTGCAAAAAAGAAGTTTAATCGCGATAGGTATAAACCTAAGCTTAAATTCTTTGATAGCTCGTAGCTTTCATAATTTATCACTATCTCTTTTTCTGTTAGAAAATATGTACCATATTATTACGGCAAAGGTGGGTAAAGTGTCGCGTAAATCTATTTTTTCTTTCGTAATTAAAAAAAAAACTACTTCTTGCATGTTTGTCTTCTATATAAAAACTGTAAAGCTAATATACTTTTTTAATGTGGCAGCACTTGCTGAGTAATGGTGGTTTCTTAAAATATCATTACAGTATTTAAAGGGATTTCCAGTGTGTTGTAGAGACGATTCAAGGATAATGTACATTTTATTTCCTTTGCTAGAGCTACACAGCAGTTGCTCTAATGATATGAACGCTCGTTTGAAGTAATTAACATAGCCTCACAAATGAACAGCGTAAAGCATATTTTTTTTAAGTGAAAAGTGAAAAGCCCCAATGAACCGTCGTGGAAGTATTAATCTTTCGCATTTCATCTATCGATTACCTTCATCACCAGAAGAATATTTCTACTTCACGTTGGTTCATTGAGGCTGTGGCACTTCCCCGATCGAGCCTGCCCATTTTTGCAACAGCAGGAGCTGCTGCGTCGCCCTACCAGTAATGTTCTTCTTGCTTTCACTGATGTGATCGGACCCACTGTAATAAATTTAAAAAATGCAAGCACGAAGAGCTCTTTCGTGATCACACGACCGGCAAATCGATTGCCCATATCTTTTGTTTGATAAAAAAAAATAATCGTCCACATATTGTATTCCACCCACAACTGGGAGAATCCCTTTTGTGCCAAAAAATACTTGTCACGTGCAGGAATCGAGCTAAGAACGCGCTGTGCCTTTGGTTTCGCAACCACTCCAACCGGGCCGTCGAGTTCTATAGAAATGGTACCCAGGTCCCGAAAAATTATCTTGCTGGAATTAAGAGGGCGTACAGTTGCGCTTTCTACGACAAACATGCGTCCTCGAGACAGCAAGACGTCATTAAGGACAAAATAGGACAAAGAAAAAGCAGCACTAATTATGTACTAACACAGTCCACATGAAATGCTAATGTCCTGAAATGGCACTTGGCTGAACTTTTTTTTATTTTTTTTTTGTAAGCCGGATGCCTCGAATTAAAGAACCCTCCGGAATTTTCTTGGAATTTTTTTGTGCGCCAGTTTCTATTCATTACTGGTTTTCCTGCATAATGGAATGTTTTCAGCTCGAGCTTGTTTAATAAATAAAAAACTTATCTACTAATACTATCAGGACTTTTATACTAATACTATCAGGAGGTGAAAAGCGGCGTAGTTAAAAGAATCGAATCAATTCTAAAAATACGTTTTAACATAAACCATAAATAATTAAAAACTAGCTATCATCCGCAGCGTCGCCCGGAGAAAAAAAAATGTTTATTCACTTTGAAGAATGCATAAAAAGTGATATAATAAATACTTGTAGTGAGAAGAAAAATATTTCATTTTATTTTTTTTATCATTGAATTATTTATGTACTACATACATATTTTATTAGCGTATGTACAACTTAAACTGTAAGGCTGAAGCTCGGGATAACTTTAATTCCAACCGGATAGTTTAATTTATATTAAATGAAAAATAATGTTTGTTCAGAAGGAAAATGGGCTCTGTAATTTTTTTGTGTTGGCTTAAATTTTTTGGTGCAATAGAAATCTTCACAATATTACAGCGTATTAAACAATGCAATTCCTGTCAAAATCGGACCGACCGTTTCAATGATAAGCTAGATCAAAAAGAGGCAGACCTGCAGAGGCACTAAAGATTTTAAATTTGATTTTTGTCACTTTAACTTTATAAACGTATGCATAGAACTACATACAAATGCATTAAAACAATGTTATGAAAATTTCATAAATTTGTTATTCCGATGCTGGAAACAAACACTTGCGTTTTATTTATTTGTACAGATAACTTGGGCAATACATCACTACATAGTATGAAACATAGTCGTCCCGCTATCTGTCTGTCCCTATGTATGCTTAGATCTTTAAAACAACGCAACGGATCTTGATGCGGTTTTTTTTACTAAATATAGTGATTCAAGAGGAAGGTCTATATGTATAATACGTCGCATCCGTGCGAAGCCGGGGTGGGTAGCTAGTTATTGAATAAAAAGGATTTTCATTAGGCTAATAATTTCAAAATTTATTTACTAAATTGGCAAAATCACATTTTCTACATGGCCATTTACAATTGAAACTTTGGCTACCGTTTTATAATATAATAACTTTTTTTCTTTGGTAAATCATGTATTTTGGAAACAAAAAATATAAAAAATAAACAAAATGATCTGGTACAGAAAAAAAAGTAAAAAAATAAGTGTGTAAATGATCGTGATACGAACCGCGGCCGTCTGTTTTGTGGCCGCCCGATTACCGACCGAGCTATTATGGCATTTTTTTTGCGGCAATATTTATTGTCATAAAAAAAAGTAAAGTAACAGCCTATACATGTCCCACTGCTGGGCAAAGGCCTCCTCTATATAGAGGGTATCAGGGCATAGTCCACCACGCGGCCACACTGCGGATTGGCGGACTTAACATATCTTCGAAATATTTTTTTGTTATTATTTCGAAAATATGCAGGTTTCCTCACGATGTTTTCCTTCACCGCGGAGCACGTGATAAGACAGCACTTAAAGTTAAAAACTTCATTGGTGCCGGCACCGGGGATCGAACTCAGGTTGCTCGAGTATATTGAATTAAAGGCGAGCGCCCGGACACTGAGCTATCACGGCTTATATTCTCATATATTTATTGTCATATTCGAATGTTATTTTTCATTCCCTGGAAACAGGGATAAAAGGAATTTTTTTAAAAATGAAACCTGGCTAGATCGATTTTTCGCCCCCGAATCTATGCACATACTAAATTTCATGAAAATCGCTGCAGCCGTTTCCGAGATTCCGATTATATATACACAAGAATTGCTCGTTTAAAGGTATAATATTAGGGTTTTTAGTACGTATTTTCCAGAAATTGTGCTACGGAAAATAGGATTCACACAGAAAATAGGAAAGCAGGACTTTTAATATGCAAGTTTAGAATATGAATAAAAAATAGCATAAATAATAATTATTATCGTTAGTAATGTTGACATATGTAAGTAAAGTAATTAGTTATTTCATAACATGACATAGTAATTACATGATATAGTAACTACTAACTCAACTGAATAATGTTAAGAAAGATGTAATATTAGTTGATAAACGCACTAGCTTAGTAACAACCTATTAAAACTGGAAAACACTCATGTTATAATCTGGCGGGAAGACTGACGGTGGCAAACTGTTTGATGTACGGATTACGACAGAGAATGCGAATCTTTTTTTTGCTGGCGTGGAATGTCAACAACGAAAGGATGCAGCCCTGCAGATCATCTAGTTGTCCGATGATGGCATGGGAAGGGGAGAATTAAATTATGAAATTCCTGTGCACACAGAGAGGCTGGTTACTCTGCGACTGCCAAGACTGGACAGATTGGTTCCAACCAGTTCAGGATCTCCATTAAATCTCCTTGCACGCCTCTCTACCAAATCCAGAACAGCTAGAGCTATAGATATACTGTGATTGCTTAACCCAAGTTTAAATCCCGGTGGGGTCAGCAGTGAAATTGTTTAATTTCAATTTTGAAGTCCTGGTATTAAATGTGCTAGGCCAGCAAAACAAAATCCCAGAATCATATTTGTGTGTTAAAGGCTTTTATTATAATATTAGTGTTATTTAATAATGAACCCACTGGAAATGAATTCATCACTCCAGCTCTTTCAAGTAGACTTTGATACATTGTAAACATGTTTTTTTGACAAATATTAGTAAAAAAATGTCCCGCTGACTTTCTTTCGCCAGTTCTTCTCAGGCTTTTCTTAATTAGTTCAGAATTAGTAGTGTTTTGACAATCAATAAGTAAGTGTAATATTTCAATTATGAATAAAGGCATTTGAATTTGACAAACCTACTACTTAGATCAAGATATATGATGTCTGATATCTGATAGCGGACAACCAAATATAATCAATCAATATTCAAAATATATATTATGGATTAAACTAGATTGAATTGCGTCTGCTAACGTTGTTTAGACGGTATCGTCAGATATAATTTATTTCCTGTGTGTAGGTTACGGTGCTGGAAGTAAAATGTAACATTTTGCATTGTTTTTTTTGAAATATAAAAATATTTGAAAAACATAATGGCAAAATTTAAATTCGAACTTTTTTGACATTATAAAAATGTTTGGAATTATTCGTATAATGGTTATAATTTTTATTCCGTAAATGCTATTCCTCCGATCCTCGAATAGTACAATATTGAAAGTTTTAAGCTGAAGAACACTATCGCTATAAGAATATCTTCCATTTGGACATTTTTACCGTGGCAGGGCCAGGAAACATGTCGCTGTTGCACGAATGGGCATGTCCGTCAGGAAAGTACCACAAAATCGCAGAAAACCGGCGCGAAGTAGAAGTGTTATACTTCTGCGTTTCGTCTGGAGAGTGAGGTAGCCGGGGCTCACTTTATTAAAAGGTAGCAACACGTTGCAAATGTGTTGCAAATGTCCGGCCGGCGCGGGCGGTTAGGTATCACTTCACATCACTTTGATTTAAACCATTTCCAGTGAACTTTTAAAGTTTCTCGGTGGTGGTAATGTCTAGTGGCATTTGCCACAATGATATCGAGGATATAAAATTAATGAAATCTTCAAAAGCATTTATTAAAAACATTTATTTTACAACGATTTTTTTTATTAACGCGAAGCTTAAACACGTTTTACATTTGCACGGTACATCACACTTCGAGCAAACAGCTCAATGTAGAAACTCTACTCTCTACTGAAAGTTAAACAGACAGGAAAATTTCTAACTGAAAGACAGAAGGAAGCCGTAGATTAAAGTATAACTTTTCTGTTTAAGTAAAGGTGGACGAATGAGCATACAGTCTAAATTCATGACATAATCATTCCCATGCTCGGTTTATGTGAAATGGTACATACGTAATTTATAATGCGAAATTGGATATGTTCTTGCAGTTTTTATGTATATCGCTTCTTGTTATATCGATATAGATGTTTTCGATATGCTGAAAAATCAGTAATTCTAATAGTATAAAACACTAATTCCACTTCTAATTAAAATTAAAAAGTAAAAACCAGCCAAGTGCGAGTCGGACTCGCATACGAAAGGTTATTTTATTATGTTTTTAGTACTTGTTGTTTTAGTGAACAGAAATGCATCCTCTGTGAAAATTTTAACTGTCTGACTATCACGGTTCATGAGATACAGCCTGCTGACAGACGGACAGAGAGACATACAGACAGCGGAGTCTTAGTGATAGGGTCCCGTTTTACACCCTTACCGTTTGGGCACGGAAACCTAAAAATTGTGAATAAAATATAAATTAGTTTAAGATCTTTGAATTTTATTTTTTTAAAAAGGCCTTTTTAGCATAATTAGAGTTTTTAGTTTCACACTTCAAACAGCATTTTACAATTATATTGAAGACACGCCACTTGAGGGTCATCATAAAAAATATAATATAATATCATATTCAACTTTACATAATATAATATTGTGTAAATATAATATTTCGAGGATATCTAGTCTGATAATCGGCAGTGGGGTCGCGTGGTGGACTATGCCTTAATACCCGCTATACATAGGAGGCCTTATCCCATAAATGGGACATATTTAAGTTAGATACCTATATGTTATTTCACTTTTTACGTCGATTTCATAAATGTTCTTGGGCGGTGCTAATAGACCCCTCCTGCTCATTTGAATCTCATTAATCAAATAAAATATCAAGATAAAAAATAAGTTTTCGTTCCTAACATCATTATATGACCCTCTATTGGGTTTTACTTTAAAACATAAAAACTTCCAGGAACAAAGCCCATTCATTATTCGAAGGCCGGCAAAGCATCCGCAAATCCTTTGGTGTTGCAAGCATCTGTGGGTAACGCTGTGATTACTTACCTCCAGGTCAGCAGGTTGCTCTTTTGCCGGCCTTTTCTGTGCACAAAAAAACGATAAATGATGAGAAAGCTATTCCATTGTTCCAGCCGTTTTCTTAATGTTGCAGTAACAATTATGATTTTAAAACGGGATACCTCTTTCTTAATGTATACTATTGGCGTTTTCAATATGTCTATGTCTATCGTATGTCTATTCGCGAAAAATTCTAATAGTATAACATAGTATAAAACAGTATGTAAACTTTCAATAAAAAAAAAGTGAAAACCGGCCAAGTGCGAGTCTCGCGCACGAATGGCTATTTTATTATGTTTTTTAGCGGCAACAGAAAACATAATCTGTGAAAATAACTGCATATACTCTATATACACATATGTATGTCTATTCCTAAAACTATAATACAGATAATATAAAAGTATTTTATAAATGAAAAACAATACAGACTTCAAATATCCCGCGCTGTATTCGTTTTATAATTGATTTTCAGGAGTTCCCTAAGTATCTCCGGAGCCCAAGATCCAATACCAGTGAAATTAATATGGGACCACATGGGAAGCACCAGCTTTCAAATAAAAAAAAAATCATAAAAATCGATTCGCTCAGTCGAAAGTTCTGAGGTAACAAACAAAAAAAGATACAGTCGAATTGTGAACCACCCTGTTTTTTGAAGTGGGTTGATAAGTACGTATAAGGAGCGGTAATATTAAAACTATAAATTATACAATTTACGGTACAAAATATACTATAATTATTTAGAAGTTTTCATTTATTTTCAATATTTAGTGAAGCCAGAGGATATTTACCGATATATTTATGTTCAGTGTAATTGATAAACAACTGTTCTGACTCATAAATCTAAACTCTCAAGATTTCTTTCAACTTACGACACTATAAGTAAAATGCTATAAGACAAATTGAAACATAAAAAGTGCAACATTTTTTAAACTTGCTGAATAGAGCGTGATCATTACGTTTTTGTCGTTCACCACTCTTTATGACCTATAAATCTACATTTATAAGTACTACGATGGCCATCTGTATCGCGAAATAGAAACAAAAATAATTTCATTAGTGGACTTCGCGTAATCGTTTGGTATTGAAAAGTAAAAGTTTTTTTTTACGTTAGATAAATTGAGTCCATTGCCTTTGTGCTATTGTTTTCTAGCTCGACGTAGTGTTATTTTTTAAACCAATGCCCAGTACTACCCAAACAAAAAAGAAACCGCGTAGATATTTTCAGATCCGGAATAAGTATGCATAGGTCAAATTTAGAATCCCGTAAAGGAATACAATCAACAAAATATATTTGACAAACATATATCAGGCATAGGGGGAATATTTTTTAATTGCTTGTGACTCCTGATGGGAGGCTTTGATTGTGCTTTCAAGATAAGAAACTGATGGTGTTTGACCTTCTGTGGAGGAAGTTAGACAATACAGCGTTTAACGTAATCGAATTAAACGTAAAACAACAACGATGATTCCGTTACACTTGAAAAGAATCAGAACGTATCTCGCAATGATACACACCCGTAAGCAGACTTAACGTAATTGTTGTATACGTCGTCCATTGTTCTGCCCCAGCCAATCTGTAGATACGGATCTTAACATTTAACACGTGCTAGGTGATTATGGGCACCATAATTTATTCAGAAAGCTTCGCGTCTCGATATTAACGAAGTGTTTACTTGAAATCGATGTAAACATCGTTTATTTGTATTAAAATATCGTTGGAACTTTTTTGGACGATTGTTTTACTTCACTGTTATTTGACCGACCGAAGATTGTTATTAAAATCGATAAAATAGGTATTTATAAATGATTTTATTATTTATAAATTATTATTTTTTTACAAATGAGCTACATGTAGTTAAAATTTAGGTAACATTTTTATTATACAATGATGATACTTGTGGTATAATGCCTCAAAACATGTTTAGCTTACAAGACCAAGTTAATTTTGCAGAAAAGTACTCGTCTATAACATTCATTTAAATAAATTATTTCCCTTCTTTCTTGTACCTACTAGAAAGAGAATCATGTCTTGGTTTTTTGTGAGTAACGTTTAGGTAAGTGGCTGGTAAGGTGGCCGGAGCCCAATTTTCAAAAGGTTGTCAACGCACCTGGAACCCTCGGATGTAGCAGATGGGCGGCGGTATTCACTTAACATCAGGTAAACCGTCTGCTTGCTTGGCAATTTTTCAAATAAAAAAAAAAGCTAGTTGACTCGTCAGATAATATGAGCTAATTATGATAAAAATTCACCATTGACAACTAAATGGACAAGCCCACGCGGCGTCAATGTTCGATATTGTCAGCCACAATTACCCTTTTTCACTTCCCTTTTTCAATTAATTGCACTATTCACTTCGTAATCGTATCTAGCATAATTTTACATCGATGCATATTATTCAGGAGATGTTTGTGGTGAAAACGGTCCAAACAAAACTTTATATTTTCTTACGAGCTGATTATACGTTAAGTTTACTTTAAAATGAGTGCAGTACACATGTGAAAATAAAAGTATTTTTAATAAAACAGTTTCATTTTCTCGGGACGTCTTTCGTTATGGTCATCAATACACTAAATGAATATATGAATAAAATAAATGAAAATATTTTGCGACATATTTTTACTTTAAATGCATTTTTCTGGGTACAACTTATTATATAATACATTAAAACAGGAATAAAGACTCTGGGATAGTTTTTCAAACCAAAATAAACTTTTAGCTTTTAGCAATAGGATAAATTATTATAGGCCTAATTGAAATAATTGATGCAATATAAATATTATCTTCTACTGAACCTAACTATAATACTGTCAACCAGACCACGCAGTTGTAGATTTTTAATTTAAATTTTTAATCTAACTTTGTAATAAATTTGTTATTACTATTTTATTTATAAACTGCTTAAGATATACCCCCAAAAACAGTATGTTATGTAGAAAACTAGGCCGATGTAGGGAAAAATCTTGAAAAGCCGTAAGTGAGGCTGTGCCGTAGCACTCTTGTATTTATGAAAGGATTTGGAATTTGGTATTCAACTGTGCGCTTTTGCAGCTTGGAGGATTCTGCATGCCATAGAACATTATTGTCTTGGGAAATGCAATTCCTTAGAATAGAATTAAATTATTTAAAGAACAAAACGGCAACCGTTTTCAGAAAATTTCATTACTTCAATATAATGCCGTCACAATAATCGAATAGGGGAGCTGTAAAAGTGGCCGCGATGATTGTCATTCTGCTGTAAAACTATTCGCCTAGGGGCTCGGAAGGTTGACTCGGATCCGTTCAAAGTCGTCAAGTGCACAGCAAATTTAATACACAAAGATAGCTAAAAGTTTTGAAAATACTATAATATACTATTAGTTTTGACTATACAACATTTTGGACTTCAAAATTTAGATATTAAATACGCAACGGAATAAAACGAAAATACACGACTTATTTAAACCGCAGTTTAAAATAAATTTTGAAGTCCAATTGTATAGTCTTCGATTATATTGAATTATTGCCTGCACATTAAATATATTAAATTAAATGTTTTAAGACATTATTGCACAGCGCCCTCTAGTCCGAAACGAAGCAACTGTACTATGGTTACTAGATGACTTATAAACTAGGTACTATACCTGGAGAACCGAGCTTTGCTCGGTATGATTTTTTTGGTAAATCGTGTATTTTGGAAATTATATTTAGATAAAAATTACTGAGTAATGAAATATGCATAATATTTTCGATCTTACCGATGCAATAATAAGAAAATATGAACTGGTGTTATTCACAAAACAAAAAACAAAGAACTTTAAAAAAAGGGAAAAAAGAACAACATCAACTGGATCGACAAAAAATAAAAAATAAAGAAAGCAATGATCTAGAATCGAAAAAAAAAAAGTGTGTAAATGATCGTGACACGACCACGGCCTTCTGTTTCGAGGCCACCCGATTACCGACGGAGCTATTATAAAATTGTTTTTTTTTCGGCGATATTTACTGTCATATTCGAATGATATTTTTCATTCTCGGAAAACAGGGATAAAAGGACATTTTCTAAAAATGAAACCTAGCTAGATCAATTTTTCGCCCCCGAATCTACGCACATACTAAATTTCATGAAAATTGCTGGAGCCGTTTCCGAGATTCCGATTATATATACAAGAATTGCTCGTTTAAATGATAAGATTAAAAAAAAAACACTATGGTCATCACATAATCTAATTCCATTAGTGGGGATCGAAACCACACCCTCTGGCTCAAGAGGCAGATTAACTATCCACTAGGCTAATCGGTTCGACTAATAAATCAACAATTTAATTTTAAAAGCTAATTTTCATACAGCCCATAGATAGAATAGAATAAAAATAATCCGTATTAAACTGGCAAACTCAAAAGATATATACTTAACGTAAGGAGTGACGCCGCTTTGGATGCGTATAATTGTTTAGCAAAGACTTCCTTTGCTCGTATTCCTTTTTGTTTCCAACTCACAATTAGTTTTTTCATTTCTTATTTTTTTAATAAGTGAACTCGCACAAAACCAAGTAATTAGAAGTAGAGAAGCACTCTAACTTTTAACGAGCACTTCCTGTGAGAAATTGTGAACTTAGAAAAATCAAGGCGCAGTAGGGGAATAGAGGCAAAGGAATGGGGAGTGAGTTACAGCGGTTAGAGAAAGGAGAATTGTTATCGAGCGATAGATTCCTTGACTCGAACTGAATTAATGGGAACTTTAGAGAGCTCACGATCGTCGTTTTTTCTCGGCGACTTAAGTTACACTAAGTTATCTTGATATTATTTACCAATAACTTAGGCATCATGGTCACTGCTTTATCTTGATATTATAACTCAGGCATCATAGTCACTGTTGAAGTACGGCCATCTCGGATGTGCGAATCACAGTTTGTGTCACCAATGTTACAAGGCGAAAATATATGCGTAATGCTTTTATACGCAAAGGGTAAAGTCATTTCTGCCCATATACAAATGTATGACTTTATGAATAGAAATTGGGTAAAGACGAATATATATCTTTTATCTTTTTTTCAAACAATTCCCTTACTTTAGGATAACAGTATCCTATGTTGTAAGGAGGTTTTACAAACATAAATTTCACGCAGACGAACACCTTGATGCGAAACAACTATCTGTGTGTCACACAAATAGTTGTGCGTGTGGGAACGGAAACCCACGACCCCCGACGCCGAAGCCAATACCTTGGCAACTGCGCCACGGAAACATCAAATATGAATTATAATTTATGAAATATTTATCAACTACTTCTATATTTCGTCTGACTGGTATGGAGGAAATGAGAGGGGAGGTCTGTGTTCAGCAGTTAACGCTAACAAGCTGATATGGTGACGATGATACAGCAACGCGCGCAAAGCCGTAACACCGATTTAGAAAAGTCAAATAGTTTTAATAACAAGAATAGTTTTCCCATTATTTTATCTCTTCTAAAAGTATTTTTTTGTAATTTAAGAAACAGCATTTTCATTCAACAGAGAGTTCTAGTTTAATATTCACTTTCGTTATAAAATGATGACCTTCAACACCATTATTATGAAACGGCAAAAACACCGGTTTCCATTACTCTCGTCGGCACTCAGGTATTCACAAAGAAACATCTAAAATGTTTTATTTAGTAACGGTTCCCGTAACGCAATAGGTCCGGTATCTATATCTTTCTATTTGAGTGTCGGCGGCGAAAGAGCAAAGTCTGTAGAAATAACTATATATACTTCTTTAAAAGTCATTGTCGTTTTGTAACAATGTGTTACATTTTCATAATGCATTACATGCAAAATTAGTTTGTGGAATCAGTTGTCGCCAGCGGTATTTCCGTACCAATACGACTTAGAAACCTTCAAAAAGGGAGACTACTCCTACCTCTAAGTCTACTAAGACTTCGTTTTCGCAGGAACAGGTGGAACATAACCTATATAAGACCATATTGTTGACCGTCTACCGTTATGAAAGTTTTACTTAGGTCTGATTTTTGCATTGTTACATATTTAAGCTTCTCCGTAATTTTTTTTTTGTGTGCAACTCACAGACATCAACAAAAAACTCTTGATCGTTTGCACTTCAGGTTAGTATTCTGATTTCGTGATACTTCAGGGGACGAACTTGACCATTCGTGCAATATCAGAAACTGTTAGGTGGCCCCACGAACTTACTCGTAAAATCCAGTACCTACTTCTACAGTACTTCCAGTTTGATCGTGAAACTTATTTATTAGTGTAGTTTACAAGTGAATGGAAATAAAAGTGTAATACAACTGAGTAAACCTCTGGCCATTTATCATTCTAGTACTTTATTTATTTTTAGTCGGTTTTTGCTCTCGTATACACACGTGATACTTATTTTTATTATGTTCGGAGACATATTTTGTTCATGGAAAAAGTTATGATATCGGCCATTTAATGTTCAATAGAAATGCTTAGTTTTTTGGAATCGATATAAGAGGTGATAAATTAACAAAAGGTTGAGCAACTACTGCGTTACTGTGGTAGGGCAATTAAACAGTGTTCGCTATTCGCACGAATGGGCAGGTCCGTCCGGGTTAGTACCGTAAAGTAAAAGAAGTAAAGTAATATCCTATACGTATATGTGCCACAGCTGAGCAAAGGCCTGCTCTGCACAGAGGTGCAGAGGAGGCCTTTGCTCTTGGGAGGTAAACGGTACTAAGAGTGTGTAAAAGACCGATTATATAATATATATAATCGGTATCAAATAATACAGTGCGATTTTTTTGGTATTACCTTCAGAATATTATTAAAAATCACGTTATTCATTGCCAGGCACTTTGTAGTGGCAAACCCTTTCCAGACACCTTTAATGTTCATGAAATTATAATTTTAATAACGTTATAGTATAAAAGCTGATTTTTGTATAAAATACTTGGTTAATAAGTACATGATGTTTCCTCATCAGCCAGACATTTTTTATAGTTCCAACCTCTTGCCAGACAAAAAACAACAACAATTCCCAAAGCCCAGGTAACCCAAACTCCATAATGGTCCATCGTTCTTACCTGTGTGGAAACTTTCAGCTTTTATAAAATGACGAAGGCCTGCAATCCACGGGCTCTTGCTCTATTAGGGCATATTCCACCACGCGACCCAACTACTGATTGGCAGACTTGACATACATTTGATATGTTTTATTTTTTATTATTTTATAAATATGCTGGTATCCTCATGATGCTTTCCTTCGCCACTGAGTACGTGATAATTCGGCACTTATAATTAACAAGTACATTGATTATACCACCAGGATTTAAACTCTGGTTGCTTTAGTATATTGTATTAAAGGCGAACGTCCGGACTGAGCCACCCATCAATAATCCAGCCATTTTTAACGTATTTAAAAATGCAGTTTCAAAAATTGTAGAATGATCTTGGAAACCACTCTTATCGCAAGATCTTTATTGCTCTTTGGATTTCTACACGGTTTCATTCATATAAGTGCGAACAGTAGATTCCATAATTTGCTGTCCACCCCGTCTAGAAAAATGATGCGTGAACTTATATGGCCAGAGCCTCGTTAATTATAAAAAGCTGACGCTTCAGCCATTTTTTTCACAGCCGCCATACGTATACTGTAAGTAAGTGACCTGGAAAGGAAATTTATACGAGTACGGTAGTTATTTGTTATACGTTCCCCGATCGCTTTAGTACTTTCCAGTTATAGTGAGTGTAAACTTTATATATATTTGTGAAATATATGATCCTAGCATATTCGTGCCATGTTTTTTTACCGGGGAGGTAGCATAAGAGCTTGCGGCTGGCCTAATTGGAATAGATTGGCCTTTCGAAATATTACAACAATTAGAAGAGTTCTGAAATCATTAGCGGATATCTGGTCAAATGGTGGCCTGACAATCGGAGAGATAACGGAAAAGGTGGTGGTAGTATTACTATTAGGTTAGTTCTGAAGATATTGCATAATTATCTTAACCCCTATATGGATTCGTCTTACGGATACTAGAAATTATTCCAGTAATTTGTTTTTGCTAATTTATTTTATGAGGTTTTTTTTGTTAATGTAAAAAAATAATTAAGGATTTATATCCAAAAGATGTGAAGAATACATGTCAAATAAATTGATTTTTTATTTTACTACCGAATGGCAGAGAAGCTTAACAATTTTTTTTCTATACGTCTATTCGCAAATACCCAAATCCACATGGGCACCTACTATACATGATATTAGCAAGTACAGTTACATGCGATCTTGTTGCACAGAGCGGACATTAGTACATAACTGTATCATATTCTGCATACTTGTCATCATCTGGTAATGACGTCATTCCAAAACACTGGATGCCTACTACATATAATATGATGTCCTTCTAAAGACTTAATGTCGCTTTTAATATACTTTAATTACTAACTTGACTTTTAAATTTTACATGTAATTTTCAGTATTTGAGAGTAATTTTAAGCACGGGCTTAATACGTGCTCGCCGATGAGGAAACATGCATATTGAAGAATGACATGAAGTGTACCAATCTGCAGCTAAGGTCGTTTCCGAACGGTGTTGCAACAATGCATAAGCTGCAAATAGTAATCATAGGGTTCTTAAGTAAAAAAATCCTCAAACATCTGCTATACGTTTGAATACGTCGTGAGTCCTTTATCATGCAAATATTTATCATGGAAGAATATAATGATGAGTTGATTGATTGACGAGTTTAAACCGCCTGTCCAACTAGTGGAGGTTGGCAATGAGCTCCGCCTGTCTCTTTTGCCTTAGACAAGACGACAAGCGTCAGAGCTGTTCTGCAGACCCAATCATTTTCTAATATTCTGCAACTAACACTTCCTTGTTTTATTTCTGCGATTAATATGATGGTCGTAGAAGAAAATCCTTAATATTTTAAAACGATGTGAAATATCAGTAGGTACGCTCAAACTAATTACATATAGTACCAAACTTTTGCGTGTCGCTTATATTTCGTTCCTTTACACATTTCCCTTGGTTGCAGCTTAATTAGTGCTCTGACGGTCGTCTGGTTAATAAAATGAGCTAAGGAGTTATTTTGTTGTTTTCTTAATATATTCTCGACGTAGGTTTTTGGTTCATTACCAGTGCTAGCTTTTTATCAGAATAATAAGACAAAATAAGACATTAGTGAACTGTTACTGTGAAATATCTGATAACAACCAACTTTAATTTCACAGCTCAAGAACAACCTGAATCGAAATTCCTGTGCTGGGATCCAATGGTATTGTAATTAAAATCGATTAGTCCTTTTTATGTCCACGATTAGGTATAGAGCTTAAAATAAGCCTATATTGAATAAATATATCTCTAAGTTTGACTATGACTTTGAGTATGCAATAGTAAAATGGGTTTACTTGGTGTTGCAGATATGTGAGTGATGGTTTCTTATTAAAGATCAGATCAACTACCTGCTTTTTCATTATGTTCGTCTTTAAAAAATGATCTCTAAATGATATATTGGTCAGGCCATCTCGCCCATAATATAGCTATAAATTGCAATGTCAAGTGAAGGATGAACAATAAATATTTAAAGCACACTTACGTCCAATGTTGGCCACAGGCCAGCGCTTTTTAACGACATGTAAGGAGCGTAATTATTTTGGCTTTTATGTATATTGGGGGAAATTATTAATATTTCCGATGCAGAGGATATTATGTAGTTTCAATAATATGATGTAGGATAATCAAACAATAATATTTCTCTCCCTCCGATATGGCGTGACTGGCTACACTAGCTTCTCAAATTACATGCTCCATAAAGGCCCGATAACCGAAAACGTTTTATAATTAGCTGCCTTGTATTACATTTCCGATAGCATTGTTATCAAATTAAGATCATAGCTTTGACGGGATCTTCGATGTATAACACGTGTATTCTTATACCGTTTGCATGTGTGCACTGTAATAACAAATGCACATTCAATGCATTGTGTAAAATTTCCCGCCATCGCTTCTCTACTTCATAATCGCGTTCTGTTCTCTGTGGTACAATTGGTGTGTTCTATTTGATTCTTTATTACGTGGTGTTGCGTGATAACTTCTGTTGTATTATTCGGTTTTAATTGGCACTTATCGATACTATCGGTTCGTTGTCTTGAAATAGGTGAACTGAATATTGCCGCTAACCTCCAAAGACAAAGCTTGTTTAATTTTGTAATGTGTTGGACCTAAAATATTGGGTGTTTACCAAATATTCGTATAACATATACCTCAGTTGTATCACCACTTTCTGTCAGGTTGGTGTTGCAGTAGGCACTCACCAAAATATATCAATAACGACTGTTTTAAACAGTTATTCCGTATAAAAAAACACATAGCTTCGACCTCGGGATGGACAGATTTTGCGAAGGTTATACTCGCGAAAGATACGTGTCACCGAGCAAAATCAATTTCAGTTTGACATTTATTTTATTACATACTAGCGCCCCGGCTTCGCACAGGTGTAATATATTATACATATAAAACATTCTTCTTGAATCACTCTATCTAGTAACAAAAACGCATTACGATCCGTTGCGTAGGTACATAGGGACAGACAGACAGCGGGACGACTTTTTATACTATGTAGTGATGACTCCGTGGCGCTGTCGCCGTGGCTTCGGTGTCGGGGGTTGTGGGTACGACTCCAACACGGGACTACTATTTGTGCGACCCACAGATAGTTGTTTCGCATCTGGGTGTTTGTCCACGTGAAATTCATGTATGTAAAACGTCCTTACAACACAGGATAATTTGTTATCCTAAAGTAAGGGAAATGTTTCTTTTTTAAAAAAGTCATAACTTACATGTAGTTGAAATGGCAGTGTTGCTTTTTTATGTGAAAGTTGTTAACCCGATGGTAAATAAACACCGCCCTCCATGGATATCTACAACATCCGATGGCTTGCTGATGCACTGGCAACCTTTAAAAATGTGGGCCCCGGTTACCTCACTCACCGGATGAAACGCGAAACTTTAATACTTTCACTTCATGCCGGTCTTCTGTGAGGCCGTGGTAGATCCCGGACGAGCCTGCCCATTCGTGCAACAGCAGAAACTGTTCCGTGGCCCTACCACAGTATTATTTAATCTACTTTTGTATTATTGGTGATGACGGGATCTGATGTGGTGAAAAACAAGCACAAAAGTTATATTAGAACCTTATAAATAAAAGTTATCGTAAAAAAAATATTCATTTGACGAATTCTTATCAAAATCCTTGTTTATTTATATTTATTTATTGTAATAGTACAAAATAAAAAGAAAGTGTTATGCTTTTGTTTGATTAACTTAGATGATGAAGCATTTTTCAATGTAGTATATAACACATTCTGCATTAAGTAATGCTGACAGATTGAAAATATTGTTCTGTAGGGGCGATTCAGTGTTTATTGATTTCAAAATTATTGGCTGTATTATTAATGATTAGAGTAAAATTCTACAAATAAGTTATACAGCATGTTGTCTTGACATAAAACAGTAAAATCTCTGTTGAGACTAAATAACATAAAAACTAATAATTTTTAAGGACTGATATAGAAAACTAGTGTACTAGTGCTGTGAATAACTTTCGCAATAATTAAACCATATCGCGTTCGTCATGCAACAATGCTTACGTTGTCTCGGGATATTGAATACATTTCTCTAACTTAAGAGCGGTAACATTCTACGATCGCGATTAGCTTATCGTTTACACATTGCTTTGAATTTAGACTCACTAATGATGATACTCGTAGAAATTAGATACTTAATATCAGAAAAAATAAATTAAATGTTTTATTTAACATGTAATATACATGTACTTTAAGGTTTATTTGAAGCGCTTGAGAAATTAAGGTCAAATTTAGTATTTAGAATTCGGAATATATTATACTGTACGAAAATAGAAGGAAATACTTTAGGCGTTGTATTTAAATATGAAATTGAAACGCAAACTAAACAACAACGTTTTCTCTTTCGCCCAGGTGGGTGAAATACAGATACATAATAACGGTATTTATAACAGGCTAAATTTTGGTCCGACTGGCTTCAGCTTAACGTCTACCCTCCTCAACAATTAACACCCAGACTCGGAACAACTAATTGTGAATGAAACAAACACTTTTCCTAAATGGGAATCAAACCCATGATACCCAGATCCGAAGCCAATAGTTTAGTGACAACGATACCGAGTCATTGTACCAACAAAACGACATAACTGTAAAACGTTAATAAAATACCACGTAATTCACATTAAATTGTAATTTTTTCGTAGATAAAAGAAAAAAACTTTCGGCGCTGCTAGATTCGAACCAGCGTCTTTTGGTTTCGCGCCCAGACGCTTTACCAACTAAGCTTACTGGCCGATGACCTCGCGACGCGAAAATCTTGGCATCTATCTGCGTTCATTCTATTGCGTTTTTAGCAATGCTTGGCAACGCAACGCAGCGTATGTGCATCCTTTACAGCATACAACACCATACAAATAACACTCAACGATGAATCTTTGTAACAAGAGACGTCGCAATTGCTCATAATTTTTTTATAAGATTAATTTTTGTATTTTTGGTGCTTAGTCTCTGCACTCAAATATGAGACTTTTAAAATGTACATTTTTGTAGATAAACTGAACAAACTTAATTCAGTTTGAGTTTTTTTTAATGTGAAAAGTTGCCAAGTTAAGTGAATACCGCCGCCCATGAACATCTGGTACACCCGAGGGTTCCAGATGCCTTGATAATTTTTTGAAAATTGGGCTCCGGCCACTTCACACACCAGACGAAACTCGAAAGTATTATAAATACTTCCACTTTACGCCGGTCTTCTGTGTTGTCGTGGTACTTACCCGGACGAGCCTGCCCATTTGTGCCACAGCCGAGGCTGGTGCGTGGCCTACCACCAAGTAGTAAAATACTTTTCAACTATATTTATTAAAGGAAATGCTTAAGCGAACCATGAGGCCCCATCTCTGATTTCAACTAATTGCTTCATGGTTTTTGAAGCCCTAAATCATTATCGGATAGATTTAAAAAGGAGAGCCTATATAATAATTAATAGTTATTTTTCAATATATTACTTATTAAAACCTAAAACGTTACAAGCCTACCAATCACTTCAACATAATTGTTATATGTAAACAATGTTCATGAGAACAAGCTTTATCAGTGAAATTTCTTTTAAACATTTTATTTGTGCGAAATATACTTTAATTTGATCTCTGTTCGTGTTAAGAATAAGTTTTTTTAATGTTAGGATGGAATGGACAGGTCATGCGTATAAAGCTACGCACACATGAAATGCCATCAATCTACTCGTTCTATTAGTAAGCGCATCATGAAACCCATCGTCATGATTGAGATCCTAATGTACATTGAAATTGATTATGAGGAGTCAATTAATTATATACCGTAAAACCGTTGATAGTACAAAAACATATTTAATAATTCGAATGACGTTTAAATGTTCCCAGAGCGGCTTTCAACGGCGATCTATGGAGCAGAAGAGCACAGCACTTACGATCGAGTTACTGAATGAATGAATTTAATTTTGAATGAACTGAACAGGTCGTTCATTAAGTCGTTCATTTAATAGTTAAAATACCGCTTCCGTATTAAATAGGAAATGAAATATAAATCTAGACTCCATAGACGATAATTATACTAACAATAACTATACTTCGATAATTATTGAATTAATTATAGATATCATGTAATGATTTAGGCTTAGAAGCGAAGTTGGACAAATAAATTCAGTCTAACTGAATAATATCCGATAACTTAAAAATTTCACTGTAAATTTTTATTTCTGCTTCATTGCAAAATAGTTATTGTTGCAAAACTTATGTAAGAGCATATAATTATTCTTTGATTTTAAATAAATGTATTTTTTTTTCATGAATAGATGTTAAATAAAATTTTAGTAGGTAAATTTAATCTCATTATTTCATAATGAGTTTAATTTATTTATTTACTCATTATAATATTGTGTATATAAAAGCTGTACCTAATGTTAAAGTTGGCAAAGTATTTTAAAATTTTATAATTTCAGTGCACTTAATTAATTTCTATGGATGCGTTTTAAAAACATATTTTCCTTAAATTTGAAGTGAACAAACACCCTTGAAGAGGTTATTGTCAGCGTATCTAAAGAATTACAAGGATCTTCTTCAGTTACAAGCCGTGTTAAAATTTTGTTTGTTCGTGGCGTTCCGTGAGAAACTACCAAGCTGCATGGATGTTACATCGGTGTGCTTCGTAGTGGACTTTTTTGAGCAATCCGTATTGACTAGATACTTTTATTCTAACTGACGCAGCGAAATTTCATGGGAGTTTGATTTACTCCAGTTCTAACGATGGTTAGATCGTGAATCAGTACTTTTGCATGTACTTCTTCACTTCTCATAATATTTTAATGCGAGACTCAAACGTATATCTTACAATGAACTTGTTCTTGTATAATCTAGCAGTTAGAAGTGAGTTGACTTGACCAAAGCATTCTGTATGGTTACTGAATTAGTGTGAAATAGTTTCCTCCCCTTCCTCCTGCCTTTATCCCACCTACTATATAGGGTTGGCACAACATGTGAATCATGTTATAAGAGGTTTAGGCTATGTATTTACGACCAGCCGACTGTATACCGCCAACCCTCCTTGGGGACAAACACCCAGATCCGGAACAATTATCTGTGGTTCACACAAATACTTGTCCCGTGTGAGATTCCAACCCACGACTCTCGACGCAGCAACCAATAGCTTAGCTACGGCGCCATCGTGTCGTCATAATTGTAATTGATGAAGAACATAAATCAAATGAAAATAGAAATTAGTTTCGAGGAATAGCAAGTTCATTATTTATCCATTGAAACTTGAACATCTGGTGCCTTCTCATAATATATCAGATGATAAAGTCAATTATTTTATTTAGAGCTTATTCACAAAGGACAGTCAAGCTGTGTACAGGCAACGAAAACTCTTGCAGTCAGCCGTCATACTTCAAAAGAGCTTTGGGTGTTGTCAACCTGAAATTTTAGACGCTAAGACACGAGATGCTCGAATGCGGTTACACAAACAAGCTCAACGTTGCACAGTTTGGCAGATATGCTTATATGTATGTTGGTCATAACGGTAATTAATATTGTTTTAGTCTGGGCGAACTGCGTGTCTTTTTAGACGGATGCCAAGGATAGGATTAAATACATGCCAACAATAGTCTAAATCAATCGAAAAAGTAAATCATAATCATATCAAACGGCTCGTTGAATAAGACCCATAAAAGAGATGTAAGATCATCTACTCGTACCTTACCGTATGTACACATTTTCGGTAAATGCATTAATGTTGTGCTCAATGCTTGCTGTTTTACTTCCGAGTAAAAATGGAGTTCAAACCATAGATGCAGGCGATCAAATACAGCGCCCTTTATTTTGCGCGAGGTAAAATCGTAACATTTCGATGCTTCTCAGGCGTGGCTCCCTACTCTACCTGTATTCGTAATTTTCCTTCACTCAGTACGCGATCTATATTCAATAAGATGGAAAACTATTGAAGCCATAATCTTGCCCCTCGGTATTGTTCGATTGGGGGTGTAATTGTTTCTCCGCGAACGTAATACAGGGGGAAAGGGAGAGAAACACTCAAAAGTGTAAAAGCCTGTACGCGGTATGGTTTACCAAATGTGGGTTGAAGAGTGTGTGTGCGTGTGGTAATTATCGGTGTTAGTGCATGATTCGCAATATTGTTAAGAACAGCGTTTTCGAATAATTTGGCCGTGTTCTATGATTAATCGCTTGTGAGGGTCGAATATACAATAGCAGTCGGCCCCATCGTTTTTTTTTAATACTTAGGAGGGGAGGTCTACTGACTCACGATTGCATTTCGTTACGCATTTTTCAATTCCTTTTATTTTTACGCCACATAACCCTAATATTTAATTGTTTTAAATATTTCATGAGTTTCTAGTTTTATGGAAACAAACATCCTTACGTTATTTGTAATTTTCTTTTATTTACATTTGGCAGAATTTATTTTAAATTGCGATCCAAAAATGGCTTGCATTAGAGTTAATAACTCTAGACGTAGGCGTATTTAGATTTGTGATTTGGAATCTGAATCCTTTAAACGTTAACTACTTAAAACAAGTGCAGAGTATCCAACCCGTGTTGGAAGACAGCTTAGCGGCGTTCCCGTTAAATACACCTGTTATAACAGTGGAGCATTTATAAGTATGAAGTAACGTCACTCGTATCCTCGCAAACTAGCCAACCCGCTCTGTGGGGATGCCTATGTTCAGCAGCGGATTAAAACAGGCAGAAATGATGATGATGACGAAGCTTAAAAGTCTTGGAGACTGTATTCCAGTTGCTGTTATTGTTATCTATGCGTGTGTCTCCGCTCACATGGTCTACATACTTACTTATCACGCAGCACATATCGTAATCAAATGTGTACTTGTATTCTTTCTTACTAAGGAAGGACCATGTCTACTGAACCAGTGGACAATTTGTCTTAGATGACAAAAACGAATGGTAGACAAGAGGTGAATCTATATATATACATATGTCATTTAACTGTTCATCTGACGTTCCATCATAATGATGAACTTTATCGGCTTCGAGTTACTAGGCTCGATAAAATTTCGATGGCATCCGCGGTGTTGTATGTAATAAAACGAATAAGGCTTCATTTAAATGGAAAAAGATATTTGATGAAAATACCGTATGTGTGTGTTAAATTCAAAATTCAGATAACTAAGGAATTGTAAATGTACGAGTGCCATTCACAGATAAATTACTCTATTAATTGTTTATTGTAACATTTACACAACAGTGTTTTTACGATATTTTACTTAAGTTTTACAAACGAATGTTATTTTGAAAGTAGAACATTTACCCTTCTGAAAGATAATAACACTTTTACGTTATAAATATCTGTACTTATCTTTATTTATTTGAAACATTGGAAAATACACAAGCTTAAAATTTGCGTGCATTATGTTATTTATCATTTGTTGCAAGGGTTTATATTAAAAGATGATTAGTTAAACATGCCTTTACTTTAGACCTTCTCTATAAAAGGGTTATTTGAAATTTAACAGAAAGTTTATTTTTATAGATAAATTGTCGAAAAAGGTTTTAATTTAATCATGAAAGTAAATTTTCGATTAGTAGGTAACTAATATATTTGTAATAAATCAGTATCGTGAAAGGAAGTTATAGTATATGTGCAGACATTGTTAAATTTAACACCTATTATTATTTATACGTACATTACTTTACAGATAAAATATAACTCAGAGGCTTTTCGTAATGTAATATATTAAAATCTTTGATTACGCACGCTCTCTGAGGAATAAAAGTTTTTAAACCAATTAATTGTAATGTAACATCGCAATCTCTTTGGGGTAAAATTTTAAATCAATTGTGAAAGCTCCACTAAGATGACAACACATTTTCATTCCAATCTATTTGTTTTATTATAAAGTCTGTGAGAAGGTCCAGGTATTATGATGAAAGTTACGATATAATAATAGCATGGACAGTTATATGTAAATATATATCCCTAACTTTCGTCTAACTAATTAAACTTAACTACACACTTCGGTGTAGTCAATAAACGTCTAAAAGTCTAAAATGGAATTTGAAAGGTACGCTTTGGGTTGGCAACGCAGCAGAACTAAATATACACGCTAAAATTGTCTTATATTGTGATATCTTATAATTATTTTAGTTAAATGTAAGCATTATTCAATGAAGCTATTTTCAGGACGTTTATTGTGTTTTGTTTCAAAATGTAAAGTTTTCGAAACGTCAGGAACTCAATTGTTTATAAGTTTGAATCGTCCGCCGTTAATGTTGTAACAATTATAGCTCTGTATATCAACTGGTGACAACAATAGTGTCATACAAAACTGATCTGCTGAATTTAGTTGTCATGTTTCCATAACTGCATTGGGTTCCTCGTGCAATATAGTCGCACACAATGATATTACATACAATATATTCGACAATAGCGCACCGAAACAAAGATACTCAAATTACACCAATTGGTGTAATTCTATAGATTCCTGTCTCTTTCCGTATCATACGCTCTATATCGTTCCTCACTTTCACTTATATACTATGTCGTATAGCGTAAGAGGAAAAAAATTTAAACGCCACGCAGTATGGATATGCGTCATCTATATTATTAAACGTCATTTGTCGCATATGTGTTCTATCATGTTAGATAGACAGACGAACAAGTATGCAATAACAGTAGTGGTATCTCAGTACCCGGGCGCTCGGTTATTTCAGTCTACACAATTAAAACTGTAAATTACAATAATTTTAAACCCCTTATGTGCGATAACATGCCAGTGTTGAAACAAAACATTGTTAGGAAACCTGTATATACGTAATAAATATTAATACTAATATTTCAAACATATTAAGTCTGCCAATCAACGAGGGAGTAATATGCTGTAATATCCTTTACAAAAACGATACCTACACCCAGCAGTGTTACATTAAGACACAAGTTGATAAAGTTGATAAAAATTATCTTATTTAGGTGGCAAAATATACTCTTTGGCCCAGCATATGAAATATATCATTCAACTGTGGTAGGAGAACGCAAGAGTATTCACTGTTACACGAATGGGCAGGTCCGTCCGGATAAGTACTACGACCTCACAGAAGACCGGCGTAAAGTATAAGTGTTACACTTCTGCGTTTCGTCTGGTGAGTGAGGTAGCCGGGGCCCACTTTATTTAAAGACGGCAACGCATTGGCAACCCCACGGGCATTGCAAATGCGTTGCCATCTTTAATGTCCATAGGCGGCGGTTTCATTTTCATT
The DNA here is from genome assembly GCA_933534255.1 of Iphiclides podalirius. Classification (NCBI taxonomy): domain Eukaryota; kingdom Metazoa; phylum Arthropoda; class Insecta; order Lepidoptera; family Papilionidae; genus Iphiclides; species Iphiclides podalirius. The sequence continues at coordinate 10,590,058 of OW152830.1, read as the reverse complement.
TAACATCATTTGAACAGCCACAACTCGTTTTTCACATTAAAAAAATCAGTATAATAGATATTTTCGAGTAATTACGAACTATAAATATCGATGCTCATAATCTGAGTATTGACTATGAAGTAAAATTCCACCAACATTGTCATATGGCCGGTTCCTATACTCAGCGAAAGGCAGTTAGATTAAATGACGGCTCGTAAGGAAAACGCCTCGTTTTGTATATAGAAATCGGGTGTACACGTCTTTTTTCTACAAGTCTTCATGAAAGTTACCTCGTTGTGTATATAGGAATCGGGCGTACACATCATTTATCTGCAAGTCGTTATGAAAGTTACGAAGCTATGTAAGTAACGGCCGTTCCTTACATATATAACGGCTGTATATAGAAACCGGGCAGTAGTCAAACGATGACGTAACCGGCAAACAGCAGTTGGGGTGTGCAGAATACGGTGCAGCTAACTGCATTCCCCAAAACGGAATTGGTTGCCTGCGGGGTGCCATTAAAAATACATCAAGCCCGCCGCTGCCCGTCCCGCATTACAATATTATGTCTTCGGTTCGATTAAATTATCGGAAATCATTGGATTATTTGTTCAGGAATATATAAAACATTTATACGGCCGTTAAATTGTTGCAAGGGTCATATTAGTGTGTTCGAAATTTAATATGCTTCTAAGTTTAAAAAAAAACGGCCAAGTGCGAGTTGGATTTGGGCATGATGGGATCCGTAAAATATATGAAAACGGCCAAAATAATCATGTCCGATATATGGCAATACAGTTATAGCCCTAGTTTTTTTAGTATTTGTTGTTAAAGCGGCAACAGAACATTATGTGAAAATTTCATGAGATACAACCTGGTGACAGACGGACAGACACAGAGAGAGTGGAGACTTAGTAATAGGGTCCTGTTTTACCCTTTGGATACGGTAAAAAGCATTCAAATTGAGCACTTCAACAACGATGGTAGGTTTAATAAAAATGTTTTACGTATATTACTGCGTTTAGTTTTTGGAAAATTAGAAAATCAACACATCTGTTTTATCTCGCGATGAACGAGATAGCCGGAGATGAGATATGTGATTGCGTCATTGTTCACCGGACGAATGAAAGCTTTTTATGTAATTTAGTTTTGGCGGATCTATGCAAAATGCTCATATGACACATGCAGGTGATTATTGCAAGTACTCAAATTGCCGTTACCAACAATGCTGGAAAGTTTTTTTAAGCAAAGTTAAATGCGATAAACATCGCACGCACAATATTTTTTATTTTGAAGTTGCTTGTGAATACTAGAATTCATTATCGAAATTTCAACTTAAGTTTTAGTGTTTCGTACCCAAGGTTAACCCTTGGGTACGAAATCCTAAAACTGGAACGTAAACGGGAAAAGTAAAACCTATTACTAAGACTCTGCTGTCTGTCTGTATGTCCGTCCAGGATGTATCTCACAAACCGTGAATGGCAGTTGAAATTTTCACAGACGATGAACTTCTGCTGCCGCTATAACAACAAATTCTAAAAAAAGAATTTAATAAAAGTGACTGGGGGCTCCCATACATCAGACTTATTTTTTTTTCTGTTTTTATAGATAATAGTTGTACGGAATCCTTCGGGCGCGAGTCCGACGCACTTGCCCGTTTTTTCTTATGTTGCTTTATATTTAATCGATAGTGTGTGGCCGAGAACATCTATGGTTCGTTTTCAATTTACGAGACCCTTATTTCGATCCCCCGTATGCGTTTTTATTTGTTCACTCTTTATAGCAATCTCCTCTGTAAAAGAAGGCACAGATGGCGGACTAACGGTATGGCACTCTCTCAGTCCTCCGAGCACGTTATACAAAAACATGCATTAAAAAGACCTTTAATTTAAGTTATGCTGGTAGAGGTAAAAAAGAATATAGAAAAACTACAAATAGTTGTAGTTGTCAAAAGGGTCAAATTTACGAAAAGTACCGTGATATAGTTATCGAATGCTCATGTAATAGATCGAAACAACCTACTTCGTCATCTTTTATTTAAAAAAAATTGTCTATAGACGGCATTATCATAATAAATTCTTTAAAAAAAAAAGTAATTTAAGTTTTTTGTGAAAATCTTAATTTTATTGTACTGATCTAATTTTTGTCAATACTGGTAAATATAAGCTATCAAAATGGTGTTTGAATCATTACCTTTGATGAATAAAGTTGTGATATTCCGTCGAACTATCTAGGATAAAAAGAAAGTAAAGTAACTGCCCATACTAGTCCCACGGCTGGGCAAACAAAGGCCTCTGTACAAAAGGGTATTAACTCATAGTCGCGTCTACACTCCGGATTATGAGACTTCAAATAACATCGAAATATTTTTTGTTATTATTTAGAAAATATGCGATGAAGGAAAACATCGTGAGGAAGGTATATAAAATATATATAAGATATATAAGGTATATAGACCGTGTTGTTACAACCGCGACAATAAATGAACATACGTCTAAAGCTACCTGCCAATAAGCATAAAAAATGAAAAACGTTAAAAAATTCCATAACTAAAAAAAATATTTTTCAAACAAACTAATTAAATAAAAAAGAAACAAAATTTGTAACAACCTGTACAACTACAACAGTCTGATTCATACATTCGGACACTTTTTCATTCGTTTGCGCAGCGTTGTATTACAAATCTCTAACTGTATGCTTTATCCCTTTCAAATTCATTCAACCTATTCATATACTTTGTAACCTTTACAAATGAATTTTACGTTACAGTTTTATACGTAAGGGGGTTCTAAAATTCTTTGTTTTGGATGGAATGAATTCAATAACTCGGTAAATATTAATGTTCAAAGAATGTAAATGATTAATACAATTTTAATAATTTATCCTCTAAATGTGTATTGATGGTCGCGTTAGTAGCGACACGCTGTATATATTATATAAGCTGCGGCCCGCGACTACATCTGCGTAGAATAGGCTGAAGGCGTTACATTCAGACAGAAAGACAGATATACATAATAATATGTATATAAATTATAGCCTATGTCTTATTTTGATGTATAAGCTATGTTATTGTAAAGTTTCATTTAAATCCATTTAGTAGTATTTGAGTGAAAGAGTAACAAACATCCATCCATACATACAAACTTTCGCGTTTATAATATTAAGTAAGGATACTTGCAAGTGTTCTTATAACATTTAAGCCACCGCAACATTGAAAGCCAACACCGGGTTTCGATGTCTGGTTCAGCAAACTGAATTTGGAGCGTTCTTACATTGTAGTGCTTTTGTCCTCTATACGATGAAATTGTATTCGGAAAAAAATATTATAAGAGCCTGTTTTACTGATAACTTTACTTTCTTTTTGTCGTTATAGTTTCTTTTTGTTATGTTATAAAAACTATAACTATAGTACCACTGAGGAGTATGTTCCCAATACGGTAATTTCATGGGTCAAGTTACTTTCTTTCATGTTCAATAATGCCAAATCAAGTTTTTTTTATTACTTCATGTTTTCCTACTGAAAATTTCTTACTGAATTATAGAATTAAATAATTTTAAGAATGTGATTTATTACATTTCGTAGTCAATTACATTTTAAGAAACCCTTTGAAAGGGCATTTTTCTCATATATTACTAAACAAGGCGTTATAGCCCTCAAGTATTTTTTTACTGGGAATGTAATGGGTTAAGAATTAGCATGTATTTTTACCTTCGCTTTTTTGCGGTTAGTATCATTTCACAACATATCCTGAATAATGTATTATTTATTTCATTTCTGGGTCCACACGAGAATATTTTACATGTTTATCCACTCAACGATCCCAAAAATGCCATCATTTACATATTTATTGACTTTGGGCGTTACCTTCAGTAACAGTTTCTTACGGAATCAATGGAAACGGCTTTTACTTTTCGAAAGTGTTATGCGTCGAATTCAAATGAGTTATAAATGAGATGTTATTAAAAAAGATTGCACACTGTAGTCATCTTTAACGTATATTCGACATTAATAAAAATAGCGAGTGGAAAATAACACTGTTAAAATTAACTTCACTAATGTTTTTAATTTAATTACACAGCAACGAGCGAATGAATAATGCTTACATGATAAAGTTTTGTTAGTCCTGTGCAACTTTCGAACAAGCCTCTCGTGGTACGGACAATAAATGCCGTGTAACGGAATGATGTGCACAGTTATTTAGCTGTTTCATTCAGTTGAAAAAAGCTATTTTGTTGTGTTTTAAACACTGTGGTATGGCCACGAATCAGTCTCTAAACTTAAAATTGAAATTATGTTGAGATTAAGATCGGCGCTATCGGATTAAAAACTAAAAGTTTATTCTGATTACTTCGCCCGAAACTTTTACATCATTACCAAAACTCATCGGAGATGTTGAAAAGGCGATGTTACTAAAAACTGAGCGCCGCAAATTTTTATGCGAGAGAGAAATTATCATAGCAGATATTGAAGAGGCGGTGTAGCTAAAAACTGTTTGCCACAAATTTAACACTTTACTACTTAATATAAGAGTTCGAACATTATTACTTTGATTCTAATATTATAGCGTCTGGGAACGGAGCCGAAATCCAAGTGACCTTTACTTTACTTTACTTACTGCTCCATGCAACTATGTGTCCCTTGGCTCGAATAGATAACGTCTTTTTTCTTTCTTTTATGTGATAAAGTGGCAAACGAGCTGGCGGTTCACGCGATGTTAAGTGATAACCGCCTGCCCATGGACATTTGCAACACCCGTAGGATTGCAGATGCGTTGCCACCTCTTAATAATGTGGGCCCCGGCTACCTCACTCACCAGACGAAACGCTTCTACGACCACTTCTACTTTACGCCGGTCTTCTGTGAGGTCGTGGTACTAACCCGGACGGACATGCCCATTCGTGCAACAGCGAACACTGTTGCGTGGCCCTACCACCGTTTAAACGTTATATCCGGTATACAGTGTTGCCAGCGCCAACAATAATTATATTTATTCTATTTTAGTGTTACGAGAAGCGAATTAAAAATAATCAATTGGGAATGTTGTAATGGTAAACAGAACTTGATAATTCGCAGTTTAAAGTCGCGTGTGTACTAAACGAAATTGTTACGACAGGAATATTGTGATACGTCGTAACGCATTTCTTAGATTCGCCTCACTAGCCCTTATCTGATCTGTGGCTCATTTTCAGTATCGTGCACTTTCTGTTCAGACTACGCTGCGGTATCAGAGATATTGGAGCGAACAATTATTGTAATGCCGGTCATTGAATGAAATGAGGGAACCACCGCAGGCGTTTTGCGCTCGAGTTGCGGCGAATGCAGGAGCATTATAGAGAAGTATGTGCTCTGTAATTGTGTGGACCTTATGCAGTTGCGAACACTTCGCTAGCGCGATCCAGTTCTTAGTAGCTAATTGTCGTTATTTAGCGGTCTAACCGCCACGACTCATGCAACGTGAATTGCGGGTAAATTTATTTTGGAGGAAATTAAAGCTTTTGTACGTTTGTTGTGTTTTTATTTTCACTTGCGCGGTTTTACTATCGTATCTGTGGAGCTCTGATAGAGAGATAGGTTGTATTTATAACCAGGCACGGCTATATTTCTACTATACAACTCACATTTTTCTACCGCGAATTGACTATAACAAAATTATTATTAAATTTATTTTATTAAATTATTGTTTAATTAAATATGTTTTTATTTTCTTTAAATATGGCCTTATTGCGTAATCGTCAAATTTCAATCTCACTCCCACCCAACTTTACCTACTGATTGAGATTTCCATTCGTTGCATTTCCTATTCAATCTTCGTGAAATTTGTTTTGAGAAAAACGAATCGCGTAAATAAAAGATGACTGAGAAAATGAGTCTAAAGGCATGTTCGTGGCAAAGGTGAATAGGCTTTCACTGAGCTAGTACGTATCACATCTATGGCTGGCTCGCCACTAACACAGTTTTTAATTAAGAATGAACTGCAAGTTACAAAAATTCTATAATTATCATAAAGAACATTCTCTTCAGCGGCATGAATTAAACTCACATGGAGATAGAGTGAATTAACAAATATTAAAAAAATATTTGGAAAGCTTTTAATAAGCTTGAAGTAATTAAAACGATCGAAGAAAAGGAGACACGTGTAAAACAAAACCAATTAATTGAAAATGTCCCCAGGCAGATATGAACCCACCAACATTTCTCTACCCAATCGGGATTCAATTCTTAAGCAAGTTTCGCCATTTGAGTTTTCCTTGTTTACGGAAAAAATGGAGTTTATAATATTTTTAGCGAACAAATTGTTTATCTCTCGAAGATTTCTTTGATGATTAAGAAGATCGGTCAATGCGGATATATCAGTTAAGATGTATTTTCAGAACAGCTAACAGTGCGAGTAACTTGCTCACACTGGTGATAAATTAAATTACTCCACCAACTGGCAATTGATTAAATGTATCTATGAAGTAAGCTATAATTAGCTTACACATAGTTTACGATATTAAAATTTCACCGACATGAAATGATAGGTTGTTGCGATAGCTCTGTGTCAGTGGTGAAGGAAAACAGGAAACCGGCATTATTTTAAAAATAAGATAACTAAGAAAAATAATAAGAAAACTTTTTTGAAAATATCCGCCTAATGCATAACAGAAGTTTACCTCGAATAAAAATAACGATTATAAATTAACAGAATAGATAATCAAAAGGTGTAGCGTAGGTTGCAAAATCTGACGCGTGATTGTGAATGCTGAATAGTGTCCAAAGTAAAAATCTGTAAAATAATTTCATTTAACAAAGTGCCTACATGTCCCTATACATTACGAAGTGGACGATGAAATTGATAGTGTTGTTCGTGATTTATTCCAACCATGATATGACAACAATTTATTTTCTGCTGATATCACAAGTAATTGTTTACTTTCGTAGCGAGTACACATAAAAAAATAATAATCTCATTCGTATTCGGTTGATGTAGTAGATATTGAACCTATCTCTTCCGCTAAATGGAATGAGGATGAGACTACTGGAGAAACGTTGTGATTAACAAGTACTTTAAATTCTCTACTAATAATCTACGTATATATTCATTAACAAAACACAAATATGTTTATCAATTATCTAGTACTCACAGTACGAGAATAGTTTGGGATAAGAAAAACTGGGACTTGAAAAAATATACCCAGAGACAAGATTGTGTATAATATATTAGTATATCGCAAAATATAAGCATGTGAAAAAGTCAGTTAATCTCAAAGAAATTCTAATTTTAAAAGATACATCCCCTCCGTGACTCGAATGTAGTGTTATAAATCGTAAAAGACAAATGCTACTTTCATTTCTCACTCCAATGGATACACGAATACTTGGCGCAGAACGAATACTAATATCGAATTACGTTTATGTAACGGAATATAAATCGAACCTTCACACAAATATAATATACCCGCGACAAGTAATTATGTTGATGTTATTCCCGTAACAAAATAAATTTCATTTTATAGATGTGCACAGAATTTTTTGTCTCTTTCAGAAGACCAAGTTCAAAGTTTAAATACTTCTGCTTTACATTGGCTTCATGTACTCTGTCCCCTACTGTACTCGTACCTTCATAGTGAAATCAGTCCGTTCTACTAGCTCTGCTGATATTGAAATTTAGATAATTTGTCTGTCTATGTGTTATGTCTTAAAAATGAAATATGATTCAAAGAATGTGTTGTGCGCTAATGAAGGCTTACTTCATAGATACATGTAATTAATTAACTTACCAGTTGGTAGAAATAATTATTATATTTTGTGTCCACTTGTTAGCGAGGCTGCCTTGTTGTGATGCTAATAGGAAACAAAAAAAGTAACATAAGACTGAAGTAAAGAAAGAATGAATGAGCTGACTACACTTTTATAAATATGCAAATGAATAAAAGCTGGAATATTTTATTTAATTCACAGAATTACTCTCTCTTTTACATATATTATTGTATATGTTTATGTATTAATAATAATGCCTAAGTTTACACAGATGTCGTCTGGCCATTGGTGAATGTTTCCGGTACGTTATTATTGTATGGAATGAGGGGTGATGATAATAAAAACCAGAGTTAGATGTCACTGTTTTTGCGTAGAAAACTGTTTTAACTATTAGACTTACCGTATAACTCTTCAAGGGTGTACAGAAAAAAATATTGACTTTGCAGATTTTTTACATTGATAACGAATAGAAAAATAATCAAATTGACATGAAAATTGAATCCTGATCGAGTGTAGATATATTGTGTGCGTTTCCGCATCGGCATTTTTGTAATTAGTTTGTTTTAATCGTTATTCTTATGCCCAATCCTTTTTTTCTAGATGTAGCTTGTTTATGTGATATTTTTCCAAATAAACATCTTATAATGTTTCTGTTCCCTTCAATATTTTGTAGACTGTACTCGGAAAGTTTTACTTTAGGCCTCAGGAGCTCTGACCGCCTTGTTATGGAATTGTTTTTTGTATACCTTGTATAACTTGCTATGTATTTTTGAGTAGAAACCGTCTAGCAGTTAATTTTTATTACGGCCTTTATTGTGGCAAGCCAGCCGTAATGTTAAATGCTAGATGCTAGTTAGCTTAATCAGAGCTTAGTCACCTATGCCATGAACATGCCTTGAAGCTCCTTTTCTCAGTGTTCTTGGGATCTTTATTCACAATTCTATTAATTTTATCACAAAAGTCTGCAATAAATTTGAATTATTGATAATTAGATAACGTTTCGATTAAACCACAATTGTCATCATTTCAACCTGTTTTGGTCACCACTCAATATAGGCCTCCGCCATAGTTGCCACGATCCTATCACCTAAAAACTTCCCACATACATATTTCGTCACAGGCTAATACGAGGCTTCCACTTTACAACCATTCTTCTACATTGGCTATCGATTCTACAAGCTATAAGGCCAGCACATTGCCACTTCAGTTAACCTGTCAGTCATGTCACCTAACTTTATTCTTCTAAGGTTGTTTGGATTGTGCATTCTAGCACGGATATAAATACCGAGCATAGGCCGCTTTATAGACCACTGAGCGACCAGCAACCAAAGATTGCGTCTTAGTTCAGACGCAATACGAAAATTTTATAACAAATGAAAATAAAAAACTTTAAATCCTGTTTTACGCTGGTTCTCTGTGAGACTGCGCTAGCTTTTTTGTACTTTCCCGGTCAAACCACCCCTTTCCTGCAGTAACAGAAGCTGCTACGTGTCTTTTACCCTAAAAATAAGTAAATGAATTTCTAAAATAAAATTAAAACAGTATAGTACCAGAGACTTTTGAAATGTGTTGTTTGTTGTTGTCCTTTTTTCTAATTCATCCAATAATTTTTTTTGTTCTAAATTAATGCGAAGGACATCGTCATGAACATGAACATGTTCTGATCATGGATACCTCAAATATTACTATTTTTACTGACCATCTTTAAGGTGAAAGATATGTCCACCATGATTTGCGGATATTCAATATTTTTATTTCACAGCTTTCACAGAGTAAGACTCAAAACAGATACCACAACACGCATGTAATGGCAATTAGCAAGATGTCTGTCTAAGCCACTATCCATTCTGTCACGTTACTGGCCTGACCATAAATGTTTTTCTAGTACTAAGGGTACTGTGGGTATGTACTATTTAACCTTATTAGGTATTCAATTTTACAATTATTACAGGCTTCTACTTAAAACGATGGAAATATAAAAAAAAATATTCACCAATAAAATAATATAACTTTTATGTGGAAAGTTGGCAAGCGACATGATGTAAAGTGGTGACTGCCAAACATTAATATCTTTAATTCCTGAATGCAGATTCGTTGACAGCCTTCAGAAAAGTCGGGACTGTCTATCTCACTCACCAGACGAAACGCGAGAGCATCATTCTTCGTTCATTCTTGCAACAGCACAAGCTGCTGCGAAGCACCACCACAGAAGGAAATCTTATATCAGATTGTACCATTTAATACATCAAGATATAAGAAAAACATTTATGGCCGTGCAATAAAGCGCTACGCGACATTGTGGTGTTTCCTCGACTTTCAAACAATAAGTTTTGCTCATTAACTCCACGTTTTTGCGAAACCATTGAAGTGTATTTTATACTTGATACAGGTGGCGTGCAGCGGTTTGCCGAGCTGCCGGCGTACACGGAAGTGAACCCGGGCGAGGACGCGCTCCTCAAGTGCCGGATATCCGATAAGAGAGGCATCTGCTCCTGGCAGAAGGACAACAAGGTAAACTGTGCTCTAAGCTCTTGTGTTAAGGTGTGCTTTCCATCAACCCGAACGATTGTAACCATGTTTTAAAAACGTCCGATTACGGTAGAATTTCCGAAGCGCATTACACAAATAATGATAATAAAACTAAGATTTAATAAGAAAAATAAAGACAATATGAATGTATAAATACCGATAGATATTTTATTACCTATATTTAAATTTCGGAAGCTTAAAATACTTTGAATTGGGGTTGCGCCATGGGCGCAAATATTCGGTAAAATATTATTTTTACATTGTGTAGCATACTTAAATGTAAGTTCGAAAAAGATTATTGAATTTAAGTAGCGATGATAATGATATTAATATGTCAAATGATAAAAAAGGTCTAGTACCTACACAACCTTCGATGAGCGTGTTTGTTTTTTAATGCTTTGTTAAAGTGTTTGTTAATAGCACTTACTTCCCCGAAACAAAAGTGTTAAGGAATGCAGCACTAAAGGGCGCTGTCGAGGACTAAGTGTTAGTCCTTTAGTCCTCAGCCTTGTTTCGCACAAGCACTGGGAGTATTCAACCGACCCTCCGTAGGACATTAAGAGGATATTGAGTGAAAGTGCAGCTGTGAAACTATAAAGAGCTTTAATCAGCCCCAATAATAAAGTACTTAGCCGCAAGAGAAGTGGATAACATTTTCTAAGCTTGTCCCTCTCTTTATGTCTCTGCCTCTCTGTATGTGCGTGTGTAGGATGGTGACGTGGGAATTGTTTCGACATAAACACCGACAAGGCATATGCAAACATATATGAAATCAAACATTTTTGGATTGATCCGCCGGCTCTAATATTCAATCTATCTATAGATTTGGTAACTAGCGATAGTTATTTGACAAATATTGCTACATATTCGCTAGCGTTGAAGGTCTTAAAAATAGCCTATGTAATGGACATAGGCTATTTTTAAGACCAGGACTCAGGTTCTAGACTATCTGTGTACCAAATTTCATTTAAATCGGTTCAGTAGTTTTGGCGTGAAAGCGCGACAGACAGACAGAGTTACTTTCACATTTATAATATTAGTATGGATTAAAACCAGCCGACTGTTCAATGTTATTATCGTATTACATTGTATATTTTCATATATTTCTAAAGCAAGCAACAAAAAGTTTCTTAATACAAAATGTCGAGGCTGCATATATAAAATTGTACCATTTATTCAAAATGTCTATATTTCTGCATAAATATGTATACTTGATATAGTACTTGATTTATTACCTGAGACAGTTCTTATTGCAGCTGTTGGCGTATGGTAATAGTTCAATAATCAGTGAAGTCCACAATACAACAACATAATACATTTTAATACATTTTAATAGAATACAAAGAAGCAACAAAATATTTTCAGCAATATAAACCGTATGGTATTGATATATGTACAAATAATTAAGATAGAAAGGAACTTGGATCATGTTCTCTTTTTTATCTTTCCAGCGGAATATGCATTGAAAAGATAAAAAAAGAACTTTGTATAATGAGAAAGGTTTCATTAAAACGAACAAAACGTTTACCGCTACCATCGCACGAATTAATACAGAAAGACAAAACAAATCAAACAAACAATTTGCTCGATAACGATCTGTGAACAAGTTTGAAAGGTTTTTTTACTATCACAAATTAACGTACGTAGTTTCATTTTTTTCAAATGGACATAGTGATATCGTGGAATATAGTTATGGCCATTTGATTGCCATTAGGGTATAATTGTGCTACAAATGTTTTATATTGAGGTTTGATTCTCAACGGATTTTACGTTCTTGAGTTTTCTTGCAGTATTGCACTATTTTCCATTAGACATAGAATGTTTAATGACTCACTGAAAATAAAAATACATTGATATAAGCCACTGGGTGGTGTGAAGCTGATCTCCTTAACAGCACCTGGTTCAGGATGAATATTGTTTATCCAAGCTAAATAACTTATAAACATTAGGATTGCTTTTAAATATGAGATTAATAAACAAAATTTAAGTTTTAAAATGAGTTTTCTGAAGAGGAAGTTGTAATGCTATCCACTTTACATTAACTCGCCGATAGATGGCGCATTAACTTGTATACCGGTCAACCGATGGCTATGTAAATTGATATACACGTAGATTTAAGCACCCTGATGCTCGCTTCGAATGAGAAAAGATAGAATCAGTTGGCAGTAACTAGTTTCATTATTATAGTCATTCTGCTTACGAACAAACATGAATCAATACATGACCTTATTGATGACATACGATGTTTCTCACTAACGCATACATTTTTCTGATCATTTACAAAAAGATTCCAATAAAAGAGAGGTATTAAAACAATGCACAATGTTCAAAATCAAGCGTCCGCTTCGAGTTTTAGCGTAGGAAAGCAAAGATAGAAGTCAGCTTCTACCATCAAAGCGATGGCCAGCCGCTGATTGGCCGGAGCTCGTTTTTTTTCTATCCGATACGTACAAAAGGAAGTGGAAATTGAGAGCCGAGCGCTGTATGAACTCGTCGGTACTTTTCAAGTTGCCCGCTGCGGAATTTTCCCTTGCACAGCACTATTGGTTGCTAAAATATCGATAACGAGCCACCTATGTCAATGTAAACGCAGAACTCAAACATGAGAACGTGTATCGGTAAGTCGGTTCTATAGTATCATAGTTTGGATCAAAGTAACAGCCATAAACATATCCCACTGCTGGGCAAGGCCTCCCCTGTGTAGTTAGGGCATAATTCACCACGCAACCTTCCTGAGGATTGGCTGAACTTATGGCTGAAATTATGGCATATTTTTGAAATACGTTTTTATATTATTTTAAAATTGTACAAAGTTCCCTGCTTATGTGACGTTTTACTTTACTTAAAACTGCAATAAACAATTGAATTAGTGCCAGCACCGCGATTTGAACTTGAAGCTTGAAGTTGCTTGAATACACTAAATTTAATTTTTGTTAATTATTTACCTCCAATATGTATATTTTTTAATATTTCTCTTTATGTAATTAGTAATAAATAACATGACTAATTCATTGAATATTCTTTCGGTGGATTGTGATAAGAAAACTTAGCATAACTTAAATTTTTTTGCTCATACGAACTCGGTGTATTGCAATGTGATCGGCGAGACAGCTTGTTTGGCCATTGTACCTAAGGCAAAGTGACTACCGATGAAAGCCAATTCAGAAAGGCACATTGTAATAGAAAAGACGTCGGTCCGCAAATCGTTCCGTTCAGTTGTTGAACGCATTATAAACGATGAATCAAAATGATCAAATGCGATGAATGTCGACAACAATAGGTTACCTGAGCGTCAATTCGTCCGTAGTTTAAGGGGAAATATCCAAAACGAATTCTCGAAAGTCAGATATGGTAAAATGCAATCAAGGTAGTTCGACCCAGTTGGCGTTAGGATAGTGACCATGCCACCACCAACATGATGTTTTACATGTATCTGTGTTTTTAAATATCTGTAATATGTATTTATTTACGAAAGAAATGTATCTTTACGTACGCATATCTGTTACCTAGTACCCATAGTACATGTTTTGCTTAGTTTGGGACTAGATAACGTTCTGTAAATTTATATCCCGATATGTTCTTTAATATTTCAAAATAAGCTTTATAATATTTTATTTATATATTTATGAAACCAGAGCGCAATCATTAATAAGTCTCTTTTCTAAGCTATACAGATAAAATAGAATTCCGACACAGAAATAATGGCACCAGCTTGTAGCTGGTGTTTTGGACATCTTTTATTATTACTAATTTAATATATATTATCTAGCCTATTTATTGAGATACTTTTTTTATTTACTCTATTCACAATTCTTACTACTACTATGTACTGTTCTAAAATTCGCTGTATGGAGCTTCTGAATATGTCAGTAGCTTTTATTTATATAAAAACGGTTTCTTTAGCTCTTTAAGGGCTGTCAACTACATACTCAATCCGATTAACATTGTTTCGTTATTAAAAGTACTTTACAGCCTAATAAAAGTGTTTTTATTAAAATGATCCACAAGGCGCCGAACGAAGAACGACGCGACGGAAAGACAAACGTAGCAGGATTATGTCAAGATAAATGATTATTATTTGGCCTAAACCAAAAAAGTAAAAATTATTTCGTGTACTTCGCATCCTACAAGTCAACATCTTGGCAAACATCGAATCAAACGGAAACTCTCTTCATCTATTTTATATTGAACAAGGCCCACTGGGAGGCGTGTACCATACACTAGTGGCACATTCGAGGGGGTGGCAAATATTGAAATCTTCTCGTAGAGCTCATTCCCATAATTTGCTATGCTTCTATTTGCGATTTCTATTGATTTATACAATTCCCTATTCTCACATATCGCGCTGTGGTTTTACTCACACAATCTCAGCGAAGTTTCTTGTGTATCCCGATATGTTTACAATCGCCATTTTACACTCGCCATTTAATATTCTTTACGAGTTTTGATTACCAGTTACCTAACTAAATGACCGTATATAAAAGTGCTTGTAATTATTTTATGTGAGAAGGTGGCAAAAGTAAGTGCTGGCGGTTCACCTGATGCTAAATGTTAACCGCCGCCCATTGACATTTACAACACCTATAGGGTTGCACATGCTACCCAGCTACCTCACTCACCAGACGAAACGCATAAGTGTAACACTTCTTCATGTCGACCTTTTGTGAGGTCGTAGTACTTACCCGGATGGAAGGGCTCTACCTAATATTATTATCATAAAGGTACATATACAATTAAGTTATATATACATATACGATACGGTATCATGCTGGTATGATGTGTTTTTTTGCTATTAATTCTATCCCTTTCCTCGGTTTATAAAGTTCCACCTGTACCATCATCCGCATAGCAGATTTAATTCCTATGTTGACGAGTAGTAGAGATATTTGTAGGATGTTTTTCATATTGAATTCATAATCAATACTATTTATATTTTTGAAATTTAAACGAAACTTTTACAACAGAAACAACCTATACTTACTCAAATATATATGTATATTTTATTAATAAAATCATTCAGTTAAATCCCAATATTTTTTTTTATTAAGTTTCTTATTAAAATAAAAGGTTAGTTAGATTATTTGGCGTTAAAAATTAATAAAGAATTAGTGTTGATTTTGAAAAAGAAAGAATATTTTGGAATTTGAACTCTGTTGAAAGACGTGTTTCTTTTTATAGACGTAAGTTTCATAAAATATTTGCACATAAATTTAAATAATACAGACATAAAAGTTACTAATTCTTATGATTACATTACACGCTATACAGTTAGTCCACAAATTCGTCAGTTAAGTTGAAGACGTTTTTGCGTGACGCGACTGTCGGAGCGCGTTTAGTTGGAAATTCGCTATTGTGAACGAATTGTTCGCCTGATGCATAAACTTCGTGGCGTGCTTTATCTGAGCATAATAGCGTAGTGGGCGGAGTAACTTTGTAACGCCGTATTTACTAGAAGCTGACTACCTTTAATCGGGAACGTTTGTGAGACTTGACGCGGACAAGTTAAAGCGCTGTAAGTGTAGTCGAGAAATCGGATTTAGATAAAGGGCACAAGTTTTTCGCCAAAATGAAACCTGTCAGTGTACAGGTAGATAACTAAGGAGCTATTAACGCTATTTAGAGATATATAGGTTGATACGAAATTGATCCTATTTTATATATTTTCGGGCTGCTCCCTATCACAAATGGCCCTATGGCCGTAACACAAATGACGCGGCAAAACATTATCTCGACTTACTTTTTAGTTGAACTTAAAAAAGAGATTTTATTTTCATGCGTGTGAAAGTCAGGTAATCGATTGCTTTTTTGATAGAAAATTGTGAAAATATACAATTTTTAGGCATCCTTATTTGAGATAATGCTTCTAGTCATACATATACATATCTTACTATAAATAATAGTACGCAACCATAGATAGAATTTTTCGTTACATTGCCACGAGATATTTGAAAAACGCGTATTAAAATTTTTTGTTGCCTAGCCTGGCGTTGAAGGCCTTTGCCAATAATGGAACAATAATCTATTAATACATAGGCTATTAATGCTAGGCCATTACTAGTAAGAGCATCAGAATTCATTATAATATGTCCCGGGCTCATAGAATAGGGCTAAGGTATCCCCTGTGTGTCGTAAAAGGCGACTACACGGATAGGCAGCAGCACGAAGTGGTCTCGTGCTGCTGCAAGAAGGTGACGGACTCAGAGAAGGTTTATCCTTCTCCGAGGCGTGCTTAGACGTAGTACCGAGGGACACCGGTGCGTTCCATGGGAGATCCCGGAGTCCCTCCAAATATACGGAAGGTGGCCAACAACGGGGTTTTAGTGGGTAAGAACCCCACATAACCCTGTCATGTTAGGTGACAGGGTATCTTTCGAAGATTTCCCCCTGATACCAAAAAAAAAAGCTACTACTACACATGCATTTCATACGCTCACAGATATTTACCAACTATACAAGCCAAGCTGCATAGTTAAATTCTTAATTGATTCGAAGTGCATTAACATAATGAGTCCATCAATCAAAATTCCATCCGCAAAAACTCCCTCTGCAGTTTTGAAACGAAACTTGGTCTTCTCCGTTTGAACAAACAAGCATTGCAAATTTTTGGATACGTTTCTCTGACAGATATTCTATAATCCGTCACTTTTAGGGTTCCTTACTCAAATGGTGAAACGGGACCCTATTAATAAGACTCCGCTGTCTGTCTGTACGTCTGTTTGTCTGTCCGTCTGTCTGTCTATCCGTCTTTTAACAAACTTTATCTGAGAACCGTGATAGTTAGACGGTTGAAATTTTCATAGCCGATGTATTTCTGTTGTCACTTTAACAAAAAATACTAAAAAACAGAATAAAAAACATTTAAGTGCGTCTCCCATATAACAGACATGATTTTTTTCCGTTTTTATATATGCTATGCTTTCATAGATGGTACCGAACCCTTCGTGCGCGAGTCCGATTCGCACTTGGCCGGTTTTTTATATTAATGGCTGCTTACTAAGGCTTCCCACGGGTTAATTTTTTTGGTTGACATAGGGTGCGTTCCACTAAGTTCTACATAACGACCGCGATCATTGTGGTTGTGGCGAAAACGTCACTCATGACGTCATGACTTACGCTCACGCGAAGCCGACGACGACCCATCTAAAAGGTGGGTCGAAGTGATGGTTGAGAAGCGGAGATGGAATTAGCGGCATTTTCAAAACTCAAAACGTCAAACATGGCGACTGTGAAACTTATTTAAAAATAAAATATATCGTATAAATTTATAAACTGTAAATTTTAAATATTTAAAAATAAATCGAATTAAACAACATTGATTTAAGTTTATATTCAAGGCTTACAGATTATAACCAGACCTCTTAAATCGTTTGCTTTCTTTTTACTAACTCGCCGTTTGTATTATTTACCTCCACACTCAAAATGATCTATAATCCATTCCACTTGAGTTTACGACAGTAACGCTTACAGGCAAGTGGAACGGGAAACGCTGCGGTCGTGAGCGTGATCGTTATGAACGCTTAGTGGAACGCACCAATAATGCTTTCATAACGACCATAAGCAACATACGCTTGGCAACTGTCAAATTTGTCGAATTTTCCTACTTAATATGAAGATGTTGACATTTCTATCTAAGAAAATACTTCCACAGAAATAAATTTAGGCTAACACTCAACTAAATACTAGCCACTAGGGTGTAATATTATATATTTTTGAATTAGTATTTAAAATTTTGAAATTTCCTTTTCAAGATTTCTATAGATATCATGGAAACTGATAAATAAATTTTACCCATTTTCATTCCGCCGTTAAATTATTCTCAGGTTAAGTCAGGCTTATGATATGCGTTCACTGAGCTAATGCAAAAGGCATGCAGGCGTGTCCGTTTCCGGATTAAAAACGTCCAGAAGTCGCTTTGAAATTTTATCTCTAGTAATAGAGGGTTTTCATTCGTAATTTTATCCCATTTAAATCACACTTTCTACCTGTCTACAGCCGGTTCCAATATCCTATCTATCTGTAGATTTGGTAACTAGCGATAGGCATTTGACGTTAGTTTCATAATTTCGTCAAATTCCATCTGCAGTAACCAAACCTACAAATAGTTAGAATATTAAAACCGGCCGGCATAGATTTTGTTACTGGAGATAGAATTTTGACCCAAGTACACGGTGCTAATGTCAAATACTAGTCGCTAGTAACCAAATCTACATATATAGAATAATGAAACCGACCGAAATGATATAAGTATAAGAGATAGTGTACTTCTTATTGAATTCCGAATGACTCATCATTAGGTGGAAGAGTTGAATTTATGTCAGACCTGTGAAGTTACAAAGCTTTATTGGCTTTACTGTCATACAGTCACGGAGTGTTGTTCGGCCCGTGAGCCGCTTAGTATTCCCGCAACGTCGCTAAGACGTTCGCGTGTTGCTATGCTTTGATACGTCGATACCGCGTCACTAACAGGAAGTGGGCTATTTGTCGTGCAATCGGTTCGACGCACTACCTACTCTCGTCGAACCTCCACAGCTTTTCCTAGGCCTTCGAAGACAGAGTCAAGTAGAGTAAAGTCAAGAGCCTTTTTTTTATTCAATACAGGCTTAACTTAAGCTTTTCTTTTCTTTTTTCTTTTTATTTTTAAAAACATTGCCCTTACCTTAGGATAATATTATCCTGTGTTGTAAGGACGTTTTACAAACATAAATTTCACGCGGACAAACACCCAGATCCGGAACAACTATCTGTGGGTCACACAAATAGTTGTCCCGTGTGGGAATCGAACCCACGAACCCCGACGCCGAAGCCGATACCTTGGCAACTGCGCCACGGAGTCATCAAAAAAAGCTGTGATTTAAGAGAAAACCTATCACCAATTAATTAAATTAGCCCTTCCCTGCCCAGAGAAGACCCAGCATGACACTCTGAGGTCTTGTTATCTCTCTTTTTTAATGGTAAAAGTTTGCTAAAATCAGCAGCATCCAAGGGCCTTGGAAGAGTCATCTCTACACAATCTTCATCCTCTATGTATTCCTCGACACCATAATAGGCCCTTGCCTTTAATATTTCATTGGCTTTTTGAAAATGTTCTTCTTCTAGGGAGTTGGTAAGACAATACATCTAACGTATTTTATATGAATCATAATATTTCCGTCTTTATTTGCTAGTATACACCATTCATTACAAACGGTTTAACTTTATAAACGGCTTCTTGATTTGAAAACGCGTATAAAGCCGTCACGTTAATAAAAAACTTTTGGATTAACGTTTTCAATCCCAATAATTACATCAGTGAGACTTTTTTTATGTGCACTGACTAGTGATTGAGACTTTCTACGGGTAAGCGGCAGTAATTAGCGACAGACTTAATGCTAAAGGCAAATACAAAAATCTTAGCATCACGCCCTGTCATATAGCACTGTTGTAGAGCCACGCAACGGTTTTTGGTGTAGGCCCACTTTATAAAAGGTGGCAACGCATCTGCAACTCTACGGGTGTTGGAAATATCCATGGGCTTGCCACCTTCTCACATAAAAAAAACTTTATTTCGCATTTAGGATGTATAATAAAGATAAGTTTGCTTAAATAAATAACTGATAACGGGGACGCAGCCTCTAACCTTCCATGATCTTGGGCTCAATGTTAGGGCTGTAAAGGGAGCACTCGTATGTATTCTGTAGGGTGCCCTCCAGAGGCGCCCGCGAGCGATTTATTGACAATTACGTTGCAACTTAATGTGGTATTAGTGTGAAGCGGAAACCGCCATTGTGCGCGGAGCCGTCGAGTGTTTTGTACACTTCGTGTCAGGTACGAACCGTGCCTGTCTCTATTGGCTCTCTCATTGTTGTGCATGATAATGAGTTTGGTACCGGTAAGTACTGCGGCGGTTTTATAACCCTGTTCGTATATGCCTGTATGTAGATATGTTCATTTTTTACTTTTTTTTACATTAATATTATTCTGGTAGGGTTTCATAGCAGCTTCTTCTTTTGCATTAATCGACAGGCATTGGTGGAAGTATCTCGGCCACACAGCCGGCACAGAAGACTAAAAAGTATAACACTTACACTTCACATCGGTCTCCATTAAGTGGTGGTACTTCCTCGAATGTGCCTGCCCATTCCTACAACAGCCGAAGATGCTGCATGGCCCTTAGTACTGTGAATCAACTCTTAGATAAAGTGAGCGAGTTTTGAAATAGAGACGCGCATGTCTTAATACTTTGTAGAGCAGGCAGTTGAGTACATAATTATCACTACAATCCTGCTTCCCTTATCTCACCTAGGTGGGGTCGACACAACGTATGAATCTTGATACAGCTTGGTTACCTTTTTACAACTGACCGCCTGCCTGTCGTCAACACTCCTTGGAATTCAAACAAACACCCAAATTCAAAACTATATATAACTTGGACACTGTGCCACCGAGTCATATAGTTATATGTAGACTATTTATGAATTTATTACAAGGAACGGAATGATTTTCCATTTAGTGCATTTATTTTTTTTAAAATATTGGAACCTTACTTTAGGATAATATTATTTTGTATTGTAAGAGCGCTTTACAAACATGATTTCACGTGAATAAATAATATTCATGTCCAGAACTATTATCTGTAGGTCACACAAATAGTTGTCGCGTATGGGAATCAAACCATGGGTCAAACACCTGGAGTAAACAACAGCGATTACACTGTTTCTAGTGGGATCAATCTAAAAAAAAACTCTATCTGTAGGTAAATAATGTTTAAAGGCTTTAATGTTTTTAAAACTTTCCACGATATACCACTTAGTTAAACTGTTTCCCATAATCTATTGCATTAATATCAAATTAATAGCAAACAAATGGACTACGGTTTTCGCAAATAAATGTTCATAAATGAATTGTAACTAAAAAACAACAAATGTATTCAAATCGTCAACGGCCGATTCGTTGCGTTGTAACGGTCAGGATTCTCAATATTTTCCAAAACTCTACACTTGTATAAAGTTAGTTTCTTTTTATTATTTTATTTCCCTTAGCTCCGACTACAAAATCCTCGGCGTCTCAATCGTTTCGCACCCGCGACGTAACCCTTTGATGCCGAATCGCGACAGAACGCTACAAAAGTCCATTGCAATCGCTCTAACTTACCCATAGCGCTCCCATTAATTACACGCTACATCCGACGCGAAGAGTTGCCCGTGATAAATTTCGATTTGGCGTCGAACCCGGAGCCCCGACGATTGCGCGCGGCCATTATGATCTGGAAGGCCATTAATATGATGAAAGGGGCGCGAACGTATAATTTTCGTCTAGATGCGTATGCTACGTGATACGCCGTGTACACAGAGTGTCACACACACACACACACACAGCGGTACAGCGGTATTGACAACTGAAGTTGCGTTCATGGTTCTGAATAAACCGTCAGACGTTTCATACTTACGCTGCAAGAAAAATAAAGGTTTCCAACTGATTTCACAACTGAAAAAAAGATTATCAATATCTAAAATTATTTTTGGACTTTTATAATTGAATAAATTCCGAGAGCAAAAAACTCAACTCATGATACTGTATGAATCCCGCGTAGATATTAACAAAAAAATAATCGTAAAAACTGTGAATTTAATCACCAGACCAGTCTAATCTCCTAATTAGTATATTAGAACCTCAAACATCACTATATCTTTTGCGACCATTAATTGGATTCTATACAGTGTTCGCAATGTTCGAAATTTAACATTATAAAGTATGTTCTATATTCATGCGAATATAATACGTTTTAACGAAAGTAGGATATAGATTTTATGGCACTTTAATTTAATTTTAAATCCCGACGTTTCGAATAGTTTACAGCATTCATGGTTACGGTTACGTTACAGTGAATATTAAAACAGCTATTTTTGGGGAAACATTTACCCGAAAGAATTCATCCCTTAAATTGTGAATTATTTTATTCGAACAGTGTCTTCAGGTTTCGCGCCCAGACGCTTTATTAATTAATCAACGATAAACATTTTTAATGAGAGATGTCCTTGACACTAAAAAATAAAATAACAACATGTGTGTACTTATGTGCTCAAGTAAGAAATATTTCTTATTCAGCATTACAAAAGAAAAATAACTAAATATTTAATCCCTTGTGTCAGAACTCTTTGTTTGTGACATTCAATGATGTCTTAATAACATCTTTATTATTAAAATTGTTCCGCTTTACATTATAATTGTGAAATATTTTAGGTGAACGTGGCAGATGATAGAATTACACCAACTGGCGTAATTCTAGTGCCTCAGTTTCGGTATGCTAGTGTCATATCTATCTATTTGTTTATAATATCATTGCGTTACACATGACTTCTTATGGTAGAAATTGTTCAGTTTATGTTAAAAGTGACCAAACGAGCAGACGGTTCACCTGATGTTAAGTGAAAACCGCCGCCCATGGACATCTGCTACAACCGAGGGTTACAGATGCGTTGACAAACTTTTGAAAATTGGACTCCAGCTACCTCACTCACCAGACGAAACGCGAGAGTATTTTTCATAATTCCACTTTACGCCGGTCTTTTGTGAGGTCGTGGTACTTACCTGGACGGGCCTGCCCTTTCGTGCAACAGCCGAGGCTGCTGCGTGGTCCTACCACCATTGAAAGTAGAAGTTAGAAGACTCCGTAGATGACGATATTTTAATGTTCTAACTATTTGGTTCTTGCGTAGGCTGCTTTGGCATCTTCTAATCCGTATCTGTATTATTTTTAATATCACAAAAACATTGAGTTTTTACCATGCCACCAATTTTGCAAGGAATTACGATAACCTAAGATTTTACATTTAAGAGATTACCTGGCAATTCAATTTGAAGTTGGCAAAACCATTTATAATAGCATGAAATTAAGCTGCCAACAAAAATGGGACACTTTTAACGTCGTTAATAAAAGAAAGAGCAGCTGTTGCATTCAAAATTCAAAAATTCTGCTTACAGTGCGGGAAATTCTGAATATGAATTTTAAACATTTTTCAGTTCCAATGCCAAATGGCTCAAAGCGGAACCTATAAGAATTTATAACAGTGTTTCACTTTAATAATTCACTTTTACTCGTTAGAGAGAAGCCTTAGTTTTGTATTCTGAGAATGAATCAATTTTGATATGTAATTTCATTCAATGTTTCCCTATTCATCTTTTCCGAATGTATCGGGTTTCCCATTTTAGGGTTGAAAGTATGTGTACAGAAATTTATATTAAGGCAACGTTAAAACCACGCACGATAAAAATACATGTTCGTGTATTTAGCTAACAGTTGCTTTAGAATGTTCGATAGGACACCTTCTCAATCAGCCTTTTAATTTCTGAAAAAGTAAAAGAAAGTAAAGTAACAGCCTATATATGTCCCACTGCTGGGTAAAGGCCTCCTCTATATAGAGGGTATCAGGGCATAGTCCACCAAGCGGCCCCACTGCGGATTGGCGGACTTCACATATCTTCGAAATATTATTATTTTCTTTTGTTATTATTTCGAAAATATGCAGGTTTCCTCACCGCGGAGCACGTGATAAGTCAGCACTTAAAGTTAAAAACTTCATTGGTGCCGGCACCGGGGATCGAACTCAGGTTGCTCGAGTATATTGAATTAAAGGCGAGCGCCCGGACACTGAGCTATCACGGCTCTTTAATTTCTGAATGATGATAAAAATTTTATGCAGGAGGCTGCTTCATTAGGTACATTCATACCCAACAGTAACATTAGTTATTTAGCACCGTCAAGGAAGTTTTACATAAAAAACGTCATGTTTCGGTACAGAACACGAGTAAATGGTGAGCAAACAAAAAGGGCAAGTTTGAGAAAATTTATAGTGCGGAAATGAGTCTCAAAGTTGGTACGGTGCACCCAAGCAATGTATCTTTACAAAATACTCATAGCAGAAAATAACAGTAGCATTAACACGTAATCATTTATAATTATAAATACAGTGGTCAAAATTCGACCATAATTATGTAATGTTTTTTTATTGATTTAATGTATTTTTTACGCATAATTAAAAAAAAAGCACTCTGCACTCTTCTATGGGTACGTCCGTCCGCGCAATTTTCCTTAAAAGAGGTATAAAGTTTTTGCTTCACGTATTAATATATAGAAAAAGACAGATATGGGGGATATCTGTCTTTTTCTATATATCCTTCTGCACCAATCTATTCTTCCACAAGCTATCAACCTGCCCCCTGACCTTGAACGCTGAAAAGGGTTCGAAATGTCGGGAACTAATCTAAGCAGAGTCACGCATACGGAAATACGTGTATTAACAAAATGTGGGGATTGTCGTCTACGGGAGTCAAATTGTGAGATTCGCACAGTGACATCGTGGTTCGGTTCGTAAATTCCCACGTTTACCAATCTCTAGTGGTAAACGCAGTTTCGTTCCCTTGCACCGTCTGTAATGAGCATAAATACATTTTGTAGTACCCGAAGTCTCCCCTAGCAAGATAACGCTGGAAGAGTCAAGGCTTCACTCTTTTTTCGGCTTGTCCTATGCGGTTGAAGTGGATGGATGGTTGAGTCTGGCGTAGTCACGTGCAAATATGTTACTATAATTTTCACGGGGCTCACTTAGAAATAGTTTATAGTGATTAAAAGCAAAAGACTAAAACGTATGAGCGGGAGGACGTTAAGTGCATTGAAAGCTTTTCAAAAATTTCACAGCTTAGCTTAAAATTCCTTATAAATTCTATATTCAAATATTTAGCCGAGTACATACCTTGTACAAGTATATATCGTGTTAATTCATAGGCGATACAAGATCAACTTATCGCTGTTGGGCCACACCTTATAACAGGCATTATAAGAAAGCCTTTTCTGTATCGTTTCATTGTAATATATTACTAGTTCTACTAGCTCTTTTCAGTCAAAAATACAGACCTATTTATAAGTCACGTGTTGAGTAGCGACAATTTCTATCATGTGATGAACTTAAAACTCAATGATTTTTAATTTGTCAATAAATCAAGCACAATTTTTATCTGCATTACAACAAAAAGTGTTGAAGTAATTATTATTATTATTTGGTTGTTTTAGAGTTATTTGATGACTTTAGAAATAAAACGGACCAAACTCACGTTGTTTGTCCTTGACCGAACAACAC
Source organism: Iphiclides podalirius (assembly GCA_933534255.1). Lineage (NCBI taxonomy): Eukaryota > Metazoa > Arthropoda > Insecta > Lepidoptera > Papilionidae > Iphiclides > Iphiclides podalirius. Next base: position 10,564,696 of record OW152830.1, on the reverse strand, counting down.
GCTACTAGTGGGAATAATAAATTATTTATTAAACTTCTAATAAACATTGAAGTACTACTACGATTTCTGTTAAACAAAATAAACATTGAATATTTGATACGGACAAAATCAAGGACTCACGGCTCTGCGGGGAAACTTTTTGAAATATTTAACCGTAATACCATGTGGACCAGAAATATGTGTATTTCAGTATTTGTAGAGTTACGCACGTCGAAATTAATTAACATAAGTGTGCTTTAATATTATTTCTTTTCCCAGAGGAAAACTTTTTAACAAAATAACTAATCTCTCAATTCTTCCAGACACCTTCATAATAAAAATTAAATTGAAACTAATTATTTATTTTATCAATAATGTTATTTAACGGGAGTTACAGAGCTGACAAACAGCTTTTGTTATTCATTTGATGATCGTTGCTTTTACCAATGTTTTAATTGTAAAAACATATTTACTACTGCTGAAACTATTGTCGACTAAACCAGTAACCTGTGATTGTGAATTGGTCTCAACATACACTAGGTCATTACGAGCCCCGCTCTTTTAGACTTTACTTCAAAGATGTATTGGGAATTGTTAATACCTCTACATCCGTACATTATTTTCGCACTTATTTGTTTGCCGCCTTCCAACTACCACCAATAAAACTGAATCTTTCTATATTCTTCGGTGGTAGGGCCACACTTTCGCGTTTCGTCTGGTGAGTGAGGTAGCCGGAGCCCAATTTTCAAAAGGTTATCAACGCATCTGCAACCCTCGGGTGTGGCAGATGTCCATGGGCGGCGGTATTCACTTAACATCAGTGAACCGTCTGCTCATTTGACAACTTTTCGCATAAAAAAAATATTGGTTACTTTACCTTCAGGGTGGGCAGTATTCGCGCTTGACCATCTTTAATCATTTCTGACCGCGGCAGAAAACATACCCTCTGCTGCTAGCTGGTTTCTCGATTCATTCTCCCTCTTTCCATCGACCGCGTTTGCGATGCTTATGTTTTCCGAATATCTTTCTCGTTTTAAAATACTTTTCGGATATCGGACGAGCGTTTCGTTTCAACGACGAATATTAAATACGTTGTAACAATACCACGCGCCGTTTGGGAATTGGTCCCGTCGAAAAGCCTCCGATAAATTTTAATAATAAAATATCTATGAGTCAGACGGGAGCGTAGTAATTCCGATATTCATTATAATAGTTAATTAATGTATGTTTGTATAGCGAAGCTTTAAAGTTTGAATAGTGATTGGTAAATTCGAAATTTTCAGATATTTAATTATTGACGCAGTAAAATGGTAAATTGATTGGAAGTCAAAGAACAGTTTTCGTAAAAAAGACCCGTCAACTGTGAATACTCTCAATAACAAAAACATTTCACGTTTTGTTTCTTATTTTTTCTTTACGAATAACAATATGAACACCGTTCTTTCTTTTTTCGTTAAAATTATTCCCTGAACATAAATTACCGACACTGTCTTGCTATTTATCACTTGTTGCTATTGTTTCGCACGGTTAAATTGAAAAATTTTCCGTCGTGGAGCGTTAGCTTTGAATAATGAGGCGGCGAAGTTTGACTTCGCAAATTCCCAACTACGTGGAATATTAACAAATGCTGTCGACTTTTCAGCCTGTCGGTATATACCGTGGGAAGTACGAGTGGGTGAACGAGCACAGTGCAGCCAGTGGGGACTGTTCTCTATGGGTCCGCGCCGCGTCCCTGCAGCTCGACGACGGTCAATGGCAGTGCCAGGTCACTGCAAGCAACTACAACGTTCAGGTATTAAAAATACTATATGAAAGGAATGGTTATAGCGGACAAATGAAAGTGACGTCACTTGGCCTCTGTTATTCGACGGCTATAGATTGATAGTGATGATCAAAACTAATGTAAGTAGCCACCTCCTTCAATCCGTTATCATAACTGATTCTGCATTATATGGTATGCTTGTGATTGTACTGCGCCCTTTAAAAGTCATAGAAAATGTCACCAAGGTCAGCAGAAATAGCACCTTCCAGCAGTCGTAGCTGGAAGGTGACTCTGAATTTAATTTAATTGGAGAAAACCAAGTCAAAAAAGCTTTCAAAATATTATTCGGTAATTATTGTTAAGAAATTTCAGGAAAAATGTTTTCATTTTATTCTTAGTAATGGTTTTAAACTTGGTTAGTTACAATCTTGTTTCTATCCTATGATATAGGTATAATATAAAAACGGATTCCTAAAACCCGCCGCCAGAAGTTTTTTCATCTAAATATTTATTTTTCAATTCTAATAACATTCAATATTTCTTTAATGAGTCGACATTAATTTTGTTCAGTATTTGAATCAATTCAATTCTTTTAGGATGCTCTTTCAAGCCCTCCTGCAGCGCTTGCCGTGCGAGTGCCTCCTCAATCACCAAGAATCCTGTTTAACGGCTCCCACGTCCTGCCTGGCCAAAACATCACAGTACCGGCTGGCTCCAGAGCGACTGTCGTATGCGAAGCTAGATATGGAAATCCACCAGCTTACATCGAATGGTATCTAGGTAATGAAATCACCGCTATTTCATTCTGTGATTTAGTTGTGATGGTGGTAGTGGCAGATTAGTTTCTTGACCTCTAAAAAGGTCATTATAATAACTATTTCTACACCTCACGCCTGTTTTTCTAAAGTCCACTTTCCGTCATCGAATATGAATCAAGCATTTTTCCAATTTATTATCTTCGTAAACACAAAAGTTTATGAAATCCATATTCTCTTGATTTATTGGCATAATTCAACATTAAAAATGTAAAAAGGTTGCATCCAACCAAAAGTACAGTAATCTTCGTTTTTTTTAATCAAATTACGCATGGACGTCCCCAAACACAAGGCTGGAGTAAAGAGTAAAGAGCCAAATTGTTACTCTTCCTTACTGTTTCACTACTTTAGAGATAAGTATTTTTCTTTTAGAAAAGGAGCGTCTAACTGCATGGAGTCATACGAATGCGTCCGAAGTGGAAAGGCCAAGGGTGTGGGCAGCGCGCTCTGTGCTAGAAATGGGTGCGACCAGATCAGCGCATGGCAAGCGGCTGAAATGCCGAGCACATCACTTATCTTACCCGCCGCCTTTCTACCGAGATTCCTTTACGATGTTAGACGTTACATGTGAGTTGATATTTTTCCATCTTCAACTGAAAGATATTGTTCCGTTAAATATTTTGGATTGAAGCGAGCTGGTGGTTCACCTGATATTAAATGATAACCGCCGCCGACATTGGTAACACCCGTAGGCTAGTAGTTACGTTGTCACCTTTTAATAAAGTGGGCCCCGGTTACCTTTATCACTAGACGGAACGCAGAAGTAGTTGATCTTCAACTTCACGCTAGTTTTCTCTAAGTGGTACTTCTTTGGATGGACCTGACCATTCACGAAACAGTGAAGACTGCTGCCTTGCCCTTCCATAGTTAGTTACTATTGAAAAACTGAACAGTTACTGTTCTTTCGTACTTGGAATAGAATCAACATTTTTTTCGCAAATGCAATAACTCACGTTAATAAACAAATGTATTTTGGTTTCACGTGGTGTAATTTTGACCAATTTTTGTGATATTATTAAAACAGATGTTCCTGTAGTTTCTATTATCGGAGCTGATTCCAGTGAGCTATCCAGCCTTGAGGAGAACTCTAGTGTACTATCATTGGAATGCAGGGCCAATGGTAATCCCGCGCCTTATGTGTGGTGGACTAAGAATGGACAAGTTTTTGCCACCAGCGGTCCGAAGCTTATACTGGCACCTGTGACGAGAAATCATTCAGGTGGATTATAATGCATTTGGGTGTTTTGTATTGTCCTCTATGTATACTTTAATGTTTTGAGACATATATAAAATGAAAGCTTTCCTTCTACAGGCACATATGGATGTCAAGCGAGGAACTCTCTTGGGACGTCTGAGTCAGTCAAAATTGACATTGACATTAAATGTGAGTGTTGTCGAACAAGGTGTTTTAAATTTAATTTAGAAGTAACATCATAAATACATACTTCTATTTCAGTTCCACCCCGCATTTCCTGGATTGCCCCTGACACAATTGTCGAGGCGAATCTTTTCTCACAAGTCACACTAGAGTGCAAAGCTGAAGGCAACCCGTCTCCAATGTACCAATGGTACCACAGGTATGTAATTCTTCTTCTTTCAGTTTATTACACGAATAAAAGTTTCAGCACTGGTTACGGATGATGCAAAAATCCGATACTTTGGTTGACTTATATATAACAAACGATGTTGTTGAAATTATAGTTTTGTATTACTATTTATGGAATATAAATACTAAGAACTTAAAACCCACCCACTTACCCAATATTGCAGTTCAACTCAACAATGTTTCAGAGCTTTTGCTTTTTTTTTAAACTCAAATACTAATGACGAGGTTCAAATTGAACATTGTGTTTCTTACGGGTAATTTATAAGTATACTTAAAAAAATAATTTTAGAATATGTACCATAGTTTCAAAATGACCCACTACTTACAAAGAAACATGTAAGTATTTCTTCATATAAGTTGTTATCCAAATATTCAATGCATTAAACAGTCATATAATGGTTTCCGCTCCACGCCTTAGTGTTTCATCTGGCGCCAAGATTATTGTTGTTAATATTTAAAATTTGGATCTATTTATGGGGCCGAAATTTAGTGTTCTAGTTGCGAATTGCATTTCCTGCTTATGGAAAATTATTTTACTTGAACAACAAGTGCTGTTAGTGTTTTTAAAGAGTAAATTTACAAAAATGTTTGTAAAAGTTCTTAGTCACGAAAGTTATAACTTTGGTTTAGTAATAATAGCATGGAATAAAGTTGGTTTATTTTATTTTATATAAATTGAACAGTTAGGAAAAATCCGTGATATATTACTTTTTATATATAGCTTGCTTATTATGTGAAACTTTAGTAAAGGAACAGATGGTTCACCTGATGTTAAGTGATTACAGATGTACATGGGCTTGTATCCACCTGAGGAGTATCGTATGCATTACCAGCTTTTACAAAAGCTGGCCCCGGTTACCTTACTCACCATCAGAAGACCTTGGTGCTTACCCCGATAAGCATTCATCCAACTCCAGAAACTGCTGCTTGGTTTGCGTTTGCTTTTTCGCAGGTTGGGGAGGATTTAAAAAAATATATTATATTAATAAACGATACTGATACGAACTGGGGGTCGACAGTAAGTGATTATCTATTTTGGCTTCACCCATCCTTTTAATTGAATTTACTCCTATTACAGTCCAGGAACAAGTTTCAATTCGGATGACAAGTTGTTCGATGACGATTATTTGATATCGTCCACGTCTCAGTTACAACTACATAACGTTTCATACCATCAACATGGTCAATACATTTGCGTGGCAAAGAACTATATTGGGCACGAGGAAAAGTAAGTAGTAATGTCATATCAAAAACCAATAATATTGATGCAATCGTAACGTTCAGTATCTATTAAAGCAAAAAAAATTAGACTAAAAGGGCAAAAGCCATGGACTAAATTAGATTGCAACCACACTTATAGACGTCAATAAACGGTTCGCAATTAAATAAATTCAAATGTCAAGTAAAGTATTAAGACTGACCAATGCAAATGACAAATTTAATTACAAAAAAATCACCTAACCACTCTTTGTATTTTTTAAGCGTTAGGAAATGAGTTATTTATATACTCTTAATACAAATTAACAAGTATAATTTTTAACAAAAAAAAACCGAGTTCAATCAGAAAATTAAAAAAATTGTTAATACCTGTAACATTCTATGATGGCCCTCGATTTCTCTTGGATGCCATAATCAGATCCGGATTTCCTTTCGGGATATCTCCTTTCAGAATAAATAAAAAAAAAAAACATCAAAATCGGTCATAAACGACGAAGATATCCACGCACGCACAAAAAAAATAAAAATGTATACGGTCGAATTGAGAAACCTCCTCCTTTATTGAAGTCGGTTAAAAATGAAACATTATTTAAAAAAATAAGCAGTCATGCCGACAAGAGTTAAGATTTAAAACTGTAATAACTGTGTTTTTAATAAATTATTAGGATGAATAAGTAAAATCAAAAAATATTAATTTAAATTTCAAAAGACCTATTTTATTTCAGACGTTTTTATTTTTTATTTTTTTTAAAAACGACACCACCAGTATGTATATATATATATTTACAGTTAAATTTTTTTATGTGAATAGTTGCCAAGCGAGCAGGCGGTTCACCTGATGTTAAGTGAATACCGCCACCCATGGACATCTGCTAAACCCGAGGGTTCCAGATGCGTTGACAACCTTTAGAAAATTGGGTTTCGGCTACGTCAGTCACCAGACGAAACGCGAAAGTATTATACATTTGCCTTTCGTCTAGTGGTCGTTATACTTTAATTTTGAGTTGTTAAATATATTCTTAAAATTTATACAATTTTAATTTTATGATGCACGAAAAAAAATGGAATTGAACATCTGGAACCAAAGGATATTAAAAATTTAGGTCAGTAACGTCAATGACAAAACGTGACATTAACTTGTCGGTGACGTGATGCTACGAATTTTTCCCCCATCCAAAAGTATAAAGTATACGCCCAACGTGGATATAGAAGTACAAAAATGTAAAATAAAATATTTTATTTAATTCGAAATAAATTATTTTACTTGAAACAGTTATTCATTCTCCCATTAGATAAGGCACCATCTATTCGTGTTAAGTGAAACTAATTTACGGATTTTATCGCGTTTTAATCCTTAAAATAGTTTCATTTAATATGTATAATATTCGCATATAATCAAGAAATTAATACCATCTATTCGTGTCAAGTCTATAAAAAAATTATGTAGCAAAACAAAGACGTGTAACAATTCCGATGGAATTTCAATGGCATTTTCGTTGCATTAGGATTCACCAATCTGAGACTATAACACTTAAGGTGTTGGGTCCTCCAATGGCGGTTGACACGAGGACAGTCCACGCGTGGGGCGGCGGTGAGGCCAGGGTCCAAGCGACGGTGTGCGCAGACCCATTTCCTGACGACGCTTCATGGTTATGGGGCAGCTGGCGACTTGATGTACCATCACAGATAGGTAGAAACACGCTTATACTACTACCGGGACTCGGCGGGACAGTGAGCTATTTGCTTCTGGGTCGGGACTTGTAGGCTCTATTCCCACGCGGGATAAGTATTTGTGTAACCCCTAGAAAATTATTTCGGATATAGGCGCTTGTGCCCCGGAGTTGATGACGGCCATAAAAAAGCAACATGGCTAACATGATGATTCACAGACGGTGCTAAGCCCACCAAAGTTGGATGAGGGCAGCAGGACGATAGTGATGACTACCAATGCAAAAGTCTGTGTAAGCCGGCGCAGTGTTCTTTATTACGAACGGACTAGAATTTCACTGTCTTCTAACTTTATGGCAGTTGTGAGAGTTATCCATAAATATGGGCATCCCATGAATAAAAAGATTCGATTGAATGGAGATGGTTTACAAACCTTTTTAACTCATTGACACTTATTCTATCACATTAAAAATTTTATTTCGTAAAACATTGAGAGTTTTTACGTAGACATTATTTCTCAGGTCGGTACAGAGCTTTAGAGAAGGAAAATCTAGACGGCTGTTACCGGTACACATTATGCATAAGCTATGTACAGACAGCCGATGCCGGTGATTACATATTGCATTTGGAGAACGAGAGGGGATTCACGTCGCTAACAGTTTCTCTGATCGTACACGGTGAGCTATATTCAATTATTCATTCCAGTTCACAATCTAATTTAAACTTAAAATTTTGCATTTTGAATGCTACAAATATAATGTGTAGATTTCTTCGTTGTAATTTCAGTCTATCTAGTTGATCGTATTTTAGTTTAAATTTCGAACAACGTATGTTCGAGGATTGCTTTATCGTTTTATGTTTCCCTAGCTGTACGTACTCGTATTCATTTAAATTTCGAATAGCTTAGTCATTATTCTTTTGTAATTTTTTTTCTAATTTATATTTTTTTTATTAAACGCCGTGAAATCTCTTCACGCAGAAAATTTTTCGATAACAGAGACTACGCGCGTGGCACCTATCATTGCGTCAGGTCTAGTCATAGCGGCGTTACTCGTTCTGGTCATATGCCTTTTGGTGCGCTGTCGTCGACGCAGAGGTAAGTGCCGACTTAGGATTGAATGTCAGTTTTTTTTTTTTGCTGTATTCAAATATCATCCTTGTTAAAATCAACGAGGACGAATAAATACTATATAGTTTATTTGTTATATTATCTTAGCTTTAAAAGTGGCAGATGTTTTAGTGCTATTATATTTATTTATTTTATGCGAAAAGTTGTCAAACGAGCAGATGGTTCACCTGATGTTAAGTGAATACCGCCGCCCATGGACATCTGCCACACCCGATGGTTACAGTTGCGTTGACAACCTTTTGAAAATTGGGCTCCGGCTACCTCACTCACCTTCGTCTGGTGTAAAGTATTTCTCATACTTTCACTTTACGCTGGTCTTCTGTGAGGTCGTGGTACTTACCCGGACGGGCCTGCCCATTCGTGCAACAGCCGAGGCTGCAGCGTGGCCCTACCACCGTTATTGCAAAAACATTATCATTATAAATAAAAATTGTCGCAATATTGTACCAACTTTATCTAAATTGGTGGATTTTTACGACATTTTCATTTTTTCATTTTTATTTTATCCGACTACCGCGTTCTTTAATTTTTTGAAATCGGTGGAATGGTTAATGACTTCCCTGTTGCAAAGTTATTTGAAATTTTTTTTAGATATACCATATTCCATATCACGATTTTTAATTACCATAATGTTTTTAGGTAGCGTGGAATACAAAACTGAAGAGTTGGACAGGTAAGCTAATTTTCTACATGTTTAAATGAAACTGTGAGTGGACAGCACAGCGAGAGTCACGGCAGATACTGCCCCATGAATGCTGTGTTCGGGACGCTGGGAATTTAAGATCAAAATAAAAAGTGCTAAAATCTATAATTTCAGTTTCATTCAACCATGGATAGTATTCGCGTAAACAAAATTACTTCTTTTATAATTTTCCACATCTTGTATTAAAACAAAATTTCCATAAAAGTTATCCTATTCTGATATTTTATAACGATATTTAAGAACGTCGAAATCGCCTTAATAGGCATTTCTTGTTCAACAAAAACATCTATTACTGGGAGGCACGTAAAGCCGACCTTGACTTTAAAAACGTTTTGAAAACTAGCTCCCTTCCCCTATGTCTCTGGTATTAAAATATTAGAGATAAATCGCACGAGACCGTTATCCACAGTGACGTGAAGGTCCTGCCGGCGGACGCCGTATATGGGCCCCAGGCGTCGCACACCACGAGTGGTCATCCAGGCAATGGGGCGGTCTCCGTTACAAACGTGGATATCGACTGTCCACGCTACTCACCAGCGGCGCTGCAAGTGCGGCGCGCGGCCGTAGTCCTGCAACCTCCCACAACCGTGTGATGCACGAGGTGTGTACAGCGACACGAACTCGCTAACGGCGTGCATTCGACTCGCATCCGAAGTAATAATATATTCACGAACCTATGGTAAGGGTAGCAGCATTCGATTTTACGAATGGGCACGCTCGTCCGGGGAAGAACCACGGCCTCACAGAAGGCCGGAAGTAAGTATTATTATATCGGGTTTTGTTTTTTTTTGTAAAAGTTATCATGCGAGCAGTCGGTTTTTCCGAAGTAACCGGGGCCTAATTTTCTAACGTTGGCTCCGCATCTGCAACCCTTCAGGTATTGTGAATGTTCATGGGCGGAGGAAATCCCTTAATATCAGGTGAACCGCTCGTTTGCATGCATCTTTAAAATATAAACAAAGTTTTTAATGTATTTACGATTGTTACAGAACACGTGCACAACTTTGCGACATACATCACCAGTGATGAAAAAATGAGAATGGGACCATTTTATATTTACGTTCAAATTAACTATCGTGCGTGTGATAAAAACTTCTTGCAGAAATATTAATCTTACTCACAATATTGTTACTATGAATAATCGTAGAGTTTTGGGAACCTCTAAAACATTATCGATTTTTAGAAATCTGCCATTGAAGTTAGTCTCCAATATGGAAAACGGTAATTAGCTACAGTTAGATATAAATGTCCTCAGTGTAAACGCACATTAGGATGTTTGGAACGTGAGAGTTTAATTCTGAAACAAATTTAAAACCTATTAGGAATATGTACCAGAATTTCTGATTTTTTAGACTTATTGCCCAAAGCTTAAAAATTATTGACAACCATAAACCTAAATGATTTTTAATACCGTGTAGTTTTATTAATGAGGTAATTTGAAAATACTCAGTCATACTGTACTCTCTGGACTTGAACATTACATTAACGTTGATAAAGTTTTTGCAGCTGAACTAAAGTCCACAGAACAATCCAACAAAGTAAAGATAACAAAAATGAACGAACTACAACCCGTCTTGGGAGTTATTTTAACATTATAATTTCTGATATTAAAACTGAATCAGTATTATGTCAAATGGTAAAACATTGGACATATTTTATGTAGACTTTATGCTTTCTTTACGAATTAATGTTAGCGAATAGGTAAATGAATAATTAATGAACATATCGTCACTGATCCAATCTGTAACTAAAGGAATGTGGATGAAGTTTATTGTGGTTTTCTTTTATATTTTAATGAAGAATCCATGAACATACGTTCGACATACAAAGGAGTTGTTATGATTAGGGAGTGAGATATTAAAATTCAATGCTTAACTATTTAACGTAAGTTCCTTGCACCAATAACTCCGATTTAGAGATTCTTGCAGTGAAAATTATGAATGACTTTAGTAACTCTCATTACAATTTTCATTTTAGTAATATTTGGTTTTAATGTAAATACGTGTAAAATTTAACAATGTTAAATTTCATGCGATGAACCTAAAATATGTAGATAACCAGGAACACCTTTTATCGGATCTCTTATACTGGATTTTAATAGTTAATTTTTATGCTACCGTAGATTCTGGGTATTAAAATTCATTTTTATAATGTAGAGCTGTAGCACTTCGTAAAATAATTTATGATACTTCGTTCTAAGAATGTCTTAGATTACCTAAATGCAGAAGCATTAAAATGTATCTATTAATAGATTATTACTAAGGAATATTCAAAAAACAAATATGCATACTGTAATTGCGTAGTATATTTTTGAATATTTCTTAGTAAATAGATGTACATAAGCCCTTTTTGTATGCTGTATGTCGAGACAGGCGTAAACAACAGTTTGTAAATATTTGTAAATATTCCAAGCCACCAAAGACTTTCTATATAAATTCTTTAAATGTCAATTTACCATCATCAATAGTATTATACTAACTAAATCTTCTCTGATATAAATCATTTTGCACTGTCACTGTAAATTTTGTGTAAAATTTATTGTTTGTATATTATTAGTTAAGAAGAAATACCAAAGATATTTGGTTGTTATTTTTTTTTCTCAAAATAAACGATGAAATATTTTTAAGTTATTAAACACGTTTGATTAAATAAACACAATAATGGAAAGCTTTCAAAATGAATAAATGCAAACACCGTACTATATTATAGTAATAAATAGTTACTTACATATATAATGCATAAATTATTTACAAGCACAACACCCTTCCAATGATTACCAATAGTGCATATATAAACCAATAAAATATAATTTCCAATATTTTTTGGAATTCTTTCTAGATATTATATAACCTGTTACTTTCAACACACTGAAACGGGAGTTTTTATACTAATCTTAGTTAAGTACGCAAACCGATCAATATGAATAAGTTACGTATATTGAAAATAATGATACATTATGATATTTGTACTTTGTTACTCCTATTGAAAACTACATCTTAACCAATTATATTTTTTCTCGAAAAAGCAATGTTAACATATTAAAAGACTTTGAAGTAGATATTTTATTATTGTCTATGTTAAGAATATTCTATTGTTTCTTTGAAATAAAGACAGATATTTGTTTTGTTTGGTTTTGTAAACATTTGTAGTTATGTGATTTCAATTTCAAGAAAGAGGTACGCAAATATACAATTAATACTTGGGATATCGACTAACATTATATAACATACATAAGAATAGATGGAGTAATTGCGTGATTTGAATGCGACGAAAGGAGTCAACATTTTAACGTATTTAGAAACGAAAAACCATTTGCGAACAACCAACTAGTATCATAAATAGTGATAAATTTGGCATAAACCAATAACTTTTGCTAAATTAACAAAAAAATAATTAAGTTTTCCATTTTGAAATTCCTTCAAGCTGAATAATTAATATAATTACTAATTAAATAATTGGTGTGTTATAATGGTTACTAATTAAATAATAAAGTGACATTGTTAAAAAAGTGATGATTATTGATAGTAATTTATTAATAACTATGATAAATAATTAACTAACTCGCTACTTGTATCGAGAAAATAAAAGTTGTATGCCCTGTACCGGTTTGTGAATAAGAGATTAAATGCAATTGATAACTGTTTAATTAAATAACTGGAGTTATAGGTAAATGACAAAACGTTTTTATTAACTTTATGGTCCATGAGGTTGGTCGCTCTTTTGACTTTCGGTGAATTGTAATAAAATATTAAAGTAAAATTTTATTAAAATATCAGCGAAATAAATATTTCTTCAAAAATCATTAAATTTTCTAACAACGATAAAAATGGTAGTGTTTAGTCGTAGCGTAAAATAAGGAAATAAAAAAATGGGAATGTTTTTCGCTCAAAGAGTTAGGCAAATATTATCTCCGTATTCCTAGATTCATTCAACTTTTCGGCTCTTCTAGGTCCATATACAGCGTGTCTTTACAATCGCGACAGTAAATGAACACACGTCTAACACTACTTGCCAATAATCATAAAAACTGTTAACGTTAAAAAATCCATAATTAAAAAAAAATATTTATCAAACAAACTAATTAATAAAAAATCTCCTTTTAACAGTATGTTTTGTCTCTTTCAAATTCATTCAACCCATTCCTAAGCTTTGTGACCTTTACAAATGAACTTTACGTTACAGTTTTATACGTAAGGATGTTCTAAAATTCGTTGTTTTGGAAAATTTAATAACTCGGTAAATATTGATGTTTAAAGAATGTAAATGTTTAATACAATTTTAAAAAGTTATCCTCTATATGTGTGTTCATTTATTGTCGCGATTGTAAAGACACGCTGTATATTACATATCGAGTACAGTTTTATTTTATACCAATCCCTGTTTTTTAAAAATTAGAACACAAACTTGATACAGCAATTATGCCATTATATACCATTGGGGTAAACAGAACTCTTAATATACGTAAGGCTTAAGCTAATGTCTAGAGAAACACCCAGTCGGAAAAGTATTTATGCTGAATCGATGTCCGCATATTAATTTTACTCGAGTTAACTATATTCTCTGGTGTCGATAACGCAATCTTGTTGACATTCCACCTTAATTCAAATCTGTAATACCATTGTGACGTAAAGGCACACACGCAGTACGTGTCTACACAAGTTCACACACAACACATTTATGATAGTAATTATTTTATTTGTAACGACTATCTTTTCCAATTCATTTCTCACTGATATTTCTCCTGATTAATGAAGCTCCGTAAAACAACAGAAAAGCTGGCTTACCCTTTGGATTAGAGAATTTACGGAATCCAAGGAATTCGAGTGTCGATTTGTCGAAATGACTGTTATTTACCGAATAATCAAAACGCATTTCCTTTTTTTTTCTCTCAAACAATGGCCCTTCGAGTAGCGGCATCCGAATAGAATCCGGCGAGCTCATTTAGAATCTAGCTAGTATACTCTAAACTAGAAAACTATGGAATTCGAGAAGACGCACTACTTTTGAATCATCAATGCAGTTGAGAGTATCGAGTCCGGATTTTCCTCTAATTCGAACGTGAATGGAACCTAGAAATGATCATAGAAAAATGCCACAAATCAACTTGCCACATAAGTGTTCACGTGCGAATACAATGGAAAGAAAAAGAAATATAATTTCCATGAAAAATTTTCAGTTGCCATAAGCATCCATAGATATCGAGCATCGGCCAGTTCGTGATAAAAAAGACAATTTTTCTTGCTGAAACAATATTATAGATGCATTTAAGCGAAACGTCATCGCTGAATCGATGCTAAAATAAAGAAGTTCCTTTACTTTTGGCAAACCTAATTAAATATAACATATAGCTTTAACATTATTAAAAACAGCGACAGTGAATATAATAAGATAATAATTGGTAACTATAACTCTAGGTTTGCAAGTAAAGTAATTATATGCGACAATAAAATATCGTCTACATCATATTTTCAAGGTTCAACAGGTTCTAATTCGACAGTTTCTTTTCTATGTTTGTTACCTCAGCATTTTGAAATGAGTGAACGGATTTTGATGATTATTTTTTTTTTAAAGCTGGTGCTTTCCATGTGGTCCCATATTAATTTAATTGGTAATGGATCTCGGGCTCCGGAGATACGAAAGGAACTCCTGAAAATCAATTATAAAATGAATACAGAGCGAGATACTTGAAGTCGGTTTTGTTTTTGGTAAATAAAAAAAAATTGTCTTGAAGTAGTCCTCACGGTTATCTGTCTATGGTTTAATTTAAAGATCAGATTAACATATTTTGTAATCTAGCAGGTGCCTGTGAAAAACACCTAACATTTTAGATGACGTTAATAGTAGTATCAGTAGAGCACTTCCTTAGTTGTTGGCTTCGGGACAAGTACGTCAATCGCATACATTAATTCGGTTCCGAGTGTTTGTTCCCATGGGGAATTGACGTCATAATTATAATCTTCTACCGCATCTATCACGGGGAGTATCCTGAGGAATTGTTTGGGTTGATCCTGGTGGCTGAATTTCACCATTGGACATCGCGCCAAAACCAAAAATTTCATCCACACCACCTCGATGTCCAGCGTTCCACAACAGCGCGATTTTCAAGGCTTTTCCTGCCTCGCACAACTACTCTGTGGAACCAACTGCCGCCGGCGGTCTTTCCGAATAGTTACGACCTACTATTTCGAGCATACTATTTTCTAAAAGGCCGGCAACGCATTTGTAAGCCCTCTGGTGTTGCAGCCCATGGGCAGCGGTGATCACTTACCATCAGGTGAGCCTCCTGCCCGGTTGCCACTCTTATCCCATAAAAAAATCACCAATAAAACGCATTTGCGTAACATAATAATATCACAGAGTAAAGAAGGGTTTACGAAAATTAGGTTGCTTTAAAATTAATGTTACTTAAAAATCAAGTCAATATTAATATGAATAAAGTAAAGTAAAGAAAAGTAACCCTATACATATCGCGAGGCACTGCTGGGCAAAGGCCTAATCCACCACGCGGCCCCACTGCGGATTGGCGAACTTCACATATCTTCGAAATACTTTTTTTTCGTTATTATTTAGAAAATATGCAGGTTTCCTCACGATGTTTTCCTTCACCGTTGAGCAGTGATAAAGTCAGCACTTAAACAATTTCATTGGTGCTGGCACCGAGCATCGAATTCAGGTTGCTCGAGTATATTGAATTTATTATTATTTTGTTTATTTATTTATTATTTATATAATTAAATGCGAGCGCCTGGACACTGAGCTATCACGGCTCATAATATGAATATCTACACATATATAAAAGTAGTTATAACTAAATATAAGTAGTAGGCTATAACAATATTATAGTAGTTGTACATGCGTATAAATTGTTTATCGTAGTTAAACACACGCATGAGCACATGCGCGGCCCTACCCACAGCGGAGGGCCCAAACCCGTGGGTTCTGGCTAGCCCACCGGTTCTGCGTCAGATGAAGCTTTAATAGTCGCCGGACTGAAAGAAAAAACATCAGTTAATACAAGATACAAGAAATTGTTTATCTAGAGCTAACTTCATCTTGTATTGTTATGATCGAATATGTTACATACAACTAAAGGCCATCTGGTACAGATAAATTGAAACTTTACCTTATTTTTTTTTGTTGTTTGTCATTCCCAACGTTCAATTTCCAGAAGCAGATCTCTATTCAAATATTAATGATATGTATATTCGCTACGAATTACGATTTCGTTCATAAAAAACAACAAATAACAAATTACGGGAATTACTCAATTTCATTGAACATATTGACGTCGTACACTACTAACAGATGGCGTTCAACCTATAAAAGTAAAATGGAGTTGACAAAAGTTAAAATAAAGTAAAAATAGTAAAAAGATTCATGTTCACTTTTACTGAAATTAGGAAAATGTTTAAATTTACACGAAAAATATAAGTGGCATGGTTGTAAGTCCAAACGAATTGCATAAAGTTGCACGAGTAGGAATAAAAACGTAAAAGGGAGTTAATTATGATTGGATGAAGAAAACGAGAAGATTTAGTTCAAGTATTATAAAAAAATATTTTATGGTAGCGATGGCACCCACGATGTAAAGGTGAGATGTAGATATTCCAGGACTGGCCAGTTTGTAAGAAAAAAAAACTATTATTGTTGGAAATGTGGGATGGTTATTTTTATTTGACTGCTATTAAAACTCTTATTGATGTTTGAAAATTTTAAAAAGCTTTTTTACGGAGGTGGATTAGCTTACTTTTGTATTTTATTCTTTTCTATTTAACTAAAAATTGATTAATCGATTATTTTAAAAATTGCTTATGAACTGAAGAAAATTTTTCTTAAATTATCGTTACAAAAAATACACTAACATTAATAAATAATACAACGTGTACACTTCGTCGTTGGTTGAACGGAGAGACGTACTCAACAAAGCACTGTTTTCTAAAGAAAACGAAAAGTAAATAAATAATATAATGAATTACGGCTCCATTGTTTTCCACCCTTTGTCAACTTACTTGTTTAATGTGTTATTATAGGTATTTACTTTAGTTATATTTACATTACGAAACGATCAAGGTATTCATGAATAATGTATATCAATAAATGTGTGAGGTTTCAGCTTGTGGCTAGTGTGTGTGTCTAGGCTAGGATTCTCTTAAAATTTGCTGTAATGGGAAATATCTGGAACTGGTCATTTATTAAACAAAATAAACATAGATAATAATACAAAACAACTGAAATACCACAGCTACAACATTTTTTGTATGACAAAGTGGGAAACGATCTGATGGTTCACCTAATGTTAAGTGATAACCGCCGCCCATGGACATTTGCAACACTGTAGGGTTACAAATGCGTTGCCACCTTTAAATAAAGTGGGCGACTAAAATTCGTATTTTAATAGAAGTGTGTATCAGTTTGATATTGTACTTAATTATTGAATAAAACAAATATAAACAAGCATATACCCATAAGCCTTAAAAAGAATAGCGGCTCTTGGCCTGAGTTCGAGAATTAGTAAATTTCACTGAAGGATAGAGTGAATAAAGAAAGCAGAATGTAAGAAGTATTTGCTATGAGAAGGACATACTAAGAGACGATTAGGGGTCGAGCGTAAATTTTTAGTTTTTTAGGTGTATTATGTGAGAAATAAGTGGAGGAGGATCGAGAAAAGAATAAATAAAAAACGATATAGCGACACATTACCATGCGCTTTACATGCATTATTTTATTTTTAGTTCATACAAAAATCTCAAGTAAGAAGATCTTAAGCCGACAGAGATATCGCACTAACCCAGTGACTTTAAGCCAGACATTTTAAATTTGGTCTTGATATTTCAGTTTGATGATCAAATATCTGTCGATAATCATCATCAAACAAAAGTTCACGCTTCGCCGATTGCGAAGTTTAAAGTTTACTGGTTAGATTAGAGTCATTCATGTGCACATGTGTTTTAAATAACAAGGAGTGATATGTTGTCTGCGGGCTGTCAGATTTTGATACGAGTATGCGGACAGATTTAATCATAAGCACCTAAATGTAGTGCTTTTAGAAGACGGAATAATATCACCTTACATTTCACGCAAAAATAAAAAGGACGACCTTGTTTCCTCATCCACTTTTTTTATTCCCCCTTTGAACATTTTAAACACATAGGTAACAATGACAAGTGAATTAAATTTTATCAAAAACATATTCATATGGAAAACTTTGCTGCCAAACTAGTTTTCTCGTATGCAAAATAGCCGTATCGCTAGCTTTTTGTTCGGCGTAAAAATGTTTTCGGCTGAAATTAAAATGTGTATCAGGTAAAAAAGTACTTTTTTTGTCATAAAATGTATTCACGTACTCGGGTTTGGTATACAAAAATACCTGTATAATGTGTATAGCTAGTTTGCACTAGATAAGGTAATGTAAATATGCCCAAGCATAACATCCTAAATATAATATAAGCTCCTGGTCAGTAGAGGAAGTACCTCGATCTCAATAAACACTGTTGTGAAGTTAGCCCCTCAACTTCTGCATTCCACTTTATAATTGAAGTAGGTAACAATGAAGTGAAAAAGTAAAGTATCAGCCTATACATGTCCCACTGATGGGCAAAGGCTTGATCTGTAAAGAGGGTATCAGGGCGTAGTAGACCACTGCAGATTGGTCGACTTCACTTCACTTCGAAAATATTTTTTTTGCTACTTGCTACTTTAAACGTCCATATTTCACAAATATGGACGTTTCCTTGCGATGTTTTCCTTCACTGCTGACCACGTGATAATGCAGAATTTAAAATTAACAATTCCATTAGTGCCGGCACCTTAAATTTAACCTTATAACTTGTTAGATATATTATTTATATATCTATTAAAATTTACTCGTCGTTCGTCGAAACCAGAATTCGTCCAGTCAGACCTTCTTGAACATGCAGCCCTAGTATTGTTTTATATAACGATGATATAGTATTTGTGGGAAATGTTTAGGAAAGTACCTAATGGTACTATTATTATTCGTATTCATGTTGCATTCGTATGCGTGTATCCGACAATTTGTACAAAACATCTATCTACAGGCCGAAATCGTCACATAGTTAAAATAAACGTAACAAATATGTATGGAGTAAATTCTCCGAATATCACAGTTGACAAATAAACTATTACCTAAAATCTCTCCCAATTTCTTCCCACTCCTCACCCGCTCCCTCTAGCTACAAACCAATGCCTAGTAAGGACTAAATTTAACGTAAACAAGACTATACATATATACATACACACACATATATATATATATATATATATATATATATATGCCTTTGAAAATTCAATTGACGTAATTGTTATAAAGAAGCTTTGGTAGCAAAGTCGCGGTTTATCCCGCACGGGCCAGTAATTTGTAGGAGTTATACGCTTGAAGATATTAGTTTGTAACTGTAAAGGTTAATAAGTACCATTAGGGCTAACTAACTACGGTCTGTTTTAGTATTTGGTGTTGTTATGCTGCAGTGGGGCCCCCATATTAATAGACTGGCGAGTAGACTTAGCTCAGCAGCTTTCGCGGTCAAAAAAATAAGACAGTTAACTGATATAGATACGGCTCGCTTGGTATATTTTAGTTATTTCCACAGTATAATGTCTTATGGCATTCAGCCGACATTAATATAATCTTTAGCTTACAAAAGAGACCTATTCGTGCAGTTTACAATCTGGGCCCCAAAGAATCGTTAGGAAACTTGTTTAAAGAGTAAAAGGTATTGACTGTTGCTTCTCAGTACATTTTTGAAAATGTTTGTATGTCCATAAAAATGAGGATAAATTTTCAAGATATAATAATGTTCATGATATAAATACTAGGAACAAAAATAAATTGACCCTACCCACAAGTAGACTGCGTAAAATAAGTAAATCTTTTATGGGACAATGTATACGTTACTACAACAAATTTCCAGAAAACGTTCAAAATGCATCAATAGCTAAATTTAATAAAAAATAATAAAAGAACGTTTGTGTGTTAAAGGCTACTATAATATTAATGATTATTAAAATGATTACACACTCTGGTAATGAACTGATCGCTCCAGGCTCTTTCAATCATAGTTCTTATATTGTATTTTTAATGAATTCATGTCAAACTGATTATTTAAAAAAAAATTAAAAAAAAGCCTGCTGAGTTTGTTTCGCCGGTTCTTCTCAGTACAGTGGCTTTCTTTTTCGAACCGGTGGTAGTGTTTTTGACTATCAATAAGCGAGTGTAATGCTCCTATGTTGAATAAAGACATTTGATTTTGATTTTTTGGTTATAGCGGCTACAGAAATATAACATCTGAGGGAATTTTAACTGTTTAACTATCACGGTTCATGAGATACTGGTGACAGACGGACGGTCAGACAGACAGACAGCGGAGTAGAAATCAATAAATGCATGCGTGTTCCCCAAGGACAACACTGGAATTACTACAAATTGGCTGGACCTATTTCGAGGAAATCTTAAGATTATCTTCACATCAGTCCACTACTAGGACTAATCCTCTGAAGTTTTGTAGTGATTTATTGAACATCTTTTTTACATAATTAATATTATTTGTGCGAAGCCGGGACCGTGAACATAACGTACTTGTCTGCGACTTGTATGTTTCGTAGTTGCATAAAATTTAGTGCGTTACATGCATTATTTCAAGAAGAAAACTATTATGAAAAGAAAAACGGCTCCCACAATTTCAGCGAAATCCGGTAACAACGGGTTGTTTTCCCGAAATTGGTTCCAATATCGAATGCTGGTTGAGCAGTTACGATGCGGCGATCGTTAGCCTAAATCTGTACAATATCAGGACCTCCGGTCTCTACGGTTTATATGCGTTACGGTAGCCGATTTTGATTTCAAGAAGAGCACTGTTTGTTTTATAATAAACGAAAGCAGTTTTGAAAAGCTTATGTCGTTAATTGGAACGAATTATTAGATTACTAAATGATATTAGTTTTTATTTAAGTAATTAGTAATGAAGATGTAGCGATAATAGTCTAAGGTTTTAATATAAAAAATTAATATCAAATATCAATCATCATCATTTCAGCCTGTTCCACAGAATTCCACAAAACACGATCCTGCTTCCGTCAACTTCTCGCATTTGCACAGGCTGCCACGCCATCCATTGTGGGGTCGTCCTACACTGTGATATTATTGGGAGTCCTGTTTTGGAAGTTGTTGACGAGTATGTACCTAGGACAGTTATTCCGGTTAGGCAAGTCCAACTCAAAGACGCACCACAAAACAGAGGCCAATCGGCGAATCAAACTCGTATGGGCTGCTTCGGGAAATTTCTGAAAATCTTCTCGTCGAATATCCCTCAATATTTTAAATATACTATGTAATTCATGTACAATTAAAAATTAAATGTACTAATTCGGTCAAATATGAAATAAAACCAAATATTTTGTCAAATAAAGTTTTCTTAAATAATTTCATAGGGTACATTATTACGGACGTTCTTAAAGATTTGTCTATAAGTAAAGATTTTGTTGTTATGACGCATTACATTAGTGACTTAAAATCTCATGACATTAACAAATTGTTTTGGAGACTTCAAAGGAAAGTAAGGACATAGTACATTAAATACAACTTAATTAATTTTTGGCATAATGTCATTACGAACACGATAAAGATTACACGTCTTTTAAATAAGGTATAATAACTAATAAGAGTATTCATGGTAGCCTAATACGCTGAGTACGCCGGGTACGATATTTTATTGAAAAAATGGTCACAAATGATTACTGTAAAATGTTAAATGTTTCAATCACAAGCTGCTGTAATAACAATCACATATTTCTCAACGTCCATAAATGATTTTCTATTAACTACTCTTATAGATGTCGGAACAAAATTGACTTTCAGTATTTTCTTAATCATATGGACTTAGATCAGTAAGTTTCAGCATAAGAATTACGAATAATCATGAAATCTACGCTATCTATCATTCAGAGATCATTACTATTATAGTAAGTAAGTAACAGCCTATAAATGTCCCACTGCTAGGTAAAGGCCTCCTCTGTACAGAGGGTGTCAGGGTCCACCACGCGGCCTCACTACGGATTAGTGGACTTCGAGCGTGAGGTGGAAAGGCGAGCGCCCGGACACTGAGCTATCACGGCTCTATGTTGGTAGATTTTAGATTTATAACTTAATTTTTAAATATTTTTTTTTATGTAGCGATTACAAGTACTTTACTGCCCTTGTCATTATGTCTCTGTTCTACCTGGGGTTAGCTGTTAGAGAATACAATAGAGTGTTAAGCTCGCCTTTGTACAATTTTTAGTGCAATAAAGATTAAATAAATAAATTAATATAAAACCTGTATGCATAATAATTAAAGTTATCACCGTCTATTGTATGCACAAATTAGAATTAAGAAGCCACTTGCTATTGGATGTGATGTTGAATCTACCTTGGTAGGCTGAATTAAGCATTAAAGAGCTTGCGTTATTTCAAAGTTCATATAATCAGTTATAATTTACCGCGAAAACGCAACGTATGGTGGCGGGCGGAGTTAGTGCCAACGGAATTTGGCTCGCCACTATCACACAAGCTAGAATGTAAACTTTAGGCAATATCTCAGCGTGTCACTATTAAGCGGTAAATCTCCGCGGATGGAGCAGCGAGCGGAGCATGGTGCGTTTTTTATTCTTAATTCGGTATCAAATAATTATTTGGCTAAAGCATTTTGAACAGTTCATTTCACCAAAGCAGGCTGATCTTTAACGAATAGATTTAAATCTGAAACGTTCTGATATCTTATTGAATAAACACTGCTATATTATTGTCTTGTCTATTCTATCACACTCCAAATATCCTTAATCCTTACTACACATGTATCTTTTATTTTCCTCGACACAGCGCCTTTTCACTGGACTTTCCCACAGTCAGCGTTTTCAGCGTGAATACATAATTAATTAACCTAATCGTATTGCTTTTTTGTTTAAAATTGATGTTAGATTATTGGAATAGATATCCGCAAAGTTAAGTATGAATTTACTTTTAAACTTCTACAAATCCTCAGCTCTTATTAATTTAAACTACTAGAGCAGCGTTTGACAATCATTAATCCTGACTCTTGATCTACATTAAATTCTGTAAGAGTGCTAGGCTTATTTTGTCGAAAATCAAAATAAAGTAACAGACTATACACGTTCCACTGCCGGGCAAAGGCCTCCTCTGTACAGAGGTTAGTAGGGCATAGTCCACCACGTGAACCCACTGCGGAAACTTTACAAATCTTCGAAATATTTTTTTTCTTATTAAGCGTTTCGAATTTTTTTTACCTCACCGATCACGTGATAAGTCAGCACTTAATATTAACAATTTCATTGGTGCCGGCGCCGAAGATCGAACTCAGGCTGAGTATATTGAATTTAAAGCAAAATAAATATTTACGTCTTTTATTTTTACGTTAACTTAACTTTAGAACATACTAATTTGAAATTAATAAACTTCATATTTCTAGGCATTGCATTTATACAATAAAAACAAAACTTTCCTAGAACAAATTCTAGACCAAACCCAAAATTATCAAGGTGCAAAACTAATAACTACCAAAACATAAAGCTACAGTGTCCGTAGCTTGGGAGTGTTGCGGTTAATCTAGAGATTTCACGAGAGCAAATGCAAATGGCGAACATTGCAATGTTGAAAATTAAACCGATGCAAAGCCAACACTATGAACGTTATTAAATTAAGTAATGTTCAACCTACCTAGGTAAATAACTTTTCATTTCGATTTTGGTCAAAGACACGGTTTTGCCACATGTATATTTTCCTTGTATGTATATTACATATAAACACATGAAATATGCTATGTTGTCAGTATAACAGTATTTTGCCTATTAGAATATATAAAAAAGATGTTAAAATATTTAAAGCACGCTTCAAAATCTGTCTTAATGTCGAGAGAAAGTTTAAATTATGGTATAAAATGCTGTTCTGTTATCTCCCGTGTGAATGTTTTTCTTAAAAAAAAATGTTTCTAATTGTTATGACAGTTGTCCTTTTCAAAACATGGGGTGGTCGTTGGATGTAAGCTGAAAAATTGTTTGCATAGTGTCGTCCTTCAAGGAAGTTCGAAACAGTAGTGACTGTTTCAGTGGAAATGGTTGCCATGAAGAATGAATTACGTAGTATGTAATTCATTCTTCATGGCAACCATACCGCATAACCGTATGTATGTAGTATGTAAGTAAAAAAGTAGTATGTAAAGTAAATTATCTGCCGTCTTTTTATCATATCTTTTATATGTAAGATTATAATATGAGTCGCTCAGAGCCAATGAGGTCGAGTACATTTTTCTTCTCAGTTATTACGAGATTTACTGGGTGCTTCGTTTCTTTTAGGTCAGACAGACAATTTTTTAATAGTTTATGTTTGCTCTACTTAATACTATATATTCTAGTATACTATTCTTCTTTAGTTCTATAACCTCTTACTGGGCTTTAAATTTGAGTCGTCTCGTCCGATTCGTAGTGGTGTATAAAATGGCTTTACTTCTTAAACGATTTTATTTAGCTCGACCCGTACGGAATTTATTTGTTTATTTATTTGGTTCAAAATTAGAAATTGAAATTTAAGCACCTTCCCGTTGTCAGATTGATCTGAAATTTGGTACACACGTTTAATTTAGATGACAATACAATATTCTAGTTTTCAGTGCACATAAAATAAAACCGTTTCACTTAAAAGCTTTTATTTTAAAATTTCTTACAACGAAATGATACTACGTCACTTTTGAGACCAGTCCAAAGCGAGAGGCTGCCCACTTATCAAGTTTAGAAAAAAAGCTTATGATTAAATAAAAAAGGAAAGAAGACATCACAGTTTTTTTTACGAGTGTGTCTTGGCTGCCTTCAATTTCAAGACGCCCAGGAATAAAGTCGGAAAATTACAAATTTAATGCGGATGAACCACGAGAGATTATTAGTTTTCTTCAAAGACTCGACGACTCTATTTCGGGCGCAGGAAAATTTTAGTGAATTCTTTTTAAAGCCGCACAGAAGATTGAATAGACGGGCCCGTCTCAGTATTTCTCTAAATAAGTGAAATATAATTAACAGTACTGCATTTCGTTCGGGGAAATTGAACATAAAAGCCTAAAGCTATGCGAAATTGATGCTTGTAGAGTAAATAGTTGTGAAAAAGGCAAAGAAAGTTCTAAATATATTGGATATAATCATTTCGCGATAAGACTAAGTATCACATAATTATTGATCGTTATAAAATATAAAATAAAAAAAAGTATAAATGGTATATTGAACATTATAGTTATTCATAGCAAAAAAGCATTATCAAAGCTACATTATCCTTAGGTAATATAAATATACTACAATTATTTAAATTTAAATAAAAGTAAAACTTAATTTATAAAATATAATTCCGGTAAAGCTAGTTGGAAGAATGTGCAGAACTACTATTACTACTTGCCAAGCAACTGTTGAATATGTCATGTTGACTGTCATTTCATAAGGAAGCATATAAAAGTTGTTAAACTTGCGTTATTTATGTATAACTACTCACATTTAGCAGACCGTTATATATTAGATAGGGAAAATTTTAAGTTCGCCCACAACTGGAACAAGAGCTGACCACTATCTATATATATAAATAAATACGAATAATCTGTTTTTTTCTAGCCACAGTCAACATGCGAGTTTGGAATTATGTCGTTCTGTTTAATGTTTACTCGAATACAGTCATTTTTAGTTAGGTAATTAAAATCAAAATTAAACGTTACAGTGTAGTAGTACGGCCACGCATCAGTTCGCTGATGCACGAATGGGCAGGTCCGTCCGGGAAAGTACCACGACTTCACAGAAGAGTGGCGTAAAGTAGAAGTATTATGCTTCTGCGTTTCGTCCGGTGAGTGAGGTAGCCGGGGCCCACTTCATTAAAAGGTGGTAACGCCTTTGCAACCTTATGGGTGTTGCAAGTGTCCATGGGCAGCAGTTATTACTTACCATCGATGAACCGTCATCTCGCTTGCCATCTTATCATAAAAAAAAAATTGAAAAAATCCGTAAAGTAGTTAAATTTAACAACGTACAGTTTAATTCGTCAATTTTGTTTGTCAATAGTGGCACCAATTTGTTGTTTCCTCAGATATATTGTGTTTTGTCCACCCACGAGGATTTTTACAAAGCAATAAAATATTACAGATGTAGAAATAACCCAAATTCACTTAATATATCCCGAATATAACAACGCATTGCTTTACACACCATTAATGTATATAATGAAATAACATAATAATGAAATGGTGTATTTTATTTGTTCTACAGCGATTTTATTGGATTGATGTATCCCAACCAGACGAAAAACTCAAATTGAATAACCAACAACCAAATACATTTATAGAATTAACACTTATTTATAAATGAAGTCCCTGTTACTAATTTGCTAACTCTTTGTTTTAAATAGCTTTGAGTGAGTCACGCGTTTAATTAAATCGCTTTTAGGACTGTTAATGAATCATTCAGCGCTGTTGATTGGGTCTGCGATTTAAAATTTTCCTTTTATAATACTCTTCAGAAGTTTTTACTTTGGATCTGTTTAAAATAAATAGCTTTCAATCGATCCACACCGCTTTTATAACGCTCTCTCTTACCTTACTTTTTAAAATTTAACTAGGACATCATTTGACTAATAGAAATAATTATTTTTATTATCTTATTTTTTCTTAGTTAACAAACTCTAACATTGACCGGCAGAATTCAAGTTTGAACAGACACAAAGTACACAATCACTACAATTTTCAGCAAGGCTATTCTTTTCTTTCTTTTTGGCAGTGATCTCCAGTGATAACCCAGTTATGATGATTACTATATTGTGAGGAGCTTCTTTCTCTCCCGTTTACACTATTCGTAATAAAAAAATAATATTTTAAAGTGAAAACTTTTCAATTCAAATCATCTACGGTGCTTGTATCAAAAGCTACCATGTCTATGTAACGTTTTAAATTATTCGTTTGTCGTACGTTGCTTTCCAATAGTCATGTTGTTTGTATTCGATACAGAGGTACATTCAAGTCCCCTCGCCCTTAGAGTGAGGTGGAAACAGAAAATAAATTTCGGTCCCCCGTCTCGGTGGATTCGCCAAAGGTTACCTTTGTTTACGTGGACAGCTGAAGATTGGTTTTCAAATTCAAATTCATTGTACGGCATGTCTCCATAAACATCACCAATATCAAAAGAACTGTTCTTTATGTTTTTTTTTTAATTTTAGTGCTAGCTAGCGCACAGGATACATTTTAAGTGTAAGTTTGGATAGATAATTTGTTGTAAAACTTACGGCGCTGTCAAAGTCTGCGTCGGTCTCTGTACGCGTACCTTTTCTTTGAGTTTTATTCTATTTCGCGAATAAGCAAAATTAATTGCAAACTTCATACTATAATATAATTAATTGCAAATTTATTACCTTCCAGGAAAACATATTTTCGAATAGGAATCATCAAACCAGTCGTTGGTACCACTTCGTTCGGCGAATACCAAGCAATAAGCTAATAATATTGTGATTGGACCTGCGAAAGAGAATGTTGGTGGGGTGACCTGCACGAGATTGGGCCTGGCATACTTCCACAACCTAGCCTCTGGTGGAAACAACTTCTAGGAGCTGAAATGGTTTGCGCACAGCTGGCTTTTCAGAAGAACTAAAGGAGTACGCTCGGCGGCAGGCAGCGAGTCACAAAGTGTAGTGTTGTAAAGCCCCAATGGGGACGAGTCGATTCAGGGACAAGGACATGAATAAATAATTTGTAGGAAGTCGGTATATTTGGAGCCTTGCGGCCAGACCGTGTGCGCCCTGTCGCGATTCGGCCCGTATAACCGCAAGGTTGGTGGGGCCATGTTGACTTAGGGAGCTTAATAAAAAGGGCATTTTACCTTACAAGCTAACATCCAGGCACAGGACCAGATCATTTGTTAAAAATTATAAACATTGGTATGTTGCACAGTCCTGGAAGATCAATCTGTCACCTTCTTTTATTACATGTTAACTGGAGATGGAAATGCTCTGCGGTGTCTGGGAGAATATCGTCAAAGACAATTAGAGTTTACACAAAGTAATTTAAAATACGTAAAGTCCATCAATCCATATGATGATGATCACCTGTTGTATTTTAATTATGTTGTGTTTTTATATGAAAAGTACTAGCTGACCCGGCAAACGTTGTTTTGCCATATAAATTATTTGTAGGGTAGATAAAAATGTTTGGGGTGGACCACCCTTAATATTTAGGGGGATGGAAAATATATGCAAACTCCGTTACACGAGAATTTTATATATTAGAATATAATCAAAAAGAGGATAAAATAATACCTTACCAGGTTGGCGTTACGAAACTGTACATGTACTGTACCTTACGTCGAATAGTGTACAAAATATGATGTAATTGTGTGCCTTAATACGTCACATTAAAAAATATTGTCTTTTCAATGTTTTGGCCGTGTCCTCGAAATATCTGCAGAGATCCAGTTTCAGCAGTCTGTGACGACAATAATGGTTGTTCTATGTTTAACTTGTACTCGGTCTTTGTTTCTGAAGTAAATGTGGACGCTCAATGTTCAAACTGTTGTGACAAAAGAAAAGGTACACGAATAAGTGCCCACATAGCATCATACATACCTGGACTTAATGCCTGAGCGAACGGAGAAAGAAGCTATTTTTCATATCGCCTATATATACAAACTAAATAAAATAGATAAAATTGAAAAATAAAGGGAATAAATAAAATCGATAAAATAAATATTTCAAGGGTACATACACATCCCTGTCTACGGCCATGACTTTACAGCACGCCAGTTTTCTATGTGACTATTTACCTAGTCGACTCGGTCCGCAGTATAACTGCGGGCCGAGTAATAAGTGAGTAGAAAGTAAACGTTCCCCGCACAGATTACACAACTCTGTTTTGCAGGTACATATCTTGTTGATTGTTCAAGTTCAAAGATTCATGGATGTTTTCATATTCATAAGAGTTATCTGACTTTCACCGTATCTCTGCCGTGTCCGTTCCTTTCTCCGGTCGCAATGCTTCGATGAGTTCTGCTTTCGACATACTAGATATCGGCTACGTATTTATCTATTTATGTAAGTATATTTGTCATATGCGAAAGATGAGGACTGGTTTTGAGCACAGCTGATTGGAATCGTAGTGGCATTTAACTGCGGCCACACAACAGTTTTCGCTGTGGCATGAATGGGCAGGTCCGCTCGGGGAATAACTTAAAGTGTCACACTTCTGCTCTTTGTCAGGTGAGTGAAGTAAGCGGAGCCCACTTTATTGAAAGGGCTGCCGTTACAACTTAGCTTTAGGTGAGTATCCAGCTCGCTTGCTACATTTTCACAAAATAAAATTAGACATTTTTTTCCTTTTAAGTTGATTTCTTAATTGCAAAACTTACGAAGCGGCTAAGAACGGACGAACATCGGTTACACGTAGTGACCGATCTTCACCATCATGCATTTTATACTCGTAATGAGTATATAATGTATATATATAGCATATAATAATATATAGTATATAATCAGCTTTGTAACATAAATATAATAATCTTCTGCATAAACAAAATAATAGAGGTCTGCCGTTATGCGGGCATTACGAAAAACTTATGGACCGATCTCAGATAATTCTTAGAATTTATTTTATGTCTTAGACACTGTTCCGATGTTGTATTTTTGTCATTTGATGTTGTAACTTTGGGTCCTTGTGGTCCCCGTACATCAAAATTTTATAAAGGGATACGTGTTAAGCTTAACGCTGCGGCTGGTGACAAGAGAGCTGGTTCTTTTCTGGCTCAAAATTTAAGCATAACTATTCAGCGAGGAAATGCAGCATTTTTGGCACCATGCCCCGTGCACTAGGTTTATGAGATAATATGTAATTTAGATAGAGTTAATGTTGTAAATATTGGATAAATAAATCTAGGCTTGTTCTAAGCTCTTATTAAACGTGACGCAGTGGCCAAGGTATCGGCTTCGGTATTGGCTTCGGCGTCGGGGGTCGTGGGTTCGATTCCCACACGGGACAGCTATTTGTGTGAACCACAGATAGTTGTTTCGCATCTGGGTGTTTGTCCGCGTGAAATTTATGTTTGTAAAAACGTCCTTACAACACAGGATAAAGTTATCCTAAAGTAAAATCAACAATGTTTATCAAAACCAAATAAAAAAAAATAACTACACTGGTTCACTTATATAGATCTTACCAGAGAAGAACCGTTAATAAACACGTATTGTTCTCTTTTTTTATATAAAAGAGAGTACAGAATTATAAAGAGTTTGAAAACTCCGCTCTCATCCGTTTTCCCTTCTGATTAATTAAATATTGCATTTTAAAATAGTAAATCCTTAAAAAACAAGGAATACAGAAAAACTTAATGAAAGCGCGCTATTAAAAAGGGGGACACATAAACCAGGCAATGTAGTTGCTCGACGAAATTCCAGAGTAAACTGGTAAAATTTGTCATTTTCAAAGCGAGTCCTATAATAACACCGAAGAAAAACAGTCGCAAATTTTAGTAACTCTCAATGGTGGGTAAACAGGAAGTGGTTGTTTAGTTTGCGCTTCGAAGTTTCAGGAGGGATTTTGCTCGCGACCGATTACACGGGAAACGCTGATTCTTAAGTAATTGATAAAAAATACATACTAATATGAAATACTGCTTGTATTAACATAGCTTAAGTAGTTAACGACACCCTTCTCTTACTGATTATAAATCATCAAACAGTTGGCGACCCGCTAGGCTTATTGAATAGTCGACCTACCTCCTACGCCAGAGAGATGTGGGTTCGAACGCCAAAAATATTGTGCCAAATACATAGTGTTTTCATAATTTCTGGGTGCTTATATATTTATTATAAGTATATATATATATATATATAAAAAAAGAAAAATGTTTATCAGTTAAATAATATCTATAAAACAATCTTTGCTTAGTTTGGGACTAGATAACGTGTAAAAATATGTGCTGAAATGGACATTCATTTAATGAAATGCCTACATTATTATGTTTACTTAAATATACATATGTAAATATGTAACTGATTTAATTAAATGTAAATTCATATTTCAGGACGCTGTAAAATTGCGTGTTGTTGTAAAACGCTTGCTTGTAAACTGTGTAACTGATAAATATATTTTTAAAATAAAGAATAATTATAAATATATAAATAGCAGCCCTCTACAAAAGCGCTATGTTTTTCGCACAATATTTTTGCATTAGTGGGTATCGATTCCGTACCTTATGGTGCAAGTGACGATAAGCACAGATTTCATCTCGAAAACTTATTTACAAGAGAAAGTCACGGTAAACAAGAACTTGATTAAATACAACAAAATTATGGAATAGTTTCATTTTAAAATGATAGTAATTGAGCCAGTATAAAATTAAAAAAGAAATTATTATCAATTTCCCTAATGGGAAATATAAAAAGCATTTGTAATGTACGATTCCATGCTATGTTTTTTCTTACATAAGGAGTATTTTAGAACACAGATTATTGCTTTGCATAACGCACCACATTCCTTTGTACTTTGTAACGCCTTATCCTAATCATTGTCCTTTATGTTTTTTCCCTTAGTCTATTGTCATTCTATAATGGCACTTCTTGACGTCACTCACAATAGGTGAACGTATTTCTATGCGCGTACGCTCTACAAAACTACGAACTTAAACATTACCGTTGTTACGTACACGGCTTTATTGATTTGTGTTCAACTTTAAGCTCTATTGCGTAGCGCATAAGCCGCATAATGTACTTTCGGGGGCGCAGATAGGAGGTTGGTGGAAGGCGCGTTTCGGTGCGGTGCACATGGAGTCGTCAGTCGCGGGCCCATTGACTGTGGTTCCGGTGGGGTCGATCACCAGAGCGCGGTGCGTGCGTTCCTTTACATACGGTATTTGGAAGTTCGCGGCCGCGGCGCGCGCCTGCCTAGCGAGATTAAAAAGTTAAAATCGAATCGGATTGGATTTTTAAAAATCGAACGACATCTGTCTGAGTAATTGTTTGTTTTTATTTTTAAAAATCGAACGATATTTATCTGAATAATTGTTTTTTTTTTATATGACTGGACCGATGTAGAGCTGTGCAGTAAATATTATGAGAGACGATTTAAATTTTGCGCGCCAATCCGCGGCGGTTGTAACGTAGGAGTTAATTCTAAAACTTGTAATACTGTGTCATTGTGTAATGTTTGGTGAGATATTGAAGAAGCCACAATGAGGGATACGAGATTTATATGTGTTCTTCAATTGGCGTTGCTGAGCACCGTGACAGTTAAAGTTGGTGAGTTTTCGGCATTGAGTACTTTTCTTAACATTTAGTACGGTTACGAAATAGAGAGGAAAGCTGTGTTTTTGTATCGCTAATTACCGCCAATTACGTCCATTAACTTTGAAAGACTCCGTTGCGTGACAATACAATGACTAATTGTTGGACAATATCTTAATACTTTTTAATTATACACGTTTACGATGGTAATTGTTAAAATCGTCTTCACGACACAATCTTAGGAATTTGATAATTACGAAAGTAGTTATAAATATATAACTTATAGTATATAACTTTATTGCATTAATAAATTAATATTGAATAACTTGGAAGCAGTTTATTTTTTAAATTAAAAATGCTTGTATGCTTTGCATATTATTAGATTAATTATGGCTAAGAAAAGTTCTAGATTTTTATTATCATATGACTGATAAGGTCTTCCTTAATTTTGTTCTGGTTTTTTTTAGTTAGTTTTTCCAATGGACACAAAATCAATTATAAGATGTATTCGCTTATAAGATCGTAATCGTCTCTTAAGAATTTCGCTTTCCCTTATTTTCAACCTAAAGATCGCATAATTTCATTCCCAGTTCAATCGAGTATCAAATTATGTTCTCGTTTACTTCTATAAGTAATCCTTCTCGACGCAACGTATTTTATTTCAGATATTAAATTTCAACGAGTCCATTTGGGTGTTTGATTTTTTTTATAACATTAGGTGAATTTTGGGGATATTAATTAACGTGTTGATTATTTGCCATTTTTACTTTCTGTGTTCATTAAACTGAAGAAAGAAAACTGCCGTGATAAAACCGCGCAATTTACATGCGGGCGCAAAACAAAAAGAAAAATGTCATACCGAGATTTCATAAGTACTACAATAAATCACAACAGTCGCGGCGAAAGAAATTAGGGATAAACAGTTGTTAATTTATGAGATTTTAAAAATTTTACAAACACCTCACAATATGTAAGGCAACGAAATAGGTATCTTGTAGACTAAAAATGGGTTAATTTTATTTTCTTATAAATACGTATAACGTACATTTTAAAAGTGTAATGTGTTATTTGAATGTAGAAAAGGAAATTGCTTGCCGTTTTCAACATAACTCTACTTCTAGATTTTGAGAAAATAATCATATTTAATTACTAAATAGTGCATAATTATGATTATTTATCATACGGTTTATATACATTTAACACAAAAATTAGTAGAAATAAATATTGAATAATAAAGACAAAGTTACAATTAATTTCTTTTTCGATTTAGGATCATTATATGCAATCTCCTGGCTCTCCTCAATTTTTCCTCAATTTGTAGTATTATTATCGGAAAGAATGGAGAAAGATCGGATGGGTGACTTACGATATAAAATTTTCTACATTGATGGACACAAAAGCGATCCAAAGATTTTGTCATCCCGGTCCATGCAATTTCGACAAAAATTTTGCTTGATGATACAACTTCCCAATAAAACCCATAAATCCGACGAAACTACTGAAGTCTATAAAATAATGCACGTAATAACTGCTAACTTACATTTCACAATTTAGATTGTTTATTAAAAGGAGGAAGCACCTTCTCGACACAGCATTCTATAGATTTACAACTCGGTTAGTGTTTAATAAAAGAAAATATATGCCGCTAGAGAATGTACATAAAGAAAAATACAAAACTTATATTTGACAAAATGCTTTTGTTTTATTTCATTATGAAATAAAACAAACAGTAGTCTATTCTATATTCTTTATCATATTCATGTATACTTTTCTATATGGCTCATCAAATATTTTTTGAATTTAGCAAAGCATAAATGGTTTAAAGTAAAAATACTACAGTAGATACGGCCTACTTCAGCCCTATAAATTGTTCGGGAGCTATTTTGACACGGGTAAATAATATCTGTTCATAATATGGGCAGACCATCAGCCCGATGGTCCGATGATGTTAAGGAGACAGCAGACCCAGTATGGACGAGAGAAACGAATAGCCGTAGTAAATGGAAAAAAATAGGAGAGACATATGCGCAACGGTGGGTGAACACACGCTGAAGAAGAATTTGAAAAGAACCTCTGCCCAACAGTAGGACGGTGCAGACATAATAATACTATCACTAACTAAGAACCTAAAATTCACAATTTACACAACTCATTTTTTCTCAACTCATTTTGACTTCACATATCTTCGAAATATATATTTGTTATTATTTTGAAAATATGCAGGTCACGCTGCTTTACCTCACCACAGAGCACGTGAGAAGTCAGCACTTAAAATCAAAAATTTCATCGGTGCCAGCACCGGGTATCGAACTCATTTTGCTAGAGTATATCGAATTAAAGGCGAGCGCCAGGACACTGAGCTATCACGGCTCTTTGCTTAAATTAAAAAAAAATATTTCATTGTACATGCCTCCGAAGAGATATAATTACCAATTACACAGCGATATGATTCTGTGAATTCACCGCGGTATACCCCGTATAGCCAAGTAGTGCAAGCAAGGCGAGCTCTTGTCTTGAATATCTCAATATTCATTGTTTCGCTTCGGCCAATCTGACGATAATAATCTCGATTCAACTCGCCCCTACAACAGCGGCGAAGCAGCTTTTTGTAATGATGGAGTAATGCAATTTTAATGTGTAATCTGCTGATGATCTCTCGACTTGTGAATTATGAAATTGTGGAGAACAATGCCCCACAGAAATGCGGTTTTTATTTATGCACATACGTATATTATATCTATAAGTAATGTAATGGTATCCGTCTATTTTTTGATCAAGGTGATACATCTTGCGGTTGGGGCAGTGTTGCCAACACGAATAAATAACTGGAATAGTCATAGCATCGCTAAAATTAATGTGTATTAGTAATAATAATATTTCTATTTATAAACCCAAACAGACGAGAAAACGAATAAATATATATATAATAATAATATAATAATAATGTTTTTTATATCTCCTCACAATTCATGACAAGAAGATACAAGAATAAAGAAATAGTAAGTACAATATATTATTATGGAGGGATTTTAGTGCGATCTACTGTCACACTATAGTTATAATATAGTTAATAAAATAATTAATACAATTTTATTGATGACTCCGTGACGTAGTTTTTAGCAAAGGTATTTGCTTCGACGCCAGGGGTCTAGGGTTCGATTCCCACACGGGACAACTACTTGTGTGGCCCTCAGGTAATTGTTTCGGTTCTGGGTGTTGTCTGGGTACTGTCCGCGTGAAAATTTTGTTTGTACAAAAATAAATTTTAAAAGCAAACAGTCTGAATGCGTGTATAACTGTCATAATATATCATATTTCTTACAGTTAGTATGACACCTAAGAGGAATCATATTAAAAATCAATCCAGCTGCTTAATTACATATTTAGCTGAAAGGGTACATGTAAATATTCTCTTATTATTTTTCCCTGGGGAAATCGAACAAATAGTAACAATAGATTGTTGTAAAATATTTTACTGGAGTATATAATCTGCAACATCAATCACTGAAGTACTCGACCTTTCAGCATAATTAATAAAATATCTAAGGTTTTATATAATAAATCCCCGCATTTGTTTCCAAATCTAATTTTATTTTAGTAGATTAACGTGAACATTTCAGTAAAATTTGATGGAGTTTCCTGTACATTACCACATGAATAATTAAAGTCCGAAGGCTGGCGTAATAGCAGTACATTTTATTTGCGAGGCACAAGGATGGAAGCCAATATTTTTTCAATCTTGTCGCAGCCAAAAACGCGATGGCTGTCCTAGAAAGCCTACGCTAGAAGGATGCTCAAATAAAGAAGAAAAAACACAAAGAAACGTTGTATTTGTGACACAGCTTTGTGCTCTACCGTTTCATAACACAAAAGACCTTGGAATGCAATTACACCAGAATCTATCTAGGATTTATTATTTTTAATTTTGCGTACGAAAACAAAAAATAATAGAGACATTAAGTTGTAAATTTCAGCGAAATATGAAAGTACGTAAACAAATTTAAAATAAATATATGCATATGCATAATTGAAAAAAAAAAAAGATGTATATATAGTTTTAAGATATAAAAAAGATGTTTATACTTTTTTTTTTCATAAATAATATTAAGAAATATTTCTGAAAATCTTCTACTTTCTTGTATGTAAGAATCAATGATCTATGCGTTCGTAAAATATTAACCTTATTGTTGAAATTTTGGCGAGTTGTTATGCGACCGCGAAGGTTCCTGGTCCAAAAACGATTCATTTTTGGTATGTCCCCAATTGGTATCCCATCCAAAAACCAAAGAGCTATTCTAAATACATTTTTTCTTCAGTGCACTACGTGTCAGGTAATGCTAGTTTTACGTTAATGTACAAGTAATATAAACTCCTTTCACGGAGTTCATCATTTTAAAAACTCCTAAATCCTTCATTTTAAAAACTATTGCCCTTACTATAACATAATCATGTTCCAAGGTTGCTGTAACTCGCAAATTTTACATAAACTTTTATATTCACTTGGATATGTATTATTGCAAATAAATTGTAATTTTTA
Source organism: Iphiclides podalirius (assembly GCA_933534255.1). Lineage (NCBI taxonomy): Eukaryota > Metazoa > Arthropoda > Insecta > Lepidoptera > Papilionidae > Iphiclides > Iphiclides podalirius. The sequence goes on along the minus strand of OW152830.1, from coordinate 10,527,989 downwards.
TTCGATTATTACTGTATCAGCTTTTTAATCTTTTTGAGTAGCTACTACCAACAAAAACTCCATTTCAATCATTCCTTGGATGCTTTGACCAAATTTGGAGATCGAAATAGCAAAAATTTTTTTTATCTTTTACTTTTATGGGGTTTTTCTACAAAGACACGCCAATCATAAATACCTGATTGATGACAAACATGTGATTCAGTATTTGATCAATATTGAGCTAGCATTTCAGATATGTCACGATCAGTCTTTTTATGTGTAGACAAACTTTGGTCCTGCTTAGGTTCTTAAGACTACAAACTACTTCAAATATTTTAGCATAAGTCTCGCCAACTGAACGCGAGACAACCAGGGCTTTTGTACCATTACTCCGTTCGAAACGAACCTAGAATATTTTATTTAATAATACTCGAGAGCTTCCTTACATTTTATATTGTAATGCCAATCGAGATACAAACAATGAGATGCTGGGGTAAAAATAACGAAATTTCGTAAACTCGGAATTTGAATTTGATATGGGAAATGCTGAAAATTTCAGTTTTCTTAATATTAACATTAGTTTCGGACCCAACATCATTTTGATTGCAAAAGCGAACTCAAATAATAAATACGACCAAATACCCGGCTTACTTTGAGCTTCATTTTAGAATTCGTATTTATACTCGGAATATTAATAACCCATTCGTTTTGTTCGCTCGGTTGTCGCAGTTGTTGAGCTTGTCGTCGCGGTTCGTGGGTTCGATTTCCCCGCGGGGCAGGTAACTGTGTGACCTCAATTGTTGTTCCGGATCCGCGTTTTTTTCTTTGAACTATTTATAAACATAATCGGCTAATGGCACAGGATCTTATCTTAATTTACCATCTTCACAAACCATAAACGGTTCCACAAATTTTGCAGCCTAACCCAAGAGCGTTCATAAATGCGTAATATGACCAGGTTAGACACATGGCACAAGTCACCTGCCTTACCAGGCAAAATCGTAAGCCTGACCAGGCTGATTGAATTGAATTGCCTCATTGAATAAGTTGGCATCCAAGACGTCCATATAGCGACTATGCACCTCAGTTATGATTTTTGTGATTATCATTCTGACTAGGTAAGGCTAGCCGTTATCTAGAACAAGTTTGCATTTTAAAGCATGTCAATAATGCAAAAAGCATCAGTGTCTACCTCAATTAGGGCACATTTTTACTGCTAATTTTTTGCCAATATTATATTCACAAAACAATATTACCTCAAAAACTGCGGTAGCTAGGGTAGGTTTCCGAGCATACGCAAACATCATCGATACATGGACAGTCACGGTATACACGTTTAGGTTTAAAGGAGACCTCTTAATATAACATTTCTGGGTTAACTATAAGTTTAATAATTAAAATTCCTTTTTATCAGGAGGACGTGTTCCATTAACAAGGCAATGCTATCGGTACCCCAATGCCAGGCGACGATACGCCGTAATAGACGTCGACCACCAAATAACGCCGAATTAATGTAAAGTGAAACATGATGATAATATGCAAATAATTCCAGCCAAATGACGCTCTTAAGCGGAGCGTAATGAAACGCCATGTTAATTTCGTCTGCCGCGAAACACTGAGATATCTCACGTCGCTAGTCTCCATAAGCGTCGTCGGAGTCGGGGACCGTTTTCCGGCCTTCTTTGCTTTTGTCTGTTAATTAATGTTTGTTGTTTTGTGGCGGCGTTTGAAAATTCTTTGCCTTACACAATGCGTACGAAATTATTTAAACCTGTTACATGTACGTGATATCTTTGATCGCGTTTTTTTTTTTTTCAACTTATTTCTATCTGCGTTAAAGTCCATTCTAGTTGTTTGTACCAAAAACACTAACAAACTGACAAACTGTGTACAAACAAACATTCATTCACATCACACATCACTTTCAACTCTTGCTCAGTCGTTATCCATTTGAAAAAAAGAAACGAGTGAAGATTGCATTGTATACATATCTAATCAAAGTCTTAATCCAATAGGAAAATTCACTTTAAACCTTTTTATATAATTCAATAGTTTATGTAATATAATAAAATAATAGTTATACCGAATAAACGAGCTTAATAGATCCACTCGGACTTCATTTAACTAAAACTTGGTTGTAAAACTTACTTAGAAATCCGCCTTCGAATTAGTAGTACATTACCCCATTCTAGCATTTGCGCCGCCTCTTAGTTAATCTTTTCAAAGTCGCTAAGACCGAAAGGAAAAAAAAATCTATGATACGTAACTCACTAAAAGTTTCCATTCCGTGTTCTTCTTTGACTTTGTAGGCTTTATACACATTCGCAAATTGGGTATCAACGGCATACCGTTAGATCCTTTAGTAAATTGGATTTAAACCAATGAATACTAATGTGAGCTATCGACGTGTTTATTTACCTCTAAAAATTATTCAAAACATTTTTCAATTTTTAAAACCGTTTTCAGCCCCAGGTTAATAAAAGATTCTGCTAGACTCATATTATGCTATATTTTTAGTTAGTAAAGTAATTTGTCACTCTGGCACTGACACAAAAGAGAAAATACTAATCTTCGATATCCCAATAACAAAAATCTGCTTAATTTACGCCGTATTAATTGATTACAGCAGCAACGACTTGATCGAAAATGAAAAAATTATGAACACAAGCAGCTTTATTAGGAATCATAATAATATAAACATAAAGCGTAAAGCACCGATTCCCACCGGACGATGTAGATAATTTAATCCCGATAGAGACCTAAGGTCCGCACCATCGATCGCTGAAACGCTTCGTCTATTAATTATAATCAAGATGCATCGCGGGTAGGTGAGATAGGCAATTAGGAAGGGCCAGCTGTTACAAAGCGCGGGCCTTTCACTATGAACGGTATTAGAGTTATGACGTAGTAATATTTTACATAACGTGAGTTTCAAAACATAATAGTATAAAATGTACTTTTGATGTAAACTTTTGACCTATGTATATGCTGTAAAAGTTCTATTAGCTAGCCTTGGTTTACGCCTTAACTGATGAGAAATTGTGTATTATGTCAAGATAGTCTTTCGGCTTGTATCAAGGTCTAGCTCGGCCCAATAAAATAGCTAATAAATCCAGTTATAGCTCACTAGCTGCTGCCCGCGAGTACGTCTGCGTAGAATAGGCTGAAGGCGTAACATTCAGATAGAAAAACATATTATATATACATAAAATAAATATTTTATGTATATCTGTCTGACAAATTATATGTATAAGCTACATTATTGTAAGGTTTCATTAAAATCCACTCAGTAGTATTTGAGTAACAAACATCCATCCATGCATACAAACTTTCGCCTATATAATATTGGTAAGGATTATTATCTAGAACCAAACTTGAAATACACAATCGGAAGTCAGAGTATTTTATAAAGAGCGGCAACGGTATCCTGTATTTTCATAAATATCTATGATGTAATAATGTTTTGTCATGTAACTAATTAACTACGGTGATGTTTACATTTCAGATCAGTAACGTTTATGAGATACCTAATTCAAGAGATATACAGGTCTTTGGAGATACTTATATTAAAGGTCTATTTTTGAAAAAAATAAAATGATTTATGTTAAATAATATTTTCAAAAGGTTGTCACCACATCTGCAACCCTCGTGTAGCAGATGTCCATGGGCGACGGTATTCACTTAACATCAGGTGAACCGTCTGCTCGCTTGGAAACTTTTCACATAAAAAAAAAAATATCTGTGGGCACCATAAATACGAATTGTAGGGAAAATGTAAATGAAACTATTTAACGCATTTTATTATATTTTAAATCAGTGAATTCGTTTTTTCTCCGATGAAAACTTTTCCCGTAAATACAATAAATATTCAAATAGAAAATCACTATTCAAATCTAGTTAAATAGGCTATGATTTTCCATTTAAACCTTAGAGTGACCGAACCAACTAAGTGGGGAGTAAGAGAATTTAATTCGCCGTTAGCCTGACATAAGTTGAGGCACGGAACAGTTTGCGAAAGTTAACGTCAAAGTCGGAGCACAATCGTTAAGCGGAGAGGCTACCGTCTAAGTAATATTAAAAGCATTACGAGGCATCCCTTCTGAGAAAAAAGTTCCCGTCATGTTCGTTTCCATCTCCAATATATTGGACGACATCGTATATAAATAAGCGTATGAATATTGAAGCGATTTCTTCTCTGGAACTTTCCGAAAATCAGATTCCCGTAACAATCACTCAACACAATGCGGAGTGATTTCTACGAGGCGAAATACGCTTAACATTTTTCATTTTACATTGCGGCAGAAATGAAGCGTACGAATGCCGCTCCATATTTATTCCGTATATTTCATTTCCAATCACATTAAATTACTTAGTACTCCACGTCCTCTTTCACTGTTTGTGAATTACTTTGATTTGCACAAATATATCAGTATTAGACAATTGGACAGTAGTATCTGGATCTTTGAAAAGAATGCTCCTATCTACATGCATGTGTTGTGTTTCTCCATTAACACGTGGTTTATCAGTTTGCGATATGGAAATTTAATTAAATTCCGCAACTCCAACATTGTTTGTTATGATAGGACCGAACTTTCCACAAGCACAGATTTCCTCTACCAACATCCAATACCCTCAAAACTGTCCTTCAAATCACGTATTAACTATCGGTGTAGTTAATAAGTGATTTACAGCAAAGATTCCGAACTCCATAATATTTTTGGCAACTTTGAATCCATTAAAAAATAAAAAGTAATTTAGTAAAGAATAAGTTGTATAGTCAGTGGTAAAAGTCAAACCTAACCCATGCAAAATACCTTCGCCCAATGTGAGCATGCTTTGAAATCATGGATCCGTGACCATAGGGAAGTGGAATGAATGGTTGTCAAATAAAATTAGATCTAATTACAATAACTATCGCTAGACCGAGAACATTCCTTCATTGGCGAATATATGTCTGGTGTGTCTATTTGTTTTCGTTTCCATTGTCAAAACCCGATTCTGTTCCTTTTCAAAGGCACGGGGGCGCCTGGGGCGGAGCACGTGAGATAATAAAGAGAATTTTCCTTTGCGTGTACTTGTATAAAAATATCGAAACTTCTGCTGCTATCGGTTATGTTCTGTTCGGGTTCGAATCCTAAAAGTGACGGAAAATTTTTCGACAATTTATGTAAAATGCAGTACAGTTTCATGTTAAATGCAGAGATTAGTACTAAAATTGAAATCAAACGTATTTTTAATTTAGGAGAAGAGCAATTTAGTCTAAAGGTTTGAAACTAAGACTAAATTGCTCACCAAATCGCTAACAATCAGAAGCAATTATATGCGAATATTATATGACTCAAATTTGAATTGATTTAAAGTCTGCTGGTACGTTTTAGATTTGGGGTCTTTTTGTATATATACTTTGAAATGTAAACTTTGCAACATGATTCATCACCATCACCATTTCAGCCATACACGTCCTCCGGAAGATTTCTTATTATTATTTTATTTGCAAATCTTAAGTTAATAAACGTGCTTTATGGAAATTCGTTTTTCATCGTAATACTGTCAGTACTTAGTAGCCACATACTTAAAACGTTGGAAATTAGTGTAACAACGGAAAACCCGTTTCATTAAAAGAACAGATTTGGACAAATTTGAACAAAACGTGATAAGAAATTAACTATCCTAGAATCATCTAAAAAGAATGGCTAGGGAAATGTAACGATAATTATTAAAAGAGGTATTAATCATGATTAATATCAGCTACGCTAAGCACTTATTCCCCTGAGTATTTGTTGACCTGATAATACAGAGAAAGGTGTGACAAAATCGTTGCGTACTACGTTCCAAAGAATTAACCCACTGGACCGTAGAGGACGAGGTGATTAAATTGGCAAAAAAACAAACATTGCAACGACAGCACGACCGCAAGCTTTTCTGCGCATGACAGTTTAGCGTAACCGCGTCGTTTTTGTCGCGTACTTGTTTTGAGCCGAGTTGCGCTGCGGTCTACAAACTGCACGCTGAGTTTCGGACCCGTGGAGCCAAATCACCTTAGCTACATTATTTTTGGATCTCGCGTGGATTGAGGGTTTTCGTAGAAGTTAAAATTAAAATTTTTAAGCGTTGTCGGTGAAATCCGTTCTGTCATTTATCCAGTCTGCATTTAGAATAGATGAATTGTGAACAATAGTCGAATGGGTGATTCAGTTTTCGAGCATGGTAAATAAAACATACCTAGTATGTTCGATGTTATATTATTAGCGTTAAGATCTGTCTTTTAAACTGTGTGCTTTACCGGTTTTTTGCGATTTTCTTATTATAAATAAAAAAATGATCACACTTGATAAAATGTATAATATGCTGATTCGTAAGACTTATCTCACGGATAAACACAAATCTGGTCAATTTCTTAGATTTTATTAGATTGTAATAAATTATTATTTTGAAATTTAATTAGTTTATCAATCCAGAGAATAAAATGCTTCTTTCTTATGAAAAACACAATTATATAAATGTTACATGATAACCTATCAATATTTCTAATTCTATTAGACTATTTGAAACAGATGCTAATTACAACTTGGAAATTTGTTTGTTCCCAGTGAGCGTACTCAAGCCAATTTTTCCCGCCATTTCTAACCTATCTCCGTAAATGACACCCCGGGGGCGACGCACGATGATGAATTCCCACACAGCTAACGCCGTCAATTTCGCTACATGGTCAATTAAATTTTTTTCAAAGCTCCCTACTCATCTGTTACGCAGAATTAATTAAATCCGTCCCTCCCTTTGACTCCACTTGGCGCGTTAGGCGAGAGCTTATTAGAGTTTACTTATGAATATAAAATATGCCTAATATCCGCAGACATAACACAGCATAAATAAAAATGTTGATACTTTTATCTTCTAAAGACTTTATAGCTATATATTCACTTGATTAAAATTTTATGAACTATTGAACGCAAAATCAGACATAATTTATAACGATTCAACAGTTTACGCGAATACTTTACATTGATAATGAAAGTAATTTACGGTATTTCCCGCGTTTCATTTTGATTTTAATTCGTGACTTTCAAACCCTTTTGAAAATTAAATTCATTTAACGTAGAATAATCTCTACTAGTTCAGGTTATTCTTTAAACAACCGGAATAATGAATAAAACACATGCAATAACACACTTGATAATATATCGTAAGATTACCCATATTTAATAAAAATGTCGTGTCCATCGGTAATTTAGATTGCTTCTTATATAAATTGGATATTTATGAGTAAAAATAATGCGGGCAGCTATCAATCGCCCACAGTAAAAGTTACCAACAATAATATGTTTCCTTAAAGATACTCATAATGATTAGTTATCTGGAATACATATTTGATATATTGACCTTTATATGTAAAGAAACTGCTGATTGTTTTTCACGCTCAGGTTTCTACGGCAAAGACAACCGTTCGATCCCGTTGCGAAAACTGATCATATCTTGAAAAATATACATTAATTATTACGTGTGGTTAGCCATAGATTTTCTAATGGTAAGTGAGTACTGTAAATTAACAATTCCATAGCTCTGACGTCGGGAGCAAAACTCATTTTGAATCGAATACTGAATCTATAAATGGGGGTCCGATCACTGAGATACCATGACAAAACTTAATGTAAGCGAGCGGTTAAAATAAATTATCCCAGTAGAAAACATCACCTTAAATATCATATTCTCTTTATGCAAGCATTAATGTTCAAAGCCTCTGTAATTCCATACAACGATTAATGGTCAAAGCGGGTGCAGCAAGCCATAAAATATTTGCTAGACTTCGCTTATGAAATCATGAAATGAAATATTATTTTCCAATACTTCTGCAATTATTTCCTTTTTCGTATACATTATTACACAATTGCTTTCAAAAATACGTTATTGCACATAATAGCGGAGACTGTTTGTAAAACGAAGCTGGTTCTCTGGTCCACGCGGTTAATATTATTGGATTTAAAATGGTTTCTAGTTCACCGACACCCCGGTAATTGTTATTAAATAACATATAAAATAACATATAATTAATAATATGAATGTAAGGTTTTCTCAATATTTTCCACTTTGATATCCACAATTTGACTGGATCACAGAAGTAATACTTTCCATATACATAACTGTGATAGGGCCACACGTATTTGCTGTTTCACCACCATAAGGAGAACCTCCAGGTCTCTTGCTATATTCTTAAAAAGCCTAGTGAAATCTTGTTTCCATTTGGGTGTGTCAACGTCACAAAACATCAGATTAAAAAATAATGCGCAAGAGAATAATATGCAGAAGTTAAATTTGATAGAAATGAGAGACAGACAGCAGTACAACAATTGACTCTGGAAGGAGTGATATAAAATAAGTCACGAAATTCGATTTACGACTAATAATTAAATTACAAATTGTCAGTCAAACGACGCTAGTTCTACTTTCGCCTTACGAAACATACGTCACTTAGTGATGAAATCGCTAATTGATCCCGTTGCAAGCGTGCCTCGACGTGCCTTTGTTCTGTAATTATTGATGGTGCCTTAAAACAGATTTGTTATTATAGATTTGCCCATTACGCCATTAACATGTATGTACATAAATGTTTAATTATGCATGTAATGGTGGCTTGGTTGGACTCGCGCGTGTGTGTGTGACTTAGTGTTCTACACAAATCTAATTCAAATCTTCTAAATCTATATTTAAACAAGGCTACTACCATAATATTTATTTTAATTAAGGTATTATAATTTGAAATGGAATTACCAATGATGCGAAGGAAAAAAACATACTCTATAAAATGTTACTATTGTGTTTCGAAAAGGACCACGGGACTGAATTCAGATTATTGATTGTTGAAATAATGAATCCATCGTTCACGTTCAAATGTACATTAATTAATCGGCCGGCGAATAATCATATCAGAGCTCAAGAGTATGGTTGGTAGGTTGAATCTGAATTTTCGTATTGCATAACACAGACCTTTAAAAGATTTTCTTCAATGTATTCGAATCCATTGCTTGTTGTACAGGGCTAAAATATTAACAAAGATTGAACTTATAAAATTTAAACATCTGTATTTATGATTAAATTTATGTGACAGCCTTTTCACGTCCCACTGCCGGAAAAAGGCTTCCTCTGTACAGAAAGTATTAGGGCATATTCGGTCGGTCAGTTAGGGTCTAAGAATTGGTAAACTTTAAATTTATTCAAAATTTAATATATTTAGGACACGTTCTTTTTTTTTTTTTACACAACATTCTCTAGTCCCAAACTAAGCAATGCTTGTACTATGGGTACTAGAAAACTGATAGACATACATAAACATACTTTTCTTTGGTAAATAAATACACATTATACATATATAAACACCAAAACACTATGCTCATCACACAATATTTTTCCAGTAGTGGGGATCAAACCCACACCCTCTGGCGCAGAAGGCAGGTACACTACCGACTACGCCATTCCGGTCGTCTTTTCTTTATTTTGATTCTATTTCGGATATATTAAGATTGCCTCACGATTTTTTCCATAAACACAGCATATTATAAGTCATCACTTCTAATTGCAATTAACAATTTCATTGGTGTCAGAATCGGGGATTGAGCTCAGATTGCTAGACTAAAATGAATTAAAAGCGAGCGCCCTATATAAAACACACACACACACACACCCACACACATACACACACACATATATATATATATACATCACGCTACCTTTTGGGCACCCTTTCATTTGGCATTATTGTGACGTCCACCAGTTCCACTAAAAAATTTTCAACGTTTACTGCGAATATTAGTCGCTAGGGCAGTGTCAAACACTGCTTACAACTTATTTTTCAGAAATTTTAATTCTTAATATATATACAAATATACGTATATTAACAAGCATAGTGAAATCAATTAGGACTCCACCCAACACTATCAATTATCTGGCTTCCCATAATATACATAATTTTATTTACATTTTCCTATCTATTAAAACTCCTATGAACAGTGCGATGTTGTGGCATGCTAGAGTAAATGTGAAGTTTATGGTTATGAAAAATAAAATATGAGTTCAAATGTCATTTATTACGATAGCATTAATTAATACGTTAAATGGGTCAAATTATATAAAAATATAAATGTGTAATTTTTAATATAAAATTATAATGTTATATTTCAACCCGCGATTTTATTAATGTTAGATTTTTTCTGTTTATGTTTTAGCAGGCTTTAAACTAAGACATATAATGTATATACACATATACGGGCGTTACAATGTCGTAAAACTTTTAGAACATTTGTCATTTGACGTCCAGGATGTCAAATGAATAATAGTTTGAAACTTTTACGACATTGCAACGTCCGTATACTCGTATAATACCTAAATACCTGTAAAATATGCAAATGATTACATAATTTATATAGACGTTTGAAGTTAAGCGCAAAACCCACCGTAAAGCTTGTTGGGCGCGAATCCCGAACACTGACGATCAGACTCGGTTGACGCAGGGCAGGGAAAATAATATATGTAGCCAAGAGCTTGCGCTTAGCTTCAAACGTCTATATAAACTATGTAATCATTTGCTTATGTAAATTATGTAATGATTGGGTCAAATTATATAAAAAATCATTACGTAATTTTTTAATATAAAATTAAAATGTTATATTTGAATTCGCGATTTTATTAATTTTACATTTTTTTCTGTTTATTGTATAGCAGGCTTTAAACTAAGACATATAATGGTTATACACATATACGGACGTTACAATGTCTTAAAAGTTTTACAACATTTGTCATTTGACGTCCAGGATTTCAAATGAATAATTAATAGCTTGAAACTTTTACGACATTGCATTACATAATTTATATAGACGTTTGAAGTTAAGCGCAAAACCCGCCGTAAAGCTTGTTGGGCGCGAATCCCGAACACTGATGATCAGACTCGGTTGACGCAGGGCAGGGAAAATAATATAAATGTAGCCAAGAGCTTGCGCTTAGCTTCAAACTTCTATATAAATTATGTAATCATTTGCACGTTTTACAGGTATTTAGATATAATTATACGAGTATACGGACGTTGCAATGTCGTAAAAGTTTCAAGCTATTATTCATTTGACATCCTGGACGTCAAATGACAAATGTTGTAAAACTTTTAAGACATTGTAACGTCCGTATATGTGTATAACCATTATATGTCTTAGTTTAAAGCCTGCTAAACCATAAACAGAAACAAATGTAAAATTAATAAAATCGCGGATTCAAATAAAACATTTTAATTTTATATTAAAAAATTACATAATTTTTTTTTATATAATTTGACCCAATAACGTTTTAATTTTAGTGTAAAATTAACAACAACAATCGGATTCCTCTTTATAATAATGATCATAAATATAATGTTTGGACAATGGACGCAACAAAACTTAGGAAATCCAAGAAAATAAAAAAAAAATCGGTTTCATTCATATGAGCAACAATATGCCACGGTCGATCGTGAAAAACAATTATTTTGCTTTATATTATTTACTATTTTATATTCTAAATAATACTTAACTAAGTACGTTTTTAGTCATAACAGTCATTTTTATGTATTCTTCTATGTCTAGGCATAACGACTTTGATATTTGGCAATGAAATAATTGTTGTACTTCACATATAATAAAAAATTAAGGTAGGTATGTTAAAAAGTAGAAACAAAAACTGTCAGGCTTAAATATAAAGGACAGAAGATTTGAGCCTCCTTCTTTTTTCGAATTCGGTTAAGTCCGTTTTTACCTACCATTACTTGAATTCATATTATAAAATAGTATCTACTCAAAATGAAAACAATCCATTTCGCTTAAAAAGGCGGACGCAATATCACACATCGAGTGAAAGCTTGTGAAAAGTGTGTATATTCACGTATCGCGAATATAATAAACATTAAACAAAATCCTATAAATTGAAGTGGTGTCACGATGTCGCAACGTCGCATCTATCGCTGGACGTCACATACGGCTAGCAATGAAAGGTTAGAATAATGACGACAGCGCCGTTAGTTTTTGGTACGAAATCTAGTGGAACTAAAGGAATATACAGAAACGCAACATTGCCGATGAACCGACGTCCAAATTATTTTTTTACTTTTGACTTTTCTGATATCACCAAGGCAAGCCGCGATCATTGAAAACATTCTCCGATCCGACGTCCGTATATCGGACGTCCAAAGCAGGTGGACGCCAGATTATATGCAATTTTGTCCATAGTGGACGCACAATAGGTAGCGTGATGTATATATATATATATATATATATATATATATAGCGTCTTTACCATCGCGACAATAAATAAACACAAATATAGAGGATAACTTTTTAAAATTGTATTAAAGATTTACATTCAAACATCAAGAAGCTTGTAATGCGGCGCTGTGTTAACGAATGAAAAAGTCTCTGAATGTATGAATCAGTCAGATGTAGTTGTATAGGATGTTACATGTTGTGGGTTTTTTTAACGTTAATATATTTTTTAGATTATTGGCAAGTAGCGTTAGACGTAATTTCATTTATTGTCGCGGTGGTAAAGACACGCTGTATATATTTAGGCATTATTTTTGAAAAAAAAGTTGTTTTTATTTCAATAAACGATAATACTACCAAGTCTGAAACTCCGAACTAAATTTGGTCACTTTCAGAAAAGCCACCCTGTATATAAAGCAATTTTAATAACCATTAAATAACAGTTACAGGAAAAGAAAACATAACACAATCTTTTATTATTTGTGAATATTGAAAATTGACCGGTAATTTCGGTTCATGTGTGTTCGGTCTTTGTTGTTAGCAATAATAATGAAATTCTGTTACAATGGTGTTCATTTGCTTTGTGTCAATTTTACGTTAGGTACTTCCGATACATGTGAAATCCCAATTTAGAAGATTAGCACTAATTACATAGTAATGAAATTTCGCATCGGTAGTGATGAAATTAATTAGATGCATTAATTAACTGCATTGCACGGTACAAGTTGTATCAACAGAATTTGAATACCAATATTTGAATAATAATTTCTTTATGTTAAAAAATGGCAAACGACCTGGCGGTTCCCCTGATGTTAGGTAATAACCGCCGCCCATTGACATTTACAACACCCGTAGGGTTGCCACCTTTAAATAAAGTGGACCCCGGCTACCTCACTCACCAGACGAAACGCAGAAGTGTATTACTTTTATTTTATACCGGTCTTCTGTGAGTTCGTGGTAATTACCCGGACGGATCTGCCCATTCGTGCTACAGTGAAAACTGTTGCGTAGCCCTACCACAGTTTTTACCTACCACATTTGATGTTAACTGCGTCAAACTTTAAGGTGTCCATTTAGGTCCTTTGGGTCTTAAAGTTACTCGAGTTTCCTCAGCTTGTTCAATCCGAAAGGTGGCGTATGATCTTATCCGGGCCACATTTACCGGAAAAAGTAAATGCTCATAGATGAAATGCAAAGGAGGTTCAATATCACAAGTCAGACGACCCACCGTCAGTAATTTTTAGGGCAGAAGTGTACCGTGAGACAGATGTTTAATTACTTATGAATTATATTTCACCTTGGACTTATTAGATAAGCAAAAAGTGAACAATTTAGAGATGATAATCAATTAATTTTATCGTTTTCATTGAATCAATACAATATAATGACATCGTTATTACGAAAAAACCGGGCCACCTGGAAATCATCCAAAGAAGGCAAATTTGCCGAAAAAGAGAAACAATCGTTGTTTATGCGCGTGAACGTGACCGTAGTTGATTTATAAAGTTTTGATCGAAGTTAAAAAATAAAATTAAAACACCATATGATAATTCAATAGGTAATGGTTTATAACGTTAAAAGTTTCTATAACATTAAAACATTAGAACATAATATAGTAAAAAAAAGTAAAATAACAGCTCAAAATAGGACAAAGTCCACCACGCGGCCCCACTTATTTTCGTAGTACTTGACATATTTTCGAAATATTTTTTTTGTTTTCATTTCGAAAATATGCAGGTTTCCTTACGATGATTTTCTTCACCGCTGAGCACGCGATAATGTAGCATAAAATAATATTTCCACCCACCAGGACATTATCGAGGCTGAAAAACTGTCCATTCCATGATCGAGTCGAGCCAACCTAAAGGAGGAACGCATTCGCATTTCAATCGACTGAGCATTCATCATTAAAAGCAGCGCTTAAAGCCATAATTGCTCGCAAACTACAAAGCTTTGAATGCCGAAACGACGACACATTGTTGACACACATGTATGTATTGTTTTCGATTGACCGCGCTGTACTGCTCGCATAATTTAATTGAACGTTTAAGTAAAGAGTAAGTTCTCTCCAATTTCTTTTCAATTTTCACTAGCATTTATTTGCCAAATGAACTTTTTGAAGTAATATTTCTTTTGGCGCGTTAGGGAAAAATGATGAGAGTAAATTTTTACGATGCGCGCGCACACGGTCTCGAAAAACCGACACCCTGAATTCAGCTAGACACCTACGTATGTTTGCGTGAGAACTGACAACTGTATTCACGATATTTAATTTGTGATATTTAAATAAACTTTATTTAACTACATAATGCGTTATAATAAAACTTTCATTGTATTAAATACGTTTTCTATATTGTTAGTGTCCTTTCTTCTACAAACGTAGAATAAGGCGAAAGATAAAATTAAAAAAAAAATGTTTATCTTGTTACGCCAAACGTACATAAGTACACACACACTTTTTTATGTGAAAACTTGTCAAGCGAGCAGGCGGTTCACCTGATGTTACATGTTCACCGCAAACCATGAACACCTACAACAACCGAGGGCTTGAAGATGCGTTGACAACTTTTAATATAGGTGGGTCCCAGTTACCTCACTCAACGAACGAAACGAAAGCTTTATATTCCAACATCACGCGGGTCTTCTATCAGGTAGTGTTATTTCCCGGACAACACTGTCCATTAGTATAACAGTCAAAGCCACCGAGTGGCCCTACCATTGTAACATAAAAACCTGTGCATAAAACACATTTCTTTACTAAAAGAAAATCATGTAAATCGAAACAGAGACGACACATGTTGTTGCTGAATAATTTCTTCCTTATTCTTGAGGTATTTTCATATATTGTATATAAAATACACATTAATTACAGAGCTTGTTTCATAATAATTTTCTCCAAGTCGGGCAAATGTCTAAACGTTAATGTTACTTATCCGCGATCAAAATTAGTTCTCGAACTCTGACGTAACCTGCAGTTAATTCGTACGATGGAAATTGGCTCAGCCTATAATCTCAGAGTAGATGAGACACTTATATTTGCTCAGCTTATTGAATATCAACGCATATAAATGACCCGGTCAGCATACATCGCGTGCTAAAAAGGTACAATTATTTTGATATTAATAAAATTGTCCTTTTTTATATAGAATAAAGCGTGTCATCTAAAGTGCAGCGATAAGCACTATAAAAATATAAATTTCATATAGCAATGGCGACATCTCTCATTCGAATTATCTTTTTAAAACGATATTTCGAATGAAGGAATAAAGAAATTTGATCGATGAGACCCACGCGACTGGACGTGTCACCTGGCTTAATAACTAAGTTTACGTTTGGTAAGAAAGTAATAAATCTGAATCAACCTGGTCCTGAAAATTTGTAGTTTAATTTCTTTCAACTTTAATATCGATGTTTTGATAAAAATAATCCATTTTGAAACGAAACGCTTAAGCCGCGCTCATATTTGAAATGGATCCTGTTATTAAAATGCTCTTCCGCATAGTTGCATTTTTCCTCAGAGCGCAGTTTACTAGACGGAATCGAGATGGTGCGGGCACTATAAAAATCCTGCACTGCTCTTACGTGTAGCGTCACTAATTAATACCGAATACAGGTTAAAATTTTCTTTTCTTTGTAATTGTTGATCTCTGCTATTCTTTTATTTTTCTGTAAGAAATGGCAAGTGAGCTGACAGTTCATCTGAGGTGATAATACACCCTTGGGTTTAGAAATGTCACCTTTCAATAAAGTGTCCTGGTCACCAGAATCACAAGACGAAACGCAGTAGTACAAGAAAAGTAAATAATGCAAATTTTTGTATGTCAAGATCGAGGACACAGCAGAAGAGCTGACATATATTCCTCCGGCCGTTCAAACGGTCAATGTACTGTGGAATGTCATGTCACAAGAAACTGTAATGTTTGCTATATTTGTGTCTATTGAAGTATTTAAATTAATATTCCATTGACGAGGCGTGGTGAGCCTCTAATACGTCCTAATACACCGCTGACAATGACTGGTTCTACAGAGTGGTTACGCGTGGCAGAATTTTTAAAGTGTCATGTCCATACGCACTAAACCGGGCATCCTAGTATTATATAAAGGAACGGGAATGCCTTGTAGCGGCTACGGGATCTATTTGAGAACACCGCACCCAGACCCGAACCGCTATCAGACGTCTGCGCACACAGGCCAATGTTTGCCGTCAAACATTCTCGCAGGAAGCGCATTATTGACGGCCTGCACATTTCTGTTTACCCGCTTTCTATCGCTACGTGTTTCGTTCCGGCGCGACGTAATTGGTCGCTCCCTATTTACTTTTCGCGGTATTGACTGCGCTCCAATGTAGAACAGCACTCAAAAAGCACCTACGGACCAATTCCATCAAAATCTTAATATGTCATCAATTTTCAAAACTAAAAGCATGGTTATAATTTAATTTCTCTGAGGTAATTGTAATTGATCATTAACTACGAATCATTTTGAAAATCAATGAGATTCGCGTTCTCGTTCGAACAATACAAAATGTCGCCATTTCAAGTTATTTATTTAGATAGCATTCTTTAATAGGAGTGTAAAGAAAATTTGGGTTAAATAATGCACCCAAATTGACGAAGTGATTATACTTATCGGTTTAACATTGTAGATCGCCTCTCTGACGACAGCCCGTCTGTTAAACATAACCTTAATAGGTCAGTAGCGTATGGGAAAACTTTACCTAAACATGACTCTGCTATTGCTCTGATAAGAAGACCCTATTCTTAAATTATCACCAACACAGCCAACTCTCCAGTGTAGCCAATATACAAAGGTGTTAACACCAAACGCGCCTCATGCAAGGAGTTTCTTAATGAGTTGATCCACCTCTTACATGAAATGCATTGGGTTTCGAACTCAAATCCCGATATCTTAGCATACCCTAACTTTTAAACAATACCATTGCTTTTAATTTATATATAGAAAAATTTATACATTAAATACTCTCATAGAGTTAACCCATTTTAATCTTGAGAAAGTCCACTTATATAGGAAGCCCGTAAAATCTTATTCGTTTTTTAATGTACACAATAATGTACACAATAACATAGACCGTTCCGTGCCCAATTGTATCAGACCCCTTTACAATATGGGGCCCCGCAAACCGACTAGAAATCATATTTACCCGGTAGCAAGGTACGCCTCCATTTATTACGGCGGGCGGCTCCCTTGCCCTGAATGATATTATTTTCGGGACTCTCGACGACTAAGCAGTGTTTTCTTTGGAGCGACGTCGCCTTTTCCTTTAAACATGTTTCCTTTAAACGCATGTTTCCTTTAAACGTATATAAACAGGGTTACCTTTTACCCTGTGTAGTAGATAGACCGTAACACTGCTTTAACTTTTTTCTTACTAAATGAAAAGTAAATTAAAATTAATATATTTATGTATCTATTTCATATCAGCGGGCAAAGGCCTTTTTTATGGTGGCGGTTCACCTGATATTAATGGACAGACTGCTTGAGCAACGGCTGAGTGCACATATAAAATTGCATGATGCACAGTTTGGTTTTAGACCAAATCTATCAACTGAAACGGCTGTGTTGTGTCTCAAGCAGACTGTCCGATATTATACTGATAGAGGTACACCGGTATATGCTGTGTTTTTGGATCTGTCAAAGGCCTTTGATTTAGTTAATTATAATGTGTTGTGGAAAAAGCTGTGTGAAGATACTACTCTACCTTATCAGTATATCTTGTTATTAAAGTATTGGTATTCCAATCAGCAGAACCAAGTCAAATGGGCAGGAGAGCTTTCGAGTATGTACAGGTTGGAGAGCGGGGTGAGGCAAGGGGGGATTAGCTCACCAATGCTCTTCAATCTCTATGTGAATAAGCTGATGGAGGAGCTCAGCAGAGCCGACGTTGGATGCTCTATCGACGGTACTTTTGTCAACAGTATAGCCTATGCGGATGATATTGTGCTGCTGTGCCCTTCTATCAATGCACTCAACAAGCTGCTTGGCATCTGTGAGCGATACGCGGTGTCGCATGGTCTTAGATTTAATACTGCTAAGAGTGAACTCCTTGTCTTTAAAGCTAAAGAGAGAAACTATAAAGTTCCAGTAGTAAAACTAAATGGAGTTCCACTGAACCAGGTGCAGAAATTTAAATATCTGGGACACTGGATCACCGACTCGCTCAAGGATGATTTGGACATGGAAAGGGAGCGGAGAGCCTTGTGTGTTAGGGCAAATATGATAGCCCGAAGATTTGCACGCTGTACCAGGCAGGTAAAAGTTACGCTTTTCAAAGCATTTTGTACCTCTTTGTACACGTGCAGCCTTTGGACACATTACACCCAAGTAGCATACAGGGCTCTTCGCACTCAGTATAACAATGCCCTTAGAGTAATGTTGGGGATGCGCCGCCCTTGTAGTGCCTCAGGGATGCTGGCGGAGGCTGGAGTTGACAGTCTGTCAGCAATTATAAGAAAGCGCACAGCATCCTTGATTCACCGGGTGCGGGGTAGCGCCAACATTCTAGTAAAGACTGTTGCGGCTAGATTGGACGTGGACAGTGCTATCATGCAGCACTGGACTCGCGTTCACCTAGTCAAAGACACTAGACCGTCAATAAATTTCGATGTGGATAATATTATACTAACATAGTTATAAGTTTTCTTTGTTACTAACACTATATGGGTTCTTAAGCCTGAAATAAAAGATTTTTATTTTATTTTATTTTATTTTTTTTTTATTTTTATTAAGTGATAACCGCCGCCCATTGAAAATCGCAACGCCCGTAGGTTTGCTAGGTAGATGCATTGCCACCTTATAATTAAGTGGGCCCCGGCTACCTCACTCGTCAGACGAAAAGCAGAACTTCCACTTCACGCTGGTCCTCTGTGAAGTCGTGGTACTTACTCGGACGGACCTGCCCATTCGTGCAACAGCGTGAACACTGTTGCGTGGCCCTACCACGTAAAAACTTAAAATTAACGATTCCATTGGGGCTGGGAATTGTACTCAGCTTGCTCGAGTACATTGAATTAAAAAAGAGAGCCTGGACAGTGAGCTTAATGTATTTTTTACTATGATATCACGGCTATAGTTAGTTGTAAAATATCAAAGGTTGAACCCAAATAATACAAACGTGGTCGGAAAGCGTTTAACCATTCCCTTTGGCATCATAAAAGCCATCATAAAAGTACTGCATTACTCATTCTTTCCACGTGCCCAAATACTTTTTTTTCGCTTGTTTATTTAAATCTATACGTAAAAATCCATTTTCGTTTATAAATAAACATTTCACGTTGAAGTCGTGATAGGTTATCGACAATATTCGATAGATGATAGATCGCTGCGCAAATATTGAGCCCCAATAAATAATGCCTGGCGTGAGGCGGGTACACACAGTCCTGAACTAACATTTGCTCATATCTACACGTAATTTTAACACTATGAACGTCTTCATGTTTGCTCTGAGTGACAACCGTATCTCTTCCGTGATGATGATGTTTATTTATGCGATTTTGACGTTTTAACGTCTTAAATTCTTTATTTTTGTCACCATCTGTCACATTCATTTTAGGAGTTCAATTTTACTTGTGTATTTTTATTTACATAGTTCCATTTACAAGAATTCACTGGAATGTTTGATTTCATTACATCTACATACATGTGAATTACTTGTTAATTTTCAAACGTATTTACAATTAATATTGGTATTATATTTTCTTTAATGCGAATTGCGACCTTATATTATCAGCCGGCTTGTAAAACAAAGGAATTGAAATTTAATTCCAGACTTAAAGCTGATTCATTCCTAGACAATATTAAGATATTTAATTCCTGCTCTGTAAATTTATTCCCTTGTGAATCTTTATTAGGTGCAAGTAATATCTAAGGTGATCTTTGCATCGTAGACACACTAGGCAATTTTGCCAACATGATTTTGGTTCTTAACTCTTAGCTGAGAGAGCTCTTTTCGCTATGTCACATTTAGGCTCCCGAAATACTACCTGAACCACTATCATCTTAATATTGCAGCGTTGCATCTACTTAAGTATTGTGCTCCTCAAATGTTGCACTCAGTTAGTTGCCGTGTTCCTCCTCTTGTGATTATTTCATATGTTTTGAGAACTCTAACGTTGGTGCCGTACCTTAATAATAAGTTACATGTTTGTAACAAATAATTTATGAATGTATGATTAATCTATGTGTAAAACAAATTTACAGTCTAAATATTACGTTGCACTCGAGTACCGTAATTATTAACCAGCTTGACCCAATGCTAATGGATAACTTAAACACCCATTTAACAGTACTCTTAGATTTAATTTCCTCCACTTAATAAAATTAAATTGTATAATCCGAAATTTATTTCCGATCAAATAATTTAATTTTATTAAATATCGGTACAGAGTCAGACAAAAGACCCAATGAAATACACGGACAAACACCAAAGCTGCAAAATACTGTTACCTGTAGATACATCGCGACAGATGGAATAAAATTTAATCCTTTTGGAGCAAGCCACGCAAAATTAGTGGATAAACCAAGGTGGACTATTCCCAAATCACGTAGGCTGTATTTAAACTATACAGTAATGTTTCATTTTTTATTAACGAATATTGTTGCTGTACTTTAACTGTATCGCTAGACAACCTTCGTTATGGACATTCTTTTTTTTTCTAAGTCTTATTATCTTTTTGAATTTAAAAATTCGAACGAAGGCTTTTCAGCTGCTAGCCTCGTCACACGTGAGGCAGATAAACCGATAGTTCTCCATCGATTTTAATAACTATCTGGAAACGTTCTAATTATCTTCTACGTTCAAACGTTCTAAATCTGCTTATTTCACATGAAAATGAAAACCTTCGTTATACAAAGAACAAACAGCCGAAAAAGCTATCCTTCTCAGCACCCCACCTTCACTAATTCGAAGAGTTATTTTAATGAGTAGTACACGTGTGGCATAATGCAACTGAGTTACCACGACCTCACAGAAGACCGGCGTGAAGTGTAAGTGTAAACTTCTGCGTCTGGCGAATGCGGTAGCTTGGGCCCACTTTATTAAAAGGTGGCAACGCATCTGCAACCCTACCTGTTGCAAATGTCCATGGGCGCGGTCATCACTTGACCTCGGGAAAGCCGCCAGCTCGCTTGCGTCCTTCTCTCATAAAATAAATAAAATAGCTCTTGTTTGGTACACACTATTCAATGAAGTAGATTCAAGTAAGTAAAAAAGTATATCTTATAAATGTACTAAAGTAATGAACTATCTAGTGTCATAATTAAATTTTTTATAGTATTTTAATATGCCTATGAAGAATCATAAAAATGTGTTGAAAAAAATTCGAAAATTTTCACACGATTCCGAAAGGTGTGGGTTCGATTCCCGCACCGGTGAGAAATTTTTCGACGTTTTTTCTGCGAACCTAGTTGATTAAGTCATAAACATGACGACGTGATATACGTTGGCCGTAAATATGAAACGACTATGTCCGCGCTTAAGCTTTAAAAGTTAATTCTCGAAATCTTATTCGGCCAACGGGATTAGGACCCATGACCTCGGGTCGCGTGTGAACGTAGGTCCCTCAACCGCTGTCTTTACTAGAACGTAAACTCGCCGTTTACACTCGCGCAGAACTGACCTATCCACGATCTTTTTTATGTGAGAAGGTGACAAGCGAACTGGTGGTTCACCTGATTATAAGAGTTCGAACGTTATTACTTTGACTCTAATATTTTAACTATTCCTGGACTTGAATATTATTAACAACCATTATAACGACAAGCAGCACTAGTGGTTATATCACCGTCCGGGAACTCAGCCGAAAAGCCCGGTGACCGCTGCTCCATGCGACCACGTGTCCCTTGGTTCGAGTAGATAACGTCGTATCTGGTATACAGTGTTGCCAGCGCCAACATGATGTTAAGTGATAAACACATCCCGACATTTGCAACACCCGTAGGGTTGCTGATACGCTACCTTTTAGTAAAGCGGGCTCCGGCTACCTAACTCATACGAAATGCAGAAGTTTAATACTTCCACTACACGCCGATCTTCTGTAAGGTCATGGCACTTACCCGGACGGACCTGCCCATTCGTGCAACAGCGAAGACTGTTGCACGAATGGGCAGGTCTGTTGCGTGGCCCTCCACAGGAATGACCAATGAAGCATCACATAGTAGGTATTCGGTCTGAGTATAACATGAATCACATTAAAAAACCCCGCCAACAAAACCATTGGATATCCATCCGCTTAGCGATTACTTCGTTACTTTTTTTATCGACGGCCGGTTCTGTTTAACACAAGTCATCGTTGATTTAAACAAATATTTGCTCAGTGCAACGGGAGCGAATGGCCGCTCCGCATCACTGATCGCGGAGGAAAGAAGCGAGTTTCTCGAAATAAAAACCTTTTCACGCCGACACTAACGCCGGTGCGTCGTTTGCGGGTCAACTTAACTATCACGCGCGCACTAAGTGAATATAGAAGTTATTCGCGTGTACAATCGAGTGGAAAATTCGGAGCGTTTTCATAATGAAATCTAATGTACTATATGAGATATTTATTTTCCAAACCAAATAACAGCGTTTAGCGCCACTGTACACCAATGTTTGGACTTAGTGTTTGTGTAGAAAGGAATAATTCCTTCTCTATAAATATCACTTTTAGTGGTCCAGCTATAAATGATTTAGCACTTGTATTATGTTTTGTATTAATTTTGCATACAAAACAACTCGATAAAAAATAAATGTTGTTTTATAATGTAATTATATTTTATAACATAATAAATATAATTATTTATGTATATACATCGTTCATAGGGTCGCAAAAAGTTAGGAAAACATAAATGTTAAAAAACGCAAATTGTTCAAAAATCTATTTTCCATTATCAACTCGCAGCTACATTCGCTCCTTAACAATTCACTAAGCTGGCAAATTGCGGCAAATAATAAACGGTGTGGCGTTCACTTACAATTCAACGGCCAACTCATTTCTATTTCCGAATAACAAGGAAACTCGTTAAGTATTCGCTTTGTAAATTTGCACCATTAGCCCGCGTGTGTTATTACCCCGCAAATAAAACGCGGCGGGCCTCAATAATTCACGCGGGGCCTGTAATCGGGCCGATTCGTAAGTCCCGCGTTCCGGGGCCCATAATTACGTTTAATATTCGCCCCGAGACGGGCCCTTAAGGCCGTAGGCGAGCTAGGCAATTATCGCGCGCCCACGGACCATTCCCACGGGATGGGCGAACTGTTGACTTAGATCCGAGCGTCTCTAGTCTTCCTTTTATTGCTTTGGACTCGCCCGATACTGAATCCGCCCTTCCCGCGCCGTGCAGACGTGATTCTTTGCTAACACGCGACCATTGCCGCGTCTGTACCTGAGAGATATTCTCTTTTGGTGCGAGCGAGCAATGGTGCGTGCATTGTGCTAGCCGCTCAGTCCACGTTGCGCGTATTAGCTTTGTTTGCTCTGTGCCGCGTGAGAAAAACCTGGGCTGTATAGGCGTGACATCGAGCGCTTTTTGTCGCCTATTCTCTTCGAGAGCAATGTCAAGGCTCCAACGTGACCGCGCCGAAGCGAGCGCCGTGAGAATGTGACTTATGGTGCAGTCGACATTGTTTTCGCCGAAATATTCATGTCACGCCTGCAGTAATAACTCTAAGTTTACAAAACGCTATTTATATTATATGACAAGGCATTTTTGTCAAAAGCAAAGTAATGTAGGAGCGTATATTTGTCCCACTGTTGCTTGCAGTGTGACTGCACTAAACCAGCGGTAACTAGCAAATTCCACAACGCGACCACACTTTCGGAAGATTTCACATTACCTTGATTTTTATTTAATACATTAAAATATGTAGATTACTTCCCAATGCTTTCCTTCACTGCTGATTGCACCTAAATTTGAATTTCAATTATTTTTCATTGTTGCCGGCACCGCGATTTGAACAGGTTGCTCGAGTATATTGAATATTATTAACTAAAAACAAAACCGACTTCAAATATCTCGCTCTGTATAATTGTCATTTTATAATTGATCTTCAGGAGTTCAATACCAATATCTCCGGAGACCAATACCAATGAAATTAATACGGGACCAAATGGGAAACACGGGCTTTCAAATAAAAAAAAGAATCATCAAATTCGGTTCACTCAGTAGAATGTTCTGAAGTAACAAACATAAAAAAAATACAGTCGAATTGAGAACCCCCTCCTTTTTTGAAATCGGTTGAAAAATCTAACGCCCGCACACTAAACTATCAGAGAAATATTCATAATCAGAGTTCAGAGGCTATTTTCGAAAGGCAACGCACGATAAACGCGTAAGCGTAAGCAACAAGGCAGAAATTCCTGTGATTAGTTGCGTTAAATTTCGCGACGCGAGTTTACCGATCATTTGATGAGGTTCGAAGTAATAATATTTAACTAAATGGTATATACTAATATGTACACAACACAAATCGTTGATTTACAGTGAGTACACAAAATTAAAAGGACATAAAATGAAGCAGGTAAATTCAAAATTATGTATGTATGTACTACCTACCTTATGCTATTATGTTGCCTTATTTGAATTTCGAATTTTAACGTTGTGCATCGCCCGGATTTGACCACACGCAAAAAACAAACAAAGCAACGACCAATCCAATATTAGTGTAGTGGATCAACCGGATACAGTAGTGTGACGAATGAGTTCCTCTGCGTTTAAAAAAAAACGAGGAACCTACATGAACAGCGACGTCCGGTGTTGTTCAAGCAAAGATTCTGATTTCCGATCGCGCGTGCTGCGTTTGATATAGACCAATAAAACTATATTTATAACGAATACTTATAACATAAAGCTTTTGTTATATTCCAGAGAGTCTTCTAAATACAATCGTTCCTGTTGCACAGATACTGTCATACTGAATAAAAAAACTGGATGAATATTTGAGTTGAGTTGAGTTGACATGTAATACGATTGTTACATGACCCTCCATGGGCTTATTAAGGTATTTTAAATGATTCTGGCTTACCTTTTCAAGAGTGGTGATTCTTTTTAAGCAAATTCTTACATGAAGAGTGCCGGTAAAAATATTATTTCTTGAAAACAAAACCGTTAAACGAGTCTATAAATTTGTATCCACGCCATTGTTTTTAAACTAGCCCTAATAAAAAGCAACGGAGCGTGTTACTTTAATAATACCGTCTCGCGGTTAAATTCATAATTACCAGTTTGCTTTCTTTAAATCTCGCCCGTTCGGATTTTTAATCGCTCGTTAATAATATACTGGAGTATTTAGATAATATGAGGGCTTTTATAATTTAAAAATTCCTTCTCAAAATTTAAAACAGAAACTTTTATGTGCAATAACAATTTGTATGTTATTTGGTCGTACTCCATTAACCCGCGTTATAATTTTATCGTTTGATTTTCGTTTAAAAATAGTTTATTAATCACGGCGTTTAGAAATAAAATATTATTTTTTTTCAATATGTTATCAAAAGGTATAAAAACAAATTACGATTGCCAATGTATAATAAGGGATATTAAATAATATTAAAACAAATGATGGTCTTCGTGGATATCCGTTTTCATTAAAAATCCAATACCGTACATCATAACTACTTTGATGTCACTCGTAACAGGCATTTATAAGAAATTGTACGCCACGGAGATTAAAACCTACGACTTTCGACCTCATGCCCAATATCTCATATTGGAATATAGTAGTATATCTCATACATCTTAGTTTTCGAAAGCCGGAATGGCTGATAAATCATCAAAATTAAATTGGGTCGACAACTGGCCGAAGTCTGTTGAATTTGTTTAGATTTCAATTACATTATAGTTTAAAATTTAAACGACACTCGCGAGTTGTTTTTAGAATTATTTATTCCCGTTCATAAATACAGAATTTCGTTCATGAAACGTTCATAAATTATTTACGGTATTTTTAGAAAGAACATGCGGGGAAAAATGAACAAAGATTAGGACGATAGAGAAAATACTTTATAAAGGCCTTTTGGGGGCAAACACATATTTCATGAAGAGTTCTTTATATATGGAAATATGAATGAAAAGGTTTCAAGAATAATTCTGTAATTCTAAGAGGAATATGTATTACGAAATGTTTTCATACGTATCTTAACATATTTTTATATTCTACACATGGTAAAGCTTAATACAGAATGTATCAAACAATTTTCTTACACATCTTTGTAATAGCCTTATGTATGGAATTGCTGTTACGTAAATAAGTTGTGGTTAAGTTCATTAACAGACCGTCGGCTTTTGGTTATTTTTATATGACAACTAGCGACCCGCCGCGGCTTCGCACGGGTGCAATGCAGAATGTTTGTTTTCGACATCACATTAGAAACCCCTAAAATTAGCAGTGTTTCTCTACTATGTTATGCATGATATACATATAAACCTTCCCCTTGAATCACTCGATCCATTAAAGAAAACCGCATCAAAATCCTTTGCGTAGTTTTAAATATCTAAGCATATCTATGGATAGACAGACAGCGGGACGACTTTCTTTTATACTATGTAGTGATGATTTTCTTGTTAATAAGCCAGTACTTTGTTTTTGCAAATAAAGCTGCCTGTTAAAATGTTTAAAAAAGTTCGGTTGACATCTATACCAGAACCAAAGCAGGCGTGAGACACATTTCTTCTTGTTCATTATATTAAGTTGGGGCCACGCAGCAGATTTTTCTGTCGCTCGTCTGAAAGTGTCTGAAAAACCGGACGCTTTGGCTGTTTAGTGGAGTTACCGGGACTTTTTTAATGTCAATGGACTACTGACGCCCATGGACACCTGGAACACCCTATATGGTCATATAACATCAAGTGAACCACCAGCACACTTCTATTTTTTTCCATAAAAATATTGATTTGTACATTAGTAGAAACGTCATTCCAATTTCCCTTCCAAATCACTACACGCTCCCGGCAATGTGCACAGATTCGACCAAAAGAGTTAACGGAAATCTTCATGTTTCATTTAAGACAATACAGCTCGTAAGACGTTCGCTTAAGGAATGAAATTGCGTAATCCTTGGGCTAGTTCTTATTAAAACTATAGCCCTACTCGGTATTGTTTTGAACCGTCTCCTGCATAATACATTTTTATAGCTTGTTTGTGCTCAGCGGTTATGTATATTTTACATATTTACTGATGCCACAACCCTCCGAATGCCACCATATACATATTTATTGACCTCTAGCCGCTGGTATCTGTAATAAATTTCAATAAAGATTTCCGATGGATTATTCTCGCCGCCAATAATATGCTTTATTGCTTTGAAACGTTATAAAACTGCGTTATTACTTACTATACTAGTACTTACTATTATTTATAGCGCATTCATTCAACGCAATCTGCTTCAATGAATTTCATTTATTTGCTGTAACAAAATTTGCTTTCGAAGTTTCTCAAAATCTGCTACTATGATGTTGATTGTTTCGAATTCCGTAACAGACAGAAGTTTTAATTGCTCCTACAATGAATTCTACGCCCTCACATTCTAGTATTGCTTAAGTATTGTGTTGGTTACAAATTATTTCTTTATTGGTGTTTTTTTGTTTGATTGAGTTCTTGTCTATTTATCTTCTTAATGGAAAGATACAGCTTCGATGTCTATAGTATTTAATTTACTAATAATTAATAACTGCTTTTGAAAAAGTTCAACCTAGCAACATTTAATACACATTCAAATGCAAGATATATTTCTGTATCAATTTCTGTGTATATTAAAACATATATATAGTATAAATTTCTTACCATCTCAAGATTTTTATTTTGTAATAGTAGATTTTGAAAATAAACATTTATTTATCAAGACGTTGTGAATACGTCTCATATTTTTTCATTATAAGCGGTTACTTAATATGTTGCCAATTATTCGGATGTCTAGAAGCGGATGAAAAATTTAATTACAAGATTCCATAACATTAGCACATTAGATATACACAAGGATGCATACAGATGAAGCCAATAAAAGAGTGTTAAAATAATAGATAATTGTCAGATGTTTTATCATTTGCAACTCCTAGAGCGTCTTCAATTCAACGCAAGGGTAACCTTTCAAAGATTTATGTGTTTAACGACTTACGTCGTTGACTCGACCACTTAAATGGGCTTATCAACTGTCACCACGATCTGAACTGAAACCGCGTCGTAATTTATTTTGGACATTAGATAACGGCTACCTCCGTTTATGTCTAACAAACCGAGACAGTTATTTTGTACAAATCCAACAATAATTGTCATTAAGGATTGCTGGTATTTTTATATCTATCCGTTAAAAATTTTAGGTTGAGTATTTTGTCGACTTTATTTTATTTTTGTTTTAGGTATAGAGTAGATGGAACTTTTTATTCTGACCTTATCTAATTGGGATTGGCACAACATGAGAATCATGTTGTGCCAATCTGTAAGTATAGTATTTAAAACTTGTAGAAAAAGTTCGAAAAGATTGTCGCCGCTGTGGGAATCGAACCCACGTCTTCGGCATTCGCGGCCTGACCCTCTAGCCACTAAGTAGTAGTAAGTGTTAGTAGTAGTAGTATGTATGTATTTTTTAGGGTTCCGTACCTTAAAAGGTAAAAAGAGGAACCCTATAAGATCACTCTCTTGCCCTTCCGTCTGTTCGTGTGTCACCACCGATTTTCTCAGGAACGGGTGAACCTGTATGATAGTTCACGTTGACCTCGAAAAATCACGAAATTTGGCCAAAAAAAAAGCAAGGTCTTACAGCATAAATCAAAAAATCCGTAAAAATAAGTTAAAACTTGTTTGGTCTACCTGTTCCACCAAAATCGTTGTTGACTATTTACCAATTTTATTATAGCGGTATAGTGGGTCGGTACGGTACCATCGACGTGCGAGTTCGACTCGCACTTGACCGGTGTTTACATGTTTTGTATGAGCAGTCCAAAAATAACAAAGATCCTTCCTTATCGTGCGTCCCAACGATAAGTTTTGGCCGGAGCAAACATTCGTTCCGCACGCGTCACTGCTCTAAGTAACGTACGCCTTGTAAATGTCCAGGGAGAGTGTTCGAGATAAAATATCCTCGGTTATCTCGAGCATTCCGAACGGTCCATATCATCATTCACGTTATTCCAACGTCGTGTTCTTTCGTCGGGTAGTTTCCTCTTTACGCAAATTGAATAAGAGTGACATGTCTCGTGGCATGTGGCCGGTTCTACTCACACAAGGAGCAAGTATTTATCTGACCGACTGTCATTCGACTGTCATTCAATCCTGATTGAGAATAAACATTTTTTTTCTGGAAACAGGTCATCTGATGTAAAGGATCACCGCCGCCGATGAAAAGACCATCCAAACGTTTGTTCCCGATGATGATTGAATATCAAGCAGGGTGCAGGAATATAACCTAGCTTAAAGCATGAGCCTCGTGTTGTGATATTTTTTGTTTCACCCTAATGTTAGTTTCCAGAACTAAGGTAACATTTTGGTAATTTATTCTTATCCGATCTACGCTATCAAATTCTTGGAGTATTCGTGTGCTTGGATTAAACTTTTTTTTCATCTGATGTTAAGTTTGTGTTAATCGTCGGTAAGACAAGACTGGTGGTAATGACTGAGCTGATGCGTCACCATCTTAATTCCCATCATAAAAAATGCTACTATCGCATATCGATCTGAAAGTTGTGAGCAGTGTAATATATGTATAGGGAAAGAGCTCATTTTTCTAATATATCTATCTATGTCTATACTTCTGAGGTTTGATCAGTCAAATCTCAAATCGTGAACTTCGAAGTGGGCCAAGAAACACCTTACCTTGATGAATTACGCACGCGATCACGCATTTCTAATTGATGCGTCGAAAATAAATTGCAAGATCCTCTCGCCTTTCCCACGCCCCGTCATTATCTCACAATTACAAATCTATTATGCGCATAACACTTAATAGCGGGCACGAATGTATTATCAATTGAGTTTCGGATCTTAGGGCACAAAGACTCCCGCCGAAGTTGCGTCCGCAGTTTCTAATGGCGTAATAATAAAGAGTGAAAATAGCGTCGTCAAGCGTGAACGTAACTAAGGCGACATAGATCCGTATTTATTTTAAATTTTTCGAACTTCTACAACATAATCACAAGAAATTACCAAAGTCTGTCTATTAACAGGTTTTAGCGATCTATTAGAAACTTTATAAAAAGGGCTATAATAATTTAAATGAATATATTAATGACAATTTACCCTGGGAAAGAGTTGATCGCTCCCAAGCTAATTACTAAAACTAGTTGGATAATGTTTTAATGTTTTGAGAGGAAAAACTATTAATAAAGGGGATACCTACAGAATTTCTTTCGCCTGTTTTTTCTCCGTTAGAGGAACCTCGATACGAAACGTTGGACGAAAAAAATTACTATTGATAGATGAAATATATGTTTCTGATCTCGATGAATAAGCGATTTTTTTTTAACTGCATTAATCATGAGTAGATTTTTTTTTATGTGAAAAGTTGCCAAGCGAGCAGACGGTTCACCTGATGTTAAGTGAATACCGCCACCCATAGACATCTGACGCCCGAGGGTTCCAGATACGTTGACAATCTTTTGAAAATTGGGCTTTTATTTTAATTGGATTTATTATGGGAAAAAATTGGTAGATATTTAATTATCATTGTATCAAATGTATGGACCGTTTTTCTGAACTGTATTAATCAAGAGTAGATATTTAATTATCATTAAAAATGTATGGACAGTTTGTCTCTCCCTCTAAAGCTCGGTAAGTACCTACAAATTTTCGAAGTCATTTCATATTTTTCTTGATGTAAATATACCCTCAAGCCGTAATATCTCGGGCGTTTTTTTTTTTAATTCAGTAGACTCGAGCAACATGAGTTCAATCCCCGGTGCCAGCACCAATGAAATTATTAATTTTAAATGCTGACTTATCACGAGCTCAGCGGTGGAGTAACCTATCGTGAGGAAATCTGCATATTGTCGTAATAATAACAAAAAAATATTTCAAAGAAATGCGAAGTCTACCAATCCAGAGTTCATCATCTGTACAGAAGAGGCCTATGCCCAGCAGTGGACATTTATAACCTATTACTTTATTTTTTTTTTACCTATTAAACCAAATTAAAACAAATAATTACTCTCTTGTTATAAACAGTAATAAAATCTTTTTTTTTTTGTTTTAGTAAATTTTCTTCAAACATGTTTTTGAAAACGATACATAATTTTTAGATGTACTAATGTTTTTTTAAACGAAACTGATTATTTATATTAAAATACCGAAACAAACTTGAGAAACAATCAATCTATACAATTTCCTAGAATATACATATAATATATGAAAACAAATAAGAAAATTACATTATATTTACGGTACCCAAATATCTGTTTAGGGGCATTACGCACTTCACACCTCACCTTTTGTTGATGCGAATGATTGATGAGCCTTATTGTGGGTCGTTTATTTTGAAAAATGAACTGTTACGCTTGCTTATTTGATTGCACGTCATTCGGGTCAGGCACGGTAGAGCACAAGTTAACAACGTAATTTGTCAATTTGCATGGCGTTTTGTATCCAACAAGAAAAACTAGAAATAAATACGTAACAAAACTTCGCGGTCGTTCAATTGTTAAAGTATTACTCTTTGATATCATCATTCAATTACTCGTATTTTGCTTATTCTGTTTCCTAAACTTGTGCAGATTATAAACAAACACCGTCCATTATTGTTATGAAATGTTGCTGTTAGTGAACGTTACACAAGAAAGTAAAATTTATTAAGAATCGACATATGGTCCTAACCTTAAAGCTCCGGTATATTATCAAAAAATTAGACCTGACAAGCCATTCGTTTCCGGTAGGTAAGTTACAGAACTTTCCTCCGGAAATACAACATGTAACCTACGCTGTAGAGCCGATATACGCGTACTACTTTCCATAAACTGGAACCGTTTTTGATGACACGCTTATTAAAATTTCGGTCCTTCTATGAACACTACTCAATTTTGATTTGAGCACGGACCGTCCCATAACCGCGTATGTATTAGTATTCGAAACGGTGACAATTACACCCTGTAAAGTTTTTAAATAGACCATGTTAAATCCAGCGTTGTAAACTCTGTCCAACGGTGTAAAGACAACGTTGTTCCTCTCTGTATTTAACAATGTGAAGTTAAACTGTTTCAATACTTCTCACCGCCTGACATGAATTGAACCTGGATTTGAACCTCTGCAATAATGCACGTTATTCGTTATTCGCTGGTACGGTGAAAAATTCTTCGACAGTTTTATCTGCACATTTTCTTCACACAACTTTCATCGTCAGAGTAAAAAAATTCAGGACAATAATTAATCAATAAAATAGGACTTGAAAAAAATTCAAACTAAACTCTTAAGTATTTGTTTTTGAAAAATACTAGAAGTGGTTTATAGGTTACTTATTCTACGCAATAACAACTTTATTTTTTATAATGTTTATTCCCGATGTATGGTGACTTAATTCGATATTTCTGGAAATTATGTGTAATTATGGCGAATTTCTATGAATGTACTATATAAATAGTGCACAGTATATATAAACGAAATATATTCATGCGATTAGATAGGATACTTTTGCAAGTTTAACAAGAAAGCTTAACGCCTACTACAATATAACTCGATCGCGAAAACGGGTACCCTCTGGGTACTCCCAGAGGATATTTCCCGGTGTATCTCCGGACCAATAGTCCGTTCCTAATCCGTGGGTGTCCCGCATAAATCGCGTTAGTTCTTCAGAAGGCTTAAGAAAAGGGTAACACTTTCTTTATTTGTATCTTACGTATTTTTTTATGTTAAAAGTTGTCAAACGAGCAGGCTGCTCACCTTCCTGTTCGTCCTGACACCTGATGGCTTGCAGATGCGACAACCTTTGAAAAATAGGGCAAGGTTACCTCACTCATCAGACGAAACGCAAGTGTAGTATTAAAATAATACATGCCTATTATTACGTGGTACCAAATTAAACCTTATGCTTCATGCTCTTCACTAACGTATAGATTTGGCTTGGGTGTTTTATTTCATATTGGGTTTTCAGTGCTGAATTCGTGCCTTTTTTTTCTTTTTATATGAAAAAGTGGCAAACGAGCTGGCGGTTCACCTAAGTGATAGCCGCCGCACATGGACATTTGCAACACCCGTAGGCTTGCATATGCGTTGCGACCTTACAACAGTGGGCTAACGCTCAAAGTGAGGTAACCAGGGCACACTCATTGTGGATGTAACTTAGCTGATGTTGTGGATGTGCAAGTGTTACAGTAAAAGCTCAACGTCAGGTGAACTCTGTGCTCCCTCGTTCCCTTTTCACAGAGAATCATCATCCTCCTGTCCTTATCCCATCTAGATAGGGTTGGCACAACAGCCCAGATCCATAACAATTATCTGTTAGTCACATAAACACTTGTGCCTTGTGGGAATCCAACCCACGACGCCTGGCACCTAAGTCTATAGCTTAGTAACTGCACCACCGTGCCATCCCTTTTCACAAAGAATAATTAAATAAATCTGTTCAGAAAAAAAAAAAAAAAAAAAAACGGTTTTAATCGTACATACTCAACAAGCCTGTCCTATGAGGATGCTATAAAATATCCATAATTCATGCAACAATATGCATACTTCAAATATTGAATAACTTGTTACATTTAACGTTGTTGCAATATCACTACGTAGTATAAAACAGAGTCGTTCCGCTGTCTGTCTGTCCCTATGTATGCTTAGACCTTTAAAACAACGCAACGGACCTTGATGCTGTTTTTTTACTAGATAGAGTGTGTTATTAGAGAGTGTTATTCACGAGGAAGGTTTATATGTATAATACATTGGGCGGGCTTAGACGCTAGTTTTAGTTAAAGGTACTTAACCAATTGCACTACTTCAATATTCCTAACTCATCTATTTCTCGATGCATTAACTTAAAGTGCATCGGTTTCAAGCCCCGCATATACGTTCAGTTTCCGGGACTAAATTAAAACTTAAGCCATCGAGGTACGTTCTCGCGTACGCTAAGAATAACAGCAGTAATAGTTTCGCGAACGCTAAGAATACTCTAGCGACGTGCTGGCACCTTTGCGTTGGAGTATTGCTCCGGAGGTCATCGACAGTTCCAATGCCTGATGAGAACCGTCCGAAAGGAATAATCTACGTAACGGACTATTTCTTTATATATCTTGTTGGAAAACTTGGAAATGTTATAACATACAAATATCTGAAATCGTTATAACGCACTGAAGTACGCGCGAGGAGATAAACATTGTGACAATGTGGCAAGCGACCTGGCAGTTCACCTGACTTTCGGATATAACTGCCGCCCATTAATATTTGAAACATTCGTAGGGTTGTATATGCTCCTTTTTATTAATTAATTTATTTATTTAATTGGACCACAGCTACCTCACTCACCAGATGAAACGCAGAAATTGCCTCAGAACTTGCCTCGCACCGGAAATACAATCTGTAACCCACGCTGTAGTGTCCATTTAACGCTGATTTACGCGTCCTATATTCCATGAACTTCAACCGTTTTTGATTAGAACTTCACGCAAGTAGAATACTTGTTTTCAATTTGAACTTCACGCAAGTATTCTGTGAGGTCGTGGTAACCGGATGGACCTGCGCATTCGTGCACCAACGAGGACTGTTGCGTGGTACACATTTAAAAAGTTACTTTTAATTTCAATTTGCATTTGTTTTGGAAATAATTGTTTAGCTCTTACCGGAAATAAGACGTAAATAACGAGCGTTGTTTTGACGATCACCGTTGCATTCCGTCAGGTGAGTGAGAGCACACTTCGTAAAAGGTTTGCAAAGCAACAGCATCTGGACGTTGTATATGCCCATGGCGGCGGAGTTTGCCTTAAATTCAAAAGAATTGTCTGTGTCTGTCTTACTACATAACATGAAAATAACACAACAACAGCTACCGCCTTAAATATTTAAAATGAAACAGTTTTTATAATTGTCATCTAAACCGTTTTACGTTGTCGGACGTCTCGATTAACCCGACGAAATTGTAGTATGAAATACTAAATTACCTCCGTAATAAGCGGTAAAAACACGTTTCCCTCGGATTAATAATACGTAAGAAGTGACAAGACGGAGTTTCCTTCTTTGTGCGCCGGCTATAATTTCGTAGAGAATAATTCGGCAATAATTTTTCCGGAAGTCAGCGTGGGGTCGTCACACGTGTCGCGTTCAACTTTCCTCCGCGCACGCTTTTCCTTATATTTTATATGCAAATGTCTTTGTCGGATTCCTTGTTACGGCGCTCGTGTTGCTGCGTTATTCGCGCAGTTAGCTTTGGAGAATTTCGCAATCGCCGAATGCTGTTCCCGAGGACAATTATTATTCGTATGAGAGCAAATATAAGAAAAATATATGTACGTTCGCCGACTTCGGTGCGTCTTTTAGACGTTCCGTGAATGTGGCGTTAGCGCTGAATAGTCGAATATAGATTTGAAGTTGAAGCCTTAAACATTTTCACTGACAAAATAACAAAATTAATAAGAAGAGTTCTAGATATCTCGGTTAGGCAAAAACGCACAAACAAAAATGTTCGTTTAATGCATTTTTGAAACGATTAAAGTTTAGTAAATAGTTTAGACTATATAAGATACCTTACATTAAGTGGAAACGTCAGCATTTGAGTATACGTTTTATTATTTCAAACACTGAAGAACAGTAATTAATACATCGGCAGTATATAATTATATTATTGTTACACTAATTGACGGTAATAGTCAGTTATAAACTAGTAGTTAAATTATACGAGATGCTACGTTTAAGTATTATGTGTATTTCTAAAACAACCACTTATCCAAGAATTGTATAACGAAATGTTTGATAAAATTAGAAAAAAAAATAGCGTTTCTGCTAATTTGTTCTTACCACTTCTTATTCATTCGAACATACGGATAGGCTAGTAAAAAGTTACTAAATAAAATACTTATGATAAAACCCATTCACACATTTCAAATGCTAAGAACTTTAAACAACAAAAGCTTGCATTGCGTCGACTTAACGGTTTTTATGAAAAGGTTAAACTTTATCAAAATAATTTTAAGCGCTGCCTATACAATGGCGCATCATTAGCTTATCACAATATTAGCCGAAGATTACACCGGTGTGTATGAAAAGGCGGGAAGTTTTTCGACGATATTTAATCCAGTAACACCGAGCTGGGAGATAATTTTCGCGTCCCACCGTCGGACGGTCGCTTTATGAATATTTTATCAAATTGGAAACTCGCACAAGACAGTGTTGGCCGTAAAACAGCGTAATGTAAACACCAATTTAATCATATCCACCAGTACGTTGCCCCAAAAATAAAGAACTAGCCGTCCTGCTAACGGCTTTGCAGACAAATTTTGGCAACTCAAATAACATTTGAATATCCATTTGACAGCTGATTAGTTGACTTTACGATGATCAGTGTTTCAGAAACCGGGCGTCAGACTTCTAAATTTAAAAACTCAATCTACATTTCATTACTCAACAGCTCCGGATAGCATTCTTAGATTACAATTTACATAAAACAAACAAACAAATTCCACCTCCTTGTAATAATAGTGTAGATTTCGTGTTAATACGACAGTGTTGCAGGCGGTGGGTGGCTGTTTGTGGTTGCATAATTGGCTTAAGCGCTCCATGCGAATGTCTAAGGTTCGCTTCACACCGTGTTGGCAGCCACTAACAATCTCACAGTATTTTGAGATGGTGCAAATCACACAGTGGTATTACGAGTGTGCTCATTTTGCGATACTATGTATTAATGCATGAAGTAAATAAAGTTCAAAATTCCGTACAACTGAAACCACTAGCGACCGATACCACTCGGTGTGAATAGAGGTAGAGCGCTCCACGCGAATGTGTACCAGTGAACGTTGGCTGAGATATGGGGGCTGGTGCATTGCGGTGCATTATCATGCATCCGCGAATGGATTGCAGTAATGGCCATTCTATGAAATGCCTTCGCCCCGTTAGTGGAATTTTAAGACTGTTATTTAGCTAATTAGACAACGTTTAACCGGCGCGCCGTCGGACCCCCGAACCAGCCGTTGGTTTTAAGGAACCCCATTAAACAACATAACTGCTTTTAACAACGGCTATTCGAGGCTTGTTTAATTCGTTATGGGATGATAATAGAATTCAAATGCTAAGAATTTCCTTGGCATATAGTTTATAAAAATATTTTTTCTTGTTTGGGTATTGATGTAAATAGAAGTGTGTTTTGATATTAATCAAAATCGAAGCCCACTACAAATATGTGACTTACTATACATTTTCCATTTGATTTTGGGGAATTCTGTGATGTGTGAATTCTAGGAGTCCAGAGACACATCACAGCCTATGCTTAAATCGATGAAATTAATACGGGACCACATAGGAGCTAAATCGAACCAATGTAAAAAAAATCGGTAAAAAATTGACAGACGTATTTTTTATACAACCGAATAATTGTGAGCCTCCGCCTTTTTTAAAGTCTGTTGATAAATTATTACCATGAGTTCTCTAGCGGTGTCCGCTAAAACAAATTTTGTATGGACTTAATTTAAAAAAATATGAGGACCTGTCCATTCATTCATTCAATAACAAAAAGGGCAATTCAGATTAATCCCGGCAGTGGTCTATACATGAGCAAACAGGCTTTTACGTATAGATGTATCGCTACGGCTTACGAAAACAGTAATAAAACATCAGCACTTGCAATAAAAAATTAAAGTCAGTTATGCTTCGCCATTAACGTAGGATTAACGGTGAAGTAATGTACCTTTAAAAGCTTGGAAAAATGATGGCTGGCGCCCTATCATTTTCGACTTAAGAACCAACCTGTATCTAGAAAACTTTTCAGTACAAGACTGGTTATCAAAATAGGTCAAATTTTTTACCTTAACTGACCGCATAATACTGGCAATTAAAGTATTTACAGATAAAAAATTAAATTTAAAATAGTTCTCCGTTTAAATTATGCTTAATCCCTTTAAATGTCAATTTATCTCGTATTACGGAATAATTTCATATTTACGATTCTGTTATGTTTTAAAAAAGGCATAACGTAACATTTAATGGCCTCAAATTAAGAACATTATTTTGATCAATCTTAATTTAAAACTACCTTTGTTCTTCGATAAAAAACGTGTTTGATATTTTTTTAGACCGGTGGTGTTATTAAAAGCGAATGGATTATTTATACTTGTTATTAAAACTAACTGGCTCTTAGGCACGCCGCCAAAATTGTGCACCAAAAATGACCGCGTTTCAACTATGGAATACAAATTTTTACATGGAAACGGAATAACTTTTTAAAAGCTCTCTCGTTACGAAAATAGAAGCTTCCGCAACAGCTTTCAATTCGAGGAAACACGAACCGTTATCAATTGACAAAAAGGTTCTTTTTATCTTGCCTTTAACCCACCTAGGTGGGATCGGCACATGCGGGTTTTTTTGCGACCAGCCACCTCACCAGCCTTACGTCAACGCTCGTTGGTAACAATCACCCAGATCTGGAACAATTATCTGTGAGTCACATAAATACTCCTCCCGTGTGGGAATCGAACCCATGGCCCTAGAAGCTAAAGCCAATGGTTTAGCTACTGCGACACCTGCCACTGCGGGAACTCAGTCTTATGAATTGACGAAGAGCAATAGAATCAATAAATTCATTCACATTTTTTCTTTCTTCGTTTAAATGTATTCTCATTAACTACATACTTAATATTATGCTATAGTTAAACATTTTTATCGCGTGCTATGATGTATCTGCAAGTTTTTCGTTTTAATAAATTTAGCATACATTTTTCTTTTCAAAAAGGTATTCACAGTGCATAACTGTTTAAATAAGTACCTCACGTGTTGTGTTTGTAATGAACTAATAAACAACCCAGTCTGCATGGAACTAACACCCCTTTTTATAATAGATGGCTGAGAAATACACGCAACACGCCAATATTTTCATTATTTCAAACACGATAATTATACGTTAATACAAATAGGATCAATTTTTAAATTAAATGAAAGGTGCATGCAACATTCATGTAAGATTTTGAAGCTGGGTCGATAAAAATTATCCAAACTTTAATATACCATCAATAAGATATCAAGAAGACAGTGGGAAACATATTTAGTATGTTCCTTGTTCTCTTTGAAGGAAAAAATTCAATGCGTACATTACTTCTGCATGATGTATTCTTTTTTAAGTGTTTTGATGTCTAAAAGTGAAGAAAGTAAGTTTGATATCTTCACACACGTATACAAAGTAGGGTAGAGAGTCGACCTTGCGGAAACCGTGACGGAACGTCGTCGAGTTCCGCATCGTAATCGCTCCCGCGTACGTGAAAAAAGGAGATGGTTTCTCCAATTTTTAACTGCGTACGACGAGTCGCGAACAGATTAAAAGAGTAGGTACCCATTTGGTTCGAGGTCTGTTGCATCTAAAATTTCACCGATTATAAACGTCTTATATCTTATCCTTTAAACGAGCAATTCTTGTATGTATATATATATTTGGAATCTCGGAAACGGCTCCAGCGATTTTCATGAAATTGAGTATGTGCGTAGATTCGGGGGCGAAAAACCGATCTGACTAGGTTTCATTTTTAGAAAATGTCGTTTTATCCCAGTTTTCAGGGAATGAAAAATATTATTCGAATACGACGGTAAATTTCCCCGAAAAAAAAATGTTATAATAGCTCAGTCGGTAATCGGGCGGCCGCTAACAAACAGCCACGAAACAGAAGGCCGTGGTTCTTTTCACGATCATTTACACACTTATTTTTTTTTACTTTTTTTTCGATTCCAGATCATTGCTTTCTTTATCTTTTATTTTTTGTCGATTAGTTATTTTGTTATTTAATTCCCTTTTTTTTTTAAAGTTCTTTTTTTGTGAAAAAAACCAGTTCATATTTTCTTATTATTACGTCGGTAAAATCGAAACATATTATTCGTATTTCATTACTTAGTAATTTGTATCTAAATGTAATTTCCAAAATACACGATTTACCAAAAAAAAAACAAACCGAACAAAGCTCGGTCCTCCAGGTACTTATATATTAATACAACAAAAGAACTAGTTAAAGGTTATATAACCCCTTTTTACCACGGACTAATAAGATAGCATAATGATTCGTATAAATAGTATGTTGGTATCCCACGAAAGGATAGTCATAAAGCCGAGATTATATTGCATTGCCATCTAGTTCTGAGATATGTGTAAAGTTGTAAGACTCTTATTGTTACTTTTGGAAAGTTACTTTAAAATCAATTACAGAAATTTTACCGAACAAACTGAATAGAATAGAAACGTGCTGCCGTAAGTTATTCAAAGTAGATTCCGCTATTCATTCGGATAGCTTCTTGTTGCAAGAACTTTCAGTTCATATTAATTTTTTTCATGTAGAGGTTACTTTATAAATAGCGGGAAAATCTTTAAAACAAAATGTTTTATTACGCAATCAAGTTATCGAGACTAAAAAGTTATATTTCTCCAAATGATAAAGGTCATTTTACTTATTAAAGCCTTATAATTTCGTTATAGATATGTCCATCAGATCGTATTTGTTAATTCTGACCCAAGTTAGAAACGAAACTCCATGGCAAAATTTATAAATAGCTATTCGTGGGTTTTTTGCATTAGTCTGGATTTTTTGTTTTTATTTATTTATTTAGCTTTTCTTTCTAATTCTTTAAAAATAACATGCGCAAAGAACGAAATCAAGCGTTCATAAATATTACATAAAGGGTGCAGGATGCTCAGAGCGGTGATTTGTGGAAATCGTTTGGCAACGCTTATGTTTACTTCTGACATGTTGACGTGATGATAATGATGAATGTAGTAACATTTTTACAAGCTATCATTTTTTTTCCTATAATGTAATGCGCCGAATAAATGTCTCTTTCTTTCTTTCTTTAATCTTGATGTGTTAGATAAATATATCACAACCTGTTTTGCTGTCACTTGGTAGTTGCCAAGTTGTAGTTAGATCTTTATGCAGCAAGCAGACGGTGGTATGGCGTATAACGCAACACTCGGGTAGTGCAAATTGGAAAGAAAAAATACTCGTATTGACCTGACCACAACTACAACCTTAGTTACTGTGATTGCATGGTAATGTTAGTAGTAATGCTGTCACAGTAAATTGTTTTATCTTCAATGGTCTCTCTTTATTTTCTCAGGTCAACTAAACCTTTCTCTATCACCGTCATCTCAATCATTTCACATATATGTCATTCTTCACATAGTCCATTAAAATATTTTTTCTTGGTCTTCCTCTAGCCTTACACTATCCAAACACATTCATACTCGATACTCTTCTATTTACATGAATCTAGAATGATTTCTAACCTGAAGTATTTTTTCATTAAAAATTTACTTTCAATGTGTGTAATTATAGATTACTATAATGCAGTTATCTGCTTCACCCCCGTATCTCGTAGCGTGATGTTAAATACCCTATAACCTTCCCCAAGAGTTGGGCTATCAAAAACTAAAAGATTTTTTTTCAAATCGGACTGGAAGTTCCCGAGATTAGCGCGTTCAAAAAAACAAACAAACAAACTCATCTTTATTACATTAATAGTATATATGGATACATACATCTAAGTATACCTTTAAAAGTGAATATATACCGTTAAAAGTAGGTATTGGTTCAAATTGCACCCTCTGTTATACCGCGGGTTGTTTAACTTCCCTAGCTTTGAATAATATTATTCTCGGGCAAGCAATTTTTCTGCCGACGTTTTCTTTTGTACAAAAAAATTAGCATCACAGCATTCATAATTGAATTTTAAAGATTTCACTGACGATCGAGTCTCTCTTAATTGTTAATTCTTAAAGGAAATAAATTTAATTGCTCAAATAGGGTAGGCACTTGGTTTTTTTTTTTTTTTGCCGACAGAAAAACTCAGGGCTGTGGGAATTAAATTTTCTTGGAATGATTTAATTTTCGCCGTTTACATATCGGTAACAGAGTCTCGACAAATAAAGATGGAAGGAAGCTGTAAAAATATTAATGCAAAAATACGTACAAAATGAGTTACTCTTTCTACGTTACGCCCAAAAGAGATAGAAGGTACTTTTATGCGATAAAGAACAATACCAGCTATTAATGCAGTCTTTTAAGATATTGTAAGCTGGTTACTCAGTAAAAAGTTTCGAAAATAAAACTCTAAGCTCATAAAAAGTGAAATACCTTTATTTATCATTCATATGTTGGCAACAGAATCGCTGGCGCAGTTTTTAAGCTATAAGCTTCGGCGCCAAGGGTTGTGCGTTCGTGTTGCAAATATCGTGTCACAACATCAGGTGAGCCGGCAGTTCGTTTGCCACTTTCTCACATGAAAAAGAAATAAAAATAAACGGAATGTAGATTGGAAAAATATTTGGAATAAAACGTGATAAACTTAATGTTTACTCCGTATAAAAGCCCAGGTGAACTCTATTTTCCCACTTAGTTGACTATACAGCGTGTCTTTACAATCGCGACAATAAATGAACACACATATAGGGGATAACTTTTTAAAAT
This sequence comes from Iphiclides podalirius, assembly GCA_933534255.1. Lineage (NCBI taxonomy): Eukaryota > Metazoa > Arthropoda > Insecta > Lepidoptera > Papilionidae > Iphiclides > Iphiclides podalirius. The sequence goes on along the minus strand of OW152830.1, from coordinate 10,485,198 downwards.
TGTATTAAACATTTACATTCTTTAAACATCAATATTTACAGAGTTATTAAATTTTCCAAAACAAAGAATTTTAGATCACTATTACGTATAAAACTGTGACGTAAAGTTCATTTGTAAAGGTCACATAGCATATGAATGGGTTGAATGAATTTAAAAGATACAAAACATATTGTTAGAAGGAGAGGCTTGTAATGCGGCGCTGTGCCGCGAGTTCTATAGGATCTTTTATTCTCTTTTACTCTATTAGTTCTTTTTTTACTTAATTAGTTTGTTTGAAAAATATTTTTTTAATTATGGATTTTGTTAAACGTTAATATTTTTTTATGATTATTGGCAAGTAGCGTTAGACATGTGTTCATTTATTGTCGCGATGGTAACGAAACGCTGTATATATCTAAACAAAGGGACGTACGCAATATATAGCAATTTTACATCCAGAAGTATATTCCTAATAAAATTGTCAATAAATTGTTAAAATTGTGGTTTCGAAAAACACAATTCGCCGTAATCTCTTGCATCACCGTCCACATTAATAAAACACGAAGAAACACTCTTTATTTATTATATGCTGATATCCTTACTAATATTATAAAGGCGAAAGTTTGTATGTTTGTTTGTATACATCAGAATAAAACATAGGCTATAATTTATACACATATTTTTATGTATATCTGTCTGAATGTTACGCCTTCAGCCTATTCTACGCAAACGTAGTCGCGGGCGGCACCTAGTACAGACATAAATAGAGGATGAATAAAATTAAAAATTATTACAGATGGGGTCCAGCGGTTCGTCGAGCTGCCCACTTACACGGAGGTGAACCCGGGCGAGGATGCACTGCTCAAGTGTCGTATATCCGACAAGAAGGGCGTCTGCTCCTGGCAGAAGGATAACAAGGTAACTCGTCTGCAGGATCCACGGTCGGACGTCTCAAGGACTTCCCCTATTAAAGCGAATTCGACTAGAAATATTAGATAAATATTTACTTGACTTCGTGACGTGATTGCCAAGGTTGGCTGCGACGTCTGGGGTCGTGGGTCTATTCCCAAACTACACACTACACACTATTTGTGTGTCCCACAAATAGTTGTTTCGCGTCTGGGTGTTTGTCCACCTGAAATTTATATTTGTAAAACGTCCTCTCGACACGGGATAGTGTGATCCTTAAAGTAGGTGATCCTTTAAGTAAATGGTTTTAAAAAAAACTTAAAACGAAAAACAACAAACAAACATTTCAGGACATATATCTAAGCAAAGTTATCTAGTTTCGATCTAACCGTAGCTCGTGCTATGGGTCCTAAGTAACCGGTAAACAACCATTTCGCAAATAAATACATACAATAGATATTTTAAACTTTAGAAATACACTACTTCATAACACAATATACTTACTTTAGTAGGGATCGAACCCACACTATCTGGCGCAAGAGAAAGGTTCACTATCAACTATTATGCCAGTCGGGTCGTCAATAAATACATTAATATGCATTTGCATGAATATGTACTAATTACTATTTAATATCTTTACACCGATAGTATAGGTTAGAAATACAAACAAAGAATGCTTTTGAAAAAGAATTTGTAAATGGTTTCTTTAATATGGTTTTAAAAACAAATATCCATTACTCTCAATTATTCGAAGCTTAACTTTAAGTTACAATTACGCCAGTCTTTTTTAACAAAAATAGCGACCCGGAAAAGCCTAACGTGAGCGATTTATTTAAAATGGAGAAATCCATTTTTGAAACGATCATCGATTGCTTTTGTTTTCGTGAATATTTTATTTTACACCGTTTCCTGCCAGAGCAACAATGTACCAGGAAACCGATGGTACCATTTCGGACACACGCGGCACTGCCATTAATCTCAGTATTCCCCAGACATGACTTCCACCGAATTCGAACCCATATAAAAGAGGTCAGAGTTATTTTTGAAATCGCTTTTCCGATAGTACAAATGCGGTTCGTCTATATTGAAAACGCTTCACATTTAACTAAAGGTCAAATGAAGAGCATACTTAATCGTTGCTTAGCTACGCAAGATATCAAGAAAAATATTTTACAGACTGCCATAAACCACACTCACACATTCTATAAATAGGACGATAAATAAGCACTACTAACTTGTACTTTAAAACCGCATTAACCCGCCTACACTCCACAAACGTGAACTCTAGCAAAGACCCCTGTTCCGTTCCAATTCGATTTTCGAAAAAAGAAAAACAATGCTATAGACAATTCTCTTTTCCTTTTTAAGGCGATGATATTCCCTGCAATTCGAATTTGCAAACGGCCAGCAGCTTTTAGGTGCAGCAACAAAGGGAGACGCCATTTCACCACACCATTTTCAACGAAGCGTTGGATTGACGGGACTATTTTTCCAAATAGCCGATGGCCACAAAGTGAAACGTAAAACCTAACTGAGTGAAGGTCTAACTCATTTGCGATGTCCGCCCCCGGCTGCGTTCGACAGCCCGATGTTCTTTTTGTTTAACTTACCTGTCTCTTCCCACCCTCCCAGTCTCTAAAAACACACATCAGAGACATTTAATTTTTTATAGTGCTGATCTCTACACTTCAGATTGAATATTAAAATTTTGTAGAGAAAGTACGAAAAGATTGTTGCCGCTGTGGGAATCGAAACCACGTCTTGCTGAAGAAAAAAAAATAATGTTCTAAAAAGCAATGGCGATATCTCTCGTTCGAAATATCGTTGTAAAACGATAATCGATTTAAATTGTTTGTATGCTGGAAAGGATATAACAATGGATGCGCCAAGCATTATTTAGGATGCTAAAAGCAATAGATTGTCGTCGGTGTGGCAATCAGTCCTTTAGGTTAGTGGCTAAAGCGTCAGGCCGCGAATGCCGAAGACGTGGGTTCGATTCTCACAGCAGCGACAATCTTTTCGTACTTTTTCTACAAATTTTAAAACAGAGACAGTTTTTATTTCTTGAGGAATACATCAGATAGTTTATGTACTAAAAACTTACCAATGTCTCTAATGCTTTTTGAAACGCATCATTGATGACTGAACGTAAGTCTCCCTCAACGTGTAAAAATTTACATCGGTTTAAAATATACAGGGTGGCTTTTCTAAACGTGCCCAAATTCACAAAGGAGGTTTAGACTCGGTAATATAATATATTATTGAAATAAAAAAAAAAACTTTTTTTTTTTTTTTTTTTTCAAAAAAAATTTCATTCTATTCCGTGTTAGTTATGAATGATCGCGCGTAAAATAAATGAGTTGCCCATAAATCACACACATTTTTGAGATAAGTTAAAAGGAATGTAATTAATTAATTACGAATGATTTTAAATGTTTATCATTTTTTATATAACATTATTTATGTCTAGAATTGAATTAAAAATATGGATACACTTAAAACAGCCTATCTGTATAAAGAAATAATCTCACAGCAATTATAATAAAGGTTAGTTACATAGTTAAAGACCCACGCCAAATATAGTAGACCGATTTTGAAAAGGGACAACCTTATTTTCTCTATTTATTCGTCAGTCGAGTGTGTAGAGAACACCTAATGATGTTAAGTCCACCAATGTACGCTATTGTTCAAAAAGTTTCTAAATAAATAAAAGGGAAAAACAAAAAATCCTTTTTTCCCGAAGCAAACTTTTCGGTAAGCTTGCAGCCGCGTTCAGAGACTGTAATTTTCCTTCTTTTTCGTTTTTTTTTTATTGACATTGCCCTCACTTTAGGATAACATTATCCTGTGTTGTGTGTAACATAAATTACACGAGGACAAACACCCAGATGCGAAGCAACTATCTGTGGGTCGCACAAATAATTATCCCGTGTGGGAATGGAACCCACGACCCCGACGCCGGAGCCAATACATTGGCATCTTCGCCACGGAGTCATCTAAATTCGTAATTAACTCATAATAAGAGCCCACCATCTCTAATCCGGAACTTAGCAGTTGAAATAATTTAATAGCAGGTAAGAGCTTCGCTATTTGAAGCCTAGATCTGTTAACTATTAATAAATCACGGGCACTACGCAACTGTACGCCACTTTGGCAACTTTAGTTTCGTCGTTAGTTCATACGCGAGTTTCGCTCGGCTAACGGCTAGACTGGTGAATGCCGAGTTGGGAAATTCCACCACGGAACCGTGTCGACCGAGGAAAGTTGGGGAGGCGTTTTATCTCGATGAATATTTTAAATGCACATATGCTCGGAGTTGGTCTTGTTGATACAAATATCGCGGCTTTCTGAACTCTCTCAGAATATAAATATCAACGATTGAAACGTAAACGATGAAATATGTTAAATCTAAACAACAAAATAATTGGTGTACGTGATAGGATATGGCTATTTTTCAGTTTTTTTAAACGTAAGCAAATATTTACTTATAAGTTATCAGCAGAGTAATAATGTAACTGGTTATACCGAATCAACAAATCAAGCCCCGTAACAACAACAATCAGTCAGTAATACGAGTATATGTTATGTGCACGAAATGTTAGTATATCGTTAAGACAACATGGTCAAAAAGATATTGATATCTAATACACATTTAAATGCACTTAGCACTTAATGTTTTCCGTCACAAAATAATTAAAAAAACCTATTGTTGGATGACCACTGTAAGGCAGGAATAACAGCAGGTACTCGCTCCACTGTGGCTGATTTCACTCGGTCACTGTGACGTAGGCGCGGTGCTCGAAGTTTGTTGTCATACAGATCTTGCTTGACATGTTGAAGCTCAGCGGCCAGGTGTTGTTTGTCACAGATCCCTTATGCTCTCTGAAACAAAGATTTACCCACGGTAGCTAACTGGGATGGATGGTGGTCAGAGTCACCGTTTAGGTATCTATTTGTATGGGTTGCCTTCCTATACACAGTGTGACTTATAGTGTTATTTGGATTGCGGATGACCAAAACATCCTATCATCAATAAAATTAAATCTAAGCCCAAAAGAACCACTACTGCAAGACAAGATACAATTAGCTCCCCCTGCATAGATCGGACACAAAATCAATAATACAAAAACTGACGGTAGCCCGGGATAACTTTGACAAACAGACATCTAACACCTCAGTCTGTCCCGTGACCATGAACGCTGTAAAGGGTTCGAAACGTCGGGAACTTAAATTAAAAATAAACGCGATAAATCCGTAAAATTAGTTTCATTTATAATGTGTAATCGCGTAAATACAAGAAATTAGTATGGATTCTTTTTGAAGTCAACTACCGAAGTTTGGTTGCTGTGTTATAAACGATCCGCGGAGAACCAAACGTTTATGGACATCTATCTACAACACCCGAGGGCTTACAGATGCGTTAACAATATTTAAAAATGGGCCCCGGCTACCTCACTCACTTCCAACTCACGCTGGTCTTCTGTGAGCTCGTGGTACTTCCGCGGACGGCAACTCGTGCAACAGCGGAGACTGCAGCGTGTCCCTACAGTTAAACCTTCTTTAAAACATTTTTTCTCCCTGCAGGTAGTGTTCCTCGAGTACTAGAAATAGACTATTATATAATAGATATATAATAGATAAGCTAGACCTTCGTTGATTTGAATCATAACATTCTATATTTAATGAAGATGATGTATGCATATATTACCTGCTTTTTAGATAACATCGTAGATTTCCAAATAGTTTGCCAGTGCAAACCTGAAAAATCAAGAATCAAACGCAATAAAATCTTAACTTCTTGCTTGATCTTAAGCTAATGCTTTATAATAAAATTTAATTTAAAGCGAGTTCTTTTATGAAATCCAAACTGGTCGCACTGGACACGCTAACGGAATGTAACTCAGCGAAAGTCCAAGTTGTTAACAGAAAGCATACTCGATAAGGGCGACTCGTTAACAATGATAAAACAAAACGCCAGCGTTCAACTGACGGTTATCTGGCCGGTAACGTCCTAAATGGAACGTATTTAGTATGAACGGTCGGAGCCCGGAGCGAGATTTGAATCTTAACTAGGCTTAGTCACGGCCGAGCGCAGGAACGGCTTAAGCCGGATTTTAATTCGAAAGTTTTCAATTTGTACGCGGCGTTGCGGTTTCACTGCTATCTGCCAACCCTTTTTGAAAGTATACTTCTTTTGGCACGTTTGGAAAAAATATGAGAGTAGAATTTTTACGGCCAAAAATACTAACATGATTCCAAGGTAAATTGGATAAATAATACATTGGTAAATCGTATATTTACGCCCGGTTTCTGATCGTAAGAAGATCATTCTAATAAATTCAGGGAGTTTAACAATCCTTTTGGCAACTCAAATAACATTTTAAAATCCATTTGACAGCTGATTAGTTGACTACGATGATCAGTGTTTCAGAAACCGGGCGTGAATGTCTTTTTCACATACGAAGAGTACTGGCACAGGGGATAAAATTTTTAGTTATTCTTCTTATGTTATGCTGAAGAAGTATAACTTCTTGTGTGTAAACATAGTATAACATTCTTTTTTTAACATATTTTGACGACCAGATTGGCCTAATGAGTAGTGACCTTGCCTCTTGCGCCAGAAGGTGTGGGATCGATGCTCACTACTCAAAAAATATTTTACGATGAACATTTCATGAGTTTTTTCAGTGTCTGGATGTTTATTTATTTATAATTAGATTTTATTTACAAAAGGAAATTATGATTATGTATGTTTAACAGTTATCTAGTACCCATAGTACAAGCGTTTGTTTGTTTGTATATACTTTATTGTACTAGAAGTTTGTACAAAGGCAAACTTAATGCTAAATAGCATTTTCTTCCAGTTAACCTTTGGTGGTTGAGTACAAGTTACGGGTAGTAACGCTAAAATGACATACAAGATTTTTAGTGTCTAAGCGTTGCTTAGTTTGGAAGTAGAAAATGTTGTATTAAAATGTGTCCTAAAATGAATATTTTTTTTGTAAATGAACATGATAATGCATCTTATGCGTGCTGGACGAATCTTCTTTTTAACCGACTTCAAAAAAGGAAGTTCTAAATTCGGTTGTATTTTTTTATGTTTCTTACCAGAAAACCATCATTTCTGAACTGATTTTAAAAATTACTTTTGCATTGGATCCGGTTTAGCTTCCATGTGGTCCCACATCAATTTCATTGGTGTTGGACCTTGGAATCCAGAGATAAATCAGGGAAATCCTCAAAATCAAAGAGAAAATATGATATAATGTCGTAGTTTTTTTTTTCTTCTTTTGTTAGTAAAAATGGTCACAAAAAGATACGTAAAAATAGTTAAATAGTTGAACAGGGAACGAATTTGTATTTTTACAGACCTTTAATTCATTGAAAAATTAATATAATTTTATTTTTTTACTAAACTTAAATCATGATGTTGGAATCAGTTTATGGTATTTTCTAAACTTCCTTTTATTTTATTTAAGGTACGGAAAATTAATAACTGGGTATGTAAAATTAACATGCATTTGAAAATAACATTCTGTAAAAAATTGGGTTTAATAAGACAGCGCTAAGAACAAGGCTTAGGTATTTGCAGAAGTAATTTCATTTAAAACATTTGACAAATTCTTTCCTGTTGAACTGCCATCAAAAGAAGCCTATAACTTTAATTAAACTTCTAACTTGATCTAACTTGGTTTGTCAGTTTTCTTGAGAGAAAAAGAAATATATGGCGGAATACAAAAGTTGAGTCATAAACATAAGAATTAAGCCCCGAGTTCAGTAAAAGGGTATTTTTTAATTCCTTTCCGTATCTAAAAATTTTTTGGTACGAAAGATGTAATAGAAGGTCCAATTTGGTCTGATAATATTATTTTCTATTGTTAGTCTTTTTAAGGCAAAGAATCATAAATTTTTATTAACTATGTTATTCTTAGTACCCAAATGGACTTAATAGCGTTTAGAATGTATATGACGTGTTTATACCTTTATACTTACAACTCTAAACTTAATTAAAATAATTTGTTCAATTTTGTTCAATATTTTGTTATTGGCAATTATAATACAAAAAAAAACAACATGTGTGTAATTATGTACATACGTAAGAAGTTACGCTTCTTTAGCGTGATTAAAGAAAAAAACTATTCTATCCCCTGAGCCAGTTCGTTTGTGAAAATGACATTAAATTTAATTCATAGCGGTTTAATTAAATAACTTGGAACTATAGCTACATGTCACATAGTTGTTACTGGTTACCATGGTTACACCATATAAAACTCGTTCACTTTGTTAGATACCAACTTCATCATAACATCAATGTCGGTGTGTGGGCGCATCGTAAAAATTTTAATGTCATAACTTTTCCAAACGCGTCAAAAGATGTATAACTTCAGTAAAAAAACCAGCCAAATGCGAGTCGGGCTCGTGCACGAAGGGTTCCGTACTATTATCTATAAAAATGGTAAAAAAATCATGTCAGTTCTATGGGAGCACCACTTAAATGTTTTTTATTCTGTTTTCTAGTAATTGTTGTTATAGCGGAATAACAGAAATACATCATCTGTGAAAATTTCAACTAACTATCACGGCTCATGAGAAACAGCCTAGTGAGAGACGGATAGACAGACAAATAGCGGAGACTTAGTAATAGGTTCTACTCTTTAGGTACCGAACCCTAAAAATGACATTCCAATGTCGCGGTCTGTGCGGTAAGCCTCGCGGCAGTGCGAACTCAAAACGCAATCATGCCAATGCTAAAGACAAAGAACCCATATTATTACAGGCATCGTTACTAAGCTGGTCACGCGGAGCCTTGTGATTCACTCCCGCTCCTGGGAAACTTGAAGGTGCGTCCGCCGCAGGCCTTTGACGTTCTCCTCAGCTCTTGACGTCAAAATTGATGTATTCCCGCCTAATTGTCAATGGAAAATAATAGCGAATTCCTTTTCTTTCGGCTCTTTATGGCCAGTTACATTCATTCCGAGCGCTGTTTTATTATACCTCTTTGTAGCGTCTCTTTTGATAAACTGTTTTGACGCTACTCTATTAACGCCAAGTCGGAAATTTTCTTCGGTTTCTTTCATAGAAACTGGTTACATCGAGATTAATGCGTCATCGTGGAAATAAAATTTACATCGAAGACTCGATTTTTACCTTATTCTTAATAGTAACTGATATATTGATAAATGAGTGCGAAGTGTAAGTGTAATAATTTATATGAATGTAATTCGAGCCACCATCTAGTGTACGTGCTAGGTAATTATTTAGTGCGTTCCATATTGTAGGTATAGGCGCACACGGCTCAAAAAAAGGCATTTGGGACAGAAATTTGGGCGTAAATATATTGATGTTGATTGTGTCCTTCTGTTGATCTTTCTTTTAAGGGAAATCTCGACGCATATGTTACACCTTATTATTGAGGACTTTCAATGCATCTACCTCCACATACAAATCCTGATAGAACACGTGTTGTATTATATTAAATGCCGCACATAAAGGAAATTCCAGCTCCATTTTCTGCTTAGGAAAGTTTGGTGCGGCGAGTTTGTCGCATGTACGTATCTAATAGGCCAATGTTCGTGTACCGTCCAGCTAGCTCGGCGACAAAGCCACCGAAGCTGGGGGCTTACCGCGACACATTAAACCGAACGGCCCGCATTTAATTGGGACGTCTTGTTTCAATGCGATTACGATCTGAGACAATTTAGCTACAATGGCGATAATTAAACTTGTTGACTTTTGTGGATTTGATATCTATTGTGTGATCGTCGTAACTTACCACAAGGTGGAGTCACAATCTAGTTAGCTGGAGTGACTTAGAAACCGTTTTCGACTAGCGTTTTCCCGAGTGGCCCTTTGACCTTTGTAAGAAAATTTATTGTAAAATATTTATTTTTTATGTGAAAAGTTGCCAAGCGTGCAGACGGTTCATCTAATGTTAAGTGAATTCCGCCGCCCATGGGCATCTGCTACACCCGAGGGTACCAGATGCGTTGACAACCTTTTGAAAATTGGGCTCCGGCCGCCTCACTCATCAGACGAAACGCGAAATTATTATAATTCCACTTTACGCCGGTCTTCTGTCAGGTCGTGGTACTTACAAGGATGAGCCTGCCCATTCAACAACAGCCGAGGCTGCTGCGTGGCCCTACCGCCGTAAAATATATCCTGTTTTATCTATTGTGTTTCACCTAAGCTACAAATTAAAAATTCTTTTGAAAAGGCTCTTAAGCAGACTTAATGATTCTAAAATTTTTGGCGCAATCGTTCTTTTATGAGAAAAACAAACGAGTGGACGACTCACTGGATTAATTGCAGAAGTAGAAATATTTTTGATTTATGTCGATCTTCTGGGAGACCTTGGTAATTCCTCGGATAAACCAGGTCATTAATGTACCTGACTTGTACACAGAAAACCTACACATTTCACAGTTGCGGGTGACAACCTATTATCATGTCTTAAACTTTTTTGTATTATGTCATATTCTCTTCGAAAATATACAATAGCATCTGATTCATACAACATATGACTAATAGTATATAAATCGATTTCTAAATTGCGTTTACGGCTGCTAGAACAAGTGTATAAGATTCAGGTAAGTTGAACTGCGTACCTCAGATTCCTCTTCTTAGATGCATTACCTTTTAGAAATTTATTGGTACCGCTAATGAAACCATCGTCGAACACCGATTTCCCCATTAACAACGCACGATTTGAGTGAGCCTTAATTTAGCGAGGAATGTCTATACGCCGCTTTCCGTTCGTATCGTGTAAACGAATCGCGGTTTTGTTTTTGGCTTTGCAGTTGCATTAGTTCCAATATAGTCAACCATTCATAGCCATATTCAGGGCTGCCGCTTAATAAAAGTAATCAAGACTATTTCAATTGTAACCTTTTTTTTGTTACATACAAGTACGTTTGTAATACTATATTTTACTCCAGTACGGGATCAAAAGGATGAATACCCTGTAAAAATTTGATACATATCAATTGTTTGAAAACTTTATCCGTAGACAATGTCAATATATAAACAAAATTCGTGTTAATAATAGCAGTGCATGTGCTGCACCAACGGTGTAAGAGATTGACTGCCCTAAGGTGGCTTGTACTTTTGTATGGCCCACGGAGTCATATCGCACTCCGCGTAAACAACAGTCATGGGAGGCACAGCCAGTCACGCCTTGTAGTCACGCCGGGGCATTGTTCTACGGGCACCGTGTTGTTGGCGCGAGTCATGAGTGAATAGCGCGAAGCATTATTAGCATACCTAACACATTACGTATGCTAATTTCACTTGAACACTGGCGGGTATGGCAGAATTTAGAGTGCTAAAGCAATTAGGAACATTTTGTTGAAACGATCGTTAATACGATCCCCGATTCCCTGATGGTGCATATTTCCGTTTCTATAAATATCATATATACACAACAACTATTGCTCCATCTTGTTCTGCTAATAAACTGTTAATTTCAACAGTATAAATATAATAACTTTGTTTTACATGATTGCATTTTTTCTATTTGGTCATTAAAGTACACATCAATAAGAAACATTTAGGACCTAATTCATAATGTTTATTCGTTTCGTAGAAATTAGCTCAATATCAATCATCATTTTATTATGCTTTAAAAGGAGACTTAATGCTGCTTCAGGCCGAATATTATTTTTTACATCATTTAAAAACTGTAATAAAATAAGTATATTTCTATCCTCCGCTCATTAATTGGGCCACAATGGCAGTTTCCATTACAATATGCTGACATTTCGGGACTCGCACGTACGAACCCATATGCGACGGTGTTACAACTTGTACTTTTTATCTTTTCGTATTGTTTCGTTTGGAGTGAATAACACGCTCTCCTGGCCTCGCTGCTCCAGCTTGCGGTTCATTTTTGAAAGCCAGTACGCGTATGGAGCCCTAGTACCCCTGCGGCCGGCTGAAGTTCAAAGTCAAAGTTAAAATTTCTTTACTTAATTATAGGCTTATTTACAGGTCTTATTAAACGACAAAAAAGTATCACCGGTTCTCTAAACCAGACCCGTCCAGAGTAGAACCGGCAAGAAACACAGCGGTCTTATCTTATAATAAAAATTTTAACAACATTAGTTAACAAAATTATTTAAATACAAAATCAGCAGCAGTCAGCTTATATGTAGCTTATAAAAACTTTAGTAAATTAAACGCCTATGCTAGGACGTATTAAAATAAATATTAATAATTAATACTTGTCCTGGAATTCCTATAAAAATCCTTTTTTTGTTACGCTCGAGTGATCAATTGCTTTCTTTCAAACTTAACAACTTACTTGTAAAACACAACTTCGATAAGAACACGGGATCACCTAAAATTACATTTTTTCATCAACAAATACAAACTGAGTGTTATTACTTTTTTCGCTTAGTTTCAAATAAAAACGATTGCTTCATTAAACGCCAATCCTGAACAAAGTAGGTACTTCGTCGGCTGCCGTTTCGTGTGAATTACCGTTACAAAACATAAAACAGTGTGTTGCTGTTGTAACACTTTGTAACATCGTATGGGTATTTCAAATTTCGCCTGGTTCCCTTTGCGATGCCGTGTTGATTTTCGCCGTTCTACAGAAGCGCTCCCTCCTAATTAGCGGCGGAGGATATAACGCACACATAAATACAGATTATACATATGTAACGGCGTACAGGTGTGCATTTTAAACAGGGACGTTGACAGTGTAACGTGTTAGATACCGACACAGATAAGATAATCCCATTACTGAGCTGGATATGAACACGCTACTCAAAGACCAAGTGAGGTATCAAAAATCAATAGGAGTCGCAAATCGCTTATTGATAGTCAAAACACTACCAAGGGTTCGGAAAAGAAAGCCACTGTACTGAGAAGAACCGGCGAAAGAAAATCAGCAGACTTTTTTTCACTTTTTCTAAATAAATAGTATGACATGAATATATTACAAATAAAATGTAAGAACTCTGATTGAAAGAGCCTAGAGCGATCAACTCATTAATCATCAGTATAAGTGAAGATAATAGATTTTGCCTAACTTGTAAGTTTAGGCACTAGAACCTGTGTTCTAATTCAATTGCTTTCGAATTTATGTATAGGTGACTGGTTAATCCGAAAACATGATGGTTGTTATCAATATGAAGGTACATTAACTCTAACTGTAGAAGTAATGTTCCCTTCTATAAGATAAAATGTTACCGTGAACATTTTTCTTTTAACTTCTTTAACTAGTATAAAACAAAGTCACTCCTGGTGTTTGTACGCTTAGATGTGGTTTTCAGAACTGATTCAAGCGGAAGATTTATATGTACATATGAATACTATAACAGAAAAAAGCCGAGAAATTCAAAATCTACATTACACCCATGTATAGCCGGGGTGGGTTGCTAGTCACTACATAGTATAAAACAAAGTTGTCGCGCTGTCTGCCTTTAAAACTACGCCACGTATTTTGATGCGGTCTTTTTACTAGATAGAGTGATTCAAGGGAAAGGTTTATATGTATAATACATTATACCCGTGCGAAGCCTTTTACTAGATAGAGTAATTCAAGAGCAATGTTTATATATATAATACATTTTACCCGTGCGAAGCCAGGGCAGGTCGCTAGTAGCAAATAAATAGGGCAATAGATTTAATTTAAACATAACACCAAGTGATTGTTAACAACACGTATCGGATATATGTAGAGTGCGGTTACTCTGGTGGGCAGAATAGTGCAAGACAATCCGATTTGGCGAATTAAGAAATACCAGCTTAAACAACAGACCCATTTCATACTTAAAAGGCCTCACCGACTGGCATGAGGTAAAATCATTTGAATAAGAGACGTTTTCATACGGTTGCGTGAGAGGCAGACGGTCACCAACCTCTTATGTGTAGCAAAGGTTGTGCTACTGTTGTCCATTCGTGATGGAAATCACTTGAATCACATATGCCAGCCGCATTGGGCCACAAAAATTGCAAATGCACAATATCCGTCAAATTTTCAATGCTGCATGTGCCATGATACACTGTGCAATGCATATTTTCCAACGGGAATATTTTATTATACAGTGAATTTGCATAGCAAATTTTGATAATACGGCTTTATGATCGAACCTGATTTACAAATGTTAAGATTTAATATTTGTAAAGCCGTATTGATTAACGTAACATAATAAAAATTTCACTTCAATAATGTAGCCTGTGTTTGGAATAAATATTTCATTTCCAACTCAACTACCACTTTAAAACTTTTCTCTCGTATAATACTTTAGTACATACAGTTATTTCCCCTTATCCGTACTTAATATTATAAAAGTGAAAGTTAGTATGTATGGATGGATGTTTGTTACTCTTTCACGCAAATACTACTAAATGGATTTTAATGAAACTACAATAATATAGCTTATACACCAGAATAAGTCATAGGCTATAATTTATATACATATTTTATGTATATCTGTCTTTCTGTCTGAATGTTACGCCTTCAGCCTATTCTACGCAGACGTAGTCGCGGGTAGCAGCTAGTATAACACATTTTTAATAAAGAAGTAAAACATCTATTTTACTTGTTTATTTCAAACATTTTTATTTGCACATCTATTATTAACAAACGATTCACACATAGGACAAGTATTTGTGTGACCAACAGATAATTATTGTTCTAGGTTTAGGTGTTTATTTTCCAAGGAGCGTTGACGTCAGGCAGTCAGGTCGTAAAAATATAGCCCCAACAGCTTACAACATGATTCACATGTTTTGCCAACCCTACCTGGTGAGATAAAGGTAGGACGATGATGATCTACAATAAAAAAAACTGCATTAAGATAATCTGCCTTCGTTTAGTCATCGCTCACAGATTCCCGATAACGTTCGATGGGCATCCATTTACTGCACACTACATTTTTTACTTTAACCTTTTTTTAATCACTTATCAACGACGCAACGAATGGACCCGCGATAAGTAAGGATACGAATAAAGAACCAATAGCAATTCGTTAAGCCTTTAGGATTTTTGACGCATGACGTGTTTATGTTCTGTTTTCTGCAGAAATCCACAAAAAACATTATTTTTCAGTGTAACGGCTTGTAACTAAGAAAGCGGTTACACTAATTATTATATGTTAGGTATTCAATCCATGGTACAGTCACGACACTAGAAATGTGTGTGCATGGTGTCAACACTGAGGCTCAGTTTTGACACCACGTATTTATAAGGAAATGTCACATCACGAATGTCCATTATGAGAGAGATTTCTTCCTGCCATTATAAGAAAAGTTTGCAGGCGAGTGGGTGGCTACCCTGGTTAAGTGATAACCGCCGACCTTGGTTATCCAAAATACCTTAGGCTTTGCAGATTCGTTTCCAACCCTGTAAAAGTGTGCCTCTATTTCCTCACTAAGGAGATGAAGTTACAATACTCGATTGTATTTAAACGTGATTGTTTGATTCACACCATGCGATTTCCTTGCGCGTCCTTAGATCATAAGTCCCTTCAGCTAAGACACAAATGTTTCCTGTGGACAATTGAGCAAATAAACAAATGTTCAAAAGAAAACAATAAATGAATAACAAGTTATTAATAACCAGGGTGAATAGACTGTTACTGAGCTAGTGTGTAAACACACTAAGATAAAAAAAAAATAATTGTGATAGAAAAGAATTACGCTAAGAATCTTTATTAGGCACTATAACCAGACAATTGTGATTTGTGGCGTAATTTTTTTATATAGATTTCTATCGATTCGCGTTTGCTGCGTAGCTTAAACTGCAACCGAAGCACCAAAAGCGATAAGGCACCACCGTTATCCTGCACGTCTAAACAGCCGAACTTCCACGACTAGAAACTTCCCCAACGGCATGCGAATTCCTGAGCGCTACTTCAGAATAGTAGCTGGAGCCTCCATACGATCCACCTATGTAGTTTTAATTAATTCCGAGATTAATTCTAAGAACTACGCCGACGATCGCGGTGTCATGTGAAAGATATATCATTAGGCCTGTTGTACACAGGGTATTTTGGAACAAATATACAGCGTGTCGTTACCATCGCGACAATAAATGAACACACGTATAGGGGATAACTTTTTAAGGTTGTATTAAGCATTTACATTCTTTAAACATCAATATTTACAGAGTTATTTAATTTTCCAAAACAAAGAATTTTAGAACACCCTTACCTATAATAGCGTAACGTAAAGTTCATTTGTAAATGTCACAAAGCATATGAATGGGTTGAATGAATTTAAAAGAGACAAAACATATTGTTAGGAGAGGCTTGTAATGCGACGCTCTGGCGCGAGTTGTATAAGATGTTACAAATTTTGTTTCTTTTTTTACTTAATTAGTTTGTTTGAAAAAAATTTTTTTTAATTATGGATTTTGTTAAACGTTAATATTTTTTTATGATTATTGGCAAGTAGCGTTAGACGTGTGTTCATTTAATGTCGCGATGGTAACGACACGCTGTATAGTGCTTCTAAGCACACGATACCGAAGAAAGAAAATAGTTGAAAGGAACTAAGCCCGAGGTAGACGAGTACGGTAATGGAGAAGGAATATGTTGTAAATGTACTAAAACTTGGATTTTTTTTAATATTGAATATTGAATTGTAACAAATATAATTTCAATTAGCGGATCCGACAGACGTCATTCTGTACAAACTTCTTACATCCGACAACAACTGATAAATAAAAAAATAATTAAAAAAGTATTTTTAGTGGACTGAATTATGAATATAAACTAGCCACCGAGGCCCCTTGAATACGCACAGAAAATTACATCATAATCGGTCTAAGCGTTTAGAAGGAATTCAATCACTTACAAACACGCAGAAGGATTATATGTATTACTAGCGATCCGCCCCGGCTTCGCACGGGTGCAATGTATTATACATATAAACCTTCCTCTTGAATCACTCGTACTGAAAAAACTAATGAAGATCCGTTGCGTAGTTTTAATGATCTAAGCATACATAGGAACAGACAGACAGCGGGATCTATGTATATCTACGGGTGTATGTACTAGGAGACCATGCAATAGGTGAGCGTAATTCCTAAGAATAAGCAAGTTGGTGTTTTAATGGTAAGTGTATACAAGGCCTTAGTTATCTGGTTAGAACAATTCGTAACTCAAGCCTGTTCGAGCGGTTTTATTGTTACGCGCAATGTCGTCATCTGAATTCAAGAGAGAAGTTTAAAAATGAGACAAGCACGTCTCTACTCTCTAAAGATCCTTAATGAAGCACGTTTTTTTATATAATTTTTGCCGATGAACCACAGATTAAATAACACAAACTGAAAAAAGAGAGTTACGGACGTTTTGCAAATAGAATTAAATATTTTATTAATTAATTACTTATATTTAATTTTTGCGAAAAAAGAGTAAAGTAAAGTATAAGCTTATACGTGTCCCACTGCTGGGCAAAGGCGTCCTCTGTTCAGAGGGTACCAGGGCATAGTCCACTACGCGGCCCCACTGCGAATTGACGGACTTATCACATATCTTTGAAATATTTTTTTTTATTATTTCGAAAATATGCAGGTTTCCTTACGATGTTTTCCTTCACCGCTGAGCACATGATAATTCAGCACTTGAAATTAACAACTTCATTGTTGCTTGTACCGGGGATCGAACTCAGGTTGCTCGAGTATATTGAATTAAAGGCGAGCGCCCGGACACTGAGCTTTTTGCGAATAAAACTTTTTTTTTTTGTTAAATAACAAGTTTTACCCAAAATATTTAACAAGGCAAACTGAGGAGTGATACAGAGATAAAATAATTTGATATGTTCAACTTACTACATGTCCAACCTACTACCTACTGTTTGTAAAGACGATCGTAGCACATTACCACCACCAGTTTAGTTTTATCACTTAATCCTAGCACAAAATATTTCTAGACACAATACATTGCAACTTTGTCTTGTTCACTGTCGATATTAATGTTTCCTTGGCTGTTGACTGTTTCTATTAAAAACCGACCAAGTGCGAGTCGAACTCGCACACGAAGTGTTCCGTACCGTTTTTTAGTATTGTTGATATAGCGGCACCAGAAATACATTATTTGTGAGAATTTCAACTTTCTAACTATCACGGTTCATGAGATATAGCCTGGTGATAGACGGGCAGACATACAGACCCATAGATAGACAACGGAGTCTTAGTAATAGGGTCGCGTTTTACCCTTTGGGTACGGAACCCAAAAAAGTAATAAAGACAAGGATTCAACCAGCACGCTTAAATGCAGTCATGTACATTTTTGTATGATTATCTAATATCAGTTAATATGCATATTTCTATTCAGTTAACAAACCTTAAGAACTTGTTTTTATATTTATTGTTTCGATATACAATGTCTAGTGTCTATTACGTTTTTAATATTACCCAATAGAAGAATCTTTTTTATCATGAGCTGTCAACTTATAAAGAATACTACGGGGTTTCTATGAAATTGTTCTTCGGCCCGGCGCCTTACTCCTGCGCAAAATTCCAATGAAAACAAGTGTGTAGAAGAAGTGAGGATATAATTACAAGCACACTGTTATATACAATATAAGTACAAATGTTTTGAAGATAATGTAGACAGTAAAAAGCGACTGGGTTAATATGCTCCATTAACGCGTTTATAATTTATTAGCCTCGCCTGTATGTGACTTTGTATTTGTATATTCTACATTTTGTATTTGTATCGTATATTAGAATTAAATCAACTTCCAGACATTCGAATAGGTTGACATAATTGACATATTTACAACGATGTCATGACTACAATACGTTCACTACCGCTGATATACGTCCGCACATAGTTGCAATAGCAATTCCTACCTTTAGATATAAGTATCTTGCTACGTCTCAACAAAAATTCAAAAGTAAAAACACTTCCACTTATGCCAGTCTTTACGAGATTCCGTTACTTCCCTGAGTCCTATCCAATCCTGCAACATCAGGAGTGCTAGACTGCGACTAAAGTTAGGTGATGACAAATATCTTATTTTTTTGTGTAAGAAGGTGGCAAGTGAGCTGCCGGCACCTGATGTTTAGTGTTAACCACCAGTCATGGAACAACAATTGCAACACCCGTGGGGTTGCAGATACGTCCTGATGCAAGTGGGTCCTATTTACCTCACTCACCAGACGAAATGCAGAAGAGTAACACTTCCACTTCACAGTGGTCTTCTGTGAGTTCGAGGTACTTCCCCGGACGGACCTGCCCACTCGTGCAACACTGAAGACGTTGTATGTATTCATCAAAAATTAAAACCGTACAATCGCTCAGTGAACATAATTAAGTATACGCCTGTTGTGCTTTCGCATAGAGAACAATTACATTTAACTGGTACAGTTTAGACTGTAATTTGATTAAAAATTTAAGCAGATCGCTACTCTCATGCATAAATTCCAGTCAAGGACGCCCGTTAGCTCACGTAGCATAGTGTTCTCAAGGTGTAATCATTACTAACGCGCGAGTTTTACAGCGCAATTACCACTTCTCTAATTAACTCAGTTTTATACAAAATTACTCCCGTCGTATTCAAATGCCTAGCTTTTTTCGTTAAAAACATTTACAGTATATAAACTGCTTTAAAATTTGAACACGTTTTTAAAAGTAACATTTAAAATTTAAAATTTACATCAAAAATTAATAGCCTCTGACGGTTTACAAGAGGTTCGTGTCGTCTCACTCTCAAAGGCTACGTACAGGATGTCTTAAAACTATCCAATTATTTCAAACGATTTTAAAAGTAATTATTGTTGTTTATTTAATAGCATTAAAATGTACGCAAAGAAAGAAATTTTATTATCTATGCTTTAAAATATTACATTATATAAATTACGACTTTTTTCTTTCGGTGACACTCTCGCCGACTTTATGCAGTACCTTATTATCGAAGACTCTTCGAAGAAATTGCTCAAGAATCAATCTGATTTACTTCAATATTTTTTCATAAATGTGCTTGTCGTCGTAAACAACAATTTTAACATAATACCAAATTAAAAAATGAAGTGAGTTTAAATCATGGCTCCTTTTTAACCACTCAATAGCATGACTTTGAAGAGAATTCACTTTGTCTTGTTTGTATGTCTTGGATTAAAGAAATTGCTTATTATCTCCATAAACCGCGCCTAATCGCCGTATCCCTCTGCCACCTCTATGGTCTTCATAAATGTATCAATAATGAATTTTTCCGACATTGCGGTCCAAACTATATAACTATATATTTTAGTTTATGCAAAGGCTGTTAATGTCACGATGTTGCATTGCCCTCTACAAATCTTGGTTTCTCAACCGTTACAAGTATAATGCCAAAAAGAAGATCTCTCTAACATTATTTTCATATACTATAAACTTTGATGACTGCGTGGCGCAGTTATTTATACATACAGTTATATTATATACTCACACATAAAAATGAAATTATTTAAAAAAAATCGATCATTTTGCACTCTTTCCTTTTCTTGCTCGAAAAATTGAAAACAAAAATCGAAAACAAATCTTGCAACTACCACTTTTTTACTTCACACTTGTTACACTCTGTATAACATACAGCTAGCGTATGTACCCATTCCATTATAATACACCTATCGTTAGTATTTTGAATATTGGAAAATAGTTAATATTACATTTACTTAGTATTTTAAAGTATTGTAAATAACGCTTTCATTAAGTTTCTTTGTAGAGATACAGAAATGATTATTATGTTCACGACGGAGATTGATTAGGCATTCGCGGCTCAACCGTCAAAATTTAACCCTCAAACTTAAACCTAAATTTAAACCGATACAAATCTTATTATCTAAGCAGGGTATCTTTATATTAAAACTTTCTTAAGTAATCCAGCGATCAGCGGTACCTATTTGATCCCTAAACCTACTTCTACTTTTTTCTTACGTTTGCGTATTAACATTAAAAATTAAAGTTTATTTATATATTATATAAAAGTATAATATAACTAGATTGCCTGTTCGGTTGTGTACAAGGAAGTTTCTTAAAACGTTTTGTATCACAATACTTAACAAATATTTATCGTATTTATGAGAGCATGGTAACTGTAACTTATTTCACGTAACCGTAATTTATTCCGCTTCTAATATTTATGAATACATGAACACATATTTATGGATCAAACCAATTGTCTTTGTGATATCGAAATCCAAATACAACTCGCGTTATAAATGTAGGGGTGAACACTGAAACCATTGCCACATTCGTCAACGTCCAGAGAACAGACATACGCCCGGTTTCTGAAACAATAAAAGTAAAAGTGAAATAAGTAAAGTTGATCAGAAAGATCAGAATGATCAATTTAAAGAGTTTAACCTTGGTTTTGGTAACTCAAATAACATTTGAGAAGCTCTTTGGCAGCTGATTAGTTAATTTCTACGATGATCAGTGTTTCAGAAACCGGGCGTAAGTCTCAAGTAACACTATAAATCATATAAACAAATGTTTATTCTCTACTATGCTTCCAGGCGAAATCCATTAATATAAATCTCGTATCCAAACTAGGCGCAGATGCATGTACGCAATTAAAATAAATTCCACCTGCAATTTGCGGGTCGAACGCCATAAGGTGCGTTCTAATGGAGGCCGGATGTTAGGAAATGCATTACATTTCCGAATAGCGGCATCAAAATTTTCAATGATCTGTCCTAATAGAGAACCTTGAGATATACCTTAGGGACTTAAATCTGTCTTGTGACAAAATAGACTGTGTTCTTTTTAAATCAGATCCGAGAAACAGGCAGATAAAGCAATTGTATCCTACTTTTAACTAACTTTTTAAAGAATTCCCAAAGTTAGGTCAGCCAGTTTGACTATTAAGTGATTCCGCTGCGTACGGTATACGAAAACCGTAAACCTTAGAGGCGAACATAGAACCTACGACTTCAGATCTTATAACGACATCCTAGCTACTAGTCACAGCTTATACTAAAACATATGTAATGGAGAACTTGTGCATCAAATTCAGTGTGAAATATTTATCGCTTTGTATATAGTATTCTATCTCTAAAACTATCTTATAAAGTTGCTTGTTTGCCAGATGGAAGTCTTAGTAACGAGCCATTAAGATTGAACTTTACAAGAGAACGAAATTATTGATATTTATGTGCTGATGGAAATCCCTGAGTGGGACCAAGAACTTTAACTTAGATCAAAACACGTCATTTCTCTACACCACATGCTAAACATTTACTCTTATGATCTATCTAAAGAAACGGATTAATGGTACAAACTTTTATTTACTTATCTAAACGGCTAATGGCATACCACGTCGCTCGAGACATTGGACCGTTTTAAAAGTATGACATATCCCTTAAGCGTCGCAACAAGTTTTAATCGTTTAGTATTACACGGCGAAGTAGAAAGCAGGAGATTTCGCGAAGACCCATATCCAACGCAATCCGTAGTCGATACGGAGTTTTTTTTCCGCCACTAAAACGGCAACGTATTCGCCACGCGGAGCAATTCCCGCTCGCAACTTTTCTCATTACCGCTACCGCTTAAAATTTTGTGATGTATGTTGAAAGTTTAACTTTTTTTTCTCTCCGTGACCAGACTCTGTGCGCGCGTGAGATTTTATTGAAGAAAAAAAGCTAACGAATCGATAGTCCTTCGGGTCGCAATGACTGCCATGCTCTAATTTAAGGATGTGAAATCAATCTACAAGAATTGATAGAGACATTAATCAAGAAAATGTATAGTTATTATTAATAATCCTCGTTGTGTTATAACTTCTATATTGTTCTATACGCTTAAAATATATTTTAATTTGAATATAATTCTATAAAAGTCATATTGACGCTAAGTATTATGGACGCAAACCACAGCAGCATTTTAAAGTTAAAAATTACAAGATTAACGCCGTAAGTTAAGTTATTTCATGCAGATTGTAGAAAGTATTTAACTAATTAAACTAAACATAAATTATTGAAAAAAAAGAAACCAATATTATCATCATTAAGCTTATTATAAAATTATTTGAAATAAATATGAATCGGAATGAGAACGAATTACCATTGCGACATTCCTATAAATAGTATAAAATTCCGCACGATACATTTATTCCGTTCTTCCAACACTGCTATAAACAATTATATCTTCTACTTAAAACTACGAGTACGACGGGAAAAGAAATTTAAAGTATCTAATTGAAACCATACCCAAAAACTACTAATCGTTACAAATAGAAGACAGTTAAATATTCAAAATGTCCGATGAATATGTCTGCATACAAAATGGGCTGTATGGAAACTAATCTAAGTTCGATATCGATTAAATAATGTACGTAGTGCGGAGGCTCAGACCACACAGGTACGCCCAACTTGGATCCGTCGCGACTGTACATTTTAGTATTCCAGCGCCGCGGCAGAGACCGCGTTGATATGCCCCGGTACATCGATACGGTGTTGGTTACGGGTACAGTTACGTACACAAGGTATATGCGTCTAAGATTAAAGGCGATGCCCAAGACTATTATGTTAAATAGAGCCCCCTAACGGTCGCGTTTAAAGATTCCGCTTTTAGATATATACAATACTAGCTGAACGCGGCCACGTTTCTCTGTGACGTTTTTTTTTTTTCGTTTCACCAGTTTTTGAGTTTTGTGAAGAGAAACATAAGGAACCTAAATTTTTATTATATTTCGTAGCTGCCACGCTTTGCAGTAAATTAATTTTGTAGCAACTGGTGAATGAATATAACACCGTCCTTAAGAAGATGTATTGAAAAGATTTCGGACAGAGGTGAAGTTATATGATAGAAGTAGGTTGCATCTGCAAGCGCTTCACACGAAATGAGGCCCACCCATGAATCACAACATTAGCAGAGATGCTTTAGACATCTAGCCAACCACTATAACGACACGCAGGTCTTCTGTAAAAACTATACTTTTCTGTTCTAGCCATTCCATTCGTGTAGTTATTGCTGAATGATTATCTAAGGTTTTTGTTCTCGATAAATCTAGTTAGTAGAATAATTTATTCCTGTGGTCACTTTTTCTAAAATACTATCTCTATCGATCGATAAGTTGACACTCGTACCTGGCTTCCGTTGATACGAAGCATGTCATTGATTTCTGATAACAGCGGTTTTGGAAACCGCTCACCGACCCTAAAAAACGACATGTTTCTTGGATACCAATTTAATATTGGCAACCAATAACAACTTTTTGATATGTACCAATAATTCCAAGTTATTTAAATATACAGTTATCAATTGCGTTTAATATTTTTCTGCAAAAGAAGTTTATTCTTCTTATGCTCTAAGGTGCATACATAAGTAAGTACGCACATTTGATTATATACTTGTCGAGATGAAGCAATACTTTACAAACGACGCACTAAAACTGTCTCCGATTGCGTGATATTTTTTTTTTTTATGCGAAAAGTTGCCAAACGAGCAGACGTTTCACCTGATGTTAAGTGAATACCGCCGCCCATGGACATCTGCTACACCTGAGGGTTACAGATGCGTTGACAACCTTTTGAAAATTGGGCTCCGGCTACCTCACTCACCAGACGAAACGCGAAAGTATTTGTCATACCCCCACTTTACGCTGGTCTTCTGTGAGGTCGTGGTACCTACCCGGACGGGCCTGCCCATTCGAGCAACAGCCGAGGCTGCTACGTGGCCCTACCACCGTTAATGTGATATGTATGAGTGCCGCTCGTGTACTTATTGTAAACAAACTATTAAGGTGTGCGTGAGAAGGGATTCTTTCTCCAAATTATTAAGTTTTCCCCATTATTAACTAAGGTTAAATGGAATAATTATTTAGTAGATTAGTAGTTTCATTTACTTTAGTAACAAAAAAACCGCCGACGAAAAGTGATCTTGGTACTATAATACGATTTTCCCATATAATTGCGCGATGATTTGATAGCACAAGTCGGCATAATTAATTATTTCTGATGAGCACGTTATCCGTAAGTGATTCAAATGACACTGACGTGAATGAAGCGTGAGTCTACCAATTTTAGTATACATTTTTTGCGCCGTTTGGTACGGCTGATTGGTAATCTAGACGATTATATAATCAAAGGTACTTTTTTTCACCTACAACAACATACAACATACAACAACAACAACAAACATACTTTTTTCTTTCTTCCCCTAATATCGATTCTTTTTATTAAATTCGCATTCATAAAAAACACAGCGGAGTCCATATTGACATGACCTGGAGACAGTAAATGCGTCTGCCTGTTTTCTACTGCGACGACAAGAGTACACCTTCAACCCCGAACCTCAACAGTCAATCGGATCACCAACTGATTACTTACCCGCTGATCCAATTGCTCCATTGCTCCACAACTCAAACAAAGCATCATCCATGTTTCACAACCAAGCTGGCATTTAAATCGACTTTTTAATAAGATAATAAAAAATAAAATTGGAATTGACAAAATCATGAATATCAGCCGACTGTCAAAAATCATTCATTATCACTCCATCCACAGATTATACTTTACCGAATGCAAACATTTACGATCCAATCACTTATTAGCACGGCCCAGACGTTAATTCGAACTGGACTGAATAATTGAAATTATTGATGACAGCCTACCAAATGCAGCAGCGAAATGCTTTATAGAAATGCTTTGTCTATTGTTCTAGTTATTTCATTTTTCATCCTCGCTATTTCTTTCTTATTAACGAATTCTTATTAACGAATTCGCATAACGTTTTTATTGTTCGCCGAGCGCTAAATATATCGCATTAATAATTAAACTAAATAAATCGTTCGTGACAAAGAAGTTGAGGAACAAACTCAGTTGGAAACCACTTAAAGCCTATTTATAAACAAAGTGACAACTAAATTGTGAGGAAGCAATTACAAAAGAAAACGAGTATTTGTGTACCGAACAACAAACACGTAAAGGAAACTTTGCATAGAAAAATTAATACGTTACTTGAACTTACGCCTGCGTCACTAGCAGTTGAAAAAAAGATAACATACCAATTTAAATGCTTAATGCCCGTCGCTCGACGTCACCTATAGACACCGATTGTGAGCGTCTTACGAACAACGCATTCAGTTTTTATTCGACGCTCCTTCGCCGGCTTATGAATAAAGGCCCCCATTCTGTTCCCAGCCATTAAAGACGTTAATATGCGATAGCGAGGATCAAGATCGATCCCATACAACGGGCCTTTGTTTGTGTGAACGGCGTCGGTCTTTTGAAAACGTTTTGGACGGATTATAGTATATCATAGATGATTATTCGTGGAACACTCGGTATTCCGTGTACGATATCCAACTGGGGAACAGATTAAAATATATATATATATTTTTTTTAATTGAAGGACTCCGAGGGACCGTTTCAAAGGTATACGATCGGCCGTTTTTCATCAAATCCGATCAGAACTTTCAGTTATTCTTTTGAAATATATGAAAACTAGTACGGAAATATGTAAAATATTGCTGAAGGTAGCTCGTTTCACATTTCACGTGAGTATTTATGTAGTAAAAGTATGTGTATGTGTACGTCTAATTCTATGACACTCACTGTAGCCACTGATTTGTGGAATTAAACATTTTATGTTTTGTTACATTCATTTTAGTTATGTCGTTAATATCATTTAAAATGAATAAATTATATTATGAATATGGCTGCCGCACTCAGACTTTCCTTTGGCAGTTCACAAACATTCAATCTTTGTTAAGGGACCGAGTTTGTAGTTTTTATCCGTGATTTAATATATTTGACACTGTAGTACAGAAACAATTACTTGGGGCCAGAGTTATTTAAAAGGAATTTTTGTCAAATTTGTTGTATTTTTGGGGGCCAGCGGATGGAGTTTACTGTACACGAAAAGTTTATCACAACAGCGAAAAATTAACTATTTATTAGAACTTAAATGAGAGAAGTCCCTGTCTACCCCGATGGGATTAGAGACTTCAAAGCTTAAGTTGTTGTCGCAAGGAAACCCACTTGCCCGTAAACTGCTCCAGTATAGCGATAAAAGTATTTGAATCTGTGAAATCGTTTGAGTTAATTAAAGCCAAAATGCAATTAATGCTCTCTTACCGTGAGATTTGGCTGTACCTGGACATTTAGTGAATCTTCACTACGATATCGATCACTCAATCTTTGAATAAGGTCGAATTACTACAAAATAATTATATTACAACACAGGAAGCTGTCAAAGATATTAATCAGTAAGGCGACATATAATTACTTTAGGTGTGGAACAACTTTTTTCTTTAATAGATCTAATGCCGGTGACGGATCAAATATTAATGAATAACTACGAAACGAAACTATGTTTACGGATTTATCGCGTTTATTTTTGGTTTAATTACCGATGTTTCGAACCTCTTACAGCGTTCATTGTCACGGGACAGACTGTTTAAAACATACATACATACAAAAATATAAGCGATAAATTCGTAAACATAGTTTAAATACAGAAATTATAATGTATATTTATTTATTTATTTTTTGTTACACCAACAAGATGAACACTAAATTTAGACAATTTATAGGTAATGTTATTAACAAAAAGCTTGCTGAGTGCCATCTCAATTATAGGTGCAAACCACTATGCTTTAAATTTAACAACACAAGAACTTAAAACTATTTGTGCGAAAAAAAAAAAAACAACACTAAATATAAGATATAAACTCAGCGAATAGTGAGTACAATGAAATTTGCAGCATCAATGTTAACAAAAAAAGTAAATCCAAAAAAGTAATCAAGAGTTTAAAAAAAAAAGATCAAAAGAAGAAAAATAACCACAAACATATATAAACATAAAAAGTTAAATCAATTAAGGGCCTCACGTACATATTTTTTAAATTTAAAATATTTGTTTGAAAAAATATCAAGCTCGTTATTACTGGTTCTCACAACATTTATAAGTTCATCAGTTTTTTTAGAGGACTCATTAACACTAGAATTATGTAATGTGTTGTATGTAGTCATTAATCTGTTAAGAGGTGAATGTAGACCCAAGTTTGTTCGCGCTGCCTTAGTGCAAAATGGTTTATACTTTCTATATCTAGGAAGTCTTGAAGGTACAGAGATACTTAATTGCATTAGTAGCTTTGTAGAATCAATATAACAATTGACTAGTTTGTACAGGAACATGGCGTCAAGCTGCTTTCTTCGATGGTAAAGCGATGCTATACGAAAATATGTTAGCCGGTCATCATAGCTCGGTAGTGTTTTTGCTAAATTGCAACTGTAGGATAAATGCCATAGAAATCTTTTCTGAACACTCTAACCGCTTAATATATATGTCATAGTGCGGGTTCCACACGACGCTGCAGTACTCCAAAGTGCTGCGAACTAATGTCGAGTAAAAAATAATTTTAGTGCGAGGATTTTTAAATTCTTTGCAGTTCCGTAAAACAAATCCTAGGGTTTTGAAACACTTTTTGACTAAATTATCGATGTGGACATTAAACTGCAGCTTACTATCGAGTATTACCCCTAAATCCCTAATGTGATCAGTTATACTCAAAAACGTGCCGTTTATATTATACGTTCTGGGAGTAGATGTTTTTTTCCTAGTGAAGCGAAACATGACGCATTTACTGACATTTAAGTCCATCGCGTTGATTCTACACCACGTAATAAGATTATTCAAGTCACTTTGTAATAGTGATTCTTCCTCAGCTGAGTCTACTTCCCTGAAGAACTTTAGGTCATCCGCGTACATATAAACACTAGAAATCCGAAAACATTTATTTATGTCATTTATAAATATATTAAATAGTAAAGGGCCTAAATGGGAACCTTGGGGAACACCTGAAAAGGCAGTGAATGGTCTAGATTTGTGACCTCCTATTACGACTACAGAATTTCTATTTTGAAGGTAAGATTTGAACCAATACAGGAGAGTTCCAGATATTCCAAGTGACTCAAGCTTATTCAGGAGTATGCAGTGGTTTACTCTGTCGAAGGCCTTGCTGAAGTCCGTGTATATAACATCAAATGATTTTCCATCATCTATTCCTTCAACAATTTCCTCGACGAAGGATATCAAATTGGTGGTAGTAGATCGTCCTTTAACGAAACCGTGTTGTTCTGGTGCGAGAAGTTGCTTAAGATGCCATGATAGTAATGGACACATAATCTGTTCAAATACTTTTGAGAAAATATTAATTATTGATAACGGTCTGTAATTCTCTACACAGCTGGCGTCACCACTTTTTAGGAGGGGTATAACTAAGCTATCCTTCCAAACAGACGGGAAAACTCCAGAGCTAAGGGACTTATTAATAATCAAGTAGAGCGGGCTTGCCAGCGCACTGGCACATTTAACGGCAAAAATAGCCGGTTTCCCATCAGAACCAGCTCCTTTCTTTATATCAAGTCTTTTTAACACTCTGTAGACATGATTTTTGGTAACAGATAATGTCGATAAAAAGTTTGAAACAGTGGGTACACAAAGCTCATCTTTACTTGGAATATTTGATGAAGTGTTATAAACTGAAGAGAATTGTGATACGAAAAGGTCACATATATCGGGTCCTTTGGTAGCAATTCGGTCCGCGGCAGTCATTAAACCTGGAAAAGTGCTATTACCTTTTCTTTTGTGTTTAAGAAATGTCCAAAAATATTTAGGGTTAGATCTCAAAGAAGATTCTAAGCACTGCAAATATCTGTAGTAATTCAAGTTAAATAGTTTACAACTCCTCTCTCTGAGTAATTCAAAAGTTATTAAGTCACGTGGGTTACCATATTTACGAAATTTTTGCCTAAATTTAAATTTTTCCTTCAATACCCTAATTAATGGAGTTGAGAACCATATGGGATACTTGTGATTGCGCGGCGTTCTTTTGGGTACGTGCTTTGGGATTATTGACCGAAGATGATTATAGAAGACCGTAACCATATCATCTACAGTAGAGCATTTAAACAGTTCCTCGCTCCAAGAGATATTATTCAGTTCATTTACGATTTTAAGATAATCTGCTTTATGGAAATGATATCTGGGTACAGAGATTGAGGGCAGCTTTTCTTGGTATCCGGATGAAATGGACCATTCTAGCGGAGGATGCGAAGGGTCGATGATTGAGAGAGGAGTCGCACATATACTAATTTGAGAGATTGTAACAGTACTAAGTATTAAGTCCAAGATGTTGTTTTTGTTGTTTAAGATACAATTGTATTGAGAAAAATCGTTTAACGACATAAAATCTGTCAACATATTGTACATGAAACTATTGGACATTACAGGTATGACCTTACCATCCTCCGCTTTATTCCAAGATAGACTGTTCAAGTTAAAGTCACCGACAATTATGGTATTACTCCAGTGTTTTTCTAAAATGCGGTTAGAATTATGTATAAAATGTTCTAAAATATGTTTTTGAACAAGAGGGGGAATATAAATACCACATATATAAAAGTTTTCGATATTACCTTTCTTGTTCCGCAACTCTAGTTGAATCCAAATATCCTCGCAGTCAGACTCATAAGCAACCATACGGATTGATTTCAGACGTTTTGAGACCGCGATCAATACGCCTCCTCCGTTTTTTTTACTGTGGAACCCGCTGCTTTCACGGTCGCGCCTATAGACTACATATCGACTATCGAATAATTCATTATCAGAAATACTATTATTCAGCCATGTCTCTGTAAAAACTATTATATCAAAATCATTACAAACAACATTATTAAAAAGATCTAAAGTTTTTGTTCTTAATCCTCTTACATTTTGATAGTAGATTGTGAGCGTGCCCTCAAGTAAAAAAAATAAAATAAATATATGTATACAAATTTAGCGTTATTATGACAAATGTTTAAGCATTTCTATATTTTTGACGTGGATGAAGTTCGATTCTTCATTCTTCCGCATGTAGATCCTCCCGTCACGTACCCAGACAAATTGAAATTCAGTTCTCTTGCTTTGCTACGAGCGGAAGCGTGTAGAGATTTGATCGCAGGAGTAAGGTGTTCTACTACAAAAACAGCCTTCTTATCGCCGCCTATCCCCAAGTGGCTAATCTTTAATTTATCATCCGGGTAGTTTTTATTAAATTTACTGGCAGCTGCTAGGAATTCGTCTCGTAGTCGGGGGCTGCTAAGTTTAACTAAAATAGATCGCGGGCGAGAGGAGCCATTATTCATCTTAGCCAGTCTGGTACAATAATGAATATGGGCATCGTTAACAGGACACTTAATAACTTTACCCAGTTGCTGCACCATATTGACAAGATTTTCCTGCTTATTTTCGGGGACACATTGGATTTCGATATTGGTGGAACGTGAGTGTTGGTCCAGCTGCTCAAGTCGTGCCGAAAGAGATTGCACGATGGATTTTAGCGTGTTATCTTCATTATGCAAGTGTTCTAATTTTGAAGACTGTGTGGCATGCTCAACTTTCAACGTTTCGAGTTCACTATTAAAAAGTGATATTGTAGCTTGGAGGGTGGACACGGCGTTAGCCACTTCCAGAAGCTGTGGGTTAATTTCTTGCTTAAAAATCCTAAGCTCTTCGCGAATTACGTCGCGAATTGCGCTAGCAGTTAAAGTGGGCGCATTAGAAACAGTTCGCTGCTTAGTGCGCTGAGTGACAAACTCGGGCTGGGACGAAAAAGCACCACGAACTGGAGTGTTCGTTTTATCGCCGCCTTTACGTTCCTTGCTGCAACACGAAACGCATATCCACTTTGCTTTGAATTCTTCAGTAAGGGCATTGTATTCTTTCTGATTTAAGTTTATGCACAACAAGTGATAATGCTCCTTACAGCTTGTACAATACATTGAAGGTACGTCCGTTAACACATTGAGACAGGCGTCACATTTGTCGGCGGTATTCATCGTTTTTTTAATAAATGTATGAGACGAATACAATTTAAAATGATACGGTTAGATACTAGGAATTCTTTCCGTCCAAAACGTCGTAAGCGCCGTGCGAATCGCGTCGCTTACGCGTTTAAGTAAACGACTTTATATGACACTTAAACGCTTTTGAACTTATTAAAAGAGACTTAGGATAAAGCGCTTAAAAAGGGTTATTGAAAGCCTCATACCGAGAGCCTCAATTAAATAAGCGCGGAACTTTTGTGGAGCTTTGCTTACAAATAAAAACCTAGTTTCGTCTACTTTGATTCTATGCTGACTCACCCTTAACAGAATGGATCAGCCAATTTTTTGTGTATAAATGTATACAGAAAAACATTTTCTTTGATATACGGAAAAAATGCATATTTGTAATTCCTTTATTGTTAGTGAAATACTTGAATCACATAAATTATGAACAAAGGGCCAAGTGCGAGTCGGAGTCGCGCACAAAGAGTTCATACAATGTTCGTACAAGTTAAAATACTTAGTAAGAGTTCATACAATTATCTAATGTGTAATTGTATTTGTATGAGCGCCCATACAACCCAGAGGATCTTAATTGGCGTCAACTGCGTTTGTATGAAGACTCTCTCAAACTCTCAAATTATTTCACTTTCAAATTATTTCTTCTTAGATATAACGTCAATATTTCATACATGCCCATGATAATGATTCTTATACGGACAATGTATGCAATTACATTCCGAACCATAAGGTTCGGAATGTAATTCAACGTCCAGCTACAACTCTTTGATACAGGAGGAAACTTTGTTTCACCGACTTGATTTTAATCTTATTTTTGTTAATACTGAAGCTATTATTATATGAACCTAAAATATGGTCCATGACAAAAATTTTGTAAATCATTCACAATTGTGACACAAACCAGAATGTTCAAAAATGTTTTCACAAATCATACACTGAAATAATTCATGTGGGCGTAAGCATGCTTTCAACCGTAAAACAGGAGGAGATCCTGCAACAAGTAATAGCTAACACTAGCAATATGAAAATATTCTTCTCTCAGTGCGTTTTAAATAAAATCTTTTTAGCTTACAATTTATAACAAAAATTGACTTTCGTCTTCTTTTTATCATAAATTTATTCGTCATAACTGTCAGTTAAGTGGATTAACACTTAAACCTATAAAGCGGTAAACAAATTATCAGCTCTGTTCTATCAGGAAACCAATTATAACAATTATGTTGAATGACAATAATCAATGGAAAAATTAGGTAATAAAATGATTGGTCGATTGATAAAGTAACAGATTGTAAAAACGTGTTGACGTAGCTTTTTTTCCCGAGCTTTTTCGATCCGTCTACAAGCCATTTTTATTGGTATGTATATTGATTTACGGCCGTTTCCAATAATCTATCTACAGATAGATTTGGTTACGGGAGATAGAATTTTGACCTAAGTATTATGGAACTAATGTCAAATACCTATCCCTAGAAACTAAATCTATCTGCAGATAAAATATTGAAACCGGCCGTAAATCAATAGAACATCAGTGTTTCTGAATTCCCCATATACACGCGCGAAATCTGATAATACACTTAAAAGGGCATTTAACAAAAGAATTATAATCCTACCCTGTTTCGCCATACAAGTTATGCATAATTACGGCCCGGATGTAAGTAAAACACACAGCGAAATCCCACCTATGTATAAATTAACAAACAACGAATAGCGAATGCTTTGAAACGTGAACACGCGAGCGTCTAACAAAACACTCATCGGGCCGACGGCGGGCCCGTTCAAACAAACTCGTTCCGCGCGAAATTACTTCGGAAAATTCAGTTTAAAGTCTAAAACGTCTTTCTCATACATTTTAACGGGGCGGGTCCCGGAGCGCGAAAGCCTCCGTACAGCCCCCGCTCGAACTCACTCCGTCATAATTGTACTCAAGCACATGAATGCACCCAAGAGTTCTGGGACGCTCTCGAACGTTCTAGAGCTACGGCCTCGCGAGGTAATACGTCAAACATTCGACGGCGCATTGTGCATTCACGAGGCATTGGCGGTTCGATGCCGATCCCACTATTGTTCCGTCGGTTTCTAGACGCAACAGATTACCCGCGCTTTGGAGGAATTTTTTTTAACGCACGGTTCCTACTGAGCAGCTTTGTTTTTTTTTATGTGAAAAGTTGCCAAACGAGCAGACGGTTCACCTGATGTTAAGTGAATACCGCCACCCATGGACATCTGCTACAGCCGAGGGTATGCAGATGCGTTGACAACACTTTTTGGAAATCGGGCTCTGGCTACCTCACTCACCAGGCGAAACGCGAAAGTATTATACTTCCACTTTACGCTGGTCTTCTGTGTGGTCGTGGTACTTACCCGGACGAGCCTACCCATTCGTGCAACAGCCGAGGCTGCTGCGTGGCCCTACTACCGCAAAAGTTTTTGTCGAGTTTTATTCATTCTTTAGGCAGTATTCGTTTAAGAATATACATAATTAACATACGTTTGAGTGTGGTAGGGCCAGTAACAGTAACGCAACAGTATTCGCACTGTTGCACGAATGGGCAGGTCCGTTCCGGGGAATACCACGACCTCATAGAAGACCGGTGAAGTAGAAGGGTTATGCTTCAACGTTTCTTCTGGGGAGTGAGGTAATCGGAGCCCACCTTATTAAAAGTGTGGCAACGCATTTGTAACCCTACGGGTGTTGCAAATTTCCATGGATGGCGGATATGACTTAACATCTGATGAACCCATAGCTTGCCTTTTCACATTAAAAAAGAAATAAGTACGCAAAATGAAAATCACTAATGAATACATAGATAAAGGCACTGTTTCTTTTAAAACGAAATTCTCAATAGACGTGCAAAGGGATAATTTAAAGTAAAACATTAGATGAACAAAAAAAGGGACGCTTTAGATGTGATTTTTCATATAAAATTAACATATAGGTACTTGTGTGCAAAAAAAAAACATACATTCATTACGTTTTTGTTTGATAATTTTAGGTAGTATTATCCTTGGGATTTTATTAATAAAAATAAAAAGATGTGAAATACATTTTATTTAATAAATGTTTCCTCAAGTTATTAAAATTCATATCACAAAAGTTTTTTTTTATAACAGCTTCGGTTAAAGATTTCAATTTGGAACGTATTTTATAACGCTACAATAATTTAACAATCAGTTAGTAACATGTTCAAATGATTAGAAACCTCTCACGGTATTATTTTAGTACAGAAAAAAACCATAACTGGCCGTTTTCTTCTTACAAATGAAGATATATTGCTTTATACAAAGGAACGTATTTCTTAAAAAAATATAAGCGTTAGTGTATTTATTGAGAGAGTTATGAGATAACTTTTGTATATATTTTCATATACCGCATAACGCATATGTAATCGTTTGGGACAATAATAATTTCAAATATACTATTCTTAAAAAAGAAAATTTGTATTCCTGTTTCTATAATCCAAAAAAATGTGGTAAACATTGATGTAATAGTAACTGCTGGAGTTAAAAATATTATTACATCACTATGGATACTGTACATTAAATAAAATTCTGCAACTCGTATGCACGGCGCATAATCGCACCCGATTCCGCAGAGCACTCAAAACGCCGTGATTTAAAAGTTAAAATTAAGGACGCGATAAAATCTGTTAAAATGTTTTAACCCAACATTATGCTGTTCTATTCGTGGACCAACTATAGAGGGTCATGGCATTGTATATTGATAAATGAAAGCAGCTTCGTTTCGTGGTTGTAAACGCAAACTTCGCAATTTCTTTTCAAACTTTCAAAATTATATTCAAATGTGTCTTCACTCTGGTTCACGAAAAAAACGAGCTGAACCCATGGAAAAATTTCCGTATTACCTTTGAATTGTACAAGTTTACACCTAACAGTCACCAGCTCCGTACAAGCGCTTAACTAAATTGTATGCTTTAGGTGAACCAATTGCTGTATTGTATCACCATCCCAAGTTAATTGAGGAAGAGTAAAAGAAATTATAATTATTAATATTGGCTACCTCAATCACCAGACAAAATGCAAAAGTATAATGCTTCCCCTACCGCTGATCTCCTGTGAAGTGGGACTTTACCTGATGAGCATAACCTACCAAGTCTATTAAGAAATTTAGTAAGATTCCTAAACCAAACTACATGGTACCAAACTCCTTGAGAATCATCATCATCTCTAAGATAGTAGGCCAATGATTCCATGGATAAATACTACCTGCACTTACTTCTGATGTCTGAAACAACCACCAGCCTACAGACGTTGTGTATCCATGTGGTGGTAATCACTTAAAAGCTGGTAAGTTGTTAGCACGTTTCACATATTCTCCAATAAAAACACTGCTTTAGAGATCCACTTCTAATATAACTATAAGCGTGTAAGCTAGTACAAGATTTACCTCATTATCACAGAAAGTTATTGAGAGCGGATGATACTTACTGAATGTGTAAAATTTTATTACGGTCAAGTTCGGTCATTGAATACGAAACGTGTACTAGAAAATTCGAAAACGGTGTTTCTTATATCATTTACTTATACAGTTTTCTAGTTTTCTGTGATATTTCGAATACATTCGATACGATTATTCTGAAAACTATTGGATGTGTTTTCTATGATACCCTTATAAACCTTTAAAAATATTTTTTGTTTTCCATCAAATACTTTGCTTTTTTTTTAATATTTACTGAAATTTAAGATTTATTTATTTTTTTTAATTGTTCTTCTTTGTCTTCAGTTTCGTCACTCTTCTTATTCATCATCATCATCATTTCAGCCTCTTTAAGTCCACTGCTGAACATAGGCCTCCCCCATAGACTGCCATGAAGTACAATCCTGAGCCACCTGCATCCATCGACTTCCCGCACATTTGCACAAGTCGTCCTCTTCTTAGTGACAACCATCAATATTGCCTACAAGTTGTACATCTTTATTTTAATACTTATTTATTTTATTATACTGATAATCGTCTGATACATAATTATCTGATTATGGTCTTGTTGACTTTAATGTACTTTATTCACATCAGACCATCTCGATTAGATGTTTTTGTTCGTTTTAAAGTAGTAGTTCCTATCTTACAATATGAATTAAGTAATATAAACTCTCTTCCTTATTCTTCCATCGATCTTTTCCACGCGTCAAGCTCTCCTTTCTTAAATTTTCCTCTGAACATTTTATTCAATATAGTGCACATAAATTTAGTGTAGTGTTCTTTGTGGAACCAAATGGTTTCCCAATCTATTGAGCTAGCATGCATTTATCATACGAACGCATTTACCAATCCTTATAGGCGGGACACAGAATTAATCATTATTTTATTCGTATGCAACGTAAATTCCGTCCGGCATTAATAATGTATTATGGTGCACCTAATGAGTAAGCTGTAATAAATTTTGATTACTCCCTTCGCCAACTCCTCCTACGCTTTAAAGCCCTCTATTATGATTCGGGAAATTATTGTCGTGAAAGGCGAATGAAATCTTTAATTTACACCTCCTTTAATATTCCTCGTCCACCACTTAAACGATATTTTCTTCGAAATCAGAATTATTAGGGAAGATAAACCAGGGAATTGGATTATCGTTTACCTTAATAATAATGTAATTAATGTTTATTGAAAGATTTTATTTCAACCTGCGTTTATTGAAAGATTTTATTTCAAACTGCGTCGTTATCAATTATAATTATGCTTGAGTATAGAACGTTAAACTGCGTGAAACATTTTATGAGTAGTGATAATAAAAAGATTTAATAAATACAATAGTCATTCGCATAATTAATCTAATTGATGTTTAATTATCAATAATATTTTTTTTATTTATTATTTAAGTCAAAAAATATGTAAGACGGACAAACTTAATATCATCAGCATTATCTAATAGTAAACCTTGGGGTGGTCCAGATAAGTTTAAGTGAGTGCAGTGGTTATAAAATTTAAAAATGTGTCATTGAATAATCAAGTTAAGGAATAATACATAAAATACTATACTAGTCAAAAATTATACTATATATTGCAATAGTAACATACAATAGATAATATATAAGACAATTTAAAAAAACTTATATAATTAACGATATAGTGAATCTGTTTAAAATGTTTGAGCAAGTACTCGCGAGTTATTCTTTTAAATGTGAATAGACTCTCCTGATTTCGAAACAGATCATAATATTTTATTATTCAAACGAAAAAACCGCAACAAAAATTATTCGGGAATTAATACATTTCACTTTAACCACCCTTATTCCGCTTTATTTATAAGTTCGCAATTTTCACTACGATAACATTAGTTAAAAATTATCTCTTATGTCTTTAAGAAAAGGTAATAAGTCAATCAAATCCACCTCATGCTGACCTCATTTTAGAACTAAGCAAGGTAGGCGTGCACCTTTACAGTATACTGGGCATCAAAACTAGAAAATGATTTTTGCTCTTAAGAAATCGGCAAATTGGTAAAGTTATTTGTTTACCAAATCGGGACGCGAAGCAGTGCTCTTCTAACACGAGTCTACGACCGCAGCCATCAAGCCATTAATGTTATACTTTTAGTTCTACATCATTTCGACTTTTTCAAGTCTAACCATGCCTTGTATTATTGATAGCCTCCTCGCTTCAACTAACGGCCACACACGACGGAGACTGTTTCTAAATATTCCACGTGCGACGTCGCATGGGTGTTACGGAAATTTGAAAGGAAAATCTGTACCTCCAACTTTTCCTATTCACATCGAGCTTATGTCATACATCTTACAGTTTACCCCAACCAAAGTTAAATTTTAGCAATTTTATATTTTTATTTAATGTTATTTTTTGTGTGCGACATTTTCAACTTGAGTATTATCCCTGTTATTAAATACAATTTAAAGTGAATGAAACGCTCATTGTTTTCTTTCAACTAGGACAATAATACTCGTGTATATGAAACTATTTAATTTCTTTGAAATGAAAATATCAAAGAAATGAAATAGTTAATCTTTAGTGAAATATGAAAAACTCCCCTTTTCCATGATTTTCCTTCTTTAAATCAACGTTCAAAAATTTGTTCAAGCTATATTCGGATTTTGCCATTATATCCCAGTTAATCATTAAACTCATAATTTACGGAATGTGTTAAATAAACAAGATCACATACCTGAGACCTGTAAAGCACGTATACGTGAAAAGGGGATGCAAAGATCATGTAAAGTGGAAATTCAAGACCTCCGTCAGCGTTTCTAGACAGGCGAGGAGTCATGTACGTATTAAACCCAGTGACTGGCCACAATTTTGTCGCCAAGGACGAGTGAAGTTACGGTCCAACGAATAGCAAAGGGCATGACAATATGGCCGCTGTGTTATATATTAACAAATAGAGGCAAAGAACGATGTTCGTA
Organism: Iphiclides podalirius; assembly: GCA_933534255.1. Taxonomy (NCBI): domain Eukaryota; kingdom Metazoa; phylum Arthropoda; class Insecta; order Lepidoptera; family Papilionidae; genus Iphiclides; species Iphiclides podalirius. The sequence goes on along the minus strand of OW152830.1, from coordinate 10,446,158 downwards.
GTTCGAAGTTTTACAATCAGACAAGAGGCAAAGGGCGACATGGCCATACGGCCACGGTGTGGGGGGTGAGCAGGCCCGTCCCTAGCGGATATTGCGCGCGTTTAAGCCATTGTTCCACGATATTAATCGGCGCGTGCTTTGTTCGGAAACGGTCACGGTGCCAGCTCGGTAAGGATGCGCCGAAAAGATGCCCGATCCGCTCCGACGGTCAAATCATCGGCCCATTTGTTTTTCGTTACATCCGTCATCGATTGTCTAGCGGGTGTGTAAGAACGATTGCTTTGTTCCTCTTCAATGATGATCTCATCATAATTGAAAACAAACAATCGGACAAAACATTGTTTGACGGCGTAAACAGAACATTCAGTCCTCGCAAAAGTTGAATGCACCTAAGGGAGGATGTAACGTTTCTATATAGGATGGTGTATTTAATGATGGGATATTTAATAAAAGATTTATTAGCGGTTAAGAATTTGTATTTATCCCTTCAATTTAAAGTTACAATCCCTGGACTAGCTCAGATACAATATATTTTGTAATATAATAATAATAATAAGTTGGGCGCCTTGTCTGTTAGGAACAGACTGTTGTAATAATCACAATTAAGTATCTCAGGGAGTCGTGAGTACATAGGACCTACACATTACTTTGTGCGACCATAAAAGGTTAAATAATTAAATTAATTTGAGATGGTAAAACTTATGCAATTCAATTTTAAAAAAAACAAAGTCAAATCAGGTCGTTATTTAAAATCTATGTCACCGCAGAGACATCTGCCCTGTGTGCACAGGTCAGCGTTGAGCTCAGAACCAGTAGAGAAAGTCAGGCCAAGTGTAGTGTGTACACCCACACTGTTGGGGGTATATAGGAGACCTCCAACTGGAGGTAAAAAACAATATTTAATTGAGCAGCAGCTCAGACCAGCTTGCCAGCCACCTATGCCTTCAGCATCCACCACGAGGGACAACAAATCCAGCACAGAGTTTCCCAGACAGCAATCACAAATAATACGACCAGGAACGAGTTCTGATTTCAACCTCTAGCTATGCACTGTAAAAAAAGCGAATTGATAAGAAAACGAAATACGTAAACAAAACAACCACTGGCATGAACAAAACCAAACAACTACTTACCAGTCGAAGATAATGGATCCACAAAAACTAATTTATCCTATGTCAATTCGATCCGGCGGCAATCTCAAATGACAAGTACGACCAAATGAAGTTAACTTTTACATTCGTCCTTTCGAACAGGCAAAGGTTCATATGACATGCAGCCTAGTCTTTAGAAAAACGACAATTTAGACAAAGTGATAAAATCACACGTTACAGTATCCCCCAAGCACACAGAATTCACCTTGGTGAATTCACGGCTGTCCTCAGCCGTAAACTACTAAACTGAAGAAATGCAGTAAAGATCAAATATCAAAACAAATACTAAGATTTAAAAAAAAAACTACAAGTCTCAAGTCAAACTGAAAGAATAACTGAATCCTCAAAGCAACATTAACAGTTTCATCTTATAACTAAATTAAACATCCACCAAAAATAACTTTTAAGGAAAACCTCAACATCAAAATAAAACTTATCTATCTAAAAGACATGTGCTCGAATGAGAAAATTTTCAATAAATAAATAATGTATAGGTGACGATTTTCTGGATCAATCACAATCAGCTCTTCCTGCATAAATTACATACATCATAGAAATATAAATAATTCCCTAATATTCCACATAAATCCCACTATCGCAACCATCCCTATCAGACCATAGAAAGAAACAAGAGAAATAGAAAAGAAAATAAAGAAAAGAGGCAGCAGTCATCAAAGTCTCACAAACATTACCTTCCAACAACAACCTTGCATAATTCCATCAACCACATAACCATGTTTACTGTTTATTGAAATAAATATTAAGTTATGTAAATTATAATAAATATATATTGATACTAAATATATGTGGAAACCATATTCATATTATTCACTCCCTAACTAGTGATTAATAACCCTAATCTGACTATACAGTTCGCCTTTTCAATATAAGACTAACTGAAATCACTGTCGTTGAGTCACCCTTTTTTTACAATTATGACTGACTCATGACAATCCCCTATCACTAGTCAAGTACTGAATGAAAAACAAATACATAAATAATATCTAATGTGAATGAGTTAGCATAGCTTTAGGCTTATTTAAAGAGTTGCTAACCGCTCTGTAAAAAAAATGCTACTCAAATGTTTAAGACTACCAAAATTAAGTAGGTTTTAAGGCTTATTTAACGAGTTACCTACCACCGCTCACTATTGTTCACTATGGAATTTATAAATAAATAATTATTATAATTTTACATATATAAATAATGTTGGTTATGATATAACTTCATATTTTTTTTTTCACTCGAGACAGTCCCCTTACCTATCTACAGTATTCCTAACCTAATCCAAATTATTTCCATCTTTTACATTTCCATTACAGTAATCATTCCCTAGAATAACCTGCGCCTAGGACACAAACTAACACAGCCTAACCTGTGGTCCGAGGGTTAATCCTCAACAAGAAAAATAACTCAAATAAATTGTATTTAAAACAAGAGTTTTATAGCAACAGACCAAAAAAACTTGTCTCTCCAGTACAGCTACAAATTATTACGTAATCAGGCTTACAAACAACTTCAACAACGGACATTTCCGCTCACAGCAGTCAAATTATCTGCCAAGAGCAGCCAATTCTGCCAACAGCAGCCAATTCTACCAACAGCAGCCAATTCTACCACCAGCAGCCAATTATTCATAAATCAGCCCAAATTGGCCAACAGCAGCCAAATCTTCCACAAATCCCACCTATCAGCAACAGAATCAAAAAATTAAAACACCTATTAACAAAACTAGCTGTAATTACCACCTTATTATTACAGCCAGACAACCAGACTATTAGCTTCATTGAAGTCACTATTAAAATTTCCTATTTACATATCTACACTCCCATTAAATTAAATTTAACAATATTTAGCCTTCTGTAAAAATACTTAATTTTTTAATTTTAAGTCTTTAATATGCCAAATCCCAGCATCCCTACCATTAACATCTACCAGCTGGTAGACCAAAGGTGATTTCTTACCTACTATTCGACATTTGATATATTTAGGAGCCAGTTTTGCTGTAAAAAATTTATCCTTCATGCTAATAGGAAAACATCTTTTCCACACAGTTTGACCCACTTCCAGCTCTTGATGCCTTCTCCTTAAATTGTAGTATTTAACATTTTTATCATGAGACTTACTCAACTCAGCTCTCACTTTACTTAAAATTAGTGACAATTCCCCTAAATTTCGAGCATAATCATCCCGTGAAGGAAAACTTATTTCCTGCAAGTCCAACGGGGTAGGATCATACAATGAACCCGAAACTACAGCTTCACGACCATGAACCAATAAAAATGGGGAATAACCCGTAGCCTCACTAACTGTGATATTAATAGCAAACTGTATTTGTGACAAGTGTAAGTCCCAGTCACGATGACTTTCTTTAATTAATGTCGATATTGCTGCCACTATCGTTCTGTTTTGTCTCTCAACAGGATTAACCTGTGGACAATATCTTGGACCCAAATGTATTTGTGGAATGTTATATTTATGGAACAGGGCAGTAACCTCGTTTCCAGTAAACTGCGTACCATTATCAGAAATCACTGTTTGAGGAATACCATGTTTCATAAATACTTCATTTTCTATGTACTTTGCTACAATCTCACCGGTGGCCCTTCGCAGTGGAAACAACATAACATATTTTGTAAAGCAGCACATAACCACTAGTAACTGCGTATAACGATTTCTTGACACAGGAAATGGACCCACTAGATCCATACTAAGACATTGAAAAGGCCGACAACACTGCTTTGGACTACCCATCAACCCGGGTATTGCCCGTGATGGTGTTTTGTATGACAGACAAATTTCACAATTACGTACATAATTAACAACGTCCTGATACATTTTTGGCCAGTAATAACAAAGTGAAATCTTCTTATAGGTTTTAGTTATTCCCAAATGAGCCGAAGTTGGTTAATCATGATTTTCTTCTAGTATGCTTTTCCTACGGTATTCACATACCACTTCTTTCCACTGGAACTCCTTTTCTAATCCATTACTAGACTTTGTAAAACGCAACAACTTTCCATTACTAATTGTGAAATTTTTGCAAGAAAGGGGCTTCTCAAGACATTTCTTATAAATGCCGTCATACCAACAGTCACCAGTAGCTTCATAAGCGTTTTCTACATCAACGGCTGCGACACACTGAACAAACCTAGATAAAGCATCAGGCACCACATTGTCCTTCCCTGCACGATGCTCTATAACAAAATTATAAGGAGATAGACGACAACCCCAGCGAGCCAATCTGCCAGTTGGATTTGACAAATTCAGAAACCATTTCAAGCTAGCGTGATCTGTGGCAATTTTAAATTGTTTACCGCCTTCCAGGTAGGGTCTGAAATGTTCAACCGCAAAAACAACTGCCAAAGCCTCACGCTCTGTAGCGGAATAATTCTGTTCATACTTCGAAAGAGACTTACTCGCATAAGCAATAGGGTGGTCTCTTCCGTCTATCTCTTGAGCAAGCATACCAGCAATTCTATATTCTATATTCAGCATAGGCAGACGCATCACAAATAATACGACCAGGAACGAGTTCTGATTTCAACCTCTAGCTATGCACTGTAAAAAAAAAGCGAATTGATAAGAAAACGAAATACGCAAACAAAACAACCACTGGCATGAACAAAACCAAGCAACTACTTACCAGTCGAAGATAGTGGATCCACAAAAATTAATTTATCCTATGTCAATTCGATCCGGCGGCAATCTCAAATGACAAGTACGACCAAATGAAGTTAACTTTTACATTCGTCCTTTCGAACAGGCAAAGGTTCATATGACATGCAGCCTAGTCTTTAGAAAAACGACAATTTAAACAAAGTGATAAAATCACACGTTACAAGGAGTTGGCTGGTTATACTGTATTGTCTACAGCAATTAACTGATGATCACTTAATAAAACTAAAAATAAGACTTAATCTAAGATTCGTAAATCAAATGCTCGCAAATTTGAATCCCAACCACTCCGATATCTACAAGCCATTTACCAAGCTATGACTTGGATAAACTACATACAGAAAAAACTTTACTGCTTTAATATTAGATATTCAGGCGTAAACGTGACTTAAAAAAATCGTATCACTTAAATTAAGCCTCTCTAAATGTTGACCGCCATGGTCATTGCCCAACGTTGACGATCACTCAGACCATCCACTCGTAATACCGAACTAAAACTGCGGTAAATTCAATGCCACGCTTACTTAAACGAATAGAACCTTACGTTTTCAACGATAAATAAGATGCGTAAATGATACATGGTAGGGACCTTAGCACAAAAACGAAAGGTGTATTAGAGAAACGACAACTAAAACAATAGCTCCTGCTATTTTAAATAGGACACATCGAAGGGGGGAGTACTTGGCTTTACAGAAGAAATTTTAACATTTCCGAGTTTAGTCAGATGAATAAGTTACGTCAGTTACCAGACGAAATCAATTCGTTCACAGTAAAAATGCGCCTGCAAAATGGTGTCGTAAAAGACCATGATTGATGGGCATTATTTACTAACAAATATATTTATATGATAGAACCCCCAATCCAAGTATACTCAAGCCAAAATCATCTAGTTTCTAGATCAATCATTTGTTTAAAATATTTTTAATACTCATGATGCATTCGCTTGTTATAGGATTCTAAGACTTACAAATTGATGTTCATTAATACAAAAAAATATGCTTACATCAGTTTCATTTATAATAAAGAAGTATTAATAAATTTTTGTAGTTTAATAACTATACAATTTACTGCGGTTCAATATCCTGAAACAGACCAAATTTCTGCTATTAACATATTCGTGTATCGAGGAAACCATAGCATAATAGTGAGCCATTTTATAGACTGTTGTTTCACTTTGCCTATTTTTTTTTTTTAACAAAATACTCGCTTTTAATTATTTCGCATCAGCTACGTAATGGCTCAGTTACAGTCTGATAAGTCTTACACGGTTAATACTCCGTGAAGATACAATTTAAATCGGTTACGTATCAGTCTCAAATGTAACACTTAATTCGCGATGATAAAATGTTTTATTTCCTTATTTGACTGTATTTTACTATCAATTAACAATTACAATATATAAATGTAAACTAATATAGTAATAAGAAGAAATTTGGTTATTTTGTACGAGTGATCTTCATACTACTAAATCGACACAGAACAATTTTATACCGATGTAAAGCTACCTTATCCCGGGGTATATGGGCAATACGTTATACAAATAAAGCTAAGTTATCAATTATAAATGTCGTAATTTCTAGATCTAATCGGAAGATTCGACTTAATGTCTATTTTACGATTAGCGATACAACCGTTATGTACTGCTATAACGTCACAAAATATTACAACGGCCAAATGCATTATTGTTACGCTCTCAGTCAGAGGTAGCTCTGGTAAAGCATGATATAATGCAACCTCAAAGTCGAAACTTAAGCTACTTCCAAGCGATTATGAAAGTCCTATTCCACCTCCGGTTCCCAGCGCAGAGTAAACGGCAGTGTGAGAGAGTAAGGTTTTATGAGCATTAAGTACGGAGTGTATAGATAAGGAGGATAGTCTCTGCGTATATAGTGTCCTGCGAAAAGCGGCAAATTGTTACCGCTAGGCTAGCATGTTGGTACTAGATAGTGTTGGTGAATTAATAGTTGCCATGGTTACTAGAGTCTAAAATCCAACTAAGCGAGGCAAATATACCTTTGCTACGCTATCGTTATTCTGCTGTGAACCGTTATTTGCTGCTTACTGCAAGACACTTTCAACTTATCTCTACACCCCATAATATTAAATTTGAGTTTTATAGTTTACATTGTAACATTATTTATATTGATTATATATTTTTTACTGACATTAGTAGCGCAACAATAATAAATCATTGTCTACTGTTCATACAAGGCGTTTCTGCATTTGTTTTAAACTCTTGAAATATTAATTTTATCCTTCGCTACGAGTCATTTGCATATAATCTAATTTAATTTTGAAAAAAAATTAATTCTATTTTGAATTACTGTAATTTTTTAATCATTAAATTGTAATAATTTCATATTTTCGCGGGCTGTTCTGATGAAGATTCCTTTCGATTTACAGTATCTAGAAAGTTCTCAAAGATTCTTTTGAATATTTGAATGCCTATTTTCTGTATTGGTTTTATATATTCCCTTCATCTTTACCCGTTAGAACTGTATCGTGTGTTATGTTTTTTTTACAAATCGGTTTCCCTTTACGTGGCTCCATCATTCGTTAGCGAGGTCGGGCTTTGAGCACAAAAACTCCTTTTTACCAAGTGTTCGCTTTTCAATGGAGTTTCGGTTCCGCTTCTTTACTCAGCGGTTTTATTTATTCAATGGGAGCGATACATTTATTGATTAATACACGATTATATAAAGTAAAAGTTGCTCAGTGTGTGTCCCACCACTGGACAAAAGAGAGGGGGTAAGGATTCACTGGCATGCAGTCCCATTGCGGTTTGACGGGCTTCAAGGGTCTTCGTATATTTTACTAGATTTTCTAACTACATAACATAAGAATTATATATTTTTTTACCACGTACATTTTATACTTCAAATTTTGATTGACAATTTCAACTTAAATCGTTTAACTATGGTAGCACCACGCCAGTCTTCTCCGTTGCACTAATGGTCAGATCCGTCCAGGTAAACCTCAAACATGGCCGAATGAAGTGAAAGTGTTATACTTCTGCGTTTCGTCTGGTCATTGAGGTAGCCGGTGCCCGCTGTATTAAAAGACGGTTATCATTTAACTTCAGGTGAACTGCCAGCTCGTTTACCACCTTCTTACACAAAATAAATTTATCATAAACTATGGGCAAAAGCTTGCAAATTACTTACTTATATTAATAGTTAAAAGTACGTATTCACGTCCAAGGTAATTTTTAAAGGAATATGTCTTATTTGTATAGATACTTAAATTTTTTATTGAACAGTTTTCAGTGTACCGTAAAGAAGATTAAACTTTAATTACCAAAGGGCCTTTCTTAATTAGCAAATAAGGTTTCTCAATCCTTTCATGGAATGAACTAACGTTCGCTTTCATTTTAAGTTTGTTTAAACTTGGCGTGTTCTTAGTAGTCATAGTAATTTAATAATGAAATTATGCCAACAATCAATTACAAGACTATTGATTTAAGAGCACACGCTTTAAGCTTTAAAAATGTTACATAATATTTTTAAGGTGTTTAGTGTAAATCTAATAAATAATTAATGTTAGATACAGTAGTGATAGTTAAAATGAATAAAACGTAGACTGCAACTTTAGTTAGTTTTGTTTGTTGTGGCAGGAAATGTTTCCTTTCCGAATGGTAAGAAAAAACAATATTCTACTGATGACAAAAAAAAAATTATTCAATAATTTCTAATCCATCATCATGTTCCAGCAGTTGAGAATACAGTTTACAAAATGCTGCATAATATTATTTTTACGTCTTCAAAATATAACTGATAAAAGCAATATTCATACCCTTACCAGAGGCCGTATTACAGTGCAGTAAGCCCAACATAGAGCAGTATTATTAATCAAAGTCAAAGTCAAAGTATATTTATTCAATATAGGCCTGACTTAAGCTCTTATTGAACGTCAACAAAAAATCTACCACCGGTTCACTAAACTAGACCTGCAAAGAGAAGAACCCGCAAGAAACTCTGCGGTCTTGTTCTTTTTGTTATATTTTTTTGATGCAATTATACAAACTTATTTAGGTATAAAATCAGCAGCAGCCAGGGGTCTTGCAAGTTCAGAGCAAGAGTCATTTCCAAACATCCTTGTCCTCAATGTATTCTTGGATATAATAGTAGGCCCTTGCCATTAAGGTAGCTTTTACAAATTGTTTGAAATTGTTTATACTTAGTTGTTTGTGGATGTCACCTATTTTATTATAAAAGATGCATCAAGCATCTTCCAAAAAACGATTTTCTGGTTTTAGCCAATCTAAACCTCGGTACTTCCAGAGTAACACCACGGCCCCGACGCGATGCAAAACAATTACTATTTACGAGATTAGGCCTAGGGATTGGATAGATTGGGGAATTCGGAGGTCATATGACCAAAGACGATACTGGATTTATCAATAGCGTAGGCAATATTTAATGGCGGCCGGTTGTTTTGTATTACGCAATCCGTAATACAAACCAGGCAAACTGTTTTCGATCGACGGGGAACCGATGAAACAGACCCTTCGTTCACATGCCCTGAGCGGGCTTCCTGTTTCTTTCAATTGGTATTGTCTATTGAGACTATTCAGCCCAGTCCTGAATTGAAATCTCTTTACGGCTTTAAATACTCATTAGAATATGGACGCGTGGAGCTTACCTTTTTCTGTGCGTGTATTCATTACAGTATAACAAAAAAGGGGCTAAAGGCTGCCTTTCTTCACATTCAATAATGCATGAACATTGTATTGGCGACGAAATTACTAGGATAACATAACTGTGCCCCCTGTCCCTAAATTGACGAGTTACGCTTACTTGAATTGTATTGAGTTTTTCTTTAAGACTACGAATTTAGTCGACAGGCCGTGATGAAAAGTTTGCATAATGCCATGGAATAACAGCGTGATGACAGACTTCAGGCTGTTATTTTATGGCAAAACTGAGACTTATTTATTAAATATATTGGAATATGGACAACTGTCACGTTAATTGCATAGTAACATGTTCTAGTTGCTCCGCGAAATAATAGTTACAGTGACTACCGTACTATCTTTCATGATTTAACAAAGCTTGACTTAGAGCAATGTAAAATTATGTAAAATAGGGATATTGGGATTCCTATATGTTGCACATCCCTCTTAAAAGGCCTCCTTTTAAACAGTATTTTTAAAGTAAGATAAAAGCGTACCAAAAATCGATTCGATTGCACAGTTGCTAAGAGACCGTTAAAATGCATTTGTAGCAATTTTACGCCAGCTGGTGATGTCACCGTAGGTATGACGGACGACCACTATTTAAATTTTATGAGTTCAAATTCTAGCAATACCAATTTTGTTCGATCAAAAATATTGTCTGTTCAAAAACGTTCGGTTTGAAAAATGAAATCCATCCTATGTGTGGCCAATGTTGAATTGCTTTAATTTCCAAGAATGCAAATTCTAAGATAAAGATACTTCATTCTAATTTTTGAATATTATTATGATTACTATATACTTTTAATCGCTTCGTGTGAAAGTTTTAAATTATCTTGTTATTCATAGAAGAAGTAATTATTTAACATTAGAAAAATGAAAAGACTAATCTATTTTTACCGACTACGCCTGCAAAACATAAAATGATACTATTCTATGTTTTGCATTCTATTTCATTACAATTTTCCATGTTTATTAATGAGTTATTTAACAGTGGGCGCAACCAATTTTATATCAAACTAGCTGTGCCCGCGACTGCATCCGCATGGAATTTAAAATTTCTAAAATATAAATTAGCCTCTTTATTACATCAGCTATCTGCCAGTGAAAGTCCCGTCAAAATAGGTCCAGCCGTTTCAGAGATTACCCGGAAAAAACAGACAGGCACACAGACAAAAAATGTAAAAAAAAAATTTATACAGCGTGTCGTTACCATTGCGACAATAAATGAACATACATATAGGGGATAACTTTTTAAAGTTGTATTAAACATTTAAATTCTTTAAACATCAATATTTACAGAGTTATTAAATTTTCCAAAACAAATAATTTTAGAACAGCCTTACCTATAAAAGCGTAACGTAAAGTTCATTTGTAAAGGTCACAAAGCACATGAATGGTTTGAATGAATTTAAAAGAGACAAAACATACTGTTAGAAGGAGAGGCTTGTTATACGACGTTGTGGCGCGAGTTGTATAGGATGTTACAAATTTTGTTTGTTTTTTACTTAATTAGTTTGATTGAAAAATATTTTTTTTAATTATGGATTTTGTTTAACGTTAATATTTTTTATGATTATTGGCAAGTAGCGTTAGATGTGTGTTCATTTATTGTCGCGATGGTATCGACACGCTGTATGTACCGTTTAAACATCTATATGCATTTAGTAAAGAGCCGTTATTTCATTATTACAAACTGACACTCCGACTTTATTTATTTGTGTAGATGTATAGATTATTTCATGCGATTGTTTAATTTGATTCTAGCCCGTCGGAATATACCGTGGGAAGTACGAGTGGGCAAACGAGCACAGCGCGCTGGGTGGAGACTGCTCTCTGTGGGTCCGTGCTGCCACGCTGCAGCTCGACGACGGGCAGTGGCAATGCCAGGTCACTGCCAGTAACTACGATGTTCAGGTCAATATTATACAGGGTGGCTTTTCTAAGTGTATCCATTTTTTTTATTAGACTCTAGACATAAATAATGTTATATAAAAAATGATAAATATTTAAAATCCCTCGTAATTAATGAATTACATTCATTTGAAAGTTCAAATGAATGTAATTCATTTGAACTTTCTCTCAAAAAGTGCGTGATTTATACGCAACTCATTTATTTTACGTGCGATCATTCATAACTAACACGCACACAAGTTCGTGCACAATAATATTTAGGTATTTATGAATGACTATCGCATTGTCAACATGTTCTGTTTGGATATAGAATGGATTTTTTTAGGAAAAAAAACTTTGTTTTTTATTTCAATACACGATTATACTACCGATTTTGAACCTCCTGTGTAAATTTGGGCACTTCTCAAAAAATCTCCCTGTGTTACTATGAACTAGAATTTCAATTTCCAAAAAAGCTTTTAGAGATTATGTTACGACGACCTTCCCACTTTATTCTTAATTTTCTTTTTTTAATTATTCAATGGGCAACCATCGACAGAACATAATTAACTTTTGTCCACGCTAGAATTTTATTTATATTTTCCTACGGTGTGTAGGTACAAATTAAAATGTAATAATTAAACGCGGAATCTTAAACCGGAAATGATTATAGTCCATATATCACACAAACTCTGTATAGCAGGCGCTCTTCTAATCTTGAGCAAAGAAGTCTTTACAGACATAATAAAAAGTAACAAGGAAAACTGTGTTACAAATACACCGCTCGCAGTGATGGTTCCTGGAGAAAACTGATAGAAAAAAGTAAAAAAAAAGTTCCAAATAACCTTTTCTACAGGATGCCCTCTCGAGTCCACCAGCGGCACTAGCGGTGCGTGTCCCTCCTCAGTCGCCAAGAATCCTGTTCAACGGATCCCACGTGCTCCCCGGTCAGAACATCACAGTACCCGCGGGTTCTAGAGCAACCGTTGTATGTGAGGCCCGATATGGCAACCCACCAGCGTACATCGAATGGTATCTAGGTAGGTAAAGTCGTATTGGACACATTAGAAGAATAAATGAAGAAGTGACGATCAAAATTAATAGTACGAATGTGACAGGACTCAACTAGCAAGGCTAACTCTAGCGATAGTACAAACAAGGTTTATACAGGGAATGAATTGAAGATAATGTGTTGCATAATAGGTGAAAGATAAAATATTAAAATCTAAAACATCTGTAAGATTATGTAACATAAAAAAATAGTTTCGTATATATGCAAAAACTTGATTATACCAGAATGGTGCAATAAAACTATTGGGCTCAGCTATATAAATAGAACTAAAGGATTTATTTTCAAATGGGAGTTTTGAAACATTAACCACCAACTTATAAGACGGGAAAGCTTCCTTTCTAGTTGAATCCGAAAAGTTTTGAAATCTTACGAGGAAAACTATCTCGTGAACCCATTAAAGTAATAGCAAAGATTTCTTAATCAGATATTCTATTCAATGTATGCAGATGGACTATTCATACTATGTGTATTAATTATTTATTCATTTCTGTAAATTTGACGTACAAATTGATCGTTATCGATGCTTGGATTTGAACGCAAATTACTTGAGGTGTTTTTAAATTTTAAGCTTGGCTTTGATCATGAAAAGGATTTGTAGAGACTTTCTTGGTATTTCAGAGAAGGATCGCCTGTCGGCATGGAGTCAGACTAACGCTTCGGAGGTCGAAAGGCCGCGAGTTTGGGCCGCTCGATCCGTTTTGGAGATGGGTGCGACAAGATCCGCCCACGGTAAACAGTTGGCCTGCCGAGCTCATCACCCGTCATATCCAGCGCCCTACTACCGAGACACCTACACTATGCTAGATGTCACCTGTAAGTTGTTTAGTTTTCACCTTTCAATATAAATTTTTTCAGGAGATTCATTCTTATAGAATCAACTAATTATTATAGATTACTATAGATATTGGCATACAAATTAACAAATGATTACTCATTCCATCTTGTAATGTTGCCCTAATTGAATAATTAAAAATCATATTGACTGAAAGATTATTACAAAACCTATATATTTTTCAAGCTTAGATCTTTGGCGAAACGCTTTTTTTTTTTCTATAAAAAAAAAACAAATATTTTTTTTTGCTAGATAAGCAGTATGGATCTTACATATGCTACACTTAACAAATTTATTATTATTACGTCTTTAATTGCAATATTAATGCGACAGTTAAGAAACTGACTAAACAAATACAACTCATTCCAAAAAATCTGAAAAGCAAATAAATAAACGTGCTCCACGTTCAATTAGCGGAGTTAACAATGAAAATTTGTGTTCTACTATTTCAATAATTTAGTTTTTGAAATAGTACAATAAAAATTTCTGTTCTCAGTTCCGGAGTTTGAAACAGATAGCTCAGGCACTAGAAAATTTACGCAACGAGCAATAACTGGTTGCGCTCAGAAATCTTAATTAGATTTTAATAAAAATGTATTTAAAGGAACAGCCTATAAAGGTCCCACTGTTTGGCAAAGGCCTCCTCTGTAAAGAGGGTATCAGGGCATAGTCCACCACGCGACCCCACTGCTGATTGGCGGACTTCACATATTTACGAAATATATATGTAAACTTTTTTGTTATTTTTCGAAAATATGCAGGTTTCCTCGCGATGTTTCCCTTCACCGCCGAGCACGTGATAACTCAGCACTTAAAATAACAATTTTTTGATAAATAATTAAAAAAAATATTAGCATTCTACACTCCTCTATTTAAACTATAAGTGTGTGAAATTTCATACTCCTCCGTCCGCGCAATTTTTGTAAAATGCGGGACAAAGATTTTGATTCGTGTATTAATATAACCCTGAATAAACTAATTTTAATGATAATAAAGCTCTTATTGTACAGTGCTCAAAACACTCATAATTATGAGTCAGGAGTGTCCGTAGTGACAGGGCTCCCTCATTTGTAATTAAATAATCTCATTAATATTACACATAATATAATATGCTTTTTAAAATATAAGTGCAACTAACACCGTTGAACGCAATATAACAATTTATGGATATTTAATTATTAATGCACTTTGGTAGGGCCATTTTGCGTGAATGGGCAGGTACCATCCGGGTAAGTACCAAGAACTCACAGGAGACCAGCGATAAATGGAATTGTAATAGTTCTGCTTTTCGTCTGGTAAGTAAGGTAGCCGGGGCCCACGTTATTAAAATGGTGTTGCAAATGCCCATACAGTTATCACTTAACATCATGTGAACTGCCAGCTTCCCACATAAAACATATGAGGAGTATTTACTTCTTTATGTGATATATAAGAAAGAACTCTTAGGTACATCAAATCATACTTTCAATCCTGGTTCTATTGGAACTGAGCATGTGTAAATATAAGGTATACACCAAAGTTAAAGTTATGGAAATTCTATACTTAAATGTTATATTTATACTGATTGCAGTCGTTCCAGTTGTGTCGATATTAGGCGCCGACGCCAGTGGTCTTTCTAGTCTAGAAGAAGGATCAAGTGCTCTGTCATTAGACTGCAAAGCCGATGGGAACCCTAAACCTTACGTGTGGTGGACGAAAGATGGGCAGGTCATTGCCACAAGCGGCTCCAAGCTGATCCTGGCACCAATAATGAGGAATCATTCAGGTAATTATTTTCGCGAATCATACCAAAACTACCCCATTTATTTTCTTTATTAGGTTAGTCTACGAAGGTGTCATGAAGTAGTGTCAATAAGACGAGAGTTTCCATTACAAAACGTCAAATTATGTATTTTATTAAAGGTTTCTCTTTGCAGGAATCTATGGGTGTCAGGCGAGAAATTCTTTGGGCAGTTCTGATGCTGTAAAAATTGAAATAGACGTCAAATGTAAGTGTTTTACCAATCATATAGTACTGAATCTGTAGCAAATTTAAAACAATTATCGTAGATGCTTAGACTAAACATTTTCTGACTTTTGTCTGTCTACCGTCTTTTATTTAAGGTTTACCTGAATTACTACGATTACTTTGCACTGCATCACGTCTATATTTCTATCCTATATAATGCAAAATTTTCATTGAACCTGAGCAGTCACAACAACAATCATTTTCTATTTACATAAATCCAACTTGACTTAAATGTTACAGGGCTCCTATATTTAGTTCAGTTATTTTCTTATGTTCTTCTTATTCTTCTTGTGAATTTGGAATTAGCAAATTTCGTAATTTCAGATCCACCTCGGGTGACTTGGGTGGGTCCGGACACTGTCGTTGAGGCGAATTTATTTTCGCAAGTGACACTAGAGTGCAAAGCGGAAGGCAACCCACCACCTTCGTATCAATGGTATCACAGGTAGGCGATACACTTATTATTTTATTCAATAACGTTAACAAATTTACAGAATAGGGCAATACATATAGGCCATACATGCAACTAAATGCCTTCCGATTGCTACCGTACAAGATAACTTCCATACCGCTCTGGCTCTGGCTGTTCATTTAAAAATTATTGAAATTTGCAAACGTTTTTCATGATTGAATCTCCATGATAATGTCATCATTACATCATGGATTTTATTCTAATCACAACAATGTGAAATTAATAAAACTGATCACCACCGTCACCGTCCATGAACGTCTACAAAACTTGAGATAGAGATACTTTATCATATTCTAAAAGATTGGACCCTGGTTACCTCACTAGACCAAACGTACAACTATGGTACTTCTATTTCACATAGACCTTTCTTGAAGGCTTGGTTCTTCTCAGGATGAGTCGACTCGTCCGTACAGCACCAGCTCTAGCCGCGTGGTAATACCATATAAGGGTCTGTAGCTTGCATAATTTTAATTAATGTGACGTTTTTAAAAATATCAAATGTCGTTGATGTCTCGAGCCTTAATTAGAAAGCATCTTCCAATATATCTTATTAAGATCGATTAAAATTTGAGTTCTTATAATTTTTATATTCAATCTATGTATAAAACGTTCGTATTATTTACATATATACTATTGTAGATAATCCTTTGAAACTTTATGAAACCAAATATACAAAGCTTTATCCGATGAAGTTTTACATAGTCCTTAGGCCAGGGGGTGAAAATACAATTACAGAGTTCATAATTTATTTTCTGTTTCAGACCTGGATCCGGAAGCATCAACAATTTGTTAGAAGACGGCTACTTAATATCGTCTACCCCTCAACTGCAGTTATACAACGTGTCTTATAATCAACATGGCCAATACGTTTGTGTTGCTAAGAATCTCATAGGACTCGAAGAAAGGTACTTTATTATGTATTTGTTTCAAAGGCAATGATACCTTTTGCGTACTTAGACTTTATTATATTACTTATTCTTCTTTTCTTAATTTACACCACTTTCAATTTAATAAAGAACTTCTCTTATCATACCTCAAGTGAACCCAATATAACATTCATTATTTCCTTCTTAATTCTGAAATACACTCGCATGATCTTATTTATATCTATCAAAGTATTTTAATGTAATAATAAAACTTTATAAAATCGATTTTATTAATAAAAAGTAAGTAAGTCCATACAAAATACAGTACTAATTTAAAACGCATAGTAAAATTAAAAGCTTTGGTGGATAACTTTTAATCATTCTCGAATCTATTCGTGCCAATTCGCATTGCATTCGATTGGCGAAGTAGGGCTCGATTCAATATTTGTTATAAAAATTGCAATATATTGAGAACACTCGTTGGATGAAATGAAACATGACGGACTGTGTTATTGGGGATTTTGTGTGTTTTTTTTCTTTTTCGGAAACTTCAGTATCAAATAAAAATAAAGAAAAGAATGAATGTCCTTTGGAGATATTTACCTGTAGTAAACACTAACTTGACCCACCTATCGCTCTTAGGAATTTAGTTTTTTCGAATTGAAGTCTTAATATATTACGAACTATTTATAGTTAATTCATTAACTGACACGCGAATATGATATATTAATATCACTGTACCAACGGATCTTTCAATAGGCGACCCGATAAGCGTGGGCAGTAGTGACCCTGCCTCCTGCGCTAGAGGGTGTGGGTTCGATCCCCACTACTGGAAAAATATTGTGTGATGAACATCGTGTTTTTTCAGTGTCTGGGTGTTTATACATGTATAATATGTATTTATTTACAAAAGAGCCGTGAGCCGTGATAGCTCAGTGTCCGGGCGCTCGCCTTTAATTCAATATACTCGAGCAACCTGAGTTCGATCCCCGGTGCCGGCACCAATGAAGTTTTTAACTTTAAGTGCTGACTTATCACGTGCTCCGCGGTGAAGGAAAACATCGTGAGGAAACCTGCATATTTTCGAAATAATATATAGATATGTGAAGTCCGCCAATCCGCAGTGGGGCCGCGTGGTGGACTATGGCCCTAATACCCTCTCTATAGAGGAGGCCTTTGCCCAACAGTGGGACATGTATAGACTGTTACTTTACTTTACTTTACTTTACTATTTACAAAAGAAAAGTATGTTTAAGTAAGTTTATCAGTTTTCTAGTACCCATAGTAAAAGCGTTGCTTAGTTTGGGACTAGAAAACTTTGTGTAAAAAATGTGTCCGCAATATTTATTATTTATTTATTTATTATTAATCAGACCTACAATGTTGAGTAACGACTTCTTCTCTATGCAGATCTAGTTTAGTGAACCGGTGGTAGATTTTTTGTTGACGTTCAATAAGAGCTTAAGTTAAGCTTATATTGAATAAATATACTTTGACTTTGACTTAGCATAAGGTAACGAGCTGCGTTCGTCAACTAGTTAACAAGAGTATAAAATAAAAATAATAAAAATTAAACGAATCTCCAAAAATAGAAACTTAAAACAAAATGCGCTTTTTGCAAAACGAGATTTTAGGGTGTCGTACCCAAAGGGTAAAACGGGACCCTATTATTAAGACTCCGCTGTCTGTGTGTCTGCCTCTCGGTTCGTCTATCCGTCTGTCACCAGGCCGTATCTCATGAACCGTGATAGTTTTAAATATTATTATGATTACTATATAATTATTTTTAATTACTTCGTGTGAAAGTTTTAAATTCTCTTGTTATTCATAGAAAAAGTAGTAATATTTAACAGAACAGAAATTTTAGAAAAATGAAACGAATAATCTATTTTTGCCGACTATACGCCTGCAAAATATAATATCATACTATTCCATTTAATTATATTAGTTGTATATAGTCTCTTCAGTATATAGTTAGACGGTTGAAATTTTCACAGATGATGTATTTCTGTTGCCGCTATAACAGCAAATACGGCTCCCATATGAAATCCCATCATGAGATACAGCCTGTTGAGGGACAGACAAACTAGCAAGTACCCTGGCTCCTGCTGAAATACTATACTTAAATAATACTGCTAAAAGACTTGTGTATATACATAAAGAATTTATAAAAGAAAATAAAAAAAAAATATATACATGACCGCAGAGTTTCTTGCCGGTTCTTCTCACGCAGGTCTTGTCTATTGAACCGATGGTAGTTTTGACGTTCAATAAGAGTTTAAAATAAGCCTGTGTTGAATCAAGAAATTTTGACTTGACTATCACTTGAAGACAGAGAGACTGACAGACAGACAGAGAGACAGACAGCGGAGTCTCAGCAATGCGCTGCAGTCACGGCTGGGCGCGGGAACCTAAAGAGACACCCCGACCAGGTCGCACCAGTCGGAGGCGGTGGCGCTGAACGTGCTGGGCCCGCCCGTGGGCCCGGAGGCCCTGTCGGCGCACGGCTGGAGCGGCGCCGAGGCGCGCGTCCAGGCAGCGGTCTGCGCCGACCCGCCGCCCAGGAAGGCCGCCTGGCTGTGGGGCAGCCTGCGCTTGGACGTGCCCTCCCACATGGGTAACGTACCGACTTCACGCAGTACCACCGTATACATGTCACACACATGCGATGGCTGCGGGGCAGCCTGCGCTTGGACGTGCCCTCCCACATGGGTAACGTATCGACTTCACGCAGTACCACCGTATACATGTCACACACATGCGATGGCTGCGGGGCAGCCTGCGCTTGGACGTGCCCTCCCACATGGGTAACGTATCGACTTCACGCAGTACCACCGTATACATGTCACACACATGCGATGGCTGCGGGGCAGCCTGCGCTTGGACGTGCCCTCCCACATGGGTAACGTATCGACTTCACGCAGTACCACCGTATACATGTCACACACATGCGATGGCTGCGGGGCAGCCTGCGCTTGGACGTGCCCTCCCACATGGGTAACGTACCGACTTCACGCAGTACCACCGTATACATGTCACACACATGCGATGGCTGCGGGGCAGCCTGCGCTTGGACGTGCCCTCCCACATGGGTAACGTATCGACTTCACGCAGTACCACCGTATACATGTCACACACATGCGATGGCTGCGGGGCAGCCTGCGCTTGGACGTGCCCTCCCACATGGGTAACGTACCGACTTCACGCAGTACCACCGTATACATGTCACACACATGCGATGGCTGCGGGGCAGCCTGCGCTTGGACGTGCCCTCCCACATGGGTAACGTACCGACTTCACGCAGTACCACCGTATACATGTCACACATGCGATGGCTGCGGGGCAGCCTGCGCTTGGACGTGCCCTCCCACATGGGTAACGTACCGACTTCACGCAGTACCACCGTATACATGTCACACACATGCGATGGCTGCGGGGCAGCCTGCGCTTGGACGTGCCCTCACACATGGGTAACGTACCGACTTCACGCAGTACCACCGTATACATGTCACACACATGCGAAGGCTGCGGGGCAGCCTCCGCTTGGACGTGCCCTCTCACATGGGTAACGTACCGACTTCACGCAGTACCACCGTATACATGTCACACACATGCGATGGCTGCGGGGCTGCCTGCGCTTGGACGTGCCCTCCCACATGGGTAACGTACCGACTTCACGCAGTACCACCGTATACATGTCACACACATGCGAAGGCTGTGGGGCCGCCTGCGCTTGGACGTGCCCTCCCACATGGGTAACGTACCGACTTCACGCAGTACCACCGTATACATGTCACACACATGCGAAGGCTGTGGGGCAGCCTGCGCTTGGACGTGCCCTCCCACATGGGTAACGTACCGACTTCACGCAGTACCACCGTATACATGTCACACACATGCGAAGGCTGTGGGGCAGCCTGCGCTTGGACGTGCCCTCCCACATGGGTAACGTACCGACTTCACGCAGTACCACCGTATACATGCCACACACATGCGAAGGCTGCGGGGCAGCCTGCGCTTGGACGTGCCCTCAAACATGGGTAACGTACCGACTTCACGCAGTACCACCATATACATGTCACACACATGCGATGGCTGCGGGGCAGCCTGCGCTTGGACGTGCCCTCACACATGGGTAGCGTACCGACTTCACGCAGTACCACCATATACATGTCACACACATGCGATGGCTGCGGGGCAGCCTGCGCTTGGACGTGCCCTCACACATGGGTGACGTTTCGACTTCACGCAGTACCACCTTATAAATGTCCCACATGCAAAGGCCTCCTCTAAAACAACTCGTAACGAGCCAATTTTTTCAAAAATTTTTTTATCGTATTATATTATTTATTTGATTTTCATAGAAGCATCAACAGTATTCTTATAAACACAGCAACAATATAGATATTTCGACAATTAATAAAAAAGTAAAGAAACAAAAAAACATTGGACCTAATAATTATGGACAACTGTGTGGTGTACAATAGATTACAATAATGTGACAATAAAGTTTATAAAAATTACGAGTAGTTACATAAAAAATGAAATACACAGAATAAACTAACAATGAAAAATTCAAAACTGAAAAAGGATAGATAATACTTACAAATCTAAGTGGTTAAAATGTCTGGGCGCGAATCCCGAAGGGTGGGTTCGATTCCCGCAGCGGCGAAAAACTTTTTGTTCTTTTCTCTATCAATTTAACGTTACTCTATAAATTTATAAGATTAACTAGTGAAATACTATAAAATACTATATAATACTAATAAATAGTACTTTCCTTCTGTAAACACACAGAGAATCGTTAAAATTGTCAATGTATTCAGCTCGAGTAAATAATAAATAATGTTTTATTCCAAATAAATAGATAGTGATAGTAACGTATAATAAAATTTTCTCAAAAAAGACCTTGCAATATTTTGATATGACTAAACGATTCGAGCAACTGCTATGTATGCGTTTGTGGTTCGTATTAACGTTAAACTAATTTCCAGGTCGGTACAGAGCACTGGAGTCGGAGAGTGTTGACGGCTGCTATCGCTACACTCTGACAATTAGCAGCGTTGGCACCGCAGACGCGAGGGTGTACGTACTGCACGTGGAGAACGAGAGAGGTTTCTCCTCTCATGCCGTCTCGCTCACCGTGCACGGTAAGTGCGGCCTTGGCTGTTTTTTAAAACTACCCACTTGATTTTCTCAATTCGTATTCTTGTATAGTGATTTTAAGTCTGTTTCCCATGATTGATCATTTTAAAGAAATAGGAGCCTGTTTTAACAATGCATTTTTCATAAAGATTCTTATGCTATTGGCAAGCGTGTACACATTTCTTAAAAGGACGTTTAACTAAACTGAAATAATAGTACCCGCTATCTCGCTCCACCAAGTCAGGATTAAAAATATGGGGGCATTTTAAAATATGATTATCCCCGTAGAATATTACAGCAGTAGATTTAAAATTTTCTGTCAACTCGCCAGGATTTTGAGAAAAATCCTAATAATTTCGTGCTGACGTTGACTAATAAATCATTTATTTTTATTTCATTTTCTTATTATTATTTTTTTAGTGTTAATCTGTACCTAAGATCAAACTTAAGAGTTTAATAGGTATAGTGTCGTCTTATATACCCGTAAGACGCAGGTTTGAATTCAGCACCGACAATTTGCGTATATCACATATCGACCAACTATTTGGAATTTAAATACGAAAATTCTATTCATCCACTTCATCCATAATATTAAATAGGGTATAGCAGTATAAAACTACCGCAATCCGAAGCGAAAGGTGAATCTTCAACCAATCGCTTTAAACGTGACAACGTGTTCGATTAATTTAAAGCCGTGATATCTCTTCACGCAGAGAATTTTTCGCTAACAGAGACTGCGCACGTGGCGCCGTTGATAGCGGCCGCGCTCGTCATCGCAGCACTACTGGTGCTGCTTCTGTGCCTCATAGTGCGTTGCAGACGGAAGAGAGGTGAGTTGCAGCGTTTTTTTTTTAGGACACATTTTTACACAACGTTCTCTAGTCCCAAACTAAGCAACGCTTGTACTATGGGTATTGTATAAAAAAACAAATGTAAACATAACACATATATTTTCTTTTGTAAATGAATACATATAACACATATATAAACACCCAAGCACTAGAAAAACACCATGCTCATCACGCAATATTTTTCTAGTAGTGGGGATCGAACCCACACCGTCCGGCGCAGGTAAACTACCCACTACGCCATTCGGGTCGTCAAAACCACAGTCGTTTAACCAGGCATAGGCTATTCACCCTCAGCGCCCGGCCACCTCAAGCCCAGTGGATCAGTAAAGGCCTCCTCAAGGACAACAGTGGTTGATCCAGTCAAGCGTGTGCTTTTTTCCACGATCGAACATTTTGTCTACCATTCGACCCAATTTTGAGCCAGTGTCTTCGACGTAAACAATAGTCAGTACGCACCAGTTCAGTAAATGCCTGTTCGCATTTTTATTTGAAAAGGTAGCAGGCGAGCTGGTGGTTCACCTAATGTTAAGTAATAACCGCCGCCCATTGCATATGCATTGTCACCTTATAATAAAGTGGACCCCGGCTACCTCACTCACCAGAGGAAATGCAGTAGTGTAACACTTCCACTTCACGCCGGTCTTCTGCGTGGTCGTGGTACTTATCCTTGACTTGAAGACTTACATGATCCTACCACATAGTTTACATTCTGCCATCTTTTTTTCATTTTATATGTCATGCGGTGAATAAAAGTAAGCGCACTAATAAATAAAATCTCTTTTCCATTTCATTTCAATTTTATTGAAAATGTTAACAAGCCTCTATCTTGATGGTAAGTAAAGTTTTCGTGATGGTAAATGCATTGTCATGTCCGCAACAAGGTGATAAGTAGCGTCTTGTACTAAGCAGCTTTCGCCGGGGTCACTTGTGTGTCATGAGTTCAAGCAATTTAACCCTCGGATGAGTTTGAAGCGCATTGAGAAACGGTTTGCTTAACAGCTTTTAATCAGTCACACAGACGATGAGATTAGGGAATTCAATTCCCAAACGCAAATACGTTGACGTTTATTTAGAGTCGATTGCTATTCACCAAAAGGATTCTAGTGAGGGGCTTAAGGTAAATCCAAATTAATAGAATTTAAACTATATGTGTTACTCGATTTCCAGGTACGCAAAGTTAGAATATTTGAATTCGTAGCCGGTACTAGACTCAAGTTCGTTATAACGATGGCTATTTCTGATTTATAAAGTTCAAGTAGATATTTTAATTTAAGCTTAATGCCCTCACTGTCGATTGTGTTTGAATTGATTTTTAAATATAAAACATTAATTGAAAGGACTTTGTTATGTAATTTTTTCTCGTTTTATTTTTATCTGTTGTTATATCTTCTTCGGAAGTTCAACATCCTTTTAATAAATAGATAAGTAACCTATTTGTATCCTGCCTGTGCATTCAGTTAATTTGTTTATACATTATTTATATGGACAAAACGTTTCTTTTTCTTTCAGGTAGTGTCGAATATAAGACTGATGAATTAAATAGGTAAGATTTAGACTTTAAGCTATTCGTATTTTTATAAGTAATATTTTTAAATACAGAATTCAGTATTATGAATGTTTTTTTAAGTTTATGACATAAAATTATAAGCCTAAAACATTATAAAGGGAAATACTCCCTGTATTTCCCTTTAGTAATGTTCGAACACCAACAATGTGTCAAAACAGGTTTCATCTGAAATAACTTCATCTGAACCTAATTAGTACACATACACGTTTATTTTTAATAAAAGCTATTTAGGTTACAGATGGCTATAATTGTAATGCAGTATGAGTTTCTTAAAATCGTTACAATACACATATGTTTGCCATTAGCAAAATTAGTTGCAAATTCTCATACTATTGTGTCTCTTCAATCACTGCGTCCCAATAAAATAGGCAAATGAAACAGAATATACTTTTCTACATTACTTCACCTGAGGTAATGCATTACATGATCTAATTACCATTCACCTTCAGTTGTGAGAAGTGTTTAGTCCGTACCGACGTCAAATAAATATCAAACTGTATAAGCCCACAAAATGAGTAAAGTTGTAATTAAAAGTTCACAAATACAAGGTTCTTTATTGACTCAACTTGTCAGCTAACTTTAAACCAGGCACAAATCCGAGATAGTGGTTATTGCAGATTGGGAAACGGAATCCGGATCTCAAATTTGCGATTCAAACTTCCCCGTTTTAGGGTTCCGTACCCAAAGGGTAAAACGAAACCCATAAAACATTAATTTACTAAAATTGTAACGATGCGAGCAATCGATTATTATTGCACATACGGTAAAAGCAAAGCCACACCCAGCTGCATTAAGCCTTGGGTATCTGAAGCGACATCTGTCTGTGTAAAGAGTAACAAATATCGGTACGGATGGTTGTTACTATTTCACGCAAAAACTACTAACTAATCGTATACATCAAAGTAACACGTAGCCTATCCTTACTAATATCGTAAAGGCGAAAGATTGTATGTATGGATGGATGTTTGTTACTCTTTCACGCAAATATTAGTAAATGGATATTAATGAAACTTTACAATTATATAGCTTATTCATCATAGGCTATAATTTATATACATTCTTTATAAATCTCATCATAATATAAATATCTGTCTTTCTGTCTGAATGTTACGCCGTTAGCCTATTCTACGCAGACGTAGTCGCGGGCGGCAGCTAG
Organism: Iphiclides podalirius; assembly: GCA_933534255.1. Lineage (NCBI taxonomy): Eukaryota > Metazoa > Arthropoda > Insecta > Lepidoptera > Papilionidae > Iphiclides > Iphiclides podalirius. The sequence continues at coordinate 10,420,795 of OW152830.1, read as the reverse complement.
TAATTTATAATGATATACGCTCCACTTCACGCCGGTCCTCCGTGAGGTCGTGGCACTTACCCGGACGAGCCTGCCCACTCGCACAACAGCCGAGGCTGCTGCTTGGCCCAATCACAGTAAAAAATGTTTTGAAAAATTAAAAAAAAACCCTACAGTGACGTGAAAGTGCTGCCAGCGGACGCGGTGTACACTCCGCACTCTCAGGCCAGCGGCCGGCCTGGTACCGGTGTGCCTGGTACCGGTGTGCCTGGCCCGATGGAGTCTGAAGGCTCGCGGTACTCGCCCGCCGCGCTTCAGGTCCGCCGAGCCGCCGTCGTACTGCAGCCCCCAACCACCGTGTGAACGCACAGGTGTGGACGCACTAACGCGACTCTGTATTATCTAATAGCTCTCTAGTCGTGACTGGTCCTACTGGTAGGCGGCCCAGATTAAAGACAATAAGGTGAAAAGGTTATTTGATTAATTCTTTCAAAGTCAAAGAAAAACCTCAAAATTTCTTTATTAAATATAGGCTTAGATCTTATTGAACATCAAAAACTACCCCCGGCTCACTAAACTAGATCTGATCAGAGAAGAACCGGCAAGAAACTCTTCGATCTTGTTACCTCGTTATTTTTTTAATGATACAATTATACAAACTTATTTAATTATAAAATAGCTGCAGGCAGGGGACTTGCAGAGCAAGAGTAGAGTCATTTCCACACATCTTGGTCCTTAATGTATTTTTCGACATTATGATAGGCCCTTGGTATTTCTTATGGGTTTTTTCTTTAGTGTCTTTACCACATTTTGATATATGATCTTCATCGAGTTTGTGAACTGTTGGATATGATTACATATTAGTGAACCATGAACAAAGTCGCGCCTCATTACTGTAAAATCTATCTCCATTCGAAATTTCATCGAAAACATTCATCATTTTCCCGTGTGAAAAATCACACTTTGGTTTAAATTTTTTTTATGTTTTTTTTTTAAAATTAAACAATTGTTTTAGATAGTCAAACTAGCAATCGAAACTGTTAAAATTTGTTAACAGATCTGAATAATATGAGGAGGAATATATTACCATCAGTTACAACTAAAAACTTGATTAAAACTATGAGCTATTTCGTAATATAGGGTCTAAAAGCACTTTCTAGTTTTGCATTAATCAAATATTTTGATTTAAAATAACTCTGCATTTCTATACAGTTCTAAATTTCATGTTTTTTTTTTTTTTTTTTATTTCGTGGCTTATTGCATTATATTTCATATTTTCATAAAGTTTTTTTGTGTCTCTCTCTCTCTAAATCGAGAAGTTAAAAATTTCACAACTTTAGTATGGAACTGAATAGAAAAGCGATAAATTTATTTAGATTGGTTACTAAGTTGACTTGCAAATACGGCTAACAAACTTTAATATCCACTTTGTTTACACGTACTGTCTACACGGAAACTATTTGAAAGACATTTAATTATTCTGAGTGCACGTTTCACGTTGACTCGGCTTTTTAAGGAATTAACATAGAAATTAACTAAAACGAATGCCCGCACCCCACCTTTTCCATTTCAACCGATTTTTGTGCCGTAATTTTCAATTATTGCGTTCTTCTATTACAGGCAACTTTAGCGTCGTTGGAGAGAGAAGCCAAAGAAAATGTATATGCGGTTCTAGATCCTCATATACAGTACGATATAACTATAAGCAAGCACGGGGAGCCGCCGAAGTATTTATCCCTTTCTAAGCCCTTAACTCACCAAAGAACTCACGCTTTTGACCCACGTTACTTTGCGAACGACTTGAACAACAACGCCAACAAAGTATCATCGTTCAAACCCGCCTACAGGAAGTCTGACAGGAGTAGTAGAAGCCAAGGCGGAAACTACAAGAAGAATTACGTTTGCAGAAGTAACATCGACATAGAATATTCCAAAGATCCTCACTTTGGAATGGTAAGAGGCACCGAAAGCAAAGACACGGCTAATGCTTACGCGCGTAGTAGTAGTAATGTAAATAGGAGAAACCAGGGCTCGACTAGCGAAATAAACTCTGCAAAGATTATTAGTGAAGCTAAAAATAAAGGTTCCCTTGAACAAGATCTTGTTAAAGCCAGTCCGAAAAGAATATCGAACAGAAGTGGAAAAAACGCCGCAAGACAAACATTCACGCAAGCAGTACAAAAAATTACGGTTGATGACAAAGAAAATGAAAAAAGGCAGCCCCATATTGAGTCGGACGACTGTAGACCAAGGCCTGGACAAGTGAGAGAAATTGCATCAATATTCGATAGGAACAGTAAAGATTATGCTCAGAGAGTTAATACCAGGAGGGAAAGACCGAAACCTATACAAAGTTACGGACATCAAGCGTACCTGGACCATATATTTCCTGATGCTATAGAAATTTAGAAAGTACTAAGTATAAAACATGACAAACTATGTTAATTAGATCTCTTTAGTATTACGTAAGCGTGAATGGCTCTGGATTTACATCTTTCTATATACTTTCATACGTCTTCTTGCTATCGAGCATTGAAACTTCGTAGCATTTGCACAGATTTAAATAATCTTTAAAGGCAACATATAAGACAACTTTTTCAAAATTTTGTGATAACATGTCTTTTTCTAGCTCTCAACATAAAATTAACTTCTGAAGAACAGATTTATATTTGTTATTTTTACAAATTCAACATCAAAATGCATAAATTACGTTACATCGCTGTATTTTTATTTTTATCGTACTTAAATTGCATTTATTTTTAGTCTGTATGTAATATTTTCTATTCCTTTCCCTTTATCGCGTAATTTGTTATTTTATTTACTTTTTGTAAATAATAATATTGTATGTTTCTTAATTGTTGAATTTTAACAGTATTAAAATTTGTAATTGACGACCTATTGTTTAATTTCTGCGAATTGTCGTATAATTCGCTATTATGGTAATAAAAAACATGCTTTATTTCCCCAACGTACAATAAAACGCTATTGAAATGAATATAAAATGCATATCCGGCTGCAGTTAGTATTAGTATCAATTTTACCGCTACTGTTGACACATACGTGCTAACAGCATTTTATTCATGGAAGAATAATAAACGACCAAATCATTTTAATAGTGAAAAATTTTGACTTTAGACGATAATTTTAAGAAAAATGTGGAGTGTAATACTATTTCTTTTGTTGTCTTTAAATAATTTGTGTTTCACACATTGTGGAAATGTAACTTATAAGAAAATAAACGTCAGGGCAACAGGTCTATGTCAGGGCCAATGTTTATCCAAATGCTGTCCAATAGGATACGGTTATTCAATGAAAATGGTAACTCTGGGACGTTGTGTCCCTCTGAATGATTCCGTAAACTTCATGGGAAGCATCCAGCCGCTATTCCTCGACAAAATAATAGGAGAGGAAAATATTACGAGAAAATTTCTAATCTTAGAAGGATCCACGTGCCGAATGAAGTACAAGCTTAATAATCACTACTATTTTCAACCGGTGAGTAATATTAAAAAATTTTATTGTTTATTAAAAATGAATATTTTTGAACATAATTATTATGGCACTTAATTTTTGTTCAAAACATTTTCTTAAGTTCATTGTTTATTTATAAAAAAAAATGTAAAATTTTGGGTGTCATGGTGAAACTGAATAGATTTTAGAACTGAACTAGTTTTATGGAGTCACAACAAGCAAATCCATCGTGAAGTGCATTTACCATAAGACAAAAGGGGTAAGTACTTAATACTACTGCGTACTCCTAGATAAGACAGACACTTATGCTATAACAACCAATGTAAAAAGATATTATTAGATAGATAAAATATAGTAAGCATTTGTTCGAGGTTACTTGTCATGAAATGTGTAGATAGTTAAAACTGTCGCAATGTTACAAAATTTTAAAAATTTCTTATGCTTGCTTATTTTCGTGCCTTTGATATTAAACCACTTTGCTCAGTAGACTAGAGAATCTAGAGGCGTTATTCAGAAAACTCAAGTGAAATCCTGACACCGCCGAAATTTTTTCGAAAATTTATCTTATCGGACTCGCACTTAAATACACTTTTTAATATTATATTGTACTGTACATTCTATAAAAATATCATATACAGAGACCATCGGAAGTTCAACAAATCAAAGCATACATTACAAGGATACAACCAAAACCATTTCATGATCATTTCTTGTATTTACGCGATTACACATTATAAACGAAATTTACTTATAGTGTTTATTATTTTTTTTTTTTTTTTTTTTTTTTAATTTTTAAGCAAATCCCGAAAATTTGAATTAAAGGGAGGAATCGGTAATTTTTTTGAAAACTTTTAATCCCGAAAATTGAATTGGGAGGAATCGGTGTTCTTTTGCAAGGATCTGTGGTCTTTTAAAGATGATGTGGTGGTTAGGCCGATTTACATAGTAGATTGAACAAGTCTGCAGTTGTGTGAGCCCACCTTAAATCGGTTCGAAACGTCGGGAATTAAAATAAAAAATAAAAAAAAATTAACGCGATAAATCCGTAAAAATTAGTTTCATTCAAAAGTATTCCATTTCAACTTACTGTTATATTTTATTTAATTGATATAACTTAAGTACAATTTGACTAGTTAAACATTCGCGTGACTCTTAATATTATTTTAGTGGAGATTGAATTGTCCGGCGAAAACAAATTGGCTAAGTGGTAATACATTACTTAAACTGTAATTACATTAGCTCAGTTAATGTATGGCAACACGAATCGAATCCTATTAGAAATAATTTATTACATACTTCAACTTAATGCCGATTCCCAAAGGTTTTAAATTGGGCCGCCCGAATTCCGCGTATGAATCGGGCGAAGTGGGTACATCGTTTCAAGTAGTCTATATATCAGCTGATACTTGATAATTGATAATTTGGACCGCAGTTGTTATACATCAATTACTACCTACATCACGCAATAATTTTGGCAGCTTTACTCATTTAAGTATATGTCTTATCTATGCTCATTTCTTTTACTACCTACATATACTTATTTCGTAGTAAATTACATTTTTTATAATAGATAAACGAATAATCCAACATGAGAAACATTATCAATGTGACTAACTGCAACTAGCTTTGCGGATTTATCTTGTTTATTTTGTAATTTGTTTTCCGTAAATACAAAATATTATCATTTACGGAAGTGATGAAAAATTTTATAAGTTTTGTTGGAGTCGTTCGAGCCTCTATGAAAGAACCCATGCTTTGTAAGAAGATAAAGGAAACCGAAATATGTTAATAAGTAAATCTATATTTTTTGTGCCATCCGTTTTAAACGACTTTTGAAGACCGGTGAATGTTTTAGTCCAATAAGCAGCTATTAAATAATAAAAATAACAGTTCAATAAAACTTACAGAAATGCTTTTCGTACTTAGGATTATATTAGTCGGATACGCTTTCTCATGTCACTACTGTCATAAACTTATAGATATATATTAAACGCAAAAATATAAATTTTACTATGGTAACATCGTAGAATTGATTATATTTTTGCGAGCCTCTTCATTGAAACGGCTCTGGCATGCATCAACAAAAGCTGTACCATAGCACAGGTATTATTTATGTTATTTATTTAAAATTAATTTCGATTCTTAACTAAAACATAACACATCAAGTGAAAGAGCTGAGGATCCATTATTTTTTTTTAATTGGAATTTTATTGAATTAAATCTTTAATATCTTTTTTTAGTTTACGTGTGAATTATTGCATATAGAACAAGTTAGTTCAATAATTTGTTCATAGATGTCGCTATTTTCAAATGCAATAATTATAAATGTTTTGTCCGCTACTACCATGTGACAAACTACAGATTTTATTTTATTTTTTTGTGAAAAACCTTCCGTAGTATCATAGAGAATGCTGTTTGATTATTGTAAATGATCACAACCGTACATGGAATATCATTAAATTATTATAATTATCAAGCCATCATTATATTAAGCTCAGATTTGAGACATAATACTTCTCTCAGGGTATTAGCAAAGAAAGACTACGGTTACAAGTAAATGTAAGAAATTATAAGACCTTGGATAAATTAATTTTTTTTGCAACCGAGGAAGCGGATTACCGGATAGCAAGTGCTTCCCATGGACACTCGCATCATAACAACTTGTCGGCCTTTGCTAACTAACAGAAACACAATTTGTATAAATAAAGAAGTTGTGTCAAGTTTTTAATATACCTAACTACCTGCGGTACTCGCAGAAACCCCTGCATTGAGACATTAATCAACAATATTAGCCAACACAGACATTCACAATATAATTTCAAAACGTTTATTATTTATGCAATGATCTTTGCTTTGATTATATGCAAACGCAATGATATCAGTCAAATACTATTATGTTAGTCATGGTTCTGTTTCATACAACAATTACATGTGTATACAGCGTGTCGTTACAACCGCGACAATAAATTAACACACATTACAGAATAACTTTTTAAAATTGTATTAAGCATTTACATTATTTAAACATCAATATTTACAGAGTTATTAAATTTTACAAAACAAACATTTTTAGAACATCCTTACGTATAAAACTTTTTTTTATTTATATTGTACTAGCTGATGCCCGCGACTACGTCTGCGTAGAATAGGCTGAAGTCGTAACATTCAGACAGCAAGACTGATATATTTACATAAAATATGTATATAAATTACAGCCTATGTCTATTCTGATGTATAAGCTATATTATTATAAAGTTTCATTGAAATCCATTCAGTAGTATTTGCGTGAAAGAGTAACAAACATCCATCCATACATACAAACTTTCGCTGTTATAATATTAGTAAGGATTGATTATTATCGTGGTTGTAACGACACGCAGTATATATAGAATCGGAGTTTGCTCGCAAATGATGAATAGTCAATTTTACGCCTACGGTGATCTCATATTATCTGTGTAAATATTAATGCACTATAAAGTTGTAATTTGCTAGCTAAGTAAGTAATTACCTTTCGTGGGCTGTTCGGTCAAATGTTCGTGTAATCAAGGAAAATAAAATATACTAAATTCGTGAATAACAGATTTTTGACATTTTATTAAGTGTTTAAAGTACTCCGCTGACTCTCCATCAGCATTTTCGCTTCTGCCTCCGTCCTAATATAACAGTGATAATTCTTAACAAATAGTTACCTTTTCATTGAAACTAAGGTTGTAGTAATTTAGAGTAATATAGCTTTTTGGTATAGTTTATGACTGTAATATAAGCATAAATAAAATTACCCGCTGTTTTATTGTAGGTAAATATCGCCGCTGAATACAACTTCCACTGACAAGTTAATAAGATGTAAAACTTACTAACTTACTGAGTAGCGATCCTTCCGCTGTGTCTCGGTAGAGAACACTCCTAGGTGCTGCTCCGTCCAGGCTGGGCACCTTCAGCACGACATAAGCCGTCTACTTAGCACATACATCACATTAGTGGCATTCCACGTTGCCATAAATCTCGCTACACGGAGCTATCTTTTTGCATCCCGAAATAACCGTGTCTCGGAAAAATTGGCCTCGCACGGTAGTTGAGGGTGCAGTCTACATGACACCGGACCAACCACCTAACTAGCCAACAGCCTAGATTTCAATGCGAATTTCTCATAATTTTTATACAGAAGACTCTAAAAGATCCCGAGGAAGCAGTACACTTTGTTGGAAAAAAACAATAATTCGACAATTTTTTTAAAAAAGATTTTGAAATAAAATGGATTTATGGCATATGTCCGATTGATTGATTCTCTAAAATTATAAAATGGTCTATTCTTCACTTAACTGGTCTGGCTTTTATAAAAATTTGTTAATTCCTTAAATACTATTTCATGACATTCATATAGATATCACTACTATAAAACAAAGTCGTCCCGCTGTCCGTCTGTCCCTATGTATGCTAAGATCTTTAAAACTATGCAACAGATCTTGATGCGGTTTTTTTTACTAAATAGAGATTTATTCGTATAATACATTGCACCCGTGCAAAGCCGAGGCAGGTCGCTAGTATGTCTACGGTTAGTGAAATGCAGAGCTGTTATTCCTACACCTCACATATATGCCGTTGTGGCGTCTTGCACGTGTAGTAAATTTATATCTAAGTTAGCGTGAAAATGGATGCTAACTTAGATGAAGTTTGCATTGAAATTCAGCCGGAACAAGTAGATCCGAGAGCCCGATAAAGTTCAAAAGCCAACAAGAGTATAAGCAAAGATATGATTCTTCGAAGCTTAATATCGTGCCCATTATATCAAGTACTCCAACTGGAATTCAAATGTCTGCACCATTGAAATTGTTAACAACAATTTATGTGCTTATTTAAAACGTGCGTGTTGGGCGTAAGCATCGAAGAACAATCTTTATAACATAGCAAGTAAAAAAGAGCTCATATGGAAATGCGGACTGATATGATTTAAGTTTACAACTCCTTGATATGTAAATAGCAACACCAAAAGAGGTTTCAACTGTACATAGCTTTAAGGAAAACACAGAATACAAACCATTACTTAAATACAATTAAAATTCAACTAATTATTTATAACCAACCAAAGTAAATATCGTATAATAAACGCCAAAAGTTACCAAGTAATTACCAGGAGTTATAACAATATGTAGTACATGTTATATAGTAAGCATACTAATGGACCGGACAGACTTTGTACAGGAGTACACGCGACTTAAATTCGAAACTTAGAAATTAAAAAAAATTGTAGTGGACCGAATTGTGAATCTAAACAATTCTCGAATCAGCCTAAAGAGACACAAAAAATTTCATTAAAATCGGCCATTAATAATTTTTAATATTAAACTATTAAACAATAAATTCTTTATAAGAAGAAAGAAGGATAATTATATTCATTATATTATGGTTAACCAAAGTTTGCGCAGTCTCATTTTTACGTAATTAAAACTATTCTTAACTTACACGTACAAATATTTACATATATAAAAGTTATAAAATTATTATTATAATTAAGCGAAATATGTAATCACTCAGTTCTCTTAATTCGTATAAAGTAAACAGGAAGGATCTCCAGTTTGAGCACTAACTGAGCTTTTATACCGTTAACTTTTTTTTATGTGACATAGTGACAAACGAGCTGGTGTTTAATGATAACCGCCGCCAATGGACATTTGCAACACCCGTAGGTTTGCATATCCGTTGCCACCTTTTAATAATTAGATCACGAGTATATAATATCTCAAGTCAAGTAGTTTTGATAACTTTTAAATGATTGTAGATGTCTAAAGAGCAGGAAGGTGGTTCGACTTATGATAAATGGTTATGCCGCCCTGGGCACCACAGTACGCATTGGTTGACAATTGCGTTGTCAACCTTTGAAAGATTAACGCCCGGTTTCTGAAACAATGACCATCGTAGATGTCACAAGTTGTTAAATGGATTTTCAGATGTTATTTGAGCTGTCAAAAGGATAGGAAGGAACTTGTTAGTTGACATCTACGGTGATCAGTGTTTCAGAAACCGGTCGTAAGCCTTGGATTTCCTTTCTTGGTTTAATATCCTCATGATCTTATCTAGGAGAGTATAACAAGAAAGGCGTCTTGAATTCATCATGTTATAGTAGAAGCTGCTACGTAACCCTACTGTAAAACTTCAGTCTGCAAATTATTCCTACAATTTCTTGAAATAATGAAGAGTGACGAAGCAATTATTCTTCCATTTAGAGCGAACTCAATATCGTACCCCGTAATGGGTGTAAGTTGAATAAATTTTTTACTGTGAAAAATCCGAAACATAATATATTGTAATTTGATACACACTTAACCTGTGATATGATAAACATATAGTTACAAAGGAGCGGTTGCAAATGTGAAAGACTTTTACATAGATTTTCTGAAATCAAAACTGTAAGATGGCTATTACAAATATCACATATATGTACATCGGTTAGGACGAAACGAAAACAAAATAGTTTTTGTTTTATTAAGTTGGAATTAATAATATATTATCGAATAGAAATTTCGCACCGAGTAAAAAATCCAAATTAAAACTACTTCAATTAGTATTACAGTACGTTTTATAGATTTGTATACACAAATATCATGAGCCGACCGCATTAATCCATTTGGAATTGTGGTCGCTTTTTCGATGGTACATATAAACGAGAGACGGGGCTGTGGTAGCCTAGTGTGGCATTATCGGCCGCGGAGAACCGTGCCGCGCGCCGCGCAAAAAGTTCGCAAACCAGTTTGAGCGCGAGAATATCGCGAGACGGAATCGTATTAAATAAATGATCAGAAATGTTTACGGTTTTATTTTTAATCGTACCGCTCGTATTAAAGTCGAGTGGACAGCCGTGCGAGGACAAGAATAGTATAGACGTCTCCGGCGGCAAAGTTTTCAGCGATGGCACGGTCTTCAAAGATGGCGTCGCTTTCCCGCCAAAACTCGTCTACTCGAAGAATATCAGCGGCGAAATTAGGAGCTTCGGTTGCGTGTGCGAGCTGAAGACCTGCTTGAGGAAATGCTGCCCGCTAGGATCGGTGATGTACAAGAGGAGTTGCACTAAAATGGAGGATGTGGACATTCTGTTGAAGAGTGGGGTGGATCTGTACTTCCAAAATGCGTTCCAGCGACGAGTCAAGCTGGACACTGCCGAAGATCTGTTTGTGATCCACGATAGACCTTGCAAGAAGATGTATCTAGAAGACGACGGGCATTGGTTCATGCAAGAGGTAAGCCTAGTGATTTATTTATAAGATGAACGAACAACTGAATATTTTTATATAACCTTTTGTTGTTTTCTTTGCAACACTGTTTGAGTGAAACAAATTATTTTTCTTCGATTGAACGAATTATTTAAGCTTTTAAGACATTTTCATTTGAAAACTGAAATTTTAGAGGAAAAATATTTCACATTTCATCGTATAATTATTTAAAGTTTTATTGAAATAACTGTAGGCCACAATAAGGACCAATACAATAATGAGATAAGAACGAAATTAAACATTATTTAAGTAATTGTTTGTCAACTTGTTTTGTATTCTATACGTACTTTCAAAACTTATTCGTATGTCCTCATCTACCGCATCTGATAAAATCTATTAAATATGCAACTGTCGTATGTTACCGGGTATGACGTATTTATATCGCTAATAGTTGCTAACTGGGACCATCTTTGATAACAACCACCCAAGACACTTTAAGATTTAAAGTTCATTTTACTATCGTATCATGAAAGACCAACATTATATGAAAATTGAATACGTTAGAATGCATCGCATCTTATACAAGTATAATTTTTAGAAAAAAAAACCGACTTCAGTCAGAAAATTAAAAACATTGTTAATACCTATAGGATTCAATGATGACCCTCGAATTCTCTGTGATTCCATCATCAGATCTGGGTTTCTTTATCATGGTACCACCATGGGATGTCTCCCTTCCGATAAAAAAATATTCATCAAAATCGGTTCATAAACGACGAAGTTATCCGCGAACACACATAAAGATATATATATATTATATATATATATATATATATATATATATATATCGACCGTGTATATATATATATATATATACGGTCGAATTGAGAAACCTCCTTCTTTTTTGAAGTCGGTTAAAAATAAGTACGAACGGTCGCTACTTTTATATGCTTATATTTATGAAAATGCCGCAAAAATAGGTTTTAAGTTTTATACCTTTTTATTATTATAAAATTTCATAAAGTCTAATTCAATAATCACATGCATCCAATAAATATGAACACCTACACAAAATATTCTACAACCTATGATGTATACTTACATTATGCAGTTAAGATGAAATTTAAAAATTTTCATAGTAAAGGCCTCTAGTTTACAAATATTTCTTAGTGAAATATTACATGAAAAAGTGGTCATATGCTCTAAAGGAAAGAAACACAGTAGAAGAGGCCAAAAAGGAAAATACGGTGATATTTCGTCAGTAGGGAGATAAGCTATTTAACTCAGTGACTGGCGCGAGAAAATTTTTCGTCCATTTTTGTACAAAATTTGAATGATCATTACGATATGATGATCTTCATACTATTAAATAATTCACCGCGTCGAGTGAATTATTAGGCGATTAAATCTTTCTTTTTCACTGATAGACAAACAAGTCATGTATATTTGACAAGAAATAATCACTGACATAAAGCAGTATTGCAATGCTTAATTCAGTTGTTTAGTAGGTACGTGGCGTTTCCATGAATTGCCAATGAGACAATAGTTATAAGCGTTAGATCCGCATCCGTAATGCAAAATGAATCGTTGGTTGGAAAAAATATACATTAGACAACTTTTATACTATGACTTTATAACAAAAGATTAACAAATGTTCGTTATGTAGGATACCTTTTATGTGAGAATGAGGAAATCGAACTGACGGTTCAAACACGTAGGGTTGCAGACTTGTTACCACCTTACGCCTGCATATTAAAAATTTCAAAGATAAATTAAATACGAATTCTACAAAGTCTCACAAGTCTCACTATGACTTGTTTAATTTATCAGTTTTCAATATTATAAGCAAATCTACTTCACTTACTTCTCAACCTAACGATATAACAGTTATAATTAAGATACACATAAATTAATAGAATAGATGTAATACGGTTTCTACTATGATAGGCCCGGCCCACGCACCGGTTTCTGGAAGTACAGGGGCCGTACGGCGAACATAGAGTGGAAGTTTTAATTGTTTTTTTTGCATTTAGCCTGGTGAGTGTGTTAGATATGTGGAAATGGAAATGTTGGAAAACTCAAAGAAACAAATCTAATACCTGTACGAAAAGTTTATCAACTTCGACCTCTAGATCGCTCCGGAAATTACTACAATGGAAACAACCCAAAGGAACAAATCTAAGGTCTATACGAATGTTTTACCAAGTTCAACCTCTAGATCGCTCCAGAAATTACTTCAACGGAAATTACCCAAAGAAACAGGTCTGCACGAAACGTTTTCCAAGATCGTTCCCAAGACTCAACCATTTCAAGCGGAAACTCTAAAGTCCTTACCAGCCCTTGTAACTGTTCCCTTTTAACTGTTGTAAATTATTTTGACAACTCTTCGATGTTGTGACACCAGCTTTCAGTACCATTGTTCCTGGTTGCTGGATTGTAGACCGGGAGTTATCATCATGGCGATGGCCAGATACAGCATTACTCGCATCGCGTCGATAAGACCTTCCAGGATAGACGGAGCCATTCTGAAACTTACACGTAATGTATTAGTATTTATGGGGAGTAAATATGTATCCCGCTTCTGATGTTAGATTTGTGCCAATTAGAAAATTAATTATAATCCTCAAATAATCACAAATCTAACTAGTGAGGCAACAGTGGCCCATTTTCAATGATTGGTAACGCCTGTACTACTTCAGACGTGCTGTGGTACGTACTGTGGTACAGCCAAACAGTTGTTTCCTGCTGCAAAGGTATGTCAGGACTTCCGAATTGCAATAGCTTCACAGAAGGCCAGCGTAAAGTAGAAGTACCTATAATTTTGCATTCCTTTCCCATAAAAGTCCTGGGACCATCCACTTAAGGATTGGCTTACTAACTGCAATCCATGACGTGTCGTGTTCACTCCACCAGGTTCTACTAATTTGCTACATTCTATTTATAAAAAAAATTGTAGTAAAAGTATTATGAGTTGGAATTATTATATTTTTGAATAAAATAGTTTTTTCGTCAAAGGCCATTCTTGTTAGAAATAAATTAATCTATAGGATTTTGGTATTTATAATATGTCTATTTGTATATAATCTAAGTGTTTGACTCCTTTGTACCCAAAGAAAATGTTGTATGATATTTTTGACGTTTACCTAACAACTATTAATCATAAACACTGCAATTAATAAGTATATTAATTGCAGTGTTTAAAGTTTTAATATTAATTATCTATTAAAAATGTTATCTTTTAAAAAATAAATTATCTATTAATGTTTTATCGAATATGGACAGAAAGATACAGCGTGAAACTACAATCAAATTTAATGAGTTAGCTCCGGCTAAAGGAGTCGAGTTGGAAGAATTTAAATAACTGCGACCAAAATAACAATAGTTTATAGGGTACAAAACTTGGAACAACAACTTTGACCATCACTTAACTGTGGTAGGACCACGCAGCAGTCTCGGCTGTTGCACGAATGGGCAGGATCGTGCGGGTAAGTACCACGACCTCACAGAAGACCGGCGTGAAGTGGAAGTATAATACTTTCGCGTTTTGTCTGGTAAGTGAGGTAGTTGGAGCCCAATTTTCAAAAAGGTTGTCAACGCATCTGCAAAACCTCGGTTGTAACAGATGTCCATGGGCGGCGGTATTCACTTAACATCAGGTGAACCACCCTGATCGCTTGACAACTTTTCACGTAAAAAAAAATAAAACTTTAATCTTAACAATTAAATGTACAAAACGAATGCGTAAATAAATTTTAGATTACGAATCAAACAAGAGCCCTCAATGTCTTTAATCGGTAAATGACCATGGCAAAATATGTAAACAAAAAAGAACATTTAAACTTTACAAATATCTGACAACAACAGGATATCCATATCGCATTCGGTTCCGCTTTAATTGCGTGCGAATTTTTTCTTTGTTAAGGACGAAGCTAAAATTTGACATAAATTAATAATGATAATTAAAGTCATTGATGTTTAATAATATATATGACGCATGTCCATACCGCGCGGCTTTTAAAAATTGTTCCACTTTACATTGTATGACATCTATAGGTGAATGTGACAGATGATATAGATCGTATGAGATGGAAGGAGATAGCAGTCTATAGAATTGCAATCTAAGGACACCGATTGGTGTAATTTGAGTGCACCAATTTCGGTGCAATAGTGTCATGTATTTTTATATCATGCATTGATTAAAGTACGCCGTTAATAAAAAATATTGAATTTTACGCATATTTATAGTAGTCTAGTATTTCGTCCGCAGCTTCGCTCGCGTTGAAGCCCTTAAATAAATATGTTCTTTAAAAATATATTTCTCAGGCTTTAGAGTTTAGACTATGTGTGTTCCAAATTTCATTTAAATCGGTTCAGTAGTTTTGGCGTGAAAGCGAGACAGACAGAATTACTTTCGCATTTATAATATAAGTATGGATATAGCAGGCAGAAATCACGAATTTCGACTTTGCTTTATTGATCCTTTTAATTAACCGACTTCAAAAGGAGGAGGTTCTCAATTCGACTGTATTTATTTGTTTGTTACCTCAGAACAGATTTTGATGATTTTTTTTTATTTGAAAGGGAAGGGAATTTCTAAAAATCAATTATAAAATGAATACGGTGAGAGATATTTGAAGTCGATTTTGTTTTTCGTTAATAAAAATAGACTTGCTGCATAGCTGATCCATATAAATAGAGACCTAATTTCATTTAATCCTCATCACCTGTCATCTCCGACTGGATTAATGCACTTGAGCTGAAGCTTTTAGGTTTCTTAGACTCTTCTCTACACATATAGATGTTACTTCTTGTTTCATTGTAAATATTGCCTTTAAGGCATCCACGCTACTGCCAAATTTTAGGTGTATACATAACCCCAAGGAGTCCAAATTTATCAAATAATTTACCTTTAATCGGATTCGGACCGAGCCATTTAGGTAATTTGATTATTTCTCATTAGACCGTTGTTATTTGATCGGACCAATTGCCCTTAGGCGGTCTAAATTATAATTCGATTCTAGCCGATATAAGTCGAGTATGATTTATTGTTTCAGGTATGTCAAATACAATATTTTCTTTTGAATGAATAAAAAGTAATGTTTATAATAAATCTGTTATAATTTATTTTACTACCATTGCATTTAATGAATGAATTTTTACAACATCTGTTACATTCTGGTGTAACTAATCTAACCTAAACTAACACCAAGTCACTTTTATAGTCATCAGGGCTCTACTAAGTTCCAACTTCGAATGAGAGAGTAATTTTGTGTAGCCAAAATAATTTTTCATAATCCAGAATTATTAAAAGAGGGAGCTTTCATTCTTAACCTATTGATCCGAGCTCATATGAACATATTAAAATTAAAATTTCAAAAATGTGAGATTAGATATTATATATAATCTCATATATTCAGATACTTTTAGAAGTTTGATATCACTGACGTTTCTTTGATCTTAGCGTGCTCGAAAATAGTCCTCCGCGATCACGCTTAGATCGTTACCATAATTTCTCGAGTCTAAAACTGTCGTCGCCTCGATAAAGAGCAAAATAGAGAGGTCCTTGGTACGAGTCACAAAATTACATTATAAAAAGCGGTGGCGACATTGACCTTGTTTCATTTATAACAGTCGACTATCATTAAAATAGTGCGTAGAACACTTGTTTTAACATGCCTATTGTTCTGATAGGAAATGTTATTTTAACAACATTCAATGAAAACTTTTGATTAGCGCAGATTTTTGACCTCATAAGCAAAAACCAAACCATTATTTACAGTGGTGATAACTAGTGTTAATGGAGACTCGATTCCGACTGAGCTCCGATCAAAACTCCTTAAGGTTATATTTTATTAATGGTATACTTAACAAATAATATTTACTTTACAAATATTATTAGGTTATTACATATGAAATTCAAAACAACACGATTCAAATTTCCCTCGTTATTGTGACGGTTGACTGATTTAACGCAGCATTTATGTTTGTTGGTATGCTTCACCCAATTCATGCGATATTTATTTCTACAGTATTTTCAATTTTTCAGTTTGTTTCAAGTGAAAAAGTTAAAATTGTTAAAATTGTTTTGTCAGTCACATAATGAAAAAAACTTTACTTTAGCTAGGTTATTCTGTTCATTTCTGGGTGTACCTGTTCAGTCATGAACCATGAAAAAATAAGTATCAAATATAGATATCATAATTGATATAGGTATGTCATCGCTTTGTAATGCAGATACAAAGTAGGTCAAACTATATCAACACATTCAGTTGTTAACTGAAGCATATCGCATATGACACATCGTTAAATGACAAAAATAACAGCTTTTTATTACTTTACTGTGATAGTGATGATAATAAGGTGTGATGACTCGATGGGACAGTTGCTAAGCATTTGCGTTGGGGACGGGTGTCGTGGGTTCGACTTCCACAGGACAAGTATTTGTAACTAGATAATTGGTCCGGATCAGAGGTTTACTTCTTTTTTTTTATGTGAAAAGTTGTCAAACAAGCAACGGTTCACCCACCTGATGGTAAGTGAATACCGCCGCCCATCTATATCTGCTACACCCGAGGGTTACAGATGCGTTGACAACCTTTTGAAAATTGGGCTCCGGCTACCTCACTCACCAGACCAAACGCGAAAGTATTTGTCATACTTCCACTTTACGCTGGTCTTCTGTGAGGTCGTGGTACTTAACCGGACGGGCCTGCCCATTCGTGCAACAGCCGAGGCTGCTGAGTGGCCCTACCACCGTAGTGCTGCGTGGCCCTACCACGGTAATTCATTTCAAAAATAATAAAACCTAGTTAATTAACTCAATTTTTTCTGATATTTTCATAAGGACGTGTAAATATTGTTAATAGATCTAGTAATAGTTCATTTGGAGACATCAATGTAAGAAAGATTACGCGTATGATACTATACACATTATATACACGTACATACTCTATACGCGTCACCTATGAACTTCGTATACACTTTATGGCAAATATGGTAAATATGAACAATGTTGCAGATTCAATGTCTTTCCGAGTTACTCTAGTAACTTCTGTATACGTTTATTAAATGACAGTCTTTAAATGGTTCCTTGTAAAATATCCCAGTAAAGAATCTCAGGCATGCAGATTATCATTATTTTTAGATTTAACTAACAAATTTATGCTACCTAGTAAGTTTTATTTACTACGATATATAGCTGAACACTAATATATTTTTTCTATTTACTGTAGTCATGATTTTTTTTTCCTTACATTTTAAAATTTTAAATCCACATTTAAATTGAATTTTAACCGTTCCGTTTTAGTGTTCTTAGGATTTCAAATTTATAGTGTTACATAGTTACATTGTAAGTTAATTTTTAATCGGATATCTGTGGATTACCAGAAGGGGCAGTCACTTGACATCGCTAACTACATTTAGCTAAGATTTCTTGTATACACGCGAATACAACACATATTTAAATAAATATATTTTATGGAATTCAAAGGGTTTAATTTTTGTTTAAAACTCTGATGTTTCTAACCCTACAGTTCGCATGATCACGTTAATGACTATTATAACCAAAATTAAAGGTGATACAGTCCGTAAAATATTATTTTTTTATAAAAAAGGAGGCAATCGAGCTGGCAACTCCCCTGATGTGACGTGATAACCGCCGCCGATTGATATTCGTAACAGCCCTAGGGTTGCAGATGCGTTGCCGCCTTTCATAAAGTGGACTCCACATGCCTTACTCACCAGACGAAACGCGAGGTTGTGACACTTACCTGGACGGATCTGCCCATAAGTGAAACATTAAAGATTTTAGTTTTATATGACAATTCATTAAATGTATCTTTATCCAGCTACTATCGATTTATCCGTGCCTATACCTTCATGGAATCTGTTAATATCGCACATCTAATCAATCCGGCAATCAATATAAATTAAAGAGCTACACTATCGAACATGCGGTAAAAACAATGTTAAAGATGTTTGACAGGCGGCAGAGGTGGACGCAAAAATAGCCGCTGATTCGCTGTGTATACACTGACGCCCTTCACCTAAATACTAAAGTCGCCGTGTCTGACTCTCTATAAACGAGTTGTTTTCCTTGTGTCATTCCTGGTATTGGTTGTTAGTAACTCAGTGGTCGTGTAGGAACAAAATTTGGGTCTTTTTTCCCGGGCGTGCCAGCAACAGCAACACTGCAACAGAAAATGTACTTAATGATGATTTTAAATGAAACTATTTTGGGATTTTACATTATTATTTAAACTGTTATGTAAAACCTTAAGCTAAAAGCTACAATGGGCAGACTTAATGCCTAATCTTTACAAGTAAAGACTTGTCATGATGATAAGTAGTTAGCAGGTGTTAAACCGAAGTATAAATATAAGAAATAAATAAATACATAACTTGATATATGTGTTAATAAAGTACATACCTTACATTCTTGACCTAAACTTGACACTAAACTTCACTTATTCAGCTTGAATATCTAGATAACCCATAAAAGTCTGAAAAGAAAAATAATTAATGCCACTGAGTCGTCTAGGAATATATAGATAAGTATATATATAGATAAGTAGATGTATAGATAAGGTAAGTTAATCACTTTTACCAGTATCATTTGCATATTTTTCGGTCCTCTCCGCCTAATGAATTAAGTTTATATAATTGCGGAATTGCACTCTGTGGAAAACTGAATAGTACAGTTTCTCATAACTAGATGGCGCTGTCAGTATTTTATTCGATAATTTTTAAGAATTTTCCTAAATATGTTAAAAATGACATAATTATCATTTGTATTTTAATTTCTTCTTATCTTTAAATTTAGGCTCTAGCTCTAGTTGTTCAAAAGATTGACGATTATTGACTTAATTAGTACAGATGTCCTGTTTACACGGTTTTTTGTTTGACTTTTATCATACATATACCTATTGCGGTCAGTGTGATATCGTGCGGACAGTTTTACATAAAACAATGTTAAGGTTTTAATAAAATTATCCTGCCCTCTTCATGAATTCTATTCGTACTTTTTTGCCGACTGAAACCCACATTCGTTCTTCGACCACACCGCTTCTAAAAGTTTCACCGATGTATAAACAGATGGCATTAACAGCAAAGTGCAATGAACATGGACTGTGTGTCAAAGAGTACTTTTATTTATCTACTGTGCGTATACGTAAACTAATTGGGCTAAGAGCCTAATCTTGCTTTGAGAAAAAAATGAGGCTTTGTAAACACAAAAAATTACCAGATTTGGAGCATTAGAAATCCACGAAGGACTCCCTAAGAGCCTCTACGGTCTGAAAAAGCCTCTGTTTTTTTGTGAATTTTCTTGCTTGTTTTCATCGTGATCCTTGTTACTATGAATTTGTATAACGAGCTGAGTTAATGGCGAACGATATCGAATAATGATAAACAATAATATGGCCTAAAATAAATATATAAATAGATCTTCCACTTCCAACAGGCGCCAACTTCCAGACTACACGGGAAATATGTTTCGCAATTTATCCACACATTTCAATCATTACATTTAAAATAAGTAACCGATCGCTTAGTCAATACAAAATTGTTCCTTGGTAGAGATTTCGTAATATAGGTTTGCTTTATAGGTTTGTAGAGCTTAATAAACTTCTTTACAAATTGATTTCTAATTTGGTTCGATTCTAGTTATTATTAATGCTGAAGGCCCATCGATTCGGCCCTTTAATGTGTTTTTTTTTTTAATTTAAAACTTGGCAAATGAGCAGGTGATTTACTCTATATCAAGTTATTCCCGCCGGTCATCCCCGCTCATACACAACATCTCGTGGGTTGCAGATTTGTCGCCAGCCAATTATACAGTAGGCCCTCTTTACCTCAATCACTATAAGGAACGCCGAAGTTGCTTCCACTTCTGTCTACTGAGAGGACGTGGTTCTTCCCGATCGAGCCAGCCCATCCGAGCAACAGCATAGGCTGCTGTGTGGCCCTACTACAGTAAAGAATTATACGCTATTTCTAGCACTCTACACTATGACGTGAATTAAACTATAAAGTGTATCAAACTTACGACTATATATAGTATAAAAGATGCCAATGCTATCTAAATTACATAAAAATATTGAGACAACGGCGGCTTAAAAACATGTTTAAGATATCAAACATCGCTCTATATAAAGGTTTTGAAGTCTTTTAATAAAACTTATTCCTTCCAAGTTTAACGCTATTATGATCGATTGGGATTAAATTAGTTACATTTTTCAATGTTACAGCTAGTAAAAATTCCTTTCACTTTAGCTTTGTTGTTTATTTACCTATAAGGTATACAATGAGAGATAATGAAAGCTAATGGACAATACGTGGTGTGGTTTTCCGTAACGAAAAAGATCTCATTATGCGAGATAATTGTACAGGAGATATTTTAAAGAGCTCGCTGCGGACAACTTTTGAACTTTTAGAAAGGTCTCACCAAGTTTAACTGTCTAGCAGGTTTTGTATATGCTTTGATAGCGGGCTCCATCTACTCCTTGAGAACCCATAGAATCTTGCCTCTTTGCAAGATATATCATGATTAGAAATATTTTCCAGATCCAGGTTTTTGCGTTGACTAGACTTGAACAGTGCGGCTAATGACGTCCTGCAAAGGTAACAAAAGATAAGGTTATCAGGAAGCCTCGAGGATTCACTTGGTTTACAGTCAAGACCGGTCTTGATTTTGTTTCTCAACTTCTCTCGAAACAGCTGTTCGACAGCACAAACAAACACAAGAATCGACCATTCCAGGTGAATTCTGACAACGTTAAACTGATCGCGATCAATAAACAGCAATTAATTTATTGTAACATTCTCACAATGAGTTAAATTAATCACTGAATTACAGTTTGTATATTCATAAAAGTGTATAGGCTCATATATGATTTCTTGCGATATTTCCAGGAAATTGTTATCCTAATCCTTTTTTCTAAATCCTTTTTTACCTACACTGGAAGGTTCATAATAGCGTCATCTACACGTTATTAGTAACAATAAGTATTTAAAAAATGTAATTACCTCAATATATTATCAGTGGTTGCTGAATTCCAAGACTATTTAAATATTACTACGTTTTTTATGTTTTGTAATTAATGTAACTTTTCTTAAGTATTATATTTTGCAACCTGTACGATATTCGCTTCTAGTCGCTAGATGGAACTACCAGTCACAAATTTCAAGACTTAATAAAATGTTTTAAATTCGTCGATCAACTTACGAGTTATGATATTACAATTTGGGATTCTTCCCTTATTTGGCATTTGTATATAGATATTTTTTTCAGCCATAGATCTCTATTATATACTAATTACCCCACAACTTACTGCACAAGTTCTTTTCACTACAAACATGCGATGTTATTTTGGTAAGAAGCACAAATTTCAATTAAAAATAATACAGAACATAAAAACCTTGGAATCTTTACGTTCGAATATCAATGCCATGTATTTATTATACCTAATTAAGTGGAAACATTCTTAGTAGACATTCTCCACCAATACAGAGTATTCCTCGAACAAAAACGTTTTCTTAGTATAGTATAAAGCAAAAACATACAACTAATACTTTCAAGGCATTCATTTATAGACAAAATATATTATGTTAATGAGTTTAATGAATAATGTCAAACAGATTGAGTTGGTTCAAATTTTGCGAGTGCTTCACAAAGTGTAGTTCCTTAAAATTTATTTCATTGTATAATATATTGTTATCCATTTTAGTATTATATATTCGGACACTTTCAATCTATTTGCGCCTTTAAATTTACTGAATTATTTATAAAAAAATAAATTATGAATTAGTGCCGGTACTGCTCGATTTAAATTGGAATTACTATATCAGCCCGGTTATTTTATGTTTAAGGAAAGATTTCTCAGATCTGATAAAGTGCTTTATCATCTGATATTTATTGATAGAAATGTATTCACTTTCTTTGTAATGATAAGATTAGCGATAACGGCTTTTAATCTAGTTGAGAATTAAAAAGAGGAAAGTACGTTTTAACTCGTTAACGGGAAACCAGAGGGCTGTTACTAACTCTATTAAAATGTACAGCAATAAGGTTGTCATCAAACAAATGTGTGATTACAATTTAGAAAGTTGTGAAACATATTACTTGAAAAAATATATTACAAAATACAAAGTAAAGCAAGCGAAAAATTAAAGGTTAAGGTAACTGATGGGTTAAAAATATCCCTTCATGAGCTGAATTTCATTTTAATCGCGTTCACAGACTTGATACAGATTAAAAGCCACTCATTATCAATTTTCAATAAAGAATATGACGCTCATATGGTCGTGGAGTCCGTATTAATTTGGATTAACTATATATCTGGCAGATAATTATGTAATACAAATTATACATATCTTAATTTGATATACCCGTAAGAGGGGTAGCGGAGGCAATGTAATATTTTTAAAAAAATCACGCCATTCATTGTTTTCATATTTTTCTGCTCGTAAGGGACTTAGAGCACAGAACATTTTACTGCTAGTTTCATTTATCTACGGTGTGCATACCAAAGAGGTCTATCTTTCTTTAAAAAATATATTTAATACAACACTTTTTTCCAATTAAAAAATAGCCTATGTCTTTTCTAAGGCTCTAAACTATCTGTGTAACAAATTTCATTTAAATCGGTTCAGTAGTTTTGGAGTGAAAGCGAGACAGACAGACAGAATTACTTTCACATTTATAATGGTATAGTATAGAAGTATAGATAATTGGTGGTAGGCTAGGCGGTTTTATGACTACAACAATCACCGCCGTTAAAGTTGGAATGGAGAACGATATGGCACTTTCAACATCACTACCGTTGATAAAATTTAAAAACTGGCGTATTACCTCACTCATCAAAAAAGCAAAAGTATAATAATTTCACTTCGCGTCAGCATACCGTGAGGCCACGAAACCTACGTGCTACCCTCCACAAATCAGCCTGCCTATTCGCAACTACATTGGCAGAAACTACTGCGTGGTCCACAACACTACTACAGGGTTCACAATATGAAATCCATCGTAAGCATTCACTAATAAAACTAGTTTATAATACGAATATATCATATCTCAGTACAGCCATTGATGATAAACAAATGTAATAACTCCTCCTATTTTTGATATTATTGTGAGGATTCGAAGAGAAAATCAAATAGACACGATAGTGCAAAGAAAAAAATAATTATATTATTCAGAAGAACCTACCTGCAAACAGCGATTAATTTTCTACCTCGATTTAATCCAACAGCAGACAAATTAGTTACTCTTCTCGCATCGAGGTCGAAAGCTGTTTGTTTTATTATCTCTGATGGTCGTGAATTGTTATCGTACGTAATTCCTGTTAAATTTTGTTGTTTACGTTTTTCGAGCAGTCTGGTCTTCCCCGATTCTCATTTCTAATCCCCGACATATCGTGTTTGTCGAATTACGAACGAACCATCAGTTCGGTTGAACGCCAATTTGAATAGTCCAAGCCGCAAAAACGTACCCAGATTTAAATACATAACATGTATTTAGAATCTATTTTTTTTGTGTTACATATTCCTGATTACTGACCCAAAAGGCACGATAGATCTTAAAGTCTAATTTCGTGAGTACAAACCCAATGGTACCAAAACTCACAAAGCTCCAATAGTTCTTCGTTTATTTCCGGTTTTAGCAAGTATAAAACGTGCTAATCCCTTTCCGGTGTATTAGTATTTTGGCAAGACTCATTAAGAGCAGTTTTAGGCTCGTTCTACCCATTTCCTTAAAGTAAGATTTAATAATATTTTTGTAGAGATTTTTGTTCTTGTTATAACTGAAGTTAGCCCTTTCAGTCCGTAGACTATTAAAGCTTCATCGAACGGTTAGCCTGAACAAACGGGTTTGAAAGAACGGCCGTCCACAAAGGGCATGTGCTCATGAGTTCCTTAACTACAGGGAGGAGTGTCGCCTACGGGTTCGGTATCGTGACCCCGATGGCTGTTGGCTAGTACAGAAAGCCATGGTAAGTGATTATCGATATATGGACAACCACATCATAAATGGGCTCCCAAAAGCGTTGCCATACTTTATAATATGTGTTATTTTTAGTGCAAAATCTGAATACGTGTTACAAAAAAATTTCACTTAAAAGAACACAAACAACCGTAACTATTACTACACAATCTCTACGATTGTAATTTTTTTATAAATCATCAATTAAATTTGTGTATTAGAAAATTATTCAATATATAGTAAATTATTATTGTGTGTAATTACTATAAAACTAAGTAAAAATTGTATAAAACTGCTTAATGAGTACGTATTTATTTTACTGTGCCGCATTCGTTACAGAAAACTGTCAGTTATAAATGGAATGAAACTTATAAAATATCAGTTATATTATAGTCCTAACCTAACCTAACCTAACCTAACCAAAAAGTAACAGGTGAAATACCTCTGATATAATAGGTAAACCCTGAAACCAATAAATCAAGTACGCGACAATATCCTTGTGGGTACATAGGCCATACAGGGACAACCGCTCAAATATCAAGTTAATAATTATTTGTTAATTTGTATATATACACAATACTGAGAATGGTTTAGATTTGAAATTCGGTTTTTTTTATTTATAAGTTGTCGGATTTAAGTCGAAAGGACGTCTGTTGGGTCCGCTAGTAGAATTATATATTCTACTAGCGGACTAGCTTATAAATTCTTTTAATTGTATCGAATAAATTTACGTAACTTTCAGTAGTTTACGTGCAAGGCCAGCGTAAGCGAGCTATCATATATATAAGTGTATATACTCGTATATTGTTTGAGGTTGTGTAATAAAACTGACAAGCTATGTAAAGACATCAATCGATATAAATATTAGCTACATTCAAAACCATATTAAGACACCCCGTATTTGCAACCGAGTGTCCAATACTAATTGCGTGTAATGAACCGAATTCATTGTGTAACAACCTATTAATAATAATAAATATTATTATTAATTAGTCATAATAAAGATCAATTAAGATGAAAATAAAACGTTTAAGAACGTTTAATCACAATAAAAGTTAATAATATATACTTAAATTAAAGAAATATAAGTGTTAGTATGAGAAAATGATATTACCAAAAATTGATTGATAAAAAATAGTTAAAAATCACTTAAAATACTCAAAAAGGGATATTTATTAAAAAATATAGCAAGATACGATCACTATTATGTCCATTAAATACAATTCCATACTTAGTGATTTCTAAGGGAAGTATTATGTACCGTGCGGGGACACATTTGTATGACCGCACATATGTAAGTACAGAGGTCGATCGCGACTCCTAGTACTATAGTCAAAGTACATTGTATGAACGTCCCATACCAATATCATATGGAAGTAAGGTCTAATGGATAAAAGTAATAATATGTGAAGGCTCAGAGAAAAAATAATAAATATATAAATATAATGAAGAGCAATGAATGACTTGGGACTTTATAAGAGATATTACTATGGAGTTGCGTGGTACTTCTGTACGACGATATGGTCTACGGTAAACGTGGAACCATGAATGGATATGTCTTCAGTGGTGGACATATCATCGATAGCTGGTGGTAGTTGGCGTCTTAGTGACCATCACTATGATACGTTGGCTGTCATTCGGCATAGTAAGTAAGAGTTTGGTGGTAGTTGGCGTCTTAGTGTGTTGCACTATGATACGTCGACTGATCATCTGACTTTGGGGAGTCTGGTGGTGGCTTGCGTCTTAGTGTATTCCACTATGATACGTTGGCTATTACTTGGCTTGGGTGGGGGTCCGTTGGTGGTTGGCGTCTTAGTGTTTACGCTATGATACGTCGACTATTATTCGGATCGTGAAAGAGTATGTTTGGACACTTCGTGTGTTCCGAGTATATTCTAAACTTTGGAGCCGAAGTTGATTGGAGTTGTATTGGTGTGGTGTGTGAGGGTGTGCGCCACCTACGCGATAGTCACATTGATGCGTGCGGCTATATGCAGTAATGCGTCTTGTGGTATTTGCGGGGTGATCTGCGCCTAATATCATTGCATCGTATGATTCTGGTTGACGGAGGTTCGAGGTGATGATGTCTGCTGTGTATGCGGATAGGCTGTATGTTGGCGTGTTGACCTGCGATAGTTGTTTTGATGCATGTTGCATTTGGTGACATTGCGTCTTGCGACATTTGCTTGGGAGACGACGCTATTCATAATGGCCGAGTCTGCGTCTCGGTTTGATGAACATCTCAGTAGATTTGTCCAAGTCGGGTTCCTGATGACGGAACTGCAGACTGTCTGACCTCTTTATACGTTTTATCATTATTAACGAATCTCAGTAAAGTTCCCACCGTTCGAACGAATAATGGCAACTTGCTGGTGGGTGAGACAAACTTGATCGAAAATACACTATACTCAACGTCAGAGACACTGACAAATAAATATATGTTGCCAATTATAAACCCTTCTGATGGCTAAACATAAAAATCACAACTATGGCTATATCTGACTATTTCAATGGTTGGTGGAGCATATGCGTTTACCTCATGTGGATGGTAGCTGGCGGGAGAAAACCTCTCAAGGCTGCGGCGATGCCGTGCAACGTTTTAACCATACCCTTGGGGCTACGCGCTCTGCGACGAAATGTCGTGCTAACCTTTTTAATGGTGGTGATGCCAAAACACTAACAATCACGTCTGCAGTCGCGGCGATCTGGCAAAAGTGGTGGCGCTTACGGAGGGCTTATTATATCATAGGGCCAGAGTGCCTGATCTTTAACACATGCCCAAAACCGTATTGACGTACATTCACGAAGACTGGATTTGTCGTCGGCTTGTATGACGTTTACACGCATTGACATGCGCGACTTCGGTCAAAGTTTGTGCTTACGCACTGCCAAGGGGCCAAGCCCTCTTTATGCTGGTAAAACAGCTTTGCAATGGACTTCGGTCCTTTCCCCAACTTTTTGTCCCTCTTCTGGGGGGGGGCGCAATATGTTGGTTGGCGCTCACCGCACACGGCGTTGGTGAGTGTTTTCATGGAGCCGTGTGCCTTCCCTACATTTTTTTTTAAAATGTGGGGGAGCCGTAGACTTGTATCGGGTGTGTAAAATTGATGTGAGCCCTTTTCAAGAGAGAAGGGATATTATTTTAAAATTATATTGTGAGCCCTTTACAAGCGTGAGAGGGAGTATACTATATACTCTGAGCCCGTCTCAAGCGAGTCGGGATTAGTTAATAAGAAAGCAATCTGGCATTATCTCTGGCTTATACCACGACTAGTGAATATTTATCTATCCAAGATCCACCTAAAAGAATCAAGTTACTAATTAAACACAACGTAAATGAGGTCCTACCGAATATGACGATCACAATAATATTTTATACGGCTAATTATTACCTTTAGAAAGATCCTATAGAAAGATCAATAAATTATCCTGGTCACGTAATGATGTTATATGATTTATTCATATAATGGGGCAGAAATATATAAGTTATAATTATATATATACACAATAAAAGGGGGGGTGCGAGTTACAATTTGGTGCCGTGACCAGGATATTAATAAATATGAAATAACATGCCGTAATACTAAACAGTTAAGTGGGCTAATATGCCTACAATTTGTTGCACGTGAAATGGAAAGGTGTCTTGGAGGATAGTGTTTGCTGGGGGTGGTTGACAGCCTGGGGGTGGTGTAGAGATGCTTAACATAAAACATTGTTCTAGATATCTGTATTAACCCGATACTAAGAGTGACAATTGAAGTTGAAGGGAATTATAAGTGACTGAAGTGACACTAATTAAAGTGTTTAATCGAACGATTTAAGTGCGAAGTGCAATAAAAATGGGTAAACCCAAGAAATCAGTTGCTGTTCCAAAGCAAAATAAAGATATCAAAATGTTACAAAAATTAATAAAGAAGGACTGGGATATAATGATGACTTAAAAAAGTTAATTGAAGTCATGAAAGTCAGATCAGTCTTGCCTATAACTGAATTATTCGTGCAAACTGTCTTCGAGGAAGACAATGATAAATTAGAAAAGGGATTTATAGGGAGTATGAAATGTATAATTAAAGTCAATGTATTTGAAAAAGAAATAGAAACACTAGTTGATACTGGTAGCGATATAACATGCATCTCAGAGAGTTTGTATTTACAACTAAGAAATAGCAATCAAAAGTTATCAGTAATGCCAGTCAAGGCAATGCAAATAAAAGGTGCTGTTGGGCAGCGCAGCACAAAGATACAACAAATGATTATATTGCCTATAAAGATAGGAGATGTAGTGTTTGAGACTCAGACACTAATCATTAATAATTTAATAAGACCTCTAATATTGAGTTTTGACTGGCTTAAGAAAAATAAAATTATAATTGATCTAAGAAATAATAAAATGGGAATTCAAATTAATAGTAAAAACAAAACTTATTTTATGCCATTTGTGGATAATGAACAACGCATTCTATCAAGTAATTGCCTCGAGCAAGATGTTACTGATGTTATATCGAACATTAAAATAGCTTCTACTCTGGTAGAATCAGAAAAGGCAAAGCTCATTAATGTTATTAAAAAGCATAAAAATGTATTTTCAAGTAAATTGGGTAGGGCAAATTGTTATGAACATAAAATAGAAATGATTGACAACGAACCAGTTGTTACTAGATCATATCCAATTCCATATGCATATCGATCGAAAATGGAAGAGAAGTTAAATGAAATGGAGATGGCTGGTATAATTACAAGGGCTTCAACGCCATACAGTAGTCCTTTAACATTTACATTAAAGAAGGATGGTTCAATAAGAGTGTTGCTGGATGCAAGGAGCATTAATAAGAAAATGGTGGCGGAAACAGAGAAACCACCTATTCAATTAGATGTTTTAAATTCATTTCATGGTGCGAATTATATAACTACCATCGATTTAAATAATGCATATTTCCAAATACCTATAAATAAAGATGGTAGAAAGTATACTGGCTTTACATTCAATGGAAAGTCATATGTATATAATGTATTGCCACAAGGATTAAAAACTTCAGTTGGAAGTTTTAGTAGAGCAATGACTTTCATATTAGGACCGGAAGTTCAAGAATATTGTGTTAATTATCTTGATGATTTGGCAATAATAACAACAGGCAGCCTAGAAAATCATTTGGAACATATTGATATTATTTTAAATAAATTAGATAAAGCTGGATTAACATGTAACTTGCAAAAATGCGAATTTATTTGTAAACAAATAAAAATGTTGGGATTTATTATCTCAACAGACGGAATTAAAACAGATCCCGATAAAATACGGGCTATACAAGAATTTCCAGCACCTAAAAAGATAAAGCAATTGAGAGCCTTTTTAGGCTTATGTAATTTTTATAGACGGTTTATACCGAATTACAGTGAAAGAATTTTACCACTTTGTGAACTCCTTAAAAAGGGACATAAGTTCCAATGGAGTGAGAAAGAACAAAAGGCATTTAACAATGTTAAACAGTCATTTTATTAAAACAATAGAGTTACATCATCCAGATTTTAACAAGCCATATTATTTGCAAACTGACTGTTCTGGTGTGGGTCTGGCCGGAGTTTTATATCAACTAAATGATAATAATGAAATGAGAATATTGGGCTATCACAGTAAAGCATTAAAAGGTGCAGAGTTAAATTGGTCTGTTACCGAGCAGGAATTTTATGCAGTTATAAGTTGCTTAAAGAAATTTGAAACCTACCTTAGAGGTAGTAAAGTTATTATATTAACAGACCATAAAGCATTATTGTTTGTAAATAATATGAAGCTTTTCAATAGTAGGGTTACCAGATGGATATTGTTCCTAGAACAATTCAATTATATAGTAAAACATATATCGGGTAAAGATAATATTGTTGCAGATGTGCTTTCACGATATCCTCCTGGTGGCGATTTAATACAAGAAAATAAAAGCGATAGTTTTGAAATTGCTTACACTGAACTTGAACCTAATAATGAATTGATAGAGAAATTAAAGTCAATATCTCTCTATCAAAACCAAGATTCAGAGTCGTTGGCTATAATTGAAAAATTAAAAGCATTACAAAGTTCTGATATTGCTAACTGTAAACAGTTAGAAAGATATAATTTAAAAGATAACATGTTGTATTATAAAACCGACTTAAGGGAGGTTTTATATTTGCCAAAATTATTGAGAGAGGACTTAATAAGTCAAGTACATATCGAAATGGGCCATCAAGGTGCATATAAAGTAATAAAATACATAAGAGATAGATTCTTTTGGAAAGGTCTAACCAAAGATGTAAAAAGACAAATTAAAGTTTGTCATATATGTCAGTTAGCAAGGAAAAATAACATATCATATGTGGGACCTTGCCAATCAATTATTACAAATAATATTGGCGATATAATTATGGCAGACTTATATGGACCACTCGTATCAGGTACCTTTGGGTACACATTTATATTTGTTATACAAGATTCATTTAGTAAATTTGTAAAATTATATCCTTTAAAGAGAGCAACAGGCAAGGCAGTCGTAACTAAAGTAAAGAACTTTATGAATATTATAAAACCAAAAGTAATAATGACCGATAATGCAAAACAATTTATAAATAATCATTGGAGGCAATCCATGAGACAAATGGGAATAAAGCCAATTTATACCACTGTAAGAAATCCTAGACCAAATACAACGGAGCGTGTTAATAAAGAGCTCGGAAGATTATTCCGAACTTTTTGTCATACTAATCATAAAGATTGGGCTATTTTATTGCCAAAATTAGAAGAGTTATATAACAACTCATATCATGATAGTACAGGGTATACTCCATGTGAGATACTCTATGGAGAATCAAATGAGATGACTTTCGATAATGCTATTTCAAAGTCAAAACATCAATATAACGTAGAGCAGATAAGAGCTCAAGTTCGTAAAAATCTAAAACGTGCTAGTCTTGTGAGAAATAGCACATTTAACAAAAGAAATAGATTAATTAAATATCACATTGGTGATTTAGTTAAAATTCGAAGATCAAATAGATCCGATCAGAAAAACAAAGTTATGAGCAAGATTGATTTGGCTTATGAGGGGCCATATATAGTGGCAGCTATACCATTTAATAATGTATATACATTGGCAGATCCTCAAACAAATAAAATAAGAGGAAATTTTAATGCAATACATTTATTAAAGTATTTTAAATAAAAGGAAAAGGGTTAAGTCGCCCTCTCAAATA
Organism: Iphiclides podalirius; assembly: GCA_933534255.1. Taxonomy (NCBI): domain Eukaryota; kingdom Metazoa; phylum Arthropoda; class Insecta; order Lepidoptera; family Papilionidae; genus Iphiclides; species Iphiclides podalirius. The sequence goes on along the minus strand of OW152830.1, from coordinate 10,388,938 downwards.
TTAAAGTTTTAAAGAATGTCTGAAAGACATATTAATGTTATGTTAATGTTGATTTTTATTTTAAAGACTTAAATGTCTTAACCATAATTATAAGAAGCACTGTAAATATTGTAAATATACAAACATTGTTTATTTTAATAAAGATGGGAAATTGGGTCAGGGAGAATGGCTCAATCACATTTATTATGTGAAATATCCCGACCAAAACAATGATCTGTAAGACAAATAACTTTTGTCAAATCATATATGATTATAATAATTAAGAAAGACAACAGTCACCTGTCCAATAAAAAGATGGACAATTTTAACAAAGAACCAAAATGAAAATGGTAACCTATATCACAGTATAAGTGTGATTGAAGGGGAGTTGGGGCGGCCATTCCCTTATATTTATTATTATTAAACAGAAAGCAAATATAATTATAAAATGGAAAAATTTTCCATTAATGACATTACTTTGTAAGTCATAAATGTAAAATTTGGGGGTGGATTGTAACGACCTATTAATAATAATAAATATTATTATTAATTAGTCATAATAAAGATCAATTAAGATGAAAATAAAACGTTTAAGAACGTTTAATCACAATAAAAGTTAATAATATATACTTAAATTAAAGAAATATAAGTGTTAGTATGAGAAAATGATATTACCAAAAATTGATTACCAAAAAAAAATAGTTAAAAATCACTTAAAATACTCAAAAAAGGATATTTATTAAAAATATAGCAAGATACGATCACTATTATGTCCATTAAATACAATTCCATACTTAGTGATTTCTAAGGGAAGTATTATGTACCGTGCGGGGACACATTTGTATGACCGCACATATGTAAGTACAGAGGTCGATCGCGACTCTTAGTACTATAGTCAAAGTACATTGTATGAACGTCCCATACCAATATCATATGGAAGTAAGGTCTAATGGATAAAAGTAATAATATGTGAAGGCTCAGAGAAAAAATAATAAATATATAAATATAATGAAGAGCAATGAATGACTTGGGACTTTATAAGAGATATTACTATGGAGTTGCGTGGTACTTCTGTACGACGATATGGTCTACGGTAAACGTGGAACCATGAATGGATATGTCTTCAGTGGTGGACATATCATCGATAGCTGGTGGTAGTTGGCGTCTTAGTGACCATCACTATGATACGTTGGCTGTCATTCGGCATAGTAAGTAAGAGTTTGGTGGTAGTTGGCGTCTTAGTGTGTTGCACTATGATACGTCGACTGATCATCTGACTTTGGGGAGTCTGGTGGTGGCTTGCGTCTTAGTGTATTCCACTATGATACGTTGGCTATTACTTGGCTTGGGTGGGGGTCCGTTAGTGGTTGGCGTCTTAGTGTTTACGCTATGATACGTCGACTATCATTCGGATCGTGAAAGAGTATGTTTGGACACTTCGTGTGTTCCGAGTATATTCTAAACTTTGGAGCCGAAGTTGATTGGAGTTATATTGGTGTGGTGTGAGGGTGTGCCACCTACGCGATAGTCACATTGATGCGTGCGGCTATATGCAGTAATGCGTCTTGTGGTATTTGCGGGGTGATCTGCGCCTAATATCATTGCATCGTATGATTCTGGTTGACGGAGGTTCGAGGTGATGATGTCTGCTGTGTATGCGGATAGGCTGTATGTTGGCGTGTTGACCTGCGATAGTTGTATTGATGCATGTTGCATTTGGTGACATTGCGTCTTGCGACATTTGCTTGGGAGACGACGCTATTCATAATGGCCGAGTCTGCGTCTCGGTTTGATGCACATCTCAGTAGATTTGTCCAAGTCGGGTTCCTGATGACGGAACTGCAGACTGTCTGACCTCTTTATACGTTTTATCATTATTAACGAATCTCAGTAAAGTTCCCACCGTTCGAACGAATAATGGCAACTTGCTGGTGGGTGAGACAAACTTGATCGAAAATACACTATACTCAACGTCAGAGACACTGACAAATAAATATATGTTGCCAATTATAAACCCTTCTGATGGCTAAACATAAAAATCACAACTATGGCTATATCTGACTATTTCAATGGTTGGTGGAGCATATGCGTTTACCTCATGTGGATGGTAGCTGGCGGGAGAAAACCTCTCAAGGCTGCGGCGATGCCGTGCAACGTTTTAACCATACCCTTGGGGCTACGCGCTCTGCGACGAAATGTCGTGCTAACCTTTTTAATGGTGGTGATGCCAAAACACTAACAATCACGTCTGCAGTCGCGGCGATCTGGCAAAAGTGGTGGCGCTTACGGAGGGCTTATTATATCATAGGGCCAGAGTGCCTGATCTTTAACACATGCCCAAAACCGTATTGACGTACATTCACGAAGACTGGATTTGTCGTCGGCTTGTATGACGTTTACACGCATTGACATGCGCGACTTCGGTCAAAGTTTGTGCTTACGCACTGCCAAGGGGCCAAGCCCTCTTTATGCTGGTAAAACAGCTTTGCAATGGACTTCGGTCCTTTCCCCAACTTTTTGTCCCTCTTTGGGGGGGGGGCGCAATATGTTGGTTGGCGCTCACCGCACACGGCGTTGGTGAGTGTTTTCATGGAGCCGTGTGCCTTCCCTACATTTTTTTTTAAAATGTGGGGGAGCCGTAGACTTGTATCGGGTGTGTAAAATTGATGTGAGCCCTTTTCAAGAGAGAAGGGATATTATTTTAAAATTATATTGTGAGCCCTTTACAAGCGTGAGAGGGAGTATACTATATACTCTGAGCCCGTCTCAAGCGAGTCGGGATTAGTTAATAAGAAAGCAATCTGGCATTATCTCTGGCTTATACCACGACTAGTGAATATTTATCTATCCAAGATCCACCTAAAAGAATCAAGTTACTAAATTAAACACAACGTAAATGAGGTCCTACCGAATATGACGATCACAATAATATTTTATACGGCTAATTATTACCTTTAGAAAGATCCTATAGAAAGATCAATAAATTATCCTGGTCACGTAATGATGTTATATGATTTATTCATATAATGGGGCAGAAATATATAAGTTATAATTATATATATACACAATAACAGGGGGGTGCGAGTTACAATTGTCTTACATCATAAATCAACAGTTGAAATTAGATTGCTTATAATAAATATAAAGTTTGTTACGTGTGCCCAAACATAAATGAGTGATAACTAATGCCTTTGGTGGGAGTTAGGTAGGAATACAATGCCTGAAGACCATATGTAGATATACAGCACTCATCGACCCAAACCTTTAAATTTCTGAAGAAGGAAAATCCACCTTCTAACGGCAATCAACATGGAGTGGCTAAAGACGTCCATCAAATGTAGACGGAGTGTTCGGAACAAGAATTTAAGTGTCTCATTTCGGCCATACGGGCTATATTGTCGTCTGGAACAAACGTTATTGCATTCTAATCAACGTTGAATTGTTGGGATGACGTAATCGTAATAGATATAGATAATAATAGGTCTGAGTCATGAGGTATTGTCATGAGTAAGACCATTTTAAAATCACAGTAGGATAAAAACAAATCTAAAACTTTAACCAATGTCAAAGTTTTGAATGAACAAAACCAATCTCTCATTTGGTTTCTTAACCGTCTCTGTGTTTAAGGTGCACTCTTTTGTGGCACTTTTGTAAGTCGTTTAACGTGAAAATATCAAATAGAAACGCCAGGTCTTGGGAACAAAACATCGGACTATCGGACTTTTATCTGCGTTCAAATCTTATTTCAATATAATTCGCAGCTATTATGTATTAGATTTATTTTAAGTAAGTTTTATTACGCTATGTAACGGAAAAAACATTTTAAATTTTTATAGTGCTTATCTCTGCACTATCGCCCCCGAAAACTCCTGATTACTACATTTCAGGAAAATCGTTGGAGCCGTATCCGAGATTCTGATTATACATTTACAACATTTGCTCGTTTAAAGGTATTAGATTGATAGATAGATTATGGGTTGTTTTCCAAACTATTTTAAACAATACGGTATAATGACTTATCTGATTAAATACATAAATACAAAACCAGCTTTAAATATCACTACAAATATACTCTATGTCTGTCCTTATGTATGCTTAGATCTTTAAAACTACGCAAAGGATCTTGAATCGGTTTATTTACTAGATAGAGTGATTCAAGAGGAAGGTTTAGATGTATATTCATGGCACCCGTGCGAAGCCGGGACGGGTAGCTAGTTGCATATACTGATATATCCTGTAGTATATAAACTATTCACACTCCACACTGCCCCACATTATTATCTACATTGTACCCTTGCGAAGCCGGGCCGTGTCGCTAGTATTATATATGAATCAAATTTTTGACGACCAGATGACAAAAAATATGGCACGTACGTTACACATGTTAGCGTTGCGCGGAGCGTATTAAAATAAATAGCAACGTCACTATACTAGTAGTACGGGAGTTAAAACCCAGTGAGGTCCAATTAAAACGTGTCTGTTCGTACATTAGTTTTCGATGACATTTATTACTAATATTAGTAATATAACAATTGTGTAACTGGGCATGAGGTCGTTGTATTTTGTGGCTTACAAATCAGGACTAATAATTTATGACAATGTTTAACTTGACTGAAACTCGATTTTTGGATAGCGGTACTTTGAATTAGTCAAGGCTTATGTTTATCACTACATAGTATAAAAGAAAGTCGTCCCGTTGTCTGTCTATCCTTAGTATGTATGCTTAGATCTTTAAAACTACGCAAAGGATCCTGATGCGGTTTTTTCACTAGATGTAGTGATTCAAAATGAAGATATGTGGCATATAGGTGTAAAAGGTTATATGTATAATAAATTGCACCCGTGCGAAGTCGGAGGAGGTCGCTAGTGTGTGGATAAAACAATTAATTTATTTTAATAAAATTAAGTACGTATAACGTTACAGTCCGTATTTTTTGTTCGTGTGTTCGGCGTGTTCTAGCTCTTTTTAACGTTATTCTTTATCCAAATAAATTAACACAGAAATAGCTAATACCTGTCATATGCTTCGGTACATATTTAACTTTAACTATCTATTTTTCCTATTTTTCAACGGACTTTATAAAAGGAGGGTATCGAATTGGTTGTATTTTTTATATTTGATGCCTTAGAACTCCGAAGCTTTAACTACTCTATTAAACTATTTTATATGTTTGTGTAACATGTACTTATAAGAAATATTATCTGTCTTTTCTATCGTCTAACGGACTACATATTTTGTATTATTTAAAAACTCAAACGATAATATAAAATCTAACAATATAACGGTATAAAAGCTGACAAACCGATTTCCTGGATGAACGATGCGCATAATTTATTTTACAACAAATTCGTAACGGAACGCTTATTCGAATTTCGATTTCGAATTTCGAATAACGATTCTTCCAGATCTCACACTGGCCGATTGTGGCGAGTGTTATATTCGCCGTGACCTTACAGCTGGCAATCATGAAGGTTAGTGATTGTCGATGGGTTGGAATGAAGTTACATATTTTCAGGATGCTGACATTGGGTCACAATGTCAGCATCCCGAAAATATGTACGTAAAATATGTATTCAGTTCTTAAATAAGTGTATTTATGTATATGATCAGCATATTCACGGAATTATAACTCATTAAAAAAAGCAAGCATATATTATCACATGTAAGAAAAATCTGACTGCATTTTAATACCAGCTACTCCCCTGTTAGATTCTATTTAACAAGGAAAATAAACAAACAACTAATTATTATTTTTATCCCAAAATTAATGCGATTTAATATCGATATAATAATATTTTGTAAGAATTAAAGAAGAATATGTTAGCACTATGACATTTTGAATTAAAGGTTCTGCAAGATTTTTATAAGATTTTTTTATTTTGTTTGTTATAAAGTTAGCGCCTAGAATTGCTAAAAAGCGTTAAAACAAAGTAGATAAGAGGTCGATGAGAATATCAACCGGCTTAACTTAGTTGCTTAGAGTACTAAGCTCGTAGCACTAATACGTAAAGTGACAGGATTAGTTCCGTCACTAAAAATAAAATGAAAGTTTTAGATTAAGCAAATCTAAAAATACAATTATGAAGGAATATTAATAATGACTGTGGTAGGGCCACGCAACACCTACTGTTGCACGAATAGGCAGGTCCGGCCGGGTAAGTACCGCGAACTCACATAAGACCGGCGTAAAGTGGAAATGTCATACTTCTACGTTTCGTCTAGTGAGTGAGGTAGCCGGGGCCCACTTTATTAAAAGGAGCCAAAGGCGGCATCTGCAACCCACGGGAGCTGCAAATGTCCATGAGCAGCGGGTGTCACTTAAAATCGAGTGGACCGCCAGCTCGTTTGTCACCTTCTAACATAAAAAATCTATATTTCCAGCTCTCATTAACTACCCAAGAGTATAGCGTCAAGTGAGATAAGGAACTCCGTTCCCAAAGGGTCATTTTAATTTGTACATCTCCGTTTCTTATCTTTATATTCTTCGCCTCTAGTGACAGTAGTGAAAAAATACCAGTTTGCTGGCAGATTATTGGCAATTCATTACAGTAAGGATGCCCTGGTACGGGTTTGGGATATACGTGTTATATCAGTGAAGTACATAGATTTATACATGTACTTATAATATATCTTAACAAAAAACAAACAGCACTTACCATCGAAATAAATGAAATATACATGGTATTTGAAAAATATAACACATCAAAGTGGAATTATTAAACTTTAGTATTTCATCTCGTGCATCTATCTGCAACGTCTCAGGTGTTATGTAATATGTCCAAGGGCCTGCCAACCAAATTTTATCATATAAAATGTTCACTGCGGTCACTACTTAGGCACTACATTAAGAGGACAAGGGACCTTATTTTATAACTACACTTCTAAATTCTATACTTCCTAGTTTCATTTTACAATCGAAAAAAAGAAATTGCAATCATTATATTTAAACTTTCATTAGATTTTCTTATTTTATTGTCGTTTATCATTACCGATAACAATTTACGACTTCTTCTTCTTCTCGTTCCTCTCTGGAGGAAACTGGAACTCAACTGGAGGTTGGACATCAGCATAGAGAATTTTTCCTTGTCTCTAGCAAGGTGGAACAGCTTGGCAACACTCGTTACTCCGGTCCACTCCCGAATTTACGACTACATTACTTAATTAAAAAATTTTGCATTTGAGATACGTTTTATGAAATGTCTAACCATCCTACACAGAAATTCCAATTAGCCATTAAACTAATTCCTTATTTCTTTTTTTGTCAATTGTATTGTAGGTATTATTTTAGTGTTAGTCTCTGCACTTAGGATGAAACTGATAATACGATTTTTTGTAAATAAATTGAGAAAAACTTTCATCAGTCATAAGCAATACTTCGAACTTTCTATTGTTATACTTTACAATATGCATTACTAACAGTGCATAAAAAGTCATAAAGAAAGCAGATAGATGTAGAGAATTCAGCATTTTCGAGAATCGGAGGCATTTACGCGTTAGTAGCCCTGAAGAACCAGGTTACAATCTCGTACCGCCGAAAGCTATAGTCCATTTATTTAAAAAAAATCCAAAAAATTTAATCTCAATCTCAGCTTATCAAATGAACTAACTTTATGTTCGTTACACTGCTTATAAAAACATGTGGTTTTATCCCGACCTAATAAATTAATCTATGGCTTATGTATATGTTATAGATATAAACTAGCTTAACCACTTTTATTGTATTTTAACATAAAATATCAGTAAAAACTGATTGACGTACACGGATGAGTATTATTCTTTTCAATTCTTTATCCATTAGCAATTATCTACGTTTATTTTAAGAGCTCGTTTAATGTTTATGTTTTTCTTGTCAATGTTTACAAGTTTTGCATAGTACTGATAAACTTACGTCACTATAATACAATATAGTATAATATTATAGGAATTTTTAATATTTGCGTAAGCACTTCTATCTAATTTTAAAACTCTTAATCGCAACCAAATGCTTTGTTAATTAGAATGCGATCGTTCGTTTCGCCCCAATTTATTTTTAATAATGTCCAATTGACGTCAAAATCAATCTCAGTCAACTGTGACGCCATTTAAGATATTGACACTTTAATGATTTTACTTGTAGGTCATTCCAACTATTTTGTATATGTATAGTTGAACGGTCCTCCATTTAACGTTACGATATAAAGAATCCTGAGATTGATCAATTTATCTGATCCAATCAATTTTACGCACCAAGCTTTAAAGAGGATCTCATTCTGCCTTCAATAGATTACATGGTTTATTAACCGGTTAGACTGTTAAGAAATTAAGAGAAGTTGGATTCTATCCACGTTTGGATCGTAAGAAAATTTTTCAATCTTCTATTGTCTAGAGTAATTTTAAATGTAGTGCGTCTTTAATGACACATACAGAATGTTCCCGAATAGAAACTGCGCGTTTTCAATGTATGATCAATCGGTTATTGATAAAACGGTTCTTCCGCTTCCCATCTAATATCAATTATATAGTGGAATATTAAAATATACATTATTTAACCAGTAGAATATTAGTAACGACTAAAACCGTAATAGAGTCGTACGCGGTTATTATTTCACTATATTGTGCTTCAAAGTACAGATACTTCTAATAGTGAGTTAATAATTAATTAAGTGTGCTCTTTAGTGAAATAGAAGTTTCTAGTTTGTGCAAGTGGTTATAGCGTGCATTGTTCTCCTGTGTCTAAGAGGTGGCAAAGCGGCATATATTTGCATTCGCAAAACTCTAAAAACCTTACCTACCCGGAGTAGTCGTAATGTTAGCTGTATAAATTCTTCTAACCAGACAAAACTTACCCATCAGATCAAACCGATGTTTCCCTCTCGGAGGCGCTAGCGCCTAGTTACTCCATGGAGCGTTCGCCAAAGCTATCTAAAAGTTTGGTGGCCCACAAAGTACCGTGGTACTGACAGTAATAGCGTTATGGCCCGAGCTGAGACTCCCTGGGAGCCCTCGAGCTTAGTCATTCATAAACAAGGTTCAGGCTAGGTACCCTCAGCGGCCAGCCACCTTAAGTCCGGTGGATTTGTAAAGGCCTGTTAAATCCACCATTGAAAGATGTCGCACACAAAGTAAAGTAACAGTTTACATCAGTTCCATTCCTGGTCAAAGGCCTCCTCGGTATAGAGGGGATGAAGGTATAGCTTACCCCACCGCGGATTGTTATACTCCACATATTTTCGAAATATTTTATTTATTAACATTAGTAAAATATCTAGGGTTCCCTTACAATGATTTTTCTTAACCGCTAAGCACGTGATAAATCAACACTTAATTGCAAATAAAATTTCATTGGCGCCGGTACTGGAATCCGAACTCGTGTTGCTCGAGTATGTTAAATTAAATGCGAGTTGCCCAGCCACTGAGCTCACGGCTCAGACTGAGATTGGTTTATAAATAATAAACCTACTTAATTGCTCATGACATCTCTGAGTCGGAACGATAGATGTGCAAGATGGTAATAAGCTTGATCGTTATTAAAAATGTGACAAGTCATAAGTGAAGGCTTTATACCATTAAGCATTTAAAATACTATTTAATAAATTACGCGATATGAACTCGTCTAATGGCGATAAGATACTAATTACTGCATTAGGAGCATACTATTGTAATGGCTTCATCAACTTTAGTAGTTGTAATGGCGATATCTCTACATAGGAGGTCACTTAGTGGCAATTAGCGGCGAATTAATGGCGTTCTACTCAACGTTTGTTCCGATGATTAGTGGTTGTAGGTTTGAGTATCCCTCTCTTGCTCGTTTGCCGCTTTTTTTCCTATAAAAAAAAAACAAAAAAGATTTACGTTATTTCATACCTGTCGTGATCGAAACTTACCGCCTGGCTGTTGCAAAGCGGAGGTCACTTGCTATCACTGCCTACATCTAAACGTTGGAAAGGGTTTTTATCCTACTACTGAGTTTACCAGTCAACTCATAGTTTTATTCCAGGTTAATTTCAAGGCTCGCCAAGAATCAGCCCCATGACAAAGGCAAATACCTTCCATGAATCTATTCCTGTAAGAAGAGGTAGAAAATAATGAAGCTATTTCTCGACTTCATAGAGTTTGTCCGAGTCATACAACAAATTTAATAAATTTACCACTAATGGAGGCATTGTTTTTTTCAGTTTATATTAATTTTATATAGGGAAGATTTTATTGTTTGTTTGTATTCTACTTTCTTCGTCTTTCTCCCACACTAGGTGGGTCGGCGTAACAGATCCATAATTTATTTTCGGAACCATGTTGCTCTTTCATATATTGACTTTATTTTTATGGCCTGTCTGACGTCAATCCTCCTTAAGAATTCTAGCAAAAATATATTTATTTAACCTAAAATATTTTATAATTAGTAGATATACCAATACAGGTACGAAACTTAATAAGATACACACACAAAAAATAATTACACACACTTAAATCATTTCAAAAAGGAAATGGTTTGTTTGTATTCATTAAATAAAGGACCCATTATTCCAAACTCATAAAGATTTTATTTGACTTAAATAAAAACAAGTTTTCTTTAAAACATGTAGAAAAAGTACGAAAAGATTGTCGCCGCTGTGGCAATCGAACCCACGTCTTCGGCATTCGCGGCCTCTCGATCTAGCCACTGAGCTAAACGGCTGATAGCTACAGCGACGAAAATCTTAACGCCTTCTTTCTACATTGTTATTTAGCATTTGAAGCAATGCTTGGCGCATCTATTGTTATATCCTTTCCAGCATACAAACAATTTCCAATATCGTTTTAAGCGTAGAGATTAGCACTATAAAAAACTTTAAAATTAACAAGTTTTCTTTTATAATATAATTAAGTTAATAATAATACATATTTCAATTATTATTATCTTTATAACACATAAATCGAGAAGGATAAATAAGCGGTAAAGCTGACAGATTCATAGATTTACCTACACGTGCGAAGCTGGGGAAGGCCATCTATTAATATACAAAATTGGATTATTTATAAAATAAATGGCTAAATTAATGTTCTACTAAGACTTTATCGAAATCAAATGATTAATTAATTGACATTCTAGAATTTTCTTGTTGATGGCCGATTTTGTCAGTGTCATAAATGGTGATGTTTTCGGTATTTGTGCTAAGCGATAATTTACCGCAAGGACCGTGATAGCTCAATTCCAATTCCTGTTTCACTATCTTTAATATAATAAAGATTTTGAAGTAAGTGACGTCAATCCGCAAAATCCTTTGCCCATCTGTGGGACATGTTCACAGACTTTACTTGCCACCTGCGACGTCATCCTCACTTACTAACGTGATAATACTCAAGCTTTAGCCAGTTTTTAACGGAAATTTCCCGTTCTGTTCGTCCCAAGGACAAAGCAAAATTCAAAGCAAATATTATCACTAATTTACTACTCTAATGTTTAAAGTATAAAGTGTTAGAATCGTTAGTATGAACGTCCGACCCTTATCTCTCGGCTTACCAGGTACAGAACAGTTCGATCAAGTAATGACGTCATAAGAAGCCTGCTCTGGCTTTCTGCTAATCAGTGTCTTGCGACCAATCAAGGGCAAGTGATGACGTCACTTGTTGTTATGGAGAACAAGTGAAACGCATAAATCCTCACAAAAAGGAGACAACAATTGTGGACTCGTTTCTTAACATACTGTTTATAAATTGGCTATGTAAATGCCGCTTTGATCTTTTATCAAATAAAAAAAACCCGCAATTAAGTGACCTCGTAGCGTATATACGTAAAAACAAAAGGAAAACATCTCTCTGAACGTTAATCACAAATTGTAATAAATAAAGCAATGTTTTACGATAATGATTCTTGGTATTTATACGAACTCTACAAATTGGTTTTAATTTCCGACGTTTCGAGCACTGCTGGTTACTACCACGGTTTAGTCTGAGGTGTTTTGCGTTCTAATTTTTTGTAAAGTTCATAAAGTTTTCGAAACGTCTAAAAGTAAAACCAAACTACACACGATGAAATCCGTAAGAAAGTGTTCTCTGTCAAAATATTTTTTAGTTTAATTATATAAAGTATTTTTGTTTCAGTTAAAAAAGCAATTTCGAAGAAGAAAAAACTACTTCATTCATTTTTATTTATTTAACACTAGTACTAGTAAATAATTATACATATAAGTAATAAATAATTATACACGGGTGCAATGAATTATACATAAAAGCCTTCTTCTTGAATCACTCAGATCTTTTAAGCTTCGGAACGGATTTTAATGCAGTTTCCAGCAATAGACAGTGATTCAAGAGGAAGGTTTATATGTAGTATACATGCATATTTTAATAGAGAAAAGTCGAGAATTTAAAAGATTTGTAATGTGATGTAGTAACAGACATCATCATAAAAAACAGGTGTAATATTGTAATAAAGATATCCTGTAGTATAAACTAATTATAATCATAATTTGTGTTAATTACTCCACTCTACCCCACATTCGTATCTGCATTGCACCAGTGCGAAGCCGGGGCGGGTCGCTCGTTTAAGATATAATTTAGTACATAATACGTGTTCACTATTTTATTGCATTTTAAAGTATTTTTTTATCTTAAATCCACGATTCCGTTTCCGTACAAAAGGCTTTACGACAATAACCCTTTACTCTGATTAAAAATTAATAGTCCTTATTCTTAACTTTCCTTTTAGTCCTCAAAGAAGTGACTTCAACGGATAATCTCCGTATAGGGACTCGTTAAACAGTTATCTTTCATCAGGTAAAATTAAATTGCAATAACCATGAGTGTTCGCACAAAATTCTCACCTCGATTGAAATCCCCGAAGCCTAATATTGTCGACACTTTTTGCATAATAGGCGGCCTTAATTAAATGAAAACTATGACAAAATACTACCTGACCTAATCGACCATTACGCTTTTAGGTCAAGTTTAAAAAAAATGTGACATTGTGATATTGTTTATGGTTACCTCACTTCGAACTGCCTTGTATACATACATGCCTTTGATAGAATATGTCGTATTTAAGAAAAAATCACACTTTACGATAGTACTTGTTACACGTAGCTGTTCAATATTTTGATAACAATATTTCTTTCTATTTTTATTTCTTGTTTTTACGCTTAAATTATTCGTGATTAAATGTAATTATTTTAACGGATTTTATTACGTTTTATTTTCGATTTTTAATTGTTTTCGTTAATTTCGGTCTATGCATTTAATTGCCATTCGGGACGGACTCTCACGTAACCATGACCGCTGGAAAGGGTTCGAAACATTGCGGAATTAAAAGTCGACATTAACAAAACAGTAAAATAGTTTCATATCATCATGTATTTATTTCTGCTTGAAAAAATTGTGTTTTATAGATTTTTATCAAGGAATTACCATAATAAAAAATGTTTCTTCTTCAAACCATAGATATTTTCACAATACATAATAAATATTACGCATAAAAACAGTAAAACAATAAATAAAAACATAGATAGTTTTTATAAAGTAAAGGTTACTATTACTTGGCTAACTTATTAATGATGTATTTACAGACTTGTTAAATCATGACACAATGTTTAAACGTAATTTTGTATATTATAGATGAAAATAAGTCAAAGATAAGAAAGCTGGATAAAACGGTAGTTCAGCTATTATTTTTCGTCAAGTTTAAAATCAAAGTACCTGGAGGACCGAGCCTTGCTCGGTTTTTTTTTTTGGTAAATCGTGCATTTTGGAAATTAAAAAAAAATAAAAAATAAAGTGAGCAATGATCTCGTATAGAAAAAAAAAGTTAAAAGTGTGTAAATGATCGTGATACGAACCGCGGCCTTCTGTTTCGGGGCCGCCCGATTACCGACCGAGCTATTATAAAATTTTTTTTTCCGCGAAATTTACCGTCATATTCGAATGATATTTTTCATTCCCTGAAAACAGGGATACAAGGTCATTTTCTAAAAATGAAACCTAGCTAGATCGATTTTTCGCCCCCGAATCGCAAATCGTTTCCGAAATTCCGATTATATATAATATATATATACACATATAGAGGATAACTTTTTAAAATTGTATCAAAAATTTACATTCCTTAAACATCAATATTTACAGAGTTATTAAATTTTCCAAAACAAAGAATTTTAGAACACCCTTACGTATAAAACTGTAACGTAAAGGTCACAAAGCATATTAATGGGTTGAATGAATTTAAAAGAGACAAAACATACTGTTAGAAGGAGAGGCTTGTAATGCGACGCTGTGGCAACGAATGAAAAAGTCTCTGAATGTATGAATCAGTCAGTTGTAGTTGTATAGGATGTTACAAATTTTGTTTCTTTTTTACTTAATTACTTTGTTTGAAAAATATATTTTTTTAATTATGATTTCGTTTAACGTTAATATTTTTTATGATTATTGGCAAGTAGCGTTAGACGTGTGTTAATTTATTGTCGCGATGGTAACGTAACGCTGTATACAAAAATTGCTCGTTTAATTAAAAACAAATTTGTTGTAACTCTGAATCTTTAATGTATAGTACATTAAGTGAATGTAGTTACATATTTATCGATTTCTCAATGTACCATCAATTTGGAAAAATTTACTTCTGCCATGCGAGTCTTTTGACTATTTTTAGAGTTCTGTGCCCAAAGGGTAAAACGGGACCCTACTACTAAGAATCCGCTGTCTGTCTGTCTGTCCGTCCGTCACCAGGCTGTATCTGTTAAACAGTAGAAAATAAAAAATATTTAATGGGGCTCCCATACAACAAACGCGAGTCGGTTGCTAGGCAACCAATGTGTACTTATCAATGAGTTTATTATAGATAACGGTAGAGCACCCTTCGTGCGCGGATCCAGCTCGCACTTGGCCAATTTTAATATTAATAATGACAGTGTTCTCGTGCGTGAATACCATGCACATTAAGACATTGCGAGCCTCGCAATGGGAGTTACGGTTCACTAAGTATCTTACTTGGATTCGTTTCTCTTACGAAGATTACATTTACTTTAATGTCTACCATAGTTTGGTATTCTTAGCACGTGTATGTTAAAGATATCACACATAAAGATTTGTGATCAGATTAGGAATTTCACAAGGGCAGGAAGCGCCAATTATAAGTTTTTAGTAAAAGACAGTTTAGTTTTGGAAACCTAGAATAGGAACTGTTAATGTAGCTGTTAAACGGAATTGAAAAAATCATTTCGAAGTAAATTCAAAACACAAAAACAAGTCCGTGATTCAAGGTAAATCCATGAAAAATCGACTTAAAAGTATTACGGACAAAGCAACCATGACGCAAAAACAATTATTGTCTCAGCGTCGACGTTTTTAAGTCATTCGTAATTTAAATTCTGAAAAACCTCAAAGAAGGTTTTGTATTAATGCCTCACAAAAAAGTCACATCAAAAAATTTTTTAATAAATTTGTTTCCAATTTTTTTACGTATATAGCTTTTCTAATGACAATTATTCATATGCAAATTCTTTCCCAATGTAGAAATATTTGACAACAGCCAATTAATATTCAATCCTTACTAATCCTTAAAAATATTATAAAGGCGAAAGTTCGTATCTATGGATGGATGTTTGTTACTCTTACACGCAAATACTACTGAATGGATTTTAATGAAACTTTACAATAATATAGCTTATAAATCAGAATAAGACATATGCTATAATTTATACACATATGTTATGTATATCTGTCTTTTTGTCTGAATGTTACGCCTTCAGCCTATTCTATGCCGACGTAGTCGCGGGCAGCAGCTAGTTACGAATAAATAAGAATTACCTATATATTAATACATCAGCAAAAACTTTGTACCCCTTTTTTCGAAAAGTGCTCGGTCGGGGGAGTATGAAATTTCCAAACACCTTACACACACTACAATAATATATGTATAATTATTTATGGTCAAAAGGCAAACACGGCACTTAACTTTATTCAATTTTTTATTTCAAACCCTCGGAAATAAATTAGGTGTAACAATAGTAATACATAATATGTCTCTAATTTTATAGCCCTTGTGAAATATCAATTTAAGGTCGTTACGATATCGATCACATTTCATAGGCCAAAAATTTTATTTGAATAAAATTAATAAATAATTGTAGCTATCAAAAATATATATAGCAATCTAAAATATAACCAAAATCAAGTTTTATAATTATAATATTTATAAGTTAATAAGGTCAACTTCAACACGAAGAGAAATGGCTATTTAATATACTCTGTATATAATATATACAGTGTATAATATATAATATTATTCTGTATATAATATATGATATATTCTTATATAACATGTATATAATATATACATAAATGTCCATAGTTGAATAACTTGACATTTTTAAACGAGTTTCTTCTTAGACCCATCACTGGCTACCAGATAATAATATAAAGCAATCTTCTCAGTTTTCTACCGTCTGAAGTACCTGACTTCAAATTTCATCGTAATTAACAGGATTAATGGAAACATCATTGCTCATATTTCTTGTTAACTACAGTTGATTCTTTATACAGGTTGAATGCATATAGGCACGTAACCAAACGTATTTGTCACGCGAACGCAGTGAATTCCATCCCTTCTTACCATACACTTTGGATGTACCTACTTCGTGGTATTGCATCGTCAGTTAACTTCGCGAAAATCCCTCGGCCTCTTTCTAAGAATTTTTTTTTTTTTAATTTTAGGACACATTCTTTTTACACAACGTTCTCTAGTCCCAAACTAAGTAACGCTTGTACTATGGGTACTAGAAAACGAATAGACATACTTAAACATACTTTTCTTTTGTAAATAAATACACATTATACATATATAAACACCCAGACACTAGAAAAACACTATGCTCATCACACAATATTTTTCCAGTAGTGGGGATCGAACCAACACCCTCTGGCGCAGAAGGCAGGTACACTACCGACTACGCCATTCGGGTCGTCAAAGTTTCTAAGAATGTATAGATATTCGAAACCCGATCAATCTACAAATAAATTGGAAGATCGGAAGTATTTGTAACACCTTAAAATTAATCAAAAAAAGTAGTCATTTTCTTTTGGTTTGGTGGTAGATTTTCTGTTGAAGTTCAATAAGAGCTTAAGTTAAGCCTATATTGAATAAATATGCTTTGACTTTGACTTTGGTGACGTTTTTCCGGTCAATGAATCTAAAAATATTTCTTTAGTTCCTTTCTTACAAAAATAAGAGCTAAATTGGGTACCTTATAATTGTGGTAGAAGGATATTAAAACTTAAAACTTCGTAATACGTATATTAAAAAAAAATGGAAAAGCCATCCGTAAAGATAATTTTTTTAATTTATTCTGTGGTTAAATTACGCCGAATTCAGCCAATGAAATGGTGGAAATTTTAAAAGTTTCTGTTTTATATAATAATAAAATCAGGTTATTAAAGCGTGATGCTATAAAATATTGGTAAGATAAAAAAATTGCTCTCTTTTTTTAAGAATGATGATTCATTTAATCATTGATTGAAAATTCATTGTGGTAAAAAACTAACAAACTAAGATATTATAGATGGCCAAATATTTTTTCAACTACGGTTAGCGTTTACATTTAATCATCATCAAAATAAATTACGCATAACAATAGTAATACATACATCTGTAATTTTATAGCCCATCGTGAAATACCAACTTAAGGCCGTTACGATATCGACCAAATTTCATACGACAACATTTAATACTTCAGCTACAACAAATGATACCATATTCTAGTCGCGACAAAGCCATAAAAATAACTGTTTTCGTCGATTAACTTTTGCGGTTGGCACAAATGAATTATTAATTTGCGTTAGTTATCATCAACGTGTACTATTTAATTAATTAAAGTAATTACAGGTAAATTTTACTTATTTTTAACTCTGTAGCTTTTATTTGTATAAGTACCTGGACCGGAGACCGGTTTGTTTTTGTTTGATAAATCATTTATTTTGTAAATAACATTTAGATACAAATAGCCGTGATAGCTCAGTGTCCGGGCGCTCGCCTTTAATTCAATATATACTCGAGCAACCTGAGTTCGATCCCCGGTGCCGGCACCAATGAAGTTTTTAACTTTAAGTGCTGAGTTGTCACGTGCTCCGCGGTGAAGGAAAACATCGTGAGGAAACCTGCATATTTTCGAAATAATAACAAAAAAAAAGGGGAGGCCGTGGCCCAGCAGTGGGACATGTATAGGTTGTTACTTTACTTTTTTTACTACATACAAATTACTGAGTAATGAAATATATATATATACAAGAATTGCTCGTTTAAAGGTATTAGATAATCTGATACTTATTTTGATTGTAGAATAAAATACATTATACATTAGAAAAACAGTTTATATTTTAAGTAAATTAAATTATATACCACTTGATTATCAAATTGGTTCAATGAAAAGCCGAAAGGAGATTGTCAAGCATGATTGCTTGAGGAATTATGAGGTGGTGTATTATTTAATTGTTTAGTATTATCCTGTCAAAATTGAGACACGGAAAATTTTACGCACATATTTTATTATAGCCGTATATAGACGAGTTGAACACTGATAATATATTTTTTTAACCTGTGAACTAAAAATATCAGGGAATGTTATACACATACGGATATCGTGGGGAAGAAACTTCTCTTCGTATTCGTCTTTAAATAAGTCCACAAATTGCCACAGTTAGGCAATATTCATAGGAGTTGAACTGCTCAGCTAGGCAATGAGGCATTGATTGGAACAAGTGGTAATTCGATGAAACAATGTCTGGAGAATACGGCGGGCGAAGTAGAATATCCCAATTCAGCGATGTCAAATTCATCTTTACCGGTTTTGCATATTTTTTATTTAGATTTACGAACCACGTCGGCGTCTTATATTATTCTTACAACAACAAAACTATGATAGCCTAATGCCCTCTTCTTGATTACTTGTATTTTATTAACAATAACGCTTGCAATACCGCATACTTAAAGGTTGTGAAATTTCTTAAAAAAGCACAAAGCTAAATATTAATTAAAATGCATGGTATCTCAGTTTTTCATATATAGCATTTGTCACGTATACAATTTCTCTATTGCTTAGTATTGGGTGTATACGTCTCTCTTATTTACTCCTTTACTATCTTTCTTCTCTCTCATGTAACGAATATTGTCTAAACGTGACATCTCTTTAAAGTTTACTCTCAATTCAAATCAGCGTATAAAAGGTTTCTTTTCAAAAATTTACTTCATGAAGTAATGAACATAATTATTAATAATTAGTATGTATGCACATGTATTTCATTATGGTATTCATTTCATACGTCATTCTATATTAAAGATGTCCATGAACGGTGGTTATCATTTAACTGTGGTATGACCACGGAAAAGTCTTCGCTGTTGCACGAATGGGTAGGTTCGTCCGGGTAACTACCACGACCTCACAAAATACCAGCGAGAAGTGAAAGTGTTTCTGCGTTTCGTCTGGTGAGTGAATTAGCCGGGTGCTACTTTATTAAAAGGTGATAACGCAACTGGAACCGAAACCTATGGTTGTTGCAAATGTCAATGGGTGGTGTTTATCACTGCACATCAAGTGATGGCGGTTCGCTCGTTTGCCACCATTCCAGATAAAAAAAATACTTCAAAACGACCGTCTCTTAACACCATTTTGATTCCCTTCTAATCTGAGAAATAATTTAAGAATAAATGTTGTTCAGTTATCCCCTGTATTCATATGACGTACCGCAAAATATTCATCTGTTTAAATCTTATCAAAATTTGTCGAGTCACGTACAGTCTTTTTGAAATGATATCAAAAGCAATAAGCGCTCTAGAGGGAATTATAAATAACTAGTTTACTTTGTCATTAGAAACGACAAAACCAGTTCCGCGACGGAGACCAACAGTTTCTTAACCCGAAAACATATAAAAAAAAAACGAAAACAACACTGAGACGATTCCAAGAATTCGTTTCGTCTTTGCATAACCAAGCAACCGTATCAATGACGAACTGGAATTCGTCTAACGTCACATTAAAATTAAATGTATAATAATAAAAAAAAATATAAATATATTTATAATATTCCTTCAACTACTCAACAAATACCTGTATTTGTTTTTAGGTTTCCGCACTCAAAGGGTAAAACTATTACTAAGACTCCGCTTGTCTGTCTGTCTGTGCATCTGTCATCAGGCTGCCATTTCATGAACCATGATAATGAGCCAGTTGAAATTTTCACACATATTTCTGTTGCCGCTATAACGACAAATACTAAAACACAAAAAAAAACATTTAAGTGGGGCTCCCATAAAACAGACAGGATGTTTTCGCTCTTAACCTGTTTTTATAAGCATCGGTTTAATTTAATATAGACTAATAACTGATCACTTGCGTGTAACATTAACTATCATCGATACACCGATGTTGCTTTGCTACCGCATAAACGTTAGACATTTACAAACTCCGCGAAATGTCGTGGGAGCGCGACTGGCTGATAAACACTGCGATGGATTCGCTCACCTGCGGCGCGTCTTGTTAGCACCGCCACGGAATTCCCTCATTGAGTAATAACAACGGCGTACGGAGCCGGTTTGGCAGTCGCGGAACAACCGCGGACGGTGCCGGCGGCTGATCCGCCACGCTAGCACACGCCGAGCTCGAAAGTTCAAAAACAATCCCGCAATCATCGAGATCGAGCGAGGGTGACCGCTTCCAGAATGTTCGTGGAGCTACTGACATTACTGGCGGCGTTACAAGCCACGTTCGCATGCGATGAGCAGGACAAACTGGACATATCGGCCGGCGAACGCTCGCCGAACGGTGATATCCTCTACGACGGTGTGGTGTTCGAGATGGGGGACTATTCTGTGAGCCCCACTGGAACCGCTACGGCCTGCCCGAAGCCGGTCGTGAAGAAGTGTTGCCCGTTCGGATCGGGGAACTCCGGAAGGAACTGTTTGGGGACAAACGCCACCTTCGACGTCGGCGTTTGGGACGAGTACAATCCGATAGAAGGCGCCAGAGCGAGGCAGATGTTCCGCTTCAAAGTCGAGAAGATGAACTGCACGCGGCCCTACGTTCGAGTGCAGGTATCACAGCTGGGCGAGCTCGACTGGTCGGACAATTGGCATCTGAGATCGGTGAGAATCCCTTTATCGCTAAAACTACGCTACTGTTAAGTTGAGATGCATAAAAAGAACTTAAAAAGTGGTCTTGTGTCGAAGCTTTGCAGTCCCGAGGACTCCATTCCCAAAGTGAAAACATTTTTGTATAGAGACTAGACATTATTCAAATCAAAAGATACACAAAACACATATAAAATAAAAAAAAATATATTAACAATCCCTCACAAACTGTGGGAAACCACAACTCGTTTTATAAATATCAGTAAGAAAAATTTACGATTAATTATGAATATTTCCTGGTGCCCGTCGACTGAAATAAGTTGAAAATTTTAATTTCCTGATGTTAGATATTTCAGAACTGTCCTATCACTGTCTTTTTTGTTTTATGTGAGAAAGTGACAAACGAGCTAGCGTTTCACCTGATGTTAAGTGATAATCGCCGCTCGTGGACATCGCATCACCCGTTGGATTGCAAATGCGTTGGCACCTTTAAATAAAGTGAGCCCCGGCTACCTCACTTACCAGAGGAAACACAGAAAATTAACGTTTCCACTTCACGCCAGATCTCTGTGAGGCCGTGGTACTTATATGGATGTACCTGCCCATTCGTGCAACAGTGAACGCTATTGCTCGGCCCTACCATAGTTGATGTCTGATGGAAGACTACAAACAATTTATCTGATTATGTTACTTTACATGAAATAATTACTTTAAATATAACGTATTAGTTGATGCCACCATTGTCTGATGGGAAATTTCAAAAAATTTATCATACAATGAGTTACAATCAAAAATATTCTTTGTTCAAGCTCCACTGCCTAATGGGAGATTTGAAAAAAGTATCATAATGTGCTTAGTTGCAAAAAAGAGGATTCGATTCCGTGTCTTCGATTTCATATCAATAGGCTTTTTTTTTTCTCTACTTGAATATCATTGATCATTTGTTTCCCAAACAGTAACATAATAAGGTCAAAATAACATCTGGATTGCATAAATGAATTTTCACCGGCCCCGCTCAATAATCTCGATATTTTCATAAGTATCTTTATGGTCCTTATAAAATGTTTTATATATTGTATTCGTGAGTGCTTATTGAAAGTCGAGTGGACATGAATTTAACACATATGGTTTTATATCTTTTCTAATTTAGGAGTTTAACTTCCTTCATATGATAACTAGTCATAATCTTATGGACTTGAGAACTTATATTGTATTTTTATAAGCAGTTTTAAATAACTTATAATGGTATATGAAGAGGATTTTAGTGATTTATTTTGAATAACTTATGATAAATAGTATCTTTTAATCAGCCTTTTGCAGTCCACTGCTGGACATAGGCCTCATCCAAAAAGTATTATAATTCGTGTATTTTAATTTAGAACGGAACATCTGTGTTCACCCGGTTTGAGTTAAGACATGAGAAATTGTATTGTATTGTTGATAAAGCACTTGGCATAACTTACCAACCTTGATCGTATTTATGAAGTCTAAGTAATGACATTAATATACATAAGCTTGGACAAGTTACAGCATTTAATTAAAATGATTGCATTGCTTAGTGATAATAGGATGATTACTGTCATGATTAAGCTATATATATTAAGTTACCTTGTCTCACAGTCGAAGTGATATAAGTTGCAAACTCATATCATAATTGACATGAAGTAATGACGAAAAATTCAATGTTTACAATAAACGATAAATATATACAAAGAAGTACATGTTTGATGCAGACTTGAAAGCAATATTAAAAATAGTAATAACATTTATTTTGCCCCTCCTTTTAATTCTAGAGTTTGTTTTCTTTTGTTGTGTCATAAGGTAGCAAGTGACCAGACGATTCGACATCAAGAAAGCCCGTAGGGATTCAGATGCGTTGCTAATATGGTAACGTCATATACGTCACCTCTGTAGTAAAATAGATTAATAAAGTTAAACTTAAATGTAGACATTATACTGTGGAGTACTTCGTACTGATATATCGAGGTTTTATTCTCGATAAGTTGCAAGGAGATATTGTGAGAATGACACGACTCGCCTTTCTAACAAATAGAAAAGTTATAGGTACGTTAGACTCGCATACCGGCTGCTTCGAAATTCGTTAAGGAAATTGCGTTTTCAGAATGAACGAATCAAAATAGCGGAAAACTTCAAAAGTATTAAGGTACTTCATTGACAGTTTTAATGGTTTAAATATCAACTTATAAAATCATTTTAAGGGAAATTGTGTGACTTATAAAAAATAAACGTACAAAACAAATTTCATTATATTTTAAGAAACGTTATCAATATAATTTAAATGCAAAAGGAAGAATAGGATATTGTTTTTCTAGTTCTGTATTTTTTACAGTGAATTTTAACATATAAACATAATTATAGTTTTAGTTTGTAGGAAAATTATGCTGTTAACACTTTCCCTATGCTCAGAGGACTTTAAACTATAAATATTGAAATGGATGGATATTCATGTGAGAATAGAATAAAAATAAAAGCTTTCATGTTTTTACTCTCAAAACGCATTCATATATGATAACTGCTCCATATCTCATCTAGCTCCTTGAGTCCGTGACGTGTGATGATCGTATCCTCTACTTCGCACCAATGTGTTATTTACATTTTAGTTATCTAGTTCCAAACTAAGAATTATGTGAAGAAGTATGTACTATGGGTACTGATGAACATACTTAAACATACTTTACGTTTGTAAATAAATACACGTTATCGATAATATACGAAATACATACCCAGATACCAGGAAACGGTATGTTCATCACGAAATATTTTCCCAGCACTGGGAACCCACACCTTACGGCGCGAGAGACAGTTTCGCTATCCACTACGCCTATTGGGACAATGTGGACTCAAATGCCTTGCGCCAATAAATATTCTGTCCTGTAAGCTTGCTTTGCTCGATGGATATTTTTTCGTATTAAAGTAAAAAAAAATATTTATCTCTTGAACAGTATTCGGCGAAGCAAAAAATATATTCGGCTCCGGCCGAAACGATTTTTAATACTTCCTTTGTTCAGATATGACTATTAATTTTTTTACTAACTTAAAAATGCTCAAGTTGTATTTACCGGGCAGCTTGTCCGGTAATTGATGTAGTATTCGAAAAGTCGAAAATTCAATACAAATTTATGACACCGAAAAACATTTTTGTTAACAACATGTTGTAAATTTAAGAAACCACTATTTGTTGCGGTAATTTCGATCTAGTCTGGAGAACAAAATCTGTCGATAATGGGATTTTCCATTATCAATAAATGTTTAATGATTTTAGTCTTTAATACTGGTTTATGAAATTCGGATTTTCGTTCAAAAATTAGTGTGAAACCACAGACCTTTACCATAATATTTACCGTGTTTGTACGTAATACGTAATGGGTTTTTTTGGCATTTTCAATGGCTTGGTCCTTTTATAAATAAAATATTTCATTTTACCCAAATTGTGTCAATCCAGATAAACTGTGCGCATTTCAAATTTCAACCAAATTCCTTCGTGAAGACAATGTTTTTAACATGGCAATTTTCCGTTAATTATTTTTGCCTATATATTAACACGTGTAAATTTGTTTAATTATTGAAGCTATAATTATTTTGGTGGGCTATGAAAATGGGCGCAATGACATGAATTTAACATACACACAAACACATCAAAGTATATCCTTAAAAGCCCACCGCTTTCATTGATTTATTACATTTGCGTCTTCTTAACAGTTCCAGATATAATAACTGGTCTTCCGGATATATCTTTGCAGGGAAACGGACGATGTCTTTTAACGATCGATTAGAAGTCAAAGCGTGTATATCCCACTCCTCCGTCCTCATTATTATTCGTTGAGAACGTCAAGTGAACCATTAGAGCTCCTATCGAATCCTTCAAGAGTCCGACTCTGTGGTCATAGCCAAAAACTCTGCTGTTAAGTTAGGAGAAACGATCTGTATTTGGCGTAAACAATGCAAAACAGTAAAATAACATTTTGTATTATTGACAAAACAACCCTAAATTCAGGCAGTCATAAAACGTTACGGCATAGGCAAAAGTGTCAATTAAATTAAAGGTTCTTTAATATATATTCTATTTCTATACATATAACAAAAATGTAACTGAAAACCATCACCTGGTGCGGCGGCAATTCGAAATGGTACCAACGATATTTCCGCCAATGGGTTGCGGGTCTTTCTCAACTCAACTGCATTGGGTAGATTAAAATGCTTTAACTTTGCGAAAACATGATATACATTTTTGTACTGTTAGAATGATTTTGAACCCAACTTCTCAGGGAAAGCGGCGGGGTAATATCGACCTGAACCGCGCTAGAAAGAATTTTTATTAGTGATGGGACGGCCAAAAATAAGCGGATATCCATACTTTATTAAAACTGAGGTTTGTTTGTTTAAACGCGCTAATCTCAGGGACTACTAGTCCGATTTGAAAAATTCTTTCGCTGTTAGATAGCCCGTTTATTGAGGAACCTGTTTATTGAGCGGTTTTGTTTTATTACTTCCATTTACTGCATTATTTCTCGCAGTGTCTGTGACTTTGTGTATTGTATTTTCTTATTTTGGCAGTGCAAAGTAATTTTTAAATCGGTATATTCACCACACGGTAAGACACCACTGAACTACCTAGTGTGAACTGGCTCCTATTTAAAAGATAAGAATAGAACATGATTATGGGGAATTCCGATAGTGTTTTGATTTCATTAGAGCGCTGACGCATTACCTGCTGTCTAAACGAATTTTATAGAATGATGTTTCATAGATGATGTTTTTAAAGCATTTTAATAGAATGATTTAGTTCGCGAGATAACAGCTCAACTCGTTTTAACTGTTTAAGAGTTATCCATTAGATGTATCGTGTAACATCTCTCCATTCCATCATAAGTGATCTGTGCACTAAAGATAACAGAGTACCGAAGCAATTTAGGTTCGTTTAAGTGCGCGCAGTCTCTCTAAACCATAGATGTAATACATTCGTGTGTAAGAAATTTATCAAAAATAAAACGTTATGTATACACACATATTAGCTTTTTTTACGTGAGTTAAGGTGCCAGCGAGCTGGTGTTTCACCTCATTCTAAGTTATTATCGCCGCCCTTTGGCATTTGAAATACCCATAGGTTTGCAGATGCGTTGCTGTCTTTTAATAAAGTCAGCCCCGGCTGCCTCACTCACCAGACGAAACGCAGAAGTATGACATTTTCACTTCACGCCCGGATTCTGTGTGATCCTGGTACTTACCGACTGTTACGTGGCCCTACCACAATTTAAACAGCAGTGTAACTATTACACTGTTGACCGAATCAACAGTGGTATTAATTACAGAACATAGACTTTTATTCTGTCCGAGATGGAAGCTCATGGCAAGTTTTTTTTTTAATTTTTTTTACAGATTTTTACGCATTGTTCTCTATTCCCAAATTCATAACGCTTGTCCTATGGGTACTAGATAAGTGATAAACATACTTTTCTTTTGTAAATAAATACATATTAGAAAAACACCTTTTTTATCACACAATATTTTTCCACTAGTGGGGATCGGACCCACGATCGAATTATCCCAGATTCTCATTAACAAACTGTTAATATTCACAAACTTATAACGATGATTTGGTTAAACATTCAAAATAATGTAACTGTTTCGTGGATTTTCTTTCCGTTTAAATCTAAATAAAAACTACTAACGTTTGAACAACCCTAAGATAACACTGTAGGCGACCGTGAACGCTGTAAAGTATTCATAAACACGGGAATTTCAATTTATAACAGCTGCTAAAATAGATCCAATTAACATCATTCACATAAATGAAAAAAATCGTTGGAAGAAATTTGAAATTATCGTTTGTATATATTTTTCTGCAAAAACCAGTTCGCATGTGTGTTCTATGTAGTGATAGCTTTTGCGGCTATCCACTTTCAACCACCAAGGAAAAATTTAATAAATGAAATGAATTCTTCACATAAGAATAACAAAGTCTGACGCCTAAGGTGCTAGTTTACTTTTTCTTTTTAAATAAAATTAAACAATTTAGTAGAGAAAATGTAGATGATGCTCATTTAAGTTGTGTGTTGTCTAATGATTTAACATCACGAAACCTTGTCTATTTTATTGTAAACCAGAACGTAAGTATGCGCAACATATATATAGGTCAATCAATTTAAAAACAAATATCAATAGTATTGTACAAAAGAGTAATATGGAGTTTCTAGTCTTTTAAACTACTATAGGCTTATATGTCGTCCTGTGACTTTCCTTGCCAACGTTAACTGGAAGAAATATTGGAATTGGCGTCAATACCAATTAAGACTGCCCATTAATATAAGCTATTGCTGTGGGGAATGCCTTGAGCGCACGCTACAGTCCCTATTCCATTCACGAATGAATATATCCATTCATTCAGTCGTTCAAAGACGTGAGTCTGATGTCATTCCCTTAAAAAATACGATGACAATTGTTGTTATTTTATTACAGTTTAATTTTAACCGAGTGTTCATCCTTTTCTAATTACGAAACGGAATTTATATGGACTGATGGATGGAGTAATATGGCAGAGTTTGTCTAAACAAAAAGATTCATCTTCCTCCTTAGTGGAAACAAAATTTAAAATTTAAAACTTTCCAGAAGTTATGACTCTTCTGTATGCATACATATAACACATACATATAATACACATACATTCAATGTAGGCGTGTATTATATGTATGTCCTCCCATGTCGTGTAAAATATAAAATTTCGTTGAAGGTACCATGCAAACACCTTCATAAATCACACTTTAAAAACCAAAATATTTCAGTAACTCTTTCAAATACTCAGTAGTGTCTGTTTGAAACGAGACAACGATTCAAAGAGACACCACTGAAGAGATTCACACGCAGACATCTACAAACAAAGGATATCAATTGAACCGTGGTTTTTTTTTAATGTGAAAAGTTGCCAAACGAGCAGACGGTTCACCTGATGGTAAGTGAATACCGCCGCCCATGGACATATGCTACACCCGAGGGCTACAGATGCGTTGACAACCTTTTGAAAATTGGGCTCCGGCTACCTTTATCACCAAACCAGACGCGAAAATATTTGTTATACTTCCACTTTACGCTGGTCTTCTGTGAGGTCGTGGTACTTACCCGAACGGGCCCGCCCATTCGTGCAACAGCCGAGACTGCTGCGTGACCCTACCACCGTAGTAGGAATAAATTCAATTTTCAATTACTTTGCAAAACAGAACTTTCTTATCTTAACCAAAATCAAAAAGACGACGCAGAGATCCACTTAGTACCAATGAAGAACCGTTACATAGATTACTAGGCTACGGCAACATTAACATGTTAGCAAATCTCATGGCGTATGACCATATAATTAAGATTTATTTATTCGAACTGAAAGCTAAAAAACATAAAGAATGTAGTTAGAATATTATGATTTAATACTGCTAGGGAATTTTATATAAAAAAACTTTATTAAAATTATTTAACTAGTGAAATATATGTATATACGTTACAATTCTTTATAAAAAGGCGAACGAAATTATAGATAAGATTTCAGATATGTAAAAATACTCTTTGATAGATAATAAACAAAACAATAATGTTTCTTTATAGATCTCTGCGGGAATGCGGGGGCATATACAATAATAAGGTGTAATTAGGCTATTAAAGCCTTCATAATGTTGGAGTAAACAAAAACGGTTAATTTGACTTTTAATTTTCCGCTTTCTCTAATTACAAAGGTTTACAAATTGTCTTCCAACTAATAATGGATTAGACACTGCTGTTTATAATTTTTGATTGATTTTTCCGATATATTCCTCCAATAACGTTAATTGTAGAAGAGATATTTAACGGACAATTTTTACGCGGGCGAACTGAAATCCTAAATAATTATCTGTGTGTCTCAGAAATGCTAATTCCGTGCCCGATCGAATAAATGAATCGCGAGGTCAAAAGGTCAACGGACTCGTTCTTGTTTTGCGAGCTTCTGACGGCTAGGAATACGATTTTTTATTATTTAGGTACCGCACCTCCCGCTCAACCTGCGGAAATTTAATATACAAACCGTGAAAAATTGTCTTTGTCAAAATGTCTGATCGTTTTCAATCAGTTAATCTAAAACCGCCACCTACTTTTTTAAAAATCTCCCAAACAATTATCTGTGTGTCTCAGAAATACTAATTCCGTGCCCGATCGAATAAATGAATCGCGAGGTCAAAAGGTCAACGGACTCTTTGTTCCCAAGGTCATTCTGCTCTGAATTTTCACTGCGGTAGGCCTTGCAACTAACAACTCGCTGCCATCGCAGTGTAGGACGACCCGCCATTAGATGGAGTGACGACCTGTGCAAATGTGCGGGAAGTCGATGGATGCAGGTGGCTCAGGATCGTACTTCATGGCGGTCTATGGGGGAGGCCTATGTTCAGCAGTGGACTGAAACAGGCTGAAATGATGAGGCCTTGCAACAGTTTCTGATGTTGTCCGGTGGGCAGACTCGTCCGAGAAAGTAGCACGGTCTCACGGAACATCGGCGTGAGGCGGAAGTATTACACTTTTGCGCCTCGTCTGGTGAGCGTGGCACTCGGGGCCTACTTTCCAGAGCTAATCTGCAAAAACACTCAGGCGCTTTAGATATCCGAGGATAAACGGTTAAAATCAGATGAACCACCTCGCTCGCTTGGAAAAGTTGCCAAAAAAACTTAGAAAGGTTAGAAATAAAAATTTCAAGGTTTAATCAAAATTCGGTAAATAATTCCATCAATGATAAATTACGATTTTCTCAAAAGATTGACGAACTGATCAAATGATTTCTTCAATGGTCTTTCACGACACCAGAAATGTTGCAAACGTTTTTTTTTTTTTTTTTTTCAAACATTGCGAGCCTCCGGTTATCCCAGCAGACAAAAAGCGAAACTTTAAAATTTCATCCCAAATTTTCTAACGTCGAACGGGGAAGTATCGCTTTTTTTTTATGTGAAAAATTGCCAAACGAGCAGACGGTTCACCTGATGTTCAGTGAATACCGCCGCCCATGGACATCTGCTACACCCGAGGGTCTGCAGATGCGTTGACAACCTTTTTGGAAAATTGGGCTCCAGCCACCTCAATCACCAGACGAAACGCAAAAGTATTTAAATTATACTTCCACTTTACGCCGGTCTTCTATGAGGTCGTGGTACTTACCCGGATGAGCCTGCCCATTCGTGCAACAGCCGAGGCTGCTGCGTGGCTCTACCACCGTGAAAACTACTTCCCCGTTCGACCTGGTACATACATGCAACATCAGAAACTATTGCGTGGTCCGTGTTACACTTTCGAGTTTTGTTTGAGGGGTGGGGTAAGCAGGACCCACTGTTTGCATATACAATCCTCAGGAGTCGTAGATCTCCATGAGCGTCAGTTCACTCGCCAATTTTTCACATAAATAACTGTTTTTTTATGTAACAAGGTACCAAGCGAGCACCTGATGCCGCCCATGGACATTTGCAACACCGGTATAATTGCGTTGCCACTTTTTAATGATATGGGCACCGGTTACTTCACCCATCAGACGAAACACAGGACCCGCAGAAACCCTAAAACAGTTGAAGCATTAGCAGTATGTAAGCTGTTGTTCCCCTACCACAGTAATGTAATTTATATGGAAAATACACAAAAAAGTTATTTATTTAAAACGTACACAATGCGACTAGTTAATGGAACATTGTTCCACGGGATGATATAGCATGAATGCGAACAGTAATGGCCGTGACTTTTGAAACATCGCGCCTGAAGTGGAACCGGTATTTCCTATTAGCTTCACTGTCAGCTAATTACGTGAATACGTCACTGACAGAGTACTTACGTATTAAATTCGTTCGTTTTTTTTACGGAATATGTCATGAAAATGTAATTTTGACTTAAACTTTTTAAGTCAAAACACAAATTTATCAAATAGTAAACTATTACTTTGAAACGGCAAGTTATCTAACCAACAGGTTAGATAACTTTAAGACACTTTTTTGTATACAATAGTAAAAAGAAAGTCATTGACAATAAATTCCGCTGTCTAAAGACATGGTCAGGTTTCAGGTAGTAGCCACCATCGTTGGTCCAGGTCTGTTGGTGGTGACTATATCCAAATAAACAGCGAGTAAAAACTCTAGATGTATAGACGATATAAACGAGGTTGCGGTTGGAATGAGTATGGTATTGTTCCAGGGAGAGGCTTATGTCCAACTTTGGACTACCGTAGACTAGTAATGAAGATGATGATGATGCTTAAATAAGGCGTTTAAATACTTGTAAAGGGCTGACAGAAGCTTGCTTCAAAACGGAAATTCCATCTCGTTTTGATTTAGCTCAACGATAATTATATGTTCTTATTATTCTTATAGTATAAACATTAAACTGATAGTGTCGTTTTGCGTATTCGTGTAAAGATAACAAGTTCAAAGTTTTTATGTATTGTTTTGTCTCAGTAATCGTTTTACGTTTACACTTTGTATATAAATTCATCAAATCTATCACCAGACAACCTCTTAAATTGTATCGTTTTATAATATATAATAAAAAAACAAACATGAGTGCTAGCACTGACTATGATGGCATGTCCAGATTTAGGAATAATGACAAATGACCCCTTTTTATTTGAAAGCTAGTCAAGCGAGCAGGCGGTTCACCTAATGTTAAATGAATACCCATGGACATCTACCCGATGGCCTGCTATACAATTTTCTCAATGTATAAAAATAAAATATGCAAATTGGCAGAAATGTAACTCTTAGACTAATACTATTACCAGCAGAGAATCCAGATGCTTCGAACGAAAAAGGTATAGCAAGGTAAGGTAGAACAAATTAGGTATTTGTCTAAGTATGATAAATAGTTAAGAAGTTACGAGGGAACAGAAGAACATACATACATAACCATGTACAAATATACATATTTTTGCTTCAATCACTAATGATTGTAGTCGTATATTGTAGCTTTGTCTTATTACATAAATATGAATGAATAATATCAACGGAAACTTGACGACTACGACATCACATAATTATTAACTGCACAATTTTGACTTAATTTCTTCTGGTTCAGGATGGCAAACTGTTCGTCGAGCTGCCCAACAACATTCCGCCGTGGAATGTTCTCGACTCCGACAAATACTGCATCGATACGTTCTTTTACGAAGGCGAAGATGGGAAAACACAGACCCGTATGGACGCCCTAGCGTGTTTCGTAGACGAGACCCCACCCAACCACTTCAAAGTCCGTAGCGCATGTAAGGCCTTTCTGAATTATTTTATACAAAAACTAAACGTTTCGTTACTAACTACCTAACGTACCTAACTAACTAATCGTTATTATTATACAACACATCTGGAGCGTAGTTTACACCATAATCATCATGATTATAAAGGTAAAATAAAATCATAAGCGTAATTTGTCGGATCTTTAGTGTTCAGACTGCAGCGATCTCTACCTATTGTTAAAGATGAAGATGAAAGATTATGAGTGTTCATTTATAAATCACCTTTATATTATAGCTTTATAACAAATATTTTGTTCAGATTTTCTTCAAAATGCTTTCCCCGATTAAGGTCCAACTATTAGTCAATAATATCATTGGCGTCAGCTGAGTAAACACTGCAAATGGCGTTCTCGATAAAACGTCATAGCATGGGTTGCCAAATAAACATTATTAATCTGTGACAATTTTTAAATCATAACAGACAAATCTTATGAGACAACATTCACTTTCTGTATCAATATAAATTATGTTTTAAGTCTCTTGAATTTTCTTTATTTATCATTAACTGAGGAATTACTTACCCCAAACCCGCCTTTATAGTAACGTAGATATTGCTTGTAGACCTTGCCTCCTTGATATACAGCTATAAAGGCATATTATAGTATGCTTATTTATTCATTTAATGTCTAAACAACTATATTTACTTAAAATTTACATAACTTATTTGATTAATTAGGCTTATTTCAGTTAAAGTTTCACATACACTTTGAACATTACGTTAAACTACTTTTCAGGCATGCTGACCTCCTGCGTCTTCATTCTGATAACGGTGATGGTGTATGCTTGGCTGCCGGAGCTGCGGAATATGCACGGCAGGGTGCTTATGGCGTACCTCTTGTGCCTTTTCCTCGGCTTCTTGTGCATGTCGAGCATGCAGATCATGCTCACGGTCGACAACATCACGAAGTCTATCTGCGTCGTTCTAAGTAAGTTCTTCTTAACAACAACGGAGGGGTTTACAAGTATAATCTTCAATTCTTTTTAACAACAACGTTCAAACAAGGGTTTATAAGTATAATCCTCGATTAAACTACGATTATTTGTTCGTGTTTATGTTTGCTCTTGAGCAGCATACTGATCATGCTCATGGTTGAAAACGTCACACCACGTTGAAAGCGATGTTTATTTTTCATTATTTTTTTATATTTTACATGTTGCCAATATTTGTGCAAAAACAAATAGTAGGACAAAACACACATTGTAAGTCTTTTAATTTTTTTATTTGCCTATTATGAAAGTGTAAGAAAAAATACTTTCAGCCATGTGTATTTATGGCTGATTCGGTTTGTTTCCGTCTTAAATTCTGTCCACAACATCAAACAGTCAAGACGACACAACATCGTTAATTATGACGCAAGCAATTAATATTTAATAACATTAACGTTTAAAAACAAATTTAGGTCGAAACAAATGTGACTTGTGTCCCAATTCACATGTGGTGTATTTATGTAGATTGTTTTCTGTCTTTGTCAAAAGATTTAAAAACCTTCGATAGTAGTAAAAATATTTCTTAGTCTGATGAGAGCCTAGTAAAACAACTCTATGAAAATCTATCCTGCTTCAAAGGAATGACAATCCGTCCACCAGTTCAATAAATTAAAATATGTAGTCGCGCCACTTCTATTCTGTGGGTAAAAACAGAACAAAACACATGTACGCTCTCTGTATCAATCGCTTGGAATTCTAATCGCGCAGTATTACTTTGAAGTAGCCATAAAGTTTTATGGTATAATATTTTTCACTGCACAGTATTTTCTGTAATAACTATCCAGATCAGCAACTACAAACAGAAAATAGCTTTCATTCTTGCATACATAACAATAGAAGCTTTGCTGAATGTATATACATGTTTATAATTATTGAAGGAATATTAATTGGCTTTAACTATTTAATTTTTATTCTTCACATACTCGAATATCTACAACTTTCTCTATCGTTTTACCGATTCTTCCTTCAAAGAATGGATGGACTGTCCTGGAATGCTGGAATGAAATCAAATTTAATAAATTAAATTAATAACTTCAATACTCCTTCGGTCAGTAAAAAACACGATATGCTTTCAAAGACAGGCAAGCTACAAAATGGTTTGGATTTCATTGAAATAATTTTGATATTTTGAAAATAAAACTACATAATTTTTGACAACACGCAATCATTTTATGTTTTTCATCACATTTCTACAAAACCTTTCGCTAGATTTTATACGCGAATATAAAATAGAACCTTAGAATCAATGCAAAAACGAAAGATAAATCAATCTATAAATCTATCTGAAAAAGAGAGCAAACTTCGGCTGTCTGAATGTATTGATCAGATTGAGGCTATTGAGTCATCGATTCAACTAAATATTTTGGTAGCAAGTTTTCAACACCTTCATCTGGTATAAGTGTAGCCGCTGACGTAAATATTGTATTACTTTTACTTCTACTACTACTTTAAAGAGCAAAGGACGTTGATGCCACTCCAAGTATGTACTTATGTAGTTATTTACGCTCAATATTTTCAATATGACTGTGTGCGACGTCTGGAAGAACTGATTACTTTAACTTATTACACTAATGGTATCATTGTGAGTTTTTTTTTTTCAAAATTAATCGAACTTCAATTTAAACCATGAAGACGGTCATGAATGTTATAAAATTATTCGATTAACACTCTTCCAAAATGAATAGAAAAATCTGTAGAACTTGCGGTACTTGGACTTTTTCGGATTCAGTACGAAATGCCATCTAAATAGAAACTACAAAATTCCGTTTTTTTTATCTTTTCAGCGTTTATCATTTACTTCGCTCTCGAGTCCGCCTTCTTCTGGCTGAATGTGATGAGTTTCGATATATGGTGGACGTTCAGGTACAAGTTTGTATAACAGTTAACTAAGAAACTTTAAATGAATCTATGGCTAAAATGTTTGGTGACGTACACCAACTACTTTTTTTTCAAGTAGTTGTATGTATCATAACCAATATCTGCTATTTTGGCACAGCAACAAGCTGACTCGTTGCTCCTAATAATGATGACGATGATGACAACCCATAGCTCTAAAGTAAATTAAAGTAACGAACTATGTGTCCCACTGTACACAAGGGACACAAACAGTTCACTTTCCCCAGCAAAAGCTTCCTGTGTACAGTACTATTGATATATGATAAATATTTAAATAAATGAGGGTATTGTATATTTACGTTTCGCCTTGTGAGTGAGGTAATCAGGGCCTATTTCTTTAACGCTTTGACAGGTACTGTATTTTTATTGACAGCAATCATGACAAAATAGTAATAAAACGATTGGAATGTTCTAAACAAATCCAGGAGGGATAAGAGCAGGATAAGATATTTTTGATTTATTTATTAACCGAGCAAGCGATGTAAAGATGAGTAAAGTGAACGCAATCCATGTACACTCAAAAAGTGACACTTAAGAACTTGTAAGCGTGTTTTCAACAATTTATAAAGTGGGGCTACTGTTACCTCACTCTCGGGAGATAACTATATTACATTGGTTACAATACGACGTACTACTTACTTTATCGAACCGGCCTATTAATGTGGCAGGAGAATGTTATAAAAATACTTAGAAATATGTAACATTTAATAATATGTAAGTTTGAGAGTATTTTATCTTTCTTATATGTTACATTTTAATTTCAGCGGGAAAGGAGGAATGGGGTTAACCAAAGTATCTAAAAGATTTTATGCATACTCTTTATATGCATTCGGTGTCCCGACGTTACTTACCGTACTACTCATCAGTCTGGAGTTTTCTGGTTTAAGACCGCACCCATTCCTACCCAGGATTCAGGACCAAGGTTGCTTCCTGTTTGGTACGTTTTTTTCAATAAACGATTTACCCGAAATAGCAAACATTATTTTTACCCTTGTTTTTAAATTATACAAAAGTATTTATTTTAATTTTTAACAAAAAAAATAAAATATCTGGAAACTATATTATTTATTCATTTGCTCGAACTCGTAGAACACGAACTTGTGGTATGGGAAATTAAAATTAAACAATCTGATTAGATCCGTTTCAATGTTACAGGAAGAAGTAAACTGTTATATTTGTATGGTCCGATGCTAATCTTGTGTCTGGCGAACATTGTGTTCTTCATAATGACCGCGGTGAAGATAGCACAAATTAAGCAACAGACGGCTATGCTTAAGTCCAAGGAAAGCGCTATGCATGATCAGCATAGAAAGGATAAGCAGCGGTAAGTCATTATAAACTTAATCTCTAACAAAAAAACTATATAACGTTTGATACAAAATTCATCAGTCAACATTAAAATTTTAAAGTCGTCATCATTCATCAACAGGCTGACCTCTTTGAGTCCACTGCGGAATATAGTTCTCCCCCCACAGACTTTCACGAAGCACGATCCTGAGCCCCCTGCATCCATCGACTTCCCGCACACTTGCACAGGTCACATCTTATCGTCTCTTTAGGAAACTTATACGTATATGGGCAATGAATTTTTAGCAGCAATCGTCGAATAATTTGATTGATTAAATCAATCAAATTGTCATTTAATTCATATTCATCAAGAGAATATGATCACACAGTAATGGCTTTTCTTTTTAGGAACTTGATTTAAAACGCCTTTAACTTTATATTAGTTATGCCTCTCTATTTTGTCTTGTACCATGGTAACCAGATCGACCATCGTTTATGGCAATGTCATTTCTATTCACAAGTAGGAAATTCATTTATTTAACTTTTTTTTACACTCCTGTAACATCCGATTCTACCATTTACTTGAGGAAACTTTTCTACCGACTCCCTAGTTCTTATTAAATAATTCATTTTTGTTTGCAAGATACATATTTGCAATAACATATTTTAATTCTTACTGAAAACTATTTCTCACTGCTACTTATAGAAGAAGGTTCTATAAGATGATACAAAAACTATTGAAACTCAAAAGACACGATTTAATTCGTCTCTTAAAATGATAAAAGACCAATTGGAGCCAAGTCACTATCACTATTGTACCTTTTTTGTAAATAAATAAATAAATTTCTACACAATTATCAATCTGAGTGTATAGAAAATTTCTCGTCGAATAATTAGTCTAATAGTAACAAAGGACTTTTACCATTCATTCCAGGCTACTCTTGTATTTGAAACTGTTCACTGTGATGGGCATCAACTGGATTCTGGAGGTGATAAGCGCCCTCTACCCGGAAGCGGAGTACATCTGGAACTTCACGGACGCATACAACGTACTTATTGGCGTCACTATTTTCATCATCTTCGTCTGTAAGCGGAAGATATATCGTCTAATCAAGAAGAGGTTTGTTACAGAGTAATGTATGATTTCTATTATTTTATACGTGTTGCCGCTATGCAGTCTTCTCAGCGTTATTCGTCAGTGGTAACGTTACGCTTATTTCCTCTAATATTATTTCTGTAGTTAACTTCAAATAGCTCCTTCCGCTCTTCCTTCTTTTGTCTCTGGTTTAGGGCTTTCTTAAGCTTTGTCCTCTTTACAGTAATTATTCACATTTTTCATATAATTTTCATCACCTTCATTTTCATTCTAAAAGCTCAATACGCTTTTTCATTCATTATTAAAATTTGTACATATTTATTTTATTTATGTAGTATAATTTATTTATTTAGCTGTTTAAAAAATTGTTTTAAGCTTTAAATGTAAAATTTAAACGTTCATTACAATACATATGTATTTATGTTTCATAGGTTAAAACATATTTTTTTTGTAAAATTATTAGGATCAAGGACTCGATTACGAAATCTAAACACGATCCCGAAGAATTGAAATACAGAAGAACTGTTCCTAAAAGGCTCTGGGAAGATGACCAGCCACAGAGGGGTAGTGTAGAAACCATAAAAACGATTATTGGTGTGGAGCAAGGTTCACCAAATGAACTGAAAACAAGCGTATTATGAAACCCAAACAGACTTCCCGAGTGAGATCAAAACAAAGATAATAATGAAACCAATTAGCCTCATTCAGTCTGAAGTTTTGAAAATCATTGCACTCGTAAAAGTGACAGGCAACATATGTTTGTTAGGCGATTCGGATAGCCGAAGAGGTACTGTCGATATATTCAATCCAGTGCACCGGTTTGGGGTTTTTAATCACACACAACGAATTGCAGCTTTTTGTAGTCTTATAGTTATAACATTTCTGCTGACTGTACTGTCGTGAGATAATGTAACCTGACGTGTTCCTCCGTATATTATGCTTTCAAGTAATCTAATGATTCTAATACGTGCTTCTTGCTTTAGCATTCTAACACACAAATGTTTTAATATTAATTTAATATAAATATTATTGTAATAACATACTTATTAATTAAATTTTATATAAATTACTTAAATTTTTGAGCAACGAGTAAACATTTCGCCAGACAAGAAAGCCCCTTTGCTTGGGCCTTCCAAGTATAATACATTTTTATAGCCTTTTTTATTTATCACTAACCGTATAATTATCTATGGACTGCGCAGTATTTTACACTACCAGAAGGCTTAACTTCTAGTGAAATTTAAATATATATTATATCAAATATCGCCAGAGGATGTACATAATCAGTAAAAAGTCGATTGCTGTAAAAAAGTTAGTGTGTAACTTATGTACGCACGTAAGAATTTACACTTCCATGGTAACAAAAGGAAAATAACTAAAAATATCATCGGCTGTACCAGTACAATGATGTTTAATAATATAAATGACGCATGCCCATACTTTACGGCGTTTAAAAATTGTTCATATTGACACATTATATAAGTAAACTAGCGGACCGGACCGACGTTGTCCGGTGTTTTACATTGTTATTATTATGTTATATTACTTACGTCGACTTAAGTTCGACATCTAAGGAATAAAAAATAAGAAAGAAATTGTAGTGGATCAAATTGTGAATCTACACCATTCTCGAATCGACTTGAAGACACACAAAAAATTTCATTAAAATCGGTCCACCCGTTTAGGAGGAGTTCAATACACACGTACAGTAGAATTATATATATAAAGATGTGACAGATGATATGGATGGTATGGTATGGAAAGAGATGGAAATCTATAGAATTGCGATCTTATTACACGAATTGATGTATTTTGAGTGCCTCAATTTCTCTTTGTTTGCCCTAATACCGTCTTTGCTTGAGGAGGCCTTTGCTCAACGGTGGGATATACATAGGCTGTTACTTAAAAATCAAGATTTTTACTATTTAAAAAGAATTAATTATGAGAAAATTCGTATCGTTAGGCAAAATTTCACACAGTTAAATCAAGATTACTGTGCAATATATGATACACAGCTAGATATTTAATTTCTATTCACCTGTTTGTCCCTTTTTCACCTTAAGCTTCTTTTCATTTTGCTCCTCGTTTTGTATCATGCGTGTTTTCAAATTTAATGTTTTGTATACTACAGATACGGCCATACATAATTCGGTGGAAATGCTTCACGCATACAAAACGCTGTAAATTGGAGTTGTTTGTTATTGCTTGTTTGTAGCTCTGAGGTATTTTGCCATTCTAATTTATATGATGGGCATCATCTTCTCGCTTGGTTTTGATTGTTCTTTGTTATTTTTTAATTTATTACTTTTTAATGCAAATACAAACGGCTATGCTATGTGCATATCGCGTTATATCGCGTGTGGCGCGCATGGTATTCATTATATATACAGACATAACCTTTTGCATAATATTATGGTTTATAAATAACATATTTTGAACTGTGTCCTTTAATGTTCATATTTCATATAATTTCATATAATTTCAGATACAGGCAGCTGAGAGGAGAACCAATGTCTCGCAACCAGACTGTGTCCACTCGCACGATGTCAAGCCGAGATGACGTCAGAATGAGCTCCGTGAAGTATTGAGCAGCTTCTAGAATTTTTGACAAGTTCTGTTTGTTTATACCTTAAACAAGGAACCGCAGGAACTCTCTGAAATCCGAACGGACATTGTTAAATTAATTATACGAACTGAAGTTAATGCAAGTCGTCCGTTTTAATACTATCTGTGAACGCTTTTATAAATATATGTTTATTTATATTTTTAAGCACACTGATATACCGTAATCAAATGTAAAACTGGTCAAAACGTCGATTTTATAAATAATTTTTAGTAAATATAGTTCACTAGTAATGTTTAAACGGAGTTAGGATGGAATATTTCTCATTAAAGTTATTATTTGTAATGTATTATGGAAAGTAGTCCCACACTCAAGTGATTCAACAGTTGTGTTAAAACACAGTTAATCAATGTCACGCTACAGTCTCGAACTATTCAGCACAAGGCATGTACGTACTCGTACAATTAGAATGGGGCAGTTGATCAGGTCAAACTCTTAATTTGTCACGAAAATGGCGATAGTTTTTAATGAACTGAGGCAATTACTTAATCAACCATAATTATTTACAGAAGACTGCTTCCTGCTAAATTAATAAGTTCGATAGTAAAATTTTATTCCACAACAGCGGAATTCCTGTTGTG
Source organism: Iphiclides podalirius (assembly GCA_933534255.1). Lineage (NCBI taxonomy): Eukaryota > Metazoa > Arthropoda > Insecta > Lepidoptera > Papilionidae > Iphiclides > Iphiclides podalirius. The sequence continues at coordinate 10,348,137 of OW152830.1, read as the reverse complement.
GAGTTAAATTTTACTTTTTCCTTACCTAGTTGATAGTCGCGCACAATTGTATGGCGCAAAGGCCGCACAGATCGCACAAAATCTAAAGCACTTGAGTGATTTCGACTTCATATAAGCATAGGTAACTACCGTGATATAGAAAAAATATGTCTATATACCAAAAGTGTTTCGGTTTTTATGGTATCGGTAAGCGGTTAAGCGGTATGTTGCGAGTGAGGTGGCTTTTCCAGTTTCCTGCACCTTCCAAAACTGACAAAATGTATACTACGCAAAAGCGTAAACTGTAAAAATTGTATCTTATAGAGTTTTGCAAAGTTATCGCAATGCGCTTTACCAGATCTCGATTCTACGATATGTATTCATGTTTCTGTACCCAAGAGATATGATGAAATAACTATATCATTTATATGTTGAGTGTTTTTTTTTTGTTTTAAACAAGGCCAGATTGTAAAAAACCATATTACTTAATTAAACCTTAAAACCTAAACTATTTATTTATATCTTATTTGGAAACAACGAATCTAGATCGCACCTAATAAAAAAGTTATATAAAAATGATTGAATTCGATTTTATAAAAATTAATTAAAAGAAATATTAGATTTAAGTATTCCATTAAACATTTAAAAACATATTAGTTATTAAATTTATGAAGTTTTAATTTTTATCGGTTATTTAGGTATAAGCATTTTCCACAAATTTGAACTTTTAGGATAAAAATCTGAATACGATAAATTTTTCACTCAACTTATTGTACTAGGATCATTGTTTAGTTGTGCAAAACCTTTTAACGGTGTCCAAATGATCGCTTCTGGCCACGAAGTAATTTTTAAAGCTTTTTTCTAGTCGTTTATACTTATTTAGGTATAATGATCACAAATTACTTCTTATGAATATTCAAAGTATTTTATCAACTTTTAAGAATATTTTGCACTGCGATGCGATGAAAATTATTTTGTATCTTTATCATAATATTCTGAGACAAATCAATAGTTTTAAGAATTAGAAATTTACTCATTGATAGTAAGGTCGTCATTGTATGATACAGTTGCATTTAAAACTATAAATATTTAGACTATTAAAGATTATGATGATTTATGTGATAGGAAAGAAAAAAAATAAAGATTATTCTGTCTTAATTTTTTTGTTTTGGGTTGAGCCCTTCTTAACCTCCTTTTCATAAGATCTTTAACCCATACCTACGATCACTCAGTCAATCAAATAAAACGACTATTGACCGTAATGGAGTCATTGGATTTTTTCAATTTAATGTTTGCGATGGCAACATAAAGCAATGGATTTATGTCTAGTCCGTGGTCCGGTCACAACCTGTCGTCGCCAATTCGCCTGTAAAACTTCGTATATACGAATGCAGTGGAATGAGCCTTTTCTTGTCTTCCATAAATATATCGGCACCAAAAAGAAGACACGATTGTCACAATATCCCGAGTGGATGTTTTGAATAACTCCTCCCTCCACAACAGGTAATCAGATGCAAATGTAATGTTTGAAGAGTAATGCAAACCGATATGCATCTACAGGCATGTTGTTCGAAAAGGTCATAAAACTGTTTAAGTTCCTGTGATAGGACCACGCAACGGTGTTCGCTGTTGCACGAGTGGTCAGGTCCGTCCTAGCTAGTACCATAACCTCACATAAGACCGGCGTAATATAGAAGTGTTACACTTCTGCGTTTCGTCTGGTGATTGGCCCAGTTTATTAAAAGGTGGCATCTGTAACTCTACGGATGTTACAAAGGCGGTTATCACTTAACATCAGGTGAACTGCCAGCTCATTTGCCACTTTGTCATATTTAAGCAAACCAATACTAAAAGACTTCAAGAACTACTTCAAGATGCCAAGCTGATATTGCATAAATCAGACAAAATAAATTATTAAAAAGTTGACGATAGCGGGCATTGGCTACATTAAGTCGTAAATCGTAAACTCTGTAAATTTAATAAAATATTGCGAATTTAGATGAGAATTAAAAGCGAAAAACTCCGTTATTTTTATTTAATAATCAAAAAAATATTCGATCTGATCTTGACCTTTGCCACTCCGTCACAATGCTCTATTCACAAAATTTTCTAACTACAGAATCAGTTTTTGACAGCTGTATTGCTAAATATCTGTTCAATGCTGTCTATGACAAGGAAAGCCCATTGGTGCCGACGAGTAATTCCCATAGGCGTATATAGCAGAGGGCCGGGTAGGCCGTATCGTCTAGTGCCCACCTCAGGATTTTGGGTTACTGATTCGAAATTTTAGACTGGATACCAAGAAAGTTCATAAAAAACCATCGAAAACAATTACTTGTGAATACACAACGTAGTAACTACTAATTAGTTTATACTACTATTATAAATTGATAAAAATTATTAACGATAACGAACTGTTATTTTTTTAATGCGTCTCATAATGTTCGATTTTATTTTTTTATAGTAAACGCCCACGCCCACCCTGAAAAATAATTCTAGATAGGCCAATGGTAATAACGATAAACAATACGAAAATAGAATACTAATTGGGATAAAAATATTTTAAAAACTAAAAAGATATAAATAACGATTACTTAGTTGTTTACATATTTTTACACTGATAAATTATGATATGCCAAAATTTCACGCTCAGTCTGCCAACTCAATGATAGAGATACATACCCGCCGAAATCCTGAAGACCAGATCTGGTAACTATTGAATTATTTTTTACGGATTTGCATCAATTTCATTTCTCTTTGTGGTGTCGACCTTAAATTATAAATATGAGGTAAGGCCTCTTCAGCTTATTAGATTCTTCGCTGAAAATAAATTACAGGCACCGTCAACGCATAAAGCCATACAGTATCTTGAGGTCGAGCAATGGTTGTCTGTCGCGGTCTTCATTTTTTATTTATTGCGATTTTCTTTACGAGTATATAAATTGAGGGCATCAGTTTTTTTTATCTGCCAACCCCAAGGGAGACAGCTAGGTAGGTGACACTCGTAAAAACTAAAATAAAGCTACGGTTGCCATTAGCTCTGTGGGTATGGCACTCCACGCAGACTCTACTCAGTATCGACATGACTGCTGATAGACAGAGGTTTTCATCCTTTGCGGTTTACAAGTTTACTCCGCTCTATCCATATGTGTACACCGCCTATTTATGCGCTATTTTTAACCGACTTAAAAAAAAAGAGGAGGTTCTCAATTCGACTGTATTTTTTATCCGACTTGAAAAAAGGAGGAGGTTTCTTAATTCGACCGTACATATTTTTATTTTTTTACGTGTGTTCGTGGATGACGCTCGTCGTTTATTAACCGATTTTGATGATTATTTTTTGTCAGAAAGGAGATATCCCAAGGGTCAAATCGAGGAAACGTTATAGGTATTAACAATGTTTTTAATTTTCTGATTGAAGTCGGTTTTTTTTTTTTTTTTTTTTTTTTTAATTATACTTGTTTTAAATTTCTTACCTCAGAACTTTCGACGTAGTGAACTGGTTGTGATGATTCTTTTTTATTTGAAAGCTGTTGCTTCCCATGTGGTCGTATATTTGAAAGCTGTTGCTTCCCATGTGGTCGTATATTTGAAAGCTGTTGCTTCCCATGTGGTCGTATATTTGAAAGCTGTTGCTTCCCATGTGGTCGTATATTTGAAAGCTGTTGCTTCCCATGTGGTCGTATATTTGAAAGCTGTTGCTTCCCATGTGGTCGTATATTAATTTCATTGGTATTAGACCTTAGGCTGCGGAGATACTTAGGGAACCCCTGAAAATCAATTATAAAATGAATATAGACCTAGATATTTGAAATCGGGTTTGCTTTTCGTTAGTAAAAAAAAATTACTTATTTTACGTTATTTTGCATAAAAAACTTGACTCCAAAGAACCTCTTTCTTTGAAGTTGGTCGAAAATGGACTTTTATTTTATTTTATTTCGAACACTTACAGCTATTAATAAAGACACTTAAGAAGCCACTTACAAGTTTTTACATTTAGTTGTATTCTTTTAAATTATGTAAAGTAAAATAAATATAAGGAATAAAAAAAGATCATGATTACAATAACATTAACTTGTATAGATTATTATAGAAAGAGCAACAATAAAGATAATAAAAATTGCTATGTAGCTATTATTTAATTAAATTTAAATACATTTAGGAATAATAAATATTAAAACATAATTAGGCTTGAGATATATGCAATTCTCCAACGCCCTTGTACGCTCCTGAAAAGACGGGACGTCTTTTTCACGCATCCAGGGGCTCAGCATAACCAGGCGAATGGAACGCAACCAGGATATGAAAACACGCATACTTCTCCGCCAGCATGTCCAGTGGTAGAAACCGAGCTAGGGCACTAGGCCACCTCAATTCTCGTTCGATACCCTCGTACGATCCTGATAGGTATTCTTCGCTGCAGGCTATAAAGTTTAGCTCTGTAACGTCGGAAGACTCTATGCTGAAATAAATATATAACTACATCAAATTGTGTATATGGTAGTACGGAAAAGGTTCAAAGTTTTCCTTCTCCTGTCTTGAGTCATTAACTTTCATTGCGATTTCTATTTTCAGACCTCAGATAAATACACCACCGGTTGGTGCATGTTAACGAGCTAACATCGTTTATCAAACCGTAATGACGCTACGCCCTAACCAATATGTATTAAATTAATAAAACACTTGTGAGCAAAGAAAACTGCACAGTTGTTGAATATTCAAATTATGGTTAATACATTATAAAGTTTTTGTAAAATATTGTTATCATAATTCTTTGTCTCATAAAGTGCTTGTATGAAAATTAAAAGTCTTACACAGTACAAAGCGAATTGTTATTCGACACTGTTAACCTACCAGTTCTATGGCAGGTGATGGCAATTCTAAGCATAATAAAGGATGTCGATACTTCACAACATTTGAAATACCCTCAGCTAATTATGTGGACTTCAGGCGTTGAAGATTTGTAGAAATATTTCTGCGTGGCACGGTATAGTGGTCAACGTTATTCTTCCAATCCAATCAGCCTTTTGCAGTCCACTGCTGGACATAGGCCTCCCCAAGGGCACGATCCAGCCACTACCAGTGAACTTTCTCAGGTCATCGGTCCACCTGGCAGGGGGACGTCCGACACTACGTTTTCCGAGACGTGGTCTCCATTCGAGGACCCGCCTGCTCCAACGCTCATCGGTTCTACGACAGATGTGGCCAGCCCACTGCCACTTTAGCTTGCTAGACTTATGGACTATATCGTCAACTTTGGTCCTCTGCCGGATAATTTCGTTTTGGATTCGGTTTCGATGACGGTTTTGCCTTCAGAGGTTTTCAGCTTTGTCAGATGGCTCCTACCCAGCCTTTTAGCAAAGGCTTTTGACCCCCGATTTTGCTCAATCGCCTCTTTTACGAGTTGCGTATTGAAGCTTCGGAGGTCACGACTCACCGATTTGCAGATATCTTTGTTGAGACGTTTGGTGTTCAACAAAGCTTCCTCTGGCATCTCACATCGAATCCTCATCAGTTCCAGAGTTCCCGCCGACAATTTACACTCTCGGCTGCTTCGCTTAGCTTTAAAGTGCCTTGTTCCTACTTCGCGAACTACCCTGGACAAATTTTCGAAGCCCTTGTTAACCATCCACAGTGGTTTCCAGCGCGGCGAATTGATTGTGCAGTTCCAACTGGAATGTTTCAGAGCCAACTGCGGTTTGAATCAAGGTTGGGCAAAGAACGGACCTCACGGCAATATTTAAGGTGACTCTTACAAGTCGGTGGTCGCTGCCGGTATTAAACATTGACCACATTTTAACATTGACCCCAGAGACAACCCTAAATATGCGCTACTTGTCCATAAAGATGAATTCAATCTCGTTCTTCATCTTACCATCGGAGCTTCGCCAGGTCCATTTCCTATGGGATTTCTTCTTAAAAAAGGTGTTCATACAGAACTACCCGTGCATGTCCAGGAAGTTGACCAGCATTTTGCCCCTTTGGTTTCTGATTCCAATCCCGTGTGGTCCGATGAACTATTCCTCGCATTCTCGCACTACCACTTTGGCGTTAAAGTCTCCTATGACGACGGTGAAGTGGGTCTTGGTGGTATTATCCATGGCCTTAGCGATATCTTCAAACTTTGCCTCGAATACTGTATACAAGTGTGATGATGTTGGCGCATATAGCTGTACGACTTTGAGGGAATACCTTTCGGGCAGCTTTAGTAAGAGGTACGCTACCCAGGTCGACACACTGGACACCTCCAATGCGTTGTCACGGTAATTCTTGTTGACAAGGAAGACTACGCCACCCTGAGACTGTTTGTCGCCCTCTTGGAAGTAGAATAGGTGGCCGGATTCTAGGGTTTTCGTGTCCTGCCCCTGTCTTCGGACTTCAGACAAGACCAGTACGTGCCACCTTATATTTCCCAATTCTGCCTCCAATTGCTCTAAGCTTTCGTCCAGCCGTAGACTGCGTCCGTTATACGTCGCCAGGGTCAGTTTGTGGCAGCTACCCGTAGCCCCGTAGGAGATTCCAAGCAGCCCCCGGCCTACCGTTATTCTTACGGTAGTAAAAAGTTCACAAGCTATTAAAACTTTTATATTAAGAACACGACTAGAAATTCTATACGGGTTTATAACTTGTAGAAATACAACTGTTCATCTACAAGTAGAAACGCGTTGTTTCATATTTAATAACTAATGTAACTAAATAAGTTGTATCATTTAAATATCTGTTTCTATGAATAAACCTAATCTAAAATTACCGCATGGGGACAAAAGCTAAACTCTTATTGAAGAAATAAAACATGTTCCAATAACACATTAAATTGATTTCAGTAATCAAATCATTATTTTATGATGATGAGATTCATTATTATAGTTCAATCAATCAATCAAAAAATCTTTATTGAAATAGACGCTTGCGCGTTCTTATGAATCATCAAATTTTACATAAAAAATTATACATAGAGGTTGGTAAGGTACCACAAAAAATAAAGTATGTAGCAGCCTATAAACGTCTCACTGCTGGGCAAAGTCCAGAATTGGTGGACTTCAAATGTCTTCGAAATATTTTTTTTTATTATTGTTTAAAAAATATACAGTTTTCCTCAAGATGTTTTACTTCGACGCTTCAAGCACGTGATAAGTCAGCAATTAAAATTGACAAATTTCATTGGTGTCGGCACCGGGAATCGAACTCAGGTTGCTCGGGTAAATTAAATTAAAAACAAACTGAGCTATCAAGCCTCGAAGACTAATTGTTGAAGCTTTATTTAAATATATAATTTAATTTAAGAATACGAACTTGACGGTAACTAATTTGAGTAAGACCCAATGAAAGTGGCATGAAGTGTATGACAGCTTATAATCCAACGTTGAGGTAAATTAAATCAATCATTATAACTTTTCTACTGTTCAGTTAGCGGGAAGACGCGATCATGAGCCCCATGAATATAATTTTGCTGTCTTTGACATTAAATTTTTGCGTATCCGTAGAAGCCAAAAAACAAAGTAACGACAATAAGAGCTTGATTGTTGACGATTTGAAAATTTGTGAAAAAGTTAAATGTATCAACAAGTGTTGCAACGCAACCGATTACGTTTTCGGCTATAATGAGTGCGTGCCATACAGTGATGAACTGAGTTTCGATAATGTAACGGTGTACACTGATGACATTTACGACACGGGCAAAGTTTTACGGGACATGTTTTATCTCGTACCAGGAATGTTTTCGAATGTCTCTTTCCGCAGCAATGCATATAATTTGATATGGCCCGGAATGCGCTATTATTTAACAGAGGTAAGATGATCATTCGCAGCCGGACCTTTACCGATACATACATACTCTTAAATGAACTGCTATTACCACTAATTAAGAAATTGATCCAATAATTTATAACGTCATCAAAATTTCTATTGGTAATTTCGCTTTCACGGTTATCTTACTAAATTAAGTTAAGTTTTTTTTTAAATCTTGTTACCGTCTACAATGTCAATAGATTCTGAAAAACATACAGAAATATATATCTACACCTGCCCTTATCTCATCTGAAACACATAACGTGCATACAACATATCTGAGATTATTTATGTATTGACATGATGAGTATTCCAGTAAAGTTTTCGTCCGATTTCTGAAATTTTAATACTGGGCTAGGATATTCAATGTAGGGCAAACAGATCCATAATTTAATGGAATGAATTACATAAATATTTAAATTATCGCTTTATATTCACGACACCATACGTCTGGGCAAGTATCTGCTGGAGAGTCGTGGCTACAAGCTTGTGTTAGTACAATATATGCTCAGTGTTAGAAAGCGCTCAAGAAAACTTTTATACCTAGGAAATAGATAAAATCTAAGTCTTTTATGGCAAAATTGATTAATACTTGTAAAGTAAAACTTATAAAAAAACTCTAATTTTCTATTGTCGAATCCTAATGGATTAACAATTTGTTTCCTTGACAGCAAAAAAGCATATTCATATTGTTTTAAATAACATTGCTGACTAAAATACATTGAATATCGGGTAGAACATAAGAAACAGATTTAATACTGGGCTTCCATCTAGTCGTGGCGGAAAAACTTAGCTTAATCGTGATTTAATCCCTCACTGCGAAGTCAAGAGGAACTCCCACTGGGCCGGCCGGTGGTATGAGGCCCCATAGGCCTGAGACTTTACACCTCGTGGTCGTATTAGTAAAAAAGTAAAAGTAACAGCCTATACATGTCCCACTGCTGGGCAAAGGCCTCCTCTATACAGAGGGTATCAGGGCATAGTCCACCACGCGGCCCCAATGCGGATTGGCGGACTTCACATATTTTCGAAATATATTTTTTTTGTTATTATTTTGAAAATATGCAGGTTTCCTCACGATGTTTTCCTTCACCGCGGAGCACGTGAGCTATCACGGCTCGTATTAGACCACTCTAGATACATCCAAAGAATGTGGGGAGATAGGGTGAATATAATAAAAAGAGGTGCCACACTCGCTGTACTCTGCAATTGAGGCGTAACAGTGGTGGGGGCCACTGGGGGAGAGGTTGCAGGCACGCTATCTCTATACCTACCCTGCGCGGCAGAAATGTGTTGCGTAATGAAGCCATAAACTAGAGTTATTGAATATGAATTGCTGCTTGTTGCATTGGCCCTAATGCCTCCCGGGCAGCGAAATTTAGACGTCCGTTGCCTAGGCAAAAGCGGCCGAATAGGAAGGCGCGCTATATGTTCCAGTATGCTAAGCTATCTGGTCCGCGGATATGTGCGAAAGCGTCCCTATGGCTATATATGCACCCTAAATGGACCATTGTGGGTATATAGTGAATAATTGTGGTAGGGCCACATAGCAGCCTCGGCTGTTGCACCAATGGGCAGGCTCGTCCGGGTAAATGGAAGTATAATAAACTTTCGCGTTTCGTCTGGTAAGTGAGATAGCCGGAGCACAATTTTCAAAAGATTGTCAACGCATCTGCTGCAACCCTCGGGTGTAGCAGATGTAGATGGGCGGCGGTATTCACTTAACTTCAGGTGAACCGCCTGCTGCCTTGGCAACTTTTCACATAAAAAAAAATACGATTCTGTCATAACCGACCCTTGCTCCCGATATCTATTTACATTCTTCGTTACATTGTCAGCAACGCTTGGTGCAATATTTTTAATTGGCAAAATCGTATGGAATCGTTACCCAGAACACGCCGGGCCGATACCCGCAACGCCGAATCTTCTTGTTCACTTATTTAAAAACATACACATCTTAAGTTTCATATTGAGTGCAGAGGCCAGCACTAAAATAAACGTTAATCCTATAATATGTACCTTGCTTGATTTCAGAATGGTATCCTCTACTTGGAAACGCCGAATGCATACAAAAGGTGGACATCTTTTGACCCAAGCCAGTTCTGCGTCGATTATAAGTCTTATAATGATAGGCTAGAGCCCAAATTCTACCGATATATAGATAGTGACAGTGATAACATTACAGAAAGTAACGCGTTCTTTACAACGGGTAATTATATAAATAATAAACCATGAGTTTACTAACGCAAATAACTTAAATAAAGTACAAAATAATTTCGCTATTCAAAATATAAGTAAATATTGTTAATCGAAAGGTTACTCCAAAGAACATTCTTAGGAAGTTTATTTTTAATGGGATTTAGAAAATCATTGAAATATGATAATGATAATAAAGTGAAAACACAGAACAATAAAATAGCTCCTGTGCCCATAGCCGAGAAATCGCTTGAACAACGAAATGAATATTAACATAAATCATTAAAAACAATTGATATTATTATTGAACATTTTCAGTACAACTTTTTTATGCAACTGTTATTTATTTTCAGCATTGCTCGTCTCCTGCGTGTTTCTGGCGCTGACGATGATAGTGTACGCACTTTTGCCCGATTTGAGGAACCTCTCCGGAATGGTTTTGATGGCGTATGTAGCCAGCCAGTTCGGAGCGTTTCTAATGCTGGCCGTCATCCAGTTGGACTACTACTCAGTCGTCGCCTGCATCGCACTGAGTAAGGACTAGCCTTTGGTCTAGTGACGCCTGCAGATCAATCCCGAGTAAAAAATATTCTATCAAATTAAAATGAATACCATTATGTATTATAATAGACTATATGTATATATACATAGTATATATTATACTGCGTGATAGAGTTCGCAACGAAGACATACGCAGTAGAACAAAGGTAATCGACATAGCTCAGAAGGTTAGTAAGCTGAAGTGGCGATGGGCCGGCCATATAGCTCGTAGAACCGATAACCGCTGAGGAAGAAAGATTCAGTGGCAGCCTCGAACTGGCCATCGCAGTGTGGGACGAGCCCCCAATAGATGGAGTGACGACCTGTGCAAGTGTGCGGGAAGTCGATGGATTCAGGTGGCTCAGGATCCTGCTTCGTGGCAGACTGGGGGAGGCCTATGTTCAGCAGTGGACTCAAACAGGCTGAAATGATGATGATGATATATTATAAGCTGGCTCATCCAGGGAACCGTATAAGTTCTTAAATCAAGTAAAGTAAAAGAAAATAAAAAAAAAGCATAAAATTATATTTTTTTAAATTCGGCAAACCCTAAAACCGGTAGCTAAATAAAATAATTTTGGTAACATTCAATAGATTAAAAGTAAATGATATAAATTGAATCAGGAAAAAAGCTTTTTTAGCTTTTCGTACCCAAAGCGTAAACCGGGACCCCATTACTAAGACACCGCTATCTGTCCGTCTGTGACCAGGCTGTATCTCATGAACCGAAACAAACAGTTGAAATTTTCACAATTGATATATTTCTGTTGCCGCTACAGCAAATACTAAAAAATGTATATATAAGTGGGATACATAGAACATATATAATCCCATACAACAGACTAAATTTTTTTGCCGTTTTTATATATTATGATAAAAAACCCTTCGTGCGCGAGTCCAACTCGCACTTGGGCGGTTTTTTATATAAAAGAAGATTGCAAGCGAGCTTGCGGTACACCTGATATTAAGTGGTATCCGCCGCCAATGAACATTTGCAACACCCGTAGGGTAGCTGTTCGTATTGCCTGACGAAACGCAGTAGTATAACTGCACTTTACGCCTTCCAACGGAACATAGAAGTTATACTTCTTCCACTTAACGCCTTCCACGGACGAACCTATCCATTTCTACAACAGCGAAGACTGTAGCTAGCTTCATCGTTCAATAGTCACAAGTGTTATGTAATTACTTACATTAAAACTAATTCCACTTATGTTACAGCGTCATCTATTTATTTCTTCTTTATATCAAGCTTCTGCTGGATGAATGTCATGTCCATTGATATTTGGTGGACTTTTAGGTGGGTCCCATCATTTATGTATTTTTAAAACTCAATTATTTATCCGCGAATGGTGGCTTACAGGCTTGCCTTCCAAGTTAATGATATTAAACTTGCCGATTCAAGTCACATTCCGTTTTCAGTGATTTATTGTACGAAAATATCTTTTATTTGGTTTTGGTGCACGGCGACTAACAATCAAGTTTTCGATCCAATAATTTGAGTGACATACTATAAGCAACAAAAGAGACGAGAGCATGCAACAATTGAAATTGTAAAGAATCCTCTGCTTAAAGTAGAAAATATAATTAAGGAAATGAATCTCATAAATATGTATTGTGGAGATGTTCTATAGATCGCAACAATAATTATAAGCTATTACTATATTTCTGTTTGTTGAGAAAGAAAAAAAATATCAATAATTGATAATGTATCGTGGTGATACACTGATATGTTTTATTGATATACCGTGGCTTCGGCGTCGGGGGTCGTGGGTTCGATTCCCACACGGGACAGCTATTTATGTGACCACCGGTTGTTCCACATCTGGGTGGGGTCTGCGTGAAATTTATGTTTGTAAAAGTAAGGGCATAGTTTTAAAAAAAACCTGTGGCACTCGGGGACTGACGCGGTAAAGCTATTGCATAGCATTTTTATCAACTGATGCAATTATAATTAATTATTTATTTTTTATTTATTATAAACTTTTTTTTTATTTGATAGTAATTCAAATTTTTTGTTTGATATTAATTCAAGTTACACTTTTTAAGCGTGGTGACCGATAAGAAAACATTTTTTTTTATTATCTCACAATACATGTACGTTATTCAGGTTTATGGTAACTAAAATAAGAAACATAAGTGTGAGACTTGACATCCTCTAAATATCATATCATCATATGATAATATAATATTCTAATATCCATCCGTGCGAGCTTCGTACAGTCGTACCATATACATACACGCTCGGCGAACGCTCGGCCGAGCTACATGGTAGGCGGAGTGGAGATTGGGTGTTGGATTTATTTTCGTTACGGAATTTCTTGATTCGGTCGCCGCGCAAAGCGCCCGATAAAAGCTATGCAAAGAAAAATATTAAAAAAGAAGGAAAAAGAAAAAAAGATTGTGCTAAATTCTTACGTAAAAATAACGATAGACATCTCTTTGAACAGGGGCTACGCAAAAGCACGCGCCATTCACCGGCGGGGTGAGACGTTCAAGTTTTTGATATACTGCGCATACGCTTGGGGCTTGCCTCTACTCATGACCATCGCGCTAGTGGTCCTCAATGTAACAGACCTCTCGGCTTATCCGTGGCTGATAACACCTAACATACCCGACCAAGGGTGTTTCCTGGAAGGTACTGAGTACTAGATTACACAAGTAGAATATAATTAAAAAAACCAAAAAACCTGGCTGCGTTTCTGTGTATTTTTTTAATTTTGATATACCCAGTGTCACTCTCACGGTAAAAACGAATCTAACCACACTTCTCAAGCTAAAATCCATCAAGCCGTTTAGGCTGCAGAGCGTGCCAAACAATTGCCTAAACATACATACATACTCTCGAAAAATATAACCGTCCTTATGGTGCAGTCGGTTAATTATAATTTAAACGTCAAATGGGCATGAACTTGTAGCTTCTACAGAAGCAATGGAGAGATGGTGTTGATTTAATAAAAAAAAACTGGATGGGCGATGTTGTGGAGTTGTAATAAAAGCCAATTCACAATGTCGGCTCCAACCGTGAATAAGACACTTTGAACCCTTCTGTATAAACCAAGATTTAGCCTGGGATGTTTACATAAAAAAATTATAGCTATATACCCATATAATTCACTATGAGGACTACGCATTTAAGAATATTGTCATTGACAAACATGAGTTATTACTTTGAACAAATTTCCCAACACTTTTTTATAAATTTTTTTTTTCACAAAGTTTAGAAACCAAATATAAAAATCTTAAATAAGTGCGAATACAACAAATTACTAGTTATGCATGTTCTAAAGTTTACTTATTACTAGTTTTGTTTAACTAGTAATAACTGGGGCTTTTATTTGTAGTTCTAGTTTGAATCGGAAATAATAAATTCGCTCTCAACAATTAATATAAAGAAAAGTTACACAAACTGCCGATTACTATAATGGATAGTGAATCCAACTCCTGCACCAGAGGATGTGTTTAGGACTTTATAAATATTTAGAAAAGAAATACATGTTTAATTGTAGAAGTATGTTTATCTGTTACTTAGTACTCATCACATAATTTGCATTAGTTTAGGACTAGATAAAGTTGTGTATTAATATGTTTCGAGTGTTCAAGTCATCTATTGAGTGTGTGTCATCACTCATTAAAAACGATTATAATTACAGGTGGGCAGAAGTTGGTTTATCTGTACGTGCCCATGTTGATTCTCATTACCTGCAACTGGATATTCTTCCTTATGACCGCATTTAACATATGGCGGCTCAGTCGAGGAACTGCTGTATTAAACTCCGCTTCCGCTGGCATGCCAGCTTCCCAACGCTTTCAACGACACAGGTACCATAAACTAATCGGAGAAGAACGAAAGAAAAAAAATATTTCTACCACAAATATGAACTATACAGAAATGTTTTTTTTTTTTTTCTTAGCTTGAGCTTATGTCTTCTTCTATTCGGCTATATTAGAGATGTCACTGTAAGGTTTTTTATTGAACACAAAAAGGTAAATGTAGTAAAAGGACATTTAGGCCTATCTTTTCAATATTTTTTTTATGTGAGCTGTTAGCAAACGAGCTGACGATACCAGATGTTAAGGGATAAGCGCCGCCCATGGACATTTTCAACGACCGTGTGGTTGCAGATATGTTGCCATCTTTTAATAAAGTGGGCCCCGGCTACCTCACTCACCACGCAGAAGTGTGTCATTTCCCTCATCATACTAAATGCCGAAGTAGCTATATCATTTCCACCGCACGCTGGTCTGGATTGTGGTACTTCCCCCGACGGACCTGCCCATCCGTGCAACAGCGAAGACTGTTGTGTGGCCCTGAAAGTCGGTGGGTGTCGGTAAATTTAAACATAAAAGTGCTGTCTTAACCGTGAGCATTTTAAGTAATTCGATTTTTTTTATGTAAGACGGTCGCAATCGAGCTGGCGGTTCACCTGATGTTCGGTGATACTCGCCCCCCATGGGCATTTGTAACGACGATATGGTTGCAGATGCGTTGCTACCTTTTATTACAGTGGGCCCCGGCTACCTCACTCACCGGACGAAACGCAGAAATGTAGCACTTCGACTTCACGCCGATCTTCGGTTAGGTAGTGGTACTTCCCCGGACGCCCATTCGTGCAACTGCGTATTCTGTAGCGTGGCCCTACCACGGCTTATCCGGATCCATCGTTTTAATCCCTTTGACCTCACGTCGCGTTAATCAATTAACTCAAGCGAACCACCTCGCTTGCCAACTTGTCACGTTAAAAAGGAAAAAAAAACAACATTTACAGATTTCTGGTGTATCTGAAATTATCCGTGATCATGGGCATCAACTGGATTCTCGAGGTGATCAGCTCCTTTCAGCCTCAACTGAAAGTTTGGTACTTCACCGACGCGTACAACATGTTGATTGGCTTGGCGATCTTCATTATATTCGTGTGCAAGAGGAAAATCAACGTTAAACTTAAAAAGAGGTAAAGCAGGACGCAAAATATGTAATCAATAGAATTCATATTTTTTTTATGTCAAAAGTTGCAGCAAACGAGCAGACGGTTCACCTGATGCTAAGTGAATACCGCCCATGGACATCTGCTTCACCCGAGTGTTTGCATACCCGTTGACAACCTTTTTGGAAATTGGGCTCCGGCTACCTCACTCACCAGACGAAACACGAAAGTATTATACTTCCACTTGACACCGGTCTTCTGTGAGGTCGTGGTACTTAACCGGACGAGCCTGCCCAATCGTGCAACAACAGAGGCTGCTACGTGGCTCTACCACCGTAAGAGATGGGGATATATGTGAAGAAATCCGTTGAATTTGTTGAAGTTGTTATTATTAGTGCGCCCTTACAGGACAATGATCACTATTGGGTCTACTACCATTTCCAAAAGCTGTATAAATAAATAATAAAATTTTGAAAGAACTTAACGTCTAGGTGAAGAAGTGACAAAAGTAATGTTTTCATTCCAAAACCATCATATATTGTCGATTTATAAAGTTCGTCATATAAATGATTTTAGTAAAATCATTAAAACATTCGTGAGTTATTATTATCGAAATAATTATAAGACTGAACTGATAATTTGCGTGTACTGTCTTAGCATATCTATTTTACCATTTCATTCCTATTAAACTCTTTTAATTAATCATCCTTAACAGGTTAAGTGACTTCAGACTCTCCAAAATGTCAAACTCTTCTCGAAATCAAAGCAGCGTCACGACGGAATCAAACATGAATCCCGACGCAACGATAGTCAGCTCTATTCCTCAATACTCTTCCAAGTGAAATGATAAAGAAACGAAGATCTGCACCCACGTTGCTGTTATTGCTATCAATGACATCCAATAATGAGGAAAAGAGGCTACATATGATTAAGATGTACATAATTCAGATGCGTACTCGATGTCGCCTCCTGCTTAAAATGCTTGAAATAGATGTTTTAATATTAGTTTCATTTCAAGACTAAGGCGCGCTGTATATCGTTGAATATCTCCTATTTGATTGTATTTTTTAAAACATTACAATAGACATTATACAATTTCTATTCGTTTTATTATTACATTTATTTACATTTTGACACTATGTTTTATTCTAATTTACGGTGTAGTTGACTCCATTTAATTTGATGGAGATGATTGTCAAGCTCGTGAGTTCTGGCTAGCCCACGAGTTCTGCGTTCGATGAAGCTCTAATACTCTATGGACTTAGAGAAAACAGTCTTGTTGTGTGCTCGTCGTTCAATACGCAAAACAAAAGGTATTTTTGGACGTTATAGGGACGTATTTTTGAGTAGTTCTACGGCTACGTGATTCAAGAGTAAAAACAAGACAGTTATAAGCATTTTGTTATTCGTATATATGTCTGCATGTAAAAATCCCTTTTTTCTGAACGGGAGATAAATCAAGTTCAAAACATCAGATAGACAGCTCGAAAACACTATGGCTGGAAAGCCGCATAAATTTCGGGCTTACTGGCTAGCCCACATGTTTTCTATATCTTAAATAACTCCTCGTGTAAAAAGGTGGTTTCGGTTTGAGTGAATACAAGAACCACCATGGTGACGATAACTATAATCAGCAAGCTAGGTAACCATACAGTGGTTTCGCATTTATTTCTAAAGATTTGCAAAGTAACTCATTATCATGAATCACTCGGATTATTCATGACACAGAATTATTGTAATACCCGTTCCTTTGTTCCAATGGATTGGGAGTTTCATTTTCAACTAATGACATGTGCACGTTGCAGTAAAAATATATTCTCCTTTATTGACTGAAAACACACTTGTGCACTACTCATGTTTATTGTCAGAAAACTTATACTCTAAACTACTCAGGGCCGTAAGAATAACGGTTCGCTTTCATAGTTCCTTAAATATCTAAAATTGATTCGTGCAACTGTATATAAAGAATTTTATGAACGTTTGCATAGTACCTAAATTTAATTAAAAGCTAAGCTAAATCAGAAGCTTTTGTAATATTTTATATTTCCTCCACGAACCTTTAAAATTTCATTAATACAGTTACCAGGAAACATACTTATACAAGACAAACACAACATTTTGGTTTTTCCGCAATTTGATATAAACAATTTAATTTTGTACTTATTATTAACTGTCCTCTATCAAATACGTTGGAGTATAAGGATAAAAGGGACACATTATTAGTTGGGTTCCGAGAGGTTCAACTTTAACGACAAGTTGACGTCCAAACAAGCTACATAATTGCTGTATAATATTAGTACAAACGTTTTAATTAATTGATTTGCACCACGCACGTAAAGCGGTTTGTTATTCCTACGAAACGTAGCTACCTACAGTAGATAAGAAACAATAGTCAGAATTGTTTGCATCCCGTTGACGTAGGTATTTCATGGTATACAAAATCATGTGTGCGTTTTGAGATACAACTTGGAAGCGGTGCGCTACCCACATTTGAACACGTATCGATATCGCACTCGATGCGATGAAATTAATATTGCGTTTTGCTGCACCCAGTCTCATTAAGAAAACTGTATATTACAATTTAAAACAATTAATCATTATAACCTAGTCAGATAACAGCTACCGATTGGACGTTTATTTTGTCTCGGGCACCCTCGAATCGGAATGCTAAACGGATATTAAGTTATATTGATATTGTAGAAGCTGAGAGTCCCCTCTAGGAGGCCCTTGAGCCTGGTTACTCAATAAAGCATCTGCCAAAGTGACCTAAGAGCTTGGCGGCCTCCCAAACCAGTGAGAGTAATAACAGCGTGACGGCCCAAGCCGAGGCTCCCGGAAGCCCTCGAGTTTAGTCACCCATAATCGAGGTACAGGCTAGGCGCCCTCAGTGCCCGGCCACCTCAAACCCGGTGGATCTGTAAATGCCACCGGTGGACGATCCAACTAATAATAAAAAAAAAAACATTATAAATGAATCTACTTTTCCTGATTTATCGCGTTTATTTTAAATTTTAGTTCCCGAAGATTCATGGTCACAGGAACAACCTATTACTGTCTGAGATCAACGTAGCTATTATTTCTAAGACCTGGTTATGTGAAAACATCTTAGATGCTGAAATATGTAATAGCAGATATAAAATTTTTCGAAGAGATCGAGGTAGGCTTGGAGGTGGTGTTATGCTTCTATGTAAATCTGAACTACAAGCATTCGTAAGACCTGAATGGAATAGTGAGGGTCTGGAATGTATTTGGGTCTCAATTTCCGGTAATAACATAGGCCTTTCATATAACTTAGCTTAGCTGAAGTATATATACCACCAAATTATAAATAATATACCATGATGTATAGAGAGTTTTCTTAACATGCTAAAAGCCGTCCGCGAATAAAATACAAACGATCACATTATTGTTGCTGGTTATTTTAATCTACCTTGTATAGACTGGTCTTCGGGCGAACTTTTTGATTTGATTTGATTTGAACCTGTTATCCGCAGAAAACGATCTGTCGATATCCAAAATGGTTTATACGATATTATATCTTATTACGGCTATGTCTCAGATAGTAATCGTTGGTACTTGGTGGGTTTCGTTCTGATTTTGTTGAGATAACATCAGGAGTACCTCAAGGCTCTATCCTGGGTCCTCTTCTTTATGTAGTCTACTTATACGATGTATAAGTAGACTATGTGTATTGATGTTTCAAAAATGCCAAGTTTCTTATTTACGCTGATGATACGAAAATATTTATGAAAATCAAAAATCACATAGACTGCGTCAAATTTCAAGAAGATCTTGAACGGCTTGACAATTACTATAAAGAAAATCGTATAACCATTAATGCTAACAATTCTCAGTATATTTATTTGTGATATATCTTGGTCGAAAGTACCTAAATTAAATTGCCTACACCCCTCTAGCAGTTGTATCTTAGCTTCTAGTTTTATTGAATGTAGTGATTCAATAGCTAATGCAAACGGCAGAATACTTGATTTGGTTCTTTCAAATCATACTCAAGTGTCAGTTAGCCAAAACTTAAATCCAATAAGCATAATCGACAGTCATCGTCCGTCTCTTAACATATAGCATGTTAATGTTCCTAGAACCGTTGTCATATTTAATTACAATGTTTTGTAATTAAAAAATATTTTAATTCCATTCCGATGGTGGTTCTTCACAATAAATAAATAAAATTACGTAACTTCCGCACAGTACCGTGATAAGTCACAGAATTGTATTATAATATTGTTTAATCGAATATTGATCAATGAAAGGTATCTTATTTTGAAGAATAAAGTATATAATAAGTTAATGTATTATGTAGAAAAAGTGCGAAAAGATTGTCGCCGTTGTGGGAATCGAACCCACGTCTTCGGCATTCGCGGCCTGACGCTCTAGCCACTGAGCTAAATGGCTGATTGCCACACCGACGAAAATCTTAACGTATTCTTCTACATTGTTTTCTTAGCATTTGAAGCAATGCTTGGCGCCATCTATTGTTATATCCTTTCCAGCATACAAACAATTTCGAATATCGTTTTTACAACGATATTCGAATATTTAACGATTTTTATATCATAAGTTTTTCAATCTACACCCTCAATAGAAGACATTACAATAAATAAGAATGTTTCAAAACGGAATGTTTGACGGTATTTTTTTCTCCTTGTTTATTTTTAGTCTACACAACAAATGTGAGTCTTAAAATGCTGTTTACATTACAGCTAAATGCATTGGGACCAGTTGTTGCGTGGTCCTATCACAGTTGTGGTAGGAGTCTAGACTCTAGGCTATAGCAAGAATGCGCAGGTCCGTCCGGGTAAATATCACGACCTCACAGAAGGCCGGCCTGAATTAGAAGCATTACACTTCTGCTTTTCGTCTGGTGAGTTAGGTAACCAAGGCCCACCTAAATCAAACATGTGCAACCCTAACGGTGTTATAAATTTCCATGGGCAGAGGTTATCACTTAACATCAAGCGAACCGCCAGCTCGCTTGACACTTCTCACATGAAAATAAATAAATAAATAAATTGGACAGCTTGTACGCTAGATTAAAAACTACCTCTGTGAAGCCGCAGGTATGGCTTGTCAATTTACTTAGATAATATTAGTAATAGGGTCCCGTTTAAGGTTCCCCTTTGGGTACGGTACCCTAGTAAATGCTGATCTGTTGTTTAACTTTTAGGTTTATTAAATACAAAATTATAGCCGTAGCATGAAAATAGCTTAAAGGAAATTGAAATTTTATTCTATGCAATATTAATCTATCTTTCTTTTATTGGCGTAATTTCAAATTACCATTGCCGTGATCATTACTAAACAAATGTATAACTACTTAAAATGGTGTATATGACTCACCCGATGAAGATTCTGAGTTTTATTTCCGATATCCTGAATACTTCGACTCTAAGCGGTTGCTATTTCCATACCTCAGATAAATACACCACCGTTTGTGATTCGTATTAACACTGAAATAGCTAACATTCTTTATCAAAGCGTAATAAAGCTACGCCGTAACCAATATATTTTCAATTAATAAAACACGTAGTAGCAAGAATACTGCACAATTGTTGAATATTGAAATAATTCTATTACGTATTTGTGATTAATAGATGGTGTTCTGGTTCAAAAGACACAAATGTTTTATGTAAACTGTATATTTTTAACTCATACAACGTTATATTTTAATACTACTTCAGGAAAGTTCATAACAAAAAGCGTAGATAATGATAAACAAATGAAACAACGTAGCCAGCGGTTCTCGAAGTTCGAGTTAAAAAGTTCAAACGGTATATGATTTTATAAATATTCATGCAAAATTAACTGTGTACCAGTTCACAAGTAGAAACTCATTATTCCAGACTTTAAAGTCAAAGTCAAAATTTCTTTAATTATATAGGCTTAATTTAAGTTCTTATTGAACATCGAAAGAACTACCACCGGTTTTCTAAACCAGACCTCACCAGTGAAGAACCGGCAAGAAACTGTGCGATCGTGTTATCTGTTTTTATATTATACAGAAATAAATTTAATAAGTAATGTAATTAAATGACATGTATCAATAAAACATCTGAATATTTAATTTAAGCCAATTTAAAATTATCAGATGAAGACAAAAACTAAACACTTATAGAAGAAGTAAAACAACATCCATTAACACTTTAAATTGATTAACTAATTTCATAATTCTTGAAGCTTTTTTTTTTATAGTAATAAAACTTAGAATGACCCATTTTTACTGCTATTAAGTGTATGACAGCTCATAGTTCTGAACTGTAAGCTGTCCAATTAAATCAATCATTATAACTTTGTTGTTGAGCTAGCGGGAAGACGAGACCATGAGACCGTTGAAAACTATTTTGCTGTGTCTGACTTTACGTTTTTGCAGTGCCGTAGGAGTTCAAATAGAAAGTAACTACTCTGGAAGCATTATCGTTGACGATTTGAAAACTTGCGGAAAAGTTAAATGTATAAACAAGTGTTGCAACGCGACCGATTACATTGTGGGCGATAAAGAGTGCGGCCCATACAGCGGTGAACTGAGTTTCGACAATGTCACGGTGTACACTGATGACATTTACGACACGGGGAAAGTGATGCGTGACATTTTTCGTCTTGTACCAGGAATGTTTTCGAATGTTACTTTCCAGAGCTCCGCATATGAATTTACGGAGTTCCAACTGCGCAATTATTTAACTGAGGTAAGATCCATTCGCTCCCAAATTTTCGGCGAAACTTCATATATGTCTAGATAGAGACTTATTATTTTTCTTTTAAGAAAATTTACAATAAATAATGAATAAGAAATGAATGTAACTTACTACCGGCGGTTTAAGCTAAATACCGATTAATTTACAAATATTAAGTATATATTCTGTTACTTGGGCCACTCTTTGATTTTATTCTAACTCTTGAACTAGCGTTACTTAAAACAGAATATTATTTAAAAAAAAACCAGTCAAGTGCGAATCGAACTCGTGTTGTTCCGTACCTACCCGTTATACCGCCATAATAAAATTCGTAATATAATCACCACAGATTTTCTCAAGAAACGGGTGGACCTAGCAAGTTGAAATTTATACCAGATACTTTCGACCCAAAACCTATAGGGTACTTCCGGGTTACCTAGAATTGTCGATTTTGGTTAAAAGCAAGATCTTACAGCACAAGTAAAGGAAAAATTCCAAAAAATAAAAAAGTAGAAAACATATATATAAATTTTGGTACTTTTAAATTTTCGGAAAAATCTAAATTTGCCCATATCTTTTTATCATATTGACCCAGGACTCTGATTTTATAACACCTAATAGGGACTTTAGAACTAAGTATCTAAAGAATAGTGACAGACATAATATAAATACTAGAAATAAGGACAAATTAGTTTCACCATTGTTTCGTCTATAAAAAGTAAATAAAAGGTCGTTCATGAGGAAAAATGTGCGCATATATAATAAAATCCCACAGTCGATATTTAGTCTGCCAGTTACCCAATTTAAACGCAGAATCAAAAGTAAACTTATGACTCAAGCATGTTATACCATTGCGGAATATCTCGTCGACGCCTATGTGTGGAGTTAATACTATTGATACTCACGTAGGCTACAATAAGAAGAGAAATGTGACAAGGCTGGATATGCGTAGATAGTTACGCCATTTAAATAAATATAATACTTCGAATTACATTCAGAGCTGAGGAAAAATCATGAGTACCTTAGTTCACGGCGCTTATTATAGCTCTAAGTGTAGGAATGTGATAAGGCTGGGTTTTTTTCTATCAAAAAGCTGAGGTATACTTATACTTTTTTTCTATCAAAAATGTATTATCCGCATCAAACATGTGCATTGCTTGATTACAGGATGGTATACTCTACTTGGAAACGCCGAATGCATTCAGAAGGTGGACACCTTTGGATCGAAACCACTTTTGCGTTGACTATCAATGGCTAACAAGTCTTGATAGAGTAGAGCCTAGATTCTATCTAGTTCTTGACGATGAATACATTCCAGAAAGTAACGCGTTCTTTACAGCAGGTAAGCAGTACGTTCTAAAACAATGAGCCATTGGCTTAAATAGAGTATAAGTAAATCAAAATGTAATTATTTATTAAATACTGAATCATAAGATTTTCTATAGGCCACTTTTAAAAGGGACGTAAAAATTGAAAAAATTTAGTGAAACAACACAAAAACAATTACACCGCTACCAACCATTCAAAACCGAGCACTCACTTATGTAATGCAATGAAATCTGACTATGGTAGGGCTATGCAGCAGTCTTTGCTATTGCTTAAAGGTCATCCGAGAATGTACCACGACCTCAAGACTTGCGCGAAGTGCGTTTTTATACTTCTGTGTTTCGTTTGTAGAGTGAGGTAGCCGTGGCACACTTTATTAAAAGGTAACAACGAATCCGCAACCCTACAGGTGTTGCTGATATCCAAGGGCGGCTACCAGTTAAGATCAGGTGAACCGCCAGCTTGCTTGTCACCTTCTCACATAAAAATGAAATGAAAAGTATCAATCATTAAAATAATTTAGCAATGTGATTACATTTTGAGTGCTACCTAATTATGCAACTGTTATTTATTTTCAGCATTACTCATCTCCTGCGTGTTTCTGGCGCTGACGATGATAGTGTACGCACTTTTGCCCGATTTGAGGAACCTCTGCGGAATGGTTTTGATGGCGTATGTAGCCAGCCAGTTCGGAGCGTTCTTAATGCTGTCCGTTATCCAGATCGGATCGCACACAGTCAACGCCTGCCTCGGATTAAGTAAGATTAACCTAGTCTTATGTCCGGTTCCTATATTCAACGAACGGCCGTTAGTTACATAGCTTCGTAACTTTCATAACGAATTGTAGATTAAAGGAACGCTAGTAACTCAGTATCTACGGTGATGCAATGGCTCGTAAGGAAAACCCCTCG
This sequence comes from Iphiclides podalirius, assembly GCA_933534255.1. Classification (NCBI taxonomy): domain Eukaryota; kingdom Metazoa; phylum Arthropoda; class Insecta; order Lepidoptera; family Papilionidae; genus Iphiclides; species Iphiclides podalirius. The sequence goes on along the minus strand of OW152830.1, from coordinate 10,323,783 downwards.
TTTCGTTAATGTAGGAACCGGGCGCACACGCCTTTTATCTACAAGTCGTTATGAAAGTTACGAAGCTATGTAACTAACGGCCGTTCGTTGAACCGGGCATTAGTCACGAGCAGTTTAGATTATACCAAATCGAAGGGAAAATTATTCAAGAAGTGAAAGCTTGATTCGTACAGCAAATATCATCATCCCGCAATCAGATCTATAAATTCAAGTATTTTAAATATTATAATACTATTACTTTACCTACTATTATTACTTTTATCTACTACGGTAGGGCAACCAAAAATACTCTGTTACGTGAATGGTCATATACGTCCGAGGCATTACCACGTGCTTCCAGAAAACCAACATAAAGTGGGTGCATTATATACTTTTATGTTTCGTCTGGTTATTGTAGTAACCGGGACTGTTTTAGTGTTCTGTAACCCAACAAAAGTTTCAGATATGTAATAGTAGTCTATGAACATTAGGTGACCCGACATCTGGCTTGCTAAATTTTGGCATAAAAACATGTAAAATAGTAAAATTATTATATAATTTTGGTACTATTTAATATAAAAAGTAAGAAATTAGAATGAGATAAATAATATCAGAAAAATAGTTTTATGATTTATGGAACTACCGACATTATTCAGAAGCTCGTTTAAAAAAATGCAATGTTAGGCATTACTATTTATATTTATTATTATATTAATATATATATTATTACTTACATTAGAATAATGTCGCTTATTTTTGCAGCGTTTTGTACTTACTTCTTCTTTCTATCAAGCTTCTGCTGGATGAATGTCATGTCCATTGATATTTGGTGGACTTTTAGGTGAGTATTTTCTTTCCTTTTCTCCATTCTTTATTTTTTTTAAATCATTGCCCTTACTTTAGGTTAGCGTTATGTTGTAAGGACCTGTGTTGTAAGGACGTTTTACAAACATAAATTTCACGAGGCCAAACACGTAGACGCGAAACAACTGTGGGAATCGAACCCACGACCCCCGACACCGAAGCCTATACTTTTGACAACTGCGCCACATGTAGGTGCAATACCCACGTATTAATACACTTAATAACATCCACACGTAGAACGCTCGCACCAAAGCAAGTTTTAGTGCAATTTAGATATATCTACTATACTATTTTCACTATACGGAGCCTTCTCAGGTTTTGCAATGTGGAGGTCTACACCAATTTACTTACACACGTAATACAAGATACGCCCACCTCTCTTTCTCTCTCTCTTTCTCTTAGTCGTGACGTATTTACCTTTTATAGATATTCAAATCAGAACGATTCTAAAAAAGTTACTTCAGTATCTATCTATCTAATTGAATAAAAAAAGATTCTTCTTACATAAAAAACATGTTTTAGACACAAAAACGAACGATACGATGAGGTATCGTAAGTTATTCCGTTTTTCAACCGAAGAGACGAATTTGAGCCCTTATTTCAGAAAATGTATGTAGGTAAAAAGACGATCAAAATTCAACGCGCTTCTCGAAAGTTTTAGAGGATGGGGAGATCAAAGTTCGGCCTATAAAGTAACTCGAAGTGGAAAGAGAAGGAAGAAGAAAAGGAAAAGGGAAGACAGTGAACCGGAATAATGGGTAGAGTGGTGGTGTAGTGCAAGTGAGAGGTGTACAAGCATAGGAGGAAGATTGGTACGACAACGCGAGGTCCGTCGACCCTATAGAAGAGTATGTGCAGGATTGATGCGACAATGAGAGGGGCTCTGCACCTGTAGACGTATGGGTGGAGGATCGATACCTAATGAGAGGGCTGTGGCATCTGTAGTATTGAAAGTTAAGGATTTGTGCGGCATCAAAAGAACCGCAGCGCACGTTTTTAGTTGTAAATAAAGTGAAAATTTGAAAACCGATGTTTCACTCCATTCCGCAACCACTACCTAACTCGTAACAACTTTGATTGATTTTTTTTTTAACAGAGGCTACGCAAAAGCACGCGCCATTCACCGGCGGGGTGAGACATTCAAGTTTTTAATGTACTGCATTTACGCTTGGGGTCTGCCTTTACTCATGACCATCGCTCTAGCAGTCCTCAATGAAAGCGACATATCGGCCTATCCGTGGCTGATATCGCCTAAGATACCCATACAAGGGTGTTTCCTGGAAGGTACAAAATACTCGATTACATTACAATTTACACATTAAATTATGTAGTAGTGTAACCGGCGTACTATCAGCCAATTCGCGATGGAATCGCATGATGAATGCCGTACCATAAAACCTTATAGACGAGAATTTGCACTTGCAGTGAGATATAATTATGTAATTCACTTTAAGTTCCTCATATTTTTCATCAAAGTCGTGTTTACGTAAATAATCTATACCTGATGTATATAATATATATAAGACATTTTTAACATATTACACTTTTTGACACAACGCCGACATCGTGTCAAAGAATTATTTCTTACATCTGTGCAAATACTACTAGTTTTACTAGTTACATAACTACTTTAACTGTTGTTGCTTTTCGTCCGTAGACCATTGAAGCTTCACCGAACACAGAACTCGTAGGCTACCCAGAACCCAAGAGCTAGATACGGCCCTCTACGTTCGGGTACCACGCATGTGTTCAATCTTGCGTTATTTTAAGGGGGAATAATGTCACCTAAGGACCATCGAGGTTTTAGTACGGACCGAAACTCCCGTACATAATTGTTGAATGTTTTAACTGATGGCTGGAGACAGTGAGCATCGTTCTTACACGATCTTTGACTTCAAGTTGATGGTGTCTTAGTTGGCTCAGTTCGATTGTGATCAGTATCGGTCGAACGAAAATCTAAATGCTTTCCGGCAGACGTCCGCACCGTAAGAGAGCACGAAGCGGAATGTTTATTACTTATTAAATTTACCTAATTGATAGTTTCATTTTACAGTGAGGTTAGAATTTTAAATTTTAGTTCAAATCTGGAGCAAATCGTTGTCAGCAATCAATATAAATTAAATTCATAATCACCGTCTATTGCCGTAGTAGATTCCAATACTGGGAAAATATTTAAAAAACAAAATCATTCTAACTTGTTCATATTGATCCATAATACTAGTAAGGGCTAGATAACGTTATGTACAAACGTGTCCTATACTTATTAATATTAAGCTTATAATCATCATTCATCACCAGGTCATCAATTCAATCCAAATCAATTATAATTGCAGGTGGGGAGAAGTTGCTGTATCTATATGTGCCTATGCTAATTCTTATCATCTGCAACTGGGTATTCTTCCTTATGACTGCGTTTAACATATGGCGGCTCAGTCGAGGAAACGCTGTATTAAACTCAGCTGCCGCTGGCATGCCAGCCTCCCATCGCTTTCAACGTCACAGGTAACATAAACTAATTGGAAAACAGCGGAAAAAAACAACTGCAACAAATAGATTAAAGTTATAGCATCTACTAATAATCGGCTTCATTAGAGATGTCACCGTAACAGTTTTTTATTGAACACAAAAAAGAAAACATCCTTTTACTAGCGTTGTTATTTAATATAGTATTATAGTCAGTCGTTTTTGCCAATACGACGAAAGTCTGCTCTAATCCTCAATACTCGTTTAAGTGAAACGATAATATACAAAGATCTGCACCTACTTTACTGCCAAGGTCTGTCAATGGTATCCTAACGAAGAAAACATGCAAATTATAATCAGATGTACCTAAAATTTGTTTTTAGTAACAGGGCTAACCTAAGCTGAGTTCATATGCGTACTCGGATGTCGCTTTAAGATTAGAATATACAGATTTTTTACAAAAACAAAGGAGCTCTATACTGTTATACGTTTGACATATGTATGTATAATAATATCTCTTCAAATGAATATCTCCCATTTTGATGTATTCTTGAGGTGTTTCAATAGACATGATGCAAGAAATTAATTAAATAATATAATTATAATATATAGATTCCAAAACATGAAAACGCTGAGTCAAGTACTACAAACAGCCAGAGCCAAAAGTATTTGTGTAGACCACCACAGGCATCGCCTTTGGCGAAGTTGACCTGTTACAAGTAATTCTAAATATAATGGTCACTGGTCTACCTTTTTATTCTTTCACCATCGTTAACTCGCTTCGCAACTTTCTCCTAGAAGAAGATGAAAAATATTTACAGATTTCTGGTGTATCTGAAATTATCCGTGATCATGGGCGTCAATTGGATTCTCGAGGTGGTCAGCTCATTGAAGCCGCAACTGCAGATTTGGTACTTCACCGACGCGTACAACCTGCTGATCGGCTTGACGATATTCATTATATTCGTGTGCAAGAGGAAAATCAACGTTCAGCTTAAACGGAGGTTAATGTTAATTAATAAATATAATGGCAATAGTACAAGTTGAAGTTGTCTTAAAAGGACGATAGCCACTGTTTGGCTATACCGTTAACATATATATATATATATATATATATATATATATATATATATATATATATATATATATATATATAGAGATATATATATATATATATATATATATATATATATATATATATATATATATATATATATAGATATATATAGATATATATTGCGATGGTGGCGTCACGCAGCAGCCTCGGCTGTTGCACGAAATAATTTTAATAAATTTTTCATATAAAATTCCCTAACAGTATCAAATCATAATATTTTAACTACATTCTTTATGTTTTTTAGCTTTTAGTTCGAATAAATAAATCTTAATTATATGGTCATACGCCATGAGATTTGCTAACATGTTAATGTTGCCGTAGCCTAGTAATCTATTCTATGTAACTAACTTCTATCTCTGCGTCGCCTTTTTGATTTAGGTTAAGATAAGAAAGTTCTGTTTTGCAAAGTAATTGCAAATTGAATTTATTCCTACTACGGTGGTAGGGTCACGCAGCAGTCTCGGCTGTTGCACGAACGGGCAGGCTCGACCGGGTAAGTACCACGACCTCATAGAAGACTGGCGTAAAGTGGAAGTATACCACTTTCGCGTTTCGTCTGGTGAGTGAGGTGGCCAGAGCTCACTATTTTCAAAAGGTTGTCAACGCATCTGAAACCCTCGAGTGTAGCAGATGTCCATGGGCGGCGGTATTCACTTAACATCAGGTGAACCTTCTGCTCGTTTGGCAACTTTTCATTCAATTCCAATTAAACTCGTCTAATTAATCATCCTTAACAGGTTAAGCGACTTCAGGCTCTCGAAAATGTCAAACTCTTCTCGAAGTCAAAGCAGCGTCACCACGGAGTCAAACTTGAGTCCCGACTCGACGAAAGTCTGCTCTAATCCTCAATACTCGTTTAAGTGAAATGATAATATACAAAGATCTGCACCTACTTTACTGCCAAGGTCTGTCAATGGTATCCTAACGAAGAAAACATGCAAATTATAATCAGATGTACCTAAAATTTGTTTTTAGTAACAGGGCTAACCTAAGCTTATATGCGTACTCGGATGTCGCTTTAAGATTAGAATATACAGATTTTTGACAAAAACAAAGGAGCTCTTTACTATTATACGTTTGACATATGTATGTATAATATCTCTCCAAATGAATATCTCCCATTTTGTTGTATTCTTGAGACGTTTCAATAGACGTGATACAATTTAATGTTAATGCTTTCTAATCACACTTCTTAACATTTTGAAAATATGTATAGTATTATAATTAACGGTGTAGTATACGAAAACGTGTCATTAAAGCTAGTATTTATACATAGGATCTCTTTAGTCTCTATTGTTATGTTCAATGTAGGTACATATAATCCTGTTTCCAATGTGATACATACAAATATTCATTGTCATTAAAGTCTCACATAAATTGTTAATGGAAATTAAATTAATGGACAAGGAATAGGTACTCCCTGATTGCAGAAGAAGAGTAGAAATTTCAGAAAAGTCACGTTGTTGAAAGTAGTATTGATCTCGAACACCAAAAAATGTCATGTTCACATATTATGAAGAAATTGTGCAATTCTTGTGGCTGAATTTTGTGCCGATACCGCGTGAAAAGGTATTACGAAAAGAAGAATAAATGAAAATACAGCTCTTCATCAATTGGGGAAAAGGTCGAAGCTTTCTGTAGTCTGTATAGACTGAAAGCATAATATTCTCTATCTCAAGGCGGATTACTTTACCTATGCTTTCAGTCCATAGTCTATTGATTCTTAAAGAATGTTATTACGTATGTTAGTCGTTATATGAAATAGAAATATGTAGTATAATAAATATGTTAGCATTTGAGATATTCCATAGTTTTATTCCCATAACAAGCACATTTTTAGTTATATGGTTTAATACTACTAACTCTTTTCATAAACGTAGATAGGTAACGCCAATTACATAGAATAATTTGAAAATATGCAATTTGTAATATTTTCATTACCTTCATAGTAATATGAAACGTCAATCGTCCATCGTTCAATCAAAATTACTAAACTTTTTAAAATGCTCTATATTTTCACTAACATTTTTTTTTATTTATAATTTTTATGTGTTATGGTGTCTGGACTCGAACTAAGATAATTTCTTGTGTTTGCGCGAATAGTAACAACTAGTAATTATGTATCAAAAGGGAAGTTGTAGACCAGCTGTCAGCAATTAATAGGAATAAAAGTCACAGTTGAAGCAGGTAATTACTTTTAATTCAAATATTATTCCTATATTTATACTGAATATGTTATCTATCATTAAGGGCAATTACATATACTACTAAAAGTAAAACTTAATTATCTTATGGAACTAATTTTTTCACTTTAATTGATAAAAAATATAGTGAGATCCTATCAAATCATCATTCCAATATCGATAGATCTCGGGACAAGGAGGATTCTATAGCAACTAAGGAACAGTATACTGTTACATTAAAATTTGTAAAAAAATCTCTGCACTAGATTAAACATTAAAATTTGTAGAAAAAAGTTCGAAAAGTTTCGCCGCTGTGAATACTTTAATAGGCAGTTTACAATAACGCCTTAAATATGATAGATAGAACGAGACAACTGTGGTCACACAATAGCTTCTGCTGTTGACATAGACTAATAAGCAGGCTCCTCCGATTAAATGCCACGATCACATCGAACACCTGTTAAATGCAAGTATCATACTATCGCATTTCGTCTGGTAAGTGAGGTAGCCGGGGCCCACTTTATTTAAAGGTGGCAACGCTGCCGCTGTTGAAAATTTCCATGGGCGGTGGTTATCACTTAACATCAGGTGAACCGCCAGCTCATTTGCCACTTTTTAACATAAAAAAAAAAACAAAAATCGTGCGAAAACGTTCCCGTGGCCGTGGCGATATGTGCCCTAGATGGAGCATCTTGGGGGTTTAGTCGTGGCGATTCCGATATACCTAAGCTTGCCCTCGCGACGGCGGATAGGTATAGGCAGGACCCACGTTCACAGAAAAAGATCGCGATAATCTCTGTCGCCTAATCTCAATTGCTACCGCTGTTTGCAGTTGTCTCTTCCGATTTCATATAAACGTATGGATACTTCAGTTGAGTCTTTTTGTGGGGCTACAGCACCACAAAAAGAGTCGCAAACGACAAAAAGAAAATCAAAGATAAAAAATAAAGTAAATTAAGAGCTTCGTACATTTTATTTTATATTCAAAATATTCATTTGCTAAAATCGATTATCGAATATCGTTTTCAGGCCCGTTTTGGGTACTGATTAACACTAGAGTTATGTAATGCATTGTAGTGATTAATCTGTTGAAATGAATGTAAACCCAAATTTATTCGAACATCTAGATACACTTGAAGATACAGAAATAGTTAATCGCAGTAGTAGCTTAGTATAATCAACATAAAATTAACTGGTTTGTATTATAAAAATATTCGTTGTTATAAAAAAGAACTCAATAAAAAACAAACAATGACTAGAGCGTTCGGCGTCTCCGGCACTAAAACTTACCTTTAAAGCGAATGCTTCTAAGATCAATATTAAAGTGGAGATTCAGTAATATCACCGTTGGAGAAGTAGACTTTGCTCGCTTGTAAATTGACCCTGGTACCAATATTCGACCCTTCCTTACGGCAACACAATCGGAACCTGAAATGTTAATCATTGTATTGTTTTTTTTAGTAAAGACCGAATCCAAAGACAGAATCCACATTCATAACAAACGGAACGAACGAACTCTATTTCCCAAAAATGGGGTCACACATTCACCTCCACTAAACCACCACCACTCACCACCCATTTAAAACGGTCCAAGACGAATCAAACTCGCTTAATTACAGATTTCCTATGGCCACCTTCCAAGCGACATCATTAAGGCCCTGGTAGCCATTGAAAGACAAACTACTCGTCAATACGATTCAAATGAGCCCCAACTCGACGGGGTTGTATCGTTTCATTGCGCAGCTACTTCGGCCACCATAATATTGCATTGACATTCAAAAATTTCAGCGCAATCGTTAACCGGGAAGTGGATCAAATTTAATTTGCAAGATTAGGTGATGAACCTCGGACAGGTGAAACTAAATAAAAGCTTGTACTTATAAAATACTGCCGCTTTACATGATTCCTCTACGATGGCGAGTTAAATCTGCGATTATGGATACTCTACACCAATTCATGCCCGAGGCAAGGATGATGGCATTGTGAAATATGAAATTGTAAACAAATCAATGGTAACATGACTGGCAGTGACAGAGTGTCAACTTATCTATGTTTTTATTAATATTTTTTACTGATGAAACACAAAATGTTTCTGCGTTCTTCAAGAATATAATATTTTAGAATAATAATTTCATGGTAAGTGGTGATGCAGCCATTGAGCAGCCATTGATGATCAGCATGCTAGATCAGTAAAAGCCTATTCACTCTTGCCTTGAAGACGCCTACGTCATAACCGAACGGAAAGACGGGTCGGCGACAGGTTGTTCCATTCCTTAGCTCTACGGATGATGAATGAAAATGAGAAATTTCTTGGGATATTTAGATATCTTTAAAGTTTTACTCACTTCCTAATAAGCATCCGTAATATCCTCCGCTTGCAAACGAAGATTGCGAAGAACGCCACGCCGATGAGCATGTTGTACATATCAGTAATATACCACAACGACAATGTAGGTGCCTTAGAACTGGTAGCTTCTAAAATAAAACTTATCCCCATAATCAGCGAAAACTTTAAGTACATAATGAACCTGGAAAAGAAAGCAATGTCTATAAAGAAACGCCAAAAATCGCTTGCATTATAATAATTGTAATGTGTTTTTGACAGATATTTCTATTTTTCTATATGACTTTAACACAAAACACTGCGTTACTATAACTTTAACTCATTTACCATACAAACTAGAGAAATAAATGCTATATATAGAGAGAATAGCAAAAAAAGTGCGTATAATCTCACGCGTAATCTATACACAACATTTGGCATAATTTTCTATTTTTTAGGTTACGATTAACTATACTACTTGGAAAAAACGGCACTGCATAAAGTTACATCGTCATATAGTTTAATATCTACGTTGCTAAATTATATATTTAAATAATTAAGATATAATCCGATTAGATTTGCTTCAACAGCCCATAAGCGACACAGAACGGTATTGCAGCTTTTTATTGTGAGAAGGTGGTGGGGTAGCCGGTAGTTCACCCGACGCTAATTGATATTGACACATTGCTAACATTTAAAGATATGGGCCCTCTCCAGAAGAGCGCAAATACTATTTCAATTCAATTGATGCCAATTTCCGATTCCTGCCAGTGTTCTGTGCGGCCGCGGTACTTCCCCGGACGAACGCCTATCAATTCATGCAACAGAAGCTGCCACGTGACCCTATCATAAGAGCATAACTTTATGTAGAATTTATAGAATATCATTGCCAGCACACAGGCGAAAACCCAGCTTCCGATGGAGTCTCATTTAGCATAGAAATGGGAGGAAAACAACGTCTGTTATTGATGAGAAAGCTCGTGTTCAAGCTAAGGTTCACCTTTGACGAGTGGCATGATTTTTTGCCGGTGCTGAAGAGTTTCGCTTGTTCAGCACTCCCTTGGATTTGTCGTATTGCCAAAAATTGTACGCGGTCAACAGGAACAGGATCCAATTGCACGATATTAGGATCAGCATCGGGACGTAAAAATATATCATTTTCTCCGGTTCTGTAAGAGGAACGGGCGTAGGTTAGCTTGAAAACTCGTTTCATACAAAGAGCAAGTGAAACGATTTTATTCAACTTTGACTTGTTTCAAACGCTTATGGGTATCGATTAGGTCTATCACACTTTTCCTGATTAGACATATCTACAGAAAAAAAAGTAAAAAAAAATAGTCTTTATGTACGAAAATAAGTCTTTTGAAAAAACAGCCGCACCACCGCAGCGCAGCAAAGTTAAAGTTAAACTTCTAAAAAACGTAAATAAGCACAAAACACGATGACGACAACAATGATATTATTACAGGATACGTGGTATCTCAGCTGTGAGTGAGACTCTATCCAATTCCATTGCTTTTTTAAAAAGTCTCTCGCGTCACGAAATGAGCCTACTTGGGCCGCGTCCTAGAATTTTTCACTCTTAAAAACGGGGAGGGGAGAGTACATATCACAGGGATTATCCTCCAGCAAGGAATTTGTATCTATTTAAAAAAAAATTGATGAGAAGATTGGTGATTGATGAGGGACGTCATAAACAATCCAATACATAAAGTTGGATCAACTCCGTCTCGAAGAATACTAATATAGGCGCGACATCTTACCGTCAATGAAGCATCCGAGCAATGGTATGTTGGGAGTGATGACACCGGGAGGCATTGGGTATTCATTGAGCAGAACAAACACGAGCATCATACAAAAGGCCACGCCCCACGCGTAGCCACTATACAAAAAGAACGTGGAAGGGTGAGCTGAACGTTGAGGTTGACGGAAGTCGACCAAGCGGCTGCAATATAAAACATTTAAATTGAACCTACCCACATTTAGACTGCGTAGAATAAGTAGATTTACTTATGGGACAATGCTTACGTTTCTACAAAAAATCCCAGAAAAGGTTCAAAATGCATCAATAGCTATATTTTAAAAAGTTGTCAAAGAACGTTTGTGTGTTAAAGGCTATATTATTAATGATTATTTAAATGATAACACACTCTGGTAATTAGTTGATGGCTCAAGGCTCTTTGCCGTGATAGCTCAGTGTCCGGGCGCTCGCCTTTAATTCAATATACTCGAGCAACCTGAGTTCGATCCCCGGTGCCGGCACCAATGAAGTTTTTAACTTTAAGTGCTGACTTATCACGTGCTCCGCGGTGAAGGAAAACATCGTGAGGAAACCTGCATATTTTCGAAATAATAACTAAAAAAAATTTCGAAGATATGTGAAGTCCGCCAATCCGCAGTGGGGCCGCGTGGTGGACTATGCCCTGATACCCTCTGTATAGAGGAGGCCTTTGCCCAGCAGTGGGACATGTATAGGCTGTTACTTTACTTTTTTTTTCAAAGCTCTTTCAATTTTTTAGGACTTTTTATATTGTATTTATTACTAGCGACCCGCCCCGGCTTCGCACAGGTGCAATGCTGATACTAAATAGACTCTATTATGTTTCTCTAGTATGTTATGCACGTATTATACATATAAACATTCCTTCTGAAATACTCTATCTAGTAAATATCATTGTGTATATCATAACTCATTGCGCAGTTTTAAAGATCTAAGCATACATAGGGAAAGACAGACTACGGACGAATTTGTTTGATACTATGTAGTGATATTCATGTCACACAATGTATGTCAAAAAATGAAAAAAAAAGTAGCCTGCTGAATTTCTTTCGCTGGTTCTTCTCAGTTCAGTGGCTTTTTTTTCCGAACCGATGGTAGTATTATGACTATCAATAAATGAGTGTAATGCTCCTATATTGAATAAACATATTTGAATTTGAATTGACATGTCTTTTTTTTACTGCCATCAGATGGCTCTACAGAGGTTCATCTTCAATAGCGTCTGCGGAGTACAATTACTAATATTGTTATTTCTTTCTACGTTATAATAGTATACCCTAAATCATAGTATATTGTTGATATTGTGATGTGATAATAAATATGATCCATGACTTCAGAATGTCAACGACAGTGATGTTATGTAAAGAGTTCCAACGAAGCATCAAAATTACGTAATTAAACATGTCATTTTCAAGACGTGTACGGCCAATCTTTTTAATTCATTCCGCGAATATTTCAATTTGACCAATTTCAGCACAATGCAAGAGCTATGCGGATAAGAGACTAATTTCTTTCTAATATTTAAATGGGAACTCACCGAAAAGCACGCCAAAGGTCCCACGACATCACGTTCATCCATAAAAAGCTTGCCATAAAAAAGAAATATATGGCAGATGCTGAAAATGTAAAACTATTAAAACTATGTAACATTATAAATGTAAAAAAACATGAGGCTCCAGTTGCGGTATGAACGCAATTTATCGTAGACTGTATCGAATCTTCACTTGTTTATATATCTAAAAGCTAATTATATCATTGTATGTATGTATAAAAATGTTATTCAAAATAATGTGTAATAGAAGAATATCTGAGAATCCATAGTAATCACTATGGATTTACAGAATTCTCAAAGACGATTAAATTCATTGAAACATTTGACAAAAAGGGCTTCAGTAGCATTGCAGTGTATGTGATATACATACGTAAAAGAACTAAGGGTTGTGGATTTTGTTGCTCAAATAAATTAAATAAAGGGGCAATGAGAAATTATGTTAGATTTCTGTCGGACAAAGTCAAATATTATGATATAATACATCTAATACTTTAACTTTTTATAAAATATACAAAATCGGCACACTATCTAATCATATGACAAACTCGTAAATTTCACATTAATCGGCTTGTGGACATATAACAACGATATTAGAAAAAGGTTTTTGTTAGAGCCGTGATAACTCAGTGTCCGTGCGCTTGCCTTTAATTACATTTACATAAAATTGTTAATTTTAAGTGCTGAATTATCACGTGCTCGATGGAGAAGGAAAACATCGTGAGGATACCGGCACATTTTCGAAATAATAATAAAAAAAATATATTTCGAAAATATGTGAAGTCCGCAATGGGATCGCGTGGTGAACTATGCCCTCTTTACAGAGGAGGCCTTTGCCCAGCAATGGGACATTTATAGGTTACTTTACTTTTATTTTTACTTTTCTTGTTGAAATTGGGCGATTCAACTCACATAAGGCAACGCAGAAGGTGGTCGTGACGGGCTCTTCGTCGTACGCTCTGATCATTATAAATATCATTGTCGCCAACAGTGAGTAGGCGCATAAGAGGCTTCCTGCGTACGCCATCAACACCTTTCCGGCCAGATTCCTCAACTCGGGCAAGACGCAATAGACGAGCAACACTATTATGAGAAATACGCAGGAAACGAGCAAGGCTGTAACATAAAAGCAAAGGTTGAAGACAACCATTATTGCGATTAGTCACATAGAGACGGATAACAAAAAAATATTAACTTTGACTTAACAGACTATATGTACATGGATATGTTTCGAGTACCATTATCTAAATTTTTATCAAAGGTTCTAAATGTAACAATATTTTCAGTACCCATTTTTATCCTTTTTTTTCTTTAATGTAAAATATGTCTGGCTAGGAGAGAATATCAACGTTTTACCTAACAACATCTTTGGTGACGGTGCCAGGGTTCAAACTTGTGAATATAACCGATAGCCAATCAAAACCCAAACATTAAAAAATTCTTAGTCAAAACTTTTAAATTTCATTATCTTAATTCAGTAAAAATGTTATGTACTGACTCAAAAATTTTACAATTTTGTTAGAGGTTTGGTAGGTTAGGTTACATAGGTTAGATTTTCAAGATTTGGTTTTATTAGTTTTAATATTTTTATAAACTTATTAGTGTTAATTAAAGCAAGATTTATGTCGAAAAACTTAACATTAATTCCAAGCCTATTCATCATAAAAAGCTTTAATTATCGTTATTTCAAAATCATACTTTCTTGATTTTATACGGATTATCAGACTATGGATTGTCTAATCGTGGCGAAGTAACTGGCAATTTATTTAGCTTTTTACATAATGTCAGATTACTTCCTAGGCTTAGTGCAATATTATTAGAAAGAACTGAAAAGCTAGGCAATGGCTCCCACTTACCCCCCGCTTTAACATAATATTCGTTCCAGTTAAAATCCGTTTCTTGGTCATATAACATTCTGAATGTTGGTTCGACTTTCATCAGTTTTCCGTCAGTTGTCATCTCGTAGTCCAAACAGAAATGTTCTCTGTCGATATTACTCCATCGCACAACGGCATTAGGTATGCTCCCCCTATATAGTAAATCATCCTGGAAAATTAAATTTGTTTTGATTATAATTTTCTCAGTGTGATTGTCTCAAACGGTAAGAACGGAACAGTTATAAGAATTCTCTATCTATCTGTGTTATAATACGTATCGAAATAAAGTTAAAAATAGCAGAGAGCTATATAACCATACGTGCCCAGCGGTGAAAGAAAACATAAAAAAAATTTCGAAGATACGTGATGTGCTACAATCCGCAGTGGGGTCGCGTGGTGGACTATGCCCTAATACCGTCTGTACAGAGGAGGCCTTTGCCCAGCAGGGGGACATATTACATAGGCTGTTACTTTATTTTTTTATCTTCTCTCTCTTCTTAATGCCATTAAGAAGATTTCTTGCCACTAAGAATTAAAACAAAATATATGAATAAATAGATGAACAAATTATTTGAGGCTTTTTTTAAGCAAACTCGCATTTGTCCTAACTTATCTTAACACATCAACATCACTTTTTAACACAACTTTTACTTAAAAAATTTGGACGACTGAAATTATTTTGCTTTTGGTCCGTGGGGTCCCCGCACATCAAAATTTTCCTAGGCTTAACGCCGCGGCTGGTGGCAAGAGAGCTGGTTCTTTTCTCGCTCAAAGGTTAAGCATAACTATTCAGCGAGGACAATGCAGCTAGCTTTCCTGGCACCATGCCACGTGCAGATTAGGTTTATTAGATAATAATTAATTTTAGATAGATTTAATCTTGTAAATATTAGATAAACAAAGAATTAATTATTATTTTTATTTAATGAAATATTAATACGATAAAAATAACGGGGAATATAGCATGAATTTAATTAATCGATAAAAACCACTATTTTAATCAGTAAGTCCTATCTAAGAGGTTAATAAGGGACGAACTTAACATTATTCAACAGCCTTAAAATTATTAAAACCGAAGAATAACCAAAATTATTAAGAACCGACCAAATGACAGGAAAAAAACAACAAGCAACGTAATTAGATATATTTAAAATTTTTATGATATATTCCTGTATAAAAGGAATTATAAGATGTCTATTTAAAAGGGATGGATAAATTGGCGTAAGACTTTTCGACAATTCGAAGCAACGCATACCTGCCGGTCGTTTCAACATCAACAATTTTTATCTGTCCGCTTCACGTGGAATGCCCCACACTTTTAAATCTAAGTGCAGAGACGCAGAGAATGCTAAAATAGTTAGAGGTTTAAAATTTTGGTAAACATTTATGTTTCATACTATATCATTTATTGTATTTACACGAATACTAAACACGGTTAAATTTTTTAACCATGGCCGCAAAATAGTTTAGTCTAACGACTCAGTTTGGGTATATACGAGAACCATTACGTATACGATATTGACAATAATAAACAATTTTAGCCTGAACATTGTTAAGGAAAAAACGCTCATACAATGGTTTCGCGCTTATATATAAAGATTTGCAAAATTAGTCATAAATATGAATCACTCGGATTATTCCTAACATTGAACTATTTTATTCATTCAGTTGTGCAATGATTTGGATTTTATTATCTGACTAATATATTATAATAACTCCAAGTTTCAGTAAATGTATATTCCTCTTTACCAACTGTGCACAACTCAACTTTATGGTCGGATATAAAGCATAAGAAATAATACACAACAAATATAAATTCGTTTCTATACTTTTAAAAAAGAAACTGACAAGTCTTATGCAATGTTATATATGGTAACGCGTTCATGATTGAGGTTCTACAACACTTTGACTACATGTACTGGCTCTCTATTCATTGTCTCAATATACAATGTTTGAATGATGTCATTTGTATATATTATTTATTTATACATGTTATACTTTTATTTTTCCTGTCATCATAAAATCCTTCATCTAAAATGATAACCTAGTACATTTCTGCTCTATTTTGAATATCTTGCGCGGTCATATTAGGTAAATATTTTATTCATATGTGTTCAACGTTCTTTTCGGCCGTCATACATTAATTACATATTGTTTACGTTTGTTATGTCAGAACTTCGTGATTTACGAAAAGATTTTAAAAAATAATTTCCATACTAATTTCATTGCTATTGAGCCTTTTCAGGAAACTCCCAAAAATCAAATGGAAAATGTATAGAGAAATAATATTAGTAAACGTATAGTGAAATTTATATTAAACATTTAGATGATACCTGAAGTTGGTTTCGTTTTTTGTTAGTAAAATGTTATTAGGGTTCCGTACCCAAAGAGTAAAACGGGAACCTATTACTAAAACTCAGATGTTTGTCTGTCTGTCTGTCCGTCTGTCACTATGTATTTCATGACCGTGATAGTTAGAGAGTTGAAACTTTCACAGATGATGTATTTCTGTTGCTGCTATAACAACAAATAGTAAAAAACAGAATACAAAGATATTTAAGTGGAGCTCCCATACAACAGACATGATTTTTGTCGTTTTAATAATGGTATGGAACCCTTGAAACTCGCACTTGGCCAGATTTTTTGTGAAACAGATCAGTACTAGACTGCTATCCCTATTGATTAAATGGAGAAGACATCATAGTGAAATCCCATTTCTTCCTTAGAATTCTTAACGAAGTCAATAAGAAACAAGTGGATATGTGTATAGTATAATTTAATATTATGTATTTTGTTAATGATTACTTTATAAACAAATCGAGTCAAACAATGATTACAGCCTTTTTATCAAAACTAGTTGAGTTATTGAATGCCGATGGCTTCTTTCATTTATTATACAACTAGCGACCCGCCTCGGCTTCGCACGGGTGCAATGTAAGATACATATAAACCTTCCTCTTGAATCACTCTATCTACTAAAAAACCCGCATAAGATCCGTTGCATAGTTTTAAAGATCTAAGCATACATAGGGACAGACAGACAGCGGGACCACGATGATAATAATGTCACCTTCCCCATTGAAAATCGGTAAAGGAGGGTTTTAATATCGCCGTTCCCATTTTTTAAGGGCCATGGGTTCTAATGTTTCATTTTTATATTTACACTTTTTGTTTCTCTTTAATTAATCATTACTACTTACCTCAGTTAAAAACAAGTCAAAATATTCAGGCATTCTTCCATTTATCGTGACATTCGTAAGATCCTCCATTTGAAAAACATCTTTTACACTTAAACCCGTTTTTTCAATATATTTTGTATAAATATCAACGTTAGAGAAATCTAACGTATTGTCTTCTGGCGCGTCAATACAAGAATTATTAAACACTATTAAAGTTTTGGGACAGCATTTGTAAATTGATTTTTTATTCGTTTTTCCCTCCTTTCCGTTAACATCCTCAAATTCATTGTTAAGTTCACTACCGTAAGTACATTGTAGAATAATATTTATTGATATAATAACTAGTGATACAACACGTCTGTTCCCAATCATGACTACATGACAATATGACGTCAACTATTATTCTAATAACAAGTACTAAGAAAACTTTAATGCAACCAATGTATATTGCCCAAATATAAATTGGAAACTTCCAATTTAATCTATATGAAAAAAAAAGATAAAGGTAAGCTCTGCCCGCAGCACAGAAAAACTAAAGAATATATTTCAGAATATTTTTCTAAGTTTTATTTCGTAGACACTTGGACTTTATGTGATTTATTTTTAAATTTTCATTAAATATGACTTTGTATTAAATGAAACCGTTTTACGGATTTAATCGCAATCCTTTGACCGTAAACACTAAAAACGGTTCAAAATGACGGGAATTAAAAATTAAAACGCAACAAAATCCGTCATACAGTTTCAATTAATATGTACAATATTCGCGTAAAAGCAAAGAAATCAATAATGTCAAGTTATTAAAGTTTTCTGAAACAGCGATTTTAACACTAAGTACTAAACGAAGTGTGTTTTATTTCCCTGAAGAAATGAGCTTGTAATAAAATGTAGCTTACTTACGAACGTATTAATTTTTATGTAAAATGTTGACGTTTCATAAGAACACGCATGCGTCTATGTGAATAAATATATTTAATAATAGATTTTGATTTTGAGTAATATAATAAGCAATGCAGACAAAATCGCGTGTTTCAGCTAGTATTCAATAAAATGAGGAAAAATAATGCCAAACAATTATCGCGACGGTCGCCTTTATTAATATCGCATACACTGGGATGTGCGGTGTATTGTTGAGCTATTTGCAAAATTTCAAATTACATTCTCCAACAATGATTTTCAGTTATTTCTGAAATCGACTATACATGGGACTATTTGGCAATTGCGACAAACGAATCACAAAAACTGATAAATCAATTATGTACTTTTTTATGTGAAAAGTTGCCAAACGAGCAGACGGTTCACCTGATGGTAAGTGAATACCGCCGCCCATGGCCATCTGCTAAACCCGAGGGTTACAGATGCGTTGACAACCTTTGAAATGCACAAAATAAACTCTGATTATAAGATATTAAAGTGTTATATGCGATAATGTACAATTAAGCTTGTACTTTTGTACATAAAGTAACTATTTAAAGTTGTGTTAAGTCGAAATATCTGTCTATAATGAAAGCAGAGAGAATTCCTGTTCATCAAATCGGTTGTATTACGATTAACAAAATTTATATATTATTAAGTCTACGAACATAATTTTACCTACTTCTAACTGATGAGAACAAACTTTGTGAGCAATAAATTTCTTTAAAAGTTGTGACGTCGGCGACGCTGACTCATTTCATTGGAATTCATAATTGATTTAAATTAGTAATAACCGAAACAATCGAACAATTTTTATTTATTTTACAAAACATGAAAGTAACCATTTATCTACACAACTTTAAACACTGGATAATCAGAACACTTATTAGGGCTAATAATTGTCATAACATAAATACTAGCAGTTACTTAACTTCAGTCCCCTCCGACCGGGAAGGCGAGAAGCCTTGACGTGGCGAAGGGGCCTAGTTGCGTGTAGCCGAGGCTTGGTCTCCCACGGCAAAGCTAAGAGGAACCCACACTGACACCACGAGAGGGCCGCTCTAAAAGGGCTCATTCAGCCCACTGGATGTGTGCTGGAGGGTGCAGGGGACAGGTCGAGGGTGGTAGAGGTGGAGCCCATATGGAAAGTAGTGCAGGCCAAGGTGATCGCGTAACTGGGGGGTCGCGAACTGACGACATCATTTTGCGACCCAAAAACGGGACGATTAATGGCTTGTTGCGGAGGCCTATCGTATTCAGGATCATCCTCGCTGGTTCAGAGACGATTCAGGCTCAGTCGCGCCATATATTGCTGATGTGGAGTCGGGAACGCGCGAGTATGAAGCATACCTGGACCCATCAATAGATACTTTCGGCATCCTGCTTTTATTATGGGGGTCTTCAACGCTCATTCGGTAAAGTGGGGGTCCAACCGGAGTAATGCAAAGAGCCTCCGACTTCTATATAGGGGATCCGTGAATACATATGTCCGATGGTAAGGAGAATCAATTACAAAATTGATTCTCCTTCGACACCACACCTATCGTGGGTCACCCCTTCTGCCACACGCTTGGTTTCAGGATGGAGAGTAGAGGAGGAAGTGGTCACGATTTCAGACCACCGTCACATCGTATTCGACGTGGCGCTTCGCCCTCCCGTACATATCCGCCTTCGCGGCAAAAGTGGGGTTCTGCGACGATGGTCACTTAAGTAGCTTAAAACAGATCTGCTCGAAACTGCAGCCACTGTCGCCTCCTATCCAGAGGCCCAAGCTCATCATGTGTTGCCTAATCCTGGACCTTGCTTGTAGCTGACTTGGTTCCAGGATACAATGACAACAATTTGCGATGTATCGATGCGCCGGGCCAAGTGTTCTAACCTGAAGTCAGTGTACTGGTGGCCGGAGGCCATTGCGCGTCAAAGCGATGATTGCTTGCGTCCCCGACGACGATTCATCAGGAACCGAAGAAGAAAGGGAGCTACAGCCGACGGGAGCATATGAGAAATATAGATGCTAAGTCTCGGTCCTGGAGTGAACTCCTCAAAAGTCTAGACATGGACCCATGGGAGCGCCCATACAAGATTGTATTGGGAAAGCTCCACCCATGGGTTCCCCCACTGAAGGAGATCGTAGTTAGTTCTCTGTTTCCTATAATCCTGGAAAGTCCCGAGCCTGCCCCTCATTTTTGGCAGATAAAACTTATTAGTCTGATGAATTGTGGGTAACTGACGAGGAGATGGACCGAGCCATAAGGCGCCTTAGAAGGCGAAATACTGCCCCAGGCCCTGATGGAATTCATGGTCGGGTCTGGGTGACAACTCTCGCCACCGGACTGATGGGAAGATTTAGACAACTGTTCAACCTTAACGTCGCAGTTTTTCCTTCAGACTGAAAGGAGGCTAGATTGGTGCTCTTAAAGAAGGACGGTAGGACTGCTGATTCGCCCTCTGCGTACCGACCCATATATTTGTTAGATGAGGCTGGGTAATTATTCGAAAGCCATAAATAAGCCAATAATTAATATTATTGCTAAAATCACAATGTATAATGAAAACTAGGGTACTAATCAAATGCTGTGAGCGAAAAATTATAAAGTTCAAAATCTGATACTTTAATACTATCGGGGTTACATGTTCTATGACGTAAAATACAAATTCATACTTTTCTTCATACCGGTACTTTGTAATTTGTAAGGCTGTTACATTTCCCTGGTTGAACGAGCATATTCTAGCAGATGTTACTCAGCTTGTGCTTTACCACAGTAGGCTAAATATTTACAATTACATAACAACGTGTAGAGGTTGAGGGCGCGGGATGTATGCCGCATGCGTCGCGCTCTACAATCGATTATGGAGGGTGAAAAAAAATCGCCCTGATATTTTTTGATATCAGTAATATTACAAAACTATTTTCTATACAAAATTATTACAAAACTAAATTCTATACGGATTATTAAACATGGTTAATAGGTGATTACTAGACAGATCTTACATCAGGTATCATTTGACAGAGTAATGAATCGAATAGGAATAAAATTGTGCTTTAATAAGTCGTCATCACTACATAGTATTAAACAAAGTCGTCCCGCTGTCTGTCTGTCCCTATAACATATGCTTAGATCTTTAAAATTACGCAACGGTTTTGATGCGTTTTTATTTAATAGATACAGTGATTCAAGCGGAAGGTTTATAATTATGTAATTTAATTCATGCATAATATAGCAGAGAAACAGTAAATATAACAATATCGAAAACAAACATTCAGCAGTGCACCCGTGCGAAGCCGGGGCGGGCCGCTAGTGTATTATAAATAGCTCTATTAAGGTTTATTTTTCGTCTAAAAATTTTGAAAAGACACTGTTTTGAATTAGTAGACGTTTTCAGATTAAAATAATACCAATTTACTGAATACTTGTGAAAAGTCAAAAAACTATGTAGGGTTCTATTAATTTTGTATGTCTGTAGAAAAACCGTCCTTATTAATGTTTTCAAGGTTTTTTTTTAATGTAACATTAATAATAAACAGTCTTAAACCGCTTAAACTTCTCATATTTCATCAATTTATAACCCCCATAGTTTTCTTTAGGTGAACTTTTACATAATTTGACATCTATTAAATTATCCATCAGGTGATATCTTTATTTAGTCTGTGGTTTGTATACATCACCTTATCAGTATTATCTGTGCCTAGTGATAGCATGATTGATTTTGTCCCTGATTCGCTGCTGAAACTGAAACCAGCTGTTTGTTGCATCGTCTGCATTGCGCCTGCCTGAACTTAATGCACTAAAAAAAGCTAGCCCAGACCTAGCCCCGGATTTCAGTTTCGTGTACCCTTCGTAGCCAACATGACGTCTGTCGTAGATGAAAGGTGAATATAAAGTTAAAATATTATAGTCATTGTTTTGTACATTCCATACATGTTTTAATGTTTTTAGGGTTGCTGATGAAGTCGAAGCTCTTGAGGCTATTTTAATGGACGATGTAATCATCAAAAAAGTGGATAATGTTCCGACAGCAATCGAAACTATTGTTCATCCATCGACTGGGGACGATATTGATCAGCAATTTGTATGTGTAACTTTGGAGGTTCGTTTGACCTCGAATTATCCAGATAGCAGTCCTGAAGTAATTCTTAGGAATCCTAGAGGCTTAGATGATCAGCTGCTGGCCAGCATTAATTCACAAATAAAGAATAAATTGATAGATTGTCTGGGTCAACCTGTTGTTTTCGAACTTATCGAGGTGAGTTCTTGTTTTCATTTTTATTTGTTTTAGCTTTATTATTATGGCCTATTTTTTATTTCAAATTATTATTTATTTAACATATTTTCATACATTGAAATTATACTTATATTGTCTCATTAACAAAATTAAAAATTAATGTATTAAACTTAAATGTTTAGTCATTTTATAACCTATATTTTATGGGTTTGTAGTATAGAGTTTTTAATTTTCAAAATTTCTTACTGTATTCTTTCATAATAATTATAAAATAACAACATATTTACAATTAGATTATTATATTCATATATATATTTAATTGATACTTAGCTTATTAATAATTTTCTGTTCATTGTGATTGTAAACTTGATTTATTAATATTGTTAAGAATTTGATTCAAAATTCTTTATGACCACTTGTTTAAAATGGCTGAAATATCCAAAAGTACAAGTCTAAGCCGGTTTGATTGATTTTTTAATAAAAACAAATAGTTATTAAAAAATAATATTTTACTTTGTTTTAACAATAAGGATTGTAATATATTTGAATTTAATAAATAATAATTTAGATAGTTTAACAAATTGTATGTAAATAATTTATCTTTGAATAGTTTTTTAGTGCCTACATAATTTTTTAAATTATTATGTTTGGTATAATGTAAATATAGAATATTTATTTAAAGCATTTTTTATTCTTAATATTAATTTAAATGTTTTGTTATTTATGTTGTTTTTGTAATTTTTTTGGTGAAAATAGCTTTTTGTCATATGACATTGACATTTTCATTTAAAAAATTAGTTAATTTTTATATCAAGCTTTTGATATATTTTGATTCATTACCTTACTAAAAATCATTTTAAACTAGTCCCATCAGATAGACTATTACAATGATACACATTAGAATATTCCTGTTGTTTTAGTAATTTCTCTTGATTTGCAACAAATAGACTTTTTAATGTCATGCAGGTAATGCATATGTGGATACACATATAGTGTTTTGATCAAATAATTTAATTTAACCTTGGAGTTTATATGTGGAATTCAATTTATATAACTATAACATATGATATTGTTCTATTATTTTCTTACTTTCAGCTGATACGGGAGAAGTTAACAGAGAGAAACCTGCCAAGTGGACAATGTGTTATATGCCTGTTCAGTTTTGTCAATGGAGATGTTTTCATTAAAACAGAATGCTATCACCATTTTCACAGCCATTGCCTTGCCAACCATCTAATTGCTGGAAGGAAGAATTATCATGAAGAGATGGAAAAGCTGCCCAACTGGCAGCAGGTGCAAGCTCCACCATACCAGGTGAATGTCTATTATATGTCCAGGGTTTTGACATTAAAATTTAATTAAAAGTATCTATATTACTTTTTGCCAATTGAGTGAGGTAACTGAGTCTACCGTCTCATAAAAATTGAATACTCAATCACCACACCACGCCTGTTTTGTATATGTCTAAACAATGCGAAAAACTTGATATCAGGAGAACTGCCTGCTACACCCTTTATGGGGTATACAGGGGGTAGCCTGCTCCCATAATGAAATTAATTGAAAATTGTCATTACAGCAAACATGTCCAGTGTGCCGCTGTCCCATGTCATGCAATGTGGACAGCTTGAAGGAAGCTCCACCGCCAGTCGACTCAATAAACGCTCCACCATTCCGTTTGACACCTGAAATAAAGGTATTGTATACCAAAGTTTCCCCAGCGAAAGGTTTCACCAATGATATTAATTTATGCCATATTTTACTTATGTTGCTGTAACTCAAATGTATTTACTGACATATTTTTCCGCTGAGCAAGTGTACTCTAATGATGGTGCAACAGTAGTAATGTTTATATTTAACAGCTATGACAGCCGAGTGTCTGGGCGCTCACCTTTAATTCAATATACTTGAGCAACCTTTGTTCCCTGGTGCCGGCACCAATGTAATTGTTAATTGTGAGTGCTGAATTATCACATGCTCTATGGTGAAGGGAAACGTGGTGAAATGGATAAGTTGTCCCATAAGAATTTGTGCCCACCATAAATTATTGTTTAGGGTCTGGTTGTACTTTATTGAAATCCTTGTACCGAAGATTTCCTAAAAGCTAAGGCTGTTTTTTTTTAACTCAAGTCTCTGAATTCAGGCTTTGCAAAGGAAAATGGCAGATCTGTTGGCACATCAGATCGCTAAGGGCGGTGTCATCGGGATCGGCGATACCGGTCCACCACCGCTAACAATCACCACTCCAGCTGACCATGAGAATGTGGGTCTATACAATTTTTTTATACGCACATGCATGCAACACATACGTTTCTACACCAGGTCAAGTGTGCTGTTTAATGCTTATCTTGTCGTTACCAACGCGACAATAAATGAACACACATACAGAGGATAACTTTTTTAAATTGTATCAAAAATGTACATTCTTTGAACATCAATATATATAGAGTTTTAAATTTTGCAAAACAAACAGAACTACGCAACAGATTCTGTTGTTTTACGAATAAACCTCTGGCTCTACAGCCTCAAAAAAAAACTGACCTGAGATAGGAATTTTTCTGTAGGGGCTACCATGTGATGTTTCTTTAGCATTTTTTAACCCCCTCCTCCCCCTCCGTTTGACGAAAAAATAAAAACACGTGATATCTTACTACAACCCTGACCCTCATACCCCCTTGTGATATTTCGTGATTTTTGCCGGCCCCCACCCCCCCCCCCCCCCCCCCCCCCTTTTTTTTTTCGAGTCTCACGTGATTAATGGTCGACCCCTTAGAAGTGTTTCAATGATACCGTGCTCTTCAACAGGCAACTAACGGTTCGCCCAGCGCTCCACAAGAGGGCGCCAAGATCGAGTCCCACAGGAACGGCCAGCCGTTTGGCAATACATCCAATGATGACCCCACGCCCGGATCACCCCAGTCGCGACAAGATTATCGCGGCCCCTACAGGTAAGAAGAACTGAGACCTGAATACCACGCTTCTACAATTTTTTCATCGACAACAATCAAAAACTTTCATTCTAATCCATTATAATTTAGAATATCGAATAAAATGTCAATGATGAATAGTGTAAAAAATATCACCGCAGTTGCCACACAACATATTTGAAATGATTTCCGCTTATCTATTGTGTCGGTAACTGTTTTGAGACTTGTCATGTTACATTTTTTTTCCATGGCGCGCTTTTTGCGAGTGCTAATTTAAAAAACCATATTGCACGTACCCATATCTCACGAAAGTTTATGGCTTAAAATCATTAAATCTATTTTCAGCTGCTGTGCTAAAATAAATATATATATATATAATTATGTATAACCGTTCATTACCTACCACTTCATTAGAGCGCATCTATATTTGCATACTACTAGTGAATTATAACGTTTGTAACAGCTTAAAAGAAACCCACATTGCTCCAGCTTTAACAGATGCTATGGATCTTCTGCTATCAATTCGTGACATACCGATGGGTACTATTTCGGAGCTGATAATTAAGGCTCAATACACACGCAGCCGCTCGCTGCCGTCTCTGCCTTCTCTGCCCGCTGTTACCCTCTTAGCGTGTATTGGGCCTTAATACGTTTAATTTGAAAGAGGTATGATCGCGTCTAGGGGTTTCAACCGCCGCGGCAAGCCGGGCAAGCGGGGCCGCGGCGCGGCTGGCACGCGGTGACACGCACCGCCGACGCCTCCGCCCCACGCCGCCTAGCCGCCACCACTGCACCGCCGCCCCGCACGACCCAATACCAACCCTAACACCGCGGCGATAACGCTCAAATTCCAACCGCCCGGTTCGTCGCCGCGGTTTGTTTCCCATCCTAAGTTCGACTTTATTACTATCGAGGGAAGGTTTAATTTCGCATGCGCCACGCAAACAGTTATTAGCAGTCTTGGATCTGTAGATCACCGATCGAAACTTGAGCGCGATCAAAGCCCACGTTCGAAATTAAACCATACCCTCCTGAGTATAATGTGCATTTTTGCCAGTGGCATCGGAGCTTTGAATTTGGAACGTAAGCTTTTTCGCGAGCGTTCCGAGCTGGAGTGTGGGTCTGTGTTGCCGGCGCGTTCGGCGCACGGCGGCCGTTCGAAATTCGAAAATGTGCCATTATTACCGACGGATACAGGGTCCATTGTAAGGCCGGCCGGCTTTAGTCGGTACGCGTCCAACGCTGCGAGACTGACGATTTGGTTCGACTGCGCGTTCGTTCTTAGTGTTCCTAATGCTCATGTCAACTGGTTGTTCGCATCCGTACCGAAACGGAACAAAGTTTTGGTTCGGATGGTACATTTCACGCAACGAATTCTTTTTACTCCGCTCAAAAATTATTTTACTGATAAAGCATTACCAGATAAGCTCCGGGTTGTGAAACTCTCTCGTATAGTTGAATCTTGTCAACGCTCACGGCCGTATACACATAAAGGGTGGTCAGAATACGGGATAGGTGTCACCGTACTCTGGCCGACTCGACTCTTTCGGACCAATGTGACAGGCAACGAGCCTGTCGCCGCCTTATACGTTATTAGTTACTTGTACAAATCTTGAAACAAAAAAAATATTAATACAGTAGTTATGTTTACGACGGTTTACTACAGGTTTTGTAATAGCGTATGGTATATTGATACGAAATAGTTTTTCTGATACGTACTAGGCGGTTTGTTAAATCAGAAATCCATAACTTATAAGTACCTAACCTATCCCAAATTAACATTTACAAAAAAAAGAAGTATTTTACCATCGAATGATTTTATCATGTATTATTCCCCCCCTATCAGGTATTATTAAGTTACAAATCATAATCACACGTCCATTGATAGGATTATTTTTTGTTTCGCAACAAACAAATCTTCAGTCTCGCAAGCGTTCTTAAAGATTGGGCACAACAATATTCTTTGAAATGGCAACACCAGCTTCACACTCGTACATGGTCATCGCAATTTTGGGAGAACTCCTTGGTACTGTGGATATTGAAAGTAATTTAATTTTATTGTTGATATTAAAAATGGTCCAAACATGTAGTTCCCAACATCCAATTTTTTTTAACTTCAATATCAAATTTCAAGAACGTTTTGTTAATTAAAAGAAGTCAAAACCCATCGGCAATGACATTTTTCTTATTTTATCTGATACTGCCATGTTCTTTTAATCCGCTTTTATATTAAGATAACATATTAAAAATTCGGCATTACCTTATTTGTTATAAATAAATATTCAAACGTGAAAAATTATTTGAAAACAATTAGAAAATGAAAAGATAACATCTTATCACGTTATATATAAATAACTGACTGTAGTAAGACATTAAAATTACAGGCCTGTAGCCTAAGTTGTAGACAGATTGCGACAATGGAATTTTGCGTTTTTTGGGATGGCTGAACATTTGATGGTTAGCTAAGCACCTAAATCTAGCAGTGATACAAGTGGGAAGTTCTATGTTTTACTGATAAACCGAACTATATTGTTATCCACACCAAACTATATTGACGGCGACCATATGTACTTTAAAATATTCCAAATATATGAGGTAGATGGAAAAGGAAGCTACTGAAACTTGATTTTTGGTTATACTTATAGTTTAATAGAGCTTTATTTTATAATTTAATAAAAATAATTTATTTGCATAAAATGAGGTATTTATTACTTATGTGTCAACTTTTACTCTAGTATAGTTCGTATTTATTCATAACTATAATTTATTTAGGCTAATATTTTTTTAAATAAATTTACATCAGATGCATATTGATATATAGACATTGACGTAAAACATGAGGTTTTTAGAAGTTTTTTTTTTGTGTCAGAAATTGGCAAACGGCTCTTCACCTGATTTTAAGTGATAACCAACTGCCCATGGACATTTTCAACACCCGTAGGGTTGCAGACGCGTTGCCTCTAAATAAAGTGAGCCCTGGCTACCTTACTCACCAGACGAAACGCAGAAGTGCAACATTTCTACTTCACGCCGGTCTTCTGCGAGGTCGTGGTACTAACCCGGACGGACCTGCCCATTCTTGCAACAACGAAAACTGTTGCGTGGCCCTAACAATAAATTTTATTTTGTTATTGAACATGCAAAAATCGTCAACTTAAATATAATTAAAGCTTGCAAAAGTAATCTAGATCATAACTTTAAAATATCTAATTTTTGGACATGTTTATGGCATTCCCCTATACAAAAGTGGTATTTGTCATTTACTCGCGTTACATACGTCATCAGTCAAGTGTTGCCAGTGACTCCAATTTCTCAGTTAATGGGTGCCTTTAGGGTATTACGTAGAACTTCCCTTCAAAACCACCACCATATCTATATATCTGTCTATAATTATTGACTTATTTTCGTCATATTTATAGTTGAAATTTGTTGGATGTGGAACTACATACCTTAGTAATCGATTCCCAAGTGGGACTTCACCGTGTGCAATATTCGTAAATGTAAGAATACAAAGCGTATAGGTCGCCCAAAACCTTATTATGAAGAAAACAACCTAATAATAGCGTCGTTCACAATTTTCCAAGTCTGCTCTGAATTTCGTCAAACTCAATGACCTGGACGAACTTCAGAGTTGTATTTCTGTTTAGGGCGCTCCTTACACTGACTACGATATGTTTGGACCATTCACCGAATATGTTACCACCTGTATTGTAATTCTGTTGTAATTATTCTGCAATACGTTTTATTTGTAATACTGTATGCGGTAGTAACGCGTACAGACCGGTGGGGCGGCCGATGTTATTTACCTATAGATGTTCAATGTACTCTTAGCTTAAGGCACATTTCTGTGACGTACCCTAGTCAACCCCTAGTGTCCCGCGTAATTTCATTAATTACCCAATTAATGTCGTAAATATATGGCCCTTGTGACTTTGTGCTCTTTCGCGACAACGCTTTCATGCGTATGGAGTTATAGACCGATGCGCGGGCAACCCAAGCTATGAAGATATTAAATTAGTTTTCATTGCATGCAAAATATGACAACGGACCAGACCTATAATTAACTGATCTGTAAAATTATTCGGATCTTATTCAACAGTTTAAAAGCTACATAGAATATGCTCTTTTATCACAGCTTAGGAAAACTTCCAGACGTCACATTTTTTTTTAATATTTATGATTCGTCCGAATACTGCGTACCGTAATTGTGTCGATTGAATTGTAATAACATCACAATACACAACACAAGTAATATTATCATTTTGTAATATTATGCCTGTATAAAGATTTTTAGTATCCACCCCCCGTTCTAGTACTTCATTTACAATTGCCATCCCATCTCTAAAAGCTAAAAACATCATTACCCGAATATTCGGCGCTTTAGATGTGTGACCGCCGAATGTATTCGGCAAAATGAGTAGTTACCTACTTTATACGTGGAATATAAGTATCCGATTTCTTATTCGTACGATATTTCTGTCGCCGTTGTTAATTTGAAAAACAGCAGGACACTGTAGTTATGCTGACCAGTTTCTTATAAACTTAAGGTGATTGTAGTGTATCTTGCGTTGCCCGCGTTTCGTGACGCTTCATATGTTTTGTTTCCCTATCTAAATCTCTTTTTGACATAAGGCAAGTTGACCAAATCATGTAAGGAACAATCGAGAGGAGGGCTTGTTATGCATATCGTACGTTGTACGGTCAGAGTATAAGGATATTTTTTTTCTATTTCATTCGAATTAGAATCAACGACTTATAGTTTCTTATTTTGTTGTTCGATAATGACATTTTTGTACACGGTACGAATTATATTTGTTGTTCGGTAAGTTTATATTCTTTAGTTTATTTATTGCTTCAGGAGTATGATATATATAGCTTAGTTGATCATGGGTTTTAATTCACTCGTGAGCGGCTGCGATCGCAAATCCGAACTACTTCTTTATTTAGTACAATGGTTGTGTTTCGTATTTAAGTAGTTTCGTCTATAGCGTTCGCTTGTCCTAAGTTAATTCGCTAAGTGATGAAATATGTTCACTAAATCGTAAAAATCAGAAACAAAGTCATGCAGTAGTAATAATCAAATCAAAGTCAACAAAACCGATATTGTTTGGATAGTAATAATAGTCTCCGGATCAGGGATACGTGTGAATTTGTTAATGGCAAACATTGACCAGTCGATCTTGTTTTATGCGATTTAGTGAATATTTATTCGTTTATTATAATAGCCTTGGAATCCTAGTCTGAGGATGTCACATACAACTGAATGGTCAGCCAGAATTGCACACGAGTACAGAAATAGGATTAGTTTTGAACTCGGCCCGAATGCAAATTTAGCAAACTTTATAAATACAAACTTTACCTCATGCTATATGCAATGGAAGTCATTTAGGTTTTGTATATTTCATTCGTCAGATAAGGATTTATCGACGAGTGTATGTAAACTTACGAATGAGGCAACAAAATACATATGAATAACGTTTTACATGACATTGTAGAGTTTTACGTATTTTATGAATATACATAACTAACGTTTCTTTAACGTAATCATTTTAGATTGAGTTTTTTATTCATCTTTTTGATCGTCTTGTAAGGTTTTTTCTCATATCATCAACAAAAACGTTTGCAGTATTTTACTCATGTTTCGTAAAGCTTTTGTACACTCGTCGTTCGACATTCGACTCTTGCCTCTATTTTAGTGCAATAATTTCTTTGTATTTAGCGATTTAAGACACATGGACCTCATTTATCTTATATTTGACCGTGTATTCTTTGGCTTAGGGCTATTTTTCAACGAAAGTTTTTAAAACAGCTTGGAAAATTAACAGATGCAACAGCGCCCACCATATTACATGTAGAACATTTTCTATATGTATGTACTTATGAACTAAGAAGTTTCCAACACACGGTCCACAGCCGACATTCCGTAATATTTTTCGATGTTCAAAAGAGCATTTTTACATGACATTTGCTTGTAAAAATTAGTATGGATGCGATGGTAAAATGATTTGGGAGATGGAAACGTACTTATAACTATGTAGATTAAATTGTTCTATCGTCATAAATTATGTATGAATATTATTTCGGAATCTCGACTATCGCTTCGATTGAATTATTTATGTAACGCTACTATGTTAACTACTTGAATAGGCACATGAACTATTTTCAAAATAATTTAGAGAACTTTGACACTGTATCGGGATAGCTACACCGTAGTTTCGTATGGATACAATGAAATCGCGCCGTTAAAAAAAAAGTTATAGTTTAAATATAAAAGTTACCAGAATCAGTTTAAGTTTTTTTTTTTACATTCAAGACGCCATTGCATAACATTTCTTACGCAGATTTCGTCGTGTTTAAACAAAAGTTGACAGCGCGGTCGAGATATTTTCTGAACTTAATCAAAGCTTTACACTCAAGTAAGCATAGACAAGGTTGATTTTCAATATTCTGTTTATTTATTGATTTGGTTACTGGAGATAGAATTTTGATGTAAGTATTAAGAAGCCAACGTCACTGATACTTATCGCTAGTAAACAAATCTACAAATAGTTAGAACATTGAAACCGGCCGTTTAAACAACAACGCACACATGGAAACGCACTTTTATGAGTACCTATATTAAATAGTGTTCCAACCACCATCTTTGCAAAGCATCCTATGCACCTTGTCCCCGTGTGCTTTTGAGTATACTCTCTGTGATGCGCGTACTATAGTATTATATTTAAATAACAATAGTTCTGTTTTACAACACAGAACGTAGGACTTCCATTTTTACCCAATTGGACCGTCTTTATATTTTTTCTCTAAAGCTGGCTTCACAATTATGGATATAATCAGATAATATACGTTATATCTTGATTTATAAAATCTTGCAATAGGCTTTCAAATTAAAAGTATCAGTCTATGAGTATGTCTATGATATATAGATAATGAAAGGTCTTATTTAACAGTAAATTATCGATGAATTAAAAATAAAAACCAAGAGTTCCCGTTAGCGCCTGTTCAAGTGGTTGACATAAGACTAAATGATTTTGCAAGTAGCATTAAGTCCAATACGTTTTGTGTTTGGTATATTGTCAGTCTTGTAAGTGTATTTTTGTCTTTATAATAGTTATAAACTAATAAATTCTTACCAAAGATGTCATCGGTGCGTTTTATTTACAACAACTGTTCAATCCATAATGGTGCGTGGTCGCACCACAATAATTATAATATTTTTTTATATACTTATATGAAAAGCTCACCCATCTCTTCACCATAAGAAGAAACTCGGGGTATTGAGGAGATATTAAAAGTGACAGCTAGTGGAGTCCGATGTAAGGGTAAAAAGTTATTGATTAATAAATGCAAAATAACCTATAAACAGAAAACTTATTAGTATTATTTAAATTAGCTTCCTTGAGATCCTTGAGAACGTATACCAACATGTACCATATGTAGTTAAAAATCCACTGGTAATATACAGGCAAATGATACAAAGAATATCCTAGTGGTCAGGAAAAGCTAATCGAAATCCCAGTATATTGCACGAGACCATAGCGGGCTTTTTTTTATGTGATAAAGTGGCAAACGAGCTGGCGGTTCACCTGATGTTAAATGCCCGCCGCCCATGGAAATTTGCAACACCCGCAGGGTTACAAATGCACCCCTTTAAATTGGGCCCCTGCCACCCCACTCACCAGACGAAACGCAGAAGTGTAACACTTCTATTTCACGCCGGTCTTCTGTGAGGTCGTGGCACTAACCCGGACGGACCTGCCCATCCGTGCAACAGTGAACACTGTTGCGTGGCCCTACCACAGCTAGGGTAAAGAAAACATATTAAAACTTTTCCGTTTCTTCTGCCTCATAATCACTTAGCATCATGAGAACCTACTGTCTTGTCTGCCACATTCTATTTCTATATTGACTAATATCAATAGTCGATAATACGTTTCTCTATATGGTTAAAAATAACAATAATATTTCACTAGTACAATGACCTTATCTTGATTATAAATCTATTAGAAATACAAAAACTGTGAGTTGAAAAAAGAAAACACAAAAAACTGAAGAAAAGTTGTAAAATAGTAAAAGTCCCGTTTTACCCTTTGGTTACGGAACCCTAAAAACTATTATGACAACACTACATACATATGCTACTTAACAAACAAACATTAATGCAAAATTTGTTTGCCCTAACTACTTTTAATAGCATTGAAATCGAAATCGTTGAAAGAATTTTACCCGAAAAGTCGGTGTCTTATATTAGTAATACTGTGTTACTGAACTTTTAGAGGTTATTCTCAAAGTTGCGCTCTACCATATATGCACGCCAAAGGTCACATATTTGCAACGTCTATAAACAGCCATATTGTTTTGTTAAGGAAAAAATCCACGGAAGGTATGTTGCAAAAAAGAACTTTCTCGAAAAGGTAATAACACGTAGGAAGAAGGTTTACTACAGTAACACCCAATAAATTTTTGACAATACATATTTTTTTATGTGAAAAGCTATCAAGCGAGCTGGTGGTTCACTTGATGCTTAGTGAATACCACCACCCATGGACATCTACTATACCCGAGGGTTTGCAAATTCGTTGATAACCTTTTAAAAATTGGGCCCCGGCTACCTCATACACCAGACGAAACGCGAAAGTATTATACTTCCGCTTTACTCTGGTCTTCTGTGAGGTCGTGGTACCTACCCGGACGAGCCTGCCCATTCGTGCAACAGTCGAGGCTGCTGCGTGGCCCTACCACCGTTAAAATATTTTAGGACATTTTCAGTAATTATGTTTTAAGGGATAAAATTTGGTTTTTTATTTGTTACTGCTAATCCTTGGATCTGTTGAATCTTGACATTATAACATTTATTTACAAGTTCAATATTTAAAGATCAGTTCGGGAAAAAGATCGTTTTGAGTGTTGCCATGCAATATTCGTTATGATTTTGTGTGAGGTTTTATTTCAAACGGCTTAAAGAGGCATAACAAAGGGTGGACTTAATCGTAATTTGCTTAGTGTAGCAGTCCACGCGAAATAAATAAAAAAGGTGAAAATACATTTAAGTTAGTAAAATCAATAAATATACAAACACATTTATCAGAAACATTATAATAAAAATCGCAATAGATTAAATGAATATCACAGATCCATTTTCATCTTGAAGATATAATGGAGATGTTGCATCAATAACAATAAAAAAAAAACAATTGAAATTCTCGAGTTACGTTTTTTTAAAATAATAATCTATTTGAGCTAAGTGCGATATTGGGATTGGGATTTAGCAATATTTCGTTAAACCACCACTTCCGAAATAAGAGAAGAATTGGAAATGTGACTGCACGGAAAAGAAAATCTAAGTCATCAATCATGGGGCTGAAGGACATATTACTTTTACGTTATCTAGTAATACAAATATATAACTGCTTATTCTAAGTCAGTCATAAAATATAATCTACGGATTGTTTAGACATGAGCACAGTTCGCGCGGCAATTTGAAAGCGAGCGGGCACCGGCCGTCAAGTGACAAAAATGGTGGAAAACCTTCGCTTCGCTTCCGATAGAAGCAGCCATTTGCATATCTTATCCGTACAAATATGGCAGTAGGCGTTTTCGCTCGTGTTAGTATTTCGGACCAAATAGCTTCTACTTGGATGTAAATAAAACTTTGTCGATGTCACATCACAAATGCACGTGACATGAGTTTTGGCCTAATGTCAATTTACCAGTCTACCTAAAGAGTTATTCACGTAAAACAGTAGTATTAATTCGACACTGAACGGGTATTTTCAAATAAAATTTTGTCCATTACTTTTTTTTTATGCGAAAAGGTGGCAAGCGATCTGGCGGTTCACCTGATGTTAAGTAATAACTAACCGCAGCTGATGACAGCCCGCCGCTGGCATTCGCAATACCCGTAGGGTCGCATATGCGTTGCCACCTTTTAAGAAAATGGGCCGCGGCTACCTCATTCAGGCGAAACGTAAAGTATAACACTTGCACTATACGCCGGTCTTCTGTGAGGTCGTGGCACTGACGGACCTGCCCATTCGTGCAACAGCTGAAGCTGTTGTGTGGCCCTACCACCGAGGACTCAATTGTCTTCACGCGTTTCCCTTCTGTTGTGTAGGTTTTTATTTAACAATGCTTCGTCACGTGGATCCATCGTAGCTCCGCGCTTTGTCTTCGGCTTGTGCTTAGCAGTAGACCACGAGGCCTGTGTTGTTGAACCTCCACTGTTGCACTCGTCCTTACTTTACCATAGAAGACCGGCGTGAAGTGGAAATATTGTGTTTGGCGTCTAGTGAAAGCCAAAAATCCGTTCAGAGAATCATCAACTTTTACCCAAAACTTTCTTCCGCGAATAAGATAGCTCGTTAAGGAAATTTATTATGGTTCGTGTCTATACTAACAGAATTCAAAACTGCTGCCCACAGCATTAAAAAAATAACAAAATAATATGACCCAATCATAAATTGCTGACCGCGGCGGCGGCAGAGCAAATTACACTCGACAGTCTTACATGAGTCAGACAACGGATATGGTAAAAACGCCATCGCGCGAGGACGGATAACTTCTTAGTTTGTTTTGATGAGTAATGTATATACAAGTCTAAATCTACATATTCTTCGTCAGAAACTTGTTAGATAAAAGTAGATAACCATTAAAAACTGTACTTTTTTAATGAGAACTCTATCATTATTAATACGTAATATGTTAATACGTAATGTTATATCTATTTTTAAGAAACGCCCGTCAGATTTGAAACGAAAATACATAGTAGGTTTACTCACTAGTACTCGTGGCAATGCTTGACCCTTATAATGCATCCTGCGTTGCGATCCATGATTGCAAATTAACCTTCAAAACATTCTTTGGGGAAGGTTACATTTACAAGTTCCGATACTACCTCATTATAGCATTCGGACAGATTAATAACTTCGTCCTTTTTGTGATATTAAATTCTTTGATTGTGATATTGTATTTATGTTTATTAATAAACTGATATTTCTGAAAAAGAGCAACTGTTGAGTTTCTTGCCGGTCTCTTCTCAACAGAAACTGCTTTCCGAACCGGTAGTACCTTACAAACATTTATACAAATTTTTATGTAAAATTTCAGGATTCATAAGAACGCGCAAGCGTCTATTCGATTAAAGATAATTGTGATTAACGTTACACTGGAGTAGGAGTCCATTTTCCTTGTTTTTATATTTTTTTAAATTGAAGTATCATGTTAAGCTTGCCGTCCGCTATACCAATTTCCTTTCATCTGTTATCGTAAGTTCGTAACTCGTAAGCTGCCAGTGCCAGTGTGAATTTCGAACGCGACGCCGCTCGACGTGTACTTCCATTTTCTTTAATTTAAAAAAAAAAAAAGTTCGCAAATTGAATAGACGATTAATGTGAGTGATAGTGCTGTTTAGGATGTCGGCTCTGTTGAAAAACGTCACTAATTGCATTTGGCATGCATTCGACTCACTGCAAAGCGGCGATTTGGTGCACAAATCGAAATTGAAGGTTCGTGGTTTTGACGTAATAATGTTTTTATTTGGATGTCGCAATTCACTTCTCAGCCACAAAGGTTTTAATGAAGTTGAGGCTCGTATTTCTTTGTTATTAAATCACAGTTTTAAAAATAATAGGAAACTTATTTCAAACATTACCCACTTAAATAATACACTTATATAATACAATATATAATAACAATGAAGTGTATATAAAATATACACTTCATTGTTATTAATTATAAAAAATATCGACGTTATTTTGTGATTGATTTGACAATAAACCTCATTTATTTTTATCGATCGAGGGATGCTTGATTGTTGATCTAGTGATTCACAATTCTCTCACCACACATTTACTACGTAATCTCCATTGAAGATTACGTCACAACACATTTGTTGTGGCAGGAAGCTATTTCCGATAAAGTACTCGGTATTCGAAGATGATAAATTTTTATCTTAAACGGGTGATCTGGGCAACATGTAATCTCTTTAACAATTCCCGCCTATTTGATTTGGTCATAAGGAATTGTATCTACTATTTGACGTATTTTATTGTATCTAAGGTTTATTTTTTAGTGATTTTATCGAACTTTGCAATGCAATGTCATGTGTCATAAAGGCCAACCACATGAGTTTGGGCCTATACACCTTCTAGCAGTTTACGTAAAGGGTGATTTATGTAAAAAAGAAGTATTCTTTCGATTTCCTGCCAGTCCGGAAAGTTTTACTTTTTCCATGGGCGTGCCGAGAGTAGGGACAAGGTGGATGCTAAACCCCGATGCTGAACCTCCGTGATAATGTTGGCTTTTCTTTTGAAATGCTAATGTAATAAATGCACATTTTTATTTACGTCGCATTATGTATCACAGTATATTCATGATTTGCAACCCCCCCCCCCCCTCTACCCCACCCTTGGGACTAAAGAAGGGGTGCGGTGATGCATTTTAGACAACGCTATGCATTTACTCTTAAAATCAATGAATATGGACGGTTTTATCTAATAATCACTACATAGTATAAATCAAATTCCTCCCGCTCTCTGTCTGTCCCTATGTATGCTTAGATCTTTAAAACTACGCAACGGATCTTGATGCTAGTTTTTGACTAGATAGAGTGATTCAAGAGGAAGGCTTATATGTATAATACATTGCACCCTTGCGAAGTCGGGGAGGGTTGCTAGTTATCTAATAGAATAGGGTCAAACAGCATATTTTAAAAACGTTTCAATTCAACTCTAAAATAAACTTGAGAACTAATTTTTTATCTACTTATATTAAATAAGAAAAACATAATATACCTTAGTTTCTATCGCTTGTATTTATATTTGTAAATAATAGAGCGAATGATAGGGAAACATCAAATACACACATTATTATCGTCTAAAACGTTTACATCATATCATAGCTGACTACAGATCACGTAAAATGCAAACGCAAGAAGCATTCCAGGAGCTGCACTATGACGTATACCATACGTATGCAAATGTGGGCTCAACATACAAAAGATTTGCATACGTTACTGAGATATCCACCTAACACTTCAATGGCAGTATAATAAACGCGCTAGGGTATTCTTTATTGGGCAAAAACAAAGAACTCGTGTACTCACTCAGTAACCTTATAGTAGAAATTGTAACATCATCCTCCTAACCTTATGTCTCTTAGATGTCGACTTGATGTGAAACACTTTCATGATATTGGCTGATTTCTTCACACAAAACTTGTTTGGAACAAACACCGGAACAATTATCTGTGGGTCACACAAGTACCTACTGTGTTGGAATCGAACCCATTACCCGAAGCCGGAGCTTATATGTTAGTAACTGCGCTTGTAATGAGCATCAGCTAAGCGATCCTGATGTGAAGGAAAGTTAAATAGTGACCTTTTAAATCGCCAATTACGATCTTTATCTTGATTATGTGAGGTGTCAAGCCGGTGAGTAAGTGATAAACGCCGTCCATGTGCATCTGCAACATGTAGGGTTGCAGATTTTTTTTTATGTAAAAAGTTGCCAAACGAGCAAACTGTTCACTTGATGGTAAGTGAATACCGCCGCCCATGGACATCTGCTACCCGAGTGTTACAGACGTCGACAGCGTTGACAACCTTTTAAAAATTGAGCTCCGGCTACCTCACTCACCAGACGAACGCGAAAGTATTTGTCATACTTCCACTTTACGCTGGTCTTCTGTGAGGTCGTGGTACTTACCTGGACGGGCCTACCCATTCGTTCAACACCGAAAACTGCTCCGTGACCCTGCCACAGTCAGAAATGGAAGTACATCATCGCTACGAATCATTGCGAAATACCCTTATAATATAGGTTTGTGTAGCGTTTTTCGCCGCGTACATTACTATCATCTATACAAAATCTATAAAAGTATTAATTAATTTATCAAATCGTCCATTATTATATCCTTGTCCTAGTTTTCGTCCCCTACTGTGCAATAACTTGTCAGAAGTGGGTCGTATATAAACTGTGATATTTATGACGTTATAGACATAACCTATATAGACGACCCCATTGGCGTGGGGGAGTAGTGACCCTGCCTCCTGCACGATATAGGGTGTGCGTTCGATCCCCACTACCGGAAAAATATTGTGTGATGAACATCGTGTTTTTCCAGTGTCTGGGTGTTTATATATGTATAATATGTATTTATTTACAAAAGAAAAGTATGTTTAAGTATGTTTACCAGTTTTCTAGTACCCATAGTACAAGTGTTGCTTAGTTTGGGATTAGAGAACGTTGTGTAAAAATGTGTCCGAAAATATTTATTATTTATTATTTGAAACAAATTTTAGATATGATTAAATCTTGCGAGTGTTGTAACGTCCTCAATCAATTCCAAATTTCCTTTCTACTAAGCAGCATACATTATAAGTTAATCTAACTCAAAATCTTAACTCGAATGTTCTTCGATTCCTATGTTAACTATTGATTATAGTACAGACTCTACCAACAATAGTTCGCGTTTCTTTCCATGGAACCCTAAAATTAATTTATCGATGCTCGAGCCCTGCTAATTTACAAAATTTTTACCTTCTATTCACTTCTGAATCCATTAAGTAATTGAAGTAAGGTGTATGATACTAGAATAGACTTTCTACTTAATGGCTGAATGAAACACGCCGCAAATGAAATGGTATTTTCAGTTCCTTTGACTTGCCCCTAAGGCGCTCTATTGATATTGGCCAATGTTTTACCAAAATATTCTACCAAAATATTCCTCGACATTATTTTACAATGAACAATCGTTAAGTCAGTATAAAACTGTAAACAGTGTAAATCTGTGTTAGCGTCATTATATTCTATATTAGGTAACAATATATAATAAAATACTCGCCTAGGAGAACGATATTCGATCTAACAAGTCTGACATTTCAAATTTAGCCTTAGAACTAATGAGAGGTTGATCAATTTCTAACTGTTACATTAAAATTGCAACCACACTTTCGCACATACAAAGTTAAACGCTAGTGAAGCTAAGAAAAGCTATTTGAATATGTCACGTTTCTAAAATGAACTAAAAGGTTACGGGGAACTTTGTCATAGAGCTCCCAAAACACTAACGAACTGATAGATTAGAAACAGAAATAATATTTCATTCCTATCCAGTTCTAAGATAAGTTTACATTTTCAAGTCTTCAGCAAACAACGTAAAAATACTGCAAAGATCGGAATAAACATTAAGCCGGTCATGATACCAACGTGATTAGCGACATATAGTGTAATCATCATGGAACGCCCGAGAGACACCACAGACCCCGTCTCAATCCAGTACGGGCCAACCGACATTGTGCCGACTAACGGAGCACTACTTCTGGCACACCCCCTCCTCCCGCATTAGTCAATAGCAGCGACGCCACGTGCAGGCTGCAGATAGGAGTTGGTTCCTGATTGCAAGGGTGGTACACCCAGGCAGAAAAGAACCCATTGACAGCCCAGGGAGCAGAGTACAGGGAGGCCGATGAGCGGCTGGCAACTCTCAGCATTCCCAACTGCAACCCCGAACTGGGAGCAAGAACAACGGTCCCCACCCGTTAGGGTCAAGTGATGGGCCTCGGACCGTCATCACTTAAGAGAGTCATAGTTACTCCCGACTCGCGTTTCGTCTGGTGAGAGAGGTGGCCGGAGCCCAATTTTAAAAAGGTTGTCAACTCATCTGGAACCCTATGGTGTAGCAGATGTCCATGGGCGGCGGTATTTACTTAACATGATGTGAACCGTCTGCTCACTTGACAACTTTCACATAAAAAAAAGTTAACTTTGACGTTAAGACCGCAAATATTTCAGCCTGCCTCGTGCAGTGTCTAATGATTTTCGAAACATCTGTAACATAAAATTGTTTCAATTAAAATGATATCTTGTAGTCAGTGGTAACAGTGTAGTGATATCGAGCAATAGATCAGCGTATGTGGCGGTCAATTTCGTTAACAAGATATATATAGAAAGCGGTGGGAATCTTCCAGACTTTGGCGTGACCGGGTCAGGGGGGTCGGGCGGGTGACGTCACATAGCCACAGTCTAGACCGAGGAGCCGCGAGACCACATGAAGAAGACCACTCTTTCCTCCCACTCCATTTTCGTTACCATTTTAAATATCGGCTTATCCGCGTCGAATGATGTCTTGCTTTCAGTTTGAGAGCTAATATGATCTTCGCTATACTTTTGTTGATGTACAAATGTTGTAATTGAATTAGTTTTGGATCTAATAATCTTATTGCCTGTTCATCCACATATGCTTAGACGTGTAGCAGACTAGCACTCTATTATTAATAGTATTAAATATTCAAATTGGCTTTTTTGTTACGTCATTATGGTAGTCTGCTTATTGCCTGTAGCATCTGACTCTGACTCATTGACAATCTAAAATTAAGAGTATACTGATATAATTTATTTCGATTTAATGTTAGTCCGAAAAGGTTGTGTATGGAAAGGTTATCAGAATATGTATATTCAATACCCAATTATTGTTAAAAGAATTAAATACTCAATTCACATACGAGAATAAGGGCACACACTTATACACTATGCAGAACGTTTTATGACTGGTCTAAACTTTCTTTGTCTGTGAAATGAACTCTTATAATAATGAAAGCTAAAGTTAATTACAGCCCAACCCACATCCGGTGCGAACTTAAAACGATCTAATTGGCGTCATTAGCTCGAACGCCGTTAAACTTATCTACGAACTCAAGAAACAAAAATGAGACGCAGAGATCATGAGTGATGCACGTAATTTGTCCTATCATTAAGTATTGTTTTTCAACTGACTCAATCAAATGAAAAGGTACTCAATTCGGTGGTGTTTTTATGTAAGTTACCTCAGAACTCCGTCATTTAGATGCAGATTTTAGAAATAATAATTAACAAAATATTTCAGGACATATGTTTACACAAAGTTATATAGTTCCAACTAAGCAAAGCTTCTTATATGGATACTAGGTAACTGATGACAATGACGCAAGATGCATGATTTTGGTTCACCCAAAAAGTGCTCAACGAGCCTACAGAAGGTTTCACTTCAAAAATGTTTTAATTGTTGCCTTACAATCAAATTTAATTGAATGAAGACCAGCGTAAAGTAATTTTATTTAATGGACCACACTCAGTGGTTGGCAGTAATGAGTGTCCACTGCTCGCTTAGCATCAAGAGAAACGTCTTGTCCATATGCATACTGTAAATTGTTAATTTTTAGTGCTGACTTATCAAGTGCTCAGCGGTGAAGGAAAACATCGTGAGGTAACGTACATATTTTTGAAGCAGTGAACAAAAAATATTTCGAAGATATGTGCGGTCCGCCAATCCGCAGTGGAGCCGCGTGGTGGACT
Source organism: Iphiclides podalirius (assembly GCA_933534255.1). Classification (NCBI taxonomy): domain Eukaryota; kingdom Metazoa; phylum Arthropoda; class Insecta; order Lepidoptera; family Papilionidae; genus Iphiclides; species Iphiclides podalirius. The sequence goes on along the minus strand of OW152830.1, from coordinate 10,281,076 downwards.
ATGCCCTGATACCCTCTGTATAAAGGAGGCTTTTGTCCAGCAGTGGGACCTGTATATGTATATAGGCTGTTATTTTATATTCTAGTTCGAGGTTATATTTTAATTGTTAACCGACCTTGTTGCTGTGTTCTGATTTCAATGGCAAGTAGTTTTCGATATTGAAAATCCTTATTATTCTCTTACCCGGCTATGCTCATTTATCGAATTTTAAAACGCAGGCCTGTTGCTGGTCCATTGACTCAAATGTTGTGATCATAAACGGACGGTGATACATCGCAACTATCTATATAAATATAAATATTGTTATAAATATAAATCTATCTCACATAGCTATTGAAAGAAGATGAAAAAGGCTTATAAATGTTTAATGTACCGGATTCTTGCCAACAAAGGAAGTGTTGAAGACTTGAATATACTTCAATGAAGCATTTGCAGTTTTATTATTCCATACAAGCGTCCAAAATATATACTGTTCGACCCTGTTCGTGCTCTGGAACGTTAAAAACGCTGACTGAGATGGCCGTTTGCGGATCATCTTTTCTCAAAATATTTTTATACAAGAACCGAAAAGCCTATTTCATTTCAGATGTCTTCCGATGTAATTGATTTAAAGGGTATGAAGTTTGTCTCCAATAAATAGAGCCTATCCCGTAACTTGACCGAGGCTTTAGCCGCATTACATTAAAACTTTCGCAGTTATAAACGCTTGCTAACTGCGATAAAACAGCGTGAACTGAGTGTCGCGCATTAAAACTTTATGGCGATACAGCATTCTCGGATTGCTGACGAGAAAAGCTGACGGCAGTTGCGTTAGAAAGATCGAAATGGGTCAGTGTGCGAGGTTAATAGTCTTACGGTTCCTATTAGAAACTCTAGGCGATCTTACCTTCATGTTTCAGCTCTGAGGACGAAACGTATCGCCGATTGCAAGTGCTGCCCGCGTGAGGTAAATAGGTCCATGCTATGTGTCCATGTATATGTGTTCAATACGCCGGTATTGAAAACAACAATGCCTTGCATAAGAGATGGACAATGATGACAAACGGTATTACGTTTTATTGAGCACAAATTTAATACAAGGAATCCGTCTCCTATCTGATCGTAAGAGATAATTCAAGATGGCACCTAACGTAGACGCTAACGACACAGACTATTAAACTCCCGGGATTAACTATACTCGTAGAACGTTTGCCCACAACACTTCCTTGTTTAGTATGTAATCGCGGTTTTTGATGCAGTAGTCCAAGTAACGGCACGAACGGGTTTTCTTGTATGGGAATGGAAATACGTAATAACATATTAACGCCCGGTTTCTGAAACACTGATCATCGTAGATGTCAATGGCCGTAAGTGTTTTTGTTCTCTTATTACATTGTGTTTACACCATTTCTTCTGTGTTCCTGGGGTTCTGGTTGAAATCGATCAAAACGCAAACTGTCCTCAATTATAAAAGCTGTCGTGCATGACGTAAGGCGACAAGCTTATAACCTATTTGTGAGCCCTTTGACTAAAGAGAAATACTAATTGTCCATATCCCTATCCGCCTCTTAACGATGATGACTCAGTGCCCGGACGCTCACTTTTACTTCAATATACTCGAGCAACCTGTGTTCAAATCCCGGTGGCAGCAAAAATAACACTGTTAATTTTAAGTGTTGAATTTTAATCACGTGCTCAGCTATGCAGTAAAACATCGTAAGGAAAAAATATAGATGCATATTTTCGAAATGAATAAAAAAATATTTCGAAGATATGTGAAGGCCGCCAATCCAGTAATAAGACCAGCGACAGTTAGGTCGCGTGGTGGACTATGCCCACCCATTCTGTAGAGGGTCCTTCACAATTTTGAACACACCTCTTCCACATCCATAGATATATAAACACCTCTGGGTCCAGACACGAAATGTTCCCTATATTCTTGCAAGACACTTGAATTCAACGCATAATATACAATGCCACTTCAGTGCACAATAAGTGGGTCCCCTGGTGGGGATGAAATAAGTGGTTAGTTCATCCCCACCAGGTATCTATTAACCTATCGGGCAATTTCGATGTTCCAAAAAAGGTTAAAATCAAGAGAGCGGAAGACTCGATGACAGCCCTGACACAGTTCGCATAATGTCATACGTGAACGACCACTTTCGCGGGAAACATGACATGTGCTAATAAAATGTGACATTATACGCGCTACATTACGGTCGCCTTGGATGCTTTTATGTTAAAAATCTTTCTCAATTCTCTACAGACTTTATTAATCGTCATACATCATATACAATCCTATGGATGTGGATTGATAGCTGTGGTGATGAGTAAAAAAGAGACATGTGGGGAAGACATTAACAGGTTGTGGTGAGTAGTAAATAAAAAATATTTTACCTTTCGGGTATCATTCGAAATTGGTATCATGGCATCATCGTCATCGTTTCAGCCTGTTTAAGTACACAGTTAAACAAACTGCCACGTAGCACAATCTAAGCCACCTGCATCCATCGACTTCCCGCCATAGGCTGTCACTCTATCTAGTGGGGATTGCACACACTGTAATTTACAATACAAGTCTTCTAAATAAAACCCCATAAAACAAAAGAAAAAAACACTCTTCTAGACTATATCGTTACGTGTATTAAAAATACAAAAGAAATGTTTCATAATGTAGACTTTGTAAACCATGAATTTTAATAATAATTTGGTGATAAATCTCATACTTATAGGTATTTAATATTTCTACTTGTTTAGTTTGACTTAAGCTTTTTTCGCACGTACGATTACATACATCTCATATAAATCTTCGGCTGTGTTCGGTACATAAGTATAACACGTATAAGAATAAAAGTTCAGATGGAAATCGATTCAAGGCCTAATGATTTTGGCGAACTCGCTATCTAAGCGGATTACAAATTAGTTCACAATGCGAAATTAAAACTTGCGTGTACGATTGTTATTTATATATCATTATAGTTGTTTAAGAAACTTGTCATGCTAATATCACAAAGCAATATAAATTCCTATAACAGTCGAGTATTATGCCTCAATTAAAAACAATCCACATAACGTCACACGAGAACCATTTACGCGACAAACAAGTGGCACAGAAATGGGCCCATAAATGTAAACATTACCAATTGACCTTTATTGCGTGGCTACTCGCACAGCTTACGTGGTGGCGTTCTCTTTCGAAGACAACACTACCACATAAGTGAATAATATGATATGACACTATTGTGTCATATCATATTATTTCATGTGTCTGGTTACGAAAGTCCCTAACAGTATATTCAGTAGGGATCGTGGTCACGGTCGCGATGGTTCTATATTAAAAAATATAAATCAATTTCAATTTGTTGCATCGGCTTGTTCAACGTCAAAGTTGTTTGTTGTCTCGACGTAACAAAATACAAACTCAGAAAAAATCCTTTTAATATTTTTATGAAACTAATTACATTTTTCATTGGGGCTTGTTTTTTATCATTAATATGTTTAGATATTTCCTCCGACTTGCGAAAAGAAACAAAAAACAAAAAATAATAAACGTTTCTTCTTCTTCTTCTTCTTCTTCTTCTTCGGCATATATTAATGTTTCATGTGAAACAATAAGTTAGCACATAAAAATATGAAATTCATTACTAATATTGTAATGCTCTATAAAACTAACCTTAACGTTTGTAGCGTTAGGCTATCAGTTATGGTCGTGTTGTATAAATATATGTTCTATCTACATTTCCATTACAAATATTTTGAATAGGGATTATAAAGTGTTGACAGTGAAAAGAAGTTAAATTTTGTTAGTCAATGTGGGGTGCGTGGAGAAATTTTTATATAACATTATCCATTTAATTCGTTATTCTTACACATAAAAGAATAAGATGGAGGTCGTAAAAAAAGTAGCCATTAACAACATAATATCACGTGCCGAGCCCTTACGTTACCTCCAAGCCCTTACCGCACCTAGGTCTAGGAATCTAGGTGCGGTAAGGGCTGGAGGTAGTAAATGTTACGTTCCATTTTATTTTATAATTCGATTATTTATGAAGTGAACATTTCACTTCTTACCAAAAACCGTACTGCCTGAAACAAGATTCAATAATTCTGAAACAATGTTCATGTTCTTTGTGGCTTTAAATTAAGATGAAACTGTTTGGGTTATACGAAAAAAAGGACAAATATTAAGATTATTTTATTTGTTTATTTGTTAATGTTCATCTCCAGACACAAGAGCACTGCGTTTCGTTTCAATGCAAAGGCGCGTACGTTAAAAATATGCTCGTATGCACTGAGGTCGAGTTTATTCTCGACGACCTCACTCGACAATGGACCAAGGCAGGCCATTATTGGTCGTTAATTTTAAGGGTTCAATGTATTTTGAACTTTTGTCCATTGGTGTAGGACACAGTTTAATTTTTTCCAACGTGTTTAACGCTCTATTTCAAAATCGATCGCTCGGCGCGGTCGTTTGCTCGGGTTTATCATTAAAGGTCGATTCTCTCTGATCATGCATATGATAGATAATCCATATGGTTTTCTGTGTGTAGGCTTACGAAATTGTACAATTTTATTACGTTAGAAGGTGGATATCGAGCTGGCGGTTCACCTGATGTTAAATGATAACCGCCGCCTATTGACATCTGCAACATTGCAAATGTGGTGCCAACTTTTAATGATGTGGGCCCTGGCTGCCTCCCTCACCAGACGAAACGCAGAATTATAACATAACACTACCACTTCACGTCGGTTTTCTATAAAATAAAATCCTATAAAAATGATAATAAAGAAAGCAGGCATTTTAATGTGTTTCTGCCTTATTTAAAAAGCCATATATTAGCTTTCGTTTAAATTTCTTCACGTTCAAAGCTTTACACCGATATGTTTCAGTGCGTTGACTTCTGCCTTATTTAAAAAGCCATATATTAGCTTTCGTTTAAATTTCTTCACGTTCAAAGCTTTACACCGATATGTTTCAGTGCGTTGACCTTAAATCGAACACAAATCGGTAACGTGTAAATCACATCTTACAATGTACAGTACGAGCCTTCATAACATCTGTTAACATTGCAAAACATATTTTAACTGTAAGGTAAAACGAGTTTCTCAAGAACGACCTTGCACTTACAGTGATTTACGCTTTGTGATTGGGTTCTCCAGCGTTGTGCTATTATAAAGGTAGTAACTAGATAAATCTTGTTCAGAACTATGTAACAACACGATTAAAAATAATGAAATTTTGTTACGTATAATAATCCAAAAAGCTATAAAGATATAAGCATGGACTAGTGTATATTGAACCTGTCTATTGCTCCAGAAATTATAAGCTCGATTGGCACTGTTACATAAATATTGTGTGATGTGTTTATCTCGTTTATATCGACTCTCTTTCTCTATCGACTCTATTTGCAGTACAGCAGTTGTACATCGAAGGTACAGTGCGGGTAGAGTGCATATAAACCTTCCACTCTATCTATTGCTGAAAACCGCATTAAAATCTCTTCGTAGTTTCAAAGCGCGTAGTTTAAAAGATCTAAGCGCACAAACAATGAGAGTGACTATACTACGTAAAGATAATATTTAATCGTGTTTCTCATTTTAGCTGGTATCCATGGGCTAGCTTTGCTTGGTTTCGGACTAGATAATGCTGTGTAAATATGTACTATAAAACATACTTTTTCACTACAAACGTCTCGTGGACCCGAATATGAATGATTTAATAACATTATAACGGTCCGTAACAATCATACTTTTTGTGCGAAATATTTATTGAGAACACCAATAAATACAGCATTGCCCAGCAAGTTGCCTCGAACAATTAAAACGGGGTGGTGAAATAAATCAATCGATTCGTGAAATACAGAACTTTGAACTCATTTTTCTCTTAACCCATTACTTGTTATCAATTGTGTCTACAATTCTGCATATTTACGAAGATGATGACAGAATGTTTGCATAATTAAGTTTACCTACATTCTTAGAATTTGGGATGTTTCACACAGACCAGGCTGCAACCTAATTGCTCACTTTCATGCTGCCGAAGAAGATTAGTCAGTTTCTTACTTTAAATTTTTGTAAACGAGCGGTAAGCGTAAAAGCTTGACAGCCAATTGCTCAACCATACAGGACAAAAAAAATAAAAAAATAAAACTAAACACATCTGACGAGACGTACCTATATCTAAACTGAAAGGGCCAATCTTTACTAAATATTTGGTAAACTTAAAATATTCGAAAAGGAAAACAAAGCATCCATAAGTAAAAAGTTAGTAATTTGTGTATTTTACATAAATTTCTTACAAGGATGAATGCGAGGCTATTTCTATATTAAAGTCTTTCAATTTCAGTAGCGAACGGTCGGGCGATTCCCAAACGGGTAAGTATTGTATGACCTACAGATCAGATCAGATACAGATCTGTAAAACGCTCTTACAACACAGGATAATGTTATATTAAAGCAAGGACAATGTTTTTAAAAGAAAAAAGAGACCCGTGTTGTACATTACATCATCAATTCATCAATATAAATAGTATAAGAAAAGTAAAAGTTTACACATGGCCCCCTCTATACAGAGGGTCGATGGGTATTGGTTAGACTTCGCATATCTTTTTATTGCTAGTATCATGAAAATATGCCGGTTTCCTCACAGTGCTTTCCACAATTCTATTATTACAATTTCTTTGGTGCTTTCTTTGGCACCAAAGAAATTTGGGTAATATTGAATTGAGAAAAAGGATCTGTGCAATTTCCGAGTTAAAATTTGATTTTAATTCCCAACTTTACAGAATCCATGTTCAAGGGGACAAAATGAAATGTTTTACGTCTTGATTTCATGGTTAATCTGGAACACCATAAATATCTTAAACAATTTATCTTGCCCGATCTCCGCATTGGTTATTCGCGTAAACTCAGGAATTAGTATCCTTAAAACAGTTTAAGTTATCGAAAACAAGCGACATGCATCTACAACAAACTGGCAACATCTATTTTATCATTAGACAATTTTTGTAATTATATTGATGTTAGACGGTTATAAGTATACAATCAATCAACAACCATTACGTATTTGCCGCACGACACTACGCTACGAGTTTGAAGGCGACGTTGCGGCGGCAGTGACTCATTATCCAACCATAAGGTTCACGCTATACTGATAGATTTACTGCTCCTATGTTTACTTTTGAGTCCTTTTTGTATATAACAAAAGAAGCTGCAATCATTTTGTTATTTATTGGAAAACAATCATTTTGTTATACATTGGAAAACAAAATTTTCTAAATCCCATTTTTCCTAGTTAGATCTTTTGATGTGAAACATCTTAACAGTTAAGTTTCATTCTTTTATCTTTAATACTTGAGGACTATCAAAAAATAAATAAATAATAAGGCGCTCTGTATTTAAAAAAAAGCACGTGAGCACATCCTCAAAAACTTGTCGGCAGGTCAACTCCATCGTTAATAGAATTTATATATATATATATATATATATATATATATATATAATTGTATGTATATATTTATTTATGTAAATATATATTTATGTAAGATATAGTTTGTGATATATATATTATATGAAGTATGTATGTACATACACCTGGTAGTATTTTTATATTTGTACTATAATTAACATGTGCAATATACATTTTTTACAACAGTTTATATTTTGTACAGCACAGGGTTCGCATTTTTATTTATTCTTTTGACATCTTTCTGTGCACCTACCGAAACTTCTCTGTACCACCCCAAGGTTGGCTGGGAGATAATGCCTGTGGCATTAAGTCCGCCTCTGTACAGTTTGTGCAAAAAGTATAAATAAATAGTAATTCAATTCCGCAAATTGTATTAATTATTCCACTATCTCACTCAGTTAATACGAACCTAGCTTGCTTGAATATATAGAATTGAAAGCGATCGAACAGACATCGACCGCTGCCGCGGCTAGTCACGGCGAAGATAACTAATAACATCGCAAAGTGTATTCGTGTGTTCGGTAATGTGTCGGAGTGAAGATATGATATGATGAATCACGATCGCTAACCAGAAATAAAAAATAAATTGAGAAGAAAACACTTACTGTAGAAAACCTCTACTTACTACCATTACTACCATTGCAATTAAAACGTAAAAAATTAAATGAACATGTAATTTTTATTTAATTTTAATAAATGGAGGCTTTTCTAAATGTATCTACTTTTTCTTAAATTCTAGACATAAATAATGTTATATAAAATGATAAATATTTAAAATCACTCGTAATTAAATAATTACATTCGTTTGAAGTTATCTCAAAAAGTGCGTGATTTATGGGGATCATTCATAACTAAACGCACACAAGTTCTTTTCAAAAGCATACGACGCATTTATGAATGTCTGCCGCATTGTCAACAAGTTCTGTTTTTTAGGGAATAGAAAAGCAAATTTTTTTTTGAAAAAAAAGAGTTTGTTTTTATTTCAACACACCATTATACTACCGAATCTGGACCTCCTGTGTGAATTTGGGCACCTTTGAAAAAGCCACCCCGTATATTACATATACTTAATATAAACATTAATAGTTTACATAATAAATAAAAAAAATTAAACGCTTGCAAATTTAATGCATGGTGCTATCAGCTATGGCACTATCATTGACAGGTTATGAGAAATTAACAACAATGAATAATTTTGTCACTTTTTCATTAACAATAACGTTATTTTTAACTATATATAAGTCAGAAGAATTACTATGAGTAGAGTCACAAAGATTAATGAAAGCACTAAAGTGTTTGCGATTTTAACAATTCGTTTCAAAGTCTGACGACTTAACGTAATTATCCTGTGTACATCCTATGGAATGACGCCAATATTATAGATAACAGCCTATGCACGTCACCGTCAATAAAACAATTTGTACAGAGAATTGTCTCAGTTACACTATTAGCCCACCTCAAGTTACAACCGGGCGTGTGAGTTTCTGCCTTATCAGCAAAAAATGCCTATGGAGTCACGTAGCGTTAATTACTCAACGGTGATACAGCGTTGTCAACCTAATTACTCATAAACTTGACGATAAGGCAGCCGATACAATATACGAAAGCTTTTTTTTTTGTTTACTGCTTACTTACTTTACGTTTCGAAACGTAGAGAATATTAATGTTACTTTTAATAGTATTGTTTTAAAAGTTCTTTAAGTTACCATAAAGGAATTTAAAGAAACACATTTCGCAATTAGGTAAAGTAACTTATTTTCTAAACATTATTTGACAATAAATTTGTCCGTTACTATGTGTTACGATATCTTTGCAAGCAAAAGTTAATGTTATTTTTAGGGAATACAGTTGGGTCATATCGAGACATTCTGGATTTCAATAAATTGTATCGGATATTATTCTTTACTTATACATTTATTATTTTTCGAAGTATTCGGCTTTTGTTATTTTCTGAATCTTTGCTGTTGCACAAATGGGTAGACTCATCCAGATTAAGGCAAATAACACGACCTCATACAGACTGACGGCGTGAAGTTATTTTAGTTTTTTTTTCTAAGTGAACTGTACCAGAAACATGTATGCTTCAAGTATTATACAAGTGCACATGAACTGATGAAAACAATTGAATCTACGTAATTAAATAATTAATATGCTTTCTGAAGGGAACGTAACAACTTTTTCTCCGCAGGTTCTTACAGCAAATATCGGCACATTGCTGGACCTGTACGGCGTGGAGAAAGGCTTGGACCACTTCCGGTCATCGTCGGAGCTGACGTTTGACGAGTTCAGACATTACCTTCAGCACGAGGTGTTCAGCTCACTGCCGAAGACCGTTACCCTGCCCGTCGTGAGAGAGTACGAGAAGAAGATAAGCGAGGTAAGGGAAAAACAGTTATAGATAGTGTAAGTGGCGGATTTGCCCTAAGGCCTAATAGGCCCGGGCCTAGGGTAACAAGATATATGATGGGCGCTGAGAAAGGGGCGACCGGTCCTAGGGCGACCAAGTCTACTAATCTGCCACTGGATAGTGTGTATGGGAACAAACCATTACATCTTCATTTTCAAACAGGAGCTTCTTCTGTTGCAAGAATGGGCAAGCTCTTCGGGGAAATACCGTAGCCTCGTAGAAGACCGCATTAAGAAAACTTGTCTACGTGAGGGTGTGACAATGAAGCTAGCGCTCACCTGATAAGCGATATCATAGACCATGGACAACGACAATGTCTGTGACGCTGCAGATGTGGCGCTAACTTTTTTAAAAGTCCAGCCCAGTAATACTTCAATCTGTAAGTAACAATCCGTTGCAGATGTCTTAGGGCATTAAATAATCATTAGGAGAAAGAACTTCAAAGAAAAAAGTTTAAGAGATAATGAAGAAAGCCCCTATGCCAGAAAAAAAATATTAATGTTGAAAAATCCGGTTACTTCCGTTGCTACATAAATATATCCCAAATAAGGGAACGAGAACGTAGAAAAGCTCAATACGCGGCTTTAACTATGAACATTTGTCACAAGTAACTTTCGCACTCCACATTCTTCATGAACTAGAGAATATCACGAACCAATGATATTTATCAAAGATTGACTCAAACTTCAGTTGCCAAGCGCAATTACTTAGGCTTTCCTTATCAGCCTGTTCCATCTACCGCTTCCGGCACTAATCGCGAGAACAATGCGTGTCTTGTTACGTACCGATATCCGATGGAGAAACAATCGCGGCCTGCATCGTGCGTCATTACGTTCAACGGACGCTTTGTGTCCGCGGCCCACATACAGCCGAGGCCAATCGACGCGGGCCTTGAAAATGGAATCGGACGAAAGCGCGTGTCTGCTGTTTTGAACGATCTAAACGGGAACACGTCAATAAACATTTGGATGACTCCGTGGCGCAGTTGCCAAGGTATCGACTTCAGCGTCGGGTCGTAGGTTTGATTCCCACACGACACCTGTTTGCGTGATCCACAGTTAGTTGTTTCGGATTGTCCACGTGAAACGTGTGTTTGTTAAACGGATGTTTGCTTTAAGTAAGGTTTTCAATAATCCAAAAAAGAAAATAGTTATAATAGACAGAGATTTTCAGGAAGGCGTCGCTTAAGTTTGCCATAATTCGTTGCGTGATATGTGAAAATTTTAAATTTGAAACCGACTATTGTGATTTTTCTGTTTCGTTACTGTTAATGGATGCGACATTCGAAAGTGTAGAAAGTCATCCGTTCGGTCATTTTTACGATAGATACTTTACTAATTTTAAATAAAACTGGACAATTTCCATTTTCAGCGTTATCTCGTCTTCCAAACGCCATTTTTGCCTTAATATACATCTACCAATACAGCTAGCTTCATTTCATTCGATTTCGATTTTACTATCATCGATAGGTTTTTCAGCTAAGTTAACAACCATCTACAAATAAAGAGAAAGTTGCAAACCTAAATAATTCAGTCTTTGCTCTCATAACTTTAAATCAAATCCAAAAGTTTAATCCAAAAAATTATGCGAAGATAGCAGCTATTTTTGTGAGATTTTTAAAGAACTTTTACCACTTGTCAATAATTGATATTAAATTTTCTCAGGTGTGCTGGTTCGTGTGCCGCAAAAGCCTGCTGAAGCGCGACAAGCCGGTTTTCGGTGACGAGTCTGTGTTCAAACTCTTCAGGATATTCTGCCTGTTGGCTGACCTGGTGCTTGACGCCGATGAGACGGACCGATACGTGGTAAGCAATCACAATTTACTTTTAAAGAATGGCATACGAGCAAGCGGTTCATAACTGTCGCCGTTAGAAACAAGACAACGAAACCTCCTCCTTTTTGGACTCTGTTAAAAATACGACTTTACGTCGATCCGGCCCGTTTTTACTTTTTGATAAAACCCAATACACGTAATGTAACTAATAATTTGATTACGTGTATAACACCGGTGGTGTTATACAATTCCGACTAAGACCATTGCGTTAAGTCATTCCCAATAAGACAATTGCGGCAACACAATATGTCTAACAAATTAGTATATGAGATAGTATCCAAGGATTGGTGCAATTTCAAAATCAAAACTTCCTAAACAACGTGTGGTATTTAATGAATGGTGTCCAATGCTAATACCATTGTACGAGGATATAACCAAACAGTCTAAAACGACATCCAATATTGACCTTTATGTCAATTTAGAATTGTGACCTTTACTAACTTTATGGAAGCTAGTAAAAGGTCACGCGCTTTCACAGCTTAATATTTCCCGTCAACTGTATGTCACCAAACAACACGCCAAGTAAATTATGTCGCATGTTGAACTCCGCTATAGCCACACCCATACAGGGGACGTCTATCATTATGATTTGTTTATATTTGGTTTCGTAATGTCAACTTCACTGACAACAAAACCAGGCCATACATGAACAATTTTTACCTTCGTTTGTCAGGAAATAGGATGATTATTATTCCTACCAACATAACGACATCGATAACCGATAAAGTAAGACATTAAAATAATATACAATAATTTTGTTAAATATCAATACTGTTAAAGTCAGGAGGTACTAATAATTAGTTAAGTATATAAAAAAAATCTCATTAAAAGAGGTCATGGCCGTAAGCAATGGAGATATTAAGGCGTGGGAGATTTTTTGGTCACTTTAATTTTCAAGAACATAAGCTACGTGCTTATTAGAAACACAAGTCATTGAGTATCTATGTATAAACATAACATTAGTATATAGCTCTGACAATTAGGCATAGTCACTCGCCGGGGTCATAATTACTCTGGGAGCCAAATTGTTCTTTCCGTACCCGAATTCCAATTTTTGAATTAGCGTAATAAATTTGGAAACTCTATTCTAATAATACGCTTACAATGATCTTCAATCGTAGGTGGTAGGGCTACGCAACAGCATTCGCTGTTGCACGAATGGACAGGTCTGTTCGGGAAGACCAGCGTGAAGTAGAAGTACACTTCTGCGTTTCGTCTGGTGAGTGGGGTAGCCGGGGCCCATTTTGTTAAGAGGTGGCAACGCATGTGCAACTCTACGGGCGCTATGTCTTTAATTGCCTACATGTTAATATTGTTTTTAACGCTTAGCGCTCGAACTCTGCGGTTTTAAGTTTAACAAGCTCGGTAAAAGTTAGCGTAAGCTTTGTCCGTCGTTAAAAGTTGCGAGAGGATGTCACGACATGTAAATTCGGAATAAACACTGTTCGCATTGCGTTAATCACAGTGCAAATCGTACATTACTAATGTGGCCGATCCAAAAAAGAAAATGTCGTATAGAATATTCATATGACGTCGCTACATCGAAGAGGCCGAACATGCTGGCCCCACATGTTAATAAGACGCATTGAAACAAGGATTGCCTGTTTGAGTCATTGACGCACGCATCCACAGTAAGTAACCTAATTAGACAAAGCCTTTTTCCTTTATTTATACCGTCCAAGTTGAGAATGAGCATTTCACTGTTGTACTCACGTATGTATGTATGCTTAGTGGCCTTTGGCTTTTAGTAAGGTTCAATAAGTGCAAGTTAACAAGTTCTAGAACGTGTCAAAAAATTTCCGAAGGATTCACAAAAGGACTGGTCGCTTATAGCAAGCCCAAAAAGTAGCTTCAGATGTGTTAACTTGTGTGAATGGCATCGTTCAAATTTGGGAGACAAAGCCGTGGGAGTGTTACTTGATTTTTATTTGAAAAACTAAATCTATCAAAAGTTTTTTTAAGCTTCTGCCACGTAGAATTTATGCATAACGTTATTACAATGTATACTTTCAAATCAGAAGACGATTTGTTTGCATCAATGATGATGTCTTACTTATATCTTTTGAGGTCTTACTTACATCTATTGTCTTTGCTCGAATCCTAAAACATAACTATTTTAGAGGTCGTTCGTGTCGTTGTGGTTTACCATATTATAAGTCCTAGGGCTTATAATAACTTTAAAATCTCTCGAATATGCTAGAGCGAGCCCTTGGAATCGTTAGCATTTGCGGGAAATTAGTGGTCTATGAAAACATAATACTGAAACCGAATATATCATTTAATAACAAACGTATTTGCGACCGAGCTTCGCTATGCGTTTTGTTGAAGATAAACAAAGCTTTGAGATCGCCATATTTTATGATAAAAAAAATCTGTTAAACGTTGGGTTTTCAGAAAACACGCCTATGTAGATAAAGTTAAAACCTAATTTAAAATTAAAATACAATTGTAGTCAGTCGTTCTGAGATATGCGAAATGTATTTTTATATACAAAAGACATTGACATTTCATACATCTGTTATTGTGTTATAAGCAGTGGAGCTATTACGTAAAAGTCACACACAACTGTGCAAAACGTGTGATGTGTTTCATAATATTTTTTTTTTCGTTTTACTATGTATTTTTTATGTTAGCGGTTTACATGTATATACCTTAAACATTGGGACAGTTCAATCCTTATGTGGCTTAATTTATGCAATAAATGTTTTCTTTCTTTCTTTATTTCATCCATTCTTTCTTTCTATTCACATTCATTGTCGCTCCAGGTGGTCCTCCAGCCGTCGGAAGCGGGAATAGTCGCCGAGCAGCTGGTCCACTGCTTGGGGCTGCGCTGGGATGCGGCCGATTGGGAGGCGCTGGGCTCTTCAATCGGCCACTTCAGGTGGGCGGCGTTCCTCGCGGTGCTGGAGGCCAAGTACTGCTGCGACCAGCAGCTGCACTCCGAGGCGCTAGTGGAGGCGGTCGACGAGATATACGACGTGTTCATCGAGGACATAATCAAGAAGGTGGGTCTCAATACTGAAGTTATTGACTGGTGTTTTTTAACTAGGAAATTTCCCCACTGTACCCATATCAGTCGATGCAAAGTGTTTTATTTCGTGGAATACCTATTTTCTTTCTATTTCGATATCCTTCGTTTAAAACAATGTCAATAGATGTCATTAATATGCATTCGTTACAAGAAATTTTTAAATGAGTTTTTTTTTAATGAAAATGTTAATTTCATCCTATAATTTTATTTTTCGTCAATAGCGGCATATTATATAGGCTTTAAAATTGTATCTGAATCAAAAATTTGATGAATAATTATGGAAGTTATGACGTCAAAAGACGCCATTGAGAAATAATACAGAGATTGTGTATTTCATTAGAAGTAATTTTACCTTTTTTACGGTATTTCCTTCGTACCCTTTAAATTGAGCATTTCATAAACTTCCAATTGGCCTTCAACGTGTAACAACGCGTATAAATTGTATGCAAAAACGTTTACTCCCTAGGGCTACCTCTACAAGCGGGGCTACCTATTGCCGACGATGCGCGAGTACTGGTGCGTGTTGCAGCCCTGCGCGCTCACGTACTATAAAAGCTCGTCGCAAAAGGAGCAGTGTGGAAGGATCGCCATCGATGAGTACTGCTCAGTTGAGGCGGCAGCTGGCGAGGGCAAGCTGCAGAGGTTCCAGCTAATCACGCCCGAGAGGACTTTTGAATTTGGAACGCAAGACCATAAGTACGTGGCGATCAACCAAAATTATTTGAAAACCTTGGCTTTAAAAATTATTTTCTAAGTTTGTTGATTTTAAAGGTCTATGACAATTATATATTTTGCCTTACGTATAGTAAAACACAGGAGTGTACTTTTTGACATTTTCTCATTCTTTATTGCATACGGAAAATGAACATTTACAAAAAAAATATCATTTTAAACAGGAAGTGGAGCTGCTTTAATATGACCTCGCTGAATAATGAGTCAATGATGTTTGTCACGATAAGATAATGCCTACAAAGAACGGCTGTTTTCTAGTCCTGAAAGTTTACTTACTTGGCTTTACTCTTTTTCTGACTCGGATAATGTTTGCCTTTCTCGATCAGATTATCAGAGCAACCTTATTTTTAAAACACGAGAGTGAATTTTTACGATGCGCCACCAATAATACTATATACAAGTAAGAGGTAGAGCACCGAAAGCTGCCGTCTTTGCCATACGCAAGATCAGGCAACTAACAAACGAGGCAACAGCTAAATTAGTTTATTTTGCTTACTTTCACAGTATTATGTCTTATGGTGTCTTACTTTGGGGTTCCGCATCCGGTTTAGACACGATATTTGTACTGCAAAAGCAAGCGATACGGGCTGTCTATGGCCTGGGTCCACGTGAGTCCCTTCGGCATATTTTTAAAAAGATAAACATCTTAACGCTCCCGTCGCTATACATACTTGAGAACATCATGTATGTACGAAATAAGTTACACCATTTTACAAAAAAACATACCACATCGCGTCGGGGCCGTGGTGACACGTTGGAAATACCGAGGTTTAGACTAGCTAAAACCAGGAAATCGTTTCTTGGTAGATGTATTAACTTATATAATAGAATAGGTGACATCCACAAACAATTAAGTTTAAATAATTTCAAACATTTTGTAAAAGCCACCTTAATGGAAAGGGCTTATTATAATGTCGAGGAATACATTGAGGACAAGGATGTGTGGAAATGACTCTTGCTCTGCACTTGCAAGTGGCTCCTGCTAAATTATACTAAAATAATTTTGTGTGTATACTTAAATACTTAAAAAAAATAGATTTTAAAGTTTTTTATAGTGCTAATCTCTACACTTGATTGATATCTTGGATTGAACATTAAAACATGTAGAAAAAGTACGAAAAGATTGTCGCCGCTGTGGGAATCGAACCCACGTCTTCGGCATTCGCGGCCTGACGCTCTAGCTACTGAGCTAAACGGCTGATTATCAGCTTTTCTCTCTTATGCTCTTTTCGTACTTTTTCTACATGTTTTAAAAAAAATAGAAATAAAATAGAAATATATAACCGCAGAGTTTCTTGCCGGTTCTTCTCTTGCAGGTCTAGTTTAGTGAACCGGTGGTAGTTTTTGACGTTCATAAGAGCTTAAAATAAGCCTATGTTGAATAAAGACATTTTGACTTGACTTGACTTGACTTGAAACTAAGGAAATTTTCTTTAGACTGCTATCTTTTTCCGTAACATACGTTCTATATCATCTTATTTCTATATATATATGTCATGTTATTTAAATCGGACCAATTTTTAAACGCCTCGTAATAAAATATACTATAACACGGCTACACTTATAAACAACACGAAGTTCATGGTGTTACCGTGGCAACCAGTAACAACTTTTTGACATTTAACTATAATTACAACTTAGTTAATTCATCACTATCCACTTACTACTTATCCAACCACTACCAACTGATTTTGTCACCCTTAAGAAGTATACGCTTTTACGTGCGCACAATCACGCGGTTTTTTTTATTTAAGTTTAAGGAAAGTGGAAAGCTTTAATTCGAAGATCATAAACCGTCGGTATCCTACTCTAACTGTAGTGACAATTCAGTATCGTTGCAACAGGAGCAGGTTGCAGTGGGTGTCTGCTCTGCGGCAGGCTGCGGCGGTGTCGGGGGGCGCCGAGGGTTACCAGAGGAGGGCCAGGGCGGGGCGGAGGGGGGCGGGGGCGAGGCGGGAGCGGGAGGCGCGGGAGACGCGCGCTCGTCTGCAGCACGAGGTGCGGGCGCGCCTCGCCGCAGAAGCCCAAGCACAAGTATGGGTCGCTTTTTTCTTTTTTTTTCTAGTCTATGGCCCATTTCGTGCCAGTGACGCACCACAGAAGCCCAGACAGGTGGTTGCTTTCTTCTTTTTTTCTTGTCTATGGCCCATTTTATGCCAGTGATAAAATTTATATAGAAATACTTTTTTAACTTACCAACTGTTCTATTTGCATCGACTACACTGTAGTATTCCTTCTTTTGTAGGTATTTTGATTATACATTTGCATGTGGGTATTTGTTATTCTTAACGTGGAAACTGAATATCGCATAAAGGTCAGTCTTGGTACACTCATGCTCTCTCATTAACGTGTCCAATTAACCCAACCCAAACATCTTTAATATGATGAGTAAGAATGAAGGATATTTAAATTTTTCGCATTAGCACGGATGTTGTGCTGCAGTATTTCTGATTTTTAACGGATTCATATTCAATACATGAATTAATTTGTGTATATTAAAAAGGGTATAATTTTCAGGAATTAGCCGAGTTATCCCAGAAAGATAACAAAAAATTAGAGGAATTGAAGAACGCACAAGCAGAACTAGAAAGGCTTTTGCAAGAGGAAACGCAGGCGAAGAGGGATGAAGAAATCGTGAGGGCACTACAAGCAAGGTTAATATCACGATTATTTATAGCGTAGCTCAATGTTTACTTTCAGATAACTAATTTTAAACATCTTTGTCATATTTTTAATTATTATGATAACTATAATGTTTTATTAAATTAAAATAAATAAATAAATAAACGATCATCCCTTGACAAGTAAAGGTTATATAGAACGAGGCGATTGTAATAGAATTTCAGCTACAAATTTGGAGAAACGTATGCGTATTATAATATGATTCTCGGTGCTTTCAGAGTCTTAGCAGAAGAATGGGAAAGAAGAGAAGAATTAGAACGTCTTCAAGAGGAACAAAATAGAATGCTAGAAGAGGAAAGACTGAAGAGGAAACAGTTTGAGTTGCTGCAAGCGGAGAAAGAGACACAATTCAGAGGTATGAAAAATCTAAACAGTTTGACACTATATTTTTAAATTTTAATAAAGTTCAAAAATTACTAAAATTAGATTAAATTTTAAATTATTATTCAATAGGTATATAGTTATTAATATTTAAAAAATGAACATTAAACTTTTCAACATCTGACAATTCACGAACATTTTCATTATTCCATCAGAGGCACAGAGGAGACTAAAAGAGTTGGAGCAAGAGAAGCAGCGACTCGACGCGGAACTAAAAGCAGCGCAAGAGAAAATATCAAAGACTGAACACAACGCACAGGCACTTCATGTACAATTAAGGGTAATGCAGTCAAAATAATATATTAGGAGGTTCACGCGAAACGCAGTGTGTTTGAATACCAAGCCATCCACTTGAAACGTAAACCTATACAGAATTAGTTAAAATTAACTTTCAGAGAAACAAGCTAAGCCAGCAAATCCCTAAGTCAGAATCCCCGAGTTCTAGAACGGATAATTGAGGCCGTGGTGGCTCTATTTGCTTTGTAAAATTGTATTATTCGAATGACCGTCGATGCACCTAAAAAAAAGGAAAGTTGCCCAGCAGTGGGCAAAAGCCTACTTTGCCCAGTGGGTATTAGAACTATGCCACCACGTGACCTGACTGCGGATTGGCCGACTCCACATATTTTATCTATTATTTTGAAAATATGCAGGTTTCTCGATGTCCTTCACCGCTGGGCGCATTAAATAAATATTTTTTTCTCTGTGCCCCTTGCGTCGCTTTAACACCAGCATGTAATTAATTTCAACAAATTTTCAGGACCATCCGATATTCCGTAACGGAGAGAGGGCCCGTCGCGCTCTCTCGTTCGTGCCAACCACAAAAAGTTCCTCCGACACTTTGATAGATGTCAAAGCTGTAAGACATCTCAAAGTCCTTGACGACGAAGAAAAACTATGATGGGGCCAAGCCGCTGCTAGAATTAACGGCAAAGCTGAAAAGTGCGATATAAATGAAGATAGCGGAGTGCGCGAATCATACAACTGATATATCGATCAGATAGACGCATTATACGTGTGTTGTTAAGTACTTAAAGATAATTTGGCTGTTTGAAATTACGCAGAGACGGTTAGGAAATGAGTTGCAACGAAATGCTTTTTAGACGCTTCTTTAGTATATTATAATGTTGTCAATAATAAAATATTTTGTATGAGTAAACGAAACGATTTTGTATATAACAGATATATTAAATAAAAAGAGTAAAGACATCATTGAATTCTTCGACGTCGAAGTCGATTACTTTTTCGCCTTTTTGTCCTCGGCCGCCTGCATTTTCTTTAGAAGCTTTTTGAGCTGAAAACAATACGGTTGAAGGGATTGGACCAGACTAGGAAATCAACATGATACGGATTTTAGGCAGGGATATCGGGGTTTCAGTTCTTCTTCTTCCCTTTCTTTGTTCTCCCTTTTAACTGCGATAAAAAAGTGTGTTAACGTTTTCAATTTACAATTACAACAACGCACAACTAGTATTACTTTATACAAAATATAACTTACACAATATTTCCGCAGGATTAATTATTTTATGTTTACTATAGAAAAGACCAGTTTAGATTCAACATAATGCAATAAAGATGAATACATACAAGTATAAGGCAAGTGCTTTGGTAATTTTGTTTCATACAGTACTTTTTGTAAATGTGTTAAGATATTTATAAATAAAATCTTTTCTTAAGTCTTACTCGTTTCTTTTCCACCCGATTCGCAAGAACCTCTCTCCAAGCATGTTGTATAACTCTTGCAGCGTGCTCGATAAGGAACTTGTTCATCTTCTCCGCCATCTCTTGCTGGTATTCTGCCTCTCTTTCCTCCATCAGAGGTATATATTCTTTGTCTTGTTCAGCTAGTTTCGCCTAGAACATAAATGCATGTACAAACTAAATAAAAACAACTGAAACTCCCATTTTATTCATATTTAATGGGATATTTGAATTAAATAATGATATGTCCCGTAGATCATTTCAATTGAGATTATTATATCCTGCCTTTAAGTAATACAATAATCTGCGTCATGAATATCTAATAAGGGTGGAATTTACATCATTTATTTACGTCAGCTGCGTAAAGTTATCATTACTGCTAATGATAATAATCACGACAAGCGGAAGTTAATTAATAAAAAAATTCACTGACCTCCAGTTCTTCGCATTTCTTTACCTCATCTTCGTATTTATCCGTGTACTCGTCGAGCTCCACTTGTTTGTCGGCCATTTCGCCGTCGTACTTTTGCAGCCACGACAGGAGCTGTGTCTCCACCTTAAGCCTTTATTTAAATCACTTACGTAAACTATTTAAATCACTACATAAACTATTTAAATTTTATACTATTTATTTTATATTATTTTATACTATTTATTAATATTATGTAAACTATTTAAATAACTTACGTAAACATAGCATTCATAAAAACTTAGTCATAATGATTCTTATCTCAAAAAGCAATAGCATTAGGTCTTGTTTATCTAAAACGCTTTGATTACGGATTATTCAGATGCATATATTCATAGTTTCGAATACATACAGCGAAATGTGTACGAAAAGAGACTTTTAGATGAATCGGTAATAGTTCTATTGGTTTACGTTTTAGTTGAACAAAGTCGAACGGGTATTTAAAAGTAGGCTTTGTGTTATATGATATGTGATAAAAAGTTAATTAATTATTGTGGTTAAGGAGTTGAATTGTTGATATATTCACTAACCGAAAAAGTTCTCTATATAAAGAAACAAATAATCTACAGCAGAGAATTTATACAGGAAGACTTTTCTAAGTGTATCCATTTTTTTCATTAAATTCTAGACATAAATAATGTTATATTAAAAATGATAAATGTTTTAAATCACTCGTAAGTAACTAATTACATTCATTTGAATTACATTCATTTCAAAAAGTGCGTTATTTATACGCAACTCATTTATTTTAAGCGCGTGAACAATTTTGTGTGCGTGAACAGTAAAATTTTGGTATTTATGAATGACTAACGCGTTGTCAACAAGTTCTGTTTTTTAGGGAATAGAATGGTATTTTTTTTTTGAAAAAAAAAACTGATTTTATTTCAATAAACGATTATACTACCGAGTCTGAACCTCCTGTGTAAATTTGGGCACCTTTAAAAAAGCCTAACAGATATATTAAATTTAATAATAATTATAATTAGTTAAAATACTAAAATAATACCTAAACGGACAAATTAGGCCTTCCATCCCTCGGTACTAAAAGGACGTCAATATTAAATTCTGTAACCCCACGGCTAAATTATTAAGACGAATAGAACAATATTTCCTACATCTGTATAAAGCAAAAATTTTGTTCTTCGACACGCTCCTAAACATGTACTATAAAGAAAACACTAAATCATCTCTCAAATTACAGAAAACCTAAAAGCTTTATTGTTTTGATGTAGCTTCCTAGAAACAACGTCTAATATAAGGATTGTATAAAAATATAACATCAAATTATCTGCGTAAACCTTAAATTGTAATGTTAGAACTAATTTCCAACGCCGTTTTCATTACCTGCGCGCTCTTTGATTTTTCTCGTCAACAAGATGCGCTTTCAAAAGCTGCTCATAATTCTCCCTGCTCTCTACTTCTTCCTCTTTTAGCATCTCACTTTTGACGATGTGCGCGCGAGTCGCTAACACCATCTGACGTTCCGAATCCAGTCTAAGGTCAAAGAAGATTGCAGTTTAAACTAGCAGTATGGTAGTATACTAAACAACAAATTTTTAAGTCAAAATGTCGTTACGAGTGTTTTTTTTTTTAATGAGAAAAGGTAGCAAGCAAGCTGGTGTTTTCATTTCAGAATAATGTTTAAATGTTGTTCTTTATCAAAAAGCTAGCAAAGTAAACATAAAGAAAACTTTTATTCAAAATCTATATATCTAGGCTAAAACAGTACTATGTATTACCATGTAGTATAATATTAAATATACTATGGAGCTACTGTATTGTACAGTACGGCAATACTATGGTCTAAATACTGTCATAGTACGGTACTATGAAAGTGTTTAGACATATAGTAGTACCCTAAGAATTAGAGAAGAGGTTTGAGCATTGAGGCGAGATAAAAATTTAATTGTACTGGATAAAAAGATAAAGTTCTCACATCTTTTTCTGGATCCTCACGGAAGTTTCTTGGTTTTGCACCGCAAGTTCTTTCTCTAAGCTTGCAATGATGTCGGCCTTGATTCGCATGTTCTCTTCAAAATTATCGGTCTCCTCTTTCAAAGTCTTTGTGTATTCTGTCTTAAAAATATTTTATAACATTATTATTAGTAGGTACACCATAAACATTTCAAAAAAATTCTTTGTTTGATCGAAAGAGTACTTTAAGCGTAACTAAATCCTTACTAATATTATAAAGGCGAAAGTTTGTATGAATGGATGGATGTTTGTTACTCTTTCACACAAATACTACTGAATGGATTTTAATTAAACTTTACAATAACATAGCTTAAACATCAGAATAACACATAGGCTATAATTTATACACATATTTTTATGCATATATGTCTTTCTGTCTGAATGTTACGCCTTCCGCCTATTCTACGCAGACGTAGTCGCGGGCAGCAGCTAGTACAGTATATATGAGGGGCATTAGTTATTCTCGGTTTCGAGGTGATATACGATCAGATAAATAATCTCATTAGTTAATTGTCATCACTAGTGATCAATACATCAGCACGAAAAGCAATTCAACAGGAGAAGGTGGTAAAAAGCTGGCGGTTCACCTGATGGTAAGTGACAGCCGCCGCCAATGGACATTTGCAACACCCGTAGGCTTGCAGATGTGTTGCCACCTTGTATTAAAGTGGGCCCCAGCTACCTCACTCACCAGACGAATCGCAGAAGTACTTCCACTTCACACCGGTCTTCTGATAGGTACTTATCCGGCGGACCAGCCCAATTGTGCAACAGCGAAGCCGGCTGCGCGGCCCTACCACCGTAAAGTTATTCGATTGCCTTCAATTCTGGTCCACATTTCGTTTAAAACTTATCAACTTAATATCATTAAATGTATAAGTGCGGGCCACCGTTTATTTTTTCAATCAGTTTCTCATTGGAGGCCTCCAGTTTCCTAGTCTTCAGCTTCATAGCCAGTTCTTCGGCGGCAGTAGTTTCCATTTGTTTCACCATTAGATCTCGAAAATTTTCAAATGCGAGAAGATATTTCAAGCTAGGCGTTAATTTATCCTGAAAAAGTAAAACATTTTTATTAGACAAGAAATTTTAACAAGAAAAACTGCCTCAAATATCTAACTCACTTTACATTTTCTATACGATCTTGAGTAGTTTTCAGATGTATCCCGGAGTCCATGGTTCAATGTCAATGAAATTAATATTAGCTAAACCGTACCCAATGCATAAATATTTTTTTAAAATTGGTAGATAAATGACGTTCTGGGGGAACAAACAAATAATATATGTTGAAGTAGCTTGAAAATGAACATTGTTATTTGTTTATAAAAAATTATTAGTTGAGCATTGGTAAAATAAATGTTATAGAAATATATTCATGCAAGCACAATAAAATGGAATATCTTTTCATCAAAATTAATTTTCATTGCCATAGACAACACATACTACTTACATTGTTTGCCTCCCTTTTCATCTGAAAGTAAATTGAGATATGATTAGATATTTAAATAAAAAATTGATTTAATAATCATGGCACTGAAATAAAATTGAGATGAAGTTAATTAACATATTACGAGTCAGTAGTAAATTCATTATCTTAAAAATATTATCTGTGGAATAAATAAGGCGAAGGATTTTCTTTTTTCTGTTTAAATGTTAAATCTTAAAATACGAAACTAGCCCTAAAGGCTATACAGCCTATCAAATTACCTCATCCACCATGTTGTTCACCACAGGCTTCAAGGCTGGATAACTGCTCATGATGTACAGCAGCAGACCTAGCTCGGGGTTCAGGCGATTCTTCAACGATATGTCACCCTGCAATTATAACAAAACTATATTTTTTCGCCTTAAATGTTTATACAATTCTATTCCTATTTTACGTAGTAATATTTCTTTTTCACTTGTGGTCCACATATTTCATTAATTTTGACTGAAATGCTGTTTGTTTGTTTCTTTTTTTTTTTTGTAAAAAGGTGGCATTCTAGCTGGCTATTCGCCTGATACGAAGTGAAGCAAGTGAGACCTGGCTATCGCTAAAGTATTATACTTGCACTTTACGCTGGTCATCTGTGATGTTGTGGTACTTACCCAGATGAGCCTGCCCATTCGTGCAACGGCCAAAGCTGTCGCGTGGCCCTATGGCGCATTAACACCGGTTCACTAATTTAGGCTTGTACAGAGAAGAACCGGCAAGAAACTACGGGCTTTATCTACTTTCTTTTAAAATGATACATATAATATAAGTTAAGCAGCAGTCAGGGAACTTGCAAGTGCAGAGCAAGAGTCATATCAATGAGCACACTAACATTTTTTAGATCGTCCATAGCGGCCAAGTTCAGAATACTGGTGGAGAACAGCGGACTGTCGTACTGCTCGAATATCAGCACTAGGTCGTCCATGTGCTGCGAAGACAGGATCGAGCTCAGGGTCCGGTACTCCTTCACCAAGTTGGGCAGGCACACGGCGAGCCTGGTCTTATAGATCGCCTCGTCAAGAATCTTGGTGATACGCTCCGCTTGAATGTGGCACTCCAAGTCGATTGGCGAAGTGACTGCAATTCAAACGAATCAGTGATATACCCGCTCTGTCCGTACGAACATTTTATATGGGGATTTCACATTCAAATTGACCTTGTATTTTTATATCCTTTTGAGAAAATAATTAATAAAAACTAACTTTCCCAATTTTGGGTGTCTGGAAAACTTGCTGTCAAAATTCACGTAGTACCGTATTATGATCATCCATCCTTTACAAACAGTTTCAATATCTTCAAAATATAAAAGAAAATTTTTGACGAATGGCACTAAAATTTGGTTTGTTTTTACTTTTGTTTACTTAAAATTTAAATTGTATAGCTACTGGCCTGCTATCGCTAAGTTTGTGCTATATATGCTATGGTTATAATAAAAATTTGCGAGCATAGCGAGTCCCAAAATGGTCACGTAGTGAGTTAACAGTATGGGGAAGTCCTAAGATTAAAGCAGTTGAATAATTTACCATTGTCCTTAGTGAAATCCTGTTCCTTCTCTTTACCAGAGCTAGCCGCCGACCTACTGCTGCCGGTCTTCGAGCTCTCTGAGAACGTTGATGGCGATTGCAAAGTTCCCAACGACTGGGAATCCATCACGGCGATAAGACAAAATGCGTGCCCAATAAATGTCTGGCCACGTTACGAGTTTTCGAGTTATGTGACACCCTTGACACTAACAAATGGTTGCCAAGACAACGTTTACCACCTAAACTAATCATAACAAAACAGGAGCAAAAGAGTTTTTTTCCGTTCTACATGCATTCACTTAATAACTATAAAACCTCATTATTGCTTAAAGAATTAAGCTCAGACCAAAGTCCTTCTTATTAATTGCTTTACGGCTATAATCTACTTCTCCGGCTGGTAGTAGAAAAAAAAACAAATTATTGACTTCACTATCGATAATATCATAAGAAAACTTGCAAATCGTTGTCTTCACGAGTTTACGAGATCAAGTATATAAGAAGCTATCAATTTTTGCTATATCTCGTTTGGCGCAGCATCGCAGGTCGGGCGATAATCTCGCTGTTATTTGTACTTTTGTACGTTGTTTTGTGACTTCACAGGATAACGATGTGATTAACGTTGGTGGGAGTAATACGAAAATTTCGTATCATAATTCATCACTCGAAATCCAACGCCGCCGGCTCCAAGGCATGTTTAATCGATACGTTCGAAAAAGTCACATTAATTTATTTATTATAAAGTATTTTTAATATATGAAGCATAAAGTTCTCATATATAGATGAAATAGATTATTTGAACACAATTATTTCGTCAGATTTTACACAGTTCAGACAAAGCGATTTGCCTATACGTATTTTTTTTTTTTTCAAAGGATCCATTACTAGAAACTAACATAACTCCATTACCGTAATTAGATTCTAATCCGTTTCTAAAAGAATATTATCCTTAAAATGAAATAGATAAAATGGGTTATCATTAAAATAAATACTTAGGAGAAAATCTAATTACGAAACATACGCGTTGACTTTAAGGCTACCCGTTGCTCAGTAACAAAGAGTAATTTGGTCAATACTTGTGTAGACTATTGAACGAGCAGTGCCTGTGAATACCTTTTTCTTACTAAAGGTCGGTAATCTTTCAAATTTGTTTAAGTACTAGCAGTAATTAAATATCAGCGCATGTGTTATTAATTACCATTCTATATGATTATATTAATCAGTGTTTAAAATCCCCATGCTGAATACATATGTAGTCTAATATTTGTTCGTCATGCGAATTTTGGTTTTTCAGCACAATCCCAAACGAATACACTTAATAATTCAAGTCGAAAATTAGTTTAAACTAGAAACCATGCTAGTTTTGCGGAACAATCCCACATGAATACAACTATGTCCGAAATTGTTTCAGCTAGAGACCGGTTGATAGAATAACACATCCAGCAACATGCCGAAGAAGACCAAGGTGAACAAGCTGGCGCGAATGTCGGACGAGGAACGCGCTAGATACCTCCAGCACAGAGCGGATGTTGAGGAGGAAGCCAGGCGGAAGAAACGGGAGCTGGTCGCGCGGTTTATCAAGGTTAAATATGAACGTGCATCATTTAACATGTTTCTTGACTTGTTTCTGCTGTCACACGATCGGACTGGTGTTTTTTTTATGTAAAAAGTTATCAAGCGAGCAGACGGTTCACCTGATGTTAAGTGAATACCGCCGCCCATAGACATTTGCTACACCCGAGGGTTGCAGATGCGGTGACAACCTTTTGAAAAATGGGCTCCGGCCCCCTCACTCACCAGACGAAACGCAAAAGTATTATACTTCCACTTTACGACTGCCTTCTGTGAGGTCGCGGTAATTACCCGGACGAGACTGCCCATTCGTGCTACAAGCGAGGCTGCAGCGTGACTCTAGCCCTAGGGTGGTAGAGTCACGCAGGTATCGCATCAAGGTAGGTGTGAAGAAAAAGTATTTATATTTTTGTTTTCGGTAATCGAATGAAAAAAGGCATGCGTTACAGATTCCCATTGGCGGTGGTATATATATATATAGTGAAATGATTGATTACATGCCAATTAATTATATAACTCTAATATTTTAAAATTAAAAGTAATTCTTTACTTTTTGAAGTTATTCTTCTTTATGCATTATTATTCTTCGTTATGAAAAAATTATGAAAGTGAAATCACTGTAACACCAAAGCATTTGAAGCTGCCCGCTAAACCGCTTATTTTCTTATGGATAGCAGCATATTCTCAATCACATTCGCCAGTTACAGTCCTCAATAAAGAATCTAGAAGGCGCTTTCTT
Organism: Iphiclides podalirius; assembly: GCA_933534255.1. Taxonomy (NCBI): domain Eukaryota; kingdom Metazoa; phylum Arthropoda; class Insecta; order Lepidoptera; family Papilionidae; genus Iphiclides; species Iphiclides podalirius. The sequence continues at coordinate 10,253,116 of OW152830.1, read as the reverse complement.
AATTTTATATTATTTATATCCTTTTCCAGTATTTTTATTATTTTATTGTAATTAATTATTTGCGTGAAATTAAAAACTATTTTAATTTTTCCAGAGAAGTATAACTTCTCACGTGCGTACATAATTACACGCCCCCATTTTTTTTAAGGTAATCTTTATTTTTAGCCACGATTTTTCGTTAATTTCGGAACCAAAGATTATTTCTTATAAATACTGATTGATAGGTTATTGTCCAATTTAATAAATACCTATAGAAATTTTTGTATAATTATTATTATTCCTTATTGTCGTCCTTCCCTTATTACGTCTTGCTTTTAAACGTAATAGTATAAATTGTATACTTTTTATAAATTACCATTATGAAAGAAACTACTATTAAAAATTCATTGAACTTTAATATTAAAATTTATTTTTTTAATTTATTTATTAATTAAAAAAATAAATAAATTAAAAAAAAATTATTAAAAAAAACTTTTGCCCGGTGATTTGTAATGAATATGAGAATGGATGTAGCTTAAAGTAAGCTAGAGCGGAAAGATACTCACAATTTCTGTTTACTTTCAGAATAAACTTGACAAAGAAGAAACTTTCAGCAAGATGAACACGGCGAAAATCAACCAAGAGTGGCGTTTTATACTACGAAAAATTAAATGTAGACAAATGGCTCTGGACATACAAGTAATTTTTACAAGTTTATTTATATGCACAAAATGTTTGCTTTATACCTAGTAAATGTATTTTAGTTTGAAAACAAGACCTACCAGAGGTGCCCTCTGATAACACTCCAACATAGAGCTAACAAACAACAAAACGTAGTTTGCCCTCGCCTACGAAATCGACCCACCGCATGCATGAGTTACACCCTCGTTCAACTCCTCTGAAGATCAACATGCAGTTTACCTAACGATGTTTTCCTTCACCGCTTAACAATTTAACTGGTGCCAGCGCCGGAATTTGAACTCAGTTTGCTCGAGTATATTGAATTGAGAAAAATCGAGCGTTTTCGTCTTTAATTTTGATTTTAATTTCCGACTTTACAGAGTCCATGTTAACGAGACAAAATGAAATGTATTATTTCCTTATTTCATGGTGGGTTGGCCGGGATACCGTCAATTTTGTCACTATTATCTTGTTCGATCTATCCATTGAACTTGGCAACAGTTCTCTGTTGCACGAATGGGCAGGTCCGTCCGAGGAAGTGTCGCGACGTCACAGAAGATCGACGTTTAGTGGAAGCATTATTCTTTCGCGTTTTGTCTGGTGAGTGAGTAACTGGGGCTCACCGGTGTTGTACATGTCCATGGATGGCGATAAACACTTAGGGCAGTGATTAAATAAACAATTTTATTTTTTTCCCTGAATTCGTCAGGGTATGATCGTGACCTTCAACTTCTTAGTGGAGAGGAAGGACCGGCTGATAGCATCTCTTACTGGAGCCCTGAACGACTCCGACGAGCAACACCGCCGCGCCTTCCAAGCTCATACGGAAAACCTTAACTACTTCCTGAGTGAGTACTCTGTGCTGTCATGTATTTTAGCGAAGGGCAGATCAATTTCTATAAATGCATCGGTCATGTTCCAATATATGTAATCTTAAATGTGGGTACTTTTTACTTTGCTGTCAAATAAAGTTAAATGTTAGTGTTAAGCTACCTAGCTAATTGCATTATAGTACATACTTAACGTCTTTTATTATTATTCTGGACATAATGGTATCCTGTTGAGACACAAAATCATGGCCATAGCGCTGTCCTGACTCACATGCTGTGATCGATGAAACTTTAGTTATCCTGAGACTGATGCCGAAATATATCTTTCTTTCCACATGATCACAATGTAGATCTTCAAATCTTAAAAAAGTTAGAAAGTTTATGACCAACAATTTGGTCACAATGAAATTAGTATTGCAAAAGATTTAGTATTGCTTTAATTGCAAAAGACAGAGACATTTACAGTCGTTTCACTGCTTAACTATATAATTGTAATAGGTATGTGACCTTTCCGTGAATGTGTCGAGGTTTCATTAGAACTTATTAATGTTGCTTACTACGTACTAAACGTTTTTTAATCTGCATGTGAAGGCATCCACAGAAAGCCAGTGCCGTTGCAATTTCTGTCGCGGCTTTAAACTGAGCGGACACCTTTTATGTTGCATAAACTCTCATTATTCTGTTGTTGTTTTTTTTTTGTTTTTCTTTTATTATTACTTGCGAAATAAAAACGTTTTTCTTTATTCCTTCAATTTTACAAATACTGAAAATAATTACTTCTGCCACAATGATACGAGCAGGTCTTAATACAGGCTCAGTGACAGATCAAGCATGTGATTGGCTATGATTGTGATTTTACAAATTGCACAAGACTGCGTTATTGCGAAAGGGTTTCCAGTCAAACGCTTTACCCTATGATATCAAGTCATAATCATGACTGAAATAACTATATAATAATATTCACCAATACGCGGAACTGCAATATTCAGCTCCCGTCACATTGACTCGAAGTTCACTATAGTTTTAAAAAAAAATAAAAAGCGTTTCTGAATTTTATTCATGTTCATTTACTATTTATGCGCACACAGACACGTAAAATAAAAAGTTTACAAGAAAAAAAAAGTATAAATCAAATAAAAATAGACCCAACACACCACAATTACATAATTACTTATTCGAGATTATTTGCAGGGATTGGGTCACAAAGACTCGATAAGCTGCAGCACATTTATGATCACCGAAAGGACGTCCTGTTAGAGAACTGGGAAGGGGAGGAACTGGACATAACGAACAACCAGGACAGGGCAGAGTTGAAACTGACTCTAATCACATATATACAGGAGCGGGATTTCAAAACGTACAAGAATAATAAGGAAATAGAGATGCTGACGAAAAAAAATAACGAGAGGCTCGAAGTAAGTAATGTTATTGAATTATTAGCTTTTTTTTATTTTGAGTAAAGTGGGAAAAAATTTCAAAAATTGATAATATTAAAAATTGAACAAGGCCCTTGAAGTTTTGTGGCATGGCGAGGTTTACACAAAATATTTATACCGCAAAATAATTAGAAAGAGCACTATTTTTTTAGTTTTTTTTTTAATAGATTTACAAAATTCCTATTTCCGTTAACAATGTGGTTATGTAAAGTTAACTGGCGTCCCCGAACCGTTGCGTTCACCATTTAGCATTACATCACTGCTTATAACTAGGTTTGATTTGAATTTCAAGCACTGGCTATGCTGTGACATGAAATACACAGAGATTCTTAAACTAAAAAGAAATCTTGAACTGCTAGAACACCATTTGACATAAATAAAAACGCAGCAAACGTGGACTACTCAAATTACAGTTTGTTAAATATACGATGATACGCAGGACATTGATATTAATAAACTAGTGTCATTACAAAATAAAGTACCATATTGTGTTACGTTTAAAAAATACGGAACTTCATATACGACATATTTGTATGTCAATGTCAATGTCCTGCGTATCAACCTACATTTAACAGACTGTAGAAACTTATTAAACGGAGCAGTAACTTCACCACAGATTAGAATACCCCCTCGCCACGGGGCCCTGTACATCGCGTCCGTCATTTTTCCAATCGTCGCAATTATTCTTCCCCTTGTCGGAGAGGCATATAAGCAAATCCTTGGCGAAGTCGCACTTGTCATCCTTACTCGCTGCAAATAAAAGTGAACGGTCGTTTCAGTATTTTTATCATTATTTTGACATTACACTATATTGTCTGTCCCGTGACCATAAGAGGGTTCCAAAAGTCGGTAATTTAAAAATCTAATTAAACGCGATCCGTATAATAATTTCATTTCACAACTGTTTTGAAGATACCTACACTTCTTTTGGCGCGTTTGGAAAAAAATATGATAGTAATTTTTTTACGATGCGCGCGCGAGCAAAGATTAATGGGCGCAGGGGATAAAATCTTTAGCTTCATTTTTATTTTTCATTTGCTACGCTAAAGAAGATTAACTTCTTACGTGCGTACATAAACATACATAAAGTATACACACGTTTTTTTTATTATCTTTTGTTTTAGGGTTTTATTTAAAAGACTTATTTGTCCTAATGGTATGAGTATTACTAATTAAAGGCATTTTAACGCATTTGATTCTCTTTAAGTTTAGTATCGCGAATCCGATAAAGCTAATTTATGATGTGTAGTAAGTAATGAAAAAATCATTATTTTCTTTAATCGTGACACCTAAACTAAACAAAAGAAAGTGAATTTCGCGTTTTTATTTTTTAAGTATACCGAAAATTTAGAAATGTGAAGACTGTACCTACACGTTAAATCTATTGCATACTAGTGTTAAATGTTTTAAACATATTTATTTACTTGACTTTTTATATAAGAAAAGTATAGGTACTAGATAAATATTTATTTAATAATATTTTTTAATTTAATTTTAATTAACTAACATCATACACATACTTTTGATGACTTGCACTCGATAACGTTTGTTATTTACGTCAGTATTTAATATTTTAATTACATACCATTCAATATTTCGAAACATTCTTCAGTGGATTCCTGCAGAAACTCCTTCAATTCCTCGTCTTCAATGTCCTTTGTAATTGCTTGCATGACTAAATGCCTGTTAGGAAAACCTCTTTCGTCCGTCTACAATCGAAATAAATTTAAGAGTAAAAATAAACTTAAAAAATGTGTGTATAACATTAAATGTTATTTTAAAAAGTATATATTACTATAAATCATATCTTAATTCTATTTTCAGTACTTATACTATTGAGACGTGAACATTTTCCTTTTGTACCTATATTGGAAAATTTATTTCTGCGACTAGTGGACCGACTTAAGAATTTGATTTACAAATGCATCCCTTACTATAACTGCTCACAATATTCCCGAGGGAAGTCCTAAACAAACTCCTATACTGTCTTCCTCGTCTACGAACGAAGCTCTTATGTTATTCAAGCCGTAGTTAAAAATAGAATCCGTAAAGTAGTTATAATAATGTTACAGTCACCTTAATAACGTACCAAATCATTAAATGAATAATAATTGAATGTGCCCGTGTTGGGGGGAACTCTTTGAAATAGAGTAGGAACTGTATAGGCAATGAGATAATTGTTAATAAAAAATTTAGTGTCTTAATTTTTTTTTAAATTACCCTTACTTTAGAATAACCTTATCCTGTGTTTTAAGGACTTTTTACAAACGTAAACTTCACGTGGACAAACACCCAGATGCGAAGCCATTATCTGTGGGTCACACAAATTGTTGTCCCGTGTGGGAATCGAACCCACGACCGCGACGCCGGAACCTTGGCAACTTCGACACGGAGTCACCAAAGGTTGAGTTGGCGGGAAGATGTTAAAACATGTAGAAAAAGTACGAATAGTAAATAGTTCAATTACCATTTTCAGCGTCTCCATAAAGCAGTGTAGAGCGCATGCTTCATCCTTAGAGGAATCTTCGTTGTCTTCCGAGTCCTCTTCATCACGCAGGCTTTCATCCTCTTTGGGACGCCTCCTCGCGTTGGGGTTGTACCGACTCCTTTGCGGGGAGCTCTTTTCCTTTCTCCTACCTACCTCCTTTCGAATTGCGCGCTTGATCAGTGTACGGTAGTTCTCATACTGCGTCAAATCCTGTTAGGATGTAAAAAATCGTGAATGGTCGTGAACCCGTGTCCTTTCAGATACTATTGTCGTAATAGTGAATATTTATAGACAATATGTATTTCTATATTTCTAGGGTTACATACCCAACGGGTAAAACGGGACCCTATTACTAAGACTCCGCTGTCTGTATGTCTTTCTGTGTGTCCGTCTGTCATCAGGCCTGTCATAAACCGTGATATTTTGGCAGATGATGTATTTTTTAAACGAAGTTCTCTAATACTACTCGCGAGAAGTCTGAGTTGGTAGAAATTCCGTGACGACGGATACTAGGCGCTTTTATTTAAATACTAAAAAAACAAAAAATTTTCGCTTTCGCGTTACCGTCTTTCTTCTAGTATAGCAAGCACAGAACAAGAACTTGACAGTTAGTTATAAAACGAAAATCGACACCACTTACATCGCTGTAGTCCTCGCCAAGCTTAATCTCGCCGCCCCTCTCGATGCCGACCATTTCTCTTCTCCGATTGGTTCCCTCTTCATCTCCATCCGTACTCCTGTCGGCCTCGTCGTCCGTCGTGTAATCGTAGTCGCTCTTCTCCGTCGTCGTATCGGTCACGACGACCCTTTCCCACTGCCTATACCTTTTGGTGGTCCATTCGTTTTCTTTTATCTTTTTAATAGAATCATAGTTGTTTCTTGTGGTGCTTCGGTGCGTGGTTGTCGGCGCTTCGTCTCTGTGACTGTTCTGACTCTTACGGCTGTTCGGGAATCTTCGATTCGGTTTATCCGCGCACGACGAATATATTCTCATCAATTCACTTTCCTTGCTGGGCGCCGTTCTTATCCGACAGTTCAAAGCCTGCATAAAATAATTAACACAACAAAGATTTGTGAAAATAATTCCATAAAAACAATTATTCAAAGTTGTTATATCTTTTGTATTTTCTTCTTTAATTTATCAAACGACATTTGAAACATTAGCCCCTGCAACCATAAATGGTATCTGTAATTTGAGATTTTTATTTTTTGGTGAGAGAGGTAGTCGGAACCCAACATTCAAAATATTGTCAACGAATCTGCAACCCTCGGATGTAGCAGATGTACATGGACGGCGGTATTATTTATTCATTTAACATCAGGTGAACCGCCTGCTCGCTTTGCAACTTTTCACATTAAAAAATCTGCACTTAAGATGTAATTAAAATACGAGTTTAATATATAAATTGTTGAAAAATTGTTCGGCCATGCGGAATAGGAAATTGGAGTCTTCTTGTATTTCGAATATTTATCTAATAAACTCATATTTAAATAGCATGTAATTATAAATGCTATTTAAATGTGTGTGTTATTATTTTTAATTTTATGTTTGGATAAATTCATCATCGAACTCCATTTCCATTTCGCTCCAAAAGATCCAAGAAAAATAATAATTTAATATGACAACAAACAAACTAATAAATTCATTTCATTTTTAACCGTGTTAGGGTAAATTAAAATGTGGAAAGACATTACTTACATAACTTTCCACAATAAAAAAGGACAAACATATAACCAGAGAACATTGGAAACTGAACATGTCGCTTTCACCACGGCAACCACTTTAGAAGCGAGAACAATGTGATGGGTATAATATATAATCTGGTCACCACGCTCCACTACCCATCAGCCGGCTGGGAAATCACAACACTGAAGCCTCACTCGTGAATCTATGATCAATTGTTTGAATAATAAACATTCGCTATCGTCGTATACGTTTCTAGATCTCATAATAATCGAAGCGTTTCAATAAATCTTTTTAATGTCTCAAATCATACTAGTGGGCAGTTATTGCAATAGTCTTCTCGGTTTGATTTAAGGAGATATCTGCGCATGGTTTTCTTCGGAGGCTATAGACTGGTATAGGTACGTAAGCATTGACACATTTATATTAACTCAAAGGTTTCTGGGTATCATTATACCGCACAATTACATCTTTTGCCCTCCCCACAATACCAGCTTCATCCAATCAGTCTTTATTCTTTGAATAATCTATGTTCAAATTGTATCAGATCGGTCTGACTGTTTGACCCATGTAAACGACCATAACGCGTCTAACTTTGAACTTGTTATGGGACAACGATATGTCACGTTTACCATGGGAAGGGTTTTGAGGAACTTTTTGAATTAATTACTGCAGCTGACTTACACCATCGTAGATACTTCACTAAACCGCTCACAATTTTCCCGAATTCAGTACACTTAGGCACCTTGAAGAAAAGAGCCCATCCTCAATGTTTACAACTGTTCTCGCGTTATGTAAACCTGACGACGGCGATGACCGTGTAACATCAGATGATTCGCTTGCTTGAGTGCATCCTCTCCTATAAAAACGTTACCTATAGAATAATTGAGGATCTTGATACGTTGTCAGCAGGGACACGGCTGTGTTCGGACGAGGCTTTGGTTAAGCAATGCACTTTAAAGGGGTAAAATTATGATGTAGAATCCATATACGAATGCTTATTTGTAAATTATTATTATACAGTGTATTTAATATGAAATTCCCCATAGATTGGGACCTACGTGCAACTATTTTTTTTTTGACCCAATTTATTAATAATTTTAAAAACAAGTAATTTCTTCGTTGTTATATAACATCTTGTATTTAATTCAAAATATATATAGTGTAAATATTTATCGTAACACTATAGTGTAGAGAACTGTGTGTAAACATAAGCAACTTAATGTCACATTCATTCTAAAGTCCAAACAATGAAAGGATCGTTAGTTATCTACCACGGCTGTCACAGAGTGATTGATAATGTCCGACTTGGAAACGGAAATGTAAAAAGCCCCGCAATTATGCATTTGTAACGTAACCAACGAAGAATATTTTTTTATTCGTTGAATGTAACAGACAACAGATATACGTTAATAGACCAATTTTCGAAAATTGATTTTGTATTTGTGTACACTTATAATCTTTCTGATTTTTCATAAACTTAACGCAAAAATTAAACACAAACTTTCCTGTTTTTTAAACACTACGGGATTGAGTTCTTGACATATTATACGTATCAGTGACCTTTTAAGTTTTAATTATATTTCGGTTTTAACTCACGTAGCCTTCATTTTTAGACACAGGCTAGTGACTTCGAGGGCGGCACAAATCCTAGTGGCATGCACCATTAAGTCATATAGCCCAGCACATCTTACTATATGACATTCGTGCTTGGTTCTATCCTTACTTCCTTACTAATAATTATAAAGGCGAAGGTTTGTATGTATGAATGGATGTTTGTTACTCTTTCACGCAAATACTACTGAATGGATTTTAATGAAACTTTACAATAATATAGCTTATACATTAGAATACCACATAGGCTATAATTTATATACATGTTTTTATGTACATCTGTCTTTCTGTCTGAATATTACGCCTTCAGCCTATTCTACGCAGATGTAGTCGCGGAATTTAGATTTTTTATCTGATGTTTGTGCTTTCAGTCCCGAGACTATTAAAGCTTCATCTGACGCAGAACCGGTGGGATAGCCAGAACCCACGCGTTTGGGCCCTCCGCTGTGGGTAGGTCCACGCATGTGCACATGCGTGCGTTTAACTACGGCATGTCATCTAAGGGCCATCGAGGTTGCAGTGCGAACCGAGACCCCGATGGCCGTCGACTGTGTTTTGAGCTAATGTAGTCGCGGGCAGCAGTTAGTGAAGTACTAATTGTAACTTACGTAGTTATAGCATTCTCTAATAGTTTTACTCTGTGCGTATAAGTAGGCTAACCACGTATAAAACACAATCACTTCAACAATATAGCCAGATATCTAATATACTTTGAAATAATAACTGATTGAAAATTATGTCTGGTTTTACATATCCAAGATATGTATTTATTAACAAAAGAAATGTATCTTATTGTATGTTTAACAGTTACTTAAAACCTATAGTACAAGCTTTGCTTCCTATGGGAGGCCGTGCAAAAATATGTGCTGAAATATTTATTTATTACGCTTTTATAAGCCACACTATTGTTTTGTTTAGGCTGAAAATGCTACAGAATAAAATTGTACGATTAAAAGTCCCTTTTGCGTCTCAGCATGAAGAGCAAATGCGCAACCTATGTCGTCCGAAGCAGCTGGAAATAGAGACGTACTTCAACAGGCTTCAGGGCGTGTACAACACGTACCAGGAACAGCACAACCCTATCATGGGCCACTACAGAGCGCTGAGGGAGAAAGACGATTTCTACCAGAGGGACATCGCAAGAAATGACCAAATGATTGAGCACGCTGAGGTAAACTGACCTTTATGAAACTCATATTTTTCTATTCCAGGAATATTAAATGTACAATTGTCCATATTATGCTCAAAGAAAAATTTTGGATAAGGTTATGTTTATAGGGAAGATAACTTAGGAAGATAGAAGTAAGGAAAAAAGTGATCTTTATTAGTCCATTATGTTCTGTTTTAATATTTCGGAATAATCATCCAGCTTGTTCAAGACTGGTATTGAGCCACATTTTATTCTTAACTGTATAGCTTAAATTTAAACAGCATAAAGCTCTGACAATTATGCCTCATATTTTTACTTTAACGCAATTATTTCATACTAAGTATTTCAGAATAAAATCGATCGAATGTAGGATTTTTAAATGCTTTAAGTGTAGCTTATAATTGATTTCATTTGTGAATTTCCTCGGCTGTCTGTTTCAGCTTCGTGAGTCTACAGTTCAACTTCTACTCAACAAGTTAAGCTTAGTGTTTAAGCTTCTGGGCGCAAATCCGGAGGAGTAAATTTTTAACGTTCTTTTTTGTACAATTTTTGGTACATACAACGAATATATTATGTATTTTGGAGCTGTGAGCGTATAGCGAAGTCGGCGGACTTACAATTTTTGGATATAATTTCAAATACCTATGATTTGTGTGCTATATACTATGCTTTTCACACATTTATAATGCTTTTCACCTTGCCAAGTGTACAACAACAAGGCTTAGCACCAATGAGGATTAGAGGAAATGAAAAGAAACCAGCAGTGGTTTCTTTTCAGGATGCGCGTGACCTAGAAATTATTATCATATTATGGGATATTCAAAATGTGTTCTCAACTGGTTGTGATACTTATTTGAATATAGAGATACATATCTACTGCGGTACTCTAAATAAATAACAATAAAATGTAACCTGTGTATAGTTTAATATAAATAAATAACATCCCAACCTGGCAGAATCCCCACCAGAGGAAATCAAACAGCCGTTTAGAGGTATATCAGGAAAAGAGCGAAAGTCGCCAATATTATTATAAACAAGTGGAATGTCATTTCAAAAACTAACGGTGACTACGGTGGCACGCAGCAGCCTCGGCTGTTGCACGAATGGGCAGGCCCGTCCGGGTAAGTACCACGACCTCACTGAAGACCAGCATAAAGTGGAAGTATGACAAATACTTTCGCGTTTCGTCTGGTGAGTGAGGAAGCCGGAGCCCAATTTTCAAAAGGTTGTCAACGCCTCTGTAGCCCTCGGGTGTAGCATATGTCCATGGGCGGCGGTATTCACTTACCATCAGGTGAACAGTCTGCTCGTTTGGCAACTTTTCACATAAAAAAAAAACTAAAAAACCCGACTGAGTTTCTTTGTATTTTTTATTTTGATATACCCACTGTCACTCTCACAGAAAATACGGTTCTAACGACACCTCTCAAGCTAACATCCATCAAGCAGTTAAGGCTGCACAGCGTGCCAAACAATTATACATACATACATACTCTCGAAAACATAGACCTCCTTCTTTCGCAGTCGGGTAATTAAGACTCAACTATTTTATATTGCTAGGAAATACTAGCGAATCTCCAAAACGAGTGGACGAGAACGATAAAAACGATGGGGGCTAAGTTGGACCGCATGGTCAGCCGAAAAGAGGAGCTGGCACGGCGCTATTGGCAGATGAAGAAGGAATCAAAGGCCACCAGTAACAAAGATAACGACAAGCTAACAGTACTGGTGAATTCTAGTCAAGATGCTATTAAGGTTAGTTCTTTGTGAAATCGGACACCTAAACATTGTGGGAGTTTTATATAAAAGAGTTTCAGATCCTCAATATCGATATATTTATTATAAAAAATGGAAACCTAATTAAGGATTTCTACGTGAACATAAATCTAATGAAATTATTTTGTCATCTTAAAATTTCAATGTCATAGTAAGTGATAAACGAAAAATTTGTTTAAAACAAAATTATAGGTAGGTACTTTTCAAAGAGAGGTGAACCTCCTGCCGCTTTTTTCCCGTAACAAAAAAAGAAAATGTAACTTGCTCCGAAGGTTGGGCGTCCCATGTAGCAACCCTACGGGTTTTGCAAATGTCAATGGGTGGCGGTTATCACTAAACTTAACATCAGGTGAACCGCCTGTTCTCTTGCCTCCTTCTCACATAAAAAAGCGTGCAAAATGGGTGTCCAACTCCCAATTCATACGACGATAATGTTAGTAAGTAAGTACCTAATATTCGCGATTTATCCCTACCGCAAATTATTGAAAACTTCTGGAATTAATATATTTCATGGCTACAACATCACAATCAAAAACATTCATAAAATAATAAAAAACCCGTAAAACTCCCTTTATTTACCTAAAATTTACATTAATAAAATACGTAGCACCTGCTCACTATTTAAATAACAGCAGCTGTTACAACCGATTAATATAGGTATATTAGTCAATTTGAACTAGATTAATACTGTTCGATAGAGTTCGATAGATTAATACGGTCGAGCCGTGATAGCTCAGTGTCCGGGCATTCGCCTTTAATTCAATATACTCGGGCAACCTGAGTTCGATCCCCGGTGCCGGCACCAATGAAGTTTTTAACTTTAAGTGCTGACTTATCACGTGCTCCGCGGTGAAGGAAAACATCGTGAGGAAACCTGCATATTTTCGAAATAATAACAAAAAAAATATTTCGAAGATATGTGAAGTCCGCCAATCCGCAGTGGGGCCGCGTGGTGGACTATGCCCTGATACCCTCTGTATAGAGGAGGCCTTTTCCCAGCAGTGGGACATGTGTAGGCTGTTACTTTACTTTTTTTTTTACTTTAATACTGTTGGTCATATTTTGCTGTTAAACTAAAAGTAGGCATTTTATTTTTAATCAAATGTAATGGCCAAAACTGCCTCTCAGAACGCCGGCGTGAATTAGATCTGTTTGTAGTTTGGCATTTTCTCTGTCAGAGTAACCAGGGTCCTCTTTCTATAAGGTAATTATTGAAACTATAGTACCACTTGTGTACATGCGTATCGGGTGAGTTGCTACTCGTAAACTCCCGTCATAAAAAGAAATCGCTAAAATAATTGAAACCTTTTTCTTTTCAGAGATTAGAAGAAGTGAAAGAAAAAATAAATAAAATCAACCTGATGTATCAAATATGCAGCAAGTATGAGAATGAAGAATTGGACGTGCTTGGGAGTTCGAATGGGCAGTGGATACCGCAAAGCTACGAAACCCTCGACGAAGCAATGATTGTACGGCATTTTTAATAACTATACCTAGTACATGTATAATAACTCATACCTACTAGTAATAACTCGTACTAGTATAACATACAACTTATTTATTTAAACAGGAGGAATGTAAAGAATATATGAAGATGGGCAATTTCCTTCTCAAAGTAAACAGAGTCAAAGTGCAAACGATATGTCTCAGGGCAGAGAAAGCTAAGCTTGCGAAGGAAAATGTTCAGCTGAAGCACTACATCAAGAAGTATCTAACGGAACTCGCTCTCAAGGACGGGAAGGACCGACCAATGAGCTTGAAACCACCTCGGATGCAATACATCGACGACGACGTCAAAATGTATGTTTGTTTTTAATTCAAGACTTAATCAACGGTATGCGAAGATTAGGGTTACAAATGCGTTTCCACCTTTTAATAAAACTCACCAGACGAAACACAAAAGTGAAACACTTCCATTTCCAGTAAATCTTCTGTGAAATTGTGGTACTTCCCCGGAGGGATCTGCCCATTCGTGCAACAGCGAAAACTGGTGCGTGGCCTTACACAGTTGAATATTGTAACTGTTATAAACGCCCGGTTTCTGAAACATCGTAGTAATTAACTCATCAACTATCAAATGGCTTTTCAAATGTCGTTTAAGTTGCCAAAAGGATGCTTAAACTCTGTGAATGATGACATATGATTAGATAATTTCTACGATGATCAGGGGTTCAGAAACCGGGCGTCAGTCTGCCAATGTGTGGGCTAATAGCAGATTTAAAGATAGAGTAAGGAACGTTGAAACATTTAGACATTTCAATCTTTTAAATAAAGAATAATGTAGTACTGAATATGATGACTCCGTAGCGCAGTCGTTAAGGCAGTGGCTTCAGCGTCGGGGGTAGTGAGTTCGATTACCACACAGGACACTATTTATGCGACCCACAGATGTTTGTACACGTAAAATTTAGGTTTGTAAAACGTCTTGACAACACAGGATAGTGTTATCCTAAACTAAGGGCAATGTTTTTAATAAAACAATTTAAAAAATGAAACAAGATAACAAAACAAGTATTGACAGAATATGTGTATGAAGAGGTTCTTAAGGGGCGCTCACAAAGTTTTTTTTTATGTGAGCAAGTGGCAAACGAGCTGGCGGTTCACTTGATGTTAAGTGATAACCGCCGCCCATGAATTTTTTCAGCACCCGTAGGGTCGCAAATGCGTTGTACAGCTCTTGGCATTATTAAGCGATATCCTGGAGGAAATCTTTAAAAGATAGTCTCATACAGAAAAAATTCATTCCGCTCGATAGTTCGGAGATACAGAGATCTCCTGCGTAAAGGATCGGGGAGTAACACTCCTATCTATTTCGCTGTGCCGTCTTTACTCCTGAGGGTGCATCACGACTGCCCGTGAACCTATTGTCCGATTTGAGGCGCCACTAACGACAGATCAAGCGCTCAGTTCAACCGCTTTAACCCAATAACTTCAAGAGGTCCTCGGATATAAGCGAGATTCGAAGTTTGTAAAATAAAAACAAAAGGATGAATTCGCATCCATTACGTTGTTCGTGGACCAAAATAAATATATACCTATAAGTTTACATTATTCACACAATACACAGGCGGCTAGTTCACATAATTGTTTTATAGACGTATCCCATTCGTATGCAGGTATTCGTGAGATAAAACAACTGTATCGAGTTTGAACATAACATTAGTAACAAAAACTTTCCTTTCCTACAGAAATTGTTAAACAACTGTATAAAGTTTGAACATGAGTGACAAGATTGTATTACATACTTCATACAGCGTGTCTTTACCACCGCGAAAATAAATGAACACACGTCTAACGCTACCTACTTGCCAATAATCATAAAAAAATATTAACGTTAAAAAAGTCCATAATTAAAATAATATTTTTCAAACAAACTAATTAATTAAAAAGGAAACAAAATTTGTAACATATAGGATGTTGTGTGTGTCAATTGTGTGTTCATTTATTGTCGCGATGGCAAAAACACGCTGTATAATACTAATACTGTCTAAAAACTGAAATTTTTTTATATATTGTTTTTTATTCTTCCCTACAGGCATCGTCCAGTAACTTGCATAGAAGGAGCACTTTCAAATGCTGTCATGTATGAGAAGAGAATGAAGCTTCAAGAAAGAAGAGATAAAGAAACAGGTGGCATTCGTTCATATCCAAGAATAAACTGCTGGTAGCCTAAGGCTTTTA
Source organism: Iphiclides podalirius (assembly GCA_933534255.1). NCBI lineage: Eukaryota > Metazoa > Arthropoda > Insecta > Lepidoptera > Papilionidae > Iphiclides > Iphiclides podalirius. Next base: position 10,237,797 of record OW152830.1, on the reverse strand, counting down.
AAATTAAAGTACTTTTAAATAAAATGCATAAACAACGAACAAGATTTTAAATTGTAATAATCAATACGTGTATCATTTGCTGCCATGATAGCTCATTGTCCATGCTCGCTTTTAATTCAATATAGTCGAGCAATCCAATTTCAATCCCCAGTACCGGCACCAATGAAATTGTTGATTTTAAGCACTACCTCATCACATGCTGTGTGGGGAAAGAAAACATTGTGAAGAATCCAGCATATTTTCGAAATAACAACAAAAAAACATTTCGAAGATATGTGAAGCCCACCAATCCACAGTGGCTTTGCATTATAGACTATGCTCTAGTATCTATTTATTGCTCCTATCTCTTCATTATCATCATTGTTTCAGCCTGTTATAGTCCAAGGCTAGACATAGGTTTCCCTCATAAGGTGCCCAAAAGCAAAAATCGGAGCCATTTTCAGCCATCTACTTCCCAGTTTCCTACATTTGTCCCTCATAACTAATTTAAAGAGGCTGTTTGTGGTCAATGTCTATATGAACAAATCGAAATTGTCTTGAATTAACAAATCTCAAGTACATTCTCATTATTAGACATCCACAATTCTTCATATGCTAAAAGAATAAACATCAGACCAAAAAAGAAAACAATGATAAAATAGGATATGGGACATACAGGTTAATATATTACGATCACGCTACATTAAGTAGGTACATCAAAAATGTAAATTTATTATTTCATGAATTTTTAATTATCAACATCCATTTGGGATTTCAAATAATGAAGTAAAACCATAAGTTATTAAAAATAAAGATTATCTATATTTGAAATATGACAATAAAAATGATAATACTTAGAAACAAGTTATTACAAAACCTCAAATAATCTAAATGTTTAAACTATATTTAACTTAACCTCAATTATTTAACTTGCAACTTGTTAACTTATATCATCTTGGCTTCATTATAACCACTGTACCACAATCATATAACATTAACTTTCTTCAGTATGTGGCAATTGTCCAAGTGCAGGGAAAAATTTGTGTAAATTACAACTTGTTTTAATATTATTAAAAAAATATTTCATTTCTTTCTCATTATTTTTGATTCTATTTTTACCAACAGCATGTTGTTAAATTCTACAAATTTAACAAATTACTTAGACAATTAGCCAAGACATGAAACCTTTGTTAATTTAACAATAAAAATGAATGAAGTACAAAGATTAAATAAAAGAAAATTCTACAACATAAACCAAACAGATCTTTTCGCTGTTTTACTCCATTGGAGTCACGCCATTCATATTACTCAGATGCTCTCCAAGATTCCAAGGTTCATCTAGTGCTAACAATAACTTTGCAAGACTTTTATGCCCTTCTGTATCAATATTTTTTGCCATATCATCGGAAAATGGCACGTATTCATCACATACTATACTTTTGCCTTGTGATACCCCGTATATCTCGTACCAGCCTTCCAATGCTTCGCTAAGTGGCCTCTTTAATCTTATAAGAATTTCCTGCTCATCTACTGTCTTAACATAAAAGCCTTCACTAGCGGAAACTTTTGTAACTTTACCCCATAAACATACTTTGGCGCCGTTTTTTTGAGCAAGGTTGCCGGCAGTTACGTACGGAACAAACTCATCATTATCAGGATACTGGTTATCTTCGAAATCGTCGTGATCACCCATATTTACTTGAATTGTATTTAAATACTAAATGAAACAATCGAAAAATCAAATTTTAGTCAAGTTTTTAACCTTGATAAGTTTGATTTGCTTTGACAGTTGACTTTTTTTACATTTGAGTTGAGAACATTTGAAGTAGGGATGAGGCGTATATACTGGAACAGGTATAAATACCCAGTAGAGATGGGTCGTATCGCTTTTTCTGAGTACCGTATCTGAATCAGATTTCGATTTCAAATATCAGATTTCGAAACTATGTATTTTAATATCTAGATATTTTACGGTCCCGTATCCACCTTGAATTCTAAAAATAATAATAATAATAATAATAATAATAATATAATATTTATTTTATATATGCAATATATATCTATATTTTTATTTTCATTTATAAACCCAACCAGACGAGAAAACAAATGAATATCCCCCTATAATAATAAAAAAATAAATTTCATTAAAAATAGAAATTGAAGTAATATAAAAATGATTTATTTCAACATCTTATATATCGCTTAAAATAATTGAGTTTAACATATTCTTAGAACACGCAATCATTAGTGACAATATTTTTATAATTTGTGTAAGAAATAATACATTCAGTATTATAACTTAGGGCGGAAGAATTTAAAATATACACACAAAGCACATAAGCCTTGGTCTGATTTCCACCCAAGCGGCACAGATTTTTTTTTTTCCAAAAATATGAATAAAATTTAACGAATAAAAATATTCACAAAAAATTTACCTCCTAAAAAATTTCCATTTATATTTTTCTTCCTTAATTTAGGCAGAAAATTCTTAAGTAGTAAGTTGGCATCCCTTACTATTACGTGCTAGGTACCAATGCAATCCAGCTCAAGGTTAAACAAAATTTAAAGACATCGTTAATACCCGTAATTCGTATTTAAATGCAACTAAAAATGTTTTTTTCCATGCTGTTAAGATTCAAAATTACTTAACTACGCGCTTTGTCGCCCGTTACGGCTCAAGGCTAAACAAAACAATAAAAATATACTTAATAATATCATTGTAGTAATCGTTGATACCATGATTAGTATTTAATTGAAACGGATCTTATTGGCATGGTTTTAAGATTCAAAATTACTTAACTTATTCAAAATATCTGGTTAAACATCTGAAATTGTGCCTTGCTTGCCGTACTGCTCTAACTAGTGTAATATTTGTATCTCACGCGCTTTGTCGCTCAAAATCTGTTTAAAAATCTGATATCGTGCATTGCTTGCCGTCCCGCTCTAACTAGTGAGTATTTATATCTCACGCGTTCTGTCGCTCGATATCTGATATCGTGCATTGCTTGCCGTTCCGCTCTAACTAGTGAGTATTTGTATCTCACGCGCTTTGTCTCTCGAAATCTGTTTAAAAATCAGATATTGTGGCAAACGCGTATGATATCGCGATTCGTGTCTGTATAGCGAGCGAGCACGTTACATCAGATTTCGGAAATATCAGATATTGTAAAATACATAGATATTGAACGAGCCAGTAAGCGATATTCGGATATTGTACTAATATCTAGTTTTCATATCTGATACGATATGTATCGCCCACCACTAATACCCAGTATGAACATGCCAGTACGCACACCGGGTATGTACGGCAGAGGCCCGTTCCATACCCGATAGGTATGGCTGGGTATGGCCGCCTCGTCCGACGGTGGCGGTATATAACGCTCGCGACAACCCGCCCGCATACCGGGTATGACGTATGTACGGCAGAGGCCCGTTCCATACCCGATAGGTATGGCCGCCTCGTCCAACGGTGGCGGTATATAACGCTCGCGACAACCCGCCGGCCGAATAGGTACGAAGTTCCCCGAATGCTTACGGCGGCTCTTCCCGATCATGCCCGAATTGAAACGTATGATTTTGGCATTTTATACCAAATAATTCCTTGAGATAAATTTATTCTTTATTTCTATGACCATAAGTTAAATAAATAATTGCGTAATAAGGTTAAACAGTAATATTTATTTAGAATTACTTTTTTTTGATAATAGGGTTCTTTACGTTAGTAAAGATGGAGTTTATTTTAGACTGATTAAATCTCAATTTAAAAAAACTGATTGCTAAAAAACATCTAAATGTTCCAATTCCAACCAAAGAAAAGTTCAATTCCATACCGGGTCTACAAAAGGAGGCCTGAACATAACTAATACCTATAGGTATTTTGATACTGGGTTTTAGCACTTGGGTTTAGGGTATACGGCGATACCCGTACCTTTGAGGCCGGGTATAGAATGTTGCAGGTATATCTCATGCCTAACTCCTATATTACGATAATCAAAACAATATAAAAACATCTCGCTTTTTTTTCTGCCCAATTTCTTTATTATTAACTTGTTCAAAGAAGAGTACAACAAAAACCATAGGAAATAACCATATGAAAATAAAAATCAGGAGTTCAGATGTAAAGATAACCATCTCAATGAGTTTAAGTAACAATTTAAAACGTCACCAGAATAGGCTAGCGTAGACATGGCATGGCCAAGCACATGCGCGCTTTACTTTAAGATGAGGTCCGCCAACTTATTGGTTCTGAAATTGCTTCTAAACTCCCAATTTCCGCCTGGTCGTTTGCCTCCTTTTTCATAAAGAAGTCAGTGTATAGTACTGAGATACCATTTCCAACAGTTTGATTACTAATTTACCCACGATCAGTGAGCTGAACGATCCTTTGTCTATGCGCCAGATTACCGTTTAGCAACAGCGGAACAAAAAGAACGATCTCCATTGAAAATGTTCCAGGAGAACTTTTGAGGTATGGGAGATCAGAATTGATTAGGGGCCATTGGAAACTATTCACCCGATTGTGGGATGATTTTTTTTTTAATTTTAGTGCTTGTCTCTGCATTTAAGATGAAATCTGTGATGTTTAGCTTAGTGGCTACTGGCCTAGACCGTGTTGACGCGTAATCTAGAAGGCGCAGGTTCGAACTCTGGCAGCGGCGAAATTTCTTGAGACAATTTTTCTTTTACGGCTCTCAATATATGCTTAAAAACGGAATTCTTTTACTAAAATATCACCGATCGCTCATTGCTCAAACCTTTGATCACAAAAATGTTCGATATATTATAAAAGGTAATGTAGGAAATTACTAAAAAAGTTTTGACTTTTTTGGTTTTAGGTTTGGTACGTGGGGCCATACATTACGTGGCACAGTGCTTTAGCCTGAAGATAAATATGAAGAGGTACAAATGTTACGTTAAAATCCGTCAAATGATTTATTCTGTACAGTGAATTAGTGTAAATAGAAATACATAATTATACACTTACATCGCTCAAAAAACATTACCGTCCTTCGTCAGTCAGGGAAAAGACGAAAGTATAGTTCACAGATTTTATTGTTAGAACTGCTTAGGAAAGTTCTTATTCTAAGGACACTTTCGTGCATTCTTAAATTATAGGAGAAAATATTGAATCATATTGTTTTCATGCAAAAATCGGTCGCACAAATGTTACGGAATAAAAAGAAAAAGAAAGGGTATTCAAATTTATTTGTCTTATAATTATACAGCATTCCAATTGAAATTACACTTGTCAACTACTTAGGATTAAGCGAAGACGTCTTCTCTATCAGCAGCGAGGGTTGGAGCTGTGGCATCTTCCATAGCCGCAAAGTTCATAAAATGGGCAGGCCTGTGCACTTCATGATAGAATTCACGAGGATTGCCTAACTGGACTCCATACTTCATATTTGGATCATGCCGGACACCTAAGGATCAATCATGTTGTTAATTAAAACATTTTAATAACACTTTAATTCATACCAATATTATAAAGGCAAAAGTTTGAATGTATGGATGGGTGTTTGTTACTCTTTTATGCAAATACTACTGAATGGATTTTAATGAAACTACAATAATATAGCTTATACACCAGAATAACACATAGGCTATAATTTATATACATATTTATATATATATCTTTCTTTCTGTCTGAATGTTACGCCTTCAGCCTATTCAACGCAGACGTAGTCGCGGGCAGCAGCTAGTAAATTATAGATAGATTGCTCTTGGCTAATAACAGCAATTTATTCAGTGCATATTTTAAGTGTATTTTTACATTTATAACATATTTCTAGTATTTGCAAATAAATAAAACATAATCTTTAAGTAAAATATATTAGTGATCAAGTCATATTATCAAAGCCTTTAAAAACTTGCTTTCATCAATTGTTATTAATAAACCAAAGACTTTATATACAGCGTGTTGTTACAACCGCGACAATAAATGAAAACACATATAGAGGATAACTAATTAAAATTGTATGAACATTTACATTCATTAAACATCAATACTTAGAGTTATAAAATTTTCCAAAACAAACAATTATAGAATACTTACATAAAAAACTGTAACGTAAAGTGCATTTGTAAAGATCACAAAGCATATAAATGACTTGAATGAATTTAAAAGAGATAAAACATACTGTTAGAAGGAGAGATTTGTAATGCGACGCTGTGGCAACGAATGAAAAAGTCTCTGAATGTATGAATCAGTCAGATGTAGTTGTATAGGATATTACAATTTTTGTTTCATTATTATTTCATTAGTTTGTTTAAAAATATACTTTTTTAATTATGGATTTTTTTTATGATTATTGCCAAGTAGCGTTAGATGTGTGTTCATTTATTGTCGCGGTTGTAACGACACACTGTATGCTTGGGCAAAAGTTATGAAATAAGATATTATAATATCTTTCTTATGTAAATTCAATTAACTCACCCATGAAATTGTAATTCCAACTGCCTTGAGATGGTACCATGAAGTAGCCAAGGAATCGATCAGACAGCAGCATCTGAACTCTTTCATAATGGCTGGGCAGATACCCTTTGGGGTTATTTCCTCTATCTGTATTTTTAGCTCCCCATTCATATCCGCTTGGTGTGAGTTTGTATGCAGTGAGGGAGCAGGAACCAGGTGTGAAAGAGCAAGTGATGATAATTGTCTTCTCTCCATCCCATGACGTGTTTTCGGCCATGATTTTCGCGTGCGTCGTGATGTCCTTTAACAAATTAAGAATTTGGTATAAAGGGTACAAAGATACTGAGTTGGAATAAAATATATACCTAAATCTGATATTAACTACACTAAAATTATGAAACCAATAATACATAATTTTGTAAAAGTGTTTACTTCGTAATATTATTCCAAACAATTTTAGTTTTAATTTGGGAATGATGATAAGCTTTATATTGGATTAGCGCGACTGTTTTATGTAGTAATCATTTATCGAAATTGACTAATGTCGGCCGAAGACGTGGGTTCGATTCTCACAGCGGCGACAATCTTTTCGTACTTTTTCTACATGTTTTAATGTTCAATCTTAAGTGCAGAGATTAGCACTATAAAACACTTTAAAATTTATAATGTAAATGATATTAATTTTTATTTTCTGCAATTTAGGGCATCTTTTTACAAATTTGAAATTGACGATTCTGTTAGAGGGTAAACTTTAATATGATAAACAACAGCAAAAGGAGGGAGTGAAAGAGACCGAAGTATACGCTATGTAGCTTTCTACACCAAAATCAGCCCCCCTTTTTCTTAATTAGATCCCTTTAATTATAAAGGTGCGTAATGGTAACCAAATAGCCCACCTGGGGCGAGAGCTGCGGCAGCTCGTTGGGCTGTGTGTGCATCCAGCCAAGCGGCTGCAGGTGGGCGAGGGCTGGGTGGCGGGGCAGCTGGCGCGGCAGGTGCACCTGCTGGTGGGTGCCCCACTGCGGTGGCACCACAGCGCACTGCACCTCGCGCACCATAGGGTTGTCCGGAGGCGATGTCCCGTAAAGGTAGCACGCGATCTGGCAACGATTAAAAATAAATTTGAGTTGTCCACCCATTGGCGTAGTTGATTGTGAAACTGTCTTGCATCAGAGGTTGTGGGTTCGATCCCCATAGATGGAAAAATATTGAAGAACATTGTGTTTTTTTAGTGTCTTGGTGTTTATTTATCTACTATAATATGTATTTCGTTACAAAAGTATGTTTATATAAAATATATATAAACTTAGTGCTTGCTTATTTTGGGACTAGATAATGTTGTTGAAAAATATGTCCTGGAAATATTTTTCTATTTAATGATCACCATTAAGCTTATTATTGTGCAAGGTGAGCCTCACAGAACAGTATGGTAAGTTTATAAGTATCAGAAGGATATTGGTTTCTCATTTACACATCTGTGGATAACTAAAGAAAGTATATAAATTTACCTGAGCCCTGAGGTCCGATATAGTGACAAACTTCTTGAGGAGGTTCTTTGGCAAGATGTAAGTGTAGCCACTCTCTTTTATATCATCTGAGCTGACATAAATGTGATTTGTACGCAAATGTAAGTTTGTCGCCGAGATGGCACGAACACGCCATTCAGTCTTGGAACTGTGAAAAAAGAATAAAAACCCATTATAAAATTTTAATTACGAAGAATTATTATACTATAATTTTTTTTATAAAAACTGATTTATAGTATTTGATTTTATAGTATATAACATAAGAAATCATTATTTAAGATTTTTTGTTCTTTATTTATCAGTTTTTGTGTTCAATACCTATTACTTTAAAACATATAAATTTAAGAGTCAATTGTGATATTTAAAAAAAGCAATCTGACAGTAAAAAGCGAATTTATAATTGCTGTAAGTAAATAGAGATGGATGCAGGTGGCTCAGGATCGAGCTCCATGGCAGTCTGTGGGGGAGGCCTGGGTTTTTATGATGATGATGATGGAATAGTGATGGGCGCAATGATCACCTGAAGGTCTGCGACTCGTAGTTACTGGTGGTGGACGTGATGATTTCGTCGCCGTGCTTGTTTACGGTGCGCGTGGTGGTGGCGGTGAGCTGGCTCTGCTCCTTGCTCTGCTTCTCGATCTCGGCTATCTGCTGCCGCTGCGCTGACGGCGCGGATATCTCCATGCCCAGTATGATGTCGCGGATCTCGGATTGCGTGAGGGAAGCCACGTTCACGCTGTGACAAAGCAGTTACTTTGCAATCTCTTTCTGGTACAACTAAAGTTAGCAGTGGACTAATTTTACCGTTGACAATTTATTTGATGTTAATAATTGTGCCACGAATTGTGCAGATCAAGGAGCTAAGCTCTGGGCCGGAAAGATTTAATTTGTCATCGACATGCAAAGAAGACAAACAATTCACTTAGAACAATTCACTTAGAATTATAAAAGCTTATTTATTTCTTGTATAGCTACACTACTGAAACATCATTAATAGTGATATTTTTTCTATTATGTAACGAGTTGGACATTAATTTAATCATGTTGGGCGTAACTTATTATAATATGATTGTGGAAAAATACAGAAATATAAAAGACATATGTTATATGATTTTGTGTCTAAAGCCAATAGAAATTATTTAACTTGTTGTATGCACTAGAGTTATTTAAAATAGACTTGGGATATACTTCAAACGATAATCCCTTACTTATTCTTTTTGCCGTAATCGGCAAGTATTAGGTCCTTGAGTTGAACCTCCACTTTTATCCAGTCATCATCAGATAGAGTTGGCCAGATATGGTGTGGCTCAGTGAGTGTGGTCTTGTCTGGTTTTAAGAGGACCTTGGTACGCTCGGTGTTCACGTGCAACGCGCGAAGAATCAGAATCAATCTACTGAATGCCTGCGAAATAGATTCTCAAATAGAACCACCTAATAGACTTAGTTCAAGCAAAGTAAATAATAATAATTTCTTCTTAAATATCTTCATTTATATGCCATTCTCCTATTATTAAAATACTTACGGTGTATGAAGAAATAGTCTTTAGCCAGTCGTCGTAAAGGTTAAATAGTACCATCTGAGGTTCTGTGGCTTTCAATATCAAGTCACCAAATTTCTCCACTTTAAGGCAAGCTTGGAACGGTAGCTGCAGTTCCGATCCTTTAATCACGATGTTCGGGAAGTCGAGTAAATGGACCTAAAATAATAAAATATTGTATTTTTTTCTAGACATGCACTTTGTTTAATTTTTTTCATGTCATGTAGAAACTAGGAGAGGAGTAAAGCGTCATTGTAGATTAGAATTCAAATTGATAGGGTTTAGTTAGCTAACCTCCAAAGGATCCAACATTCCTTTTCTGGTGACGATAATTTGTTTCGGTTGCTCTTCCACGGGCAGAGATCTAATTAAAGCGGCAACTTCTTCGGCGGTCTTCCATTTGGCGAGCTGTATATTAAAAGTTGAAAACATTTAACTATACATTATATATTATCTAGTACCCATAGTGCAAGAGTTGCTTACTTTGGTTTTAGAGAATGTGTTAAAAATGTGTCCTAAAATATTTATCTTATATATAAAAATGAATTACTGTTCGTTAGTCTCGCTAAAATTAGAGAACGGCTGGACCGATTTGGCTAATTTTGGTTTTGAAATATTTGTGGCAGTCCAGGGAAGATTTAAACGATGAGAAATTATGGAAAAATTGCACGCAAAATAGAAATAGCAACAATTTTATTTTCGCATACAAACTGTACCTGTCAAACTGTCAACTATGCTGTGTAACCTGTCAAACACTTTGTGCCTGCGCTCGTTCGGATTTCTCTAGAAATAATTTATATGCCAAAACAATGTTTGCCGAGTCAGCTAGTTTATTTATATTTTTGTATCAACACATTGTAATTTAGGTTGAACATGTAATATGTGAGTGGTTCTCAAATAGATTATTATAACATTTAAGAACTTCATTTCATCTTACCTGTCCCAAACGCTTCTGCCCAGCCCATACGCTGGTGTGGATGATTTTGAGGAACAGTTGACCAGTGCGCGGATTGAAGATGAAAATGGCGCCATTAATGGGCTTGGTTGTAAGATTGCCTTCAAAAGTCTTGTGAATCGTGACACGGTATACATTTGTGTCGTCCACGAACCTGTTGAGCGGAGGTAATATAATTTTCGAAGTTATAATCATTTTGGCGCGTTAGGGCAAAATGATTAGAGTAAATTTTTACGATAAGCGCGCACAACGCAAGAAAAACCGACACCCTGAAGTTAGCTAGTCATCTAAGTATGTTTGCGTGAGAACTGACAACTGTATTCACGATATTTATTTTGTGATATTTAAATAAACTTTATATCACTAGATAATGCGTTATATACATTCAATGCATTAAATACCTTTTTTCTATTGTTAGTGCCGTTTTTTTCTACAAACGTAAAATAAGGCGAAAGATGAAATTTTTGAAAAGATTATTATTTAGTTACGCCAAAGAAGTATAACTTCTAACGCGTGTACATAAGTACACACACACACTTTTTTTTATACTTCTAACACGTAAATACAATATCTGGCAAGCTTAACATAACAGCTTTAGACCCGACAATATGACTGTCTTCATGAGAAAAGTGGGTATGCTTATACTTGTTAATGCATTCACCATCCAAGACATGCTTACCATTGAGACTTACTATCCTTCTCGCATAACACAAGCCTGTTTCTTAAGATAAACGAAAAATTATTAAGTAATATATTGGGACTTACCAAATAATTTGATTAGAGAACAACTCTCCATAATTCTGACTCGAAAGATAGGGTTCTGTCGGCTCAGAGGAATACAGTTGCAAGGCTTTGCGTATACGTTCACGGAGTACGTACAAGGCTGGATTAGCCTTCATGATCTTCGCCATCGCTTGTTGGATCAGCGGCTTGCAGCCAGGGAACCAGTTGCCATAGGCGCTATTAAACAAAAATATTAATTAGGGACATCACAATTTAAAGTACATGTTTTAGCTTTCCGAGTCCTCTAGTTTTTTGGATTTTATGCGCGTAGAATTAATACGTCTTCCGCTCAGAGTGTCTTTTCAATGTCTTTTCAAGGCAATTGTGAATAGACTTTGTAGATAATGTGTTAATCAAATAAGACTACATGCATCACTGCTTTCCACAAAGTGATATAAAACCAGTAACTGGCGAGCTTTTGTAATATGTTAAGCATTTTAAAAAGAAAGTTTGCATACAGAAAACATTAGGCAATATACACATACGAATTTATGACGATAAGCATGTGAACATATTAAATTTGAATCATAATATTAAAATTAGGAATATGAAAACACTATTGGCATTAATGAATCGCAAAAATAATAATAAATGAAGGTAATAACAAATCTTATTAGTCTTTTCTCATTTCCAAAAAGAGATGTCAGATATGCATTCCTTCTCTAACCTGTGGAGATTGTACGCGAGATCGATGGCGATAAGCAGCCCGGTGGGGGATGGGTAGATGGACATGTTGTCTGTGGTGTAGTCCAGAAACTTTGCACGAGCGTATCGCTCCACATCGTGAGAATCGTAGTCGCCCCAGCGCAGTTGGATATCCAGCCAGTACTTCTGAGTAGTTGTGTTGTCCATTGTGTCCCTGCGCAAAGTTATTCATGTAAAACTAAACTTAACATAAATAGCAGGTTTATTAAAACATTTTTTTCTCCCACTATCCTCTTTGAACGCGCAGCGTAAGATTTATGTATAAATTTACATAGCTAATTCTGGAAAGTACAAGAAATTGCTACAATCCACAATACGAAATGTTCATAATGTACATTGAATAATTAAGTGCGATCATATGGTTTGGTGTATGGAGGTATAAATTAAAAAGGAAATGCTACAAAATCCCGGTTACTATACCTCTCTAGATCTTCATTCATAGTTGTTATAAAACATGGCAGAATAAACTTATTTTTCAACTTTAATATACTTACTTGGAGTCGGCGAGTAGAGAAGGCCGAGACACGTTCCACTTGTACGCCGAGAAGAGCAGAATGTCCGCGCACGATGAATTCATTTTGTAAGACTTTCGGGGATGGATTGTTTCCTTTTGGACTGTCTCGATTTCCAGTGCATCTAACTCTTGATCGAATACCTAGAATAACAATACTCGTTATAAACGATCGAAAATAATTTATGAGAAGCACTTATTAATTTTTTCGTATCATATGTTTGAATAAATTTATAAAAATTCTCATTTACCTGACACAAATCCATTACGATCGACTCATGCACCTTCTGCCACAAGTGAGCTCTGAATATCTGGATTAGCGAAATTTTCAGTGTAGGTATTTTGCCGTGCATGAAAATACCCGTTAAATCCAGTTGCACCTAAATAGAAAGTAAAGTTATTAAAACACAATATCAAAGGCACATTATTATAAAATACATTTTTAAAGTAAATCAGGTCTTGTTTTCGCCATTTGCGAAGTGATAATGGACAACGTTCATAATAAAATATCATAAATAAAGAAACTTAACATTAAGGCATTTAAGAAAAATCTAAATCAATCTCGGTTACCTGGAAACCGACGTACACATTAGCCCTGTTGATTGTTGGTGACCACCATAGTGTAAAACGACGATTCGGGATTTGGTTCAGACCGGAACGCTGTGCGTTTGTGAGCTTCTTATACTTCATCGACTCCTCGAAACCGGATGCTTTCTCCCTGAGAAATCAAACAATGCCAAATAAGAACACTGAATAGAGCCACTAAGCAGGTACTAAAGCAGGATGAATTGAATTTATTCTTGCCTAGCAGACGTCTAACCGTGTGAACCGTGGATCCTGGCCTAAGACAGACACATCACCGACATTTTGTGGGTATTAAACACCCATTTTTACCAAATTGTCTGGACGAAACACAAGTGTACTTTTACTTCACACTAGAGTTATAGAGCCATGGTACTTTCCCTGCCTGCACATTTATATGACCAGAGAAGCTCTCAAGTAAGCGTATGTTTATGTTACTCTGTCAATTAAAGGTTGGCCTTTATTTAACAGAGTACCATATTTTGTTAAGCAACATTTTTTTCTTATATTGGCGTCTGGGAAACGGTGATTACTTAGAGTAAGAGTTACTTACTTAAACGGTGAATGGATGCTTATCTGCAATACTTGAGAATTATAAAGAAAATATAAATAGGAGTATTTGGTAGTTTTGTAATACTGACCAGAACAAACCCTCCCATGTAGGGAAGTAGGTGCCTTTGAAGAGGGTGTGTTCAAGGATGCCTTCTACTCCTCCGAGGGCTTGTATCATGTCGGTACGGTAATTGTTCAAGTTCCAGAGTTTGCCGTCGTGCCGCTGATGCGTCCACCAGAATGGATTCTGTTTCAAAACCTGGAAAACAATCGCAATTTTAAATGTTATTTAGAGCTATTAGTAGCTAATTAGTAGCTAGTAATACATTAAATTTGCACACATTTTTCACAATCACACATCAATTGTTAGTAAATTGATGGCATTAATTAAATATTATATTGACATGATAATACGTAGTTTGTGTAGGATAATATTATACTGTTAATAATATCAAAGTAATAATAAGAAAATAAGCGTCCAAATTAGCAAGACATAAATAAAATGAATCTTTTAAATACCTGATACTGTTTAAACTCAGTACGGATACGCCATCCCTTGTCGTAGGCCAATGTGTGTCGGTCCTTTTGGAACAGCGTGTTGATCCTTGGGATGCCCCTGTCCCATGAGTCTTCCAAGTCTTCAAGAGTCAAACGCCTAAAGGGAACGGGATATTGAGTTATTTTTATAATAACAATACTTGCTGCTTGAAAATGGACGTTAGTACATAATAAGAAAGCATATTTACAGACGCATAACGCTAGGCAACGTCGCGATCAGCGCGTACCCAGTCGTCATACGCCCCCAGAGCACACGGCTCCTCTGGGTTCTGGACCCCTACGCGACTCATCACTCCATATGCGCATCTACCACTTAACAAAATACACGTGGTATTAAGGAAAAATAAAAGAAAATTAACGCAAAATATTTATATATTGTTAGTTTTTTTATTCATTAGATCTTCTTTCACCTGTTTTGGGCGTTGGCTTCCTGCCTCTTAAGCGCGTATTCAGCCCAGACGCGTTGCGAGTCGACAAACTCCGCCTCCCACGGTTGGATGTAACGGTACAAGTTGGGAATAAGCTGGTCCTCGTCGTGTGACATACCGGAACGGAAGTGGGTGATGCCCACGTCCGTTTGCTTCGACCAACGAAGATCAGACTGAAATGAAAATTCGAATAAAGCAACTTATATTGGAATATAAATAGCGCGCGCAAAAGGTAAATGCACCTTGCTTCGCTCAAGTTATTTTTTCATACATTTACAAATCACTCGCATGGTTGATTTACAAATCAACATACTTTGTGTGTCTTGTTCATAGTACACATAGTTGAGTTCATTATTATTTTTTATGGAACATGAATTTGATATTCTATAGACTTCTAAATTAACACAATTTTAAAGTTTCAGGAGATTCAACTGTGAAAAGCAACTTTTCAGGATTCCCATTGAGTTTGTTAACATAATAATATGTCTATCTGTCATATTTATTTTATCTGCCTCCTATAAATCTAAGTTGTTACGACTCTATTACTGAGTGGATGAAAGAAAACGGGTTTCTTTAGAGATTTTGTGAATACTTATTTCTAAAACAAGTATTTTACCTGTGGTATAAGCACGTGACCCATAGACAACATTCCAAGTCCGCCCAGCTCCTTCGGTGTGTAGAAGACGACGGGCGGGAAACGCGATGGCATTTTAGAGTTGAGACCGATCTTGATACGGGTCTGTATTTTGTTCTCGCATTTCACTAGCAGGTCCAATAGCTCTTGCGTGTTTACCACGGCCTCACGGAAGTATGTCATAAGGCCTGGTAGAAGACAAATCATTGTTATACCTAATAAATATTCCTAACTTAGGTATGATAAAATATGAATATTATTAGGTTTCAATATCAAAAGTATGTTGAAAGCCTGCCAAGTAATGATGTTCTATTATAAAGATAGATCAATATAATAGATAAGCGTTTAGCATTACATTGGTAATATTGTTGCATGGTAACTTTAGATCAGAAAGCGTATTCTCAGACAAACAGTGCTGGGGTACAACGCGATCGGCGCGTCCACAGCCACTGAGTGCCCCCAGAGCACAGGGCCCCTCTGGTTTCAGGACCCCTACGCAAATCATCACATCTAATGGTTCCGACTATACAACAGTGCCTTCAATATTCATTACAACAACAACTACAATAGAAATCAATTTCCAAAATGGAAGGCAGCTTGCATTAACATATCATTTCCGTACTATGCACTACATGGTTTGTGTTAAGAAAATTGAAAAGATTGATGGATAACAGTGCAATTTCAATATTTGTAATTTTTAGCACATTAAAACTGTGCTTATGATAGTTACACAGACTAGTAGTTGTGGCACTGGCTTTGTAGATGTTGCTGTAAGTATGAAATCTCACCAATGAGTGCGGTGTTCCACTTGTTTACGATCTTGGTGAAGGTGGTGGAACCGGAGGCCATGAGGATCTGGCGCACGCGGTTGTGGAACCGCGCCAGCGACTCGTCATCCACGCGAAGGTAGCACTGGGCGGTGCGCTCTTTCGTTACCTCGTTCTGAAGGTTCCACACGCCATCGCGATGGGACAATTCCTCGTGCTGGCTACGACACTACAAACAAATATAAAAATCGTCAGAGTATAAGAAATATCGTAAAATTTTAAATGTGATTGTTTCTGTGAAATGTAATTTTTATTAACTATTACTTGCATAAACAATGAAATCTATATGAAAGGAGCATTAATTGACTACAGTTACTTATATTGTGTAAAGGTATTAACTTTGATTTTAATTCATTTCATGATTGTATTTGATTAACTCACCTTGGGCAAAATTCTGCATTCAAAGCCAGCCATGTTGAAAAGTAGGTTGGGGTTATCCTTCGAGTATACAGACACGAAACTGTTTTCCCATTGGATTGTGGTAACTGAGCGGGGCAGACGATTCTTTATGTCCCAGAATACCGCACGACCTCTGGTAGAGAAAGGTGAAAATAATACTATAAGCTAAAATTAAATAATGTGTAACTTAATAACTTGGTCTCGTGAATTTAGGGCAGTAACTGCAAAGTTTAGATTTAATCAAAATATCCAAAAACTGAAAAGCTCACAAAACGGAAAATGTTTTTGTGAAATATAATGATGTGTGGAGCGAGGCAGAAAGTGAACTTCAGTGCAAGCGAGAGAGCAATACTCTCACTTTACACAGCAGACTCCATAATCTGTTTCTATTTATTTTCTAACACTGACTTAGAAGACTTTGAAATTCACATGAATATTTTGCACTAAATATTAAATTTTTAAACTTTCATACAATTTTCATTACAGCATTAAAATTTTTTAATCCACCATAATGGAAATTGTTTGAAAGTTTTAAACAAGTATAATTAATAGTAAACTAGCCTGACAAATAGATTTTAATATAATATTTCTTTCAATAATGCGATGAAATAAACTGACAACAATAAATGCAAAGATGTGCATGTGTGTCTGTTTTCTTTTCATTATTCACTGGCTTGGAATTAGATTCAGATTGGAAGTCACAGGATAACATACAACTCAAATATTATCTAATAACAATTACCTTTACTATTTTACTAATTAAAATGTTGTTTGTAAAAAAGGCTATTTGAAAAATACTTACAGATTGACATCATGTTTCATAAGACGCATACGGGCATCTCTAGGCCAGCATTTCTTGTTGTTATATCCGACAATGTTTTCATTGTTAGGATCCGGGTGTTCTGTTAAGTAGCGCTGTATCAGATCGCGCGCCTCCTCCGCGCTAAACCTGGACAAATTAAATTCAGAAAATCAGTATTCTGAACCCTTAAACACTTTCATCGACAGGAAATAATAATAAATTTAATGGAACATTTCACTATTGTCCAAGTTTCATAACACTTTAGATCGCGGCACGTGAATTAAAACTTGCGCAATAAAATTTTAGGGGTTCATTTGAATTGCGCCGCGAGGGGCCGCGCGTAACCAAAGTAACACTGTAACCATAGCAACGTGGGGCGGCAGTCAATATGAGGCCCACTTCGCCTCCCTAAAATCGCGCACGAAGTTTTCACTTCTATGACATTTATATTTCTATCAAATGTGTGGTTATTCGACAACAAAAATATGTTACCAATAAATACATACTTAGACAGCGTGTAGTTACCATCGCGACAATAAATGAACACACATATAGGGGGTAAGTTTTCAAAGTTGTATTAAACATTTCAATTCTTTAAACATCAATATTTACAGAGTTATTAAATTTTCCAAAACAAAGAATTTTAGAACACCCTTACCTATAAAAGTGTAACGTAAAATTCATTTGTAAAGGTCACAAAGCATATGAATGGGTTGAATGAATTTAAAAGAGACAAAACATACTGTTAGAAGGAGAGGCTTGTAATACGACGCTGTGGCGCGAGTTGTATAGGATGTTACAAATTTTGTTTCTTTTTTACTTAATTAGTTTGTTTGAAAAATATTTTTTTTAATTATGGATTTTGTTTAACGTTAATATTTTTTTATGATTATTGGCACGTAGCGTTAGACGTGTGTTCATTTATTGTCGCGATGGTAACGACACGCTGTATACATACAACTTTATAAAAAATATATTTAAATGTGACGAATTCACAGTTTTTTTTTTCATTTAAGACTTGAATTTCCCGGGCAACCGCGGAGCATGCGTCTTACTTTTAACAACACACTAAGCGGACGATCTCCATTTTGGTTCATCTTACGTGTCGCGATGTGTGCCTACGGACAAACACACAAACAGAGATAAAGAATATGCGCGCCTCACCTGAAATATATATGGATCCTGTCGATATATCTGCAGTAGAGTCGAATCGGATGTGTGACTTCTGTCTGCCTGTCCTGGTAGGAGAGGAAGTCGTTGGGCAGTTGGGGTGGGCCGGCCATTTCGCTGGCGCGCTGCAGGCCCAGCACCAGAAGATCTAGCACCAGACCGTAGTATTGCACGATGAACGAGGCGAATTGCAAGCCGCGGATGATACCGTAGGAGTTTGTGTGGTTCATGTCCTACAAAGAATTTATTATTAGGTACATATGATCGATTATTATCACTGCTTACTACTATCCCAAGTGGAGAGTTTGTATTAATATTATGGGTGTGGATAGGGTTGGGTAGTAAGTTCCAACGACCAATGCGACCTTGAAATATTTATTGAAGTTATCTCGTAGAAATCATTGCCCCCTTTACTGAACAGATAGCGTTATCCTCTGTTGTAAGGATTTTTTTTACACACATAAATTTCTCGTGGACAAACAATTATCCAAAACAATTATCTGTGTCAGATAAACATTTTTCTCATGCTCGAATCGAACCCACGAGCCTGGCGCCGAAGCCAATACAATGGCAACTGCGCTAAGGATTCATCAGGTTCAGAGACTTTGATGGTCAAATTATCACTAGTATGTCACAAGGAGACTGAATTTTAATTATTACAATAATAATATCTAACTATTTTATATAACTTATTTGAATTACCTTATGATCAATTGTTCGTAATAAATACAGAATATAATTATGTATATACCTTGCAATTTTTTATACATTTGGACCGGTTTTTCTGTATGCATATGTTATTAATCGCAATTTACCTTGTAATTGATTACGACGTTGTTCTTGGCGGTCATATAATCGGCGATGTTGTGATCTACTATCAGCCGCAGCAGCCGATTGAGTAGCGTGAGATCGATCTTCTCATAGAGCTTCTCAAAGCGGGACTCTAGAAGGACGTTGCATTCGCCCTCTCCCACCTCCCAAACATCTTGCAAGTTGTTGATGCCTAAATGTAAAGGTAGTGGGGTTAGTATTTTGTATCAGTTAAAATCTTTGTTATTTTTTTTACAAGTACACTGTGGTAAAGCCATGCGGAAGCATCTGCTGTTGCATGAGAAAGGAGGCTCATTATATGAGAACTGCCATGACCTCACATAAGACCAATGTAGTGAAAAAAATTCATTGTTTTGCATTTTATAGATGAATGAAATCAACTAGTTACCAGAAGGCAACATTAGTGTAACCCTATGTGTTGCAGCTGGCGTAAGTGACTTATAATTGAACATTTGAACCATTGATATTCACATATTACTCTTGACCATACCATGATTGTATGCTACTTGCAACATTTATAAAATGTCATGAACATGAATTGGAATAAAAAACGGTGAAAATATTTCCATTTAATAATCTGACCAATTGCCTACTCAATTGCCACCTTCTCCTATAAAAACTACTACTTGTTACTAACATCAAGTTGGAAGTGCAAAACAAATTGATGATATATAGAATTATTGTGTGGAGATCAGACAATATATGATAAAAAATTAAGCAATTTTTTTATGAAAACATAAACATCATAGCTAAATTATATTTGATTTTTTTTTGTAAATTCCTCTTTAACAAATGCTGTATCCATGATTTTTCATTGGGGAAAGTTTAAAAAAGTTGTATCAAATGTAACCATTGTTTTTTTTGTAAATATTAGTTGTTAGTAAAATTAATTTGACAATTAAATTGTATAGATTATCAAACAGCCAAGATATATTTTTTAATATGTTAGACACAGAATAATACATACAGTAAATAAAGTCAATACAAAATACAGGGTTCTTGATCTTCTCCAATTGCGATGAATGTGCAATCAACCAAAGTGAGGTTTGTAACAAGGGGATGGTACAACCATAATAATCTCCTTTGCCACAACGCACACTGTGGGTGATCACTACAATTTCTTGTACAGATCGCCTGATTTTAAATTTGTGTAGAGTATATAAAAAGAAAAACGTGTATGCACGACTGTACGCATGAAGATATACTTCTTTGGGGTAACAAAACTGTTTGTGAAAAACATTAAATGCAATTATAATGGTTTAATTAAAAAACTTAGGATTATAGGTAAATGTCAAAAAGTTTAGGTTGACATGGTAATACCGTGAAGGTGATCGAAGTTGATCGCAACCAACTTCATCGTGTTGTTTTAGGCTGTCGTTGTACGCGCGCATTGTAAAACTTTTACATATATATATTTTTTTAAAACAAGCCAAAAGAAGTATAACTTCAAAAATGGTGTTACAGATCCTTCTTATAATAAAAGTATGTAAATATAAGTAAACAATGAACTTTTTAGCATCCTCAGTTTACATAAAAAATACTAAATGTAATAAAGTAATACGAAAGCCACAAACATTTACATTTGATGCTTAAAATACAATTGAAAATGATAGGTATTTGGAAACAGATTACAATTCATCATACCTTGACACCATTTGTAGACCAGAAGTGGTGATGGCTCTGTATCGGCCGGTTTAACCCACGGCGGGAGTAGACGGCGTTTATCTGCCTCGTACCACAAGTACTGGTCGAGGTAGGCATCAGTGATCTTCTCCAGAGGCTCAACATCGTAAACGGGCACTAGATGCGAGTAGAGATCCATAAACTCAATACCCACCTGTTAAAATAATTAGGTATATAATAAATATAAGCGAAAACCGTTGAAATTTGTATTTACAATATACATATCATCTATTACTAATAGAGATATGAATGCCAATTTGAATGAGCATTAGGAAAAAAGCCGATTGGAATGAGATTAGTGGTTTATCTAATTACTGTAATATTCATGTATACTATATACAAACTCACTATGTCTATTGCTGAAAACCGCAATAAAATCCATATTTTAAAAAGATCTAAGTCTACAAACATCGGTTCAGACTTTGGTTTATACTATTTAAGATAATCTAGCATACCTCTCTAAAAGTCCTTTGTGTTAGCAAATGACGCTTGATCCTGGATAACGCCTCGTGCGGGTTGTCATATGCCTGTTCAATTAGCCCCAACTCTTCCCTCTGACTTTGATTCAGACGAGACTTTACGCTGTAAGCTTCTTTTAGTCTCTCCAAAGCAAGAATCAATAGTTTTGTGTCATGTTTATATGACAGTGGAGGGAAAGGTATTGGTGCAAATCTTCTGGATTCAAGCCAATGGACAGTGGTAGTATAGATCGCAACAGCTTCTTCAGGTGAAATATAAGGTCCATCCTATAGAAATAATAACATATAAACTTAATAAAAATCTTACCGGCCCAAGAATTTGTTTATTTTTGAAGAAAGTGATAATGTAAAACATCAAAAGTCAATAGACCAAAGAGTCACAGTCAATCAATTCATAATCTTTCTTCTGCTCTTATCACACACTAGGTGAGTTCGGCACAACATATTATTTCCATCCACTCTCCTCTACTGGCCGTCATTTAATTACTCACCCCTTTCACAGAAATATCATTCTTCACAAAGTCCATCCAAATCATTCTCAATCAATTCATTCATATTCATCATTCTCATTCAATTTCAATATTATATTAAAAATTTATTTTTAAAGAGGACATAAGAGTACCTTCAAATAGTTATGCTGTCGCTCCTGCTCGGCCTTAAGGTAGAGACGAGTGAGTCGACCGAGATTCTTCTTACAGACTGTCTTGTCAACGGTGGCACCGCGACGGATCCTCTCGCGGTTATAATGCGCCGTGTTAGTCCACCAGTCGGCCTTCATCTTTACGTAGCGCAGAATCATGTTTTCTATCGGCGTGGGCAACCCTGGCACCTATCGATAAACCTTTTTCTTAACATTTACTCAACAAAATACAATTATGTGATCAATGTTAAATAAATTGTGGAAAGAAAACTGATAAGTTCATGAAATTAGTGATAAGTAAATAATTTCAGGAGATATTTTTACACATGTTAACTAGTCCCAAACTAGACAATTTTCTTCTGTAGTAAATAAACTCAATATCACAGATACTAGAAAAAACATTATCTTCATCACACAATATTGTGATCAAACCCACAGCCTTTGGAGCAAGAGATAGTTTCACTATACACTACGGAAATCATTGTATTAAAATTAAAAACAAGAAAAAACTTAGTTTAAAGAACGAAACGTAAAAGAATAACCGTAGCAGTCGCGTGTGTGTAGATGTATAACTATGGCAGAGACAAAATATGTATGGACCACTGAAGTCTAAAACACAAAATCTCTGCCCACCACTTAGAAATCGTGTTGAATATATTTTACATCAAAGAAACAAACCTTCCAGGGAATGTTAGCTTTCCAGCACCGCCATGCTTCAGACAAGTGCTGCAGTATGGTCCTGGCCTTATTCTGCTTGATACCTTCCGGCATCATATCAACAATGTCATGCATAACTGATGCGCGCAACTCCAGGTCGAAGTGGGACTCCACGCGCTGCTTTGTAACGGTCTTTGCTACACCTATTTATGAAAGAAATTGGTTTACATCAAGAATATAAAATCTATTCTAATAATTCAAAATGATTTGGTGGAACTTCAGTATATAAGCAAAATATGGTAATATGCTAATTTTGAACTCCGTACCACCACAAAAGATAATACGAAGGTTTTTTAAAAATTTTATAAATATTGATATTGCGTAAATTATTAAGATTTAACTAGAAGATTTAAGAGTTAGTCTTCAGAAATTAAATGGGAACATAAAAAATATCCAGCTTTTTACATTATGACAAAATCATATAGTACTTGTAGTGCTCCCTTTATCATGTATGCGCCTGAGTAATATTTAGAACTTCATTAATCTGTATCTTTATAGAATCAAAAATAATAATAAAAAATTATTCGCTATTTATGTTACGTACCTTTGGAGTGACGACCTTCGAACTGACGAGACAAAAGGTTGCCAAGCCAACGCTCCAGTAAGGGTGTTATGCCGCGCATGAAGAACAGCCAAACTCGCCAACCAGGCGCCCAGAAACCACAACCTGGCCCTTTAGAAACGGGACCCTAAAAGCCCAAAAATGTATCATCAAACTATTGAAAAATTGGTATATTAACGATAATCAATGTTTCTAGTCTGAACTAATAAAATACTTTTCTAGACAACTTTCGTACTTTACTGTTTCGAAACAAATTTTGAACAATTTTTTAGAAAAAAAATGTAAATGTGATTTTAAATATTAACAATAATAATTTCTATATATTGACAAGTTTATTGTGGGCTTACAGTGTTGAATCTGTAGTAGATGAGGTGCTTAAGATCTTTGCACATTCGTATCTGCCTCATGAGTTTGTACTTGTAGCGATACATTCCAGTGAGTTGACCGACGTGAGCAAATATGTACTGCAAACCATCGGCAAGTTGGAAAGAGTCGACGTTGTTTAGTCGGTATTGCACGTGTGAATCCACGATCAGCTTTGTTAAACGTAGTATCTCGCGGCATAAATGGAATGCTGTTAAAATAAAAAAATTAAAATAATGTATTATTTAAATAAAAAAGCTAATATATTTTCAAGTCAATGAAGATAATTTTAAGTCTTGTTTATGATATTACACTAAACTCACCATTGCCAAATCGGGACTTCTTTCTTTCCTTTGTGGTGAGAGTTTTCACTGGTTTCAAATTGAAATTGTAGTCTAAATGAAGATAGTTAAGATTCTTGCGGTGAATCAACAGATTTAACATGTTGTAGCCCTGTCTACAAACTTGCAAGCCAGCTTCAACCCAATCCAATGTTGTAGTTTGGAAGAATTTTGTTGATTTGAATGACCGGAAGAGATATCTAGATGGAACAAGAAATACATAGAGTTATTTGACTTTGTAAAATTAGAACCATCTCTTGAAAAACTTAAATTATAACTAACCTCTTTTTCTGGGGCTTAGGTGGTCTGTGCTTCAATGCATTGAGCACATAATACTTGAGCAGTTTCTGATAAGAAACTCTGACTTTTACAGGTTGACCAGGAGGGCAATGCTCCTTGTACCATGTCTTCACTAGTGGAACATCGATGGCGCGACGTGAGCGCCCTGAAAGGCAGGAACGACAATATAAAATATGTGAAAACAGAAAAAAATATTGAATCTGAAACTATTCCAGAAATCAACTGAATACAAACATTTACTAAAATCCAAAAAAAGTACCAAATTAAATTAGTTCTGGATAAATTATGTATTTTACCAGATCTCATGTTGAAAGGCCTTGGAGCCCATAACAAAGCAATTCCATTTGCGGTGTTGTCTGTATATAATGCAGTCTCCTGAAGGAACGGCGATACCTCCTCGGGGAGTACAAACTCGTCCTCTTCAGGTACTGGATCCAAGGACTTGACAGAATGTCGGTGTGAGATGGGGTTGATCAGTGGGTCAAAATAGAATGCTGGCAAATCAGGATCCTCGGTTTTTATGTATACAAC
The DNA here is from genome assembly GCA_933534255.1 of Iphiclides podalirius. NCBI lineage: Eukaryota > Metazoa > Arthropoda > Insecta > Lepidoptera > Papilionidae > Iphiclides > Iphiclides podalirius. The sequence goes on along the minus strand of OW152830.1, from coordinate 10,212,986 downwards.
ATTTGGTGTATGATACCTAAAATAAATTTCAATTAATACTGCAGCAAAGATTTGTGACATTATTTTAAGAATAAATAATGTTTAAAACATCACTTTACTTACCAGGAGAGCTGAACAAAATGTGGCAGATTGTTATACAGGTATGGAAAAGCTATTCTGTATTCAGTTCTTATTGGCTGACGAATAATAATTTTGTTAATGTCATTAAATTCATTCCAGTCTTCGTCACCAGCAGAGTTATCTTTAACGAGGGGCTCAAATTTGGGTCCACCTGGTATAGCCATATTCAATGCTTTGGCAGTAAAGAAACTCTTAGAATCAAAAAGATAGAAATAGTTGTCATCCACCAAGTCTGTTAACAGTTGGTTGGCTAGGCGATAAAGTGTTGCCATTTGTGGAAGAGTCAGGTTCCACTTTCTGTATGTAGAACCATTCACATATTTCGTGCCTACAAGAGGTTTGTGATCATAAAACCATGATGCCACAGCAGCATCTTCCTCTGGATCTAATTCAATCTGGATAGGTTCTAAGGGTTCCACATCCAAAATGTTATCAGCATAGTCTAGCGGGGGTTCCTCATCATCAAATGGAGGAAACCGCATTCTTTTGAAGTGCCTACGATCACGCTTTTCTCTACGCATCATGATCCACATGGTGCCCCACTGAGCAATGTATACAGGCTCAATTACCCATGGAATCTCATTCACAAATGTGATAGCCCCCGTGATGTGATACAGAACATTGACATCCCTGATCTGTTCCCACGGCATTGGCATATTTTCCAATAGCTTCATAACTGCATGTGGCATATATTTCAAAGCCCCAAGATATACTCTTTTGTCATGACGGTATTTTCGGCTTGTCATATCACCATGGTCCCTAATGATCTTTCTGATGTGCTCAGGTGGCATATCCTCTTTTTGCGCGTCCACGAATCCAAATTTGCGCTTTTCGGCAAACCGTTTTGATTGTAGTTGCAGCCATTTTTGAGCTGTATTAGAAAGGAAACTTTTTAATGAACAGAAATAAAATGCAAATCAAAAGATTAAGGCATTGAGAAAATGCTTGAAGGGGTCATGGGAATTATTTTGATAGTGACTATATTTTTGATTTTAGTGCTTATCTGTTGCTTAGTTACTTAATTTTGCATCAAGTTAACCATAAACTTATCATAGGAAAATTGATTTTGAAACAATTAAAAAAAATTGTATGCAATGACAGCATTTTCCATTAGTACTGGGGTGGAAAATTATATCCATGGCAAGATTAATGTACCCTCAAACTATGAGATTCATATAAAACATCTTAGTATATAAATCTTATATGTATTATAAGGGATTGTATTTAGTGAATATTAAATATATATATTGTTGTGGCAAATTTAAAATATTTTGTGTACAAAATAAATTTTTGGTCACTTCAAAAAAACTTCCTAATCAATAAATTCCAAGAAAATAAATTGATTTCTTTGGTAGTGTAGTAAAATTAAATATTTGAAATTCATTGTGATAGAAAATACTTCACATGTATCAATTTCTTAATCAGACTACATAAATAATTTTAATTATTGCTCTATTTAAATTAAAATTTTTCATAACACAAGAACTCTGATAAGGTTATTACCTATTATAATAATGAAAATAGAGCTACAATATGATTATTTAGTGTTATAAAACAAAATGTTGTAACAAAATGTTGATACACTACAGATAGAACAAAATATGTGCATGTTATAAGTCTTTTTTTTTAATCCTGCTTAATACATCTGGCTTAGTTGATGTGTAATCAACTAAGCCAAAAGTTAGCTTTTACACTGCCATATTATGCATAACAAAAGCAAATTGTTAATTTCTTGTCCTACAGTCTCACAAACAGTACTCTAAACTTATGGTAATTTAATATAAAAGAGCTGGACAAAAGCTTAGGTTGAAGTGAAGCATTGTTCATCCATTGTAAACATGACTACCTCCTTGTTCACCTATGCAGGATCTATTTTGGTTGAAATTAATAAGTACATCATTGTTCTTTGCATGCATTGTGAATTCTTTTGTTCCACAACTCACAGGAGTCTTTCTGCTTGCTTATTGCATTGTACACATTTTGTCACACACATTTTGATGCCCACCTGACATGTTCTGACTGTCACTAATGGGCAAGTAATAAAAACATCAAATTTGTCTTTTGTGCAGTGCTTTAAGCTGTGTTCACCTTCTTAACATAAAAATTACCATGATGTGGATTTCTATTTAGAAGATGATTAACCTACCAAATTTACTTTGGTAGACAAGGAATCGTTAAATTTGTGATGAATGTTAGAGCCTATAGTAATATTTATTTATTTATAGGAACCCATCGCCGTTGACCTGGTTAAGATGTAAACTAACATCAAATACTGCACCAAAATATTTAACTACCTTATTAATGTATATATTATACGATAAGTTTAAACATACAGTTTATACATACAATAAGATGAAATAGTGCCGTGTAATCTAGCATTAACACCAACACTACCGATGTATTTTGTTAAGGTTACTTACACCATAGTGATAAAATGGATTTTCCAAGTTATAAATATTTTAAGGATCATGTCATAAAGAAGAATTTACCCTTCTCTTTTATTTTTTCTTCGGGTATATGGTGTGGTTTTGGTGGCTGTGAAGGCGGCACGGGAGGCGCAACGGCAGCGGCGGCAGCGTGCGCTTGCAAAGCCGCTTGCTGCGCTGCCGCCAACTGCTGTTGAGCCATCATGGTGGCCCAGGGGTTTGGCCCCAACAAATAGGGCGGCAGCGACATGGCTGCACGCCTTCTACAACATTAAACGGAACATAACGTTAGACATTCACTAAATTATCAATGGGCAGATTACACAGAGATGGATTTTTATGCCGGCAACCAACAAAACTTCAAAAATAAGAAATTAACTTACTTTAAGATAGCACTACAGTATTGTAATTATTATTTCACTATAACAATGAAAAAACAAACTTTTCTGTTCAAAAGAAACACCACTCAGTAAATAACAGCATTATTTCTAATGACGGCCATTTGCAAGTGAAGTGAATGAATGAAACTTGAAAAGTGTTACCAACTCCTAAAAATATGCCCGAGCCAAAAAATTATTTGTGAATAAAATAGGATCGTGCCAATGTTTTTTTTTTTTGATCGAACAAACCATAGATAAGACATATATACTGAAACAATCTATATAGACATATATACTGGCACAATTGTTACTACGATTATTTAAAAAAAACGCAAATAAAAAGCAACCATCTTCATGTGATCACGTCACTTTTTGGGGGTCGGTGTGTGCACGCGTCAACCACATTTTACTCTCGTAATTTTTATCCAAACGCGCCAAAAGAAGTATTCCAAAATCAAAAAAAAAAAAAACATTCCCCGCCAATTTAAGAGTGCTTAATCAGAACAAGACGGCCTGATCAGTGCTGCAAAAACATCCATATGCAGAAGGAGAAGTTTGCTTGAATGAATGAATGCAGAGGCCTGACAAATTAATGAATGACTGAAGCTGCACCACCGCGCTCAGCGGAACAGCGCGTTTGCCGGCGAACGCGAGATCCCCGATACGCAGCCTACACAAAATGTGCCAGGTTGATTTTGAATCGCTTATGTCATGTAGTTATTTAAAACGAGTCTACCTATGATCCTCCGATCGTTGCGTAATTAATTACGAATCTTTTTAATCATTTCGGTGACTGATAATTCTCGTGATCATAGTGTTACGTAAATAATGTAACTCTATTAAACTGATTGGTTTCGTATAATAATTCTTTTTATAGTAAATTTTTTGTAATTGATCGTTCGACGTAGTTATGACTCGTGATGAAATCATAATTTCTATCTTTACTCATTTTGAATGCCACTATCCGATGAACCCTTGGGTCATTCGGAACACTTGTTCCTAAAAACGACCGTCTGTCGTCAATAAGGGTTGTGGAGATGCAATGAAGTGGATGGCGACACCGTGTCGTCGTCCTGCATCGGTATGTACCGCACATTGTTCATTGGGAGATAGACCAGATACATAAAATATTTTAGGTATATTTCGGTAAATAAAAAATATATCAGAAGCTTTGCAAGACTTGTTATGTGCTTCTGTGTCTATCGGTGACTGTCACAGAATGAATCTTAAAATATAAACTACCAAGTAACTTATGTAAGTTCTGTTCATGCAAATTAAGTCGTGCGAGTTGCAGCGATGATTTTGGTAGACGGTTCGCGAACAATTGTTCTCCCGAGTTAGCGGTTCATTCGCCTGCAGATCTTGCGACAAAGATGTTGTAGCCGCCGGGTTAATAGCTAAGTAACTAAAAAAAAGTAAGTGTGTATGTACTTATGTATGTATGTAAGAAGTTATACTTCTTGAACATAAAAAAAGAAAAATAACTAAATGTTTTATCCCGTATACCAATACTCTTTCTCTGTGAAAATTACATTTTAACAAAGACAGAGTACTGGCACACGGGATAAAATATACAACCAACTTCATGATGTCGCTTTTTGAAATTTGGTGCGAACCGTATAGATTTTACTCACATATTTTTTTTTCAAACGCGCTAAAAGACACATAACTTCAAAAATACCGGAGCCAACACCAATGAAGTGTTTATAGCAATTTTAACGGGCTCAACGGTCAACGATAAATCAATAAACTGGCACATTTCAGAAATAAGCTTTTTTCAAAACAAATTAAAAATTGTGAACACAACCAAAGAGAAGCTCGTGGTGTGTTTTAATTGTGACAGGGCAGACCGAGATCTAATATACAGTGTGCGGCTACTCTTCCGGTTTATACAGAATCAATTATAAACCTTTGTAATAATTATTAAAGATAAAACTTGATTTAATCATTTTCTGCCCAAAAATATAGTAATATGTTTTAGCTTCATCATATTAAACTTGTAAATTGAAACTATTTTTCAAGTGAAACTGTATTTATGAAGTAATAACCGAACAGCTGGCTCATTAAGCTTATTGAGCAGTACTGATTGTTTTTTATGTGAGAAAGTGGCAAACGACCTGGCGGTTCACCAAATTTTAAGTGATAACCGCCGTCCATGGACGTTTGCAACACCCGTAGGGTTGCAAATGCGTTGCCATCTTTAAATAAAGCGGGCCCCGGCTACCTCACTCATTAAACGAAACGCACAAGTTACATTTCTACTTTACGCTGGTCTTCTGTGAGGTCGTGGTACTTACCCGGACAGACCATTCTTGCAACCGTGTTGCGTGGCCCTGCCACCGTTAATTACTGAAGAATATATTGGTGTTAAAATATTTTTAAAATCTTAAAATCACAAAGAATTTTTGTGGTTTGTATTTTATTGAGTCACATACACAAATGAGACATTCATAATATTATGAATCGCGAAAGTCACACGGTGGAGTTAATATGATATTTTCTAGAGATGAAGTAAAGTTTTCTAAATCATTGTGTATTGCCATAATGGTTTCTTGTAATAATTCTTCGTCTGTTGACATAATACTATGATTGTCACTAGAAGAGGAGACAGGGTATTCTTCAATGACTTGAGTGAGGGCATCTGCTACATCGGGGTTACTTTCGAAAGATTTTGTAAATTTTTTATCAGCTTTATCCTTCATCGTGCTATCTATTGTTCTGTCTAAATCTTCATGAATAATAGCGTCAACAGATTTGCATAAGTCCTCAGTCGTGTCAGACTTTAATGCATCTCTGCTTTGTTCATCTGAGGCAGTGTCGTTCCTACTCAACTGCGAAGAATAATTATAGCATACTAATGGTGTTTTTGGTGTCTTTTGCATGTCATCCATATTGTCTGAACTTATTTCATTATCATCATTACATTCCGTTTGGCTTGGGACTGTATTTAGTAATTCAGTTGATAATTTAACCGTTGCAAAATGGTTATCTTCAATATTTTTACTATTATCTTTCTTAATTTTTCTTGTTGTTGGTAATACCGAAATTTCTGGTGGACTCTTATGTACGAAATCGTCGCCAGTAGATTTAGTCGTTTCTTCCGTTACAGAATTGGTGCTTTTTATGTTTCCTTGTTCAATGTTCATTTTTATATAATTAAAACTAACGTTATTACTGTATGAAATACTTTCGGATGGTTCATGGGTAGATTCATTGGACTCGTTACTTAAAGTTCTTTGAGATTTGAGCCTCTCGATTAATTGTCGGTTGGCTATTTTAAATCCTCGAAGCATTTCTTTAACTTTTTCTTTAGATTTTGGATGTTTTCTAATTTGTTTTCCTATGTCCGCTTTAAGTTTGTACAGAATTTCATCGTCGGTTCGCACCCTATTCACCGTTGATCGTGTCTGTAAGGATATATTAAAATAACAAAATAAAATAAATTAAATAGAATATTATTCATTGAGCCGTGATAGCTCAGTGTCCGGGCGCTCTTTTTCGCGGCGCTCAGTCTCCGGGCCTTTAATTCAATATACTCGAGCAACCAGAGTTCGATCCACGATGCCGGCACCAATAAAATTGTTAATTTTAAGTGCTGAATTATCACGTGCTCAGCGGTGAAGGAAAACATCGTGAGGAAACCTGCATATTTTCGAAATAATAACAAAAAAAAAAAATATTTCGAAGATATGTGAAGTCCACCAATCCGCAGTGGGGCCGCGTGGTGGACTATGCCCTGATACCCTCTATATAGAGGAGGCCTTTGCCCAGCAGTGGGGCATGTATAGGCTGATACTTTACTTTTTATTCATAATTTATTCTGCTATTATCTAATATATATTTTATTGTAATTTATTTTTAGTAAAACTGTGAAAATCTAGAAAAAATAATTATATTAATTCATGTTATAATATACTTAAAAGCATCATTTTATACTATATATAAAAGTGCATTCTCAAACATAACATCATCTCTCCCAGTGGCCATGTGGAGTTGTTAAAAAAAAACTAGCTGTAATTTCTTGGTTACCTCGAAGGAAATCCAGTAAGAAAACACCTGTATAATCAAGAACACTCTTTTGACTTTACACTTGTATCAATGTTACATTAGGCCATTATTTTTCGATGTACACGAAAAAGATGGATAACGGATTGCATCGCAGTAACATATTTTTTCTTAAACCCACACAAAACGACTACATAAATACAGTATAGTACTTTTTTTTAAGGATTGGTATATTTAGAAACAACTGAAAATGTTTAAAGCGTTTATCACCGAATTTTATTAATTTAATTAATATCACCATCAAAGGTTCGTCAATCAGCTCTGCCAGTTCCCGGGCGAGATTAACAATTTCTTCGGGCATGTTCGTCATAGCTGCTAGCGATAAGCCGTAGTTTTCGATTTTCGTAACACCCGGTTCAATTTTATGCTTATATACCAACCGGGATTGTGGGTTATCTGTGCCCACGAGTTCTTCGGTCACCAAAGTATGACAACTGTCGACATGGCAATTACCATAATTATGATTATTTAGTGCACATTATTCGACGACTACAATACTGTAGACCTTTCTAGGTCGTAGTGGTCCTTGGAACTTACTACATAACCCCTTCTCCGAAAAATTATTATTCTGATATGTTTTTCTCTCTATGTAAAAGTTGTCAAGCGAGCAGGCGGTTCACCTGATCTTAAGGGATAACCGCCGCTCATAGACATTTGCAACACCGTCGGGTTGCAGATGCGTTGCCATCTTTTAATAAAATGACCATTTTATTAAAAGATGGCAACCACCTACCAAACCCACCAGACGAAACGCAGAAGTATAGCGCTTCCTCTTCAAGCTGGTCTTCTGTGTGGTCGTGGTACTTACCCGGACTGACCTGCTTATTCGTGCAACAGCGAAAACTGTTACGGGTACTTATAAATTATAAGTACTGATCGGCGTGAAGTGGATGCATAGTGCTTTCGCGATTAGTCTGGTGAGTGTACTAACTGGGGTTCACTTTTTAAAAAATGGCAATACATGCAGTTGTATGTAACTTGTGTTTCGGGTGGCGGTTATCTTAACATCAGCTCACTTGCCACCTTCTCACGTAAAAATCTAGCCTATTCCAGCTATAACAGAAGTGTGGCTTTACCATAGAGAGCAAAGTCTGTTTAGACACTTAAATTATTTTAATATAAATAATGTAGTGTTTGAAAACCAATAAACATTTTACGTTTCTATTAACAGATTTCAAACTTACTTGACAACGTTGTAATATAAGTCCTGTAGTCTTGTTAAATAAAGGAAGTGTGTCGTGAAAAATGTGAAAGCATTGCTGTGAATTAACTCCTCGCAAATTGCCCACGCCAAACTTGTCCCCTCCTCTGAACATGTACCTCTAATACATACATAGGCCATATTAAAGCGAGTGTTTATTACAATTAGTTAAATGAATGTAACAATGTCAGCACCTGCATAACTCGTCTATTATAACCAGACTAGTCGATGTCAATCCTTTTAAAATATGCTGGGTCTCCTTCATCTAAAAAGTAATTGTTATATATGAAAAAGAAATAAGTTTATTTCGTGTATCGGGAGGGCGATCACAGTACCATATTAAAAATATTCTTTCACCATTCAAAACTGCTTTAATCCAGACATACGGATAGTCCTGTATTTTATAGTATAGTAAAAAAACGTTATAAAGGAAGAGTGCAGATATTGTTAGCCTTTGTGCATGAGGTAGCTAAGGGGTACCTAATCCACAGCCAACATACCCATTTGAAAAATTATTTCACTATTTCAAAGGTTATGCCAGATGGCTGTATAGAAATTTTATGATTTTTTAATTGATATGGTGTTATTTAAAAGTACGTGACAATTTGTACATCTAATTGGGAAGTAACTATAAAAACAGAATTTCAGCTGGATAAAAGACAGACGAGACAATAATATTAGATATTGATATTTATCGCCAGGTTAGGGCAATCTTTTTCGGTATAGGGCTTGACTGGTTCTTGTAAAATGTACATTCATGTGAAGTATGTGACAGTGGTGTTGTTAAGGGTAGATAGTGTAGTAGTTTTGGACACTAACATTACCGTCACAACATCCGTGCGGTTGCCAGGTATGGCAACATACCTGGCAACATCCCAGGTGGCACCCAGTTGGTTGCCTACCATAATTATGTAACGCAAATAAGTATAAATTACTTGAGGCCGGTCTTCTATGATGGTCCATATAGTAACAGAAGTTGTAAGGCACCTATACCATAAACTGTGATAGGGCCACGCTAGTCTTCGTTGTTACCGAATGGGTAGTTCCGTCCGTACCTCGACCGCACAGAAGACCGACATAAAGTAGAAGTTTTATACTTCTTGATTTGCTTCTGGTGAGTGAGGTAGCCGGGGCAACACTTTATTAAAACATCTTATTGGTTTTTTCACCATGCGGTTATCACTTACCATCAGGTGAACCGCCAGCTCGATTGCCAACTTCTCACATAAAAAAAACTATCGCTACATTTTTTTTAAATATTTCATAGTTAATAATATTTTTTAAATATAACTTAAGTTCATGCCTCGTTCATGTTGATCTATTTAAATAAATTAGATGAAAACTACCATTTTATCCCTTCAGGATTGGCTGTTTTCATAAACATGGAAGAAGATATAAGAAGATTTCTTACAAAGAGTGAAACACCATTTATACCTACGAGTTTGATGTAGATAACGGTTCATTATTTGGTAATTGTACCTACTTAAAAATGGAACATAACATAAATTAGTATTTGTTCAATCAAAATATACCTCTATAACGAAGGATGAGGCGTTTAGTTCAACGCTATCATTGAAACCTATTCTAGAAAAGATGCGATCGCTAATTCTTAAAACCGCATTAGTAGCTGGCAGGAAACATCCCAACTAAAAGAAAACACTTTTATTTACTATGCACAATGAAAAAAAGGCTAGTTAATAGGGTGAAACGAAATTAAAAAAAAGGAGTAATTTAAGAAGAAGCCATGACTTTTTTGACGTCTTGGGAACTCTAACAATTAAAGTTAATTTATAAAACGAGTAATTTAAAATAAAAATTTTACAACACTTACTTGCGCCATTATTTGCATAATAGCAATCTGTTTGATATAAATGCTTTTGCCGCCCATATTAGGTCCGGTTATAATCGTAAAGTTGTACTCAGGGCTAGCAAACTAATAAAACGTACATTGTTATTTATGTAAGTTTGATTATTGTTAGGAAATTCATAATTATGTTCTAAATACAAAAACTAATCTACATATTTCGAAATTTTATTATTTCTCTCCTTTATTTTTATAAGACTCTATTCATAATCATATAACCGCTCATAATAAATGTAAGTGTTACACAGTTACGTACTAAAGGTTCAATTTAGTACGTAACTGTGTAACACTATAATAAATTAACATTAATGTAATAAGATTTTCGGTGCAGTTTCGTAATTATTTTGTGCTCAAAAAGCTACATTCATTGATTTATAGCTGGTTATAGTTAGTTCCTATATTATATTCTAAAGTAAATATACAATAATATCCTTATTTTAGGAAGAATTTTAGAGAATAAAAGGGTCAAAAATTCATGTCTCGAAACTAGAGAGGTAGAAATAGGTTACAAATTTTCACCTTTCTATAAGCAAAAATCTAATTCCTCGCGCCATTTGGGAATACTTTAAAGGTGTTATTAAATAGTACAGAAATTCATTTCGAACTTCTTCGAAACACGTACCTATAAATTGTTATATAAAAATTTATCAAACGAGCCGGTTCATCTGATGTTAAGTGAGTAACGCCGCCAATGGACATTTACAACATCAGATGTGGTATGAACCATTATAAAAATAAGGCCTGGCTACCACACTCAACAGAAGAAACGCGAAAGTATAAAACTTCCAACTTAAACACATCTTCTGTGAGACCGTGGTACATTCCCGGAGCCAGTAAAAAAGATCGATTAGTGTGTTAAGAAGTTAATAGAAATATTTATTACTATATCGTTGGGCACCGGCATCTTTTGACTGTTGTAGTCCAGTAGGGGATGTACACAGTTTCTCACTTCCAAGTAACTGTCGAATTCCGGCCTTATGTACGAACCAACAGAGCTCGCCTGTAATGATTTCATTGCTGTATAAAGTATGCGAGTTTTTTTTTTAAATTAAACCAATTTTACGGATTTATTGCTTTTCAACTTAATATTCCGCAGTTGCGAATATTTTCGAGCAAAAAGAGCGATAAAAACACGCGTGAAGTAATGTGGCTTACTTAAGACCTGATCAAACAAGTCTGCAGTCTTTGAGCACACCTTAAATCGATCACCGCCATATCGGATATGATACATCACAGATCCTTGTAAAAGAACAACAATTCCTCGCAAGGATGGTTAGCGAGGCTATCAAAATTAAAAAATACCCAAAATTCAATAGAGGAGAGGGTTGGGTGCTACTATCAGCTTAATAGGATCCTTTCATTAATAAAATTAAATCCAGGCCTTCTTTTTTCTTCATTCTGCAACACAAGAATAGCACTTAGACTTAGCACTTTCTGCGTAGATCGACACACACTTAAAGTGGCATTAGCTAGGGCTAACAATGACATTCCAAAGTCCAATGCCTCAGTATGGCCCGTGACCATGAAAGCTGAAAAGTGTTCGAAACGTCGGGAAGCGAAATTTAAAAATGAACGCGGTAAATCCATAAAATTAGTTTCATTTAGCAATGTACAATCGTGTAAATACAAGAATAAGTTTTTGTGTGAATCATTCATTCGTTCCAAAATTTGAATGATGGATTTAATTCATTCATTTTACGTACTTGCGCTAAAGCCAAAAGAACATCTAACTCGGCCACGTCCTCACAGAGCTTGTACAAGCTCGACATGAAAGGGCGCAATTCTTTGAGCAACTCCGAAATAACGCTGTGAAGAGATAAGAGGGCGTAAACTGTAATTAAATACACAGTCATGATGATTTATAAAAACCTGCTTATCTGCAATTGATGGGAGCGTGAGGTACATACGAATACATTTTTTTTATAGTGTAAGGATGACATTGTATTTTCGGTATTGAAGTGCTTTAATGAAACATATGAGAGCGAATTTTGATTATGTCTATTACATAAAATAATTATGCTATTACATAAAACGTTATAGGATAACATTTTCATTAACAAAAAATAAAATTATGTGCAAATATCGCACTCGTTACATATTTTCTACCCGATTTTGTGAGGTTTCCTGGTGTATTTACTAAACCAAAAGTAAAATCCAACAAGGAATTTTTCAAATCAGTTAATAAATAATGGAGTTCCGATGTCACAAATATGAAAAAAATACCGTCGAACCAACGCTAAGAATGTTTATAAATAAATATCTTTATATACAGGGAGATTTTTTGAGAAGTGCCCAAATTTACACATGAGGTTCAGACTCGGTAGTATAATCGTTTATTGAAATAAAAAACAAAGTTTTTTTTCTAAATAAAATGCCATTCTTTTCCTTAAAAAACAGAACGTGTTGACAATGCGGTAGTCATTCATAAGTACCTAAATTTTACTGTGCACGAACTTGTGTGCGTGTTAGTTATGAATGATCGCGCGCAAAATAAACGCGTTGCGTATAAATCAGGTACTTTTTGAGTTAAGTTCAAATGAATGTAATTAATTACTTACGCGTGATTTTAAATATTTATCATTTTCTATATAACACCATTTATGTCTAGAATTTAAAAAAAAATGGATACACTTAGCCTGTATACAGCGTGTCGTTACCACCGCGACAATAAATGAACACACATATAGAGGATAAATTTTTAAAATTGTATTAAATATTTACATTCTTCAAACATCAATATTTACAGAGTTATTAAATTTTCCAAAACAAACAATTTTAGAACACCCTTACGTATAAAACTGTAACGTAAAGTTCATTTGTAAAGGTCACAAAGCATATGAATGGGTTGAATGAATTTAAAAGAGACAAAACATACTGTTAGAAGGAGAGTCTTGTAATGCGACGCTGTGGCGCGAGTTGTATAGGATGTTACAATCTTTTTTTCTTTTTTACTTAATTAGTTTGTTTGAAACATATTTTTTTTAATTATGGATTTTGTTTAACGTTAATATTTTTTTTATGATTATTGGCAAGTAGTGTTATACGTGTGTTCATTTATTGTCGCGATGGTAACGACACGCTGTATAATTCTACTGTACGTGTGTATGTCATTGAACTCCTAAACTGCTGGACCGATTGTAATGAATTTTTTTTTAAGTGTTTTCATGTCGTAAAATTATTAAAACTTTCGTGAGACATTATTAATGTAATATTAAGACGGCTGAACGCACGTAAACCCGGTGTATGTACCGACTAGTCCGACTAGGCCCGTCGCGCCCCGTCTCGCACTGCGCGCCTAGTCGCACTCACCCTGATGAAGGACCTCCGATGAGTCCGAAACTATTTATTACAAGTAACACAACTTAGTAAGCGGCTTTTAAATTTATTTAATTCATTCAAACTTAAAAATCTTTTTTATGAACCAACTCGTGTTACTAACTTATCCTCCACATGTATCGATAACGTTTTCTGTCACAATGAAGTATATGACAAATCTATTATAAATTATCTGAGCTCTGATCATCTTGGTTTAAAATTCTCAATAAATGAAAACATTACTACAAGTGAAATTAAGATCAGGTGTAGACCAGTCACTGCTAGGAGACTAAATTCTTTTAAAGATAAAGTAGCACAGCATGTATTCCATAAAGATATCGGAGTCAATAACCCCAATGATTGTTATAGATCAATGGTTGATTTTCTCATAACTTCCTATAATCATATTTTTAAACCCCGCACAATTGTTAAAAAATCAAAAAAAAAATTTAGTGACTGGGCAACAGTGGGTATATATAAAAGTAGGGATTCACTGTATGAATTATATAATATGAGGCAGTGGAATCACGACCCTAATTTCCATAAACGGGTACAAAATTTTTCAAAAATATTTAAAAAAGTCTGTATACATGCAAAATCTATCTACATAAGAAATAGGATTTTAAATTCTAGTAATAAAATAAAAGCTACATGGGACATCATTACCTGTATATCTGGAAGACCCAAGATATTCAGGGAACCTATAAAGCTAGTGATAGGCAATACACCCATAACTTCAGATAACGAAATTGCAAGTAGTTTTGAAAGTTATTTTTCAGAAATTGCAATTAATGTTACATGCACGTTAAAATCCTCTCCCATTGATGCAATTAATGTATTAAAAAATAATGTTACCTATTGTCGACAAACGTTTAAATTTAATCACATAGATACTAATGATATTATAAAAGTTTTGAATTCTATTAATCTTAAAAATACAGGAGATTTGTGGGGCATGTCCATAAAATTAATGAGTACAATAATGCCGTATATTGCACCATATTTGGCAAATATTTTTAACAAATGTATAGATTCTGGAATATTTCCAGATCTTATGAAATTCAGTAAGATAATCCCCGTTTTCAAAAGTGGGGATAAAAATGATTCAGGAAATTACAGACCTATTGCCATCTCTGAGTAAAATTTTTGAAAAACTAATTTTAAATCAACTCTTAGTACATTTTAATATGAACAAAATTTTCCACAATGAGCAATATGGATTCACTAAAGGCAGATCGACAACGGATGCGGGTGTCGCACTTGTCAAGCATATTTATAACGCCTGGGAAAGGTCACAAGATGCAATAGGTGTCTTTTGCGACCTTTCAAAGGCTTTCGACTGTGTAGACCACGAAACCCTCCTTCAAAAGTTAGATTATTATGGCATTCGTGACATCGCCCTCAATCTCATTGCCTCTTACCTTAATAATAGAATTCAAAAAGTATCTATAAATGATGTAAATTCCACAGGGTCCCCCATGAAAATGGGTGTCCCACAAGGATCAATCTTGGGTCCATTATTATTCTTAGTGTATATAAATGATCTCCCCTTTTATGCCAGTGAGTTATGTGATATTGTACTGTTTGCTGACGACACATCGCTCATTTTTAAGGTTGACCGAAACGTGTCGGATTATGACGACGTGAATAGTGCACTTTCGCGTATCCTCCACTGGTTTACCGTTAACAATATGGTGTTAAATGCTAAAAAAACTAAATGCCTTCTTTTTACCCTTCCCAGCGTAAGAAGGCGAAGTTTTAGCTTAACATTAAATAGCGTAACCCTTAATCCTGTTGAGTCCGCTGTATTCTTGGGTATTACAGTGGATTCAAAGCTCCAATGGAGTCCCCATCTATCATCTCTTGCGAACAGGTTAAGCTCCGCTGTTTTTGCAGTTAGGAAGGTTAGGCAGCTATCAGACATCGACACTGCCAGACTTGTTTATTTCAGTTATTTTCACAGCATCTTGTCTTACGGCATTTTGTTGTGGGGTAGTGCATCTGATATAAATTCTATATTTATTCTTCAAAAAAGAGCTGTCCGAGCAATCTATAACATCGGAGCCCGGAATACACTCAGAGACCTTTTTAAAGAGATTAATATACTCACTGTTGCGTCTCAATATATTTATTGTAATATTTTGTATGTTAAAAATAATATTAATAGTTATCTGAAGAATAGTGACAGACATAAACTAAATACTAGAAATAAGGAAAAACTAACTACGCCATTGTTTCGTTTACAAAAAGTAAACAGGTCGTTCATGGGGCAAGATGTGCGCATGTATAATAAAATACCACAGTTGATGTTAAGTCTGCCACTTGATGAATTTAAACGAAAAATTAAAAGTAAACTTATGGCTAAAGCCTATTATTCTATTGCTGAATATCTTGACGACGCCAATGTGTGGGGTTAATGCTGTTACTCACGTAGGCTAAAACAAGACTATTGTACATGTACTATTTATATTGTAAACTGACTTTTTTTTAAAAAAGAGCAACTGTTGAGTTTCTTGCCGGTTTCTTCTCAACAGAAACTGCTTTCCGAACCGGTGGTAACTTACGAACGTGTTAATTTCTTGTAAAATTTTGACGTTTCATAAGAACGCGCAAGCGTCTATGTGAATAAAGATATTTTATTATTATTATTATTATTATTATTACTAGTCGGTACATACACCGGGTTTACGTGAGTTCAGTCGTCTTAATATTACATGTTTTCATGTCGAGTCGAGAATGGTTTAGATTCACAATTCGGGCCAGTAATTTTTTTTTATTGCTATGTTATCGAATTTAAGTCGTGTGTACGGGACGACGTCTGTCCGTCTTCATTAGCTTCATTTTAAATCGATTTTTATGGACGACGATGGAATGTGCGTAGGTTCTTGAGTGTCTTGGGAATATTGGGTCATAAATTTATATATGAAAATTATGAAAAGAAACTACTTTAAGGATTAAAATTTTTCGATTTAAATATTTCCGTAAAATAATTTAAATCAATAAGATGTTAGATATGATACTAGTGCACTAAAATTGTGTAATTCAAATTACACCAATTCGTGTAATTAGATTGCAATTCGATAGATTGCTATCTCTTTCCATATCATACGTTCTATGACCCGTACTCACTTGCATATTATGTCACATAATGTAAAGCGGAACGATTTTTAAACGTCGCGCAGTATGAACATCAATATTATTATTTTTTTTTTATTCTTTATGTTTAAGGGACTTTTGCGTAATATGCACGTCAGTCCCGTCGTGCCCTCTTCTTATGTTATACAACTTTGACTTATTACTAATACTTATTTCAAAGTTTTAGCCATAAACTCATACAGTAGATTTGCATATTCACTATTTGGGTGGCATAACAAAGAATGAAAAAGGCCAACATTGTATTTGCTTAAATTCATGTCTCTTAACAAGTTATTCCTATTGGGCTCATTTCTAACACATTCCATCAACAGGTGATGAAGGTCTTCAGTCACTGCACATTCCTCACAATTTGGTGAATTAATTTTCTTCATAAGGAAGGCAAATTTTTTACATGGAATGTGTCCAGATCTGAGTCTAAGAGTTGTACATACCAGTTTCCTACACAAATTAGTATTTATTTATATTATGTTAGCATTTATTTAAATTAGTATTATTTATATTATGAACCACGGTACCCGACTGGGCTGGCACTGAATTGTTTTCTAACATATACCCTTATCTAAAAACCGTTTATCAAAATATTCCTTCCAAAGATCATAGCAAACTTTTTTTTTTTGAATTTAGGCAAAAATTCTGTATAGTCTGGAATAAAATTGGGTTTATTTCCATTCTGTATCTCGTTCAGGGTCTCCTTAGCCTGCTGGTCCAGTACGACCAGCTCCTCAGTAGTCATGGTGACACTGGTTCCGTTGAAGTTCGCCTTGCGGATAGATAAGGAACACGATAAAGTTTCCAATGTCACATTTGAACGATAAAGTGTAATCTGTCACGTGTCTTTCCTTAATCCAAATAGTGTTCACGTTTCCTATATATTGTTTTTCAGTTAGACGAGACAATTTATGGACATGAAAGTATGAAAGAGATTCCTCTAATCTAGTACATTAAATTTAAGGATTAGTTAATAGGACACAGGATGAAATTTAAATGTGATTTGTATTACTGGCAGTAAGTACACTTTTGAGTGTTTCAGGTATTCGAACAAGAGTCTTCTGGGTACCACGCATGATAAATTCTAATTAAACATTAACATTTCAATTAACATTTCAATGCTTTTGGAACAAGATGTGGCGATCAAGGAAGCACCTGATTTAATGATTAGATTACCGTTGCTTATACACATCACCCATAGAGTTGTAATTAGTAGTAATTTTGCCAACTCATAACACGGTGGAACCTTGATAGGTCTTTACCATACGCAATAAAAAGTATATAATATGCAGGAGCATGTAGGTACGAGCCTACTCAATCTTGAAACGTTACAATAAAAAAATTTATATAATATCAGTGTAAAACAAAGTCGTTCGTTTGGTAGAATTAAAGATGCTTTCTATATTATATATTTATTTTCCAAATTTAACACTATAAGGTTGACGTTTGAAGCTTTGAAGTTATCTGATGTTGGTGTCGTCGGAATTGATTATTTTTTATGTAAGAAAATGGCAAACGAGCTGGCGGCTCACCTGACGTTAAGTGATAACCGCCACCCATGGACATTTGCAACAACCGTAGGGTTGCAGATGCGTTGCCACCCTTAATATAGTGGGCCCCGGCTACCTCACTCACCAGACGAAACGCAGAAGTGTAACACTTCTACTTCACGCCGGTCTTCTGTTAGGTCGTGGTTCAAACCCGGACGGACCAGTCCATTCGTGCAACAGCGAATACGGTTGCGTGGCCCTACAACGGAAAAAAATATTGTTTCTTAACGTTAACTAGCCCGTACCTATGAGAAGAAAAAATTGTGAAGATCACTACATAGTATAAAACAAAGTCGTCCCACTGTCTGTCTGTCCCTAAGTACACTTAGATTTTTAAAAATTCGCAACGGATCTTGATGCGGTTTTCACTTGATAAAGAGATTCAAGAGGAAGGTTTATATGTATAATAAATTGCACCCGTGCGAAGCCGGGGCGGGTCGCTAGTCAGTCATAAATCTATAAATCACCTGAAGGAATATATCAGGCAAATCGTCGACGCTGAACACGCCCCTGTTCTTCGGCGCAACAGGCAACACTACGTGGAAGCCTTTCGTGACGTTTTGGTTCAATCTGAGCGGCAGATCGTAAGACTCGCTGAGCTGCTCTACGAGCTTCTGTATATCTTCTATCAGCTCCGAGTAGGTCCTGCGCGCGACGTCTAGAAGACCGTTAATGTCCGGCTTCACGGCGAAACACCTCTGCACGCTGCCCATAGCGCCCTTCTCCAAATGCGCGTCCTCTTGGATAACTTTCCGTATGCGCTCGGCTATTTCGTTGTAATGAGGGTTTTGGAAGTCCTAACGTGACGTAGGTTTCGATGATTAACTCTCTATTTATTTATTAAGCGGAGTCTTAAGACTTACGCCCGCTTTTTGAAACACTGTTTATCCTAGAAGTCAACTAACCAGCTGCCAAATGGATTTTCAAATGTTATTTGAGTTGCCAAAAGTATTGTTAAACTCTCTGAATTGATCCGAATGATCTTTAATGATCAGATAGTTGACTTTTACGATGATCAGTGTTTCAGAAATCGGGCGTTTGTCTTTAAGACTGAATTAAAAATTAACGAATTCAGTATAACCTTCTGAATTAATACGCCTACAGCTTAACTAGTTGGGTTTATTCACCATGTGTATACTCCTCAACCTTCCGCTTTCAGCCGTTTCCAGAGCTTCCAAGAGTCTTGGCACCATCTCCATTGTCGTCTTTAACAACAGCGTTTGATTCAGTTGCGCCTTCCCGAACTTGTCAATGTTAGTGTTCGGTGTTTCCATGCATAGGAATAGTATCTTGTCGATTTCTGATAGTTTTTTTATAATGTTCTGCACGTTGTTGAAAAACATTATTTATTAAAACAACAAATGTTACTTTTTGTTACGTTCAGAGACGATGAGAGACCTACCTTCTATATTATTTAAGCTTTCTTTAGTAAATTTAACAAACTTTATAAGACTAAACGTTTATTATGAAGCCAATAATGTGAACTCTATACTTTTTATTTTTAACATCCTAGTTGATCAATCCATGTTCTTAATTAGTGATCGTCAGCCATGGAGTACCTTTCGAATACGTTCAGCAGAAACTGTGTTGCCAAGTCATCTATAGTCGTCTGTCATAATAAATTATTTTGTAAGTATACCTGTAAATCTGCCATCAGACCAGAGTCATTGTCAATCAACTCTTGCACAGCGTCCAGCCTGGCTTCGATGAACTCCTTGTTACAAGACGGCTGCAAGATATTCGCCCGCAAAGCCCTTATACCGCCCAAAGTGTACGTTGGCCCTAACACTCCGAGCAGACAACACGTGACTCCAGCCGATGGCAGTAACGGTTGGACCAGCTCCAGTTGGGTCGCCGTGCCCACGTCTGTCGTGCGAAAAGGATATCAAATTAGTGCATTTGATATCATTTTCCTTTTACAAGCAATAGATATGCAACGGATATGATGTAACGGGGTCGTAGGTTCGATTCCAACCCCCTGTTTGACACAGTCAAGAACAGAAAGTATAGAAGTACTAGACGTTGCGGGCAACCGGTCGATGCAAATTGCATTGCAGTATCTTCCTTGTGAGATGGGGGAGGCCTTTATTCAATAGTTCAACAGCTGATAATAATGATGATGGCACGGAGGGGTCGTATGTTCGATTCCCACACGGGACGAGTATTTGTGTGACTCACGAATAATTGTTTCGGATCTCTTTGCTCCTGAGACAGGTTGACGTCAGGCAGGCGATCGGACGTAAATATCCCAGCCAAAAACATTTAAAATATGAATATGAAATATGTTGCACCGACCTCACAAAAGGAGGATTATGATGATGACGAAAGTAGATTATACTAATAACAATATGATATAGGCTCTGTAGTACAAATAATGAAATGAAATGAAAATGAAAAAACTTTACTACTTTATAATAACAGGAGAATTATTCACGTGGAAGCCCTCTAAACTGTTAAAAAAGTATTGTCTATAAAACATCAATGTTTTTACCACGAACTGGTTTTTCTACTCAAGCGTAATTAGAAATACGTGTGAAAATAATGCGTTGACTTTTCGTAATCCATTCTTCCGATTTGGAAAAAGGAGGAATGTATATATATTGGTGTTATAAGTAGTGTTTGGTTTGCCAAATCTTCAAAAAAATGTTCACCTATTATCATAGTATCCTCCGAAGAATGGTACTCGATTTTCAGTGATTCTCTAGAGAAAACCACGCATTGGATGTACTCGACGTACTTTAACACGGCAGCGGCTGATGTAAGGGCGTAAAATCTGAAAAGTTACTTTCATCAGACGTTCAACGTTGAGCTGAGAGATATCTTGATTACAATCTTCAATTACAGTAATTAAAACTGACAATTCATCCGAATATTTATTTTATTTTTATTTATTCAATCGAATACCGTAAATGCGTACAACATGAGACTCGAAGGTAAACTGAGATTAAACTTCCATGGCATATATTATTACATGTAGTATCATTATTATTTTGGCAACACTGACAGTTCAGTTTCAAATTTGTTGTGTGAGGTTCCATACTTGCTGTCGTGAAGGATTTTTTACCAGGTAAGTAGTATTTTTTGAGAAATAGACATTAATTTGTTTGTGAAATATATTGTTGTACTACATAAACCTCAGAACTCTGATAATTGACAAATAAGTACTGTGATTTAAATCGATTAATCAATCCCATCTTGTGAAGCATGTTCCCATAGACAAAAAAAACTCCCATGTTTTAGACTATTTGTTAAATGTTGCCAGAATAAATTTAAAATTTCCTCAAACTGGACGCATTTTATTTTTATGATGGAAAATTAAGACCATGTCTCAAATTAGGTGCTTATGAGTCAAATTAGGTGCATATGTCTCAAATTTTATTAAAATCGTTAGTGGTTCAATTTCAAGTAATTATGATAATTATTGATAGTACATTATTTTTTTTTTTTGTTTCAGTAATCATGTCTTCGCGAAGACGAAGAGTTCTCGGGGCGAAACCGAAATTATAGTGAGGACACTTTGAAAGCTGCTATGGCAGCAGTTGACACTGGCATGACTTTGAGGGAAGCGGAAGAAAAATTTAAAATACCTCGAGGGACAGCGTCAGGTGTTCTGCTTCCACCGTACGTCGTTTATAAAGCGGAATATTTATATTGTTACGTGTTAGGGGTTCGAATGATTTGGAGAGAAAGACCTGCTGACTCTTTTGAAGACTTTATTCAAGCACTAGGTCCAACACAAAGCACTAGGTCCAAACACTAAGCACTAACGATGTCCTATTTTGTAGCCAAGTCGTAGGTTTCACTGGTATCGCTCTTGATCACTAGTTTTCGCTCCGAAGTCGCCTCGAAGGTAGCTCAAACTGAACTGTATTCGCTCGCCTCCCCGCGGCTTTTTATATGGGCCGAGACCGGTTCCAGACTAATCCAGAAAGATCCTTCCTGGAACGTACCCGACACGCCCGAACATGTTCGTGATTCCGGAAAGTTCGCGAATGTACCCGGTTTTCGAGACTATAGTTCCACAGCAGTTCCTCTAACGCCATCTAGTATTGAATAGGGGGTTTTATGTCGTCTTTGTTCTTTAGTGATTTTAATAGTTGACGCTAGATGGCGTTAGTTCCTTTTGTGTGTTCATAACACTACTCCCCTCTTAGAGATGCTCGTCCCGAGCATCATTGTTACTGCCATGGTAACGCGCCAGACGGTCTATGTGTACCACTTTGAATGTCCCTCTTGGTTGCTTTTGAATCCTATAAGTCACATCATTCAGTCGGGTAACCACTTTGTATGGACCGTCCCACTTGATCTGCAACTTTGGGGATTTCCCTTTCCGACGAGTTGGGTTATGCAGCCACACCAGTGACCCTTCTTCGAAGCCGTCCGTGTTCGATTTCCGGTCGTATCTGGTTTTCATGTTCTCACTTGACTGTAACCCATTTTCCCGAACCAAGGCGTGTATATAGCGCATTTTTTCCCTTAAATTGCAGACATAGTCTTGTACGGTCTGTGGTCCCTCCGGTGACCCTCCTGTCAATAGGTCTACTGGTAATCGTAGTTCTCTACCGTAATTGACATACGCCGGGGTAGCTTTTATGCTCTCATGCTCGGCGGTTCGGTACGACAGAAGAAGGAAGAGTGGTATATACTTGTCCCAATCCTTTTGTTTGTCGTCTACCAATTTCGCCAGATGCCTCTCAAGGGTCTGGTTAAATCTCTCAACCATTCCATCAGACTGTGGGTGGCACGCGGTGGTCCTCGTCTTATGCATGCCCAAAATTCTACACACTTCCTGGAATACTTGTGATTCGAAGTTCCTGCCCTGATCGGAATGGATTTCTAGAGGCACACCAAAAAAACGACATATCACTTCTTCGACTAACTTAGAAGCGACTGTTGTAGCTTCTTGGTTTGGTATGGCGAGGTTTGCGGGCCATTTGGTGAGGTAGTCCATGACGACCATAAAATACTTGGTTTCCGATTCCGTTACAGGAAATGGCCCAGCTACGTCAACTGCAATTCGTTCCCACGGTGCACCGACGTTATACAACCGCAGGTTCCCACGGCTTCTGGTCTGTGGTCCTTTTACAGCAGCGCAAGTAGTACATTTGCGGCACCAATCCTGTACATCATCTCGACAATGCAACCAGTAGAATCGTTCTCGCACTTTTGTTAACGTTCTCTTGACACCTAGATGACCTCCTGATACATGTATTTCACGGAGAACATCTGGTACTCTCGTTCTCGGGACAATTATCTGAAGATGGAACTCTCTGCCGTTAGTCTTCTCCCATTTCCGGTAGAGTATTCCGTTTTGAAGTATCAGACTGTCCCATTGCGCCCAGTTCGCCTTAGTGACAGCGCCAGTGGGTGCAACCTCACTCCAGTTTGGTTTTACATCGCCCCGCTTCTTCCATGTGATGATGTGCCGAAGGTCGTCGTCACTTTCTTGAGCCTCTCTCATAGCATCATTCTCCCAGAGACCCAAAGGACTTGTTCTCGTTAGCTTTAATGTAACTTCATTAGATTCCTGCTTAACACAATGTTTGCAGTCTTCCGAACACGGCCTTCGTGAGAGTGCGTCGGCATTTCCATACGTCTTTCCGCTGCGGTGTTCCGTCTTGAAGTCATACTCCTGGAGCTGCTCAATCCATCGAGCTACTTGACCTTCCGGGTTCTTGAATTGCAGTAGCCACTTCAAGGCTGCGTGATCAGTTCGCAGTAAAAACTGTCTGCCGATGAGATACTTGTTGAAATGTTGTAGCGTCTTTACAACAGCCAAGAGTTCTCTTCTTGTTACACAGTAGTTTCTCTCTGGCTTGGATAACGATTTGCTGAAATATGCAATAACAACTTCTCTTTCACCCTGTTTTTGAGATAACACCCCTCCAATGGCCGTGTTGCTTGCATCTGTGTCGACTATAAACTGACCTTCAGATTGTGGATACCCCAGGATTGGTGTTTCACACAGATGTTTCTTCAGTTTTCTGAAAAGAATCTTCACAAGTCCCATCCCAACTGAATGGTCGTTTATCTTCTGTCAGCCGATGTAATGGCTTGGCTATCTCTGAGAATCCCTTAACAAAACGCCTGTAGTATGAGCATAGGCCGAGGAATGCCCGCACTTCGGTTTTGTCCTTAGGCGTAGGCCATTTTTGAACTGCTTTCAGTTTCTCCGGGTCTGTCTGAATTCCATCACTGGAGATAACATGGCCGAGATAGTTGACCTTGCTCCTGAATAAGCGACACTTTTTCGGGTTCAACTTTAATTTGGCTCCCTCTATTTTGGCGAAAACTCGCTCCAAGTTTCGCAAATGGTCCTCGAAGTCACGGCCGACAATGATGATGTCATCTAGGTAGACTAAGCAAGCCTCTCCAACTAAGCCTGCAAGTACACACTCCATGAGTCGCTCAAAAGTGGCAGGCGCGTTGCACAATCCGAAGGGCATGACGTTAAATTGCCATAAACCTTTACCGGTCGAGAAAAGCTGTCTTCTCCTTGTCTTTTGGATGAATTTCCACCTGCCAGTATCCAGATTTCAGGTCTAGGGTCGAGAACCATTTCATGCCACTTAAGGTATCCAAAGTGTCGTCAATTCGAGGTAACGGGTAACTGTCCTTCTTAGTGACATCATTGAGACGCCTATAGTCCACACAAAATCTCGTGCTACCATCTTTCTTCTTCACTAACACAACAGGTGAGCACCACGGACTTGTAGACGGTTCAATAATCTTATTCCTTCTCATGTCCTCCAAAAGGCCTTCATCTTCTTTTTCCTTTGCAATTGGTATCCGTCTTGCTCGTTGACGAATTGGTCTTTCGCTTCCGGTATCTATCCTGTGCTGAACCATCGAAGTTCTTCCAAGGTCCCCTTCTTGACTGGAGAAGATATTCGCGTAGCGCTGTAAAAACTTCCTAGCTTTAATGCCCTGCGAATAAGTCAGATTAATCTTGCAGTCATCGAGTAGCTCAGTCACTAATCCGTAGTTATTGCTGTTTGCCGAGTCTGCGCCTGTAACCGAACTACACTTTTTCATCCAGACAACTTCCTCGCACTTTCCAATGACGTCACCTTTGTTCAAGCAGACCTCGCGATCACCAAGATTCAAAACCTTGACCACAGCGTTACTGCTTCCACTAACAAGGGTTCTCGCCGTCATCAGTTTTTGCGCTGATGTCTTGGTAGGAGTGCCTTTCTTTATACATGCGACTTTCCCGCAGGTGCCTCCGAGAATGAAGATTTCTTCTTCACCACACTCGAAAATTCCGTCAGCGACATTAACTCTGCAGTTGTGTTTCTTCATGAAATCCAAACCAAGGATGCAATCATCCACAATCTCAGCCACAATGACGTTATGAGAGTATGATGACCCCCCTACATACACATCGTGACTGACATTTCTCCCAAGACGGGTATTGGCTGACCGGAGGCAGTAAGGAGCCGGCAGTTTATTCTCCTCTTGAGTCCCCTTGAGGCTTTTACCAGTTGGGTTCACTATTGTTCTAGAGGCTCCTGTGTCTAGAGTCATTTTGCAATCCGACCCGTTAATAATACCCTGAATCACAAGGCTATTCCCGCTGCATGCCTGGGAGATAACAGTTATCGGGGCTTCCTCCGCGTCAGCCAGTACTCGCCCCTTAGTACTGGCTTTTATTAGTTTCCCTGATCCCGGGCAGGGGACGAAGCCTCTCGCTTCTTCAGCTCCGCTATTTGTTCCTCGATCCATTTCATCCTTGCCATCTGGGTCTCCTTCTGCGGGCAGTTGAGCTGAAGATGGCCCCTCTCGCCACACTTGTAGCACATGGCTCCAGGACTTCTCTTCGTAGGAGCCTTAACCTCCTTCACTTCCTCAGAGACCTCGCGGATCCTATGGGTCTGCCGTATGTCGTAGCGAACAGCCTCGACCTTCAAAGCGTGCGCCAATGCCTCCTTTAGCGAGGTATGGTGACGAAGCCTCACTGCAGCTCTGACCTCTAGGTCTTTGATT
This sequence comes from Iphiclides podalirius, assembly GCA_933534255.1. Lineage (NCBI taxonomy): Eukaryota > Metazoa > Arthropoda > Insecta > Lepidoptera > Papilionidae > Iphiclides > Iphiclides podalirius. Next base: position 10,186,935 of record OW152830.1, on the reverse strand, counting down.
CCGTCCACAAATGCTTGAACAATATTCGTGTCTACCATCTTGGTGGTACCTGGGAGTGCCTTCCTGACGAGTTTTTCAATTTTCAACGCCCATTGTTGTAGTCCTTCTCCTGAGAGTTGGACTCGGTCACGCAGTTGGCCACGGAACACATGCTCCAGGTGTCGCTCCCCGTACCTGGATTCAAGTGCCTCCATCAGGTCTCGGAACCCATTTCCTGTATGTAGCAGTGCTTCCAGGACCGACAAAGCTTGCCCTCTTGTGACTCCTTCATTGCCTGAATTTCAGCCCTTTGCAGCTCCATTAATTTAATTAAACATCCTAAGTGAAGAGCCACTTCAGGGTCTGCGGAATTGCGGTGCCACCGGTGGGCGTGGCAAGGTGGGCGTGGCATGAGTGGGCGTGTATCGGTGGGTGGAGTCAGTGGGCGGGGCTTGCACAAAAGTGGGTGGGGCTTGGGCATGGGTGGGCGGAGTCTGGGGGGCGCGGTCGGTGGGCGTGGCCTGGTCGGTGTTGCCAGTGGGCGGGGCTTGACCAACAGTGGGCGGGGCTTGGTCCCCAGTGGGTGTGGCCTCCGCAGCTCGTGCCCAGGTCCTGACACCCTCCTTGAAGTCCTCTCTCGGAGTCAATGGCATCTCCAAATCCCACTTCTGACACCAGTTGTTACGTGTTAGGGGTTCGAAGGATTTGGAGAGAAAGACCTGCTGACTCTTTTGAAGACTTTATTCAAGCACTAGGTCCAACACAAAGCACTAGGTCCAAACACTAAGAACTAACGATGTCCTATTTTGTAGCCAAGTCGTAGGTTTCACTGGTATCGCTCTTGATCACTAGTTTTCGCTCCGAAGTCGCCTCGAAGGTAGCTCAAACTGAACTGTATTCGCTCGCCTCCCCGCGGCTTTTTATATGGGCCGAGACCGGTTCCAGACTAATCCAGAAAGATCCTTCCTGGAACGTACCCGACACGCCCGAACATGTTCGTGATTCCGGAAAGTTCGCGAATGTACCCGGTTTTCGAGACTATAGTTCCACAGCAGTTCCTCTAACGCCATCTAGTATTGAATAGGGGTTTTATGTCGTCTTTGTTCTTTAGTGATTTTAATAGTTGACGCTAGTTCCTTTGTGTGTTCATAACAATATAATACTTGGACGGAAGGAGGACCTCCAAATACAGTTTACAACCGATCTCGGAGTGGATGGTTTGACACTACAATATTTGAGGATTGGTTTTTGAAGGTCATTATTCCTTATGTTGAATCGTTTAATGGCAGAAGACCCGTGGTTGTAATTGGTGACAATCTGAGCAGTCATTTTTCATTGGATGTGATACAAAAGTGTACTGACTATAATATTAAATTTGTTTGTTTACCGGCAAATAGTACGGGGTTGTGCCAACCCCTCGATGTAGCAGTGTTTCGACCATTAAAAATAAAATGGAGGTCTGTTCTGCTGTCTTGAAAGGAAAAAAATAGAGTCGTAATGCCGAAGCATGTTTTTTGCGAGGCTTTTGAAGCAAACTCTGGATAATATAGAAAATAGGGGAAAAAATTTGAAGTCCGGATTTGAAGCAGCTGGGATATATCCAATTAATGAAAAAAGAGTCTTAGATAGATTGCCAACACAGGAAGATCCAGAAATCCATAATAATAATGCATCTCAGCAATGGTTAGAAACGTTTAAAATGTATCTCGAAGATATGCGAACAAAAGAATGCAGCACAGCCCCGAAGAAAAAAAAAGGTGGCAGTTATTCCAGGTAAAGGTGTAACAGTATCAGTAACTTATCCGAATCATTAAAGACTAAGACGAAACGTAATAAAACGAAAAAACAAAAAAAAAGATCGTCGATGATGAAAGCACTTCCTGCAGTGATTTAGAAGAATGGAGGGAAGCAGTTTTGAATACTGGAAACTCATCATCCGATGACAATAATGAGTTCGACACAGTGTTTTTTGATGATGTTCATGACATGTTTCCTGGTGATGATGAAAGATCGGCGTCACCACGTATAACTAACATCCCACATAATGAGAACCAAGAAAATGAAGATCCACTCAATGTAGACCAATCGGTCTATACTGACGAACAATTTAAAGTTTCTGTACTTAGTGATGGTGGTGCTGGTTGCTCTAAAGATATCGATACAGAAATTGTAAATAATTCGGAGATTTCACCAGATTCTTTTGTTGTTGTCGAATTACTCTACAATGAGAATACGAAAAAACAAACTGAAAAGAAGTTTATTGCTCAAGTTACGAACATGGTTAGCGACGGAAAAGTGACCTGTCGCTTCATGAGATGTTTTTCAGCTACAAAGGGTATTTAGATATTTCCAGCAGTGGATGACATGATGACAATTGACGCTTCTCGAATAATAAATACATCAAGGTAGCCCACTCAAGTGAAAAGGGGAAAATACATTTTTAATATTAATATTTAATTATAAGACTAAAACTGTGTAAAATAATATTTTTTTGTGCGCACTTCAAAGCGTAGGTATGCCTAGGTATAGCCTATGTATCGCAATAAAACGTTCCTAATAGCTTAGACTCCAATTTTGATCTCAATGTTTAAATTTTATTATAAGTTGCAAATGTTATTAATTTACTTAGTGTTAAAGGCTAATTTGAGACATGTGGGCAAATTGAGATCTCAAATTACCTTCGGTCTCAAAATCGAGATTTATGTTGATTTATTTTTTGACGATTTATGAAGAAGTTTGTTTTTTTGTTTTTGATTTTATATAATTTTTATTTGATTTTTGAAGAACTAGTAAAAGATCTGGTAAGATTTGGAGATAATATTTTGTTTTATTTAATACCTCTAGTTATAACTGATTTATTATTGTTTTAATTTGCGCAAATTCAATGTTTTGTTATTTTTTAACGTCTCAATTAACAAACATTGAAATTCTACATGGGAAACCATGACTTTTATAAGGTGTCTTATGTTTACCGCATGTTGCAGGTAAATTGAGACAAGACGAAATAAATATATATATATAAAAAAAACTACATTGATTAGCTCAATATTGCAATATGCTCCTATTACCTTAGATAGAGACTCATGTTCTAGTAAAATTTCAAACCATAATTATTAAGAATTACACCTTATACTGTGAATTGAAATTTAAACCTGTCTCATGTTGTATGCATTTACGGTATATAACGTGAACGAATGTTTTTAGCACTCTGAATGTTCATATGAAGATGTAGTTACTGTTCTTTTTTTAAACACGCCGTTTTAATAGAACTAATTGTATTTAAAATTATAATTTCGTAATTGTAAAATTTTAAGCAATTACATGAACACAATTTTCGGAGTTCTCGATTTCAAGAATATTTTAAAAAGCAAACATGGATATAAAATTAAGCCAAAATAAGTTAGAAACAACAGCAGTAGAGAGGAAAAAAGGGGTTTTTCTTAAATTATATCGATTTTTTTTAAATATACCGAGAATTTTTTAAAATTTCAATGCGGTGACATTTCTTATTTGACAGGATTATTTACAAATTTACTTCAACTATCTACCAATAAAAATTTCCAAATAGCTCAGATTAACTAAGGTCAAGTTCAAATACGCCTGGGCTTATGCAATCGACATGTTTGAACTCATTTATGAAAATAAATACAAAAACAAGTGACGGAAAATAATTCATTCAGGTAGCTTTAGGTAAATGAAAAAAAAAAAACACTAAGTAGGTATTGACCAATTTTGAACAAAAAGGCTTTCGTACAGGGCAATGTTACAAATTATTTTGACCATTGATTGTTATTTCATGGTTTAATAAACATAAATAAATAAGGCCCAATTTGCACGCATGAATTGCTTAGACATCACAATTAAATGTGGTTACAAAATAATAATAATTTAGGCGTTACAATACTCAATTGGATAATAAGTTGCAAGTAAACTTTTTAAAGTTAAAATTTAGCTAAATTTACTTAACTACACGTTTCGCATAAAAACTTAATTTATTTAATAAATTGAAAAGTTCTAATCCATAGATAGATTCAAAAAGACTAACGCCCGGTGTCTGAAACACTGATCTTCGTAGAAATTAACTAATCAGCTGTCAAATGGCTTTTCAAATATCTTTTGAGTTGCCAAAAGGATGGTTAAACTTTTTGAATTGATCAGAATTATCTTCTTAATGATCAGAATCATCAATTCAAAAAGCTGATTTGTTAATATCTATGATGATCAGTGTTTCAGAAATCGAGCGTTATTTTGTAAACGCAATTAGGTTAACAAATTGAACGGTTTTAATCGATATACTGAAATAGACTTACTTCTGTAGTACTTGCAAGCAAACCGCACTATACTGAGGGGCGCAAAGGGTCTGTATCTGTTGGCGGCCGGCCGCGTCGTTAAAGTGTCTCCTTTGCACTGTGGTGAGGGTGACCAGTGGGTAGTGGTCTTTGATCAGCTTGTACAATTGGCTGGGTTGCGTGCCCTCGCAGAACGTGTGCGGTACAATTATCTACGGCGAAACGCTCAAATTTTTCAAGAAATGATATAGAGACAGAACTTAAAGTTGCATTAATCATGCAATGGGGGTAAATTAGCTGCACATTCTCTATCAGAACGAACTATATGGAACATAAGTAAGCCGAAACTATTCTTGTAGCTGTTCTTAAGTGGAAATAGTAGTGGCGAAGCAAGAGAGCCCTGTTGTACACCTTGGTATGAAGCCATAAATCTAATATTGGTCTATCTAATCTAACATTAAATAAAATGGTTGACCAGGTTTAATATATATATATCACGATGCCTTCAATAGCGTAGCGAGCCTATGACATGAGATTAAGATGAGTCTATAATATGTCAGAACTAAAAACTATCAAAGCTTTGTCTGATGGATTTTGACTTTTGGCTGTTGGCTTTAAATTTACAACTGGTTGGATGTTAGAGAAATTAACGGTAGATCATACAGTAACGTTTAAGCAAAATATCGTCAAGAAAATTTTGAAGTTACACTTGTTTTGGCGAGTTATGGAAGAAATTATGAGAGTGAGTTTTTACAAAGCCTCATAAAACTAACACCATGAAATTTCGATTAATCTTTATCTATTTATATATTAACCATTAGCAACCACAAAATGTTCAGAATAAAATATTTTTTGGAGTTTATTTTTATTTTGCTAAAGGTGTATAACTTTTTACGGACACTTAAGCGCACACACGTTTCTTTTTGATTATTAAACTCACCTCTACGGGGTGGAAGAAGTTGATTTTCGTCATGGTGTGTGTGTAAAGCAGGGTATCACTGAACTGACAAAGCACAAGATTCGGATGTCTGAGATCTACCGCGGCCATGCCTATCTCGCCTCGCGCCATACCTCGACCCTCTGAAATTGCTGGAATTGAATTTTATTTTAAATCTTTACTATTACGAGAACATGCTATCGCTAATCAGAAAAGAATATAGAGTGATTCTTTGCACCTATATGTCCAAATGAAGATATTTTTTGCTCTTAATAAAAGCTACGTTGTGACTCTGTTGAGCGCTCAGAGACGTCTATGAGTATTGTCGATTAAGTATATCAATGAAATCATACCATTGCTTAGATTACGTTTTTTATGTAGGTATATTAACCTTTCCTAAATTTTTGTAAGGAGAATTAAACTTTACTTAGGTTTGGTCGTGTTTCCAACATGATTTTTTTACAATATAATTTATACTATTTAAGCTAAATAAAATTTAAATATACAAGAACTGTGCATTAAATCATTTTTTACCCGTTTATTAATCCTTATTATGTAGTCAATGTTTACATGGTGATAGCATACAGTGCTAAAAATTGTAAATAACAGTTAGAATGCAATAAAAATACATTTTTCTAAAAAAGAAAAAAAGTTACCCAAAATAACACTAGCTTCAACCGCGGAGTTGGATGTGGAACGCGCAGACTTCGTTCCGCTGTAGCCGCCTGACAAAAGTCGTCGATCGACGAACATATACTGATAAAGAATTGAACTTCCAAAAAGGACTAGACTGTTGCAGGGCCACGCAAGAGTTCGCTGTTGCAAGAACTAGCAGGTCCGTCCGGGGAAGTACCACGACCTCGCAGAAGCCCGCCGCGAAGTGGAAGTGTTATACATCTGCGTTTCGTCTGGCAGCCGGAGCCCACTTTATTAAAAGACGGCAACGCATCTGCAATTCTACGGTTGTGGCAAATGACCATGGGCGGCATTTATCAATTAACATCAGGTGAACCTCCTGCCCGGTTGCCACCTTCTCACATAAAAAAGGAGACCTACACTCACCCTCCATTGCTTAGAGATCACAAAACATCTACCAACTATAAACAACCCTACTAGGCTATTTGATGACTCCTTGACGCAGTTACTAATTAAGTTATTAGACTCGACGTGATAATAGGTTCTATTCCCACACGGGACAAGTATTTGTGAGATCCAAAAGTTGTCTGGGATCTGGGTGTTAATTCAAGATTCAACTGCAGGCAGGGGGGTTGCCCGTCATATCGGCGTGAGTAGAAGCATTTCTAAATTTGCATTTAGTCCGTTCAGTGAGGTAATTGCGGTTACCCTCTTTCAAAGGATGAAATCGCAATTGCACTCTCATTTTTGTTGTGAATTTCGCATGGACTTTCTTTGCCAACTGCTCTTATAGGAGAAATAAGCAGCTTTATTCAAAAAGGTATTTTTCCGTACATCCCTGTCTTTGGTGTGATCAATAAATTAATAATAGTCGAAACCTGTGTCTATATTTATTGTAAACTATCTGCTGCCCGCAACTACGTCTGCGTAGAATAGGTTGAAGGCGTAACATTCAGACATAAAGACAGATATCCATTAATATGTATATAAATTATAGCCTATGTTTTATTCTGATGTACAAGCTTTATTATGTAAAGTTTCATTAAAATCCATTCAGTAGCATTTGCGTGAAAGAGTAAAAAACATCCATCCATACATACAAACTTTCACATTAATAATATTAGTAAGGATGTTATAAAAAGAGGCGAATGGTGCTATTGGCCTATTTTTATAATCTTTATAAATGATGAGTGGCCCTAACAGTCCTTCCCGGCTCGAGAGATCTGGCTAACGTACTAATTCTGAAGAAATTCGATCAAGCTTTTATAGTCTACAAACTAAAAGCAAAAACACCCTTCTTAGAGGGGTAAAGTAACACATTTATTAATAAAAAAAATAATACCATAAACTTTTGCCAAGTTTACGAAATACTGCCTAAGAAAGTAATCTATTCCGACACGCTTATTATTCAAGTCATTAACGAAGTTATCAGGAGTATTGTAAAATATTACGTGCGCCGTTATTTCCTTGGAGTAAAGAAAAGGGGAATTACTTCTGTTGTCATTAGTTACGTTCATATAAGTTATCTGCATGTACAAGAAGTATTTTGTAACTACAGTGTTTTTCCCCAGTATTCTCGAACTAACTGAAGGAGAAAACAATTTTTTTTAACGGCGGTAGGTAAAGTTCTAGTAAGACGCAGGTTCTAATCCTTCTTTGAATCGAAAATCTTTTTGTTTGTCTATTTTTCTATTAAAGTTTTATGATTTAAATTTCATCTTAAGTGCAGATGGAGAACTAAAATTAAAAAAAGAGTGCGTGTAACCCTGCGTGCAACCTTTGCACGCGGTTGAAGTAAAACTAAAAGAAAAATCTTTAAAACAGTTAAAAATAATTTAAAAGTTACAGCTTATGAATGTACCACTTCTGGGCAAAAGCCTCCTCTCTAGAGAGAGTATCAGTCCACCACACGGCCCTCTGTGGATTGGCGGACTTCACACACTTTCTAAATATTTTCCTTTTGTTATTATTACGAAAACATGTTACAAACTGTTATAGTTTTTTTAATCAATAAAGTTCATTAAACCAAAAACATGCAGGTTTCCTCGCATTTCATCATTTCCTCATCGCATTCCATAATTTTCAGCATTCATTCCATCATTCCATCAGCACGGGAATCGAACTCAGGTTGCTCGAGCAAATTGAATTAAAGGCGAGCGCCCGGACACTGAGCTATCAGCAAAGCATACAGTTACCCCTTAGTCGCGCCTAAAGAAGATTTACTTAAGAAAATAACAGATAATACTTACCCCTGCTACTACTACTAATATATCTAATGGCTTGGGGCCTGTTCTTCGGAGTAAAGAAACCGTGCGGGGTGTCCGAGGCGCCAGAATCGCTAGCCAGAACCCTGGGCCTGGCGTGAATGCTAAAAGACGATTCAGGCTTTGCGGAACTCGAATTGGACGTTAATCTAGTCGGGCGAAGATATGTAAATATGTATTGCGTTGTCGGATACCTTTTTATACACAAGAAATTTGATTTTTTTACAGTGCCAAGATTAGCACTTATTCGAAACCCATCGACGAAAATTTTTTCGCCGCTGCGGGAATTGAACCCACGTCTTCGGGATTCGCGGCCAGATTCTTTAGCCACCTAGCTAAACGGTCGATTGCCACACCGACCTAAACTATCTTTTATATATTGCATTTCAAGCAATGCTTGGCGCATTTATTGTTATAATTATCATTTATAGCATACAAACAATTTCGAATATCGTTTAACAAAAAGAAAAAACCGCGATAGACTTTTTTCCTCTTATTTTCGATATATAATTATTGAATTATAAAACCAGTATGATGTCATGCACAAATTGACTTTTCAGTTAGGTACATTGCGTCGACCGTTTCCGCATCATAGCTGGCTCACAATGACTAATTAGATTAAAGGTTACCAAATATGTATCACTATTCTCTTTAAGTTATTTACCATCAGGTAGCCTTGATGTAAAACTTCTAATATAATTAATAGCCTCGATGCCTTTTAGTACTAAGTCTGGACATGGAGAGAGGCCACTGCTAGCATTTATTCGTGGGTTAATGTTTTGACGTTATATTGGTTAAAATTCATCATTAATTAATTATTATAAATAAGTAAAAAAATTGGATTCTTTACATTGGTAATAAGGATAACAACTTTAAAATCTAAGCAAACATACATGAATCAAAAATTATTTACTTGCGTTTAAAATTCAGCGGCAGTCCTGAAGGCGGCCCCATCGAACTAAGTCTTGAAGTCGATGTTTGATTATCTGTATTGAACTGATAACGTGGTACCTTATTCGGTGGTAAAATAGAGACGTTTCCCCTAATACCTACACCCCAGGAAAAAGTTGTATTCTAAGTCAGTATTACATAAATTGAAATTGTTATAAGATTGAGATTATGATGAATATGAAGAATGCTATGAAATATCTGAACGAATTAAATGTTTAATTTAGTGTTTATATCGGACAAACCGCGACGTTAAAGAAGCTGAAATAATTATTTTAGAAGAACTTACTTAAAGACGCATCTTTTCTAACGAGTTCATTTTTTAAGCGTTGTCTTATTTTGTCACGACGTTTATCTCTCATAACCACGTTCATAGTTATGTTTTATAATACTAATTTAATAAACTTTGAGGTAAGTGAGTCAGAAAAATTTATTCTATCGATTTTAATAATTTTAATAGAAAAACTTTCCGGTTTCCCCCTAAAATTCTATTAAAAAGTTCTGTATATATTTTTTAATTCAATTTATAGCTTTTAAAGTTATGGACGTCAAAAGATTTTCTGCCATCGCCTTCAATTTTAATATTTGTGATATGTCGGGGTTGTGATAAATTCTCCGAAAATAAAATAAATCTTGAAAATGGCGTTGTATTTAAATTAAGTGAGATCATGCGTCCACAATGCGGCAATTCTGAAGGAAAGAAAGGAAAAAAAGGAAGAAGAAAATATATTAATATGGCAAAATAAATAACGATATTTATTTGAAATCTTTTGTATCATAAATAAAAGTAATGATCAAGAATCTTTGGAATTAGAAGTGGAAAAGAAATAAATTACAAGTTTACACGTCAGATTGTAGATTATGAATTTTATAACATGGAATAAAAACGTGTGTATGTATTTATGTACATACGTAAGAAGTTATACTTCTTAAGCGTAACTAAAGAAAAATAACGAAAATAAAATTATTCCATGTGCCAGTACTCTTTGATTGTCAAAAAATACATTAAATGCAATTGATAAATGTTCAATTATATTACTAAGGATTGTAAGTTCGCCAGGTGTGCTTCGCTTCACGTAGAAAATTTTTCCGTATAATCTTATATCAATTCAACTTATGGTAAAAAAAGATAAAAATAACGAACTGTTCAACGGAGTGGTCATGTCGCCTTTTATATGATATGTGCTAAGTTTCACATCATTGGGCTCACGGTTCTCGAGTTTTAGGTGAACAAACTTACACACATACATTCTATTTTATATAAATAGATGTGAAAAAATTGTTTAAGTTACCATGGTAACACTATAAAGTTGGCGTCGATTGTCACCTGGCGTAAAATTTCATTCGTAAGTTTTTCGAAACGTACCGTATAACTTAAAGAAAAAGTGATTCGAAAGATGATAAAATTTATGGTCTATTTTTGAAAACTCGTGAACAAAAATATTTAATCAAATAATGTTATTCTACTTTGTACGGTATTGGTAGCATTCATATTTATTTTACCTATTTTTTTTAAATGACGAAGAAGATTGTAAAGAAATCATTGGTGAGTTTTTACACACCTAAATCCAATATATATATATATAGTTATATATATATATATATATATATATATATATATATATATATATATATATATATATATATATATAACAGTATAGCAACACCTGTTCTATTCAGTGACCTGTGACACTTGTGACAGTCAGTGTCATTTTCATACTTCAAACGAAATTTTTAAAAATCCAAATCCAAATCAACTTTGAATTTAATTTTTTCGATGTGTTTATATTAGAATGATGGAATTGAGAACTTATTTATAGGGACTATAATATTATGCTATATGAGCAGTAATAATTAATGACATGGGCTGTAAATCAAAGTGAGTGATTCAATAACATAACAAAACGAACACTGAAATTTCGTTCCTGAAACAACAGGTGCGTATATAGACATAAAACGTTCATTCGGATCTATTATTTTTAACGCATAAGCTTTGCGTATAAATAATACTTCGTCAGGTGAAAAAGATAATACATTGACTTAATTATCATTTTTATAAGGTCATATTACCTTGGCAACGTTAGATAAACAAGGCTGTAGGGTAGGTACTTGTTTTATCATGACTTTGCGAATGCAATACATACGTTACAGTTAGTTAAATAGCATTGGTGCAGTTTACTGCTTTTTTTTTTTCAATTATATAAATCACTTCTTATTAAGATGGACTACTGTTAAATTTTAACATTCACATATAATATATATTGCAACATTGCCTGGCAGCATGATACTTGCTTTATTTTTTTAGCTAATATTTGAGCAAATTCTAAGGCCTAAGTAATTTATACAAAATCAATGACCATTATAATCTTGCTGTATCTTTAACTATGGGAATCACGTACAGGCTGATTGTGTAAAACAACAAGGTTGAGGTGTCATAAAGTTTAAAAAAATAGATAAATAAGCATTAGCTATTTCTTGTCTTTTTTAATAACATTCAAAATCTTATTGAAGTTAAAAATATTTATACCCATATTTGCCCCAAATTTATATGTATAGGATTTAAACTGTAAAACATGTTTATTCCCAGTTAATTTATTCAGCTCTGTTAGACAAAGTACCAATTACAGGGGCACAGTTTGCATCACCAAGAGTCTTGGTGATTTGGAGTCTTTTAATTTACTTAACTTATATTTTTAGTTTTATTGAGTTAACATTTATGGAATGTTGGGATGATTAAAATAATTTTAATATTGTTTCATGGTTCGATATGGGTTTTTCCAGGGCAATATGTTATTGCATATAAAATGTTATGTTGATGATTTTTGATTGCTTATATTTACACACATACATACCTTATATTGGCATATTTATCTCATTTATATCAATCTGCCAATTAATATTTTTAATCAACTTTGAAGCGTTAACCATACTAATCAATCATGTAAAGTTGTTTTATTTCAATATCTTTTGGTCTTATAGGCAAATAATAAGTAATCCTGTAATTAACATTGACTTACTGCAGACTTACAATACTACAAAATAATAGAAAAAATAACCAGAATTTTTTGCCAGGACAAAAACATCTTTACCTTTTATTGTTCTGTAACATTTAAGGGTTTTTTCAGTATTAGCAAAGTATATTTTAAGTATTTTATTTGGTATTCACTTTTTAAAATCATTGATATTGATTTTACACCACCGTATATCTTATAATAAAAAAAAAAAAAAAAAAATAATGAATTTTTAATTTATTTTTATTGTTAAAAAACATATTTATCATTGTGTTTATAAATCAGCCACCTCCTTATAATTCTGATGACAAACTGGTTTGAATTGGCTTTATTGAATAACAACGCTCCACACTGATAACATGCCGAAGTTCTGATACCAATCCATAATACCAGTTTTAGGCAGATATAGCACAACTATAAACATAAACCACAATCGGAAAGTTTTTTTACAATGTACAAACATTTATTTTGAAAACGGTTTAACGGTGGTAGGGCCTCGCAATAGCCTCGGCTGTTGCACGAATGGGCAGGCCCGTCCGGGTAAGTACCACGACCTCACAGAAGACCAGCGTAAAGTGGAAGTATGACAAATACTTTCGCGTTTCGTCTGGTGAGTGAGGTAGCCGGAGCCCAATTTTCAAAAGGTTGTCAACGCATCTGTAACCCTCGGGTGTAGCAGATGTCCATGGGCGGCGGTATTCACTTACCATCAGGTGAACCGTCTGCTCGTTTGGAGGGATTGCAATTCTTCAATACGAGATTGGCAGTTAAAACTATTTAATTGGCACTGGGGTGTGCTGGATAGGAAAGTAGACCACATTATTATCAGTCCACTTACTAAACTTGATGTTATAGCTGCAAACATTGTAATAAATTCCAACCTTATATTATTCCAGTTGCAACCCAGTATTGAACTTGAACCAATGGAACATTTTTTTTTTCTTTAAATACATTGCCGTTAGTTTAGGATAACATTATCCTGTGTTGTAAGGACATTTTATGAACATAAATTTCACACGGACAAGCACCCATATGAAAGTATGAAACAACTTTAAAAAAATCATTTGCTGATGCCTTCTCTGAAATAAATTTTGATACTATTACAAAAAAATTCTTTATGGTCATACATGTGATTCTTCAAACTCTTATTGCTTAACAAGTAATGTGGTATATCATTCCGTGGTGCAGAGGCGAAATTGTCCACGGCGGAACCTTGGTAGGTATTTGGATGTTAATTTTTCAGGTCTTGTTATACTGGACGTTGTCACACGTCTGATGATTTGCGATTTTTGTTTGCTTTTACCTTTCTTCTAACCAAAATCTAACCAAATTCTATATTGTAATTATGTTTTGAATTTTTTGCAACGGTTATCTGCCTATCTATCTTACTCTCGAGGTATCATCCTGTAAAGTACCGTTCGCGCCAAAGAATCGGAGTGATCTCCATAAAATCATTATGTTGTTGACTTCGGACTATCTTCGTTCGTCGTGTTGCAGGAACTCTAACGGGAATGTACTTACTGTAATCATGTTTGCGCAACACTCCGGTATAAAGGGATTGTCCCCTAGTGCACGAGAGGTTTTGTTATACGATAATTAAGAGAATATCTACTTGTAATACTAGTTGTGTGTTTTTTGGCTATTGAACATAACTCAGTATACAACCATTGCTTGTCTGTAGGGTTCTTATTTCTACTACTACTCTAAGTAGTTGTAATAAAACTCCTTTAATGCGTTGTTGTGGCAAAACGAACAAGTTTCTGAAGCTATTGTTGGATATTTCCCTGAATAGTGTATATAATACTTTTGGCTATCGATAATTATATATATTATATATAATTATCGATAGCCACCAGGCCGACCTTGTCGAATGTGCAATGCTACAGTAGGTAGTAATCGGTAAGGACAGTTACAATTTACTGAACCCTGTTTCTCTTTAGTCCTAAAAGTTATAATCGCAGTATATATCTTAATACCTGTGTAGTTGTTATGTACACCAAATACTAGAGGACCCGACAGACGTCCTGTAGACTCGACTTAAATCTGATAACAACTTATTATTATAAAAATTGTAGTGAACCGAATTGTGAATTTAAACCATTCCCAAATCGACACATAAAAATTCAGTGACATACAGAGGCACAGATGAATTATATTAAAATATATATAGAGATTATACGAGCAAATTAAGCAGCTTATAATTATACTGATATATTTCTCCATTCCTCTATTTAATAAAGTTCCACAAATAATTAAATGTAACCACATTAAGCAGTGATGGGTATTTTAACGCATAGAAGATCTATCCACTCACCAGCTGAATCATGGATAAATTATATGGAATGAATATAACTAGTAACAAATTCGAAATATGATTCTTTTCCATGGTATAAATTTCCGTGAAAATACGTCGAAAAATATCTCGTGCCATACAGCCATGATGATGTACGAAATACTTTTGATCGGTAATTTAGGTGTAGCGATTTTTAATAAAAGAACTGTCTCTTTTTCTTTAAAAAAAAAGAAAAAGTTTTATGCTCAGACTACGGACTTTCTCTTGAGAATAACTTACTGTCAGATTAATTAAACAGTAAACTAAATACATTTCATCAAAATATTTAGTTAATAATTACATAAAGTTTATTCGTTTAGTTTCATACACGTTTACATATTCAGTGGAACCTTTAGTGATCTATGAATTTCTTCATAACAGATATCGACGAATGTGAAGAGGAGAATTATCACATGTTGCGCACGAATTTACCAATATAATTTTTTTTTATTTATAAAATTTTTATCTCTCTTGCGTTTTAATTTCGGCCTTATCTACTTTGAGCCCGTCGGTTTTTTGCGCTCGGCGCAATTTGCAAAACACACGTTTCCACAAACATTCCGTACGCTTCTATCGCGAGTGAGCGAGACATACGCTGGTTGCGCGCCCCTACTTCAAACAATACCGCTGTCTAGCAGTATGTCTTTTAATGAAGATGCGGTTTTGACGTCATTCATAGTACGTAGCTCTCAGCAGTGTTGTAGTTCGCATCACGGCGTTATCTCTGGAGGCATGTAGTATAATATATAAGGCGATAAAGCGCTGGTACTTTATGATATCACATCCGACGGAGGCGTGTACGCGGCAGTCAACAAACGGGTTTCATAAGGTCCTCTTTAACTTTCAATTGAGAGAGGTTTCATTGCGTTACTACAGTTCGCTGTTGAGAGTCGTATAGTTAATTTCTTTCTTAGACGTTCGAGAAGAGTTAAAATGGCGCTGTACAGGTATTCCTTTATGAGAATTTCGAAAGCATGTTCGTGCATGATTGAACTAATTTTATTTATTTACGAACGGGTGGTTTCTTTCGCGGAGAATGCAAATGCGACTAAATTCTACTAACGCTAAATTTTAGCACATTCATTGCGTTTGCTATTGTTTACTACCGCCGATCGGCCGTCCGACGTAATATAAGTTTATGTTAAAACATATCTTGTTTACACGTTTGTTGCCATAATTATCGTAACAGCATGCGACATTGAACCACAACACGCATTTCCGACCGTTTGCGGCTATAACTGTGTCACTGGAATTTCTGTCGTTGTAATTTTAAAAACAAAACGCTTTCGATGTAATTCAGTTGCATGCCACATTTGTTTGTTAGCTGCTCTCCTTTATCGCCGTAGGCCATTGTTTGATAGATTAAAATTAAAAAAAAAGTTGTCTATTACTGTCATCGATCGAACGAAACTCGGCCGGAACTATCTATTTTATCGGCGCAGATATATAGATTATAGATTATATTGTAGATTAAAAAATATTGTTCACAGTCTGAAAAGCAATTTGCAATACGCCACCTTGAAGACGTTGTCACTGGTCTCGATCAGCGTGATGTCGCCCCAGCAGAGTGTCCAGGAGTTGTTCCGAACGGTGGATTGCGTCTGTTTCGACGTCGACTCCACGGTCATCAGGGACGAGGGCATTGACGAGCTGGCCAAGTTCTGCGGCAAGGGAGACGAAGTCAAAAGGCTGTGAGTAAATTTCTATGTATATTCTTTGCATTGCCGCGTTTATTCAATGGTCGCAGTAACTGGTTACTATCCTCTATTGTATGCCACTGTATTGTAGATGTCTCGATGGCGCCGTAGCTAAGCTTTCGCTTAATAGGCTTCGGCGTTGGGGGTCGTGGACAAGTATTTGTGCGACCCAAAAATAATTGTTCCGGATCTGGGTGTTTGTTTCCCAAGAAGGGCTGAAGACAGGTAGGCGGCCGGTCGTAAAAAAACGTAGCCAAAACCGCTTACAACAGGATTCACATGTCGTGCTGACCCTACCTAGACGGGATAGGAGGATGATGAGTTACTGGTACTATATCCGAATCTTTCTTGAATATGGTTTTAATTTTTTTGTTTCTTTTTTTCTTGTTTTTTGTTTCTTTGACTACAAAAAAGAGAGGTCCTCGATATTACCATATTTAAATATGAATAAGTATTGAAATTTTTTTTCTTTAGTTTTTTTTAAGGTAAAACCTTAGCATCTTGAAGCATACTGTATGGTAAGCGACCGATAGCAGAAACCCGTCTAATCAGTAATTGCGTTTTATTGACAGTTGTTTATGGCGAGATCTTGTTTTGTTCTCATCGCCTACATTTCGGTGACCTAGAATGGATAGTAAAGTCTTCGCGTTTAGCGCAAACAACAAGGTTGAGATAATTTATCGCGATTTTAAATCGATCAGCTTGAACGATACCACGGAGGGCACACCCCAGAAATACGCAGTTTCATTATTAGCTTGTAGCAATTGTGCCACAAGTTTATGGATATAAATTGAAAGTCTTAACAATCTAATAATATTTATATAAGGTTATGACATTAGTTAGCTTAGTTATTTCTTTAAATGACCGATTCGATGAAAATTTGTTAGTTATTTAATGGCAGGTGATGCCCCATTTCACTAAACGACCCGGCGCTCACTTAGTGATAATGTTCTTGGCGTATTTCCAATTAAACTAAGCAAGTCATTTTGTTCAGTATCATTGACTGGTCATTTATGAAATTATAGTATCAGGATTTTTACGCCCAAAACCGCCCGATTCCCACGCAGAACAACTATTTGTGTGACCCACAGATAGTTCGCACCTGGGTGTTTGTCTACGTGAGATTTATAGAGGAGGCAAGGGGTCATAAAAAACCTTGCCAACACCATTAAAACTTGACTAACATTTCGTGGCGCCCCGAACTATACAGGAGTGGGAAAATTACACACATCGCTGGTTTTTATCCAGTTCGAAGGACCATGAATTTATTACTGCATTTGTTTCACTTCTACACATTGAACACAAAAAAGTGTTAGTTCGTTCAGTGAGTTCAGTTCTGTCATACATAAGGCATATATCGGGATTTTTGCGTTGCAACAATCTACGAAATTGTAAAAAAAACTCGAATCGCGAGATAAAGTCTGTTTTGCAGTCGATTTTTGTACGTTGAAGAGTTTTAGAAACATTGACATTGTTTCTTATTGTTTCGATACTTAAGTAATGATTTTATTTACAAATGCGAACACTGTATCGTCAACAAGTTTACGGGTCAGAAGACTTGGCTTCGTTATACTGTCGACTGCTTATTACCGCCACGTGCTCCCAACTGCTCGGAACGGGTTTGCTAATTGACATCGCTCTCGTGCTATGTAATTAACTTCCGTGTATCCGAAATCTGACAAGATTTCCGGTCCGGATGCAATCGTCCAGAATATTTCGTATGAAGTCCCGAATTTGAGCATCGAATGGAAAATTTATTTGTGATGATCACAAATAAATTTTTCACACTGTTTCATTTATCACAGTGTTTTTCTTGTTTATGGGTGTTTACAATTATAACATGCGTTTGTTTACAAAATACAAGTATGTTTTCAATTACCTATGTTTTGAAATATTTATTTTATTTAATACATTGCCTTGCTCGATAGATGCGCAACCTCATGGCTCTATGAGGTCTTTGGTAATACATGATAGACACAGTTGGCAATAACTAGCATTATGTCATCGTTAATGTTAATAACTTTAAATATGATCCAATTCATGAACTTTTTGATTCTCTAACGGAATTACCGTGTTGCTTTATCTGTGAATTTAAAGTAAAAGAAGTAAATGATGTTCAAATCTTAAAATGTAATGTAACTAATAATAAACCGTTGTTATTTTCGATAATTAACTTATTGTTTATATGTTGGGGGCAATTTCGAGACTGCGTAATAATTGCGAGAAAATGGATTTATTCATTGTGAGTATTTTTTTACAGAACGGCTGAAGCTATGGGCGGTACTATGACGTTTCAGGAAGCACTGAAGAAGCGGTTGGACATAATAAGGCCCAGTGTCAGCCAAATCAGGCAGTTCATTGAGGCATACCCCATCAATCTCACCCCAGGAATAGCGTAAGTTGAATTTGTTAAGTACGATGTTAGATTAGTTATAATACAACATTTTAATTAGTATTAAATGACTGTATTAGATGTTAAAGGTCACAACTTATTAGATTATAGACTGTATTAGATGTTAGTAACTACAATGTTGTAATCTCGAATGTTCCAGACGACTTTCCGGTTTTTGCCTCTTCCACGGGAGACAATGTAAACTAATATTCAACTTATTGTAATGCCTTTCTATGTGCATTTATATGCATATCCTTCATTTCGTAACTTCCCAACGCGAGCGTATATAAGTCATCGACCCACTTAACAAGCTGTTTGCGTTTCATCACCGAGGCATACGCACCGCATCGCCCCACCGTTATCGGTGACCCCAAGTGACACGGTCTCAGAGAGAAGTTGGGTCGAATCTCCCCGCAAATCCATATGACAGGCACGTGGACACCTCAAGCAACAAATCAATTCGCCGGTTTTTTTTCGTCAAATCACCTTGCGGTGACGTCACCATTATATTTTCCGATGCTCTTTTGTTCGAAGCTGTCTGATGACCCGTTGGCATGGCTAATAGTGAACCTGGCTCTTGCGTTCAGATTGTGTCAGATCGATGCCCACTAATGGAAAATTGTGCGATGAACACAATGTGTGGTATCCATGCGAGTAGATGACGTTGTGTAAAAATATGCCCCAAAATGCTTGTTTGAAATCAATTCAGCGAGATAAATATAAGATACGTGAGGAACAACGTCGTGGTCTTCGAGGCTGAAATGGAAACGCAACGTAAAACATCCTTACAACGCGGGATTTTTTTTAATGTGACAAACGAGCAGACGGTTCACCTGATGGTAAGTGAATACCGCCGCCCATGGACATCTGCTACACCCGAGGGTTACAGATGCGTTGACAACCATTTGAAAATTGGGCTCCGGCTACATCACTCACCAGACGAAACGCAAAAGTATTTGTCATACTTCCACTTTACGCTGGTCTTCTGTGAGGTCGTGGTACTTACCCGGACGGGCCTGCCCGTTCGTGCAACAGCCGAGGCTGCTGCGTGGCCATCCGCCGTTATTTGGATGATGTTATATTAACACAACAGTAAGGAGCAATGTTTTCGAAGGGAATAGGTCCAGGTCGCAGTGGCCGTTGGAACTTCTACCCAACCCCGTCCGCACGTAATACAATTGCCCCTCTTGACTCTTGGTGTCGTTTCCAGGCAACTAGTGAAGACACTGCAGGACAGGGGTGTCGCCGTGTACCTCGTGTCGGGTGGTTTCCGCTGCCTGATAGACCCCGTGGCTGAGCTACTCGAAATTCCCCTGACGCACGTGTACGCGAACAGAATCAAGTTCTTCTTCAACGGTAAGCTCCCTAGCGGTAGCCGAAGACGACTCCTTTTTTGAAGTTTTTTTCCCGTGGGAAGAATCCTTTATGGATCGCCTGCCATTCGATCGGGGGAGTGGCGGGGGTATGTGAGTCGTAGCGAGTAGGTGCCCACTAAAAATCCCACCTGACACGGGAACAGGTGGACGCAATCTTCCGCGACCTCTATGGCCGTTTTAGGCCTCGTCTACTACACGCTGCTGTGGTGTAAGCCGACGCCGACTGTACACAGAGCCGCTTCGGAACGACAGAACGCTCTCGCAGCTCAGATCTGCGCGGATTCAGAACCGCCTCAGGCGTTCCCGAGTTCAAAGATTGGCTATATAGTTTTTCCACAGTGGTGTTTTAAACCAGCGCACTAATATTGGGGCACTCGAATCTAGACATCTATCTCTTTCCGTGTCATACGTTCTACATCCACCGTCACATTCACTTAAAGTAATGTAAAGCGGAACAATTTGTGAACGCATCGCAGTATGGACATGCGTCATCTATATTATTAAAAATCATTGGCTTTTCACAACTTCTATTATAAATAAATAAATATTTTAGGACACATTCGTTTTACACAACGTTCTCTAGTCCCAAACTAAGCAATGCTTGTACTATGGGTACTAGAAAACTGATAGACATACTTAAACATACTTTTCTTTTGTAAATAAATACATATTATATATTATAAACACCATGACACTAGAAAAACGCTATGCTCATCACACAATATTTTTCCAGTAGTGGGGATCGAACCCACACCCTCTCGCGCAGAAGGCAGGTACACTACCGACTACGCCATTCGGATCGTCAAATTCGTATTGAAACACGCGAAAAAGTTTCCGTGACAAAAAAGTAAGCGACTTCAATTTTGGAATAAGAATAAACGGCATTAACGCCTTATATTATAGTTCGTAATGAAATTTCGCAAGTCGCGCGATGAATTCGTGATATCGATAACATTTATAGCCTTTAATAGCGACAGCTGTTATGGAAAGATATTGATTAAAATTAATCGTCTTCTCGGAGGTGTTTTTTTCTCTCGCCTTTATCGAGACGAGCCGCAGTGATGTGGCAGTGTTTTGTGTATCATCTATCCCTTTCCGTTCCGTTGAGTGCGAGCGTGATGGCCTAATGACAAAGACATTTACCTATTAGCGCGATAGCTTTGTACTTCATACATGTAACAAGATATCTGTTTCGATAACCGTCGGAGACATTTAAAAAATCGATTGTGCGTTAATTATCGGCTTAAATCGGTAATTCCAATCGCAGAATCGATAAAACCTCTTCGGGCTGGAGTTCATCGAGAGCGATAACGAGACCCGTGGGGGTCGCTGTTGACTTTTGAACTTGCTGATACGTAATACGAGTTATGCGTAAACTCGTAACATGGTGTTCTAACTCGTAATGTCGTAACATGCTTAGATATCGGATCTTTAAGTTAACGCTGCGTGATTCCGTGTTTCGTCTGGTGAGTGAGGTAGCCGGGGCGCACTTTATTAGAAACTACATTTGTCAATGGGCGGCTGCTATCACTTAATATCAGGTGAACCGCCAGTTCCCTTGCCACTATTTCACATAAAATCAGCAAAAAAAAAAAGTTGTATAATAGAGGCCCGTAGTTTCCGCCTCGGAGAAGATCGTCATATATTTTGGGGCCCTTTAAAGGTAACCAGTGAAACTGCAAACTCCTTGGATGTTCACGCCATGCGTACACTTATCAGAAAGACACTGAGCACGAACCGCTTCTCACCCAGTGTGAAACTAGAAAGAGATAGATAGCTATCTAGCTGAGCCTTTCACTGCACATATGTGTGATCTTAAAACTCTAAAACATTACAACTTCGATCTCATTAGGTCCAAAATGTGTAATCAATTTGTTGCTAAGTTTGATAAAAAATTTGCACGCATTTTACTTTTTTAATTTTTATTCCTTGAAGTTGTTTTTAATGGTTCAACACGAACGACAAAACATATTTATGTATTCAGATTACTCATTCATTCTCTTTCCTTGACATTATTCATTGTTTACCGATCGATTTAATGTTAATGCAATGTTGAGGTTTTATTTCTAAACGTTCCGATCAAATTACATTTACCATTTGATGTTGGCGTATTTTTTGCACTTAGCTCTTTGCAGAAAAATGTTTAAATTATCAATTAATACATTCGGCGCAAAGAAATTGTTTTATCGTCTGTGATATTTTACTATCTCTTAAGAACGATTTCAATAAGATAGTTTCGGATAAGTACATGTGCCTAGAGGTCATGAGATTACATGTAGTATGAATCATTTTACGTCATTCTCTGTGCTTCTATAGTTCTTCCCCTAAAGGGGCAACCCATTCAATTAATAAATAAAGAAGCATCACACTGCCCCACCGAATGATTACAGAGGTTAGAGTATATATCGTATTGTGCGAATGCGAAACAGTATCGAAGAATTGCGTGGGCTCATCGGTCAGCTGGGACGCTTATCAAACGCACGCGCTCTTCGCGTGTATGGACTCCGCCTTTAACGCAAACGCAAACGGAAACGCAATCGAAACTGGGGCGCGGACGACACAGTTTACGTGCGGGAAATTGTTTTCGTCCCCAAGGTTGGCCGTTTCAGTAACACGTGAAGCTAGCTATCGGCGCATAATCTAAATTCGGACTTGTTACTTGTTGTCATGGCAACGGAGCGCGTAAGTGAGAAGAAAAGAGATACGTGATAGAACGATAACATCTCTATCAATAGATCTTGCTGCACGATTTGTTCGACTCGTACCGCAGTCCCGTAAACGCCAAGGTCACCTCAATTACCATTGGAAAAGGGAAATAACAAATCCTGTACGTCCCTCTTCTACGAGGTCGTGATAATTCTCGGTAGAATTAGATTGACAGATCACTCGGTCACAATAGATTGAGTGAGTAGTAGCAGATTGGTACTCTATAGCAGTACGATCATTTATACGCCTTACTTCACAGATTACTCCATACAGCTAGACGGTCGTGAAAGTATAACGTTTCCTCCACTTATTATCGCATCAATTCGATTTCACAACATCGGGCAATCACAACAGAAATGTGCGATCATATTATCGAAATCGTCATTACGGATAGCGTCGTTTAATAATGCACCGAGTTTCTCACTAATTTTTTGGTTCAAATTTTATTGACCGCGTTTTCAAAGACATTCGAACCGCGTTTAATTTATGACGAATCGGTATATAAACAATTGGGCGATAACTTCTATTAATTTTAAATCGCTTGTGATCTTTCCGTGATCTTCCTTTCGAACCGTGATTAATATAGGATTGTCATATTTTACGTGAAAAGTTGGCAAGTGATCGAGCACTGAATTCAATTGTCAACGTACATCTTCATGTCCCTTCCACTACGTTCACCCTCAGGTTACAGCAATGAATCGGTCGACTTGCTCAAAGTAAAGTATCAGCCTATACATGTCCCACTGCTGGGCAAAGGCCTCCTCTGTACAGAGGGTATCAGGGCATAGTCCACCACGTGGCCCCACTGCGGATTGGCGGACTTCACATATCTTTGAAATATTTTTTTTATTATTTCGAAAATATGCGGGTTTCCTCACGATGTTTTCCTTCACCGCGGAGCGCGTGATAAGTCAGCACTTAAAGTTAAAAACTTCATTGGTGCCGGCACCGGAGATCGAACTCAGGTTGCTCGAGTATATTGAATTAAAGGCGAGCGCCCGGACACTGAGCTGACACGGCTTGCTTATTATTTTGTTTTTTTTATCTAAGAAGATGGCAAGTGAGCTGGCGGCTCACTAAGAGTTAAGTGATAAACGCCGCCCATGGACATTTACAACACCCATAGGGTTGCAGACGCACTGCCGCCTTTTAATAAATTGGCCTCACTCACCAAAACGAACGCAGAAGTATAACACTTGCAATTCACGCCGGTCTTCTGTGACGCGGTACTTCCCCGGACGGACCTGCCCATTTGTGCAACAGCGTAGACTGCTGCCAGGCCTTCCCGCATATAAAACTGATGTAATTGTTGATCTGCCCATTTGTGCGACCGGCCCTAAAACATAATTTTGAAACTGATGTAATCGCACTCTTGCTCCAGGCGAGTACGCGGGCTTCGACGAGAACGAGCCCACTTCACGATCGGGCGGCAAGGGGCTGGTCATCAGGCGGCTGAAGGAACAGTACGGCTACCAGCGGCTGGTGATGATTGGCGACGGCGCCACCGACGCAGAGGCGAGCCCGCCCGCCGATGCGTTCATAGGTACGCGCGCAGACCAGCGTTTCTCAAACTTTGGTTTCCTCCATTACCCATCTATTATAACTTTGGTTTCCTCCATTAACCACCAGTAGTGGACCAGCGCTTTCCAGTTTTAGGTTTCTATAATTAATCATCAGTTGTAGAACAGCGCTCCCAAATTGGTGCTTGTTACAATATTCATCAGTAGTATACCAGCGCTTTCCAAACTTATTCTTTTTACATTTATCACCAGGACCCAAGCATCCGCTCATCTAAGAGAGGGAATGTGGATATTTACAAACGTAGCTTGCGTCCCCCAGGGCTATGTTTGGTAGATACACATGTTGCCCAAACTTACTAAGTATACTGGCTATCGGTGGAATCTTAGTAGTTTCCTAAATTTCGGCCTACAGCCAATATAATAAAGCTTAGATTCCTCCACCTCTAAACCATGGTCGGACCTGTATTCTTATTATTTTGCCTTGAACGAACTTATTCATCCGTGCTCAGGTGAAAAATCACCCAATTTATTTTCTAACAGAGATTACTTCTCGCAGGCTTTGGAGGCAACGTTGTGAGGGAGGAGGTTAAGAAGCGTGCACTGTGGTACGTGACAGACTTCCAGGAGTTGATCAACTGCCTCAACGTCCAAGCGAAGTGAGAGCCCAAAAAACGCCCGCTTAGAGAAATTTTTTCGTGCAATCGAATACCTTACCGCATCGCAATAGACGCTCTCGCGACGGACCTTAGATGAATTTAGCAAAAGCACCGACACAACTGTAATGCAATTTAAATCTTGTGAGCTTGGATTTAAGTGCGGACTCCGATTGCGCGTTTATTGTGACGAAACATATGTTCGGATGTTTGTGATTTTACTACTAAGTACTCTAAGTACAAAGCGTTTTAAGTATTATCAGGGCCTAGCTCTGTGATTTGTGTGAATTTTTGTAATATCTTTGCATCAGATCAATATAAAATTTATATTTCGATTCGATTTTGTATCGTATGTTTGTTAGGACAACTAAGTTATTCAATATTATTGTTATGAATATTGTTTATTATAAATTTTATTTAAGTCTATATGTTTCGATGTTATTTAAGAACAAGTCAGTTGTTGTTGTAATCTTGTTTTCATTATTGTCCACAATTCGGTGTAATGATGTCAGTGATGTTCGAATGTCTTCCAAATTATCTAAATTATTTCGACAAAAATGGCTGTGTATTTCTTAGATTTTAAGACGAATTAATATATTTTTTAAGTTTTTTTTGGCGTATTCTTTCCCATTTATTCATCTCTAATACTTAAAGATTTTGTTAAAATAAGTCTCGACAACCATGGCCTTTTTTATGGGAAAAAGGCAGCAAACGAGCAGGAGGCTCACCTGATGATAAGTGATCACCGCTGCCCATGGACATCTGCAGCACCAGAGAGCTATACAAAAAAGCCTCACCATAGACAGGTGTAAAGAACGAAGTGAGAGTATTCGAAAGAAATAGGTGAAATGGAAACGTGTTTACTTTTATATATGATAATAAATCCAAGTCTTCTGTTGTATATTTTGTTTGTCTTACCGAAATTGGTCTTTAATATTCGAAAAAATTGCCTTCCTTTATTTCGATAGTTATTTTGCAGTTATATGTAATTGCTACAATTTTTTTCCCAGGCGCTTCAGTTTTGTATTTATTATTACTAAACGACTCGCGTTAACAATAATTAGTGCAGCAGACTTCGGTCATTGATCTAGTAGAATAAATAGATTATTAACTCTCAACCTCAAGATTGTAGAATCGTAGGAGAAGATGTCCGATGCGACCTAGGGATTGCCATCGGATCCTTTTACTGAGTGACCAACGGACTCGCTAGAGCCAAATTGGCCTCTGGAAAGCGGTGGAGATTACACTTTAACAAAGTTACGATACGAACGATGGCTATTTGTTCTGAGAAATAACGCTTCCTACTTTATTTACAAAGCAGTTTTGAACCACCCCTTAGATTTAGCTACAACTATCACAAGGTTATGAAAAAATATTTACAAGAA
The DNA here is from genome assembly GCA_933534255.1 of Iphiclides podalirius. Classification (NCBI taxonomy): domain Eukaryota; kingdom Metazoa; phylum Arthropoda; class Insecta; order Lepidoptera; family Papilionidae; genus Iphiclides; species Iphiclides podalirius. The sequence continues at coordinate 10,160,810 of OW152830.1, read as the reverse complement.
TAATAATCTATACTGAAGCAATGTAGATTAAAAACATAAATTACAAATTAACGCACTTCCAAATATACGTAAATCGAACAGTGACAGCTTGTATAAGAAAGAAAGATCAATCAATTTATCAATCAATTAGTTTTAATGAGCTAATCATTAAAACTAATTGTTATTAGAAGCTATAAAGTCAATATTAAAGAAATATTATTATACGTCATTGCCACGCCATTCCATTAGATGGGAAGCATTAAATGATTCACGCAAGTGCTCGCAATTGTAGCCAAGATGCTGTCGGTGCACCCTACACGCGTCGCACCAGAGACCTCTTACGCGTTGTGGCGAAAAATTAATCTACAGGCGCCTCTGCAAATATCTTTTCTACTTATAGAATAGCTAAGGAGTGTTGTGCGTTAATTTAATGCAACGTTTTAAAAATTTAAATTTTCTATAGTGCTAATCTCTGCACTTAAGATTTAACATTAAATTTGTAGAAAAAGTACGAAAAGATTGTAAAGATTGAATGCCAAAGACGTGGGTTCGATTCCCACAGCGTCGACAATATTTTCGTACTTTTTCTACAAATTTAACGCAACGTTTTGTTCAAAACTATTTGAGAATACCGAGACAGGACATGGGGATTATATCGATTTAGGCATTTAAAATTTTACTTTACTAAATATGTTATTTACGAATTTTGATATCGGTCTATTCACAATAAAGAAAACAATATTAATATTAAAAAAATATCGCGTTATGTACGAATACAGGTTCCACACTGGCACCATAGCTGTAGAAACAGCTGGAAGGATTAATTATGCGTATAGGGAAAACGAATGTAAATGAAAACGCGGTACGCTTTTGGTTCTTACGTTTGTGCTCTAGTGATTTTGATCTACGGAATAAACCCCATGGAGGTGATCATGGAAGCAGATCCATCGCGTTAGAGTTAGCGGCAGGCTTCTATGTCAGTGACAAAACAATTTTAATTCACAATTGGAACTCGTCGAAAAAGTGAAAAAGAGATATGGGTACCGCATGAATTGAATGAAGAACACAAACTAAAACGCATTGAGTACTGCGTTAAATTGTTGTAATTTTACCATTACAATAACGTGGGAATTTAGAAATCGTAATGTTATTTCTGATATAAAATGGATCCTTTACGACAGTCGAAAACGCTTAACGGTGTCTTATGTCCGTAGCGAGAGTTGATTCAGAAAAGGGTATTGGTTAGTGTTTGGTAGACCAGTGCTTCATTTAACACTACAGGTTCTTAAGATCTCGCCAGACGATTACGGCAGATCTAAATTGTCGACAACCGCAACCATGATGGAAAAGGTCGCTATTTAACAAGCGATATTGTTCAATTGCTCTAGCCTACTGGTGCTTCAGGGCAACACTAGAGCTCATACTTCACGACGGTCGGTCGCTAAATTATAAGAGCTGCGTTGGGAATGTTTTCGACACCATTATCGCCAGGACCTTACTCCAACAAATTACCAAATTTGTTTTGCAATGATTTCTTGCACGGAAAATAATTAAATTCCGATGGGGCAGTCCAAATCGCCATCAGAGAGCGCTCCAACAATTTTTCCAGGAATAGAATCAATGGTACCTAATGACTGATTAAATATATTATAGAAGATTATTAGTATAGACTATTAATAGTACGGCTGTTAAAAGGTTAATAGTATATGAGTATAGATGTCTAATATTATGGAAGTTAAATTATTAAGGTTGCCTATAAAAACTCGTGCGGAGCTACGCTAACTTTTACGGTGGTAGAGCCACGCAGCAGCCTCGGCTGTTGCACGAATGGGCAGGCTCGTCCGGGTAAGTACCACGACCTTACAGAAGACCAGCGTCAAGTGGAAGTATAATACTTTCGCGTTTCGTCTCGTGAGTGTGGTAGCCGGAGCCCAATTTTCAAAAGGTTGTCAACGCATCTGCAACCCTCGGGTGTAGCACATGTCCATGGGCGGCGGTATTCACTTAACATCACGGTGAACCGCCTGCTCGCTTGGCAACTTTTTACATAAAAAAAAACGCTCTGGGGGAACCGGTGATCGGTCGTCAAAGCGTAAACGAGATTTGTTATTATTCTTTTATTGCCAAGAAAATAATACAGTGTGCAGAGATTATGTTCCTTCTGTTGTGTTAATTTTCTCTTTAAAAAATAAATTCCTGACGGATATTCTGGAATATAATTTCAAATATGTGTTTTATTTAGTTTTACTTTTTCCATATAAAACGTGAATTTCATATGTAAGGATATTATTGATGTGAATAGTGCGGCTTAACTGGAGTGAATATGTAAGTTAATAAATTTAATCGTAAACTTTATTGAGCAATAATTTAAGTTTGCATTTTACTAACGGTATTATTTGATTAACATTTTTATTATTCATGAAAACATTTCTATTTGCGATCGTCTCTCGAATCACTTCAAAATTAGAGCTGGTATAATACTGTAGCAACTTGAGTACAAACCCGGGTGCTGACATCTATCTAGTAGAAATTATTAAGTTTTGATTACCGTGGTAGACGATGAATGAGACATTGTGAGCAAACCTGTATATCATAGAAGTAATCAGAAAGGTATTTCGAAGGTACGTGTTGTCCGCCAATTCGCAGTGGTGTCACGCAACGAATTGCAACCTAATATGTAGGTACTCTCGTTAGAGAAGATAACATTGCTCAATAGTGGTATGTGTAATACATAGGTTATTATCTTAGTTTGCTTGAACAAAATGGAACTGTTCCAGATTGTTTGAATTTGGAAGTTCACAACCAATTAAAAAGTGCATTACCATGTTTTGTAAACTTAGTTTTGCAAACTTCCTGACAAATTAAAAATGGTTCTCTTCACTCAAGAAACCCTCAATACTTAATTTGGCGAATACTGCTCTTCCAAATTGAGACTTTTACAATCGCAAAAAATATCGCCTCATACCGCTAATGTTTATTTATTCCATTGCTTATCGTTGGAGGCATAATGAATCTATAAAATAATATAATCGCCTATAATTACTACATTAATTTATTAATTTACAAAGGCAAACAAAAGCGAGTAATGAAATCAAATGGAGAGTTAGTTAATTAAACTTGCAATTTTATGTTTCTCTTACGCCCGGTTTCTGTAACACTGATCATCGTAGAAATTAACTAATCAGCTGTCAAAAGGCTTTTCAAGGCTTTTATTTAAGTTGCCAAAAGGATGGTTAAATTCTTTGAATAGATCATTCTGATCATTAAGAAGATCATTCTAAGAAACATCAGTGTTTAAGAAACCCGGCATTAGCCTTAGTACCTAGTCATATTTCGATATACATATAAATTTACGATATACATATATGTATATGTCTTTTATCTCAAATTGATATTTTTTCTTTTAATCTTAAGGGTATTTATAAAAGCGATGTTTAAAGAAAAAAGAACTAAAAGATCGTTAATTTTAAGTCCATTTGTAATTTAGATAACTGCGCTTACATTTAAAGAAAACGGATACAGTTAATGCATTTCGAAACTTACACGATATGTTAATTATTTATTAAATAAAATATGTACTTCTTATATTATTGTTATATTTTTTAAAATAATTTTGGCATATTGAATGATACTCTAAAATACAATCACTAACAATCCTTAAAAATAAACATAAACAAATTAAAAAGTAGTTTCAAAACGCATTTCTTGCCTCATCCGGCTATTAAATTATGTATTAATACTTATATTTAATTTATTAGTCTACCGTAACGTAAATACGGTGTCGAAAACGTCGGCGGAAACGAAACGGCGCGCCGGCGCGGCGTAACCGTCGTATTTCGAACTTTCAACTCTAAAAATACATCTTTGGTGACCCCGCACAACTCCGCCGCAGTCGCAGCGCGCTCGGAAAGGTCAAATCGCGCCCGACATGTCGCGGCCCATTGTTCGGGCGATAATTCACGCGCGACCAATCGCGAATTACGCGCCAATCGCTTCCGCGTCAAATATCGATTCGGTGTGTCGATGATCGATAAAATTCCGATGTCCGCGACGCTTCGAGTGATGTGATCGACTTGTTGTGCCGTTTGGTGATTCTCGGAGGGCGGATTTTGGTTATAACCGCGTCCGAAAATTGGGCATGACTCTTTGAAAATTTGTTTTGTTTACGGTTCTGGAATTTTGTCTATAAGCACTTTTGGAAACATTCTCAATCATGATTATAAAATTTAATTAGGAAACAAAGTTTCTACACATTCGGTTTCTTTAGTGTTTTTTCGTTTTATGAGTTTATCACAAATTAGGAGACAGTTTAATGTAATTATTTAGATTGTTTAGAATTATGGTTTACTAACAATTTCAAAGTGTTTAATATTTTCTTTTACTGAATAATTATGTCAAAAATGGATAACAGTCTTCCTATTTGTTAACAAAATTTACTAATATTAAGTAATATTTAGAAGCAATACTTTATAGACATTTGAGGTACGGGGCATGCGAAATAACACGCTTCTTTAGTTAAACAAAATTAACGATGAACTGACGAAGGATACAGTTAACAGTTTCCGTTAACCACACGCAGTTATACTGATGCAAAACACTCTGTATTTGGCAAAAATGTTTTGTAACTACCTTGTAAGCTTCAAACATGTTATAAAATGATCAAATACCGTTATTAATTGCACACATAAGCTACGCACTTCGTTCATTCATTGATAATGTAACAAAGTGATACGTTTCAGCAATGAGTATTACCTTTTTATAACTTCTTTTGAAAACTTTCTTTTGTTTTACGTTAAACGTAATAATATATAAAAGTGTAGGTTTGTATCTCGGGAGTGAGTGATGTTTCGAATAGAGGGTGGAGGAATAGAGTATTAGTACGCATAGAAGACCGGCGTGTGGTGGAGGTGGTTTCGCGTGTCGTCTAGTGAGTGAGGTAACCGGGGCCAACTGTTTTAGAGTTTGCGATGATTATCACTAAACATCAGGTAAACCGTCTGATCGAACACACACATAAAAACACTTTTTATGGATTCATCGGTTCAGTTCTTCTAATGGTGTCCATCTCTGGATGCAGAACTTTCATTTGTCTTATTCGCAGCATAAGCTTCTCAGCAATCTGGTCGGGGATGGGAACAATCCCGTATTTGGGCATCCATCTCGGCTTGGTGCGCCTCATCGCTGTCATTACGATCTTATCGTTGTCGCGTTTCAAAGAGGTAGGGCTATAAACGAGTTCCTTCAGAAATTTGTCGTGCAAAAAATGATCCGGCCTAAACGTTTCGGCGTCAACAGATTCCATTATCGGTTGCGGCGCCGGCGCGGTTGTCTCGGAAATCGTAGTTGTGGTCGCTTCTGTTGTAGGCACTTTTGTCGTTGGCGTTGTTGTCGTTGTCGCTGCAGTTGTTGTCGACATTTCTGTTGTTGTTGTCCGTGAAGTTGCCTTTGAGGTCACTTGTGTGGGAACGACGATGTACGGATACGGGTAGTAGAAGTAGCCGCTCGGGCTGTTCGCCTGCGCGCATTTTGCGCAGAAGTCGACGCAGCACGGCCTCGGAGCGTAGCATGTATCGCAAGAGCATTCGCATTCCTCGAGACGGTAGTTGTAGTTGTTTAGTGGGAACGGAACCTGCTGTCCGTAGAAGCTGGCCTGCGACATTCTTGGGTACGCGATGTTCAACTGTTGCTGTTGATTGAAGAACTGGCCAAAGTCGAACTGCGCGTTTCCGACGTCCAGCATTACACAAAGAGCGAAGATAGTTATCTGAAATCATTACTGAACTAAATAATTTGATCTAAACATCAGAAGAAAGGAATATATGCTGTAAAGGGTATAACAATAGATGCGCCAAGCATTGCTTAAAATGCGAAAAAAAGTAATGTGGTTAAAAGACGTTGAGATTTTCGTCGGTGTGGCAATCGGCCGTTTAGTTTAGTGGTTAAATGCGATGTAGTGCGAATCCGGAAGACGTGGGTTCCATTCTCACAGCGGCGGGAAACTTTTCGTCCTTCTTCTACAAACATTAACTGTAATATTATGTTCAGAGTTCGCGCAAATTTAAGAAAACATGCAAACGTTTTGTTGACCTTTTGTTGTCGTTGTTGCCATTTTTTAAACAATTTATTGTACTTTATGTACATATCCCTGGTATTATTAAATTATTAAATGAAACTTTTTGTGGATTTATCACGTTTTTCTTAATAATAATTCTATTCGTTTCGGATACTGCCTTGATGGTTACACAAAATATAAAACATAAAGGACAAAACAAGTCTGCAGTGACAACACCACTAATCGTCCTAAATACTATATATTAATAGGTTTGATAAGCCACAGATCCTTGCAAAAGAACACTGATTTGAATTAATCGCGAGTCTGTTGAAATTAAAAAATACTCTAATTACAATAGAAAAGACGGTCGAGTACTGGGAACATACCATTAATAAAATTAAGACAGAATTCTATTAGATTCAATGAGCATCTTCTGTGTAAATCAGACACAAAACAAATTATTCCAAAAACTGGCGGTAGCCCGAGTTAACAATGACATTCAGACGTCTAACGCCTCAGTCCGTCCCGTGACCATGAACGCTGTAAAGTGTTTGAAACGTCGGGGAATTAAAATTAAAAATAAACGCGATAAATCCTTAAAAATAGTTTCATTTAGTAATGTGTACCACTCGTAGAAATATAAGATTATCACGTCACTGCTCTATATAATTGTTTTGAACTGAATGAATTTAATAATTGCGTAAAACATCTAATAAAAAGCAAATAACAAAAACAAACAAAAATATATTTTGAACACAACCTGTATACTAAGACAATTAGTCGAAAAGAAGCATTTAAAACACAAAGCATATACAAACTCATACATATTTGTAGCAGAGTAACAAATTAATGGAGAGCTTTAAAAATATGTAAAGAAAAGAGACAGATACACACCAATTTCATAATACTGCTGTGGTGGTAACTTTTGATTCTTCATAACCAGTTACATCTTCGCGGTTTGGGAGCGTCTCCGTAAATACAACGTCTGTAATGCCTGTAATTGGGTTGTGCAGGTGCGTGTGTTAGATTTTTCTCTTTGCCAAAGTTAGAACGACTTATTGTTCCGCGTTATATAAGCTTCGCGTACTGTTCAAAATGGGCATTCGCCAACAATGCCCTGGTGCATTATTTATTTTCCATGCCGTAACAATTAATTAACGTTTCGTTCGATTGCAATGAGAGTTATTAGAATAACACTTTTTTTAGGGAATTCTTTTATATAAATGAACAAAAACTATATGTTCGTATCTATTCATCTTCCGCCCAGATTCTGGGCGCACAATTTAAAGTTTCGTCTTGAGTGCAAAGACTAGCACTAAAATAAATCGGTGGCTGGGGCGGTGAGAACCGCCCTGGAATGGGGGTGTATCTTGTGTACGCGTTGAGTTGGTATTGCCGTACTCGAATGTGAGCGATGCGATCTGATAGGATATGTGTGGGTATAGTATCATCTAGAGGGAGCCCATACCTATATCCCCTTTCCCTATGAGGGCGATAAGAACTAGAGTAGGAATTGGACCAACGTAAAGTATATAATATGTAAAGCCGTGTTAAATGATTATGCTTATTCGAGTATATGTGGTTACACTAATAATAGTTTGTCCAGATTATTGGACATTTATATTTTCTGTATAATTATAATGTTTACTGTTTTTATACTAATGTTATATTATATTTCTTTAAAAAAATATAATTAGATTAGACTAGATCGTTGATCGAAACCGCTGGTTATTATATGAATTCTTGAAGTCTAAATGAATAAAGAACATTTAATGAATTTGACTTATTAACAATTTATTAAATTTAGATTAGCTAACACGCAAATAGTTTCACCCGAGTTGAAATTTTTGATTAATCATTATTGTCTCTTTAAGAATCGAGTTTGTCTGCACATTGAATGCTTTTGCCATGTGTCTTTTATCAGTGCTATATTGCAGTTTGGTTTAATTTTGGCTGTCGCATTACTAATGCATTTCCGACCCAAACATTTTGGCCAGGTTGTCGGGGAGCGACACTATACCGTACTTGGGTAGCCGATCCGGCCTCGTCTGCCTCAAAATCCTCTCGATTTCGAGGAATTCCTCCGATTCCTCCTTCGCGTAGGGCGCGGGCCTGTCGCTCAGCAGCCCTTGATACTTGTTCCGGTGGTAATGTGCGCCGTCGGCGTCCCTACAGATGCCCCTCGGCGGGCAGTATCTCAATTTGGACAAGATCGGTGGCGCCGTGGACCCGGTCTCTGTCTGCGTTTTGGTGAATGTTCCTTGGCCGGTCAGCGGAACAGTGGAGCGGGTGGGCTGCGTTTCGTGCCCAGGCACTTTCGAGTGATCCGTTTGTACCGGTGCCCATGTCGAGGTGGTCGTGGACGCGTCAGCGGTCGTGACGTCGGCTGGAACTGTCACAACCAGCGGCACTGGGTACGGCACGTAAACGAGGTCGCGCGGCGAGCACATTGCGCAGGCCTCGGCACAGCATCGTTTCGGAACTACACAGTTATCGCACGAGCATTCACAGCCGCGGGAATCCCCGGAATCCTCGTAGAAGTCTCTCCCGTATATGTCTTCGCCGATGCGGTATATTCTGTTCCGCCGCGGGCGGAGCCTTCGTATAGGTTTCTTCGGCCATTCGTAATAGTCGACATCGGACCGGTAATGGTACCTCAGCTGGTCGTAGCCGAACAGCCCGCCGTGGTGCACGGCCAGGTTTTGGGCGATAAACGATACAGCATGAACCGTTATGATCTGTAATAGAAACGGAAACGTCTATATAAGCTAGCACGACACAACAATACGTTATAGTTTTTCGTTATAAAAATCCACCATTATCATAGTTTTCATTGATGCTTTAGAGAAATTGTAATTTTGTTTGATTAACTAATGATACATTTGTAGGTTTGCGTTATTGGCGTTTTAAAACTGCCTCGAGCTTGTGATACTGTTTCAAAATTCTAAGCGACGGTTGTGAAACAGTTCTCTTATCATGAGCGTATTAAAATTGAGTGATTTACGAGCATACTACGAATTGGAACACCTTCAGCTGGCTACTTGAGCGTTTCCGATAGTTTTGGATGACGATTGTACATGATTATCACAAAGGCTTTATGAAGCTTCAAGTAATAAAATTATTTCGCCCCATTTTGCTTATTTATATTCTTTATAACAATGTTTTTTTGTCTATATAATTATGTCGAATGTATGAATGGATAAAACAAAGGTTATTACTAGCGTCTGCCTTGTTTGCCACATTGGGAATAATTATATTCTACTAAATATAATCTGAGGGACTTAACGCGTGCAAAAAGCACATTATCACAATATTTGTATATAAAAAATATTATATATATTTTGTATTTTTATACAAAAAATACATTGATTTAAGTGCTATGAAGTCTATACTCAGGCAAAACGTAGTCGTTGGCGAAAATTGTTTACAGTCTGTAAAATTAGATTCCATTACAAATCATCAAATAGATTTGATTAATAACTGTGCGTGTATGATTTAAATTTCGCACCCGGCCTTTTTCACAGACAAATCAATGACAAAAATTCGTCGAAGTGACGCGGACGAAGAGCCGAAGTCAGGTCACATGTCGGCGCGTGCCAAGCGTCTTAGTACTAATATAGTATCATCCCACGCAGACCGACGTCGGCGTCGCGACTCCGTTGACGTCCCATCTGGGGAAGGGGGGCGGTGGGGGGACAGCGGGGCGGGGGGTAGGCGGGGCGGGGGGGCGAAGGTGGAGGGTCACGACCTCGGCCCGGCGGCTCCTGAAATACTCCTAGGCGTGGAATGAAGCCAAAAATGTCAGCGCGAACGCCCGAAGCCAACTGCAATCGTCTATCGGTCACCGCGTGCTAATCTCATCGGCGGGAAAAATAACGCCGTGTTCGAAATTTTACTTGTTTCAAAAGATATCAGACGCCTTTGGATCCTTATGAGCACATACTTGTTTTTTTTAAGTTGTATTTCTTCTGTTACGTTTGAGAAAAATGATGAGTAAATTTTTATGATGCGCGAAACCTAAAAGCTAATAATCTAACCTCATGGTGTTTCCATGGAAACCATTAATAACGTTTTTGATTTACGTATAACTTCAAGTTATTTAATTAAACCGATCAATTGCAGTGATTTTTAAATTGAGTCTTTTTTAACAAATAAAAAAGACGAACTTTTTAGTTATTTTTCTTTTGTTACGCTAAAGAAGTATAACTTCTTATGAGCGTAGATAAGTGCACACACTTATTTTTTTAGGTATATATATTATGTATAATACTTCACACTACTCCGGGTCCTAGTTCCGCTCTTAAATTTCAGTCTTTTGTGAAAAAGTGATTAAAGATCACGGTAGTAAACAGCCTACCCTGTTAAAGCGATATATTTAGGAATTTTTTTAGAATCTTCAAAATTATTAATGATATTATTTAAATATAAACAAAACATCTTTTTAGGGTAAAACGATTGATATGAAACAAAGTAATACAGAGAGCAGTGTACAAACATCAATAAATCTTTTGGAAATTTACATAGTATGTAAATATGTAGATTATATTACTTAGATAATCATCAGTAAACACTATGATGGTTTAATTTCAAAGCTCTAATAACTTGAGCGTGTTAAGAAATTTCTAAGGCAGCGTTTTAAGTTTAATTGAGCATAAAAGGTGAGTGTCTATAGCGTGCTATCTCTTTTACCCCATACTGTTAAAAGACGTCAGAGAGTTTTCTTTATACTAAGGGTCTGTTTCACAATGTCTGAATAAAGTGTTGGATAACTAACTGACAAATAAATTAACTGCCACATAAAACTTCCTGTTAAAATAGTTTGCGTTTCACAAACGTCTTACCATTAAGTTTATGCGTCAGTTTGTTACTTGTAAGATAGAGATGGCAACATCGCATTTTGGCGTTTCGATTTACGGGAAATGTGAGAACATATAACATTTTTTTAATTTAATCATTCTTGAAAGCATTCAAAATGCATTATTTTGTGTTACGTATTTATATACCTGAAATACATACTCTTAAACAATTATAATGATACAAAAACATTTTTAGATTAATTGCAATATTGTGCAACACCACACATGCTACAATTACAGACTGGACACGAGACGAATGTATATTATCTTTTTTGCTAATATAGGAAACCTATTTTTACAAACAGCGTAAGTCCGCTCAAGAAGATTCCTAACTCTTATTCGTTATAGAGATGTTCTGCTGGTGTAACAGGATTTTGAAGTGGAGTCAATAGATAAAATGTATTTTCTTAACCTTTATCACCAACAAATACACTATTACCAAATTCTCTGTTCAAAAATCTTTGTTTTATTACGAATCTTTAAATATTGTTTGGTCGTGTGTGGCTTCAGGCCATCTAGCCACTATTTCCATTATTTTCAAGTCTGAACTAACTATTGTTTGAAAATTGAATGAGAATCGGCGTTTTCTGTTCCGATAGCTTTCTGCATTGTCACCACCTGTAGATTTTATTGGGACGTGGGTACAATGAATGGCACTAATAAGCCTTGGAAATCTAGCTATCTATATAAGGAGACATTAAAGTCTCCTTATAATTCAGTAATATCTTCTGGGAACTTAACAAACTGTACGGACACAGTTCAATGTCGTGCGATTGCTTGTGACACCACATTCACAATTCGACAAGCTGATGCCTTACTCACTCCAGTAAAATCTCCAAATAAGTTCAGAAAACTTCCAGTTGCATAATATCGTAGTGTCAACAGAATTAAATTCATAGATGATATAGCATAATTCCTGAAACAATGATTATTCAAGACCTATTAGAAACAAAATGGATATTAAGTAGATAGACATTTCACTACATACGTTATTTATAAAAAATAAAACACATAATGACATTTCTGTACTAGAAGAAATTTTGCCCTCAATAAGTGAATGGAGATAATAAACAGTATCTTTATTAAATTGAAATTGAACTCTAAATTCCTCATCATCAAATGTCTCCATGTGATTAGAACGTCGTCAAAACACAGGATCTCTGTGTGGCTCCGATAAACGATAAAAAAATCATGTAATTCGTCGTCCAAGGCATTAAATACATACATTTTTAATATTTTTCTATTTCACAACATACAAAATACGTATACTAATTCCTTCTTGAAAATGACCTGTCAAGTAACAAACTATCAAATAAATTCCTTATCTGACAGATGATCTAACCTATAATTTACTTCGAACTTTATTTACCAGATACGCTTAACAGAAGATTGTGAAACGCAAACGATGACTTTATTCGTCAGATAAGTGGCAAATAGCTTATTCGGGACTTTATTTGGACATTGTGAAACAGACCCTAAGAGATATTTCGGGTAGATTGGAAATATGCTGTTTTAAATATAACGTTTGGTCCGATATTTAAACGCAGCACAAAAACATATGCCAACTCCTGACGTCATACATGTGGTTGGCTGTGACTCTAACGGTTGGCAAGTAGCTTTGCATTTGCAATATCGGGTCGAGTCATGACCTCTCGTTTTGGTACTGGCGCGTGATGACGCATTTTCGCGCTTGTAAATATGTTGTATACAAATTTATCTAAACTGAGTTAATATATTCATAAAGTTTATATTTTATATATAGACCAGCTGAATACAGCCACCCTTGGCTGTGGCTTTTTAGGGTTTCGTATCCAAAGGGTAAAACAGGATCCTAAGATTCCGTTGTCTGTCTGTCTGTCACCGGCTGTATCTCAACACTCATTTGCAATAGCCATTTTGTAAATTAATTTCTAGTCATTTCAGTGGATAGTTTTTGAATTTCGTGGACACAAACGTACAGAAGCTAAATTTTTGTATATAAAGATTGTTGTGAAAGTTTTTAAGAGAAATTAAATTTTACAAATTTTATTGTTTCATCTTACGTTCAGAGATTATCACTATAAATAATTAAATTATTTTTATTTTTGATAGTAATTTGTTAATACATACTGGTATATTCCACTCTTACTTTTAATTATCTTTTAGTCTTCATTTTTTTTATGCGAAAAATTCAATTCAGTCAAACGAGCAGACGGTTCACCTGATGTTAAGTGAATACCGCCGCCCATGGACATCTGCCACAGCCGAGGGTTACAGATGTGTTGACAAGTTGTCAATGACAACCTTTTGAAAATTGGGCTCCGGCTACCACACTCACCAGACGAAACGCGAAAGTATATCATAAGTATATGTCATACTTCCACTTTACGCTGGTCTTCTGTGAGGTCGTGGTACTTACCCAGACGGGCCTGCCCATTCATGCAACAGCCGAGGCTGCTGTGTGGCCTTTCCACCGTAAAAGACTCATTACCACGAGGACGGGAGATCGATTCCAATTCCACTCCTGATATTTTCATGAGTTGGCATCTTTCTTATTGAATAAAAATTTTTTTTTTAAGTTTTGCTAGCCTGGTTAGCCTCGTCAAAGTTTGGTACGGTACCGCCATCCTAGGGTCATTCGCATTTACCGATGATGAATCCCAATTAGGTCTGCTCCAGAATTTTCGAAGACACGGTTTGGCACGAAACGCGAGCGAAAAACAACATTATCGGCGAGTTTCCTCGAAGCTGATACGGCTTTCTTTTGTCCGCGGGCGTGCGCGTCGCAGTCCGCTAGCACGCCCGAGCAATCGATCCGCACGCTGGCGACGGCCGAGCGGATAGGTGGTCGTTCTAGCCGGATAAGCGGAAATTCCGAAGCATCGCTTAGTCTATCGCTTGTGCAGTGACGCCTTTGACTTACGGTGAGACGCAGCACTTACGATGTTTTGGACGTGTCATCGTGACATGTTTTGTGTTTAAGTTCGTCGACTGCATCACCATAGAAAAGAATTTCAAAAGAGGTCCCAAACAAAACATCCTTGTCTAAATGTATGCAAACTACTAAATATATACTTTGTTCAAACTCATTATTATTGCCATTGTTGGCCTAACCCCGCAGATTTTCTATGATGGTTCTTCAGGAAACGAAACGGTTGACTTTAACGGGATATTAAACTAAATTATAAATGTGCTTACACACATAATTTCGTATATAAACGTAAATAAACTTTAATAAATAATAACGTAAATAAACTTTTGGGTTAAGGTCTTATTGTAAGGTTGAGTTATTGGGTTTTCCAATGCACGTAGACGAGCGCGTACTCCGTAGTCGACATCCTTCACTCCCGATGACACGGTTTCGTGCTGAGTGCCACCGTAGGAAGGTTAAGAGCCCCTTATCGCCTCTTATCGCCTGGTACGTACCTAGGTGCCGCCCCATTTGCTCGTTTGACCTGACACCTCAGTTATCAGTTGAGCGTCGTGATAACCGCTGTACCGTCACCGTACCTGTTGATTTTACCTTTTTAACCGTTGACAGTACCTTTTTTTTTTAAATGAAACTGTGAAAAATCAATTGGTGCCTTTCTCAACTTCCGGTGGACTCGAGTGCTGCGTGTTTGGTGGGTGATAGTGTTGTTAGAATTCGGTTGGAACTTTTTCATTGCAGCCATTTCATTTAGAACGGCATGAACAATCAAATAAGGAAACAACTGGGCTTATCAGATACTTAAACTGTTTTCCCAATTGAATTTTCAAGTCGGTTTGGCATTTGGAAGTCTGCAAGAATCTAGATGATTTTCACATGTATTTTCCCTCTATTTGGAAGTAGATATTAAAATCAAATCGACTTATCTTCACGAAATATATTATTAATGTAATTAAATATCAAAAAATATTTATGTCTTAATCATGTTATTTGTAATGATGGACATTATTATCCCATTCACATGTATAGAGAGTTCATTACACATTATCCGATGATTTCTTATCTTTGCACTTAGATCAATAAATCGATTTGCTATTTTAAAACATGTTCAGTCATTGAGTAGTTTACAGTATCACCGAAATCGTCTAAGACACCTAACATGACAACAGATGCAACTACTATCCTAAAAATAAGAAGAGAAAAAACAATTGAAAAAAATTCTAACACTAAAGTTGTTGTAGAAATTAATAAATAAATAACTTCATTATACTATGAAGTTATTTCGATATTACGATTTAGATTAGTTAGTTATTACGATCTCAAAAACTACAAGAAACAATTCCAGATCAAAGAATTAGGTTCAAATCTGTGGTCAATAGATAAACTTCCATTTTATCCTGCGTATAAAATGTTAGTGTAGTAAAAATTCTACTTTCCTTACTGTTGTAGAATTATTTCGATTCGTATTTAAGATAATAAAGTAAACTTTGTCCACTATCATATTAGCCGGTCAAAATGTCCAATACGTCTTTAGAAGATAAAGTTAAGCCTAAAGACACTGATGCAGATCAAAGCGAGTCTATGAAAACCGAGTGCGTGGGTGAAGCGAGTGAATTGTGCCATAGTGGAGTGCGAGTGAAGATGGAGGCTGATGAGGACGATGTGAAGAGCGCTGGTCATCGTGAGAACCGTCTCACCAGCATCATCGACCAGCTGAGGTGCCAGAGCAAATTGAAAGGTATGTCGTAGGTAATTAAATCCAAATAGGTATCATTATTCTGGGTAAAATTAAAAATGTCAACGGTATTCGGCCATGACGCATAGTTTCGTGAAAAATTATATATGTACTATTTTTAAATAAAATATGTAATTTGTGTTTCGATTAATTATATTAGCAAAATGTTACATTTTTATTTCCTAATATTTTGTCACAATTTTGATTTAAAATTTGTACATGCGTAATTATATTATGAAGCATCTGAAGACTTAAATGTCATTAAAATAAACAACAATGGTGAAATAAACGACTGCTATCTTGATAACGATTAAAAAAGGCGACGAAATCGACAAAAAGATCGGATAGTTGCATCGTAATTATACATAAAAGCTAACCAGCGCACCATAAATTATTTTCTAATAGCAAATAGCACGGCAGCGACCGTAACAGGAACAAAGTCGCAACCTTTGCTCGTGCGATGCTATCGACGCCGTGAAATGCAAATCGCTTAGTGGATTTATAAAAGTAATTACGGCGAAGACAAAAGGCACGCGTTGCCCGCGGACAATTAGGGGTCTCCACGTCGGTCTGGATCTGGCAACAATAGGCGCGATCGCAGATAGCCGATATCGCAACATCGCGATGTTTCCGCGCTCCGAATTGGTTTGTTTAAGAGGCAACACTTGGGCCTGTGCGCACCGTTTGAAATTAAACCTACCGATTGCGATCCCGTGTTTGTTTATTCGATAGTGAGGCGGGCAATTGTTTTTGCACTGTCCTATGCTAATGTCGCTGGGGATTCGATTTGATACTCGCCCGATTAACGCGATAAATCCCGCCGGTCGGATTCGATGGCGACATCTGTTAGCCGTTAGAAGTGCGAGATGTAGTTTTCGATATTCAAATTTCGATTTGCATTTGCGCAAGCGATATGCGATCACAATGCAAGCTGTGATGATCTGTGGAAGAGCTAAGAATATTTGTATTCCTCTTTTACAAGTAACTTTTTCTCATTTTAATTTGGTAAGGAGTCCGGGTACAGTTCACCTTTAACTGCTGCATAAATAGGTCATCTAGACCAAGGAAGTAGGCCTCACAGGAGACTCTCATGAAGTAAAAGTAAACTCATCTATATATATTACTTTTTTTATCCAATATTAACAACATTATATCTATCTAAATTACCATTATGCAATAAACCTAGTCCCCGTGGCATGCCAAGGACGCTAGTTGCATTTCCTCGCTGAATAGTTATGCTTAACCTTTGGGCGAGAAAAGAATCTGTAAACCGTAATTATTAGTTTAATCAGCAACGTGAAATATCCGAATCTTAGCCGTTTAAGGGCCTTGGAGCTTACAATGCCCTTAAGAGGCTAAAATTTAGGAGCTAAATGAAGCCAATGTCAGTAGGTTGTCAAGGCTGAAAGGCTGAAAGTGATGAAAGGCAATATAAACAAGAAGACAGTAACGTTGTTTAAATATTTTAAAGATATAATCATCTTCATTACCTCTATTCATCTACTCCAAATTTGGTTTCGTTGATATATCATTTATTCTCCCATAATGACACCCAATTCCTCTCGGGCAATTCACCTTTAGGTCTTTCATTTATCTTATAGCCCATTACATTAATGTTTAAGACGAAGCTGGTAATATGAGCTGGTCCTCTTTATTCATTCTAATACTTTTAGTGTATCTACCTTGCAACTTCTTTAAAACCAATGCTTTCTTACCCAATGCGGATATTTGTACATATTCCTTGTACAGTCCATCTTCTGATTCTTCTTCTCAATTGCAGGTTTCATGTATATTAAAGTATAATTTGCATACGTTAATGTGGGCTTCTTTTACAACGCAAATGACAGTTTCAATTAATATGTTAATAAATTATATCATACGCATATTGACATAAAAATATGAAGTTTTATAAGAAATTATTTATTTTTGTTACTAAATGTACAAAAATCGGCAGCTTTAAAAAAGTACCTAAATTATTTTTCAAATTCCAGATCCAAATCTAAAAAAGTATTTTAAATGTTCAAATTATTTTAAATCTCTAGTTTTTGTGATCTGTTTGTGTATGAAATCATTGTCTTTTGAATGATAATTACTTTAAAGCGTTTTGTTGTAGTTTTTAATTCCAGTATACACGGGTGAACTTTTCTATGAAAAATGAAATTGATTTGAGCCATCGTGAATAAAGAAAGAGAATTAAAGTGACAAAATCCCAAAAGTAAATTCACAATTTAATTATGTTTCACAAGCAAACTTTACACTCTACACAGAAGTTCATTCGAAGCAGTCGTCTAAGAGCTACAAAAGCAATTTTGAACTATATGCTTAAATCTACCGTGATTTGCTTTTTTTATGTCAAAAGTTAGCAATCGAGCAGTTGATTCATCTGATGTTAATTGAATACCACCGTCAAATGGAAAACTACAACACTTGGTTGATTGGTTACAGGGGCGTTACCAACCATAAAATAGTGGGCTCCAGTTACCTCACTCACCAGACGAAATGTGAAAATATATACTCCGACTATACGTCGGTCTTCTGTGAAGCCGTCATAGTTCCTTAGACGAGCCTGCCCATTCGTGCAACGGCAGAATCTACTGCGTGGCCTTACGTTTAGGTTGCGACCACATTATAACCTCGCGAATGATGTAACAACGATCGATAAATTAAAATGGAGCATAGGGTTTTGCAATTTACTGGAATTAAATGGGCGAGTGTGGCGGGCTCAAACGAGAGCAAAATGCAAGGCATCTCGTCTGTGACGTGCACGTTAGGTTAATGCGCGGCGCGTGTCGGATGCAGTTTTCCCGCCAACCCGCGCGCAATCCGCCGTATCAGTGCTGCCAACTTAATGCCCGTTCAATTTATTCCACTTTCAAATTTCCATTTGCAAAATGGAACGGTCAGTATTTATTACACTTTTTATGTTTTGGTTTTTAATCTTCATTAGGTTTAAATAATCCTGACAATATTCTAAGGATTATTTTAACCTAATAAAAATGGACTGCGATGTATACATAGGTGACATACATTGTATGTAAAAATAACCAAATAATTATTTTCCTTACGTATAAAACTACTTTCATAGAATACTTAACTATTTGCCTCTTCTCTATGAAAATCGGTAATTATTATAATTTTATACTTTTTGGTATGGTATCGTGTCCTTCGGTAATCATGATGTTCTCGAAACGCTATCTTGCGCTACATATTACAGATCGTTAGGTTACTGTTAACTTTAATCATATATAAAATAATATAATATGCTTAAAGTTGACAGTAACATGAAAACCATGTAATATGATTTTAGAAACCAATGTTACAAAACAGAAATTTTCCATGTTTAATTTGCGATCAGATTATCATATTCATAATAACACAAAGAAGCGCCAGATTGAATAAAACCGTTTCGACTTCACGACCACGCATGTCGCGTACACAAACACAACAAACAGCGCGATCCAATTCAAATACGGACCCCATTAATCGCGGCAATCCTGGTAATGGAATCGTCAACCCGAGTAAGATCTTATGGCCGGTTTGTGACCCGCGATAGCGTGGCTCGAGCACGGTAGCTCCATCAATCGCCCTAATTAGCGGATAAAGCGGTCATTCAGCTAATGAAAGAATAAATCGCCGTCGAAACGCGCGGCCGCACTTCCGACGAGATAGGGTTAATCGGCGAACGGAATTTATGCGACATCGGTGCCACTAAAACACGGCGAATGGTAGCCGCGCCGGGCTGCCGGTGGAAAAAACGCGACTTCCTGATACTGGATCGTCGGATGTGCACTCTATTGCGATGCAGTAGAGCTCTAAATGGCGTTGAAGGTGGGCGTAGCTTAGTTTCTATCGGTTGTGAGCAGCGCGGAGAGCAAGCGCAGTGATCTATAGACGCCGAGGCGCACGGAGCAATCTGCGGGGCGTAATGCCGCCACAGAAGATACACGCAGAGTGGTTTGTTTTACGCTTCGGTTCTATCGTCCGGTGCTTTTTGGTTTCGCGTTTTATGGAAGAGGTGCCAGAGAAGCGAGCGGCTACCGGATCGAAGCTATCGCTACTCCATAGACATATTCGATACCAGAGTAGCTGCTGACTTGCCAGCCTTCCAGGGTTAGGCACTTACAACATGGGAAAAAGAGCTTTATGTAGAAGCTTTCCTTCCTAAATTCAAACGTGGCTTTTGTAGCAACCTGTAAGATGATCTGTGCTTGTTCCAACGTCATCAATTTTGGTTTTATAACTCATTGACTTGTACCTTTACCAGACAAGTAATCTTTCGTTTGCTGCAAACCAAATCAAAGAATCTTTCCTTTGTTAACGTCGTTTTAATGATTAGAAAGAAGCAGAGTTACAGAAAATCTAGAGTAAATTAAACTAAGCTAGGCCGCGTTGAAATGAATTATTAGTCGTTTCAAATGATCGACGAAGTTGTCTGTCCATAATTATTGTTGAAATCTTGCATTGTAAATTATATCGACAGTAATTCGTCAACAAAGAAATATAATCACAGTACGCCGGCGGCTTACAATACCTATTGCAATGTGCTGCACAAGATAACGTCGATAAACGTTTCGTCACGACATTTCTTATCTGCGCTGATGTCGACTGATTGTGCCGACGTCTGACGATTTATTTAGTCGTCTTTTTAATGTATTTGTGTTTTTTTTTCTGTAAATGAAATCATCGGAATCGATAAGCTGGAATTTTTGGACATTAACATTATCGGGTTAAAAATAAATCTTACTTCATTGCAGATTTTCTCGCAAGTACACCAGCATTGAATTCGAAAAAAATTTTTATCGAAACTTTCATTCCTTATAGGGCTAGTATAGCCCCTTTCTGATTGTAATTCAAGAAGTCCGGACGTGTGTGTTTTCTAATTTGTAGATAACAATTCAGATCCATTTTTAAGAAATCTGCCGTAAATGTATCAAGCCATTGAATCTGATGTTGTATGAATCCTGATCTCACAGAAGGTCGGGATAAATGGAAGTATTTGATCTTTTGCATTTCCTCTGGTGAGTAAAGTAATCCCGGCCCATCATTTTAAAAGTAAGGCTTCTGCAACCCTACAGTCTTATTGAAGCAATGTTGGTAAAATAAAAAGACTAGCATTTACTATTTTACTATTAGATTTATTGTTTTTACGATTTTTATCGCATATTCATTTTAATTTTTAAATCCCGACGTTTTAGATCTTCCCAGCATTCGAGATCCTTTCTTTGCCGGTACCTTGAGGTATAGCAGTGACTTCAGGAATAGCGGTGTGCTTGAATTCATTTATATAAACTATGGTATTTCAAGCCGATGATAGAACAAATTAAAATTCTATAAAATCCATAATGTAGCTTCAATTAACCTACGAAAAAATATGTTAAATTTCATTCGAACTTTTACTCCAAAATACTATGCGTTAGGAGAATAACCTCCTTGCTGTTGACCTCCAAGTTTGACTAGCGCCATCCGCGCTGTATAGTCTGTGGCGAGAGTCGCGTGCGCGGGCGCCGTTAGCGCGCCAACTGGAAATTTATAATGATCGATACTCGCCTCATTTCGACTGGACCTTGCTCTGGATACGCGGGTCGGGACTTAGCCCTCCTTGATTCACGACTTCCCGCAGTCGCAGCTTTATACTGTATTAAACGTGTTTGAACAATGGCCACCTATATAAGGGCAAGCAATTTGTGTTTATTAGATATTTTATAATTAGTTCCGTGGCCTCATTGCGTTTGATATTCTCATAATCGTCTTTAACTAATTAGTGTCATCTTTAACTAAAAAGCCTCTATATTGTGATAGTTTCGCCAAGCGAAATTGTCACTCCTGTTGGTAAAATTGACGTGGTTAAATCAAAATACCTTTTTCTCTAACCTCGATGTAGTTAAAGTTGTAAATCTACGTTCTTTGAGACACCTTAGTTATATACATTAGTCGTAAGTAAGGGTTATGCTTTAACTAAATCTTAAAATAGCAATTACGGGAATACGGAACAGTGTCCGGGTGAGATCAGTATCCGTACGCTTGCTTTTAATTCCATATAGTCGAGCTAGTTAAAACATCGATACCGGCACCAATGAAATTGTTAATTGCAATCTTATGTGCTGATTTATCAAGTACAAGTCGATGAAGGAAAACATCGTTAGGAAACCTGCATATTTCCGAATTTATATTATTTTTAAAATTAAAATTATATAAAATTTTATGAATTTCAATTTTAAAATTAAAGTTTATGCGCGACAAAAATAGTATAGAACAACTAAAAATTTGTTATTCAGAGATGAATTATGTTATTAATTATTATTTAATTATTTATTATTAGAAAACTAAATGATATAAAAAATTTTACGTCACCAACGTCAATGACTGAATAATGACGTTAATATTCTCCACGGTAAAATCCCTTAAAAGCTAAAAGAAACGCGTTTGTTCACATGGTTTGTAATGAAATATTTAAGGAATAATTACGTCTGCAGGGGTCTTAATGATTGCCGACTGTATTACTGAAAATTACATGCACAACTTTCATATCATGCTTCTTTTGCATTGTAACTATTCTGGACCATAGCAGATGTGCACACAAGTTCGACCAGTAAAACTAACCTTTGTGTGCATTGTTCTTTAGAATTTGTTCTCAAATCCAGAGGGAGAATTAGAATCTGACACTGTAAAGCGTGTTGGAAAAGGAAGGACACCGCATCTACATTTTGGATGGAACTCAGTGAACTTTGGATGGCATTAAAAATTTATCCTGTAAAATGTGCGAGATAAGAGCTCACTCTCCCGATAAAACTTGGTGAAATAACAACATTAAAAGAGCTGTATTTAACCGCAAAGTTTAAGCCGGTTCTCTAATGAATAGATCTAAATAATTGTGAAGCTGTAGTTTTGAGACTTTGACGTCCGCAAATGTCTTCAAGAAGCTTTAAATGATGAAAACATTTTGGAGTATTTGGCGTTCTCGAGCCTGAGTAAGGAGACGCAGCTTGAGCTAGAAAACGGCAATAAGCTCTTACACCGGCTTCGGGTTGCAAAAAGACGTTGTGTCGTTCTAGATATCGCTGATGTACCTTTATTGCTAACGGCCAGGGTCCCGTGATTTCACGAGTAACGGTCAGAGTTGTGAATCAGCGCAGATCAGTCCTAATTAAATACAGACGCGTTGACCGCACCGGTACGTTACCATGCTGAGTGTACTTATATTATTAAATTACGACTTCCTTAGTTTTTCAAATTTAAAATTTCATTCGTCATAAGTCAAAGTGAGTCAGAATACCGTAAGCGAGCTGTTAATATCATAAAGAGATGACGCACGCTCTGAAGAAGGTAGCGACGATACAATGAGATGATAGAGGTGTGGTGGAGAAGAGGAGCACTCGCTAAATAAATTCGAAACTCAATGTGAGTTATATGAAGTCCCATTGAAAACGTTTGTCTATTAGACAAAGGTTTTTATCGAACTTATTTTCCATATTATCATTCTTGCCCTCCAAAACTCCTCTTAGTCTTAGTCTCCACTAGATTTAAATATAATAATAGATTTGGTGGTTGGACAATTGACTTTATTTAATGATAAAAATTAAATGTAAGACAATTTGTAAAGGTGTAGTTTGTTGACCCTACTTAGTAGATGGTAATATTATATGGTCTAAAATGCACGCCGCTGCTATCTCTAATTTTTTTCCATCTGCATTTAAAATCTGCATTTTTTCTAAATTGAAAAATTTATCATCATATCTAGAATCTTTAAT
Organism: Iphiclides podalirius; assembly: GCA_933534255.1. NCBI lineage: Eukaryota > Metazoa > Arthropoda > Insecta > Lepidoptera > Papilionidae > Iphiclides > Iphiclides podalirius. The sequence continues at coordinate 10,137,532 of OW152830.1, read as the reverse complement.
ATATAATATCCATAGAAATAGATAGAATTAAAATGATAATATTAATAGAAAAGAAAGGGAGCAAAACTCATAAAACTAACTCATTTTCACTAAACTCATCACCTCATGTGTGGAGTCGTTAAGAGGTTACAAAAAATATTTGGAGGAACAGCGGAAAAAAGAGTTCTTTCTGCCAATCGACCGGTGTAATCAATTCTGTATGTTTATTGTAGATTAATTTCACAGATTAATATTGATTCGGCTATTAAATAAATAACGCCAGTGTATTAAAACTGCGCCCGCGAGGTTTGTGTGTTGATTTTTGTTGCGTTACCAACTTTTATAAGGGTTAACACTTTTTTTTTTGTGAGAATGTGGCAAGCGAGCTGGTGGTTCACCTGATGTTAGGTGATAACCGCCGTCCATGAACATCTGCAATACCTGTAGGGTTACAGATGTGTGGCCTACTATTAAATAAAGGGCGCCCAAGCTACCCCACACATCAGACGAAACGAAGAAGTATAACATTTCCACCACGCCAATCTTCTGTGAGATCGTGCGTGTCCATATGAGACTGCCCATTTATGCAACAGCAGAGATTGCCGTGTAGCCTAAGAAACGAGCAAATTGACCATTTCCGTTTGACAAGATTTCAATACCATACAATCGAACTCGCGAAGTTGACAGAGACGGGGCAGGAAAACATAAGTCGCATTCCGCAACGGACGCAGAATCGCAATGATTGTTTTATATGGTGATGCTCTAATTACTCGTAGCGTATCAAGAGCGATCTTTCCTTAGGCCGGTACAAGACTTGCGCGCACTGTAATTGCTTTACGGGCACTCGCGGCCGCCTAATTGCGTTCGCACTTCATAACGAGCCGTTTGCGCAACGTCAGATTCCATTGTGCCGTAAATCGGGCATCGTCGGCCGTAACGCGGCGTTAACAGCGCCTTACGTTTCGGCTTTCGAAATGGACCGCTCGTGATCGATCGTTGTTTGTTTTACGACGCAAATTACGCGAATTGGCCGTCCGACGGAATTTCTGATGTTGCTGTCAATTAGCCGCGGTACTTAACACTGTATTGCTCAAGAAATACCAACTCATCAATAAGTTCGCGTAGAAATGAATAGCAGAAAATGAAAAGTGATGCAATATTCACGAAAAACTGTTCATTTACTGCGCTTTGTATATTCAATTTACCGCCATTGGTAGGTGGTATTACTTGTACCAGTAATTATATTTATTAGAGCCTGGTCAATATCGATTTCTCATATGGTTTTAATTAATTCAATTAATATGAATATTGCTATGGGTTGGCTAAGATAAATACGATTAAGTGCATACTTGTCTGTAAAATCGGATTCCATGTTTTTTTTAATTTATAATCGAAAGAGAGATTCGAAACCCTGCATCTATTGTATTCAAGGAGAAAACTCTGAAACCAGATCCGAAATCATTACTCCAAATCATTACAGATATGAAATCATTACTCTTACTATCGTATAAGATTAACATGTCTTGTTCTACTAGAACAACAGTTACTATTTGAAACGAGAGCTGCTTGGTGTCTTTGTAAGTCCTCTCTCTCACCCCAAAATGATTTGATGACCAGAAGCAGCCACAAATCACTTGAAAATCTACATATGAAAATGTTACATATACATACCTTGCTCAAGAGATCCACGTGACAATCAGCTTTAATTTACCTTTTAATTTTTTAGCGATTATAGCATCCGGGCGCGATTCTAGAAGGCGCGGATTCATTCCCCACAGCGGCGAAAAACGTTTTGTCCACAAAATTTTAAAAATCATTAGTAACGATATAAATAAATAATATAATATGTTCTACATAAATAATATGTTCATTACAATGTGCCATGTATAATTGTATCGGTACGAGCTATGTTTTAATTTTCTCTCGATAATAGTTCGATGGGTGCGATGACCTGCAGCCCTGTAGTCCCGGGCTCTAGAATAGGACTAAGGTATCTTCTGCCTGTTGTAAAAGGCGACTAAAAGGGGACATGGATTGCCAGCAGCACGAAGTGGCGTCGAGCTGCTGCAAGATAGTGAGGGAATCGGAGAAGGTTTATCCTTCTCCAAGGTGTGCTCACGCCCCACATAACCCTGTCACAGAATGACAGCGTTATTTGATCTTACGAAGATTTCCTACCCGATACCAAAAAAAAGGGTGCGATGACCCCGATTTTTCACGAGTCTTCCACTTTTCATATTTTATAACTTTTAATTTTCCTTTTCCACTTTCTTGTATTTCACCCTTGAATACCCCTTGAATAACCCTCATCGGTCAAATCGGTCGTCTTTAAGTAGTATGTTTTTAAATAACGATTTTATCTGAATTTTTAGAATATCAAACTAATACGTCAAGTATCAAAACGCAAGTCGAGACGTTGACAATTAAAACGTCAATCAAGTAAACCCCTTGAGCGAGGGACAAGCAACATTCTATAGGTATAACCTGAACGCTACGTCAGATATACCGCGGGCGCTGAGACGGGTGCGAATTCAACGCTTTGGTAGCGACGGGACGGCGGACGTGAAAGCGTGACCATCGCTGCCACAATTAACCGTATCTCGTTGGGTGGGTGTCCGCGCGATCGTGATAAGCCGGGTGAAATGCTATCTCGGTGCCTCCTGCCCCGGACAATGGAGTCTCTGCACTGTACCTCCAATCTGCGCCTCGTCCATTGTCCGCCGTGTCCAGAATTTGAAGCGGCGTCTCGGCAAACTTTGCTCGCCGGAAGTTCGGGCGGCGCTGAGGGCCGGGCCCGCATTGATTGTTAGCGTCCTTGACGTGTCAACGGAGTTGATTTAATTGTTTATCTTAATAGCATTTAACACGATATATTTCAAACATAAACATAGTTGAAATTTTATATCCTATTGCTTTTTTGTTTGCCATTCGTTTACTCTCACTAAAGGATACTACTCGTTTTATGATTAACTATTTCTTCTTCATCTTCTTTAATTAATGATCTCCCTTAATATAATTCAGCCGATGTCATGTCAATTGGTATTCCTTTTTATATTTAAACATTAATATTCGAAGGACAACTTTGAAAAACAAAAATATCGTAAAATGTAATTTCATGGTTTCGGATGAGAATTATTTATGATTGGATGCAATGGGTAAATACGTATATTACGTAAAAATAAGGTAACACCTTTTGCGGAACCCACGAAACTTTACTTATTACATTTAGTTACCGTGTTTTTCATACATCAATCAATTGCGTCCATTATTTGCCGGTAACCGTACCGGCCGTTGCCGAGTTCCGGTCGCGTGGATCCGTTTTTACGGCGTTCATGTTAATACGCAATTATTAATTGTTACGCTACATCTCGCAGGAGGACGGCGGGTCATATTTGTCGGTGAAAGAGAGCGTGCTGGGCGACGACCTCGTTTTTTCTACACCACCGTCACACTTCGCTGCCGTATTGAATCTCAAATGTCTTAACAGCATCGTTACAAGCCACTTTCATTGAGTGTCTTCAGTGAGTTTCAGTGATTTACTCATACCGTCAATTAGCAGATGACTGGGTGTTACACGGTCCAAAGCAGCTGTTGGTAGAAGCTTCAAGATTTGTAAGGAGGTGTGGCGTGGTCGCCTGCGATGTAGGAAGCAAAATTGTTTACTAGGACTTTTCCAAATTCGACAGCGGTTGAACATGTGAAATATCCTAGTCATTCACAATTCTCAGATTTGATCGACTATATTTTTGAAAATAAGATGATGAAATTGATGGTAAGTGATTACCGGCGTTATTAGAAGCCCACGGCATAAGAAATACCACATATACTTTTTAGGTTAAAAAACGCTTTTTTTTGGAAGTCCTTCTTAAATAATAATTTCTTGTATTTACGCGATTACACATTATAAATGAAATTAATTTTACGGATTTATCGCGTTTATTTTTAATTTTAATTCCCGACGTTTCGAACCCTTTACAGCGTTCATGGTCACGGGACAGACTGAGGTGTTAGACGTCTGATTGTCATAGTTAACCCGGAAATAGAGAATAACATGCCGGAACAGTATGCATTACTACTTAAACATTGCCTAACATCCGGCTATTTGCTTTGGAAGGAGGAATTTTACATACAGATAGATGGTGTAGCAATGGGCTGCCCAGTATCTCCCATTGTCGCTGACCTATTTATGGAAGACTTTGAGGAGAAGGCCCTTCGCACAGCTCCCATTTATCCAAGGTTTTACAAGAGGTATGTAGATGACACCTTCACCATTTTACCAACAAGTAAAGTTAATGCATTTCTAAATCACCTTAACTCAGTAAATTCCAAAATACAATTCACTATGGAATTAGAGCATAATAACTCTTTAGCTTTCTTAGATGTTTTGGTCATCCGCAATCCAAATAACACTGTAAGTCACACTGTGTATAGGAAGGCAACCCATACAAATAGATACCTAAACGGTGATTCTCACCACCATCCATCCCAGTTAGCTACCGTGGGTAAATCTTTGTTTCAGAGAGCACAAGGGATCTGTGACAAACAACACCTGGCCGCTGAGCTTCAACATGTCAAGCAAGTTCTGCATGACAACAAGCTTCGAGCACCGCGCCTACGTCACAGTGACCGAGTGAAACCAGCCACAGTGGAGCGAGTACCTGCTGTTCTACCATACGTCAGAGGAGTCACCGACAAGATTGGCTATATCTTAAAGCAGGCTTCAATTAATACATTCTACAAGCCGCTGAAGAAGATTAGTCAGTTTTTACCATCTATCAAGTGTAATATCCCTCTGCAAGATCCAGGAGTGTACAAACTTGACTGTGAATGTGGGCTCTCTTACATAGGTCAAACGAAAAGAGCAATAAAAACCCGCGTGAAAGAACATATAGCTGACATAAAACACAATAGATTGAACAAGTCTGCAGTTTGTGAGACATTTTTTTCACATTTTGAATAGGCCCAACCACTACATCAGGTTTGACAAACCACAGATCCTTGCAAAAGAACACCGATTCCTCCCAAGGATGATTCGCGAGGCTATTGAAATTAAAAAAACACCCTAATTTCAATAGAGAAGAAGGTTGGGTACTACCATCAGCTTGGGATCCTGTCATCAATAAAATTAAATCTAGGCCCAAACGAACCACTACTGCAAGACAAGATACAATTAGCTCCCTCTGCATAGATCGGAAACAAAATTAATAATTCAAAAACTGACGGTAGCCCGGGTTAACTATGACAATCAGACGTCTAACACCTCAGTCTGTCCCGTGACCAGGAACGCTGTAAAGGGTTCGAAACGTCGGGAATTAAAATTAAAAATAAACGCGATAAATCCGTAAAATTAGTTTCATTTATAGTCCTTCTTAAAGCTTGCTTCGAAGCAGAATATTTAATGTAAACAAAGTTATGTTAAATCCTAGTGACAATTATCCACTTATCACATTATCAGATTATGACAATAGAACTACTACCTTACGAAACTTCAACCAATCAAATATTTCCATGCCTGGCGGTTTAACTACAACGTATGATTTAAACAACAATTAATCATGTACTCAATTAGCTTTCGGTAGAATTACATATAAATTTTTAGTTCCTAGCCCTTGGGCAGGCCCATCCTAATGAATGTACTTTTAGTGGAGTTGGATTGATCGATGATATATTGCTTTAATCTAAACTATGGCAGTTTGTATATGTAATTAAGATTCTTCGAAAGTTACTGCGATTGGTCATTAGGCAAATCATATAAAGCTCACAACGGAATATTTCTGTACTTGATTGCACTTTATAACTATATTATCAATAAAAATAACTGTACATTCGTAAATTACACGGATTCAATTGAATTTATTTTATAATATTTACATCGAATAACTCTTACTCATTACAAAAGTAATGGTGTAAGTAAAGAAATCATTTTGAGAGTTTAAAGTTTTTTACTCCCAACATTATAAGTACAATTCTAGTTTATTATATCATATAGAAATTACTACTCTTCACTAAATAGACATTAAGTACTAACGGTTTTACGACGCACCTGATCAATGCATCGATGCATATAAAACCTCTTTAGAAATACCTTTAACAATACTTTCTTTCTCTCTTAGATGTAGGACATAAAAAACAAAACTGCTTACAGAGAGCTGTCAAAGTTTTAGAACTTTTCTCGTTACCGCGTTGTTAATTATATGATCGACGATACGGTGCAGATATGATCGGACCGAGCCTTAATTAGTTTAACTCCAGATGAAATTACGAGGAAAAGTTGTCCAATTTGAAACTGCTGGAAAATTATTGCTCTTACCGCGTTATAAACTACCCGCCGCCCGGTTTGTGCCGACTATTGCGAGTTTAGAAACAATTTGATGACGGCCAAGTACGCTAATTGGTGATTTCGTTTCGCGATTTTCGAACTTTAATTATCGCTGCGGCCACCTCATCTCACTTTCAATGAACACGAATAAAGAATCCAAGTAAGGCAGTAATTAAGTGAAAGGGTACATTGGGTAAGTCGATTAATATACCATTAGTGTTTTACAATGCATTTTTCAATATATATTTTTAATCTATGTTGCTTAAGCTGAGTTATCTTTCGCTGGGCAAACATTGGTTGTTTTAATGTATTATATATGTAACAGATCTGAAATCTTTAAGTATGCTCCACAAAATCGAATATAAGATCGAAAAGGAACCGACAATTAATCAGGGTTCTCAATAATTGGTTGACTAGGCCATTATTATCACTGAAAGATTTTAAGTCTCTCTACGACGTTACACCGCGATGTAGCATTAATTCTTAAAGTTACGTCTAATATATTAGATTATATATGGCCAATTATGGGACTATGTTTGTTAATATGTTTATCCTATTAAGTTTTAATTTGGATTTACGATGTTCAATAAAGTTCTCTACGCTGTTATAACGAAGGTAAAAGATCGTTAGTAGTTACGTATATGCCATAAATTATAACACGATTGACTAATTTGCGAACATTGATTGCTGTTCTAACGAAGTGGACTTTGCGAGAATAATTAATTATACGCCAAACGAAGACAAGCTATAAAAACCATGATCTAAAATCTCTTTGATCATATAGTTTCTAAGTTAAATTCATCATTGACGTCTTCCAATCTCAGATTTTACTACTAAGAGGGATACATCATAGTTCCGTAAATATAAACGCAAAGGCGCTTTCCATAACTGCAGTTTCCGAAGCACTTTCTCTTACTAAACGATCCCTTAGCATAGTAATATAAATTATGTGTTTCTTAGACTATATTTTTATGTTTTCAATAATAAAAAATACATTCGGCCAGTTCGCGATATTGACTGAATTAAAAGTAAATAATAAAAACTTAAATAATAAACGTATGTATGATATAAAGCTTGACAACTAGATTTATGGTGCCCAAATGAGTGGAGAAGTCCCGAAGAAGAATAGAGGCCCTTTGACAACAGTCAATGTTTACTGATAAACAAAAATGAATAAAAATATGTATGCCCTTCATGCCTTCCTAAATTTTTCGTCCGGTAATTATTTTGATTAAACAGTAGTGAGTTTTCGGCGCACGCCCGAAAAATATAATTTTGACGACCTGAATCGCTAAGTGGATCTCTTAGTCCTGAGGGGTTCCATCCTCACTACTGGAAAAATATTGTGTCGTGAACATAGTATTTTTTAAACGACTTCAAAAAAGGAGGAGGTTTCTCAATTCGACCGTATATATTTTTAATTTTTTTTATGTGTGTTCGCGGATAACTTCGTCGTTTATGAACCGTTTTTCGTTTCCTTCGTCGTTTTTGATGATTCTTTTTTTGTCGGAAAAGATATATCCCAATGGTGGTACCATGATAAGGAAACCCGGATCTTATCATGGCATCCCAGAGAAATCGAGGGCCATCATTGAATGTTATAGGTATTCACAATGTGTTTAATTTTCTGATTGAAGTCGGTATTTTTTTTGTTAAAAATTATATTTGTGTAGTGTCTGGGTGTTTCTACGTGTATAATATGTCCTGTATGTATTTGTTTACAAAGGAAAAGAACGTTTGTGTACCTAGAAAAGCTAAGAAAATATTGATAATACTATTTTTATTGTGGCATTGCAACGCCTACTGGGTAACGTTTGTATCAATATATTATAAAAAAATTCAATCTTTTATTACCTAAGTCCGTAATATATGAATGAACGTATACGTAGTCTATAAAATAACGTAACTTTTTGGATATCAATGAGGATTATCCGAGGCATGTGTGAAAGTTCCTGGCTGTCGTAGTCTTTTGATGTGCACATAATTCGCTAGGCATCGTCTTCATGCGAACATTCCGCTGGGACAATGGCGGTGTCATCAGCTCTGACTACCGGCCGACTCGCGGCTAATATTTTATCTGGGCGGTCTTCATTGCACCCGAGATCGCTGCGTCGTTGCTGCTAGTGATGCGCCCGCATGGTCCACGGTCACGATATCGATGAATGAACGACATTATTTAGAATGAATTACTTGTCTATGACTTGAAGCCATTTTTGGCTTTGGATTCATTGAAGAATTCATGGAAACTAGTTTACAATATTTTATAATAGTAACGGTTTCTTCATAAGCAAGATATATACTATAATTATTAACTTTTATTTTAATTTTTCATTTATTTATTTTTAAACTTTTATGGTAGTATAAAGGCGAACTTAAGGCCAAGGGTATTTTCCTTAGATAGTTTGATATAGAGAAATTGAGCTAGGTGCACAGATATTACGATAAATGATTATTCTTAAATTAAATATAAATAAATGTATGTAATTTCATAAAAATGATCTGTTTATTGTTTAATTTTAAGAATAAAAGCAAGTTTTTTTCATTAGTTTGGTTATACATTTATTTCAAAGTATTGTAGATTAAAACAATTGTTTTAAATTATTTTCTTAAAAAGTGATTTAATTTTTACATATTTATTTTTATTTTAGCGAATACTTAACTGATAGTGCAAATAAAAATCGATTTATCAAATAAATTTGTAAAGTATATTCGTCAAATACTCTATACAATGTTAATTATTAAAATAATTCAATTACGTTAGTGTTATTACAAAATAATAGACAATATTTCCGGAGCGATCGGTCACATAGATTGGCAAATATTGATAGCTAAATCGATAGTTAAAGCACCTCACTGAACACGGGCGAAAGAGGCGTGCACTAGTTGCTCTCATTAATCTTTCATTTCTACGTTATATTATTAGAGGAACGGGTTTGCACGGATGCTGGGGATGTGGTGCGGTGGGGTAGAGGGGAGGGGGGAGGGGCGTGAACCCTGTTGAACCCTCGGTAGCACCTGCCGCGTCCGGTCGGCCCGTCGCACCGTGGCTCGTAACGCTTTACTTCTGTACAGCTTGTAAGGTCCATTCTAGATGCAGTGGGACATTTAAATGAGAGCGTTCGCGTTTACCGTTCGATACAGACTTGGCCGTTTTCGCGCATACAGACACCACGTAGAGCTGTATGTATGCAGACGTCGACGTGTTTGATTGTGATTTAAATTCTAAAGGCCTTTATTGTTGTATTAATAATTTTTCAGAGGTACGTTTTTCGGAATTCTGATTCGATTGAAATATACTCCATATTTAGGAAATAGCTCTCACATGAGATAGCCTATGGTTATTAGAGCTAATTTATTTGTTGGAACAAAAATTAAAAAAATATTTCAAAGATATGTGAAGTCTGCCAATCCGCGATGGGGTCGCGTGGTGAACTATCATAGGTACCCTATACGTGGTGCCCAGAAGAGGCCTTTGTCCAACAATGGGATGTATAGGTAAAGGGTGTTACTACTTTACCTTATTTATTGGAATCATGCTAGTTGGCCTTGGTGATTTTGCATACGCCGAAAGAAATCTGAAACTTATCTTCTTATCCTTTAAACGAGCAATTCTTGTATGTATATATATATATTCGGAATCTCTGAAACGGCTCCAGCAATTTTCATTTTTAGTAAATGTCCTTTTATCCCTGTTTTCAGGGAATGAAAAATATCATTCGAATATGACGGTAAATATCGCCGAAAAAAAAATGTTATAATGGCTCGGTCGGTAATCTCCGCAACAGGGGGCTCCGAAACAGAAGGCCGTGCGTGGTTCGTGTCACGATCATTTACATACCTATTTTTTTACTTCTTTTTCGATTCCAGATCATTGCTTTCTTTATTTTTTATTTTTTGTCCATCCAGATGCTTTTGTTCTATTTCCCCTTTTTTTTAAAGTTCTTTCTTTTGTGAAAAACACCACTTCATATTTTCTTATTATTACGTCGGTAAGATCGAAAAATATTATGCATATTTCATTACTCAGTAATTTGTATCTAAATGTCATTTCCAAAATACACGATTTACCAAAAAAAAAAACAAATCGAGCAAAGCTCGGTCCTCCAGGTACTTATTATAATACTGCTAATAGATTATTGTTTCGGTTGTTTGTTCATATGCTTTATAAAATAAAGTTAGACATTAATTACGTTATCTTGAAAAAATAATTAATGGATGATTAAGAAAGTTGACGAACTGTCAGTGCATTGTTGATCACTCATTAATAGTCTGATAAAACATTAAACAGATTATTCAATAAACTAAACTTTAGCGCTATTGGACCGTGATGTACTGTAAGTGTCGCTTGCCATGCAATGTGGACTGGACCTTAATTATTTTTATACGTGGACGTGGCCCCTGGCAGGAAGATAGACCTTTAATTAAGGCAGCACAGTTTATCCATAGGAAATGGCGGGGCGCACTCGAAGTTATTGATACCTATTATTATTGATTTTACGGGGCTCGCCAGCAGTCGTTACTGTATCGCGAATGGCGCGGATAAATATAGCCGAACGGAAGCAAGCTACTTACGTAGGTAAATTAATTTGAACTCGATTATATTGTGTTTGCGCTTAAAGTTTGTATAGTTGGACTGTTTTCGACCATTGATTTGAAGAAATGGATTATACGCATTTTTTTAATACGTCTAAATTATTAATACGTCTAAAAACAATTCTAATTAATATTTTAAAATAAGCAAATATATATTTTTGAGACACGTTATTACACAACGTTCTTTAGTCTCAAACTAAGCAATGCTTCTATTATGTGTACCGGATGACGGATAAACATACTTAAACATACTTTTTTTTGTAAATAAATACACATTTATACATATATAACCAATCCAGACTCTAGAAAAACAATATGTCCATCACACAATATTTTTCCAGTAGTGGGGATCGAACACACACCCTTTGGCGCAAGAGCTAGGTTCACTACCCACTACGCCAATCGGATCACATACATTAAGCCCTTTGTCTAACTTAAATCACTGCGTTGCAGTCATATACAGAACCCAAAAACCGTTCAGAAACGAATAATTTATGAGTATATTTATGTGTCTTTACATACGCGTATATTTACTTGTCCCAGTAACGCAAAACTAGTTATGTACTCGCTACAGAGCGACAAAAAACCATATCCAGTTTAGTGGTGATGCGACAAAAATATTTAAATGTTATCATCATATAAATTCTTTGAGTCCACTGCTAAAAATACCACTCCCACCTTCCCCATAGTCTGCAAAAATTAAAATTAAATGTACGTAGATATAAATAAAACTTGAATCTGTTCTATATAGACATTGTTCGTTTTATCTAGATCCAAGCGGGGCAAATGCGGAAAGTGGAGTTCTTGCCGCAACTAAATCTATAACAGTCGTAAATAACGCCTCTAATAATCGGCCCTTGATATACCAACTTCATTGTGCTGTTTTCGAGAAATGCGCGACAATTGTTCTCCGATAGTAGTTATTCCATAGTCTGTCCATGCTAGGGTGACCAGTTTTTGTGCTCATTTTTAATATAATTTCTGTCACAATGAATTTTATTATCGAATATAATATCGTTCGTCATTCTACTTAGTACTACAAGATTAAGCATTTTAGATTTAAACAAGATTCGGCATTCGCAAAGTATAATAATACCTTTGCGTTTTTTTGAAACCAATAAAATATATTTTTTTATACATAATATAAATCTATCAAACACTGCTCTGTCAAATTTAAAGTTGAAATTTATTTATTCAATATAGGCTTGTTGAACATCAAAAAACTTCCACCGATACACTAATTTAGACCAGCCCAGCGAAGAACCGGCAGGAATTCTAAAGTATTGTTTTGAACACTTTGTAGTATCAATATTTTCTGGTCAGACAGAGTAATATAAGAAAATGTAAGTCACCTAGATAGATAGAAAAGTTTATGTATCATTTTACTTGGAAATAACGTTTTACAATTGTCAAAAACTTTTGCATATACGGATGGGAGAATGAAATTTAAGTTTAACACTAACATCTTGGAGGATGTATCTTGTGCTATTACAGAGTATTTTAAGTTACCTTTCAGATTATGGGCATATCGCGAAAAGCGGGATGCAAATATGAAACAACTTATTGGTTTCTAAAGAGTTATATCGTGCAAATTATCCTCTTTTTTAATCTATTGAATGTGGTCGACTCGTCTGTCCGTAAGTGTTGAAGCGTCTACCAATTACCGCGTGTGAAGGGCTCATTGATGATCTTTGAATGCATGGTTTATGGTCTTGGGCCGACTAGCGAACGCAGCTTAGAATGATGTGGCTTACAACAAAGGCCATTTTCGCGCGGCCTCCGCAATAAGGAGTGAAATTTTCACGACACAAGTTCAGATCTCGCACATGCGCGTCCGCTGCAGGATTTATTGCTTTCGTGTAATTTATTTGTTCGCTCCTTTGACCTTAAACTATCTCAAAAATTATGTATAGGTACCCTGCACGTATTTAATTATGCGTTCGTATTTTGCTAATAAAAGATAACATTGACGACTTTTCAAATGCAAGCAATTTCCCCAAAATGTTTTAGCAGCCATATTATAAAATGCAAAATTTCATACTATTTACAATATTAAGGTAACAAAAAAGTTTTGCTAAACTACCATCTATTTTGTTACCTACGGTATTCATTACCAGTTCGAGTTTCCCTAATTAGTAGCTCCACACTCATCGCCTTCGATAAAGCTGTGAAGAATACTGCGTCACGTAGTAGTTAGTATACAGTTATTCTCGAACAATAAAAAAGTATCGTAAAAAAGGTTGTTCCGTAAAACCAGCGGTGCGTCGCCGGGGCACGAGCCTTAGCTAGATGTAATGTAGAGAAAAAAAAACTTAGTGTCTACGCATCGGGAATCCGTGACCCCGCACCGCTTAATTGGCGCGAAAAGAAATGTTGTTCGTGCGAAAATCAAGGGGGAAGAGTCATTTTTTACTCAGCCCCGATGCGTGCTGGTCGTTTAACGAGATCAAACCATAATTATTCTCTTATTCAAGTAAAAAGAATATGTGGTTTCAAATATTAAAAAAAAACTTTAATAATCAATAACCGGAATGTATTAAAGAGCGAGGTATTTACTAACGGTATTTATTAACGGTGGTAGGGCCTCGCAACAGCCTCGGCTGTTGCACGAATGGGCAGGCCCGTCCGGATAACTACCACGACCTCACAGAAGACCAGCGTAAAGTGGAAGTATGACAAATACTTTCGCGTTTCGTCTGGTGAGTGAGGTAGCCGGAGCCCAATTTTCAAAAGGTTGTCAACGCATCTGTAACCCTCGGGTGTAGCAGATGTCCATGGGCGGCGGTATTCACTTACCATCAGGTGAACCGTCTGCTCGTTTGGCAACTTTTCACATTAAAAAAAAATTACAAAGTAAAATATGACGCTCCTATGTACGTAGGACGATATGAGTTTAAAAAGTCGTAAAATCTGTTCATTACAGAATAGTGATATAGAATCATATAATTTAAAAAAATGGTTAGAATTTAACTCTTTTGAAGACAGTTTAAACACAGTTTTCTTACAGTTTTTCTTGTAGGAAATAAGAACAATCAATCACAATTTGCCTTTTTTTAATGTCTTTTAGTCATGATTGTTCTGTGTAATTCGCAACAAGCCTGCATAATATGTACATACGATAGCCATTTACAGAATCGATCTCTCGAAAGCGGATCTCACGAAATGAAAATCAAATTAGTTCTGGCGCCAATCATCTAACTCAATCATTATCCTAAGGTAGATCCTGTTCCAAATTGTCATTCGTACTTAGCACGGAAAACGACGCTTCCGTTTTATAACTCTTAATTCTAAAATTTTATTCGGATTACTGTTGTATAAGCGACATAATGCATTGACAATATATTGAAAATTAATAATTCATAAATTTTCAATTACGAATCGACAGACATGATTAACTTTTCAAGTATAGAGCATATTAATTACTATGTATGTTGAATTGACGAAGTGTTTATAACTGGTAATAGTTTTCATTAAACTGACCTTACTTTTTCTTCATTGTTCCATTTTAGATTTTTCTTGCCATTCAATTTTCAACTAGTACTAGAAGCATCCATTTAACACGTATTGTTAAACATTATTACAAATTTTACAAAGTTTTTAGTATTTTCATTTTGTTCCCTTATCGAACAAAAAATGGTTGATCGAGTATAATTAATGACAACTAAAAAAAAGAAGAAAAAGAAGAGATTGTTATTTAACTATTTTTTTAATCTTTTCATGCCTTAAATGACAACATAGCCATTTATACGGCGTTTATTATTTTTTATTTCTGTCTTAAATTGAATGGGCATGTTTTATGGTCTCGGGACGGACAGTGGTTAGACAATAGCTAATCTGTAAAGTAGTTTTATTTAAGCATAAATTCGCGTAAGCATAAGGAATCAATACGCACTGAAATTGTAACACCATAGGAAACCACTAAAAAGAGTCATTCTAATTCAACACATCGTCGCTGGGCAGATCCGGGACAAAGTGCCTACGGAAAAAGTTTATGACAGGTATTCACGGCATTTCACACACGCCATCATAGTCAAGGGGACCGTTTTCGAGCAACATTCGGTTAGGCAATTTAAACCGATGGCATTAAGGTCGCTTTTCACGCGAATTTCGAACTGACAAACTTTTGAGGTGAAAAAATGAGCGGTTGTGAACCCTCGCTCGTAGAAATAAGGCGCTAGTCGATCCGGATATTCTATTGTGTCCGTGTAGCAGAAGCGTGGCAAGCGCGTGCCACTCGACCAATTACACTTCTTTACCTTTATTACCTGTCTTCTCATTAGGTTGGGGCCAGGAAGGTGGCGTTTTCAAAATACGGCAAACTTTTAACTTTATAGAGTGTAATTTGCAAATTGTTTCTTGTTGAGCGTCTCGTTCGAAATATTAAATTATTAAGTACACAAGGTTGCGGCCTGGAAAGTGGCGTTTACAAAATAGTACAAATTTTTATCTTTAATACTCTTCAAGTTTAAATTGCAAGGTGTTTCTTGTTGGGTATATCGTAAGAGCTATAAATATATAAATAATAAATTACTACAGTAAGGACAATGCATTGAGCCAATACAGTGAGCCGTGATAGCTCAGTGTCTGGGCGCTCGCCTTTAATCCAATATACTCGAGCAACCTGAGTTCGATCCCCGGTGCCGGCACCAATGAAGTTTTTAACTTTAAGTGCTGACTTATCACGTGCTCCGCGGTGAAGGAAAACATCGTGAGGAAACCTGCATATTTTCGAAATAATAACAAAAAAAATATTTCGAAGATATGGAGGGAAGTCCGCCAATCCGCAATGGGGCCGCGTGGTGGACTATGCCCTGATACCCTCTATATAGAGGAGGCCTTTGCCCAGGAGTGGGACATGTATAGGCTGTTACTTTACTTTTTAAGGACAATGTAAAAAAGAGAATAATACTTCTACTTCGCTCCGAGCCTTTTAATGTGGTAGAGCCATGCAGCAGCCTCGGCTGTTGCACGAATGGGCAGGCTCGTCCGGATAAGTACCAGCACCTCACAGAAGGCCGGCGTAAAGTGGAAGTATGACAAATACTTTCGCGTTTCGTCTGGTGAGTGAGGTAGCCGGAGCCCATTTTCAAAAGGTTGTCAACGCATCTGTAACCCTCGGGTGTAGCAGATGTCCATGGGCGGCGGTATTCACTTACCATCAGGTGAACCGTCTGCTCGTTTGTCACATTAAAAAAAAATCCCGCGTTGTAAGGATGTTTTACGTTGCGTTTCCATTTCAGCCTCGAAGACCACGGTGTTCCTCACGTATCTTATATTTATCTCGCTGAATTGACTTCAAACAAGCATTTTGGGGCATATATATATATATATATATATATATGTATATATATATATATATATCTATATGCCCCAAATATATCAAATCCTCCTATATCCTCCTATATATCAAATGTACACTTTTAGATAAAGTATCTTATCCTTTAAACGATCAATTCTTGTATATATATATATATATATATATACATTTATATATATATATATAATATCTTCCGGCCAGAATTGATCGTCAAATACTGAACCAAGCACCCACCCTCATATACAGATATAATTTTATGTAATTTTGTGACTTATCTTACGTTAATTACTCTTTTCAAATAAAAAATTCACAAGGTTTTACAGATTAGTCGCGATAATGGTTCATACCTTGAGAGAACTAGGGACAGCTAGTAGACAATAGATTTTGAAAAAACTAATGACAACCTGTACACATACACTTTGTCACGATTCATGTGCGAGCGCAAACTTCTTAAATTGAAAGTTTTTCCACGTTACGTCTTTCTTCTCTCTCACTTTATATGCCTAACGGTGACGCGTCTTTTAAATTTCCCTCAATTCTCGTCCAATTAGTAATCCGCCATTTAAGAAGTTTCTTATTAAAAAATAGTTTCTAGAATGAAAATGGCAAAACTTCCTATTTCGTGGCCACCCCTGCGAAGTCGCGATTGAGTACAGGCAGCCAGGTGTATCGCCTGTCAGGTCAAAGTAGTCACTTTTTACTACACTAGCAGCGCTTATTGGCTTTGCTCGGTACATTTTTTGTTTCTCTCTGATGGTGATAGCGGTTATTTTTTTAGCGTAACTTGATTTTCTATTGCCGTTAACTATTAAAGCCGTTGCCGTTGACATTTCTATTAGTTTGCTCTATTTATTTTTTTACTTTTTTATACTATATGCGTTCTGGTTAATAAAACACGTTATCGAAACCGCGGTAGCTCAGTGTCCAGGATTGATGTGAACTGGTCACATATCACCAGCTGTTAAATTTAAATGATAAATTTATATTAATGACCGCATTTAGCAACATTCTATCACATACTCACAGACAAAAGTAGCCTTTTCGCCCAACTGTATATTCAAAGAAATATTTAAAGAAAACTTATAATAAAAATGTCTAACCTAGATTATATTTCAAAAAATAAACCCTATTCCAATCTAGATTATTGCAGCTTTTAATTTGTTAAAAAAAACGATTCCAGTAGTTTCAGAAATTCTCTAATACTTCCTAAGATGATAAAACTCTCTAACAAACTGACAGACAGTTCGGACCATGTTATTTATAGTGATTTGACGGTGGGTTGACGAAATGCGCTTTGTTTACTGTTCGTGCTTATCGACCCTAGCGGCCAAATTGGTGTTTCAAGACCTCATCATCCATTATTCGCTGCCATCTCAATTGCTATTGTTTTGGTTTGGACCACACGGAATGTATGAAGCTGTTTGATGTCACATCTATATTTCTTATTCATCCGCGTGTAAAATTACCGCGATTGTTTTGTATGATGATGCGAAAAGGACTGTAAATTTGGGTACAAGATATTTTTTAAGGCTGGAACTTTGGAACAAAGTTCCTTAACGCGATTTACGGGAAATTTATTGCTACAAATCAAAGAGTAAGGAAAAAGCGTTCTGCATTCGAACTTCATGGATTTGCTTTCTCATTCTCTCTTTCTAGGACATCCTAATTGCAGAACAAAAAACACTAGCGTATTGGTTCTTTATTAAATGCAGCTATACTATATTATTTTATTAGGGATAACAAACAGCTACAATATATGATATAAACAGATCCGCTGCGTTGAGGTAGTAATAATATCGCAGCCCGCTACATTTTCCACGTATTGAACATAGAATATTATTTTAATGGAAGATACGTTACAATGTATAAATACAATATATAGAAAAAAGATAAAAAAAAACAAACATAGGTAATTATTAAAAAGTTATTATTAATGTGAAAACTATTTGGTTGCATTACTATCATTACTTTAAATATTCCTTATTTTTACATTCACTTCGCCTGAATGCATGATTCGTTTAAAGTGAAGAACTGAAAAGCAGTTTTAGATGGTGTTCCGTAAACAAATGAAACTTTTGCAAAAGAATGAACCACTCGCCATAAATATCCTATTCTGAGTAGTATGAAGGAAGCATTACACTTACTATTGATTTTCAAAATACTACTCAAAACACTAATAAAAAAATGTTGTGCCGACTTTATCTTATATTTTATTGTGTTTTATTTTTAAATTCGACCATATGCACGTCAACCATTGTCGCGAAATGTACGCATTAACATCATGTAATTTCTTATATAAACGATGTAACGTTTTTGTCCAGGATCTTCAACTCGTAGTAAGAGATCGTTGGTTCGAATCCTCAATGGCACCCGTTAATAACTTCACTACTACTAGTCAAAAATGTGAATAAAGTCGTAGTCATCTGATTGAATGATAATGGAGGCCGAATATAGACGACGAGAATCCCATTTCCATTTGGCCAGCCTTCGGAACGGCGTCGACTTAACGAGAATAATAGGGAACTGACGGCAAAAATTTTGACTAACAATGCCATACATTACGCTGATGGTTTTGCTGTTACAATACATTCACTCTATTTATTACCAGTCGGCGTCGCGTCTTAGTCTCTGCTGTCGTTTGCTCGGTCTTATTTATATTTAAACCATTTACTTATTCTGCATTAAAATTGGATCTCTCCAAATTGATGACAAAGTTACATTAGATAAAATATAAAGATAGTGATGGCGTACTAACACAAAACGAGCTGTAAGGAATCGTTCGGATTGTATGTGCTGCTGAATTTCATCATTGTATAACGCGACAAATCACTCATTAGTATTGACACCACCCATGATCATGTTGTGGAATTAACTGTGGTCAGCTGTATTTCTAGGTTGATACGACTTAGGCACCTCCTACAAGATAACCTAAATCTTTCTTTAAAAGCTGGCAACGCATTTGTTGTAGTTAACTCACCTGTTGTAGTTGTTAGTAATTCCAATGTCCTGGTTGACATTGGACGGATTTTTACATTGGCTTCCATGAAAACTCAGTTTTGAGAAATGATATCTGCGATTCATAAACATAGAAACACCGACATCGACATGTTTGTGCAAATTTAATCCTGTATATTCAAAAAATTAGAGGGATACCCATTTAACCGTTTGCTGCTCACATCGCCCCGCGGTACATGATTTAGCAATAATCGTTAACGCTGTTATATAAGCGAGACCTTATCTATAACTGGTAGATACGGCGCGGACAATACGGGCTACTTTCTCCCCGCTAAATGCACTTATAAACTGCGGTGCGGTCCATTTGCGAAATAAAGGGCTCGGAATGCGATCCGCTATCTAAGTTTAAGCTGAGGTAGCGTTTAATGCGCTCAGCGTTCATGTGTTTCGGGGCTATCTCGATGAGGACTGTGTAATTGAATAATGAATAGTGAAGACCTTAAACTTTAAGATCAGCCGCGGACTTATGCTACGTACTTAGGTTTGAGTTTGTAAAATTTGTCGTTATTCTCTTTGGATATGAATTAGGTAGAGAAGTAGGAGCAAGGAAAGGGATAGTTATGAGTTGGTTACAGTTAATGGAACTACTCTAGATATTGCTAATTCGGGTCATTAAAATAAAGGTATTTTAATGATTTTATTACATTTGTGCTTCATTTATTTTTTTATGTGAAAGGTGGCCAAACGAGCAGACTGTTCACCTGATGGTAAGTGAATACCACCGCCCATGGACATCTGTTACACCCGAGGGTTACAGATGCGTTGACAACTCTCTCACCAGACGAAACGCAGAAGTGTAACACTTACACTTCACGCCGGTTTTCTGTAAAGTCGTGTAACTTATCCGGACGCACCTGCCCATTCGTGCCATAGCCGAAGCTGTTGCGTGGCTATGGCACGAATGACAACAGTTAAAATTATTCGTGTAGTATATTCATTTCATTGCTATCCGTTCACATTGATATGCTTCGAAACCATCAATTGATTAGAAGACAAAATTTTCGAACGACATTCGTCAGGGAACCATAATTGTGGACGGCATTTATTTCAAGTGCAAATCATAACACATAGGCACATTACAAAGTTTATTCTCCGTTATATTTTTACTAGATTTGTTGCTAATCGTTACTTAGCCTAAGCCGTTGTTGTGGTTTGAGACTGTAAACTACTGTCGTTTAATAATCATTACTACTTTGCAATGACAAGTGGCAAGAACAAAAGGCGACATTGGAAAAGTATTAGACCTCTTACTAACCTTATTTACTTGGATTTAAAGCATACTACAATTCTTAATTCAATTAAGTACGAAATTGCAATACTGCAAATACGCCGCCATTCTCCCTCGCGAACGGTATAGTTTAATAAGACACAGTTGTTTCGACTCCATTACCTGCATAATACGCCTTTGCATATATCACGGTGACAGAAAAGTTGGTGTTTTCCACAGGCTGAATTCCCCGACACTTTTATAAAATTATGTCTGCCATAAATTCTTTATGTTCGTCCTAAATATGTCTTTATATTTCTATATTGTATCTTTCATAGGTAATTGTTGATTTATATTGTGTTTATATATCTAAAACACGATATAAATCTTCAATGACCATTCATATACAGATTATCCACAACCTTCTACACCACAAACTAGTGGGTATAGACCTTTCTCTTGGTGTACCGTATGTCTAGGACATAGTTTAAGAAACTTCTATTCATCTCGCTGCTGAATGACTGTTCTTTTCACTTGCCTCCATTATACGGTCACTGTCTACTACTTTTCATCACAAATCCTAAGACTTCGACATTGCTAAGTTGCGTTTATGGAATGGTTTTTGTATTCATACTGCTAAAATTTTTACGATGCGTGCGCACACCGACACTCAAAACGACATGATGCTTGGAAACCAATTTAATCTTGGAAGCCAATAGTGACATCTATCACTAATACATAAGTACATACATAGGTTCTTTTTTACATAAGATTATACCAAAAAATGTTTGTGACTATCATCCCGCTTCTGGGTTAGTGGTGATGCAAGTTAGTCTCGATGATAACATTGTAATCGTACGGAAACAGAGCGCAGTCAGTTTATTCCACTTCCTCGGAGTTAATCCGAGCATGTCTATGGCAATAGGCCAACTGGGCTTTTAGTAGTCTCATGGTGAAAGATGTTGTACTTTGAGTATAGAAGTATAACTTTACAGTTGTGCGACCACTAAAACTTACATTACAGCTTTCAACGGATAGGCCAGCATGACCCGGGAAATACCACGGCCTTGCAGAATAACGGCCAGAAGAAAAAGTACTTTTCCGTATCTGTTGAATGCGGTGACGGGAGGCCCACGCTTGATAGCCTGTAACCCAAGTGTTTTGTGTGTTATTTGTGGTCTTCACGACCAGTGAGCTTGCACAGTTGCTATTCCGTTGAAAAAAATGTCTTTGTTTCGATTGTGTCGGCACCATTGGAGTACGCACACGTGCGTGAGAACTCCGCACCGTCCGGTTCTCTCGAGCGATCGTCGAGGGCTCATCGCTCCGTGACAATTACGCGTTTGCAAATAACCAGGAGCCGTAAACAATGGCTGGCGTCGAGCTGCTCAGGATATGGTACAAATGGCACTTTTGCGAAGGAGGACATAACCATATACGCCAATTAGAAAAGAGGACAGTAAAAAAAATAAGAAACATTCTATATTACGACATTACATTAAGGCATCACCCAAGTCCACCACGCGACCCCGCTGCTTATAGGCGGACTACACATATCTTCGAAATATTCTTCTGTTACTATTTCGAAAATATGCAGGGTTCCACACGGTCACGTTTCACGGTCCTGTGCTGCTACACAGTCCTTCATTTATTTTATACACTGTGTAGTTACATTATTTCATTTCTAAGCTTCGTATGTACCCATTGGGATTAAACCATCAATAAAAGTTTCTTCTTCTTCATGTTTTCCTTTACCACTGAGCAGGTGATGAGCCAGCATTTCACATTAAAAATTTCATCGGTGCTAGCATCAGGATTTGAACTCAGGTTGATCGATTGTCTATACAGATAAATAAAATTGGAGTGTCTGTTTGTAATATTAAAATAACCGCTTTTTATTAAATGTATATGGATGTATACACGGTACATAACTAGACGTACTAATCTCTGAAACGGTTGAACCGATTTGGACGGTACTTTCACTGGCTGATGTACTAAGGAGTAACTAAGCTAGCTACTTTTATTTTAGATTTTTTTTTAGCCCGGACAAAAAAGCGAGGCACTCTGAGCTATCATGACACGGGCAAACATTAGAACTATATTTGGGAAATTACAAAAATAATTGTAATATCAGTAATGTACTTCTTATGTGAATGGGTGCAAGGGAGTTGGCGGTTCACCTGATGTTAAGTGATAACCGTCGCACTTATGATTGACATGTGCAACACCCGTAAGGTTGTAGATACGTTGCCACCTTATAACAAAGTGGGCCCTGGCTACCTCACTCACCAGACGAATCGCAGAAGTATTATAACACCTCCATCTCACGCCGTGGGAGGCCTTTGTTCAACAGTAGACGTCTTGCCGCTGATCATGATGATGATGATGATGGGCGTCGATAAAAACTTATCATCTAAACCGTCTGTTCACCTGTCACCTTCTTACATAATAACATTAAACATGTTTTTTTTACCTTTGGTTACTCTTGTGTGGGAAAGTAAGTAACTGTAATAATTAAGTTACTTGTTTTCCACACTAGATTCCTTTATCTGAATTTTTCCATTCAATGTCCTTGACCTTTTGAACGTCGCTTGTATGTCCTTAGGAAAACCTGTTTATCAGATTTTAAGGCTACTTGTGTATCAAGGAGGAGCCCTGACTTTTAAATTTGTGAGTCAAGGAAACTGCACAACATACTTTAAAGTATTATTATCTGTTTCTTTTTTGTATAACACTGTTTTATTACATTATAATAATCTTATCCTTTAAACGAGCAATTCTTGTATATATATATATATATATATATATATATATATATATATATATATTATCGGAATCTCGGAAACGGCTCCAGCGATTTTCATGAAAATTAGTATGTGCGTAGATTCGGGGGCGAAAAATCGATCTAGCTAGGTTTCATTTTTCGAAAATGCTCTTTCATCCCTGTTTTCAGGGAATGAAAACTATAATTCGAATATGACGTTAAATTTCGCCGCAAGAGAAAATGTCATAATAGCTCGGTCGGTAATCGGGCGGCCCCAAAACAGACGGCCGTGGTTCGCGTCACGATCATTTACACATTATTTTTTTACTTTTTTTTCGATTCCAGATCATTGCTTTCTTTATTTTTAATTTTTTGTCGATTTTTTATTTTGTTATTTTTTTCCCTTTTTTTTTAAAGTTCTTTCTTTTGTGAAAAACATCAGTTCATATTTTCTTATTATTATGTCGGTAAGATTGAAAAATATTAAGCATATTTAATTACTCAGTAATTTGTATCTGAATGTAATTTCCAAAATACACGATTTACCAAAAAAAAAACAAACCGAGCGAAGCTCGGTCCTCCGGGTACTGTATATTTAGAGTTAAATAACGCATTAACTTAAAGTTTAAGGCGCTCTAAAGTTAAATAAGGAAACTGTATATTATATAGTTGCCTTGAATGTTTTTAATTAAAGATATAATATAAAAATATTTTTAGTTGCATTTATCAAGTTCAGCTAAAAAAAATAATAAAAATAGCATTACTGCACACAATGAAAATTTGACCGCCATTGATATACTTATAATTTAATGTTGGCTTTATTACTTTTCATTACCTAGTCGTG
Source organism: Iphiclides podalirius (assembly GCA_933534255.1). Classification (NCBI taxonomy): domain Eukaryota; kingdom Metazoa; phylum Arthropoda; class Insecta; order Lepidoptera; family Papilionidae; genus Iphiclides; species Iphiclides podalirius. Next base: position 10,113,494 of record OW152830.1, on the reverse strand, counting down.
CTTTATGCTCCCGCGGTTCGCCTCCGATGCGCGCGCACTCTCCCATGACGCCATCTTGTGCTTTTGGGCGGGAAAACCTAACAACGTAATAAGTAACGCACGGCAGTCGTGAGTATTCAATAACGAAACATGCGGATAGTTTTACGACATTTCCTCGGCTCATATTATTTTAAATAACTGTGGTAGGGCCATGCAACTGCTTTACTATTATACTTTCGCGTTTCGTAAAGTGATAGAGATAGCCGGAATTTACTTTTTATAAAAGTTGTCAACGCATCTATAAGCATTTGGGTGCCGTAGACGTCGATTGATAGTCGTGTTCACTTAACATAAGATGAACCGTCTGCTCGTTTGACAACTTTTCGCATAAAAAAAAGCGACCCTGCTGCGGATTGGTGGACTTCACATGTCTTCGGAATATTATTTTTGTTATTATTTCGAAAATAAATGCAGTTTTCCTCTAGATGTTTTCTCTCGCCGCTGAGGACGTAATAACGCACTTAAAATTAACAATTTAATTGTTGCCGGCACCGGGATTTGAACTCTGGTTGCTCGACTATATTGAATTAAAAGCGAGCTATCGCGTAGAGGACCGTAAAATTTGTTGAGATAGATGAGCATGTGAAGTTATCAGAAAGCATTGTATAGGTATGTGATTTTACTCGATAATATGCTTATTACAAAATAATGTTCTTTTCTAAGGGGTCCCTGTTGACTATCGTTAACATATTTATTGATTTTGAGCGTTACTTGACACTGTCAATACAATCTATCAAGAGTCTATCAAGAGTCAGCCCTCTAGTCAGCCCTTTCAAATCACTGAGAAATCCCTTGAAGCCAATGATGTTTAATATGATAGATGATGCATGTCCATACTGTGCGGCGTTTGAAAATTGTTATGCTTTACATTATTAGAACATATATTAGTGTACTATGTATATAAGTGAAATGTCTTTGTATATAATATCATAGCTCGAAGCCGTCTAAAGCAACGAAGGAACGCATTTGTAGTATAGCTTTTATTTGCGCACCCGATAACAATCATCGACTTAATTGAAAAGCAGAAAAAGATAAATTGGGAATATTATGACATAATATCGTATCAGTGTTTTGAAATGAAAAGCGTCACAAACGAAGAAAAGCCTTCTTTTACAGAAAGATTTAGGAATAATAGTCAATCATTTTTGTTATAGGGTGCAGTATCTTAATATTCCGTTACATCTGCTTTCGTATTTTCTTCATCTAGGATTTTCTACATCCATCCGTCACCTATTCGCAAAACAAATAAAAAATGTCCATCGGAAAGAGATATTCAATATCGGGATCGCTTAGGTTGAGCGTATGTTGAATGGGTACATTAATTATTCTATAGGAAAAATACTTTCTGTATCCGCTATAGAACTTTGCTTTAACACATTCGAAGTAGACGCTCACTTTCTCTTTCTAATTGTTTATTCCATTTTGTAGAGTGACTACCATTCTTAATTTATTTTAAGGTCTACATCAGATCCGTAATTTTTTTTTTTTTTTTTTTTGGGCTTGATGAGCCACTGTTGGCCTTAGGGGCCTTTACAGTTCCGACGGACTTGAGGTGGCCGGGCGCTCGAGGCGCCTAGCCTGAACCTCGCGTATTTATTATTACGCGTTATGGTGACTAAGCTCGAGGGCTCCCGAAGGAACCTCGGCTCGGGCCGTCACGCTATTTAATTCACCGGTTTGGGAGGCCGCCTAGCTGTTAGGGCGCTTTGGCGGGCTCCATGGAGTGATCAGGCTCAAGGGTCCCCGAGAGGAGACCTCGGCTTGGGCCGTCACTCAACACGCGTTTAGCATTCCGGCTCGATCGGTAGCTGTTATCTGACTGGGAGGATCTCTAGAGCTATCGTTACTACCACTTCGTAAAGCGTTGGCGCTGGGAGAAGAAGTGGCGGAAGAAACTCCAGCAACGCTTCTATCTTGAACTGGGGAGAACCTGCCAGGTACGTGGTGGAACCTAGTATATGTTTGCCGCACTCGCCGGCGAGTGCGGTTTGTGTTGGTGTGTTTGCGAAGTTTTTTAATCCTTTCGATGGCGATAGTCGTCTCATCGTCAGGGAAATCGAGAACGTGTCGCGGTCTACGGTGATTGCGGCGGAACGTACCTAGCGGCAGGGGTCTGTACGTGGCGGCACCTACGATTAGCGGGTTGGGATGCGCGGCGGCGGAATCGAAGTATCGGCGGGACGCCGACTTCAGGAATTGAGCGATGGTGGGCAACTCTAAATCGACATGAAGGTCGATATTGCGCATGTACCAGGGTGCTCCCGTAGCTCTGCGCAAGAATCGATTTTGGATGACCTGAAGCTGGTGTATTTGCTTCGGAGCAATGTGTGCGAAAACTGGACTCGCGTACGTCATGATAGGGCGAACTACTGCCTTATATAGAGTCACCTTGTTCCGAAGGGACATTTTAGACGTTTTGTTGAGGAGCGGATGGAGGCGACCGAGTACGAAGGCCGCCAGGTTCTTGACCCGAGTCACGTGCTGGTTGAATCTAAGTTGGGAGTCAAGGACGACACCTAAATATTTAACTTTGTTCACCCATGGTACCGGACTATCCATGAGTTTAACGGGGGGTGGTTTATCTACGTTTTTATGCGAAAAAAGGACGGCCGCGCTCTTGGCGGGATTGATTTCGATCCTCCATTGCCGAAACCAGTCACCGATGGTGATGGCTGCAGCTTGGAGGCGTCGATGGATAATTTCGGATGTTCTGTCTGCTGTATAGAGACAGGTGTCGTCGGCAAATAGGGCAAGTTCTACATCTTTGACTCGCGGCATGTCATTGGTGTAGAGCGTAAAAAGGACTGGGCCCAACACCGACCCTTGTGGCACCCCGGCTCGAACGGGATGCGTTGTCGAACACACGCCTTCGACGCGATAACGAAAGGTCCGATTACTTAGGAAGTCTCGTATTATGCATACGAGACGATCGGGTACTCCGAACCCGTATAACTTGTATACGAGCCCGTTGTGCCAGACTTTATCGAAGGCCTTTGCCACGTCTAAGAAGAGTGCTCCGGTGTTGAGTCCGCGTTGGCGTTTGACTAGTATGTGCTCCGTGATGCGGTGCACTTGATGGGTACAAGAATGTTTGGCTCTAAAGCCAAACTGTTCAGGGATGGGGAGCCCTTTGGCGTCCATAAGGGATCTTAGTCGGGCTAATATTAGTCTTTCAAAGATCTTCCCAAATGTTTTGAGAAGACTTATTGGAGGATAAGAGGTTGGGAGGGTGCGCGGGTTTGTGGGGTTTGAGGAACCCTATTACGTCAGCTTCTTTCCACTCGGACGGGAAGAAGCCTCGGACGGTAAGTTAAGACTAGTATCTGAAGGATGCTAGTAGGGAGAAGTTTGGTCACCTTATTGGTGATACCATCTGAGCCAGGCGCTTTGCGTGGGCGCAGTTTGTTTATTGTTTCTGCGAGTTCCGAACACGTGACCGGGGGAACGGGATCGCGGAGTGGTTCCGATGCTTTCCTTTCGACCTCTTCGTTCACCTTACGGAGGTGATCGGGGTGGGTCGGAAGCAAGCTGGGGGAGCATTGGGCCTCTAGACTGTCAGCTAGGCATTCGGCTTTCTCTTCGTCCAGCATTGCTGGCGTTCCTATCGGGCGAACTAGTGGTGGCATGTTTGGAGTGGCAATACCCTTGAGGGATTTGGGAAGTTTCCAGAAGGCTTGGTGGGACGGTTTTATTGAGACTAGGGTGGAGTCCCACCGTTCGTTTCGTGAGTCTGCTATACGTGTTTTGACTTCACGTTGCAATTTACGTAGCAGTCTACGATTCGAGTCGGTGGGATATCTATCGTAGGCGCGTGTGGCCGCATTCTTGCGCCTCAGTAAGTCTTGTACATCGTCTGGCAGGGCCCAGCGATGGTCGTCCATCGCTGGAACCTGTCTCGAGCATTGCTCGACGACGGTGTTGACGTGACTCGTGAGGGCCCGAATTGCGGTCTCCGTGTCCTGTTTGTTGTTGAGTTGGTCGGGGATCGACTCTAATATTGAATTGGGCTCATTAAGTTTAGTTTTGACTCTATGCCAGCTAATGACTGTTTTGGTTTGGGGGGCGGCTATTGCTGAGGGCCCTAGCCGAAGGAGGACTGGTCGGTGATCAGAGTGAAGCTCGTGAATCACTTCCGGGTCGCGCATGGTCAGATTGATGTTTTTGACAACTGCAATATCAAGCACATCCGATGATTGTCCCTCTATATAAGGGAAGTGCGTATGTTCGACTGGGGCTACAACTTCAAAGTCGAGCCTGTCGGATAGCGAGTCGAGTGCGGTGCCTCGACTGTTGGTGCGTGTCGAGTTCCATCGGATATGCTTGCTGTTGAAGTCACCAGCTAATATGGTGGCTCCTCCTATGGAGAAGAGGGCCTCAAAATCGGATTTCAATATAGTTGCGGTTGGTCTGCAAGGGAGATAGACTGATACTAGGGTGATGGGAGAGTGGCCAGTTAGTGCCAGCTGACAGACGGAGGCCTCGAGATGCGTGAGAGCGGGCGTATCTACCGGTACGCAGTGGAGGGATTTTTTATAGTAAATTAGTGTGCCACCGCCCGGGGCGCCGGCACGGTCGTTTCTAACTATCCGGTAGTTGGGGATGTGCGCGGATCCCTTGTCGCGGGTTTCAGGAACGTTTCCTGTATTAGTAATACGTCGATTTGGTGATCGCGCAGAAAAATACGTAATTCGTCGCGTTGTTCTTTGAGCCCGTTCGCGTTGTAGAAAGCTACGTTGATCGATCGCGGTTTGACTCTGCCATTATTACGCGTGGCAGAGGGACTGATATTTTCGTTATTATTGCTTCTAGTTGTACTATCCATGTTCGGTTTAAACTGAGAGCGCAGCAACTATGTGCTGATACTGGTCTAGAAGGAGTAATCGCGAGCTGAAGTTGCCTTTGGCATACTGCTCGGCAAAGTACATTACCTCCGCCATGTCGACGGTTCGGAGGAGTTGACTTAGTGAGTCCAGGGGGTTGCCCCCGGCCGCTTTTGGTGGTGTTGGGATGAGCGCCGGTTGAGGAGCAGCTTTGGGTTCCGCTAGTGGCGGATTCGGTTTGGCCCAAGCGGGGGCCATGGGGTTCTGCCACGCGGGGCGAAGAGGAGGGAAAGAGGCGGCCGTTGGAATCGGCTGCCTTCTTGTTGCCTGAGGGGCGGGCCTAATGGCAGACCCATTAGGCCCGCCCCGCTTAGGTGCGTTCGGGCAGCCAAGATAGTTGGCTGTGTGTCCTTCCGACTGGCAGAGGACGCATGCGGGTGGACCGTAGTTGGCCAGAAGGGCCTTGTCGCTTGGTCTGGGACATTCCGGGGTGCCGTGGTCGCCTAGGCACTTTACGCACCTGGGCTTGGCAAAACAGTTACATAACTATTTCTAATGACTGTATTTTAGGATTCATCATAGTCGCTATAGCAGTTTTGGCTTCAATTTTGCACATTTATTTTGAAAAGACCGACACACAATTTTGTTATTAGTATAGGTAGATAGAAACAGCTATCATATCAATCAGCCAAATCAGTTAGTAATAAAAGATAATTAAATTAGCACGTTCGCGTTAACGAAACGTTTACCTTTCTTCGGTAGTCGAATCTATAAAGGTTTACGATGCAACCGGCATCTCCCATTAAAACTTTCTAAGCCGCCGTTATCGAATCGTAAAGTAAAGTATGCAATATGCTGTGATAACTAGGTGATGAATGTATAACACCAAAGCTACAGAGCTGCAATACGTATGTAGATTTCTAGATAGTTTCTTTAGCAAGAGTACAGGTTACAACTCCTTTTTTGTACTACATGCATTAGGAAATGTACAATTTTAAATAATGATATGATTATGAGTTTAGTTCATAATTATTAGATAGGTACGACTCAGTCTATCGCGACAACTCTTGGTGGTCCAGTTTATTTCAGTTTACAGAGACGACTGTTACTAATGGGCCACGGCCTAAGTACCACAACCTCACAGAAGACCGGCATGAAATGGTGCTGTTTTTCCTTTGCGTTTCCTCTGGTGAGTGAGGTAGTTCGGGCCCACTTTAACATAAGGTGGCAACGCATTTGCAACGCAACTAACCCAAAATGGGTGGTGTTGCAAATGTTAATGCGCGGCGGTTATCACTTAACATAAGATGAACCAGCTCCCTTCCCACATAAAAAAAAACTGATAAAATAAATTATTTATAAAAAAAAAACACTAACTTAGTGGTGAGAGCGTCTGGATGTGTTACCACGCGCAAGTTCGAATCATGGCATCAGCGAGAGAATTTTTCGAGTTCGAGATTTTAAGTGCCATCACCTAGCCTGCACTTAGCAGGAGATTAGCAATAAAAATAAAATTCGAAAAAGAACTATTTATGTTTTACACGCTAAGGACTTCCAACTACATAATGTTAATTGTTTTAAAGTGCAGTGAAAAAAAAAAACAGTATATGTATTTAATAATTTCTTGTATTTATTTTTTTAACTGCAGACTTGTTTAATCTACTATGTACTAGTTTGTGAGCACACTCTAAATCGGCCCAACCACTACATCAGGTTTGATAGACCACATCCAGGTTTGATAGATCCTTGCAAAAGAACACCGATTCCTCCCAAGGATGATTCGCGAGGCTATTGAAATTAAAAAACACCTTAATTTCAATAGAGAAGAGGGTTGGGTACTACCATCAGCTTGGGATCCTGTCATCAATAAAATTAAATCTAAGCCCAAACGAACCACTACTGCAAGACAAGATACAATTAGCTCCCTCTGCATAGATCGGACACAAAATTAATAATACAAAAACTGACGGTAGCCCGGGTGAACTATGACAATTAGACGTCTAACACCTCAGTCTGTCCCGTGACCATGAACGCTTTAAAGGGTTCGAAACGTCGGGAATTAAAATTAAAAATAAACGCGATAAATCCGTAAAATTAGTTTATTTATAGCATATGTATTTTTAAAGTATTGCGAAGGGACCACCTTGAAGTCACTTAAAAAACTGAGCATAAGGGGTCTAAGTCAATAATCAGTTCTGTAGCGGACCTGAATGGAGACGTGGAAACGCTTATTTTACGGTCGACACAGCTCGAGCGGCCGGCTAATAGCAGCCCGCGCCGTGTCCTCTGACATCTTCCGGCGACAGTGGCGCGAAATGACAGGGTTCCGCAGCGAAACCACAGGTTACCATCGATGGACTCGGCTTATTGCTGTAGGACCGTTCCGCCCCCGCCATATCTCACCGGACGCGTTTACGTTGGCTGCGTGCCTTAACTGCCACCCGTCTGTCTCCATTGTCGCGCGTTGATTTTCGTCCAGTTACGACACGGCACGTGTACATTAGGGTGGCCAGGCCCGCGGAAGTGTGTACCGTGGTAGGGCAACAGTGTTCCCTGTCGCACTAATGGGCAGGTCCGTCCGGGTAATTACCACTTTCCTCGCATAAAAAAACCGGCTGTAAGCGCTGTCGACTTCTGCCGATTGCGCCCCAGGTGCAGTGATGGGTAGCCGGGGCCAACTTTTCAGAATCGGCCCGGGGCAAGCCGCATTTGCAATGTGTGGTGTATGCCTTTACATCACCGCGTTACCAGCTCGGCCATTAATCGCTTTGAGATAACGTTTTGCATATCTGCCCAGCTTATCTCGATTTTTTTGGCTTAATGAGCCCCACTGTTGGTGCTTTATCGGGCCTTTACAGTTACGCCGGAGTTGGGGTGGCCGGGCGCTCGGGGCTTTGAGATAACGTTTTGCACCTCGGGCCCATCTTATCCTGATATATCTATTAATCAACGAATTTTTTTCAATACAAGTTTGTATTATTAAGACACAATGGGACAAAAATTATGTTTGTTAGATCAAAGTCACTCGTTTTTTTATGTGAAATGGTAGCAAGCGAGCCGGTGGGTCACCTGATGTTAAGTGATAACCGCCGTGATAATCCGTAGTGTTGCAGACGCGTTGCTTTTACATTTATATAAGTTACAAGCATTTATACAAAGGATGGAACTTATTATACATAAAGGGTGTACATTAGACAATGGAAACGCGCCGTCTAAACAAAAAGGCGTTGGCAACATTGCGGCACACGACCCATGACTCCCGCGTACCACTTACATGCTGACATCGGCCGTTTTGTTCGGTTGACATTGCTCGAATGACCGGTTACTAACAAGCTTAGGATGCCCGCTCTTGTACTTTTCTAAAGTAAACTAAATAGAATTAATTGAATTAATATATATAATAATATATTCTAATTTTTATGTCAGTAGAGAAAGACATGTATTTACAGGCGCCCATTTTTTTTTTCATTTAAAAAATAAAAATAGCTTAACTAACTAACTACTATAAAAGTTGAGTCCTCAAAGACATGTTTACGGGGACGATACCGGGGAGCGAAGCAAAGTTTAATATTAATGTCTCTTTAAAAACTTTAAAAGTAATAATATGTAAAACTATCAATTGGCAGTATGTTTGGATTCAATGATTTTAATTTGTTTTAAGGCAAAGATGAAAAGGGACCGATTAGGTTATACTAAGCAATTCACATCGGCCTGTTCCAATACCAGTTTATTAAATATACCTACGATTTTTTTTATAGCGCTAACACTCAAAACAAAACCTTTCAATCATAAACACTAGAATATATTCACTACTCATTATCGTAATAACCATTCAATGACTAGTTACATATCTTGAAAAATAAAATTTTTTCACTATATTTAGTGTCACTTATTTCACTGTTTATTATCGTGTCAAACATCAGGCACCAGTCAGTTTACAATTTTAAGTACCTCAAAAGGCATACAATAGTAACTCCACATTTTTCAAAATTATTTTTCTTACACCATTAAAATCGCAAGAAAAAAATGTTCACAATAGTCTAAAGCGTTAAGTCCTACGACGCCTACAATCAATAAAATATCCAATCACGCATTTTTTGCCTCTCCGGTGAAATTTGTGTTTTGGCATATAATGCTGTTTACCTTTGAGGTACAGAATTTTGTTTTAGTTTTAAACAGATTTATTCTCGTATGAACGTAACATTCACTTAAAATGAGATACAGTGATTACTTAAATAAAAATAATATGTTTCTCGCCATTGGCACTTGAGATTAGGTTAAATATTGCTTATGTTTATTCTTATATTTATGCTATTTCAGTCTTTCAAATAATATTGGTTTCTGATAGTTTATTTTTTAATATATATGGCGTACTTGGAAGCGTACCTGGCTCCAGCGCCATAGGGTGTGGGTTCGACCCCCGCTACTGGATAAAATAAATAAGTGTGATGAACATAGTGTTTTTCTAGTGTCTGGGTGTTTATATATGTATAATATGGATTTATTACAAAGAAAAGTATGTTAAAGTGTGTTTATCGGTTATCTAGTACCCATAGTACAAGCGTTACTTGGTTTGGGACTAGAGAACGTTGTGTAAAAAATGTGTCCTAAAATATGTATATTATTCATTTATTTATTTATAATCGCAATATATTCCATAATTTCGATGTAATATATTTTGCGAGACACCCGTGCACCCGTCAATAGGTCATTGACCTTGAGCCATTCGGCAGTTCAATAGCGATTCCGTTCCCGCGCGTGCACCGTTTCTCCGCAGCGTCGACGGGCGCTTTCCGCGGGGAAAAGCGACGCAAAAACTCGGACGGAAGCCCGCCACGCAGCGGGCCGATGGCGGGCCGACGACGGGACGACAACGGGACGACAACGGGCCTTGAGCCGTAATGACGGCCTACGCCGGATGCGCGGCAAAAACGCGACCGGGAAGAAAGTGCCCGTTCGTGGCACGAGCCAACTGGCCCGTCGACGTTGGTTCTTAAGTGCGCTTTTTCTGAGCTGTATAAATTGTTGGTATCCTAGCTTCAATTAGTCCGTTTCTTCTAGTAATAACACGTCCGATGTCACGTTCTACGTTTTTTAATCGATTCGATATTGTTTCGTTACACGTTAAATGTATCCGTATTCTTTACACTCTTTCACATTCTTACACAATATATATTAGTAGGTCATAGTTAAAAGTGTAGTCGATTTAGTTAACTAATTTGATTTATTGCTTTGCTTGTGATAGTCGTCATATACCTAATACCGTTTTGCAAAGTCGCCCGGATTATAAGTAAATGTTTTATAAATCGCGGTTTCATAAATTTAAGTTAAATTTTACTGAAGTATTAAGCTGTCTGCGAGAACACACAATTTTCGGATGGAGTAGTATGAGATTCGAATTGTAATCTTTGTTTTGTCTATTTGTCAGAGAGATAGGGTCAAGTTTTCTACTGCAATCATATAACCTCAATCTGACATTAATTGCTTTAGTCTTGTATCCTTTTAAGAACTTTCTTCGCAATTCCTGTTATTGATTATAGAATTCGTCTTTTCATTACAAAAAACGGAGTTGGCAAATACTACTTCTTGATTTACATAAGATATGATTGATGCCTTTAAGGATTGTTCAGTGACAAGGAATCGTTTAGATCTTTGTAGAATCAATAATGTTATTTAAGATTTTTCGTTATCGTACCACGTTATCACTTAATTAATATTTAATACTTTACTCGGGCCTAAGTACATTTCTGGTACATCGTTCCGAACGCGTAATATCCATCGCGTATTAATTGCTATACAATGGTATCTCCTTTACCGATGTGTTTTCTAAACGGTGGTCAGTCATATCACTGTGGCTATCTACACTTCGAAGACCTTATCTATGTTCAAACGGTGACAAGTATATTTTCAAACTTAAAGAATTCCGGTACAATATTTGAGGGTAAAATACGTGAAATTTCAGGTATGGCTATTATTATGCCATCTTTACAAAAGCAAAGCCAAAGTAATTGTTATTTTATCAGACAGTGACTCATTTCGTCGATTGGTTTCGTAACTTTTTTATTAAATCCAATTGCTAATTGATCGCTGTTTAACCTTCACGGTCTTAATTAGATAAAATCGGTTAGTTAGTTAGGTTCATTTTCTAATATAGCCGTAATTACGGATTTAGTTTGGTAACGGTAGGTACTTGATTGTAATTATACGTTTGATGCTTAAGAAAAGGTGCAGATAATTCTAAGAGTTATGAAACGATACGATGAATTATCTCTGAGCTAGATATGATAATTCTGCAAGGATCAATAATTCTTCTGTGCCGAATTACTTTTTTAATTTACTATCCGTATAATTATGGCCCAGTTGATAAGCTGTCACTGGGTGTCATGGGTTTGATTTCCACACGGGTCAAGTATTTGTGTCATCCACAGGTAGTTGTTTCGAATATATATGTTTGTGCCCAAGGAGTTTGAAAATAATTTACATCATAATTCACATGTTAAATCGACTATGCTTAGGTGGGATAGTAAGAAAGTTGAAGTATCCAGGACAAAACAATGCTATAAAGGATGATACAGTAACTAAAAAGTGACGTAGGGCTGTAGAAAACATTTGAAGGTAGGTTGAATTATTTGTCTGCTGTAAAGGAGATAACAATACAAGCGCCAAGCATTGCTTAAGCATCTGAGCGAATCCAGTTTTTTCTAATTTGAATTATTTCTATTATCTAAATATATCTATCTGTTGACTGACAATACGAGTAGCATAGTACCTACAGATTTTTGATTGACTTTTTCAGTTTACACGAATACTACACATGTTAAATAAAACTAATTTTATAGATTATTTCGACAAAATCCATTAAATTACTTTTTTTTAAATCATGCTACCACTTTAACGTTACGTTTATCTAATGGCACGATACTGTAACTTCGTAATAAATTCCCAATTAAAAGATCTAGAATGGGGATCTACCAAAAGTTGGCAGACGACATCTACAATTTTACTTCTCATTAACATTTTTCTGTTCTCCCATCAAATGATTCGGATGAAATTGACAAAGTACTCAGTCTGCTGTCTGTTGTAGGATACCTAAGTTCTATAGGCTTCATTGATGACGATAATATAATGAAATGGATTAAGCATGGTTGAATAAAAAATATGAAGTTACACGCCAAAAATAAGCAAAACGGTAAATCGGTGACAGCTCAACTACGTGCTTTCAAGTTCGTAAGTATCTATTCCGATTTCAAATTCAAAATGGCCAGCTACCGAGAACTTTAATCTATTATACCGCCATAAATGGCGCTAAACGGATTATGTTATAGTCTGTGGTTTAAGCTCACAAGCTTAGTACGTAAACTGTAACATTTATTAATAAATTATGGTGGATACCCTTTTAAGTGTACGTCATATATTTAGTGTTTAAGGTGTGCACGGATATTATTCGTTGCTCCTGTAAAAAATAAACAAACCTTAGTAAAGTTTCACAGCGAAATAAAGTATGATTTAATAGTCTACGTATTATATGCATATTATTACCAAGCTTCGCAAAAAATAAGTATAAAAAAAAAGAATAATCGGATACTGTGTGTATAGCGTTCGGACACGGTAATTCTTTTCATGACTTTAAAATCGTGTAGTTTTATAATTTAGCTAACGATAAATTGATGGGAATAATTTTGATAGAACTTGTATTTGATATTTGTAAAATACATTTCGGATAGATTTGCGTTATTTCTTTTTAAAAAAGCCAAATTCAACTCTGTTCCATTAAAATATTATATAAAATATATATACATACAAGACATCTACAACTAACATAATATGTGGTTGTAATAAGTTTGGAGAAATGATGTTAAAAACACACGTAAATGTTTTAGTGTAATCAAACTAGGGTGAACTATGATCTTAAACATTTGTACTAAAAATACTACTTGTTCATTAAAATTTAGAAGTTTTTCGATTTCTTTTTTATAATAAAACCATTGACTTACGTTGGCATACAAACGTTATAAAAACCGTTGTAAAAAGTCGGGAAGCAACTGTATAAAAGGGGTTAGAGGATCTAATTAATAATTCCTCGTTATAAGAAAAATAACTAAAAAACTTTGAGAATCTAAGAGTAATATTCCACGCAAAAGTAATAAACGTGATAAAAAGGATGTCGACGAAAATCACATGTCCTCGTAATTCGCTCATTTTTATCGCATTTCAGTGTTAATGTAAAGAAAGTATAATATATAATAAATTCACCTACATACAACAAAACAAACTGCCTTAGGCAATTGTGCGTATTATCAATTGCGTATTGTCTTTAGCTTTAAGACAGTTTTGATTAAGATAGTGGCTTATTATAATTTAACCGCTCCAATGAATCAATTAAATTTAATAAGATAACGACAAACATTTTCAGTACTTGTAAGGCTCCGGCCAGACTGGTTAGAACGAAGTTTAACTAAAACATTGCAAAACATCAATATGAAGTCATAAATCTTTTTTTTTTTCATTTTAGTGCTTCATACAGATATGCCGTATATATAAGTTGTGATGTCTCAAAGCTGTATTGAAGGAAGTCATTCAAGTGACAGAAGTTAGAGTATTTTAAGTTGTTCTATACTAATGGCGGATCGTGACGAAATAACATAGAAAATAAAAATAATGTAGAAGGCGCCACTTTTGACTGCTTGGATGACGATGATAACATTTTTATTGTTTCTAACGACTTATAGAACTAACAAAGATATCTAGCGCTACTCTTCTAATAATAATAATGTAATAATAAAACATCATTATTCACATAGACATAGCTTGCGCGTTCTTATGAAACGTCGAAATTTTACAAGGAAATTAATATGTTCGTAAGTTATCACCGGTTCGGAAAGCAGTTTCTGTTGAGAAGTTTCTGTTAAAAAAATGATTAAAAACTTCATGATTAAAAACCCTAATAGATATTTGTATTTACTACTAATCTCCGTTTTATATTGTTACTAGCTGCTACCCGCGACTACGACTGCGTAGAATAGGCTGAAGGCGCAACATTCAGACAGAAAGACAGTTATACATATAACATGTATATAAATTATAGCCTAAGTCTTATTCTGATGTATAAGCTACATTATTGTAAAGTTTCATTAAAATCCATTCGGGAGTATTTGCGTGAAAGAGTAAAAAACATCCATCCATACATACAAACTTTCGCGTTTATAATATTAGTAAGGATTGTTACAGTTTTTAAGGATTATCAATTTTTATAGTGCTATTCTGGACATAAGATTTTTTTTTTTGTAGAAATATATTTTCACTCCTGTGAGGCATTGAACCTGCGTCCTCTACTCGTGTTTTATTACATTTTTAAACAATGTTTGGCGTAAAGAATACAGACTTTATTAAAATGTAAGTTATAACTGAAGGCACTGAACTGAATCGTTATGAAACACCATCCGTCTCAATAGTTAAAAGGCCGTTTTATTAATTATTGAGTAAGTTACTAGATGCCTTGATGTAAACAAAACAGGTAGATAATAGGGAATTACGCACAGATAAAACTATGTAAAAAATATAAACACTAGTTTGAATAGATAACAGATACAAGAAAAATAATTTTTAAGACATTTGAAATTAAAACTAACTATTGTTTAATCAGCAATGATACTCGGAGATTTCGCCTCTTCTTGTTCAAGACTGTTTAGTATTTTCCGAGATAACCCAATTTATATAGCGTGTCGTTACCATCGCAACAATAAATGAACACACGTCTAACGCTACTTGTCAATAATCATAAAAAAATGTTAACGTTAAACAGAACCCATAATTAAAAAAAAATATTTTTCAAACAAAGTAATTAAGTAAAAAATAAACAAAATTTGTAACATCCTATATAACTTGCGCCACAGCATCGTATTACAAGCCTCTCCTTCTAACAGTATGTTTTGTCTCTTTTAAATTCATTCAACCCATTCATATGCTTTGTGACCTCTACAAATGAACTTTGCGTTACAGTTTTATAGGTAAGGGTGTTCTAAAATTCTTTGTTTTGGAAAATTTAATAACTCTGTAAATATTGATGTTTAAAGGATGTAAATGTTTAATACAATTTTAAAAAGTTATATGTGTGTTCATTTATTGTCGCGATTGTAAAGACACGCTGTATATACAACAATACAAAATTTACCTCTTTATAACATAATTATAGATAGACATAGATGAGAGGAAAAATGACCATCATCTTTGTTGCCGGACGTAATTTGTAAGCAATGGCAGTCGGCGGAAATAATTGTGGCGTGTTATCCGCCCGACACCGTTGTATGTGGCTCGGGACTTAGATTGCAGCCTTGCTTGGGCTAGTTGTCCGCAGGCCTTTATTTGGTCAATAAGCTTCCTGCATTCGCACACCAGTAGCCCAGCAGCTGGCGACTTGTTGCTGAACGATGACGATTTTGTGACATTCCTCTGTAGTAAATAGTCTGCGTTTTTTTCGTTCGATGTATTCTTGGTCGTGTAATGGCGTGAACCTTTTTGTGCATTCCAATTGCTGTGATGATGTTTCCGTTTACTTTGGGTGTAATTAAAAATATATATAGTTATGTTCTGGTTTATGTATAAATAAGACGGTGGACTTTGATATCTGAGATACTCTTACACTTCCTTTGTGGAAATCAGTTTACTTTACAATAGAGCGCGGTATACTTTATTTCTAACGATTTAACAAACAGACAAGAGCAGCTGACAGGACTAGAATTTTGAAATTCGTTCGGTTAATAATTTCTTTAGTAACGAACCAGATTCTCACCAATTGCACAACTGATTCAAGAATTTTCTGGAACATTCGGAGAGATCTGATTTTATATGAACAGAAACGGTAGCCGAATTCGATTGAAATATCCGATAATTGTTGCGTTCGTAGCTACACCCGTCAAGGAGGGCTGGTGAGGCGATTTGAATCGTTCCAACCAAAGCCCGTTGAGCAATGTTAACGGGGAGATAAAGAAAATCGCGTTGAAATTAATTAGTGCGTCCAAGACCAGTTTTCAAACGAAAGGAAAGAGAATTCAACGGCCGAGTACAAAGTGAAATGCACTCATTGACCTAAGCTATGCCTTCGTTCTGAAATTTAAAACTGTTATCTTAATAGGAAAGGAGACGACATAAAGAGTCAGCTATAGTGGAATACGCCGTATTTCCAATAATCATATTGACACAACATATTTTATCAATTTCACATTTCTCAGTCTTACGCCCGGTTTCTGCCCGGTTTCTGAAACGTAGAAATTAGGTCATCGTAAGGTAAAATAAGTTAAAGTTGATCAGAACGATCAATTCAAAGAGTTTAACTATCCTTTTGGCAATTCAAATGACACTTGCGAAGCCATTAGAGAGCTTATTAGTTAATTTCTACGATGATAAGTGTTTCAGAAACCGGGCGTTAACGAAATAAAAATCCCGGAAGCTAACCGCCGAGAACCACTCACACTTAATGAACACTTAAATGAACACTTTGATAAGACGATATCCAATAAGAACTTGAGCCTATTTGTGCTTTACCAAACTGTATTTACCATTGATATTGCCACATGCAATATAAATGGTAAATACATGTATAATGTAAAATATTGTATTACCTATATTATTATTCCATGAGCAAATTAGACAGCTTTTATCTGCATCAGACTGAAAGATCGGATAGGATACTGTATTGATAGCTTATTGTCGGGTGTCCGGAATCCGGATCCTTTTAATTTAATATACTGCTTAAGCAACTTGAATTCAATCCCCGGTGCCAGCAACAGAGAAATTATTAATTTTAAGCGCTGACTTATCACGTGCTCAGCAGTGACGGAAAACATCGTGTAAAAAATTTCGAAAATATGTGTATGTGATGGACTACGCCCTAATACGCTCCGTACAGAAGAGGCCCTTGCCCAGAAGTGGGACATTTATAGGTTATTTTACTTTTTTTACTATAGTCTTGTTAGGAGTCAAAAGAAATACGACTGCCACGAGGCTGGATGAGCAGCGGGCTGTTGGAACGGGTTGCGGCTAGCGGACGCTAATGGTAGCTCCAGACGATAAATATTCATCGCGGCAAAAACACGCGGCGCGCACGCGCCGACGCCCGGCAGCGCTTTCTTAACAAGGAGCCACATGGTGTGGACAAGGCATAATAGTCCCACAAAGCCACCATAGTTTTCTACAAATTTTAATATAGTACATAGTGTATTTGTGCTACATGGTTTTCTGTTAGACCAGTATTACGGAGTAATAGGTCTTTTGTGCAGCCTAGTGGAGATGCTGATCATGTTGTTAACAGTTGTTTTTTTACTAATTTCTGTATTGCATCATCAATTCAGCCTGTTAGAGTCACTTGCTGAACATAGGCCTCCCCCATAGACTGCCACGAAGCCGATCCTGAGTCACTGGCATCAATCGACTCCCCGCACATTTGCATAGGTCAAAACTTTATTTAATGGTGGTCGTCTGTATTGCATACAAACAGAAATTAGTACAAGACTTATGTCATGGGGTTTAGATTCATTTGGTTTGTATCCACCACCACTGCACCTGTACAGTGACTGTTCGACTAAATATCCTTGAAGAAACATGAAGAGTATTGGTTAAATATGTGTTCACTTCGTTAGGGTAAAAGATGTAGGTGGTAATGCTTTTTAAACTTACGAACCTAATGTAAGCAACCGTGTTCTCTTAATTTGTTAATATTTTTTATTTTATCTCTGTTCTTGTAATTTCAAATATCCACAGCAAAGCAATGTGACTCTAATGGAAGTAAATTTGATATATTTACAGACGGAAGTTTAAAAAAGTAATGTAAACATTCGCAGCTATTGCTCGTCTCTTCTCTCAACTATGCGATACAACGATGAAAATTTTTGGCATGTTATATCTAAGGACAGCAATACGTTTTAAGTTGTTCAAAAGTCAAAGAGAAAATGAACTTTTTAAGCTGTTCAAAAGTCGAAGAGAAATGTAACATGCTGGAAATTTTGACAGCGAAGTGCCGCGTTCCAGGTGCAAAACCGATGCATGAAACTATTCGCCTCCAATTAATTAACGAATGAAACATTAATTCAATATAAATCCTTCTAATTTACGCCAGTCTCATGTCAGGTCGTAATTCCTTCCTTTCGTAATTCTTTCCTTAGGTTTTCATTTAGTTTGTAGAAAAATATGATTGATAGATTTTCGCTGGTGCGAGTATTTGAACCTGCGTACGCGTCCGACGCTCTAGCCACTGACCCATAAGGCTTACCTTCTCAGCGACGAATATCGCTAGGATGTTTTCCTTCACCACTAAGCACGTGATAAACCAGCACTTAAAGGTAAATAATTCATTGGTGTCGGCATCGGAATTTGATCCCCCTCTATTTGATTCTCTCAGTTTGCTCGAGTATATTATTAAATTAAAAGCGAGGGAACGGACACTGAGCTACGACGGCGCCATTTGTGTTGAAGCGTACTTATTCTTTGAAAAGATTTGTCAGTCGTTTTTGGGGTTCCGTACCAAGGAAAACTGAGAACTCGCACTAAAAACAGAATAAAAAAATATTTAAGTGGGGCACCCATACAACAGACATGATTTTTGTGCCGTTTTCATAGATAATGGCGTGGAACCCTTCGTGCGCGGGTATTACTCGCACTTGGCCGGTTTTTTGTTTGTGAGTGAACACTTGAGTGAGTTCTTGCTCTTCAAACGACTAGCAGATTGTCAATGTTGGTTTTCGCCCGCTCAATTGCAATTATTGTTTCGCAACTCCACGTAGTGGAAGCGGCTCTAGGTGCGCTCTCGATCGCCCCAGGTCAGCTCTTAGAAAAACTCACGAGGCCGACACGCTTATGGGTAAGTGTGCATCAGATCGGTCGCCGCACGCGGCACTTTCTTCGCACCTATGCGTGAATATTGTTTCGTTCAATTGATCACGCAGGGCAACTCTTTTAAAAGCATTATTAGAGATAGCATCAACTCCGTTTTGAAGACATGGTGGCAAGGGGGCCGTTTTCCGCCCCAAAACTCAACCTTAACCAACTACATGCGCCTAGTATTCTTGGCACCTTTGTACTAAGTTTATTTGATAAATTTGACATTTAGTTAATGTCGTTATCGATCTTGAATAATGTTATATCCAAATTTTGTAGTTTGCTAACAATCCCAGTCGTACTGTTTTATTACAGGATAACAATAATAGCTTAATGATGAAGAGTAGGTAAGAGTTGTCATCTGCCTCACCATATCTCGTCATCTGTCTACTGGTTTTCCGTCTGAAAATTTTGTCCAGGAGGGCTCCGCCATTGGATTTAATTTTGTCGATAGCTCGCATCGGTTCTGGAGCGCCGGGTCAGGTGTTTTCCACTTTACCTTGTGCCAAACTTTCTGTTGATGAAAAGGTTCATTGCTTGAAAAGAATAATTCAAATAAGCAAATGGCTGTTTCGTCCTGTTTCTTAAATCGATTCTTTTTATTTTAATTATTTTTAAGACCTCAACGCGTTTAGAAACGAATAGGGAAAGGGCGTGAATAAAAAATATACGTTGTATTAAATGTTGGTAGTTTCGAACGTTTTGCGTAGTCGAGGTTCGGGAAGAGACAGCTATGTGCAGTAAGTGTGGTAGGGCCACGCAACAGCCTCGGCTGTTGCACGAATGGGCAGTCAGTGTAAGTACCACGACCTCACAGAAGACCTGCGTAAATTGGAAGTATAACAAATACTTTAGTCTGGTGAGTGAGGAAGCCGGTGTAAAATCTTCAAAAGGTTGCCAACGCATCTGTAACCCTCGGGTGTAGCATATGCCCATAGGCGGCGGTATTCACTTAACATCAGATGAATCGCCTGCTCGCTTGGAAACTTCTCATATAAAAAAATATAACACTAAATGATTCGGAGACGCAATTGCTAAGCTTTTGGTTTCGGTGCCGAGTCTGTGGGTTCGGTTCCCATACAAATACTTGATTTGTGTGACCCACGGATAATTGTTCCGGATCTGAGTGTGTGTTTCCAAGGAGGGTTGACGTCAGGTGGGCAGTCGTAAACGTAGATAGTCCCATTAAAAGCATGATTTACACGTCGTGTCGTGCCCACCTAGATGATATAAGTGAAGGAGAATGAAGAATTTTGCTTGATTTATTATTTGTATGACCAGGCATGAAGTACTCATTTATTATTATCGCTTACAGCGTTTTCTAACGTATTGCGTTTTAGTTCTAATGGTTGATAGAAATTGATCCTTTACTAAATCGAGTCAGCGTTTTTGATATAGCAGTTAAAAGCTAACATAGTAAACATTTCGATAACAGTACACGGTCTTCGTTGCAAAAGGGAATACAAAGTGAAGGGCAATCGAAACGGACTCTTTCATTTTAAATGCCAACGAACTAGCTATCAATGAATATTGAACCCGCACTCATACGAAAACACATAATCTATTCAAGTGGCTAGTCGTAGGGGTCGTGACACGAGCGACAAAGACGCCTATACAGTTAAAAAGTGACGATAACAGGGGGACGGCACCACCGTCGATGTCTGGGTCATATGTCGACCGATATGTCATAACCTGCCCGAGTGGGACGGCGATACACTTCGCCATACAAGAGCGAGGGAGACGGGGCCGACAATGACGCGTAGGGTCAAAAGTCAAACAGTGTCGCGGCCTGTGGGAGTGTGACGAAAATATACTTTAATCTCGCGCCAGCGGGGGAACGATGTATGGGGGTCAAAAGACGAGCGTCGGCAACCCTGACCCTAAGACTTCCAGGGCCGCACTCGGCACCGGAGTGAAATACGACGTAAATAAAATGTTTGAAATACTCACTCGGTATAAGCTGGATTGTAGGCAAACTTCAACAGCGCACCTTAACTATAAGTATAGTCATTAAAATAACTCAATGCTTTGTTCGAGCTATTCGGAACGTAAATCGCCTCTGTGTATCGACAGCATTGTTATGTATTCGTTTCGTGAATATTTAAAGCGCGAATAGTTGTTTTAATTTATGGAGTTTAAATATCGAGCACCATCAATTTAATAATCTGTTGACTTTTCAGTCAAGTACGTCATTGTAAAGTTGTAATGTTAATGTGTATATTTATTTGTCATAACGAAAAATTTTAAAACTCAACATGGAATACCGTGCTGTTTTTAAACTTTTTAACTTTATAAAACCGTTTTAGGAGATATGCATGGAGGTTTATGAGAAACTAACGTGAAAAATGCTATCTTCAAAGTTACGTTCTTAGAGCTTAACAGAAATTTTCAAAATTCTTCAGTTACATAATATAGCAATTTTACGATTTTTAAATTTCCCTAAACATAGCTTTGCGGGAAAATTAAAAAAAACCTCCAAGTGGTACCTGTCTGTGACAGTAACAGGCTGATATGATGATGATGATGAGTATAAGTGGTAACTAATTTCAAGGTTAATAATAAAGGGCGATTTAAAAGCCTGCTAGTTTCTAAATTCTTATATCGATGAATACTCTACCATAATGAATACTTGAATACTCCGCCATAATGAACCACCCGTATCTAAATACTCTAAATAATATCTAAAGAGATATAGTAATAAAGGGAGTCGAGGTCTAAACCTCGACTCCCTTTATTACTATATTTTTTTAAGTTAAGCGTCGACACGCTAAGTATAAATTTATATGTGTCTCTGGATATAATATTCGTCAATAAAAACAGACATAACATTTTTAAATATATTTTCGATTCCATCCCTGTGAATCTCGCGCGCTAACGAATCGGGACCGGGCGGCATAATTAAACAGTTCGCGACAATCGGCCTCTGCCGATGTTACACAATGTGCGCTTGTGACATAGTGCGATGAGATTTTCAGTGTTAAACCATAACCGTGAACCTATTACGCTATTTGTGGCTACGGACAGGAATCCAAGCCGTTGCAATCCAATTAGCGCTAACCCGGAGTGATTTAATTCGCATTACAATCAAGTGAGCTTCAATCATATGTGCTATTTGTGACTACGGACGAGATTATCGGCACTAGAATATAATGAGCGACAACCCTAAGTGCTATTTGTAACTGTTTTCGGCATAACAGTTCAATGAGTGTCAACCCTAAGTACTATTTGTGACTACAGGTGTGATTTTCGCCATTACAATCCAATAAGTGACAACCCTGCTTTCCGTGACTACAGTGTGACGAAATGGTTACTATCCCATAATCCTTAGTGTATGTTTTGCATCCTAACTGTGCTTTTCAATTTTAATCCGATACACGACGCTTTGCACCGGATTCAAGGACTATTTTCGCTCGCATGAAAAACTGCGTGAAAATAAGGGGACTTTTCATAACTTCCGAAAGGATGTTCGCATCCGAGTTTCACTTCTCTAGCAAACTTCTGGAACTGTTGACGAAAGGTTTGTATTTAATAGTAAACAATAATGAAAGCATATTACACAGTCATTCCATATTTCTATTTCATTACGAAACAGTATCTAAATCATAAATGACAACTTGCACTTTTACAGCAAGCTGCAAGTTTAATAAACAAAATAGAAACACTAAAACAATTTAAGATATTCGAAACTTGTGACACTTTTCACCCATTTACATAGCAATAAATAAAAAATTAATAATAGGCACGCATTACCATAAAAGTTGCTTAAAATGTGAATGTTGTTTGTAATCAGTAAATAATTGATAAATGAATTTATGAATAAATTATTTATTAGAAGGAAAATGCAAAATTCAAGCAAGCACAGGTAGGCTCGTTCTTCCTGTCCACTATGGTTCGTCTGCAAATAAATCTCAACAATTTTTATTATTACTGTGATTTTTAGGGTTCCGTACCTAAAGGGTAAAGCGGGACCCTTTTACTGAGACTCCGCTGTCTGTCTGTCTGAACCGTGATAGTTAGACAATTGAAATTTTCACAGATGATGTATTTCCGTTGTCGCTATAATAACAAATATTAACAAATATTTAAATGGGGCTCCCATACAACAGACATGATTTTTTGCCGTTTATATAGAATCCCTAGCCCGACTCGCACTTGGCCGGTTTTTTAATCTTAGGATGCATCGAATGGATGCCCGTGTAACGATATTTCGAATCGAAATTATTTCGAACTACGCATTGATTATTTAAGCAATTTAGAATTTAGTATCAGATTATAAAAATTTCGTGCATGGGTTAAAAGGTTAACAAAATATCATAATGATGTCTAGTTATGTTCAATTTAGCGACGAATAAGGTAATACAGCCGATAGTAAGTTCATAATAATAATAAGGTAATACAGCAATACAGGTGTTAAAGTACATTAAGCAAGAACCAATAATTTTCGAGTTTAAATGAGCAGAGGCATAAAATCAATTAGTGACCCAATTCAAAAACGCCAGTCAGCTCTTAATATGACATTGATGGCGTATTTTTATACAGTAAATTAAACACAATATTTTTTTTTCGCCAGCAACGGTATATCGGGCCTGGTACAATTAAATTTAATTTTAATGTTCGCTACTGGCGCCCTGAGCCTTTACAAGTCCGTCGGATAAACTTTCGAGATAAAATTCGGTTAACTCTTGGACATACCAACCGAGTCATAAATGTAAGGCTTTTACAGAAACAGTATTTTTTTCGTGATTGAAATATTTTTAGTGATTAAAGAAATTCGTGAATACATTTTTATTGATTAAAAAAATATTTTTTTTTAACTTACTACATGGTATAAAACAAAGTCGCCTTGCTGTCTGTCTGTCCCTATGTATGCTTAGATCTTTAAAAATACGCAACGGATCTTGAAGCGTTTTTCTTTACTAGATAGAGTGATTCAAGAGGAAGGTTTTATGTATAATATAATGCACCCGTGCGAAGCGGGGCGGGTCGCTAGTTAATCATAAAAACAGTATTTTGCTATGATGTTAAGTGATAGCCGCCGCCCATTGAGATTTGCGACACACGAAATAAGTATCACTTCCACTTCACGTAGGTCTTCGTTCGGTCGCTAATTTAATAATGATTTCAGTAATAAATAAATGTTTATTACCTTACTTTTTATGTGATACGGTTGCAAGCGAGGAGGCGCTTTACTTGATATTAAGTGGACACCTGCGTGGCTCGAAGTACCATTCAGTAATGACACATGATGCATACCGTTCTACCAAAATCAAATATTTTTAAGTACACTTCATTATGCACAGTGTAACAGACAGTTGACGGAATTTTCCTTTTTTATCTAAATTGCATTAATTATTTCGAACGGTTCGATAAGCGCCGATCGCTGCATTATGTATTTCGCAGGTGAAATGGTGGCGTTTAAGTTTAAGATAGACTTGTTTTCTTCGGACAAATCGTAACGATATCGTTGACGTTATCGAATGATCGTGAAACGCATCGTCAAAACTTCGAGCTGAGAGCTGATATATTTTGATAAAACAAAAAGAAAATGCAAGCGGAGTATAACGCGGAATATCAGATCGACTGTAACCGAAGATACACACTCGAAATTATTTATATATAAATAGGTTGGAGACGTTTACCGCTGCAAGATTTATTGGCAGTAATTACCTACGTCACCTATGAGCTTTTACACTTTTTGAGCGTGGTGACCGATAAGAAAACAATTTTTTTTCTTTTATTGAATAAATGAGAAGTTAATATCGTTTAAAATATTTTAATATCTTACAATACATGTAGGTTATTTAGGAATTTTTATCATTGAACCTATAGGTTTATGGTAACTGAAAAAAGAAACATAAGTTTGAGACTCGATGTCCTCTAAATATCATATCATCATATGATAATATAATCTATTGTCTATTACCTCTAAATATCCATCCGTGCGAGCTTCGTACAGTCGTACTCACAGAGCACATTTACTCAAAGGGGCAACTCAAATAATATTTGAAAAGCCGTTTGACAGCTAATTAGTTAGCTTCTACGTTGATCAGTGTTTTAGAAACCGGGCGTGAGTGTGCTTCGTGTCTAGATTTGTACATTTGAGAAACCTCTGGCGACATAGGATTAATTTCATAATGCCGGAGGCTTAAAAATAAAACGTTTGATGAACATCATACGTTTATCACTATCTAGAAGCTTTCCACTAGCTTTATCGCTTGAAGTAGGTACCTATAAACTATATTTTTTAGTGTGTCAATTCTTTACGGTGACAATTTTTACAGCGCATCTGAGATAATTTTATTCATCATTCTTTAGAAATATAAATTGTTTATAGTGCAGTTATCTTTGCACTTAAGATTGAACATTAAAATATGTAGAACATTAAAATATTTGTATGCTGGAAAGGATATAACAATAGATGGCGCCAAGCATTGCTTCAAATGCTAAGAAAACAATGTAGAAGAATGCGTTAAGATTTTCGTCGGTGTGGTAATCAGCCGTTTAGCTCAGTGGCTAGAGCGTCAGGCCGCGAATGCCGAAGACGTGGGTTCGATTCCCACAGCGGCGACAATCTTTTCGCACTTTTTCTACATATTTTAACATCATTCTTTAGTAATGACGCTTCCAGATTTTTTTGTATGCAAAAAGTTGCCAAACGAGCAGACGGGTCACCTGTTGTTAAGTGAATACCGCCGCCCATGGACATCTGCTACACCCGACGGCAACCTTTTGAAAATTGGTCTCCGGCTACCTCACTCACCAGACAAAACGCGAAAGTATTTGTCATACTTCCTCCACTTTACGCTGGTCTTCTGTGAGGTCGTTGTACTTACCCGGAGGGGCCTGCCCATTCGTGCAACAGCCGATACTGCTGCGTGGCCCTACTAAAAAACAGCTTTAAGTTTGACCTCGGCAATTACACAAGTGATATTTTTAGTTTAATAAGCAATATCTCCAAATTGACTTTCCTATGTTCGCGCTTATACATTACTTACCAAAAAGTTTCTGTTAGAAATGTTTGGTTATCACAAAATTTGGACATCAACTCCTTCGAATTACTGCACACCTACTATTGCGTATCCGTCGAAAAGTGCACATCGTGAATTAACGCGTGCACAGACGGTTCGCTGAATTGTTCGAAACAGTTCCTCATTCAAATTGCTGTTTCCAGGTAGTTCGCGGAGAGAGACCTCCACCCCCGCTGGCAGCTCGAGTAACGGTAAGATGGACAGGGCCGTTCCGGCGAATGGATTCAATTCGGCCGCCGGTCGCAACTGGAGCAGTGTTGCACGAGGGCCGCCATCGCAAAGATCTTTCGCACCCGTCTTTTTGGCATGAAAAAAAAAAGCTATTTTCGAATAACAGGCTCCTGACATTCGATTGTAAATGTATATCTCCGTCGATGGTAACTTTCGTAATACATAAGCCCCCAATATTGCGTTTGACCGTTGATAATAAATCTTTTACGTTTTGAAATTTTCATAATACATATAATAGGAACGGCAACCCTAAATACGATGAAAGCACGTAGTACCTTAATTACTCGAACAGGGAGCGGGGTTGGGGCAAGTTTTTGTATGTCAACACCTCTGACCGGCTACCCGCCTTCTTGTGGTGGCCTTGCCGATATGCGCGTAGGTGGAACATCGTGAGGGTTTTAGTCGGTGCGACATAATTGCACCGGCGGGTATGGGTAGGCATTTTCCCCACGTTAACTAAAAAAAGTTTTCGTATGTCAATTGTTGTCAAGCGAGCAGGCGGTTTACCTAATTTTAAGTGAATACCGTCGGCCTTTGTCGTCAACAACACCCGAAGACTCTCAGATGCTTTGACAAACGTTTAAAAAAGTCGCCCCCGGTTACCTTATTCACGCGAAAGTTTGATACTTCCATTTCACGCCGGGGAATTGCTTGTAAATACTATCTTGTACATTATTTGTATTATTTTTATACTATTAGTTGACAATGAAAACTACTACATGCAAACTGCTATAAGTATCGTGAACATAGAAACATTTGTAAATGTTCGGACGCAACTGATGACAGAGTAGATACACATAAAATCTTATCCTTTAAACGAGCAATTCTTGTATATATATATATAATCGGAATCTCGGAAACAGATCCAGCGATTTTCATGATATTTATGTATGTGCGTAGATTCGGGGGCGAAAAATCGATCTAGCTAGGTTTCATTTTTAGAAAATGTCCTTTTATCCCTGTTTTCAGGGAATGAAAAATATCATTCGAATATGACGGTAAATTTCGCCGCAAAAAAAAAAATGTTACAATAGCTCGGTCGGTAATCGGGCGGCCCCGAATCAGAAGGCCGTGGTTCGTGTCACGATCATTTACATACTCATTTTTTTACTTTTTTTTCGATTCCAGATCAATGCTTTCTTTATTTTTTATTTTTTGTACATCTAGATGATTTTGTTCTTTTTTCCCTTTTTTTTTTAAGTTCTTTCTTCTGTGAAAAACACCACTTCATATTTTCTTATTATTACGTCGGTAAGATCGAAAAATATTATGCATATTTCATTATTCAGTAATTTGTATCTAAATGTAATATCCAAAATATACGATTTACAAAAAAAAACATCCTCGAAAAGGTCCTCCGGGTACTATTTATTAAAATAGGAAACATACACTTTAAACATTTTTAGAACAGCTGTTCTTTAGGGCAGTTATTAAATTATATTAATAGGATTACACGAAAAGTGTTACTAGCGTTTCTTTTTTAATTATCGAACGTAAATATGGTCGTGTCTTTTTGACACGGACGGACAGTTCAATTTGGTTTATATCCGAGCCACCTATATAGTCGCATGACCAGAAGCGAGCTAACCACACCACAATGCACCTTTCACCCAGTTGCTTTTGCGTGCCAATCTACGTACAATCTACATCTTCAATTAAACTCCGATCTCGACGGAATTACTGTTTAGCATGCGACGTTTTTATAATTGATTTTTCGCACACGACACTTTTTTTTTTATATTTATCACTCGGTCAACTGGCGTTAGTAGTTACACTATCATTTAGTAAACTAGTTTAACTACTAACTAAATTATTGTTTATTTAGTACCCAGTAAGAAGCAATGTAGAAGCAACTGAGGTTAGTTTGCTTCTAAAACTTGCGAAATCATCTTACAGGAGTGTCTTTGTGATTTGATGCATCGCGTTTAACAGGTGTGTTGGCTTTGTTTTAAATAAGAAGACGGTGCTAATCGCATTTGGTGACAGCATAGAGTATCGTTGCAATTATATTCGGGTAAAGATATTTAGTTAATAATATTTTTTTTGCTTTAATGTTCCTGACCTTATGTCTTAAGAAACTGGCCGTGATTACCTCATTAAATGTTATTATCGTTATATGGTTATTACTACTCTCGATTTACTCAATTGTACGAAGAAAAACAATTCTCGCATATTACATTTTCTCTGTGTATGTAATCTTAGTGGTGTTTGAAAATTGTAAAAAAAATACGTTCGTCAGAATGTGGGATTCATTTTTATATTTAATAGTATTTGACAAATTTAAATTTCTGTCTAAACGAAAGAGAAAAACACTTAATAAATGTGAATTTAAGTGTCCGGATATCGGCCACTTAGCTCAGTGGGTTACAGCGTTTAGGCACTTTAGTCGGAAGGGGTTCGAATCCAGTGGCGCTGAAACTTCTTGCCAATTTATCTACAAAATTATCACATTTAAGCTTCATATTGAAAGCAGAGACTTGCATTAAAATTAAATTTATCATAGACTTAATTAGTAAGGACACTAAACAAATGTAAGAATAAGTAAAGATAGTTTACTTTTTCAAAAGTCTATTTTTCATGATAATTTCTTGTATTTACGCGATTACACATTATAAATGAAACTAATTTTACGGATTCATTCATTTTACAGGTTGCCTTTTAATAACGTGAGCTCCGGTTACCGGTCACCAGGCTGTGTATCTCATGAACCGTGATAGTTAGACGATTGAAATTTTCACAGATGTTGTATTTCTGTTGCCGCTATAACAACAAACACTAAAAAACAGAATAAAAAATGTTTAAAAGGGTCTCCCATACTACAGGAGTCCTTCGTGCGCGAGTCCGCAATTGGCCGGTTTTTTTCAGTCTACCAAGGTTTTGCGGCCTGAACTGTTTGTGGGATGGTTATGTGCTTTTTATATATTTTTTATTGCCATAACCCTAAACACGGATTTCAAAAGGCCTTTTGACATTCTCTCCCGGTCAACGTTGTTATTATTTTCTGTGAACAAAATGCCAACTTCCCGACCGATCGGTTCTTATTGGTCCATCACTTGGAATCCATGCCCGTGATGTATATAGTACATTCCGATAAGATCTGAGCAGCCGCTCCGCTCCAACCGACCTGTTATCTCGATCTTGGAAGCTGGTAACTGTGCTTCGCAGATCGTTCCATACAAATTGTATGGCGTGTCTATTTCTTGTTTCGGACGTTGTTAATCTCGTAATACTTCGCTAAGGAGGAGCTATCGTTATTCAATGTTTTTCGTTTATTCAATGACAAAGCGAATGCAATTGTTTTTGGCGATATTGGACTGATGTAAGTTGTTCAGATGCAATTCATTATGATAATGGTTTGCTTTTTAAATGTTGTATTAATACGTTGCTATTTTAGGCGTGTGAGTTTTATTTTATGAAATATTGCTCGGTAACATAATATTGAGTGAGAATATTAAATTATTTCTCATAGTATTAAATTATATCTTTATAATATGTTATCCAAGCACATGGCTTTTTTTACAGTTTTTCTATTTTGGAAAACGTCCAGATGTCAAAAAAACTAACACCGAATATTTATTTCTGTTATGTGATAAGTAGAAGATAGGTACTTATCACATTATCTTCTACATAGACAGTGTTAATTATGCTCATAATATTCTTTCTTCGCAGTAAATTATATTGACAATGTGCATAACATTGGTGGTTGAAGAGGCTGCTGTGAATATAACTTTAAGACAGTTGCAACTTAGCAGAACATTGATATTAAACAATATGACAAACAGTATACGCACAAATGGTTTGGGCTGTCAACTGATATGAGACCGTGCTGTGGGTTCGATACTCCTCAATAGGTAATATTTCGTAGTTTTATACAAAACACCTATGTCTTCTACGTAACTGATGTGGCCTTCGCCTCCACTGTCATTCAGGAGAGATAATTTAAAGGAGCTTAAAATTTACGTTCAAAAGCTCGGTGCTTAACACCTCTTTAGGGTTCCGTTGTCAGAAGGTAAAATGGGACTATATAACTAAGACTCCGCTGTCTGTCTATCTGTCCGATTGTCACAACGCCGTATCTCATGAACCGTAATAGTTGGGTAGTTGAAATTTTCACAGATGGTGTATTTCTGCTGCCGCGATAACAACAAACACTAAAAACAGAATAAAAATATTTAAGTGGGGCTCCCATACAAAAGAATAATTTTTTGCCGTTTTTGTAGATAATGGTACGGAACCGTTCACGCGCGAGTCCAACTCGCACTTGGCCGATAAAAGCAACCCGCTAAGAACGCATTGCACGATGTAGACACAGCGAAGAGGTCGGTTTCGCAGAAGATATAATAATTTGGCGTACACTCTGGCGAGATAAGGAGACATGCGACCTCTAGGGCGACTCCACTCCCGTCCGGTCCTTCCTTTTATGAGCACCAACTCTTTCCATCCTTTTTGTACGCGTCAAACAGCCGCGCGGCGTCGGTTTATCTTGGCCGTGTTATACGCATACATTAGAACCTTTTATATTTGTTCAATGATGTTTTCGCTTTAAAACACGAGGCTATCTAAAGCTTCAGCCGTCAAAAGGATTATTTATTCTAAATATTTCGCCGCAATCGTACGTGAAATGGATGTGAAAGGAGAATTGTAAACAAACTCACTTTGCATATGTCAAATATTCATTCGTGGTATCGAATATTCATTCAAGATCTTCAATCATGAAAAGAGTTTTTGAGTCAAATACTTTTTAATCGATGCGTCCATATTTGCGTTAGGTCTGTCTGATTCAACGTACGAAAAAAATTTTTACGGCTTTCTCGCGTTTGTTTATTTGGTTTTAATTTCCGACGTTTCGAACCCTTTATAACGTTCATGGAATGGACAGACATCGTAAACGCAATAAATTCGTGAAAAAATAATAATTTAGAAATCTGTATTCGCGTAAATACAAAAAACATGTGACTTCAACGAGTATTTTTTGGATTAATTAAAAAAACAACATTTTTGTGTATATGACGCTACGAAGAGCTTAGAAAGTACTGCTATAAAGGGTTGGATATTTATCCCATGGACAACAAAACATTGCCCTTACTTTAATATATCATTATCCTGTGTTGTATGGACGTTTTACAGACATAAATTTCACGCGGACAAACACCCAGATGCGATACAAATATTTGTGGGTCACACAAATAGTTGTCCCGTGTGGGAATCGAACCCACGACCCCCGACGCCGAAGCCAATACCTTGGCTACTGCGCCAAGGAGTCATCATCATCGCGACAAAGTATACGATCTTGTCGAAATGTTTGTTTTCTGAAAACGTTCTTCACGTCGTATAATTTGATACGGAAACAAGCCAGTTAATTATCCGTTACCAGCAACCTTAGCGATCTCATTAAGCCCGGTGGGTTTTGGGCAACTGCGAAAGCGCTCTCGTCGCGACGCGGCGTAGCCGCATGCTAATAAAGTGATACGTGCATTGAACTGTCGACAGGGCGGACGCAATTAATGCCGAAATCCCAACGAACTCGGCCGGCCACAATAATTTCCGTGTTTATTAGTGTAAAATTCGCCCGCTCCCCCTCGCATTATCGATAATGGCGCCCCCCGAGCGTTTCCACGGCCCCCGCCGGGGCAGGTTTTAATTTCAACTATAAATCATGGCCGGCCTTTCCCCGAAGTTCCGCGGAGGCGGCCGACCGCCCCGCGACCGGTTCAACTCCCGCGCAGCCTCATTTAAACTGTAGCACATTCCAGCGGCGGGCCCGTATCCATAGTACATATCCACGATATCATTTTACAAAATCAGTAGTGTTTTAAATTTAACAAAATTTCATTACCAGTATGTTTAACTGATAATTTAAAAACTGGCTAAACGGGCTAACAATGACCTCAGATGTCCAACGCCTCTCTCCCCGCGGCCATGAACGCAGAATAGGTTACGAAATGTCTGGAAATTTTAAAAATAAACGCGATAAGTCCGTAAAATTAGTTTCATTTAGTAGACTTTTTAACTGTTGCTTGTTGACTGTTGTTTCGTAAAAAAATATAATATGTAATAACTTTATTCTGAATAAGCCAAAAGTGTTCAATTTAGGACATAATGATTTGTTTTTATTTAGCGGCGTTTTTCAATTAACTTATCTATAATGCCTTATATACGATAAGACCTAATTTCTTAAAGTATTCGTAGAAGCTTAAATTTCCGTAAGAAATAATGAGGTACAAAAGTCGGTTCGGACTATAGATAGCGAGGGCGCGTAAGTGCAGACCCCTTTTATCTCCCGCCGACCGATACAAGCGGTGCACTGTCATATTTTATATGTGTTGTTATCAATAAATATCGCGGCGATTTCGTGGATACTGCCGCGTTGGCCCGCCATAAATAATGGCGGTTTATTGAAAAATAGACGCGGATAACTTTGACATTTCCTTTAAGTGGACGGCTGTCTTGCGGCGGTTTGGCCGCTGAACGCTGTTTGTTTCGAATGACAGCCCATTTATCGCTTCTGAAGGTGAACGCACCGGGTTTGATTCGGCTACTGTGCGGCTACAAGATTGCATTTGTTGGCCATTTGTTCGAGTTATCGTTGGCGCGTTCAATGGAATGCGTTAATATCGGCGCCGATTTGTGTGGATTTGATTTAGTGACATTGGCTGGTTTTGGTTTGGTTAGTTAGATGTAGGAAAAGAAAAAAGTTTGTCAGGTTCGATCGAGGAGTATACTAATGCAATTTACGCTCAAAACCACGCCTGTAATCGTCATGACACCTACTTACAAGAAATATTTCGAATCTAATTCCAGACGGAGCCGCAGATGACTCTTCCGTAAGAAAGCCTTTCTTTAAGAGTTTTAATTTTCGTTTTTGTTCCAATGTTGGGCTAGGGCTTCATATGTACAACTTATATTACATGTACACTACTACTGTAACTTATATTATTTTTAGACATGCCAGTTTTCTCGTGCATGCACCGTTATTTGAACTCAGATTACTGCAGTATAATGCCAGATTATATTTTTTATCAACCTATTAACTCTACTATAATTACATATTTATATTTTTACCTTCTACCTTTTTTCCTATAAAAGCAACTCCGCGATATAGAATTTTGGGAAATTCTAAAAAATCGCAAAATAGAGCACTTACTTATAAATTTTTACAATACTACGATTACTGGTGACCCTGAATATACGAATATACGTTAAACGAAAAGCGATTGTAAAGTATTCTTTCTTTATGGCGAAGCACGTCACAATAAAATATCGTATTTATTGAAGCGTTTCGCATCAGAGGTCGCGCGCTCCGCGGCGGCTGCTCCGGTTTTCGACTTATTGCGAATCTGGTTATTGCTTCTTCGAGTGGTATTGGGTGTCGTGTTTACAATTTCGGGGACGGCGAGGCGATTATTTTTCGAGAACAAACTGATCACCCGAGCGCCGTAATCGACGCTCGTTTTGAATGGAACCCAAATGTATTGCGGTGGCATTTTCAATTGAGTAACGTTAAGTTACATGAATGTTTAGTTTAAAACTCAGAAGCTATATTGTGACGATATCAACAGAATGATGCGTTTAACATGTTATACAAGTGATAATAAATCTCTTTACAGTAGATTACAATATTTTCTTAGTTACACGTGACAAATTTACGGATCTCTTTCGATAGTCTTTCCCTCTTTTCTATAATCATTCGACAAGCGATATAATTCATTGCTTATTTAGTTTTAATTACGAATAAAAGAAATAAAAGAATGAGCTACGCTTATGTTTTAGTACGTTTTGATCTTAAGACGTTTGTATGTTATACGCGAATTATCTTACTAATGCTTATGGTTAATTTTTGTTATCATGCTAGTTTTTACAAGGAAAAAATAAAAATTTTAACAAATAATCACTAATATTAAGAAATATACATATAATTGAGAGGATAGTTCCTTGCCCCGCTTTTTCTGAACATATCTAAGTTTGATTAAAACAAGCTTCATTGAATAAAACATTTTCACATCGACTTAGTCGGCGTTGAACTGTAGTCTGAATTCTAAGCGATGAAATCAGAACACCCAACGCAAGCAGACATCAGGGAAAGTGTTGCCTTACTGCATTATTTCCACGCCCGTCAGTCTATGTAACAGTAGCTAGAAACAAATTAGCGCCCTGCGTTCCAGTTATAACAGTTATTGCAGGGCCTCCACCGTTTTCGAATAACAGTTAATAGGAACCCGCTGTAACTGTTGAAAGTTACTCAAATGTGCAAGGAAAAATTCTCCGACTGACTGCTCGACTGACTGACAGACTCTCTGTGATCAAAAACATTGCTTGATAGCAACTTACAAGCGAATTCACTTGAAATTTAAACATGAACTATTAATTTTTATTTTATATTAATGATGCCCTAGGAGTCCATCAAGGAACAAATTTTGAAAACCAACCTCACATCTAAACATTTAAAATCGGGAGTGCATGTTTGTATGAAATCTTTCAGTTTTGAAGAGAGAATTACAAAATTAGCATTGACTATTTACTAATTACAACTACTATTTACTAACTATTATTTAGTAGTTACATGGATGGACTATTTACTATTTAATAGTTAGGGATTAGAGACTGACACACACTTAATAAATACTTGAAGTATATTTGACTTTACTTATAGCAACGCATGTAGAGAAGGGAGTAAACGCAGGGCAAAATAAGTTTACTTTTAGAATTGGTTCCGCGATTTTCGCAAAGTCAGGAGAAAAGCTAGTTGTGGCCTACGCTCAAACAATTTACCTATTATCTCATGTTGCCAATGGCTGTCTGCAATTGGTAGAGTAAACCAGATTTTATTACTTTCCGGCCTCTGTGCCTCGGGGTTTTCCGCGACAACGGTAGGAAGACTTGTATGGTCAACTAAAACTTAAGTAAGGGACTGATCGTCAATCATTTGTTAGCCTAAGGCGAACTGTGGAAAAATTAAGGAAGGTACCGCAACTTTAGTAATAGACGCTTTTTAGTAGCCACGAGGAAAAAATCGCTATAACGCTATAATTTATAAGTATGCGTATTAATACATTTGTTCTCTTTACAACGCAGCGATTGGATTTACACATGGCATTCTTTTAATATTGCAAAAAAATTAATATAATCTTGTTGGCAAGGCCATGAACGATAGCTCGTTTAATACAATGATTGTTAAGCACAAACATCAGTTAATACAAGATACAAGACAATGATTTGTTAATAAGATATCCCTTGAAGTAAATTTGACATACAGTCCTTATTTGCAGCGTTGATGTTATACCTGCGCCATCTTATACGTGACATACTTGAAGTGACTGTTTCATTTAGCGCAGTACATCTGCTGCTGACTGTACCACCAACAAATGCAACCTGATCCCCTCGCTGTTAAGTGTTTAATTCCCCAACGGCGGCCGCAAACCCGATGCTTTATTCGTGCAGGCTTAGGTGGCGATAATCCGAACAAAGCAGGCGTTTTGTCGATCGCGTCGCCCACTCGCCACCTCGAAACCGCGAGGTAACAGACCATAGATACGCGAATTAACGATCGACCGTTGACAAACCGAGATAATGTCCAATATCTATTCGCTAAACAAGGGTGGGCATTAAATGGTTTGTTGGAACTAACTAAGCCGGCGGTGCGGTGGTTCAATTCTTAAAATATAATTTGAATTAGACAATGTCATCTTTCAGTTTTTTTAAATTGGTTTTCAAAAATCTAAAGTATCTAGTGCTACTATTGAACCCTGCTGTCAAGCCAAAATGCGTCCGTTTTGTTGGATTTATTGCGTGCTACACACTCTTATATGTGTTGTGCTTATCGTGCGGCATTTGATTGTATTCCACTTACCATTACTGTTGCAAGAAGTTGGACAAAGGACCTGATGTTAAGTGCTAAACGCCGTTTAGAAACAGATTCTGTACTTGAGTCTGCAGTGGCAATGGTCCAGCCATATAAGTCGTAGAACCGATAACCGTTGGGGAAGAAAGCTTTTCACTAGACGGAATGACGAACAGTTCAAACAGACTGGAATGACCATGACGACGACAATGACGATATCAATGGCGATGACGACGATGTTTTAAAAGCAGTGCGTTGATGTCAAATATGAATCAGCGATTAGAATTCTTGTGCGTGACTGGAGAACAAAGCTTTTACTATTTACAGGTATATTATCACCAGATGGGATCTAAGTAACCACTATTTCCGTATCTTTTTCAGTTGCTAGCTATTGCTAGTGGCTGGACATGAATGTTGGTTTCCTGAAACATCCAGCTAAAGTGTAACTTAAAGGTCTAATTGATGTCCAGATTTAATCTACAAGAAACGTGCCTTGTCACAGAAGAATCGCATGTAACAATCGCTCTTCGTAATCACGTAGACGGTGATACAACCACTTATATGCTTTTACAATATTAATAAGAATTAAAATTATTACCGTAATTAAAATTAAATTTAGATATTATTGCCATATGCCACGATACGTATTAATTTCCAAACCACCAATAAGATAAAATAATCTGAAACTTACAGTTATTAATGCAGATTTAGCCGTGTGTAAAATGTAAACGTTTACTTTAGAGTTAATTTTCAATGCAACTTGCAGAACCTAAACTGACTACTGATGCTGGTGGACAGCTATTGACATTCCGGGAACACTCGCTTGTTATGTTTAATTGCTACACTTCCCAATACTGCAAGTGATCATTACCGTTATTTACTACCTTACTAGTTTCTTAGTACAGATTTCTCGGGCATTTCATCTTGTATCCTGTTCAGACGATCTGAGCGCAGGAACAGTTTTCGTCAAATGATTAACGATCTATTTAGTTGTTAATAATGCTTACATGTGGAAATAGTAATAGAGCCTATACTTCCGTTTCCTGTCTGGGCGGTGCGCGTTCAGTACTTGTATTTTAGAGCATTATATTATTGGGTCGTGTGTCGACCATTAACTTAGCAGTATGCTTACTCTCACATTTTCATTACATAGTGCTATTTTTTGTTGTCTATTATAGTTTTTATTTTTTTTTCTCTAATAATAATTATACGTGATTTTTTTTACTTAAGATGTGTGGATGTTTGTTGGCTTGATTAAATGGTTATTATTATTATTGTATATATTTCGACTACATAATAAATTCTCGACGAATCCGTTTGTATTTAAGCTATCGCGAAGCTCTCACATTTCTTCGGCTTTCGCAACAATGGACGGGCCCATCGATTTAAGTCGCAGCAGCTCCCACGACGTGTCGAACTCGGCGGCGAGGCTGCAATATTAGCGTGCGACATTATTGTATCTCTATTTATCCGACACCTTATTTACATTTTAAAGGGGAATCAACGCTATCCCACGGGCTCCATTCGGGTCCCGGCACTCGCTCCGGACGGCTCAATGCGGCCCACACTGTGGCGACATTATCTATCGTCCCGGTAAATCCAGTACGGACGGAGTAAATTCACGCGTGCACGCCTTTTAAATTCGTTCACTGCGCGTCGTACATTTACGCGTGCACGCACTATTCCGCGATTCGGCTGAACGTGTAGTGGTGTCCAGTGCGTATGGCCGATTTGACATGGTCATTTGTTATTTATAATTATTCTTTTGTTCACAGCTTCTAGTTGATTTTATATAATCATTTTTTATTTTGGATTTTATGTCCCGGTATGGAGGCCTACCGGCCTTGATAGGCCGGGCTAATAATACTTAATATAAAATAATATTACTTATAAGGCCAGAAAGAATAAATGGCCTAAGGATCCTTAGGCCATTTATTCTTTCTAGTATCGCAATATACATAGATAAAATAGTTTTGAGTAGTGGGATTGGGAATGACAGATTCGACTTGTCATTAGTTCGATTATTTCGTTCATACTGTCACTTCAAGGCTTTTGATTAATTGATTAATTTCATCGGTTATATTTTTTTGTAACAAAATAATAATTTTTGACTTTTCAGTCACAACATTCAAGAAAGATGCGATTAAACATAGATATTTTAATTTTGTACTCAGTTTAAAAGCGTCAATAACTTTTGTCAACTAAATAAATGTTTGTTAATTAAACTCTTTCGAAAAATACACATACGAGTATGTAATGGCTTTCTCTAAATACAACGTGAATTACAAGTGTATTGATATTAACAGTCAACATAAGCTGATTTACGTACGCCATTTTTATTTTCGACCTGTATGTCTTGCCGGAAAATTTACCTAAAAAGTTTTACATGCTCATTTATACATCACACAACAATAATGTAAATATTGTTCGGTGATATGAACCGCGGTAGCCTGTAAATAATACACGACCGTATTTCTCGTGAGTCCACCATTAGATTGTCTGTATCCGTACCACATTGCGGTCGGGCTATCGCGCGTAGAATAATGGTAGCCAACGTCAGCGAAAATTGAAAAATGAACTTGTTACAAAGTTGAATATTAAAGCTGCAATCAAATTACAATTTCCTAAAAATACCATCACATCCGATTAGGGACTCTCCATAGTATTTGGAGTTTGTTTCTTAAAATTGTCTTTACTCATTTCGTTATGTGGTTGTTCCGTAGCTAATAGCTTATTAAGCGACAGCGTCCAGCGGTACACGATTATAGGCTTTAAAGACAAATGACGTTACAAGCTGTAATCAAAACTATCGCCTCGGAAGCGTTTAGGTGCAATTTGTCTTGACGCGAGAATTGATAGCCAGCTTCTAATGACACTTGTATTTGTGACTACCCCTGTTCGCTCTTACTGTTACTTTTTTCTTAGACTATTCAAAGAGAACTATGCGATTTTTAAAAATTAGGAAAAAATCAACCACAGCTGTTGAAACCTTCGATTTTCGTTTAACACATAGATTATATTGCCTTGCAAAAATTCGTTTTGTATGTTTTGTAAATTTGTTATCAGTGTAAGGCAGATATCGCTTAAAATATGCTATTGACTGAAAGAGCTGATGTACCTATGCTGTATAGAATCACCTATATATTTCTATCCTATTTCTTTTAGGGTTCCGTAACCAAAGGGTAAGACGGGACCCTATTACTAAGACGTCGCTGTCTCTCTGTCTGTTCGTCTGTCACCAGGACTCTGTCCCATTAACCGTGATAGTTCAAATTGAAAGAGAGAGTTGAAATTTTCACAGATTAGGTATTTGTATTTCTGCTATAACAACAAATACTAAAAAACAGAATAAAAAACATATTTAAGTGGGGGGACATGATTTTTTTGCTGTTTTTATAGTTTAATAGTACGGTACCCTTCATCCGACTCGCACTTGGTTTATTTATGTTACAGCATAGTTTTAAATGTAAATTTTGCACTGCTTTTGTTTTGACTATAGTATGGATTACTAAAACAATTTTTTTCTCTGTTCGTAAATTAATACATTTTCTTTCTTTATCTATATTTTCTGTCGCCGTTAGAAATAGATTCTTTTCGCTGTGCACTGTCGATTTTGGACCACAGAAAGTTCACACAAAGCGTGGGCCTACCATCGAATGCTACAACGAAAGCATTTGTCCGAGTAATTACCACTGCAATTATCACTTAGACAAGCAACGGTTCGGGTCCTCGCTAACAAGCGGCTGCCTTCGTACCGCGGCACCCCTCGGCCGATCGTAATTATCGATAAGGCTACACTAATTGCGAGGGCAGATATCGTTTCATTATCTTAATGCGGCTTCGATGACGCGTAGTTACTGCACACCATAAACTTCGTACAGTACCATAAGGGTAACAACATCAACAAACAGGTAAACTTCTAGGCGGTTCTCTGTTTTTTAAACGTGTCCTATACTAGGAAATAAATCTTATGTTACGATGTCTCATGCACATGAAAGGGCAAGGACAAGGCGCACCTAGGCTCGAAACAACAAATTAACGGATTACGAAGTTTTTTGCGCGGAGAACGAAATCAGAATTCTTTTCCGACAATTTTTTTTTCGTTTTTATTAGCGACGATGTCAACGATTAATGCCCGGTTCCCATATTCAACGAACGGCCGTTACACTGCTTCGTAACTTTCATAACGACTTGTAGATCAAAGGCTTGTACGCCCGGTCCCTATTTTAACAAAACGGGGCGTTTTTCTTACGAGCCGTAGCATTACCTACGGAGATAAACAAACACTATTTTCATATGAAGTATACTTGTACTTAATTATGAAGTAAACTTCGTTGTAATACTTTCCAAATTGGTCTAGCATTTATAAAGCCAAGTTCGCCAGAGGCTTACAATATTAAGTTTAAATAATATTTTTAAAAACCATTCCATCGGACTCGAAGCGAACTTTTAGCAGCGACGCGTTCATTGTCGTTACGAAAACCGATAATTATCGTAAAATTAACATTTGCATAGAATGCGATCATCGCGACATGACAGCAGAAGGTTATGTGAACTAAATTAGTATGATTAAAGACAATATCGACCCAGTTAATCGGTTGCGGACTCTAGCGCTGGACGAAAATGGCCCTTATGTTAGTGCGATAAGTTTCAAGAGCCGATAAATGTCGCAGAATGTATGCTAACGGCGCAACTTAGCCCCAGCTCCCGCTCATGTACAATGTATCGTAAATTCCAGGAGTATAATATTTTAGTTTTTATTGCGGAAAGGCTTATTTTATTACATCAACATCGCAGAGGGCAAGCCGGCTTTGTTTGTAAATTTTTAAGAGACGAGGTCTATTCCAAATCGCTTGCGGTGAAGATAGGAGAGATTTTTTTTATGTGAGAAGGTGGCAAATGAGCTGGTGGTTCATTTAATGTTGAGTGGCAACCGCCGCCCATTGAAATTTGAAACACTCGTTTTGTTGCCAATGCCACCTTTTAGAGAAGACGAAACGTAGAAGTATAAAACTTCCACTTCGCGCCGGTCTTCCGTGAGGTCGTGGTACTTACCCGGACGGGCCTGCCCATTCGTGCAATAGAGAAGTACATATTAAAATCTTAGTATATTATTAGTATATAGCTTGTTTTCCGGAATATCAAATTAAAACTGACATACTTGAACAATCTTAGTTCACATAGCTGTGTTGGCAGATTCTGTACCATGAATTGTTAAATGCAATTTTGAGTGATCATTAAACACGTCATTGGCAACGATAAATAGCACGGCGAGGAAACATGCATCATAAATGAAGTTATTTCGAAGATACTTGAACTTTTAGGGGTTGAAAAGCTCGAACACTTTTTATACTGTTTAAATAAACCTTCATAGTAGCTTATCATTATAATATTTTACTAGACAAACTGAATGTTTTTCAGTATCACCTCGGGTAAAGGAAATTATTGCCAAATATGAGTTATTTTCCTGTGAAACATAGTTCATTAATTCCTACATTTCTCATCATACACTACTACCCTAACTTCACTATTAATATAAAAAATTGCTTTGTGTACATTTCAACGTGTTTAAGTGTAAATATATCAAAGAGATATTGAAACTTTTTTTAAATTCCTTTGATGATTTTAGAATAGCTATTGGCTTTATTTTACTTTTCAATTTCATTGTAAGTATCAAAAATGGATCTAATTCGTCATTACAATTTCGCAGTGTTCAGTAAACTTGATGCGAATAAAAATTGACACAAAGAATCCTCAGTGGTTTTGATCTCACCGCAACATTCTTGCATACCGAGTCCATAATAATATCGATTACCATATCATTAACTAGTTGCTGCCCGCAGCTTTGCTCCCGTGGAATTACAATTCGTGGATCGTCAGTTAGCTTAAATACATAGAATTAAGCTTCAGATCAATCTCACGGGAACCGTGCATTTCGCAAGATAAAAGTTAGCCTATACCCATAAAAACTTTCGAAGCTAATATTATCTTGATCCGTTTCTTCAATACGGGAGGACAACAAAACCAACACGTTCACGTTCCTGTGCATAATATTAGTGAAGTATTTAATAAAGCATCGTATGACCAGCGCTATGCTAAATCGTATAAGTTTGTTAAGAAATAATGATGATGACGATGATGAATAGTTTTACTTATTGTATATTAAATAAATATTTCAACGCGGAAGCCATGCAACGACGTCCGTGTATGAAATCGCATCAATACGCACACTTTCATTGGACGCAACCGGTTGTGAGAGAACTGTAGCAATCTTTATATGGGTATATCATTTTTAACATCGCACCGACGTAACCCAACCGTTATTGTTGTAATGATCATAACATAAGTAATGGCTCGTGAAATAATGATCGTTCATCGTGTACAGTCCTCCGCTCAAGTCTGGGTATTAATTAAAATGAAACTTCGCCATATAAAATGTGGGTCAGGATCAAGAAATATTAACCAAGAAATTACAGAAATGATATCGGTTGTCAGTCAGATAATGTTGCTAATTTTTGCATGAATTTGTCAGCTTTTTAATTGTCATCATTATTTTTATTATTGTGTCAACTAATAATGACAGATATCATGTTAAGATAATATGTATAAGCTAAAAAAAATTATAAGCTTGATTCCATTTTGTGGACCAAAAACATGTTTTTATGACGTTATAGATATGTTACCTTATTCTTTTCATTAATTGAGAGCTGATCAATTTAAAAGAAATAATTATTTGTAAAAGTAAATTTATGATAAAAAGTGCAATGATTGGTAATTCATCTGCTACCCGTTAGGTGCTGTATATATCCATGAGCAGCGGCAATCAGGCGAACCACCGGATCGTTTGCCAACTTTTCAAATAAAAAAAGAAGAAAAAAAGTCTAACGTCGACTGCACGCGAATGTACCAACTTTATGAAAAGAACGTCAAACGCTCCACATTTCCCGCCTCATCAAAGCCTCACTACAACTTCGACACCTGAATTTT
The DNA here is from genome assembly GCA_933534255.1 of Iphiclides podalirius. Lineage (NCBI taxonomy): Eukaryota > Metazoa > Arthropoda > Insecta > Lepidoptera > Papilionidae > Iphiclides > Iphiclides podalirius. The sequence goes on along the minus strand of OW152830.1, from coordinate 10,070,682 downwards.
TTAGCGAGCGATCTCTCTCTGAGAGAGTACGATGACTCGATTGACAAGTTCTTTACTTGATCTCGTTTTGAAGGTTGACTTACAACTGATCCTTGTTCACTCTTTCACTTTGTACCGTCACTGCAAACGTTATCATTTCACAAGAAAAATACGAGTACAAGTTAAAAATAACTAATTAAATTGCCCAATAATAGAATTAAATGTTAATGCCCTTGTAAAAAATGAAGTGTCTTAAAAAGTAGACATATATCGAGCTGATAATTTAGAACACATGTAATATTTATTTATTTAATTTTTAAACGAATCATGTCCAGGCGCCTGCCTAATTGCCCTAAGCAATCTCCATGAGTTAACCTTAAAGATGGTCCAGAGATAAAAAATGTGCGTAAATAAAAAAAAGGATACTCATAAAAAGATAGAGCATATAATAATACTCACGCTGAATATCTGATATAGAAAAAAATTCTATAGTAGTACAATAATTTGTAAGAACTACTTCGTATTTATAAAATAAATTTATAACAATAAATTTTCTATGTTGCTCCTTTATATATATATCCCATTGATAAGCAAAGCGCCTCCTTTGTACAGAGAGTTTAAGAGCATAGTCCAACACGCGACACAAACGTTTTTTTTATTATTTCGAAAATAGGCACGACCTTAGTGCCGCCACCGTGACTCGAACTCAAAATAAAGAGCTCGCCTAGATTTAGCCATTATATTACATATTTTTTTTATTACGAACAAGATAGGTTTGTAAAAGTTTCTTCAAGATGTTTTCCTCTATCGCTTGTTACGTGGAACTTTAAATAGCTATCATCAATTTCCTTACATTATTGAGATTTGAACACAGGCTACTCAAGAATACTGAATTAAAGCGAGTGGCAGGATACTGAGCTACCATGGGTCTCGACTCACGACATGTATTCAACATTTGTTTTAGATTGTTGCGAAATGGGTTCGAATGGCATCCGTCCTTATTACGCGTTAAAACAGTTATTAGGAATGCAGATAGCATCGTGATCGCGAAATAAATAGCTGCCGTTATAATTATCCACTATTTGAAAACAATACCGCACTTAAAGTAGATCATAGTTTTTGATCAGAACCCGAAACGGCGCGAAACGCATTGCGCGTTATCTGTTTGTGTTGAGTTTCTTGTTTCAAATAGCTTATATTCAACTATTATTATAACGCCAGCTTTAAACATTGTGAAAAACTTGTTTAATATAAAGAATATTACACTGCAGTCTATTGTAGGATTATCTCTTTGACGAAAATGGGTAAATTGGTCTGATGGTAATTGATATCCATCGCCCATGGACATTGGCAACACCAAAATAGTAACAGTACGAAGATGCGTTTTTTATGAAAAGGATGATCTAATCAATAGTGACGTGAAAATTTCAAATTAATCCGAATCGGAGATTTATTATGTAGCGAATAATGCGATTGGAATTTTCTTCTTCTTCTTCTACCTTCTTCAATTAATTCCGGCTATTACCATTACTTGTTCCTCTGCGCTCGATTTTCAACATCCTCAGGGGTCAGTCCATTGGCTCCCATGTCCTGCATCACGACGTTGGAAGATAAAAGTTGAAAATTTTTCTGTGCAGCGAGTGATCTTATTTGTAACGTGGCGAACTCGTTGTCACGTTTTACGTGTAACGCAGCTGCATAATGGAAAGTTGAAACGAAAGAAAGAAAGTTAAAACGCTTCTTTTTCGCGAACGGGTTAATCTGTGAAACGAGAATAAGTTATTACAATATTTAAATACAATCAACATATAAAAATATTTGTGTTGGTGAAACGTAATATAATATATGCACGCTACGGTCAACGATAAGAGATGAAAACAACAAACAATTATTATATTTAATTGTTTGATCAATTATAGCACGTATTAATCTTAATTTCGTAATAGAGTTTCTTATACTTACGACGAAAAGGGGAGTGCAAGGTAACTGTTGAAAATCAATAACAATATCTTGCTTGTCACAACATCAATCGAAGACGCGTTAACATAACCTGGACAAGTTTGAAGAAAGTTGTGTTCTGATGTAATTGATAAGGCACGATTGTTAACTAGGGTCTTTGTTTTACCCTTTGTAGTCTAACCTAAATTTCAGATGTTTCGAATGCTATGTAGCTAATCGAAAAACTACTTTACCTGCGTGAATTATTAATGAAACATACAAGACCACACCAAACATGTCTTGGTGGCGCACTAGTTTGGTTATTGGATCTAAAGGATCGATGACACTAGAGTAAGTGATTTTTGTGACCCATGGACAATTAATTATTGAGGATCCGGGTATTTGTTTGGTTGAGTAGGGTTGATTAATTCACATGTTTTCCAGACCTCACCCAAATTTGATAACCGGAGGATCAGCTATCAAAAGAAGTCTTTTTAGTTTACAATTTTACATATCGTTCGTTTTAGATCCTACACACGACCCTTTCATAACAGATGTAGATGATTCGAGTCAGACGGTGGCTAGCAACACCAGATGTTTGCATACAATGCTAGGTCTTGGCAAGGCGGGCCAGATTATCTCACTCTGCGGAAGAAGCGGTGACATAATAAATGAAATATCACTCGCAACAGCGGACCGACAAAACAACCAACATGCATTGTTGATACGTGCACCGGTGATGCAATAATTACACAAACTGATCGCCAATGACGTAACGGCACCTTTCAAATCTCTAAGAGCGTGTTCACTCGATGGCCAAATGGAATCATCGACGTTACAATGTCTCTATTCTTCGACACGCTCGGCCTACCAGACGATTGGGCGTTAACTATGACGCCCAAAGTAGTTTTACTGCGGTAGTATCAACAGCTTCTGCTATTGCACGAGGAGCCTGCTCCTCTTTAGACGACCAGCGTGACTGATTATTGGGAACTTCACCGATATATTGAGTTTACATAAGGTCACATCTCAATTTCACATTGAAACAGGTCCATTTTCAACCGGCTTCAAAACAGGAGGAGTTTCTCTTTTCGACTGTATTTTTTATGTTTGATACCTCATAACTTACTACTTAGTGAACAGATTTTGATGATTCTTTATTTTATTTGAAAGCCGTGCATGGTGCTTCCCATGTGGTCCCGTATTAATTTCATTGTGTCAATTGTTCTTGGGCTGCGGAGATACTTAGGGGATTCCCGAAAATCAATTATAAAATGAATACAGAGCGAGATATTTGCAGTCGGTTTCGTTTTTCGTTAGTAAAAATATGGACTTCTCAGGGATGGCAACGCTGTTTTGCTCCTCTGGTGTTGTGATTACTCTTGTACGGTAATGATCCTTTAGCAGCATCAGATGTGCCTTCATTGGTACGCTATTCGCTTTGGGGCCGAGGTCGCTTCTGTTTTAATTGTACTAAATGAGAATCGAAATAACACGCAGCGTTACCTTAGCTATAAATGCTTCTACAAACATTTTAAATTGATATGGAGTGAGATATACGAGATGAAATTTACATAATCGTTAGTGATAAGTTTGTTCGTAACTATAACCCTATTTGTTTGGCGACAGTCAGTTCGATGTTAAAATTGGTTTGTAAAACCTAACTACCCAATAGAAAGCATTGCACATTTATACGATATTGAGAACGACGACATTGTTTAGAAAGTGTCGTTGTTCAATAACTATTAAACATTTTCAACTGTCAGCAGAACTTGAATGTTGTATAAAAATCTATTTTATATTTTTACTTGTTATTTTATATCAATATTTCTTCCAAATACACAACATAAGTTTTATGTAAATTCGATGGCAGGACATTCACATTCAAAAGTTATTGTATAATATGTTAACAGCCCTTATTGTATATCAGTCCAAAAACTACAGAAACGGAGAAAATGGTCCAATTGACCTTTACACAGACCGTGATTTAAAATTCGAAGGCAATTCGAACACGGCGTTAGTGCAAATTTACTGAGCCTACGAAGCCTCATCCACCGTCTTTGTTAACTCAAAGCCATAACGCACTAGTAGCGGCTAAATAGATATTAAATCAATGTAATGATGAAATAGAACAAGCAAAAGCCGAACGCGAAGTATACAAAATTCATAATGGTATCAATGTACCGCTCGTGCCGTAGTATCGTAGCATTAAAGCCACATTTATTACCCGCGCTCAGAACTAAATCAAGGCCCATAAAATGCCGCCGCGTTGTTGGCAACTAATATTTGATAAATTTATTTTCCTATCAACCTTTTAACCGTATGTATATACACTTGTACTTCTTTTACCACCTACTACATAAAAATAATGGAATTATATATTTATTTTTAATAAATGTATTCTACTTTTTTACGGGAAAGGTGGCAAATGATCAAGCAGGTTTTTTGATGGTAACCTTTGTAAGCTGGTTCAATACTTACACTGGTCTTGCATGGCAGAAATTTTAATGAGTGAAATTTATATATAAGGCAATAAAATATTTAAGGCCCTGTAGTCTTTGACTGACAAGCAAGTGAGTTGAAGTTTATACAAAAACGTACTTATGTTATTTAAATATTTAATACTTTGAAAAAATAAATATTTTAACTTTTAAATCTCTCTATTTTTTATTTCGGAATGGCTTGCAAACGGTGTTAGTGAGTAATCAACTTCGTGGTATCTGGTGGAGCAAGCGGTTGTTACACTTACAGATTCAGTAAAAGCCTATTTATTATTTTCCATTGTTATCTATTTAAAATGTTGATTTCATAAAAGATTGATGTTCTCGTAATGTTGATATCTTTTTGCAGCCTTCATGTGAAGTTATAAATAAAATCAAAAAGAATATTTGAAATTTTACCAACATGGAATTTCTTATTTCCTTGTAACAAAATCTGACCTAGTCTTTATTTAAGGTAAACTGGAAAGCTCCCATTACAATAAAATGCTAATTACAAATAATTTTTTCGTAAACCACATGTACTATAATTTCATTTTAAATTATTTCATTCAATTTTTTTTTAAATCTGCATTATACCCCAAAAAAATTGTGAAATAGCTTTGAATCGGTCATGTATGTACTAGCCAGTAAACATTGCTCGATTCGAATCACTTCATAGTTCTCTTCCGGGCACAAATTATTTTTTAATAGTATTTGATTAATAATAATTACCATATTTATATTTAGTATATGACACATATAGTAATTATAAATAAATTGAATTTATTTTAAGGTCGGTGCGACATTTTAGTTACCTGAGCGAGCAACTGGGGCCGCCGCGCACGCGCCGCTCCCGCCATCTTGTTTAATCTAGTGCCGTTGATCGCGGAAAAGCGCGCCAACCTTCAACGACCTTCGCTCTCCGACCGCACTGAGCGACCCGAAACGATCTATTCGCACGCTAACACATCATAATATCACGCTTATTCATACAACGTTAGAGTATAATTTCCCGTAGGAAAGAGACAGGTGTATACGACGCTTTCAATTAGCGCAGCCCGACCTGCCCAGCGTATTTGTGTACCACAAACATGTTCCGTTTAAATTATATTACAGGGTCTATAAATCAGTTCGCTCGATTTATTTCAAAGTGATACTTTGTCACATTTAAGAGCGCTCGCTTATAAAATCGGAATGATATCGTGACATTGGTTTACGAGCATAATAACGGCTGTCATAACGCCTGTTAAATATCTATAGCCAGTCAATAATAGTAAGGCCACTATTGATAATTATGGTGGTTTCCTTTGATTTCGGCGTTGGTGGAATGTTGAAAAGTTGAATGCACAATTATTTCGTACTTAGTAGTTGAAAATCGACATTGATATTGAACTATTATAATATTGTCGTTACATAATTATGTTGTGTTTTCACATTGCGACCGAATCGCTAACTATGGCCTACATTTGTATCATTTACGGCCGTTTTCAATATTCAATCTACAGTTAGATTTGGTAACTAGCGATAGGTATTTGACATTACATCGATAATACTTACGTCATAATTCTATCTCCAACGTTTAAAATATGTATTTGGTGCCAGCTAGTCTGAGTCTTATTTAGGTACTAATCGGCTAGTACTAACCTGCTCCTAGAAAAACCAGCAGATTTTCTTCTATATCTGCCGAGTTCGGTGAAATCAATACTATTTTCTCTAAGTACTCGTTCCTTAAAGCCGTTGATTCAAGATACGAGCTACAAGTTTATTTCGGTCTGAAGCTGAGGTGACCCCTAACCCAATAGCGGAACGCTTTATAAATCGCTCGGAGGTCCACCCAGTAGGGGCCATCGCTACATTTTTCACCGCGCTTCCTGCTCCCGAGAGATTTACTGGAGCCAAGATAAGCGGCCAATCTGTTGCAGAAGGCTCCAGGCGCTAGTGCACGTAGCAAGCCCGTATTATGCGGGTGACATCGGCGCACGCGACTCCATCGGTTTCGCCTATCGTTAACGACTCTCGATAAATAAATGTAATCTTATTTAATCTGTAACTGGGAACAAACACGTTTCGTCGGGTAGAGTTTATTGGAGTGTAACTTTTTAGGCGCTGTTCGATAATTGGATGAGAATTGAGAGTGACATTTCAAGGACGCGTCACGTTTATGCATATTTCGTAACATGAGCGAGATATTTATTTAATATAGGTATATATATCTATCTCTCATACTGGATCTCTCTTTAATATTTCTTTATATTTGAGATGTTTCTTCTATCACGTGCATAACACAAAATGCGCATGTAGCACTGAATGCTATTTGTCAGATGGCATACTTAAGAACTTTGTCTTCATCCTTTTGCAATCCGATAATAACCGTCGATAAATTAAACTAAAATTATGCTATAATTAATATATACTGAACAACGATAATATTTGACCACCAAAATTTAAACTTTTCAACCTAATATTCACAAGATTAAATCTATCTAAAATTACATATTATCTAATAAACCTAATCCACGCGGCATGTCAACTGTTCAAACATCTTCTTCTATATTTTGTCTTCACATTTTTTTCACAAATCATCAATAACATTTGATGAGTGAGTAAAATTAATCACTCTTTATTTAATCTGTCTATGTCTATGCTAAATCAATAAAGTATTGATGCCATGTCTTAAACTGTCAAGTTTCTCTATGTCAGATTTCTCATAAGAAATTTTCGACATTTAGCTCGTATCATAACAGAGACAAAGGTTCGAATTATGAGATCATGCGTCTACCGCCTAGTCATGAAATATTCAGTTATGTTTCGAATCAGGTCTAAACACGAATGTAGGAACTTTGCCCTTTAATCAATAAAGGTCGAAGTTAACGTTAATGAAACTTAACATTATCTTATCCTTTAAACGAGCAATTCTTGTATATATATATATAGCGTGTCGTTACCATCGCGACAATAAATGAACATACGTTTAACCCTACTTGCCAATAATCATAAAAAAATATTAAAGGTAAACAAAATCCATAATTAAAAAAAAATATTTTTCAATCAAATTAATTAAGTAAAAAAGAAACAAAATTTGTAACATCCTATACTACGCATTACAAGCCTCTCCTTCTATCAGTATGTGTCTGTTTTAAATTCATTCAACCCATTCTTATGCTTTGTGACCTTTACCAATGAACTTTACGTTACAGTTTAATACGTAAGGGTGTTCTAAAATTCTTTATTTTTGAAAATTTAATAACTCTGTAAATATTGATGTTTAAAGAATGTAAATGTTTAATACAATTTTAAAAAATTATCCCCTATATGTGTGTTCATTTATTGTCGCGATTGTAAAGACACGCTGTATAATCGGAATCTCGGAAACGGCTCCAGCGATTTTCATGAAATTTAGTATGTGCATAGATTCGGGGGCGAAAAATCGATCTAGCTAGGTTTCATTTTTAGAAAATGTCCTTTTATCCCTGTTTTCAGGGAATGAAAAATGTAATTCGAATTTGACGGTAAATTTCGCTGCAAGAGAAAATGTCATAATAGCTCGGTCGGTAATCGAGCGGCCCCATAACAGACGGCTGTGGTTCGCGTGACGATCATTTTTACACATTTATTTTTTACTTTTTTTTCGATTCCAGATCATTGCTTTCTTTATTTTTAATTTTTTGTCGATTTGTTATTTTGTTTTTTCCCTTTTTTTTAAAGTTCTTTCTTTTGTGAAAAACATCAGTTCATATTTTCTTATTATTACGTCGGTAAGATCGAAAAATATTATGCATAATTTCATTACTCAGTAATTTGTATCTAAATGTAATTTCCAAAATACACGATTTACCAAAAAAAAAAAACAAACCGAGCAAAGCTCGGTCCTCCGGGTACTTATTATTATTCCGTACAATATAATTCACGACATACGCATTCACATGCATACACATTCATACATACGAACTTTTTTTTCATTATATCAACACTCCGATTCCTACAGACAACAGACTAACTCTAACTTTTACAGACAACAGATCTGTATAAATATCATAATCTGAATTAAAATCATTTTGGTACATAGCACAAATAAAACATTTCATTTCCACATTCCGTTTCGTCTGTTTTATTAATATTTCTTAGATTAGTAAAAAATTGAGTCCTTCGTATAAAAATATTTTATGTAAATACTTTAAGCAGGAACCATAATATAATATTAGTATTAATAGCAAGCCCCCAAAACTAAGCCCCCAAAGGGAAAGTCCCTTAATGAAAAGGATTTAATACTCAGAAAAAAAAAAGTTATACTTTCTGGGCGATGACTAGCTAAAACTAATAAGCAGCACAGATAACTAATCGGTCTGGGCGATTCTAAGGAAAAGCTAACGAGCACTAATAACGTTGTTTTTTTTTTAAATTTCATTTAGGCACTGGACAGTCGGCGGACAGGCCGCGGCCTCCGATTGCGATAGCCGACTTTGCGTGCACAATTGTCGCATCCGCGGCGCAGCCATTGTTCCAGTGGGAACACGCCCTTAATTGCTGGCCCCGGAATAAATTAAAACCGGAATGCTATCGCGCGGCGCTGAAATGATCTAAGAAGCGTGTTTCCATTGGACCACGTTGTACAATTAACAGTTGCGTATGTCGCTCCCACTTTAGGCAGCGTGCACGTGTCCGTTTCGATTACCTCAAGGCATGCACTATGTAATGTTTTCGTGTAAATTTAAATCGCATATGCTAGGCTAGAATTAGTTCGTTAGCCTGGAGTAACTCGAGTTTGAATAAGCTAAAACACTTCTTAATGTATTTTATGTGACGATAGACTAACGCCCGGTTTCTGAAACACTGATAATCGTAGAAGTTAACTAATCAGCTGTCCAATGTCTTTTGAAATGTTATTTAAGTTGGCAAAAGGATGTTTAAACTCTCTGAATTGATCAGAATGATCAAAATCAAAATCAAAAGTCTTTATTCAACATAGGAGCATTACACTCGCTTATTGATAGTCAAAAACACTACCACCAGTTCGGAAAAGAAAGCCACTGTACTGAGAAGAACCGGCGAAAGAAACTTTTTTTTAATTTTTTTTTCTTTAATATAAGCAGTTTGACATGAATTCATTAAAAATATAATATAAGAACTCTGATTGAAAGAGCCTGGAGCGATCAGTTCATTACCAGAGTGTGTTATCATTTAAATAATCATTAATATTATAGAAGCATTTAACACACAAACGTTCTTTTACTATTTTTTTAAATTTAGCTATTGAGATCTTCTCTCTCTTATCTCTTTAGGCTCTTCTTAATGATCAGAATGAAAAAGGCGTCCATCCTTTTGGCAACTCAAATGACATTTGAAAAGCTGATTAGTGAACTTCTACGATGATCACTGTTTCAGAAACCCGGCGTATGTCTCAGAGTGGTTTAAGATGGTAGGGCCACGCAACAGTCTTCACTTTCGCACAAATGGGTAGGTCCGTCCGAGAATTACCAACATCTCACAGAAGACCGGCGTAAAGTGGAAGTATAATACTTTCGCGTTTCGTCTGGTGACTGAGGTGGCCGGAGCCCACTTTTCAAAAGGCTGTCGACGCATCTGTAACCCTCGGGCTTAGCAGATGTCTATGGGCGGCGGTATTCACTTAACATCAGGTGAACCGTATGCTCGTTTGGCAACTTTTCACATAAAAAAAAGAAAAGAACGGTGTGAAGTGGAAGTGTTACACTTCTGCGTTTAGATATTTATTGGTAGGCGGAATTTTTGCTCAGTGGCGAGACTTATTTGACTTGGATGTTATTTCGTATTATAAATATCCGTGTCAATAATATTATTGAACGTAGTTCATGCTGACTGAGAAACCAATTTTTAATGTGGTGGCTCAAAATATGGCGCTAGGTACGAAAGTTATGTCAAATTCAAATCATAAGGTAGTAGATTTAAATCATTACACTACTCGTAAAACTGCAGTAACATTTTCGTTGGTTTGTGCATCAGTATTTCTTAATTGAAATGCATCTAAACAGACGTGGCGTCCACGAGAGCTTTGAAACATACTTATTAGAGGTCTTCCACGTGGCTTTACCCTGTCTAAAGATGTTCGATCCGCATCCACTTACGACTTGTCTCGGACGTTGTGTCCAGGTAATGGGCGAGGCTTTAATCTGAAGGCTTATTGGTTTTGACTCGGGATCTACGGACCACATCTGAGGGCGACGACGACGCTGTGGGTTGCGATTTTCTATGAGAGCCATCGCGTCGATCATTTACCGTGTAAATAATAGTTTGTTTTTTTACCATTGTTTGAGCCGTTTGGTTTCTATATAACCTTTTTGCTATAGTTATATTTGTAAATCGAACTTTTCCTCTATCGATTTTCTTCCTTTTTTCAATTTGACTTTGTATTCACTTTTGTCCTGTCATTCAACTGATAGTATTAAAAGCATCCATTAAACACATACATTGTTTTAAACCTTATCCCAAATTTTACAAACACGTAAAATAGTGTTTTCATTTGTTCCCTCATCGAACAGCCATCTATATAAGAAAGAGCTCTTAAACATGTTGGATAGTGATCACGCGTCAGTTCACAGCACGTCATCGTTTCCTAATCGAATAAACCTAATGCCTAATGCAGCGGGTTCTCAAAATACATGTAAACATTAAAATATGTAGAAAAAGTACGAAAAGATTGTCGCCGCTGTGGGAATCGAACCCACGTCTTCGCGTCTTCATTCGCGGCATTTTCTACATGTTTTAATGTTCAATCTTAAGTGCAGAGATTAGCACTATAGAAAACTTTAAAATTTATATGTAAACATTCTATAACAAAATCGGAAGTAATCGATAAGGGGTCGCTAACATTTTTCTATATTAGATTCGCTTTTGTTTTAAAATGTGTGGTAGGGCCACGCAACACGCAATTCGGCTGTTGTGTGGCCCCCTACCACATGGAAAAAAGAAGCTAGCATTAAAAATCGATAACATTAACAGAATAATTAAACAAAATGAATGTATAAATTAATAAATAATAATTATTAAATAAAGTTAACAGAATATTTCAAACAAAGAAAGTTAGAAACATCGAGGAAGTTTCAAAAATGTGCATGTTTATCTCGTGTAGTAAAGGGATAATAATCAGTTACCGGGTGATCGCGTACGAGCCATGTTTAGTGCCTTGCGGAGGCCTGTTTCTCCTGACCTGGGCTGAGAGCTGAACCCATGATCTCTGATGCAGCGGCCATGTGTGCACTTTTCTCGTACGAAGATCTTATCTTAACTGCGTTTTTATAACAGTACAATGCAACGGCGTAAAGCTTACGATGTACGTTGCATACATTTCCCTTTTATTGCTTAACGCGTAGTGTTTCTGACGGTCGCGGGGCAGTCGGCTAAAGGTCACAGGTTGAAATTCGAATGCCTTTTACGAGGGCCTTCCGTTTCCTCGAATGACTACGGATTCTGATCTCGTCTGGAATTTGCAGTGGCTGAGATATTTTAGTCCAGTCTGAAGATAGGAGAAATTATAAAAAAATTGAATTTACTACTATCATTTAAAACTAATGGTAGGGTTTGGGAAATTTTAAATTAGCGATTATTATTAATTTGTTTATCTTTTACACAAATTATGTGTAGGCCCGCACTTAATTCCTGTGGCGTTGGTGATAAAGTTAGTTATTAAATAAGATTAAATACATCCATGTTGCAAATGGTATCAGATAGGTTTATTAAAGACCGGCCGACGGCCTGTAGTCAACTCTTATTGGGAACAAACACCCAGACACGTATATGTGAAGTCCGCCAATCCGCAGTGGGGCCGCGTGGTGGACTATGCCCTGATACCCTCTGTATAGAGGAGGCCTTTGCCCAGCAGTGGGACATGAATAGGCTGTTACTTTACTTTACTTTACCCAGACACGGAACAATTATTCGCGTAAATATCGGTAGTCTTTTTCCTTGTCACATTGTTTTTAAATTTTATATTAAATTGTGCTAATCTCTGCACAAAAGATGAAACCTAAAAACAATTGCTTAGAATAAAAAAACAAAAAAACACAGTAGATAAAACACGTTGGCGTGCCAATCAGCCGTTTAGCTTAGTAGTTAAAGCGTCTGGCCGCGATTTAGGAAGACACGGGATTGATTCCATCGGCGCGGTTAGAAACTTTTCGACCATTTTTCTAAAGATTTTAATCATCGTATCGTTGTTAAGTTAGTCACACTATACCTACTCTCGGGCACCCTCGAATCGGAATGCCAAACGGGTATTAAAATAACAAACTTACAAATTACATTAAACATTATACTGTATTGAGTGACAGCCCAAGCCGAAGTCCCCTCTCGGGGGCCCTTGAGCCTAGTCACTCCATGGAGCGTCCGCCAAAGCGCCCTAAGAGCTTGGTGGCCTCCCAAACCGGTAATGATAGTTATTGCGTGACGGCCCGAGCCGAGGCTCCCTCGGGAGCCCTCGAGCTTAGTCACCATAACGCGTAACCGAGGTTCAGGCTAGGCGCCCTGAGCGCGTAGCCACCTCCAGTCTGGCTCTGTAAAGGCCTCCCAAGGCCAACAGTAGTAGATTCTCCAAAAAATCGCTGTTAAGACCTTTTACTCGTTCTTAAGGACAGCATTGCAACGCAGGATGCAAGTACGCCCCCATGTACAGATGTCGCATTGACAAGCACTCAGATCCGTAACGGTTTGTGTGGATAGCATGAATACATTGCCCCGTTTGGGAGTCGAACCCATGACCGCGACGCCGAAGTCACTTAAAACGAGTCACTATTACTTTCTTAAATACATTTGTTTTAATTCTTAAATGAATACTTACACTACTGCCTCCTTTATAACTTATAAACAAAAATGCATTTTTAAACTTAAAGTACGCAATACAATAAAGGCAAAAGGAGGCGGCTCAGCTTCTGCTGATCGGGACAGTTGTTCTGTGCAGCGCTGGTTTTCAGCCTCTCCCCTCTTCCTGAGGTGTTTTTCGGAAGTTTCAGCTCTGGACTACCAAGCGAAATACGACGTTAAAAAGTATGTAAGATGTTTAAAAAAAAAAAAAAACAAGAAAACAATATGAACTATAAAAAGGAACAACACTTGTAGATCCGTGTTTGAATGACCATATATATATATACCCGTTTTATGGTGACAGCCATATTTCGCTCGGTTACAATTAGTATGCAGTAATAAAGTGACAACTCAATAAATGAATTTTCTTAAGCACGTATTAAACCCGTTCGCGAAGAACCGTCTCAAAGGCTTAAAACGCGACTCAACTAAAACGTAAATAATTGAGAAAATTTAAACGCTAATTGGAATCTGAGTGCGGCCGGTGGTCCTAGATTTGACTCTTACTGATAACATCTTTTCCCTCCTTCGAATCATTGTCGTTTATAAATTATATTTTAAGTAAAATAAATTCATTAGTTCACGCCATCTATTCAGGATTGCGATATTTTTTCTATTAACTCGCAGTAGAACGAGTTGGGACCTCCTTACGATGTAATGTAACAAAGGATTCTCTTTCGCGTACACATCGTAATACGTTGCCAATAATCAATCCAGTTTAACATCCGATTAAGTACGAATTACAATACAAATAGATCAGTCACGACTTTAATTTGTCGGCACAAAGTAGCACGTCCACGCAGCGCTGCCAAAATGCGTCGAGTCTTATCGCTTTTGTATAAGGTTCAACCTTTAGAGCAACTAATTTGATGGAATAGTACTTATTATGATCGGTTTACTTCCGAAAGAATTATGGCGCTGTTATAGCTGAATAATAACAAACTTTAAGTTGACGCGCATAAGATTTGATTGGCCGGTTCGCAGTTGGCGGTTATGATGTTTCCTTCACGCTCCGCGACAATGTCTTTGCACTTATCTCAAGGTGACATGAGATGTAAATACCTATTGTATTAGGAGTAAAAAATACCGTGACCTTACACTGTATAAAGTTCACTAATGCGCTAATGACACGATCCTACGTGTGCGCACGATGATATCTGCCAATAGAGAATAATGCTATAAAGTTACGTGGGCGGAAAATTATCGGAAAATCCCGCGATGGATGCGTCATTTCAAATTGTTCGGTTCGTAATCAAACGGAATTTCAGCATCGGTTTCAACCTTCATTCATTTGTTAACATTTAAAAAAATCGAGTCCGAGCAATGTTTTGACTCCCGTTCGCGGGCGACATTAAAAAAAAAAAACAACAACAACAAGCACGCGAATTGAACGTTTTATAAGATGCAACATTTTCTTGTACAACCCTAAAAGAAGGACAAAAGTGATAAGTTGCGGGGGCACAACAGGTAGGCAGCACACACGCGCGGCCGACATGTGACCGCGTACGAATACAAAAGAGATCACCTGTAACGACGCACACACGCGCGGCGCACGCAATAAATCAGCCGCAACACGGACGAAATGGTCCACGCACACACGGGCGGCTCACCTGAGTCACCTCCACACTCGACACGGGCCGGGTCGCGGCGCGAGTGGCACACTGTTGCGTTTTCACCTGTTGAGCGGCGGGTGCGAGTGTGCGGGTGACTCAGCTCGCGCTCAGTCGGGCCGACTGTTTGCCGCGCTCAGGTCGTTCGGTGCGCACCGCCCGCCGCGGCCCACGTGTGACTCGAATTAATTGGTCCGCGACAACTGCGTACAGTGAAGACTTTTGTCGTCCGCGTCCCGGCGGCCGTGTCGTCCGCGAATCGTCGCCCCCTCGCCACGCGTCCGCATACGCGTCGATCCATCACCGACAGCCGAGCGGATTTGAGTGGACAGTGCTTGGATAGTGATTTGGTGACACTCGGTGCGTTGTTTTTGTCGGACAAACTGAGGAATATTTCGGCGGCGGAGGACCGCCTTTGGAAATACTTGAAAGGTGAGCCCTCGGCCCGCGGAAAATTCACTGCGCTTTTATTTTGTTTTGTTTTCTGTTTTTTTTTTATTTAACGTTCGGAATTCGGTCCAAGTTGTTCAAATGCGATCGTTCTAGGTCGATAGTTGTTGACTGGCTTGTAATTGTGGCAAATTTTGTTAGAACATTAGGCGATATTTCTAAAAATGTTACGTCCCATACGGAAATGAATATAATTTGAATAATTCACATTTTTTCATTATTTTTTTTCCCTCTCCACAGTGTTTGTTTTTTGCGTGGCTGTCTTATCGCTCGGGCAATAATTTTGCTTCTACCCACTACTTGGAATGACGCATTTGACCTTTTTTTCATTAGGTATTCAGTATTTCTAATTTAGGTCTTTTTTATGGCGATTATATCAATAGTTTTTATTAAATACTGTTCCAAGAATTTTTCTTTTCAATCTCATTTCTTTCTCTTTAATTTTAACGTCATCACATTAAATATAACGTGATCTATAAAACACTTTTTGTAAATATCAAGAGCATCAATCACTTATTTGAAAATTATTAAGAAATGATTAACTATCAAACCATAGAAGAAATTTTGCTGAGCATTGTTTGTCTTAAGACTTGTACCTTTTACGTATTAAAAAAAAACAATTTATTTAGCCAGATTAAGTGAATATTGAACAAAAAATGATTTTTTTAAATATTAAAAGAACTAAGAAATACGATTACCGTCATATTATTTCCTCTGCTTAGAATGTACTTTTATTCATTTTTTCCACCCCGGTACAAAAGTATTTTTAGATTAACATTACAAAAGCTAACATTAACTTATTTAATTTTATGATTAGTTCTAGTACTTCCGCCAACACTACATATTGTAAATTAAAAGTATTTGACGGATTTTATACGCTGTACCATGAATCTATACGACTTTTCATATATTTTTCTGCATGTACAAGCCTAGTTGTTTCACTCCACATTTCACATAATGACTCTGCATTCATGATATGCACGCATTTTTCATGGACCATCTCTTTTCCCTACACTTCAAAACTTTTCTTCAAGTATACATATGTCATAAGATTCATACTTGTTGCTTGTTTATTTCAACATCCGCATGTCACCTCTTTTATGTAGAAAAACAATACGATCTATTCAAATTATCACTGCTAATGTTAGAAATTTTTATGTATTTAATCATTTATCGTTAACTAGCGACCCGCCCCGGCTTAGCACTAGTGCAATGTATGCACGGGTGCAATGTAATATGCATATGAACCTTCTTCTTGAATCACTCTATCGAGTAAAAAGACCGCATCAAGAACCGTTGCGTAGTTTTAAAGATCGAAGCATACATAGGGACAGACATACAGCGGGACAACTTTGTTTTATACTGTGTAGTGATTTCTATCGTTATCTTCTGAACAAACTACTATACTAATTATCCATTTATATGCGGTAAATTTTTGATCCATTATTATGTTTCACGGTAAACCTACAAATTCGTGCAAAAGTCCTATTACATACATAATCCCATATCAATATTATGCTTATATTCAGATGTAATGTATTGGTGTGTTTGTTGACATCCTGATTCGTTTTTTTTATTTCGTATGAACATCTACTATCGTTGCGTAAATTTCTTATAGCCACTGGTTGAAATACTAATAGCTTCCGACGGAGTTCGTTAGGATGCATTTCGTTAGCTACAAGCTTATCAGAATAACATTTACTGTAAAAATAGTGAAAATCCTTTTTTTTTTTTTCACTTCTTCCGAATTTAGCTTTTGGAATATTTTCTAACACGTCTATTGACGTCTATCTTTTTTAACCAGTACACATAGTAGCAATGCTGTGTAATACTTAAAACTCCAACATTGCAAATAGTGGTATTATTTATTTATTCTCATCTTATAGTGTGAATTTCTTTTAGAATATCAAGTCCAAATGGAGTTGACAACTTCATGAGTATGTTTTCTAAAAGTTGTTATGTAAAAATATATAAGTTAATTAATAGTTATGGTGTTAGACGGCCTTAGGCGGTGCAAACTGTTTATTATGTTGGAAGATTGAATTAACATTACAGAATAAGTCAATTTTTTTAGTAACGAAAAACAAAACCGACTTCAAATATCTCGCCCTGTATTCATTTTTTGATTGATTTTCTGGATTCGGTGTACCAGATTTTTAACTGCTTGGATTGTTGAAGTTATTGTATGAACCTAAGTTCCATCCATGGTTGCAAATCTCTTGACAACCAAGTATAAAGGAACATAATGACAACAGAAAAATAAAAATATAATAAGAATTTGTTTGTGAGATCACGAACTTTTCCACTGTCGTAGATTAGTTAAGAAAACTTGGAATAACACGTAAATCTTTCGCGCACAATGACTTAAAATAGCTGTATAGTGAGGACGTATAAGTCCATTTTTATTAACGAAAAACAAAAACCGACTGCAAATATCTCGCTTTGTATTCATTTTATAATTCATTTTCTGGAGTTCCCTGCGTATCTCCGGAGCCCAACATCCAATATCAATGAAATTAGTATAGGACCACATGGGAAGCACCAGCTTTCAAATAAAAAAAAAGAATCATCAAAATCGGCTCACTCAGTCGAAATCTGAGGTAAAAAACATAAAAAAAAAATCCAGTCGAATTGAGAACCTCCTACGTTTTTGAAGTCGGTTGTAAACTAATTATTTGTAGGCTTTATTTTGCTGAAATTATTGGATAGAATAACAAAACAGTTACAAAGTTAGATATTTCTGTCCTGCTGTTGAGAGCTTGATTTATGTTGGGTTTTCGAACTGCTTTTCAGTTCGGATTTCTTACGTGTCATGTGTCAAGTTATGGTTTATTGTTGGCTTTATAGGTACGTGAGGGATTTAATACGGTTATTACTAAATAAAAAGTCGTAAATCAAAAGTGTGATACTTCTACTTCATGCGGGTCTTTGAGACGATGGTTTCATACAACAGAAGCTGTCGTATGAAAATTTTGATCACCGTTTGAACTTTATATACCGTTTATCTTTGATATTCGCAAAACTTGTAAACAACAAAGCGCGATCAATTCAAGAATAATTCTTCCACGCTGTAACTGCTGCTGTTGCGAATTTTTGCAACGGCATTAGTTACAGCGCTACAGCAATCATTCGATTGGTCTCGTCCAGAGAAGAGAACTCACAGAAGTTCGACCTGAAGAGGTGTTATACTACTGCGTTCCATCCAGCGAGTGAGGTAGGCCACTTTATTGAATGTTAGCGCGGCATCTGCACACCTGCGGGCGTTACAAATGTCGATGGTTATTCATCACTTAACATCGGGTGAACCGCCATTTTGCTTGTCTAGAAAGAGTTCGACAACCTACAGGAGAACTTGGTAGGGGCAGTTGCTAAGTTATGTTTTCACGCCGCTTGAATTTGTATGAGATAATTGCTGCGAAATCAGAATATTTAGATAGGTAAAGCGCTTCTATCCCAGAATTGTTCGGTCACTTGGTCACAAAATTTGTTTGGACACAGGGTTAAGGGAGTGCGCTGAAGGAGGAAATGAGATAACATATTCGGCTACTTCAAATGAGTATTAGGCCAATTAAATAACTTTTTTTAATATTTCCAATATTAACAAAAGACAAACAGCTTTTACAAAGACGCACATTTTATATAGTCAGGAATGTTTTTTGTTATAACAAATTTTAACTAGCTTAAAATTTTAAAATCATAAATAAGTACTTGTAATGAATGAAAATATTCTTTTCATGTTCGCGAAATATTGCGCTTTTCCACATTTACTATTTTGACTTGTGATTATTTTCCCGAATATTCGTATTTGGAAAAACAATTATTCGTTTCGACTTGAAATCACTGCAGCTTAATCCGCACTGCAGAATTATTACACCACGCGACATGTGTTTCTGTTAGCACTAATACGAGTATTATGATAATTAAAGGTATCTTAATGTTATATAGGTAAAAGTAACGTGCAGTTCTAGACGAGTATTTTGCTAAAGGACGAACAAGTATTAAACAAAAAACATGTCTGATTAGTCACGAGGAATATAAATATTTTTAGGACATATTTTTACACAACGTTCTCTAGTCCCAACGCTTGTACTATGGGTAAAGATAAATGATAAACATATTAAATAAACATACTTAAACATACTTTTTTCTTTTGTAAATAAATACATATTGTACATATATAAACACCCAGAAAATAGAAAAAAACTATGTTCATTCATCACACAAAAATTTTTAAGTAGTGTGGATCGAACCCACACCCTCTGGCGCAGGAGGCAGGTACACTACCCACTACGCCATTCGGGTCGTTGAAATCGAAAAATATAATCTATTATATAAAGATAAAAATGTATAAACTTTGTTCTTAATGAAAGTGCATCTATGTACTTTAAAATGTTCAATTCCTTTACTTGCGATGATGAATGCTCTTCTATCTTTTTCTTTGGATGGGTTTGGGTTTTGTATTGAATCTACGTCAAATTTACTACTATAAGATTTTTTATTTAGATTGTAATACTGTATAAGAAATAAAATATGTATAAAGATAGAACGCTTACGCTAACTTTATTATCTGTTGAGGACAAATGTGGTAGATACGTATGTATCTTACGTGCTACTTAAAAAAATTGCCGCTGCGAGCGGCACGTAACTTCTTTTGCATCACAGTATCACTTTTCTTTTGTCACCAATTACAATCGTAATTGGTTGTAATTGGTCGTATTACAAGTATTACGAGTAGCGACTATGACGTCGGCGAGGCGTGTGAACGTCTGTAATTAGAAGGGGTCATTATTGATACTCTTAGCCAATATGTTATACCCGCATTGTAGATAACGGCCTCTGAACGAGGTATTATACAGTCGAACAGGAATATTTATGGGAGGGCCCTATTATTTTAATTGTTAAATTAAATTCCGGTAGAGGATTGATTAATATTTTTTTGAGATAGCATCTCGCGTTTGTTGTTTCGATTTGTTATATTTTTGTAAATAGTTTCCTAGATAATTTTGTTCAAGATGAGAAGTATTAGATAAAAGAATAACTCCTATAATTTAGGCAGGTGAATGTAGCGTATAGCAATTTGATAATTCTGTGTTGTCTGTTTTTTTAATGTTTTCTTTTCGTTCCTTTGAAGGCTTTCGTTCTTTGCAAATATATGTATGTATGTATTTTTATGTTATATTTCCTTTGAATGTTTCCCCAAAAGTTATGGATAGTAAAACACATGATTTTGGTTGTCATCATGGATGCCTAGTAAGGGTATTGTATTAAGCAATCTTATAACCAAACTTTCCCTGATTCTGTATGCTCTAACAGATCCGGATGTAGATTGGCTTAATTTCAATTGTAGATCAGATCTAGTTTAGCATCTTATCGTATCGTATAGTAAACTACGAGTTTACAAAAAGTCGTTTCACTTTTCATTCAGCTTTAAAGTTAATTTATGCATTTGTGTATGATTACACGTTATTATTGCTACTCGATGAACGCCCAAGGCGGGAGGAAACTTGTTTCATCGAGAAATAAAAGCATCGAATGATTCACGGCAGTGTCGCGTTACAGCCTCTACTTTAATCATCTAAATAGTCTTACAAACCTTATTTTTTTATAGCGGCGGGTGTTAGTTAGTTAGTTATTATTTAATATGACCCCATCGTCCAAAAGGCTTGTCGTTGCATAGCTTACCTTTACGGTTTGTTCCGTCTCTTCACTTACCAGACGTTATACATCTTCTGAGAGATCAAGATATTTTACCAAATAAGTCGGCCCATTTGTAAAAGAGTAGTTATTATTATTATTAAATCTTTATGCAAAAACATTTATGTGCAAAGGCGGACTTAACGCCATCATCATTATCTCCCAGTCAAACTTGGGGTGGTCCAGAAAAGTTCCAATGCTAGAAGACCATGTGTTATTGAATACAGTATTGTCCAGTGTACCTCTTTTGCGATTCCATAGCTTGTTAGCTGTATATAGCCCGACTATTGCCAGGGATGGTTCTTGTAAGCAATTCTATAACTGTGTTTATTTACCTTCTTCTCAATTTTTCTCTTGCAAGACCTAGCCTCCCTTAACGTTCAATAAAATTTACTTACATTGTCATATTTTGTCTGCGATTATGGCGGAAGATTTTTTGCTTTTCTTTAGCCTCAAATCCCCTTTTGTGCCTTTGCTGCTTGTTTTATCCATTGCCACAATCCTGGGCTTTGTTAGTTTTCATTCAACTGCATAACTTCTCTCCGTCACATGCATTCGTAACTTTTTTTTCAATCTTGCATGGGAACATCTTTATTTATTTTCTAGATAACGAATCTAATCTCAATAAATCTCCGTCCACCTTGAACAATTAGCATCCTTCGACAGGATGACAAGGTGCGTTGACAACTATCAGTCGGTTCATTCCGCATTTCATGCTCGGACCCCTATAAATAGAAGGCGGTGGGTTCAAACCGCGGAGTGTCCGGTTGCACCGCAGCGGCCCTACCGGTGTTGCGGGTGGTTTTTTACGCGTATATATATATGATAACCGCCAGAGGCTTTGTCCTTCTGATTTATTGGCCAAATCATCCGATGATACAATCAATAATCTAGAGGTATATCGAAAAATTACTGCCTACCTGCTCAGCTTATACTTTCTTATTGCAAACCAATGTGTGTAGAGGATAGAGGTATTTGGAGCACTTCCAAGTGATAATTGCCTTAATCTGGATTCTGTTCCATTTCCATGTATATGGAAATGGTCAATTATTAGACTTTAGTTATTGGTAAATCAGTTATTCCACAGTAAATTTCACGGTATCAATATACTCAATTGAAACTACTGGGCTTAGTAGATCGACAGTGATCATCCACCAATAACATTGCTCGGATAACTCTGGCCCAAAGAGTATTTGTGTAAAAATTTGAATTTAAAACGTCTCGACAGTACAGAAGAATCTCCTCCATTACAAGGTGTGTTGGTTTCAAAAGAAATTTGCAATTAATGAGAGAACTTGGCATTACGAGAAACGATCTGTTAGTATTCCGTCATCGTACATTGCAATAAAATAAAGCCAATCTGTAATAGAAAAATGCACCTTCCATGAATGTACGTATGTAGCTTATTGGTGATTCGTGGCTTGAATATAATTCGTTTAAAGCGTGGTATTATTGGCTACTTAGAAATCGAAGCGAATCTTAAAACGATTCTTGTTGTTGTGGTAGCTGATTGACAAGTCTACAACATGAATGTTTGATTTTACTTTTGCTCTTTTTATCCTTAAGAAAATCACGAACACTAAAGACATATATAGGGTATTAGAGATACATGTATATATTTATTTTAATATTTATATAATTTTAATATATTATAATTATTAAGTTAATTCCAGCGGCATGCTAATGAGCTTTCCTCTTTTCGGTGCCAGTCTCAATTAATCACCTGTCTCGCTTACGGGTTGTGATGAGTCTTTTAAATACTAAGAGCTTTACAAGTCTGCCTACCTCGTTACAGTGAAAGACTTGGGGCGTACGCTTATGTTAAAACGGGCGTGTAAGGGAAGGGGAGTTGGAGCAGACTTACACCTGTCGCTTGAGATGGGTGCCGTGTACATTGCACCGGCACGGCACCATTTGCCTGGACCGGGTGTCCAAATACCCGGAGAGAGGAGGCCTGAGAGGGCCACAGTCGCGATGGGGTTCGCGGAAGACGACAAAAGAGACAGCGCAGGTGCAACGTGGGTTTTTTAGTGGGTACCCCGTAACTCCCACGTATCCCTGCAGCCTACCCACAAGGCGGTGGGGGATCCATATAGGATTTTTCCAACGTAAAGACTTACACGTGTCTGCATAGCGTCCGTGAAGGCTGGTGTGCACAGGAATTCCGTGCCGATTGACCTCGGGCCCTGATCGACAGTCCGCGCACGCACCGGCTGGCATCCTCATAACCTTACGCGACGTCGGTCGCACCGCGACCGTTTTGTTATTAGGGTCCAGGTTAAATTGGAACCATACCAGTAGAAGTTAGCGCTAAACTAGCATTTAATAAAATCTATCTGCAAAACTGCGTTTGTCCCTTGTCCACTAACATGTCCCAAACATGTCCCTGTAACTCAGCAAGACGCTTAGTATGTTTGCTTTAGAATGGACAATTACTGATTACAATTCGGTGAACTTTTTGGTGTAGTAAATGACAGACGAGTTTGCGACGACCCTGATAGGTAAAAGGTAATAGGAACCGGTTCATCGCCGTCGTTAGATATTCACAATACCTCAGGTGTGTCTGATACCTCACTAGTCTTTTAGAAATGGAAAAACTGTCTCCTTGAAGATCTCTAAATGCAATCGCAAAACTGACATATTCATAAATCAAGAGAATCTTTTCACGATTGCAAATTTCTATACGATACAAAAGTATGGGAATTCGGACAATTTGAAAACGAAATGGTAACTTAAGTAGCCTGGTAAGTGTGCCGATATTTACTGAACAAGTTATTGTTAAAGTCCGTTTGGTAATATACCATTACCATTTTATTTGTTGTAATTATTTTTAAATATACCACTGAAACACGAATCTACGTATTGGATTAAATTTTTCTTCTATCAATAATTTAATTTTTATTAAGTTTTCTATTTTGCTGAATGGAAGATAGATTGCAAGATAAGTATAATATAACACGAGTATAATAATTATTATGAGAATTACGTTATTCTTCGTGTAAGAAAAGAAACAATAACATACCTGTAGTGTATTCTTCGATACTGTATATTTTGCAATAGCAGTAACATATTATTAAGAAAGTATTTGTGTACTTACGTAAGAATTCATACTTCTTTAGTGTAACAAAAGAAAAATCTAAAAATATTATCCCCTGTGCAATTACCTACTCTTTATTTGTGAAAAACACATTGAATGCAACTGATAACAGTTTAGTTGAATAATTTGGAATTATCGGTAAATGTCAAAAGTTGATATTGGTTGCCATGGTAACACTGTTAAGTTGTTCACCAACTTCTTCATGTCACTTTTTGGTTGACGGTGCGCGCGTAAAAATTTTTCTGTCTTAATTTTTTCTGAATGCGTCAAAAGAAATATAAGTAACTTAAATAAAGCTAAAACTCGATAAATCCAGTTTAAATTCTAATCTTCCAATCTGTATTCAACCAGGAGACTAATATAAAGAACTATATATAATGGTTTGTCGTCTGCAACTCTCCGAGTAAATGTACTAACAATTATCTTAGATTTGCGATTCTAAATTCAAAGCAAGGGCCTATTTAATTTTCATAACGCCCGCGTTCGCCGGAATGCGAACAATTTTAAGTAACAATATTACAGACAGGCGTTAACTATTATGACAGTTTCAACAGCTTTAAGATGAATTAAAGGTGAATTAAAGGGAAACAAACTTCGTTGCAAAATATTGCTGCCTAATTATTGTAACACGCGTCCCCCATATCCTGTAATGTCGTGTCGTATTCAGCCACTAGTGTCCCATTGTTGGGCAAAGGCCTACTTCCATTTGTTCCACTCCTCCCTGTCGCAATTGCGTCCAGTTCCTGTAATATAAATAAACATAAAAATAATAGCATTTTTTATTCTTATTATGTTTTTCCTTGATTTGACGATTGGTCTATGTTTAATTACCGTATACTTCTCGTCCGCGATTCAGTGGCCTGTCACTAATCGGTACGACTAGTGTCAGATTATTAGGCATCGCGAAAAAACGGAAACTGCGTTCCGTTCCCGTTTTTTCTTCATCGCCGAGTGGTACGAAATTTTCGCCGCCAATGCCGCTATCCCCGATTACGCACACAATGGCCGCGTCGCAGGCCGGCCGGATCGATCGCGGGTGAGCAAAAAAGCTATCAACCTGCTGAACTGTCTCGTAATGGGAAATAACAGTCTCGCCGGCGGTAATTCGACGTCACGAGTGGGGCTTTTTTCGCCGGCCGTTCCGCGGTCCGGACCGCGACCGGAGACCGCGGCACCGCACTACGTGACCGGCTGCTGGGAACTCTTCGGATCATTTCCTGGTTCAGTGGTTTCTCCGCCGCCGTTTTTGATACGGCCTCTGTTTTGTTGCGGGCGTTTTTAAAGTGTAAATTGTCTTTTTTGTTTTTTCCCTTCGGTATTCGTTGATCGGTCGGCGGTGGCTGTGGCTGCGGCCTAATTCCAGCTACAGCTTTGAGTCTATCCTGCAAGATAAAATAAATAAAAAAAAATAAAATAAAATAAAAATCTTTTATTTCAGGCTTAAGAACCCATATAGTGTTAGTAACCAAAATTTTGATCGATTTGACCAAGTGAATATACTTTTCTATACGTTTGTAGATTAAATTAATCTTAGATCTACTTATGACGTTGCCATTAAGTGAATGTAGTATAAGAATGATTGAAATGAAATGATCAATATAATATATTGATATAATAATATATATCTAGTGAACATTAATATGTAATGGACATGATTGTCCAGTAATCTAGTATAGATTTGTATGTCTTATGCCCAGTTTCCGAAAGGCCAATCAAAGCAGCAATCACATAACACTATGTCAAAAATGATCAGCTGTTAATCTCTTGTTAAACTCCCTTGGGTTTCTGGAAGGTTTGTTCAAGAAAAATTAGCTAATCACTGTATAACCAATGATAATGAATGAAATGAATGATTTACTTCAACTAACTCTTTCTATTGTATAGCTGTCCCTTTTTAACAAAACTTAAATTAACGTCACTATCCAGTCCTGTCACCGTGTGATTGCCAACGTAAAAATCCGAGCTATAATAAAATTTAATTTATATAAATACATGCAAAATGTCAAAAAAAATAAAACTTTACAGAACGTGAAAAAAATGAACTTTTATCAATAATAAACAAGTAAGTATTATAAAAAGAAAGAATCCATATTATTTATTAACTTTTGAATTGTATTTTGTATTTTTTCTAATCACATGATATGTTATAATAATAAATAATAAATAGGTAATAGAACACATGAATGTCCTAACAACGTATTAGGGAATTATGTTTATTTTTAATAAAAACTAAGATTTTTGATAAATAACATTTGAAACCAACGATTGATCGTCCAAATTGACAGATTACTTAATAAAACTTTTGACAGCTCTTTGACCACCGAAAAACGCTTTCAGAAACTCGATTTTCTGTTGATTGTCCGTTAATCAGTGACTAATTGCAAATCAAAATCAATGTTATTTAAGACGTCCTAGCAACTCAGATCATGTTAAACAGCGATTGACAAGAGATTTATCGTAAATTAAAATTGATTGCGCTTTTGGAAACTGGGTGTTAGTGATGGAACTCTTATTATAAATTGTTACCATGCCACAAATTTTTATCACACAATTCACACGTTAACAAGTTTATGGCTAATTAATGCCAATGTCTCAAGTCAAAGTGTTCTTTGGTTACTGGTAATTTGAATAAAAATAAAATAAATTAAATTTACAGGAAAACAATGTTCGTAGGTACTCAAATAATTAGGTTGTCGAAATTTGAAGTTTCGGCTGTAACAACAGAACCTTTGACGACACTGCTAATCGTTAACTGAAATATAAAGTTTCCCGCCTTTTCCTTAATCAGAGTCCGATTCGCGCTCGACGCCCGAACCCCGCGCTTTTTCCACTGAACCCACTTTTGACACATTGACAGGTGACATTTATTTTTCGAGACGGATGCAAATGGCCCCTGTAGCGGAGTCACGTACTGCATTAAGTTGACAGGGGTCCCCGATTATGCGATGCCGTCGATGTTTCCGCTATTTGTAAACCTTCGTATTTCGCCGCTGAAATAAATGTTATGCCATTACCGTGTACACTTATTCAGTGGGTTCGGTGGAGCTGGTTTTGATTGGATTTGAAGGGACGGATTCTTATCCTTGACGCTCTTACGTCGACTCAAGTTTAAAACAGCAGATTGCAATTTAAACGTTATTTTGTTGTTGTTTGTGCATATGAAAACTGAAAATCGTTTAGGTGTGCCTCGGATTACATTTGAGGCTAAGGGATGACATTTAGGTGTGTGGTAAACTGGTGACATAATTTCACGATCGTATCGATGTATTGAATAGTGAGATATGAAAATGTCCGCTGAGTAATCGCTAATATCACCACGGAAAAGAATATACACAGTTCGATAAAGAAACTTATAATAACACACTTTATGGCCTGGAATGTATGTAGATGGTTAAGCTAAGACTTTGGTAGCTTGCTAATAAACCTTAAAACTCTCTTGCTTGTTTAAGCCACCTAGCTATTCGTTTGCCGTGTCTTTGGCTTACCGCCAACAGATAATCAAAAAGGGTAAACAGAGGAATCTCGTGGGGCCGGGACAAATCGATCGGGATGCCGAACGACTGGTCCATTGGTTTTTGTCACCGGCGACATTTCCGTGGACGGCACAGGTGCGGGTCACGTTCCGGGGTCCCGCGGCAAGTGGCTGCAGTTTTTGCCTTTGGCCCCCAGTAGGCACTTCGCTCGTTCGATTCGCCTCGGTAGCAGGTGCCGGGGCTGCGGTCACGATTTCTCGTTTTTATCGAGAGGCACAAAAAGCTAACGCTGATGTCAATAGGGTCTTCCCAGCTGCAAGGTCAGCGAACTAGGATTCTTATTTGAAACGTGCAACCCCCCCCCCCCCCCCCTGCTCTGGCGGGATATGCGCCGAACTTACCGATGCCGTATGTCGTCCCATAGTATTATTATCATGTGAACGCTATAATACACATTTCTTATATATCACAAAAACTTTTTTTAGATCTGATCTATTATTTCGAACTAAAGTTTGGCATTATCAAAAAAAAATCATTTGCTAATTACTAGGAAGCCCGCCACTAATAGTCGCACTAACCGATGATGATAAACTTCCTGCATTAGCTATATCACCTTTAAAGACGTTGTGCACTTTTACTCATCACGTTAAAAACGTAATGAGTAAAAGTGGATAGCATCGTGTGTGCACCCTGGCATAAATGTGACAAAGTGACCTTGGTAGACTAGATATAATAACAAAAAAATATTTCGAAGATATATGAAATCCGCCAATCCGCAGTGGTGGCGCGTGGTGGACTATGCCCTGATACCCTCTGTACAGAGGAGGCCTTTGCCCAGCAGTGGAACATGTATAGGCTGATACTTTACTTTTTTTTTTGTTACTTTTGAGGGTTACTTTAAATGAAGCCCCTCTCCAAGGTCACGAGACAGGAGACCATTACACCATGAACTGTTCAAAATGTCGGAAATCTAATTTTTATATTTAAAGAGATAAAACAGCTAAATATAATTTCATTTAAAAACGCATAGTATTAGGGTAGCTATGTAGCATTATGTTTTTGCCTTTATTTCACTGCTTTATTTATTGCCGTATTTCACTTTGTTTCAGGTTAAATTATATCAGCGAAAATCGTGAGGATATAGTGACTTTCTTAAAAATTATACCATACTGCTTTTAATTTTTAAAACCTTAAAGGCATATAGTAACTGCACTATGCACTTAGGATCTTATCTTAAGTCGTCCGTAATGCGATTGTTTCTAGTAAAGGAACTCAAATAGGCCGTTAATTGACTTTAAATATGTTGGTGCATCGGATCTATAATTAAGATTTACCGAGTGCGTAGGCATTACGTACTTCGCATTACCTTTACTAAATACAAGATATGTACGCAGTTGCCGCGTCACTACGTAAACACCAGAGTTTTCCTATTGTTTACTCCGACTTAACATTATATTGGCCTTTACACGAAGTAGCAAATTAAAAGGTCGTCGAAATCGTATAACTACGTTTACGACTTTTTAAAATCTCAGATAACTGCCAAAGATATGCCATCTATACCGTATGTGTATGTCATCTTAGATCATTATTGGTTATAGCTTATGTTTTGTTATAGCGTCTAGAAATTCATAGATGGCTGAATCATGGTGCTATCGTTTGTTATCGTTGTTTTTAGCTGATGAAATTTTTCCTTCAAATTATATTTGTTCGAAAGAAAGGTCTCCTCCGACGGGCAATGAGTCGAAAGTATCACAACCCGTTTTTTATAATGCTCAGGTAAATTAAACTATTTTACGGATTATTATGCGATAAGGTCTTTAAAACTGTTTCCTTAAACATATATAACATTCGCGTAAAATCAAGAAACGAATATCCTCAGGTAACTTTGCTGATTAAGTCCGAATAAATATTTGACTTAAGCGACTGTGCCAAATCTCATCAAGGCTGTTGCTAAATGTGCACCATTTAATAATTAAACTTGATGTAACTTCTACACGTCTACGTGCAAAGACGATGCGAGAACAAACAAACTACTCTATAAAATCGGCCAAGTGCGATTCGGTCTCGCGCACGAAAGGTTCCGTAGCATTATCTAAAAAAATGGCAAAAGAATCATGTCTGTTGTATGGGAGCCCCACTTAATTCATTCTTTATTCTGTTTTTTAGTTGTTATAGCGGCAACTGAAATACATCATCTGTGAAAATTTCAGCTGTCTAACAGCCTGCGGAGTCTTAGTAATAGGGTCCCGTTTGGTTACGGAACCCTAATAAAAATGGACAGTTGAGAGTTGAACAAACTTAATAACCGAATTGCCTTGCTTGTGACGACCACTAAAATCAATGTGCGCTCGTTTGTCACCAGTCTCACCGTCCGAATTTCGTGTGCTCTTTCAACTGGTCTAATTGGAGCGCGGCAAAAAATCCGAAACTCATTACTCGCTCAGATCGCGTTTTCGGATCCGAGCATTGCTCTATTTCCGCCCGTGCAGCGTATTATTTTGATGTTTTATAGACCTAAGTGGTCGCTATAAAGAAAGTCAAAACCTCCTCGAAACTGAAACTAGTCATTTGTCCGATTAGGAATAATTTAAATTTTCTAATGTCAAGAGAGAGAGTGAATTTATTTGTATATGAAAGCATTTGTATAGTGCAGATAAAGAGACCGATCTTAAGAATTGTTTGAAAGCTACTTTGCTCGCGATTATATTAAAGATTTGGCATCGAAAATTTGAAATTCAAATCATTGGATTTCATAGACAAAAAAATTCTGTACACGTTTGAATTATGGATAAACGTTGAAATTTCGGAGTCTAGAATTTACATGTCCGTTATATATAAGATTATTTTTATGAGTCGAAACAAAAACCCCGTCTACTATTGCGTTTGCTATTAAACACCGTCTTCGTGTTTGGCCCAAATATGGCCTCATGGACAGCTATGCTCAGTTTTCAGTTCGACTACTAAAAATTATGTTAGGTTGTAATGAATGGCGTATTGTTTTATTTGAAATAATTGAACGAATGAAACGAAGGCGACTTAGCGGACACGGTGATTAGATGCCATGTGGTTGCCGATAGGAGGTCGTGAGACAAACCATAGACAGTTATTGTACAACCGGATTCCGGTCTCTATGTTTCAGTCTTTGGGAATATGTCTTTTTTATCTATCATGAATGTGTTCTTTTAGTAGAATTATTCAATAGCATATCTTTATTTACTTAAATATAATATACGAATCCTCCCACAGACGTTTTAATTTCAAAATATAATGAACGTTAATAATGATCGCACACGCTTCCTTATTCTGTGCTCCAATGTGACGTAAATTGATACGATTCAGATTGTGCCAGTGCCGAGTTGTGCTGAAATGGGCCTTATTCCGTTTAGATAAATGTGATAACCACTCGGCCGGGTTCGGCTCATGGCTTTCACGCATGGCCTGCCACTGGCGGTGAAGGTGTCCTAAGGTTATGAAAAACGAAAAGCGAAAGTAAAAACTCGTACGGGCTCCGGTGACTGGCGGAACAGAGCCCGGCGAGACCGATCGAAGGTCTCAGGGAGTCCAAAAATGGATGGCAAACGCGGCCCCGTAAATATTACTCTTTGCGTGGCGTTGTTGCATCATCCACGCGTCGACCTCAAGGCTCCATAACGGAATAATTATAAATTATTTAATTCATGATCCAATTAATTTAAACTGGAGCATATTGTTTACCCGCGCGGTTTCATAAATTCTCGTTGGACCGCTTGCGGGTGAGATTTCTTTTGGACGTAATTGCTTCGCAGGCTTAACGGGGACCGCGGACGTGTTACAGTTTTATGGTATATTTAATTGAGATTCGGGCAAAATTAACTGTTCCGTGCCGTTCTCGAAATATCGATGGGCGATCATTTAATACGGAATCGCTCGTGACGCCTTTTAAGTATAATAAGTGGTGGGATTGAGGCAGACAGACAGTGTTATGTTTACTCATGATTGCGCTTAATTTTTTAGGAGGTATCCGCGATGTTTACGATCTCCATTCCACTTTAATTTAATAATCGCGAGCAATCCGTTCGCCATTAGCTTGAGATTTTTAAGACGAGGCTTTAATATGATTGACAATGTTAGTATTCCTAAACTGCGCTGTTCTATATTCTGAGGGTGAATGTAGTTTATGTTAATTTAATGCAGTGTATGATCAAGGTATTATAGAATATTCTGAAAACTATAAATAACCCTTATAAAATTGTATTAAATAAATTCAGCTAAAATTCACGACCTCTCTTAATGATCATTGTTTTAACTGTTATAACGACCTGGTCTCTTAATACAGCTTCCTTGATCTTAATCGCCTTTATTTCTCTTTCTGTCATCAGGTTCAATAAGAAGGACAAGGTCGCAATTAAGGGCTTCATGTCGCCAGTATTATTGATTTCGTATAAATCTGAACCCAACTAGGTCACCGACCTTTAAAACAAATGTTGCTTTTATTTTACACTAGATTTAACGCTCCCGTGTGACACCTTTCGAAAATAAATAGTTATGACGGAATATGTTTTATATGTCAATGACACAAATCTTACTCGTAAAAATAAAAATCGTATGAGTTCATTTAATATATAGGCTGAGAGCTACTGTTCCAAATGTCATTTAGATATGCTCAGCCGTTGAAGCGTTCAAACGTTCACAATTCGATTTCGTTTTTGATATCGGAACGATTAGTATAAACAAACCAATGTAAGGAAACGTGATGACACCGAGCGGATAAAAACAAGGTAGATAAATACGTTGAGATTATAGCCGGTGAGAAGATATACCGTTTAACTCAGCGGCTAGATTGTCGGGTGCGCAACGCATAGGACACAGGTTGAAATCCTCGCAGCGGCGAAAAACTTTTTGTCTATTTATTGATGACCCGAATGGCGTAATGAGTAGTGTACCTGCCTTTTGCCCGTGGGTTCGATGCCTACTACTGGAGAAATAGTGTTTTTCTAGTATCTGGGTGTTTAAAGATGTACAATATGTTTTTATTCACAAAAGAAAAGTATTAGTTAGTAATAGTTATCTAGTACCCATAGTACAAGCATTGCTTAGTTAGGGACTAGAGAACGGTGTGACAAAATGTGTCTATTTTATTTTGAAAAAAGTTTTGTGTTATAAATTAACTATCGTGGTAGTAGCCGTACGAGAGACCGTAAAGTAGTAGTAGTATTTATACTTCGCATTGCCCTTGGTAAGGTATTGGTAAGGTGACTTGGTAAGGTGGTACTTGGTAAGGTGACTAAAGGATTTTCCAAAAAATGTTGACAAAGCATCTACACTTCTTCTAATGTTGTGAGAGTGGTAGGTAAATCTATTTCCTATCGAGGCGTTTCAATTGAACACGCGGTTAACGTAGTCGTCAGTGAGGACCGCCATTGTCGTCGGCCATGTGAGAAACACTAACTGTGTGCCCTCTGTATCTCACTCATCAAATGAAGCATCTCACTTCACGCTGGTCATCTGTCACGAGGTACATTTTCAATGGTGCCTCCTTAAGTGAAGCAGGTTTGTTTGCTTTACTTTATTTTATCGAACTAAGAAGATAGAAATACAAATGCTTTTACCAAATCACCGTAGTTTACTTTGCACAATAATAGCACTGGTATAATTACTTATTTTCCCTTTTAAAGTATCACTACTAACGATTTAATTTGTTATACCGATTGGGCAGCACTATCGCGAAAACTTCTTGTTGACAGCCAGAGAAGACCATGAAATGCTTCGGGTAGCTTCATTTATACCACACAGAAAGACACCTCCTTTAGTGTTGCCAACAGATTCGGATATGAAAGCTGTTTTGGATCATAAGGGTGAATAAAAGAAGCCTTATTAACTAACTAGCTGGTAAACGCGGCTTCACCCGCACGGTCATAAGGAATTAACAATGAGTTTTTTTTATTGTATACACCAGAATAGCTCGCAGATGGTAGAATTTTGTCCTACTTACTTGACACTTATCGTTATATTTTGGAAAATTCACAAAATATCTTTATTTATTATAGCCTATACGTTATTCTGGTGTATTAGCTATATTATTGTTTCATTCATCCATTCAGTACTTTTTGCGTGAAAGAGTAACAAACATCCATCGTGACATACAAACTTTCGCATTTATAATATTAGTAAGGATGAGCGCTCGGTGTAGTGTTTTCTTATCCGACGAGCTAACAGTCGCACATCTCGAGGAAAACGACCAATGTCTGCGGGGAAGTAGAAAGTATTTAAAAGGTGCAATTTCACGGGGAGCTGGGCACACGACGCCCAATTCTATTGTGGCGCCGTAATGGTTGACAATTATGAAAGCGTGTGTGCCCGACATGATCGCTGTTTCGACATGTCGCATTTTTCGAAACACGAACTGAGTCAGATTTAAAAAAATAGTATGTGCGCACTTAAGAAGTTATACTTCTTTAGTGCAACAAAATAAACTTTATCCCCTGTGTCAGTACTGTTTGTTTGTGTAAAAGATTTTTTTATTATAGTGATGGTAAGGATAGCTTGATGATTCTGCCAATGTCAAGTTTGAATAAAACAGACTGTTATTGTGAAAGACATTAAATCGATAAGAGATTTATCAAATAACTTCGAATTATAGGTAAATGTAAAAAAGATTGCCGTCGTAATACCGTGTAATTGGGTGCTTAGCAGCCAAGTTCATCATGTCGCTTATTGCCGGTGTGAGCGCGATTCGTAAAAATTTTGTAATATTTTTTCAAACGCCAAAAAAAAATTGTATCTTCAAAAGTTACATATAAACTAAATACGAAGTCCTCAACGAAATGCCTTTACCATCGTTGCCTACCTCTCTAATGTTGTCTTCAGCACCTTTTGCAAGTCGAGGTAGTGTTCAAATCTTTTTTATTGTATTTTAATTTACGTTCATTCTGTTTATTAGGAATAAATGCTCTAAATTAAAAGCAATCGCCATTTAAAGGTATTTATGAGAACTGTAAAAGGCTCTTATACCTGACTTTTAACATTTCATTTTTATGTAATTTAAAGATTTTTTTATTTCGAACAATGTACACATAAGGGTTACGGTACGGGTACGGTTTTCGTTTCACAGTTGTGGGATTGCAAAAAATATTTTTAAATTGTGTTCGGTTTAACTTCAATTTGGATCCATATTAATTCCAATGCTATTCGACCTTGAAGTCATGAAATCCCTCGAAATCAAATAGTAAGGGGATACTTGAAGTCGGTAAAGTTTTTGTCAATAAAAATGCAAGAACATTTTTATATGTTGTAATATAGCTTAAATGATAATGAATTGGCAGATTCTAATCATTTGCGTTAATTCCGCGACGTTCCAACGTTGGACCTCGAGTAATACTGACTCGAATAATCAACGCGTAAGTCCTCCACCTCGTCCTTAGCACGCTTGTAATGTCCCACATAGACGCGGTCGTTTACCTAGCCCGGGTCACACCAGCCCGCGTCTGATCAGAATGCGTGAGCGATCACTTGCTCGCGTTGCACAAAAATCCGTGTTTTGGGGTCACTGAACTTCTTGCGCGCGCCTCCTTAGTTATTCTTTATTTTAAATTCGAATTTAAAAATTTATATTATTCGCCTGATGTTAAGAATTTCTGATTCTTCTTTTGTAATTCCCTCTCTCATGTTCTGAAGGAAGTACTCGTCGATTTGCTGTTTCGACGTGAAATTCGTGATAAGGCGTATAATGGAATTGAGCCGTTGTTACTTGGTCCGGACGCAATGATTCGCGTAACCCTCCGTGTTCGCGCGATATTTTAGCGTCGTGGAGTGTTCGACTTTGCGACGCGGAGTGTCTTTGCGTCGGCCGCTGCTCCTTCGTCGTTAAGCGGGAAACTGGACCGGCGGGATTGACAGTTCCGCTTATTTATGAGGCGGTTAGCGAGCGACAATGCTTCTAATTGACGTTTAATCGCGGCCCGTCGGGGGCTAACGAAGCGGCCGGTGGTGAAACACAACCGCCTCGGCCGCCCATTGTTCATATTGCGTGCGACCCTTGAGGACGAATTCTTGATAATTTCGGTGATATTATGAGAGTTTGAGTCTTGTTAAATGTCGTGCTGATGAATATTTTTATAACAGGACAAAAAGATATTTCATGATACAATTTTTTTTAATGTTTTTTTAGTCACCTGATGTTAAGTTAAGTGAATACCGCCGCCC
The DNA here is from genome assembly GCA_933534255.1 of Iphiclides podalirius. NCBI lineage: Eukaryota > Metazoa > Arthropoda > Insecta > Lepidoptera > Papilionidae > Iphiclides > Iphiclides podalirius. The sequence goes on along the minus strand of OW152830.1, from coordinate 10,034,948 downwards.
ATGGACATCTGCTACACCCGTGGGTTGCAGATGCGATGACAACTTTTTGAAAATTGGGTTCCGGCTACCTCACTCACGAGACGAAACACGAAAGTATTTATCATACTTCCACTTTACTCCGGTCTTCTGTGAGGTCGTGGTACTTACCTGGACGAGCCTGTCCATTCGTGCAACAACCGAGGCTGCTGCATGGCCCTACCACAGTTAAATATAATACAATATTCTTTCACATCGCTATCTAGTCTCACTGATAAATATACTGAAAATACTTTTCTTTAGATAAGTATATGTTGTATTTGCGATATACTCCCAGACACTAGAAACATACAATATTTACCTGTCATGGAGATCTTACTCACGCTCTCTGGTGTAGGAGACATGTTTATCCACTACGCCACTACGTACACTACGGGTCAAAACTATTATGACGATTCTAAGAAATATTATATGTATATTAATGCAGACTCTGTTACTATGTGCATTTACTTTGGTTACTATTACAATAATGTAATAGTTAACAAATGTATGTAATGACTATAAAGTTACAAATGTATGTAATGACTATAAAGTTACCCTAACACAATTTTTGGATATTAAAATAAGTTTTGTTCCTTTTGCACTTTTAACATATCATGTTATCGGGTTATATGTAGTCTTAAAATACATAAGTACATATAAAACACTATAGATGCCTATTTTCCTTTGTATCTAGAATATGGAAATGTAGCGATGGTAAAAGTATACGATTATTTATTAATACTAAAGTGAAATAAGTAAATTTATTTTTGGGTATCTTGACCGAGTGCTTTACATAAACTTTATTATCAAGTTAAATTAATTGTCAATTGGAACTTAACTTTCCCATATACACGTCTGACATAATTTAGTAATTTGAAAGTTGACATTACGCGGAAATAAATCAGATCCGCGTCGTCCTATTAAATATTATAAACAGGGAGCTTAATTTAAAACTTCTGTAAACGGTTACTAAAGTATCTGTCATTAGTAAAAAGCGAAAACTAGTTCAATCAACGAGTCGGTATTATTGTCATATTAATATGTAACTAAGTCGAACGGAAACGTATAACAACTAATGTTTCTCAATTTACAAATAACTACGCATAAACTTGTCATACATAGCAATAACTTACAAGTGCCAATTTTCTTGTGTAACTGTTACACAAAATGAATTCGGGTTTTATACTGGTCACACTGATCTCTATAAAACCGGAAAGAAGATCAAGAAGAAACTATACACTTTATTGTTAATGGGAGATGGAATGAAATAGAATGAGATATTAGAACTTAATAAAACAATAAGCATACTCACTTTACCAAAGTCAAATACTAATAGTTCATAGTATGCATAAAATTATGCAGTGTTTTGTAGTAACGTTAGGACAACTAATTCTTCATAACTTTATGACACAAGCGGAGTTATGTCAGAGGTTTCATTGTTTCATTTTGATGCAACTACTATTTGTTTTATTTTATAACAAAGTATGTATTTATCTTATAAAATTAGTAAAACTTTACCCACACCCCTAAAATACTCTTTACATTTATGGCTATTCAAAGGTTGCCTGGAAGAAATTGCTTTAAGTAATAAGGCCGCCTATTATACAACTGTTACATAACTGTTTATTTTTAATATATTCTTTTTAACCATGGTGTGTGCAATAAAGAATATTCATTGATTCAACTACGTCTATTGATCAATGTTATTTGGTCTCCACATGTCATCAATTAGCCTTCTATCATAGGGTTGTGTATTAATTATTTAATTACTTACTGTTTTTTTTGCAATCCGATCCCCACAATAACGGTCTATTGTAACGGTTTTATAGTTTTTTAACTTAAAAATTAAAATGATTTAAATTACTAATGATATCGAAACATGAAGTAGTGAAATATAAAAATACAAATGAAAAATATATTTGAAGCGTTCCCATTGAATCTGATTTATCGAACTGGGCTACAATTTCAAAAACTATTTGAAAACAATTTATACAGTTTTAGTTTTTTCATTATTCGAGCTGACGAGCATGTTTTTGAAGTATATATATTTAGAAGCATAGCGCTGCTGCGTTCAGAACGATCTATGTATACGACTAGATCCAGTATTAGAATTTCAAATACTCCTCGCTTCCTCGCGGCTTACGTTTGAAACGACGCGATGCCTTCACGCCTTTACTTATAGATGAAACCGTTTGAAACTTAATTCCCCTCAAACGGAAATCTTCGGGTGCCGGACGCATAAAACATCGACTTATTGCGTGTTTCGCGACGTTACCCGGGGCTCCTTTCTGATCGCATTCGAAAGACTTTTACGGTGACTACGAGATGCGGTGTTGTTAGGCTCTTAACCCCTTCATGAATATCGCGAAAATCAAAATTTTCACATCCATTGTAGCAAATGACATCAATTCTTTTGTCAGTAGTATGAATGTCAAGTGCACTCAATTATAAAACTCAACGGTGAATTACATTACAATTTCAATAAAAAAAATTTATTGATTATTTTTTGTTAAACTAAATTTCTATCCCAATGGTCACGACAACTAGTTGTGCGCAATAATTTCATAGTGGAAACTCTTTGAAGTAAAATAATTTTAGTAGTCGAATAAATTGAAAGTAATTAATAAACTAAGCATTTGTATTAAAGTGGAATAGTATTGTAACACTTTCCACGCTTCATAAATCTAACTTACAAACACGAATGTTACGTAAAACTGGAAAAGGCACACTTAGCAAGTTTAAGTACGAACTGATGTAGATGTCAAAAGATTAGATACGGCACAAATGTTCGCTTACAACTTCAGTTATGCGTCTTATGATCCAGTTTTGTGTAATAATTATTTAGAATTGAAATAGAATCGGTTATTGTTCGACTGACAGATAAAATCGCTTAGAACTATTGATTTGTCTCTTTATTTCGTATACCGGGCCAACATTATTAACTTTTTTGATACAGACCTTGTCATTCGACCTTATTGCTAAGTCTTGTATGATACTGTTATCTAAAAAAACTAAACAAATAGACTACATACATTTTTATCATACATTTGCGTTATTCTAAAAAAGATGAAGATGACAAAATAAATTAGGTAAAACATCTAATAGGGGTAACTGAAGATATAGACGCTTATGTACAGCTTTTACTGCAATTGCGTCGTTGGTCGCTCAAGTCATTACAAATATCTCTATCATAGTGCGATGGCTTAAACGAGAAAAAGAAGACGTGAAACGAACGTGTAAAAGGAATTATTAAAGCTGTAGATGCTTATACATTCGTTACGTTGTCGTCGATCGGACATCGGAAAACGCAACAAACAAATTCCCATGCTCGGTACGAAGTGAAACCGGCGCATTCCTCCGGTCGCGGCATCTCGCGTGCTCTGTTTACAAAATAGCCCGCGAACGCCCCTCTTTGTGTGACCTTAGCGGGAATGGGCTCGGGTTGCCGCCATTATGCGAGCGCCGCCATAACGGACGACTTTATTTGTTTCGGTGACACTCTATCGGCGGAGATGTTTGCAAACAAAGCCGCTTCGGTTAAAATAAGCCGCTCTATTGGAACTATGTGCAGTGTTTGATAATCGTTGTATGACGTAATTTTGGTTAAATATTAATTTTAATGATTAGAACCAAAACTATGACTGCGCAGTCGTAGTGCATTTTGGAGGAAAATCGACGTGAATTTTTTTACCAATATTTTGTTTTTTTTTTTTCATTTTTATGTATGCTTCCATATTTATTGCTTATGTTGTTACTTCGAATGCTTTGTTAGAGCATTTCACGCCTAATTGTTTTCGATCGTTGCTGAACTGAAGTTTCAATTGACCAGCGGTTATTTACATTAATATTCCAAGAGAAAGCAGTTCGTTCCTCTTGGAAGGATATTAACTATTAACTTGTCGATTTCAATACGCCTACCCTCATTTAATTACCGTTGCTTTAATACGTCATCGGCTGCATTGACAGGCAATTACTATCAGATTGTGATGCTTTGAGCTAAGGAACTTTGAGGTTAGTAAGGAAATTCTAATCGCAGCATTCTGTTTTGTTCTCATCATGTGGTGTGACTTGTTTCAATCTATTATTTTTTATTTAAAATGTTGTTTTATATTTCTTCCTTAGACACATTCCAGTACAGACAGTATTATATACATACTTTATAATATCTAGGAATATTTTCATCAAATTTTATCTAGGTTATGTATGTATCAAGGTTACGTACTTCACAACTGTGAGAAAATTGCCATACTATGTGGTAAGGAACACTGAAAAAAAAGTTCTAGGAAGAGCTATTATTGTTTAATATAAATTATAAGTCTAAATTGTATATGTTATACTGCATTTTATATAAGGCGATTAAAATTTTTATTCATTATTTTTTGAGGCAATACTGATCAAACCACCACAGATATACACCTTGCCCCAATTAATAAGAAAAGCTTTAAGATAGTTTTCATTTAACGTATTCAACTTTACCAGTTTATATATGTAACTTTATGAGAGTTGATGAGAATGCTTTAAATCATTAAGTTTACCACTTGCTTTGAATTTGTTGAGTGTATGAACAGTAAATTAGAAAATATATGTAATTTAATCGAAGGACTGTTAAATTTGCATGAGAGCAATGGAATATTCTGAATGTATGTTTTTACGTAGTATTCTGACATTTATGGTTCTTAGTTTATTACTGTAACGGCTTGTTAGTCGGGCAGCGTCAATCAACACGAGTTTGCAGCATCGCCAACCTTGCTCACCTGACCCCGCTCACAGACCAAGTTTCAGGTCGGGCTCGTGTATTTATTACCGTCATAAATTTTATTGCGTCGTATCAATATTTGTGACAAATTGCCCCGTGGAAAAAACTACACGAATGTTAAATCAGTCCGGCCTGTTGGTGGGAGCGCGGTTATTTGTCATCTGTGACTCGCTCTATTGTCTTTGGCCGCTGTTAAAGATGTATCTGATTACTTTTTAATTTCAATCGAGACCAATGACTATTGGCCAATGTAACGCTGATAAAATTAAAGTTTCAATGAAGTTTTCTTTTGACGCATTTGTAATAAATAATGGGGGGAAAATTAAAAAAAATGGGGGGAGCGCGCGCAGCGACATAATGAAGTTGGTTACGAAGCGAGCCGTTTCATCATGTCACAATAGTGTTACAAAAGAAAATTTTTAGTTATTTGCAGCGCTAAAGAAGTTTAAGCAACTTCTTACGTGCATACATAAGTACACACATACAATTTTTATTTTTATTATTGCACATTAGTGGAAATCGAAAGTGTTTCCTTTGGGACTTTATTTAGTTTTAGCAGCGCGCCCTTGGTAAAATCAATACAAGTAGTAGAACCTGCTAGGATAAGTATGTTGGTTGACGGAGGAAACTGAATGAAAATGGCGTCCGTTATGTTCGAGTTATTAGCGTGTTAACGGATAGACATGTGTTGCATTGTATATTAATGGCAGCTTTGGTTACACGTGTATTATTTCTCTATTTATCGTCCATCGCGAAAGAAAACCGGTTGTTTGGCACAATTAAACAACGTATTTATTATTCATTGTTACGAAAGTCATATAAGTAGTGTTAAGAACTGATGATATATATAAATAAAAAGGAGTTATTACTTTTCTCGTCTTTATTTAGATTAGGTAGGCTGAAAATGTCTACCAGTGCATATAACCTCAACCTTTTTATAAGCATTTTAGGGCGTCTTTTATTGCGAACTAATTCTTGCTAACCTGTCAGATTCAAGAATACTTTCGAGGAATAAAATACATGTGGTCTAAGTAACTCTCATATTCAATGACCATTCATCTATCTCACTTGCTATTTCAAAGTAAAATGCTTCTCATAAAGTCTTGTCTCCCCGTCTATGATACGAAAGACATTTAGAATAGTGGGATCGGAGTATGAACATTTGTCGATTGCTATAAGTATAGGAAATTCTATGGCGATGTTTATGTTCTAGTGTAGACTAAAACAGGCCGAAATGATAATGATAGGTGTCCGATTATCTTGGCAACACTTGTTTTCCGAGGTTTAAGTAGATAATCCCACGTAATGCTATCGTTTCCCACCCTCCAGAAAGCAGGAGTATCTTCTGAAGTACCCTCTCACTCCGATGCCAAAAAAGGAAGGAATCGAAAGCGATGTTATTTCCATAAAATTCAGTTCTCAAATTGAAGATGGATTGTGTTATTAGAAATAATTACTTAATTCTAAGTGATCACCATTCTCATGTCTTTATCCAACCTTCATGGGGTCGGTACAACACGTGAATCATGATGAATGTGTAGTGGTTTGGGCTAGGTTTTTAGGATTCCGTACCCAAAGGGTAAAACGGTACACTGTTACTAAGACTCTGCTCTCTGTCTGTCGGTCCGTCTGTCTGTCTGTCCGTCTGTCAACAGGCTGTATCTCATGAACCGTGACAGTTAGACAGTTGATATTTTCACAGATGATGTATTTCTATTGCCGCTATAACAACAAATACTAAAAAACAATCAAACATATTTAAGTGGGGCTCCCATAAATCGGACATGATTTTTTCACCGTTTTTATAGATAATGGTACGGAAACGTTCGCGCGCGAGTCCGACTCGCACTTGCCCGGTTTTTAACGACCGGCCCGCTGCCCCCTCAAACAAACACCCAAATCTGGAGAATAATCTGTGTGTGACGCTCGAGTAAATTCTAAATACGTTCGCACAGTATTCAAGTCGAAGTTAATGCACAGGCACAGCGTCAAATGTTGCTTGACCTCCGCTTTGTACTCGACACAGGCGACCTTAGGCGGACGCGTGATAATATTCGAGCCACTTTTTCTTCGTTGATCTGTGGTAATCAGCTGTTTGTTATGCGCATATATTATATTTGGCGCGTTCACGTATCTTGCCGCCAAAAAAGGGCATTTACGGAATCCGTGTCAACGATATGCTTTTCTTTCGAACGAGTTGTTATGTTAATAAATTAGAATTTTGATCGAATCTAAGAAAATGCGTGATAGCTGAGGCTATCTCGTATATTATTCGATAATAAAATTTTATAAATATATGATAATACGAATACACAATTATAAAACATTTTTAGTAAGACAAAATAAAACCGACTTCAAACACGTAGGCTAAAATTTATAAAGATATTGTGTGAATTGTCCAAAATATAGTTAATGATAAGTTTAAACTAAGTAGGAAAAAAATCAGCTATCTGTGAAACATTCTGGTATATAATTGTTAAATTAGTGTAAAACTCATTGTTAATTCCCTTTGACCGCTTAGGCGAAGCCGCGGTTAAAAGCGAGTTAATAATAGATCTGTAAGTGTCTGTATGTGATATCGCGTAATTTACCTGATCACGGCGCCCGCGCGGATCTCTAAATTCGGTATTAATGCGAAACAACAAATTTAACGTAAGAAATTACTTTCAGTGTTATTCAGTCAACATTCTGTTTCTGTGTCGATCCGCATTTTAAATTATTCCACTATCGACATTCGAAATTCGAACAATCGCGGCGCGTCAGAACGTCACCAATTGACGTAACGTCTGTAGAATGACACCTGTCAACGGTCGCATCTTTATATTCCGACCTTGCGGCCGGCGCGAAGGCTGCGCGCCACATCGGAGCTAATATTGACACTGCGCCCAACTACGGCCGGCCATATTCTTTCGTCAAACATTGCTATGATAATTGACATTGCGCTGAGGACAATGTCTGGGTGACCTTTCGGCCGCTACGATTGTTACGGTTTCACGGGTCTCGATAAAAATGATGTTTAACGCCCCATACGTGACGGTCGTGTCTTTTTCGACTTCGCTGTATCGATCAGTTATTAAATTTCGTGTTCCGGACGCAAGCTGGTCATTTTTGGAAATATAATTAACTTGCATAACAATTATCTGTGAATCATATGAATACTTTTCCCGCGTGGGAATCGAATCCACGAAAAGCACCGAAGCCTACATAATATTATGTTAATATATCTTAGTTATAAGCTATTTATTACCTGAATATCAATAATAAAAAAAAGAAAACCGTTTCTTTAGAAGCGAATAAATTACGACTGACATATCGAGGTTTAATTTCAACCAGTTGAATTTTTTACAGCTGTCAGCTTATTACGTAAATTTACCGTCAAAAGAAAGAAACTTAAAAAAGTAGTCTTAATCGCTCCAGTCAAAGCGATTTAAATTGGTTAAAGAAAATATACAATTTAAAAATAGACCTTATGATTCCTTCATTATAAATTGCCAGCAATTATAAAAACCTCTCTGTTCTCTTTATAAGGAATGATGACTGTAACAAAACCATAATTGTTTAAAAAAAAGTCGAGTTTTCCGATTTCCACGCGACCTCCACTTGGAAACGTGCGCCGTTATCACATGACCTCTTTACTAACCTTTGTCCTCAATACGAAACGGCCTATAGCGCCTTTCGACGCATCACATATTGAACTTTATAACAGTGGAATTGAATTACATTATTGTCTGAACGTTTAATGTATCGCTTTCCGCCGTTATCATGCCCAGTTTCATGTTTTAGGCATTTCGGTTTACACGTTAGTAATCGTATTCGATTGTTCTCGCTTTGTATATTACTTTCAATAACGTGTTGCTTTAATGTTTTATTCACATTTTATAACTTATAAATATCTATCAAATTACATAATAACTTTTTGTGCAACATGCTAGGAGTCCTAAGCACGGACGGATGGACTGTCAGATGTCTGGCTCCATCACGCGCACCGATTAATCATGCATGCAAAATTGGTTTTTAAATCTAAGTTTTTCATCCTATCCTAATTCAATATGGCGTCCAGTTACAATGAACATCACTAATATTATTTACACATAGGTATGTACTTTTACCCTAAGACTTGACTGGTAACAAATAAGATAATGTTAATAATTTTATCTACATTATGGATGAACAAAATATAATAAATATTAATAAAGGTTTAACAAGATTGAATTGATCGAATAATCTTATTGCTAAAAACACTAAGATTTTTAGATCAAATTGCTTGATTGTTACTTCATAATTTTCCTTTTTAATTTTCACGGACGCGTTTTTCTTTAATTACATAGCAGTTCTTCTGTTGTTGTTTTAGTTGTTATTCTATAAATGGATTATTGATTGTCTGTGTCAGACTTGTTCTCTTTGTTAAAACTTGGTTTTATACGCTCCCAAAGGTTCTCCAACAGATATCACTAGCGCTCTTTGACCATATGGTAATCCTTAACCGCTGGCCAAGTGTCAAGGCACGTAAGCCGTCATTTAGATAAGACCTCGGCTCTTTTATTTAAATCACTCAATTTACTTCCATTTCGAACAATACAAATGCGTATTTTATTTCCTTTTCGCGGTATAGAGCTGTCAGCTTATATGTTGCCGAGCTCTTGTCGTCTATTAGTAATAAAGTCGAGATATCCGTTGTTTTTGTTTAAACGAATTTAGATAATATCTACGGCGCTCTATTGGTGTAAGTTTTCTTTCATTTCGTGTCTTAAAAGAACAAATATTTTATTTGTGGTTCAAGTTACAAGTAAAAGGAGGGAAATTGTATTTGGGTATATTTAGTTTTTTATTAAAAAAAGCAGTGCTAGATTAAGCTGCATTATTATAATAATTATTTTCCTTAATAATTTATATTTCGTTTAACCAAGCGGGATAGTGAAAGAAATCAGTGCGACAATTGAGACATTGCGTAGTTTTCAACAGAAAAAGAAAATAGAAAAAAAAGAGTAACCATTCTCTTTTATTACCGTTATCGGAGCTTTGCCGAGTACTTATTAAGTGTTGTGATCGAAATATCAAATTAAGGGACACATTATTAAGAATAGGACTGTAGTGTGTGGTTCAAATGCATTTGTATATCTTAATTTTATCGAGTTGTCAGCATGTGTTTTTGTATAAAACGTTATTCCCGCTAAAGCCTTTGAAATGGGCCACTGTAATCGCACGAGCCACGCGTGAGTCTACGCGTGGGCGCCCAAATAAACATGTCCGAGTAACGAGCGAGCCTCGTAAACTGTGTTGAGCTATCGCCCGGGCACCGCAGTCCCAGGTTCAATGTCTCTATTGACACGCTCTTCTTACCTATAGACTGACATTTGGATAGGTCGCAAATGGATTAGCAGCTTTTACCTTCTCGCTGGCTTTAGTTGGTCGTATAATGTTATTTCCGTTTATATTATAAATTAAAACGTGTTAGTTGCACATAGGGGGAATAAAATTCTTTTTAATATTTTTTTCTTCACTGCTTGTATGTCGGATTCGGTGTATTATTCCACATCGAACTCCGACCCTTTGCATTTAGTTATCGACACCTTATTTTCGCCTAGTCATTAAAACTGCGCGTCGTTTAATAAATCGTTTAACAAAACAAATTAAAATACGTTTTTTTTTTTAACTAACGGCCTCTAAGTATCATTTCTAGCTGCCAGTTGTGCGAAAATAAAAAGGAAACAAAACGCTAAAATGCCAGTTACGCGAATTTCGAAAAAAGAACACACAAGCGATTATAAATTGACGTCCACTCATACAGCGCGTCGCGACAGCTGGCCGCAGCACGTACAAATGGCCGAACGCTCGTAAACTTTTCATCGGCGTCGACGGTGAACAATGGACCAATGAACGATGACCTCCGCGAATTGAACGATAATCACCGGATAGCGAGGACTTACGCCTGACGCGGGCTGTAAATCCACAAACGGCCGTGTTGCTCTCGCATTGTCGGAGATAGCTTATCTCTTACTTATTACCTTAAATTAGTGCCGCGTTACATGGCGGGGAAATTGTTTCGGACCGCACCATGGGAAACCTCGCGCGGAGCAGCGCGCGCTGGCATGTATGCGGCGTGCCGCTAACGAATGTGAACTTTCCGCCGTTCACATATGGTCTTTAAGAACGCCTACATTAGTTACGAGAGGATTTATTTGTCCAAACAGCTCGATTAGTTGAGTTTGTGTTTAAGAAAGTCGTAATTGTTGTTTTATTTAATCTAACAGACATACGGGAAGTAATATGTTCTTAGTCTTGTAGCTTTCATGTCTGTTTTGTCGGTCGATATCAATTTATCAATCATTTCGATTCTACTCAATTATATTTAAATTTGTTCTGATGTGTTATTAAACATAACTTTCAGTACTAATAATCAATAATAAATAGAAAAACTAAAATGAAAAAAAAAAAAAAAAAAGAAAAATCTGTTCCGTAACTATTTTCGCATATTCGAATTTTCAATGCTAAGGAAAAAAAAAATAATTATCATGCATATTGAAGCTTAAAACCATTGATAGGTTTGCTGTAACGGCGCAAATGCGGCTTTAATGGCGCGAGGCACCCGCGGTATTACAATGACACAAATAATAGAAGTCACTGCGGGTTAAGGTCAGTTGGGTCAGTATCATTGACATATTTGACTCGTTGCATAAGGTAATGACTAAACAACGAATGACCGTCAAAGGTTACGTTGTTACTTGTTAACGTGCGATAAATCTGATTCAATATTAGATGTTGATGTCCATACGCCAATTGCCAGCGTTTCTTACTTTTTATACAAATTTTAACGCTTAAAGTAGTTCACTGTTGGTCATAATCCTTGCTCAAGGTCACGCACAGTCAGCAAGATCTTCGGACGAACCTAAATTTCCACCAGCTGCCTTGCCCTTATCGATGCTCAATCTAGCCAGGGTATTCTACTGTGTTACGATTAGTACGATTAGTTGTTGTCAGCACTAGCGGGTCTACAACAACGGTGATCACATATATGTATAATTCTGAAGCGGTCTTTCCTAATCCAAGAGAATCTTTCATGAGTTCCAAACCGAATGTCTAGCAAACGATTGGTGACATGTTCTTTCGTTTTTATTAAAAACTTTAGTAAGTAGTTTTAAAGGTTTTTAGATTCATTTAATTAATGGTACATGAGTAAATTGGGCCTGATTGTCTTATCCTCAATATAATATCGAGTTTCTAGAAATGCAAATTTTGACCTGTATCCTTACTAATATTATAAAGGCGGAAGTTTGTATGTATGGATGGATGTTTGTTACTCTTTTACGCAAATACTACTGAATGGATTTTAATGAAACTTTCCTATAATATAGTTTATACATCAGAATGAGACATAGGCTATAATTTATATACATATTTTTATGTATGTCTGTTTTTCTGTCTGATTGTTACGCCTTCAGCGTATTCTACGCAGACGTAGTCGCGGGCAGCAGCTAATGTAAAATAGTTTATTATTTATTTTATTTTGAATGATTATTAATGACCCGTGATAGCTCAGTGTCCGGGCGCTCGCCTTTAATTTAATATACTCGAGCAACCTGAGTTCGATCCCCGGTGCCGGCACCAATGAAGTTTTTAACTTTAAGTGCTGACTTATCACGTGCTCCGCGGTGAAGGAAAACATCGTGAGGAAACCTGCATATTTTCGAAATAATAACAAAAAAAATATTTTTCGAAGATATGTGAAGTCCGCCAATCCGCAGTGGGGCCGCGTGGTGCACTATGCCCTGATACCCTCGGTATAGAGGAGGCCTTTGCCCAGCAGTGGGACATGTATAGGCTGTTACTTTACTTTTTTATTTTGAATGCCATGTCAATTACGATGATATTACAATTTATCTACAAAAGTCACATTTAAATTTTTAATGCGACTTTTGTAGATAAATTGTAGAAAACTTTTGATTGATTGTGGTTAGTAATTCAGAGTTTAAGCAGCTTCTATTCCACATTTCATTCATCCGTACAGCATGTGGAGTGGGACGGAACGTAACACTTACGGCATTGACATTAAGATCGAAATAATTTTCTCTTTGGCTACTGCTGCTACTACCACTAGTAAATAACTTGTTAAAGTTCCAGTTTTCGTCTCTTATCTCCCGTCTCTCTTTCTCTTCTCTCTCTCTCTCTTTCATATCATCCCCTGCAGGCAAGAGATCTCGATATAGTTTACTTATTTGGATAGAGGCTTAAACATATAATATATCGTCATCGTTAGACAAAGCTTTATTTTGAAGGCGGCATTAAATTTAAGGTTTATATGTCTTTATCTTGACATATTCGACGTGAGATCGTGGGATAACATAAAATTAACATACAACATTATCATATCAATAGTTTTAGTAATGAAATTCGAAAAATATTTTAACTTATAAATAATAATAAGTAAATTTAGTAATGTGTAATGTATGCATTAATAGAAGAAATTAGTAAGAATACTTTGTAACGGAGATCTATGAAAAGCTTCCAATAACTTTATAATTTATGTTTGATGCTAATTTAGACCTTCATATTTTTTGAAAGGTACAATTTTATAAAATTGTATAAATAATATAAAATTTTTTTCTAGTGTAAATGAAAGAACAAATAAAAAAAATCTCAAACACTTGCAATATTTAGAACAACAAAAGAGTATTTGCGATAGTTGTATTTTGTGAAACTAATCTCTATATTGGTAGAAATTTTAATCTATCACCTCTTAATTATAAATAAATGTGTTTGTTAAATAAATTAGCTCTTAAAATTTATCGATAAAATATCAGGATGATTCTTCAATAAAACATACAATGACTAAATATAAAGATTTCTATAACTGAAAAATTTTAACAATAACATCATTTCATTTATTCAACTTTCCATTTAGCTCTTCTGGTATAAACATGACAGCATATGCAATGATATTTTATGCAACAGATATGTTGGTATCGCGACCCGAGTAAAGCTTCGAATACCTACATCCTAATTGGGTCGATTTCGTGGCAAACAAAGAAACAGATGCACATCGAGATTTTTTACACCTATGCGAAATTGACAAACACTTGCCGTCCTCTTTTTTCTTATTGCCTTAATTACGCTATCCTTTTTATACCATTCGAATGAAAAGTGTGATGTCACTCTGTTTTGAAATAGGAACACTTTCGACCGGTAATTTTGTATGCGTATAACATACCTACAGTATAAAACATCACTGGCTTAAAGATATTGTTTACGCATAACTCCGCTTAGCGGCCGTAAGCCGTCGCGGCTGGTCGTTTGCCAAGTGCGCGCGACCGGTTGCCAGTTGCTTGTATAAGTGCCGATGACGCGTAGATTAGTCGGTTAAGGGTCACGACCGGGTCACGCGTACTTACAAGAATGCACTGCTGGCGTAAATAGCGTTTTTAATGAGTGTTCTATTTTCAAACGTTAGGATTGGAATTCGAACGCGTACTTTTTTTTCTGTTTATGGCGTTGAAACATTTGTTGTGCCGAGTTGAATTTCAACAACAAATCAAACCTTCATCGTTGTTATTGGCTGTAGTGAGTAACAATTTCGCGCTCAATTTTAGTTCGTATTTGTATCTAAGTTCTATTATTCAATGGTATTATATATGTATAACTAAAAACGACGCAGTCGTCGTCGCTGGTTTTAGTGGGAAATATTTTATGGAATTATTACTCAAGATTTTTTGCTTATTTGAGCTTAAACAGAGATAAGTATAAGGACTAATGAATTCAAATGAAATTTTATTCAATAAAATAAAACAAATATTCTTTGGCTGTTAGACCTACGCAGTAAAGAGAATATCAGGACAAAGTCCTCATTGGGGGCCTTTTGGTATTTTACATTTTCAGATGCAAATCTCTCGACGTGTTCCTTCATCTTAAAATGCAAATAACGTAATATCATCCACGCAATCGTGTCACCGGTGACCTTTTTAGCTTACTTTAGTCTTTTCATACATAATAAGGACTTTTTTTATTACCCAAAATAGTTATCCAGTGGATATTAGTCTTCAAAGGGAAAAGACAAATCTCGTGGGGTATTTGCAGCTTGGTACAACATTTCGGTATTTTCTCAATTTCAACTCTGCCCTACTGAGTGTCATTTAAAATCACTTGATATTTTGGATTTAAATTAGGAGAGGTCTGTCAGATTCCGATACGAATTTCCCAAAAATATTTGTTCTGAAGGACTGCGATGGGGTCCGCCATATATTTACTTTTCTATTTTATTATGTATTTTTGTTTGCAGTTTATAATTATGGTATATACTGTACTAGATGGTCTAAATACATAATACATACATCAAACAATAGGTTCGTATCGTGACCATAGACGGTGTAAACTATCTAGGCGCTACGAATTAAACGCAAAGTTAAATTGTTGTGAAAATTTATGAATAAGATAATTGCCATTTTACGTGATCACTGATCACGTTCTCAGCTAGGTAGTAAAATATTGTGAAAAAAAAAACATTTTCTAAACACTATCAAAAATATTTTTTGAAGATGTACCAAACTACAGCTCGTTCACGATGGACTATTACTGTCTTTATTGTTGCCCAGTAGTGAGAAATAAAATTAATGTAACAGCCTTTATTCACATTTGATATTAGTATACCTTTTTGTTTCAATTCAAGGAAGGGATCGCATGGAGCGCGGCACACAATGCGCATGTGTACAATTTTTATCACAAACGTGACCGATGGCCGCCATTTTGCGGTGTGCGTGACTCCGCGATAAATCTGTTTGACCTTTCAGTTTAGGGGTCGCGGTGTTATGTGTTACAAGTGAGTTAGGAGCGCTAACGCCGCTAATGTGTTTAGATGCGCTTCATGTTTGCGGGCTGTTTAGCGCTTTTATCGCTAAGTATCGTCGCGTTTGCTCTTGACTCCTAGGACTAGTCAAATGTATCTATTTATTTATTCACATCTATCAAAGTCAAACTATCTTTATTCAAAATAGGCTTAACTTAAGCTCTTATTGAACTTTAGCAAAAAATCCACAACTGGTTCACTAAACTAGACCTGCACAGATAAGAACCGGCAAGAAACTCTGCCGTTTTATTCTTTTTGTTATTTTTTTTATACAATTATAAAAACTTATTTAGGTATAAAATCAGCAGCAGACATGGCTTTTGAAAGTCTTCTATAACCTACTACTACTACTTCCAGTTCCACTCCAACTAGTGAAGGCTGGCATTCTGCTCCGCATATTTCACCCGGTCTATGGCGAGGTTGAAAAGCTCTTCGAAACTTGTGATTCCGGTCCATTCCCGGATATTGCATAGCCAGAACTGCTTCCTTTGTCCAACGGCCTTCCCGCCGACCACCTTATTTATCATTAAATTTTATCTATAATCCAACGTAATATTTACTTATTTAAAGTATACACACTGTACAGTATGACTCGGAAGTGCAGTTGTTTAGCAGAGCTTCGGTGCCGAGGGTCGTGGGTTCGATACCCACACGTAACAAGTATTTGTGTGAACCACAGATAATTGTTCCGGATGTGTGTTTGTTATCGGAAGAGAGTTGACGAAAAGCAAGCGTCTTTTAGTAAAAAAGCCTTGAGTTTCACATGTTTCACATAGCAGCGATAACGGCAGAAGAAAGGAGAAGAAGATACATTTAAAATTTTCATAGCTCATGTGACTAGAAAAATGTGGTTGTAGGGTGTAAAGCTAGATGGAGATCGGGTAAGGTTTGGATGGAGTGTAGGAAGAATGATACGTGTGTGAAAGAGGTGAGAATTGAGATGACGGCTGATAAAAAATGGAAGAGATGGGATGTTCTGTTAAGAGGCAGGAGAAAGAAAAAGATACCAAATTTATTAAAAATATTAGTGATTTATATGAAAACAACGGTGTATGTAACATTGAGTGTATGCAAATTAACAGAATGCGAGTCTTTATGATATATTTGAAAATTATACTATTTTTGGTACGTAAAATTACATATTGTCGTAAAATTTTATTCGCAGCTCTTTGAACCCAGTCAGACTGCTATGAAAAATGTCCGTGTCGATTGTTTCAATATTTTTCTATCTAATTAATTTGACTGTGTGTGTATTTGTAGCTTTGGGATTGAACTCTTATCACTACATAGTATAAAACAAAGTCATTCCGCTGTCTGTCTGTTCCTATGTATGCTTAGATCTTTAAAACTACGCAACGGATCTTGATGCAGTTTTTTTTAACTTGATAGAGTGATTCTGAGAAGATGAAGGTTTATATGTATAAATACATGGCACCTATGTGAAGCCGGGGCGGGTCGCTAGTATCCTATAATTGAGTGAACCGTGGTTTACATCGTCAGATATAGTGATGGCAAATAATAGCATATCTTATAATAAATATGTTGATGCACGTAAATATAATCAGTTGTGAAAGATTCTCCATCTTCTATTTTCACAGGCATGCAGGCTGCTTGTCGAAATGCTAATAACGGAGTAACTGGAATCGTTTTTAGGTTTTGTTTTAAAGTCGCCGCGTCTCTCATTTTTGATGTAAGAACTATCATGCTTTGTAAGTGAGATTTAGAATTACAGTGGACAGACGAAAGCTTGAAGAACTTTATGCACCTCTAGTTTAATTGATTATAGGTCAGTAAAGATGACTCGATTTTCTTATCCTTACTATAGGGTCGAGTTATATAATCGAATATAGTAATATATACAGAAGTACCTACAAGGTTTTCCCGGTAGCTACAGCTAGCGCGTATTTGTTTTATATAACCTAGTTTCAATTGGAAAACGTGAGGTATGAGTCAAACAATAGACTGCCACAGGTCGATAATGGTGATTATTCTAAATGTAACGTATTTTCCCTTTTATATGATTTTCAAATGTATTGTTTCTTTTTTAATTTATTTAATTTTACTTATGACAATGTATTTAATTTTCTTGGGGCTTGACGGTTTTCATGTTTTAGTATCTATCACTATCTTGAGCTTTGAGATAGAACTTGTATATTGCTTGAATGATTGCTATGGATGTAATTTAAATGTCCTTGCGTTCGTTCGTCCCATAAAAATGTATTTTATGGAGGAAAGTGTTAATTTCCGTCACGTCTAAATTTAAAAAAATTTACATTAAAAAATATAGCAGAAAAAAGTAAGTAATATGTGTCTCACCCTATTTCCATTTTCACTGTTTACGCTAAAGTTTAACCTTGTGTTTAAATTATTTAACCTGTAGAGGATTTTAAGACAATCATCCATTCGGTTACCATGTCGACGTAAGTTTAGCGATGCCTCAAGTTGCGAGAAATCAGAACCGAACCAAAACTCGTAACAGTTTTGCATGATAAAGGCTGCCGATTCACAATGGGGTCGCTAAAATCCCGCCCGATCTCTTGGATTCTTTGCATCGTTGCGTAGTTTTAAAGATCTAAGCATATATAAGGGCAGATAGACAGCGGGACGACTTTGTTTTATACTATGTAGTGATGTTTCATGCGGCTGACTTTCCAACAATTAGTATACGCACAGGCGTATATATAATACGTGTCAGATTATATGTAACTTTGTGAATTTTGAATATGATCCATTTGATTTTTGCTTTTAATTCAATCTATTCGAGCAACCTCAGTTCAAACTCCGGTGTCGGCATCAATGAAATTGTTACTTTTAATTGCAAAGTTATCACGTGCTCAGCGGTTTTCCTTCTACCTGCATGTTTTCGAAATAATAACAAAAAATGTTTCAAAGACATGGTTGAAAAGGTCGCGTGGTGAACTAATATTCTCTGTATAGAGGAGGGCTGTTTGTATACTTTATTTTTAAAATCTTCAGGTTTTAATAAGTATTCTTTTATTCTACTTTTATAAAGATTTATAAAATGAATTAAATTAACATTAAATCGTTCGAAATGTATCTCGTATCATAATATTAACCTGGTTTACTATTATTAATGAAAGTTTTATTCATTTAATGATTTGTTGTATAAAAACGAATAGTGTAAATGTTTAAATAAAACTATAATGCGCATTTTGGCACGTTTGTATTTAAATTTCGCGATATTTCGAGCACTGTCTCTTCATTTTAGTATCAAATTAGTCAGTTTTCGGGATTCATGATTAATCATGTGAAGAATCTTGATTAGCAAATGTAACAGTAACAACTAATGCATATCAATGTTATCTCTTATCATTAAAGATATAGGTAGGTCCTATCTTTGGACAGTACCTATATCTATATATCTATAGATCTATAGATCGTTCACTGCAGGTCTTTAGGAGGTGGTCAGGCGTAACTAAACTCGAGGGCTCCTACGGGAGCCTCGACTCGAGCCGTCACTCTATTAATATTTCATTATGTGCGAAGGAGGCAAACGAGCTGGCGGTTCACCTAATGTTAAGTGATAACAGCCGCCCATGGACATTCGCAACACCCGTAGGGTTGCAGATGTTCACCATAATCAAGTGGGCTCACCTCACTTACAGGACGAATCGCAGAAGTATAATGCTCCTACTTCACGCCGGTCTTCTGTGAGGCGGTTCTAATTTTCCGGACGGACCTGCCCATTCGTGCTACAGTGTAGACCATTCCGTGGTCCTTCTATAGTTAAATTATTAATAGTATTTATACTAAATTGATTTGTATACCGGATTGACACGGATAAAACAGGCAGAATATATAAGCTACTAAATTTTCGCCCGCGGCTTCGCTCACGTTGAAGCCCTTAAATAAATATCTTTCAACCATTTTTTTTCCAACAAAACTTTTTTCCAATTAACAAATAGCCCACGTCATTTCACAGGCTCTAGACTATATGTGTATAAAATTTCATTTAAATCGGTTCATCAGTTTTGGAGTGAAAGCGAGACGGACAGTTACTTTCGCATTTATAATATTAGTATCGATTAGTATTTTAGTATTAGTATTTATTAGTATATTAGTATCAGTATATATATCAGTATATTAGTATGGATTTTAAGCGCCATTTTATGCGCCCAACGTCGGAGTGTCGTGCGTCAAAGTGTTTATTCATTGCGGGAGGCTTTGTCCTTATGCTAATGCGAGTGTGGCCGGTCACCGAAGCGACCTGCGCCGGGATCGAAGGTCGCTTGTAGGACGGACACTCGTCGCGTTCTGCAAGCGTTTTCTATAGAAACACAATTATTTATGCGGACAACAATAAGCCTTAACGGCTAAGCTTCGTTCTGATGCGTTTTGTTTCCAATGGGTACAATGTGGACTTTGTGCGGTGTTTTTGTTTTAGCAACTCAGGGGAGTTTTGACATTGACAATATCGACTCGTTTCGCTTTCTACCGATACATATAATGTTAAGTAAATGTTATGAATAAAAATATATAGGGTAATACATTTTTAAATTAAGTACCTAAAAAATTTAAATTTAACCTACGCATTACATTTTAAGGATTGTTAGTAGGTGCAGTAGCGATTAATACTTCTACCTGTTTCTTTATTCAATGTTTATCCATGTCTTAAAAAATTGTTACATTACTTATGATAGATCTCGTCCTTTCTAAAATAGTTATAAAGTACTAGTAAAGGAAGAGTTGGTAATAATATTTAAACGCGATAATCTGTACGATTATTATTTTATTATTATTTTTTCAACAAATGAAAACAAGATAATTTTTACAAGGATTTATTTAGAATTACAATGTTTACAACTCTCTTTTCTTTGTGTGGCAATCCGTCAATAGCAAAAGTTTCAGAGCATTGCCATGCATATGCCAGGCTTGGCTTCAGTCACTTCACTCCAACATAACTCAAAAGGACTACCAATATACTTCTGCTCCACGCCGGTCTTCTGTTAACCCACGAGACATCCGAGGACTTCCCCGACGTTACTTTAACACAGAAGTTACTGCATAACTAAATGGCCTAACGTCTACTATTGAAATTAAACCTGGAAATAAGTGGGTTTGTAGGTTTTTTGTTTGGCCTTCCAAATCAGTCACGGAACCATCCATTTATCGAACTATTTTGCGTGGGGACAGTTAAGAGGCCGGAGTGGCATACGCTATTACCTAAAATATTATAACATGCGGTACTTCTTGGTACGCCCTCGGTACTTTTGTAGTTAATTTTTCATTCTGAATTAGCTGAACGGAATTTTATTTAATTTAGTGAGTTGTGGAGGACCCCGCGGTGATTGTGATGAGTCCTTGGCGCAGCTGCCAAGGAATTGGCTTCAGCATTGGTATTGGGCTTGATTTCCATTATACTATTGCCGAATATCTTGGCGACGCCAATGTGTGGGGTTAATACTGTTGATACTCACGTAGGCTAAACAAGACTATTGTACCTGTACTATTTTAACGGATTTTTTTAAAAAGAGCAACTGTTGAGTTTCTTGCCGGTTTCTTCTCAACAGAAACTGCTTTCCGAACCGGTGGTAACTTACGAACATGTTAATTTCTTTGTAAAATGTTGACGTTTCATAAGAACGCGCAAGCGTCTATGTGAATAAAGATATTTTATTATTTATTAACTATTTGTGCAGAACATAGATCATTGTTTAAGATGTTGTTGGTCCACGTGAAATTTATATACTTAAAACACGAAAACGTCTTTATAACAATGTTATCTTACTGTAAGGAGTATGTCTTCGAAGGGAATAGACCTTTCTAAGTCGCAGTGGTCGTTTAACGAAACGTTTGGCTGAACGCGTCTCAGTTAGCTAAACGCCGCTTGAGGAGGCGTACATGACTAATTGCTCGGTCTGTTGTGCGTGGATCCGACATAACCTACATAACGGAGAAGAACAAAAGGCTTTACCCGGCGTCAAACCTTGGCCCGACCTCCGCGCATCCTCGCTCCACATGCCCTATTGTTCGATTCCGGTCGCAACTGAATGGTTATTATGAACTGCTTTATTTGCGTGCAGTTAATCTACGAAATATTTCTTTGCTACCTAAACATACATGTATTATGTCTAAAACATGACAATTGTCAAAAATATAATAAGACTAGCTGATCTGGCAAACGTTGTTTTGCGATATAAATTATTTGTAGGGTAGAAAAAATTGTTAGGGGTGGACCACCCTTAACATTTAGGGGGATGAAA
The DNA here is from genome assembly GCA_933534255.1 of Iphiclides podalirius. Lineage (NCBI taxonomy): Eukaryota > Metazoa > Arthropoda > Insecta > Lepidoptera > Papilionidae > Iphiclides > Iphiclides podalirius. Next base: position 10,013,116 of record OW152830.1, on the reverse strand, counting down.
AATAAATGTTGTCCGATTCTCCACCCTGGCCGATATGCACACAAAATTTCACGAAAATCGGTCGAGCCGTTTCGGAGGAGTTCAATTACAAACACCGTGACACGAGAATTTTATATATTTTTACACGTTTTGTAAACAATGTTAGATCTAATACATGACTGATACGAGATACTTGTTTTGCACCAGACTGCGCCAGTTTATTTTGTCAATAGGCCTTCAATGCATCCAACATGCGTAGTTGATTGACCCTTTTTTTTTGTTTACGCGGGGGAAATGCCTACGCATGCTTTCTATTTATTTATATATTAATGGTTGTATGTTAGCTGTAAGTTTTCCATATATAAATAAAATGAAATATATGTTGGACTAGCACCGACTAAAACCCCCACGATGTCCCACCTAGGCGCATATTGGAAGGGTCACGGGAACGCTTTCGCATGCTTCCGCAACCCTGTCAGCGCTGGCCGCCTCAGCAGGCTCCGCTCCCGGGCTCAACTCCCCTGTCCTCCAGGTAAGGCAGGCTGGAACATTCACCGCGCCTTCCTACTCGGCCCCATTTTCACGGCCAACGAACTCCCCCGAGTTCGCTGACCGGGGCCACGGGAGCCAGGAGAGCCAGTGCTAATAGGCATCTAGCCTCCCAGCCCCCAGCAGCGGACCTGATCCGCCGCTTTTCGGCCGCGGAGGGTAGGGAGAACGGCGCATCGCAATACCGACACTCCTCTCCCCCCGCGGCCCCACCACCACTGCATCGGCGGTGCAGCCCCGCCGAGTCGCGGAGGATAGGGAGAGCAGCCATTCGCAATACTGGCACTCCTCCTCCCACGCGACTCCTCGGTAGGGGAAGACCGGAAGAGTGGCTCCACCTCCACCACTCTCAACCTGTCCCCTGCACCCTCCAGCACGCATCCAGAGTGGGCTCAATGAGCCCACTCGGATGCAGTTGATTGACCCCTACAATTTCGCCAGAAGGTTTCGGGTTCGATCCCCATTAGGTACTGTAAAATTATTGTGTAATGAACATAGTGTTTTTCTAGTGTCTTGGTGTTTTTGTGAAAAGTTGCCAAACGAGCAGACGGTTCACCTGATGTTAAGTGAATACCGCCGCCCACGGACATCCGTTACACCCGAGGGTTCCAGATGCGTTGACAACCTTTTGAAAATTGGGCTTTTTGAAAATTGGTTTACACCTATAATATGTATTATATTTAGTATTAAAGAATAGTACAGTTAAGTATATTTATCAGTTACCCATAGTAGAAGCTATGTTAGTTTGGGACTAGATAAGTTGTGTAATATTCCCGAAATATTTATTTCTTATTTTTTATCCAGCGAGACTCAATAAATTTCAGTATAAGCAAGCTTAGTAATCATCCGGGTTGTATACTATTCTATCTTAGTAAACATCATGTCAATCCCATGTTCTGTTCTGCACGAAAGAGAGGTCGACATACTGTGGGGTTTATACCATTTAAGGGCTTTATAGAATCCCCGTAGCTGATTAGTTAATACTCCTGTCGTAAAGGCGAACTATGCCTAATGAAACGAGTGTTTCTTATTTTCCACGAACAAGAATTAACTTGTGGACGATCATTATCTTAAAACAGCGCTGGGCCACATTTATTATGATTACAGTCCTACCAAATGCGATGTACCAAGTGATTGCGAGAGAATAGAGTTGTTCGGGCTCGTCTTAATTAACTTTACGTCTGATTGGTTTGTCGTAGAATTGACCGGCTGTCGTCGAGCAAAAGTGAAAACTATTTAAATGGCCATAAGGACCATTATCGATCCCGCTCCTCTCCGCTAACCTCAAAGGCGATTAAACGAAGCACGAAGAGTGACGACATTAATCAAATTAATGAATGGGAATTTTGATATCATCATTAATTGGGTTAGGAATATCGTTAAAGTCGAAACAATCCGTCCGATATCATTGTTGTTTGTGTGAATGTAATGCATCAATCATTTTAATGACTCCGAGTATCGTTCAGAGGTGTGTTAATTGTGGGGGCCAATATTGGATCATGTTAGAACTCCAGCGTTACATATTCACAAAATACAAATATCTTATACGTTAACTTTAAACAATGTTGTTTCGTTTTAGTCACATAAATAGTAAGCATGTATATCAGAGATAATGCATTCATAAACTTACGCCACCGAAAGGGGAAGGAAAAGATTTTCATTTTCCACCATACTTGCATGTCTTACATCCACTTACACGTTTATTTTGCTCCTAAAACGTATGTTCACATCGAAGTACGAAAACCTATAGTCTTCAAAGCTTTGTGCAAAGAATGAATATACGTTTAATCTCGTTTTACTACCATCTTTCTTTGGAGGTTGTGTTAGGGTTCCGTACCCAAAGGGTATAATGGGATTCTCCGCTGTCTGTAGTATGTGTGTCAGTCTGTCACCAGGGTGTAACATATCTCATGAACCGTGATAGTTAGACAATCGAAATTTTTACAGATGACGCATTTTGTCCGCTATAACATCAAATACTAAAAAACAAAATAAAAATATTTAAGTGGGGCCCCTATACAACAGACATGATTTTTTTCCCTTTTTATAGATGACGGTACGGAAACCTTCGTGCGCGAGGCCGACTTGCACTGGCCGGTTTTTTAGTATTCAAAAATGTCCTTTGGCTATAGTGTAAGTGTTGTCCCCGTGGCCTAAGTTAAAAGGCAGTGAATAAGTTCTCTTGTTTACGTTATTTACCGAGCACGTCACTTACGGGCGTTAACATTTACTGACAGATTTACATTAATTCAACGTAATAATGAGACTTTATTAGTTGTTGAAATATTATAAATTACTAGTACTGTGATTAGTCCAGATGTTAACATAATAATGTGGTAATAATTAATTATCAATGACAGGCACTTTATTTTGATCTTAATGTAAAAGGTCTTCAATAACGTATTTATTTACTTGACTATATTTCAACTAAATATCTCTTTCATAAATTGTCTATAGACGGCATTACGTATTATATATGCGCAGTAGTACAAAGGTAATCAGAAAATTGCTAAGCTGAAGTGACAACGGAAGTGAGAACCGATAACTGGGGGAAAGAAAGGTTCTCGAGAGGCAGTCACGTTTTGGCCATCACAGAGTAGAACGAGCACCCACTAGATGGAATGACGACTCGTGCAAATGTGCAGGAAGTCGGATGCGCTAATCGTGCCTCAACACTATTTGGGGGAGGCCTCAGTTCAGTGCAGTGCATTTGAATAGGCTGAAACGACGACGATAATGTTGACATTATGGTACGAGAGCTAGCAATGACGGGAAAATAAGAATTCCAGGTCGGTCAGTTTCTAGATATGCTATCTCTCTCACGTCCAGGAGAGAGGCTAGTTACTATATTTTTCTATTTTCATCTATAACGGAAAACAACAGCTTTAAAATGATTGAATTTTTAATTTTGAAAAAGAATTAAGAAAATATGCACAATGAAATTTGTTCTGCGGTATGCGATGTGCTTAAGTATATTAAATATTAAACAATACAAAACAAACGTCGGGACGACATGTTACCCCACCAAAAGCTGTGGGTTCGATTCCCGCACGGGACAACTATTTGTGTGACCGACAGATAATTGTTTCGGATCTGGGGGTTTGTCCGTGAGAGTGAAATTTATGTATGTAAAACGTCCTTGCTACGCAGGATAATGTCCTCCTAAAGTAATGGTAATGTTTAAGAAGAAAAAGAAGGAAGAAGAAAGAAAACCACGTTACCCCATTCACGGGACGAAACGCGAAAGTATTATGCTCCCACTTCGCGCCGGTCTTCCGAGGCCGTAGAGCTTTCGATCAAGCCTGACAATTCAACAAGCCTGTCAATTCCAACCAAACGACCGTTGCGTTACCCTACCACAGAGAAGGCGGCTATTTTGGAATAAAACAATTTTGACGGATTCAATAAGGACGCTCAATCAGCTATGACGTTTGTAAATTGAATCGTCGAAATACGTCTTCCTCTTCGGTACGCCGTCATAAAACCGTGGAGAAAGGGCTTCCGCTATTCGATTCCGTTTAACTAAATCGTAGCGTTGACAACGTTATCGATTTCGCGGATGCAAGCCGATTCGTGAGCTCTCTATTAAGTGAATTATCGAAACCGTAATTCATGTGCTCGAGAAGGGCCACTATAGTGTTGTGCTCATGTCCTCTGGGTTTTCAAGAATATAATACTTATTGCTTTTATATTTAATACCTAATTTAGTGTACACTGATTATTTTGCAAATAAAAATATATATACATAGATAAATAATTAAAGGTTCTTACTTTTAAAAATAAATATCGGGAATACACTTGTGAGTTCTCACGCAAAGATACGTAGATGCCTAGCTAACTTCAGGGTGTCGGTTTTTTGGGACGGTGTGCGCGCGCATCGTAAAAATTTTCCCTCATCATTTTTCCCTAACGCGCCAAAAGAAGTATAACGTTAAAAAATCATGATTTTAATTTGCAAACCCTTTGTGGATGAATGAAAATTATATTAATTTTTATTAACTTCGAATCAATCGTTAATTTATTCTTATTTTGTCCATAGAAATGTTTTACTGCTGTAATGACTGATAAAACAATAAATAAATTATCGGTAGACTACGAAAGGGAGCGAATAAATCGATAGTAGTACATGAAATTTTTTATTTATACGTTTATCGTTACAAATAATAACATCAATAATTAAGTACAGTGTTTAGGCATTTCAAGTTTCAATTCCACCACGCCTGATCTCAAACATTCGCCCACATTTACTCGTACCAACTGCATTTCCAGTGGGGCCAATAAATCATACCATTAACCGTACACCGCTTTGATCTAGCCGCCTTTTACCTTCGACCCTATCATTAATTTGAAACGTACAACGTTCACGTTCGAACATTAAAGAATTACTTCTAAGCGATTTTATGTAACGTTAACTTGACGCGTGATTAACATAGAGACTGCGGGTGTTTGGCTAGAGCTGGTACGCCCCGCCCCCCGCATCTTAAGGTACCATGGGCGTCGGAGGGGTTTTCAGGAGCGCATAGAGGGGTCCACTTTCACAAGCCGGGCAGTAGCCACCTGTGAGGGCCTTGTTAGTGGGGAGGCGATCGCTTATGTTAATACTAAACGAATACATAATTCACATTATTCGTTTCTTGTTACTCGGATTATAAGAATTGATATCGGTTTAATGTACGAATTTGTTTACACATTTATAATGTTAGACAATATAGCACGTTGTAACATCATTAATCATTCGTTTGTACTTCACTAAATGTTATTTCAATGTATAAAAAGTTATTGGTTATTTTACGTAAATAATTTTTCACGATTCGACTTCACTAAGAGAGGTCTACACTGGCCTGGATTCGGATAAATGCTGTATCCATCACTATCCCGGAATCAAACCTCACACCAAGCATTTAGTTCCCGATGGATTGTTGGTAAGATTTTCAAGAAAAATTTCGTCATATGAAGCCCATGGTTCAATGTCAGCTCAGCGATGGACTTAATAGCTAACTAACTAAGTAATATAAGAGCTTTCAACCAATTTTGCGTCATCATTGCTAACCGCCGGATACTTTTTAAATTATACTTCTTTTGGCGCGTTTGGAAAAATTATCAGAGTAAAATTTTCAAGAGGCGCACCTACAGCCAATCAACTTAAGGTATTACCATGGCAACCAATAACAACTTTTGGCACTTACCGATAATTCCAAATTATTCAATTAAACCGTTATTAATTGCATTTAATGGCTATTTCACAAAAAAAAGGGTACCGGCACAGGGAACAAATTTATTTGTTATTTTTCTTTTCTAACGGTAATTTAGTTTTATTTACATACTTAACTTACAACGCGTACATAAGTACACATACATTAATATAAAAACATTGTGATTACCTTTAATTAATGGATGCAACAATTATAAACATATTCTTAATATACTTACACTCTAATATTTAAAACTTTCGCAAACCTCAGCTGTAACTGAGTATTGATAATTTAGGTTTCAATCAAAATCAAATACTTTTATTCAATACACAGGCATCACACTTACTTATTGATGGTACCAAAACGCTGAAAGAAAAGCCACTGACCTGAGAAGAACCGGCGAAAGAAACTCAGCGGGAATCAAGTAAACCAAGCAAACAGTCATTACATTCCCAATAACTCTGGTAATGATACGTGAAACGCCAACTTTACTACCATTCATTGCATTTGGTCATCTCTAAATCTATTAATTAAATTGGTATTTACACTGTCTAAATTAATAGATTTCCTTATTTATGCGAACGTAACACATTTTCATAAAACTAATAAACCTACGCATTCAACAAAGGGCCGTGATCATGAATAATGTAAAGTATTCGAAACGAATAAAACTAATTTTATTTTCAGCATCGCAAAAGAATGCCGATTACGGGATCCAAGGATGGTTCACGAGGCTATTGAAATTGTGAACCTTAAAATTTGTTTTATATTCCTATTTTACGCGAAAAGCGTGCGTAATTATGATACTAACTCACGACGTTTCATACACTGCATCGTCCACGGTCAGCCTTTCCGCGGCGATATTCTAAACCTTGGAAAATGAAATAGAAATTTATCGCTCTCCTCAGATTTACGGCTGGACGGTCGTAACGTATATAGTTCAAGTCCCTCAAACTGCCAATCCTAATTAAACCTGCCGACCCGGGATGCAAATGAAACTGCAGGATGTTGAAGATGTCCGTCAGCGTAGTCGACGGTGCCCGCGTAATTGGCACCGCTTTCTAAACAGAGCCGCGTCGTGTACAGCGCGTTTTAAAATTCGCCCGCGATGAGCCGGAGGCGTGGTGAAGGCCCCAACCAGCTCCGGCCACGGCACCAATCGGTGCGCGGCAGCAACAGACACTTTCGTAGCACCAACAGAGACTACAGCACCAACAGAAACTTATCTTCGTTATCGGTTCGCGTTCCTAGGGCAGTGAAGTTATGTGAAGGCTTTTCAGTCACGGGGCTAAGGAAAATGTTTGCAAAACGAAAACTTTTCGTTTTAACATATGTTAGGATAGGTAACATTCAACTAATTTTGTGTACATTTTTGTCAACTATGATTATACTTAAGCCTATCTATACTGTGGATTTTACAATAAATTTCGTAGATCAGCACGACTACTTCTCAAGTTATTAAGAGTTTTGAAAAACTACCGTATAAATATATACATAACGCAAGACTTATAATAATTATCGAGTCATTTGAATAATTATTGCTGGCAAAGTTTGCCATTTTGCACTGTTTCTGAAATAAGCAACACGCTGTAGAATCAGCGTCACCTGGACGACTTGCGTGTCTTCTTTAATGGACGCACAGAAAAAAGGCTCAATTGCTCGCAATTGATGAGTGCAGCCGAGTTTACGAACGATCTCGGCCGCACGACCGCGACACCTGGCGCGCAACGAGAACACGCCTCGCGGCCATAGACACGCCACCGCCACAGATTAGACAAAGGCAGACGCCGCATTCTTGTCATCGCTGATATACTGGCCGTGATATACAATCGAAAAATTTTTGCATTCCATTTTCCACACAACAACTCATGAAAATGGAACGATTTAGAATTTAAAATGGCAACCGCATAAAAATTTTACAAATGATGATAAAATGAAAAACAACAATTTAATAAAACACATTCTAGATAAGACTTTTGCACGTTTAGTTGAGTATAAATGAACTTGTCCTTATCGGAATAGCATTAGAAAGATACCCTCGGCTTTCCTATCTGTGCTAAATCGAAGCGTGCAGTAGTAAGCACGGGCGTGGGTCGCCCCGGGCGCGACGCGTGCTGCGACCGCTCGTTTGAAATTGGAACGCCTCGTTCGATGTTCAAATTTGACCATTGTCATGGAATGTAAATTTAAAAATAAACTTAATTGCACTTGAATATCAAATGGCCGCTATTGCTGGCCGAATAGAAAGTGGAGTATACAAAAAAAGAAATGGTAAGGTCAAACGGTGATGACAGTTTGATTTGGAACGTGCAGGCTTTCGTTATAAAAATATTACGTTTTGTGTTCTTATTCACGCACGAAAAGCGTATAAATATGTATTTAAAAGTAGCAACTAATTATATCTGTACTTTAATGAATTTAATATAAATTCTACTCAAACATTAATTTTATTAACTATGAAGAATTTCTTTGTTTGTTGGTTTGTTTGTTTTTATACTTTATTGCACACAAGGAAATACAAAGAAAGAAGAAGGAAATGTACCGTGATATATATATAATTTGTGTGAAATATTTATCATTTTTGAGTTATAGTCATACACCCATACATGGTTTAATTACTTTTCTAATTTTCTTTACTTTTTCTACGTTGATTTTTTGTAAAACTTATGGTCTGTTTGAATAGATTTACAATATACAAAGACAAAAGACCCAATATCTACCAAGGATGCAATGAATAGTGTTTCCTATTTGAACTAATTATATGTAATAAAATTTGTTCAAACAATCAATCAACTAATCTCCATCCCACTTGTTATTTTATTTAAAAAATTTGTTAACTGTACTCGATATAAGAAATATGATGCATTTAATATACCACAACGTTAATCTGTTTCTACTTTCAAGTACAGTTTCTAATTCTTACGAATGCATGTTATGAATTCATCGATTATGGAAGCAAGCAAGAAGAAGTTTCAAAACTATAATTTTTTTTACGAACCCGCTGGCATCGTAATGGACACCACTATTTCACACCGCAAAATGCCTCTGCTGGAATGGTGTAATAACCTCCAGAGGTACAGCTTCCGATGGATTTATTGAACCATGGAGTTTCGATTGACACGCTTTGACCGATCCGCTCCGATTTTCCGGCACCCACAGGCCGACGTGAAAAACTGAGCCAGAAACGATTATTAGGGGGGAAAAAAACGGTGGTCTTTGTTTTTTTTTCTTTCTTATCCACCAGTGAAGATGAGACCATTTTTGTTTCGACGCTTCTGATTCTAGAATCGTTATTTTTTTAGCGGCCAGCACCTCGATTTCTGATTGAACGCCGTGTCGCAATTTGAACGAACCTGGACCGAATTGCGAGTCAATGTTTTACACCCAAAAGTAGGGAGTCGTCCCATGACTCGTATTGATAAAATGTTGGATGTGATAAAAGCTGTTTGGTCAAATTTAAACTAAGCAACGACAAACACTTATTTGATCAGGTCACTTCTCATATTATTAGAAGTACAAATATTGCAATTTATATCGGTTGATTACACATACCTTGATTCAATTTCGAACATTTTGCGCTTCAAAGTCATTTCAATTCCCTTTCATTTTGGTAGTATGATATTAAAACCTTAACGATTTTTTTTGAATACCACAAAAAGAGTAATTGAGATTGCGAAAATTAGACTACTATTGAGAAAAGACATCTAGGTACTCGTAATTTATCAAACACATCTCAAATGAAGTTATCGCTAAATACACGAACATATAATATGAAAGTATAGGTTAAGATCAGTTCAAATTATATAACATTTCCAACGGGCAACTGCATCAAAGTCATAACGACTATTTTCTTCACTAACACAGCACAAGAGATAGCACAATACAATTTATAGATCACGACTATTTCCTATCAGAAAACATTGACAATTCCGCGTGCATCATGAAGCATTTCATTCGACACACATAAAGAAGAGGCACAAGTGTAGAAAAATGCTCGTCTTTCCAAACGATTTCCAAACGACAGATTACCTTATCGCGTTCAGAGTGCAAGCGCCCTACAGCAGTGTGTTCCTCCGTAGGCTAGTGCGATGTTTCGGTGGGCGGTTGGAGAGCTTCCGATCTGATGCTGGCGCCGCTATCCCGTCGCGACCTGGACGCAGAGGCGCCGGTCGTCTGGCCAGCCTGGTGCTATTCAGGTACTTAAGCCGCAGTACTCGTAGTAGCGGAGACCGCGTTGAAAGCTCCAAGTAAAGTGGTCGTAGAGCACACATACCCTTGTTTCTAGTTCAAGTAGCATGCCACCCAAGCAGCAGTAGTATCAGAGATAGTAGAGAGAGCTTAAGGTAGCAGAGACCAAAGACCGCGTTAAAAGTTCCAAGTAAAGTGGTCATAGAGCACACACACCCTTTTTCGTCAGATCAAGCAGAATGCCGTGGTATGTATAAGTGTATGTGTATGTGAATGTGGTGGAGACCTGCACTGCTGTTGCACACTGAAGTAGATATTTATGTTTGTCGTGCTAATGTAACGATGGTGTTTCTTTTGCTCCGTATTTAGTGTTGTGTAATATTCTAGACTTCTGGAGTAATAAAATTCCTAGCCACTTTTTCTCTTGCTCTCATCATCATTATCATTTCAGCCTGTTTGAGTCCACTGCTGAGCATAGGCCTCCCACATAGACTGCCACGAAGTACGATCCTGAGCCACCTGCATCCATCGACTTCCTGCACATTTGCACAGATCGTCACTCCATCTAATGGGGGGTCGTCCCACACTGCGATGGCCAGTACGAGGCTGCCACTCGAGAACCTTTCTTCCCCAACGGTTATCAGTTCTACGAGCTATATGGCCGGCCCATCGCCACTTCACTTGCTAACCCTCTGAGCTATGTCGGTTACCTTGGTTCTACTGCGGATGTCTTCTCTTGCTCTATTGTTAGGTAAATTAAAAATTAATATTATGACGTATTAAATTCATTGTTATTCACGCGAAAGATAATTTTTGGCAATGAGTATTTGTGCCTAATAACTAGCTAATACAGGTCTTTTAATGTTAATATATATGTAAACAATAATGATTTTCCATTATTTACGTCGATGTAAATTAATAGAAAGTGGTAGCTTTTTTGATGAACTTACCTATATGTACTTTAAACTAAAAAGGAAAAAAATAATCCTTTATGTCTAGTGAAATATTAAAAAAAAAAACAGTAGCATTCCAAATTCGAAAGCGACATCTGTTCTATCCAGGCGGAAACTAATCCGAAACGGTGGCTTGACTATTACACGGTAGCAGACGCGGAGAGGGCTGGCAACGGCCAGTTAGCAGTTGACTGCATAACTAGCCGCCCGCTTATCTGCGCAGTGGGTGGCGGGGGCAGGTGCACATTTCCATACGTCCTCCACGCCGGCGCGGATCACGACTCGGCGCTGGCGTTTTTTCGACTGGATCCCCATTAGCGACCGCTCCGGTCTCGAAGGGTTTTCTTTCGGGTTGCAGAACTTTTTTTATTTGCTACATTCGCAAAGCTTATAGGGTTCGCCGTTCTTCGGTGAATCGAGTAGCCGATAAGTCAGTAATAAAGATGATGATATGTACTTTATTATACTTCTCTACGGTTACACATGATATCAAGAGCTTGAGTGCCATTCTTTGAGACGATGAGGTACTCGTATGATGAAGTCATCAAAAACGTCACGCATACAAATTTCGGGTAAAGTGAAAAGCCAAAAGTGGATTTAATATTTCACGAGACTGACTGCCGAAACGCTTATTAAGCCATTTTCCGCTTGCGCCGGCTTTCTAAGTGACGGACGATTTAGTTGGAACGTGTACTCGTATTAAGAGAGCACTCTTGTTACCGCCAATTGAAGGTACAGCGGTAAATAAAAAGGCGAAGACACGCCGAAGATTAGACACGTGATGTTGTCATTACACTTGCTTTATTATCGCGGCCGTAAGGTTAGCAAAAAAGTCCGTTAAGTGCGATTTTTTTAATGTTTAGTAACCGTTACATCGATGTTCAGTGTCGAGATTTCTGGATAAAATTCAGTGCTATTATTTATTTATATTCTGGATAAAATTCAGTGATTTTTAAAATGTTCCTTACAGAAGAACTCGCTAGGCACCAATCGTTAGTACTTTCCGGGGCTTCCCCGGTACCCTAAATGTTTTACGGCAATATGACACCACTTAGTGCTGCCGTCCCGTCCAGGTTAGATATTTTAGTCCTATTCCTGGGAACAATAATCTCGCAAGCTTGAAACTCAACGCATGGAATAACTTTTCGGATAGTTTTCTTTAAGTTTAGGTTGACTTGGTTGGCACCAGGTACTTTTGTCTACCCCATCAGGGGAAAATATTTGGAACATTGGAAAGTTTTAATTACTGTTCGCGAATGGGCATGTTGTATAGGTTTTAACTGTGATGGGACCAAGCAGAAACTTCTGTTATTGCACAAATGAACAGATTTTTCTGTGGAAGTACTGCCGCCTCGTGGTACTTCGTAATGCAGTGGGTTCTGGCTAGCCCACGGGGTCTGCGTTGTATAAAGCTTTAATAGCCTACGGACTGAAACCACTAGCTTCAGTTACAACGACAACGACAACAAACCACGGCCTCACAGAACTTTACGCCAGAATCTTATGCCAGAGGGTGTGGCTTCTGTAAGATTATTGTGTGATGAATGTACGGCTTTTATCAATGTCGTTCCGGTGATCTTTGTATACGTAATTCTTCGGTGGGTGTGTGTGACTGAACTCCTCGTAAACGACTGGACTGATTTTGATGAAATTCTTTGTGTGTGTGTTCAAGCGGATTCCAGAACGATTTTGATTCACAGTTCGGTCCATTACAAAATGTTGTTTTAACAAATTTTTCACTAATTTCTAATTTTTAAGTGTATGTTTTCATTTACCATAATCGATAGGTTCCTTAGGCTGGGACTAGAAAAAAATGTGTTCGGAATCACAAAAAAATTGTTGAATGCCTTGAGAAGAGTTTCCTCTGCCCGCTGTACCCCGTTCGGCAGCCGCGATGGGCTGTGAAATTGTCGGGCGTAATTTTTTTGATTGCTTGTAAAGAGCACGGATTGTTAGGTTGCGCGCACTTGCTTGAAACAATTACGCGTTCACTTAAGGTGTTGGGAATGTCGCTTTACTCCTAGAACCGAGATTGCATAGTGTGGGGGATTGCTTTTAATTTCGAGCTACCCGAATACGTTCTTTATTTACTGTTCTTCACAGTACCAATAATTTCTTGTACTCATTTTGGTTATCTATGCATATTTATTAAAACATGCTACGATATAGGTCTTACATCCTTTATGTTATACCATTTCTGGTGCACAAATAATCCGTTTTATATTTATATACTCGTATGCAAAGATAACATAATGTAGGAAACTGTTTTACTTAAGATAATCACTTGTGGTATAATAGTATTAATTTATAAGAAAATTAAAAAAACTCCGCTTAAAAAACTTTAAATTTATTGTTTTCTATTCTATTTGGTAATTAATTACAAATACCAGTAGCCAAATAATAACAATTTCTGCTGTGCATTGTGCTACGACGGTGAGGAAAGTGTAAATTGTTAGAGGATTCATTATTTCGAAATTACTTTTAAAGGGGAGGATTTTTATGAGCAAATATCCAAATTTAGTAGATGTATGAACAAGGTAACGGCAGAATATGGTGTTTATTTAATAGTAATACTCAACTGTCTAAGAATTCTGCGCTGGAAGCCATTTTCTACACTCTGAAAGTTCTTTATATTACTGCTCATTTCATTGAATCACTGTGTTGCCTTCAGTATGCAACTTTCGTTTTTTTTTTTTTTTTTCTTTTCTCACTGCACGTAATCTCTAGCCATTTCGTGAACTAAATTTCTCAAAGGTTTTTATCTCGATGGTTCGCAATATTTTCGCTATCAATAAGTAAAATAACATTTGATTTAGGTTACATTTTAAAGACCCTCTTTATGCCAAAAAGTCGGTAAATTGTTGATAATTAACTATCTGTGAGTCACTAATAGTTGTCCCCGTGTGGGAATCTAACCTACGACCGCCGACCCTGAAGTCAACACCTTGGTAATCGCACCACGAAGTCCCCAAATGTATAACCAGTAGTTAGTACATAGAAAGGAAGAAGAATTGTTCTTACTTATTATGTACTAACTACTGCTTAAACTAATAGGATACAAAATATATTGAAGTGACAATTTGGAGCAAAAAATAAAGCAATTTGTAATTAAAGTAATCAAAGCAAACCAATACAGATTTAACCTTACAATTGTAACACCGGATAGCCAGTTCTGTTCTCGTTTCAGTTTATCAAGCATGTTTCTATCATTATTCCGCATCGTCACCGTCCATAAAATAGATGACGTCTCCGTCTGGAGCGCAAATCCAGCTAAGCCGTGACCGAGCCTTGCTCAATTGCTTCGATTCCCGGGCGAAATTCCGCGACGTCATCGCGCGACATGAGCGATTTATGGCGGACCTCCACGGGAGATCGCCTCAATATTTATGAAGGGAAATGGCTGATAGTGTCGGGACATGTCCTAAAGTCTATGGAAATAAAAATTCCGATTGCGCTACCATCTAAAGCCGAATCGAGTACGAAATAATCAAAATAATTCATACGATAATGGAAATTTACGAAATAGCTGTTGTGGGATTTTTTTTTTCATATTTTCTTCAAGTGTTTCCCCTTAACAAACACGCTAATTATTAATCGGTAATTTTGCACATAATTGTTAATTGGATACACGCCTATGGATTCAATATACTATCATGTCGTAAAAGATATACGAGAATAACTATAAACTGCCTTCAATGTTTGAAGCTAATTGAAACACAGCACAGCACAACACCACTAAACTAATATTCATGTCTAACTGCACGGTTTTATTATGATAGCTTCTGATCATATTTGTGTGATCCACAGATAGTTGTTTCGCATCTGGGTGTTTGTCCGCGTGAAATTTATGTTCGTAAAACGTCCTTACAACACAGGGTAATGTTATCCTAAAGTAAGGGCAATGGTTATAAAAAAAATAAAAAAAATCAATCAAATCATCATCTGAAAGGGAGTAAGTGCCAGTTATGAGTGAAATATAAAAAAATAAGTCAAGCATAAATAATAAATAAAAAAAAACAAAAGTAAATAAAAAGACATTTATTGCTTTCATTAGCCTGTTCCTAAAAAGAAAATACAAAGGATGTGCTGGTTCATAATAAATTCAAACATTTGACAGGTCATCATAAAGTTTAACACTGACCAGTTTAAACAAAATGGCGGCTTTGATGCGACTGCGGCATCTAAGCGATCGAGTTAAGCTAATAGAAGCGATCTCGGCGCGATATTAATGCCTCCCGACGGAACTAATACGCGCTGAAATCGTTAGCATAATAAAACGATATTAGTGAATGGGGCACGAGGGGGTTTTAATGCGACCAATTCGTTACCCCGACCGCTCGCGGCTGACCCATTCCGATGGGTCCGGGTTATCTATTCGAAGGGACACATAGTCGATTTGCATTAGATTATAATACTACATAGTATAAAACAAAGTCGTCCTGCTGTCTGTCTACGCATGCTTAGATCTTTAAAACTACACGATCTCGATGCTGTTTTTTTGCTAGATAGAGTGATTCAAGAGGAAGGTTTATATGTATAATACATTACACCCGTGCGAAGCCGGGGCGTGTCGCTAGTATTATATAATTATGAAAAACAATTCGTTAGCTTAAGCGGACGTTTTTCATTGTACAATGTGTTGTGGTAGATAGTCGATAGCATACTGAATTTAATTAATACTGAAGATTGTATATACGGCATTGAGTAAAAAAAATCAAGTTGAAATTTTTTATATACTTGCGTCATATAGGACTAAATAAAGTATAATGTCTATTAAGTCATAAAGTCTTAATAAAGAAATCCAGTTGGTAGAGAAATGTTTTGCATGTTTTTATTATATAATTTATTTCTTCTAGACACAGTCTCAATGTACTAATTAAATATTTTAAATAAATAAAAAAGCTAAGACATCGACTAACTAAATATTTTCATAAAATAAATCGCTCATAAATGAGATATCGACATTCCAAAAACCTTTAATCCAAAGCGGGTGAATGTTACGAAACGGAGACCATTAAAAAGGCGGTCGCATTAAAATCTTAATGTTTGATACAGTTTCGGTCGAACTCGATCAACGACAAAATGATCTTTCGCCGTTGGTCATTACAGCTTTTGGGGGCTTATTACGGACGATAAAGTTTCGACCGTGCGAAAGCTGTGCGTTGTCCTTCGACGAAAGGTCTCGTGGTCAAGATGCTCGAGAGTTTCTTTTATGACGATGACAAACGAGCGACGTAGTCCATTCGTTATTAGATAATTAACGCACACGAACATCTACATCACTTTAGCTGCAGTTGCTTCGCCAACCTTTCAGTGTGAACCACATTTATCTCAATCGCCAGCGAAACATAAAAATTCAAATGCTTGCACTTCAACGTCTCACGATCTAATCACCACGGCTTCTGTTACTCGAATGGACAGAACTCGAACCGAACCGAGAATACCCCCGGATTGAAATGGGAGTATTATACTGGTGTCAGTTTTGTGATTAGTGGTGTAATCGGGGCGCTCTTTTCCAAAGCTTGGCAACGCATCTGCGAACCTCAAGTATTGTAGACGTCAATGGGTGGTACTTACTTAGCATTCGGTGAAACGCTTGCTCGCTAGCCAACTTTTCACGTAAAAAAACATCAACCTCCCGCGGTACTCCCCCGGACGAGACAGTCCATTTTCGTGCAACCGTAAACTGCTACGTTGCCCTAACTGTGCAAGCTTTATATGGACAAGTCAACTATGCACGATTTTGGGACGAAAAGACCGCGCCGCAGCTGTTTCCGGCGTGGGAATGTCCCTACGTCTTCAAGTCGGCGTTAAAGCAAATCTCGGAAACGCGTTCTTCGCGCGAAAGTACGAGGACTTTTACAGTGGACGTCGATACGTCACGCAATCCGCTTTAAGGAGACGAGATCAAAGCGATATCGACTTGTTTTGATTGTAATCGCGATGAAGTGATTTATGGACGCACGTGGCCTATTTGTTTTACCTTTCGGAACACGAATGAAGCGCGAAATATCGCAATATTTCGCGTAAAGTATATAAAGTATATATTATTACATCTACTTTGTTTTTGCAGTTTATGTGTAAAACTGCCAATAACTCTTTTTGTAGCCACAATCGTAACCTCACATGTAATTTTCGCTTACTTAATATCTATATTTAAATAAAAACTAGCAACAACTACTAACTCGAATCGCAGACGGCTTAATGTTAGCCTGGAGGAATTATGTACCTTCTGTAATCAATTTGATAGTCAGATAAATGAAGCCGTCTCAGTAATAAGTTATAATCCATAATACTAAATGATACTATGTTTACGGAGACGTCCGAAACCAAAACTAAAATTAAACGCGATAAATCCGTAAATAAACTTTAATTTAGTAATGTATAATCGTGTAAATACAAGAAATTATATTATCCAAAGATAACCGTTATCGTTGTACAAAAATTCATAAATGGAAACTTTTGTGTCAACGTCAATTTACAAAACCGAAATAAAAATTGCAACTATGACAACTTCTCCATGGTTTTCTGTAACTTACTGCGGCGATACGTGTTACGGTCTAGAACTTAATTTGCCATGTGCCGTCTATGAAAGTGGACGCGTCGAAATTGGCCTGCCATTAATATAAATTAAGCTTGCGGTTTTTCCCGTCACGTATTTCCGAACTTTATGTAGTAAAAGCCACCGGCCAATAAAGAAGGCAACTAGTCGGCTCGACGCGGATACAAAATAAATGGGCAGTGAAAGTTCTATAGTTTAAAAACTTCATGAAAATCACATAGACAAAAAGGTTTTTCTCCTCGATCGCAACTCACTTATTCTATCTTTCTGGATTCTAGCAAAAGAGTCCATAGCTCCAAAACTAACATAAGATATCGTCATATATCAAGAACAAATTTGTGATGCGTTTGCCCCTTGCACGAGGCGTTCGACTGGCTCGAATAAACCCATATTATTGTTTGCATTTCAGCTAATTAATGTTCGTATTTGACTCTATAAGCCACCTCTACATTTAGACAGTACACATCTACTGTGTACTGTTTAACTATAGCTAATTGTTCATTCACCTAACTTTTTCCATTTCGATATGTACACACACGTCCAGTCCCAGGTGATGCTGATTGAAGTAACATTATTAAGGTCGCAATAGAAGTGGCATCGCTATTGTAAATAGGGGCCTTTGCTATTTACTTTCGTGATATATCATACATAGCTTTCTCCGAACATCGAGGTCTGACCAACCCTAACGTGTTATTACCGACCACTCTTGCTATCGATGGATTAATATAATTTCTTTCTAAGATCATTCTCTCTTACCGTACCGGGTCAAACTCTGCAATTTATTATCCGTTTCAGCCAGCGCGGTACCAACGCGTTTAACACTTGCACAGCAAAAGACTCCGCAAAGCAAAAGAGTGTCAAAAGAAGCCTTAAAAATTGCATTCAGTCCTTTTAAAGCTATTTAGAGAGTTCGGATTACGACTGTATCTCGATCGCCGATTCGGCATTACGACTGTACCCCGTTCCGCAGGACGTCGACCTCCGCCTCTATCGACTAAAGTGCGGTAGTCGGCGCGTCGTGTAAACTCATTACCAGCCGAATCCGTGCATCGGACCGGTGCCGTAAACGAACGAGAACGTAATTTATCGGCCGGCAATAACGAAACAGACTTAGGTTTAATCGCTTCGTCCGAAAGCCAAAAAAAAAGCGGTAAACTGGTCCGAAGTTCGCGGGGACACGGGGCGCGTATGAAAATGAAGAGATTACGGCAACACGTTATGAGCTGCCGAGTGGTGGTATCGATAAAAACACGCGCGCTTATCGACATTTATGTTGGCCGGTAACGGTTGGCGTAAATTCGACACGTTATAGCCCCCGCCGGGCTACGGCTTTATTGAGTAGTGATGTGCCCCGTTTATAGAGCTCGGCATTTGGCCCATCCCGATTTGTGCCATCGGGGGCGGCATTATCGTAAATTGAGCGCCACGTACATGACAGTTTGTGCACGTGAAGAAGAACCGTTAAGTTTTATAAGCCCTTAGCGGTAACGAGATTTCAGTGTTACCATTAAACTTTTATTGAATGTTAGCCCAGCCGCGCAATTAACTGTGCAAGTTTATGTTTACTAAATTAGCAGCGATGATTGTTGCAACATATCAAAGTTTACAGCCCATCGAGATATGAATTGGAGTCGCTGAGGATTTTACGCGCCGTCATCCGCGCATCGTTCACTCGTATGCGACAATAGTGTTGTGCGGAACGTATATCGATATAAAGCATCCTTTCGCGTTAAAGTACTGCACTGTTTAGTGCTAACAGTTGTACAATTTCAAGCTGTCACGTTTTTAATTCTATTGGAGCTTTTTAATTTGACAGATTTACTCGTTACTTTTGTTCCATTAAAATTAATTATTATGAATTGCTCACGTCACCATTCGAACCTATGATTTTAGATCGCCAAGGGTTAGGTTCTCCTGTACGATATATTATTTTTATTTCTAAAGTCGTATTAGCGGTGCTGGGCGTGAATCGCATTGGGTGTCGGCATCTTCGGTTTCCAGTTGGTGACGATCAGAATGAGGGCATTTTAATCGCTTAACTAGCATTCTCGTTCAGACGATAGTAGACGAGTATGCAAAAGTGCATCTATATTTTGGCAAGACATTATGTAGTAAAAACTTGGTGAAACCCCTTACTTCTCCTGCGTTGCTTATTACATTAACACCTATATTATAATACTCGCTATTATATACACTACACCGCTCTCCCCACTTCTCGGAAAGAAAAGACATCACTAAACACGTAGTGAAAAATCGTTATTTCTTAAGCCTTTAATAACCTTAAATGAAGATATACTCATACAATGCAATACATGTATTTTTCGATAAAAGCCAAGCGTCTAAAAATAAAAATTAGAAGAATTAATTGAAATCGTTAGTACAGTTTTTTCGTGATGCGTGCACAAAAGCAGACCTATATTATATATCGTGATAATTAAAATTGCTTGATGAAAGGGGGAATTTTATAGTCTGTGAATATCAAAAATGGTCATTGGTTAAAGGTTAAGACGAATTTCGAACAAAAAGGCCTGTAATTTTCTCTAGACTATTGTTAAAAACTATATCCTTAGACGTTGTTACGCAGAAACAATTCACAAATGATCTAAATTTACGGTTACGATACACACTATATCTGGCCATTTTATATTGTTAAATTTGTTGTCTTGTCAACACGTTACGTACCTCAGACTCAGTGGCATTTCCCAGATAAGAATTGTGATTGAAAGCAACGTAAATATTGGTGAGGGGAGAGCGGAAAGTGTTTAAAAGCTAATTGAGTTGTAAAACATCTCAACCTCTTCATGATTGCCGCGAAGTATTCGAAACGCGGGAAATTTAAAGTTACATTATATAATTAAAATAAAATAAAAATGTTCGCTTAACAATGACGAGAAACTTATATTAAATATTAAGAGTCTATTATATCTGCATCATCGTGACGCTCTTTATTACAACCTTTGATGTGTAACCCACAATTACAGTTTGGTTACGCGTGTCTTCTACCCACGACAGTCCGCCATTTTGGATAAATTTCAGCCGATATCGTGTGAAATGGCTGCCAATAATATGTTGGGACGAATCGGTTTCTATCCCATCAAGCGAATCAATGCATAGCCATTTAGAAATTTGCAAGAGTGCTTGCTTTTCTAATCTCTATTGATTCATAATATTATCGTAATTAACACTCAACGAATTAAGCAACACTGAACTTTATTCCTGACCTGGTTATTTGGTTTAATCGCTAGATGTGAATGCGAGAGTTAAACTTAATTTCGTAAACGAGAATACTTGAAGAGTTTTACAGCGACTTTAGGTGAAAAATGCATGGCGTTATCTTCACCGTTAGATTCATCAGAAGACGCTGGATCTTGTGTTTGTATAGAGTAACAGCCGATACATTCCCAATTCCCATGTTCCACTGTTTAAAGCATCGCCAATGGTATTGGGGCATCCTTCAATACGGATTAGGAGACTTAATTTATCATCGAAATATATCTTATTACTAGCAACCCACCAGATTTCGCACGAGTAGCACTAATTACCGAAAAATAATTCTGTTTCTGTCTGAAGTTTGGGGGCGAGCGGGATACGCTCACTCCCAAACTTCACCTTATGAACCACTCAAAGTCAAAATACAAAATTTTATTCAACATAGGCTTATTTTAAGGTCTTATTGAACGTCAAAAACTACCACCGGTTCACTAAACTAGACCTGCAAGAGAAGAACCGGCAAGAAACTCTGTGGTCATATATATATTTTTTACAAAATATTCAACTAGATGCTACCGTTAGCCATAGAACATCCACTGAAGAAACAATCTGTGTGACAACACCTTTATCGCATCGTAGAAGCAATCGACGTATCGAAGGCACGCTACTGTTGACTTAATTCCGCGCCAATAAGAGCCATGATAACAGGAACCGCTGGCCACATTGAAGTAGAAGGTATGCCGCATGCGACGGTATGCGTTGTGTTTCGCGTGAAACGATCCCAGCAATTCGCAATGTTAACGACCGTCTTTATGATTTGAACTAACATTGGTTTTCCTAATTTTCTTTTTATTTCCGCTTCGGTGATTGTGAATAATAGCCCATCGATGTGAAATGTTTTTATTTGGTTACTGGAACCTATTAGTAAGAGCAATGTGTAACATAATTTATCTCAGCCAGACCTGTTGTTGCCCGACTGGACAAATTAGTGAGGTAACTGAAAGCTCACTTTCTTAATAGTTGACAGGACTTCTTCAAGTTCACTGTTATAGATGCCATCACGTTAAACATTTCTTCGTTTTCAACCTTAATTTTTTCAAATTTTATCGCCTCGATTGAGATTCGACACTACTAAATATACTAACGCGTAGATACGCACACGTAGGCACGTACGCACAGATAAAAATATTGACACGTTTAATACCAATGATAAAATGCTCTCTCCAGGGCGCGAGGCGCGAGACAACGCGATAGTGCGTGGCTAATTCAAGCAACAAGTCGCCCGCCAACGCACCACTCAATTGCATTAGTGTGGACGGGCATTTGTTTTTTGTCTCCTCACATTATCCACGCTCGAATAAACAAAGAGAAGACACTATCGATCTGAACTATGGGTGAAATTAAAATAAGCATCTATCTTTATATATATATAATTCTTCTGTACGTGTGTTTATCACTGAACCCTTAAACGGACGATTTTAATGAATTTTTTGTGTGTCCAGGTAGATTCGAGAATGGTTTATATTCACAATTCGGTCTACTACAATATTTTTTTGGTTTATAAGTTGTTGTCGTATTTAAGTCGTGTGTACAGGACAAACCCTGTCGGTCCGCTGGTCTGTTATAAGTTCTCTTTTGATTATAAATTTCTCTCTAAATAGGAGTCCTAATATGATTTGTTTAGTTTCTAATTTAGTGCTGACGTTTTTTGTAATTTCACATCTACTTTTTGTTGATAAGGTGTGGCTACAGCTTTGAGTTAAGGCTACAGCTGGGGCTTAACTCTAGATCTAGCGGACTTAAATGAATCGGGCATGATAGATTCATATTTTTCAGATTATTACACCCGAGGGTTATAGTACAAATAGCGCGGGACAACCTTTGAAAAGTGGGCTCCGCCGCCACATGGACATATGCTCACCAGATGCGCTGACAACCTTACGCGAAAGTATTTGTCATACTTCCACTTTACGCCGGTCTTCTGTGAGGTCGTGGCACTTACCCGGACGGGCCTGCCCGTGCAACAGCCGAGGATGCTGCGTGGCCCTACCACCGTAAAATTTACTTAAATAACTTAGTCGCTGTCCCATAGTGTGACCAGTATATTCTATTAGTTAATATTGTATCTTATTTCCTTTCTCCTCCCTTTGACCCAACCTTGTGGGGTCAGCGACACGTGAGGATCATGTTTGTTATTGATGATATTAGCTAGGTTTTTACGAACGTCCCCCTGCCAGAAGTCAACCCCCCTTGGTAACAAACTCAGATCCGAAATATTTTTCTCTTGATCATAGAAATACTGGTCCCGAACCCAATAGCTTAGTAACTTAGCCACTAACTTTATATGAAATATAATAATACAATTTTTACGTCCGCAATCTTTTTTTCCTTCAAACGTAGCGAGCTGTAACTTAGTAGCGCTTGCTTTGTTTTCATTTGTTTTCTAGAGTAATTCGATTTTGCAAATTGGAATTTATTGGTGTCTATAATATATATAGTCTCTAATACGTATGAACTATGTCCAGCAGCAAAATTAATTCAATATATTACTTCACTTTTGAAGTATCGAGTAAATACCTGTTCATATTTCGTTTCTTCTTCTTCTAACACGTTGCGACCGCTTCTCGCGTGACTGTACCATGGGCGGTACAGATGTACAGTTAACCACCGCCTAGTGTTGGCTAACATTCTTCGCTTTAATAGCCCTCTCTCGGCAGCAGGCGGCTCTCTCCTCAAATCACTATCATTATGAGACAATTTGGTCACTTGTTCGCACAATTGTGCGCAGCTGCCGCCGTGGCCCAATTTCTTTGGTAATGCAACCTTGATAACACTATACTTTTCACGCGGCTTCCGCCGTCACGATCGGGAAAGGGCTTTGATTGTTTTAACTCATTTTCTTGTTCATGCTAGACAAGTTTTACTTAGATGACCCTGCTGTATGCCCATTATGTTACATTGCATTTTTGTTTGATAATTAAACGATTCCGTCCGTGACAACTTGTACGTTAATTCTGCTCAGTTTTATTTGTTTAATGTTCTGTTTAATTTTAAGATTTGATGGACATAGACTGTAAGTGTTCGAATCGCCGGGACTTAGAAAGAAAATTTAGAAAATTTAGAAAGTTAAATCATAAGATAGATGTATTTAGCATTGTGTTCATGGAATAGTAAGAAATAATGTCGACATTAATAAAAATATAATAATGAATCAAAAATCAATAAACAATGCAAATCTCTAGAGTAAATACATAATCTTAATGCCGCATCTGTGGTCACCAACGTCTCCAAAGTGATCATTAAACAACATGTCGAATGCAATCTTAGCACGTTAACTGACATAATATGGATGATTGAGAAATCACGTAAATAGGTGTGGTTCGGTCCGGTGAATGTGTTTTCAAGAATCTCCGGTATTCCGTCGCGTGGCAAATCGCGTGCATTGTGCCACAGCCTTTAGTTATGGTCTCTTAACGTTCATTACATTGCTTACATTCGCGTTTGCGGTCACCCCCCTCGGGAGGGGAATCCGGGGACAGCGTTATAATTTTAACGACGCCCGAAAATCATTAGAAAGTTCGCCTTAATTAAGGTTTCGAAAGCGAACGATAAAAACAATGGATTAAAGTCGGGCCTCCATTAAACTACCGCTGGAGTAATTGAATTTGTGTAATAAACGGCGTGCATTGCCGCCTTTTTAATTGTCCGCGGTTTTGATTTTTTTTTCGTCAGCGTTTGCAGTGCCCATTTTCTTGGTGTAGAATTTGATCGTAAATAGTCCATAATTATATTCGGGATGACGACCGAGTGATGTTTATAAAAGTAAAGAAAATAAAAAAACGAGAAAAGCGTACCGAAATCGATCGTGATTTCGGAGAAATATTTATTGGTAAGCATGTTTCAAAGTAATTAAGTTTCCATAAATGTATGTTTTATCCAAATATCGAAAATTGCCTAAATTGCTATGTTTCAATATAATTATACTGAAATAGAGAAGCCGGGAACCAATGCTACGCTCGCGTGCTACGAAAAAATTTACATTTTTTCTGTACTAATAATATGTTCATGAAGTTACGTACACGATATCATGACGTATATTTCTATGTATAGAATACGAAGCAACTATTACTATTTTTTATGTGAAAAGTTGCCAAGGGAGCAGACGGTTAAGTGATGTTTAGTGAATACCACCGCCCATGGACATCTACTACACTCGAGGGTGTTCCAGATGCGTTGACAACCTTTTGAAAATTGGGCTCCGGCCACCTCACTCACCAGACGAAATGCGAAAATATTATACTTCCACTTTACGCCGGTGCCCATTCGTGCAACAGCCGAGGCTGCCACGTGGCCCTACCACCGTGATTATTAAACGCAAGTCTTCTTGAGAGGGATGGATTGATTAAACAAGAGTGAAATAATATTATTGAGTCTATAGCGACTACTTGCTTGTAACTGATGATTTTCTATAGAAACTTGCTAGAGTTTTATTATATTCTAAATATTTTATTGATGTGAAAGTCGCGAACAAGGAAGCGATTCACCTTACTGCTAGTGATATCCACCGCCCATGAGAACTGCAGCACCAGTGCCATAGTGGCCAAACTTTAAGAGGGCGGATTAACTAACCACCCGTTAACTGACTCGAGTGAGTTAAGACTTTCCACCTCAAACTTGTGTGTTGTCAGTGTTTCTTTGGCTGGGCCTGCCATTTAGCAAAAGAAGCTCGAAACACTATCAAATTAAACCTTTAGCTTTCAACGTAGTGGAGTTTTCAATAAATGCCATTTAATTTTGATTCCATGTATCGTTTGCTTTTCTTGTTAACGAACGGTAAATGATAAGAATTATTGGCTCTTGACAAACATTTCAGTGTTTATTGTCATCTACGGTTACGAGACTGTTTACTGTCATTATTTAGCAAATATTTACTTAATTGGATTTATTTAATATTTTGTTCCGTATAATACGTTCAATCAGGTACTATGTTGGAAAAATATTTAATTAGTAAAACATATAAATTTACATGTTCTATAGAATTTTATTAACTGAACTAAATGATTTGGAACAGCATTGTATGAAAAATTTTATCTCTTCGCAATAAATGGCATTAATTAATTAATACTAATATAATGTAATGCAATGAGCCGTGATAGCTCATTGTCCGGTGCTCGCTTTTATTTCAATGTACTAGAACAACGTGAGTTCAATCCCCGGCGCCGGCACCAATGAAATTGTCAATTTTAAGTGCTGACTTATTACGTGCTCTGCGGTGAAGGAAAACATCGTGAGGAAACCTTGTATAAAATATATCTTATATATGATCTAAACCCGCTTTTTTTTTTAAAAAATAAGAAAAAAAATACTTCGAAGATATATGAAATGCGCAAACCCCCATTAGGGTCTGGTGGTGTATTATGCCCTAATACCCTCTGTACGGAGGAGATACGGATGATTATAGGCTGGTACCATACTTAACTTTTTCAATAGAATTCATTAATGGCAATATGTAATGTATTTTTTTTTTTGTTACAGGTAAGCAACTCCGGTGATATCGAGGTACCTTGTGAATGATATACTAGAACTTCTTCCACTAGACTAAATAAGTACAGAACTTACCATTGATTTGTAGGTGTTTTATCGTATAAGTATTATTATACTCGTATAATATGTTTTATACATATTTTTATTTTTTGTCTTACTGATATTCATTCTCTTCTATTTGTGAAAAAGTTTTAGTAGTGCCGTTCGTATTTTATAAGTCTAGTATTTTATCTGCGTTCAGAGTATTTTTCCCTCGCACTATGATTGGCTCAACGTTAAGATTTCCCAGAACATAATAATTCATTGCGTGACGTTTGAGATATTAAAATTTTCTTATTTCTTAAAATTAAAATAAATAAATTAGGCCAATCCACGTATCTTTCTTTTTCTTACCCTGTCAGACTGTAAACTCATCATTTCACATGCGCCAAATCGTCAATGTAAGACTTCGTGTTGTCTTCAACATGTCAGATGCAGTTGCAAAAGATTAATAAACACAGGTATCCGCAACAATGTATATAAATTATAAGAGCTCCGTTAATTTTACTGGCATAGATAAACAGTGCAGTGCAGATAGAAATTTATTTATCTATTATCTGTCCACGAGCACTTACCCAACTCGCGCAATCTCATCGAAGCTTTACAGCTTTATAAGGGCGCCGTATTTAAAAACGTTTTATGCGCGTTCAGTTTTTCATTCACACAATGTTAAACCTGTCACCGTTAAGTTTTAAACAGGCATGAAACAAATACTCGAAGATGGTATAACACTTATATTTTAATATATCATGTATATATAATCTTTTATGTATAACCTTGTGGTAAAGCAAAGATAGCTCACATTATACATGCTGCGTTTAGTGGCTGGTACCACCGGCCAATTATTACACTAAAAGTTCTATTTAAAAAAATGGCCCCGGTCACCTAATTCCTAGTCAGATAACAGATAGAGCCGAGCCCCTATCGGACACCCTTGAATCGGAATGCTAAACGGACATCTCGGTGGGCCTTGAGCCTAGTTACTCCATGGAGCTTCCGCCAAAGCGACCTAAGAGCTTCGTGGCTTCCGGTACCAGTAATAATAGCGCGACGGGCCGAGTCGAGGCTCCCTCAGGAGCCCTCGAGCTAATTCACCCATAACAGAGGTACAGGTCGGTCCGGTCGGACCTCAAGCCCGGTGGATCTGTAAAGACCTCCACAAGGCCAGCAGTGGATGATCCAGCCAAAAAAACCACCCGATTAACCATATGAATAGTGAAATTATAATTCTGCCTCCTGTGAGGCCGTGGTACTACCACGAAGGACCCTGAGCACTCGTTCAGCAGAATAAGTTACTGTGTGGCCCTACCACAGTGAATTATCGGAAGCGAATTCAATACCTCTCAATACCCTAGTGTTTAAAAAAAACATAACAAACGTAGATTTTTAAGGAGCTTATAATGTGAAAATTTACGTGTACATTGAAACATGTAGAAAAAGTACGAAAAGATTGTCGCCGCTGTGGGAATCGAACCCACGTCTAGTTTGTTTTAAATAATAATGCGGCGTGGGGCAAAGTGCTCGAGCGCCATTTGCATATTATCTAGGAGTTAATTAATTTAGCATTATATCAGGACTAATTGTCCCACTTGACATTGAATTTGCAGGAGTTTGTATAAAATCTACCTTCCTGTATAATTTTAAATACATCCTGTGTGTATAGTAAAAAAGAATGCATTTGTAAAAGATATATATCCGAAAGAAAAATTTTATGTTTTATCATTATAATTAATTAATACACGCGTCACGTAGTTAATTAAATAATTTAAATATCATTTTCATATTTTAGTCCATGTATATATTATATAGGCGTACAAGGTAGGTTGCAATATGCTAACTGTTTTGTTCTTGACATGTTAACCCTGTTTTTAATCTTCACGGTCTTATTCTTAAGAATACATTTTTATTTTCTTATAACACCGTTTTGGTCTTATGGTTAATGTTATTTTATATTGATGTGTTAAATATGATTTTTTATTTATTCTTTATCAATTCGACTACATTTTGGATAAACTTATCATGCCAAACTCAGAATCAGAAATCAGAACACATAATCGAAATCGGGAAAAGAACAACGCTCTTAAATCTCTGTAGATTATAAAATTTAGTTTCATACGTGCTCAATTAATATATGTTTTGTCCATCCGCATTTACATCATTTATTTTATAATTATTTAAATAAATTCGTCAATTAATTCACATTTAAACAATTTAAATAGATTTCAAATGACAAATTACTTCAATCCTGAAAATTGTATATACTAGTACATGTATGAAAGTAATAAAATAAATTTATAATATACATTTCAAAATGAACAGGGAAAATTTTACAAACGCGTTCATGACAAGATTTTAAGGTACTATATTTTATACAAAACACATGCAATTGCCTTATTAGCTCTTACTAACCGCAGAAAGTCGAGGCGCACGACCTAAACGTTTTGTTATAGTCATTTCGAACATAAAGCCGCGTTCACACTTGTAACCAGTTAAAACACTACTTTTAAGTTAAAAAAAAGAAACATTATTGATATAAACTACAGGTAAATTGCAAATTTAGTCGTATGTTGAATAACGTCTGGTGTCATCTTCAGATGCATTTTGTTACTGGCCATAGGTATTTGGTGTGAGATTATCCTCCATAATACTTACATCAAAATTCTACCTCTAGTAACCACATCTATCTGTAGATCGGATATTGAAACTGGTGCAAAAGTTTAGCTCCTTAGGAATCAAAAAGGCTGATTGTTGACTGTCCACTTGTTTTGAACTAACATAATCAATAGCCAGTACAAATGCCAAGGTAATCTTGCTATATGATGGTGCATATATTTATACATGTCATTTGTCTATTTAATGAGTTATCGTCATGGTTGTATTGTAATGAATTTCATTATTTTTTATCCTTATTTTATTTATTATTGATAAATGAGAAAATTTATATTAATTGGCAAACTTTATGGTTTAATTGTACTTAAATGAATATACACTTCGAACAATTTTTCTAGAACTTATTTTTTTTATTAAGGCATACAAATAATGTACAAAAATTTATATAAACATTAACATATTTCATATCAAACAGTTAAGTATATGTAAATTCAACACCGTATACCCAAAGTTATGTATATTTGGTAACATTTACTTAACATTTTTTAAGTAACATTTACAACTTACATAATGTAATAAGATGAAGACATTTACTGAGCTAGCGCGCTTACCATCCACAGCTGCATCGCCACTTACCATCAGGTGGGATGGCAGTCAAGCGCTAGTCAGTTCCATATAAAAAAAAAAGACAGCCTGAAGGTAAAATAATTATGTTCTATAAAAGCTTATGTCCAATCGTTTCACAGCGTGGAAACTGCCAGTGTATATAGGGCCTAATGCGCACTCTGTCAACCGTGTCCCATAAAACTGCGCGTCTAATTGAAGGCATTTACAATGTGTAAATCGCTATAACACCATTATAGTGGGACTTCATACGTTCTTAACGATAATTGGCCTGTGATTCATTTAATTCCCGCCGACAAAACACAGTTTTGCGCGTACCGATAAATAGTATTACAAATTCAATTACTCATATCAGGGTTGGTGCGAGTCTAATGCAAGGGTCGAACTCAGTTCTAGCGAAAACTATTTTATATGTAACTTCACTTGGACTCATTCCACTCCGTGGCGCAGTCGCCAAGGTATGGGCTTCGGCGTCGCGGGTCGTGGGCTCGATCCCCAAACGGAACAACTATTAGTGTGACCCACAGATAGTTGTTTCGCAACTGGGTGTTTGTCCACTTGAAATTTATGTTTGTAAAACGTCGTTACAACACAGGATAATGTTATTCTAAGGTAGGGGTAATGCTTTTTGTTAATCGAGATAAGATAAATCTAATTAACTTCAAATAAGCTGCTCATAACACAACCACTTATTATAATCACCAGCCCGGGGCAGTTCAGTGTTGGATATACGTTTCTAGTAAATCTCTTTTCCCAGATATCTGTATCTTGACAGGAAGAGTCTTAAACTGCGGTGCCCAATACCTGATGTACCTCGTGTTACTTAAACTATTGTTACAATATAGAAACTCCTTAAATAAATTATAGAATAATAATGTTTTTATTTGCAACTTGTGAAAGTTTGAAACGCGATGTACAGTGCTATGCACTATCGTTCAAACTTATGCCACAGCCGACGCTTTGATTAGAACCATAGAAATCATTCAACGAAAAAACTATACTAGCACTGTCTATCTTTCCTGCGAATAACACAAGGACTTGATAATACATATTTATAATACTATAAATAATAATAATATTAGAATTTGTAGAATATTATTAAAATTTGTAGAAAAATAATTTTAAGCCACTGCGGGAATCGAACCCATGCCTTACGGATTCGCGCCCAGACGCTTTAACTAGTGGTTACTAAATGGCTGTTCGCCGCACTGACGAAAATCTAAAACTTTTTTTTACATTTTTCTTTTCGTATTTTAAGACATGCTTGGTGCTTCTATTGTTGTCCTTTACAGCACACAAACAATCTCATTTTATTACTATAATTCCAACAAGAGATGTCGCCATTGCTATTTGTAATAAAATTTTTCATAGTGCAAATCTCTCCACTTAAGATGAAACATTAATCGTTTATGATACATAAACTTAATGCGTTATCTTGAAAAATCAATAAACCTCAACGTGACGATGATCGTACGCCATTCTTAGAATTCCTATAACTAAATTGAAGATTCAATTGGGCAGCCCTGGCGCTGTGTCGGAACGTCGTAATGGCCGATTCGTAGCAGGTGGCGCTATGTGATTGTTACTTACGGCCGCAATAACATTATATTAGATGCTTTTTTCCCGTGCGCCCTTATCTCGAACTATCTAGAAAGTTGTCACACGAAAATAAACTTTGAGTATTTATCGCGTTTGCGCGACTCATAATTATTTATTGCTTGGTTATCAAACAGTTCTACCGCGGGTTGAGTGTAGTAGTTGGGGAGATTTTGATAATTAATATATTGATTTATTCCCTTGCCTTCGACGATAAAAATAAAAATAGCGACATGTTTTACCACTTACATGAGCCAAGATGTCCAAACATACAATCATATCTGTGATTTAGTATTGAATACGGCTGTAAGAGCTGAGTTGAAGTATGTATATAAAGTGTTTTATTTTAATACTTACAGCCGAATTGAGATATGTATCTATTTAAAATTAACTGACAACACGTATTAATAGCGGTGTGGCCAGGCAGTAGCTTCGGCTTTAATGAATGGGCATTCTCTTCCAGAGAAAAGGATTCACAAGAGATCATTGTAAACAGAAGTATTGATGCCTTTGCATTTCTTCTAGTGGAGTTACGAAGGCCATTGTCTTGTTGACAGCCCTAAAGAAACCCGTGACAATGATATGGTCGTTATCATCAATAGGTGAAACACTTGCTCGTTTGCCTCTTCCTTCCATATCTCAATTCCATTCTCTATTACTCCATTTCTCTATTATCTCAGCTGTTTCTAAGTTGCAAAAGGACGTAGACGATGAACACACTGCTGCGAGAAAAAGAAAATCTGGTGCGAGATTATACACAGTTGCCTCCTTATTCAGGAAAAGTCTATGTTTTATGCAATAATATTTTTGTCGGCTGTTATGTATTAATAAGAATAATTCCAAATGTTGTCTTGTGAATGGTCTCTTTCGAATTACAGGATATTCGCGAGACACAAATCTCACAATCGGAAACTGAATCAAGTATGTTGCGTCAAAATTCAAACATCCTCCCATTGCTAAACTTCGGAACACTGGTATAAATGAATTATGGAGTTTGCGGTTCAGTTGTATTGCAAAAAACCTATGGCGGAGTAATTTCACGAGAGGAATATGATTTTTAAACCGATGACGCCGTTTTATAGATAAATTTCTATAAAATTTCGACGTTAAAGCAATTGACTAAGGCATCTTTCAGTATTGTTAAATCTTAAAAATGTTTTAACCTCTGTTTCTGTTTTACACTTCCGACGTCTTTCGTCGATTGAGAAAGTCACTCAGGTAATTTTCACAGAGCGATAATATTGATTAACAACAGCCGGAAACTCAGTACCGACAAGCTATTTGCGCGTTGTCTAAATACCGAACTGCCCACTGAATAAGGAGCCGCCAATTAAACTATACCCAGACAGAGACACGGGCTAAACACAGCAATTAGTCGTCTTGCGATGCAAACAAAGCCGGAACGCTACGACGAAAATCAGGTGCGAGATCTGTTGCAATGAATCAAATCGATCCGCGGGTACGTTCCGCAGGGGACGCGTTCGCGTGTCGCCTCATGTTTATTTATTGGTCCGACACTTCGCGTTCCGATAAGGAGCAATGGCACAAGCGTCTATATATATACATTTGAATCGGTGGACTTGTAATCGATTAAGATATTAGCGGCCCTATCTCATTCCGCGCTCGATACGTTCTAGTTCATAAATCATTCCCCCGTCCGAGCTAAGTCTCCGCCTACGCGTGGGCTAATAGAAAAACAGTTGTTCCCGGCGCCGTTTGATTTGCTTTGGACGGAAAATCGACTTAGTTAATAATCTAGCAGGTCTTGTTTATTCCTTATGTTCTACAATTAATTCCACTATGTATATGCAGTATGAAACATTGCTTACCTTATATTTTAATTTATTCTTACATTTAAGATATTCCTTATTTGCAGATGCATAGTAAACGTTGCAATGCAAAGATCCTAACAACAACAATCAGTCAACAATATTTAAAATTGTGTAATACGACTAACCATTGAACAATTGATAGTACATGTACGAAATTTTCGCTCAAATGCCAACGAGTGTATAGTTTCAACTTATTAGAATGAATGAAGCGTAAGCAGAATGTTAGACACATCCATTGTTGTATTTTAACTGATATTTATTGTCTTTTTAGTATGATGTTGACATCATATGAAGCAATTTTGATTTTATATTAAGATTTTGTAGTGTTAATCTCAGCACTTAACATGAAAAAGTAGATCAAATATGTCAGTTCAATTGAATAAAGATTAATTTGATTTGAAACGCTCACCGAAAAATTTTGCGAGTCTTGGTGTATGAAAATACATATTTGTCTATACATATTGGTGTATGTATATATAGATGAGTATATTACTCGCAACTTTTAGGGTGACACATGGGGTGACGTCGTTCATTGATTGTGACAGAGAAAACGAAACAGATCGAAGTTATTAGATGCCGTAAAGTTTGTGAGAACAAAACCAAATCGTAATTAATTACAAACGAGGTGGGGATGTGGGAGTCGGGGGCGGCCGGGGCAGGCCGACGCAGCTGCGGTAGCAGTCTACCGACGCTCAAAACGCCGTATTAAAGTGGCTTCTTTTATCTTTTTTACCCGTAGCCGCAAGCTAAAGGTTACGACAGGCGCGTACTGCGCCGCACTCATATCCGTGCGAATGAAAATCAAAATAAAACTTGTTTGTTATAAAGTAAAAACGTTAAAGCAAATCGAGTTCACTGATGGGATAATCAGAAGCTCATCACGTTTAAAGGATTATACGAAATGGCAATATATACAATGGCGAGCCTGGAATATTTTGTAGTTCGCAGTATAGATAGACTGTTAGTTTACGGTGTTACAAAAAAGCTATGTGGTATTTGTTATACTATAACATTTAGCGAAACAGTAAAAAATTACCTGAATTTATACTGATCCTAATAACCTAGCGACTTACATTTTTAAGATGCAAGCTGCAAATTGCATCAAAACTAATACGTAGGTTGATATATAAGTTAAAGGACTAAAAAATCTCAATGATTGTTCGAGTCGTGAACTTTCCAGAACGTATTTAAATATAAATTGGCCCGTTCAACTCATCAAGCTCCCGAGTGCGGACCTGTCTGACATCTTTCGGCATCTGGCCGGTCGGAGGCTGCGATCTCGGAGATAGCTCGGGTCACTGTCCCCTGCACACCGGCAGGGCTCCGGTCTCAGCGGCTTGGACGGGGTGGCCACGGTTTTGCGAGGAAAATTTCGGACAAATAGCTCTGTATTCCGTAAATTTAGCTGAAATAATTAAGGAAGGTTTCCAAAGACTTAATGAAAAAAATAGGGGACACCTTGAAAATATCAGCGCAAGATGCTCTAAAATCGATCTCAGCTGCTTTGACGCGTTTACCAGTATATTGCTGAAGTATATCAATCGAGGATAAGTCGAAAATATCACCGCAAGTTGCTCTATGATCTCTAAATCTTGTCCTCAGGCAATTTGACGGGTTCGCTAGGATTTTGCTAAAGTATATCAGTCGTTAAAATGTTACAGTCGCGTTAAAGTTTGTAAAAACCAGTATGGTATAGTTCTATAATGTCAAAACCTTTGCTAGCAGAGCAATTTGACAAGTATGAAATAACGGTTGCTATATGCTTATGTTAAACTACATAAAGTGCCTTATGTATCATTATTATAAATAAAATAAATATATAATTCTTACCTGATAGCGTAAAAAACCTTTTGTTTGTCAAAATATGCACTGAATTTTACCGATTATTTACTGTGATTTTAGTAAATTTTCTCATGTTTACTTTATAAAGAATACTAGGAGATTTAAAATAAACGATTCACTCCCTACAGATGTCATAAAGTGTAGAACAATAATCGTACGCTATCATTTTATTTAAAAAATATTCATTTCACATTTGAACTTCTAAAGCGCCTTTGAAACTTTAAAACGTTATTTTTACTCATAAATCCTTACTAATATTATAAAGGCGAAAGTTTGTATGTATGGATGGATGTTTGTTACTCTTTCACGCAAATACTACTAAATGGATTTTAATGAAACTTTACAATAATATACCTTATACATCAGAATATCACATAGGCTATAATTAATATACATATTTTTATGTATATCTATCTCTCCCTCTGTCTGAATGTTACGCCTTCAGCCTATTCTACGCAGACGTAGTCGCGGGCAGCCTTGTCACCCTATATAGATCAGGTCGCGCGTCAGCCTCTTGAAACTGGAGCGGTTCTTGTTTTGTAATGTTTGATTACATTTCATTGAGGCACAGTTACACGATAGAAACGCACACCGCGCGTAGCCGATGCCCCGGACGACGCGGTGTCGGGAAACGGTATCCAATGAGCTGTTTGAGTTCGTGACCCCACGTCGCCAATGTTATAACAGAAACGCAGACGAATAGCATTAATCGATCGCGACGCTCGCTAACATCAGAGAGCGCATTCCGTCCTGTCCAAACCGGCCTTAGAGAGTTCAGTCTTGATATAGTCACGACAAGTTTGTAACATACAATTTAGAAATTTCATATTTTATCTTCTTATTTATTTTTTATTTTATGCGAAAAGTTGTCAAACGAGCAGACGGTTCACCTGATGTTAAGTGAAAACCGCCTCCCATGGTCATCTGCCACACCCGAGCGTTACAGATACGTTGACAACCCTTTGAAAATTGGGCTCCGGCTACCTCACTCACTAGACGAAACGCGAAAGTATTTGTCATACTTCAACTTTACGCTGGTCTTCTGTGAGGTCGTGGTACTTACCCGGGCGGGCCTGCCCATTCGTGCAACAGCCGAGGCTGCTGTGTGGACCTACCACCGTAAGCTGCGTGGCCCTACCACCGTATCTTATTTTATCTTCTAAAGATATATTTATGTATTTATGTGTGGTTAACTACTTATTGTATGTGTATATATTGTATATTGTCTATACATATAAATAATTAATATAATTACTGAACCTACCACGATTTCTCACTACGCTCCGGATTGACTGGGAGAGAAAGCCAAAAGGCATTAAGTTCGTCCGTGGTAATCCTTGCTTAAGGTAACTGCAATAAAGAATAAAAAAATAAATATTTCTGGTTTAAAAGAAATAGTGTTATAATCATTGAGTGATGAGAATTAACCCAAAAATCATATAATTTTAAAACTGAGTTAAGAGATCAGATTCATCTGATATTGTTATTGTTATATTAATAATTTGTTAGCACGTTCAGAATGTTTAGATATTATTCTAACATCAGAATATTATTCAGTTGATTTGTATGTTATTTTTCGATACTTGTCTATAAAAACATTACAATACAGGTTACTTGCTGTAATATGCACGCTTTCAATTATTACGCTATTTTATTTTTTATGCTATTTTATTATGCTTAATTCACTTCGCTGGCGCATCATCCTATTCGACTTTCATTTGTCAACGTAACACAAGTATGAAGTGTACATACTAAATTATTAAAATTTTATATCAAATCGAATTACATTATTCTAAGTCAATTTACAACAAGTTACAGTAACAGTGAAAGGGCATATGCAATATTTGACTTATTCCGAAATGGAGTAGGTATATATTGTGTACCTTAACAAACTGTTGGTCATACAAAGTTACGCAAGCAGCGTAGTGTCAAAGTAGGCCTCTTGCACAAAGAGGTCCGTTTATTGGTCGTTGCATGGTGACCCCTCGCGACCTCTAGGAAAGCCTTACAAATTGTCAGCTGTAAATTCTTGGACTTTGACCTTGTAACCCGAGTAACTTTGTTTATCACGCCTTCTTACTAAAGGGACACCGAAAACAGGTCGGACCGCTTTTAAACAGCCGATAAAATAAACATTAACGTTTAAAAATTGGTGAATTTTTTTTTTCAAAAAATTATGAATTCATCAATTTTCTAAATATAGGAAGCACATTCCTCCCCGCCTTACCTCGTTCGTGGTTCGCGCTAAGGTTGACAGCAAGAGGGCGTGCGGTGCTCGGTCCTCGGAGTATGCAATTATCACCCGAAAGGCGGCGCGTAGAGAGAAAGAGTGGCAACTGCCACCCTGGATATCCGCCGCCGGAGACCAGGGCGCAGGAGGCTGGCCTACGCGCGCACCCTTCCCCCCTGATAGTCCCTAAGCGCAGGCATGGAGGTGTCTGGCTCAATATGGGGCTCGTGATGTGTGCGTGCCAATTGCACCGGCACAGCACTATGTAGTAGAGACGGCCTAAAAAGGCTATAGTCGTGCCGGGGTCACGGAAGATTGGGTCCACGGGTTCCCGTGTCCCCGGCTAATGCGACAGAGACAGGTGCAACGTGGGTTTTTAGTGGTTACCCGTTCTTACTGGGACTCCCACATAGCGCTGCCATTCCCTGATCAAGGGAAAATACATAAAGGATTTTTCCCACGGGAAAAAAGGGTGTGTAGTAAATAAGCAATAAGAAGAGTATAAACATTTTAACAGAAAATAATATGTAACAAGATTAATGGATGACAGATAGTAGATTGTCTAATCTTTAAAACTAAAATAAATTTAATAAAATACGAATTAAGTTTTAAAGACATGTAGATTGTGTGATATATAAGAGGAAATTATTCTAAATACGTATAACAGTAACCGTAAAAGACGCAGCATAGAAGGATGAAGAGAGACTAGGATTGCTTAGCAGAAACTTGTTTTGAGAACAAAAGGAGTTTTTTTTATGGGAGAAGGTGACAAACGAGCTGGCGGTACACCTGATATTAAATTATAACCGCCGCCCATTGACAATTGCAACACCCGTAGAGAGTTGCAGATGCGTTCCTTTTAATAGAATAAAGTGAGCCCCGGCTACCTCACTCACCAGATGAAACGCATTAGTGTAACACTTCCACTTCACGCCGGTCTTCTGTGAGGTCGTGGTACTTGCCGGACATGTCCATTTGTGCAACTAATTTGTGTCTATTGCACTAAGAATATTGTGTTGCCCCGTCACAGAAATTATAAAATCATATAACAAATAATATGTTATGCAATCAAAAACATATGGTCACCATCACCGAATTGAGAGATAGAGTAAGAAGAAGAAGATCATATTTTATAATAAACATTTTATCAAACATAACCAAAGAATGACTTTTCGTCAACGGGTGGATAACGCCATAAGAAACCTGACAGGATCATACGGTGACAGGTTTTGAAAGAGTCCGTGTGAATTTTTTACACCTAGATCTAATTCACCGCGTAACAACCGAGGTCGCGACTCTGGCTATTGACAAAAACCGTCAACGCTCATATCTCTGGCCCGACAGGTCGGTGTGGTCAAGGTCAATGATCTACTCGAACGTAATAATGTTTTATATCACGATCATTGAAATTGTCATTTCTCGCGAATCAATAGCTGTCACCATCGAAAATTTCATACAGCTCCGCTCAGCCTTTCCACCGTGAAAACGGCCGCTTATAGACTTGAATTTACTCTACAAGTTCAGTTTTAATGATATATAAACCGATCGTTCTATGGTACGTGAATTTAATGCTAGTTTATAAAGGCAGTAAACGTCGCTGAGCGCACCCATAATGGACAATTCTGCGTTATGATATTACTGGGGTTACGTTGCTTATTTTGATGAATTAAGTTTTTGTAGATTTCGCTTTAGTGTCCATTACTTAATGTCCTAGTGATTTTATAAGCGACACTTACGAGTATAAGTACCAAAACCCAGTAGCCATAATTTCCATTCTCGAGGTAATATTTAAGTCGTTTGAATGGTTCGATAAATTTTTTATTATTCAATAACTGTAAATCAAATGTGCAAATTTATTGCGTCTTGTTTTTTTTAATGCATTATATATTACAGGACTTTATATGTGATCTTTAACAACTTGTACAGTAAAGGCCATTTGCTCAGATCGAAGCAATTATTTCTAAAGCACTTTAATTAAGTTTTATTGCTCTCGTTACAATACTTGTAGTGTTGTAAATTAAGGAAGAAAGTCTAATTAGAGCAAAGTGTTCGTACAGCGTACATATTGTAAATGTAAAGCTATCAACAGACTTGCGATTTTTGTCTCATTTTTGTTTATTCATACTTCCATACTAATATTATAAATGCGAAAGTAACTCTGTCTGTCCGTCTCGTCTTCACTCCAAAATTACAGAACCGATTTAAATGAAATTTGGTTCAGAGATAGTCTAGAGCCTGAGAGAGGACATAGGCTATTTTTTAATTGGAAAAAAATGTTGTAAAGGGTTGAAAGATATTTATTTAAGGGCTTCAACGCGAGCGAAGCCGCGGGCGAAAAGCTAGTTAACTATAAATTAAAATGGAGCACAACGGTGGTAGGACCACGCAACAGTCTTCGCTGTTTCACGAATGGGCAGGTCCGTCCGGATAAATACTGCGACCTAACAAAAGACCGGCGTGAATCGGAAGTGTTATACTTCTGCGTTTAATCAAGTGAGTGAGGTAACCGGGGCCCACTTTATTAAAGGCGGCAACGCATCTGCAAACCTACGGGTGTTGCAAATGTCTATGGGTAGCATTTATCACTTAACATCAGGTTAGGCGCTAGCTCGTTTGCCATCGTCTCATTTATGTACCATACGCTTATTGTATGTGATTAATATAAAATATTTGACAATAAAAAAAAACAAATTGTCTCTATGATAGTAGATTACAAAAGTACATGGTTTATATACAGTTAACATAAGATAGTTATGATAATTTTGACGGTGGTAGGGCCACGCAGCAGCCTCGGCTGTTGCACGAATGGGCAGGCTCGTCCGGTTAAGTACCACCAACTCACAGTAGACAGTAAAGTGGAAGGATAATACTTTCGCGTTTCGTCAGGTGGCCGGAGCCCACTTTTCAAAAGGTTGTCAACGCATCTGCAACCCTCGGGTGTAGTAGATGTCTATGGGCGGCGGTATTCACTTAAAATTAGGTGAACCGTCTGAGCGCTTGACAATTTTTCACATAAAGAAAATAGTGTCGACAGACTCATCTGCTGTCGCGTTGGATACCGATTAAGCTCTGTGTATTAGCTATCCTGTGGACTAATTGGATTTCGAATAATTGAGAAACAGGTGCAAAGCACTAGTCTGTTGGCAGCCTTAAACAGGGGAACCGGTTTGGGCCCGAACGCCGATATCAATCACGGGGCAACCCAGTTTAGGTATGCATTGACAGTCCACACCCACAAATAATAATTAGACGGATGGCGGGCATAGAATGTCAAATGTCGCTTAAATGTCATGACGTGGAAAAAGTCAAAGCGACTACTTCGTCGGTGACTGCTTCCGTAACCGCTGTGTCAACTAGACTGACTTCGTCGGCCGTGAACTTTATGAATGCTACACGACGAATATGTGCACCCGATATAGTGTTACATTATTTAACATAGATAACGAGAGAGCGACATAACTCCGACTACATGAAAACGTTTTAAAACGTCGCACCTTTTAAATAAACAGCCTATAAATGTCCCACTGCTGGGCAAAAGCCTCCTCTGCAAAGAGGGTATTAGGGCATAATCCACCACGTGACCCCACTGCGGATGGGACTTCACATATTTTCTAAATAGTATTTTTGTTATTATTTTGAAAATATGCAAATTTCCTCACGATGTTTGCCTTCACCGCCGAGCACGTGATAAGTCAGCACTTAAAATTAACAATTTCATTGAACCACCGTCTAAGTAAAAACTATTTCATTTATATGAAGAAAAAAATGTATCGTGAAAAACTGTATATTTTCGACTTTAAAGGGATTGATTGATTGAATGAATAATGATTGAAAAATATTTGGAAGACTAGAAGCTTTTAACATTGCTGTTATAAAATAATTTAAATTGCATTTGGATTATGTTCTACACACACTGATATAGTTAGTTAATGGTGTTTTCCTGCCATATCCTTTACCATAGTTATATACCAACCAAAAGTTAGTGTATGACCTTTTTAATATTTACATAATAATTAAACTAAGTCGCCAGCAAACACTTCCTTATTTAAATGCGCCTTAGGGTAGCTAGCGTCGCATTGCTCTGAAGGCCGTTAATGGGCGATAATAATTATAATCACAACATTTTATTCGTAGTGGTCTTGAATTTATTATAGGATAGATGAAATCAGTTAAATTACAGAACAAAAAAATGTGTTCTGAATTTGGATTACTAAAAAAACCAATAGGTGGTGTCCCCTATTTTACTAGTAAAGCGGACGATTGGGACACGCGTGTCGGCTTTAACAGCACCTGGAATATAAAAACGTATCTTTAGACACTCACTAAAGAAATTTGTACATTGATAAACGTGTATCTAAATGATAAGCCATGAATAAAATATAACATAAATCTTTTAAACTTAGTATTGTATGAACTTTAGTTATAATATTTATTGTAAATTAAAAAAAATGCGATATATAGCACGTTTTTTGAGAAGTGTTATGACTATACAACTCCACAAAATGACTGCGCACTGGAGCAGTAACCATAATCGTCATCAATGTAACCAGCTGCAAGCAGTATTGAGGCAAAACGAAATGATTCTAATTGAAGGCCTGCACAAATCCACGATATACGTAAAGTGAACTCTATCGGGGGTGACTGCATATTAGATAAATAACAAACATTTCACAGTGTAAACCACGGGCATCTGGACGGAACGTGCATAATCAGATAAGCGATTACGGACGGAGCCCGCGGGCGGACCGGCGACACTTCTGATATAGTTTTACTGCCTCAAATAAAGGACCATTACAAGAGCATTACCCGGTGCGTGCGTCCGCCGCGGCGTCCGAGCAGGAAGTGGCCGCGTGTCGATTTCTCCTTTAACGCGTCAACGATAAATAACGCGGGTAGTTCTAATTCCGCGCCATATTTACGCGCCAAGTTGAGATCGACGCGTGGGCGGCGCGCGACACGCCGCAGAGCAGTCGAAGCGCGCTCCTTGTGAGATACTGCTTAAGTAACACCTGTTGTAAACAAAGTAAAGAGCTATATAGATATATAGATTATATACTACACGTCACACGACACTGCCCTAAAACCAAACCAAAAAAACGACACTACATTTTTGTACAATCTCTGTGTCACGCAGCGTATTTATAAATACTAGACGTTGTTAAATACAGCTATTTTACGGATTTTTAAGCGTTTAGTTTCATTTTTAATTTTGTGACATTTTGACTAGACAGCATAGTCAGGGGTAGACTGTCAATATTTTTCAACAAGTATTGTAGTAGCCCTTTCATATCGTGACACTTGCTGTGAAACATCGTATTAATAGGCTTTTCTGTACTTTTCTATAAATTTGGCATTGACTAACCTAAAGGCCTCACCTTTATTCCACACTTTTTATTTTATACTCTATTTACCTCTAATAATTATTATTTATGATTTAAAATTAAGAAGAAACACTTATCCATTATTACTGAATATAAATAAGTACCATGTGCTTGTTTGGATTAAAATTGCAGTGTTTAATTCAGTAGGTATATTTAAAAATAATATATTATAAAATTGTCTCTGTAAAGCTGTATTACTCTGTCCGCTCATGAAATCCAAACGGGCTCTATTGTACATCGAGAGCAATCGACAAGTCGCGGAATCGAAGGCAGCTCGCTATTGACAAAATAAATTCAAAGAGCGTCCACTCTGTATCTGCAGCGGTCTGTACATTTCCCTGCAAGCCGGGAGACCTTTATCAAATAGACAGGACCGGCCATTGTAGAATCAAGTGCTAAATTACGTTTGGATCGTGTAAGATATCATGAGCGGGAACATTTTATGCCATAACCGAACTTTCGTTATGCGTGAAGCGCGGATAAGTATCGCGCAAATTTGAAATTCATAATCCACGGAAGCGCCGTTCCCTTCTTTATCTGTGAAATATGTTCCTTATTCTTCGTGTAAACGTGCACTGGAGGAATCGATTACACTCTCAGCAGATTATCATCATTTGCGAATAGGTTAAGCTCCGCTGTTTTTGCAATTAGGAAGGTTAGGCAGCTATCAGACATCGACACTGCCAGACTTGTTTACTACAGTTATTTTCACAGCATCTTGTCGTACGGCATTTTGTTGTGGGGTAGTGCATCTGATATAAATTCAATATTTATTATTCAAAAAAGAGCTGTCCGAGCAATTTATAACATCGGAGCCCGGAGTACACTCAGAGATCTTTTTAAAGAGATTAATATACTCACTGTTGCGTCTCAATATATTTATTGTAATATGTTGTATGTTAAACAGAATATTAATAATTATCAAAAGAATAGTGACAGACATAAACTAAATACTAGAAATAAGGACAAAAAAACTACGCCATTAATTCGCCTACAAAAAGTAAACAGATCGTTCATGGGGCAAAGTGTGCGCATGTATAATAAAATCCCACAGTCGATGTTAAGTCTGCCACTTGATGAATTTAAACGAAAAATTAAAAGTACACTTATGGCTAAAGCCTATTATACTATTGCCGAATATCTTGACGACGCCAATGTGTGGGGTTAATACTGTTGATACTCACGTAGGCTAAAACAAGACTATTGTACCTGTACTATTATATTGTAAACAGATTTTTTAAAAAAAGAGCAACTGTTGAGTTTCTTGCCGGCTTCTTCTCAACAGAAACTGCTTTCCGAACCGGTGGTAACTTACGAACGTGTTAATTTCTTGTAAAATTTTGACGTTTCATAAGAACGCGCAAGCGTCTATGTGAATAAAGATATTTTATTTTTATTATTATTATTAAGCAAACCTAATGTTGTAAATTGGAATGCTGATTGAGAAACATAAACACATAGTGGTTAAGGATATTATAAAGTTTATATTTACGTATCAGTAAACTTCAACTTCATTAAGAATTTATTGTAGTAATTTACAGTAAATTTATTGTAATAACTTACTTCAACATGGAACCAGATTTGATTTAAGTTTTTAAATATAAAAAGACATTATATTAAAATTTCTATAAACACTCATAGAAATTTTATTATAACGGATTTTCATCTTCAATTCATTAAATGTTGATTATTAGCGTTAATGATGCACAGTTTATTTATTAAATGAAACTAGGGGTTTTATCGCGTTTTAATTAAATATTTATTTGTCATTTTCTTTTACAATAATGTTGTCACATTTACATGTGCGATTTCATCCGTGAGAAACGTGTCTTCATCACCCCCGTACATCTTAGCGTGATGTTCAATACCCTATCTGCCCTAACTTCCCCAAGAATTGGTCTGTCAATGATCAATGTCGTACAAAATGATTTTCTTTTTTTTAGCGCGTTTAAACAAACAAACAAACTCTTCAGCTTTATTAAATTAGTATAGATAGACTTACGCTTAATCGGCTTGGCACAATTGTACATAAATCACATATGCATTTGCGCTTTCTAATCCAC
The DNA here is from genome assembly GCA_933534255.1 of Iphiclides podalirius. Lineage (NCBI taxonomy): Eukaryota > Metazoa > Arthropoda > Insecta > Lepidoptera > Papilionidae > Iphiclides > Iphiclides podalirius. The sequence goes on along the minus strand of OW152830.1, from coordinate 9,968,722 downwards.
TGACATAATACGTGTACATAAAACATGTAATTCCCTCTTAGAATCGTCTGTCACCAAATCCTGGTTTGACGGGCAATAGGTGAAATGGGCGGATTTAATGGCATGGGGCATAAAGTAAGCCTTTTAATGTCAGGTTGGCAATAAAGGTTAAGCAAATAAACGATACAATCATATCTTTGACTTCACATTGTCGAGGTTTAATAATTGAATACCTATTGTAATGAAGAATTAAGTTGTGAGCACGCCACGTTTTTACGGTGGTAGGGCCATGTTACGGTGGTAGGGCCACGCAGCAGCTTCGGCTGTTGCACGAATGGGCAGGCCCGTCCGGGTAAGTACCACGACCTCACAGAAGATCAGCGTAAAGTGGAAGTATGACAAATACTTTCGCGTTTCGTCTGTGAGGTAGCCGGAGCCCAATTTTCAAAAGGTTGTCAACGCATCTGTAACCCTCGGGTGGGGCAGATGTCTATGGGAGCCGGTATTCACTTAACATCAGGTGAACCGTCTGCTCGTTTGACAACTTTTCGCATAAAAAAAAAAAAAAAAAAAAAAAACGTTTTCTGACTTAAAGAAAAAAACGTTAAAAACTAAAACGGCATTGTCGGCAAACGGCTCATGTCAAACATTAGATGATGTCCAATAAATCAATCTCCTTTATCTGTTCTTGATCGACTGCATTTCCATTAGATTCGCCTGTTTGACTTATAATGTGTGCACGTTCGCCTAAAACGTTTTAATTATCAAAACTGAAGACCGACCATTATTTTTATTGATCTGTTGACGTTTTAGTTTATGACACCAATTATACAGAAACGGTTTTAATTTGTTTTTATATATTAATTAGCATGAAATTTGAGCGTTAATCGCTTGAAACAAATGGAGGTAAAATTTACGGGTTTTTTTTTTTCATATAAGCGCTTCTGTTAAAGGAAATGGTCTAAAATTTTGATTGCCAGGTTGGCGCAGATGCTAAGATGTCGTTCTTGGCGGTGTTAGATTACACGGAGCAAGTGTTTCGAGACAGAGTACGCATACAGATACTATATATGTAATACTATTATATGTCATAAGCTTTGATAATTCAAATTTACTCACTTTACTAAGCGTAGAGTAATACTATTCAATAGTACTCAGAACCAAAAAACATGTATAAGCGATGTTAGTCTACCCCTTATTAATCATCATTTGACATGTTTTGAAATAAATAACATAAAGCAATCCGCTAGTATTAAGCCGATTTCAGAGTTCCTTATTATTTAAGTAAACACTACACTTCTTTGTATTACCCGCATGCATCAAATGATCTTTATAATTTATAACGCCGTAAGACATTCAAAGTGAAAGGTACTCGCAATATTCAGTGGCCTATTGCTTTCATTCTGTACGGACGTTTAAAAGGACAATTAAAAGAGTAACAGACACGGAAGATAATTATCCACAAGTTTACGATAAAGTAATGTATGCTTTATTAGCAATTTAGTCTTGTATCCTTTACATGCCGCATGTAGTATGTAACAATCTGATTTATTTAACCTCTGGGTTTAATCTATCTCTTTAAAATATTTTGTTTTCATTTAAGTTAAGGTAACTGAACTTTTTTAAATATTACCCTCTGATTTGATATTCAAATACATATCTTAATTCAACATAGAAGAATTACACTTACTTATTGATTGTCAAAATACTACAATCGGCTCGGAAAGAAAAGCCACTGACCTGAGAAGAACTGGCGAAAGCTTTTTAGTTGGACAACTTTTATTACCATTATTTGATAAAGAAACATGCTTACAATATATTAAAGTCTAATTGAAAGAGCATGGAGCATTATTCATTTCCAGTGTGTTATCAATCACTACATTACCTATTATAAACATTTATTTTAGTAATGTAAACAATATTATAATCACTTTTAACACACAAACGTTCCTTAAATTTATTTTGAATTTAGCAACTGACTCGTTTTGAACGTTTACCCTGAATTTTGCTGTAAAAACGTATACATCCATACTAATATTACAAATGCGAAAGTAACTCTGTCTGTCTGTCTCGCTTTCACGCCAAAACTACTGAAACAATTTAAATGAAATTTGGTACACAGATAGTCTAGACTAGAGCCTGAGAAAGGACATAGACATATTTTTTAATTAGAAAAAAAGAAAATTTTAAAAATATATATAGTTTTTTAAAGAAAGACATTTATTTCAGGGCTTCAATGCGAGCGAAGCCGCAGGCGAAAAGCTAATTGTCCCATAAAAGAGTACTTATTCTACGCAGTCTAGTTGTTCGTAGAAATAATTTATGTTAGTTTCCTAGTACAGGTTGACAAAGCAACTTGGTCCCCCTCATTTTCTAAATACAGGTTCATACAATTCACTTTCCAGTCAGTGTCATAAAAAAGTGAACAAACTTCTACTGAATGTTAACCATTCAACACCACATCGCCACCTACGAATTACCGTGAAGCATGGTACTCATAAAGTTAAAAAAGCAAGGTTGAAAAAGCTCCTATTCGACATCTATAACAAAAATACGTTTTGTTTTTTTTTTTTTTTTTTTTTTTTTCAGTTTATAAAAGCATTGCCGTTGCTATAGGATAGCATTATCCTGTGTTGTCATAGCATTTTATAAACATAAATAACAACAAACACCCAGAACCGAAACAATTATCTGAGGGTCACACAAATACTTGCCCCTTGTGGGAAGCGACCCCAGGCGCCGAAGCCAATGCGTTAATAACTGCGTCCAGTATCATGTGTGCGTCTATCGTAACCGATATTCACTGATCAAACAAACCACAGTTATGTCACAGCTCGATGAAATTAACACGACACAGCTACCTTCATAACGATGTGAACGATGAGGGTGCTGCTAGTTTCCGCCACCCACGACTGCATCAAAGTCAATCGGGATCCTAAGAGGGAGTGACAAAGGCGCGAGGTGACGCTCACGCGATCCCCAACTAAACACGGGCACATACGAGCGAGTTCCGAAGGTACCTATCGAAGACAAACGGAATGCGCGGCCGTCTACTCGACGGCCCAACAATGGACCGTAGGCGAACTGGATGCATTTGAGATATTTAGTGGCGCGTCCAACACGCGTCGTCTCAAGAATTAGCAGATTGGTAATATATCGTTAAACAAACAGTAAAGCTGTCGAACGGCGTTAGGACCGCATTATATTATGCATTATCGCGAACGGACTGCAATTGTGTGATTCAACGGTCGGGGGGAGCGTTCGCCCGCTTAATGGGACAATGGTGAGGTAATCTCGATCTAATCTTCTGGACGGCGTCAATTCGAGCGACTAGTCTTTCGAGATTTGAACATTTCAGCACAGATAACGTTACGATTCCATGCACCGTTCATGTTACGTAAGGTTTCGACTATAGTATAAAAAAATGTTCAGACCGCAATGCACGTAAAGCACAATCTATTATTTGATTTTTTCGGACACACTTTTATTTTTATTTTTTTTTTATGTGAAAAGTTGCCAAACGAGCTGACGGTTCACCTGATGTTAAGTGAATAGCGCCGCCCATGGACATCTACTACACCTATATAAATTGAAATAGATAGTATTTCGATAGTGTTATTACTACTAAATAAAATTATGATTGAGTTAGTTACCTGAATAATGGAATGATTTATAATTTAATTTTTTTAGCATGCATACAAAAAAAATGGGATAGAGAAAATGAGGACGCTTGGAAGAGTTACAAGTTTTCACCGCACATAATAATGCTAATATTCTGTAATAGGTATCCTGGTATTTTCTTGTAAGGGATCTACAAAAGTTCTAAGCAGTTGAATAGTCCGTAAGTTTAAATAAAAATACAGTCACGATGAATTTGAACAGTTCCGCATGACTTTGCATCAATCTGTAGTTACCAGAAGTGCATTTACGTATTATCACAAAAGAGAGAATAACAAACAAAAACGCATCAATTTCTTTCTCAACACGCTTAAATACTTGCGCCACCCAATAACTCCAATTAGCTGGATCGCCCCGATCAAGTCCACCGACACCTGTTGAACATTTTACAACGTTTACAGCGTACCTTAATAAAACCGTTGCACTGGCGTCGAATCCCACATTCGTCGAGATCACCGCATTGTGTTCACACGGGCGAGTGTATAAATTAATCTCTAATTGGGGCGACGCTATCGCCACTCGTGCAAGCACCGCCGAAATGTCGGGCCGATATAAAAATGTCACAGCGAGTGACATTTCGGATCTTAATCCGATGCCCGGCTGGAAAGTGGTCGGGTTTGACGCTTAGACCTTCCCAAAGCGGCCGCTGGCTAATGTCGTCTCTTGATACTCGATCGCCTCGCTTCGCAATGCGTCATCCTTGTTGCATATCGTGACAGGTTATTTCGTAACAGTGGAAAAGAGCAAACAGTTCACACATCAAACGAGGTAGAATTTGACGAGATTATCGTTTTATAAAAACCAGTACCAAATAATCATTCACTGGGAGGCAACAATTTAACTAAACGTTTTTCATATGTAACTTTAAAGGTGATAAATATAGCTGAGCAATAAATCCAATGCACTGAAAGCAGTTGTTTATTAGCACTAGCCTATTCATAGGTATAACTTACATATATAGCTGTCTACACTCTTTTTATAGCATTTATTTTAAATTTTTGTCGTTTTGCGTTTACAGCATTGATGATAGTGAAACTATATAACTTTATGTATTATAACTTACCCAAATGTAATAATAAAGTAACAGCCTACACATACAGATACCACGGATAGTTAAAAGTTGGTTTGCACTAATAACAAACGGAGTTAATGGAACTTCAAGAAAGTTGTTACCAGTTAATATTCTTTAATTAATGCATCGATCACTTAGTTTTTCATGTCAATGTCGCAATAAGCTCTATGAACATTGTATTCGCCACCGTCTCGAAGAACGCATATGAGGAGGTTGCGAAAATTAAATAGGGTTCCAGTTACTAATTCCCTCCGCCTACCAGCTATCAGTGACAACTTGCCCCAAAGAGCCGCAAAACCCGTTGACTGCGCCGCGACCGTATCTGATCTCGCAGCGGCCTACGAATAAATTATCTATCCGTCACACCGATCCGCACTACAGATAGCTCATCGATCAACCGCCAGCATTCCTGGGTGTCGTAGGCCTCGACGTCGAATTAACGTTGATGTTTCGCACCGAAACCGCCGCGTAAATTGAACTAAAATTAATAATCGAAAATTTGACGTAAGCGCCGATCGTCTCTGACTTTAGAAAGCTAAGAAACTCAGTCTGTCCCTTGTAAACTCTAATGTTCTAGAGGAGATAAAACCAAGTCTCTGGCTTTAGAAAGCTAAGAAACTAAATCTTTCCCTCGTAAACTGTACTGTACTAGAGGAGATAAAAACAAAATGAACGCGGTAAAATCAGTAAAATGATACTGATGCACGTGAGAGGTTATATATCAGACATTGGCTCGTATGTATATTAATTGATATTTATTCCCTTATCTAGAATTGTGCACATGTGACATTAGTGACAAATTGTGATCTTGACCAGAGCTGTACACAAACCCTGGATTAGATGTAGCAGTCGATATATTGTTTATAATTTAACTTGCAATACTAGATACCATAATACAAACAATGTTGTATAACAGAAAGGAAGAAAACATGTGTTAAGTATCGCTTTATAAGCACTTAGCTATTATATATAACTATATATATTATACAGCGTATCGTTACCATCGCGACAATAAATGAACACACATATAGGGGATAACTTTTTAAAGTTGTATTAAACGTTTAAATTCTTTAAACATCAATATTTACAGACTTATTAAATTCTCCAAAACAAAGAATTTTAGAACACCCTTACCTATAAAAGCGTAACGTAAAGTTCATTTGTAAAGGTCACAAAGCATATGAATGGGTTGAATGAATTTAAAAGAGACAAAACATACTGTTAGAAGGAGAGGCTTGTAATACGACGCTGTGGCGAGAGTTGTATAGGATGTTACAAATTTTGTTTCTTTTTTACTTAATTAGTTTGTTTGAAAAATATATTTTTTTAATTATGGATTTTGCTTTACGTTAATATTTTTTTATGATTATTGGCTCGTAGCGTTAGACGTGTGTTCATTTATTGTCGCAATGGTAACGACACGCTGTATATAACGGTCATCGTTATCGTCATCATCCCACCAACATCGGAAATTTAACGCCGTCCCAATAGAATTAATCAAATACCCGGTTTCAGCAATCCGTCATTTCATAGGGTTGTATATAAGAGTGGAACAACCGCAGGCGAGGTCGTCATTCAATCGATCATAGCTCCTTTCAGGGCTGCCACATGCTATTCAAAGTCAAGCTATCGACATTTTGAGTTCTAAAACTTTTTATGAAAATTTCTTGATACTTAACAAACCTTTGACCTCTCCTCAGTTGGAGCTACTGGTTGGTTTGCGGCACAGTTGCGTTCGATTCCTACTGGGAACCAGCATATGTGTGACCCACAGATTATTGTTTCGTATCTGGTTGGATATTCCGAAGAGCGTTGACGTCAGTCAGGTGGCTGAATCTACCACCTGTAAAAACACCTAACCACTACCATTAACGACGTGTTGTACCGACCCCACCTTAGGGGGGAAAGGGCAGGAGAGAAAAGGCTACTGGTTGGTTCTTTCACGGTAATCTTCGGGGTTTTTTAAATATTAACTCTCTTAGCAGCTTTTCTACCTATAATTGCTTACCTATTTGTTACTTTGCTTTGTTACTAATACTTATAAGATTAATAATAATATTGATATTTTATTGATAGCAATAGACTCAAGCTGCTAAGAATTTTAGTATAGTCGCTTAAGCTGTTCTGTTTTTCAGTTGTAGTTTTAGTTTTATATTGCTATAATGTTTAATTATATTTTAATTATGCTTTTATACTTTTTGGTTTTGTCTCTATTGTTAGTTAAAAAGGACTTTACATCTAATATTAACATTCCAATTCCTGTCTTTTAGTTTTCTTGTGGGTGTGTACTTTGTTATTGTTAAATATATAAATAAATATTTAAATGTGTTGGCAGACTTAAAAGGAAGGCCTATGTCTTTGCCATGGCTAGATAGTCCATAGACTATATATCATCGGGCGTATACTCTATGGCACGAACTTGGTAAGTAAAATATGAAATAGCGTGTGACGTTAAGAGAGGTAGTACTCTATAACATTTATGAAAGTTTATTACTCGATAAAAGATATTTCGTATACGTTCTGAGTATAATCCGTTGGATAAATAGACTGCATGACGCTTAGGAATCCGACGGACGCATTAGAAATTCACTTCCGCGTTGCAATCCGATAGGAGCGTATTCGTTAATGCAACACCAACCCTGTTTATGGCGCATTGTGGGTGAACGCGGTGAGCAAATACGCCAGGCTGCGACCTTTGGGTCCGGGCCCCGCGTGGGCGCCCGCCCTAGGCGCGACCTGGCCACAGAGTAATGTCGTTACAATAACAGCCTACATTATTTATGGCGGCATCGATTTTGAATGTGGAATATCGATGTGCCATTTCGATTCGATTTCCGCGTGGTCATAGCCGTCGTAGATCTATGCTGTAAACGATTTCGCACGTCAGAAAATCAATCATATGTTTGGCGTTGTGTTAAATAATTAATGATTCAAATATTGAATTGTTATCACTGTACTAACATTTGGCTTTGAAGTGAACACTTTTTTAATATTGTGAACGTGTAATAAGAACGTAATATTGTCTAATCGCATGTCTTTTATTCTCTCATTTATAACATTCTTAAATTGAATAAAAATTATAATGTTTTACTGATAATACAATCAGTCTTAAAACTGTAGTAATTTTTATTATATTTTAAATCCCGACGTTTAGACTAGTCTAGTCTTTAACTGTGTGTGGAGGGCCACGTGACCCTACGCTGTTGCACGAATGAGCAGTTCCGTCCAGGCACGACGACAGACCACGACCACAGAAGACCAGCGTGAAGTGGAAGTGTTATACTTTTGCGTTTCATCTGGTGAGTGAGGTAGCCGGGGCCAACTTTATTAAACGCATTTGCAACCCTACGGGTCTTGCAAATGTCCATGGGCGGTCAACATCACTTAACATCAGGTTAACTGCCAGCTCGTTTGCCATCTTCTCACATAGAAAAAAGAATCAGATCGAAACATCGATTAAGAAAGTGTGCTCTGTTCTTCATGCATCGTAAATAAAGCAAACCATTACTTTCGATGCAGTCAAAAGGTTTCAATAAAGCATTACTTAGTCCATTTCCGTGCGCAACTTACGGACCGACCGGTTTAATGTCATCCGATATCAATAAAAAGGGCAAATCAAACCAAATCGTAGCACGTAAGCCGCGTCGTTAAGCCTCTCGTAAAAATAAACAGGGTGTCCCGTCTATTGGGATATTATAACAGCGATCTTTGGTAATAAGCGCGTTAGAACCGCGTGGGTAGAATAATAAAGACATTTGTCGCTGTGACGCGGCCGCTTCTACATGTGTTCCATGCCAGTCGAGACTATAAGGCTGCGTACACACCCAGTCTATTTTAGATTGTTATAAATACGCGTCAAGATCTCACACAAATAAAGCCTCCTTTTTAAGCGATAGTTTAAATTGGGGTGTTCATAGAAAAGCTTTTTATGAATTTATATTATTTATTATTATATAAGTTTTATACTTAATCAACGTTTGAATTATTTATTTACGAGAGCTATTTTAACGACATTCGTCTATAATATAGCACACTGCCATGAGATTAAAGTTTGGGAAGCCTGATTCCGAATTAAGTTGATTCTTCTGTATCACTTGAATTTTATGTTCGTTTTATTGCTTGACCTATAAGATGAAGTGGTCGCCCGACCTAATTAGTTTTAACCAAACCTAATTAAGTCTTGAATCCATCACAGTGGAAATCGATTTTAAATTCAGAGTTACCTATCATCCACTCAAAAGTTACATCAACTTTTAAATTGACAATATCTATTCATAGCAACATCCCAAATTATTTTATCTTGTTAACAGAAACTTATTAGTATCGCAATTTGAATAATATTGTTTGAGAAATATTTTTTTATATTATTTTTAATAAGATCGCGTTTCATGCATCGGACACATGTGTATGAGCTTTAATACCTTTCTTATCGGCCATTTATACTCGTACAACGAAGGAACCCCTCTAATGGGCATTATATATTTATCGCGCGACAAATCAACATTACTGTATACAGAGCTGTAAAAAACAACGCCTTGACGCGTCGGCCTAAGATATCAATGGGAAAATGACACCGTCTATTGATAGATAGCTCAAAATAGTCGACTGTCTTATAGGTTATCCAATAACATGATCTTACAACAATAATACTGTACATACAAAAAAATCGTTTTGAAAATAATATTAGATTGAAACTATAGTCTAGCTATTGCTATCTGGAATGGCAGTTCCGTTAATTATTTATTTATATTTTATATCAAATATAAGTGCAATTAAATTACCATGAATATAGACAAAAGTCGGACGTGAAAACTATCAACAATAGATCTTTTACACTTAACAGTTGATATTTAATATTTGCTTACTTTCCATACATATATTATGAAAGTATGATAAAGTTGGGCAGCGATAACAATAGATCATTTATTAAATTATCATTATTTAATTCACAATACCATAAGTAGTAACGATAAATCATGACCACGCTCTAAAGGTTAACATGTTTTTTACGTTTAAATAATAACAAAAACGAATGACGCACTTACACGTTATTATTATTTAATACATCGCTTAGCTGCACTCATGAAGGAAAGTTTCGAGCTCTAAACGTATTCGTACTTGCATTAAAATGCTTCGTAGGCACATCTTATATGATGACCAAATTGGTGGAATGGATAGTGAACCTGTCTTATACACAAGAGGGTGTCGATCCCCTTTAACCCTGCTTTAATCGATCCCTATAAAATATTTTATAATGAGAATAATATTATAAATATTTTCCTAGTGTTTCGGTGTTTATATATGTGTAACGTGTATTTATTTACAAAAATTATGTTTATCAGTTACCTCGTTTCCACGGTACAAGCTGTGTGTCTCAGTTCGGGACAAGATAACGTTGTATAAATATTTTCTGAAATATTTATTTTATTGTTACAATTATGAATGAAATTATTAAATTGCCACATTCGGAAGAACGATTCCATCATAGCGCTCGCTTGATCTCATGCCCCATCTCGGATTTCGGGCAGACGTAAACACGCGTCTTGTTTTACTCCGAGCAGGCTTATTGACAAATCCGCGAGGCGGCCGCAAATGATCGCAATGCCAAAACACGTCGCCGAATGCAGAACAACAAACGCTCCGATGCAGATAACAGGGATGCGTTGCAACAACAATGGACCGAGCCTGTGGAGGTTGCGGCGATACAATAGTCTCTGTAAACAATTGGGCTTCGATCTGTGGAACGTCACGTAAATCGAATCGTGGCTCCATTCGAGTCTGCCGGAGTTGTGTGACCTGCACCATGCCATTCGAATCTATTGTCGTTGACCGCGCTGTCGTCTAATTGATTCGTCGGCCAGCGTTTCGCAATTACTTAGATAGACAACGTACCAGCTCAGTCTTTCCCGGGGCTGTCTTCAATGCAAAAATGAATAATAACAACTAAAAGAGTCGAAGGTATGAGTTACTTGCATGAAAAGTTTCATTATTGTATATGAAACACGAAACTAAAAAGCATAACCTGGAATAGACCTAGCTGTATTCGTTATCGTTTTGTAAGGGATCTTAATATATTATATCTTTAATCATACAATAGGGTAAGAACTTACAAAAATATCACAGACCAAGACAACTAAGATTGAGCTTACAAACCAGTGAACTCAGATAATATAAGCAGATTTTCGAGATCCTAACAAGCGCCATATATGTATGTAAGAAAATGGCCGGGTGGGTTTTAAGATATGAGATGTCAATAAGCATATCTCAGTTTCGAACGTGGCATAGACTATAATATCAAATGTTGTACACGCAATCGGATTATTCAATGTCAAACAAGATGTTTATTATATTAACGACTATCGGTTTTAAATGCGATTAAAGTCTTACATTAGATATTTACTAATATACCTCCAAAACTTGTTCATTATAACTAATTATAACTAGTTGAGTTCTACTATAACCGAATAAACTAACAAACTAACTGTAACTAATAACAAATAGCGATATGGAAACTCCTGCTTAGTAATATATCGTGGTTCATGAAACAATTGAATAAATATCCTTCCGTACCTTAAGTCCAAGTAGGGTTTCCAGTAATATTCGAAGGATAAAATTCCTTTTGAATAAGTCTTTTAACATTTAACAAAGTAATATATAACAAATTACTATACAATTTTTAGACGTTTATCAGCTTTTAAACATGACCATGTAGCATTTTACCCAGCATGACAAACTAAATAGGTATCTATTAAAAGGTTACAATTGAAAAAACGGATCTTATTCCTTCTAGTAGGTATTCCAAGCACTTTCATCCACTTTATTTCGTTGATATTACATTGAAATTGCTTTACACATTGGAAAACAGTGACTTTAATTTGTTTATATAGATAATCTAAGTATCAATAGCTTAATTGATTAAAATTCTGACTGACATTCTATACAAACTGCTTTTGTTTCTGGTGTTGCATGAATGGGCAAGTTCTTTTCGTAGGTTGTGGGCAGTACTATCAGCTACCTTCATAGAACACAGTCTTAAGATGGAAGTATTATATCTGTGCGTGTCATAACTGAGTAAAATGATTTTCAAGGCATCGATTTCAAGCATCGCATCTGTGGTAGGGCAAGCAGAAACTTATGCTGTGGCACGTATGGGCAGGTTCGTTCGGGTAAGTGCCACGGCCTCACAGAAGACCGGTGTGAAGTGGAATACTTTCACGTGTCGTCTGGTGAATGAAATAACCAGGACCTAGTTTTTTAATAGTTGGCAACGCATCGGCAACTCATCAGGTATTGTAGATGTCCATGGGCGGCGGCAATCAGTTAACACTAATTGAACAATCAGCTCATTTACCACATTCTCACATCAAAACAATCAGATCGACACGTGAATTAATTGAAATAACTCGCATTAAAACAGAGATCATCTATCCTTCGTCATAGCGATTACCTTCTAATATATAAAATTCTCGTGTGTGTTTGTAATTGAACTCCTCCGAAACGGCTCGACCGATTTTCGTGAAACTTTGTGTGCATATCGGCCAGGGTGTCTCCACCCGGATAACATCTATTTTTCCAAACCCCACACATTTTTTTCTACCCTACAAATAATTTATATGGCAAAACAACGTTTGCCGTGTCAGCTAGTGTCGTATAAATATATGCTGTAGCGAAGTTTAATTATGATGTAGGAAAAGACATGTTATACCGACGTCAAATAATGTGCGGTAAGGGTAGGAGACAGAAGAAATGTATCCACTATCAAAGACCTGAAGAGTCCAAGCGACGTCTTGGGTACAACAATGGCAGTAAGAGCCGGTTGAAGTCTTGAGTAATGGTCCATGATCACACAAGCCCCGGGTTCTGTTCTCGGCGCTTGATTTACGGCGATCGCGTGGTGACCCTCACAGCTCCAGTCCTACAGGCTCCCTCTGAACCGCGGTCTAACCTTTGCGGGATCGCTAATTTATTGATTTGCTGAATGCCCGCGCGCTTTCAATGTCGGATAATGGGCCCCGTGCCTCTGCGCGTTGCTTTGTTCTGTTCGATATGATATCTTGTTACGTTTCTATTCATATTGGCTTATACGTTTTGCAATATTAATATCGTATGGGCGTAAGACGTCACCGACAAATGTATTCAAGTCAAGACGTATTATTTCTACGTACATGAGTTTCGTTTTGCATAAATATATATTATTTTCACAAATTTATATATAACAATTATGAATAGGAACAAATCTTAACGAATATTGTACAGTTTATAGTTAAAGCTAAGCGATATCAAAGATAACTAAACTTTCAATTATTTTCATGTCCTTCATACTATCACTGCAAAACTACTCCTTTGGGATTAAATAAAATCAGTAAACTCTGGACATCGCTATTTCATTAAAACTAATACTCAAAAGAAGCTTAAAAAACAGACCGTTACACACATAGAAAAAGGGAGCTGCTGAAAAAAAAACAACCTTTTAAAAATCGAACGGAGCCAAGCAAGATCCTATCCTAGCAAGCTAAGAATACCCTGGCCCTTCGCAAAGCCCGCCTCTCAGAGCCCCGAGCCTGTTGCTTCACCGCCATCTATTACTTGCCGGAACCCGTTTGGCGGGGCTACTCAGAAATTATGTGTCAAATATGGACTTGCGGACAAGAGCAGTTCTATAAATACCCGCTGCCATTCTAATTAAATTAATACACTTATAATTCCGCCCGATGATTTGAATTTAAACGGTCATTACGGTTAATAAATAATGTACCGCAATCGTTTATGTGTTTCAACAACAATCCTTTACGTCCACGTTCGAATTAAAATTACAACAAAATTTCGCAAAACAATCAACATTGTTAACACTCAATTTAATTGGTACTTATATTCTCACGGAATCGGTTAAGTTTTTTAATGTGTGTCTAATTTTTATACATATTATGGAATCTTATTCATGATTTACTTCTCAATTTACGACCACATTGATAACAGCTAGTGCGATGTATGTTGTGGGTTCGATCCCCCCTCGAGACGATTGTTTATTTGAATTACTAATAGTCATTACGAAAGAGGAGCAGCGTACGCATCCCTTCTCTTTCTTGCTGTTATGTAGAACGATATTAATTAATTTAAGTAATTCAGTTTCAATTGAGTACATAACTTTCTTAAAAAAACGGTGGGTGCAAAAATTTAACAATAACATTATCCTGGCAACATTGTGGCTGCCGTTGATTGAGAGCTGGCACACATTGTTTTGTACCTTTTTCACAACGTAATTTTCTGACAAGTGACGTTTATTTCATAAAAAAAAATACTAGAATTTAATAAAATATATTAATAACTATTTAATTAGTCAATGGTAATTGCGACAAAATTTTGATAGACCACACGGCAGCAGTTTTTTATGTTGTTATTAATTATTTATCATTTTTATTTAGATCAACTTTAAATAAAATGTGGAAAGTCTGGAGAACCTATTGTATATGCGGCATTTCCCTGAAGAAATAAATAAATTGATTTAATAAATTATAGATATATGGAGAAATGAACCCCCTGATCTTGTACTATAGTTTATCTTCCATGGAGTCGTGGCCCTTCCCGGAATCACATGCTACATGAGAAGCCACCGCAGCAAATCAATTTGCCACATTAAGATTTAAGAGTGTTTGAAAACTTTAAAATATTCATCCCTCCTCATATGTTGCACCACGTTGGCCTATATTACGCATTCACAAATACATACATAGAACCAGCGGTTGCAAGCCGTTATCATAAATACTACTGCAATGGGCAGTTTATATTCAAATAGTAATGGCGTACTAAGATAAGGTAAAAACTGGTCCACCTTTTAAAAAGCAAAGTTCATTGCATTACGCTACGTTTCCTAAATAACTTTATGGTAATTTATATCGAGAGTGTTGCCGCGAACTCATATACAAACGAGTCGAGCTTTCAATGAATATGTTATTTAACATTAAGCTTATTTGCTATATTATTATTGTCGACAACTCACTTAGCCCTTTAGCGTAACTTTTTAATGAAAACAATCAGGGCAAGGTTCATTATTGCATTGTGATCTTAATGAATTGAAATTATTTTATGTTACGATAACCTTATTTAGAGTATATATTTTATTAAACAAAAGTTGATTCTGTTGCAACTTTAATGCCTTTTAAATGAACTACACATTTTTGGATTTTTCGTCGATTCAAATGATTTTCGATTTTTTTCTTACGTTACACACAATTTTTTCTATTGTTGATTGTCTCTAGTCGAGGCAAAGTTTTAAGATAAGAAACAAAGGATATTAGTGTAAACTTATCAATAAGTCGCGTAACCAAAATAAAAATTTAGTCATCAATATTATCCGTGTCACGAATATATGAAAACAAAACAATAAAAGCAGTTGTCTCCTTCACACCTTTTGTTTCTCGGCCAAGGCGATGGATTGTTCCGTAAGTTTCCGGTGAAATAATATACATAAGGTATACGAGAAACGGTAGTAAATGGTTGAAGTAGGGGAAGTATCCGCAAACTGACTAAAGATATCTCAATTGACTCACCTGCCGAGCTACTCAATCTCTGATGAAAGCTGCCTCTGAACGTCTCTTTATAGATAATGGTGAAAGCATACTATGAGTTTTATCTTAATACCACAGTATTTTAGTGTAGAATTATTTGTATTAATTTACCCCGCTATGATGTAAATTTTTTGACGTTCCACTACATTCAGAAGCTTTGTTAAGGCAACACTGACCAAAATAAAAACAACCAACTATCCTGTTGCGAACTATCACGCATGCCGTGTCAACGCTCGCATGACATTTGACACACGAATGTCAAGGTGCGATCTCGGTACGGCGTTTCCTAGAAATTAGCCGCTGACAGACGTCAAACTATATCCAGATCAAAACCCGGCCGAGTATCAGCAGTGTACTTCCGCGTTACTCGCAAATTGCCCTTAAGTTTACACGCACAGCTAAATGTCACTACTTATAACCTGTATTTAAATAAAAAATTAAAACAAAAATAAATGTTTACCTGCTGCTTATTTCTATAATCACTTAAATACGCTCAAGTGATTCATTGGTACATTTTTTGTTATATGTGCGATGTTAACTCGATTAAAATGCATATAGCTGTAGGTATATTGCATTGTATGAAAAAGTGTCCTATAATTTCCCTTTTTGTTTTCTCAATCAATCAACACCCTCCTATCCTTATCACCTAGTTGGTGTCGCCATTATCTCTGTACTAAACATTTACTTCTTCAGTGTGGCATACGAACCCACGGCCCCCGGTGCCGAAGCCAGTAGCTTACCAATGGTGCCACCGAGTAAATTTTTCATCAATGTCAAAAATTGTTACTCAACTCGCTTTTCATAGTAAAATCTGGACGTCTGTAGAGTTAGTGTCACTTTAGTTATATTTATATGAAGATGTCATAGGTCGTATGCAGAGATCATTGGACGGTTTCCGGTGTGTCACTGTTGAAATAGCGTCGACTTTGACTTCTACTTGACCTTGCACGGAGATAATATAAGATCCAGCTCTAGTATTTTTTTAAATTTACATTTTGTATTTAACTCTTTTTTATATTTGTTTTGTTTCATTTTATATTGACTCTATGGAATACTCTATGGGGCAGTCGATAAGGTTTTAACGTTTTATTATGTGAAAAGTTAGCAAGCAAGCTCAGTGGTTCATCTGGTGTTTAGTGGTTACCGCCACCCATGGACATCTACAACATCTAATAGATGCAAGATGCGATTTCTACACGGGACAAGTACTTGTATTTGTGACCATAGACAATTGTTCAGAATCCAGGTGGTTGTTCCCAATATGAGTTGGCATCAAGCAGGCGGCCGGTAAATCCTTGCCAGTACCGTCAAACAGCATGAATCACATGTCATCATTTTAATCTTCTCTTCCCTGCCGCAATCCCACGGTGGGATAGGGGCAGGGGATAGAAGATTTTATACCAAGTACTATTTTTAGCGATCAGGTTACTAACGTGCTGCTTACGTCACGTGTTTGTGTCCCCGTGAACTCATACGCTGAGTCACGGACAGCGATGGCGTCGCGGACAAATCGAGAGCGAGCATCGATTCGCGATCCTACACGTTCATCGTGGCTTTTGACCGAATGCACGCGGCACTTCGGCGAATGACTCACTCGTTTTCGGGCGATATTACGCAAGAAAGCTCTGCTCTCGAACTTTTTCCCGACTGCCGATGCAGGGTATTGATTTTCGACTCTATATTTCTTGTAAACGTTACAGCCTAAAGCTTTTGACTGATTTCAAAATAAATGAGGTGCAATTATATTCATAAGTTGTAGGAGTGCTATATTATTTTCAATAGGTTTACCTCGAAAGAAAAATAGAGGAATTGTTATTTTTTAATGTTGTCAGGTTTGTAGTTTCATTTAATTGTCTATGCGGTTTATAGGTAGGGACACGCAAAAGTTTTGTTATTCACCGCACGTAACGCACAAGTATATATAAACATATTTACCTCTGTGAAGTCAACTTTTGCTGCAGTTACAAAAAGCAGTCACGCAGTCACGCTCGCGTGATTGAATGAATGAAAAATGTATATTGCTCTATCAAAGTTTTAGTTATTTGTGTAACTACTGAGGTGGCGACTCCTTCTTAGTAGCGGGAAGCGCCTTAACATTTTCCAGTTTAATGAATTACGGAGCAAGGGTAGTTAAATATGATTTCCCGATTTTTAAATCAGTTCGTGATTTGATTTTTGTTGTTGAAGTAAAGGTATAATTACGTCAAGAACTTCTATAGTCTAGAGCGTCATGGGAGTATATTTTTACAGTACATATATAAAAGTTTAAAATAGTAAGTATATAAGGTACTAGAACACACAAGCGACAAATAAGTAAACCTATATATTAACTTTTCATTTACACCAAAATATTATCCTCACACCTAACTACATAAACACACCTAACTTTCCAAACACAACTAATATTTCAAACCGCGACCGTCAAAACGTGCGATTTACGCCACCAACGCAAACATGACACGAGTTGTGTCCAAAAATGGAGGCATTGTCGGGTGAGGCTGCAGCACCCAAGGCGGCAGAGTTCGTAGCTGCTTAGTTTAAGCGGGAAAGGCTATTTGAAAAAGGAACGGCTGTGGCGCGTAATTTCAGACATAGCCGGCAGGGAATTGACAAACTTATGACTGTGTTAAGCTGTCCGGCTAAACTGGTCTGCGCACACGTCTAAAGTAAATAGAATACGAGCCAGATACCAACTGATGTATGGTAAGAATTAAGTGACATGGAAATAAACAAATTCATAGTAAAAACTCTACAGTCGAATTTGGGTTCGGTTGTCTCTATTATAAAAATAGTGCTTTTGCAGCGTCTGTCTGTGTCTGGCTATTTAAATATCTATATGTACATTAGAAGAGTGTTTATGTAAGCTTAACAGTTACACAGGTAATCCATAGTACTACTCAATTTTATACTAAATAACGTTGAAAATATATGCATATACATATTACATATACATGCTATTGTTCCACATCTGTAAGAATTGAATAAGAATATCGTATGTAGTTCCGGGCGTTTGACGCTGAATTTCCGATTTCTTACTAAAAAGAAAGGAATTAGCGAGCTCCTTTATCGCTCGTAAGTATTGCGCAATGAGTGGTACATACAAATGTTAGGGCGTTGCTGTTTGGCGACGATCTCACGTAAGTAAGTCTCCGTTCGGTCGACTCGTATCTCGTCCGTTGGGCGCGGCGTGCGTGGGCGCGGGTCACATTGGGCGCTCGTTATGACAGCCGCGAACAATGGACCTCGCGGGCCGGCCCGGCCTCATTACGCGAACGGGCGTGCGCCGGCGAACCCCGTTCGCTAGCTCGTCGGATTTGCGTGATTGATGTTTTCATGTTTCGATATAGACGCGAGGAGATGTATAGCAACGTTTATGTTAAGGATTTTATAAACCTTATAAGTATAATAATCTGGAATTTCTCTGATACGGGTAATACGTTCGCTTAATAACAACGAAGTCCCAGCGAGCAATCTACTTCTGAATTGTCAATGTTATTGGTAGCCTTAATAATTTTTAGCAAAAAAAAAACCGACTTCAAACCGGAAACTAAAAAACATTGTTAATACCTATAACATTTGTGGATAACCCTCGATTTCTCTGGGCTGCCATCATCAGATCTAGGTTTCCTTATGATGATATGTTGTATAACATTTCCAACAAAAAAATTATCATCGATTTCGGTTCATAAACGAAGAATTTATCCGTGAACACACTTCCTTCTTTCTTTTTGAAGTCCGTTAAAAATGCATTAGTTTATTAAGTGTGAATAGTTGTAAAATCACAACGACCTTGAAGAAACTCATAAAATCTTAATGTTCTATTTCCTACGTTATACCTACACCCTACATTTTGCCTATCACTGCATCTATTTTTTTTAAATACTTTTTTTTTAATTTCCAAGGAGAACCAGCAGGAAACTGCAGTCGTATATAATCTTTATTTCACTTTATTTATTCGTCGTTACACTTACATTACCAAAAACCAATGATTTTTTTATATACAGAGCACATCGTGACTAAGAAGGCATCAGCAATAATTAGCCCGCAGATTGTAATTTTACGGTAAATGAAATAGCTAATAGATAGAGGTTTCGTTCTGCAAGCGCTCTCTTTAATTCAACATTTCGAGATAAAGCAACGTTATTATGCAGAAAATCACTTTTGACGTTGCCCGTGGGTTTTTTGTTTTTTATGCGATGGGAGAAAGACGTGTTTGGCTTTTCCTAACGTTATTATGCAGAAAATCACTTTTGACGTTGCCCGTGGGTTTTTTGTTTTTTATGCGATGGGAGAAAGACGTGTTTGGCTTTTCCTTATTCAAGGCCTGTCATATTATAGATCCTTGATTTATTAATTGCACTTTTTGCTTACTAAAATCTTAGAGCTTTGAATTCGTTTCCATAACCTAAAAATAGTTCCAAAGTAAAGTATGTATAAAATTATCATATCCACCTTCAATTGTATCCTAATTAGCAATAATATTACTTTTTAAAACAATCCTTTTAATATTACAAAAAGTTTTTGTGCTGCGTCTGCTTCGACGAAATCATTTTTATAAGTAAACACGGAAAGATTTGCTCTTTCTACGAGTTTCATTGAACTATGTGGATTATTTATCGGCTAAGTTTGAAAAAGGATGCCGTACAAAATTAATTTAATTTAAATAACATCAATTATTTCACATTTCTTTATTTAAATTTATATTACACCAAACGGGATTCATACCTGATAGCAACTATACACGTAATATAACAGTTTCTAATGAAATATCCTCAAATCTCGATTCAATTCCCGGCGCCCGCATCAAAAAGATTCCAATCACGTATTAGACAACGATAGTAGAGAGTGAGGTCGAATGTGTCGACTGAATTGTGACAAATTTATGGAAATCACCTCCACTATTAAATGGGCCGTTTATTAAAGAGGCCTTTATCGAAACCGACTACCGACGGGCTGCTAACGAGATACCACAATCTTCGCTTACCGTACACGTCCGAGAAACCCTAAAAACGGGCGATAGAAAGAAGAGAACTGTCGCAGCGACCGCTCAGACCATTTTGGATTCTCCACGAACATCGTACGGGTCATTTTGTACGGTCCGAACTTAGCGACTAATTAATTCGTGCCGACGCGATCGTTATCGGCGAACGGAGGCTCATTTCGTCGGCGCATAACAGAAGCGGCGGGGGCCCGAAAGGTCGCGCCTCAAATCTGACCTTTGCTTATCGCTAATGGACCGCGTAAGAATAAAGCGCTACTCTCGATTCGCATTAAGACGCCGATAAGGTTGCGGACTAGAAAGGTCTCTACTGCCGAAGAGAGTCGCTGGGCAACCTCACTAGACTCACAACGGTTTCGCATAGACTAATGATAACTAACAATAAGCTATAATGTAACGCTCAGTTTTGACATGTAATTGTTGTGCAGACCCTATTATATATGTCATGTACTGACATTATGGAGATTTTCAGTTTACTTTTCTTTATGGCTAAAAAAGCTGAACCAATTTCACAATTTCATTTATAAAAACCTATACCATTCCTGAGTAGCATACGTATATAATTCTTCTGTACGTGTGTATGTAATTGAACGCCCCCTAAACGCCTGGACAGACTTTAATGAAATTTTTTGTGTGTGTTTAGATCGATTCGAGAATGGTTTATATTCACAATTGTTTATGTTATCGGATGTAAGTCAGTCAGAAGACAACGTCTGCGCGGTCCGCTATTAGGTATATATTATTGTTGAGTTAGAATTGTATCAATAAATATTTGTATAACACTATTTATTATTATCAACCAATAATATTTTATCGCTTTCCATATAAGTTAGTTCGATTCTTACGTCTATCGCATATACTCCAAGTAACCCCGTGATGGGAAGCGTCATCGGCGAAGATTTTTCATCGGGTGGCCTAGAAACGTTGCTCCCATATGCTAGATTAATAAAAAAAATCAACTTTGAACACTGATAAGGGTTTTGGATAGATAGCAACGAAAATAGCAGACAGAAGTATTATACATGAATACGTGAGATTACACTATAAGACCATTCAAGAAACGCTGGAAGGCGTCGTAATTGTAACAACCTGGTCATTGGATGTGAGCTTGATCTTTGAAAACAGTATCCCCTGAATCATAAAGTCAGTTGTCTTGTTACTATATTTGAAGCAATCGGAGATGGTTGCCTGGGTGGTCGGTAAGCCATAAAATAATGGGTAGCATTTTAAATCCATCAGGTCTTATTTAGGCAGGAAATGAAAAATGTTCCCACTCGTTCTTTAACAGCAAAGAATGGCCAAACTGATCTAACGTCACATTAGCAAAATATTAAAAGCACAGCCATCAGGTGAAGTATACGCGCCGTGTCCCTGTGCGATGGTATCCATTTAACATTAGGTGAACCGCCTGCTCGCCTGATAACTTAACACATAAAACAGTGGTAGAGCCACGCAGCAGCTTCGGCTGTTGCACGAATGGGCAGGCTCGTCCGGGTAAGTACCACGACCTCACAGAAGACCGGCGTAAAGTGGAAGTATGATAAATACTTTCGTGTTTCATCTGGTGAGTGAGGTAGCCGGAGCCCAATTTCAAAAAAGGTTATCAACGCATCTGCAAACTCTCGGGTGTCAGATGTCTATGGGCCGCGGTATTCGCTTAACATCAGGTGAACCGTCGGCTCGTTTGGCAAATTTTCACATTAAAAAAAAAAAGAGTTTTACAATTCAAACCTCAATGGCCAAAACATGTCTGTCATAGATTACATGTTAGATATGTTTCTGATTACATGACATCTATAGCTGGGACATTAATAAAACTTCGAATATGAAGGTATATACAAAGGTTGTTCGTTATTACATAAAGCTTTTGTGAGTCGTATTTTTAAACAGAAACATAAGCTGTGAATATTTTACAATTTTAATGTTCCTTGCCTTCACATATTTCGTGCTATTGTTTTTTTCTTTTATCTTTTAAATTTCGTGCATTGAGGAGACCTTTTTAATCTTTTTTCTTTTGTCTTTGCAGGTAAGAACTTTTTAACGACTCTGTAAGGAAACAAGTGAGTACAGTTACAACCTCAAACACGCTGCGTCAAATTACACTCCACACTATCGCTAAGTTATGGTTGTTGTTTGCCTGCAAATTAGTGATTACATAGGTAAGGTTGTTTGACTTTAAACACATTTTGTTGACTGTTGCTTAGGTGTACTCACTTTATGTAAATTACTTATGCTATACTAATAATTTCTCTTATTATAATTTCCCTCCTTAATTGAAAGAATTATAATTTCCCTCCTTAATTGAAAGCAGCAATCATACATTTCGAAAAAAAAGTTCCTTTGTAAATTAATATTTGTTTTTACGTGATTGGGTATGACATTTTTCATCTCGAGCTATAAACGGGGACGGTATGCTTGACCATTCGCGCTACCAGTTTAAAATATATATTTTTTGTATATTTTTATATTATTTAATGTTTCTATTGGGTTAACAACATGTCTTATGTTACTTTTTATAAGATTTTTTATTCTTTCTTTTTCCTCGTTTCTCGCACTAAAACGGAATAATTAACCGTAATAACTTAATTTGACTTTCCCATTTTTCATTTTTTGTTGAGTTTGTTGTTTTGATTATAAGTATATTTTCTAATTATTTGATTAATGGTTTGGTTTTTTCTTTTAGACTCACGATTGCTTTCCCCATATTTTTGATCATCACTGAAAATCAACGGTGCAATTTCACTACAACATTCTGGTGAGGTTCATGCCAAAAATATTCTTTTTGGCATGAACCTCGACGTACTATATTTAAAAAGAAAAATATAAATATTGGATTTGTACGTTCAAAAAAAAACTTAATTTTTTTTTTCAAAATAAATATATCTAAATAAATGGGAATAAAAATGACCATCTTAAAAGATCAACCAAAATAAGACGTATATATAAGTAAAACAGAAACGTGTTTAAACTACGGTTTAATAACAACGTTATTACACACCTTTAACATCGCACAAATGTTATCTTTCCGATAATTATTTCCACGCTTGACGTTCATTATGTTAGTCTTAATCGCTTACGCAGTCAGTTTGTATTGACATAATTTGCTATCGGGCCAATAAATTAAACTATTTACACAGCAAATATCTAAGCGTCTCAAGCACGGGCCGAGAAAGCCCAAATATCAAGCGCGCTCGACATTCTACGGGTGCCGAGCCTACGCTATAATACGAGCACCAGCTGTCAGAATTTTTGAGGACACGTCCTGCGAAGAACTCATTTCGATCGGTGCTACCAAACTAATAAAATCTAATGTAGTTCCGCTCTTGAAAACAAATGAAAAATATCGTGCCTTTAAAACGGAAAAATTTTAATTTGTTTAATCCTCAATCCTGAAACATCGTTGAGATGATACTAACTCACTTGTGTGCACCGTTATAGAAGGTAACGAGTATCTATACCTGTGCAAGTAAATTTGCTGTATCATTGTTATAATAGATTGTACAAAGTAGCAGCCGTGATGGCTTAGAGTCCGTGCTGGCTTTTAATTCAATGTACTCAAAAAACCTGTGTTCAAATCTCGGTGCCGGCATCAATGAAATTGTTTACTGCAATTTATAGTGTTAACTTATCAGGGATAAAAACAAAACATCGTCAGGAAAGTTGCTCAGTTCCGAAATAATTGCAAAAACAATATTTTGAAGTAATTGTGAAGTTTTCTAGCGGGATCCTAATATACTATGCCCTAATACGTTCTGTACAGAGGAGGCCTTTGTTAAGCAGTGGAATATACATGGTCTACTACTTTACTTCGAATGTAACTCCTGCTGAATCATCTTTCGTAAAATTAATAATATGGTATTGGCGAACTTTTAATCAAGGTATTTATGAAAATTTAATAAAACAATATAAATAATAAATATTTACACACTGTAACATACACCAAACATTTACATTTAAAAATACGCATCGCACATTTAGATTATAACTGTTTACAAACACTGTTTTCGCCATTAATATTTCAACAGTACGCAAATGTTAGAAATCATGGTGACCCTACCTCCGGCCGACCTTCCCAATGCTAATCACTTGCGCTTGCGCACACAATACGACAGACGGACGTTGCGATCACATACCAAGACAGCCCAGCGATACCGTGCCTTGGAAACGCTGGACCTTCTGTTACAGCCAGGTGTTATTTATTGCGCTGGAATTATATTTATCGAAAGGACGTAGAAAAAGGTTGAGGGTTTGTAAGGTGTCAAAGGTGTCAGTACAAGGCGAAGTCCATTATTATCTAAGTCTATATATCTATATATTTAATACTTTATTAAAATAAACAACTCAAAAGTTTCCATAAATTAATGTTAATTAAAATTTTTCTATATTGATAGTTATTTTATTGAAATGAGCCTGAATAATTGTATCTGATGTATTACTCTTAAAGCTGCATCATATCTTATCCTCAATTATCCAGTACTCAGTATGCTAACAAAAATCACAGCAGATTATCACTGACGGAAAGGTGTCACTTCAGAAAATTATGCACATTAATCACCTTAATATTGGATGACTAAAACAAACCGCACACTATGAGAAGTGAGGAAATTTTGGGCCAGCCTAATTTGAAATCAAATGATAAGTGACGAACCCGTCGCGCTTTTGATCATCGAGTTCTCTTATCGCTTTAAACACAAATTTATACGCATGGAATCTAATGGGCTTAACCACACCCTTATCAGTGATTTATCTGTGACCCTACGCACTTGACCGACGGGCTGTGTGAAATTTGGCCGTGGCACGGACGCCTAATCAGGCCCATGAACCCATAAACTATCAGCGATTCAATGTGACTTATCAATTCTCTTTAGATTGAGCATGCATACATACCAAATATACGCAGTATTCTTAAGCGTATAAAGATGTTGCGATACAATAGCACTTATCGTATTGATTGTGTAAACAATTGCTATTTTCTTAAAAGAGTTGGGTTCGTTCGGAAGTTTAAACTTTTGAGAACATAACACTAGAGTAAATAAATAAAATAAAAACCTCAATAACGAATAATTTATATTGTGAACATTGTCAATAAACATTCTATACAAAAGTGAACTTCACTGAACCAATTTGCTTAAATCAGTTTTTTTTATGGATAGTCTTTCACTATGTCCTTCTCTTCTTTCAGAGTTCTTACATTCCTCTTTCCTTGTTGAGTCCATCCAAATCTGGATCCACTAGCTTCTAAAATCCAGAATGGACCAGTGTCACCATTATTTTAAAAGCAATGCTGGTGAACATATGTTTCAAGAGTCAGCAGAATCAGTCCGTCGTTAATATTCGTTGTATGTGTATATTACATAAAATTTATTGTTAAGCGCTCTTGATTCTTGAAAATGTCATTGTTTGGTGGATATGCCCAAAAACTCTATGTACAGAGGAGGCCTTTGTCCTGCAGTGGTGCATTTATAGGATATTACATACTTTAATTTTAGTTATCAACTGTAGTGTTATTAGATATCTACAATATTTTAACATTTAATTTTAAATTCGCGTTTGTACACTTTTTATCACTGTTATAAATTGTACGAGATACATATTAAAGACCTTCGTCTATAGCACATCCATACATTTACTTAATTATTTACTTCGGAAGCGTGTATAACAGATATTGATATTATTAATTTATTCAAAAAGAGAACATCGTGTTAATGTAAACATAATTCATCCGTTAATTTTCACACCGTCCCAAAGTCACGAACATCATGAGAGTGTCGCGTTACCTAATAAAATGCCAGTTAAATAATATTATAATGAGCGTCTGCATTACGAATACCTATTATGCTTTCAGAGCGTGCTTTGTAAGCGTATGCACGCCCCCGCGGTAGCCCACCCAGTTCTATAAGCCGAGTGCCAATAAAAACTCCGAACGAAATTTTTGAACAGCAACCGTGGAATTCCCATCACATATGATAGAAGCTGTTTTAACATATCAGTCAAATTGACGCATAGTAATAGTTTAGCTAAAGCGGAAGAAAATAGGTATTCGGATTACACAGGCTGTTCTAAAATCGTGTCTGTGTCACTCTGTTTAAATTGTAAAACTTCTGCTAAGAATTCATTTTTACAACTTGATAAAACATGAAATAATGTTGAAGTAATGAATGATTTATCAAGTTGCCTTGATACCAGGATAAGCTAATAAGAGCGAAAATTCTGATAACGGCTTATTAAAGCGTAAGTTCGTCCATTTTAAATTACAAAATATTTTTACTCGCCTTTCGGGTAATCGGTAAAGAATGGTTTTGCTTTTCTTTACATTAATTTTTAAGTTATATTTTATTGTATATAGTGGACACCTAATTGAATAGAGACACGTTTAAAACTACTAGACGTGATCTCCAGCTATCAGACAAAAACTCACGTAAAAATAAAAATCATTGATGGTATGCCATTGAGTCCATGGCTCAATGAGTCCCAACCTAGCTCTTACGTGCATGTTAAGAGAGATAATACTTAAGTGGGTAACACATGTAATTTCTAGAAAATTAAATAGCACTCCCGTTACTTTAACTATATTGGAGTTCATTTTACTGCTAACGAAATAAATAAAGGGACATGTTGTATACAAACCTACGCATTTAGATTATGTCTCTTGCACAACGCTTCTGCTATAATACGAACTGGCATCGGTAATACTGGTAGCTGCTTGGAATCATAATAAAATTATTATAATTAAATCAAGACGGGTTTAAGTTTAAATCGGTGTTGATTTATTTTGAGTTGATTTAATTTAATTTGATTTCTAAGTGATCTGGAGAACCCAAAAGCGACCCAATGTGTGAAGTGGCACAGATAACAGGAATTTCTATCCACCCTAGAATCTTAGATGCCTTAATAGTTATCCCTTAAATATCCCAACTCACCTTATTAGTTATTCCTTGAATACTATTTCATTCATTCATTCCTTACCAATAATAATACCATACTATTTAAAGAATAAGGTATTAGCAGCTTTTTACTTGTTACTTTGGTAACAAGTAAAAATCCAATACTGGCCGTTGTTGTTAAAGTCGTTTCATATGCCAATGTCATTGTGTTATGCTGAGGCGGCTGTCTCGTAAATCATATATCCGTCCATTATGAATCGCTCTAATGTATGACCGCATAAATATGTTTGATTTTATTTGCGCTTTAGAATGATTGCTTGCGTTGATTGCATAATTAACACTGGTTAGTCTTAATGGCTTTATTTAAATATGATATTGATATTAATATGATACTTAACAGTAGAGGGGCAGTTTAAATGATAATACGATGCCTTTGAAATTTACCATCATTTAAATTTGCACGTACAAATATGTGTTACAACAATTGGAAAATTTGTGAGCACATTGACATTTTTGTGTATTGCTGTCCGTATCCCCCTATTGCGACCCTATGACTGTCTGTCTGATTTTCTGTCTGTATGTCTGTGAAAAGGCTGTATCTCATGAACCGTGATAATGAAGCAGTTGAAATTTTCACAGATTATGTATTTATGTTGTCGCTATAACGACAAATACTAAAAACAGACCAAAATAAAAAAATGTTTATATGGGGCTCCCATTCATCAGTCATGTTTTGTTTTTGCTGTTTTTTTAGATAACGGTACGAAACCCTTCGTGTGCGAGTCCAACTCGCACTTGGCCGGTTTTTTGTGAGTCACCAAAACTTTCATCCGGTTGGGCTTAAACCCAGAACATGGCGAACAGTATCAATTTTCGAGGTGACAACTTTAACCGTTGCACCGTATTTAGCTTAGTTACATAATGACATATCGGTAAACATGCAGTGAAAAAAAGTTTGAATTTCCTGCATTAAGCTAAAGTTTAATTAATTCAGTACTCTCAATAAATCCGCCAACGAAATGAATAATTTAAATAACAAAGTCACTAATTTAATAGGCGTCTTTATAAAACGGACCACATAAAGTCATTGAGTTCGAATAGCATAAAAAATCTCATTATTTCTTAAACAACTGGTATGATGGATAGTACTTTTCGCAAATAAATTCGACATTATCTTCGTAGACAGATAAGATCGTAGAAAACAAACTATTAATGGAAACGCTGAGCGACGTTTTCGAACGGAACCGTGTGAAGCCATAAGTCTATCGCCCTAACTTGTGGCCGAGCAGAGACAGTTATACCGGACGATAATCGAAACGTTATCAGTTGAATTAATTTAATTACACGTAACACGTCACGATTATCGGTCGGCCGCCGTCGTAAATCAAGCGACGTCACCGCGGGGTCACGAGAGGTCAACTCGGAAACGCGAATGCGTTAATGAAACTTACCATGTTATTGTTGTTAATATTTTTCAGCCATTGTTGGATTCTGCGTGAAAATGACGTTGACTTATTTATTTTTATATATTTATTATACAACTATCTAATGCCCGGTGGGTTGTAGTGTCGTAATTTATTTTTTTCAATTACATACTAAAATATATATTGCGCCGATGTGCTTGTCAGATTACAAATATTACAATAACAAATATTTCTCTACCGAGATGGCAAAAAGTAGGAGGCTATCAATTCGGTTATATGTTATTGTTACGTTTGTTACATTAGCACTCTGTAAATGAAGAACCGATTTCAAAACTATTTTTGCATTTTTGGTTTATCTTGTATGTGAACCCGTAAGAATTTCTACTTGTTTTATTTTTATTTTTACAGTTTTTTAATATCATTAATTGTAATCTAAATTAACTATAAATGTCATGCTTACGCTGAGTCAATAGGATGTCTCTTTAACCGCCGTAAATCCCTCAAATAGTTTCATTTAACCATGTTTAAATAATCGCGTGAAAGTAAGAAATCAGTATGTTATAAGCGCTTTGTAATTATGCAATCTAGAATAATTTACCACGTACACTCAGTGTAAAATAAGTAATTTGAACTTACAGTAAAAGCGTGACGACATACATGAAAAATTTAATTTACTTCCAGAATTTTGCATGAAAAAATTTTGTAAGATAATCAATATAACTAACCAAATAAATCGAAGTTCTTCTTGGTAAATAAATCGAAGTTCTTCTTGGTAAATAAATCGAAGATTTCTGTCAGCTTGTGTCTGTGTTTTAAATCGAGTTTCACGACATTCATCATCATTATTGTTATCATCATCATTTCAGCCAGTAAACGTCCACTGCTGAATATAGGTCTCCTCTAGGTATTAAATGGGCCAGAAGCGGTCTGCATCCAGCGAAGTCCTGTGACCTTGGTCAGTTCATCAGGCCATCCCGCGGGTGGCTCTTACGCTGCGCTTTCCGAAACAAAGTCTCTAGAGAAGTGCGGGCCGCCCAAAGAGATTCAGCGTCACTCAGTGCGCAATGGAGGCTTATGCTCAGGTGTCCTCTGCGAGTTCAAACCTGGTATAAGGACATCCCCCTCATTCTTGATTTGATCCTTAGTAGAAAGTTACCGTTATATAGTGAAGCGGGTCTACGAGCGGAAGTGGCAACGGACAGAGCACATAGCTTGCAGAACTGACGGCCGATGAGGTTCACGAGCTTATTTAGCTCGAATCGTAACAAAGTGTGACCACCGATACTTGGTGATATTTGTTTTCTTGGAGAACAACAAATAAATGGATCTGACGATCTGTGCACGGCACTGGTATTTGAAACCGAAATCAAGCTACTATCTTAGACGCTAGACCCCGCCACAAAAAAAACTCAACTAGTCGCAGGTGGTATTGCTTAGAGTTGCAAATAAAATATACATCATTCAATAGTTACACATTTTAATTACATATATTTACATATTTAACAGTTTCATGCTAAAAATATGTTTAAAGATTTGGGGATTCTTATTAAGGCTTCGAAAAAAATGTTGTAAATTATACTAATTAGATACACTACGCCTAACAGTTTAAAAACTTGTATTGATACATTTAAAACCATAAAAAATGTACATATGCATGAAATAACATTTCCTGTCAGCTTGAAATTGCTTATCGCCCAGGTTGATATGTAATACCCCATAGTGATATTTTCAAGTTCTGAAATTACTGTGGTATGTTAAAGGTGGATTGTTTTTCTTTCCATTCGAATTAACATCTTCAAACCTACATGTCACGTGTGTTTTTTTTTTAATATTTGGCTGCAAAAATTAGTGTCCAAAGTTTGTCCCGAATATTGCTTACGAGCAGGCTC
Source organism: Iphiclides podalirius (assembly GCA_933534255.1). Classification (NCBI taxonomy): domain Eukaryota; kingdom Metazoa; phylum Arthropoda; class Insecta; order Lepidoptera; family Papilionidae; genus Iphiclides; species Iphiclides podalirius. The sequence continues at coordinate 9,938,232 of OW152830.1, read as the reverse complement.
TACCTGTAACTTGAGATTTAAACCAAAAACAATTGAATACAAGTGGATTATATTAGCGATCTGTCTACTCAATAACTAATAAACATTTACCTATTAACAATTAAAATATGATTGATCAACGAAAAGTCGCCCAAACTTAACAAAATCTGAAAAGTTCATACGACTATAAATGGTAGAGGCACTTACACAACCCCGCACAGACCCAAGCAAAACTTAAGATTGACCTATTAATACTGAAATCGGCAACTAAAAATGAATAAAAACATACTCGAATTCATATTGATCAAGGAAAAGTCGCCTAAAGTTAACAATTGCAAGAAAGTTAACAAACGCTAATAAGTTCATGCGACTATTAATAATAAAGGCACGGAGACAACACCGCAGGGACCCAAACAAAGCTATAGACCGATTCGCCGTTAACGCGGGCGAGCTTGCTACCTGTCGACTTCTCCGTCGGCGGCGTGATAACTTGCGGGCTGGGGCAGTGCGTGAGCGCACCTCGCCCGAGACGCCCGCCTCCGCTCCGTGGACCGCGCCACCTGCCTGCACTCGCCGTGGCGACCACTGCGCAGTGCGACACTACTTCGCCGGTTGTTTCGGTGGCCAACGCGGACATCGCCGCGAGTTTCGGCAGCGGCTGAATAACTTAGATCGGACTTAACAGTAACTTAACTCGTTGACGTTTCGCGCGAACTACGATTGTGCAGACCCTATGGCTGAATGTGACTGGTTGATGGGCCGAGAACTCTAGTGGTGCTAAATTGCCAGTGAACTTGCCGTTTAAACGAATGGTAGAGGCTCGATGTGATGTACCTCAAAATGTATATAAAATCGGAGCGTTTCTATCAACAGCCGGACAATCAGGCTTTGAAGGATGAAGACAAATATTTCTCAGATTACGACGAGGATCTTGACGACCGTAAGTTATCTTTATTAAATATAATAAACCATAAAAATGCAACAGTTGTAGTCGCGATGAATATATTTTTTCTTATAAATGCTTAAATTTTGTTTTCAATCAAATGTTTAAATTTAACTTTACTTTGTCAAACATCAAATGTGTAACCTATGAAATAACGTAAGATAAATGCTGATGTCTAAGTCGCACCCGTTGATGTCTCTTGTACATGCGTTCAACTTGGAAAATTTGTAAAAATCATAATAATATATGCCTTTATTATAACCCGATATAGAACACTGTGCCGTGATAGCTAAGAGTCCCGATATAGAACACTGTGCTGTGATAGCTAAGAGTCCGAGCGCTTGCTTTTAATTCAATATACTTATGCAACTTGAGTTCAAATACAAATGCCAGCAAAAATTAAATTTTTAATTTTAACTGCTAATTTATCACGTGCTTGTGGTAAATATCATAAGGAAACTTGAAATATTTCGAAATAATTGTAAAAACAAATATTTGAAGATATGTGAAGTCTAAACCGCAGTTGGTTCCTTTGGTGGACTATGCCCTAATACCCTATGTATAGAGGAGATCTGGATCTATATAAACGGGATTAGTCGCATTACCCCTCGAATAAGCTACATACTTAGCACAAACAGTTGCTTGGCGCTCGTTGATGTCGTTTGTAGGGACACAGCCCGTAGCTTGTATGGAGCTCAAATTTCTCCATTTAACTTTTTTTTATGTGATAAGTTGCCAAGCGAGCTGGCCGTTCACCTGAAGTTAATTGAATACCGCCGCCCATGGATATCTGCTTACAGATGCGTTGACAACCTTTTGAGGATTGGGCTCCGGCTACGACGAAACGTAAAAGTATTTATTATACTTCCACTTTACGCCGGTCTTCTGTGAGGTCGTGGTACTTACCGATGAGCCTGCCCATTCGTGCAACAGCCGAGGGTGCTGCATGGCCCTACCATACTTACAGAAAATCACTATTTTGAAAAACCCTAAAGGCCCATTTACATGGTGCAAGTTTCTTGCCTGTTGTATACAATTAAATTGAAGCAACAAATGAGTTGCATGGTCTAAACAACACATAACATTCTTGACTGTTGAACAAGACTTGCTTCAAGTTTTGTTTCAAAACTTTCCTTGGTGTAAACAGCACACAGGATAATTTCTTAAGCAATTCTTGTTCTGTCTGTCTCTCTTCTTTTACAAACATGAGTGCGATGAGTGTGTTTAATCGTTGCTGTTCTTTTGAGGCAAGAAATATTGAGAAAAGGTCGTAAAAAAACATTGGATAAAAAATGGACAATAATATAGGGATAATGATAAACTTGCTTACTTGATGGTCAATTATTACGCTTAATTTATTATTGCATGCATTCGATTGTTGCTCTTCTATTTAAAAAAAAATGGCATCGTGTAAATGGATCTTTACAAGTTTGCCGAGATATAATCAACAAAATATTTTTTTTTTTAAGATATCAAAGTCAAATAAGTTCAAATATTTTCATGTAGCATTATAATACATCATTTGTCAAACATTGGTTAGCATATCGACCTATGTATATGTTTCAATGTTTACAACATTTACTAATAGATATAATTGAAAATTTTATTATAAAAATTAAGGCAAATATCAATAGATTTCTAATAATATCAGTAGGAGTTTAAAGTGCAGTGTCACCCTAAAAATTTGACAACACTGAAAACTGAAGACTATCCGCCCTTGTGTACTACAAGAGCTGACCTTATAATATCATAATTCATAACCGAATTTCGACCTGTAATTTACAAACAGGCGCACCGACTTCCATTCCAACTACAGAGCTCGTAAAAGTCTAACCTAAACGCGGCTTGAACCTGTAGGAGTCGGCAGTTTTTTCCTAGCGGTTCGTATTACGTACGCTTTCACATTTTTTCTTCAAGCGTAACCTTCAGTGCCGAATCACAAACACAATAACCCTTGTGGCACAAATTAGAAAGGTTTCGCAGAGAACGGCTGCTTCGGAGCCAATTAGGTGCAAGAAAGGGTCGCGCCGGGAAGATCAAATGAGGAAGGGTCCGCCAAATGACAGGTAAAAAAGGTTAGCGGTGGCCCTAGGGGATTAAGGCTAAGATGTTTGCGAACAAAAGGCACGCAGCCTAGCGGAACAAGTTTCAAGAACCCTCAGGGTAAAAAATGCCAGAAGGAATATACCATTGTTTTACATTTAAAAATCTGTTACATGCGTATGTGAATCTGTAAATTACTGAGTCCATTACAGTGTATACTCTATATAGCGAAGTTCTATTTAACGAAAAACTTCTTAGAACATAAAAAATGCTAATATTCGTTTGGTTAACTTTATCACGCTTATATTATATTGAAACACTATATAGCGTAGCAACCACTCTCGAACTCTCACTCAATAGCGAAACAATTCGTCGTTATTTAGAACCTAATAAACATTGTTTTCACTGATCTCTAATCCCAAAGCTGATATAGAGTTGTAAATATTTGGTACGTACAATGGAGTTCCGAGAAATGTGTTCATTTGTTTGTTCTAATTTACCTTATTCGTCTTATTACTATGGGTTTGTATATAAGTTTTCTTACTCTTAGTTGTTTTAAAATTTTTAAACTCTAAACATGGAGAGTAAAAGAAAGACTTTGTATTGGCGAAAAACCGGCCAAGTGTGAGTTGCACTCGCGCACGAAGGGTTTCGTACCGTTATCTAAAAAAATCATGTCTGTTGTGTGGGAGCCCGACTTAAATTTTGTTTATTCTATAGTATTTGTTGTTATAGGGGCAACAGAAATACATCATCTGTAAAAAAATTCAAGTGTCTTACTATCCCGGTTCATAAGATACAACCTGTATACGGACAAACAGATAGAGAGTCAACGGAGTGTTATTCTTTAGGGTCCCCTAGGGAACCCTAAAAATTTCATCAATTCGAGCGATAGAAAAGGGAGGAAAAAAAATGATGTTGCAAAATGTTTTGGATACAGTCCATCTACTGTATTTACCATTTGGAAGAACAAGGAAAATTTCTACAGGTAGAGATGGATAAAAAAGGCTTCTAATAAATTTAAAAAAAAAAAGCCTAAATTTGAAGATTTGGATGAGGCAATGTTTTCATAGTTTTTTAAACAGCGACAGAATACGCCTGTCTCGGGACCGAATAAGAAAGACAAGGCATAAATTTGATGAACAACTTAGCATAACTGATTTCAAAGCGTCAGAAGGATATCTTGGAAAATTTAAACAACGACACCATAGGAATTATGGTAAAATTAATTGAGAGGCACGAGAAATCAATACAAGTCAAGGTATGAAATTATCTTGTCTTTTGATAATTATAAATAATATAGCATTATCAAGATATTTGCCGAATAATTATCAAACAGTTAAATTCCTGACAATACTAAGTTAATGGTATTTAGCTATTTACCCATCATGATATAAATTACCTAGTTATGTAGGCTAACAAATTATCCTTGTAGCTATTCAGGCACTTGGATGAAAATTTGATAATATCATAACTAATCATTATTATAGAGTTTGTTTTGTTAATTTTCACCAATTATGTTCAATTATAGTTGGTTAAATTAAAAGTGGATATGTTATTTTTATACATTCCATGCAAATATCAAGTTGCTAGATATGATTCATATACTGGCATATCATGCAAAAGATTTATATTTAACATAAATTAAAAATAAATTACAATACAACGAAGTCTTCTCTAATGTGACTAAACTATATAACAATTCAATGGGAAATCCCATCGAACGAAATCGGTAAGTAAATATAATTTGGTTCTTTAAAAAAAACATCCCCTATTCATTTATTCCAATCTTCTGCAGGTCGTAACTTGCTAAGTACTGAGTTACATTACTTTGTATCGTCAAAGATAGAAAAAGTGCACAGAAATATCGACAGTAATAACTTGCAATATCAGTTTAACATGACTGAAAACTGTTTGACTTGTGTAATTCGTATTTGGCAAAGAGTATTAAGCATTCCTCAATTCCGGGAAAGGACGCACCCCCAACTTACCTGACCGTCCAAAAAAAGTATAAGGGTACCTGACCTGCAGTTCTGCTCATTTTTTTACACAGGAAATCGCGACAATGCCACGGTCACGCCGCATTGTGGGGTACAGGGGATGAAAAGTTTCGTACCAAAGTATGCAAAAGGTGAACAATGTGATGTAAGAAGCTTTACATTGGGCTATATGGCCCTTTGTGAAATCTTAACAGAATTGTTAAGTTACGGATGAAAGGTCACTGTTATATTACAATTTTAGCCCAAGTAATTGACGTTTGCATTTCATTTCCAAACTTTTGGTTATGATTGTCGAGTTTTTAACATGGAGTTATTTTAATCAAACCTTTTACGATAATATTTATTCATTTAGGACAAAAAAGTGAAAAGAACAAAATAACATAACAAGTATACGAAAAATAAAATAAAATAATCTTTACCTTATACCTATGCAATTTCAGAACGACACAAAGCAAATGGAAACGAATTCAAAGAAACATATAAGTTAATGTAGAATATCTCAATATCGCAGAAGGAACTCGTAAGGTTGACAAATAAAGTAAAATGTCGGAACAAATCTTGGATAGCTCTAGTATGTGAAACACGCCAAAACATCGTTTTAAAACACACACAGTGAACACAAGCGCGAACTCGACATGGACAGCCGGCAACCGGTCGCTACGTAGAGCCGATGAAACGAATTCCCTCGGCATTAATCGAAGCGTGCGTCGAATCGTTTTTCGTAATCGTGCGTCTTGACGCGACGCGGGGTTTTCGTCGAGTCAAGGCTGGGGTCACAGTCAGGGTGAATGAGGCCGTGGGACGAGCCGGGTCGCGCATGCTAATGTTGATTCATCGCCGGTCGGAGGTTGGCAACTTTGACATTTGAGCCAGCCAGCCCACCAATGGACCGTCGCCGATCACGATAACTGTTTCCCGTTCGCTTTGAATAGATGAATAACGATGAACGTCATTTTTAAGAAGCCACGAAAGAAATGCTTTAAACACAGGCGGACATACCTCTTTAGCACACGTTATGATTGTCGATTGGTAATGATGGCCCAAATATTTAAAGATTGGTTTGTTATTATGTTTATGTTTGTCCAAACAACTAAACAAAGCAATTATCGCATGTAGACTCGATTGATTTAAATCAATCTTTATTGCGTTTAGTTAAGTGTTAAATCTATTAAACTGATACTTTGATTTTAATTAAAATGTTACTCTAATAAAAATATTCAAACGACTTTACTTGAAATACGTTTGTTGATATTGCGAGAATCAGTTGTGATACATGCTTAATATAACTGTACTAATCAACTAGCCGTCGTAAATCATGTATACGTAATCTTTCTTGGCAAGTTTTATTTGGACACTAAAACAAAATACGCTACTTGATACATTATAATTAGACGCATTTGAAGCAATCTCGAACATATCGGGCTCGGAAAGACGTCAATATCGCCGCCAGTGGCGATAAGAGGAACGTTTATTGCTCTTATAAAATACCGTCAACTGCGTCGAAGTACTGTGACATTTCATTTAAGCTGTTATTTACGGCCGTCACCAACCCGTCCAATCGCAGACTTCTCTACATTGTCGTTACATTTTTAAACGACGAAACAACGTCGGGTTCTAATTAAGACGGGAAAACGCAATACTCCTTTCGCTCGACTCCGATCGCTTCCGAAGTCAAGGTTGACGGTGCAGTTTTGTTTTAAGCGCGGAGCCTTCGGCGATATTCGCAATTTCCATTGCATAAAAGTTTACCGGACGTACGTGACGAAGAACATAACGTGACCTTTTTATTTCAAATATTACGTTATTACCATACAACGTACTTAAATGTTAATTACAAAAGAGATCTTAACGAATATACGAGATAAAGTATTGACGAATACATGAATTTTATATGACAAATCGAAAAAACATCAAATCTGTAAAGGACCATACTTATGTGGTTATAATAGCATACAATTATTATGTAATCATCATGCAATCATCATGTAATATTTCACCCAATTGTGGATGGGTGGAAATAAAATTTACCGCAGGTTTTATCACACTTAAAAATATTTAAATCGGAAATATGGTTTCTTACAAAAAAAAATGTAGCATATGAAATAAAAATATTGCGAACATATAATATCAAGGTTGTTATTTCCGTTCATTTTATAGTGCACGGGAAATAACATTTTGACATTCAAATGTTTAACGGTTCAATTTCAATTTTAAAAATATTTAGCCTTTAATTCAATTTACTGGAGTTGCAATTTGATTTCGTGTTCGATCCACGGTGCTGGGACCTACGAATTTTTCTATTTTAAGTGCCGACTTATCACGTGCTTAGCGGTGAAGGAAAAAGTTCGCGTGGAAACCTGTATAGTATCGAAATAATAACAAAAAAAGTCCGCCAATCCGCAGTGGGGTCGCGTGGTGGACTATGCACCATCTGCCCAGAGGAAACCTTTGCCCAGCAGTGCGATATTTATAGGCTTGTTTATTTTTTATATTTTTATACATTTTATATATTTTTCTTTTGCTTACAGTTCGGTCGATGGTTTACGATATTATTTCAACCAGTTTGCATTTCACGCCAGTCAAAAGCTTGAGACTTGGGCCGCGGTTATCTTGCATAATATTTCACATGTTTCATTCACACGTCAGTCGAAAGCTTGTGACTTGGGCTCCAGGGCAGGGGGTCGAGAGGCGACAGGGAAGCGGCGGGTCGCGGTGCTAATGCTAATGCAGGGTTAATTGCGGATTCAGCCCGACCTCGCCTTTAGAAAACGGAGACAACCTGAGCGGAATTTTTAAATACCGCCCGGTCTGCCCTTGCGTCCGCCGCGCGACTTATAAATAACTCGATTTGAAACCTCTTGCTGTGTCTTCGTATAACGTTCGCTTCGCTTATTCGTTTTTTTTTAGGGTTCCGTACCCAAGGACCCTATTAGTAAAACTCCGCTGTCTGACTGTCTATCTGTCCGTCTGTCACTAGGCTGTATCTCATAAACCGTGATAGTTATTTTAAATTTTCACAGATGATGTATTTCTATTGCTATAACAAAAAAACAGAATTGAATTTTTTGCCGTTTTTATAGATAATGGTACGGAACCCTTCGTGCGCGAGTCCGACTCGCACTTAATCGGATTTTTATTTATAAATATGTTATGGGCGTAATATAAATAAAATAATATTTTCCTAACAGATTACAATTTAACTTACAAATATTGAGAAAGGTTAATACAAATACGTAATACAAATATGTAACAATAAAAGCAAATATGAATAGAGGCGTTATTGGTTTTAACTGTACAACAATAAATGTAGGCGCAATACGTGCACGCGGCGCGACCAAGTCACCTGAGGCTATTAAGTATGTATGGCTGCTCCCTAAACCGGACGGCTGGCTCGATTGTCACCGCTCTCGTCCGGTCGAGGGGTCGTCAAGAGGTCACCTCTCCAAACGGACTCTTTTCCAGCGCCCTTTTCGGCAGAGTACAAACTTTTGACCAAACGCTGGGGCCACTTGTGCCGTCGCCGCGGGCCGCTCGCTCTGGTCACTTGTCGACTGTTCGACGTTTGAGCAGGTGTCACGTTTGGGGCTCGTCAATGTTTGTCCACATCCGACGCTTCGTGCGCCGTGCGCTTTGTGCGACCGAAAATATCACCCGTGGCCCCCGACTTCGTTCGCAGGCGTCGCTCCCTCCGAGGTCAAAGGCAAAATCAAAATTTCTTTGTTAAATATAGGCTTATATAAAAATAAAGGCTTAAGGAATGTAGGCTTGCTTTAAACTCCTATTTAACTTTACAAAAAAACAACGGTTCACTAAATTAGACCTGTAGAAGAACCGGCAATAAACTGCAGTCCAAATACTATTTTTAATGATTTAAATATTTATTTGTTAAGGTACAACAACAGTATAACATATACTTACATTTACACCTATTCTAGGTATATACAACATTTACGATCTAAATAAAAGTAAACGAAAAATAAAATTTAAAAGAGAAAGAAGAATTAATATTAAAAACTAGTTATATATTTCAAATAAATTTGTATAAAAAAATAAAAAAAATAGAATAAATTTTAAATTTACATGCAAACAAAATAAGCAAGGGTGTAAAATCAACAGCAGCCAGGGGTCTTGCATATGTAGAGCGAGAGTAATTTCCACACATTCTAGATAGAAGTTAGACAAGATTGATTATAACGTACCCGGCGTTAGAACAAAACCTTTAGATAATATTCATGTTTTAAGTATTGTATGGATACTCGAATACTCTCTTATATTCGCCAGTTATGGGACACTTATTTATATTTAAGATATTACTTATCTTTACACGGAATAATCTGACGATAACTCACATTGAGTCAAGCAAACATCAATGATATAAATCGTATCCAAACAGGTTCGCGTGCTCAAAAAACCAGTGATTGCAAAAAAATTATACTCTTTTTCAATGTCTGTTTTTTCTACTAAAACCGAGTTACGATAATTAAAATTAATGTATTCCTGTTTATAAATTCACTGATCTACGGTAAAAAGTCGTGGTCGAGAACTTTTCACCTTTTTATGTCCGTGCAAATTCGCCTCCATTATGAATTAGTGTATAATGTATATCATTTATACTTTCGTATATTTAGGCACAGATTATTAATTGTATAAATTACATGCGACTGAAGACTATAATTTCTGTTACATCAGAATGGTTACAGCGGTTACCTTTCGCTCGTCGAGATCACAAAATAAATTTGACTTTCATTTCAACGCATTACAAGTGACGCTCGACATTGATTTATGCTCGTAATACGATAAGAAAATTATTTTTTGTATGAACCTGCAAGCTGCGTCTTATATTCCAAATTCTTTTAACCGCGGTTCAGCCCTAAGATTCATATAAAATAATGAATTTGAAACATTTGAACTTTGAACTTTGCCACATGTATACTTTATCTTAATAAATTATGTAGGTAAGCGCATAACTCAAGAATGGCTGGACCAATTCGGCTAATGTAATTTTTTGTATATTCCTTAAGGTCCGCGGAAGGTTTTAATACTATAAAAAGAAAAAAGAACGAAGTCTGCCCTGGATAGCTACATATATAATGACATCAATTTTGTAGTTTTCGGTGAACATATCTAGATAAAAGACTAAATCTCCCCTAAGTCGGCTTGACGGCTTGCTTTTTCAGTCGTACGTCTAAAGCGATTTCACACGCGTCGGCTCCAATCGATTCGACGGCCGATAAGCTTTAAGCATCTCGTCCCACTTCGAAATCGATCATGTCCGTCGCGGGTCCTGCCGCATGGCTGCGGCCGACGGGCCCTGCGTAGCGTCGTTGGCGTCTCTCCCAAACGTTCGCTTGCACCGCTGGACGTGTTTACCCACGGGCCCGGCCGGGCGGTCCCCGGCCAAACAGGCGCTTGTTTATGTTTGCCCGTCAACCACCTGCGTCGGCGTAACGACCTCCCCCGGCCTCCAGACGTGTTACGATGTCCCGTTCCTCTTGTGGATCGACTCCAACTTGATTTATTATTTGACGCCTCCGCTTATCTTAATCCCTCCAAGTGGATGATGCTGTGTGTTACAGTAAGCTGAAGCAGCCGTAAAGATACAGGCGGTCTGATTGGCCAAAACGCAAACTTGTTAATAGGTTCTCCGCGCTGGTATCACCGAAACATCGAACACAATTCAGAGGACGATTCGTTATTTATTTCATTTATCATTTCATTATTGACTTCGAGCGTGAAACGAATATAAGATTGTTATGGAGGCGAGTAGGGATCGCGTAATCTTTATGTGTATTGCTTATTGATGCAGACAAGACATAGAATGTGTAAAGTGGTACGGAAATTTTGCATAAAGACACTATTTTCAACATAAAATTACTTCAAGCTGGCTACTTAGCGCCGCACTGGAAATACTTTAATACACATCAGAGTTACTATATTATGTTGTATAATATGTTATATTTATATTGAAAAAAATGTCAGGGTGATGTGACGATTAAACTTCGAATACAGACTCTTCAATTCTCGTTTGTCTAACATGTGTTAAAATTCAATGATTTCAGAATGAAAGTATCAGATAATTATGTAATAACTGTTTTACATACTGGCAATTAATTTCGTTATTTCTGACTGTACATTGAATTGAAAAGCACTGATAGCTAAAACCTTGATAATTATCCAAACTCACATAAAAACTTTTGTCAAAGATGCCGTTTAATAGTCACAAGGGAGCCACAGAGTTGCCATTATGTATTGCAATGTTGATAGGACAGTTTTAAGAATCAATTTCTACGTGAAAAATATTCTTACCCCATCTTTAATTTCGTATCACTCTTATCAAAAAATGTTTTACAATAAATGTATAGTACCAAATTATGAACCTCATATGAAATATGAAACTCTCGTAGAAATTCAGTGCTCCATAATTTGGACAAGCTAACGGATTGCGAGTGTCAATAACAAATTCGCCTGAGTAATTAGTGTCCAACTGTCTGAATATCTTAAACCTGTGCATATGCAGTGTATCTTATTCACAACACAAACCTTATTCATGAGTTAACATTCTATTGCTGAGCACTACTTTACAACAGATGGGAAGGATCAAGCAATTGAAAAAAATTGTACTATCTTACGTAGCTCTCAATCGACGACCGAGGTTTTAAGGGTTCCGTACCCTAAGGGTATAACGGGACCTTATTACTAAGACTTCGCTTTCAGTCTGACTGTCTGTCCGTTTGTCATCGGGCTGTATCTCATGAACCGTGATAATTAGACTTTTGAAATTTTCACAGACGATATATTTCTGTTGCCGCTATAACAACAAATACTAAAAAATAAAATAAAAAATGTATAAGCGGGGCTCCCATACAACAGACATGATTTTTTGCCGTTTTTATAGATAATGGTACGGAACCCTCCGTGCGCGAGTCCCACTCGCACTTGGCCGGTTTTTTCTTAGCCCGTCTCGTATGTTACCCAACTACACGGAGAGCTCTGAAATCACGGTACTCATCCAGTACTGCGGCACCTGTTTCCTCGCGGGAGGTCACTCCTTCGCCCACGACACGCGGAGCGCGTGGCGCGCCAAGCTGTGTCAACATTGTCGCCAGCCTCTGTTGATTTTTCTATTAAGCCCGGAGTGACATCGCCCGGCTCGGCTCAGGGCTGGCGATCGCGAGGAATTCGGCACCGTTATGACTCGCCGCCGAATGCGGTGGGTGTCGCTGCCTCGAATAAAGTCTGTGTAAACAATCTGATAGCCATTGAAGTGTCAAACTTTAGTGACATTTTAAATAAAGCTAGCTGTGTACACGTGCACATGTTTCATAGACACTTCGAATCAGTTTTTCAGAATTTGTCATTTTATTGAATTAGAATCTTTATTGATCTAATATTTACAAGATTAAATCTATCTAAAATTACATATTATCTAATAAACCTAATCCACGCGGCATGGTGCCAAGAACGCTAGCTGCATTTCCTCGCTGAATAGTTATGCTTAACCTTTGCGCGAGAAAAGAACCAGCTCTCTTGTCACCAGCCGCGGCGTTAAGCCTAGGACATAAACTTTAAAAAAAATTGATGTGCGGGGACCCCACGGACCTAATAGTTCAACAGCAAATGGCACAAATACATAATCTGAACATAAAGACTCATATTTGCGCCATTTACTTACTTCAGCTGCCTCCGATGCCGCCCTGGCCCTGACGGAAGTACCCCTTAGATGAGAGGCAGCCAAAGTGTCTACACAAGTGGCGTCCCAAACAAGGGCTTTGCCTCTCTCCCAAGGGATCAATGTTAAACCGTCGGGTCTCTTACCATCGTCGCGTAAAATGCCACAGGGCTCTAAAATAGATGGAACATTGATGGAAACAAGAGCCCTACGGATGATGTCGTTCAGGGAACCGTGGCGAGAAAAACGGCCAGCACTTTTTTGACAAGAAAGCCCGTGGAGACCAAATTTGTCTACACTGACACCACAAGGGCATTGGTGTGGTTGACAAATCGGTGCCCCCAGACGGATTCCTACAGCAATGCGTAAGCTTTCATCGTCAAGTAATGTGCCCAAGTTACTTGATGGTAAAGCGTGAAGCCAATAACTCGATTCTTTAGATGAGACTCCTAGGAAACGGGCACGCTCTAAATTACTTTCTAAAGATTGAAACGTATCTCTCTGTACTCTCCGCACCAAAGGAACATCCACTGTTTTTGTAGGTTTACTTCCAGTGGGATATTTTCGTTGGGACAGATAGACAGCCAAGACATCCTTGCCTCCTCTGCATAGGAAAGTTCTGAATCGTGATTAAGGATGTTATTACATAAATTATTTACGCTATGCACGGAAGCAAGGAAGGCAGGTAGAGCGACACTAGAAATTTTCCTTACACCGATACCACCAAAACGAATTGGCAGCGTAGCTTGAGTCCAGCTTAGTTCATTAAGAGATAAATTTAGAATTTTTTCTAGAGCTGATTTAAGATGGAAATCAATTTCGTTCAAAAAGTCACCGCATTTCCAAACTGGACTCGAGCGAAGGAGGTACGTAAATTTAGGTACAAGAATACAACGTCGCAAAATAGTAAGCGCAATATGCGAATTTAGTAAAAACAATTTATTGACATGATCTAAAAATTGACTTAACTTTAATTTTAAATGAGGTTCCAAACTTGGTATCAACAAAGGAGCACCTAAGAGGTAAAGTGAATCAGAACGGACTACGTTAATTCCCGGTATGATAGAGCTAAAATTTTGGGTCAAAATGATTTTGTCGGAAAAAGAAATCTTTTCGGAAAAGAAAAGTTCGCATTTGGAATTATTTAAATCGAGACCGATATTTTTAAATTGTCTAATAATTTATTTAATTTTTTATTGAATTAAAAAAAAAACAGCCGTATTACATAAATAATATTGTGGGACAACCCTACGAACATTTAATAGACCCGTTGCACTCTGAACAGAGAATCAATATAGTATTGTGTGCGCGTCCGTGTAACTAAAGCTTTCATAAGTGTTTTATACTTCAGAACGTCGTTGGAATCTCACACAACAATAATTGAATATTACATTATTTATCGTTCAATAAAACTATGAGGCATACATTGTGTGAAAATTTCTCTACATTTTCATCATAGTATTCAAAAGTTATATACTTACGTTCCATGTAGCGTCATGGTCTGTAGCTGATTTTAAGACGTGGAGGCTCAATTTCTGCAGTCGACAATTTCTTACTTCAACTGTAAAGTTCTTGAATGTGATTCAATATATTAATTACCTTAGGATGCAACTTGTTATTTGTCCTTTATAATCGTTAAATGTTTCTCAATTCCATTATATCTACATTTTTTTTTTCACTTATTACTATGGAAAAAACCTAAGCGTACAAAATTTCATGTTAAATTATTGATGCTTTTGCGAGTTTTCTGAGGCGACGCTGATTTCAGTTTTTGCTTTAAATCTTAGGAAGAGGAAAAAGTTTAACGGTTCCCAGCCACGGCAAATATAAGAATTCTAATTTTAGTTTTTTCTTTTTGACACTAAGTACAGCACTGGTTAGAAATAACGGTTTTGCTTACTGAGCTTGTTACGTTTACAGATTTGAATAAAATTAATCATTTCGTTAAGATGGTTACATATAGCCAATAAATATTTCTAGCCTATGACATAAAAGTGACGTATGGAAAAAATATTTTTTTAATCCGTAATTTTAAAAAACGAAAACAAAACTATATTTTCTTCTCGTGTTATCTTTGTTAGCATCCGATATTTTTGAAGGATTTAAAACTCAAAAATCTATATATACGAGTAAATAGCCGCACATAATATGTTCGTTCTAGATATGTGCAGACTAAAGAAAAATGGCGAAGTGAACCAGTTAAGCAACAATATATACGCCTTAGGCTTTCCGGGAATCGGACAAGTTTGATGCTATCTTTAATGTCATGTGTCATCCTCGCTTGATTCTTCCAAGCGTATACAAGGCGTACTTTTCCCGCGAATCGTACTTTGAAACAGTCAACGTTCCACGTTTCGAGATGTTAAGGGCAAAGATCAATTCGCAAGAATAATTACAAAGAAGCTATAAAGACGGAAAAATGTTAGTCGCTCAAGAAACGTTATACAGCCAGTAAAGAGCGACTAAGGTTTAACGGATACGTCCATGTCTCAGATGTGTATAGATAATAATAACAATGGCTCCATTACTTCGCCGTCGTGGGCCGTAGATTCGATCCCAGTTGTGGAAAAGATATTTTATTGCTATTGTGTGACCATGTTGCTATAGATAATTGTCCAGGCTGGAAGCTTGTCCATATTGAATTTTTGTAGGTAAAACATTAACTCGGGATAATCTTATCCTAGTGTAGGTAGTATTTTTTGCGAAAAAAATATTAATTAAAATTTAAGATAATAATGAAGAAGTTGTTTATTTTTTGATTTTTATTTTACTAGATTTAGCAGTTTACTTGATAGTGAGCGATTTGACATTTTTATTATTCCAACTGTTTATAGAACATTGCCTTCAAACTAGCCTTTATAGGCATTTATAGTGTTATATTTAGTTATGTTATGTTTAGTTAGTATTATCATTGGGTTAAAATTGACAGAAAAAACACTAATTTTAAAAACCTTACAGTGGCATCATAGCGATAGATTTGCGAATATCACGTTAAAGTACAGTTACGTATCATCGTCATTATCATTTCAGCGTATTTAAGTCCACTACTCGTCATAGGCCTCCCCAATAGACCATAGACTACTACGAAGCATACCACCACATAGATCGACACTCCATCTAGCGGGGGCTTACGCAAGTATCAGTACAACCATTGAATAAACAAAAAAATCATTAGTATTTCGAAGATATGCAGGTTTCCTCACGATGTTTTTTTATAGCCGCCTAGTACGTGATAATTCAGCATTTAAAATTAACAATTTCACTGGTATCGGGTTTTGAATTCAGGTTGCTAGAGTATATTGAATATAAAGCGAGCACCGGGACACTGAGCTATGAAACAGTCTATACATTACCTAAACTCATACATTATCTAAATACATTAATAATATATATGTATATAACGTCAACAAGCGTCGCCCGCGAAACGTCCTCATCGACCCGGTCGAGGAAGGGGACTTAGATACGCCGGACCCACCGCCGGGGGTCCCGCCGGATAACACACCCACAGCTAGTGTAACAACAAACACAATAGTTCGCCCTCGCCTCCGAGCACGGCGAGACCAACACAACGCGTACACAAGGTACACCCGCGTTCCAGGGCGGTTCTCACCGCCCCCAGCCACCGATTAGCTAAAAACACAGTCGACGGCCATCGTGGTCTCGGTCCGCACCGCAACTTCGATGGCCCTTAGATGACATGTCGTAGTTAAACGCACGCATGAGCTCATGCGCGGCCCTACCCACAGCGTAGGGCCCAAACCCGTGGGTTCTGGCTAGCCCACCGGTTCTGCGTCAGATGAAGCTTTAATAGTCTCGGGACTGAAAGCAAAAACATCAGTTAATACAAGATACAAGATATTTATATTATCTAAATACATTACAATACGTAATAAAAGCCATAGCTATAATGACCTAAAGACTTAAATGACTATATTACGAGCGTCAGAACTTCGATCGTATCCTTTTAAGGCTCAATCAAACCTCACAATATGTTCCTCTTGTTGTCTTTCTCCTATCACCGAATCAGCTACTGCGTTTCAATAATTAAGTTAAGTCTAGCTGCCGTCGCCCGTCGGGATCTAGCAAGCCACTAATTGCTTAAACATGATTCCTATCGTTCGATAGACGGCCATTAATTGCCCCGAATATGTAGCCAATGTCCATTGGACAATGCGGTGGTTTAGTTCGACCCAATTCCCGCTTCGAGGCGGTTGCAATACAAGGCAATTAAGCAGCCTGGAATGTTTGTAACACTTGACAAACATTTGTTAACCCTTCTGTCAGTCAAACGATCGTCCATTTTTCTTTTTGCATCTATTCTAAGCTGAATGTATACAAAAAAAAGTGTGTTTACTCGTTTAGAGGCGCTCATCTGAGAAACGTATGTTAGCTTTACTTTGTTTTACCGAGTTAAGAAGGTGCAAAACAATAACACCACTATAATTACTTATTTTATCACTTTTAGACGGAAGAAACACAACTCTATGTAATCTGTGATACTGATTGAGCAGTACTATCGCGTATACTTCTTCTTGACAGCCGAAGAAGAAGACGAAGACCATGAAATGCTTCGTGCAGAGCTTCATTTATACCTCATAGAATGACACCTCTTTTAGTGGTACCAACAACCTCAAGGAATTACTTCTTTCAGTGTTGCCAACACGCAGAAATTAATTTTTCGTTTTGTAGCCTATTTATTGAGTAATGGTATAGCATATTTACTTCTCGCAATTGCTCTGAACACCGGAGCAGTGACAGTAGTTGACAATGATATGACAACGGTAGTAACCACGCCCCGGCACGCTTCTTAAATACGATGTATGCTATTTCGTAATAGAGCAAAAGTAACGGCCTAAACAAGTACCACGGGCAAAGGGCTCCTCTGTACAGAGGGTATCAGGGCATAGTCCACCACGGGCCCCACTGCGGATTGGCGGACTTCACATATATTCGAAATATAATTGTTTTTTTGTTATTATTTCGAAAATATGTAGGTATCCTCACGACGTTGACCTTCGCTTAGCACACATGATTATTCAGCACTTAAAATTAACAATTTCATCGGTGTTGGCACCGGGATTTCAATTTTTTTTTTTTTTTTTTTATGCGAAAAGTTGTCAAACGAGCAGACGGTTCACCTGATGTTAATGAATATGGACATCTGCATATGCGTTGACAACCTTTTGAAAAAGCTCCGTAGTATTTGCGCCGGTTTTCTGTGAGGTCGTGGTACTACCCGGACGGGCCTGCCCATTCTATCGTAGCGTGGCCCTACCACCGTTCAATTCAGGTCATTAGAGCATATTGAATTAAGCGTAGGCCCGGACACTGAGCTATCGCGGCTCTAATTTCGTAATCGAAGTGACGATAACATAAATTCTTGACAACACGACGAGCGCCAGTTATTATGACGACAACGCACCTCGCAATCCACGCTAAGCACTCCACGAAAACGTGACCGCTTTAACGACCTCGCTGCTATTTGTTAAACGCGCTAACCTGTCCAAAACCGAACCATTAATCATTCCGTGCGATCAAGTTATGGGCACAACTATTAGGCAGGCAATAGATCTAATCGATTCAAAAATCAAATTGACTTGCCTTCGCACTCGTAAAACTCGACGAAACAATGCTCCGGCTATCGAATGAGTGATTTTTAAATTCTGTTGTGTTTATTGTCCGGTAGGCGATAGACCGCGGAGACACGAGATCGAATCTCGCAAAAAGTTTTCGGGTCAAAAATTTTCACTTGTTAAGCAGTAATCAACTTGACTCGCCTTCTAAAACTCGCTAACTAGACAATGATTCCGCCGGATATGGAATTATTGACTCTTAAATTCTGTTATGTGTTTATGACTCCATGGGCGATAGATCACGCAGCCGTGGGTTCGATTATTGCAAAAAAAAAGTTTGTATGGAAAATATTTGCCCGACTTGCGGCTCAAGTGTTTTAATTAAAATGTTCTATACGTGTACCGATTCTACAACATCCAATAATGTTATTCAAAGGTGTTTAACTTTATCTTCTTTATTTATTAGTCTACCTTATCTATCATCTATCGTACTTAACTGACTCAGATATATACTATTTACAGACATCAAACCGTTTTAGTTTACTATGACCGCGTGTCATTTGCTGCCATGCTTCTGGTGACTTGGGAGCAATATAACAAAGCCAAGAGCCGACGAGGCTGAACGCGCGAACGCTCTACTATTACCGTAACACAAACAGAACTCATTGCGTGAACCGCGCGCCTTGTGGTCCGGTATCACTTTACACTTGAATCACGCATAGCGAGGCGTGCGTGCATATTCTTTCGGCGCCGATCGCTTGAGGTCCGTTCGTCGGACGTGCCACCAACGGGGTCAGGTGCCTCGTGTCAACGGTACCTTGTTTGACGCTGCTGACCCTACCTCGGGCGGACTAGCGGTGTGCGCTCTGTGCGGCGCCCGAGTCGTGGCGAAAGTCATGAACTTATGAACCTTAAAATCTACCGGTGTTAGTAAGCAAAGGCGTTTTAATAATAGCACCAGCATATAAGGGCTACTTACTTACTTTACTGCACTCATTGCGTTCGCTTCTCTGAGCTCAATGTTTAAGGCAAAACGAAAGTACCACTTCTCAAGTTGTACTCACGATCACGAAGATTTCTAAATTGGAACAAAAACGTCACATTGAAATTACTTCCACGTATGCCGGGCATTTAATGGCGGAACGTTAAAAGTCTACTGAGTGGAATATGCACAGTCGAAAGAGAATTTTGAGCAATGGCAACAAAAACCGTCGAAATTCCGTTTGCACCACAGACTTAGTCGCATCAGTATCGAGTCGGACGCGTCTGATGTCCAACATTGTTGACGTAGTCGGCACATAACTGCCAACAGTTCTGTTGAAGTAAAGGTTAATTGATTTCCCCTCGATGAATTCCTATATTTGGCAGTTAAAAGCCGAGAAAAGACGCTCTTCAGTGCGTCCCACTTTTACCTTCTTAATTTGAATAATTTTTTTTTTTTTTTTAACTTTTTGTTTTCTTTCTCGGTAAGATAAATCAATATTCACTTCATTTTTTATATTAAATTATGCAAGAGAAAGAAACGGTGCTAATTGGCTTGGGCGATAACTTTAAGACCGCAGGTTCAAATTCGAGTGACGCCAGTAAACCGGCAATGCCTTTCCTATTTTAAATTATAAATAGCCTTCGTCCAACGTTGAGGGCATGAACATATAACACTCACACTTTACGGTCTTCTGTGAGGTCGTGATACTTACCCGGACGGACCTGCTTATTCGTGCAATACGGAGACTGTCGCGTGGCCCTACCGCAGTAAAAGTCTCTACTTCATTCATACAAAATACTACGTTGACCTGAATATTAGTTACTCTATCTGAAACTATATCAATACGCAACACGAGGAACAGGTTTCGGTAGCGTCGCTGTTACTATTTTGCTTGAGTTTTTTTTTACGTACATCCGAAGGCGCGTCACTATATGGAAACGGTGCCACACTAATTACAGTTCGACTATTATATTAGCTGAGCCCGTTTGTGACCGGAAGGCGTCGTTCACCGATCGCCGCGACAGTTTCGTCACATCCTGCGCGACTTTTTCTCACGGGCTGCGGACGCGCGACGATAAAGCCTTCAACTTTAACGTCCGAAAAGTGAATTTGATTAATCTTATCGCGACCCACGAACCGTGCTCGACGGAAAAGGGATTCGACGCGGTCGGGTTAAGGGCTTATTTGGCATGATGCTGGAGGTTGAATAAAAAATCATCACTTTCAAAATAAATATTACGTTTTCTTTGAATTAGTTATGTCTACGCTTCTCCATATAATTATTCAAGTCAGTTCTTTGATTAAGCAATTCCAGTACAGGTGTGATTATCTATATTAACTAAATATTGTCTATTCATATATGATTAAGACCTTAATAGCCCGCCCTCCAGTCACACTATCGAAAAAATCTGCTACATTAAAAAGCACAAACTAAAGACAAGCCTTATTGCGGGATGAAAACATAAAAGAGATAATTTTACTTACACGCCAATACATTATAGAAATTGTCGCTTCGTCACACAGTATGTTAAGCACAGGTTTTTGAGATAAACGCGATCACATTCAATATAACATGGGCTCGATACATTCAAAACAACGTCAGTAAACTAATTCGTATATAATATTCAGATTGGTCGAGAGATGTAAACACATTTGAAACTTCCACGCATGTGGTCTAAGCGGTGGTCCTTATCTCTTTCCGACCTTTGTCACACAATCGCCGAATTCGAATCCATATTATGACGCTCGCATCGATCTTTTATAACAAACACAGCCGCCTACATGTGTCGTGGCGCGTGCGTCAATACAAAGAAAGAACTGTTGTACAGAATATATGCATACGTCAATTTCATATAATTTCGTCATAACGCAAACAACATTACGATGTCACCTACAGTATGGGCGAGTTGGACCTTTGTTGGGCTTCAAATTAGCATATGAACGGAATAAATATTAGGAGGAAAGCTTTTCCAGCAAGTTTACATGGCACAGCGTTTTGTTTTTATACGTTAATGTTTTTATTTGTTAAGTAAAAGTTTGTCTAGCTCTTCTGCTTTCGAAATAAGCTTTAAACATGAATGATGATGCTTACTAAACTAATCCAAAATATAAATTGAATCCTTGCTCGATTTAAATAATATTTTGATTGAATTTAAAGATCCTTCAAAGGCGTTCTTAAAAAGTTAATTTGAAAGGTGCATACGCAAAATGTATTAAAAGGAAATAATGAAATAAAGGTGTATGATAAGGATACAATGTAAGGAAACATACCTATATAAATGTTAATTTTTAATAAATTAATTTATTAAAAATTAACTTATTCATTATTTTATTACATTAGATCTAAATCTAAGTTAAGCTGTCGAACAACGTAAGTTATATGGATCAAAAAGGGCGTGAAATGTTTTTGTTTCCCTAAAATATACTTGATTCCAAAACGAATTAAGACCCGTAACTTATGCGACTGAATAAAACAGCAGAATAATACAATATGACACCACTAACCAATTTATGCTAATCATATTCTATGTTTTTATTTAAAACGCTGTACTTTTTGACTTCGCCATCCTTAGCAGTTATATTTGACCTGAATCTTAGCTGTTTAAAAGCGGCTTAAGTTATTATATCAACCATACATTACTTATGATTTACGCGAAAGTGTAATAGTCATATTCTAGGATGTAGAGACAATTTATCGTTCTAGTTCTGAGGTCACATTTGTGAAATATCAAAACTCTGCAGAGTTCTGCTTTAGTATTATAAATTTTAATATTACTTCATCTATAACCGTATTTCTAAGGCTTCGAAATAAATCCTCATTTTTATAAAGATTTCAAAATTTGATACAAATTTAAAAGATCTCATGTTACATTCCGTATCAGTCGTGTGGAACCTCGATAAATCACGTCGATGCATAAGACTTGAAAATTGACGTTTCAAACATATGGCTTTAAACCGCTTGTTTTTCAACCGACTTACTTCAAAACAAGAGTAGGTTCTCAATTCGGCTGTATTTTTTTTATGTTTGTTACTTCATAACTTTCGAATGAGTGAACCAATTTTGATGAATTTTTTATATAGCTGATGCTTCCCATGTTGTCCCATATTAATTCAATTGGTATTGGACTCCGGAGATACGTAGGCAACTCCTGAAAATCAATTATAAAATGAATTCAGGGCGAGATATTTGAAGTCGGTTTTGTTTTTCGTTAATAAAAATGATTTCGTGACGCGACATGCGACAAGTTCAGCTCGTCTAAAGCTGAAAAGGCCTGGCGATTAAAAGCGATCGTAGGATAAGATTCTTTGCGCGTAACTCGACGAGAGCGGTGCGGATCGTGGTCCATTCCGACCGCGCTTTGGCGACAACGTTCACGGGTAACCTCGCGGCCGCATTTACACCGTGACACCTCGTGAGCTCATTAATTTCGCGCGATCGCTTCAAGCGATTGGTGGGAAGTGTATCGCGGGGCCCGCATCAAACGCGCCGCGATACGTATCGGTGTGAATGCCGAGATGCCACGCTGGCGGCGTGAACTTTTAGGCATTCCACGCGAACGTCCAAGACTTGGAGCGGACGAGATCCGATCCCAATCAGGCTTTCGTCTCACGTCCTGCCCATAAGTCCGGCATTTAAAAACTAATTTTATTGAGTTAAATCTCGATAAAACGTTACACTATACGTATTGTGTCAATATTTGTTATACGCAGTTTCTTTATTAAATACCTAAAGGTTGAACATTTTTGTAACTAACTGCTTTTGTGTATGTCACGAATTGGAAATTAAGGTTTATAATTCTGTTAACTTCTATAAGCCATATCTAAACAAAGCATACTAAAAATTATTTGTTGAATGCTTATGTTGGCCTAATCAGAGTTATAGTAAGGTAAATTTCCAAATTTTTTACGAAAAACCGCTTTCAATAATAATTATATCGCGTTCTTATTTGTTTGTAGCTTTAGACGACCTGCAATAAAAATGACATACTTAATGGTTGGCCCATTAAGTAACCGCTATATTACATCGACAGTACTGTTTATATAAATGCTAATTGAATGCTTTAACCTGAGCATGTAAGGAAAATGAAAAACATATTTCGAAAATATACCGGACTATATCCTAATACCCCTGTACAGTAATATACCTGGACAGAAGAATTCTTTCCCAACAGCTATACATAAATGTATAAATATACGCTGGTACTTAAACTAGTGGACGCCGAGTAATCAAAATTCGACCGTAATTAATTTAAATTATAAGTTTGAACAATATTAATCTATTCTCAAATACAATAAATAAATAATAATCAACAGAGTATATATGCGTGTGTGTATCAAATACATGGTAGTGTGTGCATTGCTTTCTTCATTGATTTATTGTTTTTTATATGCATAATTAAAAAATATATTAGCATTCTGCTCTCGTTCTTTATATAAATGTGGCAAATTTCATACACCTCCGTCCACGCAATTTTCGTAAAAAGGGGTACAAAGTTTTTGCTTTACGTATTAATATATAGATAACTAGCGACCCACTCGGCTTCGCGCGGGTGCAATTTATTATACATATAAACCTTCCTCTTGAATTACTCTATATAATAAAAAAAACCGCATCAAGATCCGTTGCGTAATTTTAAAGATCTAAGCATACATAGGAACAGACAGACAGCGGGACGACTTTGTTTATAGTAGTGATAATACAAGAGGAGCATACGAAACGTTGACGGATGTATAGAAAGACGGGCGGTTTCTAAACTACACGGAATCCGCTCAATAAAAACCAACGCGCTCATTACGAAAATGGCGCGATATTTTTTTTTCGCCGCGCAGTTGCTTGCGTGCAAGACGATACGCCAGCGACCGGCTTCACGCCACGCGTGAGCCTTTCCGGGTAAAATTAATTGTCCCTCGGAAAGGTTATGATGGCGTTTAAGAAACTGAAACCCGGGTCGAAACATCTAGACTGCAATCTAGATACCAGTTGCAGTAACGCAGTTGGACAAGTCTTCTTTAAACGTTCGTATAGGGTTTATGGGAAATTCACTGAAGAAAACTTAATTACATTATATATTTTTAAAATTAAATTGTTTTTTCGTTTACCTTAGTTTTTAAATTTTATAGCACACCACAACGGTTATTGTATACGTTGAAATAGCTGCGGTCATGTCCGGTCATACTCGATGATTTATAAGTAAACCAATAAAATGAAACCATACATTTATTTTTGTTTACTCTAATCGCTTCCAACCAACTATCTATCTAATATGGATCATTTTAATATCCATTTTTATTGCTCCCGACACAAGAAACGCGATAAAATCCGTTAAGTCTCCTCAATTTCGTACTGAATTTAATTTAATTTTATATTTTATAGTGCTCGTAGTTACCATAAAGCTGCGGAGAGATTAATAAGGAAACAAGGGTCAATTTTATGATAGACTTGTAATTAATTTTTCACATAAACATTTATAACGTAAATACACTACAATAGGATACAAGAAAAAATTATAGTTATGCTGTAATTGATTTTATATATCATTATTCTTACCTCTTAACAACATGAAACGAGTTAAAGCGATATTTATAGAAATAAATGAAAAATGATGTTTAGTGATAACCGCCGCTCATGTACATTGACAACAACCATAGGGTTACAGATAGGTTACCACCTTTTATTAAATTTGGCTCCGGTTGACTCACTCACCAGACGAGACGAAGAAGTATGACACTTGCACTTCACGCCCGTCTTCTGTGAGATCGTGGCAGTTCCCCGTACGGCCCTGCCCGTGCGTGTAACAGCGAATACTAGCGTGGCCCACATTCCGATAATTGGTAACAAGCGTATCCCAGTGAGCTAACGATGTCGTCTCCATTGTCCAGGTGAAGGCGGCGGCGGCGGCGGGGCGCGGAGATGCGCGCGCGACGCGGCGTCTCCCGCGCACGCGCACGCGCCTGCGCCCGCGCCGGCCGCCAACACCGCGCCCCACGCGCAGCACGCGCAGAGCACGCAGAACGCGCTAAACACGCAGACTGCGCTAAACACGCAGCCCGCGCTAAACACGCAGCCCGCGCAGAGCACGCAGACGGCGCACGTCAAGAGCGAGCGGCTCAGCCCGCACGACTCCACAGCCTCCAGGTCACTGATTATTTCACTTTCTCTAGGTTTTAGACCACATTTAGCAGAACGTTAAATAAGGGTTTCCTCTCAATGATTCAGCTTAATTTCGTTGGCAACACGTAAATATAATTTACTTAAGGGATACTTCAAAATTGTTCCGGTTACATAAGCCATTACCAAATTTTCACCATCTGTCAATATTTAAGCTGTTCTGAATTGAACATCACAATTTTGTTTATATTAACTTTTAGTCTTTAGCGGCTTTTGATTTATTGCGCTTCCTCTCCTTAGTTCCTCTTTTCTCTGTAACAGATTCTGCATCAGAATAGCCGGTATGTCCGCAAAGTACTAGTGTCTCACAGAGGACCTGAATAAAGAAAAACGTTGATACTTTTGCATTTTGCCTGATGATCCCATTCGAGATTGGCAATGGAACTGCAACCTCGCATACTTGTCTATAGGGGTGGTAATTTGTTAGCATGAATCTGCAAGCGTAACCGAGGCAGTAACACAGCCTCACAGCAGACTGACGTGAACTGAAACTATACTATTACGTTTCGTCTGTGAGTGAGGTAGCCGGGGCACTTTTTAATGGTTGGCAAAAATCGGAATAGTTTATTTGCCGAAACGCTCGCGCACACAAAAAAGGATCTTCCCTCACAACCGAAAGTGTCTACGCACTAAAACCCCTTCGATGTGGCTACGTACGTTTGGAGAGTCCCCGGGAGCTCCTATGGAACGCAGCGGTGTCCCTCGGTAATAGCATACCTCGCACAAGGGTAAACCTTCCCCGATTCCCTCGCCATCTTGAAATAGCTCGAAACCACTTCGCACTGTTGCTAGTCCCCTTTTAGTCGCCTTTTACAACACGCAGGGGATAGCCCTAAATGAGCCCGAGACTACAGGGCTGATTCGAGAGTGCCTGGCTCACCTCCGTGACGTGTCCAGGTCCCGTAGCGTGACGCCGTCCACGTCGTCGTACCCGGGCACGCCGCCCGAGCGGGGCAGCCCGCACGCGGCGCCCCAGCCCCTGCCCCTGCACCCGCCCAGGAACTACTCGGACATCATGCGCTCCCTCGCTGCCCGGTACAACACTCACCCGTCCAACGAGTAAGTCGTTTATACGCGTTGTTAAACCATTAAAGGAGCTGTGATGAAACTGATGAGTTATCATGAGAACAATAACACAAAGAAAGAAAATAGCTGAGAATTTTTCCATAAAAACAATCCCAAGGGTTTAATGCTTTTACACATTTTCTCCATTAAGGTTCCTTACTTAAACGTACTGGCAAAGTGTTCGCAAGTTCGGTATTAAAATCTCATCGAAATTTCCATCACATCCTAGCTTTATCGGGCAATGTTTCATATCGCTTTCCTCCAGTGCGAACTGCGTAACGGTAATGGTAGAGCCCGGTCTCGATATTTACTGCCACTGAGGCCGAAAGCTAGGAAGTGCGCCGGCCCGGCCGTTTCAATAAACACTATGTCACCTGGATTCGATACGGGGATAATTCAGCGTACGATGGCGCAGCTGGCGATAACTTCTGCAGACCGACTGCGGCTGGCAACCGCCGCGAAGCTCGTGGAAAATTTGAATTATTGAATTGCCTTTCACTCCTATCCCTTAAATAGATCCCGGCCCTCGACTATGATCAACCCTCCCATATTATTCTCTATTGTTTATCTCGCTTTCGCCGCGCACTGCGTTGCTCCCACCGAAACCATTTCGTAAACTGTTTGTGTTCGGACAGCAAACTCAATTGGCAATTTAATGTTATTCTGTTATTTTTTGATCATTCACTTATAAATTATTTTATCAAGGTTTTACTATATTTTGGTTATTTTTGAAGCCAGTTCTCTTTTGGGGCGTTAGGACAATATTATGAGAGTAGTGATGCGTGCGCACACTGTCCCTTAAGAACTGACATGTAAAAGTTGGTTGCAAAGCTTCTACTAACCTACCTAACTTCACGGTATTACCATGGCAACTAATAATATCTTTTGACATTTACCAATAATTCCAAGTTATAACCATTCTCAATTGAATTTTATGTCTTTTTCACAAAAAAAGAATACTGGCACATGGGATAAAATTTTCAATTAGTTTTCTTCTGTTTCCTAAGGAATTATAACTTCTTACGTGCGTACATACGTACCAACACACTTTTTGTATATTTTTTTTAAATATCACATGCTCAGTGATTAAGTTATTGCGTTAAGAGGTTAAGGTTAAGTGCGTTCTGCGCCTGAAAGAAAGTTAAAATTTCACGAAGTTGGTGTCGCTTCGCTTTGACGGATTTCTTTTTTATGGCCCGCGTGTCAACATGCGACATGTCACCGCGCCCGTTCACAATAACATGCGACCCGGTTCACCGACCGGCTAGTGATGCCCAAACGATTTGCATATTAATCGATTCGATAACTTGCGCTGCGTCGACGAAATTTACATGATTCGTGAGAACCGATGCTCTCCGCGTGAACTTATGTTATATTAATGAATTGTTCATCTGTCTGCGAGGTCGGCGACCTCTCGGTTTTAATTACTGTGCCCCCGACCGGTCTAGGCGTATCTGCTACAGTGTACGAAAATCAACGTATACTCGCAGTATGGAAACTACAATTCGACCCGTGTGTAACCAAAATTCAATAACTGCACAAGAAATTTACTACGACACTAACGCCCGCTTTCTGAAACACTGATCATCGTAGATGCCAACTAATCAGCCGTCAAATGGCTTCTCAAATTTCATTTTAGTTGCCAAAAGGATGGTTAGGGATATTAACTCTCTGAAATGACCAGAATGATCTTCTTAATTATCAGAATGATCAATTCAACGAGTTTAACCAATCAATTGGCAACTAAAATGACATTTGAAAATCCATTTGACAGCTGATTACTTAACATCTACGATGATCAGTGTTACTGACATGACATTGGCAGAATTATTTTAAGAGAGGCCATTAATCAAAGAAAAGAAGAAGAAGAAGATGATCAGTGTTTCAGAAACTGGCCGTAAGTGTAGTGCCAACATACAGAAACTTGTAACTTGTCGTCATTTTTGTCGTCGAACTATAAAAGTGAAACAAATCCACGAAATATTTTATTAGATTTAATAACGTATTTCATAATTTTTCCATGTATTGACATAGAAGTAAATCTACCTAAGTACCTATGTTTCAAATCTCACACAATTTGCTTAAGACGCAAAGTGGGAACGAATATATCTATCTGTACACAAATATCCATATTATTTATTAACATACGATAAGTCATAATAATATAATCATATTTCACTGTTTTAGAAGAAATATAAAGCAATAAAAACGATTTTTTTTATATTTAATTGCTAAATGACTGAAATAACTACATTTATGTCCGTACAACCCAATGGTTCAATAACTATAAAGTATATGACAAAAAAAGAAAAAATTGTATGGCCATGCATTTAGTATTTTCCAGAACATTATCTCTTTCCTATTTCACAGACACACGATATTGGTGAAATTTCAGTTGCCCAATGAGTATTCCCAATTGATTGATCACACCTGTCCGATCGGATACACTTGTATCGGATCAGAGCGGTGGAATTCAACTATTATTTAACGTCGATTAATTCTCGATGCCAGCGACCAGGCTTTTCGTGAAATGACTGCTCGGCGCCGAGTTATCTTTCGCACATTTTTTGCTGAGACATTCATCAGTCTGACCTTGATGAAGGTCACATTGCCAGTACATTTAGATAATGAGTGTCAGCACCGTCAGGCTCGGTGCCTGTCAAGATTCCACATTTACATTTGCCAGTACGATTAGGTAAGGAATGTTAACAAAAAACTGGCCAAGTGCGAGTAGGACTCGCGCACGAAGGGTTCCGTACCATATCTATAAAACAGCAAAAAAAAAAAAATAATGTCTGTTGTATGGGAGCCCCACTTAAATGTGTTTTATTCTGTTTTTTAGTTATAGCGGCAACAGAAATACGTCATCTGTGAAAATTTCAACTGTCTAACTATCAGACAGAAAGACAGAGGTCCCGTTTTATCCGTTTGGTACGGAACCCTAAAAACTAAACAACACCCTAAACACTAACACAACAGAACCCTAAACACTAACAGGCCGGTGCCTGTGATAATGCGTAATCGCCCTTTAAAACTCTTCTGTATTTACTCAACAATCTATCTGTACATAGAAGTAAATGCTTATGTTGTCCGCTTTATAATGCGTTTATATCTACGAAATGCATCTCATCGATGTCACCCTCTAGTGTAATTTAAATAACAATAACGTGCAAATAAATCATTCATTGAAAGATGATGATGCATCTGCAATAAAAACTTCTAGTAGGTCAATACCGGGTCCGATTAAAATTGTTTTAATTATGATTAAACCAGGCGCTTTATCAAAGGGATACCACGGCATCAGAGTCCTGATTAAATTGTCTCCTTCGTAACGGTAGAAATCACGAAATAGCACATGTTTGACAAACAATTCTTGACTGAGCTCTAACATTTTCACAATTCAAACGAACATTTAAAGAGTATGATACCACGGTGAAATCCCAACACAGTTCTTAACAACCGGCAAATATAGAGTTACCGGAAATCTATAGTTATCTCGAGTCGGTTTTCTAACCTAACCTTTTGGCATTTACAAAGCTGCTACCCGCACACCGGTAGAGCCTATTTCTCTCGATTATACATGGTTTAATTATCTCGAAAGGGCCCATTATTCATGAAACAACAGCAGTGTTGTACAAAGGTCGACCACTAAATTCATTGTCCGACACAAATTCTATGCTTTGCACATTTAGACATTGGTACAACAGTAAACGCCCTTGAGATAAGACTGTTACTTGGACCAGTATTAAACAAGGTCTTTATAACAATGAAAGATATAAAACAAAAAAACTAAGTTACTGTTATGAATTAGGTTTTATGAAAAAGTAATCTCATGTGCACTTTATTGACTTCTTGTTTTTACACGAATGTTTATACATGGATGAACGAAACTATTTTACGAGAACATACAACAAGAATTATTAAAATCCGTAAAGATAAATGTTTGTCTTAACTAATGTTAGACATTCGTTAAAAAAGAAAAAAATAAATTAAAACTACGGGAAATATTAAAACTTTTGTCAGTAAAACAGGCGTCAGTTTTTTCTCACAAACTGTCGTCGCTAACGGTTGCAGTTGCGGACGGACATTGGGACTTCTTAATTTTGCCCAATTAATTCGATAATAGGATGCTTTCATAACAGCGTCTCATGGGAACCGACTGCCGTTTGGTCGGGCAGGAAACCGGGCTCCGGCCATCGGCATGGCGTAAAAAGGATGTCACTTTCGCAAACTCTGAGCTAATGTATTGTAATAAAAGTCCGTAAATTTATTTTTAGGGTTCCGTCCCCAAAGGGTAAAACGGGTCTGTCAACAAGCCGTATCTCATGAACCGTGATAGAAACAAAAGTACTAAAAAACAGAATTAAAAAATATTTAAGTGGGGCTCCCATATAACAGACATGATTTTTATGCCGTTTTTTATAATGGTACGGAACCCTTTATGCGCGAGTCCGACTGGCACTTGGTTTTATTGTTTACCCTCCTGTTAACTTCGTCGAAGTGTAGAGACTGTATAATTAGACTTATCAATTCTCTGATCGTTAAAAAATTACGTATTGCTTACACTGCTTAAATGCAATGCATTTAAAACGTCATTCACTGTAGCTTTTATTTTACTCTCATCGGTTTAAGAAATTATATCTTAATTAACGCTATTGGGCCGATACATCTATAGAAATTTATTCTCTGTTGTTACATTATACGATTTAGTACAAATTTAACACTGTTTTGAAATTAGTATCAATAGTACATTACGTATAATATGAACGTAATTTGTTTCCTATCTTATGTTACAATAATATTTATTCGAACTATAACTCGTAACTAAAACAGCAGGATCCCTGAAACTGTTTATCTTTTGCTGTTATGGTTGGCTACGAGTGATAAATTGGACTATATGAGCTGCCTTTAATTAGGATGAATAATAATACGGAAAATACACGCAGACAATAGCTCTAATAAAAGTAAATTAGCTATCATTATCATTTGCGCAAATGATCGCAGTTAGCTTAGACTGTACCTAATTTGGAGCCTTAACTATACCTCACTATTTAAGAAATACTTGTGAGAAGTATATACCAGCGACTTTTTCAATTTATCCCCCCCCATGTCAATTTCAATAGACTGTGCCGTAGACGGACCAGCCTTCATTAACCGTGACTTCTTACAGGACGATGCCAGTATCGCACCGAAATTATTAATTTCACGTCATACATTCTTGTCATATATATACTAATCATCTTGTCTCGGCTATACATATTGCTTTTTATGTATCATTAATGAGTGACCCAGATACGTATAAGTGTCACTATATAGATAAATATTCATAGAAAAATACTCATCTATACAGATAAATCAAATTGTAGTGTCTGTTTCTAATGTTAAAACAACCGCTTTTTACTAAATGCAAATGGATGTATTACGCGGTATATGTATAAAAATAACATTTTTTACAATTTTTGTCTCTCTGTTTGTCTGTTTGTTCCGGCTAATCTCTGCTACGGCTGGATCAAATTTGACGGGATTTTCACTTGCAGATATCTAATGTAATTATTTTAGAAATTTAAATTGTTTATAGTGCTAATCTTTGCACTTAAGATTGAACATTAAAATATTATGTAGAAAAAGTGCGAAAAGATTGTCGCCGTTGTGGGAATCGAACCCACGTCTTCGGCATTCGCGGCCTGACGCTCTAGCCACTGAGCTAAATGGCTGATTGCCACACCGACGAAAATCTTAACGTATTCTTCTACATTGTTTTCTTAGCATTTGAAGCAATGCTTGGCGCCATCTATTGTTATAATCCTTTCCAGCATACAAACAATTTCGAATATCGTTTTTACAACGATAATTCGAACGAGAGATGTCGCCATTGCTTTTTTAGAAATTTAAATTGTTTATAGTGCTAATCTTTGCACTTAAGATTGAACATTAAAATATTATGTAGAAAAAGTGCGAAAAGATTGTCGCCGTTGTGGGAATCGAACCCACGTCTTCGGCATTCGCGGCCTGACGCTCTAGCCACTGAGCTAAATGGCTGATTGCCACACCGACGAAAATCTTAACGTATTCTTCTACATTGTTTTCTTAGCATTTGAAGCATGCTTGGCGCCATCTATTGTTATATCCTTTCCAGCATACAAACAATTTCGAATATCGTTTTTTACAACGATAATTCAAACGAGAGATGGCGCCATTGCTTTTTTAGAAATTTAAATTGTTTTATAGTGCTAATCTTTGCACTTAAGATTGAACATTAAAATATTATGTAGAAAAAGTGCGAAAAGATTGTCGCCGTTGTGGGAATCGAACCCACGTCTTCGGCATTCGCGGCCTGACGCTCTAGCCACTGAGCTAAATGGCTGATTGCCACACCGACGAAAATCTTAACGTATTCTTCTACATTGTTTTCTTAGCATTTGAAGCAATGCTTGGCGCCATCTATTGTTATATCCTTTCCAGCATACAAACAATTTCGAATATCGTTTTTACAACGATAATTCGAACGAGAGATGTCGCCATTGCTTTTTTAGAAATTTAAATTGTTTATAGTGCTAATCTTTGCACTTAAGATTGAACATTAAAATATTATGTAGAAAAAGTGCGAAAAGATTGTCGCCGTTGTGGGAATCGAACCCACGTCTTCGGCATTCGCGGCCTGACGCTCTAGCCACTGAGCTAAATGGCTGATTGCCACACCGACGAAAATCTTAACGTATTCTTCTACATTGTTTTTCTTAGCATTTGAAGCAATGCTTGGCGCCATCTATTGTTATATCCTTTCCAGCATACAAACAACTTCGAATATCGTTTTTTACAACGATAATTCGAACGAGAGATGTCGCCATTGCTTTTTTAGAAATTTAAATTGTTTATAGTGCTAATCTTTGCACTTAAGATTGAACATTAAAATATTATGTAGAAAAAAGTGCGAAAAGATTGTCGCCGTTGTGGGAATCGAACCCACGTCTTCGGCATTCGCGGCCTGACGCTCTAGCCACTGAGCTAAATGGCTGATTGCCACACCGACGAAAATCTTAACGTATTCTTCTACATTGTTTTCTTAGCATTTGAAGCAATGCTTGGCGCCATCTATTGTTATATCCTTTCCAGCATACAAACAATTTCGAATATCGTTTTTACAACGATAATTCGAACGAGAGATGTCGCCATTGCTTTTTTAGAAATTTAAATTGTTTATAGTGCTAATCTTTGCACTTAAGATTGAACATTAAAATATTATGTAGAAAAAGTGCGAAAAGATTGTCGCCGTTGTGGGAATCGAACCCACGTCTTCGGCATTCGCGGCCTGACGCTCTAGCCACTGAGCTAAATGGCTGATTGCCACACCGACGAAAATCTTAACGTATTCTTCTACATTGTTTTCTTAGCATTTGAAGCGACAATCTTTTCGCACTTTTTCTACATAATATTTTAATGTTCAATCTTAAGTGCAAAGATTAGCACTATAAACAATTTAAATTTCTAAAAAAGCAATGGCGACATCTCTCGTTCGAATTATCGTTGTAAAAACGATATTCGAAATTGTTTGTATGCTGGAAAGGATATAACAATAGATGGCGCCAAGCATTGCTTCAAATGCTAAGAAAACAATGTAGAAGAATACGTTAAGATTTTCGTCGGTGTGGCAATCAGCCATTTAGCTCAGTGGCTAGAGCGTCAGGCCGCGAATGCCGAAGACGTGGGTTCGATTCCCACAACGGCGACAATCTTTTCGCACTTTTTCTACATAATATTTTAATGTTCAATCTTAAGTGCAAAGATTAGCACTATAAACAATTTAAATTTCTAAAAAAGCAATGGCGACATCTCTCGTTCGAATTATCGTTGTAAAAAACGATATTCGAAGTTGTTTGTATGCTGGAAAGGATATAACAATAGATGGCGCCAAGCATTGCTTCAAATGCTAAGAAAACAATGTAGAAGAATACGTTAAGATTTTCGTCGGTGTGGCAATCAGCCATTTAGCTCAGTGGCTAGAGCGTCAGGCCGCGAATGCCGAAGACGTGGGTTCGATTCCCACAACGGCGACAATCTTTTCGCACTTTTTCTACATAATATTTTAATGTTCAATCTTAAGTGCAAAGATTAGCACTATAAACAATTTAAATTTCTAAAAAGCAATGGCGACATCTCTCGTTCGAATTATCGTTGTAAAAACGATATTCGAAATTGTTTGTATGCTGGAAAGGATATAACAATAGATGGCGCCAAGCATTGCTTCAAATGCTAAGAAAACAATGTAGAAGAATACGTTAAGATTTTCGTCGGTGTGGCAATCAGCCATTTAGCTCAGTGGCTAGAGCGTCAGGCCGCGAATGCCGAAGACGTGGGTTCGATTCCCACAACGGCGACAATCTTTTCGCACTTTTTCTACATAATATTTTAATGTAATTATTTTAGAAAAAAAAACTCATTTATTTTAAATTCCACGTGGAAGAAGTCGCCACAGCTAGTGTAGGTACCATATAAGTCCATTGTGCAGTTTGACCATTGCTTTCCTATGTCCTACTTCTTTCTTGGCTAACTTTATGACTTTCCTTAGCTACTACCACCGGATGAACGGGTTCGGCGTGGAACCAAGGGCCGCGCCGCCATCCCCGGTGCATTCCGACGCCGCCGAGTCACCCCTGGGCGGGCTGTTCGACAAGCTGACCACCCAGCAGGGCGGGCCGCTGCGCATGCCCGCCTTTCCGCCCATGTTCGACATGAGCTCCACCAAGGTGACTATCGGCTTTTATTAACAACAAACCGCTCGGGCGAAATCTAGTAATCCGCAGTTTGCTATGAAGGAATATTAAAATATGAAAAAGCCTTTAACACTAATGACGTAAGCGTAGTAGGAACAGGAAACCGATGGAGAGTACGTGCGTCTTATGCGAATCATTGACAATACAATTTTATTTTTCCTTTTGCTCCTAACAAAGGAATACGTGACATAGATTATTTAAAATGAATATGAGTAAATAAAGTATACATTTCATTTACTCATTCTGCGAAAATTTATCTACATATTACAATTTTCAATTAATAATCAAATATGTAATTTTCAATTTTCTCCATAAATCATTTGGATTCTTCGAGATAACATTACGTCAAATGTCTAATAAAATATGTAAACTTGCGTGTGTTTACACAGTGCGATAATCGATTATAGCGTAATCTTTTCTTTATAATGGTAATATCGTCTTTGATATTACTTTTACCACTTAAAAGTGATATCTTATTCTTTGATCATCTCTATGAAAATTCCTGGGTGAAGTAAGGATTGATCGTTATTGGAAATGAGCAACACCAAGAAACAAGAATCTCTCAAATTGTCTGACCAATAAACATAGATAATAACATTGTCTTAAAGGTTCTGTAAATATACGAAAGCATATTTAAAACTATAATGATATTTTGTTTTCCCGATTAAAAATAATCATATTCGCCTTTTCGACCAGACATCATATATTAAAATATATTTTAACTTAAACTTTACCCAATTTAACGCATTCACCAGATGTCCTATCATTATAAAGTATTACGCTGAACACATTAAACTGGCTCAACCTTCGCGCTAAAAGCACAAAAGCCGCGGTAAAAGGCGAGAGAGAAGAAGAATTAAAAACGTTACTTTATGATTTCCGTTCATCGCGTCATAATTCACTTCGCTTGAAGCAGCCGCTCTGGACGCCCCTAAGAAATAATTCACGCTCAGCTGCCTTTGGGTTTCATAACAGCGTCTTTAAAATTCATACATTAATAATTTATACTGGTGCTCACTGACCTTCCTGTTTTAATTACGCGCCAGCGCTACGTTTCATAGTTCACGGCTGTGATTAAAATGTCTCGGGCCGTCGTAAAATTCATAAGGCGCTATCGCCGCGATCGTCGGCTGCCTCGTATGCTAATTCCGGCCTCTTTAAAATCATAACGCGCGATGAGCACCCCGCTTCCTTGCATCGATTAAGATAAGGCCCACGACCTTTACACTCGCGCTGCCCGGATAAGACGGAGTGGGTGCTAATTGCCCGGCGGCCGTTAGAGTGGGGCGCGCGCGCACAATCGGCCGGATTATACGGTGTTGGCCCAGCGGAGCGTTTCGACTCCGGCGGCATGAACTGGAGCTGCACTAATTGGCGACGGCACGCGCCGGGCGTGCGCCCCGCGACGCTAGTGATGTGAAATTCAACCGGTTATTAAAAAAACTCTCTATGCGAATGTGGCGAGCGATTCTTTCGATAGTGAGTTATCGCGCCTATACATCCGCGGCCTCAACAGCGTTGACAGTGTTGGAAAGACTCACCCTCTCGCTGGGTGGACCGCTGAATTATGAATACTTCGTGCTTCCCTTCAATAGAGTTGGCTCGTTCTTGAAACGACGTCTCTGAGCAGCTCTACCATACTTAGATCGTAAAAACACATGAACGTTAAATTGAAAACAACTCGCATCGAAACCGAATAAGCAGAACTTTCTCCATAAGTCGTTATCGAACTGATGATCAGCCGATTTCCGCAGCACCCGAAGCCGGTAACTATGTATATCAACAGTGCCATTTGCACTCTATTATTCCGATCCCCCGATACTTCGCTTTCTAAAGCCCGATCATATGCGCGCGCAATAAAAATGTTTCATAGATTTCATCTAGCCCGCTCCAATGAAGTTTTTAACTTTAAGTGCTGACTTATCACGTGCTCCGCGGTGAGGGAAAACATCGTGAGGAAACCTGCATATTTTCGAAATAATAACAAAAAAATATTTCGAATTTATGTGAAGTCCGCCAATCCACAATGGGGCCGCGTGGTGGACTATGCCCTGATACCCTCTGTATAGAGGAGGCCTTTACCCAGCAGTGGGACATGTATAGGCTGTTACTTTACTTTACTTTTAGATTTCATCCAGTTAAGTGAAGAATCAGCCTATATATGCTACAGGATAAGGTACATCTCTATACACAAAGTCTGCAAAATTAAATTTAGGTTGCTAGATTTCACTGTAATAAAAAAGCGCTACGGTTACCTATAAAAAGCCGTTGTGGGCTTATTTATATACGGAACTAAGGCGGGAATCAGTTAAGATGAGCGACATCTATCGAACGAGCTTATATTTTTATAAACATCTTCATCATCGTCATCATATAAGAAATTAGATTCATTATCATCATCATTATAGCCTGTTTAAGTGCACTGCTGAACTAGTGCCTGTTAGAGTATACAGACTACCATGAATCATGGCCCAGAGCCACCTGCATCAATCGACCTCCCGCACATTTACATAGGTCGTCAGTCCATCCAGCCGGGGTTCTTTCGACATCCCAAATATGATTAAGAACTTGTAATTCCAAAAGTATCTTGAAAACATTGTATCTGACATATTTAAACATAAATATTTAACTATTCATATCATATGTTAGAGAATTTTGACCATACATAACATATAAAGAACACAATTATTTCCTCTACGTCTGTCTGTCCCTATGTATGCTTAGATCTTTAAAACTACGCAACGGATCTTGATGCGGTTTTTTTTACTAGATAGAATGATTAATGAGGAAGGTTTCTATGTATAATAAATTGCACTTGTGCAAAGCGGGGGCGGTCGCCAGTTGCACATAAGACAAACAATCGTGTTAGACATTTTATAAAACACAAATGACTACACAAGCTTCCTTCACTACTATCCCACCGTGAAACGACCCAGTTGGAGCCTACTCGCTCGTGCCTCGGAAACCAACGTTGGAACAAATGGATTGCCCGGGCACGCGCTCAGGCGAGTCCATTTCCCTGGGCTTTTTTAGCGCGGCGAGCAATTAAAAAAGACTAATCTTGACTTGACCCGCGCGGCGAGCATGTCCGCGGAACGTTATGATGGATGCCCCGCTTAGCCCCCATCAGATAGCGCGCGTTCGCTCCGCGCTACTTGGCCGGCTACCGAGTAATTGAGTTTCTAAATGTCACAGGTCGAGTGTTGGAACATTGGAACGGAGCCGTCGAGTACAACGCGTATTCAAATCGGGGTAGAGATAACTGAGCTTTGGCAAAGTTGAGGCAACACGAAGCCGAACACGGATACAACATTTTCTTATATTTAGACGAACAAAATATATTGTTTTGTTATTTGAACGTGATAGCACTGTGTCCAGTACACTCGAGTAACCTGACTTCAATTACCAAATGCAATTGCAATAAATTAAATAATGCAATTTTAAATTTTGATTCATAACGTGTTAAACGGTGTAGGAAAACGTCATAAGTAAAGTTGCATATTTCCAAAATAGGACTTTGCCCAGCAGTGGGATGTATACATGCTGTTACTTTGCTTAATTTTCTTTTTACATATTATTTTTGCTTCCTTTTATTCTTTGTTTTATATTTTTATTTATTTAAAAAGGTTTATAAACAATTGTTTACACTGGATACTACTTAATGCTAAGTAGATAACTTAAGATTAAACATATATTAGTGTAACAATTATTTAAAGATAAACACCACATGCACATTTACATTCATTGCTCTTAGCCACATCCGGTGCATCTCTGTAATTTGTTGGGGAGGAAATGGTTGGTCACTTAATGTTAATTTTAAATATTCAACATAGTTAAAAAACCACTAAAGTTAACTTGACCGCGCAGTCAAGAAGGTCAACGCTTGCGTGGAGAGAGTTGAATTGCCGTCATAAAAGTATCAAAACCAATCCTTGTATAAAGCGTCCTTTGTCACTTCCCGTCATAAATGATGCAGTTTTCAGTTTTACTTGTAACTGGCACCATTAATTTTTTTTTTTAATTTTACATATAAAATAAAAAAAACTGACGCAACACTATAACCGATACATCCGGCAATAACCTAATTACCGGAAGTAAGCGATTAGTAGAATGGAAGCAGAACATAAGCCAGATTTGTTTTCTTTAATAAAATAATGAAACAAGTAGAATATAATTTAAAAAAACTAAAAAACCCGACTGGTTTTAATATACTCAGTGTCACTCTCACAGTAAATATGAATCTAACGACACCTCTCAAGCTAAAATACATCTAGCCGTTCAGGCTGCAGAGCGTGCCAAATAATTAAACATACATACTCTGGAAAAACATAACCCTCCTTCTGGCGCAGTCGGGTTAAAAGTAAACATCTCTGTATTGCGTTTAAAACATTTCCACATCGACAATTCCACCAGTACCAAGATGCAACTCAGTAAAAGTACCAGGGTGGCATAAGCCGCAGCGGAGAGATCGCACGAGCGCTGTGTGCCGAGCGTTAGCACACCATGCCTGACTTGCATTCTTCATTGTGCACTCGATCCATCGGAATCCGACCGGTCCTACATTACGATGCAATATCTTATCAGTTATCTGCAGCCCACACGTGTGATCTCAAAGCCACGAGAGCACAACCTCTAATTTGTCACTCAGTAATCACAGCATCGGCTACTTCTCTTAAAGTGTGAAGTAGTCTTACGGTTTTTTGGGTTCTGTACCCACAGGGTAAAACGGGACCCTATTACTAAAACTCCGCTGTCTATCTGTCTATCTTCCCGTCTGTCACCAGGCTGTATCTTAAGAACCGCGATAGTTAGACTGATGAAATTAAACAAATATACACATATACACATAACATACAGATAAAACAACAACAAAATAAACAAAAATATTTAAGTGCGGCTACCGTTTTTGCCGTTTTATAGATAACTAGCGTCCCGCCCCGGCTTCGCACCGGTGCAATGTATTATACATAAATAAACCTTCCTATTGAATTTATCTATCTATTAAAAAAACCACATCAAGATCTGTTGCGTAGTTTTTAAAATCTAAGAATGCATAGAGACAGACAGACAGCGGGACGACTATGTTTTATACTATGTAGTGATAGGTACGGAACCCTCCGTGCGCGAGTCCGTCGCACTTGGCCGGTGTTTTTTTAAGTCTATTTATTTATGGATAGCGTTCCATCCAACAGACTCTGCTGGCGATATCGCGAGTGGGCCGCAACGGGAGGTCGCGCCGCAAGAGGCTGGGGCCCGGCGCGGCGGCGGAGCACTCGCCCCTGGACCTCTCGGCGGCGAGCGAGAGCGCGGCCAAGAGGGCGCGGCTCTCAGCCAGCCCCAGCACGCGGAGCGACGACGACAGGGACCGCGCCTCCAACGAGGGTGAGTACCCGGAACTGTGGTAGGGCCACGCAACAGTGTTCACTGTTGCACAAATTGGCAGGTCCGTCAGGGTAAGTACCACGACCTCGCAGAAGACAGGGCTGAAAGCGCGGTGACAACGCGGGACTGAAAGCTGACAAGCGAGCGGTTCACCCGATGTTAAATTATAACTGCCGCCAATAGACATTTACAAACCCGTAGGGTTGCAGATGCGTTGCCACCTTTCAACAAAGTAAGCTCCGGTCACCGTCCTTATTTCGTATTTTTATAGGCTTGATAACTATTAATATTATTTTTCATACAAAATGTTGGCAATAAATTTTTTGTAATCTCTTTAAAAAGGTCTCTGAGTGTATTCCGGGCTCCGATGTTATAGATTGCTCGGACAGCTCTTTTTTGAAGTTGTTTCTCTAAAGTATAACAAACATATATTATACTTTAGAGAAACATTTTTAAAATAAAATAAAGCGTGAAGTCCTTTGGAACTAATTTACTAATATATTAATCACAATAAGTTCGTTACATCTCTTTTTAAAAGTCTGAACTTTTTCTTAATTATTGAGACGTTCTTCTAATATTATTTAGAAGAGATGTCTATGGTCATAGTCCATAAAGCACTTACACGGAGAAAAAAAGTAACAGGCCCGCTGATTATCTCGACACGCACTCCGTAGCAAAGAGAAAACAAACACTTGAGACTTATAAAAATCATTTCCAATACTTTAGATTGAACTCGGCATTATTTTGGCGAAACGTTTTTGTCGTACAGTTATACTTATATCCCTGTTCCATTCCTGACATCACAAGTAATGTGACAGTTACAATCACATTTATAAGCGTTATCAAACATTAATTATTTTATTATTCACCTTCAAAACGAGAATAAAAACTATTTAGCTTCTAGAACGTTCCTTATTACAAAACTCATTCAACAACACATAAAAGCTTTCAATCAATATCGACCGGCAAAAACTTAAGTTGGAAAAAACGCTATGACAAAAACTTAGATTGCGTTCAATATATAAGGTACGACGAGTTCATTGGATGTCATACAATATTCTATCTATGTATATTTAGCACGTGTACAGGTGAACTTGTCTCAGTACAGAAAAAACATTATTTGAAATTCAAATTGAATCGAAATTCATCAGTCTTGGAAATAATGTATGTATTTTGTATATTTTATTTATTATCCAATGATGCACTGACTGTTCTCTTACTGTATTAACTGCGGAACTATAGTTAGAATAAGTTATAATATTTTACAAACTTGATACTACTGGTCATTATTTCATTGATGTTAAAAACTCAACGTGATTTTTTACTAGGCTTTTACTAATCCGCGGCTTCACCCGCGCGGTCAACGGGAATTAACAGTGAGTTCATATCTTACACCAAAATATCTCGCAGATGGCTGAATTTTATCCCAATTAGTTGACACTTATTATTACCTATATTTTGGACAATTCAAACTAAATCTTTATAAATTATAGCCTATGTGTTATTCTGATGTATAAACTAAATTATTGTAAAGTTTCGTTAAAATCAGTAGTTTTTGTGTGAAAGAGTAACAAACATCCATCCATTCATACAAACTTTCGCCTTTATAATAATAATAATACGATACCAATCTGTATAAATCGAACAAATTAATATGTTTTGACTGTATTTTTAGTAATCTGCTTCGTTATAGTCACACAGAACTAGTCAATAAATGTACCAACATAAAGCCCACTTTCTTATTTCTGTCTTTCTTTCATAAGCATAAAAATGTGTGTTCATTGTACATTCTGTTCCCAGATCGGAGCGAAGCGCGGGACTGCCTCTGTGCGGAAGCGCGGGCGCGACTGTCCGCCTGGTCTGTGGACGACGTATACGATTTCGTCAGCTCCATAGATATCTGCGCGGAGTACGCGTCGGTGAGTACAATCGCGCTCAGTAGAGCCCAGACACTGCGCACAGATAAATTTTAATTCCTTGTAGGTGCATGTTGAAGCGCAAAATGCAGTGTTCCATTTTCAAATTATAAGTTACACATTCGAAAACCATTTATTTTTATTTAAAAATGTCACGCGCTCCATCTTTAATGACTTAAACAAACATGTATGCATCTGATTGCATACGATTTATATAGAGTCCGGTCAGCTATTAATCGGGTAACAGTATTACTTTACAAAGTTGCACAATTAAGTGTAATCAACATAATTCGAGTGCGAACACGGGTAGCGGGTGAGTGAACGGGTGTAATAAAACATTAAATTGCTATCTTGCAACGCGATAAAGCAAAGTATTCATAAAAATGTATGGAGCATATTGCTACTTAATAACCAGCTACAAAGTAACGAGTGTGAATTCGAATACTAAAAGATAGCTACTGCATCCAGTGGTCGATTCCGTGAAACACAGATCCTAAAACTTCGATCTTCGTCGACCACCAGCTTTGATGGAAAACGTTTAATCACAAAACAATTACTTCAAATATGTCTTAATTTCTTATGGTACGGTTCAAACGCCGCGCAGCGTCGAAGTTTTCAGCCATCTGCAGCCATTACTGCAAGCTGTAATCACGAGCCCCCCGTGAGCATTGTTTCTAACCTTCGGAACGAGTAACCACTTCAACGTGAACCCTAGCTGAACCAGAACATTGATTCTGTGACAGTTACCCTACGTGTCTAACAAAGCGGTCATTGCTACCGATCGAATCTCCATCAATAAAGCTTTCAGATAGTCCAACGCAATGTTATAACCTTTTCCCACGGTTTTTCTCGCGCCTTATTATCTTTAAAAGCTGCAGTCGGAGACGTCAATCGGTGACTCACTTTCCTTTGCTACTGAAAATCTAAAATATACTAATTTTGTTGTTTGTGACAAAATAAAAGTTAACAATATCTTCATATTAAAGTAAAAATATAAATGTGTGGTGGTTTCAATCGTAAATTAAATAAATTTTCCACAACTTCCAAAAGTCGGAATTTATACATGCATTGGTTCCAGCCCACCAATTTGCCTTGTCACAATTTATAGTCATCTTTTTTACTCCTTTAACTGGGTTTTACTTGAATATCATAAAATAAATAATTTAGTAGCATTACTTGGCACAGAATGTGTTTACTTGTTGTTTCAGTGAGTGTTTTAACTACTTGTGTTTACGCAAATAATTCACATGTTTAAATAAAACTACTTTAAGTATTTCGTCGCATTAAAGGGAATGTTATGATATGAAATCGTCGGGAATTTAAAAAGAATAAACATGTAAAAGCTATCCTAGCAAAGTGTTAACTTTGAAAATCACCCTGTAAATGGCGAAGCACTTGTAAAGA
This sequence comes from Iphiclides podalirius, assembly GCA_933534255.1. Classification (NCBI taxonomy): domain Eukaryota; kingdom Metazoa; phylum Arthropoda; class Insecta; order Lepidoptera; family Papilionidae; genus Iphiclides; species Iphiclides podalirius. The sequence goes on along the minus strand of OW152830.1, from coordinate 9,894,333 downwards.
TTAGGTATCAACTTTATGATTCTGTGTAGGACGCTAAACTAGGATTGATACAGCGTATTAACAGCAGCTATTGTTCGACTCGCAGATATAATGTTAACCGACGTATCGATTGCTACCGAGCTACCCGATAATCGATTTACTACTCGCTAATTACGGACTAATAAATTCAGCGAGAAATTAACGCTTCCACTATTAATAACTAGCTACATGCGGCGCGTTTAATGGTAGGTTTTGTTCAATTAATGAGTTTACTTCAACGCAACGGATAGTGTCTTATGTAACTCTTTTTACAAATTTTATCGCGTTCAGCACAACATAAATTCCCGGTTTTGAATTCGTAAATTTGTGTAAAATCTTCATAATATGTCCTCATTAAATAATGTATAAGTATTTTTGTAAGATATTAAAATGAACCATTTATTGTTTTTTCACCGGAAGTCAATAATTATATTATAGACCCTAAGTTTGGTTTTTCCACTAGTGGATAACTAACATCAATTTTATAAGAAATTAAAAGATTAATAAACCATTTCACGCCATGGCAAATTTCAGACAATCGTAGTCATGTTTAAATTTTAACTAACAACCTTAACATTTTAATGTTTATCGGGTACTAAAGTCACTGGTGCTTGTTCCCTGAACGTATTTGAGCAGAGGTTTATAAGATATTAAATTACAACGTTCAGATTAGAATTACGCGGGCGGAGCCGCGGGAAAAGCTATGTTTGGCTAAAAAGCGCGGTCAGTACGCACAACGCAGGCTTAACTATCAAGGGCTGTCGCATTTAACATGCTACACAGTGACACTCAAGTGGGCGGCACCTCGTAGACGTCGGGAACGCGCTCGGTACTTTCTTTCATTGTGTCAACGTGTCACATCATGCCTACATGTGCGGGAAACGTTAACGTTATCGCGTTAACGCCCGTTAGTTTTCACTTATCGTTCGTTCGTTATCACGTATCGTAAATTCGTTAATGAGAACGCATTTCACCGCCGTGTCGCTCCGATCGAGACGCAACGTCCATAATTATAATTGACGGGTGCCAACGCAAGCGGAAAGCTGCGGTGTAAACAAGGGCTGGTGGTTTTGCCAACCGGTTACGCAATCGGTTTAAGGACAGACCCGAGATATCCGATTACATTTCAATCACCATCGACAATAGTAGGGATATGAGTAGAGTAATCTTGATAATAATAACTCTTTAAATGTACTATATTAGGTGGACGTACACTAATTTATAAATTTACTGGATGCATTAAGAATGAAGGAATCGTATTTGAAATATGACAATGTCAAGAAACAAGAGAGTCTAACTCGTATAATAGCGGATGTTAAGGCGGGAATTGAATCATTCCGCTCGCAGCAGTCGAGACGAACGCACGCCTTGGCACGCGCTCTCTCTGCTCTGCTACTCCCCACCCCTGTCCGCTTCCGCGTGCCGACTCGCTCGCCGCGGACGCTCAGTCGTCGCGCACCGCGCGCCGCGTTCACTCGTAATTTTTATTACGAGTGGGCACCCCGCTCGCAAGTCGAGTTGCGAGGTGCAGTTCTGACTGCGCCGACCAACACGCTTAGCAGCGGTTCTGTTTCGACGTCTTAGGGCTAGTGGATACCTAACGGTGATAACGAAACTAGCCAAGGCTTGCCCCGATCGCCTTGCGGTTCTCTCCTGAGAACCGCGAATCTTCGGAAGGGACCACCATCACTGGCCTTGGGTGTAGTCCCTAGTCAGCGGTGGTCCACGTTTGGCCTTTTAGCGCCCTCGGGTAGTTCTAATTAGCTATAAGTACACACCCGTGTGCACAATAAGATCGGCACAAGGACGCATTAGGGCCACACAGTTTAGGCACTCATCCTCCCTGCCTATACCCGGCAGGGAGGGATACGGGCACACACCCCGGCATCCCACCGGGCGTATTAAAAATATTACGCCGTAAATTAAAAAATGGCCGAAGTAAAGGCCATCCTCGGACTTCTCCGGGAAAAGTTCCCGGAAGCTATCCCCGACACTCTAGAGGTGTTACGGGGACTCTCAAGGCCCTCTTCAAGGGCATCCTCGGAAAGCGCCGAAGCGCCCTCCTCCTCCTCACAAGAGGAAATGGAGCTCGATTCGCCGCTCTCCCCCGACGCCGATGAAGGCGGCTTGTTCACCCAAGTGGTGAACAAGAAGAAGCGCAAAAAGCGCTCTTCGCAGCCGTCCTCAGCGGCTCCGTCCCCCGTTCCGCCAGTCAAGGCGCCAAGGCCGACCGAATCGGCCACAGCCGGGCCCTCAAGGCCCACTCCCCCGACCCCATCGCCTTCAGCGATTCAACCCACCCCGGTTGCCTCACAAGCAACCCCCGCGCCTCCCGCAGCCCCCCGTGCGCCGCAGGACAAGCGCCCTCCACCCTTTTTCATCAGGGACACTGACAAGTGGCCCATGATAGCATCAGCCCTATCAAATAGGCTGAAATTCGTAGCTACAACGACCGCACAAGGTATCAAGCTCCAGCTTGAAACCGCTGACGCCCACCGCCAAGTCTCTAAATTTCTTAGGGACAAACAAATCTTTTACCATACCTACACGCTGGCCGAGGACCGAATCCTACGCGCCGTCATTAAGCGCATTCCCGCGAACATTCCCACTGAAACGGTCCTTGAATCCCTTAAGGAGCAAAACCTCCCAGTCCATGCGGTCCACCGCATAAAAAGTAAAAGAAAGCGCAGCCCTATTGACATGGTCATGGTCCATTTAGACCTCTCTCCAGAGGGGAAAGCTATTTTCAATATTGAATCAGTCATGGGACTGACCAATATTGTTATCGAACCTCCGCACAAGGCCACCCTCCCGGGACAGTGCCACAAGTGCCAAAATTACGGGCACGCCGCCCGTAACTGTTTTGCCAAGCCCAGGTGCGTAAGTGCCTAGGCGACCACGGCACCCCGGAATGTCCCAGACCAAGGGACAAGGCCCTTCTGGCCAACTACGGTCCACCCGCATGCGTCCTCTGCCAGTCGGAAGGACACACAGCCAACTATCTTGGCTGCCCGAACGCACCTAAGCGCAGACCCATTAGGCCCGCCCCTCAGGCAACAAGAAGGCAGCCGATTCCAACGGCCGCCTCATTCCCTCCTCTTCGCCCCGCGTGGCAGAACCCCATGGCCCCCGCTTGGGCCAAACCGAATCCGCCACTCGCGGAACCCAAAGCTGCCCCTCAACCGGCGCTCATCCCAACACCACCAAAAGCGGCCGGGGGCAACCCCCTGGACTCGCTAAGTCAACTCCTCCGAACCGTCGACATGGGGAGGTAATGTACTTTGCCGAGCAGTATGCCAAAGGCAACTTCAGCTCGCGATTACTCCTTCTAGACCAGTACCAGCACATAGTTGCTGCGCTTTCAGTTTAAACCAATATGGATAGCACAACTAGAAATAATAATAACGAAAATATTAGTCCCTCTGCCACGCGTAATAACGGCAGAGTCAAACCGCGATCGATTAATGTAGCATTCTACAACGCGAACGGGCTTAAAGAGCAACGCGACGAAATACGTATTTTTTTACGCGACCACCAAATAGATATACTACTAATTCAGGAGACGTTCCTGAAACCCGCGACAAGGGATCCGCACATCCCCAACTATCGGATAGTTAGAAACGACCGTGCCGGCGCCCCGGGCGGCGGCACATTAATTTACTTTAAAAAATCCCTCCACTGCGTACCGGTAGATACGCCCGCGCTCTCGCATCTCGAGGCCTCCGTCTGTCAGCTGGCACTAACTGGCCACTCTCCCATCACTCTAGTATCAGTCTATCTCCCTTGCAGACCAACCGCAACTATATTGCAATCCGATTTTGAGGCCCTCCTCTCTATAGGAGGAGCCACCATATTAGCTGGCGACTTCAACAGCAAGCATATCCGATGGAACTCGACACGCACCAACAGTCGAGGCACCGCACTCGACTCGCTATCCGACAGGCTCGACTTTGAAGTTGTAGCCCCAGTCGAACATACGCACTTCCCTTATATAGAGGGACAATCATCGGATGTGCTTGATATTGCAGTCGTCAAAAACATTAATCTGACCATGCACGACCCGGAAGTGATTCATGAGCTTCACTCTGATCACCGACCAGTCCTCCTTCGGCTAGGGCCCTCAGCAATAGCCGCCCCCCCCCAAAACAGTCATTAGCTGGCATAGAGTCAAAACTAAACTTAATGAGCCCAATTCAATATTAGAGTCGATCCCCGACCAACTCAACAACAAACAGGACACGGAGACCGCAATTCGGGCCCTCACGAGTCACGTCAACACCGTCGTCGAGCAATGCTCGAGACAGGTTCCAGGGATGGACGACCATCGCTGGGCCCTGCCAGACGATGTACAAGACTTACTGAGGCGCAAGAATGCGGCCACACGCACCTACGATAGATATCCCACCGACTCGAATCGTAGACTGCTACGTAAATTACAACATGAAGTCAAAACATGTATAGCAGACTCACGAAACGAACGGTGGGACTCCACCTTAGTCTCAATAAAACCATCCCACCAAGCCTTTTGGAAACTTCCTAAAACCCTCAAGGGTATAGCCACTCCAAACATGCCACCACTAGTTCGCCCGATAGGAACGCCAGCAATGCTCGACGAAGAGAAAGCCGAAAAAGCCTAGCTTACAGCCTAGAGGCCCAATGCTCCCCCAGCTTGCTTCCGACCCACCCCGATCACCTCCGTAAGGTGAACGAAGAGGTCGAAAGGAATGCATCGTAGCAAGTGCGCCCACGCAAAGCGCCTGGCTCAGATGGTATCACCAATAAGGTGACCAAACTTCTCCCTACTAGCATCCTTCAGATACTAGTCTTAATTTACAACGCGGCTATAACCGAAGGCTTCTTCCCGTCCGAGTGGAAAGAAGCCGACGTAATAGGGTTCCTCAAACCCCACAAACCCGCAACCCTCCCAACCTCTTATCGTCCAATAAGTCTTCTCAAAACATTTGGGAAGATCTTTGAAAGAATAATATTAGCCCGACTAAGATCCCTTATGGACGCCAAAGGGCTCCCCATCCCTGAACAGTTTGGCTTTAGAGCCAAACATTCTTGTACCCATCAAGTGCACCGCATCACGGAGCACATACTAGTCAAACGCCAACGCGGATTCAACACCGGAGCACTCTTCTTAGACGTGGCAAAGGCCTTCGATAAAGTCTGGCACAACGGGCTCGTATACAAGTTATACGGGTTCGGAGTACCCGATCGTCTCGTATGCATAATACGAGACTTCCTAACTAATCGGACCTTTCGTTATCGCGTCGAAGGCGTGTGTTCGACAACGCATCCCGTTCGAGCCGGGTTGCCACAAGGATCGGTGTTGGGCCAGTCCTTTTTACGCTCTACACCAATGACATCCGTCAAAATGTTACTTGCCCATGCCGAAGACGCCTCCAAGCTGCAGCCATCATCGACGCCTCCATCGCCATGACTGGTTTCGGCAATGGAGGATCGAAATCAATCCCGCCAAGAGCGTGGCCGTCCTTTTTTCGCATAAAAACGTAGATAAACCACCCCCCGTTAAACTCATGGATAGTCCGGTACCATGGGTGAACAAAGTTAAATATTTAGGTGTCGTCCTTGACTCCCAACTTAGATTCAACCAGCACGTGACTCGGGTCAAGAACCGGGCGGCCTTCGTACTCGGTCGCCTCCATCCGCTCCTCAACAAAATGTCTAAAATGTCCCTTCGGAAGGTGACTCTATATAAGGCAGTAGTTCGCCCTATCATGACGTACGCGAGTCCAGTTTTCGCACACATTGCTCCGAAGCAAATACACCGGCTTCAGGTCATCCAAAATCGATTCTTGCGCAGAGCTACGGGAGCACCCTGGTTCATGCGCAATATCGACCTTCATGTCGATTTAGAGTTGCCCACCATCGCTCAATTCCTGAAGTCGGCGTCGCGCCGATACTTCGATTCCGCCGCCGCGCATCCCAACCCGCTAATCGTAGGTGCCGCCACCTACAGACCCCTGCCGCTAGGTACGTTCCGCCGCAATCACCGTAGACCGCGACACGTTCTCGATTTCCCTGACGATGAACGACTATCGCCATCGAAAGGATTAAAAAACTTCGCAAACACACCAACACAAACCGCACTCGCCGGCGAGTGTGGCAAACATACACTAGGTTCCGCCACGTACCTGGCAGGTCCTCCCCAGTTCAAGATAGAAGCGTTGCTGGAGTTTCTTCCGCCACTTCTTCTCCAAGCGCCAACGCTTTACGAAGTGGTAGTACGATAGCTCTAGAGATCCCCCCAGTCAGATAACAGCTACCGATCGAGCCGAGGTCCGGCCCTCTCGGGCACCCTCGAATCGGAATGCTAAACGCGTGTTGAGTGACAGCCCAAGCCGAGGTCCCCTCTCGGGGACCCTTGAGCCTGATCACTCCATGGAGCCCCCGCCAAAGCGCCCTAAGAGCTAGGCGGCCTCCCAAACCGGTGAATTAAATAGCGTGACGGCCCGAGCCGAGGTTCCTTCGGGAGCCCTCGAGCTTAGTCACCATAACGCGTAATAATAAATACGCGAGGTTCAGGCTAGGCGCCTCGAGCGACCGGCCACCTCAAGTCCGTCGGATCTGTAAAGGCCCCTAAGGCCAACAGTGGCTCATCCAGACAAAAAAAAAAAAAAAAAAAAAAAAAGGGAATTGAATGTATACTTCCAGAACCATACCGAGAGATCACTCAACTTAGAACTGATATTGAATCTAACCATTTTAAATACGATTCCAACAATAATCTACAAAATGAAAACTTTTATCGTGATACGTTTCAGTAAATTCCAATCGCAATTCTAATTAGCTAGTAGTGTCATACAAATTAAAAATAATGCGTGTAAAAATAAAAATAATAACTAATATAATAAAATGATAAATAATAAAAATAGTCTTATTTCATAAGGTGTGATCGCGTAAATAAAATAAATTTATAACACAACGTCAGTTAACTTTATATTGCTGTTTTTTGCGACATGGTTTATAACTTTTTTACAATTTACTTTATGGTGCTAAACTATAAATATTTATTACTTTTGTAGCCTAATGGTAACTGTCATAAAACTGTAGCGAATAATGAAGATTAGTTGAAGATAAATAAAACGTTGTTATATATGTACACTGCCAGGACTAAGCTTAAACACATCGAAAGCTGACCAAGCGGAGTGGCAGTATGTCACGAGCAACGGTAGCGAGGATATCGCGTTACTTCATGATTTATGTGTAACAAGGGTGTCAGGGCAAAATGTGCCGCCGTAAATTAATCGGTGGCGGGAGAATAATTTCACTTTACAGACGTTTAAATGATTAATACTCCGCTACCGACTTTTCTAGTCACAAATTACTTACTAAGTGGATGTCGTATAACTATCGCTGTAAATGATAGCTTGCTCTGATTATTCCGGCATTCTTAAATGGTTTTATACGCTAAGAACACTCGTTCTATTAAACTTAATCATTCTAGCAATTAATTGTTTGTAAAATTACCTTCCCGGTTAAGTATTAATATCTTCCCGTGATAACGAATGCATAATGACGCCATCCAACAGATTAGAGCTTAGGTCGTTTAATTCACTCCTAAAAGCAACTTTGCAAGAAGCTGAAATACTACCAACGTTTTATGACATGAACCGGCCATAGCTTATGAAAAACAGAACATCAATTAAGTGCGTGAAACAAATAAATAACCTAAAAGTGTCGGGCAAATTCCAAAAGGTGAGCACTCTGGCATTTGAAGTCAAACTCAACATCAACGAAAGTATGAATATCAGCACGTCTTCGCCGAGCAAAGCAGCGCACGGTGGGTCGAAAGTGCTATATGAAGGACATAGGATTTTTTTTATAAATTCTATTTAAAAAAAACACCTATCGAAATATCTCGCCATTCTCATGAATAATTGTTATTAAAAGTTTTCTTTAAAACTGATAGTGTGCCATACACAAATACATATTTTCTGTTTTTGTTGTATGGAATGAAGCGGATACTGCTAAAATTTGGCCAAGTCTTGACAGGTCTTCATCGTGCGGCGAACTGAAGGCCGTTGCGAAACTGATTTATACAAACTGCGCCTCCATATGTAACAGGAGCGTGAAATCTAGCGATGCTGGGACGTCGATAGTACCGGTACAGTCGTTAATGGCATAAGTTTACTTCTCAAAAAAATGCTTCGCCAATAAAAAAAACTCCCGAATTAGATTCAGAATAAGCATCTATGGAAAAGATATTTTGTCACACAGCCCGCAATGGAAATTCACGAGTTGGCCTCCTAAACCATTACACAATCCGTCAGTGCCCAAAGAATTAATCTTTACTACCTATAGGTTAATAGCTAATTGTAATGTTTCTCTCGTACAACTTCTTTCATCCCCAAATAGGTATAGGGCACTTTATTATACTTCAAAATGATTAAAACTTTATATCCTATGTATAATATAACTAATAATAATAACTAAATTAATTACCCAAGACCCAAAATGTCTTCTTCTTCTTTAGGATTAAACGCTGCATAAATTATCCTATACAGAGATATTTTTCGTACGTTTTGTCGTCTATAATTATTTTGTACTAGCTGTGGTAGTTTTTTGACATTCAATAAGCCTATATTGAATAAAGAAATTTTGACTTTTAAAAAATTGTTATAAACACTGTTTTTCTTAAAAGCATGCTAGGTAATGTTAGTAAATTGTAAAAGGACCAACATAAACGTCGCATACATAACAAATTTGATCATTGAAACCAATTTGTATATCACAGTCTTTGGGTGAGGCTCAGCAGTGGACTCTAACAGGCTGAAATGATGATGATATTGAATCTAATCCATAAAACGCTGCCCAGCACTTTTCGACGCGATTGCAACTTTGCAGCTGATGGAATTAAGAAGATTGATGATATCCATCGGCCGATGTGTCGTTGCAATTAGCACATTATACATTCGAATTCGCGCGTCACGACTGTGCCTGACTCGTAAACTTGATATTACTGTAGCCATATTTGTTACGATCAGTGTTTGTTTAAATTACTGACATTTGATATAAATGGAACTATGATGAATTTGCGTTGCTTGCTCAATTGCCATTTAATCACACAGTAGGGGTTAAATAAAGCCCTTGAATAAAAAATCGACTTATCGGTGTCATTTACCTTACCTAGATTAACAATTGCCAAAGTAAGTATTAAAGTGAACTGCCAATTCACTTTTAACAAATAATTTATTAGAATGGTCGGCGGGAAGTGGAAGAAGTATATTACTTCTTAGATTTTGCACAGTATTGTCATCAAAAAAGCTCATTATTTTCGTCTTAGACAATCTCCCCCCGTGTTCAAAAATCATTCTTTTGATCAAGAAATAACAAGCACTGGTTCTCTTCCCATCTGATGGTTACAGTTGCAGTTAAAAGTAAAGTAAAGTAACGGCCTACATGTTCGACTGCTGGGCAAGGCCTCCTCTGTTCACCATGCAACACCACTACGGATGGGAACAATTTACATATCTTCGAAGTAATTCTTTTTCAATTACTTCGAAAATCTGCAGGCAAATGTTTTCCTTCGCCACTGAGCGCATGATCTGCATTTAAAATTGCAATTGACAACTTAAACCTTACTTTAACTTAACCGGTGCCGACACGAATGAAGCCTTTGGATTAAATTGAATTAAAAGCAGTCGCAGCTGTTAGAACTATTTCTCTTCAATAGACTATTCCTACGGGTAAAACAAACAAACAAACACATGATATTTCGTATTTGTAATGGCGAGGCGACGTTAACCACTTGAGCTTTCACGACCCGAGTCACGCGTACCCCGCATTTGAATGGCGCGCACGTCTCTAGGAAGCGTTCGCTATAATTCGAGATTCACGTCAACATCCGTGCAGGTTCGGTACATACAACAATACACACAAATAAACGCACTAACAAACAATACAGCCACGGCACCCCGAGCGATACACGACTCAAATCGCAAGCTCGCCTATTGTCGAACGCGATGACCAACGTAAATTCAACACTTAACCAAATCGAAGCCATCGTATAATGAGCCCTATCGCCCTGCAAGCACTACGGAATTGCGTCGTGAGTGGATTAGGTTGGTGGTGAGTTCATGTCGGTTTTAGCGAGGTAATTGCTATAATGACTGGTGTGTAAGTGGCCGTCATATTGTTATGATTTCGTTCGTGAAATCGAAAACGATCGAAGCTCGTTCGGCGCGCGTGTCCATCGCGCAAAGTGATTGGTCTCGGCTTCATTTCGCTGCGATGGTTTTTCGTTTTATTGCGTCTCGCTCCGTACTCGTTGACGTCAAAAGATCAGCACGATAGTAGATGGAATCGGATCGAAATGAAACCGATTCGTCACTTATTCGGTGAGCATCCGCACCGTGTTTTATTTATAGAAAACTAGCGGACCCGACAGACGTTGCCCTGTACACACGACTTAAATCCGACAACAACTTATAAAAAAAAATTTGTTGACCATTCCGTTTTTGACCATTCTCAAATCAACAATTCATTAAAATCGGTCCAGCCGTTTAGGAGTTCAATGACATACACACGTACAGAAGAATTATATATATAACAGATAACGCGAACGATGAGCCGCGACAACTCGAACTTGCATATTTTCGAAATTATAATATAACATTTCGAAGATATGTGAAGATAAGTCTGCCAATCCGCAGTGGAGTTGTGTGGTAGACAGCACAGTACAGAGGCATTTGCTCAGAAGTGGGTCATATACAGCGGGGCCATATAAACTTCCATTGTTAGTTTCCAATCTATCCGACGAAAGCTGTTGTATGATTAAGAAGTACCAATGTGCTCTCGATTTTAATACAATTCAATTGATTTTTATCAAATTAGGAAAAAACTTTCATGTACCGAAATAATTATGCACTCTTAAAATAGAAAGGGAGAAGTCCCTTAAATCACTATACTTACATCATCACCTTTTTATTAGAGAATGAGACCTTAAAATAACCATACAAAACACACATTGAGTTGTACTTAAGTTAACGTTTAAGGCCAATACAACCAGTATTGGCCTTAAACGTTAACTTAAATGCTATAATATTTAAGATGTAGCAGCGCCACGAAGTAGGCTCGTCCACGAAAGTACTTCGGCCTCACAGAAGTTACGTTTATACTTCTACTTTTCGCCTAGTTAAAACCGTGCCCACTTATTAGAGGTTGTTAACCAATCTGCAACCCAACGGGTGTTGTAACTATGGGCAGTGGCAGTCGTGTAATACCAGGTGAACAAGTTATTCACCTGCCAATTTATCACATAAAAAGTAACATAAATCCATGTAATTTACGTTTCTCTTAGTCTTTAACAGCGACGCTTTGGTGATGATAATTAAAGGGAGAAACAGAAGAAGAAAAGATATTTCCCGACCTTCAAAAAGAGAGCCTACTTCTACCTCAAAGGCCGGCAAAGCAATTGTACGACTCCTCCCACCGGCGGCGGTGATTGCTTACCATCAGGTGACCCAGTGCTGGCACCGTCAACTCAACCATGTGCAAATACATCAACCACAAACCTCACTTCACACCTTAAAACCGCCGACCAACTTTAACACTTCCCTTAGAAGCGTTAACTGCACTAGATCTTTCGCAATAGCGACCGATTAATTTTTCATAGGCACATATCAAACGGGGCATTAACTTTCGCGCCATTCGCCACGGCGAGGTGTTTAAGGCTGGCGTTTGCACCGAGCCCCATTCATCACGGGCTACCTCAAGACGTGAGTCCTTTCATCTTAGCACCGGAGTCGTGCGCCGCAAAGAGATACAATTTATTATAGACGCTATCAAACGGACCGTTGATAATTCGACGCCCGTACGTATTACGCTACGTACGGCGGGCGACGTAAGTGCTGTCGCGGGTGTGCGGCCCGTGTTCGACACAGCGGCGGATACGCCGGCCCTCGGTGTCGGCGAGTGAAAACATGCCGCCCGCCGTACGTGCTATCGCAACAAACGTGTGCTATTCATTAGCCCGTTAAAATGATCTCGGTTTCAAAATAAGTCAATCGACACGAGTGCCGACGCTTTATTGCCAACTAAACGGCTTTGATTTAGATTCACTCGCATATCGACTTTCGTCTGTCGCGTGGATGTTTATTTGTGGCGCTAACCACAAATCAGCGGGCTCGTTTCGCGGCATGTAAACATGTTGACGCGTTTAATTCGACCAGTCTGTAAAAGGGTAGAATTCACGTTGAATTAAAACGCTCTACGTGATAAAGTAAAGATACCTAGAAAAAGTAAAGATAAAGTACCAAGCATGTAATTTTTGAGAGTCGTTCCTTTATTTTCTTGAATCATATCAAAAATTTCAACAGATCAAGAAAGTTTCCGTGGATTCTTACAAAAATTATTTTGCGTTCCTAATTACGTGTTTGTTATAATGAGTAACGTACTAATTACACTTATTAAATGTAATTTCTAAACACCCATACCTTTAATTCTTTTATTGCGTTAATTAATAAAGACATTTCTATAGCTTTATTTATTCTTAATTAAAACTTTGAAAAATAATTTAAATCAAAATATAACTGCAAATAAATCTCGCCAACCAACTTTGCGATTGTACCTATTCAATTGAACATTCGCTTTCAATGATCAATCAATTCACTACACGGAAGTATTAGGGGGGCGATTAAAGCGATTCTTCAACATATTGTGAGCACAATTAAACGAGTTTCGTATCAGAGCGTCTTTCTATTAAACACGCGATGAGGCAGGCCCGTCGGTACGGGAGAAAATCTAGTGTGACATCAATAAATTTAAACTCTTACTCTCCCATTTGTGTTTAGTTACGGCTAATTTCGACCCGGCATAAATCGGCACGCTTTTTTCTCTAATGACGCCTCGGATTTATTGCGTTTATTCAACTAAATTAGATGAGCGGGAGCCGGTAGTTCGAGGCGCGTTTTCACTGCGACGCTCTCGCTAACTTTAAACGTTTTCTTAACTAACGCCTGTTTTTATATAATGTAGCTTAATTCATGTCTCAATCCTTCTGTAGTCTACTTCGCATATTAATTAATAAAACCAACAATCGCAGTGGTTAAAAGTTGAGATTGCCTTAGAACGTATATCCAGAAGATTCCAAATCTTTGATTTTTACACAAACGAATGTAATAAGTTGTGTATACTAAAATACGTCATATTTTTTATTATCTTCATATATTTATAAAACTACTTCATAAGTTTATATTATTGCAATCGGTTGGAGCTAGACACTAAATTGCTTCAGAATGATGTAAAGTATTCGAAACGATAGTAATTTAAGATAAAATTGAACGCGATAATCTAAGTGAAATATTTTCGATTGAACAATGTGTAGGCATCTCGTAAGTACGAGAAACTATCGTTACGATAACACTTCAATTAACAGCAGCGACGCATACAAAACGCGGAAATTGTCACAGTTACACCGGTTCGGTTTTGAAACGACTGCCCGCTTTGCGAAATCCGCACCGGCGCGAGTTGCGGAACATCTGTGCTTCCTATCGGGCTATCGCATACCTCAGCAGTGCGCTCCGCTGGGGCTTTGCGTAATGCCGAACGGTCCGGTCGACTTCCATTAATCGATGTTTGTGCTAATGCGTTACATTGGGCACGCATCGCCGAACTGTGAGCGGCTTTCTCCAGGGATTAGACAACCGGTTGGTGGTCTACCTGGAAAGCTGAAACCCCATCGCTTGCCGAACGGCCCGGCTCCGCTTCTTTTCGGGGCACCTGCGCGTTGCGACATCAGACGCATCGGTTACAGACTGGGTGACATTCGGTCTCGGCAACAAACTGGTCTGGTATCGGACTATCAGCCAGCCGTATAGCCATCGGAGAAACGCTGTTATTGATTACAGACCTCGTTACACGCGCTATTGTGTATGGGTCTGGTATTCGATTTTTCTCTATGTAAGAAGATAACAAGTGGCACTACAAATACGTTGACATTTTTTTTAAATATGGGCCCCGGCCACCTCATTAACCGATCGACACGCAGAAGTATAACCCTTCCACTTCACGCTGGTCTTCTGTGAGGTCGTGGTACTTTCCGTTTGGATGCCCGTTCATGTAACAGCGAAGACTATTGCATGGCCCTACCACAAAAATTGTATACCATCACGAAATCTGCAATGAACAATGTGAAAAATCATCGTGATATGATTATAACGCAGTAAAGGAAGAAATCAACAATGCAATGGATCTGTGGTATTTTGATCAAGAATTAATATTGTCCTTCAGACAAAGTTGGATTAAAATTTAAATCAATTAGATAGCAATTAGCAATTCGATATCCAGGCATAAGACTTCGTTAACACCAGACAGACGAAATTCACGAAAAGATCTAAATCAAGACGTAACATAATCTGTTTATCTTTACTTTTGATCGGCGCGTTTTATATTCAACTGGTGTGTGAGACCGTTCATTATGCATACTGCCAATGCTAATCATCGTTATTTATCGCCTATTAAAATAGTGCCGGTTGATTTAGAACATGACACTAAATATTATTTATGTTTACAACATACAATCGCAACCATTAATAATGTTGTGTAAACTTTTAAAATGTTTCAAACGTCATCATAGATTTAAAAAAAACCTGTATTGTAATTCCATCACTCCGCTATCTAGGCTACAAATAATCTATTACATATGAAGGCACGAATAAAAGCAAAAGCCGAATCATTCCAAATTCAAATTGTCCATTAACGGATGACATTTTGCGGCATTCGATCGAAAACCCTCGGTGCACATAGACTATAAATCGGTGTTTAGAGCGCATTACGGCCGTAACGTGTGTCCGTCGGCTCTGTCCCGATGCGAGATGGATAAGCGTGCGGCGAGGCTAATAGGAGACCCAAGGACCACCAATAACGACGTACCGCCGTGTCGTACTCGATATTGCGACGTTGCCGATGAAAATTTATATACGTAATATATAAATGTAATATTTTCAGTGCGGGGAACGCAATACATCTATATTTCTTTACAATAGGGACTAGTTCTTCGAGTCCATTACGCTGATCATTATTATTACCTTGTTGTTAACTACAGAAGTCATAGGACTTACCTTGAGATTTCAATTAGACTTTAATTAGACACTTTTTTTTTTTCATTTAATTCAATGTTCAAATGAACAAGGCTAATTGACCTATGAAATACTTTAAGTCCAATTGCACAAGACTATGTCTTAAGGAACATTACAAGCATTAAACAGATGAAATACTTTGTTATGAAAAAAGTACACATATTTTCATACGTCTATGTATTTGTCGCATTAATTCTAATATTCAACACACGTTACATCGTCTGCAGGATCTAATTGTACAGTCCAACGGTATCGAAAATAAGTTATTGCCCTAATTAGGACTGTCGAACTCACAATCCGCTCGGGACTCTAATTTACGGCACTGGGGGACCATTTAATTTAGTCTATCGTGGGGCCGTGCGGACTATTTAAATTGAGACGTCTAGATCGGGCGATAGGGGGTCGGGAGCGGGTTTCCGATGCTATCGGGCCCGGGACCCTCGTTTGTACCGTCTCCTACGGCGGGCCTCCATTTGCGGCGTGTAACGGACATCTTAGCCACTCTGGCACTACGATTGGATTCGATGAACGGATGATCGTCACAAACATCAAACTACTGCGATTGTTTTAACGATTCCATATGTTTCGTGACGTACATGTCGGTGACGAAAATCATAGTATGGGCAAGACTTGCACAGTAAAATTGTGACGATAATCATAGTACGGATATTACTCGCACAATACGTTGACGATAAAAATCATAGTGCAGATTTTACTTGGACAATATATTGACGACGAAAGTTATATTACGAATTTTACTGCATACTATGTGGACCATGAAAAGATTGTAACAGATAACTAGTTATTGCGTTGTTTAAATAGTTAAATAATTTCTTATGTTCACGCAGTAGTAATTTTCTACTTTAAGCATAAACTGTTTTAACGATAATTGAATTGTTTTAGCATGCTTCCTAGTTATGATTCGTTATATTTACGCGAGTACTATATTGTTTTAAATCGTCTCTGCTTATGAATCAGCTTAAATCAGCTAAATAAATAATTAATCATATAATCCTGGATTAACTAGGAAGTAAAATAACTCAGTCTCCTCGTTACCATGGATGCTACAAGGTTTAATAAACGTCGGGAACTATAATACAAAATTACGCGTTGTAAAAGTTATAATTTTAGTACCGTACCCAAAGGGTAAAACGGAACCCAATTTTCCTCTGTCCGTCTGTCTGTCCGTCTGTCACCAGGCTGTATCTTATGAACCGTTATAGTAAGATAGTTGAAATTTTCAGAGATGATGTATTGCTATTGCTGCTCTAACAACAAATTCTAAAGAACAAAATAAAAAATAATTCAGTGGGGCTCCCATACAACAGACGTGATTTTTTTGCCGTTTTTATAGATAATGGTACGGAACCCTTCGTGCACGTGTCTGAGTCGCACTTAACCCTTATTTTAAATTTTATTTCATATTTAATTTTATTATCTCCTTTTGACTATTTGTATCGGACAATACAAAGTAGGTGAGATCGGTACAACAATTGAATCATGTTGATAGTGATATTGGCTAGACTTGAGTACGAACCACTCAAGTACTTGTTCTACGTAGGAACTGAACCCATGACCTGTAGCTCTGATACCTAAAGCTTTTATAAGCCTTAGCGATTAAGCCATGGAAATCGAACCCACGACTGCGTCAAATTAGCTGTGTAATATCGCCTTTGTAATACAAGATGATATTAATCTACAGCAAGTGATATAATAATCTAGTTTCTTACGCCGGCAGGTCAGTGCTTACCTTCCAATAGTTTTTTTATTAAGTAATATGCTTCTAATTGAAAGAATCTATATGTAAATGTATAAAATGTAAAAATGTTAATGCATACACGTTCGGGCGTAATGCGTTTTAATCCACGTAAATGGCAGCAATCTTCTTAAGCGCTATGCAACTGCTCACGTACTCGAGTCCTTTGAGATCGATTCAATGTAACTCTTTCGATATTACGCAATTACAATGCGAATAACGCTGCCCCAGCTCCCTCAAAGAAGTCAGTCCGATATTTTAGGATTATGAAATATTTATGGTTTTCACAACACGATGACAACTTTTTAAGCATTATCTTCTTCAAGATTATATATGAAATCGGGAAGATGTGGCATTGATTGACATTGTTATCTTAAAATTCAAGTTTTACAAACTTAGTTAATTAATCAACTGCAAAATCTTTTCAAATATTATGTACATCTTAATAAGATACATATGTATCAATAGTACACGCAATACATATTATCGATTACAAAATAAGTATCGATTTATGTATATATTTTATAACCAACACCATAAAGCACCTTCGTTCTACATTGGTGTTATTAAAGTTAGTGATAACACGGTTGCATTATCGATATAAGTATCAGTGCTAAGAACGGCACTAATTAATCGATACTATCTATAGGTGTATCGACGCACTAATCGCTGGTATAAACTGCAATCGATCCCGACGGGAGGAAACGCTTAATTCACGATCTCGAGTGGTAGGAATTGCGGTATTTCACGCTACTCCCCTTCCAATCAGCCGCCGGGGAATTACCGGTGCGGTCGAACGGAAACGGTGAGGGCGCGTGCCGCATAATGGCCGCCAATCGCCGGCAGATGGGGGAGATGGCCGCCAATCTAGCAGACCGCGGGCCGACGTCTGGGTAATGACTGCCGCAATCATCAGACCAGTTTGCGACCTTCCAATCGCTCGGAATGTCAACCTGACGTCGCGGCCGGCAAAAGCGCCGCTGCGCTCGACGCCATTGTCGTAGCTCTTATCACCGAACAGCAGAGTGCAGTTTCCCTTAGCCCGTTATAAAGCTGGCTGCGCTGCTTGTCTAGGTAATAGCCACAGACTTCGCGAAGCGCTTCCTCGTGTAACAGTTTAAATGCGGTATACAGTTTCACCGGAGACGCTTACGGTGCCGTTTTCCCGGTTAAAGATGCATTTTTCCGTTTACCGAGAGCGCACAAAGTAGACGAGAGTCGCCGCTCTTTCTTTAATGTCATTGTTCCCATGGTCTAGACTCGAAAATTCTTTATTGCGCCGGACATAAAAATTCATATTTTTTTACAACTACATCAATTAGAGGTTCACGATCTTTACTGTATAGTTTTATCTAAGCGCTTAAATTTAATACTGATACGTCATTTCTCTACCGAAGGCGTACGAAATTGTGGTCAGTAAGAAAACAGCTGTCCCCAAACAGAACAGCCAACAAAGGGTCATATGAACTCATGCACTATACTTTTAATGACATTACTCTAAGCTCAATTACAAACACAAGTGCCAGCTTAACGAACACTGCACAATCAGACAGCGAGTTTTCTTCTTATAGCGAATTTCTTCATAAGAACAACGAAAATGTCATTGGTGCAACTCTTTGGAGTTTTATCATTATCTCAATTGCTTACCCGCAATTGTTAAAAAATTTCGTCACAAAGCGTGCATGACGTATTCCTTGACAGTATACATCTAATTTTTTCGTTTCTGCGAATTTCTAAAGTGCTTCAGTTAGTTTTTTCCCATCGTCCCATCCTCGACAATGACCCGCGACCGTCTGGACGCTGAAACGGTGCTTCATTCGCAGTATGAGTTTAGTTTTACGAGGAAATAATTTAGACAAAGAATGCCGCGAACATATTACTGTCTCTTATTAAGCACCGAAATTACAAAGAGTCCGTGCGTTGAATTGGTTGCATTCACAAATTTACGTGTGAATTCTTGACGAATTGGCTAATTTTGTGAATCGCGATTCGGATATTTTTACATGAAATTGAAGCGTGTAAATTCTGATAAATAGATTTTTTTTTATTTCCAAAACTGTTTATGTGACAGGTAATAAGGTAAAAGAAGAATTTGATGTGAAGGTGTATTTAAATTAAACTGTATACTAGTCTTATCTTTTAGTTAGAATGCGAATCTGTGGCCATACCAATTTTCCTAATTATATTAATCACTAATTAATTACCAATTCCACTGCAACAGAATATCTTTAACGCCATTTAATACAAATTCATTAGACCAACTGCTAAGTAAAACCATCTATCACACAATATGAATATTCAAACTTACAGTACCCGGCTACAACCGCAGCACAATTGTAGCATTTATCCTATCGTAATAGGAAATATATTGGCTCGGGTCCCGTTGAACTGACCGGACGATAAGATTTATACACAACTCTTTCGGTCGGCTATCATTTGTCCAAGTCCACAGTGACATCTGTCGTCGTAGTAACGTGTATATCTCGAGAGCACTCGTTATTTCATGCCCTACTACCGGAACTCGAACTTGTGCCCCATAATATCGTGTTTATCTCGAAACTCGCAAGTTTACTTAGAGATTACGTAACCGGACGTTATGGTAACACTTTCATCATTATTAAATACGCCGGAAAAATCGCAGCAACGAGTCGCTCCGACAAACGTTGTCGTTCGTGTTCCAACGGCAAGAGTAAACAAAGGATATAATAAAAGTATATAATACTAGCTGACCAGGCAAACGTAGTTTTGCCATATAAATTAATTGTATGGTAGAAAAAATATTTAAGGGTGGACCACCCTTAACATTTAGGGGGATGAAAAATAGATGTTGTCCGATTCTCTACCCTGGCCGATATGCACACAAAATCGGTTTACGAAAATCGGTCGACCCGTTTCGGAGAAGTTCAATTACAAACACCGTGACACGAGAATTTTATATATATTTTATTTTGTGAGTAAATCGACTATATTATATGTAATTTAAGTGCTTGATGAGAAACTTATTTCCGCGTGAAAATTTCGGCAAACGATTCGACCTCAAGACAACCGCGGTATTATCCAGCAGTAGACTTAAATAAGCTGAAACGATGATAATGGGTAAATTGATGGCCTGCCGGAACCGACCAATTAAAGTACAACAAATTCTCTTTTACAGCACAATGTAACGCATGTTACTTATCAATCATATGATGACAGTGGACATATTGACTTATAATATGTTGCCAGGAATCGTTCATGTGTTAGCTATCACTCCCGATTCGATATATAGATGATGAAATTCCTCAATAAATACTTTTTTTTAAAATAAAACTTAGTGTCTTAATCTTATTTTGTAAATTTAGTGATACAAAAATCACTTGATATACTCATTTAGATGGTTATTATACTTAAGTATTATACGATTAAGTAGTTTAAAGTTTCCCTGTTTACAATATTATAAGACGATTTTATTTATGGAGAGAGTATGCTGTCAAGCTATTATTACCGTTCATTTTTCTTTTTCATGTCATACAGGCCGTCGTGATTGCAGCAAAATGGTTATAAACAATTCGAACGCTCCATTTGAACAAATCGAAGGTCTTACAACACCTCGCTCTTATTAAATGGACGCTATTAATAATCGGACGCGGCAACATTATGTTACAGTATACAAACAATTGCCATCGCCGAGCGTACAAGCAACGCAACCGCCGCAAACGAAACGACACGCGAAACGAAAGTGATAACGCAACCAGTCGGACATTCGATAAATCTTGGTAGCGGACACTTGCATCGCTCGCAAAAGCGGTCTGGCCGACGACGCTTCATTTGAATGCAGGCCTTGTTAAAGACAAGTGAGGCCGCGTGTAGAGCGCTGTAGCTTAATTATTTAAGATTGCTCCCTGTCACGGACGTAATGCCCGACGCTTTTGATATAATAATTCCACGTCGGGACTTATACGCCCGCTTGGATTCGCGCGGTCGCCATTATTGCAGTTAATACGCGAACGAATTCAGGTTTATTCAATTATTTTTTCTACAATTCGTCATCGACAATTATTACGTTTAACTATTTTATCTTTATATATACAAAATATTCTTTAATAATTATTTATTAAACCACACTTTTTTATATACTTGATATAAGATGTAACGATAATTCTAAATTAGCGCAATATGCAATAAATGAGATGTCATCGAGGAATATGACATTGTTTAATTATTTATAGGTAATTTTGTAAGATATATAAAGCTTCGAAGAGACAATAAGACATAAGACCCCAAGAATAGAGAATAAACTAACAGAGGCTTGTCTTCAAAATCTCTTAGTCTTACATGTTTGTGGTAGGGCCACGCTGATCTGTGAAGGCCCCTAAGGCCAAAAGTGGCTCATCCAGGCAATAAAAAAAAAGGCCACGCAAGAGCTTGGGCTGTTGTACGAATGGCAGAATGTAGAATTAAGACGGCCTCTCAGAAGACTGTCGTGAAGTGATTGTGCTATTTTTCGCGTTTCATCTGGTGAGTGAGGTAAGCGGAGCCAACAATTTTTAATGTTGGCAACGCATCTGCAACCCTTCAGGTGTTGTACATCCATGGGTGGTTTACCAATCGCTTAACATCAGGTGAACCGCCCGCTCGTTTGCCAACTTTTAACATAAAAGAGCGCGTTTTCTTTGGGATTCTGAAGGCAACTATTCCCCAGTAGCAGGCTATGAATATGGGCATTCAACAGTCTCAAAATGGAAATAATAAAGGAAACCATCGTCAAAAAACGCACGAGTGGAGCGTATAATTCCACCATATAACGTCGATTCAGCGATTGGTCGGAGTTTCTGCTCCGTGGGTGGCTGGACGGCGCACGTGTTAGCCGCTCGGATACATTTGTGAGGCCACGTTAAAGGCAAATCCGCACTTCGCTTTATATTATCCGGTTCGACCGAGCTGTTATACAATCGCTGAGCCGCGCTTGGATTAGGACGCGGAGCTTTCGTGCTGCTTGCAAAGCATCGAAGAAAGTTTTTTCGAAACAACTTATTCGTTTGTTTCTTTTTTTTTCTAATGCAAAAAGGTCCGCGTGCTAAACCTTCTCCGTGTATAATTTTTAATTCGAAAGCTTAGAAAAGATCGCTTTATGAAAATTTTCTTTTATCTTTTTTTTAATGTCTATATATAACACAATAAAGATAAAAGAGCCGCATGGAAACTTTCATATTCCGCCGTAATATTTTGTCATCAATGTCAATATGCAAAAAAATTTTAAAGTAAACTTATTTCTTTTTTAATTTAAAAAAAGTCAAATGAAATATTATTACTATTAAAAATATTGTGGTTTCTTACTAAGCATAATCTGTGCTCAGATAGTAGTTAGTTTTAATGTAATCTAACTTTTATTTCTAGGAAAGTGAAACGACCTCCCACCATGCTAAGTGACGGCTATGGCTTCGAGTAATTCAAATAATTTACGATACTGGCCATAATACTGTTCCACTGAAGTCTCAGACTTTCAGATTATGGGACATTCCCTTTGATAACTGTCATTTAGCAAACTGAGACAGTTTCTTAAACCGCTGTTTTTCCGTTACTGTAATACATATTTAAATACGGTATGGTAAGAATGGAATCAGCGGTTTCATTTGATGCAGCCTTTTAACAAATCCATATCGATTATTCTAAATTTAAAATATATAGTCTTTTTTTATAATTTGGTTTTCTTTGCCAGTCTTCGTCAACCACAGTGTTCGATATTTGAATGGGGCGAAAATTGATTTAGAGTTTTTATTCAGTACTGCTCTTTGTATTTTTTTTTACAGCAAAACTTTCACGGTTTTCACGGTTTCGTTTCTAAATTGTAAATAGTAAAGTATCAGCCCATACGAGTCCCAGTAGTCCCGAGTGCTGGGCAAAGGCGTCCTTTGTACAGAGGGTATCAGGGCATAGTCCACCACGCGGCCCCTCTGCGGATTGGCGGACTTCACTTATCTTCGAAATATTTTTTTTTTATTATTATTTAGAAAATATGCAGGTTTCCTCACGTTGTTTTCCTTCACCGCTGAGCACTTGATAATTCGGCACTTAAAATTAACAATTCCATTGGTGTCGGCACCGGGTATCGAACTAGGGTTGCTCGAGTATATTGAATTAAAGGCGCGCGCCCGGACACTGAGATATCATGGCTACGTAATAAAATGTTCTGAATGTGTGTGTCCTACATTTCTACGTGATAAAGATTCTAAATATTCTAGTTAATTCATTTTGAAGCAATATTGTTTTATACATTTCTTAAGTATGCATGTATATAGTGGTGTCCAGAAATATTTATCTAAAGAGGCTGTACTGCTGTAGAATTATTATTTATTATTTTACGAAAAATAAATATTGTCTAATCCGCTATTTGAACGGTTCCCGAGTTATTAAAACCTATATTTTCGTATTTTTTTTTTAAGTTTATAACGAACGCACTCAATTTCGCAATTAAAAAAAGCTCATCACGCCCGGCCATTAGGCTGCGGCAGTACGGCTCGGCAGCATCATCAGGCTTATTAGCTCCAAGGCGTGATGCTAATAGATTGGCTTTCTTTCCCGGACGGGGCGCTGCGTAATTGATGGACGCTTCCGAAGATTGATAATCCGGTCCGGTGTCACTTTTATACGACGGCGGTGGGCCACGTTCGCGGAGAAAAGGCGATAAAACATTAGAGAGATGCGGTACACGGATGTACGACACTGGCGCGATTCACGCGCCGACGACTGTACATCACAAAATCGATAAAAGGCGCGGGACGTACGCCCGGTTTCCGAAACACTGATCATCGTAACTAATCAGCTGTCAAATGGTTTGCGATGATCAGTGTTTCGGAAACCGGGCGTTAATGTTTATTCGAATCAAATATAGCTATTGCGAGTGTGTTCCTGAATTATTAAACGACTAGATTGAGCTATGGAATAGGACCGCGTGAAGAGTTTTGAAGCTTATCAGATATAATTATAATGTATTCAAGTAGTACGTTGTTAAAATAAATAAATTAATTAATGTAAGTAAATGACAGTATCAAAACGCTACGAGCTAAGTCCCATCCGTCACCGTCTTTTACTGTGTTTTTCGAGTTTTTTGTTAATATTTAATCTTCGTTAAAAAATAAATACTATCATTATCATCAACCGTCAATCTATCATCATGGTTAAAGAGGTAAAGGATTTTATTAATTCAAAACGAACTCTACGAGTTTCCGCATTCTCAAACATTACCTCACGGCATTTTAGGATATCCCCGTAAACTAGTTCGATTGATATTTACGAAATTTCTGTCATAAAACCAACCCACGCCATTCCGAATGGACGTGACCATGCTAATATGTAAGGGATTATGACGGATTTATTACACTTAAATATATATTGAGCTGTAATAGCTGCTCCTCTGCCGACTCTTAACGGAATATGTTATAAATATGTATAAAAACAATGGATATCTTATTTAAAAAAATATACTTCGGTCTACCTTCAATATTTATTGTTCGAGAATTAGGAACATGTAAATGAACTTCAAAACTGTGATTTTAATTCAATACCTTTTAATTTACCCGTAAATTCTAATGCGTATAGTTAGTTTCCTTATGATAAAAAGTATTCGAATAAATTCCTAAAAGCATGCAGCTTCATCTCTCAACCTTTTTGTTTCCAAATATTAGGTATATACTGTATCATTCGAAAGAACATAAACAAAACAATTTTAAATGGAACAATTAAAACCTTATTAAAGCCTCATTGCAAACTCTCATTTATCACCATTAATTTAGGATTAAAACGTCTCGTACCAAAACGTGATAAAATTACATTTAAACCACTGCTGCTTCAAATCATTCCCTTCGACGCAGACGAGTAGGACGAAACGTACTAACTACTAATAAATACACTGATTAGACTAACGACACTATTCAGAGCAACGGGAAGAAAAAACGCGCAACAATAACGCTCGTAAGAAATAAAGACGAGATCTAGTTTGTTCGGTCCGCGTGGGCGAAACGTGGGCCGACCGAACCACAGATAATGCATCGAATAATAACGGTAGTGACTGTTAATATAACGAATTGCTTTCAGAATAACTTCGCTAAATAGCAGGCACTTGAGCCCTAAACATACGATGTTATGTATTGGAAGTTATGTATTGGACGTACTCCAAATGCCTACTTGATGCTTACAGGGATGTGAGATGAATTGCTTTTTTTTAAATAATTAAAAAATCAGGGTGCTAATTTTTTTTAATTTAGAAGTCTGAAATATTTGGAGAAAACAAATACTTTTTAGCAGCGTTGACAGGAACCCAACAGGTAGGTACCGTGGATGACATTAACTTACTGTCAGGGAACTTATCTCAAAAATAGACAACCATATCAAACTTTAAATTTCGAATTCTACGGAGTTTTGCCTACCGTATTTATTTCGCCCAACGATAGCGAACGTAATAATCGTTTTAATGAGATGTCCATTGGACGATAACTGATATGCAAATGAGTTTAATGTATTATATATAGTTAAAGGTTAGTTGTGGGAGTATTACATCGCAGAGTGTCTCCGAAAGGCCGTCGTCAAATGTCAAATTTAGAGATACGCGCGAGCAAGGTCGTCCTCAAAAGCAATTTGTGTGCTAGTATTTTTATTGATTGGTATTCAACGACGAACGTCCTCATGTCAACGTTACATGATGCTATTTAACACTTAAGAATTTAGAAGATCCGACAATATTCCGACACATTCTCTCTCTATCAGGTATATGAAATCCACTGTGCTATTATTAAAACTGTAATGTGAATTTGTCACAAATGAACGGTTAATTTAGCTATGTAACACGCTCCAATCTAAGATGTTATAAATTTATTTTTTTATTCACTTTTCTTGACTATTGGTCCTTGCTTATGTACTTAAAATGTTAAGTTTTTTTGAAAAAGGTATTGTATTCATGGTTAACATATTTCCACATCTCAAATCTATGTATCGCATGCAAATAATAATAATAACGAATTTCATAGTCACGACACAAGGGGCTATAAAAAATAATCACATAATTGGATAGCCTCCGAGCGAAATAAAGATGTGAAGAAACCGTCACCCACTCAGTCTAGTTGCAATTATTTTGTAACCTGAACTAAAATTGACAATACTTTAAACGCATTTCGTTTAAACGTCTCTCGCAAATTCTCATATTTAGAAAAAAAAATAAAAATTTCCTTTAAAAAAAACTACAACACGTATCAGTGAAATTGGAATTTAAAAAAATAATGAAACAACAACAGCCTCTCTAGAACAGTCAAGCAATTTTTCAATGTGGGAAAAAAAAACGAGACAGCAAACAAATGACAAAACAATTTTCAAATCAAACAGACCCGTGAAATCTACGATCGCCCCAAAAATCGTAACAGTACAAAACCGTCGAGATGGAATAAAAAAGATAATTCAAATATCGAACGCAACAAATTATAAAAAGCAATCAAAGTCACTTGTGCGATCCCCGACGTAACGACGAGCCGCGGGCGGTTTGAAAAAAGAATTCGATATCTGGACGCCGCTGCTATGGCAGCAGATATGAAAGGGGGCTTCACAAAGCGGCAGCTCTGTATAGTCTGTAGATAATCTATTTGGTGTAACCTCACGACCTCCCGGCCGATCGATATAACAATATAATTAAAGAGAGATCTCGATCCGATGTCTCGATTGCCGCCCTACTCGGAGATCCGTTTACCGGCCGGATGTCGGGCGACCGCTCTAAAAGGAAACGCTCATGATTGTTGCTCCCAACAAGTAATAGGTGTCATTATTTACTCGAGCGGTTTGTGTGTTTTTATGTCGGATGCCTTAGCTTCGGCCCCGGTAAACGGCGATGGTAAAGCAATAACGTAACGGACCCGGTATAGAGATTTCGCTTCGATCGTTCGCAATTTTATAATTCCTTGACGCAGTTAAATTGAGTCAACAGTCCCGTAAATCTGGATCAAAGTATCTAGAACGGTTATAAATTAAAACACGGTTACAATGGTTAGTCCGTTAATATAGAAGAACCATTTTCTGTCTGAAACAGAAGAGATACTATCAACAGATAATAATAACACAAGTTAAAAATAAACATTGAAACAACATTGAGACATTAAAATATGTAGAAAACATTGAGACATTTCTTTTTTAGTGCATTTTCGTTGTCTATCTATTCTCAGTATAGAAAATACAGACCTAATCAAAAACAACTTTTTAGCCCTGGCCACAAAGTGACTATAGGTAGAATTAAATAGACCGTATTCCAATTTTGAAATGTCGAAGCATTCGAATCTCCCCCACTCCTGCCTGTGGATTCGAGACCGATTCGAAATTGGAAAACGTTATAATTATCAGCGTTCTAGAATCGAGTTGACCAACGGCTACACCTCATTTAGCGTCTGGGACACCACAATGCATCCAGTGGCGATATAATCTGTGGGCCCGCGGCCGCGCTGTGGGTGTACCCGCCAGATTTACCGACGGTTTAACCCGTAGAAGGTGATCAGTAATATCTCTTGGCTTCTCTTATTTATTGCTCTCCGTGTTACAGATGTGTCGATATTTTAATGTATTTTTTTTTTCATTTGTTAATTATCGTGGACTAGAATAGTCACTTCCTCTATTTATTTAATGAAGCAGAGCGATTTTCTTAACGAATATGTATTGTTTAATGTTTTTATGTTCACTATTAGAGATTGGCCTTTAAGTTTGATATTTCGCATCAAAACCCAATTAGATTTTGATAGGCTTTCTACAAAACATTATCTTGATTCAAGAGTCAGAGTTCTGTCAGTATGTTCAATAGGCCTCTTTATTAGAAGCATTTATAACTTCCCCTTACCACAGTTCTATCCTAAACAATGGCTATGAAGCCTAATACTCTGAAAATAATATTAAAAAAGCGGACATTATCCTTCCTATTTAACTGGAAATCAGGACGTCAAACTTACACCGTCCCTTCACAAAGAATGCTTTAAAGTCTTTGAAATTAAAACTCAAAAGTAGCGTTCTAGTCTTCTTTCTCCTGCCCTTACCTCTGTAGAATCCCCCCGGTCACATGTTGTCAAAATCATTTATTTTTTGCTTGGTTACACATATACTTCACCCCTATGGGAACCGAACCCACGACCCCAGGTGCCAACACCAGTACCTACCTTAACAATTGCGCCACTGTAAGAACTCAATAATCCCTCTGAGAAATCAATAAAGGTTGCAAATCATTTTTTTTTTCTAACTATAGAGATGTATTCAAAATTAGAATTCTGACATCACGCCAAAATGAAGATTCCGTCTACAGGTCTCGTATCCCTTTTACTGCGTCACTACGCGGTACTCCTTATTAATCTCCCGCTTTCGTCTTATACAAACAGGGTCGCAGCAGTTTGCCTAACAATAATACATTGCTTAATAGGGCCGCGATATCGGCACTAAAGCCTACTACGACAAGTCTAGCGATCAGAATAAGGCACGCCTCATGCATATGCACGAACACACCGACGAACAAACGAAAGAACACTCGAACATCGACGAAGCAACGCGACGATGCTACCAAGTTTAGGGTGACCAAAATCACAATCTATTTATTCATTTACTGAAGATGAGTAATTACGCAACAATTTCTGCCGTTATTCTTTTTTTTTTAAATCTTTGCTTTTGGTGCCAATTTTTACAGCACAGATTATTATGTGTTCGACAGTGACAGTATGAACTCAAACAAAATGGTTCCTGTGGTTGTTATATTGAATGAATATCCTAATATATAATCAAATACTTCAATTACTTGTTTTTCCATATAATGCTTCACTGTGCCAAATCACACATTCACTCATAAAGAAGTGTAGTTATTAAAAACCTCATACACATGTAGAAAAAGTGCGAAAAGATTGTCGCCGCTGTGGGAATAATTGCTCGGTACAGCGATTCAGGTGGGCAATACATCTTTTCGCACTTTTGGGTATTGTTAACTATAAACAATTATACAGGGTATTTTAACCTGTGTTCTTTTGAACAACCTCCTTCCACCACAAACAGATTATTACAATTCGAATAGAAGAAATCAAACAAGTAATAACAAGTCCTACGTAAGATTTAACAAACGGGTCCCATTCCGATGATTGGTTACAATTCATAATGGCCACGCGGACACTTCATGAATTTATTCATTCGATATTTACGATAGGCAATATAAACATGGAATTAATTCGTCGCTTGAATAATCCCGCTGTAAATTTGTCCGCGACGGCGACTAGATGTGAAGATATCTTATAATGGGCTTAATTATATCCCGCGGGCCGCTGAAATTATGGCCACCGCCGCCGGTGCGGTGCGCAGACCTTATAAGGGACGCCGTACTGCCACCGAACTAGTTTCGGGATGAAAGCAGCCTTGCTTCGCTAATAACGACGCGGGTTCGCGGCACTCGGCCGCAGTCTATGCTGCGCTGATTTATGACGTCACTTAACCCTCGCACGGTGCCGGAGAACCCGTAATCTTGGTAATGGACAATGCCTCATTGACATCGTTGAATTGAACAAGGACAAAGATAGCAGTTGCGTCTCGGATAGCTTTCGAATTGTTTTAGTTACTTTGTGGCAGAAGGAGTGACCTTTTTTCGTCTTGTTGTAGTTACATCGTGGCAGAAGGAGTGACATTTTTTCGTAACATAAAGTTAGTCTACATCTATGTTCCACTGCTTGGCAAAGGCTTTCTCTCTTTACAAGATATACAACGCTCTACTCTTTGCAAGAAATACACACGGTCCTAGTGGATATTGCAAACCTCACATCTTTAATACTTTTTATTGGTTTCTTAAATTAGGTTTTAATCTCTCCTTGTTCTGGATTTTTTTGTACTGTTTTCCTGAATTTGCTCTGAAAAATCCTACTTGTTTTACCTTTTTTTCAAGGTTTTTTTCCTTACTTACCTTCAATGACTTAGTTTTCTCATCGCGCCATTTGCCAACTTTTTAAATGTTTTTTTTTTAATGTGAGAAAGTGACAGAGCTGCGGTCCACCTAATTTTCAGTAATATCCGCCACCTATGGAGAATTACAACATCCGTAGTGTTTCAGATGTCTTTGTTTGTCTCAGACACTAGACGAAACGCAGGAGTAACCACTTCTATTTCACGCTTCTGGGAGGTCTTGGTATTTCCTCGGACGGACCTGCCCATTCGTGCAACAGCGAAGACTGTTCCGTGGCCCTATAAATTAATCTCAATTGTGATAAATTTATATGAAGAGTTTCTAATACTATATAACAGTTACTTAAAAGTGCTTGCATCACTAAAATTAGAACCAATAGCTGTTTAATAATGCATCCGTCGACTAGGATATTGTTTAAATTAATATTTACATACGCATTAAATCATATTCT
This sequence comes from Iphiclides podalirius, assembly GCA_933534255.1. Lineage (NCBI taxonomy): Eukaryota > Metazoa > Arthropoda > Insecta > Lepidoptera > Papilionidae > Iphiclides > Iphiclides podalirius. The sequence continues at coordinate 9,864,076 of OW152830.1, read as the reverse complement.
ATTAAAAACACGCATCTCAATTATTTTATAATGCAAATATATGTGTAATTTACCAGATACGTTTACGTAATGTGTTAAAAATATGAATTAAAAACCATTTACAAAACTATATGTTTCGCCCACTATTAAAAATCTTTAAAGTTTTTATATGTAGGTAATTGTTGTCAAGCATCATTTACATTATCAAACTATAAATAATGATACTCTAATAACTCTCAAAACTTAATCGCGATAAAATGTGTAAATAAAGTGATCATTACCTGTTTCTTATTGGAACGTAACCTTATGAATGTTCCTAAACCAAATATAGAAATTAATCACACTATCTTGTTCTGCAAAATTAAACTAGAGCAACAAAAGGTTAACTAAAATTAATAACTCTAAGGAATAAAGTCGGCCTTTACACTATAAAATTTTGGGTAATCGCTATTTTTTTAACCGCTATTTTTTCTCAATTCGACCGTATATATTTTTTTTTATGTGTGTTCGGGGATAACTTCGTCATTTATGAACCGATTTTGATGATTCTTTTTTTGTTGAAAAGGAGATATCCCAAGGGTGCTACCATGATAAGGAAACCCAGATCTGATGATGGCATCTCAGTGAAATCGAGGGCAATCCTCAAATGTTATAGGCGTTGACAATGTTTTTCATTTTTTAGTTTTCTGTTTGAAGTCTGTTTTTTTTTTTGTTCAAAATTATTATTTCATATTCTTATTACGTATAATTACATTATAATGCATATGCTTCGGAAACATGCGAAATAAGTTATTTTAAGATTTTACTAAATATAAATTAATATTTAGTCAAATCTCAAAATAAAGTATATCGCATGTTTCCGAAGCCAAAAACCCGATAGAGAACCTCCTAAATACATGGTAATTTAATGGAGCTACATACGATCCTATTAACTATTCATCCTCAGCAAAACACTCGCCGGTTTAACGATCCTGATGAATATTTATTGACTTCATCCCGGAGGAGTTATTACTAGAGATTCATTGGTGTTGGAGGTGTCCTGTAGCAATTCACGGCTATTTCATATATTTTGCTCAACTTTCACCGCTTTTTTTATATAGAAGAATTAAACAGTAATGACAAATAATAATTGAACAAAATTTTTTGTTTCAATATTTTAAAACTTTCATTGCTACTTTCATTGTTTTATGTTTTGAATTTTTAGAAATTTAGATAATTCTCTGTTCGATAATTTTCGGCAACAGAAATACGTCATCTGTGAAAATTTCAACTGTCTTACTATGACGGTTAATGAGATATAGCCTGGTGACAGACGGACACACAAAGAGACAAACAGACACCGAAGTCTTAGTAATCGTCGTTCTAACCTTAGGTTACGGAACCTTAAAACGGAAATCACACCATAGACAAAGAAAAGAAGATTGTTTCGCGAGTTCTTTCAGCCCCCGCACCCGAGCCTATCTCACGGACCAATTAAAACGCGCACCAAAACACCGAGCTCTAGATACCGGCAGCCCAGCTTTAACCTATACTGTAACATAACTCGTGGATTCCGGATTTATTCAGCGGCCGCTAATGCGTTTGTCGGGTCGCGCTGCGCTTACACCCCGCTTACAAGCACCGGTGCGGTACCATCGGCGTTAACAGAGTAAGTTTTAGAGGTACAAGCTCGCTAAGCGATGCACCCGTCTCGCCTATATGGTAGGCCGCGCCACAGCCGCCATTGTTTCAGATGCGCGCTTTGTAATACCGTTTTAAACGGATTCTAGTTACACAAAGCATCTAAAAGAACGATGCAGGCAGCGTTTGAGAAGTCCGATCTGGTTATCACGGGCATGACGTCTGTTAAATCTTTTATACAAAACGGTAAAGTGCTCTACGGAAATTAATCGCTTATTTGTAGCGGCGTCTACGGGCGAGTTCGTGGCCTACACTTATATTTTGAGACCGGATCGCCCATTTGCTGCGTACCTAAATAAGACCTGTCAGGTAATAATTGATGCAAGAATTTAGTATTTTGAATTATACTGTTAATTCCTTAAAATAATTAAAAATACTTTGAAAGACTATTTCACCTGAGTGTCGCTACATTAGTTTATAGAATTGGAATAGGTATAAAGATAAAATAAATAGCTAGGTCCGAACTGGGTGCACTTTCTTCTGTAACGGTAGAGGGCGCGCCGTGGCACGCGACCGCTACACGCTCAGTGCTAGTGATTCATCGTGCTATTATTGCAATTGTTATCGATACACATATTTAAAGATTGACAGATTTCCAAATTATATTTTATGAAAGATTCCGTTTATTTTAGTAAAAATACATTTTGACCATTTAAATAAATAATATAAACAATATAATTTTAACATTAAAAATTACGAAAAAATTTCTATTATTATAAAAATATAACTTTTTATTTTTACACATTGCAGAAGCTATGCATTTATTCCCAAGTTATATTTTACGGAAGCGTCCTTAATTTGATGAATATATTTCTTATACATTATAAAATATCGAAAGAGTTTCTAATAATAAAAAAGGGATTTTTTTTACTCTGCGCAGAAGCTTTGCCGTTCTGTATATTGGAAAATATAATTATTTTATTACATATTCATAGTGTCAAATACTATGAAAGTTTTAACAGCTAGGTAGGTATATGTTAAATATCGTGTAATGCTGTCCTTATTAACGAAAATTGAGTCACCAGACCGAAATGCTTCGACGCGGCGAAAGGGCCCATCGATAAGGAAGTATCGATTTGTTGGCATCACTACAACTCCTCTACAAGTGGCACGAGCCTTGATACTATCTATTAAGTCGATGTTACAACTGGATTGTTTCACCGGAGTACCGCGCGGATGCGAGAATATTACTCGATACCCGATATCGATATAATCTTAAACATCGATACGAAAACCATCGGTTTTGGCCACGACTTCTATCTTTATTGTATAATGTGAAGTTATGAATAGATAACATATAAATGGTGGAGCACCGTGGACAGTCTCCTCACGATCTCTAAAGAGTTACGCCATAAACTTAACTGATTCTACTACTACTAAGACAACATCCAACTATACAACACAGCAACATAATTATAATCAGTCTATACAAACGAGTATATCTTTCACTCTGAATTGTTTACTTTGCCATTCGTATTGACAATGATCTCGTAGCACATTAAATAAATCTCGCATGGAGATTACAGATAGAAAAACAAGCTTTACAACCGTGAATTTTTAGTTTCGAGTTGATTCTTAAATATGATTGGATAAATATATTGGTTTATGTAGGTGGAAATCATTGCAATTGGCTTCGGCACCGGGGGTAGTGGGTTCGATTCCCAACTTCAATTAGGATTGATGTTAGGCAGGACGCCAGTCGTAGAAAAATATACCTATACCATTAATACCATGGTTTACATGTTACGCCGACCCTACCTAGGTGGGTAATGGCAGGAGAAAGAAGAGGAGAGATGACAAAATTTGAAAAGCAATCCAGAGAAGTGTTTCGGATTCCTTACTTAAAAGAATCACCGTCGTATACGATTGAAAACAGACACTCATTCTACGTCATATTAAGCACTTAACAAAGTACAAGAGAGTGATCATCAGTGGAACCCTAATATTGTAAGTAAACTCGGAAATAGATAAAATGTAGAAATAGATAAAATGTGATGAAAGAAAAAAGGCAATGATTACTGATCACTCTCAATGAAATAAGAGAATATCTTAAATCTTTGTCCGGAGACATTTGACAGAGTTTGCAGGAGCAAACCCCTACTCAGAGCTCTGTGAAAAATCTCAAGTTAATCATTTAATAATGGTAATAAAAATTGTCCCGTTTTTCTATTTATTCTCAGATCAGGCTTTCTCCGAACCGTTAGAAGTATTTTGACAATAATAAGATATAATGCTTCTATATTGAATAAAGATATATTACATAATACCAAGTTGCGCAATACAAATTTTCATCAACCTACTTCAAAAAAGGAGGTTTCTCAATACGACGGTATATATTTTTATTACGTTTTATGTGTGTTCGCGGGTAACTTCGTCGTTTATGAACCGATTTTGATGATTATTTTTTTGTTGGCGAGGAGAAATTACAAGGGTGGTACTATGATAAGGAAACGACGAATCTGATGATCAGGCATCCCAGAGAAATCGAGGGCAATCCTGAAATGTTATAGGTATTAACAATGTTTTTATTTTCCTTCGTCGGTTTTAGTTGGCTTCGTTTGAAGACGGTTTTTTTTTGTTATATAGATATCAAAAGACTTCTTTACTCGTCTAAGTTTTGCCTATAAGCACGCCTTCTCCGCAGTCCGTAGTTAACAAAACATCGCCGGCCGCGTGGACACGCTCGCCGGCCAATGTTTGCTTAACGGTGCATTGATTGCTTTCACGACGAGATAAATCGCGCGTTTATAGTTTAGATCGTCGACCAGGGAGAGGGGTGAGGGGGGTACAATAATGATGCAGTAAAATCGGCTGTGAATGCAAGCGGAGGATATGTTTCGAGCTTGCAATGTTTCTCTGAGCATAACGTCGGTTGGAATTTCGAATACTCTGTTCATATTTATATCATGATGTTGGACAAGTGACAGTTTGTGCTTGTCATTGTTTATTAACAACATATTAATGCGCTATTATAATATAGTAAGATTTGATTGTTTCTTTGCATTTAACTGTACAACTAATTCAACATTTTTTAAAATAAAATTAAACGGTTCCATGAAAACTCATCGATGGGTGAATGAGGAACAGATTGGATGCAATGTTAAGTATCATGGCGTTATGTAAAAACACTTAATGTTTGTTTTTTACGTTTCCTAAATTGATATGAAGAATTTAACTTAGTTTTGCAATACTGGAAAATAATATTACTTTTATTTTAAAATGCTTAAGTTATAACAGTCTTTGTATTATGACAACTATATCAGATCCGTAGCAGATTTACTGGTATTTAACGCGTTTCGGTACACTTAATACCGAATCATTTTAACCAAAACCGCTGCTAGTCTTGGACCTAGACCCACAATTCGAAAATAAAGCGCTAAATCAACCAGCACATAAGAACGATTTCACAAACATTGCTCCTATAATGTACCCCACTCGGTTTACAACAATTGCCGTTGGCATATTATTCTTTAAAAAAATAAATAACTGACGGGTCAATGAACCAGTACCGTTCATATTCGCTTCTGCTTTCAACTTGTACCATACCCGCTCCTATAATTTACCCCACTCGATTTAAAATAATTGCCTTTGGCATGTTATTCTTTAAAAAATAAATAACTGACGGGTCAACGAACCAGTACCGCTCATAGTCGCTTCCGCTTCCAACTTGTACCATACCCGAATGCACCGCCCGATAATCGTTTCCATTAACGCCTCGGCGACCCTTCCGTCCGTACGATTAGAATCCAGGCCCCATCAGCGCCAGCAATCCTCTGCCCCGACCCGAGCTCACTTCGGAGCCGGTCGGTAGCAATTAAGCGAAGGATTAAATGACCCCCATCGACCCGAGCTTGTTTAATTTCAACTACCTCACGGCTAAATCAATTAGGACGCGGAGCCAGCATAAATTGACCTCTGCTCACTTTGTGATTGCTTTGTGAGTTAGTGTTTTAGAAAGGACTAAACGTTAGTGTCAGCGCTTTCGATTTTGTTAATAGCTTCGGTTCAGCTGATGTTATTAAATCCATCCTGTTGACTCGACGATTCATTGATGTTCGAATATTCAGAAATGTGCCCCGGTTACCTCACTCAGCAGAGCAAACGTAAAGGCATAAAAACGTTGTAGTTCTTCCTCATTATTACAACATAAGAAGCCACAGTATGACGCTACAATATATCTAATCCTTTAAACGAGAAATTCTTTATAATTGCTCTGTCGGTAATCGGGTGGCCCCAAAACAGACGGCCGCGGTTCGTATCACGATCATTTACACACTTTTTTTTTTTACTTTTTTTCTATACCAGATCATTTTCTTTATTTTTTTTATTTCCAAAATACATGATTTACAAAAAAAAAACAGTCTTCCTCAGGTTGTATATATTTTTATTTTTATTGCTAGTCTCCACTCAAGATGAAACATGAAACTTTTTCGGCGCTGTCTAAAAGATGCAGGTTTGATCCTGACAGTGACATTTAGACCAACTAATTAAAACCATGGAACCACAATATGATTGATAAAAGATCGTATGGCAGTCGAAAGATTTACTTTCGAATAACCACGACTCACTTAACCAGCGCTAAAAGACATCCAAGGAACCATACTTTACAAATGAACATGCGGAGCATTAAGCAATTGAACAGATACGGGCATTCAACGCGCAAAATCAACGTTGCAACACCAATTAACTTTCATTCGCGGCCGGCCAGTGAACGTCCATCGGTTAACTTTATTTGCGCACTTAACCATTATCTCGGTAGTTAGAGATCGCCGTTACACAAATCATTATCTAACTAATTACCGCTATAGAAGATATCGTAATAGGCGCGCTGCGGGAACGTTACCTTTGCCAATGGGCAATCGATGCGTTACAATGGGCCGCGTATCTCGGACATAGCTGGCATTGTTTCGACGACCAGCTTAATAAGACCCCTCGGGGCTTCCGCGAGGCTGGCCTCCGAGGGGACTGGAGATCATCTCGGCCAGCCGATTACCGCTGGGCTCGGTCGCTGGGCGTTTTCGCTTCGTGTCACTTCGGGCGCCTTCGGGCGGCCTCGTCCCGCCTACCTGTGCGCGCGCATCTCTCCGTCCCCCTCACTCCTCGGCGTCACCCATCAATCCGTCCCCGTCCGCCCTCGTGAGCGCACGCCACTCCCATGGGTCGTGTTCGGCTATTTTCCAATTACAACGTCGGAGCTTTTTGCCCGCCGACCCGATGCCCGTGATAAGCTTTCTATTTTAATAAGAAATGTATGATTTAATCTTTGTTTACGTACCACAACAATGTCAACACTAACGATATGATACCCCTACATATATCTATATTATATATTGTATATTTATGTTCATCAACAAAAGTTGGTGAACCTTTTCAATAATATCAGATTGCCATATCTTGTACGTAACTTGAACGTAATAATATAATTTTTACATACAAAGGATTGCTCCGTACGAAACGCCGTAAACTCTCATATAAAACACTTTCATCATCACTGTTGGTCGAATTTAATAGATATAAAAATACTTTGAAATACTTATTATTATGTTAAGTTGTATATCCATTGTTAAAGTTTAAATCAGCAACGCTTTGTATAACTTTAAGAGTGAACAACCGTTCAGCGAATAATTTGCTACAATATACGATTATTGTTATGTATGTTTCATAATGAAGATAGCTAAAAAAACATTATTCAATGCGTTATAAGATTAATTAGTGCTCTATTTGACACCATAATGTACATGGATTTTTTTTTAATTTCTTAAATGACATCGTGCTAGGCCAATTTTCTTCATCAAGCAGTCAATCGATGTGGGCGAGCTAACCAACCTTAGAATTGAGAATGACTGTCAGTCGAAGGTTAGAAAGTGGCCAAAGAGATAATTGATAAAAAAAGGCAGAGCGCGTGGTGACCTGTTTGATTCCGCTTGCTAATATACCGCGGCATCGCCCGCGTTAAGCTATGTATACAGCGTGTCGTTACCATCGCGACAATAAATGAACACACGTCTAACGCTACTTGCCAATAATCATAAAAAAATGTTAACGTTAAACAAAATCCATAATTAAAAAGAAAATATTTTTCAAATAGTTTGTTTTTTTTTTAAGTAAAAAAGAAACAAAATTTGTAACACCTATACAACTCGCGGCACAGCGTCGCATTACAAGCCTCTCCTTCTAACAGTATGTTTTGTCTCTTTTAAATTTATTCAACCCATTCATATGTTTTGTGACCTTTACAAATGAACTTTACATTACAGTTTTATACGTAAGGGTGTTCTAAAATAGTTTGTTTTGGAAAATTTAATAACTCGGTAAATATTGATGTCTAAAGAATGTAAATGTTTAATACAATTTTAAAAAGTTATGCTCTATATGTGTGTTCATTTATTGTCGCGGTGGTAACGACACGCTGTATAACTCTTCGTTTGTTTAGATCGCGAGTAAATACTGATATCGGCTGTTGTGTTTACGAGAATCCAAAACATTTAAAAAAAATACTGAACCGTTCTTTTTTTAATTTACAGCTTCGGATAAAGTCGAAAACATGTTAAATGTAATGTCATTAAAAATCTTTTATTGTGTGTTTCATTAACCGATAATAGTTAGTTCCGATAATAGTTATAATGGTAATACTGTGTTTATTTATTTATTTATTGGAGTGCTATAGTTCTGTTTGAACTTTTTCTTTTTTTTAAAACATCGCCCTTACTTTACTTTGGTCTGTTAAGTTTTTGTTCTGTTCTTTTTGATCTAGTGACGACCTGTAATAATGATTGTAATTATAAGCTCACATGGCGACGACGATTAAACTATTATTGTGTGAAATGATCACAGATATCAACTCTTCGTTTGTTTAGATCGCGAGTAAATACTGATATCGGCTGTTGTGTTTACGAGAATCCAAAACATTTAAAAAAAAATACTGAACCGTTCTGTTTTTAATTTGCAGCTTCGGATAAAGTCGAAAACATGTTAAATGTAATGTGTTAAATAGGATATTTTAAAATGATTCACTCGATTGTCAATAAACTAATGCCAAACTATCAAAACTAGAATCTGAGATACTGTATAAGTGCCGTTTTTTTTCCTAAATAAATAAAAAAGGATATAAATAAAGCTATGCGTATTCAAGAACCGTCTAGGTTCGTTTATTCTGAAATAAGATAAAATCGGACTTAGACTTGATGCCTTATAATTTTACACACGTACAAACAAACAGTTCAACAAGTCGTGTACGTAGAGAAATGAAACGACGGCGGAATGGCGATGCTCTGGGATATAATTACGGGATGAGCATACAGCCGCGAACCGTCAGCTCTAAATATAAGCCAGTGCGTCCGTGCTTTAAACTTAATAGCAATCTTTATAATGTAATACCGGACCTCGCTAGTGATGTTAAAGCTCTAGTCGATGTCGATTAATACAAAATTTAGGTTAAATATAAAAATACCGCTGTCTTAATACTAAATGGGAGCCGTTGACTAAGAACACGTGCGCAACCTCGACTTATTTATGCTATGTTAAGTCACCGTCAGTACTTAATACAAATAAAAATAAATAAAACGACCGTTAATGGTCGCGTCATAAGTAACACGACTCGAACACATCGACATCGCAATTCAATCGCGTTAAAACTCTCACGCGGCTATGTACCGACTGCTAATACCCAACCATCGATGGTAGCATCACTGGGCGTCCGCAAACCGGCCCCCATAACTCCGACCGGGGCGCGCTCCCTGTCGCGATTTATCGACGGGCGCATCACTAGCCGGGAGCAAAGGTTCCGCAGAGGGCGCAGGCATCAATTTGCGAGCGGTAGCCGCCGCGGGCGCCGCGCCGCCCCTGTCATTAGCCCCCCCGCCTCTCCGCGGGCCCCTCGCCCCTCGCCCGTAGGAGCCAGGCCTTTTTTGCCCCCCACAACCTGTTCGGGGGACGCGGCTGCTGAGGCGCGCAATTCGAGCATCGGTTCACGGCCACGAGCGATAGGCCCTATGCGTGGCCGGTCGACTACCACGCGGCCTCGCCTTGCGTTTTGCTTATTTATCGTCCGCAAATTAAGAGCAGGCCCAGAGCCCTCACACCTGCGCGGAATTCGCCTTATCGTCAACGACTCTGATGTCGACGTTATTTACGTTATTCACATTGGAACCCGTTGCGCGGCTCGACCAAACCTCATCAAATTAATAGGGATCGTTCGATATGCTAACTCCAAACTTGAAATTGTGGCCCGAGTTTCGACGAATTTCAATTTTCGAATTCTAGTCCGATATTATGATTTGACAATGCACTATCAAGTTCCATTTCAAGTAGAACGTATTTGAAATAGGCCGCGAATACGCTGTTACTAGCGCGCGCAAGTTGCAAGCGCGTTTACCATCTAAGATAATCTCACTTACCGTAAGGGAAGGTAGTAAAACACCAGCTGGTTTTTGGGTAAAAAATCTAAACTTTTAAATATCGAGCGCACGAAAACGAAACGCATCGAAACCGCGGCCGTCCCGGCACGTGTAATTTGCCCTCCAATTAAACAATTAGCTCGGATATCATTCCCGTTCCGTTCGGGACGCGGGTCAGTCGTGACCCCGGGGCATGGGCATTAGTGGATCCCGAAACGATTCAGCGCCGACGTAACCCCCATTATACGTAAGTATGCCTTGCAGCACGCCGAAGGTTACCGAGGTCGGGCCAACCCCGTTCCACTTTATATAAATCCGATATGCCTTAAGGCCTTCTGTTCCCCTTGCCGGTTACGTGCGCCACAAAAATGCCTCGTCTCGAATGCGACGGCCTGTACGGGCGAGCGACGCCGGCAAATTGACCTGTCCTTCAGAGGCCCGGCGCAGCGACCTGTCTCCGCTAAATTACTCCGTTCCCATCAGCTAGCCAACGGCCATCTCGCTTTAATTATTCATAGGCGCTTTTTTACCGCGCTACCGCTTTTTACCGCCGAGCCGAGCCGCGCCGTCCACCGGCCGGTTACTTCACGACGGCGTATTAAATTAAAAATAAACGAAAAAAAAAGAAAAAGACTAAAATAATCGAGCGCCGGCGCAATTCGAAAAAGGAATACGTCGGATGACACGGATCGAACTCCGGGCAAATGTCGCGCGGTAAAAAGTGGTCAAGCGTGAAGGGGCGAGGGGGAGGGAGGTCTACGGAGCGGAGAGAGCGAGGGAAGGGGGCGCAGGACGTCACGTAGGCGGCTCGCTTTTTGTCAACGTTCCCGCCGAGATGACAGGTCGCTGGACGCTGCGGCCGCGACCCGCGTCATCTCAACCGAGCAATCTTGATACTTGCGGTTTTTCTCTCGACGTTATATTATTACATGCCGCGACGCGCGGCTATCTTTGCCGCTAGAAATAATTTACTTATTCAACTACCAATTATTCCTTCAATGTTTATTTTCATATTCTAGTACACTTCTACACAACTTTGTACATATTGATATATATAAATTTCTCACGAGTTTAAAACGGGAGATGTTAAAATATTGAGATTCATACGACTACAGGCGATGAATAGAAACAAATTTGATTAATGTATATAATTTTTTGTAGTCGTTCTGTTAATTACTTCAAACCTTACCAATCTTTTACTGGCAACATATTAAAATCCGCAAAAAAAGTCATCCATCGTTCTATTTTTGAACTGGACGATCGGAAATCAAGATGACGCGCGTCTTGTACGATGCGTGACACCGCGACAGGTGCAAGCGGTGGAGGCCGTCCCATAATAAACCTTTACACTTCGGTCAGCTTCCCATGCGATGCTAATGTTAATCGGGCTCCAACCTGCCTTTTATGTATCTTCGTACTTTAGATATAGGTATCGGGGCGTCTGGTCATTTTATATAGGTATTACTCGATGATATTACATGCTGAAAATAGTTTGGAAATACCCTACGTTCGTAATATTCTACGGCAAATAGTTTTCAGATTTATTCATTATGTACGAAAGTTTTTGGTACTTTGTTACGTAAAAAGATGGCAAGCGATCAGGCATCTCATGTTAAATAAACAATGAACAGCTAAAACTTATGTCCTCGTGGGAAGTAATTCTATGAAGCCCTGGTACTTTCCCGGACAAACCTGCACAATAATGGAATAAATAATGTGCTATTTCATTAAATAGATTAAATCTTTATACAAAAGCTGAGTTAATTGTAGTCTGTGGTATCTAAAATTAAAAATCATAATATAAGTTTCATTTGTATTTCGCCCTAATGAAGTAACGTATTAAAGAAAGACGTAAAACGTATTAAAAAAGAAATTTTAAGAAGAGTTCTTCTGGTTTACCGTCTTTACCCTAGACTTCATCAGTATTAACTTCAACCAGTCTGCGACAAAGATGTATAAAAGTTCTAACGTTTTTACCTTGATCCTAATATTTTTACTATTACTGAACTTGAATATTAACAACTATTATAACGACAAGCAGCACTAGTGGTTATATCACCGTTCGGGAACGCAGCCGGAATCCAAGTGACCACTTCTCCATGCGACCATGTGTCCCATGGCTCGAGTAGATAACGTCATATCCGGTATACAGTGCTGCCAGCGCCAACAGATGAACGTAGAACAGCTAATGAGCTAACTGCTTTGCATTTCTGAATTAAAAAAAATTTGACCCCGCTACGAATTTCTGGTACACTGACTATACTAACGGTGTCCTCTCTCCTTGCGCAGAACTTTCGCGAACAGAGGATCGACGGGGCCGGCCTCCCGCTGCTAACGGAGGAGCACTTGACGGGGATGCTGCAGATGAAACTGGGGCCCGCGCTCAAGCTGCGGGCGGTGGTCGCGCGGCGGCTGGAGGCTTGCGCCGGCTGCCAGGCCACGACCACGACCACGGCCGCGACCACGACCACGGCCACGGTCACGCCGGTGACGACGCCCAACACCACGCCGCGGCTCAACGGCGCCGCACTGAAACCGGAGCCGCGCAGCAACTCGACGAGCCCCAGCTAGAGCGCCAACGCGGCCGGACGCTTTCGCTTCAGCGCTCGAGCGATTCACTGGCTTAATGCATTTACCTGGTTCTCACGTGCTAACACGATTGCAGCCAGTAAGTCACGCTGCTTGAGTTTTTTTTTAAACAAGCAATAAAACAATGGAGAGTTCTCCATCTCCATCGAGTTTCGAGTCAACGAAATTCGGTCTACACGGCGTCGCTTTATCGAACACTGCTGTACGTGTAGCATATTAGTGGAGAGATTGCGCAGGGCGGATATTCTTCTCAATTTCTATTCGAAATTCAAATGACACGTTATTTCTCCAATAGTAGACTACACACTTAACTCTAAGCAATATGGCCCATTTAAAATACGTCTGTCAAATAAATATCTGTAGATTGTTTTTTTTATTTGATTTTTTGCAACTTTACGCTAATATTTCGGACCAGTGTTGCCGACGTAGTCAAAAAGCTCTTAAGGGTAATTTCTTTTAAAATATATGTTACTATATTAGTCATCTAGTTCAGTTTTTTAAGTCTTCCTGTTTGTATGTAGATTTTGCATTTAGTTAAAAATAAGACATCTTAGAATAATGACTAATGGATACTTTTATAATGTAAATACATACATTACTTGTTACTTGTTGCCGTCCAAATAGTTTGAATGTAATCTATGAAAGTTTTTGTATGTTTTATCGGGATCATTGATTCATGCTTGGAATATGATCGTTAAAATAGAAGCACAAAATGTGATTTTTATATAGCAAATATATAAAAATATAGCAAAAAATATACAAAATCTGGACGCCTTTATATTCTTTTCCAATGTATCCTAATTGTTTCGGTGCTAACGACCCTGCTAGAACTAAGTAATTATAAAATGGTATAGAATTTAATTGTAAATAAGAGCCTTACTGTATAAATCTTAATATTCATGGAGGCTACTATTGTCTACATTTGTATACAGGGTCACAAAGATACAAACTGTATATAATATAAATAATATTATAGTTATATTAATCGAAGTGTAATTTGTCACTATACATAGCATTTATTTATACCACACCTGAAGAAAGCTCAGTATAATGTACCGAATACAATAATTTGATTAGCTATACAATTAAATTAAGTTTTTATGTTTGTAAAAACTGCCTACAATTTATAATTTGCCTTTTTTATCGTTTATTATTTAAAATGAGCCCGTAAACGCTACCCGTTGTACTGTATATTTTGTTGTATTATTACTTTCGTTCTGACATCACTTTGTAAATTTACAATAATCAAATAGTATCTATATAATTATTAAGTTGATGTTTTTAACCTGTGGTAATCTCCTTAATTGCCAAAATAGTGTGGTAAATAGACAATTTTCGAACACGTGCATGGTGGTAATACTAGGTGCAACGGAATCATTTCCGTCAATAGGAAACCTATGAAATAGGAATTAAATATACAGTTAAAGTTAATGTAAACAAAAAAAGATATCGTGGTGCTAATTTTACACGAGTTAATTTAAATTTGTCTAAACCTAAGTGCCTTAAAATGGGTCTTCCTTAATAAATTCTTTACGTCGCGAATAACTTAAATGCACCTCAGTGAAGTTAGCTCAGCATGTACAACTCATGTACTGTCGAATACAAAAAGCGCTTAACAGCGGATATTAAGCGCCTAACAGCCAAAATAATCAGTTTCATAGATTCGAATAACTACGCTGTTCGCAACTGCAGTGGGGGGGTGGAAGGTACAGAAAGATACTTGATAAACGAGGGCAATAGTCTTTCCCCGCAACCTGATGAACTTCAGAGGCGCATTAAAGTTTTACGCACCCCTCAAATATTAATAAAACATATATTAATCAATTTTGAATATTTTCGAAAGTATTACGGTTATACGCTTTAAATACGGACTTTATGATACAATATCGTTTAGATATTTTATATAGTTTTATTTCAACGAGTTGGTTGATAGATGATTAGTGTAAAATAAGCTTGTATCGCAGTAATCATTCAATTAACTTAATATTACTATGGACCAGTGACTTAAGAATGTAAATTTGTACCTATTATTAATATATATATTTTTTTGTGTTGTGTATAATGTGTTATAAGTTGTAATGTTGCGAGGTTGATGTTTGTGAACGGGACAAGCTCGTAGCTTATTAGATTTTACGTTTAAAATATCATTCCCAACGTATGGAAGGTTAAATTTCAACTGAAATAACTGCAAATAATTATAAACAATTAATACAATACATTTGAAATATGTGAATAATAACTAGGCAGTGAAATGCATCGCTAAATTCGGGCATGGAACAAGGCAATAGTAAAATATTCGCTACGACGAATTAACAATGAAACAACCTTGCGCTTGCCTCCTTGCATGTCGGACTTTACGACTGTTGCTTTATTGACTACATTTCACCATTCGCTGCGATTATTATTAAAAAATTAGAGATTATTTTTCCGACTTGTGTATACTCTAATAAATGACAATACCCGTCTTCCATTACAATATTTATTTGTATTAATAAGTAACATATTGAAACAGCCTCGTGCTTGTCTCTACGGTGTGCTTCTTTATTTTAGTGAATAACACGAAACGACTTCCAACAAATTTTAGTCATCCGTTTACCTTACTTCGGAGGATTGTTAAGTACTTAGTTAAACACTTAGCTTGTCAGCTATTAACGGATTAAGTTCAGTCCAAATTTTAAGTATTTATGTGAAAAGAATAAAAACGACTATTTCAATTGCAGCATTCGTTTTAATTTTTTTTTATCGTGCATCTTAAATGCGTATTTTATATGTCACAGTTAATAACCTATAATACAAAAAACGTCTTAACCATAATTCAATATAGAAATACTATGCATAACATGACGACATAAAATTCATATGTCATTTATCAAGTAGAAACTTATTTTATGTCTTATTGAAATTAAAAGTTTTTCCTTTATGGAATACATATGTGTGTTAACTATTTAATAATAATTTTCTTAACACATAAATATCATAATATATCTTATGATTATAACGCAAAAGTACAAACAAAACATTTTAGTAAGGGTCCAAAACAACAGCAAAGTCATCTTAAAACAACAGGCTCCATTCATAAACGGTACTAGACTCTAAACTAATAGTAGTAAAGTCTTCTATAGTGACAAAAAAGTTACCAAAATAGTCATGACTTATTTGGGAACATGTTAAATAAATAAATAAATAATGATTTAGGTGTCACCTAGGAATTTGCGTATTCCACTGCGTATTTTCGGTTCAATCCTTATTTTTGACAAAGAAATTATATGATCCGCTTAGTAAGTCATGATTTCATTTGTAAAAACTTGTCATGGTACAGGTACATCATTACTAAACGCAGTGCTTCTCAAAAAAAACAATGTGTCTTAAAAAGTATCTTATTGTAGTAATTTATATCATAAACTCCTTTAACTTACTATAATATTAAAAAAATATAATACTTTAAATATGTAAATATTGGAAAATTTTAATATTTTGAAATTTCCAATTTTAATAACCTTTTATTTATCCTGCAAAATATATATAGATTAAGTTTTAGAGCTAAAAGTTTGCTATAAGTATTTTGACAGGCGGTCGTTTAGTTAGATACATATATAATATAATGTGCTAATATCGTCATCATACACACCAACGTATATAATTTTGGTGGAAACCATGCAACTATTGTTGCATGTCAATTCGAAAAAAACAAAACGTAACAGGCAGCTCTATGCTTACCAGTATATAGGCGAAAAACCATAAACTTTTGCCGATTTTGGTAACCGCAGACGTACCATGTCTATGGCAATTGCAACTCCATTGGAATAGCGAGAGTCCATTGATGGCAGTGGTAACAGAACATTTTGCGTCATATGCTGGATTTCCTCATTTGTTTATATGAATATTCAGATTAACTTAAAAGTCAGCCAACCCGGCAAATACTTCCACAATCTATCTTAGGTCATCGCCACAAATTAATAAAGACACATTTTCATCTGATAGATGGCAGTAACAAAAGCAGAGAGATCATCAGCGAACGATCATGATTTAAGTTAACGACCTAAGTGTGTAACTTAAATATAACATTTACAACGCTATCAATCGTTTTGTAAAATTGACTTTGGTTTGTTCGGGTCAATTTTCTTTATTCACGATCAGGTTTCTCAGCGACGAGCTCGAAGTTCCTCTCACGATGATGCGACCTCTTCACCTTGTATTCCATAACCTCTATGATTGTGTACCCGGAGAAACCAAGAATAAGCAGACCAAGGAGGATGAATAACCTGAAAAAGGAAAGTGAACCCCAATTTAAATATATATTTTCAAACTTTTAGTGATTAGCTTTGTTAGTGCGTAGTTAGTTCCCACAGGACCCTCTTCTACTCTCTATTATATATCTGTATCTAAAATAGATAATAATATATTTTTCTCCTTAGTATGAAACCGTAATATCTTTTATAATTTATTTTTGTCAGATTTAACTAACAGTATCTTGAGGTCGTGCAGTGTTGGTGAGCTTTGCTATAGCTTTACCAATTATAGGATCTCAAACTGATACCCGATTACCTTCTTAATATAAATAAAAATAACCTGATCATCATCTTTAGAGTCGGTGCTCTCTTGCAACCATATCGAGTTTATTGAATCTAATATAACGATTAAACCAGTCTGAAATCGAGTCGCATATAAACTTGCTATACATAAAAAAAGTACAGGCGGCAGTTCCTCATTGGCATTATAGTGAGTGAAACAAGAAGAAGGCAGTATATTTTTGCACGACATTAAACCTTGTTATGCATTTTATACTCAAATCATAACGCAAGTTCCTCTTTCTATCGTGCCAATCACTACCGTAGAAATGGTAGAAATAACTAGAGTACTGTAAAGTGACTACAGTTTTTCCGACACCCGTTGTCATGATTATATTGATCGTCTTCCAAGCATTCGTGATCGGATTTAGCTGAACCGAATATCACCTATGACTGCGTCATTACTTATCGATTGATACGGTAGTCAAGAAGTTTCGAACTGCCTAGTTAGTGTAGGCAATACGAAATTAATTTGAATTGTTTTTCGAATGTAAAACTTCCGATAGTTTTTAACATATCTCGTTATTACATACCTATTAACATGTTTATGAAATTTATTAAAGAAAAACTTTATAAAAAGGGTTATTATAATACAAATGAATACATTAATGACAATAACCCCTGGGAATGAGTTGATCGCTCCCAAGCTATTTCTTAAAGGAAAAAAAATCAGTTGTATAATATTTTAATTTTTTTTTAAGAAAAAAAAAATAATTACAAAAAAGAGGATACCTACGGAGTTTCTTTCGCCTGTTTCTTCTCCGCTAGAGGAACCTCATTACGACCGGTGGTAGATTTAAAAAAAAATATGACTATCGATAGATGAAATGTAAGTTTCTTATGTCGATGAATAAATGATTTTGATTTTGATTTTGTTTATAACAGACTCGCCTCAGTCGTGACAGTGACATGAGATATATTAACACAATATTGTGTCGACGACACTAAAATTATAGCAATAATTAGTATTTTAAAAGCAGCCGGGTTTTCTGTTACATTCAATGATTGCAGTACGAACGAACCTTGTCTTCACGCAGAGGTATGGGGCGGAGGCGTACGCCAACACGCTCCCCGTCGACTCCCACAGTCTGAAATTGGAGAAGGCGGCCTCTTCGTCGCCCGGAAACAGGATTCCCGATAGAGCTGTAACAACGGGCAATTATTATTGTATACAGCCAAATCAGGCACTCGACAATACAAGCCAAAACACACTAGACGAGAATATCGTCATCAGACAAAGTGGGGGTCAAAGTTTTAATCCATGGGTAATTTGAGCAACCTTTGCGTGAACACTATTCTTATATAGTACTCCAGTTCTAGTTTCTAGAACCTTCCGCTTGAATCACTCTATCTAGTAAAAAACCGCATAAAGACCGGTTGCGTGGTTAAAGATCTAAGCATAAATAGGGACGGACAGACAGACAGCGGGACGACTTCGTTTTATACTATGTAGTGATTTGATTGTTCGGTTTATTATCTATGTCGCAACACGCGCAACATAGAGTATAAAATATCAAAATGTTACGTCACCGCGTAAACAATTAATAATATGAAAACTAATATTAACCTAAGATAACTACCACACAACAATAGAAATTCAAAAATAAAACATGACTACAACATGACTGTACTCACGATACGTGTTGTCTTTTAACCTCTGACCGCACTCTTGACCGCAAACAAATGTACGTAATTTTGCTTTTCTTTATTCATTGGTTGATTTTACTAATACAGATTCATAGCAGATACTCGTTCGAGCGAGATGAAACATTTTGTTTAATAAGAATTCTTCAGTGGAAAATTTTGAACATTTTAAGATTTGACATGTTCGACAGTGGATGTCTTGCGGCTGATGATAATGATGCTTGAAGATTGCACATAGTCTTAATGTTAAATGTATCGGCATAAATGTCGAAATAGATAAAAGCTTATCTATTTAATATTCCGACAAACAAACAAAGTGCAAATTAAAATATAATGATCATTTTGCCGGTTCGAAGCAAAGAATAAATTACTTTTACACTTTTATTTTTACTGCTAGTCTGCAATCAAGATGAAATTTCAATGACAGTTTAACGGATAAATTGTAAAAATTTCAGGTGCAGCACAGGCAACAGGCACGCGGCCGATGTGGCGGCAATCTCGACAAGAATGTACTTCTTATTTTGAATTTTTAGCAATTCTTGACGCCTTCTAGTGAACTAATTTACAGTATACAGACGCTCACACATAACTTTATACAATGAATATATGAACGAACGCTTTTGGTTTTGCTATTGGTATTTTTATTATTTTTAGTGCTAGTTTGCATTTAGTGCTAGTCGGCATTCAAGGTGAAATTTAAATGAGAGTATTTCATCGACAATTAAATTAAATCACATTAAAATATTATAAAAGTAGGATGGCTTACCGTTGACCTGCACTAGCCACACGGCGTCAGCGGAACCCCATATGGCGGCTAACACGAAAAACACCAGCCATTGGTCCGGACTGGGCCTCCAAAGCAGCAAGGCGGTGATTAAACACAGGTTCAGTAACTAAAATCACACATGTACGTAACACTTTACAATTCACAATAATTGAAATACAGTATTTAAGAATTACTTTCCTTCCACCAACTGTGTATAAATATATTATACCTTATATAAAAATCTTGTATAAAAATCTTATACCTTGTGCCAGTACTCTTTGTATCTCTTTTAATAACAGTTATAATAGGTAAATTTCACAAAATTGTTAGTTGCCGTGGTAATACCGTGAAGTAGTTGCTTTACAATTAACTTCATCATGTCGCTTTTTGGGGGTCGGTGTGAGTGCGAATCGTAAAATTTTCCTCTTATAATTTTATCCAAATAAAAGAAGTATAACATCAAAAAGTCAACAAATCGATAGTCTCCCGAAAGAAGGAATAATGAAATTTATAAAACAAATTATTTTCACTATTCCATTTAAATTTAAAAGTTCGGAGAGTTAATACTATTGATCGTCTTCCTAATTAATAATGTGCAATGATAAAATCCATCAGCCATAAGAAAATCAGTTGTTAATAATTTTTCTCTTTTCTGACATCTAGTTAATAATAAATAAATATAACTAAAATAAATAAAATAAATATATAAAATTCACCAAATTTCGCGGAAAATACATTTTTGTAAAAGACAAAAATAAAAAAACAAAAATTTGGTTATTTGAATTTTTCACATATATTTTGAGGTTATGTGAAAAAAGTATAAATACAAAAGTTGTAGATCTTTTTTTAACCTACAACTTTGCCATTATACTTTTTTCCATAGGCCTTGTAGTGTTGCTGGAAATCGAGATAAACCGTTTCTAACCTAAAAAACTCGCATACACTTTGCATTATGGCCGTGTGGTTCGGCAACAACATCGCTGTGGCACAAATTGGCAGGTCTGTCCGTTTGAGTACCACGACTTTACTGAAGACCGGCGTGAAATGGGACCGGCGTGTTTTACTTCTGCGTTTCGTCTGGTGAGCGGGGCCACTTTATTAGAAGGTGGCAACGCATCTGCAACATTACGAGTGTTGCAAATGTTATGGAAATGTTATCACTCAACACCAGGTGAACCACCTGCCTTTGAGAAGTTCTCTCGCGAACTTTGAGCACGATGACTCTTCGCGGTCTATATAGCCCGAAAGCGCAAGCTTCAACCATCAAAATAAAAACCCTTAGACCTTCTTCATTCTATTACCACCTACTAACAATATGGTAAACTCAGTGTAGAGATTAAGTTACTTATTTTACTTTATTTCTCAGACACAAACTTATCACAAATATACGGACAGAAACAAGATTTTACTGAAAGGGGGCTCTCACAACTACCGTCGCGTATCATCAGATCGATCAGCCGGGTCACGTAATGAAAAACCAAAGTAAACTGACACGTCATAATAAGAGATGACGTCACTCACCAGAGCGGTCACCATGACGGGATAGCGCCCCGTGACCTTCACGATGGCGCCCGCTACTGGGGCAGCGAGAGCGTTGAAAACCCCGAAGCAGATCATCACGAAGCCAATGTTGCTGATGCCGTATGCGCAACCCACGAAAGCCTGCGCAGATAATACAAACGTGATATACAGAGGTAACAATTAATATGATTTTTTGTTTTGGGTGGATCGTTCACTGTAGACCTTTCAAGATCAGCCTTGAGGTGGCCGAAGTTCGACGGCTCCCGAGGGTTCCTCAGCTCGGACCGCCACTCTATTATTAATGTCAGCCGCAATGCTGTTTGGATCGGAAAACGAATCGAAAAAAGAATCAACAACACGGTGAGCTATAGCTATTCTTGATGTTTACCACTTAATCCATTAAGTAATACGGAACACGATAGGATCAAACAATATATAAAAGTGAAAAAAAAATAAACTCGATAAATAGTTTAAGAATAATAGTTTTATGTATAAAATATTGAAAGACAAACACATTAAGAAAGTTCCTGTAATGGAAATCCAAGTAAAATCTAAAAGGAGACATAATTTAAGTAGGATATTCTATTAAATTCAAACACAATACAATACGATACTAATTCTCCTAAACGAATGTTTCAAAAGTGTATACTTAAATGCGTGAAAAGATTTGTGATCTCGTAGTAATAGTATATCAAAGTACTCTTCGTACCTTTTAACATATAAGATACACCTGTCTCTGTCACGTCGGAACATGTTGCATCTGTCTTTATCACTTCGGTCGCGACACGGGTAAATGCGGTCGCCTGTTAGGCCTTCTTGGGGCGCGTCTCAAATAGTTTTTCGTACCTGGGTGAAATCCGCGGCCATGAACGCCTGTTCGGCGCCAATGTACCCGATCACGGGCAGGAGCAGCAGCTGATACTTGTGCCTGAGCTGGCGAAGAGTGACCGCGAGCAACAGGAGACCGGACTTGCCGTGGCTCGCCGGCTGACGTCCAGCGTTGTACCTGAGGACGGGATTCATGCGGAGGGTGGCAGATGTTTGAAGTCATCACCACAACCCATGAGCATGCAGAAAAGTCCAAGGTTGGAATTGGAGTCATCTCATTCTCAAGACGAAAAAATACTTAGATATGCTAGTAATATTTTAAAATTTCTACGCATAGTTTTTATTTTGTAAACATATTTTTATAAATAACCTTTTGTAGTATATAACAAATAGGCTTACTTCTATAAAAAGGGGGGACAGAGTTGTAAATCTTAATATTTATCAATCAAGTTGGAAACTCACCTACTACTGTGTAACTGACATATAGATACATAAATATATATTATAGATTTATAAACACCCAGGTACCGGAAGAACACTATGTTCATCACACAGACAGACTGTTGCCAATGTCAATGTCAAAACTTAATATTTACTTACTAATACTTCGTTGAAAATTTATATTATACCATCGAGCACGTGATAAATTAGTACTTAAAATAGCAACTCACAATTTCATTGCTGCCGGCACCAAGATTTGAACTCAGATTGCTCGATTTTATTTAACTAAGCGAGCGCCCAGACACAGCGGTATCACGCCTCTTACGCTTAGCGCTTCACCTTCATTAAATACGTTTTCTCGTCTGTTAGAAACTATGAAGACTTAAAATAGTCTAGTCTAGTCATAGACTAGCAAGTAGTTAAATAAAATGTTAACCTGCTCTAGTTAAATAAAATGTTAGCTAAGTATACCTGCTCAGTGAATCCACACCGAGGAACACCAATATGACAGCTGAAGCCATGCACGTGAGGTATACCCCCGCTATGACCTGAATCTTCAGCGCCGAAGGTGGTACAAGATTGACGTTTTCCTGTAATAAAGTGAACCATAATGAACGCTATCGGCATGATCTGGTCTGACGTGAAAGAAAATACAGATTTCTTGCATTAAAAACCGAGGAGATGGCTTTAGGCAAATAATTGATGAAGTTTTATGTCGACGACCCGAATGGCGCAATGGTGCGGGTTCGATCCCCACAACTGGAAAAATATTGTGTGTTGAACATAATGTTCTTCAAGTGTCTAAGCGTTTAATATATGTACAATATGTATTTATTTACAAAATAAAAGTATGTTTAAGTATGTTTAAGTATGTTTATCGGTTATCTAGTACCCATAGTACAAGCGTTGCTTATTTTGGGACTAGAGAACGTTGTGTAAAAAATTTACCTAAAAATATTTATTGTTTACATAAATATTAGCAGGACGGTAATCGAAACATCTTTTTATCTTATCACATTGTTATATCATACAAATCGACATAGGAAACTTAAGAAATCAACTCTTCACCACAACATTGTCAGTGGACGTAAAACTAATTCGGCCATCACTCACGTGGGCAGAGGAACCGCTGCAGAAGTTGACACCGCACGTTGCACCAAAGTCCACCTCGGGAGCGGTAAAGTTGCTGATCAGCGCCGAGGCCTTAGGTACCAAAGTCTGGTTCAGGAACACGTCCGCATCACCCAACGATGACGAGAGAACTGTACGCGTGACAATTTTTTTATTAACGAAAAACAAAACCAACTTCAAATATCTCGCTCTGTATTCATTTTATAATTGATTTTCAGGAGTTCCCACGTATACGGAGCCCAATACCAATGTAATTAATATGGGACCACATGGGAAGTACCAGCTTTCGAATAAAAAAGAATCATTAGAATCGATTCACGCAGTCGAAAGTTAGGTAAACTGAGGTAAAAAACATAAAAAAGTGCCTGGAGGTTTTTTTTTTTGTAAATTATGTATTTTGGAAATAAAAAAAATAAGAAATAAAGAAAATGATCTGGTATAGAAAAAAAAGTTAAAAAAAATAAGTGATCGTGATACGAACAACGGCCGTCTGTTTTGGGGCCGCCCGATTACCGACAGAGCTATTATAACATTTTATTTTGCGGCGAAATTTACTGTACTATTCGAATGATATTTTTCATTCCCTGAAAACAGGGATACAGGAGGAAACCGGGAAACAGGAAAGGGACATTTTCTAAAAATAAAACCTAGCTAGGTCGATTTTTCGCCCCCGAATACGCACATACTAAATTTCATGAAAATCGCTGGAGCCGATTCCGAGATTCCAATGTCAAATGTCAGAATTTGTGTGGCGATGTTTATTTATTTATGCTTTGTCGTAAATACCCTACAAGGGATTGCAACAGAGGAACGTCATTCCAATTAGAATACTCTACCAGTCAACCCGAAGCGGGAAGGAAAATTGTGGTAGGTGCAATAAAAAAAAGTGGGCAAACATGAATATAATCCAAATTAATTTAAAATAAAAATTGATGTGTGATAGGTAAAATATATTTTGGAAAAATAAATGATTTAACATAAATACCATCGAAATTCATTTAAAACAAAAATTTATACGAAATATAAATATTTTACGTATCATGTGTAAATGTTTGTTTTCATATGTGATTGATAAATTTAGAACCTGTTCATGTTTGTTATTATTTATAATTGTAAAAGCGAAAGGATGTTGTTATTCTGTCTTTATAACATGCAATGAAGCAATAAATCTATATCTCTTTTCCGGAAGATAATATGTAACTGATATATAAAATAATTTTTAATAACAATTTAAATGGGTCAACTAATTAACCATCAATGTATGTTACATTAAGTTGACCAATCTATTACCCCGGAAGAAAATACTTAAATTCCGCCGCAAATACTTTAATGTTTATGACAGACGTACTTAAGTTTGTATACACCTCAAATTATCACTTGTAGTATTTTAAGTTTAATAATAGTTAAAAACATTTCTCTTACGTAAGACAACATTATTCTGTTTTGTAAGGACTTTTAACACAAATTCAACCGAAATACACCAAGATCCGAAACAATTATCTATGGACCACACAAATAGTTGTCACATGTGGGAATCGAACCCACGAGCCAATACCTTGACAACTACGCCATGGACTCTTCAAATTATAAAATTATAATTAAGACAAGCATTGGTTACGTGCATTGCAAAAACACTTAAAGAAAAAAAGTATACTTATTTTTTTAATTTTTTCAAAGGAGACAAAAGACAAACGTATACAACGAATTTTTTTTTTGAGAGAACTCAGAGTAACTAACAAGTTTTATCATAAATGGAGAATGCCCAAGAAAAGCTTTAAGGACTTCTTTTAATTGAAAATTATAAGAATAAAATAAAATTATTAAACTTATTAGATTAAAGTTTACTATATACTAAAACACAAAATATTACAATTAAGGTAAACAGTAATATATATAACAGTAAAACAAAATTGATTTCAAGAAAATTATCATTTCAATTATCTTTACTTGCAATTATCTATCATGTCCTCTTAGCACTTGTACCCAAATATATTATTTTTTGTAAAAAAAAATCTGAAACGCTCATTTGTACATTTTGCTTCATATTGAACTGTTGCAACCGAAGCCATTATAGGTTTATTCGAATTCGGTCCGACTTGATTTACTTCATATTGAGATTTTAAAAAATTAAGTTTCATAAAAAAAAAAAAACAAGTTATTAATGTAGCTTTTCAATTAAAGTTTAATGTCGTGCAAACATAAAGGCGTAGATTTAGGTACCTCATGCATTCGCAAGGGTGAAAGTAAAAGCGGCTAACAAAAGCCATGACCTCAGAATTCCTAATCGACACAGATAACAATTCCGACATTGAACAATAAAATTAACACGGCCCAAACAAACGTACCGCCGACCAATCAAGTCAAGGTCGTACTGTCACACGCCCCGAGCCACTTCCGTCAACGCGTTGCAAAAACGAAAACCGTGTCTACGACCATTTGCAAGTTTGACTCGTTTCCTTATTCTATATTTAAATGGAACGAATTCACCGACTCCGAGGAGTCGGCACATAACGACAATGGGACACTAGCGCACCAAAACTGAGGCACTCAAATTACGCCAATCGGTGTAATAAGATTGATTATTCTATACACTGTTTTTTTTTTATTTTCATGTCATAAAGCGGAACAATTTTTAAACGCCGCGCAGTATTGATGGGCCATCTTTATTAAAACATCATTGAATTCAAATATATTATGAGTTTCCATTTGTATTTTCAGTTTATAAGTGTTACCTAATGCATCTCCGTACTCACATGGAAGCTAAACATAGCCTAATGCAAATAGAATTTTCCAAATCGATTCATTCGGTCGGAGTTCTGAGGTAACAAACATAAAAATTGAGTGAGCCGCGATAGCTCACTGTCCGGACGCTCGCTTTTAATTCAATATGCTCGGGCATCCCGAGTTCGAACCCCGGTGCCGCCCCCAATTAAATTTTTAATTTTAAGTGCCGATTTATCACGTGCTCAACGGTGAAGGAAAACATCGTGAGAAAATAAAAAAAATATTTCGATGGTATGTGAAGTCCCCAATACGCTGTGGAGTCGCATGGTGGCTATGCCGTAAACCCATCGGTACAGAGTAGGCGTTTGCCCTGCAGTGGGACTTGTGTAGGTCGTTACTTACGAATACTCTATTACGAAATAGCATACATATTATTTGATGAGAGTGCCGCAGCCTCTGCCCTAATACCCTCTGTACAGAGGCCTTTGCCCAGCAGTGAGACATTTATGGGTAACCTTATTTTACTTTACTTTTAAAATTTAAACTCAGTTGAGAATGAATTCAACAGATTTAAAAAAGGAGGGGTTTTTTAAATTCTGTTGAAAACTCAAGTGCGGTTTGACGAAATTGTATTTCACGATTGTTTGTTCATTGTTAAGGATGTTCCTAAACAATGAATCTCCGGAACTAAGTAAAATATTTTAACAACAATTGAAAGAGAACTCAAGCTATTACCACATAGATGTTGATCTACATCGTTATGGAGGTCGAAAGTGGTATGGAGGTTAAATACTAGGCAAAATAAAAACATTTTTTCCATTAGTAAATATAGCAAAGAATATAATTTTTTGATAACGCCTTTCATACATAAGTATTTTTATGAGTTACCGGTGAATATTTGTATCCAGATTATATATAACGCACCCACAATTAAAATCTTATCTTATAGCCGGAGTCTTATTTTTTAACTTATCAAGAGAACTTACTATTTAACGACACTATATGAAAGACGTTAAGATTTTCGTCGGGGTGGCAGTCAGCCGTTTAGCTTAGTGGCTAAAGCGTCAGACCGCGAATGCCGAAGGCGTGGGTTCGATTCCCACAGCGGCGAAAAACTTTTCATACTTTTTCTACAAATTTTAAAGTTTTCTACAAATTTTAAAGACACTACTTAAATTACTGTTTAATTTTAACGATGCTGTAACAGAAAACTTACTAGCTGACGAAACGAGATTTCCCCAAATTTGAGCCATCTGATAGAACATGAAGAATAGCCCGAAGAATCTGACCACAAGCACGTCGGCCTTCACTCCAGACAGCTTAGCGTACGGCTCTGCGACCTGTTACACAAAATAAGGTTTGACCATAAGAACTAGTGTTCGCAAAGTGATCAACTTAGACCATAATCGTGAAAAATTTGACGAGAACGTACATTCTTCGTCTTTCTCCCATAAGATGTGTGTAAAGGAACGTTTGCGTGTTATTTTGATTTTTATTAGAAGGCTATTATAGTATAGTATTATTCATATAAATGATAGCATACTCTAGAAATGAATTGATTGCCCCAGGCTCTTCTGAGTGAAATTTAATATATTTGGTAAGAGAATACCACCACCCAGGGACACCACGTCCACCTTCTGTGTGGCCATGGTAATTCCCCAAAACGGGCCTGCCCATTCGTGCAACAGTCGCGGCTGCTGCGTGGCCCTGCCACAGTTATAGTTCGCACATATTATGTTAGTGTTGCAATTTATAATACATTCGGGTATAATAAAATCAAAGATTGCATAACAACTGATAAGTTTGTCCGAGTGTGTCAATCTTACTCCTAAAACTAGTCATTTAAGACATTTAGAACAGGCAACCCTGTTTAAGCAATCAGGTCACGGTTGTGCTGGTAATGAAATAAATGAAAATTAAATTAAAATAGCGAGCGCCTGTGCGCGCGAAAGTGTGTGTGTGTGAGACGTAAGAAATTATACTTCTTTGTCATAGGGAAATAAAAATAAACGTGAATTTGACACCATGAATTTACAGTCAGTCAATAAATCCCTGTAGGTGATTTTATGTCAGTGACAAACTTTATTTTAAAAGACTATATAAAGGTGAGCCTTTGTAATCTTATACATGACTAGAATTCAAATGTGTATCTTCTTAATACGTATAACTATGGTACTCAGTCCAATCATTATTACTAGTGTTCGCTGACCGGTCGGCATTCGGTCGATAACCGTTACTGAAAAGTTTCAAAAATATTCCATTATTAATGGGTAACTAAAACTCATCAAAAGCTACAAAACAAAACTGATTGAAATCTGTTCACAAACACAAGAGAACTACTCTGTCTATTAATTATACTATTAATTACTATTTTAGTTTTTATTAAAAATAAATGTTTTATTAGATTTTTACGTCACTACAGACTTTAGTTGACTGTTTCAATTTGCATTAAATTACAATTAATGCGGAATTTATTAATAATTATCTAAATTTAAAGACAATAGAAGTATACACTAGGAAGGTATGATCCATGCATAATTGTTTCTGTGTTGGACAAAACAATAGACAAGCAGTTATCAATTGTTCCCCGGCATGGCATTCGGGAATCCGTCCACCTGTTTGGGCCCACGATGCCCAAATATTCAAATTTTATATATTGCACAGTGGTCCAGCCTTGAACCGTGTATAGCAACGATGACCATAACTCTGTATATCCTTCAACTCCCAGCGGTCTGGTGAGTTTGCTTAATTTTTTTCAACAAACCTCCGTCTACGATTGCTTGAATTCCATCAATTTAATGAACTTTTACTATACATGCTAATAATGATTTGTTAATATTTAATTGGCAATACCTGACTAACTGTACAGATAAATAAAAATCACTAAAACAAAACTACATCAAATCTTAAATATGTCTGTCATTAATCACTAGCGACCTGAATCAACTATGCACGGATCGCGCTAATTGCCAAAAAATGTTCTGTTGATCCGATCGCTACAAACGTAACTGGTGAATCCGCTCGCCTTATCTGAAAATTGCCTGGAAATTTCATTGAAATCGGTCTAGCCGTTGTGGAGTTCACAGGGAACATACATACACACACATAGACTTTTACTTACATATACAGATATCATAGATCTAATTTAGCAAATAACAAAAGAAGACAAATGAATAATTTTCAAAATATTTATTAAATTTGTTAAACCAACAAAAAGTGAGTTATTAGTCTGATGCAAACGTCAGCATTTTTCAAATAGTTATGACAATTAAACATTAACTGTAGTAGGGCCAAGTGGCAGCTTCAGTGCTTACACGGATGGGCAGTTACGGCCGAGAAAGTTCATAGACGGTCTCAGAGAAAACCGCGTGGAGTGAAAGTATAATACTGCCGCGTTTCGTCTGGTGAGTGAGGTACCCGGGACCCACTTTTATAAAGGTTGGCAACACATCTCTAATCACCTTTTTTTGCTAGATGTCCATTGCCGTAATCATGTGACATCAAGTAAGGCGTCTGCTCACTTGCAAGTTTTTCAAGAAAATTCTTAAGTCTACTAAAGCTGCCAAATTTAAATTGTTCGCCCTGTGATATTTAAATATAACCTAGCAATTGTTAAATGAAACTATTTTACGGATTTCAGGTAGCCCGAGTTAACTTTGAAAATAAGACGCGAAACAACTCAGTTGCCGTGGCCATCAACGCTGGAAAGGATTCGAAACTTCGGGAATTTATAAAATCCAGTTAAACGCGATAAAATCCCAAAAACAGTTTTATTTAACAATGAATAACATTCGCGTAAAAACATGAAATCAATATATAACGTAAAATTTTAAATCTTTCGATAGAATAAAATTCGAAAATAAAAAGTGCATTTTGATAGAAAAGTGATCTAATTTTGTTCCGTCCACGGTATTTTATTGCATCATATCATTGTCCACATCCGGGTAAATATCTGACGTCTAAGTCAATCAAAATCTATATCCGTGTCTGTACGTGTGTGACATAAATAATTATTCGATCTTTTGATCTCTCGATTTGCATTACGACCTCTATATGTGTAGAAACTTTGTCATTAATCTACTACATGTAGAATCGAGTATTGATAAGTTTCTAATAGAGTTTTAGTTATTATTTTCATTTACAATGTTGTTTTTATTACTTTATATTTATTCAATCTTAATCGTAAATCGTTAACATATCTAATCAATTACATATATTAACATAAATGCGTGAGTAAAGTAAGTACCGCGTTCATTTGAACCGATATATTTTTAGGTTACACTAAACATATATTTATTTATTACACATTTAAATGTTTTTGGTTTGTGTTAAGCTGAGCATTACCGTGACAAGTCAGTTCTTCAATTTCCGGTCAAATCACAAAATAAATACCCAATTTTCCGCTAAACTACTGCGAATCCGCTTGGCCCTATAGCAAATCGTCTTTGTGACCTCCTTCAGGGTAACAAATACAATACAATCAAATCTTATGAAAGTGAAAGTTTGCGTCTGTTTTCTGCTTCACGCGAGTGTCTTTCGGAATAAATTTAGTTTCAACTTTGATTAATACACCGGATAACTTTTAACTCCAATATAAAGTAATACATTCTTTATTTTCAAGCGACCAAGATCATAAATAACATATGAAGTAAAATTCTACATCCAAATTCAAATTCAGAACCAGAAACAAAAAAAAAAAAAAACCGAAAACAAAACAAAGAAGTAATTTAAAAAGAATCTGTCTTACCACGGAGAGGTAGGTGCACTTGGCACACCAAAGCGGCCCACCGCCGAACCCAACCATCATTCCAGCCGGCACCAGAGTGTACAAACGGGGATAGAACTGCGCTGCGATGAACGGCATGTAGGCTATGAACGACAAAGCCACAGTCCACTTGCAGCCTAGCCATCTGGTAAAGAAATATGTTTTAATAAAGTTTTATATCTGGCTAGCGCACCCGACAGATACGATTTTAATTCGAAATTTGTTTCGACAAAATTTTGAATCTAAACCATTCTCGAATACACTTGAACATACACAAGTAATTTCATCGAAATCATTTCAGCGGTATAGCATATCATACACATACACAGAAGAATTATATACATAAAGATGATAGAGCTCCGATGTTTTAAATACCATAATACGATTACTATTTAATGCTGTAAATATTTTACCAATACCATATGTATTTAAAAACGTGATATGTGACGAACCTCAAATCTAACACTAGCAACAAACGAGACGCGATACTCGCAGGGGGTTTCTACAGCCATGGTAATTACCAAGCCACCGGGGCAGTCTCTGATCGAGCTAAATTTACTGTGTTGTGTCTACTGTGTTGCTCTATATGATAAAAACAGCTGTCACATTAAAAAAAAGCCATATCTTTCCGCCCCAACAGGGATCTCAGTAAGAAAGGATTAGGTTTAGGTTAGTACTTTCTAATGACCTTTCTATGGTATTCCAAAATTTCGGTACCAAGCGACGAATTTCGAAATGGAGGGTGCTAAACAATCCGCTGCTAGCCCGAAGGCGAGCAAGTCCCCTTCTCCACGTTGCAGTAACAGTTAACTCAATTCTTAATCGTTTTAAATTAAGAATAAGCGGTTTAAATTAAATATTGTTACGTTTACGATTTTTGAAATTATTGCGGTTTACGATGTTATATTTATTTGCGCAGGCCTTATATATATTTATAACCACATAACGATGAAATCTTTAAGTGGTTATAAATGAGCAAAGAACGCGTATGCATCACGGAATTGGGTTTCATTCTAAATATTTCATGTGGTAATATAAAAACGGTGTATTTCTGATGTAAATTAAACATTTAATGCTCCATGCTGCTTTTGTATTTGTCATTAAATACGTAATATTAAATCGCAAAATATTATGAATTTCTGCATTTGCCGGAGTAAGCATGAACATCTTATAACTCGTGAAACTAAATAAACAACATTTCAAAGTTATACATAGTCTCATAGTTATATACTAAGTTATTAAGTAATAAGTTATGAACTATAATACCTGTGATTCAACGAAAATTATTTCGACTTCTTTCTCTGAACGAAATTTTTCCATAGACCTTTAGCGATAACAGAGTTGGAACACCTAAATACCGAGAAGGTGTCCCAACTTAGGAGATAAAAATAAATTAGGAGGACTTGGAGACAAAAACATATCTTACTTTTCAACCTCCGAAGTAAGCTAACTTGTTTTTCCCGTCCCCACCTTTGTGAGGTGCGCAGAACATGTGAATCTATTTGTTAAAGGATTTGGCCAGCTCTTTACAACCGACGTCAACCCTTATTGGGAACAGACGCCCAAATGCGGTGCAACTATCCGTGGGTCACACAAATACTTATCCGTTGTCAAATTGAAAATAATGAAATAAGGTAATTCACAACTTATAAGTCAAACAGCTCGATGATGGTAGACGATCACCTGTACATACTCATCGACAACAGAATAGATGTCGCAAAGGTGTTGTTAGTTATTTGGACAAGATCCGACTGACTCGTTAACTCTTAATAGATGGGGTCTTAATCGATTTCTTCTTTCTTATTCTTCTCTTCACTCACTTTATAACTATCGCCGGCAGGAAGATGTTCGACAGTATCAGGGAGAAGTAGATGGCGGCTAGCGTGAAGGTGCCGGCGCCGGCCTCGCTGTTGACGGAGCTCTGGAGGTTGGCAGCGCCGTGGAACGCGGTAAAGTGCACCATGAACGCGAAACCGAGCACAAATATGTTCCTGTTGATGCGCCATCTTTCGTTGGTCCCGAACACCGTGTCGTCCGCCGGCATCTCGATCTGCAGCCAAAATATAAGTATTGTTAGAAGTAGAAACGATAACTATTTTTTTAAAGAACTTATTGGCCAATATAATTCGTTATTAATTCGGGTAGAGCTGAGAACATGATGAGCGCGCGTTTTATAGACCGTTGCGGTGTTGCCATTCGACATTTCATTTAACAATTCCGTGAGCGTCTTCTGTGAGCCCGAGCAGTTTCATCGGACACACCTGCCCGTTTCTTTTTTTTTAAAGTGACGCATATACTATTGATATACATCTTAATCGATATATTTTTAAAATCTAAAGATAAAGTACGAAAAGTTGGTCGCCGCTGTGGGAATCGAACCCACGACTTCGGCATTCGCGGCCAGACGCTTTAGTCAATATATTTTTGTGTAATTAGAAAGTATATGAACGTGTTTTGCAAAGACGCATTATTAGATAACGTTTATCGTGTACGTGCAATATAACTCCGCGTGTAATTTATTTAGTTCCTAAAGCTAAAATAGTCAGATATTTTTACAAGACTTATTAACAACGCCGAATAATTGTTATCCGAAAGCCTATGTATTTGTTTAAAGAAAAGAGTTTAGGTTCGCTCTATAATCAAATAAACTTTAGGCAAGGCGTAAATGAGATATTTAAAATCGTATGCGAATCGTACGTTGACAGCTTTACACGTATTATTAAATATATTTATTAAAAAAAAGTGTATGTGTACTTATGTACAAGCGTTAAAAATTATACTTCTTTGGCGTAACAACATGAAAATCTTTTCAAAAATTTTATAATTCGCCTTATTCTAGGTTTGTAGAAGAAACCACACTAACATTAGAAAAATGGTATTTAATACATTGGAAGTTTTATTATAACACATTTTCAACTTAAATAAAGTTTACCTAAATATCACAAAATAAATATCGTGAACACAGTTGTCAGTTCTCACCAAAGAGTACATTATTAATAAGGTTCTCACACAGGGTGTCGGTTTTCGTGACTCTGTGTGCGCGCAGTGCAAAAATTTACTCTCATCATTTTTCCCTAACATGAGAAAAAAGTATAACTTCATGAACAGAGTTCTTAATACTAATTAATACAATAAATAAACATTTCGTTAAGGTTTAAAATTTTCTAAATATTACCTATATTTTCGAAGTCACTCCTAATTCCCATTAGAAACATACCGCCACCAATACCGTTTATAAATAACTCCCCTCTCATAAGTAAACTAGCAGAACACCTGGGTTTTTACAACAATACTTATGTGACCTACAGTATGGGTTTTAAATATCCAATTCTAGTAAACAATTACCCTTAACCAGTTTAGAGTGAATATACGTTCAAGATGACGTCCTTAGACATTATAGGCGTTGTGAAATTGACTACTTTTTTAGAAATTATGTTTTTTATACTGCTATTCTCTGCACTTAAGATTAAACATTAAAATGTGTAGAAAAAGTGCGAAAAGATAGTCGCCGCTGTGGGAATCGAACCCACGTCTTCGGCATTCGTGGCCTGACGCTCTAGCCACTGAGCTAAACGGCTGATTGCCACACCGACGAAAACCTTAACGTATTCTTCTACATTGTTTTCTTAGCATTCTGAAGCAATGCTTGGCGCCATCTATTGTTATATCCTTTCCAGCACACAAACAAATTCGAATATCGTTTTACAACGATAATTCGAACGAGAGATGTCGCCATTGCTTTTTTAGAAATTTAAATTGTTTATAGTGCTAATCTTTGCACTTAAGATTTTAATGTTCAATCTTAAGTGCAAAGATTAGCACTATAAACAATTTAAATTTTTAAACATTAAAATTTAAAAAAAGTACGAATGTTCTATTCCCACAGCGACAATCTTTTCGTACTTTTTCTACAAATTCTAATATTCCGAACGTTTATAAAAAAACTGCATAAAACTTGTCACTCATAGATAACGTCACTAAAAAAACCAACTGTCGGGGATTCCCTTGCAGGTGACATTTTAACATGAGGGAATTGCTACTCGTATATTCATATGTGTCAATCGAATTGTTTTGTAGTTTTCCTGACACGATGCACTTTTAATGCTGATAATTATAACTCTGTTTCTTCGTATCAACCACAAATAAACCAAAAATTGTCTGGAAATACATTATCTCTCATAATGTATTTCATCATCAAGTGTTAGTAAATGAGTGTCGCAATGATTTTCCACGAACGCCATGCTAATTATTGGCAATATGAGCTAAGCGGCTTGATAACATCTTTCAAATGTGAAGAGTTGCGGGGAGATCATTTAACAAAGTTATGCACCGTCGAGGGATTTCGTACTCTGATACAGAATACTCGTATAGCCAACGTAGACTCATAAACAAAAGTAAGTTTCTTTGGGTACTAAGTTAGGTTTCTTTGGTTACTGGTGAAGACTCATTTGATAGATTTCGAAATAAAACGCCGATAGCCACAGTGACATATTACCCTTCAATCTTCACCACCATCTAGCTACATAATCTACACACAGCGTCTAATTAATCATAGTCCACTGAGAGATAAAACAGTTAAGCAAAACATAATATTTGCTAATAAAACTGATAACGCTACACAATATTTGTGTTATACACACCAAAGATATTGTGAGTGTTCTAATTGATTAAGAACTGATTGGACTTGTTTTTACATATAGAACCAAATGCAAATTGTACTGTTTTTCGAAACAATAATACTCACAACGCGTAAAAGAGAAAAAAAATAGCCTATACAGAGCTATACTAGAGAGGGGTGTGTATGTTACATATCCCTCTCTCATTTTCTCTTCCTATCTTCTCGCGAAGACAGAAGCCTGGAAATACAGCTCAGTTCTTAAGCACCTATGTACACATACATAGAAGCTACTCACAAAAATAATCTGAAATAAGACAATTTTGCTTTGACAAGAGTTTATGATAAGAAAGCTCTTTCGAAAGAGAGATTGACACTTCAATATTATTCATCCGAAACCGTTACTAGTAAACCAGCGCCTGTGGATCGAAGTCAATACAATTATTTATAAATTGTAACGACGTTTGACGGACTATGTGTTCCAGCTTCCGCGCGGTCACCTCGTCGGTGATACAGTTATTACGGCCAATAAAATGCGAAATGAACTTAGATATCAACCTTTTGCGAGGATTCGAGTCAAGGCTAGCCGTAGTCTCGCTCCGAGCGATTGTTATCGTGTAATAAGACAAATGTCCGAGACTCTGGTTATCCCTTACGGATAGAATGGCGAGACAACACTACTTGACATTTTTATAAAGAACTGAGTGGGACTGGGTTAAGGCAGTGATGTGTTTGGATGGATTTGTCCCACTAAGATCAGTCTATTAGTTGGAAAAATCCTAGATAACGCCGCTGATAAAGAGTCCCTAGTCCCATCACTTTTCGTGTTGCCTCTGAATATCTGAAGATCTTATCTCCATGACCATATAAGGTTAACCTATATGTTAGCCTAAAAGTAACTTCTAATAATTCTTATACTAAACTTTTTGGGGTTTAAATATATAATTAATATCATAAGAGTATTTTCTATCAAGGCATAACGACAGATTTAGTCCATAATGTGTAAAGTGCGTTCGATCTACTACTGGAAAAATATTTTGTTGTAAATGAACACAGTGTTTTTTCCAGTTTTTGAGCGTTTATACATCATGTATAAAATGTATTTATTACAAACATTTAACCATAGTACAAGCTTTGGTTAGGTCGGGACTAGAGAACGTTGTGTAAAAATGTGTCCTAAATATTTATTATTTTATTATAACTTCTCTTGTCTCTTCTCTTTGGACAATTACGGTTTGTGTTTTCATAGTCATTTAATTTAACCGTCTATCATTAAATCAGGCAATTGGGAAATGAAAACAAGTTAAAAATAAATTTATTCTGTACTTTCGTGTGTTACACACAAATACGTTCGTAAACTAATATACATACGTCTGTATATGTATAGAACATGTATATTTCTAAAAAATATTGATAAATGCTGTATAGATAGTATGGTATTAAATACACGTACACTAATGATATCGAATATATTCTTCTCAAATATTTTGCTTTATTATTGTAATAGATTTAAAATATTATATAATAATAATGATTCCGGAATTCGTTTACGAAATGGCAATACAAATTATGCATACAAGATAATATATTCTAATTTTACATATCACATACATTGGCTGTGATGATGACAATAATTTTCGTTTCAAACCAATTATCGTTACCGTTAATGGATAATTTCATTCAATTTTAAATCAAATTTCTTTTTAATTAATAGTAAAATCAAAATCAAAATCAAAATCAAATGTATTTATTCAACATAGGAGCATTACACTCACTTATTGATAGTCAAAACACTACCACCGGTTCGGAAAAGAAAGCCACTGTACTGAGAAGAACCGGCGAAAGAAAGCTCAGCGGGCTTTTTTTTTTAAATAAGCATTTGACATAAATTCGTTAAAATACAATATAAGAACTCCGATTGAAAGAGCCTGGAGCGATCAGTTCATTACCAGAGTGTGTTATCATTTAAATAATCATTAATATTATAGTAGCCTTAAACACACAAACGTTTTTTTACTATTTTTTTAAATTTAGCT
Source organism: Iphiclides podalirius (assembly GCA_933534255.1). Taxonomy (NCBI): domain Eukaryota; kingdom Metazoa; phylum Arthropoda; class Insecta; order Lepidoptera; family Papilionidae; genus Iphiclides; species Iphiclides podalirius. Next base: position 9,826,393 of record OW152830.1, on the reverse strand, counting down.
ATTGATGCATTTTGAACGTTTTCGGGAATTTTGTTGTAATAACGTATACATTGTCCAGTAAATGATTAACTTATTTTACGGATTCTACTCGTGGGTAGGATCAATTTATTTTTGTTCCTAGTATTTATATCATGAACATTATTATGTCTTAAAAATTTATCCTTATTTTTATGGACATACAAAACATTTTAAAAAATGTATTGAGCAGCAACAGTCAATACCTTTATCTCTTTAAACAAGTTTCTTAACGATTCTTTGACACCGTGTGCTGAAAAATTATGAAATTGTTTTTATATAGGTATAATATAATATACAGCAATAGTAAAATTTAAAAATAAAGATATAAACAACTAATAAATTAAGTACGGAAGAAATGTAATTTTTTTAAATTGAGTCACGAATAAAGATTCTACGTTCATCCTGATACAAAGGAGCAAAAGCTACTTCCTAAACACATATCTCCTAATTTTTATAGTTGAAAACAAGATTACCTTTGTATACATTAAACAATAACTATCTCATTCAGTACAAAGTATAAGCCGCAAATTGGATCGTGGGCGTATAAATTGTCGTGACCAATTTTCTTTGGCCTCGCACATTTATCTACGCCTGCGACTGAACTATAACTTCCGTGCATTTTTGCATATACATAAATCAAGTGAATTATTATATTATATATTAAAAAAACAATACAACACAATCTGTTGCGAAACCCGACGACAAGGTTCAATCCACATTTTATAAAACAGTGGGCTGTTTGCAATTTTACTTATTTTATATTTTCAAAGACCTGTAGGTATTATTAGTCGGCGTGCGTGCAATTAATACCGCGCAAAAAAACAAATAGTATATGTACCCTTGAGGTATTACTGTTACGAATTAAGTTGCACGTTTTATATTTTTATAACCTGTCGGTTTCATGGCTTTAATGTAAATTAGTTATACAGCCTAGGTCAATTGTAACAAAACATTGAGTATTTCGTATGTGACATATATATATATATATTTCTTCAGTTTTTTTGTTCGACAGTTCACCTGATGTTAGATAATTTTAAGTCGCCCGTGGACATCTGCAGCACTTTTGGCGTTCCAGATGCGTTGCCAAATTTTAAAAGTGGCCTGACGATATCTATCGTCAGATGAAACCACTATATTACTTCTAATTCGCCCCGGTTTTTAATAAAGCCCTATTCTCAAGAAGACTACTGTGTCGAGCTACAGCAGAAGCTGTTGCGAGGGCCTACACAACTAAGGAACGGATAGTTTTAACTTCGATGTAATATTTGGCATGTTTGTACAATACTCTGGTCAAATTATGTATCTCGATGATACACAGAGAACATTAGACTCCCACATTGTCTTCCCTACACACCACCTTTTCTGTGGCAGGGCCACGCAACAGTCTTCGCACTGTTGCACGTCCGGGCAGGTCCGTCCAGGGTGGTACCGCGACCTCACAGAAGACCGGTGTGAAATGGAAGTGTTATACTTCTGCGTTTCGTCTGGTGAGCGAGGTAACCGGAGCCTTTTTATTAAGGCAGCGCATATGCCACCCTACGGGTGTTGGAAGTATCCAAGGGCGGCGGTTATCACTTAGTATCACGTGAATCGCCAGATTGCCACCTAGCCACCTTTTCACCGAGTTGGAAGAAATTATCAGTTGGGTGATAAAATAGTTGGAATTGAAAGCTAGATAATGGCAGTGACTGGCTTTTTAATGTAATTTAGATTAATTTAAAAAAAACAATGTTTTTTTTATTCAGACTATACCATACACTATTACGGCTAACTCTGGGTTGCAACTTTCGACATTCGCTATAATGTTACATATTATTTAATACATATAATTAATTGTTTCATATTTTATGTATAATTGTAAAATATAAATTATATAATACATATAATTAATTGCCCACAACAATGGAGGACGTTTGACTGTTTGAAAAAAAAAACTATATTTTAACGAAGAATTTATGATTCGGTAAACTGACAGCAAAATTTTTGCAGTTAAGTAACATATCAAATAACCAGACCATTACAATGACCTCTTTTAATCAATTAGATCCAATGCGAGTACTTCTCAACAATTAGCAGACTAAATGCGTGAGACCGGTGGCGTTTAAGTCTTCAGTTTCTATTTCATTTCTAAGGTCATTAATGTTATGAGATATACAAGCCAAAGTATAAATAAAAGAATATTTCGATAAATGTACTTATAGGTACTTTACGCAGAAGGCTTTTGTACTGATATTGCCTCCAAAGAAACATTATGTCACATTTATGCTTTATGTATCACGACCGAGAGTTAGATTAGTTGGCCAACCATACTGCCTTTTATCAATAACATTACCAAGGTTCCTAATTCTGATGTTATTCCGTGTAGTCCTCCTACAAGAAAAGGAATAAATGCATGTAATTCACAATAATGTTTCGTGTAAACTTATGAAAAAACTCTTTGTTATTACCTAAGTGTGAATGGCCTCAGTATACTTAGGAGTGGTGGTTGCAACATATGAATCATGTTATCAATGGTATTGGCTAGGTCTTTTACGTACCGCCGACTGCCTGCTGTCAATCCTTGGGTAAAAAACACCCAGATCAACAATCGGAGCGATTGCACAGACGCGGTTGTGACAAATACGCCTAATGATAATGGAACACGATCCGCAAATCTCGGTAGCAATCGTTGCCATGTTGTTTCATTGCAACTACTTTAAGTTGTCACTTAACTCCAAGACTTATAATTGAACTAGATGATTGGTATCTTCAGTTGTTTTTTTTGTCTACAGAATATAATTAGCAGATACTTTCACAAATTAACAATGAATATATTCAGCTATTAAAAAGAGTTATATATATGTTTATTTATTTAAATTCTCACAATTTTATTAAATCTGTAAAATATACAAAACAAAAGAAATTTGTTTTTCAATTACAAATTACACATAATAAAGCCCGTACAACAGTTTTAATCTCGTTATGTTTGTGAAAATAGTTTTCTTCTTTTTAGTCCAAAACTTTGTAATTACAAAGGCAATGGGGTCTTTTCCAACATCGAGGCAAAATGTTTCGTAGGTAACCATTAAATGTAACTTCCTTGAGAATAGATAATAGAGTTTAGCGTGACCGATTCCTAGATTAAATCATTTATTTGTCGTCATCGGCTTCATATCGATATGAATCGTGGTATAATCGTGAATAGTTACATATTTATCATAACAGAATTATTGATTTCCTTGAAAAGTTGTGCTGGTCATTCAGTTCGAATGGCGGTCGCAAAATGTCAAACATAAGTTCAGGATTCGAATCACTGTGTGTATCCAGTATATTACATTTGGAACTAGTATAATACCAGTGAAATAGTCCCTTATGAAGGTTATAATATATCTTGTCTTTGAATTGGCTGTTTCACACTGTTGGATGATCTTGTACTTTGGGTTAACTTAGCGTACGGTCTAGCCAATTAAAATAATTGATGCGTACTAATAATACACAAGTTAATTCTTTTAACTATGTGTGTTTTATCAATTATGTTTTATTTAACTACGAGTAGGTATGTACTGTTTTTGTAGTGAAAACTTCTTTAGGCGCGCTTTGAGCCCTTTTCGGTGATCAAAAAGCGTAAAACTCGCGTCATAGTCACTGACGCTTTCAAGAGCTATTTTTAAAAAAGGAATACGCAAACAAATTTATTTAAAATTATGGTATGATTACTCGTATTATCATTTGGAGTGCCTATAAAATATGTAAAGTTAATTTTGACATAGTAAAACTATGTCAAAATTAACTTGTTTTCACTTCTGTCGGCAGTCCCCATGACTTGTAAGTATCAATTCAATATGGATTATTATAGACTGGCTTTTGGAACTGAACACACAGCCTAGTGTGAACGATATATCCGATTAATGTAATTTAAATTACATATATGGTCGAGACGAAGTTAGGTGTTGATACTGTTTAGTAGTTTGGCTATTTTAAGTATACACAATGATTTTTATACCATAAATAATGTTGTGTGTATCTGTTATGTATAAACTTTTAAGCTTTCACAACTTCAAAAATCATTAAAATACGTTGAGCCGTAACGACGTGATGACTCAACAAAAGCACTACGTGCAAAATGGCGCAGCTATACAGCGTGTCGTTACCATCGCGTCAATAAATGAACACACATTTAGGGGATAACTTTTTAAAGTTGTATTAAACATTTAAATTCTTTAAACATCTATATTTACAGAGTTATTAAACGTAACGTAAAGCATATGAAAATGGCGCGAGTTGTATAGATGTAAAAATATTTTTTTTTTTAATTATGGATATTGTTTAACGTTAATATTTTTTTATGATTATTGGCACGTAGCGTTAGACGTGTGTTCATTTATTGTCGCGATGGTAACGACACGCTGTATATTCTATTTTAACATATTATACTATTTTACTGCCAGGTGGACCGATGACCTGAGAATGTTTGCTGGTAGTGGCTGGATGAGGATAGCGGAAGATCGTGCTCCGTGGCGTGCCCTTGGGGAGGCCTATGTCCGTCAGTGGACTGCAAAAGGCTGATTGGATTGGATGGGATACTATTTTATGGAAAAAGGTCACCTGATGATAAGCGCTCGCCGCCGCCCATGGACAGTCGCAATTGCGATGCCGGCCTTTAAGGTACGAGTAGGCTCTCTTGAAAAATAAAGGTTGGAAAAGTTGTAGAAAAATGGATGAAAAGTTTTGATGTGTATTGAAGTGGGAAGATACGCAGTTGAGCTCAGTGCTTAGACCACCGGCGCGTATCTCCTAAACAGTTTCAAAATCTATAGCGGTGGCGAGAAACTTTTCGTCCATTTTTACAAAAAAATTCAAACATCATCTTGAGAGGAGAGAAAATAGCACTATATAAATAATATCCTACATTAAGATGTTACGGGAAATTGAGAATGAATATTTTTTTTCCTAAAAAAAATATAAGTCATTGTATCTAACTCTCAATCGATTTTACGTAATTCAATTCATTCGACCATTTTTTTTAATTGTTCCATTTTTTCTAAAACAATTATTCCATTGGGTAATTTAATAATTTTGTAACATTTGTATTTAGTATAATGTTGAAATAACTTGAATAATAAACCTATTTTCAAATATTCAAAACATCTCTACTACGAGCGTAATTGTATTATTGGTGCTGATAAAACTCAATTAAATTATAATATTTTTATCTTTGCATACTAATGAAAAATTAGTAAACAATAACAGTTAAGTCAAAATTTACAATTATTGTGCTACACAAGAAATAGAATTATACTGTGATTAATTTACTATCGTATATATACTTATATTTAACATAGATTATTTGATTAAAATACAAATTATGTGTGAGACTATTTCTGTACATGGACGAAAACTTAATTGGACTCTTAGAAAACCCTAAATTAATAGCCAAATTGTTCTTATTCTATTTTTCTGCTACAAAACGTCTTATGAATATTCACTTAAAAATACACACTTCCAAATTGCACTAAATTCAAACAAAGCGTTTTAAATTTTAACCTTGTAAAAAAGTTTATGAGGTATAAAAAACAATTTATTAATTCCACTTTATTTAAAATTATAGTTTTTTTAGTATTTTTTTTTGTGATTTAGTTTTAATGGAACGGCAACAAAAATATTTGCAGATGTTATTTGCATTTTAAGACTTATAATTATTATGGTTACTCTTAATATAAAAATGTTCTGAAAACGTTTCTTAACCAATGCGCAATAATAACATGCACATGCTTAATTAAACGTCTTAATACACGAAATAATTTCTGTAAGTAGGACAATTGCCTAATAATTCAGAATTCTTTATTAAAGATTGCTTAAATAATAATTTATATACTGGAGGCAATGTTAATGTACGGATTTAAATGTTTTTCTTTTTATTTATACTTCTATGAAAATATCACTTATTATTGTATAAATATTTTATTGCCGCTAAAAAAATTAAAACCTACCTGTAAATATTATAAGCAAGATAACTTCAAATAATCACAGCTGGCACAATATAACAACAACACTCGAAGTTCGATATTTAAAAAGTTTAAATTTAAAATCGCCAATCGAACTGGATTCGCGGGCGCGTGGAGCGGACAATGAGGTAATAGGAACTTAAGTGTCAGTAAGCACTAAACCAAGCGCTTGTGCTCCACACTGTCGCACGTTTCCATTGTACAAAAAACAATAAGGATAAACAAAAGATATTTAATCTAGATACGAGTTGTACGCACTCGAGTAAATCTTTACTTAGATCTAATTTTCTGCATTTTGCACTGAGTTTTTGATGAACACGAAAGTTATGAAGTGAAACTTCTTTGGTTGCATGGGAATAGAATTTTCAAGGCCACGTCATAAGAAATCGTTACGAAAAACCTCTTGCCCATGGGGTGTTATGGGATTGCTGTTAGTGTATACGAAAAATCTAGTTGAGTTAGATAGAAAAAAGTTAAAATATGATTCGTCCGATGTAATATCAAAAGATTTTTTTGTGAATATTATATTTTTTTTTTATGTGAAAAGTTGCCAACGAGCAGACGGTTCACCTGATGGTAAGTGAATACCGCCGCCCATGGACATCTGCTACACCCGAGGGTTACAGATGCGTTTACATTCACCAGACGAAACGCGAAAGTATTTGTCATACTTCCACTTTACGCTGGTCTTCTGTGAGGTCGTGGTACTTACCTGGACGGGCCTGCCCATTCGTGCAACAGGCTATCAAGGCTGCTGCGTGGCCCTACCACCGTTGAATTATTTTTATATTTATTAGTTATATATTTATTATTCGACATACGTCAAGAACCGTATGCACTGTAGCCGTCATGAACCAATATTTTCATGAGAATTTCAGGATGTGTATTAAAGTACAAGCTTCCTTAATTCAGACGCAGAAATTTTTAATGCAGACGGAGAAACCCGTTAAACAATACAAAATAATACTCTTTTTTCTTAGTAAGCAAAATATGTCAATTTCATTAATTTAATACCAAATATCTTTTCTAAATCAAAAATCACATACTAGTTTTAGTTTGTATTACTACATTTATGTGTCTTCATGAATTTCAATGTTGGAAATTATAAGAAAAATAAGTGTAGCATCGCATAGCGTACGTTGTACAGTAGACCTTGTAGAAGGATGTATTTTATATTATATTACTTCTTTATATTACATTTATACTTTAAGCAGTATCGTGTGATAATGGAGACTGATCGCCAACGTCATGATGGATACTTTAACGTGGTGCATATTAAAACAAGTTTTATAATAGATATTGTTAGACGTGGTTTACGAGAAAATTCAGACAAAATTAAATCACACTATTTTAGGAAATATCTAAACTTTGTTTGTTTCGAAGGTGAATTTATAACATGGCATATAAGGAATGCCAAAAGTATAAGTATATATTATCTGTGGCACGGCCACGCAACAGCTATTGCCGTTGCACGAATGGGTAGGCCCATCCGGCGGAGTACCACGGACTAACAGAAGACTGGCGTGAAGTGGAAGTATAAAACTTTCGTTTTTCGTCTGGTGAGTGAGGTTACTGGGACCCACTTTTTTAAAGGTTCTCCATCATCGGCAAGCCATTAGGTGTTGTGGATGTCCATGGGCGGTGGTATTCATTCAACATCAGGCCTGCTCGCATGACGATTATTCACATAAAAAACAAATTTTCATATATTTTGCAATTTGTGAATATTATATTTTAATGAATATTACACTACATTGATAAAATAATTTATGTAAACAAGTCTTATCTACATAGAGAGATGCGTAGATGCTAAACGATTTACGCAATACTTCTATTTTCAGGATATGAGTGCTCGATGTAATAAATCCATCTAGGTTTATGAAGAAGTTCAAACAATGTCGATGAGCCTCTGCAGATATTTCCAACAGCACTTTTTTTATGTGAGAAAGTGGCAAACGAGCTGGCGGTTCACCTCATGTTAAGTGATAACCGCCAACCCATGGGTATTTGTAACTCCCTAGGGTTACAGATGCGTTGCCACTTCTTAGTAAAGTCGGCCCCGGCTACCTCACTCACCAGACGAAACGCAGAAGTATAACACTTCCACTTTACGCCGGTCTTCTGTGAGGTCGTGGCACTTACCTGGACGACCTGCCCATTCGTGCCACAGCCAAGGCTGCTGCGTGGCCCTACCACCGTTGAATTATTTTTATATTTATTAGTTATATATTTATTATTCGACATACGTCAATGACCGTATGCACTGTAGCCGTCATGAACCAATATTTCATAAGAATTTCAGGATGTGTATTAAAGTACAAGCTTCCTTAATTCAGCAGACGGAGAAACCCGTTACACAATACAAAATAATACTCTTTTTTCTTAGTAAGCAAAACATGTCAATTTCATTTATTTAATACAAATATCTTTTCTAAATCAAAAATAACATACTAGTTTTAGTTTGTATTACTACATTTATGTGTCTTCATGAATTTTTATGTTGGAAATTATAAGAAAAATAAGTGTAACGTCGCATAGCGTACGTTGTACAGTAGACCTTGTAGAAGGATATATTTTATATCATATTACTTCTTTATATTACATAATTATATTACTTCATAATGTAAACGTTTTTGCTACAAATAAGTAAACATTATTTTAATGTACAAATGTAGCACCCACTTTAAGCAGTATCGTGTTATAATGGAGACTGATCGCCAACGTCATGATGGATACTTTGACGTGGTGCATATTAAAACAAGTTTTATAATAGATATTGTTAGACGTGGTTTACGAGAAAATTCAGATAAAATTAAATCACACTATTTTATGAAATATCTTAACTTTGTTTGTTTCGAAGGTGAAATTATAACATGACAGACAAGGAATGCCAAAAGTATAAGTATATATTATCTGTGGCACGGCCACGCAACAGCTATTGCCGTTGCACGAAAGGGTAGTCCCATCCGGGGGAGTACGACGGACTAACAGAAGACCGGCGTGAAGTTGAAGTATAAAACTTTCGTTTTTTGTCTGTTAAGTGAGGTTACTGGGGCCCACTTTTTTAAAGGTTGTCCCTCATCGGCAAGCCATTAGGTGTTGTGGATGTCCATGGGCGGTGGTATTCATTCAACATCAAGCTTGTTAGCTTGACGATTATTCACATAAAAACATATTTTCATATATTTTGCAATTTGTGAATATTATATTCTATTGAATATTACACAACATTAATAAAATAATTTATATAAACAAGTCTTATCTACATAGAGAGATGCGTAGATGCTAAACGATTTACGCAATACTTCCATTTTCAGGATATGAGTGCTCGGTGTAATAAATCCATCTAGGTTTATGAAGAAGTTCAATGTCGATGAGCCTGTGCAGATATTTCCAACAGCACTTTTTTTATGTGAGAAAGTGGCAAACGAGCTGGCGGTTCACCTGATTTTAAGTGATAACCGCCTACCCATGGACATTTGTAACAACCTGAAGTGGGCCCCGGCTACCTCACTCACCAAACGAAACGCAGAAGTATAACACTTCCACTTTACGCCGGTCTTCTGTGAGGTCATGGTACTAACCCGGACGGACCTGCCCATTCGTGCAACAGCGGACACTGTTGCGTGGCCCTGCCACCGTTAAAAACTTTCGCTTCTTACTGCAACGCGACCCCACACCAATTCAATTATAAATTAATTATCTAAAACTAAATAACTTCATTATGTAACACTTTCAGTTCAAAAAATGAATAAGTGATTCATGCCTTAGCCCTGAAATTCCACGGTGTAAGCGAACTGTGACCGTTCACTAAAAGGAATTGTCTTATTTGATATTATAATAATTTTAAACATTTTTATTTTTGGCATACACAATCAAATAAGTAATATATTAAAGTATAGTAACAGCGTATATATGTCCCACTGCTGAGCAAAAGCCTCCTCTGTACAGAGGTCATTAGGTCATAGTTCTACCACACAGCCGCATTGTACAACGGCGGAGTTTTCATATTACATCATCTACGAAAATATTTTTTGTAATTATTCCGAGAATATGAAGGTTTCTCCACGATGTTTTCCTTCGCCGTTGAGCACGTGATAAATGAGCACTTAAAATTAACAATTTCATTGGTGTCGGCACCAGGGAACGAACTCAACTTGAGTTCGAGTATATTGAATTAAAAGCGAGTGACATTGAGCTATCACGGTTTGGGGTCGTAAAATATTATGTATGTACGTAAATAACACATTACTAATATGTGTAATGAACGTATTACGTCAGGTTGTTCCATTCTGTTTATACTTTCCAGTCTGAGTGTTTTATTATGTGAGAATTGCTGCTGAGTACGACCTACGACAGTCGAACGTTTGATATTGCCTTATTTCATCATGTTTTAAGAAGGATAAATATTTGAATGCAGTTAAAGTTTGACGCACGTCATCATCAGTCTAATACCCATGATAACTCCTCAGATCTTCAGACTGTCCTCCCGTTTATCTTAATACTGATTCCGCTGGATGGTATTGTTTATCACCATCGCACTGGACGGTCACTACCGGGGAACCACCCTCGCATACTCCCTTCAGGGCTTCTCAATTCCTTTCACGCTTCGTGGCTCTTCCATCCTTTAATTGTGAACCCGATTTGACAACTCAATTGGCGTAGTGTATAGTGACCTTGTCTCTTGTGCCAAAAGGTGTGGGTTCGATCCCCACTACTGGAAATATTGTGTTATGAAAATAGTTTTTTCATAGTTTTTTTCTAGTGTCTGGATGTTTTTGTTTACAAAAGAAAAAAATGTTTAAGTATGTTTATCAGTTGATCTAGTATAGTGAAAGCTTTGCAAAAGCAAGTTCAGGGTAGGACAGATAACCGTGCGACACAAACACAATATTTACTTTAACACAAAAAAAAATGGCATGAAGATTTAACACAAAGAAAAATGGCATGAAGATGTGCCATGAAGTACGATCCTGAGCCAATCAGTACCTCTTCTTACTTTTAAACTTATAACTGAAAGCTACAATGGACTAGTTTACTCTTAAAAAATAGTCAAAATTTTAATTTCTTTATTTAACGTAGGCACGTCAAATTGTTTGTATTCATGCCTGGTTCCTCCTTTAAAATGTTTGCTCAGTCAACTTTATATACGAGAACTAAACGCATTAGCGCAATTTATGAAGTTTTATTCATTGTAAGCTCGCATGGAGGTCAAACCGATATCAATCTAACTGCTAGTTATCAATGACAATAAATAAAACACACTGTTTAAATGGTATCCACCTATACATGGAACGGCAGGCCATTTGTCTTGTGACGTTTCCTTGCCTCTAACAAATAATAATTCACCTCAATACAAATTGTAATGGAATTACCTTGTTTATCGATACCCACAAACACTGAGTGGGATTTGCACTGTGCATTTTCGTCGATATGGTATAAGCAAACTCTTAGGTCCTTTCACTATTCTCGGCTAAACGGATGCCAGTGCAATCCAATTTACACCTTAAGATTTTCTTCGGTGTGGCAATCAGCCGTTAACTTAGTAGCTATAGCGTCAGGACGCAAATGCCAAAGACGTGGGTTCGATTCCCACAGCGGCGTCAATCTTTTTGTACTTTTTCTACAAATTTTAATTTTCAATCTTAAGTGCAAGGATGAGCACTATAAAAAAAACTAAATTTCTAAGAAGCAACGGCGAAAGCTATTAATATTTTATACAGTCCACTGAAGGGTACTTCTGCATGGTAATGCAACTAAATATAATTGCAACATTTACACGGAGTTCTATGATAAGCTTCTCAGACTTAGGTTTACTAACACAGGCTTAATACAGTGTCAACTATAAAATAATAAAAAAAAAAATTTATGCGCAAATCTCGTGGTGAAATACAACTTTCCGATTGGCCCTCATTCTAATCCAGCAGCAAATCTAAATTGGAAAATTACTACATTTTTAAAAGAAAATCTAGTATGCTTTCAAGGAACGAAAACCCCAATGACTTCATTCTCCATCTCCGCAGCCAGCTAGATCGGTCCGCTGATAATTGTTTAATCCAGCTAGTAACCTGACCTCGTGTGATACAGGTATTGCACACTCTCAAGTTCAAATTTTATTGCTATGAAATGTTTAACAAAAATTATATTAGATTACTTATAACCATAGATTATTGCGTTCAAACAATTTTTTTTATGTGATAAAAAAGAAATAATATAAAAAAAGTCTTTTGTGTTAGGATAAATTATAATTCATCCGCCTATTTGAGTACACTGCTGAACATCGGCCACCCCCACAATTAAAATTCGTGCATATTAATTAATTGATACCTCAACGCATAAATATTACAACCCATTATAACCCATTAATATTACAACAAGGGTTGAGTAAGGGTTAAAGCCTTACTCAATCCCTACTTAGAAGGTATTTTATTCATATGTAACAAATACTTATAGTGTTTTCTAAACAAATAACTTTAACTATATCATTGGACCTTTGTAAGTTCGGCATAATTTTTTTCTTGCAACTTTTTCTTTCTTCTGTCCATATATTCTACCACGAAATAGCAGGTTGTGCCAACAGTCATCATCGCAATTAGCAGGTAAATCTTCGCCTCAGCCCTCAGGTATGGAGACATGACGTATGCAATGATGTAGCCAAAAGACTCCCAGAGTCTGTAGCTGGAGAATGCCGCTTCTTCTCTGCCAGGGAATAAAACGCCGTAGTACGCTACAACAGAGAGGAAACCATTCCATAGTAATGAATTTTATTTTTATTTCTTATGTCTTTAGTGAAACCAGCAGTTACATCTTAAAACAAGCTCTGATCAATACCATCTACAAGCCGATCGGAAGAAGAAGAATATCAGTCAGCTTTAACCATCTATAAATTGCTAAAAGAGCAATAAAAACCCACGTGAAAGAACATATAGGTGACTTAAAACACAATAGACGAAACAAGTCTGCACTCTGCAGTCTGTGAGCACACCTTAAATCGACCAAACCTCTATGTTAGATTTAATAGACTACAGATCCTTGCAAAAGAACATCGACTCCTAATGATAACTTGTTAGGCTACTAAAATAAAAAAAAAACACCCTTATTTCAATAGATAAGAAAGAGGGCTGGATGATGACCTCAGCCTTATAGCATCCTATCTATACAGATAAATAAAATTGGAGTGTCTATTTGTAATATTAAAATAACTTTTTAGTAAATGCATATAGATGTATACACGGTACATATACCAAAATAACATTTTTTACAATTTTGTCTGTCTGTCTGTTTGTTCCGGCTAATTTCTGAAACAGCTGAACCGATTTGGACGGGACTTTCACTGACAGATAGCTGATGTAATAAGGAGTAACTAAGGCTACTTTTATTTTAGATTTTTTTTTATTTTAAATTCAACGCGGACGAAGCCGCGGGCACAGCTAGTCATTAATGAAATTAAATCTAAGCCCAAAAGAACTTCTTGACACATAATAAATAACTTAAAAATTGGCTTTAGCTCGGGCTAACAATGACATTCATACATCCAACGCCTCAGTCTGTCACGTCCTGTCACCATGGACGCTGAAAAGGGTTCGAAACGCGATAAATCTGTAAAATTCAGTAGTTTCATTTAGTAATGTGTAAAAAAAGTAAAGTAACAGCTATACATGTCCCACTGCTGGGAAAAGGCCTCAGGGTATCAGGGCATAGTCAACCACGCGGCCCCACTGCGGTTTGGCGGACTTCACATAAAACAACATTTTTTTTTTGTCATTATTTCGAAAATATGCAGGTCTCCTCACGATGTTTTCCTTCACCGCGGAGCACGTGATAAGTCAGCACTTAAAGTTAAAAACTTCATTGGTGCCGGCACCGGGGATCGAACTCAGGTTGCTCGAGTATATTGAATTAAAGGTGAGCGACACTGAGCTATCACTGCTCTGTAGTAATGTGTAATCGCGTAAATACAAGGTAAAAATATTTTTTGTTTTGAAATTATAGTACATATCAGTCTGTTACTATACGAGTATAAGCTTCATTTTCGAGCATAGTGTGTGCGTGCCTTCGTTAATTCCGAATAGACATTGCTTACTGAAACTTTTCTGATGTCTTCTCTAGCCATTGAAGAAGCGGAGGTATAGGAATAATAGACTATTTGTGCCGCACCAAAATCAAAATCAAAAATATATTTATTCACAAAGACGCTTGCGCGTTCTTATGAAATGTCAAAAATTTTACATAAAAATTAATACGTTCGTAAGTTACTACCGGTTCGGAAGGCAGTTTCTGTTGAGAAGAAACCGGCAAGAAACTCAACAGTTGCACTTTTTTAAAACGATTAGTTTAAATCAAGTATGCCATTTCAGCCTATGTGAGTATCAACAGCATTAACCCCACACATTGGCGTCGTCAAGATATTCTGCAATGGTATAATATGCCTTAGCCATAAGTTCGCTTTTAATTTTGCGTTTAAATTCATCTAGTGGCAGACTTAATACCGATTGTGGGATTTTATTATACATGCGCACACTTTGCCCCATGAACGATCTATTTACTTTTTTAAGACGAAAAAATGGTGTAATTAATTTGTCCTTATTTCTAGTATTTAATTTATGTCTGTCACTATTCTTTAGATAACTTATCGATAAAATATCTTTAAAAATATCTGGGTTTTTATGTATACTGTGTTACATAACGTTCGCATTACAAAAATAGCATTTTATATTTTAGTATGAGATAACATTTATAATTGACTGTACAAATTATATGTCACTAATATAATTATATATCATCTATAAATACTACATCTCTTATTAACTACGCAATTCAATGGTATAACATGAACTAACGGTTATAATGCACCGCGATCTTCATAACGTATATTCTGTTGCTGATTATTTATAACTTTGATTAGAACCTCCTTATTAGTCTTTGTAAAAGAAGAACGATCTCTAAATAAACTGCATCAAATAAACACCTAAATAGTATTGTGTCAAATACCATTGATCTGAATGATCCAGACAGAATCACAGAGCCCCCAGAGCACGGCGATCACGTATAGTAGGTAGGCATCACCTGGATGTGGCTTCCAGGTTAGTATGGATACAAGCAGACCCGCCTGTAATATGACTGCCATGCATATCAGAGGAAAACGACCAGTTACCTGGAAGAACAAACATGCGAAATGAGTATCAACCCGAGGGACATTGAACATCTAAACAATCTTCGGGTCATTGAACTTGGCTGGTATAGTGTACCGCAAGGACCCTGCCCGGTTCTGTATATTTGCCCACCTTTGATATGTACCCAGTAACGATGCAGCCGACCGCGTTCGCTATACCGAAGGTTATCATAACGAATCCAATATTGCCAGTACCGATGACACAAGAAACGAATGCCTGAAACCCATAAATGAAAGAATTGATGAAAAGATATGGGTAAAGAGTAGTGCATACTCTTTAATTGCAGCTTATTCCTGTTTTTATGAAGAAACGTTATTCGGTATACATAAGGTTTCGTGTTCCATCTTTGTTTTTAATAAATTCATTTAGGTGATATAGTACGACATGTAAAATGAATTTAAACATAAAAAAATATTTCAAGCATTGGCAACATTCATATTGTAATCAACTGAGTGTTAAGGAACAATTGTTCTACTACTTAAAATCAAGCGCTACTGAAGTAGAAGCGTATCGCTTCATTTACATACCAAGAAAACTTATAGATAAAATTTGAATTTGATTGCACAACTATAAAAAGTTAGAAGTAGAAACGGAGAATGAACTTTCGTCCTAATTTGGAAAGCTAATTATTTTGTGTATAAGTTTTCGCCGAAGTTTAGGTTGTAGTGTAATCTAAATTATAATTTTGATACCTATTTTACTATATTGCAACAATATACAAAATATTGTATCCAACGCCTAATAATTTAATAGCATTATACACCGTGGCGAAAACTTAAAAATTGAACCTATGGTG
The DNA here is from genome assembly GCA_933534255.1 of Iphiclides podalirius. Lineage (NCBI taxonomy): Eukaryota > Metazoa > Arthropoda > Insecta > Lepidoptera > Papilionidae > Iphiclides > Iphiclides podalirius. Next base: position 9,810,422 of record OW152830.1, on the reverse strand, counting down.
AGTTTTATACTCTACTAAATTTTCTAAGTTTGGTATCAGACAGCATGGGGTAACCTGAAAAAAACTTACAGCTGTAAAATCGGCACCGAAGAACGCCTGCTGCAGGCCTATGAAGACGTTGATGACGATAAGCATCAGCTGGTTGGGATCCATTTGCAGCTTTAAAGTGGCAGCAAGGAGCGTCATGGCTGAAGGACTCAGCCCTGACCGGTTGTGTTCGTTGTCATATCTGATAATCAATGTAAAGCCAAATAAAAAATAATTCATACGTGCTGGCGCTTTAAAAAAGGTCCAGAGGTAGGCCCGAAAAAGATGGAAAGATGTAGTGCTAAGGGACATGGTGGAATGTCAAGTGTCCGAGGAACATGTCGACGATAGAGCGAAGTGGAGAGAGAAAAAGTAAGGAAAGCTGACCCCACCACCATGTAGGATATATAGCTTGGAAGAGAGAGAGAGAGAAAAAGTGGCGCTTTAGTACCAGTGGTCATAGCTTCGATTCCCACACGTCAAAGGTGTTTGTGTGACACACAGATAATTCCTGAAGGGCAGCCCCGGTCGACAGACAGCTGGTAATGAAAAAACCTACTAAAAATTAACAAAACTATCCATATATTGTGCCGAACCCACCTGATCCCAATAAGTTGAGATAAGAACAGAATTAAAGATGGTTTAGAGAGAAGGTAATTATTTAATAAAAATTGTCGGTGATGACTTAATTTTTTCATGTTGAGATATAATGCTATCAGCTTGCGCAACTTTAACGTTACCTGTAGATTGATAGTAGCATTTATGTAAAGCTTTATCATGTCGAGGATTCCGCGACCATGATAGATCCCAAGATGGTAAATTTGAACAAGTGGATGGTGATTAGGCTGTTTACCTCTTTTTCTAGACGCCAACCAAATTTGGTAGCAACGAAATTTGGCAGGTAGACTATGACCTCGTCTTTTCCTTTTTTAATCATCGGCTAAGATCAGTGAGAATTACTATGGAACCCTGATGTATTTTGTGTAGGCGGTATATTGGTTTCAACATGCCCCTAATCGAACGTAAAGATATGAGAGATAAGAGACTTTCGAATCTTTTGGAGAATCGTTTTGATATCTATATTTCAAGTTCTTCTATAATTTTGATGCATCGCGCAGTATATATGAAGCAGCTGGATTACACATTGCGACATTTTTACATAAAGAAAGTTATAGATATATAGGTAGAGTTATATGTCTGTCCCTATGTATGCTTACATCTTTAAAACTACGCAACGGAACTTGATATATATATAGATAGAGTGATTCAAGAGGAAGTTTTATATGTATAATATATTGCACCCGTGCAAAGCCGGGGCGGGTCCCTAGTAATATATAAATAAAACTATGAAAGCTATGCATACGGAAATTAAGTAGATTTTTTTGTTATAAATCGTTTACTCGCTCACCTTTTCATGGAGTCAACACCAATTGCAACTATTAGTGATGCCGCTGCCATGCAAGCCAAAAATATACCTGAAATTGAATAGAAAAAATTAACTCAATATTCACATCGTTCTCTGAATACCTTTACATTAATATTTTTCTGAAGAGTTCTTTAATTCTAAGATCTAACTTAAATTATTATACTCTTAAACAAAAGATACATTAGATTATATATAAGGTCCCGCGAAAAATTAAAACTATATTATTATTTCGAGTTGCATACAGATCCATTTCCAAATTTCTTTCAAAAACCTACCAACTAGCATTTGTATCTTCTCGGGCGACTGTGGTTGTAAGGCTTTGCGCGCGTGGGTACTTGGCAAGAAGTTGGCACCGCATACTTCAAGGATCTGGGTCTCGTTTAAGGCAGTCATCGAAGCTTCATTGTCCCCGTACGAAAGTACTACAATAGAGAAATAAATATTTGGAATTATTACTCCATATCGATGACTTCCTCTGAACTCATGACTAGTGTCATGAAAAGTGTAGCCACTTCAACTAACGGCCCAACAACGAGACATAGGAACACAAAACACATACAGTTATAAATATGTCAATTGCTATATCCAAGCTATATTGCTAATGTCACTGTTTTGGAATTATAAAATACTTCCTCTTTACCCAAAGAAGATATAAGATTTCCCCAGACTTGAGTCAGTTGGAATATCATGAAGAACAGCCCGAGGAATCGCGTGAGCAAAGTTTCTACTGGGATTCTGGATATTTTGCTATAAGTCTCTGATACCTGAAACGAAAATGATCTCCGTTAAACAATTGAAAAGAAAATTTGCAGTCTTAACATCTTAGCGTTGTCTTAAATTGGCAGACAATGTTATCCAACATAATGTTTCACGAACCGTGCACATAATATCTTTGATAATTTTTTCTCTATCGAGCAAAATTACTATAAAACTATTCTTAACAAGCCTAAACACAATTCGAAAACATTGGGGAAGTTTTTTTTTATGTAAAAAGTTGTGAAGCGAGCAGGCGGTTGGTCCCTCTGATGGTAAGGGTATACCGTTGCCCATGGACGTATCTACAATACTCGGACACAGGCTTGCAGATCCGTTGAAAAGCATAAAAAAGTGGACTCAATACTTCCTCTCACGCCGGTCTTCTATAAAGCCGTAATGCTTTCCCGGATGCGCCTGCCCATATTTGTGCAACAGCAAAAGCTGTTGCGTGGCTACTATAAAAATATTAACAACCCGAACAGTTCCGAAATATTAAGAGCAGTAACATGATAATTGCTACTCCACAGCTCCACTGGTACAATGTAATATAATCCCGATTTAATGAACGTTTAAAGATAACTACTATTTTAAAGTTTACCAATTTAAAAACTTTACCACGGACAAATAAGTGCATTTGGAACACCAGAGTGGACCACCGCCCAAGCCCACAATAAGGCCCGCGGGAACCATGGTCCAGAAGCGAGGCAAGAGTTGCACGGCAATGTAAGGCATGTATGACAGAAACATCAGAGACATCGCCCATTTAGTGCCCAGCCATCTGTAATTTATGTAATTTTTTTGCTTATTCAACCGCTTAATCCATCTAAAACGAATTCATTATAAATAAAATGAATAAATATTTTATTATTTCTGGGGTATTTTTCGCAACCTTATCAGTTTTAGTTCCAAACTAAGCAACAAACATTGTTTGAGTACTTAAATGGGTACTTGGTAACTGACAATCATACTTAAACATGTTTTATTTTGTAAATAAATGTTTTTTTTATAGACACTAGAAAAACACTACGTTCATCACATCCACTAGGCCGCTACCCACTAGGCCAATTATTGGCGTAGTGAACAGTGGATAGGCCACCTCTTAAGACTATTATAATATTTAGTGATAAACTATATTATAATTTGATGGCGCAAAGCATATAAAAGAAAACATTTCTTTTTATGTAGTATACATTAATATTTATCATTCTTACTTGACAACCATAACAGCAAAGAAGATGTTAGAGAAACACAGTCCTACATAAACAGCAGCTAACGATGCCGTACCCAAACCAGCCTCTGCGTTGATAGAACTCTGTAAATTAGCTGCCCCCTACACAAAACGGAAACATCTCAGTATTTCAATTAAAATATAGCCTTATATAGCCTTACCTCCAATTTTATAATCCGTCTAATTATAATCTATCGTAGAGTGGGTGAATTTAAACGGTAACATCTTATTAATTATGTTAACGCTACTACGAGGCTTGAATTGCCTGTTACCGAGCTAGTGCGTAGACTATCGAAGATTACATCTTTACTTAGATTCAGGTGAGATATGAGTCAAGTAATAGCCCGTTTTTGGATAAAAATAAGAATTAAGCTGTACTGAACCAATCAAGAATAATCGCCATCAAACACTACGAAGCCCGATACTTTTGCGATTAAAGACCAGCGAGCGTCATTTCGAGAGTCGCAGTAAACAGTTCTGATCTTTCATACTGATCATTCCATATCTTTATTAACATATTATTAGGAATAAATCGAAATATCGAATAGCAACACTGCAACGGGATATAAAACGAGCAGCACTCATCATGTTCGTTTTTCGTCAGTCGTTGTAGCTTGCTGAAGCTCTACCCGAATCAATAACGATTGTCGGTTACTTACAATTATACTGCCCAATAAGTTCTTTTAAAAAAACAGTCGTCGTTTATATTTCTAACAATATTATCAAACTCATAATCTTACCTCATTCCAACAAATTTGCACTTTAAACGTATAATAAATACTCATCATTATTCACCCTGGTATTGGTTAGTCTCTAACGACATATTCCTATTGAATTCTTCATGTTTTATAGTTATATACAAGTACTTCATTAAATAATATGAGGTTAACTCAATAATGTAATGTGAAAAACAAATATTTTTGCCACTTATCACATATGTTTATCGCATCATTTAAGTCGGCCGTGAAAAATTTTGATAATGATGAAGCAAAAGAATTCTTAGAGTAATTTAAACCAAATTTGACATCTATTTTTGTTCTATCTGGTGATGTTGTAGTGGAATGTTCTGTTTGTACCTATATTAGAAATATATAAGAGAATATATGCATTTCAATATGTATACACTGTAATAAGTGTAGGGCGACCCCCCACTAGATGGAGTGACGGCTCAGGATCGAACTTCGTGGCAGTCTATGGGTCTTCGTGGCAGTCTAAGGCCTATGTTCAGCAGTGAACTCAAACAGACTGAAATGATGATGATGGCGTAAATAAATGTCACCATACATAACCGGTACTATGACTTTTATTTAACACCATGGTAATGAATTAAAAAGAAAAGTAATGAATGCATATAAATAATATTAAAAAATGCATTTCAATATGTATACACTGTAATAAATGTAAATCAACTTACACTATACGCTGTAAAATGAACCATAAAAGCTATACTGATGACGACAATATTCTTCAAGATCCTCCATGTCTCCATCGGTTCAAAATCGCCCATTATCCTTCGTTCTTTAGACGTTGAACTCGTAATACTTCACAACTTGTCTGTAAACACTTTAGTCAGTGCTCAAATTATTTAGGGCACGTTTATCTTTCACTGTATTTACATGAAGTAAAATAAACCGGTCAAGTGCGAGTCGGACTCGCGCACGAAGGGTTCCGTACCGTTATCTATAAAACTGCAAAGAAATCATGTCTGTTGTATGGAAGACTTAAATATTTTTTTATTCTGTTTGTTAGTGTTTGTTGTTATATCAGCATCAGAAATACATCATCCGTGAAAATTCAAACTGTCTAACTATCACAGTAGACAAACAGACAGATAGACAGACAGCGGAGTCTTAGTAATGGGGTCCCGTTTTAAGGGAACCCTATTTTTGGGGTACGCATGCCTAAAAAGAAATATTTCAATAACCAATTTTTTATTTAATATAACTTCTTCCCTCTTCTTCTTCTTCTTTTCTTTTTTGTGAAGTCCGCCAAACCGCAGTGGGGTCACGTGTTGGGCTATGCTCTGATACCCTCTTTAAAGAGGAGAGCCTTTACCCAGCAGTGGGACATTTATAGGCTGTTACTGTTACTTTTATCACATGACCGAATACCCAATACTTAAATAAGGTTATACACAATTAATTGGTAAAATGCAAATATTTATTCTATAATAATATATTTTTCCTTACAGTCATTAAATCGTGTATAGTCTCGAGTTATCGTAATTATAATTTAAAAGTCAATACTAATAGATTTTTTAGGCTTTTAATATTATTTGCACGTTATACATTTTCCAATTGCCCAGTTGACTGTTTGAGCGCAAGGTTGCTATCGCGACTCGCTCCTTACGGCAGGTTTCAATATTCTATCTACAGATAGGTAGAAACCGTGGTAGGGCCACGCAGCAGCCTCGGCTGTTGCACGAATGGGCAGGTTCGTCCGGGTAAGTACAACGACCTCACTGAAGACCGGCGTAAAGTGGAAGTATAATACTTTCGCGTTTCGTCTGGTGAGTGAGGTAGCCGGAGTCCGATTTTCAAAAGGTTGTCAACGCATCTGCAACCCTAGGGTGTAGCGGATGTCCATGGGCCGTCTGCTCCTTTGGCAACTTTCACATAAAAAAAATTAAAAAAAGATAGATTTGGTTACTATAGATAGATATTTGACATTAGCTCCATAATACTTATATATTTATTAAGTCAAAATTCAATCTCCCGTTGCCAAACCTATCTGCAGATTGAATATTGTAACCGGCGTTTAGCCACCATTGGGTCTAGTCCGGCTTACACCAATCTGATTGCAATTAAATCTTATAGTAGACTATCTATATATTACTATCCATTTATATAACATGACATGACAATTCAAACATCCGTTTAAGCATATAAATTAGTATATTTATCACATAAAACTTATCACTAAATTCATCATATGTTATTCAACGTTTTGAAAAGCTATATTATCACAACCGATCGCGTATAAGTCTTTCTTCTTCTCTTCCATCTTCTTCTTCGCTCTTCTGTCCCTGTACTCGACCACGAAGTAGAGACTTATGCCCGCGATCATCATAACAATCAACAGGTAAGTCTTCGCTCTGGTCCTCAGGTACGGTGAAATGACATATGCAATGATATAACCAACAGACTCCCATAGTCTGAAGTTTGAGAACGCCGCTTCTTCTCTACCGGGGAATAGAATTCCGTAGTAAGCTGAAATACAATAGAAAATCTAGTTTAAACATTGATTTGACTTTAAGCGAGAGATTTACATTTACAGTTTCTTATTTTGTACAATATAAATATGACGCAGACTATAAAAACAGACTATAAAAAATACATATTATATTATAAATACTCGTATGTAATGTTTAGCTTAGACATTTGGTTACAGTCCTTGTTTTTTTAAGACTTAAGGTATATTTGGACATACTACTCGTATGTTCAAATATACCTCCCGCACCCCTTTCTCATACCAGCTATGAGTTATTGTATCAGAATTGTTGTGATTCTGAGTCGCCTGTCGTTGAGGACTCGATAAATGATCTCGAGATGAAAATTGCTGTAAATTCAAGATAGTTCGCACACGTCTGCGAGTCCACTGAAATCTGCTCACATTAGGAAGACAGTGATGACGTACCATTCATCTGTACCATCCAGACGGAGTCGCACAGACCCCAGAGAACGGCAATCACAAACATCACATATGCCTCGTCCGAGTGCGGCCTCCAGGTCAGTATGGACACGAACAACCCCGCCTGTACTATTGCCGCGGTACATATCAGTGGTAAGCGGCCGGTCACCTGGAAATAGTACGGAGAACTAAACAACTTTCCAACAGCAGAAAGTAACTGTACGACTTTGCGTTAGTTTGCGTTTATGAACAACCCGGCTTCAAAGCACGATACCCAATGCTTCGTGCATCTATTGTCCCTTTACAACACAAACTTCGTCCATTTTCTACAAGTTTTAATGTTTAATCTTAATTGCAGTGATGAATATAAGATGAGATGGGGGCTTTCATTAATTACGACAGGCGTAGACGCCTATGAGTGACATTAATGTAACTAAAAGATTAAACAAAAAACAAGCCTATTGAGGTCACTGAATCTAGGCGTTTAATGGGCGGCGGGGAGGCGAACATCACCCAATTATCAAAACTATTAATCCAACACAATCAAGCATAGATTAATATATATATACATTAAAGATCCCATCTAGATTGTTTGATACACAAATTTAATCAGAAAAGGCAATAAAAATTAAATCTTTATCAACCTGTTAGTACATTGTCGCGAAGTTAACCTATTTTTCTGCATCATATAAGAAAGCATATCATCTTGTCTGCTTGCGTGAATCACCAAATGTGGAAAATTCGTCGCATTGGAGGTGTCCGTTATGTATAAATCAAAAAACAAAGAATAGCTACGAAACTCCAATTCGAAAGCAAATATGTTCCTCAACGCCTCTAACTCTAAAATAAACCAACTCGAACAACAAGCAAGGTCTAACAATGTTGTCAAATGTAAAGAAAATTTGCAGCGCGGTTGGAAGCATCAAAACTGACTCCAACATAATATATTGCTCTAGAATCCCGAAGCTTAACAATGCAAATCAAAGGCCAAGGTCCATAGTGGTACAACTAAATTCACCTGCTAGTCGCGATCAATTGCTGGCCGATGTAATAAAATTTAATAAGAACAACCGCAATAACAAATTGAATACATCACACATACGTCTGCCTGGTGAAAAAAAGCGATTTATGTTAATGAACACTTGTCAAGTAGTAATAAAGCATTACATGCAGCAGCAAGGGCCGCAGCAAAAACAAAAGATTATAAACACGTCTGGGTAAGAAACGGACGAATTTTCATGCGTAAAACTGATACTTCAGAATATAGACTAGTTAAAGATTTAGACTCTCTAGATAAAATAATTTAGGTATTTACAGAAGTTTACATAAGTTTTATATATATATATATATATATATATATATATATATATATATATATAAGTGTTTACATAAGTCTTTTTTTTCTATTATTATTGTTATTATATTTTTTCTTTTTCTCTCAATTTATATTATTTTTTTCTGTTATTTTAGTTTCACTTTCTGTAATGAATTCCAGCTCAGCACTACCACAAATTAATATATACTATCAGAATTGTCGTGGCCTTGGATCCAAAACTCATTCCTTTTATACAAATGTTTGTTGTAATAACTATGATATAATTGTTTTAACGGAAACATGGCTTAACCGAAACATTGGCGATGGTGAACTGTTTGATTCTAGATACGAAGTATATAGACGTGATAGACAAACAAGTGGGTTTCACTGTGAAAAGAATGGGGGAGGTGTCGCGATTGCAGTGAATAATACAATAAAATCTTATAGACTCCTCTGTTGTGAAAGTAAATGCGAAGGAAGACCTCTGGATCTCCTTGGAACTACCTACAGTGGACGCCAAATGTAATTTATTGATATGTGTAACTTATTTACCACCACCATTGTGTAAAGATGTACTTCAACATTTTATAGCTAACTGCAACTCAGTTTTTGACCGGTACAATACACGTTTTTGCATTTTAGGTGACTTCAACGCTAGTGATATGAAATGGTCGTCTTAAAATTATTCCCCTCATAAAATATCAAACTTAAACCAATTACTCCTCGACTTCTGTAGTATAAACAATCTTAAACAATATAACCACATTGTCAACAGCTTGAATAAGACATTAGATCTAGTATTTTCCAATTTACCCGATTGTGAAACAACAGAAGCTTTCAACACCTTAAGCAAAATAGACCCATATCATCCACCACTTTTAGTAAAACTTCCACTATCTAGAAAAAAAAATTTTTTGCATTACAAAAATAACTCGACCCCAAATTTTTGGAAAGCAGATTATTTAGGTATCAATGACTATCTAAGTAAAATAGATTGGGTTGCTTTATTAAGTGATGGTCGTTGTTTAAATGATGTTAATGATATGGTAGCCGTATTTTATAAAACACTTCAAGAAGTTATAAATAAATTTGTTCCATGCTATAAACCTTACAAATCTAAGTACCCTCCCTGGTTCAATCATAGTCTAATTAAATTATTGAATGAAAAGAACAGAATTAGAAAACGCTATAATAAATAAAAAAACCCTATGGATTGTGTCGTATTGAATTTGCTTTCTAAACGCTGTAAAAATCTTTCCACAAAATGTTACAATTTTTACATTAACACCATTGAGAAAGATATGATAAAAAACACTAAGCTTTTCTGGTCATTCATTAAGAAAAAACGTAAAACTTCGAGTTATCCGACGTGCATATCCGATGGAGCCAGAACTGCAACTAGTGCTTTAGAAATAAGTAACATTTTTGCAGACTATTTTTCATCAGTATAATGTGAAAAAATTAGAAACATTAGATGATAAAAAAGGTAGCGGTCCTGATGACGTTGGTTCTTTTTTTATACGTAGATGTGCCAAAAATTTAGCAACTCCTCTATATTTCATATATAACGAATCCCTGAAATCTGGTACATTCCCACATAAATGGAAATTAGTAAAAGTGGTACCCGTATTTAAAGAAGGAGATACGGCATTAGTTAACAACTATAGACCTATCTCGATTTTATCTACTTTTGCAAAAATTTTCGAATCTTTAATATGTCCAATAATTCAGTTTCACATAAAACAAATAATGACACCGCACCAACATGGTTTTGTTCCAGCACGCTCAACAACAACTAATCTAGGGACTTTTTGCAACTTTTTGACAGATGCATTAGATAACCAGAAACAGGTGGACGTAATTTACACCGATTTTAGTAAGGCGTTTGATCGCGTATCACATCATATTCTAGTTATGAAACTTTCTATGTTAGGTTTTGGGGGTTCTTTGTTAAATTGGTTTCGATCTTACTTACGAAACCGGGAATTTTTGTGGCTCTATGTGGTTATCGCTCCTTTTCCCACAGTGTAAGTTCTGGGGTTCCACAAGGGTCTCATCTAGGTCCAGTCTTATTTCATATATTTATTAATGATATATCTACTATTTTCAAGCACTCTAAACCATTTCTTTATGCTGATGACCTTAAATTTGCAAGAATAATTAACACATTGGAAGATATTCAATATATTCAGGACGACCTATACTCATTAGATGGTGCAACAGAAATAATATGACTCTTAATGCTCACAAATGTTGCCACATTAAGTTTTGTCGTAAAAAGAATATAATTCCATCGTTATATCATATAAAGGAATCAATTATTAGGGAGGTTGAATGTGTTAAGGATTTAGGTGTTTTGTTTGATCAAAAACTAACATTTGTACCACATTATGACTGGTAAGTATCAAAAGCGGGAAAAATGCTGAGGTTTGTAATGAGAAATGGTAGGGTCTTTCGCAACATAGAAACAAAAAAGCACTATACTTCAGCTTGGTGCGCAGTTGTCTCGAATACTGCAGTGTTGTTTGGCGGCCACATTATTCTACACATTCTTTAAGATTGGAGAGATTACAGAAACGGTTTTTATGGCACATTGCAAAAACATCACGCTTAGATAAAAAAATTATTAGTTATGATGAAAGACTTAGCCATTTTAAAATAACGAACCTTTCTAAGAGGAGAGACTTAATTGATTTTAATTTTTTCCATAAGCTTGTAAGAAATAATGTAGATTGCCCAGATCTTCTTTCCAAATTTAACTTTAATGTCCCGCGTTCTTGTCCATGCACTAAACTGAAACCCCTAACGCCTCCTCTTAAGAGAACTGTTTTGGGAGCTAAGTCAATTATCCCACGCTTGTGTGCTTTAGTAAATAAGTTCTCCGACAAAATTGATTTTAACTGCGATTCTTTACTTCAATGTCGCCATATTATTCTAAGCCATGATTGACAACTTATGTTCACGAGAAAAAAAAATTTTTTTTTCCTCTGTTATAAATTCATTTTTTTTTTGTAATGTTTGTGTTGTTACGCTGGATAAAGGTCTTTTTTGTACACTTATGTCAACATATTAGCTGTATTCTATTTTTATTTTTTTTTTATTTTAATATTTTTGTTTTAGTTGTATTTTTTTCTCTTTAACATACATTTACTTACAAATACGTGAATCTATCAATGTTGTGTTTGCCTATAATTTGGATGTGCAATTAGTTTTAAGCATTTACATTATTGTTTAGATGACCTAAATAAGTTTTATTGTCACATCTGCAGGTAAGTTTAATAAATAAAAAAAAAATTGATTAATACAACATTTTATGATATGAACCGCCAGCTCGTTTGCCACCTTCTCACATAAAAAGCCAAAAGAACGAGACGATTGGAAAGGAACTGGTCGACGATTCAAGCAGCTTTATATTGGATGAGGTCAAATGGTAGGAGCTGGTATTGGGGCTCCCCAGCCCAGATATGGGAACGGTAATCCAGTATTTTCAATGGAACTAGCTTAGTCTACCGCTAAGATCTAGTTTGCCTTCTAATAAGTACCCACCTTCGCTATGTACCCCGTGACAATACAGCCGATCGCGTCCGAAATTCCATATGTCATCATCACGAAGCCGACGGTGCCAGTGCCGATGGCGCACGAGACAAAAGCCTGAAATTAAAAATTAATTAATATCCCTCAATAATGAAATAAACAAAATTATTTAGCAGTAAATCAATATTAATTTTCATAATGACACATAATGAACAGAAATTAATTGGATCAGGAATCTTTCAGTTTTTTCACAGAACTTTCGACTGATATTTACTTAATGAAATAAGAATGTTCGGCATTGAAGAATTTCTTGGTTCTTTGCATCTATCATTTCTATGCAACAGGTTTATAATCTCAATACATTAATAAATAAAAATGAGATTGGCTATAAAAGGGGTTCGAGTGTTTCCAGAAGTTCCGTAAGGTTTTATGGATCGTCTTAATGTAAATACTAACAGCAGTAAAATCGGCACCGAAGAAGGCCTGCTGGAGACCAATGAAGATGTTAATGACGACCAGCATCATCTGGTTAGGCTCCACTAATAGCTTGAGAGTGACTGCGAGCAGTTCCATGCCCGATTTACCAGAACTAGAGCCGGAGCGTCCACTGTCGTATCTGAAAATAGACAATATGTGGCTCCTAAAATATTCTTCATAAATGTGTACCATGTATGAAGAATATTTTAGGACATATTTTGACACAATGTCTCTAGTCCCAAACTAAACAATGCCTGTACTATGGGTAATAGACTGGGAACTGATAAACATACTTTTCTTTTGTAAATAAATACATATTAAACATAATATATAAACACTCAGACTCTAGAAAAACACATGTTCATCACACAATATTTTTCTAGTAGTGGGGATCGAACCCACGCAATAGACATGATCGTAACTCAAGGAGCACACACTTTAACCGTGGTGGGGCCACGCAACATTGTTCTCTGTTACACGAATGCTCAGGTTCATCCGAGTAAATATAACGACCTCATAGAAGACCGGCGTAGTGGACCGGCCCATCCGGAAGTGTTGCACGTCTGGTATGTGAGGTAGCCGGGACGAATTTTGTTAAAAGGTGGCAACGCATCTGCAATCCTATGGGTGTTGCAAGTGTCGATGGTCGGCGGTTATCACTTAAAATCAGGTGAACCGTCAGCTCGTTTGCCACCATCAAACATAAAAAAATCCTGAAATATATATAATTTTTGCATAGCTTGACAAGTATACACATATTAAATAAAATTTTCAACGAACCTCTTCATGGAATCAACACCAATTGCAACGATAATGGCTGCACCAGCCATGCAAGCTAAGTATATATCTGAAATTAAATAGAAGGATGCAAATAAATTGTTTAATACTTGTTTAAAGGTTAAACTCCAAACAATAGAGCTTGCACAAAAAGTGATAAAGCAGCAATGACATTGGCTCCGAACTCTCGCTGGCAAACTGCCAGCACCAAAAGTGCTGACTTATCACGTGCTCAGCGGTGAACGAAAACATCGTGACTATTTATGAATCTTTTCAAAATAATAACAAAAAAAACATTTCGAAATCATGCGAAGTCTCAAGACTTTGCCCTCATAAAACCATACAGAGGAGGCCTTTACCCAGCAGTGGGACTAACAGGCTGATTCTTTATTTTTCTTTTAATATCAAGGGTGACAAAAGGGGCGTTTCAAATTCACACACAGACAACTGTAGAACATCAAATCTTTTTACTCGCCAGCAATCACAGTGAAAACACTCACCAGCAATCATTTGGATCTTCTCGGGGGGCTGTTGCTGCAAGGCCTCGCCGGCGTCGGCGCTCGGCAAGAAGTTGGCACCGCACAGTTCATGGATCTGGGTGTCATTTAAGCCCGTCACCGCCGCCTCGTTGTCCCCAGACGAAAGTACTGGAAGGCGAGGAATAACTAAAGGCGTGCAAGGTCCACAGGTTTTCGGACTACGGTTCTGAATAGACACAGATCCAAGTTTACGGTCGAGATGCGGCGATTGGGTTAAAACCGTTGAAAACATTTTACGGTGGTGGGGCTACGCAGCAGCCTCGGCTGTTGCACGAATGAGCAGGCCCGTCCGGGTAAGTGCCACGACCTCACAGAAGACCAGCGTAAAGTGGAAGTATGACAAATACTTTCGCGTTTCGTCTGGTGAGTGAGATAGCCGGAGCCCAATTTTCAAAAGGTTGTCAACGCATCTGCAACCCTCTGGTGTAGCAGATGTCCATGGGCAGCGGTATTCACTTACCATCAGGTGAACCTTCTGCTAGTTTGGCAACTTTGACATAAAAAAAAATTGTTCAAATTTATTATCTCACACACAGACTAGCTGGCTTAGTGCAAATGGAATTCTACCAGATCTGAGGGTCACACAAACACTTGTCCCATGTAGGAATCCGCCACCGAAGCTAATAAATTTAGCAACTGTACTTAATCATTACAAATTCTAATACGATAAGTGAAGTCAGATGTTAAATTCATTAATTAATACTTAAATTCACTTTTCTTTTACATAGCCTTGTGATACTATTTTGACGACAACTCGAAAGGTTTTTCACTATCTCTTGTAGATGCCTTGCGCATTGTTTTGCGCTATAAAAAAGGACCTTGTTACAGAAAAATATTCTACAACTCCACGAGTCACCCTCATACTTAAACCGCCAAAGTATAAGAGCAGTTAAATATATTTTGGATCGACCATAATCCTCGTAACTAGATCATCATAAAGTAATGTACAAATTAATACCCACTTATACCATTATGATGTCAATGCGCCAGTTAGCAACCTAGTGAAAGTCTCCGTAAAGACGTACAACAACCAACAAATGATTTTTCGCAATCAATAGTAGTATCATGATAACGCCAGACCACACATATTTTTTATCAGAAATTTAAACTATTTTACAGCAACGGCATTATGTTACTGACAAGATGGCAACAAGTTATTAAACACGATTGCACATTACTTTTTTTTATACTTTAAAAAATGTCTTGCATTATGTACAAAAAGTATGAAAAAACTTTTTCCCCGACCTAATTTACATAATTGATATAGTAGTACATATTTACTGAACTGAATAGCAGTTGGCGATTTGATAAAAAAAATTATCCTTGGTGTTTGGCTTGCTACGGTAAATACGATTAACAAATTGCACTGCTGTTATAACTGAAATTATCCGCGATAAAGCAGATAAAAATGTGAATCTGTTAAAGTCAGCATCAGAGGTTATAAAGAGTGTTTTCCTTTTGTAAATCCAAGAGCATTAACCTATTTTTTTAAGTCCTCAAATATTTCACTGAAGATTACGATTAGGTTATTCACCTGTCATTTCGACTAAATTCTTCTTTTTACGTCTTTAAGTATGTTATCTAGATGTGGTGCTTTCATTATAGTATTTTTTTTTCACTACCTCTGTTTTGTGCCCTCGCCTACGAGCACGGCTAAACCAACACAAAGCGTACCTACACCTGACGCACCCGCTTTACAAGGTGGTTTCTCACTTGTCCTCAAGAAACATTTAATATAATCAACGGTTATTGGGTCCCCCCCTAACTAGATAACGCAGTCATGAGCAAATGCACAAGGGAGAGTGCACGAAGCAAGATTGCACGAATCTACGAAAAAAGAAAGAATGATTCTAAATATAAGAATGTCGAAATTTTAACGCAAGTCTATAGTTAAATATAAAATACGCATAATTTCCAATAACGATACCGGCGTATTACAGCGTCTCAATTGTTAAACGCTACAGCAATCAATTAAAAGCTGCTGTTAACGTCAGCTTCTGAGGTTCTCTAAGGTATTATAATGCTCCCCAATTTATAGCCGTGCTTTACACAAGATTTTCACTACGTTTAATAATGTCTATCCTTAGATAGACATAGATACTTTAGGTAGACGTCAGTATCAGAAGGGAAACATCTCCGTCTTTTAGTGGTTTGTTTTCAACCCGAACCCACAGCAAAGATAGCATGATTAAGACATACTACACTGGTGACAAGGTTATGTTAAGAAATTTAACAATCAAAACTTTTTACGTAATATTATAATTTTTTATAAGAGTAATGATCATAAAACATCTAGCATTAACCCAATTTTTGATATCAGATACTCATCGGTGTCGGATAACGGAGTTTAAAGTTTTGACGATAACTAGATAAAACTAAAAATTGATTATGAAGAAAAGATAATTTCACAAAGACGATATTCTGAAATGGCCCTGTTCAAATGCAGGACTTTTCGTTCTGCTCAAATGCGTAGCCAGGGTTAGTTACTCAAACATTCTTTTGAAATATTCAAAATAATATTAAGTTAAATTATCATTTTCTCAAAGATGGAACAGAAATGTTATGTCGATTCAAAAATTATATATATTATACAAATAATAGAATTTATCAAACTAATTTAACAACTTAATGTTTCTCAGTTTTATTTCCTTGTAGAATTACCATATTTTTCAATATTACTCTTGTTTCATGCACATTTTTGCTATGTTATTTTTTAATCTCCTCCACTGATAATGATCTGGCTATGACCGTGGTTCGGCTAATAGCAAACAAATAAAATACTAATGTGATCTTTAAAATAGGAAAGTTAGATGCGTAATTTTACCAAAGCTTTTGATCTAAAACGAATTATTTAACGAACAGATTGACTTTAATTACAACTCTGAAGTCTGTGCTCTGCAGGTTCAACAGCAGTCAAAACAGAACCGTCCAAATTTGCATCAATTTCTGGAAAATGCTTCTCTTACCCAAAGAAGATATTAGATTTCCCCAGACTTGGTTCAGTTGGAAGATCATGAAAAACAGCCCAAGGAAACGCGTCAACAGTGCTTCCGCTGGAATGCCGGATATTTTGCTGTGAGCTTCCGATACCTGAAAGAGAATTAAACCTTTAAGAAAAGTTCTGAGGCAACTGCAAACAAGTGCCTTCGAAAATATTATATCACAGCAAATGTTTATCTTACAGCTATGCTAGCTATGATATAAATCAAAATCAAACCATTATTCATCGAAATAAGAAATATATATTCATCTATCGATAGTCATTTTTAAATGTACTACCGTTTCGTAATGAGAATCCTCTAACTGAGAAGAAACTGACAAATTATCATCGAAAAGGCAAGCCGATATTTCTGCTGTAAAATGTAATGTGTAAATTGGTTGTACAAATACAAAGTTATACAAATGTATAGCGGTTACACTGCCACAATTAGACGGTCCCGTCACAAACGAACAACGCACTTACCACGGACAGATAAGTGCATTTGGAGCACCACAGCGGTCCACCGCCGAAGCCCACGACCAGCCCCGCCGGGATCATGGACCAAAAGCGAGGCAGCAATTGCGCGGCGATGTACGGCATGTACGTCACGAACGACAAAGACATCGCCCATTTGGTGCCGAGCCATCTACAATATACAATATACAATATCATAATTATATCAACTTGCTTGGCAGAAATTGAGAAACGGTGAAACCGCCTCTTGTTAGTATTTTACTAATCTCGCCCACTCATAATACAGAGTTACGCGTATGTAGGTTCATCACCAAACAGGTACCAGCTTGCGGCAGTGCTACCAACCTCTATGATGAAAGTCATCGCAGCATCTAAAATTGGATAAATTCTAAAAAAAAACATTCAATTGTTGCACCAGAGGCCGTTGACCGCTTACGGTACCGAGAGAAATCTCAGAGATCTTTTTGAACTGGCTCATTGATCTGATGAAATTCCAACACGACAAAAATAACTTCATATACGATCTTAATGCTACTGTTCAAAATTAATTTAACAAGATTTGTGCCAGTAGTTATGCTTACAGCGATTTAATTAACCATTCTATCGTCATTAGCCTGTAAACCTGTTAACTTTAATCTAATTTAAGCAGGCAAGATTATTTCTTATTTGTTTTATTCGCCATCATTTATTTTGGTTAAAACTATGTATCTAATACTTAATGAGCAGTTTCAGTAGGGCTGTGTTACCGATTAGTTTCCACAAGCCTTAAGACTGAAATAAATTATTAACACTAACAAAGATAAGCGTTTATCGCTATAACAATTGCAATAATGTAAACAAAAGCTTTATCTATGCCCACGGGTTCTCAGCGTCATATAATTTTGGTATGGCTTAATAATGCGGACTAACCTGACTTGAAGGTAAGTGCTGAAGTATTCATAAGTGTTAAACTGACCACACCTATTAGCAAACTCATTTTTCATCAGCATTTGTCGTAAAAACATTTACGCAACATTTTAATTTGTGCTAGTCGTTGCACTTAATGTGAAACTTAAAATGTTAGAAAAAACCGTAGTAATTTTTTTTACATTAAATGACGATGAGATAGACGAGATTTTCTCGCGTTGATAATATCTACCGCTTAGCTTAGTGCCTAGAGCGTCTTAGCACGTGATCGGAAAGGCACAGGTTCGAATACCGGCACGAAAAATTATATTGACAGTTAATTTGATTACACATTATTTTGACTACACATTTTAAAATCAAGTAGGTAACAATCAGATTCCGGCAGTTATATACGTAATGTTTGAATTACTTAAATTACTTTTATCCGACACAAGTTCATCGTCATAACATGGGTGGTAAAGGTTTGAATTGCGTTTCTCTATAATATAATCTATTAACGATGGTAGGGCCACACTTCGCGTAGTAATAATACGCCGAGGTTCAGGCTAGGCGCCCCGTGCGCCAGGCCACCTCAAGTCCGTTGGATCTGTGAAGGCCCCTAAGGCCAACAGTGGCTTATCCAGCCAAAAAAAAATAGGGCCATACAACAGTCTCTGCTGTTGCACAAATGGGCAGCTCCGTCCGGATAAGTACTGCGACCTCACAGAAGACCGGCGTGAAGTGGAGGTGGGCGTCAATGGGTGACGTTTACCACTTAACATCAGGTGAACTGCCTGCTTATTTGACACCTTCTATTAATTTATTTATTTATTTAAAGGACACGAGCAATACACACATTCCACGTTTAAGCAAAAAGATTACAAAAAATTCTGATGTATGTAGCTTATTAGGTGACACAGCATTGCTTCAGCTAAATACAAGAATAATCGAGAACAATAAATGAAAAAATATTTAACAGCAAATAATTTCAGTGAAATTAAGAAAAAAATTAAAGAATAACAAGCAAATACACCTTCCAACATAAAAAGAATCCCTTACTTGATAACAATTACGGGCAGGAAGATGTTAGAGAAAATCAGTCCTGCGTAGACCGCGGCTAACGACGCCGTTCCCAGACCAGCTTCGGCGTTGATCGAGCTCTGTAAGTTGGCTGCTCCCTGTAAATTAATAAACGCTTTTGAAAACCACAAGAACTCATATAATAACAGTGAATAACTTAATTAAAGAGTTAACTCAAATTGCGTCGTGTCAAAGGAATAGTAATCGATTATAGCTTCCAAAAAGACCACCGAGTGTCGTATTGAAAGCCGCCTAAAATGTAAAAAATAGTATTGCTCAGTAACCATTATCTTCTAAATTATAATTAAAACAATTCTAGAGGAATATGTAGTATATCAATGGCTATAAAAATACATTGTTATAAAATAAATTAATATCTACATTTAACCAACGAATTGTGTAATACAAAACCTTGATTATGTATTCGGTTTTCAGCCGAATAGAGCCTCTCTATTTGGTACTCGGCCCAAATGGTAAATGTCGCCAAACTGGCTGAGTATCGAATAATAGCCGAATCTTCGTTGCCAGTCTAGTTTTAAGTTATTATCATATTACCAGAAGCGGGACGATGCAATAACGTAATTGCACATTAAAAATATTTCTATTCTACTAACATTTAACTATATCAATGAGCTTTTAAAAAAAGGTAACATGTTATTAATGTGGCCCTATTTACTGCAAATGTTGTTATTGTTTATTCGCACCCTGTGTAGAACAATATGACATCTGCAAAATTGTAATTGTTCAGGACGGCCGATTCAAATGATTATTTTTTTATTTTGGTTATAGTTTTCTTATACATGCAATTGCTATTACAATTTTTGAGGTTTGTGATATAATTAGGTATATTAACAAACAGTATACTTTTTGAATTAATAATTACATAAATTTAGGAAATAAGAGGTTTCATTTGTAATAGTGACGTTTTCCTATGGAAAATAGCAACAACTGATGGGTCACAAGTTCATATTATACACGTTTATATAACGTTGTTCAACGGAACATTCCAAAAAATAATAGGTCACATGTTCATATATAACGTTGTTCTACTAAAAACTCAGAAAATATGTATGACATAAAGGCATGTAAAACTTTTTTCAACGGAAAAAACATAAAAAGTGGGTGACTGTGCAATAATTATAAATTGACTCTAATAGAGTAGAGACACTCGTCTATTACATTAGTAAGCTTAGTCTAGTCAGTACAAAAAAACAGTGCCTAACGTACATATGTCCTTGTACTGCGTAGCACAAATCTAGTAGAACATTGTTCTATTCTGAATCTCAATATCTATAAGTCAGACGACAAAAAATTAATGTCATCTGAAAACGTAGACAATAATTAAGACTTTCCGACGATAAAATCAAATTCGTTCTATGTCACCAAAGAACGTTATTCTACGCACGGTGCGTATTTTTGTCCGTTGTTATTCAGATTGTACCTTATAGAAAAATGATTCTCATCCTCCACCTCATCAATAAAGCTTAAAAATTCTTCAATTCTTTAATAATCATATGAAACCCCAAATTTGTAAGTATATAAATGGGCGTCATTACGTAATTGACACAAAATCACAAGGTTATCAACTTTAAGGACTTTGAAAATGCGAATAATTTGCAATGTCCTTATATAATAAAATTTTAAATTGGAAATCTGAAGGTTTCTTTACATTCGGTGGATTCTTTTAAACTTACTGAATGTTATTCAGTATAAACTGCTAATTAGCCATTTGCCTAAACCTTTGATTAATTTTTTAATTAACATTTTTAATATACATAACATGCAGTGTTACGATTGTCTAGAGTAAACGAAAACAAAAACTTAAATGTTAAATTACAAATGAGCAGAGTTAGTCGTGGGCCAGCCTCATGGCTATCATTAGGTCAGTGTCCGGGCGCTCGCCTTTAATTAAATATAAATATACTCCAGCAGCCTGAGTTCCAATCGCGACGCCGGCACCAATGAAATTTTTAATTTTAAATGCTGACTTATCACGTGCCCATCTTTGAAGGAAACATCTTGAGGAAACCTGCATATTTTTGAAATAATAAGAAAATAAAATAATCCAAAGACATGTGAAAACCGCCATTCCGCAGTGGGGCTGCGTGGGCTATGCCCTAATAATCTCTGTACAGAGGAGGCCAATATGGCTACGTTTACCATTAGTGGGACATGTATAGGCTGTTACTTTACTTTACTACAAATATCCATAAAAACAATCTAACATATATGTTAAAATAATTACATTGAAGTTTCTTTCTTTAAGTTTAAAATAAAAAGTAGCACAATTTCGTTTGGTTGTTTGGGCTTTACTAAAATTCAAAACTCGTTTTAAAAAATTTGTTTGTTTTTTCTGTTCAGCAAGATTTGTAGCAAGATTTTGGAGAGTATTCATTACTATACTAATAATAATAATAAGAAAGATGAGCGGAAGAAACCTGAACTTTTGTGCCAATCTATTCATACTTCCATACTAATATTATAAATGTGAAAGTAACTCTGTCTGTCTGTCTCGCTTTCACGACAAAACTACTGAACCGATTTAAATGAAATTTGGTACACAGATAGTCTAGAGCCTGAGAAAGGACATAGGCCATTTTTTTAATTAGAAAAAAGTGTTGTAAAGCTCTGAAAATATCTAATATTTTTAAAGAAAGATATTCATTTAAGGACTTCAACGCGAGCGAAGCCGCGGGCGAAAAGCTAGTAAAAAATATTGCAACAATGTTAATGTCTGATATATCTTTACTACAAGTATCTTAAATGAAGTATTACAGTAAAACCTTAAAACGCATCTCTCAAAGGCTCATAAAGCCTAAAATTTAGAGTATTTCGGTTCGATTTTTGAGCAGATAAAAATTTTGTTTCCTCGAAAACTGGTTTTTGAATGAATACTGTTCCGATAACGGGTACAGCTGTCATTGACTAAATATTTAATATCCTCTTAAAAATCCTGTTTGCGATACTTACTCGTCCACATAACTTAACAACAATTTAAAAAAAGCAGATAAATTGATATATATAGAAATCCTCTACGATCGAAGTCAGGAACGTCAGCTGTCAAACGCTTGAAAATATGTTGTCTTGGATTTTGCAATAAAACCTGGGGAGTACTGTAATAATTCTTATATTTTAACCTAATTTGTCGCCCCCAGATATGTATTTGTATTTGTTTTCAGCTTCCACGTCCACGCCTTGCTGCCCTGTTCAGAGCCAGTGGTGGTCGTCGCGAGGCTTCCTCGTCGTGCCTTTTAATGACTTTTAGTGACCTTATTTTAATTTTTCAAGGGTGATTTTTAATATTATGAATAACGATGTTCGTACATGCTCTCAAACGGATTTTCTACCATGTCAAAATGTTCCGACGGTAGGCTTTTTAAAGGTAAAAGAGGCTTAAATATTCACATTAAACGTTGTCATAGTCACCCTGTTGCAGCTTCACATCCTACCGCATTTTGTAATAAGACTATTAGCGATTATAATGACAAAAATTTTAAGTTGTTTTCGGAACAGATCTATTATTACCATAGCAATGTACCAATACTCAAAAGGATTCCAAGAGGTGCAAGGATGCAGCTTGCCAAGTCATTATCAACCTGTATTCAAAATTGTTTCTCAAATACTGAATCTAGTTGGCATAATTTATTTACCTTTGCGTATTCCCATTTTCACTTTGATAAATCGGTATCAAAATCAATTACTTCTCAGTTAAAGAGCAATTCATTCAAAAATGTTGAATTAAAGACTGCCTCATCCATAACTAAACCCCCCCGTAAATTCGATTTAAAGAGAACTGTAGAGACTAAAGTTATGGATGGTGATTTAAAAAATGCATCGAGCATTTTATTTTCAGACGACATCCACAGACGACAGAAAGCATCCATCGATCAATCTTCCGCCGCTCCTACCGCTGCCTCCCGATTCTTCATATCAGGCTTTGCAAATTACCGATAAAGACACTTTCCAGGCAATTATATCATTTTCAAGTGGCTCTGCTGGCGGCATTGACGGTATAACGCCACAACATCTGAAAGATCTTGTAAGCGTTTCCGCCGGTGATGCTGGCACTTCTTAATGATATTACCAAATTATGCAACTTAATGCTTTCCGGAAAAGTAAATCCTAAATTTGTTCCTTTTTTATACGGGGCAAGATTATGTGCCTTTAAAAAAAAAGATAATGGTATCCGTCCTATTGCTATTGGTTCTACCTTTCGACGCTTAACTTCAAAATTAGCATGTAGGCACATAATCTCCGGCCTTAAAACAAAATTCCAGCCTGTTCAACTTGGCTTTGGAAGCAAAGGCGGCTGTGAAGCGGCTGTACATTCCGTTCGAACTTCTTTAAATACTAGTGATTTGGATGTACTTCTGAAGGTTGACCTAAGGAATGCTTTTAACTCCATTGATAGAACGACTCTGCTGCTGAATGAAGTGGCTAACCATACACCAGAAATATATCACTATGTTTGGCAATGTTACACTGAAAAGAGTAATTTATTTTATGAAGACAATATTATTGATTCTGCTGTCGGAGATCCGCTAGGACCAGCATTATTTAGTTTGGGAATCCATCCAATTATTTCAAAATTGAAATCTAAACTTAATGTCTGGTACCTAGACGATGGTACGCTGGGAGGTAAAGTTGACGATGTACAAAGTGATCTTATCGAAATTATTAGACAATTTAAAAATATCGGTCTCGATTTAAATAATTCCAAATGCGAACTTTTCTTTTCCAAAAAGATTTCTTTTTCCGACAAAATCATTTTGACCCAAAATTTTAGCTCTATCATACCGGGAATTAAAGTAGTCCGTTCAGATTCACTTTACCTCTTAGGTGCTCCTTTGTTGATACCAAGTTTGGAACCTCATTTAAAATTAAATTTAATTCAATTTTTAGATCATGTTAATAAATTGTTTTTACTAAATTCACATATTGCGCTTACTATTTTGCGACATTGTATTCTTGTACCTAAATTTACGTACCTCCTTCGCTCGAGTCCAGTTTGGAAATGCGGTGACTTTTTGAACGAAATTGATTTCCATCTTAAATCAGCTCTAGAAAAAATTCTAAATTTATCTCTTAATGAATTAAGCTGGACTCAAGCTACGCTGCCAATTCGTTTTGGTGGTATCGGTGTAAGGAAAATTTCTAGTGTCGCTCTACCTGCCTTCCTTGCTTCCGTGCATAGCGTAAATAATTTATGTAATAACATCCTTAATCACGATTCAGAACTTTCCTATGCAGAGGAGGCAAGGTTGTTTAGGCTGTCTATCTGCCCCAACGAAAATATCCCACTGGAAGTAAACCTACAAAAACAGTGGGATGTTCCTTTGGTGCGGAGAGTACAGAGAGATACGTTTCAATCTTTAGAAAGTAATTTAGAGCGTGCCCGTTTCCTAGGCGTCTCATCTAAAAAATCGAGTTATTGGCTTCACGCTTTACCATCAAGTAACTTGGGCACATTACTTGACGATGAAAGCTTACGCATTGCTGTAGGAATCCGTCTGGGGGCACCGATTTGTCAACCACACCAATGCCCTTGTGGTGTCAGTGTAGACAAATTTGGTCTCCACGGGCTTTCTTGTCAAAAAAGTGCTGGCCGTTTTTCCCGCCACGGTTCTCTGAACGACATCATCCGTAGGGCTCTTGTTTCCATCAATGTTCCATCTATTTTAGAGCCCTGTGGCATTTTTCGCGACGATGGTAAGAGACCCGACGGTTTAACATTGATCCCTTGGGAGAGAGGCAAAGCCCTTGTTTGGGACGCCACTTGTGAAGACACTTTGGCTGCCTCTCATCTAAGGGGTACTTCGGTCAGGGCCGGGGCGGCATCGGAGGCAGCTGAAGTAAGTAAATGGCGCAAATATGAGTCTTTATGTTCAGATTATGTATTTGTGCCATTTGCTGTTGAAACATTAGGTCCGTGGGGTCCCCGCACATCAATTTTTTTTAAAAGTTTATGTCCTAGGCTTAACGCCGCGACTGGTGACAAGAGAGCTGGTTCTTTTCTCGCTCAAAGGTTAAGCATAACTATTCAGCGAGGAAACGCAGCTAGCGTTCTTGGCACCATGCCGCGTGGATTAGGTTTATTAGATAATATGTAATTTTAGATAGATTTAATCTTGTAAATATTAGATCAATAAAGATTTATATCATATATATAGATCGAACATGAAAAAAATATTAATTTTAAAGTAAACCACAAAGAAGTTTAAGAAAATCACATAATATTATTCACAGTGTTACAAATGTCAATGAAAAAAACGAGTCTCAAGAAATAATAGACCTATTAAGTACTTCAGATTATCAAACATATTAACATAACCGGGACTACAACCTTATTAGCGCTTTTAGTTGATTGACAACAACTAATGTTATCTTTAAAATTTTACTTAAATAAGGTCACCACATTTATATGTCAATAGATATGCATCATAACATTAGAATTGTCCGTTGGAAATTGAATTTCACTCACTACTACACAAATATTACACACAAACGTTATGCACAAAACTAATTTTGGAAAATAAACAATAAATATCAATTTAAAGGATTTTTACTTTAAAATTTTTAAATTTAATCATCATCCTCCTGCCCTTATCCCACCTCGGTGGGGTCGGCACAACAACAGTAATTGATGTAAGTTTGGCTAGGTTCTTTATCGTGTATTCGTGTGGGAATCGAACCCACGACCCCCGGCGCCGAATCCAATAGCTTAGCAATCACTCCATTATATTGATGAATTTTTTTGATTATCTTTGATAATTATCCAATATCTCCAAATTATGACTTAACCTACATATTTATTCTATAACAAGGCATTATAAATGCCGGTGATTTGATAACTACAGCACTAATCAATGAGCTATTGACGTTATAAATTACTTTTGAATGCATTTGCTTTAACAGTTGGTTATTTGACTCCAAATCAGAGAGATTCGATTCCATCAACGGCTTGTTCCAATACGATCAGTTACTAGTGTTTTTCATTTCCAACGACAAGTTTACCTCGCCAAAACTTACCTCACAATATTACTAATTAATATTCATAATCATAATACATTTTGAAAAACCATACCCAGTCTGTCCTTCCTCAAAACGTATACATTACAAACTTATACAAAATATGCAAAAATAGATAAATTAAGTAATAGGTTAAAACACTTTTATTTTATTATTTTATTGTGATTAGCACCAGCATCAGCTGATGTTACACGAATACAGTTTCGGGAGATTTCTGTGAGGCTGTGGTACTTCGGGTAAGTAGCACAGCCTCACAGAAGACCGGCGTGAAATAATACATCCATTATAAATTCGCGTTTCGTCTGGTGGGTGAGGTAACCGGGACATAATATTTTTCTCAAAAGTTGGTAACGCATCTGCAGCTCCCCAGGTGTTAAATGTTTACGGGCGACGGCAATCACTTAACATCAGGTGAACCTCCTTTTTTCACATTAAACAAAAACATAAGCTGAATCGCCTGTTTGTTTGCCAACTTTACACAAAATTATTCTATGGGAGCCCCACTGATAGTGAAAATTTCAACTTTAACAAAAAAATACTCACACTGTACGCTGTAAAATGAACCATGAAAGCTATGCTGATGACGACAACATTCTTCAAGATCCTCCAGGTCTCCCTTGGCTTGAAATCGGTCGCCGACTCTTGCCCCTTCGACATTGTCACTCACTTTGTATCGCACAATTATAATGCAAGCAGTTTTATACCAATAGTCCAGGACACTGTTATCTGTCAGCTTGTTCAAATTTAGAATAAACAGCCAGAAAGAAAATCTTTTGTTTCGTTTCTCACTTCTATATTTAAATGTTATCACTTAATGTTTTTTATTTCAAATTTCACCATAGCGTCATATCACTATAAATTAAAAAAAAACATATTTTTCCGTATAACTCTGTCGCTGCCCAGAAAGATTGTAAAAAAAAAATACGTCTCGTCTCATTTACGACACCATTTATTTCCCGTGGTCAGATGTGCACTGGGTGCAGATATTTAGTGATATTCTAAATAAACGATAATGATGACCTTCCGGATGACGGATCCACTGCGATGTAATCAATAGAAAATACATTTCTAATAGCGTGTTTCGCAAAGTTTAAACATTACTTTTAGGTTCCGTAGGTTTTGCAATTCTGTGCTTTTTTACAACATTCAACGTACTTTGGATCAATTCCTAAAATGTATACATTATTTCGTACTTTGGCCCAAGGAACATATCGTTATAGAGTTCGCTTATATTTGCAATTTCAACGATTTACATTACAATTTTTTGTTATTTTACATTTCAGCTACATTACGTTCAATTTATCTGTTTTAAAATTATAAAAATATCAAATTTTTAACGACAAGCTAAACGATTTTTCCAGTCGTTAACGGAATGTTTATTAATTTTTTCATTCTAATCATATTCACTATCTTTCGATTGCACGTCATGAAAATATCTTAAATAAAAGCAATAACATAACTGTAACCCCAATGAAAATAAAACAAAAACCTGAATCACGGGAAACAACTGGTAAAATCCTGTTATGGTAATGTTCTTTACCCATCGCCATAATCATTTTGCAAACTAAAATTGAAGATGCTGCCCGAAATAGTAAATAATTAAAAAAATAACACGAACATTTATAAACGTAACAACTGATTTACCGAGACCGAAATTATTAATAATTTAAATTCCGCCGTTAATGAGAGTATTAAAGAATATTCTCGGTCAAAAAGGATTTTAGTAGCCAGCTCTAAGAGCACGTAAAGCCCGGTGTTTATCAGTAACTTGTTCACATCCCATTGTGCCTCGATATCCTTAAAGTACGAGGAGGGAACAAAAAGTCGTGAGCACGACATACTCCTTGGTAAGAAAAAATACTGGCAGGCATAGCTCAGTTACGTATTTGTAATATAAATAAAGAAAAAATCTTCGATTCTCTTTTGTTTCTTTCTGAATGAAGTCTTTTTGCTTGCTTCGTGTCGGAACGTGTTCTCGAAAATGGAGAAAAACGAAGTGCGAGCCGTCATTAAATACCTTTGTTTAAAATAGTTAACGACGCAAGAGATTGCGATTAGGGAAGCAACATTAGGAGAGTCTGCTCCACCGTATTCCACTGTCACAAGTTGGGCTTCTAATTTCGAGTAGGGAGAAATAGCACGGAAGACGAACACCGTTGCGGCCATCCATTGACGTGAGTCACCCAAGACAGTTGAGAAAATTGTATTGAACGATGGAAGAGTTACCATCCAATACTTAATTCAAGAAACGGGCATTTCATATGGAAGTATTCAATCAGAATATGAGAAAACTCCCTCATGATGGGTGCCGAGAATGTTAACCGACAGTCAGAAACAAAATCGACTTGACATTTCGAAGATATTGTTGGACAAGTTTCAAGAAGATTCTGAAAACTTTTTGTCTCGTTTCGTAACAATGGACGAAACCTGGGTCCATCGTTTTGATTCCGAGACAAAACAGCAATATTCGCAATGGAAACGGCTATAATCACCGACCCTGAAGAAGTTTCGTGCCGTGGTATATCGGCTGGCAAGGTTATGGCCTCAACATTTTGGGACTCAGAAGGGATTTTATTTTAAAACCAACAGCTAATATAACGTAAATAAAAAAACAAGATAATAACAAGAAATCTAATTACAGGTTTTCGTTGGTAGAAACTAAATGAATTGAGATTTTGTCATTCAAGGCTTTTAGCGCCATGATTCCGAACCTAAGACATGGATATTTATAAAAAATGTAGCAAAAAACATTATTAGCGCGATTCAAAGAAATCTTGACTTAATATTCGCCTTGCCGATGCACAGCTAGTGTAAAACAAATCTAAATCATATGTTTTTTATAAATTATTTAAGCTATTACAAGTTCACCATATATAACTATTTTTTACATAATTGGTTAATACAGTCGGTAAAAAATATGGTGCATTTCTTCTAAGATGCACAGTAGGAGCTCTTAGTGATATTAGTGAAAGAAGCTCAGGACAGTGTACTACACCAGTAGCAATTTTAAATAAATATACAATTTCAGCAATGTCGCGGCGCTTTATTAGGGGTAGCAGATCGTGTTGTTTGCATACAGTTAGTAGTAAATAGACCGGTAATTATAATGAGTACGATAGCAAAGATAAAGTAAGAACTTGCGCTGAATGTTCTCGGTCCGTGATACATAGGTGTTGTAATACGGGTCCCGGATCTGCGAAGCGTATTTAAGGGTACTACCTAACAACGTAGGTACAGTACAAGATTTTAATAGTTTTTATATTTTTGAAGTCCTTTGCAGTACGCATAACAAAACTCAAAGCCTTGGATGAACTTGCTTATTATCGGCATGGGCATTAAATATCAACTTAGAATCGTGAATAATACCTAGATCCAATCAACTGAACCCCACACTAAGCGGTGGCCTGTCCTATGGGGGTTAAATATAACGATCTACAGTTTGATTTACGGGCTGCTAATGAATATTTAAATCGTAAAATAGGGAAGCGGTGTGTGCTTGTGTATGAGTGTTTTGAAATGCGTTACAGATACATGCACCTGTGTGATAAGTAATATCACCTAAATGGAGACTCCTAGGCATAGAGGACGATTTAGATTTACCTTTAATATAAGACCAAAAATATTTAGGATTCTTTGCAATCCATAGTTGTCCAATTTCCATAGTTGATATATAGTTAATAAAAACGTTAGGGATATTGTTGTTTGATTACCTGAAGCGTGGAATCACTATTACAGGCCAATATTATGAAGCTTTAATTCCCAAGTTGAGGAATGCCATCAAAGAGAAAAGGAGAGGGAAACATCGAAGTTTCATCACGACAACGCACCTGCGCTCAGCTCGACAGTTGCGATGGCTGCTATTCAGCAAGTTGGCTTCGAATAGGTTGACCCCCTTATTCACCAGATCTGGCGCCTAGCGATTTTTATCTGTTCCCCAAATTGAAAGAATACTTAAGGGGAAACAGGTACGAAGACGATAACGAGGTGATGGATGCCGTGTAGAGCTTTTTGCAGTACCAAGACAATACTTTTTTTAAAGGGATTGAAGCCTTCGAAAATCGCTGGACTCGGTGTGTAGAAAGACTCGGACACTATGTAGTTAAGTTATTAATAGTCATTAAATTATTAACAGTCATTATAGTATTAGTATTACTTCGCTGTGTATGGGTCTGTAAGGCATCGAAGTTAGAGGGTTAGCACTGAAAATCAGCGCTGTGTTGACGCCTTGACTTCTGGCATAGCATAATGCTGAGCTGCCTAATTTAACGTAACTAATCGTATAAAATTAAATGTAACCTAATTTACCTAAATAGGGTGTACAATTTTTTGGTTTGTTCAAGTTAATTTTCATTTGTTTTATATTTTAATTATGTATTTGTGTTCTTTGCTTTACTGAATTATTTCTTTTATTGTGTGCGTCCTTTTTTCTGGTAAATAAATAGGTATATTTTCTTTTTTTCTTTCTTTCTATATTCTATCTCATTCTCACTACTTTTTGATCCTTCCTCGTATAAAGAGTAAGTACCTGGAGGACCGGAAAAAATAAGGAAAATAAGGTATAGAAAAAAAAGTAAAAAACATAAGTGTGTAAATGATCGTGATACGAACCGCTGCCGTCTCTTTTGGGGCCGCCCGAGCTATTATAACATTTTATTTTGCGGCGAAATTTGCTGTCATATTCGAATGATATTTTTCATTCCCTGCAAAACAGGGATAAAAAGACATTTTCCAAAAATGAAACCTAGCTAGATCGAATTTTCGCCCCCGAATCTACGCACATACTAAATTTCATGAAAATCGCTGGAGCCGTTTCCGAAATTCCGAATATATATATATACAAGAATTGTCGTTTAAAGGATAAGATTTGTGTCAAATTTGTTAGTACGGGTTTATGGTTTCATTCCGATTGATAAATTCATCGGTCGGTGACATTTTTTTTACTTTTTCTTTCTTGGTATTTAATATGGTGTGTAAAATTTAAGGCTAACGTCTCCCCGGCCGTTTTTCAAATATGGGCTGGAAAGTAGTAGCCAGATCTTATCTGACTCGCACTTATTAAAAAACTTGAGGTGAGTGATGATCTCGGGAAAGATAGCTCCATCCCGGAGGTCATATAATAACGATGCCCTCTCGCTACTGCAAGACAGCAACAAACACATGCATACAAGCCTATTTTAATTTTAAATGTCGTCAGTGGTGGGTATGTGACTAAATTCCAGCGTTTGTAAACTAAATGGTTAGAAGCGGAAAGTCTTAAGCCTAGTTTATGTGTGCTTAAAGGAGTAGATGCAGTGTCCCTGTGATAATATGGGAAGGAAATAATAGTGCTCTTTGCTGCGTAGATTATTTTATCGTTCTACTGTAACCAAGGTCGAATTGACAAAATGGCATTGAATTTGTTAGCTGCCGTGTCTATATTCATCAAGGCTTCGAACGGTCTGCCATCATAACAATGATCCAAAAAAAACCTTAAAATCGGATTTATTAATTTTCATTTAATAAAAATTGTGATTTACATCCAGAAGAGATAATCTTCATAAATTAAACGGTTTTGTAGTAACCAAACCAACGCCAATTTATAGAACAAAATTATATAGTATCTCAACGAAGAGCACTGTGTTACTACATCAGAGATATTTCATTTTGTCATACTTCTGACTTCGCTCTAATATTCGCAACGGACTTTGCATTACAATAATACATTGTTCCAATATTTTAAACGAATCCGTTTAAAACAAGCTGGTACATTGTAAAACAAAATACGGCACGTACTTACATACTTATGTGACAAACAAAACACACTATTGATGTCTAATCAACGTTTTCGTCAACCCTGAGAAATATTTTCAATTGATAAACACGTAAATACAATAGCAACGTTTTCTTATTAAAAATATTTTACGCACTTCTACTACATATCTTTTATGTTAATAAAACATTTTAATAAACCTAGACTTAAACCTTAGAGGAATTAAAAAAAACGAAGGACACACGATTTGTGCAATATGTAACAATTGCAGAAAAATTTAAAGGCTATCCAACTAAAAAACATAACAATATGGACCACGTTCCATAAATATGAACACAAAATTATTTATATTATTAATATTATTAATATAGAGAGGTATAAAGTCACTTAATATTAGCTGATAGCACTGGACAAGACTCTCAAGATGTCTCTACAAACAGTCTAAAATTTGTATTAGATGAGGAAACGTACTTAATAGCGAGCTCCGCTGCGCAACCCGTAATTTGTAGGAGAATGTTATCCTTTGTTGTAAGGTCGTTTTACATACATAAATTTCACGTAGACAAACACCCAGATATGAAACAATTATCTGTGGGTCACAATAGTTGTCCCGGGTGGGAATCGAACCCACAACCCCCGGGGCAGAAGCCCAGTTGACGCCGCATCTTTCATAATACTCTTATGAAAATAGCCTCTCACCAGGGAAGACGCAAAACAATTATTAAAATCTACGCCCGGTCTTCGGCCAATCCGTATTATAACAGATATATTATCAAAAAATCATATTAATATGACTTAGGCACATGGATTAACCACGGTTTAACGAGTTTTTGTTTTACACGTGATCTATTTTTTTCTATTGCCTCTTTATTTTGTACAAAATTGGGTTTTCCTCACTAGCGTCAAATCCGCCGACCAAATTAAGAACGGAGTTCAAGGTTAAGTCAAAGAACATCCTGTTTTTATCACTGTAATTATGTGTGATCATAGGTATTATGAAAAATTATGGATGTAATGTATAAAGTTCTCAAAGACTGTGACATAAGTAACGTCAGTTTACGTTCAGAAATGTGTTGTTTAACATACAGTAACTGTCCCTAAATAATTTTCTTTTTCTCCTGTTAGAACATGGTAAGAGGTATAATTTTCTGTTTTAGAGTTACTATCAAATTTTGATCTAATCTAACTCTTACTATTTTGTCCCTATTACACCGAACTACATACAGTATCTAAAAAAACCCGTAGGTAATCTTTCAGTTACTTCTATAGCACTTTATGCCAAAGCTTGTTTGCATCAACAACATTTTAAAAGCATTTTGTGTTCGTCTAGTAGACTAAGATGCAACTTATACCAAGTAAACAGTCTTTAGATAGGTCTCAAATAAGCGTGGCTAAAAGTCCATACCAAACAACTTGTAGAACGCATACATGAAACAGCAAATTCTCGCACGTATGAAATTCGTAAAAGCGGAAAATGGTGGTACATGCCTTATTAGACTTAGAATTCGAAACCACAACGCGAATATACCACTACACAAATCAGAATAATTGAACTAATGATAGTATACATATAGCTAAACAACTTTATCAACAGTGAACATCAGTTATTGATCATATAGTGACTGTTCACTATTGATATAGACGTCACTGCTGTTAAACAGATAAGATGTTAATCAAGCACTAACAAACGTGAATTAAAAAAAAAACAGACAACTTGGAAACTACAGACAGTTGAATTTAGTATTTTCGTGGGCACTGTAGCCGCGAGCGTATCTCAAACTCGTAAAAGGTGTAGCGAAAACACAATGAATAACCTACGAATACGAAGACAATGAACCTCTATAAAAGACAAAACAGGAACCGGATTATGATATCGGAGCACTTCCTATCCTTAACCTCGTCTCGGGTCAGGCTGGTTACTCTTCCGCAACGTTGAGGAAAATCAAGAATGTCATCGGTCTTCACCCGCCAAGCTCGCTGTGCACAAGCTATAAATACCGAGCCTTTTTCCTCTTACAAATCTTTGTAAAATCTCTCTCAATAAATTCATTTGACAAATTGTACGAAAAAATTAAAAGCACATTGATGAATATGAACACATCTATTAATTTACCCATAATTCTTACTCTTACGAGAATTAACCTAAGTAAACGCGACGTTTTGTAGGTGCCTTACACAAGATATAATCGTGACAAATCATTATATAATTTCAAGTACACATTATTTTATTTCAAAGATAATAATTTTTACAATCGCTTAATAATAAACTGCATGGAACAACTAACAAACACAATTTTCTATGCAACTAAAAGATTTTTTTCGAACAGCAATAGGTAAGTCATTCATAATTAATTGTTCATTGTCACATTATGACCCAATATGTGGGTCATGCGTTATATGAGAGAATAAACCTAAGAGAGATAACAATCGGAAACAGGCTTAATCCTTCAGCTGTATCAATAAGGATAAGATAAATTTAAGTTACACTTGTATTGTTAACCTTGCATATTAATAAGATCTTTGAACCAATTTCAGAACAGATTTCATGCGAATAAATTAAAATTAGAGAAGCATATTGATATTGCTTGTTAAAGTCTACCTCTTTATTGAATACTTCACATACTTACATACGTAAACGAATGCAATAATGACGGACGTAAATTTTCAAGTATCAATTTTTTTTTAATCTTTGGAACCGATAAACGATGATTTCTTTGTTATAATATTCATGTAAATTTCAAGCTGTAACGAACAACTGATAGACTCAAAGAACAACTATCTTACCCAATAGTACATTGCCAAAACTCACACATAATGAAACAACTCTGTTAATGTCAAAAAATATGTATCGTATTGCCTTGCGGCTTTTTCTCTAAAACTTCGCTTAAGATTCGCAACAGCTGAGGTTATAATCACATCAAAACACAAAGTATTTCAGATGATTTCATTAAATATTATTATACTATCTGTATTTATCGGCTATCATGTAGTTAATTGAAACACTACACTCAGATGTAATGCCAGCATCGAAATTCAAATAAATGTACAATAAGGTATTATCCAAATATTGCTATGGGAATTGAAGCTAGAACTTGGAAGCCAGGTGTTAAACGCTTAGCGGAGCCAAAGTCTTGCCCTTCTTTTATATCTGTTTCGTATAAGGCTTATACTATAAGCAATTACATTGAGCCCGTGACCCAAAACCCTTAGTGCTCTAATCATAAGACACGGCCTTGACACCGTCAACCTTTAGCTCGTATGTAATTTTGTAAATCGCCCATTACAATTTAAGTAGCGGCTTTGTACTGTTTAAACGCATGTTAATATCTGAGCATTAATCGACTAAGCATAGTATCCGCACTTTACTACACCTCGAAAACCTTCACGTAAAATAAAACAGAATAATTTCCTCTTGAAAATGATGTTAATTTAAACAATAAAATCAGAAAACTGTGAATAACATTGTTAGAAATTGATTACGGTGTATTTTTGTCTCAAAAGTCGACAAGCACAGGCAAAGGCCCTTTTTTTATCTAAGATGACGGCAAGCGAGCTTGCTCTACACCATTCATGTTAAGTTATTACCGCTACCCATGTAATCTATAATATGGTGCTTTTCTAAACTTTAAAACCACGGTAAATAATACTTCGTTCACATTATTATATTTCATCTAGTTCGATGGATTTGTTTTGTAACAATATATCTTCGGTCTTTATTTAAGCCATGGAATACTGTATTTTTTCAACAGACTATATTTTTATCCCAATATGAAAAAAATATTTTAGTCAGCCCAAGTTTTGACAACCTTAATATGAGGTGACCTCATTACTTACCACATTTGTAAATCGTAACCTGTAATGTCTCGCACTTAATCTGGGAACCTTCGCCTTTCAATCTAATTATGAAATTATGAACCAATTCGATGCTTATCCATTACGATAACACTCACATTATCTAAGAAGATTAACGTGGATACACTAATAAAAGTTTTAATCGATTACTATCAAAAGAAAGCAATAATATTTCAAATAGCTTCGAATAACCAATGATATAAGTAATAAGAATAAATAATAATATTTTATAACTACCCCTTTGTAATTCGTATGTATTTTGGTCAAACTATCTTTTATTTGTTTGCTAATCTTCCGATTATGTCAGTCCGTGTGGATGCTGGATTATTTATTTATGCGTACGCATATGAAGTAATCGTGTATTATGAGATATGCATAATATTTTTCGAACTTACAGACGTAATAATAAAAAAATATGAACTGGTGTTTTTCACAAAAGAAAGAACTTTAAAAAAGGGAAAAAAATAACTAAATAACAAATCGACAAAAAATAAAAAATAAAGAAAGCCATGACCTGGAATCGAAAAAAGAGTAAAAAAATAAGTGTGTAAATGATCGTGATATGAACCGCGGCCGTCTGTTTTGGGGCCGCCCGATTACCGACAGAGTTATAATAACATATTCTTTTTGCGGCGAAATTTATCTGGCGAAGGCGAAGGACATTTTCTAAAAATGAAACCTAGCTAGATCGATTTTTCGCCCCCGAATCTCCGCACATACTAAATTTCATGAAAATCGCTGGAGCCGTTTCCGTGATTCGTTTCGTTTAAAGGATAAGATTATAAAATTATTATTGTTTACATCATTTTGATTTCATTTGTACGGAAAGGTTCAGTTTCTACATTTATACACAAACAATCAAGCATCCTCAACTGTCCTTCCTATTTTCATACAAAAACATTCCTGTACCAAATCTAATCGTCAATTTTTATTCATAAACTCTTTCCTTCAAAACCGAGGAAATATGGATCCGTAGTGGGAGTGTTTTTCTATTGCATTTCGTCTGGTGAGTGAGATGTACAAAAATAGTTTAAAAGAAAGATATGAATGACTATTACGAATGACGCGATCTATTCCTTTAAAAAGAAACGTAGTTTTTAAGGTAAACGGCAAAGTTAAAGGTCAAACGCTTGACAATTAATTTCAAATAAAAAATTAAATATAAGCATTACCAATCTAAAACAGTTATACAGAAACTTGATACATATTCATTGCTTCAGGCAACATTCCAAGCAGTTGATTAACACATACATAAAAAAAAATTGGTTTGCATACTTAGGTAAAACCTAATTATGTAGCAATTAACAAAATTAAGAAGTTTATTAAAACATGCAGAAAAAGTACGAAAAGATTGTCGCCGCTGTGGGAGTCGAACCCACGTCTTCGCCATTCGCAGCCTGACGCTCTAGCCACTAAGCTAAACGGCTGATAGCCACAGCGACGAAAATCTTAACGCCTTCTTTCTACATTGTTATTTAGCATTTGAAGCAATGCTTGGCGCATCTATTGTTATATCCTTTCCAGCATACAAAAAATTTCGAATATCGTTTTACAACGATAATTCGAACGAGAGATGTCGCCATTGCTTTTTATAAATTTTTTAAAGTTTTTTATAGTGCTAATCTCTGCACTTAAGATTGAACATTAAAACATGCAGAAAAAGTACGAAAAGATTGTCGCCGCTGTGGGAATTGAACCCACGTCTTCTGCATTCGCGGCCTGACGCTCTAACCGCTGAGCTAAACGGCTGATAGCCACAGCGACGAAAATCTTAACGCCTTCTTTCTACATTGTTATTTAGCATTTGAAGCAATGCTTGGCGCATCTATTGTTATATCCTTTCCAGCATACAAACAATTTCGAATATCGTTTTACAACGATAATTCGAACGAGATTTGAGAGATTTTCGTTTTTAATGTTCAATCTTAAGTGCAGAGATTAGCACTATAAAAAACTTTAAAAAAAATTAACAAGGCTCAATAAACCCTTCATTATATCAATACGTGCATACAAAAATTTGGAATACCGTTTTAACGTAATTTATAAAATGAGGCCAGCGAAAGTTTAATTTTTAGAAAGGTATATTTTCCTTTGCGTGGACAACAACTTTGTATTAATCTTTAAAACATGTTCAGAGGAGTATTCAATTACTCGAATTTATACCATACAACAACATTTAATTGTACTAAGAAAGTATAGCAAACTAGAAGACAATTTACCCGATGTAAGATGATGAAATATGTTTGGAAGCGCAAGGCACTGGACAAAGCGTCCGATTCATGAAACAATAGTAGCGGTAGTAACTTTTTGACGTTCAAAAAGAGTTTAAAATAAGCCTATATTGAATAAAGAAATATTAACTTTAGTTAAAGTTGCCGCTGGACTACTCACAGTAAAACGATATATATAAATAACGGAAAGGAAATACGAACAAGCCAGTGTCCCCTGAATCAAATCTAATATGCTAGTACTTTTGGCTAACACAAATATCAAGCCAGTATTAAGCAATCGGAATAGTGACATGTATGATAACCAAAACATTACATACATCTTCCGGTGGCTTAATTTAAAATTTAAAAAAAAACATCCAAAAACTTGATATCACATGAAGATATAAGTAATCACGGTAAAATAACAAATGCCAATTTAAAATCAACGCAATTAATCAATATAAAAATATACCCTTGGTATATGAAATTGAGTTTTAAATAAAAAAGGTCATGGCTATAGGAAAAAGCCAAGCGTTTTTGAATTTGTTTAACATATCCATTAAGCGTGCGTGGCTTTCATATGTTGGAAAAATAGAAAAACTATATTAGTACAAGCCCTCCTTCTCTTTCTCAATCCCTTGGGAAACAGAGAGAGTGAGAATGTTTGTCTGCTTTTCTTTGACAACAAGGTCGTAATTATGGACATTAGAATTGCTAAAACGCAACTTTAGTCTTTATTGCAATAACGTGTATGTGATGGCTATCCCAACTAGTGGTAACGGGCGAAGATAAAGATCAGCACAACCACATAATGTTGTTCTAACCACAAAAACCATTTTTTTTATTTTGAAAATAATATTTTTGACTAGAAATAATCCGCCAGGACAAGATTTAAAGAAACTGAAGCATTAAATGTCATCGATCTTAAATATACAACTTTGTTATGGTTCGGTTAGAAACAAATACTTCAATTAAAAAAAATGGATACACTTAGAAAAGCCACCCATATCATATATATATATATATATATATATATATATATATATATATATATATATATATATATATATATATATGTACATACATAGACTATAACTTTTTTAATATTTACAGAGTTATTAAATTTTACAAAAAATAATTTTTAGAACAACCTTACGTATAAATCTGTAACGTATAGTTCATTTGTAAACAATGATATGAATGGGTTGAATGATAAAACATACTGTTAGAAGGAGAGACTTGTAATGCGACGTTGTGGCAACGAATCAAACAGTCTCTGAATGTATGAATCAGTCAACTGTAGTTGTATGGGATGTTACAAATTTTGTTTCTTTTTTATTTTATTTTTTGAAAAATATATTTTAGAAATTTTGAAATTTTTTATTTTTTTATGATTATTGGCACGTAGCGTTAGACGTGTGTTCATTTATTGTCGCGGTTAACGTAAAAAATTACAGAAGTTAATAATACAATAAATAAAATGGGTGACACATCCGAAAGCCATCATTTAAATGGTTTGATATTTTAAAAACCGGCACTACTCATTAAGTAGACCTATTAATTATTTAAAACAACATTTTCAAGTGTCCACTTGGAAATGACATTAGAATGAGATTTTTATTTTTTATTTATATCGAAAATACCAAAGGTCTTTTGTATTTTGTCAAGGTTTCTTGGATTTCAAAAACAATTTTACCTATTAGTTAGGCTCTCAGTTTCGAAATAAACTAATATTAAGAAAGGTACAGTAAGCTATTATTTGAGCTATATTAAATACGATAAATTTAAGTCATACGCGCACTTACCTAGCATTCAATTATTTAATTTGATAATTTCAGGGATTTATCTTCTCTACTCGACCAGTTAACGAATTTAATGCTCGTTAATTAGCAATTATAGACACAAGATTTGTTACCTATAATAAATAATGAAAAAATATTAATGAAAAACT
This sequence comes from Iphiclides podalirius, assembly GCA_933534255.1. Taxonomy (NCBI): domain Eukaryota; kingdom Metazoa; phylum Arthropoda; class Insecta; order Lepidoptera; family Papilionidae; genus Iphiclides; species Iphiclides podalirius. The sequence goes on along the minus strand of OW152830.1, from coordinate 9,770,503 downwards.
ATTTCATTGACATAAATTTAGTGATTTTCATAAATTTAGTAATTTTCAAATAGACGCAACTGGTCTTCTAATATTAATAATCATACATTGTTAGAGTTTTAACAAGATCAATAAGTCACTATAAAACGGTTATTCGTGAAAAAATTCAAATTAGGTGTAATTTAAATTTGAATGAAATAACAAAAGTTTCTTTGTTAAATGTGAAGGAAACTAAAATGAAAATAGCGACCTCTTAGAATTGAGCCACAACAAACCACACTCGTAAGTGAGAATTGTTTTTCGATCATACTCAAACATTTGGAAGGGTAAGAATTAGAAATAGCTGATAATCTCAAAAAGTTTTGACCCTGCCTGGTTTCATACATAACACGGATCTTACTAGAGTACGCAGCACGTTAGTGTGTCAAGTACTCTAATACTACAACTAACATGTATGGTAAGTTAGTTCGACGTCTGTGTTGTGTTGTTGGACTCGCCCCTGGTGGGTCCGGAGTACTTACATATGTTCCTTTTTCTAACCGAGTGGTTGAGGTTACGTGGGCGATGTCTGTAAACAGTCGCGTTTAAGCCTGATTGTTAGTTTTCTTCGTTTAACATCAGAGTGTTGGAATGACTGTGCCCTTCCGAAAACCACTTTGTAATATCTAGTGCAAAAGTTCACGCTATGATAGCTAAAACTGAAATCAACAAGATCAGCACAAAAATCCTTGTTGCTTCTAAATGGTTTGACAATAACCGAGACAGTTGATAAAAAGCGATTATGGAACTTTGGGTTCCATAATCGTTTTTTATATTATAATATGTTAATTCTATGTAAATTATTCTCGAAACATGTTTTTAAGTTTTTGTTTTAAACCGGTTCTTCCTCTTCTCACGTGTACATTTCTATTAAGATGATTCGTGTGCTGTGAGATTTTTTTCTGCGATGAAATAAATATTGACGAAAGACAGACTTTTACGAGCGACATGTATTATTAATAGTATTAAGGTGAACTGCAACTTTTATTGAAAGTAAAGTCCCTTTACCAAGTAAAACCCACTTACAATTTTTTTATTTATTAATTTTAAAAAGAAATCATTCATACTTATCCAGTTACGTTCCCATTTTAAAATATCCATGATCTTCTTTAGGGGATGAAAAATTTCAAGTTGCTATCAATTAAAAGTTCAATGCTATTTATTTCACGCTTTATTGTCTATATATCATAAGTAACAATTTATAGGTAAGTATATCATAAAACACAACTCTGTAGGTTTACAGATGTTTTTCTAGTTTAGAATTATCTTCTTTGCCCAAACCATTGCTACGCAGGTAGTATTGTATAATGTACAAGCTATTAACCTCCTTAAAATATGAATGTTGAAAAATCGATCTTTATGGTCATCCACGTTATATAAGGTTTGAGCTGTATCCATTGTTGAGTTAATTTAAGAACGCTGTATCCGTCACTTAATTTTATTAGGACAAGCAAACGAAAATACATACCTATGCGCTTTTATTCATATCAAAGACGTAATGATTAAGTTTGTATCACGAAATTATTAAATGATAAATTCTTTATTGCTCGAAGTATAGAATCCATTTCATTTTTATTTAGTTATCATTAAAATTTAGAAACGTCGTTTGGTAATGGGTCATGATTTAAACAAAATGACCTCTTGTTAACTGACTTCAAAAATTATTAGGTAAGTATTATTTTTACGAAATTATTTTTAACTATATCAAGATGGATGATCAAGATCTATTGATGGTCATTTTGACGAAAGCGAGATTAAGTTTAGCTACAAGTAAAATTTTGCCTATTACAGAATTATTAAAAGCCTACACTCATTAATAAAACTACACTTATACAACTACGTCTGCGTAGAGGGGTGAAAATTTAGGGTTGTATGTAATTTTTAATGCCACATTATAGAAAAATAAAAACAAAAAATTTTGTCCAAAAATTAAAAAAAAATGTTAAGGGTGAACAACCCTTATCACTTAGGGGTATGAAAAATAGATAGTAGCCGATTCTCAGACCTACTGAATATGCATATAAAATTTGGTAAAAATCATTAAAGCCGTTTCGGAGGAGTAAGGTAACTAACATTGTGACACCAGAATTTTATATATAAGAAGATAAATCAAATCTATAATTATCGACTTAATAAATTTATTTATGTTATAACTTACATGTATTAATAGAAAGAAAGTAAACAATTGAGATAAAAGGTAACACTAAAAACGAGAGACGCGGTTTGTGAACGCACAGGAAAAGGACGCGCGCGCGTTTCGCGGTTTACCGTTGAACTGAATTTTGCGAAGACTAAAGATCAACTAAATAAACCCGTGTCGTTGTCGTGTCAGTGTTTGAAGATTATTGCAAATTAACTTGGATAATGCTCAGGTAACAATGGTGTTTGTGATCTTTTAACATAATAAACGTTATCGTTCCAAATGTTCCCCTTGTAAACACTGAAAAAAAGATCATTACTAACATATTTCATTACAATATACGACAACATGTTACTTATTTTAAAATTGCTTAAATATACTGTATTTTTTTTTTTTATTTTTTTTACCGTTAGGATAACAATATCCTGTGTTGTAACAACGTTTAACAATTAATTTCATGCAGACAAATACCCAGATGCGAGACAACTATCTGTGGGTCACACAAATAGTTGTATCGTGTGGGAATCGACCCCACGACCCCCGACGCTGAAGCCTATACCTTGCCAACTGCGCCACGGAGTAATCAACGTAAGCATAACTTAATAATTACTGTAATTTAATATCAATTTTAGGAGCGGAAGGCTCGAAATCGTATACCAACTTTTTTCTATTTGAGAAGGTGGCAAACAAGCTATGTTAAGCCCGATGTTAAGTGATAACCCCCGCCCATGGACATTTACGACACCAGTAGGGTTGCAGATGCGTTGCCGCATTTTTGCAGCTGTTGCGTCGCCCTACCACAGTCAAATTCTTAAACTGTTCGCTTGGTCGAATTTTTCACCCGCAAAAATCGCTATTTTGCATTTCCTAACATAATATGCAAGCCCGTTAGGGGAAGATGGGGCAATGAGAGTCAGTGGGTAATGGTGCTCACCCACATATACAAAACTTCAACCACAAGAGATGCGTAAATGACCTCCTTACTCCGCTATGTGCCCCTCACAATCGTTGCTAGCCCGCTGCGCCTGTATGGCATCGGGAACGAGAGGTCATTTTTGTTTTTGCCGGTTGGCGATATAAATTTCCACTCACGCAAAATAAACGCTAAGTATCACATTTATTGATCTACTTGTTTGTATCTTTCGTACGCCTTTATTCGGACATTCAGTGTAACTATTTCAAACATAAATCACGTGTGCTGCAAATATAATATATTTGTTTTTAATTTTTTTTCTTCTTAGAGTGTTTGTGGGTAATGAGAATCGGGTGACCCCCATTGCCGACTAGTGACCACTATTACATGCAATGTATTTTTATACGTATTTTTTTTATATTTTTTGATTTAATAAAAAATCTTACTTGACACCACGTCTTGGACGAATGACTGTGTTCAGCCTTGAAAAAGAAACGGATTTGGCCGACTTCATAAAGAAGATGGTCAATATTTTTTATGGATTTATGCACAGCTAATGAAATTAGAAAAGCCGCATTTGAATATGGTGAAGACTTAAACTTAAAACATAATTTTAATCAGTTTTAGAAAATTGCTTTACGTTACTGGTTTTTGTCTTTTACCTAGCAGAGAAGATCACGCCTTACGAAGTAACATCCTTATTGCGGAAGTAATTTAATAACGTTTAACGTTTTACTTATTAGTAAAGGGGAATCAGGATTTAGGTGTACTGATATTTACCCAATTAACCCCGACATGTTTTCTGAAGAAGATCTTCTGCCAGTCGAATTGCTCCAATCGGAGACTACTGCCATTCAAAAGCATGAGTCAGATGCAATTGATGACCCAGCACCAGGTCAAGGAAAATCTTTAAGAACTGCCACATCAATGCGTGTTGGTTCACTGCCGCCGCCACCGCCAACTTCTAGCGCAGTTGATTGTCCAGGCCCTGACTGCGACATCAGGCTGCGAGCTGGGATATGTTTGCGATTTGTGTTATGTTTGTTGATTTTTGTTTGATCCTCATTGTCCACAAAGTGACCACAATTACCCTTACCTCGGTGCAATTCGAGTGAAAACTGTTTTTTTTCTTTAACTCTTTTATTTACAAAACGTAATTATTAATGTAATGACAAATGATCTCAAATAATAGCCAAGTAAGTAGACTTTGTTATGAGGCGGTTGCAATAAAGATTAAAGATTGAAACAGATTTCAAGCTTTTTTATTACATCAATTTTCGATTAAGTGATCCCCATTACCCCTTTCTCCCCTACGTGAAACATGGAAACTCTGTTTTTGTCTACCGCGATAAAGTTATGAAACTGAAGATCTTGTTGTTTTATCCCACTTTTATTACCAGAAAAACTCGTCTGCAGTTTTTTTTTTATCGAGATATCTAGTAAATAAGTATGTACCTGTACAATATTTCGAGCCATCTCAACATAATATACTCTTTTTTAATTAATATTCATTCTCTTTTTTAAAAAATATTCATTTGATCGGTATTTCCTACTCGGAGAATTAAATGAAAAGTGTAGAAGTTTTTACCTGTATTTTGGGATACACAAAATGGTGGAGTTTAGACCTGGCCACTAGCTCAAATCTAGCGTACACTAATAAAAAAGTAATTAAAGTGCAATAAACATGTTATCTTTGTGGTTAGGAGGACTAGCACACGGTAAGAACTTTTAATTTTTCAATTCATGCATAACATTTTGTGCGACTCTATCGATGTCCCGTATAGGTAAATCAAGTCTTTTAATTTCTTTTTAAAGGTAATACCCCACTAAGGCACGTCTCACCTGGGGTTTTTGCTTTATAAGGCGGTTTTCAAGTAGGTATTTTCATTTTGAAATCTCGGTCTACAAGCCGAAGATATGAAGTGTTATAAAAATGCACGAGAGAGTTTCTTATATTTACACAAACACTACGAGTTATTTAATGAAACATTTGTAACGGATTTTATCGCATTTCATTTAAATGTCACTTTAACGCGATAAATACTGGACCGTGACCTTGAATTCTACGAAGTATTCGATATCGTGTAGGTACGCCTAATTACATATAAATAAAATAAAAAAAGAAACTGGAAATTTGAATCAAAATTCAACATGATAAACTTCACAAGACGAAAAATAAATAACGAAAGATTTGTTGGCCTAAAAATGTTTTCATTTTAAATAGAGACTCGGTAAAGAAAAAAATCTACTTCAAGTGCCCGAACAATGAGTGTGTCAATTTAATTCGATACAGGAAAAGTCTATTGATCGCCCACTTTACCAATAAAGACGGCCATGGCGGGAATCATCAGACTGTTCCAACTTTTCTCGAAGGCGCTCCTATATGTATAATATGATACCTATACAAATTATGGGCATGCCTATGATATAGAAATGCTTTTGCTTAACATAGGGTAATTTGAATGTTATCGAGACTTAAAACATGATTTAATTATGTTACTCTAATAGTTTCAGAGAGTAATTAAGGTAGTTGGACCTATGTATAACCATAAAGGCATATGCCTTATATTAGAGACGTTGCTATAGGTTAAATTGGAAAATATTAGACGTTGCTTTAAAAAGAACGGCTTTCATGTTACGAGTAATTCTAGTGCAAAGTAAAAGTAATAAAGTTAATGCCGTTCTTATTATACAGTTGGCAACGCCGCTAAAACCCCACAGGCGTTGCAGATATTTTGCATGGTTGTAATCACGTTGTGCCTTCATGTTATGATCAAGTTGTGCCTACTCGCTTACCACCTTATCACATAAAAAAATTAATAAATTTTTTTCTCCAGCATTCGTTTCTCACACGGGACAAGCAGTCGTAAGTCCGTTTTTAGGTTTAAAAAAAATAGTCAAAACAGATAACAACATGTTCAATATGTTGTACTCATCTACAGATAGGATAAGGGCAGGAAAAATAAGAGGCCTACAGCTGTCGTGAAAAAAATTTGGGTAGGTTTATTTCTCCGTATACACATATAAAAATTTGGGTAGGTTTATTAACAATAAATAAAATATCCATGATAAATAATACACATCGAAATATGCGTGTAAAAAATTATTCAAAGACATCGGTCCTAACATTCCAATAGATTAATGATTCTACATTAAATACGTATTAACGCCAACGCCATTTTCTTGTTTTCCAATTCTATTTTGAAAAATTTAAATAGCCTTTACACAGGCCAACGAATTTTAATGTCACGATTAAATTAATATTCATTTTCAATCAAGTGTCAAGATCAATATCAAGGCCTTTAGACCACCTGCATTCATCCGTATCGACGCATAGCATAAATCTTAAATCAACTAAAGTATTAACAATGTCAACCGAACAAGGCTACATCGAAGTGTATGAATGATATGTATAATATAATTGCAATGTCAATTTGTCATAATCAACTTTCGCGATTGAGTACAAACGTATGAATACAGTAAGATAATAAAAAGACTTAATAAGATTTATCTTAGAGCAGATTTCAAAGAAAATTCATGATATTATTTATTTATCAATTTGATGAATGTCAACACAGTAAACGCTAATACAATGCAATTGCTTGAAATATCTTCCACAGTAGCTAAGTGTTAACATAGATTAAGCTGTTTACTAATAAATTGGACTAATTCTATATAATTATTTGGATCTCTGATTGGCCCAAAGTAAATATTTATGGTTGGTATTATTAAAGTACATGTGTTGTCATCGTAAGCTCATTTGATGACATCCCTAGAATAGTAAAAAAATCTTTTCATTGTTTACAAGTCTATCTAAGTATTTATCGAACAGTGATTATGATGATTGATGAGGTTTTAGAATTATACAGGTTCATTCAATAATTCAATTCCTTCTAAAAGTGTTTCCCACTTACCAAATATAGTAGGTACCAATGAAACATCAACAATTATGGCATTGAATGAAAGAAAATCATCGAGCATCAGCCATTTTAAAATCACACAACATTTAAGATAAAATGTACCCGTCACGAGCGTGTGCTATAATTATTAATATGTTGCAAAAAAGTAGTCTGTCATTTTGTCGACAAATACATCACCCATATAAGTGTGTGGGTAGTATATTTAAAATATGTCTAACAACAGGATCGTGAAGGTCACTGTCAGCTTGCAAGGACAGCTTTTTTAAGGTCCGCAAATTTTTTTGCGGACCTTAAAATTTTATTGGCAAAATCACTGACGTATCAGTGGAGCCATAGTAGGAAAAAAATAGAATAAGGTCCGCCAAGCAAAGCCAAACAAACACATGGCGTTTTTAGTTGTTTCGGCGTATTTAAAAAGTTTTGTGCGTTTGAAATATACGTGTCTAGATTGTACAAATAATTTATCTGGTAGCCGCAATAGATTTCAAAAGTTCTATCTAATTGAATCGTACAATTCATACATTCTACAATTCATAGATTCTTTAATACTTCTGAAGTATAATATACTCCTTAGTACGTAGTAGTAGTAATAGTATTTTTTTAAAAGGTATAGGGAAATTAATAAAAATAATCATACATAGTTTGTCATAATTTTATTACAGTCGTTTCCCATATGTGAACAGCCATAAATAATATGTATGACGGCATTCGCTAACTTTGTAAGGCATAGTGACAATGAATGTAGACAATGTCATAACAGATTAAAAATAATCCACAATAAATTAACGAACTGTGTAATAACCTGTATCAACTAAGAGGATTAAAAATGATTGCCAAAATTATCGTACCAATATATTGGTACGTTCAAAGTAAAAAATATTTTTTTCTTTAATTAACTATATATTTCGGCAGTAAAATTTATAAATAATTGCCCGTAAGGTGTTATTCGTCAAAATTCTTTTACATAGATTAAATGTCCTAACTTCAAAATATAACATTTTGTCAAGGAAAACTGCTGAACGTTTTTTATTTGAATGGAATAAATTTTTGTATGTATATAGATTTATTGTATTTGGGAGCATATTTATTTTTCTAGACACAAAATTCATGTGTCCCTCTTTATCTCGCTACATTAAGGGCTTGTAATATAAAAATTCATCAGAGTACAAAATTGACACTCAAGCGATAGCATATCGAGAAATATAGTATTCATAGCATCGTTATTCACTTGGTAATTGCAAACGCCTACCGACAATACTAAGTTGCCAAACGCAGTCCAAATGGATCTTTTATTATTATTTATTATTATCTTTTTCGCCTCAATCAGCGTTCGATTTAACTTCAATAACGTATTTTCTTAAAGGTATACGTTTTAGTTAACTAAACGTAACGTGTCCTGGCTTTATAATCATCGTAGTTTACTATCTCGTTTCAAATATTCGAATGTAGTGATACTGTTAGGCAGTAATATAAACGAGGGAGTGACGTCTTTGCGTCCAGCGATGTACCTGCACGAAGCGGTGAAATAGAAACAATCGCTTCGATCAGTCTTGGTTTTAGTTCTCGTCGTAGAGCGGCGTCGCGTCGCCGAGGGACATCGAGCGCGGCGATGTGTTGGTGTGCGGCGTGGAGCGGACGGAATGCGATCGCGACGAGCGCCCCGAGCTGTGGCTGTGGCTGTGGCTGTGGCTGTGGCTGCGGTCGTGGCCATGGCCGTGGCCATGGCCGTGGCCGTGGCCGTGGCCGTGGGAGCGTGACTCGTGTCGCGGGGTGCGGGACTCGTGTCGCGGCGTGCGCGAGTCGTGGCGCGGCGTGCGCGAGTCGTGACGCGGCGTGCGCGCGTCGTGTCGCGGCGTGGACATGCCCTCGCTGCTGCGCGGCGTGGCGGGCGTCTCGCGGCCGGACCTGTGGCGCACCCAGTCCTCGGCCGCCTTCTGCCAGTCGGAGGGCTCCGCGTAGAGCGGCACCTGCACGGGCTTGTGGCGCGGCACGGCCGGCGCGAGGAAGTCCGGCTGGCGGGGCGTGGCCGCGAACGGCGTCATGTACGGCGTCTGGGCGGAGGGCGTGTACGGCGTGTTGATGTAGCCCGCCGGGCCGGGCGTGTGCGCGGGCGTGTGGAAGGCGGGCGTGTGCGCGGCCGGCGTGTGGTACATGGCGGAGGCGAGGCCGTGCGGGGTGCGCGCCGCGGGCGTGCGCTGCGCCGGCGTGCCCGACGGCGGCGGGTCGCGGAAGTGCTCCTTGAACCACTTGAGCAGCCCGCCCAGCGAGTCGAACATCCGCTGCCGGAACTTGTACCCGTCGGGCGTCACCGATATGTACTCGTGCGTGCAGCGCGTGCGCGGCAGGTAAGAGAGCAGGAAGCGCCCCGGGTGGTTCTTCGCGGCGGACATCACGTAGTGTATCTTGTTCGGGTTCTTCGACTTCTCCTCCTTGAGCCACTCCTCGGCCTTGTCCCTCATGCCGCCGAGCGGCTTGTAGTACTTGTAGGAGATCAGGTCGCGGGCGTGCCCCGCCATAGGGGTCACGTGACGCGCGATAATTTCGTCCAAGTCCTCGAACTCCGAGCCCTGAATCCAGAGACTTCGACCTAAAAATAAAACACAAAAATGTTATAACTGAAACAATTATCATTGATTCGGTTATAACATCATATCCAGCTACATAAATATTTCAATTTAAAAAAGTTCTTCCAAAGAACATACCCAGTGAGAAAGCATTTTCTTTACCCTCCTCCCTCACATCGATATGCTGACAAATGCCTTCGGCTACTTTCCACGTGACTGTTAAATGGTCTGAACCCTGCAAACATAATTACAATTTTCTAGGAAATTTCACTTATAATGTAATTAAGAAACGCATTTAGTGAGAATTTAAAAAAAAAAACAACTATCATTACAACGCTCGTACTTTATAAATACAATAGTTCAGTTATACGATAGAATAATTATAGAAATAATTAACATTACCTTACTGCTAGGCCGTACAATAACTTCTCCTTGAGCCATATTCTCCATAAGCTTTTCAGCTTCGGCGAACGAGATATTTTGGAATGCCGGATGGACAATAACACGTTTAACGTACTGCATACGCTCCTTGGTTTGCTTGGCTTCTTTGTCCTTGCGCACATCTTTATCCTCAGTTTCTTGGTCATAGTAAGGGTCTTTCGGCGGTCTAAAAGAAAAGTCGAGTTTATTACTCCCCTTGAAAAAATTATTTAGTTTAAAGTAAAAAAGACATCTGACATTTTATTTTTTACAATAAGAGTTTTAGACCTATTTAGGAATGTTGGTCCTTCGAACTGGATTTTGTTATAGTATACGTACCTCCATTCATTATTTTTATCCAATAAGTCCGACGATTTCGATGTGCAGTCGACGGAAAACCTCTCAACGTCTATCTTTAACACACGGCAGTGTACAGTCTGACCTATCCGCACTCGTTCAGTCGGATCGGTGACATGCCGGTCCGATAGGTTTTTTATGTGAATATAACCGGATACGCCATTATCTAGTCTTATCCGGACACCGGTCGCTTGTCCGGGACACGCACCCGCGTCGAAGTGATTCCATACCTGACATAACCAAAATTCTATTGCATAAACATCTCACAAAGCAAATAATACCGGCATAAATTAAAAGGAGATTAAATCGAAAACAATACAATTTTCAACTAATAATTTTCGAGATTTAACTTCAAAAATGGTGTTTATTAAGTTTTTACCTCAGACAATTCCGGGAAGTCGTTCTTGTGACAGAAGGGACACTCCCATAGCCCAGTCTCATCGTTCCTGACGGGATTCGCCTGGTCCAGCATCTCTCTTTGTGGCTTTCTGTGGGTTATACCTACGACCGTCGCCAGCACCATCTTGCCCACGAAAAAGCTCTCCGGGGTCTCTTTGGTCAACATGTCGAACAACTCTTCGGCGGTTGGCGACCGATACGGAACCCTGAAGTCCTTGTACCTAGAGTTCAATTCCGCCCGTATGTCGTACAACGTTATGCTCTTGTTTCCGAACCCCTGCCGCTCTAGCTCCTCGGCGAACGCGTCGAGATCCAAATCCTTGAGCCTTTCTGGCGCCTCTAGAATCTCTTCCAAAGCGCCCGCCGGATTCATATCCTCGTCCTCGTATTCCAAAGCGTCCACCGCCATCTTTCGGGCCCACTCGTACGTCTCGGGATGCACTCTAGACCCATCGAGGACCTCGATGTATGCCTCCGTACTGTCGCCGAGGCTGCTCGTGTCGATCTTGATGAAGCCGGAACAGTTGATGAAGACCTTCGGCCCCATGTGGCACACCGTCACTAGCTGAGTGCGGTTCTCCAACTTCTGGTTGGTTTGCCTGAAGAGCTTTATCAGCGCTTGCGCCTTCCTAGGACCTAAGCCGCACACGAACTGAAGCAACTCCGTCCCGCGGCCCGTCAATATCGCCTCGTTCACGTCAACGCCCACTTCGTTGATGCGGTTCACGAATTCGAGCTCGATGCCGTCGAGCAACTCCTCCTTGCTGATCTGGTCTTGCAGCGGGTGGTATCGGAGGCAGAGGATTTCCTCGTCTGGCCCGCACAGCTGGGAGATTTCCATGAGCGGATCTTGCAGGAGACGCCCCTGGCAAATGGCTTGACGCAGCATTTCGGGATATTCCCTAAAGTCGTTCTGTGAAAATTAATTATACATATATTACGATATTCCAAACACGATTACATTACACAAATTTCAACTTAAACATTCGAATATTTAAGCTCAATTTTATCTTATTTTTATGTTATAAGATTTCCGAGTTATTTAATTGAACAGAAATCTATTATATTTATCAAATTCATTTAATGTCTTTTTCGAAAACAGTACAGCGCAGGGGATAAAATTATTAGTTATTTTTCTTTTCTTGCGCTAAAGAAGTATAACTTCTTACGTGCGTACAGAAGTAAACACATACATTTTTATTTATATAAATGATGACTGGGCGTACTTTATTAATGGATTCGCGAGTCAAGCTCATTTTTCTCACAGATGTGTCCGTATGTCCGCACAAAAGAATCTTACTGGACGATGGTGATTGTTACGTAAATATATACTCAAGTGTATAAAATATATATTCACCCGTCCCCGTATGCTGTTGCTGTAAATCTTGCTTATGTGGTTGTCGGCGATCTCGATGGGGATGCGGGGAAACTGTTCGTCCTCCACCAGCCTCTGTATGCAGTCCGATATGTCGGCCTTCACGTTCAGCGCCTCGCGGGACTCGCCGCCGATGACCACCACGTGGGGCTTCTTGCGCTGTATGAACCTGGAGACGATTATTTTTATTTTCGTATAACAATCTTATTGTGTCAATTTTCCTCGTGCGTGGAGTCCCGCGTGATCGTAATCAAAAGAAGGGTCGGATTAAATTCCCCATAGATTAGATTTCAATAGATTAATGGTGATAATGAATTCCAAATATATTAAAATATGTAGAAAAAGTGCGAAAAGTTTGTCGCCGCTGTGGGAATCGAACCCACGTCTTCGGCATTCGCGGCCTGACGCTCTAGCCACTGAGCTAAACGGCTGATTGCCACAGCGACGAAAATCTTATTTAAATCAATTTATAACACGCGTAGTTCACTCATGAGAGTAGACGCAAAAGTTGATAGTTTCATTCTTGTCTTCTGTAAGCCAGCCTGTTCATGCCACTGCTTAAGCTAACGTCTATACAAATCAGTTGAATATATATTCATTTCATGTAAACGAATGACTTCTGCACTAACGTTTACAACACCGATGAGTGTAAAACGATTTAAAAAAAAACACAAACACACACACACACAAAGCCCTTGGGTGTAACAGATCTCCATGTGCGGCGGTATTCACTTAACAACAGGTGAACCATCTGCTCGCTTGGCAACTTTTCACATCGCCTCTGATTTAAAACCATTTTCTATCTCGCTCGCACGCCGTGTCGGCGTAGAGCTAAGTGTGGGGCGCTCACCGCCTGATGGCCGTCATGTCGGCCTCCTTGCTGTGGCGCTCCGCCGCGTCCCATGCGTTGCGGCGGCACATGAGGTGCGGCAGCCGCAGGTGGTCCACCACCTCGCCGCCGCCGCCCACCACGCACGCGAACGCGCACTGCTGCCGCTCCGGCACGTACGCCACCGACATCACGCGCAGCCCTGCCGACACGCAGCTCTATGTAGGTGCCGTGATAGCATGCACGCGACGTCATCGCAGCTCTATGGTAGTGCCGCCGTAGCATGCACGCGACGTCATCGTAGCTCTATGGTAGTGCCGCCGTAGCATGCACGCGACGTCATCGCAGCTCTATGTTAGTGCCGCCGTAGCATGCACGCGACGTCATCGCAGCTCTATATGCGTGTCACCATAGCATGCACTCGACGTCATCGGAATATTTTTTTTTATTATATCGAAAATATGAAACATCTCACGTTTTCCTTCACCGCGGAGCACGTGATAAGTCAGCACTTGCACGGCTCGATAATCGGTATCAATTTATACATTAATAATAATTTTATTTAATTAGAGATAAAAATGTTACCGTTTGACGTGTCCCATTCTTCGTCGTCGTCATCGGAAACTCTGGATTCGTAAGGGGCCACTTTTAACCAATCGTATAGACGGCGTCGACAACTCCTAAAAATGCGTAAAAATATAGTTAACGAAATAAATATATATCTGGTATACAACTGCAACCCCACAGGTATTGCAGGATGCTTGGTCTTGAAAATGTATGGTTAAATATAATATGAGTTCTATTAAACGATAACTATATTTTTTTAATGCTAACTTCATTGAGATTCATTAAAAGTGTATGCGCTCCACGGACATAACAAAACCAATTCAACAAAAACCTACTTGTTGTTACCTACAAAACAGTGACTCTCCAACTAGCCACAAACATTTAAGAATACTAAAAATAACCATAATGTTAAAACTATAAATAGTAAGAAAACTTAATTTAGTACATTTGATTTCCTTTTCTCCCTTTACTTTGTAACCTCTTTGTGGGTTACAACAGATAAGCTTTCTCACGTCGGTACAGTACTCCACTGAGAAGGGAGGCACAGGCATGGATGCCAAATTAGGATTTTTGTTCCTAAATATAGGATGAAAAATTTTACAATGGAAATTTTGGTCAGAATTTAGTGATTTTTTGTGGATTTTAGCGGGTTTTTGAATTGCTTTAGGAGTACTTTTTTCGAGCAGCTGGTAACACTGGGTACAGGCCAACCTGAGCACGAACTCCTTGGCCTCCTGCAGCAGCACCGCGTGGAGCTCCCTGCGCAGCTCCGGCATCACGATCTTGGTGAGCGCCAGGTCCACCGCCTCCGCGCGCAGCTCGTTCCACGCCTGCACCGTCGCCGCGAACTCGTCCTGCAACCGGCGAACCGTAAAATCCCCTCAGTGCTATGGCCTCAAACCGTACATTCCCTCAGTGCCATGGTCTCGAACCGTACATTCCCCTCATTGCCATGGACTCGAATCTTACATTCCCCTCATTGCCATGGACTCGAATCGTACATTCCCTCAGTGCCATGGTTTCGAACCATACTTTCCCCAGTGTCATGGACTCGAACCAAACATTCCCCTTAGCGTTATGGCCTCGAACCATACATTCCCCTCAGTGCCATGGTCTCGAACCATACATTCACCCCCTCAGTGTCATGGTCTCGAACCATACATTCACCCCCTCAGTGTCATGGTCTCGAACATACATTCACCCCCTCAGTGTCATGGTCTCGAACCATACATTCACCCCCTCAGTGTCATGGTCTCGAACCATACATTCACCCCCTCAGTGTCATGGTCTCGAACCATACATTCACCCCCTCAGTGTCATGGTCTCGAACCATACATTCACCCCCTCAGTGGCACTAAAAGTAAAGTAACAGCCTATTTAGGTCCAACTCTTGCGCAAAGGCCTTCTCTGTACCGAGGCTACGGGAGACTTTTGGCATCCTGCAACGCACCAACCAAACGCCCGTCAGTGCCCTAATCTCCCGAAGGCACGGTGTTGCATACATCTCAGCAGAAGTCCTAAATTAGGGGGTGACTCGACTAATAGTAAGCATATACAGGGAGATTTTTTAAGAAGAAAATTTACACCCAAATTTAAACAGTAACAGAGAAATTTAAACAGTAAACAGTACCCAAATTTACACAGTAGATCCAGACTCGGTAGTATAATCGTTTATTGAAATAAAAGTCTAAGTTTTTTTTTCCAAAAATGCCATTCTTTTCCCTAAAAAACAGAACGTGTTGACAATGCGGTAGTCATTCATAAATACCTAAATTTTACTGTGCACGAACTTGTGCGCGTGATAGTTATGAATGATCGCGCGTAAAATAAATGAGTTCACGCACTTTTTGAGATAAGTTCAGATGAATGTAATTAATTACTTACGAGTGATTTTAAATATTTATCATTTTTTATATAACATTATTTATGTCTAGAATTTAATAAAAAAAATGGATACACTTAGAAAAACCACCCTGTATATGTCCCACTATGGTTGACTCTAATATTAATAATAATGTTAATACTTACTATATGTATAGAATCTTACACAGTAGAACATCAGACTTACCTTTTGATAGAGCTGTTTCAACTCCTCCAGATAGCTGGGGCTGGTGTTGCCCTCTATCTGCTCACTGATGCTCAACTCAATCAGACGGTCCTCAGCGGCCATTGTCAGCTTAAGAAACTGGTCGCCCGTGAGGTCGCGTACTGGTTTCTTTTTCAAATACTTCATGCTGTCAGTGCAGATCATAACACCAGCGTTACAATACTGTGCCATATTTGAAAATACAACTAGGTCGATCTGACGACACATACTAATATATTTTGTACGAGAGAGTTAAAATGTATTTATGAAATACATGATTGAAACTACAAAATCATTTCTTAGAACTTGTCAGCCAATGAAAAGCTACAAAAACACCGAGTTTATGGGCCTGTGAGCTTGGATTACATTGGGCAAAACTTTGTATATCACATTAGAATAATGTTGGACGGGTTATCTCATAATATTGTTAATTTTTTAAATGTTTTTAATGATTGAAAAACTTATACACTACACTGAATAATGTCATCTAAAGCCGCATAGCAAAATGTACCGTGAGAGCTAAACATAAAATATGGAAAATGGTTAACATTTGTAGAAAAAACGGACGAAATTTTTCGCTTCTGCAGAAATAGAACCCACGTCTTCCGGGATCACGCCCAGACTTCTGCGAGGTTGTTTTACTATCCCGGACCGACCTGCCCAGGGCAACAATGGAAACTGCTGCGTGTCCTACCACAATTAAAATTCCACATCGAACAAGAGATGTACGCCATTTGAAGATGAAACTTTTACATTAAGTCTAATCAGGGATTAGTATAAAAACGGTAAGTAACGGTAGTATAGAAAGATGGAATACCTGAAGCAGGCATGGCTCTCGTCGATTTCCTTGAGGCCGCGCGCGGTGGGCCGCACCGAGAGCGTAGCGCGCTCGCGTAGCGCGTCGCGTAGCGCGCCGCGTAGCAGCGGCTCGCGGGCCAACTGCACGCCGCACATGTACACTGCGCGCCGGACAACCTCGGCCGCTGAGCCGCTCGCCCCGCTCTACGAGCGAATATAGCAAACATAATACATTGCAGCACCAATTCCCAATCACTTAAGAACTTAATAAGCTTATTACCTACGCTACCCAACTGCGGATAGGCGGACTTCACAATGTTCGAAATATTTTTTTTTGTCATCGTTTCGAAAATATGCACGTCTCCTCACGATGTTTTCCTTTGCCGCTATTAGTATTTGAAAATTAGGGATGTCACACCGTTGCTATTAAGATGAAATTTTTACAACTTGCAGAGAACGAAAGTATCATCTCAGCGGCGAAAAACTGTCCGTTCATTTTTCTACCAATTAAAATAATATAACATTCTGATTTGTCAAATCATGAAAACGAATCTGGATAAAATTACCTCAGATTTTAACATTTTTTTAGTTTTTAAGATTGTAATATATCTATTTATAAGGCAGCTTTTGCTATTTGCAATTTAAACAGATTCTCAAAGGGACCCTTTGTGGATAGAAGATACTAACGTAGGGCGCGGCCGCCTCCAATGGCGGCACGGCCGGCTGCTCGACCTCGTGCCGCTGGTAATTGTCTCGAACGTTCTCGGCAAACTGCTCCGGCGTCAGACCGAACATCTTCACGAGTGGCTCTGCAAGAAAATTTCAGGACATTTCAGGACATATTTTACAGTCCATCTAGTCCCAAACTAAGCAAGGCTTGTACTATGGATACTAGGTAGTTACCTAGTATCTATACATGATAAACATACTTAAAAATACTTTTCTTTTGTCAATAAATACATATTATAGATATATAAACGCCCAGACACTGGACTAAGTTAGTCACCAAATAATCACTGGGGAGGAAAGCCGGCTCAAAAAAGCTTAAAAACACCTCGACCCCAGTCAGATAATAGCAAACAATCGAGCCGAGGTCCGGCCCTCTCGGGCAACCTCGGATCGGAATGCTTAACACTATTGAGTGGCAGTCGAGCCTAGTCTCACAACGCGTAATAATATTAACCGAGGTTCATTCAGGCTAGACACATCAAGTGGCACATCCAGCCCAAAAAACCAAGACCCCTAAGCGTGCACGGATACGCACCAATGCCAGCTTTCCGGCAGAGCTCGTAGGGTCCAGAGCGCACCGCGTACTTGACGTCGGCGGGGGGCGGGGCCTCCTCGGCCAAACTCGCTTCCACCGCGGCCGCCGCTTCTTCAGGCTCCTCACCATTCTTCTCAGCTTCCTCGCGTGCCGCTCTCCTGTTACATATACAGGGTGTCATTACAACCGCGAAAATAAATGAACACACGTCTAACGCTAATTGCCAATATTCATAAAAAATATCAACGTTAAAAACATCCATAATTAAAAAAAAAATTCAAACAAACTAAGTAAAAAAGAAACAAAATTTGTAACCAAAAATGTAACATCCTAAACAACCTACAACTGACTGATTCATACATTTAAAGACTTTTTCATTCGTTGCCACAGCGTCGCATTACAAGCCTCTCCTTCTAACAGTATTTGTTGTCTCTTTCAAATTCATCCAACCCATTCATATGCTTTGTGACTTTTACAAATGAATTTTACGTTACAGTTTTATACGTAAGGATGTTCTAAAATTCATTGTTTTGCAAAATGTAACAACTCGGTAAATATTGATATTTAAAGAATGTCAATGTTTAATATAATTTTAAAAATTTTTCCTCTATATGTGTGTTTATTTATTGTCACCATTGTGTAAAGACACGCTGTATATGTGGCTGCAGAGTGGAGTTGTGAGTGTGTCGCACACAGGAGGTTCAGACTCGGTAGTATAATCGTTTATTGAAATAAAAACAAACCTTTTTTTTTTTTTTTTTCAAATAAATTGCCATTCTGTTTCCTAAAAAACAGAACAATTCGGTAATCATTCATAAATACTTAAACGAACTTGTGTACGTGTTAGTTATGAAAGATCGCGTGTTAAATAAATGAGTTGTCCATAAATCACACTTTTTGAGAAAAGTTCAAATGAATGTAATTAATTAATTACGAGTGATTTTAAATATTTATCATTTTTATATAACATTGGAAAGAAACATTTTTTATAACATAATTTAATTAAAAAAATGGATACCCTTAGAAAAGCCTCCATAAAAAAATGAACACACATATAGAGGATAACTTTTTAAAATTGTATTAAACATTGACATTCTTTAACCATCAATATTTACCGAGTTACTAAATTTTACAAAACAAACATTTTTAGAACATCCTTACGTATAAAACTGTAACGTAAAGTTCATTTGTAAAGGTCACAAAGCATATGAATCGGTTGAATGAATTGAAAAGAGATAAAACATACTGTTAGATACACAATAGTAATAATTTATTTGCGAAATATATACATTGAGAAAAATATACATTGGGAATGATATCTAATATATAAAATTCTCGTTTCACGGTGTTAGTAATTGAACTCCTCTGAAAGGGCTCGACCGATTTTCGTGAAATTTCGTGTGCATATCGGCCAGGGAATCGGACAACATCTATTTTTCATCCCCCTAAATGTTAAGGGTGGTCCACCCCAAACATTTTTTCTACTCTATAAATAATTTATATAGCAAAACAATGTTTGCCGGGTCAGGTAGTACTATATACAGCTTGTCTTTATAATCGCGACAAAAAATGAACACACATATAGAGGATAAATTTTTAGAATTGTATTAAACATTTACATTCTTTAAGCATCAATATTTACAGAGTTATTAAATTTTCCAAAACAAAGAATTTTAGAACACCCTTACGTATAAAACTGTAACGTTAAAGTTCATTAATTTGTAAAGGTCACAAAACATATGAATGGGTTGAATGAATTTAAAAGAGACAAAACATACTGTTAGAAGGAGAGGCTTGTAATGTGACGCTGTGGCAACAAATGAAAAAGTCTCTGAATGTATGAATCAGTCAGTTGTAGTTGTATAGGATATTACAAATTTTGTTTCTTTTTTACTTAATTAGTTTGTTTGAAAAAGATTTTCTTTTAATTATAGATTTTTTTAACGTTAATATTTTTTATGATTATTGGCAAGTAGCGTTAGACGTGTGTTCATTTATTGTCGCGATGGTAACGACACGCTGTATATAATCATATATTTCGGAGTGTGCAAGTACTACACACAATTACAATTAATACATAATTTCATTATTGGGTACTCACTTTCTCTCCTCTAAATCCTTCTGCCTCTCTTTAGCCCGCTGCACCTTCTGCATCTCAGGCAAATCATTGGAGTAATACAGCAGGAAGTGAGTATGAACATCTCGGAGCTCCTCAGGAGTTTGTACGTTTTTCAACCTATTAAAGCAATTGCAAAATATTTTATCAATAAATTAAAGTGAACAAAATCTTTTACTAGGAATAAGCCATATTTAAATACAATATATTGTATTATTATTCTCCTCCTAGTTTCTTTTCACTCCTGACCATTTATGGCTTTTTGTCCCCAGTTAGTGCAGAAGGTGTCCTTCATACCTATGTTACTATTTTCAATTGATATTAAATTGTTTCAATTAACTTTTTGGTATTTCATGTAATTTAATTTCATATAATTTTTTTTTATTTACATGTATTTTAACATATGCCACTACTTTACATTTTTAATATTACATGGTATTTTATTTGTAAAATTTATTTCATTCACTTTTGGCTAATATTAAATACATTTAATGATAATATTTTAAACTTTATCATTGAAATGTTCAGCTTAATGACTCAGTGGAGCACATTGGATGTTGGAACATTTTGTGCCAACCACACCTAGGTGGGATACGGGCTGGAGGATAAGGATGATGATTATTTAAATGTTGAGCTTCAAATAAACGTATTTTATAACCTAGTTTTTATTTTATTTATTAGACCCGTGCGATATTTTCGCTCAGTTTGTGATTAGTCACCGGCAAACATAAGCTTTAAAATGGTTTTTAAATCGTTCAGTTTAATAAAAAAATATGGAAGTTATTGCTTATAGTTACCGAAAATAAACACCTTTGAGAAATATATATAGAGGTCACTTCTATAACCAAATATTTTTTAACAATTACCTCTCAATATCCTCATCCCTGACGAGGCGCATATTCTCCGGTATAGGCGCATCAGGATTTGCCATTACTTTATCTAATTGAAATTCTCGCATATTTTCCAACAATTTAAGAAGATTCTCTTTTCGCTGTTTCAGCTGACACCACTATCGATCGGAAAATTAAAACCATCATCAGATTCAATAAATATTGTTTATCAAATTTGTATTTCTATGTAGATAAGGTGCAAAAAAGAATAAAATAAGGTAGAAAAGATTTATCACAATTTCAAGAATCAGTATTTTATGATTTTATTATTAATTAATTGTATTAAAGATACACATTCTGTTAACTTATGATTTAATATACATTATAATGATGATACAAAATGTGTTAAACTCTATTCAAACTTGGATATTTATAGTTAATCATAAGTCATTGGTATACAAATGTGTAGGGCATCTATAGTCAATAACAAAAGCATGTTATCAATAGTTGTGTCATAATATGGTTCCTCACCTTGGCGTCATATTTATAGACCTTCCAAAGATCATTAATGCTAAGCTCGGGCTGGACATATTCCTTTCGGTAGAAAGCAATAAATGGAACTTCCAAAGTTTGATTTCGCATAAAATCTAGAGCTTGGCGAATTTTCACAACGGTACTTGAACCTCTAAAATAATAAGAAATATTTTTAAATTAAAACTTCACAAATGCTATAATAATGTTGTTACTAAAAGTTGATAGATGATAGTTGATAGATGACTCCGTGGCGCAGTTGCCAAGGTATTGGCTTCGGCGTCGGGGGTCTAAAAGTTCTATTGATACGGGATTTGTGTGACCCACAGAAAGCATCTTGTTTTCGTTCATGTTTTAAATCCTTTACAACTCAGGATAATATTATCCTAAAGTAAGGGCAGTGTTTTTAACTAAAAGAAAAAAAAAAGATGAGAAAGCACTTGATTTTCTTCATTAAATCCCAAATAATAATAGACTTTTCCAATATTACAGGTACACTTATTAAATTAACTAATGTAACACCTACCTTCTAGACCTTTCTCTCGCCTCTTGCGTGTCAGCCTTTGAGACAGGCGGCTTTAGGAATGCCTGCTTATATATCCATTCTGCCTCATCCTCTAATTCCGTGCTACCTTCCTCAACAGGTGTTATTGGCACCTCACGAATCTGCATTCTCTCAGGCACATCGGTTTTACGTATCTAAAAATATTGCATGCATATTAAAACTATATTCTAAGTTCATCTCATGATATTTGGATTATTTTAAATCATACAGATATGAGATAAGTAATTTGTATTTTCATAAACATTTAGTAAGCATTAATAGTTCAATTTATACGGTATATTAAATGTTACTTTGCTACTTTTAAAATGTATATGCACTTTTTTATTTTAATGTCAGACCTCATTATCCAAATCAGTGAAATGGCTTCTCTTCAATTCGCTGGGTTCATAAATTTCAAATATAGACTTTTTACTTGGCCGCTTGGCTTTGCCTTTCTTGGTTCTCCTTCTTTCTCCTTTAAAAAGTTTAACAACTAGTTAGGAAGCAGAAATTAACGAGATAACTTTATTGTACATTAAGATTACTTTATTGTACAATAAACTTTACACAGATTGTAACATCAATTAAATTTTAGGTAACCCATACCTTCCTCTTCTTCATCTTCAATGTACTCATCAAGATCTTCATCTTCTTCGTCTTCATAATCCTCCTCGCCGTATTTCTCAAATTCGTCATAATCAAAGTCCACGCCAAAAATGTCTTGACCCTCTTGTAGTGAACTGGAAACAACAGAAATTGATTAAAACTATCTTCACTACATATTATAAAACAAAAACGCCCCTTTCTCTCGATCTTGACGCAATATACGCAAAGAACAGTTACGTTTTTAACAATAAACTGATTCATAACGACGGTTCAGGTGTATAAATTGTTAAAGTTTTGTATAAATTGTTTGGCTAAATTATGATGACATTTGTGAAAAATGTCGGAAAAAATTATACCGCACTGTTAAAACTTAGTGGGTAAAAAGATAGAAGCTTCACTGCCCATGTAACGTAGGGGCGTGTCGCTAGTATATACTATAGCTACATCGTCAAGAGCATCAAGAATAATAATAAAATTTAATATAATGAAATACAAAATAAAACAGCTCTAATACTAACGCATCAGTGAATATGGGCTTTCGTTTCTTTTTACGTTCAGCTATTGGACGACCGTCATCATCGACAATGAAATCATCAGCGTCAGATTCCATATCCTCATTCTCGTCGTCATACTCGACTTCGCGGGGTGCAGCGGATTCTGAACGGTTCTCATCCTCCTGAAAATATAAGAGTTTACTTTATGTAAACTCGTCATTACAGCCTAGTCTAGCACTTAGAGTGATAAATACAGTATTGTGTTGACTGATTGAATGATGGACATGCCATGCTGCGAGGGAGTCGCGATCCAATCGGGAAAAAGCAATGCATTGGAATAATAATCAGTAAATACATGTGATGGATGTATAAATGTTTACTCTTTAGTGTGTATATGGAGAAGATAAATATTTTAAACAACAAGTATCCAATTATAAACTTCAGAAAAAAAAACAAAATTTTCACACAATACTTTGATCAATAACCAAATCGTAATATAACAATGTAACTTCGCTTTCTTATTTTCTTTGCTTTATCATTTATTTTTAAACAAAATGAGAACATTGACCTTATTTTATTTGTCTATTTTTCATCAATAGCAGCAAATATTAGCTTTAAAATGATGTTTAAAGCATTAAATTTGATGAAGTATGATTAAACTTATGGCATACCAATGAAAAACACCTTTGAGAAATATTATATAGAGATTGTTGTACTTATTCATAAAGGAAACATTATTGACGAAAGCACTATAATCTGTACTAACCTCATCTGAACCTCCAACAAAAAGCTTTTCGGCAATAACCTCTCGCTCCAAATCAGGATCATCAGCACCCTCATTATCACTGTCATCATCTTCCAAGCGTCTCAAACGCTTGAACTTATTCTGAAATCCATTTTGATTTGAACAAATTGCAAACAATTTACAAGAAGCTTGCTTCACTTTAAGAGAATGATATTTATTTTTTAATCATATTTCAACTGTTACTTCTCAAAAGAATGCAATTAATAAATAATTCACTTACTCTAGCCACTTTAACTCCAAGATTCTCCTCAATGAGATCATAATCTTCATCTTCTAATCTGTCATCCAACTCATCATCACTTTTCTTTCTTTTCTTTGGTCCAACACTAGCATCTGAGTCCTCTCCATCACTCCCTGACTCCTCAATAGGAGCATCATCAATTAGATCTTTTAATTCTTCTCGAAGGCGTTCCTCATCATCTTAAATAAATGCATTTATTTAATAAAACTTGTCTTATTGTAAAATACACAAGACAGACATTAAAATCACTTTTAGTGTATTTTTACTGCAAAATGCAAACCACAACATAAATTGATAAAACTAACGGCAAGATTATAATTAATATTATTGCCTAAAGTCTACGTGTAACATTTATATAGTAAACTTAAACAAATGAAGCCACATCAATAAATTAACCAAATGTTTTCCTGATATTAATTAATAACCTAAAAATTATGTTTTTAAAATTCCAAGGTTATGAAGATTACATTCTCCTAGAATAAACTTTCTAGACTATGTATGCAAACAAAGTTTACTGACACATAACTGACGGCACGTAAATCAATCTACAACTCCTGTAATTAGCACAAACCTTCTTCTTCTTCATCTTCGTCATCGCTTTGTACAGCAGCCTTGCGCTTCGGCTTTTTACGTTCTGCGGGTTGCTGATCATCTTCAGATTCAACCTAAATAGATATACAAATAGATTCAGCTCTAAAAATAAGATAACCGTGGCAGTAAACACTAATAAACTAAGTTTGCATAAAGCTACTTTACAAAAACACTAACCTCGCTCTCCTCTGCCTCGGATTCCAAAAAATCAGCCATTTTTGTTTAATAAACAAAGTAATTAATCCGTTGACTTAAAAATAATCTACTAAAAACTATTATTCACACAAATTAATACCTAAAATAAAATAATGATTACGAATATAAATCAGTGAACACTGTAATAGACAATATTAGACAGGTCGTATCTTTTTTTTTTACTTCCATTCTCCAAGCAAAGGAAATCTAATAGTGCTCTCACCAAGAAATCGATTTTGCTTTAACTTCGACTGAAATCTAAGAAAAGTACTTTTGAAGTAAAGGATAAAAGTTTACTTACATTAATTTATAGATTTTATTGTTGTCTTGTTTTATTGTTACCATTTATTTATATACATTTATTATAAAATTTCTTTTTAAAGAGAGTTTAATGCGTTCTGAACTAATAAAAATAAGAACAGATTTTCTATATTTATTTTGTATCAAAAAGATTTAACTATTGACAATATGTTCCAATTACCAATTCATAACTCACCATCGATTGGTACGTAGCCACTGGCACGCCAGCGCCACGCGTTATCAAATCGGTGTCAGGCGCCAGCGTCAGCGCAACCATTTAAGGTCTCGTTCAGTCTTCGAAGGTTTAAAGTTCATAACGAAAACTGAACTTAATAAAAACATTTATTTGTCTAAAACCCTTTAAAAATACGTAAACAATTATATGCATTAAAAATTTGTAGCTACTCCCCGCTAGATAACATGCGAAAAGTACGAAAAGATTGTCATAAACGAAAATACGTAAACGCATTAAAATTTGTAGTAGAAAAAGTGCTGTGAGAAAACAAACAATTATATGTATGCATTTCACAAAAAAACTGTTTTGTGGTATTTCCTCAGCAGAAACTACGTAAGATGAATCCAATATATTCATCTTACGTAGTTTCTGCTGAGCTTTAGAATGTATTCAAACCTAATGGTTTTATTCAATAAAATTTGAATAATCGCTTTTGATGCGATTTTGATATTAAATTTTTATATCAATATATCAGATCAATGTCAATATTATATAATGTTGATATGTCAATATTTTGTCGGCATCCCTACCCTATATCCATCCATCATTTGGCCTATAGGTCCTTGATACCGGGCCATAAAAATAAAATCCAAAAAAAAAAACCTTCCATCATTCATTTGACTTTGAAAACTTTGAATGATATCGAGTAAACAAACACAATTAGTGTGACGAATTAACAAAAACAAAATGAGCGTAGGACCGCCAATTGTAAAAAATGTTCTCCACGTTGGACAAAAATATGTTCCAATCGCTAACGGCAGTAAGGTATAATTATTCTATATATTATATAAACGAATATTTTCTGCCCTATCTAAACAAATTGCGTGATAGTGTTTTGTTTATGACTAGTATTTTAAATAATAATTACAGGTTCATTTTCATTTCCAAACATGGAAACTCGGTAAAGAGAGAGTCTTAATAGATGACAGTAAAAAAATTGGCAAAAGAGAACCCATGGTCTTAGTCATAGGCCATAAATTCAAACTGGAGGTATGGGAAACCATTGTTAAAATAATGGCTGTAGGTGAGGTTGCTAGTTTTCGAGTCAAAAAAGAGGTATTTAAAAACATTTATTACTTTCTTTTACTACACAAACATCAAATTTTCCTTTGCTTATCAATATTACCTTATATTAGGTGGAGTCAGAACAACATGTGAATCATATTTTTAATGGTATTGGCATGGTCTTCCGCCGCCTGCCTGATGTTAATCTTCCATATAAAAGGCAAACACAAATACTTTGCTCAAGTGGGTATCAAACCCACAATAGATAAATAGATAAATATTTTAGGACACATTTTTTTACACAACATTCTCTAGTCCCAAACTAAGCAATGCTTGTACTATGGGTACTAGAAAACTAATAGACATACTTAAACATACTTTTCTTTTGTAAATAAATACACATTATACATATATAAACAACCAGACACTAGAAAAACACTATGCTCATCACACAATATTTTTCCAGTAGTGGGGATCGAACCCACACCCTCTGGCGCAGAAGGCAGGTACACTACCAACTACGCCATTCGGGTCGTCGAATCTTAGATACTAAAGCTAATAGCTTAGCCATTGGGTCATTAAGGTGTCCAGACATATTAAAAACCAAAAATTAAATTGGTCTTATTGATGATGTTGCTGTATTTTATAAAATTGCTTATATTTATATAAATGTATATAATATACATTTTATTTAAATTAACAATTTCCACAGCTAGTATACAGCTACCCATTTGTGTCAAAAACTTTACGTGAACTAGGTCAAGAACACAAAGTAAAACATACATGTACAATGACATTGCACACTGAAGGCATTGGATATTCAGATTTGGATGAATTAATCAGTAACCCCTGTGATCTGGAATTTATTTTAGGTAAAAAATTTATATATTCTGATTTTATTTGTAGTATAAAATTTATTTCATTGAAGCTTGAGAGGAATAAAAATATACCCCTGATGCACAATTAATGCAACAGAGAAAGTCTTCTCAGGGCAGGTCCATCCAGGGGAGCAC
The DNA here is from genome assembly GCA_933534255.1 of Iphiclides podalirius. Taxonomy (NCBI): domain Eukaryota; kingdom Metazoa; phylum Arthropoda; class Insecta; order Lepidoptera; family Papilionidae; genus Iphiclides; species Iphiclides podalirius. Next base: position 9,743,347 of record OW152830.1, on the reverse strand, counting down.
CACAACCTACCAGAAGACTGGCGTGGAGTGATTGAGGTAGATGGGGCATTATTAAAAGGCAATGCATCTGCAACCCCATGCGTGTAACATATGTCAATGGGCGGTAGTTATCACTTAACACCAGCATTTTTGCCATCAGGTGAACTGCCAGCTTCTTTGCCACCTTCTTACATAAAAAAGAGCATATAATTTACATACAGGACATGCGTAAATATTATGCGGAAGTTTCGCATTTGAAAAATTCGTCTGTTATTTTTTATGAAGCATTTTTTCAAACTGAAAAGAAAAAGATTAATCATCTTTCAACACTATTGTTATATTGTTATTTAAAGATGATTGTCTATGCAGCATCTTATCTATTAGATACATATATCATTCTTATCTTAGTAAGTTAGGTACATAAATTATTTTCAAAGTTGTTTAAATATTAATGGTAAAATTAGTTAAATTCTAAATATTTTTATGTTAATGGCTTGCCCCATATTAGACATTTCATCAACTTTAAATTACCATTTGTTTTTGATAAAGCTGGCACTTCTTTATTTAGTTGCACGGACTGGAGATAGTTTGCATTATAAAAAACATAAAAAAAAAATTGCATCATAAATTTATATCAAAATTTATTATGTATTTCATTTTAATGGTATGGAATGGAAAGAAAAATTTTCTATATATGTTCATAATTTAAAAATCCGAAAATAGAAATTAAAGATAAATTGTAACACTTTCAAGACATGCAGAAAATAATCTGATAATTTCACTATTACAACACAGGCTAAAAATGCAAGCTTCCGTACATTCCATGTTTCGTTTATATAAAACCCACTAACAGACACTGCAAGACTTACAAGTGATGTTTCTTTTTATTACAGAACTTATAAAAGTAGAGAGGTCAGATGAGTATGAGAAAGAAGTATGGCAACTTAGTACAAAAGAACGACTAGAACTGATTCCGTCACTTAAAGAAAAAGGCAATAAATTTTATTCTGAAAGACAATATGATAAGGCTGAAGAAACTTACAGTCAAGCAATAGCCATTTGTGAGCAGCTTATGCTAAGGTATTCCTTTTGCTTTAATTATGCATATTACAAGTGAATATACAACAATTACAGTTTATTAACAAAAAATAAAACTGATTACAATTACTATTTCACTCACATTTTCTATTTGATTTTGAAAAGTACCCTGATGTATATATGGAATCTAAGATCCAATACTAATACTAATAGTAATTAATATTGGAGCAAAACTGAACACATTCTGAGGTTTCATACATTTTAAAAAAATACAACCGAATTGAAAACCTCCCCTTTTTTGAAGTCTATTGAAAATGAGGCCCAACCGAAAGTTATGTTTAAGTTATGTTTTCGCTGTTGAGTTTCAATTGTCATAAATTGTTTGTTTACCATTAATTGTGGTTACTATCTATATAAATAATAAAAAAGTAACTGATTGTTGTCTGTACATGGAAGATATTTGAGAAAAACTGTTGTTGGAGGCCATTGTCAACATAATAAAACCCAAAACATGACTCTTAAAGATTTTGTCTGTTTGTCTGTGCGTTTGTGCGCCTTAATCTCAGAAGCGAAAAACAAAATGGCTGCAACTTTCACTAATGCATTTTAATAAGCTTCATTTAACATTTAGTGTTAGTTTTACTAAAATCAGTTCATAAATAAAAGTTATATCAACTTAAAAACCACTTTGTGCAATACAATGTTATATAATTGCAGTTAAGTTGGATGAAACTATAGTTAACAGTATATGATTATTATATGTTTTTTATTCTGTTTTTAGTATTTGTTATTAGAGTGGCAACAGAAATGCATCGTCTGTTAAAATTTCGACTTATCACGATTTGTCTGGTGACAGAAATATCGACAGACAGCAGAGTCTTAGGAAAAGTGTGCCATTTTACTACCCTTTGGGTACAAAACCCAAAATTAAAAATGAACAATTTTGACATTTCCAATGTATGTTGACCTCAGAACTATGTCATCTGTCATAATACCGGGTTTTTCAAAAAGAACTTTGTTTTCTAACACAAAATAAAAACAAAGAGTTTAGATGAAGATGATTCAAATTTTTATTCGTCACGGATTTTGAGTTTTAAGGCCGCGATCGATTCGATTGGCTCCGTATAGACTCAGTCCTTAACATAGCCCCACAAAAAATAATGCAGTTGTGTTAAATCACACGATCTGGCTGGCCATTTAACAGCTGAATTTCGTGAAATTATGCGATCGGGAAATTTGGTTTGCAATAAATTGATCGTTTCGTTGGCTGTGTGACATGTGGCACCGTCCTGTTGAAACCACATGTTTGTGATATCGATGTCATCAATAATGGGCCAAAATTGAGATGTTAACATCTCGCGATAGCGTGATCCATTGACCGTTACCGCTATTCCAGCCTCATCTTCGAAAAAAAACGGCCCAATCACGCCTCCAAACCACATAGCGCACCATACAGTGACACGTTGAGCATGCAAAGGCTTCTCAATAATCGCTTTAGGATTCTCAGAAGCCCAAATGCGGCAATTTTGCTTGTTGACGTACCCTGACAAGTGAAAATGGGCTTTGTCTGAAAAAATGATTTTTTCAGACAAAGACTGAGTGACAACTGAATGAATTGAGCGAATCTACGGCGATGTGAATGGTCGGTCAGCTTCAATTCCTGCACCAGTTGAACCTTGTAAGGCTTCAAAGCCAAATCCTTACGCAAAATTCGCCATGTGGCGGTTTTGGATAACCCCAATTTTTGAGAACGTCGAGGAATTGACAAATTTAGATCTTCTTCAACACTGTGGCTCACGGCTGCGATGTTTTCGGTTGAACGACCCGGTCGAACACGCGTTGGTGTTGGCACATTTTGTACCGAGCCTGTCGATTCAAATTTAGCGACCAAATTCTTAATAGCGGTCTCAGAAGGACGATTATGTTGTCCAAAAATATCACGAATTTTACGAAACTTAACTTTAACAGAACCACCATTTTCATAGTGGATTTTAATTATTTTAATGCGATTTTCGAGCGAAATTGAATTCATTGTAGCAATTGCCAAAGTATCTACTAGGAATAGGTCAAAAAACTAAATGTCAAAACTGTCATGTTGTTGGTGGTACCCCAATTGAAAAACAAAGTTCTTGTTGAAAAACTTTTTATATGTAATAAAACCTCAGCTGCAGCACATAAAATCGTAAACCATCATCTGGTGCGGCGGTGGGTCGAAATGCGCCCCAACGATATTTCTGTCAATTTGTGGCAGGTCTTTTGCGAAAACATGATGTGAACAATTTTTTTGTACTGTTTCTTTTTTTGTTTCACGGCGGTGAACCGCTTCAATATACATTTTCGCTCATCCTTCCATTCCACATCCTTAGAGCTATTAGCATTTTCTTATACATTTTTGCCCTCTTGAGCTAAAACTGATGATTGTGACCTAATAGTACTGCAGAATGCTTACTTAGATAGGTGCAGCCAACCAAATTCCAAAGCCCAAAGATTCTATGCTGTGGAGCCATTTCTACGCATTTGTTGCATTGTGAAATGCGTCTTGTTGGACTTATATAAACTCTATATAAACTCTATAGACTGTTAAAAACTCTCAATTAAACTACTTTTTCTTGTTACAGAGAGAGGAAGACTGATCCAGAATGGATAAACTTAAACAACATTAAACTGCCAATTTTACTTAATTATGCTCAGGTTAAACTTGTTCAAGGAAATTTTTATGCAGTTATTGAACATTGCAGCACAGTTCTAGAGTTTGATAAGGGTATGCAAATCCTTTTTCATTACCTAATCCTCTAGCAATTAACCGTGATGAGTTGTTACTACGTACTCATCATGGTAAGCGGTCTTTGTAACACCAGGTAGTTCCTATTACTACCCTCAAAGTCAGCAAAAACGTTGCTGTTTTACATATTCTACCGACTCAAAATGTAAAAATGAATTATGTAATTTGTGAAAATAAATAATAATAATAAGTAATTTATACATTTTCCTCATAGATAATTTCCACCGTATCATCATAATAATTTCAGCATTTCAACTCTGTTGCAGAACATAAGCAACCACTAGCGCCTATTGGCATCCCAAATTTTATTTGAGTCCATCACTGCTATAAACAAATTAAATTGTAATTGTTTTTGCTAAAATTAAATTGTATGCATTTTATTCATATATCATGAGCATCATCATTTCAACCTGTCCGAGTCCACTGCTGAACATTGGCCTCGCCTACCAACTGCTTTGTGGCATGATCCTGAACCACGTGCATCAATCAACCTCCTGCACAATTGCACAGTTCGTCCCTCCGTCTATAGGGGGTCATCCTACACTCGAGAATTTTTCTTCCCCATCTGTTATCGGTTCTATAAGCTATATGGCCAACCCATTTCCACTTAACTTTACCAATCTTCTGAGCTCTATCAGTTATTGCTGCGTATTCCTGTATAGGAATGGTGTGGTTTTAACATAGAGCGCTTCTTTGAGAACTTATTTGAGCATTTAAATATTTTTCATTTCATTTTCATAATTGTTTATATTTTGTTTGGAAGTGGAAGTTGATTTTTAAAACCATCAATATGAAACCAGCCTAACGCTAAGCAGTCTAGAACTTAGATGAAACCTAATCATAAAATGCAATAGCAAAAGCGAGACATCTAACGTTCAAATATTAATTGTAAAATATTATTTGAAAAGAGTAGGCGTGCTATAAACTAAACACACTAGATGGTGCCAAGCATTGCTAAAATGCAATAAAAGAAAGTAGATAGATAGTTGTCGAGATATTCACAGCGTGACGATTTCGGCCACTTAGTTTAATGATTAGAGCGTCTGGGCGCCTTACATGGAAGACGCTGGTTTCAATGGCACAATACCGAAATTTATTGACAAGTTATCAACAGAATATTCACAGTTGAAAAATGATTGATGAAATGAATTCTGTCCCTGAAATACAAAGGATTTTTATTAATTTTAAATGAACTCTTTTCACAGACAATGAAAAAGCTTTATATAGACGAGCAAAGGCCCATGTCGGAGCGTGGAACCCAGACCAAGCCGAAGAAGATTTCAAGCATCTAAAAGCTATTAATCCATCGTTTGCAACAGCCGTGGATAAAGAATTAGAGAACATTAAAAAAATGCGAAAGCAGAAATCACACCAGGATAAAGACGCTTTAAAAAATTTGTTTCCAAAAGAAAACGCAGGAATTTAGTATTTAAAATCCAACAAATTTTAATTGCAGTAACCTTATGACATGGATAAGTGATATTGGTTGTATTTTGTGCAACGGGTACATAACATAGAGGGGCGGTACACAATGCCTTCTGAGTCATTTTACTTAATGATGTGTCAAATACTCGAATGACGATTTATTATGTGAACTGTACAGCATTTTTACACGATTCATTAACTCGATTGTATCATTAAGCATATTTTGCCCCTCTTTGTTCTCGTTGTACTCGTCAATATAATTTTACAGATTATCAAATATAACTATAAAAATGTATAAAAGAGTGACATATACGTAGTTTAGTTATATAAATATTGCATTGGTTTATCAATGTTAACATTGTTTAATATTAAACGGCCGACCTCAGATATCGATTAGCGCTTGACAAAATTTAAATAATTAGTTTTGTCCAGTGGAGTCTTCTAAATAAGTCTATGACTGAAATTTGGTAATGAGCGATTTTAATGGTAGTTAACCGCTAGTTGAAATCTCTGAGTATGGATGTAAAGAGACAAAGTTTATTTAGAGTTATTGTTTCGTTTATACTTAATTTATCATTTTCATTTGTACTTAATTTAAACGTCCAAAAGTACAAGATATGTACCTACACTTTGAATCAAAGATCAAATTTTAATGCCTTAAAAAATATCTAGTCGATTCATGAATCGAAAAGCAAAATCACAATAATCTTCCCACAACCTACAGGCCGCAATACCAGTATGCCAAGAAAAAAATGTATTATCATTTAATTGTTGATAAATATTGTGTATAATATACAGGGAGGCTTTTCAAAGAGTATCCATTTTTGTAAATTAAATTCTAGACAAATAATGAATTATAAATGGCAATTTATAATTCATTAGCTTGAATAGTATGGCAATTTTTTTGAAAAAAAAAAGCTTGTTTTTATTTCAATAAACGGTTACACTACCGAGTCTCAACTTTCTGTGTAAATATGGGCATTTCTTGTAAATTCTCCCTGTATAGTCGTAATAAGTAATGAAATATTTCTAGGCTTTTTAGAACGAACATATTTTAATATTACAAAAAGTGAAGGGAAAGCACAGAAAAATATTTGCGTTCTGCATTGTTCTTGCTAAATAATTTTACCCCAGTTCTAACCAATTTACTTTTTTACGAGTACAATTTGCGTCACGATTAACGAGCGTTGTTTTAGTGGCGGGACTCTTACTCGCATGTGTACACTCGCGAACAGTGCCGGATTAACCACGTAGCAAGAGTAGCAAAACAGATCTTACAAAAACGGTTCTTCGATAGAGCCGAACATGATTCTAACCCTCTGGTGGTAAGCGCTGCAAATTACCAACTCAACATAAAAGCGTTAATAAGCGTCGTTCGCGAAACGTCCTCATCGACTTCGTTAGTCCTCGTCTACGAGCACGACGAAACCAGCATAACGCGTACACTAGGTTTTGCCCGCGTTCCAGAGAGGTTCTCACCGCCCCCAGCCGTCGATTTACCAAACACAGTCAATGGCCATCGGGATCACGGTCTGCACCGAACCTCGATAGCCCATAGGCGACACTCCTTAATTGACGCACGCACGAGCACATGCGCGGTCCTTCCCACTGTGGAGGGCCTCAAACACGTGGCCTCAAACGGCGTGGTCATCTAAGAGCCATCGAAGTTGCAGTGCGGACCGAGAACCCGATGGCCGTCGACTGTGTTTTAGCTAATCGGTGGCTGGGGGCGGTGAGAACCGCCCTGGAACGCGGGTGTACCTTGTGTACACGTTGTTTTGGTCTCGCCGTGCTCGGAGGCGAGGGCGAACTATTGTGTTTGTTGTTACACTAGCTGTGGGTGTAGTGTTATCCGGCGGTGGGTCCAACGTATCTAAGTCCCCTTCCTCGACCGGGTCGATTAGGATGTTCGCGGGCGACGCTTGTTGACGTTCGCGTTTGTGTCGGGTTGGTAATTTGCTGCGCTTACCACCAGAGGGTTGGGATGATGTTCAGCTCTATCGAAGAACCGTTTGGTCAGGTCTTTAAAATATTCGCGAATCGTCGGGAGTCTGCAATCGCTGTGCAGATCGACGTTGCGTTGATACCACTGTGCAACTTTGAAAACCTATGAAACGTCTTACTACTACTTACTAACATTACTAACGATTGGCCTTAAGATCAGAATTATCATAATATGAAATCTGTTTTTTATTAATACGGGTTTGTAAACACAATGTTTTAATTTATTTTCACATATGTATATTACGAAATAATATTTTTTAAACTAGCTATTGTTTTATTTGCTCTACCTTCTTACTCCAAAAGATTGGTGAGTCGTCGAGTTGTCCCAATATCTAAAATGTTGATAGCACTACCTATTATCTATATTACATTATTGGGAACTAATTTTGGCTCCGGCTTATAGGTTTCCAAATATTTTAAAACAATCTGAGCCGTGATAGCTCAGTGCCCGGGCGCTCCCTTTAATTCAATATAATCGAGCAACCTGGGTTCGATCACCGATGCCAGCACCAATGAAATTGTTAACTATGAGTATTGACTTTATCACGTGCTCAACAGTGAAGGAAAACATCGTATCGAGGAAACCTGCATATTTTCAAAATAACAAAAAAAAATGTTTCGAAGATATGTGAAGTTCGTCATCGCCAATCCGCAGTGGGGCCGCGTGGTGGACTATGCCCTGATATCCTCTGTAAAAAAGAGGAGGCCTTTGCCCAGCGGTGGGATATGTATAGACTGTTACTTTACTTTACAACAATCTGTACTTGTTAAATGTTTACTATAGTACGGCACTATCATAAACAAAGCTTCAAGGTTTTGACTTTGACAATTTTGACATTAGTAAGAAATAAATAACCTATAAAAATATTTATACAACACATAACTTGTGTATTGAAGTTTATTTTTATTTTTATTAGTAACATTATTGTTTCTTTATGATAAAATGACAGAAATCAGTGACATGAAAGAAAAAATGGAACCTTCCGAACTCACTGATTTGAGCGAAGAATATGCATATTTAGACCGAGGTGGTTTTTCATCGGAAAAGTTTAAAATCGAACTGCGTGGTCTTCCTAAGTATTATGGAATTGCAGTTAGTATAGTCTATAAAAAAGCAACAGATTTTAGTTGTACTAGAACTGGGTAGATTTGTGTTTGCTTATAAACATTTTGTAATGTAGCTTGTACAAGTGTATTATAAATCAGTTGATTACAACCAAACCAACCTAATTATTATAAAATTATTGCCAATTCTTGTCTACACGCAAATTACGTTATAAATGTTATTAAATACAACATGGAAAAGTCAACATAAGTTCATTTTATATGTTAGTGTCAGTGCTCGCTTTAAATTTTTCTTAATTATGGGCAGTTTATTTTAGGAATTGAAGAAATTAATGAATCAAAAGCTTGGTCTAAATACAAGTAAGATAAAACGTCCAAAAAATGGAAGTTTCTGGCTGTATGCTTGCTTTCAAAATGAAGAAGATAGAGTCAAAGCAATTGCTGCCCTCAATGGATTTTCTTGGAAAGGTAGAGTTAAACATTATCTATTTAAAGTTAGATGTTATAAGGAAACTCTGTATACATACCTATACTCTGTACTTATAGGTGTTGTGTTACTTGTCCTGACCTACCAAAGGCTGTCAGAAATAACAGCTTGTATACTAACAAGCTAATTATTAATAATGTCAAATAAAAGTTTAGTACAATCTTAGAATGGATAATTATTTCATATCAATTTTGTATCTGCATACATACCTAGTTATAATAAGTTTTATTTTTTCTTGGCGGGTAATCTTTATCAAATGACTACAAAAATTCACTTGATAATATTAAACAAATTCAAAAACAAAAGATATTTTATTTTTATAGGCAAAACTCTCATAGCGGAAGCTGCAAATCCCGCACCAGATCCACTTGTCAGAAAAAGAAAACAGGAAGAAGATGGAAGGGCTAGTGATAAAAAGATAAAAGATGATAATAAGAGTCAGGAAGAAAGACTAAAAGATGCTGCCACACCATATTGGAATATACCATATGATGAACAGGTGTTTTTTTACTGTTAATATACAACAAAACTGTTTTAAAAATAAAAATATTTTTATTTCTGCAATGCACTTGCAAAATATAATTTTAGCATTTGTTTTGCTTTTAGTTAAAACTTAAAGAGAAAGAAATAAGGCACATACTCATGAAGTATGATAATGAAGTGTGGAAAATCAATAAAGAAAGAAGAGATGAGATTGAGGCAAAGCAGAAGTTGCATAATGGGCTTAGTTTTGAACTTAAACCAATTGAGCCCTCACCAATAACTGAGGGATATAGAAACAAATGTGAATTCACCGTTGGCATTGATGAGGAAAGCAAGAAGCCCACTGTAGGCTTAAGGCTTGGGAGCTATGCGACTGGGACAGTAGCTGTTGCTCCCATAGAATCAATGAAACACATATCTGAGGAAATGAAAAAAGCTGTTTTGGTAAGCTAAACATGCAGTGTATGGTGCATTTTAATGTTACATTACTTGAGCTTTTAGTGTTTTAAAAAAGACAATTGCTAGACAAAATATATAAATTCATAAAAACAAAATTCTCAGTAATTTTCTTGTTTCAAAAATGGATTTTTGCCAGTAATTATTTTCACTTTCTATTATGGTACTGAACATTATTGTATTTTAAGTACATAAAATGAAAAATATTTTATTGAAATAAATAAAGAAAAAAATAAAGGTTTTACAATTATACATACTATCCCCCACTCTAGGTGCAGCCTGTCCTATGGGGGAAGTTAATGTTTTCCGCAATTTGGTGTTAGCGCATGAATAGTAAACACTATACTAACAATATTATTATAACAATTTAACCTATACAAGTGTCTGACCTCGGATATACAATAAACAAATTTATAAGAGTAGAAACAAAAATAGTTCAAAAATAATGATGAATATATTTCCATCAAATTTTCAGTAATGATTCTAATTGAATTACTGCATGTCACTAGTTTATTTAAACTTGTAAAAGACAAGGTTATTAGGCCTGTCAATATTTTGTTTTATAAAAGGTGGAGGTACAATTTTAAAACGAACTTTTGTGATTATTTTCAAATAAAATATCCATTTAAATTTATTTCATATATAGACATATAGGTACATAGATTTATATCCTCATATATACAAATCTTTACATGATCAAAGATCTTGTAACAATGATCTTTGCCAGAATATGAAGCAAAGTATTAATGATTAATATTAATTTTGTCTGTACTTTTACCTTGTCCTTTTATCATATACCATTTATTAGCTAAGAAAATAAATATTTTAGGTATTTCAAGAGTTTGTGCGAAAGTCAAACATGGCACCTTTTTCACCAGCCGATTACTCAGGTTACTGGCGGTATTTGACAGTAAGGCATTCCAAATTCAATGGTGATATCATGTTGATTATTGCATTGCACCCTCAGGTAAACATGTCTTATGCCAGTATGATACTAATAATTGTAGTCTTTAGTCACATAGAAGAGTAAATATTAATTTTCCATATTTCTCTATTTCTAGACTCTAACAGTTGAAGATTTGAAGAAATTAAAAACAGATCTAGTGGAACATTTTAGTTCGGAAGAATCAGTTTCATGTGGTATTCGTTCTTTATATTATTTATTAATTGCAAAGAGGTATGTAACAGTATAGTCAACAAAAACAGTTGTAACATTCTTATGAAACAAAATAACAATTTTTTACGCCATTTCAGGAGGCCAGGCGAGGATGCCTCTAAACCAGTACATTTAATGGGTTCGACCCACATCATTGACGTCATACTTGGAAGGCAATTTAGGATATCGCCCGAAGCCTTCTTTCAGGTTCTTTCTCGTTTTTATTTATTGATTAATTTATATTAAGTTATTCTTCTTTTGATGGTAAAAAAGTGAAGTAACTGCCTATAAAGATCCCACTGCTGGGTAAAGGACTCTATACTATGGGTATCAGGGCGTCGTCCCCACCACGCGACCTCACTACGATTGGCGGTCTTCACACAGCTCCTTAATATTTTTTTTGTTTTATTTCGAAATTAATACCGCTGAGCATGTGATAAGTCAGCACTTAAAATAAACAATTTCATTAGTGCTGGGGATCGAACTCAAGTGCCGTTTCAACGGACACTGAGCTATCAATGCTATATTACTGCGTTAGGTAAAAAAGTGAATTTTCACGGTATTCAAGGTTGCTTCGACGCCAGGGGTCGTTGGTTCGATTCTCACACGGGACAACTATTTGTGTGTACCGCAAATAATTGTTTCGGATCTGGGTGCTTCTCTAAGTGAAATTTATTTATAACTTCCTTTTAACACAGGATAATGTTATCCAATGGTGAGTGCAACGTTTAAAAAAAAAGAAATTAGAACCCCGTTCTTCCGACGAGTCTGCCCATCTACGCAACAGCACAGGCTGCTTGGTTGCTGCTGTTGGTTCTTAGCGGTGAAACGAATTCACGGTTTAATTTGCACGTTTGGATGTTCAATCTGGCAGTTGATTTCAGGTGAACACGGCGGGTGCTGAAATAATGTATCAGAAGGCGATCGAGCTGAGCCAGGCCTCCAGCGAGTCCACCTTGTTGGACATTTGCTGCGGTACAGGCACCATAGGCCTCTGCTTCGCTAAGGTATGCCACATTTCTATCATCACTCTGTCGAACATACTAAAAGAAGATAAGCGATTACCTGTCCTCAAATTTTTTTTAATTGTCTTTTATATTCATTTGTGGCGAGTGGAGTTTAATATTTATTTAATAAAAATTTGTTGAAAAATGGTCGAAGAGTATTTCGCCTCTGCGGGAATCGAACTCACATCTTTCGGGATCGCGCCAAGACAAATTTTAATAAAAGAGAACTATAATTATGCACGTGTATAGGCGTTCTAAGCCGTGATAGCTGAGTGTCCGGGCGCTCGCCTTTAATTCAATATATTCGAGCAGCTGGAGTTCGATCCCCGGTGCCGGCACCAATGAAATTGTTAATTTTAAGTGCTGACTTATCACGTGCTCAGCGGTGCAGGAAAACATCCTGCGGAAACCTGCATATTTTCGGAATAATAACAAAAAAATATATATTTCAAAGATATGTAAAGTTCACCAAACCGCATTGGGGCCGCGTGGTGGACTATGATACCCTCTGTACAGAGACTTTTGCCCAGCAGTGGGACATGTACGGGCTGTTACTTTATAGCGTGCTAACTTGTTTCTTACGTGAACACTGTTATTTTTGTTTATTTTAGGACACATTTTAACACATCTTACTCTAGTTCCAAACTAAGCAACGCTTGTTCTATGGGTACTAGGTAACTGATAAACATACTTTTCTTTCTTAAATAAATACATATGATATATATATAACATCGAGACAATAGAAAAACACTATGTCACCACACAATATTTTTCCAGTAGTGTGGCTCGAACCCTCTGGCGTAGGAGGCATTATTTCAAGCGCTCATGCAATTGTGCTCATACAAATGAGCTCATATAAATGAGTATACAAATACTCAATATGTTATTCGCAGCGTTTGTTGATCCACCGTGATGGGACCCTTTAATTGTACCACCGCACCGTTCTCTTGTGCTGTGCAGCACTGCGGCAGGGTGCTGGGGCTGGAGCTGGTGGCCGAGGCGGTGAGGGACGCGAGGTCGAACGCGGAACTGAACGGCATCGAGAACTGCGAGTTCTACGCCGGCAAGGCCGAGGAGATTCTGCCCTCGGTGCTGGCCAGGGCGGGCGGCGATCAGCTGGTGGCGGTCGTCGACCCCCCGCGCGCCGGGCTGCGTGAGTATCTCTCTCTCTCTCTCTCTTGCTCTCTATCTCTCTCTCTCTCTCTTTTTATATTAAAAATTGGCAAGAGAGCAACGCGGAGCGTTAAGTTATTGCCGCCGCCCGTGCGCATCTACGGCATTGGCTTGTAGATGCTTTGATTATCATTAACAATAAAAAGTGTGACCCGGCTACCTCACTCACCTGGCTAATAGCGAGAGTAGAATACGTCCAATTCACTCCGGTCTTCAATTAAACACTTCCTTGGACGAGTCTCCCTATTTCTGCAATACCAAAGCTGCTGCGTGGTCCTACCACAGTAGCACCACACGCTTTTCCCTCCCTCTCTCTCACTATCTTTTTCTCTCTCTATTGATGCGGGAAACTAACATACAGAATGTTTCGTCTAGAGTTATTTGTGGGAACGACGGAATAGTTCAAAATAACCTTTATTTAAAACAGTATATCAGCTAGTTATTTTTGTTAAAAGATTAATTGATACACAACACTGGAGCGGATGAATTGTATGACATTATTCATGTCGCAAATTTTAATGTGTCTCGATATCTCATCGTGCGGTTTTGTAGGAAGGCCTATTTCAAATAACATCATAAGATCCGTTATTTTAGTATATTTCCAGTAGCGATTGATTTGCAGTTATTTGGCGTTCTTATTGGTTGATATTCTTCAACTCCTTTAACGGTAACTGGTAGGCCCACGCAGCAGCCTCGGCTGTTGCACGAATGGGCAGGCTCGTTCGGGCAAGTATCACGACCTCACAGAAGACCGACGTAAAGTGGAAGTATAATACTTTCACATTTCGTCTGGTGATTGAGGTAGCCGGAGCCCAAATTTCAAAAGGTCAACACATCTGCAAACCCTCGAGTGTAGCAGATGTCCATGGGCACTGTTGTTCACCCATGTTAACTTAACATCAGCTGAACCACCGGCACGCTTGGCAACTTTTCACATTAAAAAAAAACTCCTATTGGCCGCTTATTGCAAAACAATTTCTACGAGTTATTTCGATGTTCACTGTTTTTTATTTGAAAAGAACAACGACTTAATTTGCGCAAGTTTTACGATATGGGAAAAATTACAAACTTAATGAATACTAGACAATCGCAATCATACAAATATAAATTTACACGAAATCAACACAATGCAATACAGTATTTATATATTCACATAGCCTTATGCATATTACAGAAAATGTATCATCATCATCATTTCAGCCTGTTTGAGTCCACTGCTGAACATAGGCCTCCCCCACAGACTGCCATGAAGTACGATCCTGAGCCACCTGCATAGGACTCTCCAGACCCTAAATAGGTAGGCCAATAACGGGCAGCAGCGTTATAGGTGCAAGGAGTCTGGAGGAACTGCGGTTGCCAACCCCCTTGCCAGGCGTGGCAATTATGGCAAAACCCCCCTACAGAATGGAAGTCCAGAAAATGTATAAGACCAAGAAAATAAAATGAATCTCTTTAGCCATCCACAGGATCGTTGTGCAAAATAATTCCAAGGCCCCATTGGCGCAGACATGCGGGCCATTACGCAGCTGCGCAACACGCAGAAGGTGAGGCGGCTGGTGTACATGTCGTGCAGCCCGGCGTCGGCCGTGAAGAACTTCGTGGACCTCTCCAGGGCCTCGTCGAAGACCCTGCGCGGCGCCCCCTTCACCCCGGTCTGCGCCATTCCCGTCGACATGTTCCCCCACACCAAGCACCTCGAGCTGGTCATCCTCTTCGAGAGGGAGAACGAGGTACCCACTAAAACGTCACTTTCTAACAAAAAGATGCTATTCGTAATTTTCGTAAAATTCGTAAAAAAATTTTCGTAAAATCCTTAAAATCGAATCCCATTTAGAAAACACAAAAAAGAGTACATTTTTAATTTTAAAAGTATTTCATTGCTACTATATTGAGAAAGTAGATTACATGTGTGTAAAAATACACAAATTGCATACTTATTCTGCATGTTTAATGTCAGGGTTGGTGTAAGTCCTTCAAGATTGATCCGGATCGAATTGACGATCGTAATTCAGCAATTGCATTAACCAAACATCAAAAAGGCCCACGATATTAACAGTCAGGTGTTTTAATTGTCATGTGATCACTGAACATCAGGTGAATCAAAAAAAATAAACAGTCATTGCTGTCACAACATCACTGCTGACAGAAATGAAAAATTGAAACTTGAACAAGTGGTTTTTTTTAATGAATTATGGTATGATTCATTAAAATCAAAAGTCATATATTTAAATCGTAAAATACGTGTTTTACTTCTGACAATTTAAATCAATAAACAAAAGTTTTGAATAATTAAAGTTTTTATCAATTTTTAAAGAGTTATAATTTTAAAATGCGCGACAAAAATGCTACCGAGCAACTAGAAATTTGTTTAACAGTAATCAATTATAAGAAAACCAAATGGTATAAAAATTTTAATGTCCATGGCAAAACACGGCGATACGCGAACCTATAAATTTTTACCCCATACAGAAATAACTGTTTTCAATGAAATTACAATTGAACATTAGTTCTGTTGTTTTTCTTTTGCTTGTTTATAAATTAATAATAAATCATATATTATCGTTATTTCTAGAACCATACCAGCAAAGAAGAGCCCGAAGTTGTGAAAGTTGAAGATAGTGTTGCTGTTAAGGCAGAAATTGAGTGCGATCAGAAATAGCTGAAGATGGATCGGATGAAATCGTGAAATAATAAGAGAAAATGTTATTTATAATTTGAATTTGCTAACGTTACTTTTCATTTGATGAAAGAAATATATGTATACATATTTTCGAAGTTTTCGTTTTGTATTCATTACATTCAACCCGTTTTCCAAGTCTTCACCTTATTCATAACTAAAAACATGTGTGCGGCCATCTCGATACGCACCAATCCTCCACTTCATGCCTCTTCTAGTGCAATTATCACCTCGTTTACTTTTAAATATCTTCTCACTTGATGTGATTCTTTCCACTTTAAGCTCCTCCACCAGAACTGTCCCGTCTAGCGCGCACAGCCCCTGTATATGCTGAATTTTGAAACACCCGGATCTGGAACAATTATCTGGTGGGTCACATAAATACTCCCGTGCTCGAATCGAACCCAAGATCTCCAGCACCGGAGCCAATGCTTTAGCACCTGCACGGTTTTTTTTTAAATAAAAAAACTGGGGTTTTTGAATTCGGGCACCTGACTCCTTAAGCGGGTTTGGTGAATCAATTGTTACTGTAGCGGAAAATTGAAGAAGGATATCCTGGCATATTGCCTGAAACGCTTAACAATGTGTTAGAGGAAGAACAGATTATATAACAACTGAATAGACCAGCTCTGGTCGTGCAAGTACCAATGCCTCGCAGAAGACCGTCGTGGAATCAGTATTCATAGTTTGCATTTCGCTGGATAAGTTGGGTAATCTAAGGAGCACTCTCTAGGTATTATTCATAACGCCAATAATATCTCTGATGAATAGAGGGCACTGATGATGAAATTTTTTTTGTAAATTATTTTTAAAATGCATTTCGTTATTTTTTTTATGTGAGAAAATGGCAAACGAGCTGGCGGTTCACCTGATGTTAAGTGATAAACGCCTGCCCATGGACATTTGCAACACCCGTAGGGTTGCAGATGCGTTGCCACCTCTTAATAAAGTGGGCTCCGGCTACCTCACTCACCAAACGAAACGCAGAAGTGCAACACTTCTTCTTTACGCCGGTCTTCTGTGAGGTCGTGGTACTAATCCAGACGGACCTGCCTGCCCATTCGTGCAACAGCGAACACTGTTACGTGGCCCTACCATCGCGAAAAGTAACAGGAAGTAACAGGTGATTAGCAAATCGTCTAACCTTTAATTACATATTTGATAAGTATATTATCAAAGCATAGAACCAAATTCGTGGGAGGGAAAACATTATCCTAAACATGTCACACATGTTAGTAAAACCTACTGAGTAGTTTTTAATATTTTCAATTCGCCCCTAGCTCGGTCGCTAGTACGTTCGTTATGGAGTAATAGCCAGAAATGTTTGTTTATTAAGCACCGAAGAACCCTATAAAATTATTATTCATAGAGAATCCTTACCTCTGCTATCTATGAATTAATGAAAAATCAAAAAAACATTATTTACTACAATACTGTTCCTTACGAAATCTTTGGAAAGGTAGAAAATACTAAACTTATTAAGTATTTCTTAATCCGATAAAGCATAATAACTTCACAGACTTCCAAAACAACCATGATTTGCCTAAAATTAAAGCTTACCATGCCACATTGAAAACAGACAACAAATTACCGACAACATTATCTTATCCATAAAATTAAAACAGAAATGAAATATTAATATTATTTCCGAAATTATGAATCTAAACTAAACCATTCTGAAATCGACCTGAAGAGACACACAAAATTTCATGAAAATCGGTCTAGCCGTTTAGGAGGAGTTCAGTGACATACACACGTACAGAATTATATATATATATATATATATATATATATATATATATATATATATATATATATATATATTTATATATATAAAGATATAGCTCATTGTATACAACATTTAACTAAAACCTAAATTACTTTGGATACTAGGTTTTACTTAATTACTTGATTGGTTTCAGTCGGCCTCGGGCTATGCGGAGCTGCCCCACCCTCCGTTTAGAGGGCGGCGGGTGCAGACACTTGACGCTTTGCGGAATTTAATATAAGCCGAGCGATTTCTCTTGCATTCTTATGCGATCGTCTAAGGACTCCATTAATTTTGATCCGTGACATATTTTGTGGGTATACAATTGCGCTCAGAACCGATTGGCGATTAACTGATTGGCGTCAGGCTCCCTAGAAGATGACAGAATTGTAATGGAGAAATAGTAGTACCATATTATATACTTTGTATAACAAGATAGAAAAAAAACTAAGGCGCTGAAGGTAAAGTTGGCAATGATTGCGCTCTGAATATTTATTGTTGGTATGAAAAGTAAATCATGAATACTTTACAGCATAAAACTATGTTTTACCCTTGGTAAGCTACTCTTCGGATGCTTATGGATGATGCTTATGGATGATGCTTATTGGATGTTAAGAAATTAAACTTTGTAAAAATTTAAATTGTTTATAGTGCTAATCTTTGCACTTAAGATTAAACATTAAACAGCAATGGCGACATCTCTCGTTCGAATTATCGTTGTAAAACGATATTCGAAGTTGTTTGTATGCTGGAAAGGATATAAAAATAGATGGCGCCAAGCATTGCTTCAAATGCTAAGAAAACAATGTAGAAGAATGCGTTGAGATTTTCGTCGGTGTGTCAATCAGCCGTTTAGCTCAGTGGCTAGAGCGTCAGGCCGCGAATGCCGAAGACGTGGGTTCGATTCCCACAGCGGCGACAATCTTTTCGCACTTTTTCTACATATTTTAACAATCAAACTTTTTAACACTATTACCGCACCAGAATATAGTTAAAAAAAGGGAACGGATGCCACCCAGACACGAAACACCAATTAATGGACTCATATGGAGATCGATCCTACAACGCGGCGCACAGTAACGGTTGCAGCGGGCAAGATCAACAAAACATCAAAACAATATATTTTCTACTCTATAAATAGAAAATGTGTTTAGCATAGTCAAGTAAAATAAGCCTGTAAATGTCCCACTATTAGACATTGTCACCACGCCACCCAACTGCGGATTGGCGGACTTCACGTCATACGTTCGTAATAATTTTTTTTGTTATTATTTCGAAAATATGCAGGTTTCCTCGTGATGTTCCTTCACAGCTGATCACGTGATATCTAAGCCTAAAATTAACATTTCCTTAATGCCGGCACAGAGGTTTGAACTCAGGTTGCTCCAGTATATTGAATTAAAAGCGAGCGCCCGGACAATGAAATATTACATCTCTGTAATTTTAGTACGTTAATTTCGATGATTTGTGTAAATATATAATACGTCTCATAAATCTGTAAAAATAGTTTCAATAATCTAATCAAATCAGCATAAAAAAGTTTTTTTGACGACTGTACTCGTTGCTCTTTAAATTCCTTCTTCTATACGTACCGATTGTATACATCAATGCCTACATTCCTTCGTGACACCATTTGAGAGGGGAATATTCGTAGCAGCTAAGCTTAGGACCAAAGGAAGGTTCCTTCATTGCAGTCTCACCAGTCGAAGCGCCAACATTCGCGGCCACCTAGTTCTGTATTCCTCTCGTACGATGTGTTAAGTTGAACCACAACCATGGGAATCAAGTGTATTTCCGTGATATTTTTCTTGTTGGTCTTTTATTATACTGCTCATTCAATTAGTAATGAAACCGGTGAGTTTATCTTTCGAATTTAACAAATACAATTTACATTTTTCCGTATATTTCACTTGCTTTATTTAATTTTTTTCTGACTGACTGTTTTCTCTCTGGTTATATTTCATCATTCAATCATTTACAATTTGTTTAATATTGTGTTAAAATACTGTCATGTTAGAGTTTTAACTATAACATCGTGTATTACCTTACGTACCGTAACTTTCTTATTATTAGGTGTCTTTCATATGATTATAAGAAAGTCCATTTGAAATACTAACAAGCAAAGTTCAATTTTATAGATCAGCGGTTTGCCGAAAGTGAATCAGCATTGGATCCTAACGGCGCTTTATTGCTTAAATGGAAAGTTGACTATTTAAGCAGAAAAATACATTTTCAATTGATCATATCGGAGAGGGCGCCGGAGGTGAATTGGTTCGCGTTGGGATTTTCCGACAGAGGGAATTTGGAATATTCTGATGTTTGCTTAGTATGGACCGATTATAAAGGACGCGATCATTTTGAGGTAAAATACTTTGTTTCTTTCATTTAATGGGAAATTGGTCATTGGCTTGATTGATTGATTAGTTACGTAAAACACGATGTTTCATTTATAGGATATGCATGCGGACTCCGATGGGAAATTGACACCGGATAATCAGCAGGACTGCGAATCTTTTTATTTCGACGGTGAACGTCGAAGTGTATTTTTCGAGCGATATTTCGACACCTGTGATGATGATGATTATATTATTGACGTAAGTACAAAGGATAAAAAATTTTCTTTGCCTCTAAAATAATTTAAAAATATTACCGGAAACGTAATTAATAATTTAATTAATATTATGAACGAACTCGTATCTACAGGGAGGCTCTTTTAAGTGTATCCATATTTTTTTATTAAATTCTAGAAATAAATAATGTTATATAAAAAATGATAAATATTTAAAATCACTCGTAATTAATTAATTATATTAATTTGAACTTATCTCAAAAGTGTCGTGATTTATGGGCAACTCACGACGCAATTATGAATGACTACGGCATTGTCAACGAGTTCTGTTTTTTAGGGAATATAATAGCATTTTTTTTGAAAAAAAAAAACAATTTGTTTTTTATTTCAATAAACTTTTTTTTACTTTTTTACTGATTATACTGCCGAATCTAAACCTCCTGTGTGAATTTGGGCACCTTTAGATAGCCACCCTGTATAGTTGCATAGTTGAAAGTATAAACACTTTTATTTTTTGATAAAGATAGGAAAAGACCCTTTACCACCTGCTATCATTTAAGCCTGGATGTTAAATTACTTCTATTTTTTTTTTCATCACCGCTAAATAAGTTAGATAATCCTTTGGTTTGAAAGCATTTTAAAAAGCCAATTGTATTGTACAAGGACTAACAAACAAATACTCTGGTGCAACGGTGGTAGGGCCACGCAGCAGCCTCGGCTGTTGCACGAATGGGCAGGCTCGTCCGGGTAGGTACCACGATCTCACAGAAGACCGGCGTAAAGTGGAAGTCTAGTACTTTCGCGTTTCGTCTGGTGAGTTACGTAGCCGGAGCCCAATTTCCAAAAAGATTGTCAACGCATCTGCAAACCTTCGGGTGTAGCAGATATCCATGGGCAGCGGTATTCACTTAACATCAGGTGAACCATCTGCTCGATTGGAAACTTTTCACATAAAAAAAAATCGAACCCACGACCCACAGCCTGGAAATCGATTGGCTTTGCAACTGCGCGCACCGAGTCCATCGTTATCTTATTAAAAACACATTCATAATTTTCACTCTTCTAACTTTGTAAAAAAAAGGAAAACAAAAAGGAATGATTGGCGTTTTCAGGATGGAACTGTGCACGTTGTTTGGGCTAGGGGCGTTGACAAACTATTTTCATCCAAAGGGTTATGTTTGACATGCACTGAACCACAAGATCACGGTTTCATCAGGGTCAGATTGCTGACTCCAACTGGTACGCCGAAGTACAACGGACAACAGTTGCGTATCACGAACGAGGAGCTAAAAGTGCCCAGTGGTGACACAACTTATTGGTGTAAAGTTGTCAAGTTACCGAATTTTATCAATCAGAATGTCCATCACATCATTAAGGTATGTGGTTTTAATAAGCTATTTAAAAATGGATGGCCGTGTGAGAGTTGAAAAGAGATCGACCCTGTTAGAAATAGACGTTAGGACTTGTATATTAAGACATAGATTTTATTTTTATACGAAATATAGGTATCACAACCTATGGTACGGACCTCGCAGGTAACTATTTAAAATTATAAAAGTTAAACCTTCTCTAAGACACTTCACAACACTTCTAAAAGAATAGGTACATACAGTTGCCTTTATGTTATATGCTACTACTAACACGTAATTTACGAAATTACGAATATAATAATGCACTTCCAAAAAATTGACTTTAGTATATAAGTAACTCTAATAAATTAACTCTAATATATATAATCATCTGGTAATTAAAAGACGGATACTACAATAAGCTTGGTTCAAACTTAGAATGTTCTAAAAAATAGGAATCATCGGATGAAAGATTACATTAGAATACATGACTTCAAATATTGACAAAGGCATAGAATAAACACTAAAAACAATAAATTAATATTTTGAGAACATTAGTTTGTCGTCAAATTTAAGAAGGATACAAAAAAAGAAATAAAGATGCATAAAAAAATGTTCCTCTTATCGATTTTAGTTCGAATCCACCATCACTAAAGGCAACGAGGGTTTAGTGCATCACATGGAGCTGTTTTATTGCGACGCTGACCCTAAAAAGGAAATACCGCTTTACAATGGGAATTGTTTTTCACCCGAACGACCAGATATCACAAAATTGTGTTCAAAGGTAAACCCATTTTTACTAAAGCTTTCATAGCTGTCTACTTTAATATCTGCAATAAGGCGAAGGAGTTTTCCGATTTAGATTACCTCTTATATTATAACTTTCTGTTTACGTTACTCTGGTAACATTGGGTCCTAATTCTAAAAGGGTAAAGCAGATCTTAATGCAAAAATTTTATCAATAAATTTAAAATTGAATTAAAAATAATTTAAAATTGACATTCCGCAAATAATTGAATAATTAGGAGATGATTCCTTATAAAAAAATGAATACGTTTCATTGCGTTTTCAGGTAAGAGCGGCTTGGGCAATGGGAGCACCTCCCTTCGCGTATCCAGAAGAGGCCGGCTTGCCTATCGGCGGTCCAAACTCCAATCAATATATTATGCTCGAAGTGCATTACAATAATCCGGAGTTAAAAAATGGTAAATAAACAATCAATATTTTTTTATGGATGAACACGATAAACACACATCGATAAATAGAAGTCGAACGATCTATTAATTGCAGAAATCATGTCCGGTTTGATTCTCAGGGAAAAATAAAATAAAACGGGAAACTTGTTTTACGCATATTAGCAAAATGGTGCCCTAGGTAGAGGGCAACCTTCCAAATAAGCTGTAGACTACAAACATACCTTAAATGAGTATGATCTAAATATGAATAACAATTTAATCGCAACATAGTTTACTTTATCTTGACGTTTTCAGATTGGGTCGACAGCTCAGGCATTATATTGCATCTAACGCCGAAGCAGGAGGCGTTACGATGCCGCTATAATGGAGCTTGGTCTTGAGTACACCGACAAAATGGCCATCCCAGCAGGCCAAGAAGCTTTCCCGTTGACCGGCTACTGTATCCCCCAGTGTACTGGAGTGGTAATCAAGCGTTGTCACTACACAGAATAAAACAAAGTCGTCCCGCTGTCTGTCTGTCCCTGTGTATGCTTAGATCGCAACGGATTTTCATGCGGTTTTTTTACTAGATGGAGTGATTGAAGAGGAAGATTTATATGTATAATACATTGCACCCGTGCGAGGCCGGGGCAGGTCGCTAGTATAGCATAATTATTAGTTAATATAATCGTGTTGCTATCGCCTACTTTTAATCCGGCGGAAGCTAAGCGGCTCACATCGATAAAAGATTATTTACGGAATAGCATTGTTTCATGTCATGCTAATAGGCTTTTTGAATCTCACTAGTGGTTAACAAATGTTTGTTTATTTTTGGATTTGCTAATAAAATGGCTTTAAAATTCGTATAAAACTCGTCAGAGAACACTGGATCTATTAGCGAGTGTTATTTTCATTTATTTTTTCCTATATAGAGTATAGGTGATAAACAAACAAGGGACTCATGTCGTTATTATTATTTCCATGATATCCATTCCCAATAGTGATAATGCTTCATTATAGTGTCTGGACCATGACTAGATAGAGTACCTACAACACGTAGCCAGTCTTTTAGAAATAGACTCTCCTATCTTCTAAGAGAGAAGTACTGTTCTTATAAGTTCTCAGACATAATTTTTTATTTACGTAACATGTAAATTATGCTCCAACAGATCAAATACTTGAAATTACTGTCTAACTAAATTATGCTTTGTCGAGTAGAGGTTCGACGTGCATGTTAGCTCTGTACAGTCCTTCTGACTTTATGAATTGCATATGGCACAGGGTATTCGAACCTTAACCGCTTTTACTGTAGTAGCTTCGAGGCGGCTTCTGCTAGTGCCTTAGTGGACCGTCTCTTTACAAAAATCCGCGTAAAAACAAATAAACTAACTTTGCAAGAGAAGACCGGAAAACAATAATTTCAAAAGTCGACAATGAATTTGCATTAACTCCGGCGAGTATGAGTTGCGGGGATCACTTGAGGCTGAGACCATTTTTAACTGTGGTAGGGCCACGCCACAGTCTTCACTTGCACGAATGGGTAGGTCCGTCCGGGTAAATACCACGACCTCACAGAAGGCCGGCGTAAAGTAGAAGTGTAACACTTCTGCGTTACGTCTGGCGTAGCCGGAGCCTACTTTTTTTAAACGGTTTTATTTAGCTCGACACGTAGGGAATTTGTTTATTTATTTGGGTCAAAATTAGAAATTGAAATTTAAGCACTTTCCCGTTGTCAGATTGATCTGAAATTTGGTACACACATTTAATTTAGATGACAATACAATATTGTAGGTTTCAGTGCACAAAAAAAAACATAAAATAAAACCGTTTAACTTAAACGTTTTTAAACGGTTTTATTGGAAGTGTTATTTAAGGTGGCAACGCATTTGCTTTAGAGACAGCGCTTTTACCTCCATAACTTTCAAATCACCTTTAAAACAGCGACGGTCATATAAAGACAGTTCTGTGACGTTCCAGGGTCTACCGGAGGACGGTATCGTCGTTTTCGGCAGTCAGCTGCATACCCATCTGACCGGCGTCGCTGTCTGGACGCGACATTCCCGCCGCGAGGTCGAGTTGCCCGTCCTCAACAGAGATCTGCACTACTCCACCCATTTCCAGGAGATCCGGATACTGCATCGCCCGGTCAAAGTGTTGCCGGTGAGCGACAATTGCCTGCGTCTTTTAATTTAGGAACGGAGAGAGAGCGGGGGAGAGAGAGAGACAAATCAATTGGGTACACGTAGTGCGTTGAGCACAATATAATGTACGCTGGTTCAGATAATAAATAAATATAAATATTTCAGGGACATTTTTGACATTTTCGACAAGCAAAGCTTGTACTATGTTTATCAGTTACCTAGTAAATTATCAGTTACCTAGTCAGTTACCTAGTCAGTTACCTAGTCAGTTACCTAACAGATAAACCTACTTCAACGTAATTTTCTTTTGTAAATGAATACATATTATAGATATATAAACACCCAGACACTAGAAATACACTATGTTCATCACACAATATTTTTCCAGTAGTGGGAATCGAACCCACACCCTCTGGCGCTACCTTCTTTGTCAATCGGGTCGTCAAAAAATCGTAAATACGTAGAGAGATTTCCCTTTATACGTATTTTCGTGATTCTACGTTTTCATAGGGCGACTTCTTGGAGACGACATGCATCTACAACACTATGGACAAATTAAACGCGACAATCGGCGGGCACGCCATTACGGACGAGATGTGCGTGAATTACATGCACTACTATCCCGCCACCGAACTGGAGGTCTGCAAGAGTGCTGTTTCCAATCTCGCATTGGAGAACTACTTCAAATTTGAGCGCAGGTACACCCGGGACAGCTCGGCTGTTTAAAATTATACAGCGTGTCTTTACCATCGCGACAATAAATGAACACACGTGTAACGCTACTTGCCAATAATCATAAAAAAATATTAACGTTAAACAAAATCCATAATTTAAAAAAAATATTTTTCAAACAAACTAATTAAATAAAAAACAAACAAAATTTGTAACACCTATACAACTCGGCCACAGCGTCGCATTACAAGCCTCTCCTTCTAACAGTATGTTTTGTCTCTTTTAAATTCATTCAACCCATTCATATGCTTTGTGACCTTGACAAAAAACTTTACGTTACGCTTTCATAGGTAAGGGTGTTCTAAAATTCTTTGTTTTGGAAAATATTATCTCTGTAAATATTGATGTTTAAAGAATTTAAATGTTTAATACAACTTTAAAAAATTACCCCCTATATGTGTGTTACTTTACTGTCGCGATGGTAACGACACGCTGTTATACAGCGTATTATGCTTTATTATAAAATTATTTTTCCCTATATATTTAGTTTACCACGTCATTATAATAATTTTAGGAAGCCTACATCTAAATTTATTAGTGTTTCTTACGTACCTACTAATACTCTAATTTTATTTTTATCAAAATGAAATTTATTTACTCCGTTTTCGTTCTGTTGGATAGGTAGATTGTAAATGTATGTAGGGTGCTAAAACTATCTCTATACTCAGGATGTAATTTATTTCTGGCGAAAAAACAAATAAGAGCTATATTTAGAGCCCGAGACTTTTGTAATAAATAAAAATTCTTCTTAAAGTTAACTTTATAGTGGTTCACGTTGTTATTAATTGTTAGAAGTAAAATTTATTTTGTCATCTCTAGTCCGACTTAATCGAAATTTTTAAAAGGCTGTCAACGCATCTGAAACCCTCTGGTGTAACTGATGCCCATGGGCGGCGGTATTCACTTAACATCAAGTGAACCGTCTGCTCAATTGGCAACTTTTCACATAAAAATAATAATCGAAAGTTATGAATAACGCTACAATAATTCCGTTGTGTTCTAGATGGGATAATATGTCTATTTCGTACGATTCACCTCCCCGAGCAAATTATTTATCTATTAAACCTTGGACCCCACTGCGGGCGAGTGCTTTGAACGCTCTTTACACAGAATCACCGATATCAATGCAGTGTAACAAATCAGATGGTAATCGGTTCCAGGTACGTTAAATATTGAAACACTAAACGTTCTAGATTAAACAGAATATTATTAGTATTACATTTCAAACAATAAAATAACACAACAAGGCGAACATTGGTAAATTAATAAATAATCTTTCTTTCATCCTCAATAACTTTCTTTCATTGTTTACATACTGCTTATGAACGTAGATTCAAATTAAATGATATTTATAAGTCTAGTATACATATCGCATATTTATTATAATTTTACGTATAATCACTTTGATATGATATTCTATTTAATGTAGAAAAATGTCTTGTTTCAATTTCATTTTTAATTTTGGTCATTTTGCTCCTAATTAAATTCTTAAATTTACACAAATGTTACTCATTTGAATAATATTACTTTATTTACGTTTCATTCCATTACACAATACCAAGGTCTTATTTAATTTCCTGGTCAGTGGTGGATTTGCCCTAAGGCCCAATAGGCCCGGGCCTAGATTAGGTGGCCACATATTAGGGGCAGCCAATCGTGACCAAAAATTCACTGTTGATAACAAGATATATGATGGGCTCTGGGAAAGGGGCGGCTGGAACTTACTAAATGGTTTGGAGCCTAGGGCGGCCAAGACTACAAATCCGCAACTGTTCCTGATGGCACTTTTAACTGATCTACAGTTGGCAGCAAATACTTACTGGATTACTTCATTTGGCGTAGCTCGGGTCTGGATTTAATTATCAAATTGATAGTAGCACTGAACATAAAATCATCCTGAGCAAGGTTGTGGTCCATCAATGATTTAATGGTTGGATGGTTTAGAATTCATTTGCAGATTTTGACGACTTTTACAGAAGTATTGCAAAGTATTAACGACGTAAAAATTAATAATTAAATGGCAACAAAATTGATAGAATACTTTAATTAAGATATGTATATGTATTTATTTTTTGCAGGGTGATTGGGAAGGGTTACCGATACCGAAAATAAGAGTACCGTTACCCAAAGAGCAGCGCATTTGTCCGAAAATTCAAAAACGTGTAAATAAAATAATGGCATATAAAAAATATTTTTACAGGAATGCAAAATAATTGATTCTATATGTTTACATGGGATAATAAACTAAACGTTGTAACTCAATTATAGAACCTCTACATAACTTTTGTTTAAAAATATGTTTTTAACTCGTAAATTACTCTACGTAGCAAATATATATATAACGTTGAAAATGAAAAACAAACAAAAAAAATCTTTGTTTAAGGATTAAAACTCTACATGAATCATTAAATTTTTAAAAATGATCATTCTGATGCTATTCAACTACGATATATTAATCTCATTAGTTACATATAAGTTAACACTTAAAACTTAAATGAAATACAGAAGTGATAATAATAGAAGGAAAACGAGGAAGAGGAAGAAGAAGAATAACATGGAGTGACAATTTGAAAAAATGGACAGACATCAAGGACGCCGTCAGTTTTTGTAGGTTGGCGCAGAATAGAGAACAGTTCCGTGTGGTGGTCACCGACATCCGATAGGATAGGGCACCCTCAAAAAGAAGAAGTAAAATGATAATTATAATGCTACCACATTGAGAAAGTCATTATAAAATCCCGCTTACCATTAAATGGCTTTTTACTGAATCTAGAGTTATCATTGAGCCCTATGAATGATCTCTCAATAAGAAGTGTGTGAGTCAGTGGTGGACTAACCGGGGGGCGGAAGGGGCGGCCCGCCCCGTGCCCCCGGTCCTTGGGGGCACCCAAACGCCTTCATGTTCCCTTGAAAAAATCCTAAACAGGGCTTTAAAATTATGTTTTGTACCTATCTAAGAGATTGGAGTTGGAGTTGACCCATACAAATATTATTTCTTTCAAATAATATACGGATACCTAAATAAATACAGTCCGAACTGGTAATTTACATTTTATAAATAAAATTACAACTATTGCTAATCAGGGGCGGGGGGCGGGACCCCGGCATCGTAGCATCGATACGAGGTGAAATAAAACTGACTTAATCCCCACTTTCCGGAAAAAAAATCATAATTTTTACAATATCATACACGATATAACAATGTCATACACGAAGTTTTTCACGTTAGCGCAATAATGGCATGAAATTATTAGTAATATAACTTTCTGGCGAGATGTATTAAATTAATGATAAATTTAAAACTTTCACTTATACTTTCTACTACGTATTTTTTACTATGCACGGCCTTTTCTAAAGAATATCTTATCGTTATAGATAATAAAGATAGTAATACAATGAATAATCAAAAAGATCAACTTGAATTAAAAAGCTACCCTACTGCAACCACGAACCAATAAGTATGTAGCTATTAGTGTTTTCGTGCCTTCACTTTACTGAACTCTTCAATAACTTCTGTGAAATCAATTTCTTTTGAAACACACAAGGCTAGTGGAAATAAAAACTACCTATTACTTTATTTTTACTAATAGATTTTTTGCCGATCTATTATTTGCCGTTTTTATTTCCCTCATCCATATCCATATTTTATGTATGTTTTTCGAAGTCCAATTTAAATTTCAATTGCGAAGTTTTAATTAAATAAACATAAACGTTTATACGAATGTGAAGTGAACAGTTTAAGTAAAAAGCTTGTAAAGTAAACTTAAGTGCCGCCCCGGGCCTCAAAAGCTGGTTGTGCCGCCATTAAATGATTCACGCAGTCCAGAAATATACCGATGAAGTACGATCCTGAGCCCCGCATCCATCGACTCCCGCACATTTGAGGTCGACTCCATTGAGTGGGGGGTCGTTCTACACTGCGATGGGCAGTACGAGGCTGCCACTCGAGAATCTTTCTTCCCCAACGGTTATCGGTTCTACGAGATATATGGCCGGCCCATCGCCACTTCAGCTTGCTTATCCTCTGAGCTATGTCGGTTATCTTGGTTCTCATGCGGATGTCTTCGTTACGAACTCTATCACGCAGAGAAATACCGAGCATAGCCCGCTCCATAGCTCGCTGAGCGACTTTGAGCTTCCTCATACGGCCAGCAGTGAAGGACCATGCCTTGGTTCCGTAGGTCATCACTGGCAACACACATTGATTGAAGACTTTAGTCTTCAAACATTGCGGTATATTCGACGAGAAGATTTGCCGGTTAGAATGATTAACTTAATAGAAATGATGAAGCTGGGTTCAGCCAACTTCGGTTTACCCATTATATCTATGCCACATTTTATTGATCATGTATCCATGCATTTTATATGAAAGTAGTTCATGTGTGACAGAATAATGGCATGTCTATTTCATATCTAAATTAATTGTTCAAAAATAAGTCAATCCTATACCCTTTTATTTTCTTTTTGGTTGTAAGCACTTATCACTAATTACTGGTTATATGATTAGAATACCCGGTATAAAAAGAATTGGTATCGTATTGGTTCGACGAGACGCGCACTGCCTTAAATTAGGCATACCTACGACGTTCACATGTACCCGTACGCGAGTGAAATGTGCCTATGATGCACAAAATGACAATGTCGCTGTTCGGTTGCGTAACTCCGAACAGGTGAATTTCGTTCAAAGTCTACTTATAGACATATCAACTACTGTTCGTAGTGTAATATTTCTAAAACGTTTGAAAATAAATAAATAAAATGGTATACCACACATAACATATTTCGAGTGTTAGTCTGTGTTAGCAAATAAATTATAGGTAACAATAGATGTGATATAAAACGCCAGATTAGTAGATTTCAAGCACCAGTTGGCCTGGAAATTATGGTACCTTTAATCACTAATCTTAAGCCGGCGGAACGATTCGGCTTTCATTTGCATTTTGGCATTTTGGCTTTCGAGCTAGACATTCCTGTCCCGACCAATTATACCGCCTAACGAAACACATCCTAAAAGACTTTAATCATCCGAAACATTAGCAGGGAGGCTTTTTTCTTCGATGTCGTAAAGGCATTCGACAAGGTCTGGCACAACGGCTTGCTTTACAAGCTGTTCACACTTAAAGTGCCAGATAGGCTCGTACACAGCATCTGGGCCTTCCTGTCGAACCGCTCTTTTCGATATCGAGTTGAGGGCACCCTCTCCATAAACCTCTCACCCTTACTCTTTACGCTCTACACGAGCGACATACCCATAGACCCCACGTCAAAATCGCGCTTTTTCGGATGACACGGCGCTCTTTGACACAGATAAAAATCTCAATCAACTCACTACTCGTCTTCAAAGCGCCGCCTATCACCTCGGCGATTAGTTCCGCAAATGGAGAATAGAAGTAAATCCCGAAGACTGTGGCGATTCACTTCACACTCACACACGCATCTTACTCGTTTGTACAAATTGCAAATAGTACAAAATAAGTTCATCCACCGTGCAACCGGTGCGCAATGGTATCAACGCAACGTCGACCTGCACAGCGATTGCAGACTCACCGCCCCCAGCCACCGATATATAAAAACACAGTCGACGGCCATCTGGGTCTCGGTTCGAACCTCAACCTCGATGGCCCTTAGATGACATACCATAGTTAAACGCACGCATGGGCACATGCGTGGCCCTACCCACAGCGGAGAGCCCAAACCCGTGGGTTCTGGGTAGCCCACCGATTCTGCGTCAGATGAAGCTTTAATAGTCTCGGGACTGAAAGCAAAAGCATCATTTAATACAAGATACAAGACAACATCTACAAGCAGGGCGTAATTTTTATGGGTTCTGCGGATAACGGGTTGCGCAACGGGTGATCTAAAATAAAGTATTTAATAAAAAGTAATCTAATAATTGTTCACAAAAAACGTCCTTAACTCAGTTTTATACTAATTGTGTTACTTATGACAAAGCGGTGGCCAATCTGTCTGAAGTTAGGATAACGAAAGACGCCGCGCACTGGTCATTGCGCAGTTGCAACAGATGCAGGTGCAATACATTGGTAACTGCTGATGTACCACACTCTTCAAAACCTGTCATCTTCGAAAAACATTATTCATCAATATTATTAAAACGTAGAATTTTTTCATCATTCCACTTCACTTTCTGTTGACAGAATAGCCAGGTTCGAAAATTTGTCTTGGCTTATCGATGTTCTCAGATGTTTT
This sequence comes from Iphiclides podalirius, assembly GCA_933534255.1. Taxonomy (NCBI): domain Eukaryota; kingdom Metazoa; phylum Arthropoda; class Insecta; order Lepidoptera; family Papilionidae; genus Iphiclides; species Iphiclides podalirius. Next base: position 9,711,674 of record OW152830.1, on the reverse strand, counting down.
TATTATAAAATTCTTTTACTTTCTTCTGAGAAGAAACTGCTTAAAAATGATGCAGTTTCTTTAATACAAATCCAATTATTAAGTGAGAATGTGTTTTATTAGGGGAATCATCACTGTTAAAACCATAATTTTTGGACATGTTTTTATAGACTGGACTAGACTAGACTAGAAGATTATTATCTTAATATTTTTCGTCGTATCCATTACCTATTTGTATTCAAGCGGGCAAAGAATCCATTGAAATTACAAAAACAGTCATAATGTAATCCATGACTTTTGCAAAATAAATTTATACAGCTTAATTTCTTCTGAAATAAACATTTCTCTGAAAACGTTTGGATTGCTTTATCTATAGTAGTTTGTAAGATATATGTAAGGACTATTTGGAGTTGCCCTTGTTGAATTTTTGTCATATCTTTCAACATGAATCATCATTACTAAAAAGAAATCTTGAATTTTTAAATATTATCATTTTTCTGTAAAATCTTATCAAGTTTATTATCTTTATTTGTTAAGAAGTTTTTGTATGACCGCCGCCATAACCATTCGAATCGCCCTGCCAACGCTCTGAACCTGCCTTGCATTGCACCTTTTCCTTTCACGCGTTAAAGATGCAGTGGTTACTTCACCCAACAAATCCTCCAAGGGGTAGATAAACCTTTGTGCAAAAAAACCAAAGTTTGGGCAACAACATAATCTGGTCTAAGGTTCTTACAGCACGATGACGTATCATAAAGTAGAAACAAAAAATGGCTTACTGAATGTTTTGATGTTATTATTTTCCATCTTTGTAAAGTGCCATGCCGTGTACTTGCAATTTTAATTTTGTTTTTGTTTTCTACATTAGACTACGTCTATACATAAATAAATGTTGGACTACATAGTCTGAGATTTTGGAGAATCTGTTTTAATTAATTTATCTGTAGTAATCTTTAACATCTGTACTGTGTACTGTGTAATGATTAATGTGATGATTGCCTGACATTTTGTTTTTCGTTTAATCTTACTGCGAATTTTAACTTTCTTCTTCCTTATTGCGTCTAGTCTATAAAAACATGTCCAACGATTATGGTTTTAACAGTGATGATTCCCCTAATAAAACAAATTCTCACTTACTACTCCCTAGCCCTATTATAACACGACGTAATCGAACTGCTTCGACGTAAGTGCTAAGGAAGTTTGTTAAATATATTGTTATTCGAAATACTGTTTATTATTATTGGTATTGTTTTTTTTTATTTCAGTTCTGAAAGAGCTTTGGGAAATCCATTAGAAACTGGTAAAATAAAGTCTTTTTGTCGAGAAAAAGGCCACGGTTTCGTGACGCCTGAAAGAGGCGGCGAAGATCTATTTGTACATATTTCGGAGTAAGTACAATTTGTTTACTGATTTTTTTATAATTAAGTACTACTTAAGAAATAACGCAAATAATGAGAATCAGAGTTAGTACTAATGATAATAAAAAAAGAATACAGTAATTCTATTCTGTACTAATTTGGTTATTTTAGTGTAAGCTATCAAAAGCTTAATAGCCGTGATAAGTCATTGCCCGGGCGCTCGCTTTTAATTCCATATACTCAAGCAACCTGAATTCATCCTGTGCCAGCACCAATGCAATTGTTAATTTTATGTGCTAAATTATCTCGTGCCTTGCAGTGAAGGAAAACAATCAAAAATCTTGAGGAAACCTGACTTTATTGTAAAAATGTATTTAATATCTGCTTTTTCATTATTCTTTTAGAATATTTTTAGAATTCAGTCAAACGAGTTGAGGAAACAAATATTAATAGTAGTATTACATTAAATAAACACAAGTAAATAAAAATACTACAGATCACTTATAAATCAATTGATATAACTTTTGTAACAAATTATGTAATATGATTTAATAAAAAATTTATTTGTTTTTCTTTTAGCATTGAAGGGGAGTATGTTCCTCTGCCAGGCGATGATGTGACTTACCGCCTGTGTCCTATCCCACCCAAGTTTGAAAAGAACCAAGCTGTACATGTCCGTATTGTTCACCTTACCCGTGAAAAGCATCTTAAATGGGATGAGCCCCCACCAATACACCCGTAACCTCCCAGTTTAGCACAAAGAAGATGCCAATAATAATTTGCAAATACATCCCATCATCTGTTGCAATGCATTTGTTCATAAAATCCCATCAGGGCTAAACATATTTATCTATAGTTGTAAGCTCATGTTCACTATGTCATTTCTATTTTTTAAAGAGAAAAGAAATGTAAGGTTGTATCAAATTAAAATGAGAAATCAGTCCAATTGAAAATAAAACAGAATTTCAAAAAGTAGGAAGCCAAATTGTGGTGCTAAATTTTCGAAGGTTTTTACCATCATCTTAGGATTTTGATACCTGGTTTTGATAATTCAGTGAAAGGTTTATGGCTTCTTACAGGATTCCTTTATTTACAGTGTAAGATATGTAACAAAATCGATTTATTGGCCTAATTCTCATATACAATGTTATCCACTAAAGCTAACCACTAAGTGGTTTTAGATCATAATGTGCCACAAGTACCAAAATATTATAAGTTGTGAAATGAAATTATACTGAATGTATTGTCTTATTATCAAATAAAAAACAACATTTTCATTCCAAGTGTAAGCATTTTACTATAGCAATATTTATTTGAGCTATGAATTAAAAAAAGTCCCTTGCACAAATGTATTATTGTAATGATTTATTTGGTTACATATGTTGCCATGCTTCTTAGTTTCTAATTATACTCTTAGTATTCATTATTGAATACAGTAAATGTATGTAATAAATGTAAGCATTATTCATTGTTTCAATTATTAACCAATCTAAATTATTCAATACAATAAAGTAAGAAAAAATAAAATTATTAATTATCTAAAATGTAAATTTGGCCAATTGACATTGATATGTTGCTCAAAGAATACAATTGGGTTAACACTGTTTAAACTGACCATAACAATTTTGTGGAAACAATAATTGTTGAGATAATTATGTGTGGTCACAATAATTGTAGGTAATGGTTGCATGATACTTGTATGAGAAACCTTTTCATAGCTATCGCAATTTGTTACAGATGCCTTCCATTTAACTGCAGTTTTAAATTCAAATTAAATTTATTTCAATCAATAAAAAATTTGATTACGATATATGTAATTTATTTATATCAATAAAATACATACAAAATTTTAAAATTTGGCTAGGATTTCAATAAAATAGAAAATGATATAGTTTTTATTTACTGCATTTCATTATATGATACCACAACACAGATTAAGATAGTGATGCATATTCAAAAACCATTAAACACTAAGGCTTGAAAGGGATATAATGTAAAGTATAACAACAAAAACATGTGATAATATAAAATGTCTATAAATATAAAATTCCCGATTCCTTACATCTTAGTCTTATTGCTTAAAGCTTAATGTCTTATTACATTTTTTTTAGGACGAAAACAGTGGAAAGGCAGGTAACTGTCAGGTTTGGTAAAAAATCTGAAAGCCAGAAATACTTTAATTACATTGATTTTTTTTAGTGAATACTTCAGTTAGGTCGTGCTCAATGTACTATCAAATTTGTTTTGCTCTTATCTTACTACGTTTTTAAATCCATAAATTATAATTCAATATTTTATGGTCACATTCATTGTAACTACGCACTACACGTTTTCTTTATAATTTCTCTTTCTAATTGCTCTAAGCAGATTCAAAATTAATGACTTCTGTGAACTTCACACTCACCCGCCAGTCGATACGTGCGTATCCACTATCGGTTCTTAGAGTGAGTTACGTCCAGGGTTGGATTTAGGTGCGGTAAAAAAGATAAAAGGATAGTATTTGACTAAGAATTATAGTACACTGTTATTTTCATAATTAATGCACAAAATATGAATTCTTTTACTCAAAAACTTGCCGAAAATTGTTATCACTTTGAATTTTGAATAAGAATGTAACATCCGTACCATAAAAATAATAAATTAATCGTACTATTAGACAATTATGAAGTCTATTAACTACTTCATTGAGTGCAAAGTTACTGTTTGAGAAAGTGGAGTATTGAAAAAAGTCCAATTGTTGTCAAAAAGTGGAAAATATTGAAAAAAGTTAAAGAATTACAACGTGATTACAACCCAAAGAATTTCTTTTAATGTTGGATTGGCAGTGAATGATATAATAGGAATGAAAATGATATTTAGGTAAAGTAATGAAATTTTAGTACGCTTTCGTACTATCCTTAGATATGAATTTGTGTTGAGTATAGTATATAGTACGAAGCATGAAATTATAGTACAAAATCCTACCCTGGTTACGTCCAACTATAAAGCAATACATAGTTTGTCGCACCGGCACTGGTAGCTAACTTACGAAAACTTAAAAATCGGACCTGTTTAAAATTACTTATTATTCGATTTTTGGTTTAATGGATTGTAGTGTGTAATTCGTTGAATTTTCACCGGAAAACATTAAAGGCTTACTAAATTGACTAATCACTTTTTGAATATTACTGATTTTTAATATGTATTGAGATATGTTATTTAATTTATTATGAATAAAATTAACCGACCGACTGTTTTTACGGCAATAGAAGTTTTGAAGTATCGTCACATTTAAGCCTAAATACCATGAAATGTGCTGCAACTTTTGGGCACCTCAATTGTGTTCTAATTGTGTCGAATGGGAAGAAAAACTTTCCCTTTTATTGATTGAATAAATTCAAATATTTTATACATATCAAAAATTATGCTAAACTTTAATAAATTCACTTTGGTTGCGAAACTTTCCCATAATGCGGGATGTCAATTCCTTAAAATTTATGCATCCATCAACCTGCACATTGTCACAAAAACAATTATATTTCTTGCGAAGTAAATGCAGGGCCGAGAGCGTAATATTCATAATAAACTATTGTCATAGGTTAGTGATACATTTTACAAAAGTTTTTCGGCTTTACTAGGTTGGACTTATCGGTTTACGATTCGTTTTGAATTTATTACTCCTTGCCATTTGTCATGCCCCCATTCTGCAAAAGAAAACAATGCAAGTTAAAATAATACGAAGACTCAATATAAAGAACAATGTGTATAATTCATCTACAAATGGAAGAAAATTCGATTATGAGGATTTAATGAATACCAATATTTTTAAAATATTTATTTAATCATTACATGTAGAAATATCAACACTAAATAAGTAGCTGCAACTAATTACTAACCCATCTTTAATGTATTCAATTTTTTTTTCACCAGTGAAAATTTAGGATTCGAAAGAACAACATTCTATACTGATTAGGCCATTGATTAATTCATACAACGCCATGTGATATCACATTCAAGAGAATTACTAAATAAAATAAAAAATAACATCTGCAAAAATAATAAGTTATTATATTAAACGCATTATAGTAATTAATTTGTGAGTGAAAACGTAATTTGTTATTAAAAATTAGCGAACTGTATTTGTTTTATGACATTCCTTAACTGTCTTAGAGATACAAAATAAATGGCCTCCACTGGCAGCCCTGTTAATGCATTAGATCAAATTCTACTTTGCTGTATGATGTAACTAGCCTCTTTTACCACAACAGACAGATGATAATGTTAATAGTTTTTATTGATATTAATTGGTTACTTAACGTTACGCCTCTAATACCCATGCAGATTTGTTAGAGTCCTCGAGAGCATAAAAAAGTACACACAGGTTAAATATCATTTCGTGCAATTAGGATATCAAACTTCCTAATTAAATCGCGAACTTCGCGACAAAAATCCTCGCTGAAAGGTTTAACCATTAGTGAGGAATGAACTGGCCCCTATATCACCTCGGGCTCAGGATCGAGCTTCGAAGCGGTCTGTGGAAGAGGCCTATGTCCATCAGTGGACTCAAACGGGCTAAATGATGATGACAATATTTAACCAAATAAACCAGCATGCTATCAAATTTAATTTTATTTTATCAGACTGTGGATGTTGTGTGTGTTAAACGTGACGTGTGGCTGTTAAATGTTACCTCTTCCTGCTGCGCCAAGTGGTAATGCCGCTTCCTGAGCTCCGATAGACGGGCCCGTTCGGCCTCCAGAGCGGTCTCCAGCTCGAGAGAGCGCACCAAGCTCTCCATTTCTAGGCGCCTGGTCGCCGTCAGCGTCAATGCGGACGTGTCGAGAGCCTCTGCGATACAAGTAAAGAGTAAAACAACAGCCTGTATATATCCCACCGCTGGGCAAAGGTCTCCTCTGTACAAAGGGTATTAGGGCATAGGCCATCACGCGACCCCACTGCAGATTGGCTGACTATATCGAAACATTTGTTATTCGTAATTATTTCGAAAATGTGCATGGTTTCCTCACGATGTTTTCCTTCGCCGACGAGCACCTAGTAAATCAGCACGTAAAATTGTAATTAAAAATTTAATTGGTGCTGACACCGGAGCTTGAACTCAGGTTTCTCGAGATTTTATATTAGAAGCGAGCCATATATACTGCGATTGCAATGTCTTAATTTCATGACACTACAATCTGTCGTCTTCATAACGTATATTTAAAACATTCCATTGCAATAGTCTACAGTTACATCAATCGGCTATAAATATTGCAATTCGACCCCTGGAAAAAAATACTCTGCAATTTCAGGTTCGTAGAGCGATATCTCTACCCTACTTATGTGACGTTTATCGGTCTCTGTACACATGTGCGATAGCGATAACGCTCTCCAAAGCCGTATTGAGCCGATTTTCTTTTTCCAAATGTTGATGTGCAATATTTATCGGAGAGTTATGATACCAATAATGAATAAGTGTAGCAAAAATGGTAACCGATTGGGAAACAACGTTTAAACGGGGATTTCGTGCAGCTTTAATTCGCCAGTCTAATTGGCAACGCTCCACACTTCGTTAGAAATTAAGCTGAACGTCCACATGATGAAGATGATGTATTTTTTTTCGTTGTTTTTAAAAAAAACATTGCTTTTACTTTAGGATAAATGAAATTTATTCTTGTATAACATTATCCTGTGTTGTTAACGCAGGATAATGTTATACAAGAATAAATTTCATGTGGACAAACACCCAGATTCGAAACAACTTTTTGTTGGTCCCACAAATAATTGTTCCGTGGGAATCGAACCCACGACCCCCGACGCCGAAGGCAATACCATGGCAACTGTGCCACAGGGAAATCAAAAAATATTTGAATGTAGAGCCAAGGGAACCGACACAGGCCGGCCAACACCCAAAGTTGGAGTTTCCTAGTTGGAGCTGATGCTATTTTAGTGAATTACACGTTGCGCCAACGGCGCATATAAATCCGTGTTAATAAAGCTTTATAACTATCATGAGATATCTTAAAACGCGTGTTAATGCAAGCGAATAACAATGTCACCGTGTAGTGTAGACTGAGACGTATAGCGATTTAGAGCGCTGCGCGCACGAGTTGAGTATACTCGCCCCCACTGCCCCGCATGCATTCCCTGACACCCAATAATCGCGATATCTACCCTTTTCTCATGTTTAATCTCTTTTCTAAGAACAGTCGCAGAGTTGCCAGTATCTCAGTGTTGGATGCATCATTAAATTGCTCCCCTCCCTATTCCATTATCGGACAAAAAAATCGTTCGGAGGGGCTCGTCTCCTCATTAAATATATAGACTATTACTTTCCTTACTATCCAGTGAGTTGGTAGTCAGGCACTGGCTGGAATTTGGAAAAAAAAGAAAAAAACATTCGGGTACCGGTGTCGCGCACGAGGTCGGCCGCGTGCCGCGTAGCGGCCAGCACGGCGCCCGCCGCGGCGGCCACCTGCCGCGAGGCGGCCGTCAGTCGCGCCAGGGACGGCGCCGAGGGCGGAGCTCGCGCCCGCGACGCGGCCACCAGCTGCGCGGTGCTGCCGGCCACCTCGTGCGTCGCCGCCGACACGCCCTCCACGCGCCCGCGGCCGCGCACCGCCTCGTCCGCGGACGAACTGCAAAGTTAAACACGTCTTAGGAATACTTTTTTATGGAATAGACTTTTTTAGATTTGGTGCTAGGGCCACGCAGCAGCCTCGGCGATGATCCGTCTGCTCGCTTGTCAACTTTTCACATAGAAAAAAGACTCCACTTGCACCGCCCCGCCCGCGGCGGCACCAAGCTCAAAGTTATTCTAATCTATAATTATTATAGTTTCACGGTTTTTTTATGTTGTCAAACGAGCGGGCTGTCCACCCGATGTTATGCACCCAGGATATAATATGTTATATAGCTCCCTACCCGCCAAATTGTTCTTTATGCAATGATGATAATGCAGGAATTCGCTTACAGGAACTGCTTAGCGGCGAAGACGACCGTTTTATCAACAATGTTTCAGTTTCGGTTGGCCGATATACAAGAACCGAGAAACTATGTTGCATCGCTCTCTATCCGCTAAACTGTTCTTTATGCAACGGTGATAAAGCAGGAGTTCGCTTACACGAGCTGCTTGGCGGCGAAGACGACCGCCTTGGCGGCGGAGATGAGCCCCTCCGACCACTGGGGGTTGCGCCGGTACATCTTCTGGCGGGTCTTCGGCTCGCCGAGCTCGTTCTGCAGCCTCCTCGCGTCCTGCACCAGCACCTTCACCGCGCCCATGAGCGTCGTGCACGCGTCCAGGATCTTCTCGTTCACCTCCAGCTTCACGCCCGAGTCGGCCGCGCGGCTGGCGGCGAGCATCTCCTGGACACCACAGATAGCTATTTAAATATTATAAGAGGAACGAGCAGACGTGACCAATTTGGTTTCATAGTTCTATCGCCTCATGTTTGTGCCCTCGCTGGGTCGTTTGAGGTTCTTATTTAACTATATGAAACTACAATTCTAAATGTAAAAGCCTGCTAGAATAAAATTCATTATAAACCGAAAAATATAAAGTTAAAATACCTATTGCTCAAAATAGAGATCGATATCAAAGAGTAGGAGATATGAGATAAAACGCTTTTTATTGTAACAGGGCAAAGTAACAGCTTCTGCTGCTTTCGTGAATGGCCTGCTATATTGGCTCGGGATTTCAACAGATAGATAAAAACCGTTTTTTTTTTTCTGAGAGTAGACCGAATCGAGCGGAGGCGTTCATTTCGATCTACCCTCAGATCAATACCGTCACGTCACCTCGATCTGGGCGGCCGCCTGCTCTATGGCGCTGTCCATGCTGGCGAGCTCGTCGTCGACGCTGCGCGCGGCCGGCTCGCGGTCCGCCGCCGCGGCGCCCTCGGCCGCCGCGCACACCCTGCCCCGCGCCTCCTCCCACGCCCCGCCCTCCAGCCGCCCCGCCGCCAGCGACTCGAGGCAGAGCCGCGTCGCGGACAGCATCGAGCGGCACTCGCCGCTCAACTCTGGTAGTTATGTCCAATGTGAAGAAATACATCGATACTTATGCGGATATCAATGTCGGCTAAAAATATCGACACATCGATATTGTTCCGACATCCCTAAACTCTGACCGAGCACGCGCCATGCTCGTTTATATAGCACTCTGTTTAGCTGTTGAACGAATGGACAGATCCGTCCGGGTAAGCACCGCGACCACAAGAAAGACCGGCGTGAAGTGCAAGTGTTACACGCTAAGCGCTTATCTATATACGGTGGTGTGGACTGTTCTTAGAGTTGATTGATTTCTTAGAGTATGAGTGTACGTATATAGAGGAGGATTTGATGTATGATTCCAATGGCTGATTGGATTAAACATTTTCAATTTGACAATCATTTTTTTTATCATTTCTGTGTTTTGCCAGGACACTTATTCAATTCAGCTACTGTGTATAGCCATCAAAGCTCTGATCAAAACATCAATGTTCGACATTTTTGTGTTATGGTATACTCAGGCATGATCAAGTAATGTTCACTAAAAAGTGATGCAATAGTATCCAACTCATCCTTTCAACTACACCAGAGTTCGGTACAACTTACTCTCCGACGCTTCCATGTCCGTGGATACGTTGCAAAGGTCCATGATGTAGGCGGACAGCCGCGATGTGTTGTGTGCGGCGAATACGGCTGATTTCGCCACAGCTTCCTCGTTGCCGGTGATCTGAAGTGAATAGAGTAAATAGGCTTTTTATATTTTTTTTATTTCAAAGGGACGGGGCAAAGGGTTCACTCGATGGTGACCAGAGCTCGCAAGCGTGTTTCCAAGCACTGCGAGAGTGGAGCTCTGTTACATCACAAACCGAACAGAGCGGAAAAGTATTCATTTCCTCGGTCGAGCCAATCTATTCGTGCGCAAGTGTTGAGGTTAAGGATCCACCACAGTAGTTTATATAAAAAACACAAACATATTTTTTTAAACTCTTATTAAATTCATGTTTGCTATAATACTGCCTGATTGTTGTACGAATGGTGCGGCTGGTCCAAAATGCCACTAAGTCAAAGCAGACCGGTGTGAAATTTTTTTTTCATTGGCTTTTCGTCGACTCTACCTGGAGACGCAATCTTGTAAAGGTTAGTTAGTGACTCCATTCTCCGTAACTCCATTTGAGTGGCATACATCAAGAGGAAACTGTTAAAAAGAACTAAACCGACCAGGCCTTTGTGATCTTTTAAGTAAATAGTCGAATGCTCGATTGTTTTCCAAAAAAGTACCTATAAACTAAAAGTAGGTACCATGAGTTTTCGCTTTACAGACTTTTTACGGCCACAAGTCGCTGTCTCGCGTGTGGTTAACATTTGTAAAAAAAAAACTTTAATTAAAACGATCACGTCCCATACGTGACAAGTTCGACTACACTTCACCTTAGATTAAATATAGCGTATGATTACATACATACATACATTACATACATCGCGCGGTTCACACCGCCCACGACCGCACACAGTGGAGGAGAGCATCATGTGGTCACGATCCTCAGCATTGAGGGACCGAGCAAGGAGAATTTCAAATGCATCGGTCGTGTTAGTTGCAAAATGATTACATAGAAACGTTAGTAAAGAGCACGCAAAACAACACTGACCTGTGTACTTTTGGCGAGTTCGTCGAAGGCCTTCGCCGCTAGTTCGGCCGCGAGGCGATTGGTGTCCCGGACACTGGAGTGCTCGAACGACTCTAGCGCTTCGTTGGTCAACTCTAGCGCCGCTTCGCCGGCGCACGTCACTAATCTAGATGTTTCTGTGGCAAGTATACAGACAGTATACAGTGACAGTAGACAGTATACAGTGACAGTAGACAGAAGTGTTGTTACGAACAACACACAATACAGTGTTCGTTACGAACAAGGCAATAGGGGATGCGTTAAGCTTAGGCTATATGCCCAGGGTTGGAATAAGGCAATAGGAGATGTACCTAGGCTTAGGCCTTATACATAGGGTTTCCCATCATACCACTTATACACATACAGTATTATACTGCTTTTGGTTACAATCGTATGGTTTGATAGTTAGTACTTTACGTATAAACGACCGTATCACTAGAGTCAACCACGTAATATCTGTCACCTGAAGCTATGTTTTACAAAGTATAAAAGATACAAAAGGTTTTTTTTTATTGAAGTATATTATATTTTAAGTATTTTTTTAAAATACTATGATCAGCGGAAGAAATGTTGGCAGCCCTAAATAGGCTTCTTGTCCTAATCGGATAATATTTTCGCTTTCAGTGTTCAGGACTGGGCAAAGCATCGATTGCCTAATTATTAGTTTGTCGAGTCAAACTAATTTCCGTATCGCAATCAAGTTCTGAACTTCTAGCCATATAAGTTACAAATGAATATTTACTTGACTTTACTCATTCATTAAACAAATTGCTTAAAATTGTCATAAACTAAACAAATCTGTGTGGAGAGGTTTTTAGCATTTTTCGTATTGCAATAAATCAAGCGGCTAAAACCGGAATACATAAATTAAAATGATAACGCCATATCTATAGAGAAATGGAGAAATGTTGTCTGAAGAAGAAATTTCATTATATCAGAACGATTGAACATTGACTGGTTTTCTGGTTGAAACCGATGATGATTATAAATTACATTTACCAAGTATAGTATTAAATACCTACTATAAAAAGTATATATCTGCTGACCGTACACTGCTGCAAACGCAAAAACCTCTCCAAGCTAATTCATCAATACAAGATGGATATGAGAAAGATCTAGTATATAAAACAAATATCACTAACGTCGCTTTATTTCCGCCTGCGCGTCTTGCAGCTGAGCTTTTAGCGATGCAACGTCCGCCTCTAGCACGGTGTTGTGTTGCAACAGGTCCTGCAATTCACACTCGGCGTTCAAACGCTCAGTCTCTGTGTGCTCGAGCCTAGCGTTCACTATCTAAACGGTTACAATCGCACACGTACAAACGAAAGGAGTATACTTAACGTAGGCGCGATCGAGCGTGCGACATTCGCGGAACGGAAGATCGCCGCCAGAGTAGGACGGAAGATCGATCCGGAGCATGCAGCGTAATGCGAAGATGCAGAACCAAGCCAACCGTAGATGTAGAGAAGAATGAAAATAACACATGCCATTAGAGTATGCAGCGTCATGCGAGGTTTGAGTTTAGTCATTCTACAGAAATAACCCGATAGTTTGGAAAAAGTATGAAAAGAAAATACAATTACAAAATTTTTAATTTATGTCACCTAGGTGATAACAATCAATAAACTTTTTCAAGAGACAATTAAAGTGTAATGTTTACTATGAATCCATGTTCCTAATTCATTCATGAAGATATTTTATACAATACTGTGTAAAATACCAATAGTTGATCAAAGACCTTTTATACATTAAACACAAGGAAAGAATTCCGCCACCAATATTTATTATTGTCAAAGATGTTAATCCTGGTCTAAATTGTCACATCACAAACATGTAGTAAATCCATCACCAATGTTAGTCTAACCTGGCTTTCTTTTTCTTTCTCTGATATTAATAACTCCATATCCTCCTTTTCTTTACTTTTCGACGCTTCCAACTCGGAAATCTGAATTTTTAATGTATCTCTTTCTTTCTGTACTAAGTCCAAAGTTACTTCTTTGTTATGAAGAAACTGCACATAAGACTTCATTTTATGTTCGATTTCATGAAGTTCTGTATTTTTAACATTTATTACTTCTGCTAATTTTTGTTTCAAATTGTCTATTTCAGCACTCCATTTATTATCATTTACAATTTTCTCTTCTTCAATTGTACTGATTCTGATATTTAATGCTGCTATTGTTCTTTCCATTTCGTCTACATTGTTTGCTAATGCCTATCAAATATAAAATGTTATAAAAACGAAAATTACAATAAAACGTCACAAGACATCCAAAACTAACCTGTTTTTCCGTAGTTAATTCCAAAATTTTACGTTCGTATTCTACTTGAATTTGTTCTTTCTCAGAGCGTAATTTAACAATTTCACCATTAAGAGTTCGTAATTCATCGTTTTTCAATGCTAAATTAGCATCATTTATAGATATAGAATTTTCGTGTTCCTCTTTTAGGGTAAGCAACTCATTATTTCCTATCTCTAATTCGGCACTGGTCTCTTTTAATTCGTCAGTGAGGTTTGATACTTCGTTTGACAACTTATTCACTTCAACATTTAGCGATATTACTTGTTTATCCTTCTCGACAATAATTTCTTTAAGATTTGCAATAAGCTCATCTTTGGAGTTAGTAACATGTCGCAATTTTTCCTCCAGTAAAATCACTTCCATTTTACTTTTGTCCCGATAAGTTTCAAATTCTTTTCTCTCTTTATCAAGGCAAACAGAAATATCATTGAGTTCTGAACTAATGTCCTTAATAGTTTTATCTTTGGTAATAACAGTTAACTCCAATTCAGTGACTTTATTTAATAAACTTTCACTGTGACTAGTCTGTGTCTCAGAGAGATCAGACTTTTCTCTAAGCAATTTTTGTAAATTGTCAACTTCAATTTCCTTCTCTTTAACAATGGTAATGAGCTTAGATTCAAAAGCAAGAATTTCTTCCTTTTTACTTTCCAATTCCCTCAAAATAACGTTATTATTGCACTCAATTTCCTTTAGTCTAACCTCTAGATTGTAAATATCAAGATCTTTTACAATTAAAGCGTTTTCACATTCAACTTTAGCAGTTCTTTCTTTTTCTAACTCGTTTTTTAAATCACTTATATCTATTTCTAAATGCTCAATACGATTGTCAGCATTGGATTTACTTTGAACAAGTTCATCAATTTTTTGCTGGAGGCAATTGATTTCTACGCACTGATTTTCATATCTTTCTTCGTAATCCATTTTAAAATTTTCAAATTCACTATAAGATGTCTGAAATTGAATTAGAAAACTTTGAATTGATTTTTTTGTCCGTAATTTCAATTCTCCACTATAAATCTTGCTGATTTTATACTAAGCTATGTAATCAACACGTGTATGTGACAGTATGTATCAAAACTAGGGCTATCTTTTATATTGAAACATAGGAGCCACAAAACTAATTTACTTTTTCTTCTACAATAGCTTATAATTTCTATGGTCGTGTACAACGGTAAATTAGTAAAGAACGATTTCTTGTGCTTAATTTATACAATAGTAGATTTCTTTTGTTTGAAATGAACACATGATATAAATTTTATTAATAAAAAAATATATAAAATATTTTAATTGAACCAACCACATTAGTAATTTGGTGTATTGTAAGGTAATTAATACATATTATATGTTCGTGTCGAAAATGAGATATAAACATAACTTTTTGACTAAAATTTAGGTGATAATATAAATGTATTATATATCTTGTAATTGCATTTATTCACCTTATCATATCACTTATTTATATGTTTATATATAATACAATGTGTAATTGACGGCATTATATATAAGTTGTTATTTTAATAAATCTATTCAATCTATTGTTATTCAAAAGCTTAAAAAGCACAAGCACCTGAGAATCATATACTAAATCTACGGAAATAACGAAAAATATTGACTATATTCATAGCTAATTATTATTATTTCGACAAGGTAATGTTAAAATGAACATTTAAAATTGAATTGGTTTTCAATTTTAAACACATGCACATTCTGTTAGTAGTTGTTATTGTTTATGCATACTCTAAACCAGTTAATATTTATTAATATTGTGAAGAAAAATACTTACCTCTTTCTCCAACTGATACTGCTGCTTTAATTCTGCTATCTCTCGTATGGCTGTCTCCTTTTCTTCCAGTACTGTTTTAAACTCTTCCCCTTTAGTCTGTGCTATCTGTTTAAGTTCTTCCTTAGTTTTATTTAATTCCGTTTCCTTCTCTTCCTTCTCTTTATGCACCCTCTCGAGGTTTTCCGTGGCCTCTTTCAATTCGTTCGCTAATGATATAACTTTCTCCTGTTGTTCCGTCGTCGCGGTCTTGTGTTCAATTTCTAACGTCTCCATTGCCGCTCTTAAGCTTTCTAACTCTAGTTCCTTTTGCCTGGCGATCTCTAGTTCAGTCCGTAAATTGGAAATCTCATTTTTGTATGCCTCTATCTCTTCACTCGACGAAGCGCTTTGTTGCAGGAGTTCTACGTCTCTGAAAATGGCAAAATAGTATAAGAATAATGATATAGAATTAATGTCAAAAATCCAAATAGTAGACAAATCACCTTCTCCTTCGGAGATAATCCTATTTAATAAAATTATTACACTAAAATTCGGGTGCCTGGAAATTTCGAGCGATAAGACCGTCTATTTTACATGCAGTTTGCTGTGTACATACATTTTACAACTGTCGATTAAGATCAATTTTAATCGACAGTTTTTTTTTTCACTATAATGGGGCAGTTGTTAATGGAGAAAACGTAATGTTTCAATAAATTTAGGTAAACATTAGGCGCTTACTTCATCCTATCGTTGAGCTGTTGCTGAAGCATCGTTTTGGCACTCTCGTGCTGGGCCGCGGCCGCACGTAGACTCGACGCCATTTTGTCCACTTCCGCTTTCTAAATGTATTGAGAAAGACTTGAGCAATTTGTTTTCTACGTTATTATAGCGTTTGTCGTTATTTTATCACGAACCTGTCTTATGAGAGTTATGTGCTCTTCGCGTAGCTGCGTGTAGGCCCCTTTGAGCTTTTGAAACTTTTCGTCTATCACCTTCGCCTTGTCCTCGGTTTCCACCAATTTTTCTGTACACAAGTGTTTAAATAATTAGTACGTGTATAGATTTGGAATTATAACTATAAGAATAGTGATATTAAAATTGCGTACGTTTGATTCCTGGCGCCTCTGCGGACAAAATTTCTGTTTTCTGCCTCTCTTCCTCCAACTCCGACTGCAAAACACGTGAAATTCGTCAATGAAATTATACAAACGTTTATTGTTCGCCACAACTTAACTTCTGTGCAACACGGCCAACATACTCTAACATAGTACCATGATGACGTGATACTAAATCTATTAAAGTCATAATTACTTTTATGGATAATTGAAAAGAGTTCTGTTTTTTCTATTTTAGGTTCAAAGAAATGTTTATTTTCTCAATAGAATATTACAATATTCACTTAAATATAAGAAAATTTTACATAGTACATGTTAAATAACAATTTAAAGGTGTGGATAATCGGAGATTATTGGTTAACTTTCCATTAAAAACATTTTTAATTTTTTTTTTTTGAAACTCGTTAAAGAGGATTTTCATTGTTTAACTGACCAATAATCTTAGTTTTATTGTAAACTAATGTAATAACTAATAAGATGACTGTTTTTCTTTTAAATGACAACTGAGCATATATTTCAAATACCTACATAGATGTATATTCTATTTTTATAAGGGAAAGCAGCAGTGATGTTTGTGATGATGATGATGATGATTTTACCATAGCACTACTATATTATCAGGTTGGACTATCATCATCATCACTTCAGCCAGTTTTAGTCGCCAGATGGACATAGGCCTCCGCCACAGACTACCACGAAGCCCGATCCTGAGCCTGCATCGACTTCCGCACACTTGCACAGGTCGTCACTCCATCTACTGGGAGGTCGTCTCAAACTACGAGGGCCTATCCGAGCCTGCCACTAGAAAACCGCTCTTCCCCATCTTTCGGTTCTTCGAGCTAACATAACAGCCAATTTATTTATTTAAATAAATAAATGAATAAATAAATAACAGCCAATTGCCACTTCAGCTTACTAATCCTCTATGTCGGTAACCTTTGTTCTCCTGCCGATAGCTTAATCCTCTGAGCTATGTCGATAACCTTTGTTCTACTGCGGATATCAAGTTGGATAACAATAAAAATTACCAGTGTCGCTTGGAGTTGCGATTCTAGGCGCGTACAGTGCTCCCGCATAGAGCCAAGCATCGTGTTGCGCTCTTGCACCAGCTGCGACACCTCGGTTCTGTTTTCGCAGAAAGATACGATCACGTTACATTATGAAAATATCTCAAGTAAGTAGTCAAATAGTTTCGGTAGACCCAGTTCGGAAGACTAATAAAATATAAAAAAGGCTCTGGTGTGTATATCTATAGTGTTTTCATCTTTTACTGCCAGCGGCTGATGTGCTGCGCTGGTGAGGTTATAAAGCACAATAACTATGAGAACGGTCGAGGTACCGCATTCGCTTGAGCTCGTTCTGCAGGTGGTCGATGAGGCGGTCGCGTTCCACCACGGGGTCGGGCTGAGGCGAGGGCGTGGCTCGGACATCCGAACACTCCAATATCTCTGAGTGGGATATCTGTAATGTAAAAGTAAAGTCTTCATCAGCCTTTACATGGCCCATAGCTGGGCAAAGGGCTCCCGTACTGAGGATATCAGGTCATAGTCTATCACGCGGCCCCATTGCCGATTGGTGGACTCACAGGTGATAATTCAGCGCTTAAAATTAACAATTTCATTGGTCGTCACAGTTAATGAAAGGCGAGCGCCCGGACACAATCTTAGCTATCACGACTCATAATGGACCGGTTATGTTATGTCGCTCAAAGATCACGATGAAGCCTAGACCATTAGGACTTTTAAGTTGTAGGTCGACGAAATCCACGTGTTGTTAGTTCATGAACTACACTGGTTAAGAATATAGCAACACGGTTATGCAGAATAGTGCCGCTCCCAAGTGTGAGTCGGTAGCTTGTGCACATAAGAATTGCCGAAAAACATAAATATATACTTGGATTTGTACTCTAGAGGCAACGTTATAAAACTATTGTTGTCTGAATATAATATGTATATATTATTTATATTTATGTATAAAGCTGTATATATGTGTATGTGTATGATTCAACACTTGGCCACAATTTTAGTCGTGTGACATGGTATGTTCCGCGCACCTGACTTGTGGTATCCGAGGTGTCTATCAGCGAGCCCACAGAGTCCACTTCGTCTGGGGGCGGCTCGGGAATCGACACCACTGGCGCCACGTACGTGCCAAAGTCGCTCTGTAACGTCGTTGAGACATCAATGGAAACGAGGTAAAATCGAGAGGTGTCGTGAGACAACCGGTTGCTTCGCTGTTTATTACGTATAAAACAGGAAAAATACACACATAATTTAACATACAACACATAAAGTAACTAAACGAAGATGGTAATATGTGTCCTTATAATAGTACTTTGTTTGTAAATAAAAGACATTTAATACAATCGATAACGATATATGGGTAAATGACAATAAGTTCTTAATGGGCGCCTTGGTAGATATGCCTGTGGTCGAAGTTGCTCGCTTTGCAAGCAACTTCATTATTTCGCTTTTTAGCTATCGGAGAGCGCGAATTTTATTCTCATATTTTTTCCATATGCGCCAAAAGAAGTTCAAAAATAAATAAATAAGGCAGTAGGGTTCTTGTTGCAAAAAAGACTTCATTATAGAATTGAAAAAAAAAAACTTGAACACCGTAGAAATAGTGAAGCGTACAAACCTGCAAAAGGAAGTTTGGTGGGTTCGAAGGTAAAACGGGCAGTGTCAGGAGGTTTCTGTAGTATTGGAGACTGCTCGCATGCTTGTAGAAAGAGCTCAGCTTCTTAAACTGCTGCCGGAACCTGTTCGTCATATGAGCAGATACTGATCGGAGAAATAAAATAAAGCTTAGGAAATACTTACATACTTCTTTCTTACTTACCAAGTCGATCTTATCAACTTCTTTTTTGTATAATTATATATTTGTCTTTAAAAGACACTCACACATACATTTATAATTAAGTAAATTTTTAAAAGTACAGTGAGTTAAGTACACTATATTCTCTCTCTTTTCTGAAACTTTATTTACTTTAAGTATCTTTGGTTCACAAGATACTGAAGGCAGTGCTTATCGAAGCATTGACAGTTTCTATTGTCATCGCATCACAAGCTCGCTTTAGGGACATCGGCCGACGTAGTATATTGGAAACTTGTTTATTCCCTAAAAGGAAAAAGAACTTCTGACATGTGTGAACGGTGCAGTGTGTGAGTCAGGTGTATGATAATCCGCGAAATATTATAAATGCGAAAGCAGCGAGGGTGATCATCTCCTTATCCCACCTATGTGGGGACGGCACATGTTAATTATGTTGTGTTTTTGTCTATGCCTGACATCAACCCTCCTTGTGAACAAACACCCGAGATCCGGAACGATCATTTGGGTGACACACAAATACTTGCCCAGTAGAATTTGAATCCATTACCCCAAGCGCCGAAGCCGATAACTTAGCAACTGCTTTAGCGGTGGTAGGGCCTCGCAACAGCCTCGGCTGTTGCACGAATGGGCAGGCCCGTCCGGGTAAGTACCACGACCTCACAGAAGACCAGCGTAAAGTGGAAGTATGACAAATACTTTCGCGTTTCGTCTGGTGAGTCGTAGCCGGAGCCCAATTTTCAAAAGGTTGTCAACGCATCTGTAACCCTCGGGTGTAGCAGATGTCCATGGGCGGCGGTATTCACTTACCATCAGGTGAACCGTCTGCTCGTTTGGCAACTTTTCACATAAAAAAACTGCGCAATGCGTCTATGCTAATATTGGTACAAATTGGCAATTGCAAAACCCAGTGGTGAGTCGTCGTAGTGTTGATAGCTGTATATGTAGCAGTAATGTCAGTTTCTGTGGCCACGTCAGTGGCAGTAGAAATTTCTGTGGCATTTAGATCGTCTGTAGCATTGATAGCGTCTGTTGTAGTGCCGTCTTTGTCAATGGCAGTGTCCGATGCAGTGAGTCTATTGCAATGGTAGTTGCAGCGTCTGTCACAATGGCGGAGACAGTGTTGATGTCCGTGTCAGTATAAACGTAGTGGCAGTGGCAATATCTGTGGCAGTTGCAGTGGCACCGATGCAGTGAAAGTCTATGGCAGTGATAGTCGCTGCGTTCGTCGCAACGACGGAGACAGTGTTGAGGTCCGCGTCAGTGTCAGCGTAGTGGCAGTGGTAATATCTGTGGCAGTGGCTATGGCAGTGATGCAGTGAAAGTCTATGGCAGTGGTAGTCGCTGCTCTGTCGCAATGACGGAGACAATGTTGATGTCCGCTCAGCGTAGTGGCAGTGGCAATATCTGTGGCAGTGGCAGTGGCATTGGCACGCTCACCTCTCCCGGTGGCCGGCGAGCGTGTCCGCGGGCAGCGACGCGTGCAGCCGGAACAGCAGGCGCACGTTGCAGTCGTATATGTGCGAGGAGTCCTGCGCGCACGGGATGAGCGCCGCGAGCCGGCACTGGCCGCTCGCCGTCATCGAGTTGGCGCGCGCGTTGCCCAGGCTCTCGAACACTGCGCACCACGGCCACGTCATCGACCGACACTGACTAATCGAACACTGTGCCACACGCCCGGTTTCTGAAACCCTGATCATCGTGGAAGTCAACTAATCAACTGCCAAATGGCTTTTCTTTTAATGTTATTCGAGTTGCCAAAAGGATTGTTACCTCTTTGAATTGATCATCCTGATCATTAAGAAGATCATTCTGATCAATTCAGAGAGTTTAACAATACTTTTGGCAACCCGAATAACATTTGAAAAGCCATTTGACAGCTGATTAGTTGACAGCTACGATGATCAGTGTTTCAGAAACCGGTCGTAAGTAATCGAACACTGCGTACCACGTCACGTCATCGACCGACTTGCACGTTGACGGATGCAGTGGAGACGGATGCAGTTAGAGTGGAGACGGCGTGCTAGCCTGGCCTAGCTTACGGCCGGTTTCAATATTCTATCTACAAATAGATTTCGTTACTAGCTAATGGTATTTGACATTAGCTACATAAAGCTTACGTCAGTATTCTATCTCCAGTAACCAATTCTATCACTAACCGGCCGTTAGATATCACCTAACATATAACTACGGTAGGCCGAAGGATAACGTTATGGTGTGATGTAAGAATGTATGAATGTAACTTACACAATTTTCACACGGACAAACATTTAGATCTGGAAAAGTTATCTGAGAATCAAACAAGTGATGTGTGGGAATTGCACCTAGGAACTTGGTGCCGAAAAATAGCCTAGCAACTTCTTTTAAGACAAGTCACCTAGTTCTCACGACCTCCATATCTCATAATATCATTATCGTGGAGTTTTTTGAGGCATTTAAAGTGGGTTCAGATCATTATGGTTCACTATTTTCAAAAATTTTCTTAACTTAAAAATTATTTGTTTTTAACAAAATTAATTTTTAACAAACCTGCTGCTTGTAGGTTCAGAATGTCGTCCATGTAGTCAAATAGTTCGACGCATAGCTGGAAACTGAAAAAAATGTTAAAAAGTACTTATTAAGAGGAGAACGTCCTAGCGAATTATAGTATTAAAGTAGAATAAAATAATTACTGATATAATTATATGGGTAATTATAATTGAGCTGTGATGGCTCATTGTTCGGGCACTCGCTTTTCATTGTATATAGTCGAGCCTTCAGACGTTCTTTAATTTACTTTACTGAAATAATTACATTACAAACTTTACTACAGTTTACGTCACAAACAAATAGACAGAGACTTCATGGTATATATTTCACCGACATTTGGTACAGTTAAAAAGAGAGACTCACTAGTTGTTCACGTCATTCTCGGCTATGGCGTCAAGCTCGTCGGCGGTAAGTTGCATGTTGCCGGGGAAGCGAGGGTTGCGGCTGTGGAACTTGAGCTTGCAGACGAGTAGACCGCAGTACAAGTGGATGAGGCGGCCGTAGCCCTCGCGCAAGTGCACCTGCCAACAGCGAGACCTCTCGTCTATCACTTTGTTGAAGTGAAACTTCTAATGCGACTTCCAAAAAGGATGCGTTAAACGTTTAACGCTACCATGGAGGGGGTATGAAAGCTCTGTTGCGTTAAACGTTCAACGCTCCGGGGGATGGGGAATAGAAAGAGACAGAGCGAGAGAGAATGCGTGGCACTCGAGGTTTCACTTCTTCCGCGCGGAGGGACTCCACGCACTTTTTTTATTAAGATATGACAAGCAGGGAGTATAGTTTATGGTGAGCAACCACCGTATAGTTGTAGTGATCAATTTTTAGACTGGGCGGTAATTCCCCGAACCAGAGACCACATTCGTTAAACATCCAAAACTGACGTGCGACTGCCTGGGTGATGCTTTTACCATGTATAAGTAAAAGTAGTTATAATAATAAATATGATTTACAAATAAGTGTTAAAGATTTTGTCAATTATCTTACTATAGTTTCTTTAAAGTAAGAAAATGAAATAATACCTTCGTACAGTAGGTGTAATGTATAAAAAAAGATCGAAAAAAGACTGGACCAAACAAGACGTAAACTAAGGATGAACAAATGAACTGGAAGTGAATTTAATGTAGTAACACCAAAATATCGCTATATGTACTCTTTTGGGAATATTTCACTATGATGGACGAATGAACAATTTCGATCTTGTTCGATCTTCCACTACACGGTTATCTGTGAGATCGTAGCATTTTGGCGGACGGACCTACCCATTCGTGATTTCATTACCGAAATGATTTTACCGAATGATTTTTGTCGAGTTAGGAAAACAGATGGGGAACTAGAATTTTCCGTCCAAGCGTGCGGCACAGAGGAACGCAATAGCGAACCAATATCCATTCGAGTACCGATCTCGGTCAGACGTGTGCGTAGAAGTCCCCACCACACTCCACCTACCCACAGTTTGCCGAGGTTCTCGATCATGCCGATGTGGCGTTGCGAGTCGTCCAAACAGGCGGGGTGGCCCTCGCGGAGCAACTTGTGCGTCACGTGGCAGAACTTCCACGCGACGATGCGGTTGTCCTGCAACGGCTGGCGTATGGCCACCATCTGGAATGGTGAAAACGGTATCACAATCCGCCAGACGCTGTGACTTTGAGTGTATCCTTGACGAACCAATTAACACGTCATGATTACAATAAAATAAAGTACTACAGTTGTGTATTGTCAGTTTGTCTCGATATCATCCAAGCTAGCACGTTCTTAATAATAATGAAGTCTTCATCATCATCATTTCAGCCTGTTTGAGTCCACCGCTGAACATAGGCCACCCCCGTACACTGCGACGAAGTACGATCCTGAGCCACCTACATCCATCGACTTCCCACAAATTTGCACAGGTCCTCACTCCATCTAGTGGAGGGTCGTCCTACACTGCAATGGCCAGTGCGAGGTTGCCACTCAAGAACCTTTGTTCCCCAACGGTTATCGGTTATACGAGCTATATGGCCGGCCCATCGCCACTTCAGATAATACAATAGCTCATATTATTGAGATTTTCTTACATAAATAAAGTATATATCGCAACCACTGCAGATACATTTTTTTTGTATTGAATATTCTGAATTGGGAAAAAAGATGATCTAAATGTAATTAACTTGTTAGGAGACTATGTCTATATGTGAATCTTTTTTTAAGTTCAATCACTTTGGTTTTATTTATTACCATTACTTTTAGATCACCCTTTTTACATCTGTATGTAAATTGCTCGATGAGAAAAATTATTCATTACAACAAAAAAGAGCTGTTTAATTTTCTAATCGTATGAATTAAACGTTGATATTGGACTTTGATGTACGGAAAGTGGGTATTTAATTAGATAGAGCACTATCGACTTAACTTTATTCAATACTAAGTAATTAGTTGATCCAATCTAAATTTTATAAGTAACTCTTACCCAATAGGTGACCGCGCTCTGTTCTTGGAAGGTTCCAATGATCGTACTACGGACATGTTTCTCCTTAACTGGGGTCTCGATTGAATTGATAGCTTTTTGTATAGCTAGGGTCTGTAAAAAGCAGAGAAAATTAGTTAGAAAAGAAACACAGGATAGACAAAGAACCACTTTTAAAATAACTTATAGTCAAAATGCTGGTCAAAAGTAAGCACAATTACGAAAATGATATTTATCTGAAAGTTCTAAAAACTGCAAAATGTTAATAGACTGTAATTGTTTGTTTATGATTGAATTGTTTGTTATGAGGTTTTTGCAATTTTTTATTTGAATCCATGGTTATAGTTTTGTGCACTTTATAAAGATGATTACAGCCATAGACCGGACAATAAAACGAACAGACAGAAACAAACAGGACGGTCATCCCTATAGATAATTGATGACTCCGTCGCGGAGTTGCCAAGGTATTGGCTTCGGCGTCGGGAGTCGTGGATTCGATTCCCACACGGGACAACTATTTGTGTGACCCACAGATAGATGTTTCGCATCTGGATGTTTGTCCACTTGAAATTTATGTTTGTAAAACGTCCTATCCTGTAATAATCTTATCCTGTGTTGTAAGGCATATATATATATATATATATATATATATATATAGTTATCCGTTCTAGGAGTTGTTTGATCCAGCGTTACGTATGATCAGTTTTTTGTTGATCCGCTTAAATTTGTTGATCCAATACCATATGTATGTGATTTAGTGGCTCCATTCGGATCAACAACTTCTCGTCAATATATTTTTGAAAGTAGCTACAATTTATACAAATCCACTCCGTACTTATTTGATCCAATTCAAACGGACGAATCACAGATCACAGCAGCATTCATTGGTTGAGATCATCACTTTACGTCAGTGCCTACTTATTAAGAAGAATTACTGTATCTCGTGAATGTGATATTTGTTGAAATACATGCTTAAAGGGCCAGCAATATCTAGCGCTCGCGCACTTTTCTGATTCACGTGCAACATTATATTTTAATGTAAATTCGTTGCGCGCGTGATAGATTATTTAAGAATTTACATATAATAATTAGTAAAAAAATATTTGTATCAATACTCAACAGTTAATTATTTAATTCACGTAGGTATAAAATGAATGCTACTACTTCAATACTTAAAAAATAATGTTGAAGAATAAATAAGACTTGGTGTTCTAGTCGTATCTTCAATAGTTTATAAGTAATTTTAATAGCAATGGAGAATACCTGATAGGTAACAACAAGTCCAAGTGTACAATAATTTTAAAAATTATTTAAAAAACAGAAAAATAATAAACAAAATTTTTCGTAATTCGTTTGTTTATAAACAAGCGTCTGTTCACAAAACCAAAAAATGAATTAAATTATAATTTTTTTATGATGATGACGTGATAAATTATGATTTTAATAAAATGGTTCCATAATGTTAAAACTAAGCAACAAAAAATTGTAATTTGGAAAAAGCGTTTTTAGCAGTTAAAATTTTTTTTCTTAAATGTCATATTTTCATTAAGCATCATATTCCTAAAAGAAAAAAAATTAAAATCTTATAAACAATTTATTTATTTGTAATAATTACAATTCAAGTAATTTTTTTTACAGGAACAGAATAATCAAAAAATTTATAAAAATCTTGATTGTTTTATTAACGTTTTTCGTATTTCAATGCCTTAGATTGGTAATAAAACAATTAAAAATTAGAATTTTTTTGGCAATCTTTTCTAAACTTTCTTTCAAGAAGTGACAAAAATATTCTGGGTTAGACTACATAGAAATAATCTTAATTTTTTTTTCGTCGTATTATTATTTATTCATGTGTCTAGTAAGAACTATATTTTTTATTCCTTAATATTCTATTTTATTTGGTTAAAATAATCTTTTAGAGTTCCGTACCCAAAGGGTAAAACGGAACCCTTATTAGATTATGTATTTCTCTTGTGCCATATAAAACCATAATTTTCTTTAAATAAATTAAACTTTTATTCTTTAAAAAAATAAATTAAACAGGTTTTCGTTAAAAAAGCACTTGTCGACTAGACTATAAGCAAGATTACATTTAATAAAAATCACTTACTTTTCGCTCAATTCTTTGAGTTACCCTTTTGATGTAAATATTTGTCCGATAAATCGCACATTATCTCCTAACTAATCTAACTTTAACCCACTGAATAGCACTAGCTTAAATAACACTATTGATTACATAATAAATAATAATAATTTATTCTCTTGTAACGAAACTCATATTTGATAATGAGTAGAGCAATGACTTGTACACAAATTTAACAGTTAAAATAAAACTAAAATATTGTCATCCTCGTCTCTTTAAAGAAATTTTCACACTACATCATTTGTTGCATTACATTGCGACAGTTGTTGATCCGTTTCCTAGTGCAATAGTAGCAATATATTGTACAACTAGCTTGCGCCCGCGGCTTCGCCCGCACATTATATTGTGCTTAAAAATACCTACGGAACCCTTCGTGCGCAACTCCAACTCGCACTTGGGCAATTTTTTTAACTTTATATAAACCATCATTTTACAGACCATAGTTAACTATAGTTTCATCGCACAAATCTACAATGTGGTTCTTTAAGTTGATATAACTATTTTATTTATCATCCGACTTAAATAAAACTAACAATAAATGTTAAGAGAAGCTTACTACAATGTATTTGTAAAAGTTGCACTGAAATCGGAAAGGCCGTTTTAGCCAAGTTAGCGCAAAGACAAACAGATAAACAGACAATAATTTTAACTATCATTGTTTTGGGTTCTACTGCGTTGATAAAGGCCCCTAATAATAGTTTTTCTCAAATATCTTCCATGTACAAACAACAATCAGTTAAATTTTTATTAAATGTATGATATTCTTTGAGCTCATAGTTCGCCGCCGCGCCAGTTGCTTAAATCAACTCGGGATAATATTTGGATGCCTACTTAGGAGTACAGCATTTTGGGCTTCACCTCAATCGAATTAATACAGGCTGCACGTGCTAACAAGCATAACAACAAAACTATACACTTTATAGTAAGTAGTTATTTTGATAATGTCCCAAGGATTCATTAATATCAAGCGATAATATCTACGATATTAAAAATATTTATTCACTAGCATCCTTTGGTAAACTAATTAATACGAAGTAGGGTATAACCATCTCTTTGTCAATTATATTTGTCTAGGTTATTATATTTTACTTATTATTTTACTTATATTATTTTACGGTGGTAGGGCCACGCAGCGGTCTCGACTGTTGCACGAATGGGCAGGCTCATCCGGGTAAGTACCACGACCTCACAGAAGACCGGCGAAAAGTGGAAGTATAATACTTTCGCGTTTCGTCTGGTGAGTGAGGTGGCCGGAGCCCAATTTTCAAAAGGTTGTCAACGCATCTGCAACCCTTGAGTGTAGCAGATGTCCATGGGCGGCGGTATTCACTTAACATCAGATGATCCGTCTACTCGCTTGGCAACTTTTCACATAAAAAAAAAAAATATTCGACATATAGTAACAGTTTACTCAATAGAAAATGTACATGGAAATTTAGTTCTTATTACAAACACTGTGGAATTAATGTTACGAACACTGACGTCGAGCTACGTATGCGCGCTCACAGGGATCAAGAAATGTTTAAAAAGTGCCTGAGAAAAAACCGTTACGCGGAGCCACAAATACTTTGGAAAAGTATAAAACAACGGTTAGAGTATATTGCTGATGTCTGAGCGACACAATACGCTGTTGAAATATATGCTTTCCGGCCTTTAAAATAAAGGTTAAGGGCAAGTAAATTTGGACAGAAAGGTGGATCAACAAAGTACTCTTTTAATTTTGCTGGATCAAACAAGTTATGGAAAAGGACTATATATATATGTGTATATATATATATATATATATATATATATATATATATATATATATATAAGAATCTCGGAAACGGCTCCAGCGATTTTCATGAAATTTAGTATGTGCGTAGATTCGGGAGCGAAAAATCGATCTAGCTACGTTTCATTTTTAGAAAATGTCCTTTTATCCCTGTTTTCAGGGAATGAAAAATATCATTCGAAGATGACGGTAAATTTCGCCGCAAAAAAAAATGTTATAATAGCTCGGTCGGTAATCGGGCTGCCCCAAAATAGACAGCCGCGGTTCGTATCACCATCATTTACACACTTATTTTTTTCTATACCAGATCATTTTATTTATTTTTTATTTTTTTTTATTTCCAAAATACATGATTTACCGAAAAAAAATCCGAGCAGAGCTCGGTCCTCCAGGTACTGTTATCCTAAAGGAAATGTTTTTAAAAAGAAAAAACAAAAAAATTAGCGCAATACTAACATTGGATATGACATTTTAAGTAATTTATATAATATAGACAGCAACGCATGTTGCAACGAGTATTTCTAGTATAAATGTATTATTATATAGTCACATATGCGAGGGTAACGCTGCCACATCAGCAGTGATCTTTATTAGCGTCTGCATTTCCGTATCCGCGACCTTCTGACGCAAACCATTCTTTCAATGCCTTCGGAATTAAAATCGTGAAAGCTTTGTTTTTCTTTTCTAGTTTAAAAATTATTTCAAACATGTGACTGCTAATTCAAGACATGGAGAATACCAAATTGCTTCGACAGCAAACGTTGTTCTTTTCTTTTGGTTTTGTTTTTGTGAAAGCTAAAGACTGACAGGATTAAAAGCGCAGGTCGCGCGTAATATTTAAGTTACATTACTAAATTGACCCGCTAACTATAAAGCTATAAAAATTAAGTCTATTAAAAACACTCACGAGCGGATTAGTAGTTATAGTTACAGCAATACTTTAAATGAATATTATTTCCCAATTTCATTGATATTTTTAAATCAAGTTTCCAAAAAATAAGGCTTGAAACACAAATTCGGCGTATAAAAGCAGTATTCATTCTTACCAATAACGGACCCGCTATTTATAGAAGCTTTAAACTTGGCTACGATTAATATCAGCTTCGTAAATAACGGTGTATAAAACATTTAAATTGAGAACAACTGACAACGAGTAAAACCGTGGGGCCTTGTGGAATACGGCATCGTATAAATATGTAAACAAGGCGGGTCAGGTGAGGACACGAAGAAGCCTTATACAAAACCACGATGATATTCCGCCGAGGGTCAAGGCAATTAATGAACGGGCTTCGGATTAAATCTTTATTTCCCTTGCAATCGACATACCTACGCGAGGACAACTTCCTCGACTCACCGACTCAGAGACGACAATTAGCACGTTCCATAAAATAGGTATACATATAGTAAGTATTGTTCTTTAATAATTCATTAAGAATTAGTGGATCCCCCAAATGCGACCGGACATGGGATTTAATCAAACAAAAGAAAAACCATACACAGATAAATCAAAATGAGTACAATATTTAAAAACAAAATTAATTATTAAGAATCGCGATCTGTGAAATGAATAATAAATGACCTACTTATACTAGAAGTGGATGGCTTTACAATGACCATTTAATCTCGCTTTCGGAATCGGCGAAAGTTTATTATTAAACATCAGCTTTAATCGCGTCTCTCCGGTCTGTAATGTAATGCGTTAATTTTAATATTAAGCAAATAATTTTAATCTTACAGCAGATAATAACAGTTCATAAATTTTATATAAATACTTCATGTTGCTACACACACGATAATTCTGTATGATTAAAAACGAATTGTATCATCTACAGCCATATCGACGGAAGACACATTTTGCCTCTGCTATCCTTTTCTCAATTGGCAGCATTGACATCGTGTTCTATCCCTTCTTTCTTATATCTATGTAGTTAATATTGATTTTTTTAAAAAGGATGTTCAATTTATAGAGAAAAATAACGCCATACAAACAAAACATAAAACGAAACCTGTCAACACTTCTAACAGCGAAAGTTTTGGAAACGAAAATTCAAAATACGAAAGTTCTGGAACGTGCCTAACACGTGCACTGTTTACAATTATTGTGTCTCATCAGGACCGTGTCTGTGTACCAACGGCATCGTAACGTATACATGCATATTTTTAGAATTAACAACAATGCAAATGAGCAAGACGCGTGCTCGCTTCGCGTGGAGCTGTCCCGATATTTATGGCAATGTGTGTACGCAGTAAGAGCTTTTAACAAAAATCTTATCTTGATCTACGTACATAATTTTATTGAGAAAGCCAGTATGATTTTAAGACAAAATTTTTAAGATCCACAAAACCCATTCCATATTGGATAAGTATATTTCATTGAAATTGGACGCCTTTTTTACTTACTTACTTCAAGATAATTATTTAATAATTGACTCTCCGAATCCTATTAACTTTTTATGTTTAAATCTGTTATTTAGTAAAATATTAATGGTAGTCCACTTTTCGCACTACATGAATAAATAATTTATTATTTTTCATGTAGTGCGAACTAATACAACAATAACTATAAGAACCCAGGTGAGAAGTATTTATTTTTTGAACAGTTCTCCATACGGGAACGATCCGTTTGTCTCCAGAACACCAAAGCGTTAACTCTTATGCTTCTAAAACCCAATCGTTCAAATCAATCAATCATTTAAAATATAATTTTTTTTTCTTCTTATTTTAGAACATATTATAGTCACATAGCAACTTATGCTATTTTTTATTTTCATCATCGCGAAATATAACCAATTATAGTAAGTATGAATGGGTCAAATCGTTCAAGAAAACACATCATGGAAGTATACAACATTTAACTTTTGGTCAGGCCTGTGAGGTAAACCATTCTTTAAAATGATCGCAATCGCATAGCACGGTGAATATCATAGTTGCGGTTGTTATGGGTGTGTCCATAGACGGGTGTAGTGACCTAACATCTGGCGAATCGCCCGCTCCTTTATCATCTTCTATATTAGAAACAAAAACAAAGATTACGACGAGTTAACCGCTTAAACGTAACGCGTAATGAAGACGGCTTGTGACGTAGACTCCTTCTGTGTAATAGTCTTACGGTTCATTAACCTCTTTATAAAAACGGCCACCTACCGATTGTAGTTTACAACAAGCATACCAAATCTAGTTTCCAATCTCGTACGGAACATTGCAATTTAATAAAAATCGCTCGTTTCATCGGACTATTGCTGTTTTTATTAAAAGCTACACGCTTGAACTGTAAAAATTGATAGAAATTTGCCGAACAGTTTAATGAATGCGCTAGGATAGAGATGTTGGCCCATCGTATTTGTTAAAACAAAAAGTAGGCTAACAAATAAAACAATGTTATGAAGTATATTTAGTTTTGCCATATTCTTTATGATAGACACTAAAAATCTTTTACCCGTAACTTGTACTCAACCACCAAAGGTTAGCTGGAAGAAAATGCTATTTAGCATTAAGTTCGCCTTTGTACAAACTTCTAGTACAATAAAGAATATACAAACAAACAAACAAACAATGTTTTTAAATTATAGACTAAAAAGTTTAATTTTTTTGGCAATTGTTTTAATTATGGAAATTCTTTTGGTATTCCACACATATATTTTCCTGTCTCTAATTAATTCTTATCAGCAAATTACTTTCATAGTTTTTTTTAATGGAAATTCTTTCGGTATTCCACACATATTTACCTGTTTTCTATTTAATTCTTATCAGTAAAGTACTTTCAATTATAATGAGTAAATCTAATCGATTTTTTTCAAAGTATTTGATAATAAGTACACACAGAGCGGCATCTAATATATTCTAGTCTACCAATCAATGATCAAGAGAATTTTTTCATAACTAAACATACCGCACTTCATTGCTTACGGCATTCTTAATAACGTAAAAAAAATTAAAGACGGACGAGACATCCGTAGAGCACGATATTTATGCATTTTCGTTTCGTTTGGTGAACGAGTTAACCGGATCCTACCTACTCTTTCAAAGATTAACAACGCATCTGTAACTCCACAGTTTTGTTGTCCATGGACTTCAACACTACAACAACACATCTACACAAATTACATAATATGGAACATACTGAGATTCCCTTTTTGTAATAATATTTTTATTATTACTAGAGTACCCTAAGAACAATAATGTTCGTTCTAAGTTCTGCCACTGGTAGAGATAACTTTACTGTTACAAATACCTCTTGTGAATTTAAATAGATGGCGTATTGTATTGCTCCCAAACGGGGAACGAAGGCGGGTCATCGGATTATCCTGTAAGCACAGATCGTCTTAGTTGTCGCCTAATACTGTTTCTGATACATTTAGTTTTGTTTCTGTTATAAGTAACTCATATTTTATCTAGCACACATTTTGATAGATGTAAAAATTTATTGAAACCCGATCGAACAATAAGTGAATTCTTAACTCGCAAGATGCATCCAATATAGAGATACAAATAGATTACTGATGAATCATTCAGTCAACACACTGAGTATGATTATAATTTGTACATTTAACGTTTACAAGTCACTTATATATAAGTGCATTCGATTATATCGTACTAAAGACTAACAACGAAGGTTGTATAACGAGATAAGAAGAAATATATTAATAAATATTATCACATATTATATATTATGTACAAAACCTTTAGATTATTATATGATAGAGAAAATTAGCTACGTATTTAATCATGAAAATTCTTGCCACTAATATTTCTCCATCTATAAACTAACATATTATAAATAAGTAACCCATCTTCAGCAATTATACGTCATGACATGTCAAAAAAGTACAAATCACCATCTAAGTAACAAAAACGCGCAACACACAATCATATCTAGATAAACAAGTATTGTTTGTTATTGCATAAGGAGAAATAAATGCAATGAAATAAAGGTTGTTATAATTGTAAAAACCGAACTCTGAACTTGTTCGCAAAAATAATTATATAATAAGAAATTAATTGAATTATTGAATAAATATAATTTGTATAAGATTTAGTTTAAAATATTAAACTATTGTGGCACAGAAATTTCCGAATTCTGCGACTTTGAAACTTCATTATATTTTTTTACTTATTTTGAGAAGGCACACGAAAATGCAATTGTTATTATTCATTTGCATCGGAAGGAAGCGTCTAAATCCGTAGCTTGTGCCATCATGCACTAATAATAGATTTGTGCGTCCTAAGTGTATTTAAGGTTACATCTGTTGATACATTTAATAGGAATAAATATTGTATTTAACGTATTAAATAAAGTAAAATATTTTATTAATACGTTAAAATACAATATTTGATTATATTAAACGTATAATAATGGTTTAATCCTAAAATCGCAATCATAAACAAGCACACTCGTATGTCTACGCCAGCTGAGATTTCATTTAAAACTGGATATATACAGAAAGGACTGCATTTCAAGATATTAACTCTGGTAGGGGCAAGCATCAGTCTTCGCTGTTGCACGAATGGGCAGGTCCGTCCGGGTAAGTACCACGACCTCACATAAAACCGACGTGAAATAGAATAGAAATGTTACACTTCTGCGTTTTGTCTGGTGAGTGGGATAGCCGGGGCCCACTTTATTAAAACCATCTGCAACCCTAGGGGTGTTGCAAATGTCCATGGGCGGCGGTTATTATTTAACATTAAAAAAAGTTACGGTTTAATTTATGGAAGAACCAAGTGAGCAAGGGACTGTTCGTTTCGACCCTTTCTATAACACAATGGACACCTTGCAACACCATAGCGGTACCTACATTGCACGTGAGCTCTATAAGGAAGGTACATGTTACCTCACTCCACAGGTAAAGCGAATATTACATCGGTCTTCTTTGAGGCTGTGGTACAAATTACTAATAGTTGGCACATTCATGCCACTGAAAAAACTACTAATTGAATAAATTTTTACATTAAGCATTACAGACAAATATTAAAAAATAAAATACGCTAAAAAGTCTTGATGACAACTCGCATGTATAGCTGAGAGATGTCAGATTATGGATTTAAAAACCTATTTGGTGTTATCATTTCCGTTATGATATAACAGATTAGTAGATAGGGAGATATGCAATCTCAACAGCAGTATATTAAATTATTCAATTAAACCACTGTGCTTACATGAATGAGTAATTAGGAAAATACTAGAACGCCAGGAATATGCAAGGGCATCCAATAAAAGTGCACGTGTTTACTATAATTGCCGTTCGCAAATTAACAGTGTTCTTGAATGACGAATTGTTCATATTAAGGACTAGGTAGGAAGGCACTACTTCGCACGGGGAAACCAACGATTAGTCAGTACTAATAGACTAGATAATAATGTATTATCACAAATAATGAAGTTTCTTAAAACTTAAATTTATATAAATTAGCCTCAAGTTACAAAAAATTGGCCAAATGCGAGTCGGACTCACGCACGAACGGTTCCGTACCATTATCTATAAACGACAAGAAAAAAAACCATGTATGTTGTATGAGAGTCCTTTTTATTCTGTTTTTTAGTATTTTTTGTTAAAGCGGCAGCAGAAATACATTATCTGTGAAAATTTCAACTGTCTGTCTGACAGATAGACTGCGGAGTTTTAGTAGTAGGGTCCACTTTTCCCCTTTGGGTACGGAACCCTTAGAATACAACCATAATTATTCAGAGAAAATGTTAGGTCATCGTTAATGAAGAAAAATGATATCAGTAGTACAGTGAGGAGTTGACCAAAAAACGCATAATTTTACCGACTCACTAGTCTATCGGGAAGTTCGTATAAAATCGTTTTTGGTCTGAATAGAACAACAGACGAACAAGTAAGCGAATGAACAAAGACGCGGTAATATGAAGTAAGTACTCACCAGCTGATGGAAGCGTTTGTCGATGGGGTTGGCCATAGCTGCGTGTTAGTGTACAGTGCGGGCGAGATCAGCGGCATGCATTAGTTAAGTGGGCGCGGGATGCTCTGAAATGAGATTTGTGTTCAGCCCAATATTAGTATTAGTACTTTGTAAGGCATGCGACAGCCCGGTGGGTGCAACGGAATGATGTTATTAGCGTTTCATACTCTCTCACCTGCCATTCGTCACTTCGACGGCGGCAAAGGTTTAAAATGAAAATTGTACTGTTAATGAGATAAATTATGTTCATCTGGTACAGCATTAGTATTCTGTTAGAACTTGGAATACGGTGTGATTTTTAAAAAATGATTTTAATAAATTCATTAAAATTTTTAGGGCTGAAATACCGTACATGGGTCTTTATTTGCTTTGATATTGTCTCGTTTTCATCCTTACTAATATTATAAACGCGAAAGTTTGTAATAATATAGCTTATACATCAGAATAAGACATAGACTATAATTTACGTAAATTATGAAGTTATTTAATATTAATTATTCATTACATGTATATAGAAGAATAAATCTAATTAACTCTTAAAAATTATATCTAGTAAAAGGCTATAAGCAAACTTAAATAACATTCAAATGATAAACTAATACAAAATATATACTAGAACAATGAAATTAAAACTAAAAACCTTAAAAAATATAATGTAATAACTAAAATATATTATTAAAAGGAGTCCTTTTAGGAAAGGTTCCGAAGATACTGGCAGCGTTTTAATTATATTTAGCGACTATAATTTATATACATATTTTATGTATATCTGTCTTTCTGTCTGAATGTTACGCCTTCAGCCTATTTTACGCAGACGTAGTCGCGGGCAGCAGCTAGTAGGATATAAAGTTGTAAGATGCTTCAAAAAAAATTGTCTCATCGACCCTAGCTGCTGGCAGGTTGACAGTGACAATTGTTAGTTTATTAAGGGGCAATTTAGTTAATCAATTGAAAATAATAATGTAGATGATGTTACAAACTATAACATTGCTTTGAAATATTGTTATTTGTACAACCGTAAATTTTATTTATGTTTTGCAACAAAGAAATTCACCAATGAAATTACCAAGTTCTCCCTTTCAATTAAATCGAACATCGTAGTAAGAGAAAATACATGTAAGTATTTTTTTATATATCATAACAATAACACTATAACAGAAATAATGTACAATATATTTTAGCGTTTGAATTGACGAATGGTCGCTTTGCCTTATGTGTTACTGACCGCAACAGTTTCCGTTATAGGTAAGAGATTTTCGTTAAGAAATAAGGCACCTCTTGAATGACTCATGGTAAATGTCGAAATGCCTGTGGGTAGTTAACAAAATAGATCAGTGAAATCCTTTTCACTCTTGCCTCGAAAACGCCCGTGTCATATTCGAACGGAAAGAGAGACATCACAGTCTATCGCAATATTTGTCCAGCTGGAAATTGGGGGCGTAATACGAACAACGTACTCTGTGGTGACATTGTCATAACGAAAATGTAATACAAAACACATCGGATC
This sequence comes from Iphiclides podalirius, assembly GCA_933534255.1. Classification (NCBI taxonomy): domain Eukaryota; kingdom Metazoa; phylum Arthropoda; class Insecta; order Lepidoptera; family Papilionidae; genus Iphiclides; species Iphiclides podalirius. The sequence goes on along the minus strand of OW152830.1, from coordinate 9,675,373 downwards.
ACTCATTAAACCATTGTTGATCGGTTGTTAAGAACAAAAGTGATATTATCAGACCGGTGAAACAATTACTCAACTGAATGTAGCGCTGAATGGAACCTCGTTACACATTCCTGTATTATTGTGTAACGAGCTGTTTTTTACTTCCGTCAAATAAAATAATTCCGCGCAATGGAACACGATAGCGTGAAACTTGACCGAGTGCTTTTATTACGTTTTTTTGGTCAGGCAAGGTGCGGTAGTAGAAAAAACGACAGAAAATTGTGTTCTTTGAAGATTTGAAATTGAAACACCAAGTTATAAACAACCGATAATTTGACACTTGTTAATTTGAATCCCCCAATAATTTGAAATGTTTTTTGGTCCCTTGAAAAATTCCGATTGAGCCGAGGTCCGGCCCTCTCGGGCACCCTCGAATCGGAATGCTAAACGCGTGTTGAGTGACAGCCCAAGCCGAGGTCCCCTCTCGGGGACCCTTGAGCCTGATCACTCCATGGAGCGCCCGCCAAAGCGCCCTAAGAGCTTGGCGGCCTCCCAAACCGGTCATAATAATAGTGTGACGGCCCGAGCCGAGGCTCCCCCGGGAGCCCTCGAGCTTAGTCACCATAACGCGTAATAATAATACGCCGAGGTTCAGGCTAGGCGCCTCGTGCACCAGGCCACCTCAAGCCCGTCGGAACTGTAAAGGGCCCCTAAGGCCAACAGTGGCTCATCCAGCCAAAAAAAAAAATGAAAAATAATCGATAAATTGAATAAAATCACTCACTCAAAAAAAGATTACGGACTTCTTTTCAAAATAAGATTTGTGTATAATTGTATTATTGTCTGTAGTAAATCCATAAGAATAAATTTGAAATAATAAATGACGAATTTTGATAAAACTCTTATTTACTTGTTATTTAAACGTTTGTAATTTTGAACTCTTGACGATTTAAAATTTATCTCTGAAAGAGTATGCTCTCTTTTTGACACACCGGCGGCAGCTGGTTCCACAGAGCGGTTGTACGAGGCAGGAAATGCCTTGAAAATCTCGCTGTTGAGGAACGCTGGAAATCGAGGTGGTGTGGATGAAATTTTTGGTTTATGTCCGATGGTGAAATTCAGCCGCCAGAATCAATCCAAACAATTCTTCGGAACACTCCCCGTGATAGGTGTGGTAGAAGATGCAGAGTGATCCAACATGTCTACGCAGAACCAAAGTATGAAGTCGATCGGAAAGACTTTGATCGTCGATAACCCAAGCTGCCCTACGTTGGATGCGGTCAAATGGAAGAAGTTGATAATAGGCGGCTCCCGCCCAGAGGTAACAACAGTACTCCATGTGGGGCCGAATCTGCGCCTTATAAAGGTTTAGGCGTTGCGCCGATGTGATGTCTCGCCTTACTGAGCGAACCTACCTTCTTTGAAGCCAATGTGGTCTTACTTTCCAATTGACCCCGGAACTGGACATTGCTCGAGATTTCGACGCCAAGTATTCCGATATTTTACATGTAGATAGCAAACAAGAATCACTTAAGTCTCCTCTGAAAAGCTCCGCATTGGAAATAAACTGAAGCGATACGTAAACTGTGCAAAACGACGTATAGAAAATAGGAGACATAATAAATGTGTTATGTGCAATGAACACTTGTGCTTCACAAGTAAACGAAATTGTTTCGTAGAATACCATAACTAACTATTTATTTTACTTTTCTGATAATTTTTACTGTGTTTTTTGTATTACAAAGCAATAAATAAAATACCGATAAAATAAACCTTACTCTTTATTTATTTACTTTTATGGTCCATAGGGAAAAATATTTCCCATGAAATTATAGGAAACCTATACATCCTTCTATGTTTTTCTGGAGATATCCTCTTACTTTATACCCACAATAGCTAAAATATTGTGTTGTATCGGCATATTTAGTCTTGGACATCTTATGGTCCTGTAAGGGTTAAATAAGAATTTACATAAATTTAATAGTATGCGCATGTAACACTTTCAATCTGTCGAATACAGACATTAAAATATTGTTCAGGAAAGAGCTAAGGGTCTGGTAACTCACCGGTCTCCGCCTTCCACTGCCTCACGCTGCTGGGGCTCGGAACTGGTTGGCCGATTCGGTTTCTCGAAAAGATATGACCCTGTCTCTCCGAATAGTATTTCCATAGGTCGCTGGCACAGTATTCTTCGGGAATTGTTCGTACTCGTAGTAATAGCGAGACACACGGTAATTTTCAAAAGCAAAGGTGTTAACGTTTCGGCGTACGGCGCGCAAGTATATACGTCGCTCAGCCAATCAGAGGAGAGCGCGGTGTTCAGCGTTGAAAAGGATTGTTACCAGACCAAAAAATAGAAAATCCCTATCAACTTAATCATTGTTGTCACTCGCAATTTAAATGTAAATAACGATAACGAAAAAAAAAAATAAAACAAATTATGAAAAATGGTTCCGGTACGGAACATGCCGCTCACCTTAAGAGACGTGAGTCTTTTAACGAAATTAAATCTAAAACACGAAAGAAAAAAAATAAAAGAATAGAAAAGAAAATGAATTTTAACTAACCTACTAAATGAAATCTTATCTATTCTAAATTATGAACTAGGTTGGACATTCGTAATTCAACGTTAATCTAGAGGAAGAGGGCAAATTTTCACGACCGGACGCTTAACAAATTTGTTTCCTAATTGTAAAGTTACCACGCGAGTAACATTGTCAGTACCCGGATGTAAGGCATGAACTCTACCGAGTCTCCACTGTAATGGAGGGAGATTATCATCTTGTACCACAGCAATGCTGCCCTCAAGAATTGGAGCACCACGATCAGAAAACCATTTATGATTCTGCTGGATTTCGTGAAGATATTCATGACTCCAACGCTTCCAGAAGTGTTGAACATTCTGCTGTATCCAGCGCCACCTTGTTAGCCTACTGGTATTCGTATCAGTTAGACAAACATCCGGAATTGCCGTGAGAGGTCCTCCGATTAAAAAATGGGATGGTGTTAAGGGCAGAGGATCGATAGGATCAGCGCTCAACACACAAAGTGGACGTGAATTTAACACTGCCTCGATTTGGCACAACAATGTATGCATTTCGTCATACGTCAAGGTATTCGTACCTAATATACGATGAAAATGGTGTTTAAAGCTTTTAACCCCTGCTTCAAACAATCCGCCGAAACGATCCATTCCTGTGGGACATAAGCATAGTGTAACAACGCCCTTAGGGTGTACCGGCTTACTATCACCAATACCTAATACAGGTACACTCGAATGTCGACGTTTTAAACCTAAACGATTTATACACGCTTCCGTTATAAACGAAGCCTGGCTACCTGTGTCGATTATACATCGGATCGTAGATCGCCTTTGTTTATGTACGTAGGTATACATCGACGAGCGCGGTAGACAAGAGTACGGTCTTCGTACGCATCGAATACGCATTGGACAGCGCGCACGCATCGGGAACACGAGTCGAATTTATTGACGTTGTCATTGCTACGCGAGTATCAGCTGATGCTCGCTCGTCTGCGTGATTCGCGGGAGTGAGTGAAATAGAACTACTTTCCTCTACTATGACCGGTAGCGCTTGAGATTCGAAATGAATCAAACTGTGATGACGCTTATGACACGTCCGACAAACATAAATAGATTTACAATTTTTAATATCGTGTCCCAAATTAAGGCAATTAAAACAAATATTTTTACCTTTGAGAAAGGTGTATCTGTCCCTAGGAGATAAGTTTAAAAAGTCAGGACATTTTGTCAACGAATGTTGAGCTTCACATTTAACGCAATGCTTAACCTTATTTTCTTGTAAGCAAGAACGAGAATCGTTTAAATTCTTCGGAGTCACATTACTTGCGAGTACTCGACGCGCCGTGTAGTCGACGTTGTCGCCGCGCGCTCTCGTATTGTTCGACGATGCATAAGTTTTTTTCAACTGACCGCATTCGGAAAACTCGCAAGCCGAAACTTCTCGCTCAATAAATTTTATAAGAACGTCTACTTGTGGAATATCTGATGGCTTACTTAACGATAATTCATAACGTTTACGAATGTTTGTTGGTGTTTTACGTAATAAAATACTAAACAATAAAAAATCCCATTCCGCTATTGAATCCCATAGCTTCTAATGCCTTAATATTTTCTTGGTAAATATTAAGAAGATTACATAACGAAAAAATTGATTTTTCAGAACAACATTCAATATTCAAAATGTTATCAATATGTTTAGACGCAATAGAACGCTTACTGTCATAACGGGAAATTAATATTAGCCACGCCATTTGATAATTGTCGTCGGAAATAGGAATAGATTTAATTAAATTGAATGGTTCATTTTTGAAGGTCAACAACAAGTATCTAAATTTCTCTGCATTCGTGTAAGCATCATTGTTGTGTACTAATGCACTGAATAAATCAAAATACGATCGCCAGTCGGTCGAATCACCGGAAAATGACGGTAACGGCAAAGTAGGCAATTTATTGAGCGTAAGATTTTGATGTTGATGAAATTCTCTAAAAGTGCTTTCATGAAACATGCGACTTGCCCGCCTATTCTCATCCTCTAAACCTTTTATCTTGTTTACATGAGAAATAATTGCATAGTAGTAATCATTAAATTGTTTACGAATGACCAACTGTTCCTCTTTATCAAAGTTCTTTTGTTTCAAACAATATTTTTCTATCTTTGATTGAATTTTGCTAAATTTGCGTTGTTGAGAAACAATATCTTTTGAACGCGCAAGAAATTCTTCCCTATTAGAAGAATCTACAATTTCTAAAGTGTTTTTTACTTCTTAAAACGATATCGCGTTTGAAAATGTCGTGTGAATGCAACAAAGATTCCGCCATGTTGTATGAAACGTAAGAAACGGAATGAAATAAGAAAGTAATATAAATTAACGAGTGACAACAAAACCCGAATGATATAGTAAAAATCCGGCTCGAAGGACCAAAAAATATATGTTCAAGAAAGAGCTAAGGGTCTGGTAACTCACCGGTCTCCGCCTTCCACTGCCTCACGCTGCTGGGGCTCGGCGAACTGGTTGGCCGATTCGGTTTCTCGAAAAGATATGACCCTGTCTCTCCGAATAGTATTTCCATAGGTCGCTGGCACAGTATTCTTCGGGAATTGTTCGTACTCGTAGTAATAGCGAGACACACGGTAATTTTCAAAAGCAAAGGTGTTAACGTTTCGGCGTACGGCGCGCAAGTATATACGTCGCTCAGCCAATCAGAGGTGAGCGCGGTGTTCAGCGTTGAAAAGGATTGTTACCAGACCAAAAAATAGAAAATCCCTATCAACTTAATCATTGTTGTCACTCGCAATTCAAATGTAAATAACGATAACGAAAAAAAATAAAACAAATTATGAAAAATGGTTCCGGTACGGAACAAATATTTAGTGAGGCAGAGAACATGGGAAGATGGCGCTCATTGAAAACAGCAAAGTAATACAAAGAAGTATTTTTTTTACAAATGCAATCATGTATGAGAAAATAACTTTTAAATGTAACTTCTTATATTTTAACTCGGTTGATGCTGTTGCTAAACGATAGGTTTTAGCACCACGGGACGTGGATTCGATTCTCACAAAGGAAAAGTATTTATATGACCTGCAGACAATTGTATCGGATCTGGGTGTGTCTGTCTTGTTTAATATATTCTTTAAGATATGTAGAAATGTTCAATCTTAAGTGCAAAGATTAGCACTATAAACAATTTAAAATTTCTAATATATTCTTGTTAGCGCCCCTACAAAATAGACCTGTTGTCATAAAATAGGGGTATCATTAAAAAAATGTATGCATTCTCTTACACAAGTCCTGGTCACCTTAAATGAGATGAATAACTTCCGCGCGGCGCACGTTTATATCAGGAAGTTGATGTTTACACGAAAGCCATCCACCGGCCCGATAAGCCAAGTACCGACCAATATAAGGGGCATGTAAACATCTGGTGTTCGTCGGACCTGTTACGTCAATATCCTGTTCACGACCATTCTAAGTGGATATTTTACATACCACAAGTTCTATATTGGTCCATACAGAAAACTATATCGACGACTTTTCATGTCCTGTTAGTCCAATGATGTTCATATATCGTGGCCATGGTGTGCATAAAGTTTAAAATGAGTTTAGAGTTAATTAATTAATAAATTTATGCGTTCTAGTGTCCTAAAATTTACACGTAGTCGGATTTATGTAGCAAATAAAACACCTTAATTCCTAAAGCAGAATTATTTTACATGACGTTGGTTGACTGTGTTTTCATCACGTCCAGGAATGTTCGTGCAGTGTGACCACTGTGGCGGCGCGTTCTACGTCCGTATCATTACCTAATACCGACACGAGGAATGACTGGTTTGGAGGTGGATACAAACCGTGCTTAAACATCATCATAGTAGCAGCAAGAAGTGGTTGTCCTAGAACACTCCTAGAACACCTACTAGACACTCCTAGAACTAAGGAATGCCGCTGAGACAACATATTCTTCAGACGTAGAACGCGATTCAAATAAGAATAGGACTGCCATCGTGCTGTCTTGTGACAGCACAATTCTGTATGGTGAGAAAAACAGATATTTTTGAAATTATATTTATATAAAAGCAAATGTATTTCATTCAGTTCATGATGAAAATAACAATCGCGATATAAACAATTGATACAGTAGTTTATAACCTATTGTAGTGTAAGCAATGAACGTGGGAGTTCGCACTTTGCTACCGTCACAAGACAACAGTCTTGCTTTCACAACTCACAATGGAATGTTGCGGAATCCTGACCATTATTGGCGGCAGCCCTTACGAGAATGCTGAGGCGATTATTTGCTTTGCTCGGTTGAAGCAGTTGCTGAGCGATGTGTATTGTACGCGGGGGGCCGTGGGTTTTAATCCCTCCGGGAACAAAGATCTTGTGGGTTAACAACTGATGCAGATCTTTGTGTAACGTGTGTCCATAGAGAGCTTTTACAAAGTAATAAATATCAATTTGTGCATAAAAATGTTGCCAGGTCTAGAAACTTGTTCGTGAAAGCTCGTAATTGGTATAATCGAGCATGCAAGCGAGCGCGAGTTTCATTTAAGACCATGAAATGTAATAATTAAAAACGAGCCAGTGTAACGGAGTTGTTGCATTCGTTCGATTTAAATACACTCGTTGTGGCCCATTGGTCATATTAAATTAATGAATTTTTAATTATTTTTACTCTGTGGAAATTGACATTGAATGTTTTATTTCATTTCACGTATTTGTAGATATATCTTAGATATTTTCAGCTTTCTATACTTAACATTAACTATACAAAATTACAGTCCTTCCCGTGCGGCTTCACACATTATTTACAAGATACAGGAGCCAGTCCCAGCTTCGCACATGTTTGTCCGATTTATTGTCAAGTACCTATAATATTTAATATGGAATATGTAAAAAGCTAATATTTCCACACAAATACTTAGTTTAATATATAAACTTTTTTTTTACACTTACGAGTATAACAAGACGATTATTATACCTTTCATTAGCGATTATGTTTTTACAAGAGACATAGTACATTTACATAATTCAGATTCCGTTTTATTTATAACACAATCACAACTAAATTTCCAAAGGCCCGAAGTTAAAAACAATGGACAGGGAGGGAGAGGAGTACAACATAAAGTATAAGTCCCAGGGGCGATTCAGGTTTAATCCCTTGTGCATGTAATGGGATTATTGTCGAGGCTTACCTTAGTTTTACAACATTGGCTTGAAAACTAATAGGGCGACAAGCTATAGCTACCCATAATTATTTAACAAAACATTCCACAGAGAAACATAAATATGAGTCTTGCAATAATACAAGACGTGATGATTGCCATCACTAATACGAAACAGTCACTCGGTGGTAGGGCCACGCAGCAGCCTTGGCTGTTGCACGAATGGGCAGGCTCGTCTGGGTAAGTACCACGGCCTCACAGAAGACCGGCGTAAAGTGGAAGTATCATACTTTCGCGTTTCGTCTGGTGAGACGTAGCCGGAGCCCAATTTTCAAAAGGTTATCAACGCATCTGTAACCCTCGGGTGTAGCAGATGTCCATGGGCGGCGGTATTCACTTACCATCAGGTGAACCGTCTGCTCGTTTGGCAACTTTTCACATAAAAAAAATCCTGTTCACTTCCATGGGTGAAAAATTTTGATTTTGATTTTTAAAACAATACTCTATCCACTGTAGTACATTGGTTTAGTGCTAACAATTTACTATTGAATAATAAAAAAAACTAAATGTATTAAATTTACAACTTCCAATGTGAAACATGTAAAAACTGATGTACTTTTATATGGGGAAGCGCTGCACACTATTGACTCAACTGTATTCCTTGGCACAACTATCGATGCCAAACTGTAATGGGGGCCCCATATTACTGGCGAGTAGACTTAGCTCAGCAGCTTTCGCGGTCAAAAAAATAAGATAGTTAACTGATGTAGATACGGCTCGCCTGATATATTTTATTTATTCACAGTATAATGTCTTATGGCATTCTGCTCTGGGGTAACGCGACCGACATTAATACAATCTTTATCCTACAAAAGAGAGCTATTCGTGCAGTTTACAATCTGGGCCCCAAAGAATCGTTAAGAAACTTGTTTAAAGAGATAAAGATATTGACTGTTGCTTCTCAATACATTTTTGAAAATGTTATGCATGTCCATAAAAATAAAAAATAATAAAAGGATAAATTTTCAAGACATAATAATGTTCATGATATAAACACTAGGAACAAACATAAATTGATCCTACCCATAAGTAGACTGCGTAAATAAGTAAATCTTTTATGGGACAATGTATAGTGTATGTTTCTACAACAAAATTCCAGAAACCGTTCAAAATTTAAAAAAAGATTGTAAAAGAACGTTTGTGTGTTTAAAGCCTATTTAATAATATTATATTTAATATTATTAATATTATATTAATGATTATTTAAATGACAACACACTCTGGCAATGAACTGATCACTCCAGGCTCTTTCAATCAGAGTTCTTATATTTTATTTGTAATGAATTCATGTCAAACTGCTTATTTAAAAGAAAATTAAAAAAAGCCCGCTGATTTTCTTTCGCCGGTTCTTCTCAGTATAGTAGTTTTCTTTTCCGAACCGGTAGTAGAGTTTTGACTATCAATAAGCGAGTGTAATGCTCCTATGTTAAATAAAGACATTTGATTTCATTTTGATTTTTCCCACTCTATTGAGCAAAAGTAGAATTGTAAATTCAATATATTATTAAGATTTACTATGGTAAGTTTTGACTGTAACAGAAACGAGTCCTTATTACTCTTTTAATCAGGCTCCATAACTGCTCCTGTTTTCATAGTTAAACTTAATGTTGCCAACGAATTATTCAGACGGACAAACATGACTATATAATTTTGTAATATTATGCCGATAGCTCGGATGGCGGAAGGGGAGGGCGCCGCCATTTGTCCCGCCAAACTACTTCCCATCTGCCGCGCAGCTTGCCATACGAGTTCGTTTCGCGCCATTTTTATCGCCGCAGATCGCGTAAGGTCAACTAGTTTAAAAATAAAACATCAAGATTTAAGAGTAGCCCAAAATTACTTTCCAGGATTTCCGGTACAAAAGTCGTCGTTAAAGATTATATTGAATGCTTAAAGTGATATAATACAAAGTAATAATATAATCCATATAATAAAAAATAAAGTAACAGCCGATATATGTCCCACAGCTGGCAAAGATCTCTTTTGTATCGTTGGTATTAGGCCATAATAATTATTTTTTGTGTTATTTCGAAAAAATGCAGGTACGATGTTTTCATCATTTCTGAGCGGATGATAAGTTATCGTTAAAAAAGAAATCGTTTCCGTCCTTTAAGATAGGAACAGGTTGTCTACTAAAAGTATAACGTTCGTACAGTTGGTTAGTAAGAGAGAAGCCGGCCGGACCAGATAACAGTCATTTGATAAACAGACGGAAGTATACTATCGAATTAAAGTTAAATGAGAACTAAGGACAAGAGTAATATAGTGTTTTTAATTGGATCAATTATCTATTCTTAAGTTTTCAAATAAGTATGCAATAAGTAAGCAATCAATTAAATACTTTGGAAAAATAGAATACTGGTTCATAAACTATGGTAAGGCCACAGTCCTGTTGCACTAATGGGAAAAACCGCGCCCTCACAGGAAACCAACGTTTTTTACGAAGTTTAATACTTTCGCTTTTCGTCTGGTGTGTCAAGTAACCAGGGCCCACTTTTTTATAAATCAAAATCAAAAACATTATTTATTACATATATTTTTTTAACATTGTATATTTATAACATTACATTATTTATTCATCGACATATATTTCATTTAACGATAGTCATATTTTTTTAACGTAATGAATTTATGAAGAAAAAGGCGGAAGAAACTCTGTAGGTATCCTCTTCCTTGTCATTTTCTTTCTTAACAAAATTAAAATATTATACAACTGTTTTTTTCTTTTCGAAATATAGGCTGAATATATACGCTGCCAACGCTCAAGTGTTGTAGATGTAATGAATAATAAAGATTGGGCGGCGTTTAGCACCAGGTGAACCGTCTCTCGGTTGACATAATTATATATAAAAGAAACAACGCTGTTAATAATAACATCATAATAATAGTTTCGGATTCAAGTTCATTTTTACTTGGTTTCGACGAGATCACTTCGTTTTTGCAATCTAGTGCCATTGGGTAAAACTGGCACGCACTTTATAATGTATGATCATTTAACAGAAAGATCACTTGGTATTTCAGCGCCGCTTGTAAACAACGGTCGAATTGCAATCGACAATAAAACTGACTTTGTTTTATAAAAAGTTCGTAACGGTTTCGAAATGCCTCTACATAACAATATTATGTTTTCCTACGGTAGGGATGATATAATATAAAAATACTGGACCACACCGATTCCGTTTCCTCTAGGCGGTAGTTATTTTTTTCAAATGTCTCTTTTTTAAACGAGCATTTTGAACGCAGCTGTCTTATGCACACAAGCACATGTTACAAGTATAACTTACTATGAATCCGACGTGAGTACTGTGAGAAACCACGATAGAAAGTCGACTCACTATTCCACAAACGGGCTGAACTAAATAAGGTGTTGTAAAATCAGACGAAAGTGTACCGTAGTAGTCGACGTGGGATAGATAATATACGGTTTATTACGTGTTTATAGTTAAACACTTTTTTATGTTCCGTGCACTTTCTAAGGAAGAGAAAGAGACGCAGAAAGTTTTACAGCTACTTCCATCGGAAACAGCAAACCGAATAACAACAAAACATTTTGTATATCCGTTGATTCGATTAAAATTCTTTAAACGTTTGGTAATAATTTACGAGTCTTTTACAGATTTGCCCCTACTGTTTTCGTTTTTGAGCTCGCTCAGACCAGTTTTTTTTTGATGCTTGCAGTATCTGGCCCTTTTGTCACTTTCTCTTTTATTAAAAAAAAAAACATATTTTCATAGGTTCTGGGAAAGTTGTAAGATGATAACCAGTACAAATGGTGACGCTCCATATATGTATATTAGTATAAGTCAACTAACAGTATTATCATAGTCAGACGACTTAGCAAAGATACAGCGCCGATGAATAAAGTATGCTTGTTTATACAGATATATACACATATGATACAAATTTATTTATTTATGTTATACAGAGCTTTTAAATAACATTTGATATAGAAATTGGGGGTAACGATAACAATAGACGCAGACATTGAATTTGTGAACGTAATTTGTATTAAAGGATTTCGTTAAGAAATCCGTAACTTCATAAATTCTTCATCAATTTAATAAATCAATCACCATTTTAAAGCTTTAAAAGAATATACGATAAGTCAACTATTGACAATTTGTTTAAATTAAAGATGGCAAAGTAGATTGAATTTTTCCGTTATTCTATTACATAAGATATCTTTTATTCACATTATTAGCTTTCGGTTACCATTAAATTATGTGCGAAAATTTTGCACGGGTTAACTAGACATATTTTGTTTTTGTATTACAACAATAGCAGTTACAAGATATAAAATAATATACGACGAGCTATGATCTGTTTATTATCCCCACATTTAAATGAGGGGGCTAGCAGCCGAAAGTCATACATACCACACATTAGAATTTTAAATTTCGAAGGGCAAAAAGGACTTAACAATAAGATATTTTGATATTTAATAGCCAGTACTGTCAAAGTACAGCAATGAAGCCCGTAAGGAAATTAAATAAATAAATAAAACCTTTTGATAGATGTCAGGTGAAAACTTTGATTAAATTGATTTTGATGACCGATGTGAATAAGTTATTAATAGGAGAGGTAATAAAAGAAATTATAAAACATTTATAACATTAGACATTCTAGGCAAACGTTAGTCACCGAAGGAATCTTCCAGTGCACCAACAAACCATGCTTTTGTTGATTAGTCATTGCCCTTGAGCTTGATTCATGGTTCATGGAACTACATTACACATGAGTGAAACGTGTTCCAAAGCGCGTATCGTTCAATGATGTTTATAACATACTAAGACTAAGAAATCTAAATTATGTAATAGCACAATTTTATAATATCCGAACGGTTTATATTTTATTTTTGAGAGCAGTTCACTCTATGGCAAGTGATAATCGCTACCCAAGGGTATACAACGCTACATAAGTGCTCTGCAGATGCAACTTATTATTCGCGCCGGTATTCCGGGAGGCAGAAATAGTTAGTAGATCCCCTCAGCTTATTCGCAGATTACTTCCGTCAAATTTCTCGCATCAAATGAATATGTAAGGAGTTTTTTTTTTTCACTCGTTGCCGTTGTTTAACAGGACCTAAAGCTCAAATATTTTTTAACATAAAATAAAATTTCTATTTTTTAACTCATATAATTTTTATATCATTTTTCATTACAGAAACAGAATATAACGCATGGTGTGCTTACTTATAAATGTGAGAACAGTTATTTAATATACTATGTAACAAATACTTTGTATTTATCTTAATTGGCTGTATCTTGCGTTAGTAATCCAATAAATAAAATAAAAAATATTCATCTTAATTGGTTGTATCTTGCGTTAGTAGTCCAATAAATAAAATAAAAAATCAATGTTATTTTTTTTGAGTCTTTTTTACCCTTCGAAATTAAAAATTCCTATTTATGCCTGTCGGCTGCTAGCCGCCTTTCAAATGTCGGGAGAGTAAACGATTGTCCGTTACAGTCATTTATTATTTTCTCTCATGTAACTAATAAACCGCAATTGTTATAAAGCAAACCGAAAATATGATGGGAAAGTTACGATAAAAACGAGGTTCTATTTAATTAACGGGTCTTTTTGCTGTACTTTGATAGTACTGACAGACAATTTTCAATATCTAACTGCCTTATTAAAAATAAGTACTCCTTCCGCCGAAACGGCTAGGTGCTAAGTGCTAAACGGGAAATACTTAGAGAAATAATTTCATTTTAGTGCTAGTGTCTGCGCTTACGATGACACGCACTAGCCACTAAGCTAAGCGATCGATATTCTCACCGCGCGAAAATCACGCCGTATCAACTCTTTTGTTTTTGTTCCCTTTTTAGCATCCGGCTCTGTTTAGAATCCTGGTAGCGGCAAAAATTTTTCGACAATTTTATCTACACATTGTAATTGTTCTATTGTTCAACATTCGCATATGTTTTAAAACGATTTCAGACATGTACAACTAATACGAAAACTCGTCGGTATGTTGGTCACGTATCCAACGAATACCAGCACGGGTCTTATATGTTACGTGGATTGTTTTAAAGGGTCATTGTGGCCGAAGAATGTTTGCATATATTCTCGATACTTGCATTATCGATATTCTTTACTTGCTGCAAATAGCAATCCAATATATACAATTAAGAAATTTACTACTAATATATAGGAAACTCAACAAGTCACAAGTCGCAAACAAATCCTGGAAGGACACATGATTCAATCTTTTTATACACATACAGCTCGTACACACACGGTATATACAGGATGGCTTAGTTTTTAATAAATTGTAAACTTTTTTTGTTTCATTACGGCTCTCAATCATTATACATAACTTTGTTCACACCAATGAACATCGACATAAATTCGCGCTTCGCAATGGGCGATGTCAACAACCTCTTTTCCACGGCCGAGAGCACTGTTTGCTTTGTGTTACAATCATTACAACACGTTACCAAGTTGCAGTTATCGTGCATAACTCCGTAATTACCATTCACCGCAGTTTGGATATATATAAAAGACGTTCTAACGCTAACGTTTCAGCTCAACGTATTTTCGCTAATTGTAAGTAATATCATGAAATAACAGATGAAAACGTCAAAGCTGATAAGACTGTCATTACAAGTGGACAACGACATTATATCGAATATAATCTACTATAAACTTACCTACTCAGAATTACTATTTAAACAAAAATCTGATGCTCCATTCAATGTGTCCAGTGTGTTTTCACAACACCTTTTTAAGCCATAAAACGAACTTATATTTTTCACACAAGAATTACAAAAGTTAATATTATGTTTTGTTGCTGTTCGAAGTGTGGGTTTGATAAGGAGATAACGCTCTAGATACGGTTAAATGAATCACTATCGGATTACTAACGCCTGCTACGCTCTATCCGCTATCGCTCTCCAAATAAATGGAGGTAGATATAAAATCAAAGGCCGTCGAACTGCCCATATAACAGAACGATGGAAACATAACATATTCGTAATTTTACACCCATATGTAAATTGTGCTTTCCTTGTGAAGGAAAAGTCAAAGTCAACATTTATTACAAGCTCTTAGGAACGACTAAACGCAACGGCTAACTAAGGCCAATCCACAAGTCTGCGGTCGTGTTTTTAGTTTTTTCTTTTTCAATTGTTTTTAACAAATATTTTATCTGTGTTTAATCAGTAATCAGTATTTGTGCATCGAATTGCAGCTCTAGTGTCATCATTGATTAACAACTATTTACGGGTCTTTAATAATGTATTATGCCACAAAAAACAGGGTATAATAATTAGGGTTTATACATAAAAACTTTCTAATACTATGGCTCTGAGTTGCATTTATGTAACCTAATTTTAGTATACATTTTAACCTATAATACAATCGATTTATGGGTGTGGGTAAGTCTATGCATAGATTATTCTAGATCTCAGAAACGCAATACCTTATGAATATAAATCCTTAGGCGCCGTCAAATTTAAATTGAAACGATACCATGAAAATAAATTCGCATAAAAGATACGCTGTGACAGATAATGATAGTGACTTTAGTGCAGCCACTTCGCTTATCACATTTGAATAAAGATCAACAACATCAACATTTAACTATCGGTTGTTAACATTAAAACTTCCAAAATGCGATTTTTTTTTATGCGAAAAGTTGTCAAACGAGCAGACGGTTCACCTGATGTTAAGTGAATACCGCCGGCCCATGGACATCTGTTACACCCGAGGGTTACAGATGCTTTGACAACCATTTTGAAAATGGGGCTCCGGCTACCTCACTCACCAAACGAAACGCGAAAGTATTTGTCATACTTCCACTTTACGCTGGTCTTCTGTAAGGTCGTGGTACTTACCCGAACTGGCCTGCCCATTCGTGCAATAGCCGAGGCTGCTACGTGGCCCTACCACCGTTATACTATAGTATAATGGTAGAACTGTCGAACGTTCTTTATAAACAAAAAAAGACCAGAAGAAAGAAAAGTAAGAAAGAACGAATCATAGTGGAAATTTTAAGTCAGATTTTTTTACACAGAGAAGGTTTTGCCCAGCGGTGGAACATATAGGTAGTTACTTTTACTTTTATACGTATATCTACATATATATGTCTCTCTGCGTATTAAGAGAGTATACAATAACATTGCAGTGCAGCTACATTGCTAGTTGAAGGATGTCATACATCATCGAGATATTTTTATAATCATCATCATCAGCCGCAAGACGTCCACTGTTGAACATAGGCCTCCCCCTTAGAACGCCACAACGAACGACACTTTGCCATTTGCATCCACCGGTTCCCCGCGACTCTTATGATGTCGTCGGTCCACCTAGAGGGAGGCCTTCCAACGCTACGTCTTCCGGTTCGTGGTCGCCACTCGAGAACCTTTACTCCCCATCGGCCTTCAGTTCTTCGAGCGATGTGGCCTGCCCACTGCCACTTCAACTTGCAGATCCGGAGAGCTATGTCGGTGACTCCGGTTCTTCCGCGAATTTCCTCATTCCGGATTTTGTCGCGCAAAGAAACTCCGAGCATAGCTCTCTCCATAGCTCGTTGTGTGACTCTGAGATTCTCCAATAGGCCAACTTTTAGAGACCACGTCTCAGTGCCATACGTCATCGCTGGCAACACAAACTGGTTATAAACCCTTGTCTTTAGGCACTGTGGAATATTGGACGAAAAGATATCGCGTAGCTTCCCGAACACTGCCCATCCGAGTTGGATTCTTCGAGTGACCTCTTTGTCAAAGTTGCCTAACTGGACCGTTTGTCCAAGGTAAACATAGTGGTCGACAACTTCGAGTGTATCGTTCCCAACAATAACTGGTATAGGTTCGACATGGGCATTTGACATGATTATCGTCTTGCCCATGTTCATTTTAAGACCCACCTGTTGGGAAACGTCACTGAGGTCCCTGAGCATAGTGTTAAGGTCCTCCAGCGACTCAGCCATTATGACTATATCGTCGGCAAAACGAAGGTGAGTGATGTATTCGCTGTTGATATTGATGCCGAATCCGTCCCAGTCCAAGAGCTTAAAAGCATCCTCCAATGCGGTCGTGAACAGTTTCGGAGAAATGACGTCTCCCTGTCTCACGCCTCTCTGCAATTGGATTGCTTTCGTGCTCTCATTCTGTAGACGGATGGAGATAGTGGCGTTTCTATACAAACACTTCAGAACTTCGATATACCTATAGTCGATATGACATCGCTGGAGGGACTGCAATACCGCCCAGGTCTCGATTGAATCGAAGGCTTTTTCATAGTCCACAAACGCTAAGCACATTGGCCGATTATACTCCTCGCTCTTCTGTATAATCTGGCGGAGCGTATGGATGTGGTCTATGGTGCTCAAGCCTTTCCGGAACCCGGCTTGTTCGGGAGGCTGGAAGTCATCAAACCTGCGTTCAAGACGATTCGTAATGACTCTAGAAAACAGCTTATATACATGGCTCAGGAGCGAGATGGGTCTATAATTCTTCAACAGGGTCTTATCTCGCTTTTTGAAGAAAAGCACCACCACACTCCTATGCCATGCTTCTGGCGTGGTGCCTTGAAGTATGACGGAATTGAACAACTTCTGGAGGACTTGTAGTACCGGTTTTCCACCCGCTCTCAGAAGTTCAGTCGTAATTCCGTCGTCACCCGGTGCCTTATTGTTCTTAAGCTGTTTCAGAGCCATTCTAATCTCGTACAGGCTGATGTCTGGGATATCCTCAGTGTAGTGTCGGGTCAACCTAGCTCTGGTGTCCTGAGCTGTTCTGACAATGGGTTTACATGTCGAGGTGTACAGCTGTCCGTAAAACCTTTCAACCTCCCTCAAAATGTCCGGTTTCGATGAGATGACACTACCGTCTTCGATCTTCAGCTTTGTCATTAGGCTTTGCCCAATATACGAATGCCTTGCAAACACTGTAGAGCCCTGGTTCCGCTCGATTGCGGCTTTAATACGCTGTGTATTATAGGACCGCAAGTCGTTTATAATGGATTTTGAGATTCGTCTATTAACTTTGCCATACTCCGACATATCAACTGAAGATTGCAGTCTCATCTCTGTTCGATCTTTCATTAATTGAATGGTCTGTGGGGAGAGCTTTTGAGGTTTCTTCGGGCGCGGGGCCTTAAAGAACTTAGAACCCACTGTGTGGACAGCTTCCACCAACCCATTGTGCATCCCGTCCGTTGATTCGCATTCTTCAAGGCACTGAAAGCGATTTTGTAGTTCGAGTTGAAAGCTTTCGGAATTTTGGATTTGGGCAGGGCAAGGTCGGAGCGTGGACTTCATCAGGCGTGACCTTTCAAGCTTCGCGTGGATATTCAATGTGCCTCTAACAATACGGTGATCACTACCGGTTTTCACCCTGCCGATCACGGAGACATCATTAAATATTCGCTTCTTGGTCGTCATGATGAAGTCGATCTCATTTTTGGTTGAACCATCGAGGCTTATCCAAGTATAATTTTTATAATATTACTAAGATATTATGAAAATTTACCCTAGATGTAGCTAAATGAATTCACGTTTTTATTAGTGTTCGTACCGGGAATCGAACTCAAGTTACTGGACACTGATTTCTAACGGTGCATTTTTTACTATGGTAACTATATCTATCAACGCTTCTAATCGTTATTAAGAGTAATAAGAGTATTATCATCGCAAGTCGTGATGATTTCATAGAGAATTTTTTAAAAGAACCAATAAAGTAAACAGCGAAATCGTACCTAATCGGGCGGATGGAAAGAGACGGTAAAGAGTTAAAACAAAATACCAATCACCGCGGAACACAACTACACATAACACAGGAACGTAACTGGGGCGCGATAACCATGAAGGTACATCTGTGGGCGGAAGGCGGCAATCACGAGCGTTTTTTTATACTCGCCACATTTATACACATGTTCAAACCAAAATTTACTGTGGTATATGTACGATTTATGACGATGTTTTATTTTTCACCCTAATATCCTTATAATATTTTTTTACTGGCATAATTTAAGCCTTTCTCTTCAATCAATTTAATACACTTAATTCTTTTATCTCTGCATTATTGCTAGTTAGACTTGTACAGAGTTCAGAATGCCTCATTAACAACAATATCATTATCATCATATCATCAATTTCATTTATTTGTGTTAGTGTATGTATAAATGAAAAGAGTACATGGTACAAAGATAGCATATCTAACAGACCGTAAACATACACGTTTTTCTTCACAAAATCCGCATTTTGAAACCTGTTCCTAAACTATGCAGATTATTGCACATCCATAATATTTTGCATTTAAATAAATGACAAAATCCTTAAAAAATTATTTTTAAAACTAGGTATATGAAATGTTTAAAACTTATTTTCTCTATGAAAGTACGCACATTTTATTAATTTTAATAAAACTGAATACACATATATTGTTTGTTCAATCACATTTTTTTTAAATTTAATGAATCACAGATCCGACACAGAGCAATCCAACTCAGACAGTTTAGGTTAGAAGGTTCAGGCGGGAGCTCCGCTCTATCCTTTTCCTCATTTCTTTAGCTTCCATGATTATTTTTTTTATAACCACCCAGTTTTAAGTCTGGTTAAGGACAACAGGCGGGAGGGGAATTGTTTTCTTATCAAAACAAAAGAATAATGTCCATATTATAATCAATAAGAGTTATGTTTCAAAATATTTTTTTGTGTCAGTAATACCGTTCCTTTTCACAGGTGGTTGAATTAATCTAGAAGTTGAGCGAAACTTCTCAAGTGTTCAACTATAAGATATGTTATCAATAATAATGACAACTTTTCACAGCAACTAGTTTATCTCTTATAGATGATAAAATTAAGGAAGGTGAAAGTTAGTTAATAGGGAAATATTTTTTATATTCAAATTGTGAACTCTGGTGTTAATCATGGTTAAATAACAAAGTGATGTTTGTCAGTGATATTCAATTTTAATTCATATAAATAAATTACAATATTAAAAATAATAATAAATACTCGTAAATTTAAAACACAATGAAACGAGTAGCACTAAAAGCATAAACAAATGAATATATGAAAGGCTCTATAAACTGTTGAAGTTACATGGGCTACCTGGAATTTCTCGAATTGCTCACGTTCTGCATCCAGACTGTTCTTCTTTAGCTGGAGAACTCGAGGAAGTGATAATGACGCCATAGATTTTGCACATGCAAAGAACTCCTACGGATTTTAGTCTGGATATGATTTTTATGAAACTTTTGACTTGATATAGAACACTATTTAAATAACACTTTCACTTTATCTTTATGTAATGTACAAATACCATATGCCAAATTGTAATAAATTTCAAATACACTAACAATTTATGCAAGTTGACGAATGACAAATAAGAGAGCTTAAAACATTCACACGTCCTGTACTGAAAGTAAGAGAAATAAACTGAATTATTTATTTGACTTACTAGCAAGTTACCAGCTCCTAAGTATCTTTTTACCTAAACTCAAGCTGATATGCCCTTATGAATCGAAAAAAGTAATTATATTTCAGTTTAAAGATTGACTATTTAAAGCTAAGCTACAGACCCGACCCGAAAACGGTCAACGACGGCAAGCGGCCGGTGATTAAAAAACTCCAAGTAATACCACTAATATCATAAATATTTTCCCTATATCTACGGGAAAACTCATAAGTTAGAAACCCTGAATAAAATTATGACATTTACTTTTGACAATATATTTTTTTACATGTTACTTACTAAACTGACTCAACATCCCTGACAATTTACGATTTTTAATGTAGGTTTCTATTAGCCCGATGAAGCTGCCAAATCAAACTAAACTAAAATCAACTGCTTTTTTTTTTGCTGGATGAGCCACTGTTGGCCTATGACATCAGCTTCCTTCCACTCAAGTTTTTTTAAGTAAAAAAATGACAAAAGAGGATACCTACCTTCGCCTGATTTTTTCTCCGCTCTAATTCGTAATCGAAAGGGTGGTAGATTTAAAAAAAATATCTGACTATCGATACATGAAATGTAAGTTTCTTTTGTCGATGAATAAATGATTTTAATTTGATTTTGATTTTAATATTGATATAACTACGTTAGGCGGTATAACTGGTCGGGACAAGAGTGTCTAGCTCGAAAGCCGAATTGTTCCGTGGGCAGAAGGCCGTTGGAAAATACGTGCTCTTTGAGCCTGTTTAACAAGAGCCGCTCGTAGAGCTTCCCCAGGCAACTGAGGAGGCTGATGGGACGATAGCTAGAGGGCTGGTTGGCTGGTTTTTCGGCTTGCGAATGCCGATAACCGTGGCTTGTTTCCAGTCGTCCGGAAAGGAGCAACTGGAGAGTAGAGTGTTGAAAATGGTCGCCAGTAAACAGATAAGCGGCCCAGGGAGAGCTTTGAGAATTTTGTTACTGATCTTATCTGGGCCCGGGGCGGATTTCGGTTTTAAATTTTTATAATATCTTGGACCTCTTCGGGGGTCACTGAACTTAAAGGATCGCCTTCCGGTGGAACCGCAGCCCTAGTCTCGATTACAGGGTCCACCTCCGTTAGGTGGACTGTATCGGTGTGTTCGCGCGATGGCGTACATTGCTGCTCTAGGTTGTCCGCAAGGCATTCGGCTTTTTCGGAGTCATCTAGGGCTACTGAAGCGCTGTTAGGTCTAATTAATGGTCTAATTAATAAGCAAGAGATTCGCGGGGGTCTGCTTTCAGACTGCGGGCCAACCGCCAGTAGGCGGTGTGCGATGGCTCGATGTCCTCTAGGAGAGTGTCCCACGTTGTATGTCGGTGTTCCGATACACGATCTTTGACTTCTAGCTGAAGGCGTCGAAGTAGGGTTCGGTTCGATTCCAATCGGTATCGGTCGAAGGCGCGTTTGGCTGCATTTTTCTGTCTAATTAGCAGTCTTAGGTCGGGCGGAAAGTTAAACCGTCGGTCGCCCGACAGTTCCACCGTCCGTTCCGAGTCTGTGACTGCGGAAGTAATGGTTTCTCGGAGACTTGCTATCGCTCGATTTGCGTCATCGAACGTAGATATCGTCTCGGGTAGTTCGATTAAGTCCTGGGGGTCAAAGGCCTTGAGTTTGACCTCAAGACGATGCCAGTACTACGGATTTGGTCGGAGGGACCGCGCCGGCGTTCTGGACCAGTTCACACAGGACGGGCCTGTGATCTGAATCTAGTTCGTGGATTGTCTCTATCGACTCGATGTCGAGCGAGACCTACTTGAATAACATATCTAGGATACTCGGTGTCGCATGTTGGTAGTTGTCCACCGTAGGATACCTAGTGGGAGTCGCAGGAGCGATTATGCTAAAGTTTAAATTATCGGATAAGCTAAAGAGATGCTTTCCGTTGTTATTTGGGATGCTGTGGATGTCCCATGAACCGTGTTTGCAGTTTAGATCTCCTGCAATTATCACGGAAGGGCCTAAGTTGAGTAGCGTAACTAGGTCGCTTTGTAATAAGGTTTTGTTCCCCGAGAGGTAGGCTGAGACTAGTACAAGCGGCCTGTGGCCGGTGAGCGCTAACCTACACGCGGATGCCTCTATTTGACTTAGCTCTGGAATATCGAGCGGGCAACAGTGCAAGGACCGTTTATAATAAATTAGTGTGCCTCCCAGACGGTTTACTAACCGGTCGTGGCGGACAATATTGTAATTTGCGATTCTGGGATCGCGTACACTAGGTTTCAAGAATGTCTCTTGCACTAGAAAAATATCTATGTTATAATCGCGAAGGTATTCCGCGATTTCGTCCCTTTGACCCTTTATGCCGTTTGCGTTGAAATACGAAACAACCAGAGCCCAAGGTTTTGTTCTACCTGCGGTTGTACTTCCCATTAAGGTGTTTTTATGGGTCTAATTAACGACGCGGCGGAGCGCGGTTTTATTGCGCGGACTATTGTCTTTTACGGTTGGCTCGTAAAAGCCCAAAGGGCTTCCACAAGCGTTTTATGTTGGCTAATTGCCCTAAGACGCTCGTGGCCAGATGTAGCGGCCGCTATTTTAGCGGACAATACGGCGAGTTCCTGCCTATTGATCCTATCTAATAAGCTGCAAATATTAGCGATTTGCGCGAATGGGTCGTCCTTGTTTTCCGCGAAAACTGACGGCTGAATGCACCTGCACCTGCGGCCGCGGCGCCGTTTGAGAGGCGGGCAGCTGTTGTGCGATCGGTCGTGAGGCGACCGGGATTACCGGCGCGGTTACCTGCGTGGCCACCTGAGGTTTCGTCCAGGCGTTTGTGACGGGTACGGGCGCGGGAATGAATCTAACGGGCGCGGGTTTGGGCAACGTGGATTTCGCGGGAGATTTCCTCGCGGGAGTTTTCGGGGCCTTTGTAGCTGGCCGGGGGCCGGTGGCGTTACAGTTTACGCAGTCCGGTGGATCTGCGCAAACTGTCGGCCGGGTGCCTTGGTAGTGCCGTGGTCACCGGTGCATTTGACGCACAGTTTGACGAAGCAGTTATTGGCCGGTGGCCAAAATGCTGACAGTTGTGGCACTGTGCCACAACACCTGACTTACGCGGGGGCTCGATGACTAAGTCACTGAGCCCACAGACCCTCTTCAGGTTGAAGATGGCCTTACCTTCCGGGGTAGGATCAAGTTCAACCATTACCATGTCCATAGGGACACGGATTCTGGGGTGTCTGAGGCGTCGGACGGCATGCACAGCGTATCCCTGAGTGCGGATGTCGGTTTTCGCCTTGTCGACATCCGACTCTTTGGGGACGCCCTTGATAACTACCCGAAGCTTGCGTTGTTCGGGCAACGAGTAGGTGTGAAAACCTATCTTATTTTCGCGGAAGTATTTCGTTACGCGGCGGAAATCGTCCGTTGTGTCAAGGTATACGCGGATACCCATTCGTGTATTTTTCGACTGGGGGTCGCGGATATTGTGGCGTTCAAACCACGAACAAATTTGGTGCCACTTAGCCTTCTCCTGAACGATGATGGGTGGAGGAGGCTTTATTTTTCGCTCGGAGGCGAATTCGGGCATCGGATTTGCCGTCGTGGCCGCCTTTTTAGCGGGCGTCGCGGTTGGACGGATCGATGAGGCGGCCTCGCATTCGGGGTCGCTGTCGGTAGCGGGGCGTTTCTTGCCCTTTTTACGCGATTTAACGACGGTGAAGCCGTCAGCGTTCGCGTTTTCAGCGGGGGTCGTTTCGACCTCCATGTCCGATCCACCGTCCGATTGTGAGTCGGGTACGACGAAGCGAAAAGAGGTCGGGTTTGGTTGCACGGAAGGTACTACGGGTGGGTTCGCGTTAGCGGATGCTGACGCGACGGGGGCTTCTAAGGTCGCGGAGGGCGACGGGGTAACGGACGCAGACGGCGCGGGCAATGGCGGCGGCGCGAGTTCAGCTACTTGCCTATGCTCGGCTGCATAGGCAAGATAACGTTCCCACATAGCGGGGCATTCTCTGCGTACGAACTCCTCGAAAAGGGAGCCCATCGCGACGTAAGGGCCTTTGGGGCTTGTAGCCCCGCCGGCGTGTGTGAGCTAAATAAGCCTCCCCACCTTGCGGCAGGGAGGAGTGTGCCTAAAAATAACAGCTAATTTGCCTGCGCTTTAGGTGCGCTAGGGTGGGTACCTAGCTGTCGCCTATTGCAACAAGCACACAGTAAATAATAATAAATGAAACAATGCCGCCTCTGAGGCGAGAAGTGTGTGTAGGATTCTACTTACAAAACAGGAACCTGCCTACGAGCACAACACTACGCTAACACTAATCTACTGCACTATTTGCACAAGATTTAAATTGCAACCGAGGTTGCGAGTGGCGTCTAATTCGGGTGGCATGTGCCCTCCGTCTTAGAGAGACGTCCGTTCCGTACGAGAGCACGAAGCGGAATAAAATTAGGGACCTCGGTGTCTAGTGCACGACGACAATGCCTCCTTGCGTGCACCACCGCAACTCAAACCTCTGCAGACGGGAGATATACAATTTGACTAACAAGGTGAAGTTATGAACGCGGCTTGGACCGCAAATTGCGCATTACTTGCGCTGTCTTACGTGAAAAAGATGACGAGACGAAAATAAAATTAATAATTAACGATGTCACCATATTCAAAATAATCAATCAATTCGCGGAAACAATAAATTTTTGATAATCATTTTTTTTATTTTATAATGCCTTGAATTGAACGATCCTATGCGGACTCCCCCTTTAATTTCACCAATTACTTTCAGTGCCTTACTTGTGCAAATGCGCTAATGTCATAAATCTACCGACTATTCGTATATAATAACATTGAATTAAAAATCTGGGAGTCCTGGGACACAAGAGTATAGTTAATTCGTTAGTGGTGGCCGCGAGACGCAATGAACCAATACGTGTGTTTGCGTTTATATATCATCTGGATCGTGTATTACCTCATAGAATAGATCAGTGTAAGCTATTGATTACATTATTATCGATGTAAGGCTTTTCTTCATTTACTTTTTAAGAATCTATGATTTACTAAATATGCATTGCATAGTCTGTAACATGCAAACTGTCAAAAGAAACAAGCGTGAGCCGTTCGTGCGTGATATTGTTTGCCGATTCAAGTCATTTTTCCGCGCAAGAGATAGAGATATTGGTTAAATTTATATTAATTTAATTTCATTTCCTACAAAAAAGCTTAAACCTAGTAATAGGAAGACTTTTACTATGGAGTTTCTTGAATATAATGATGTTTCTGCTGAAATAAAAGGAACTATGGTAAGACAAAACCTAGTGTAATGTTGTTGTTTCTTTCGTAGGATTTTATGTTTTCTTTCTTTTTTCAGGTTCCTGGTCGGCTAAAAATGACTGATCAAAATATCATTTTCAAAAATAGTAAAACCGGCAAAGTTGAACAGATTTCAGCCAGTGATATAGATTTAGTAAACTTTCAGAAGTTCATCGGTTCTTGGGGTCTAAGAATCTTTCTAAAAAATGGCACCTTGCACAGATATGGTGGATTTAAAGAAGGGGTAAGAGGCAACCCTACATGTTTAAAAAAGTCATAAATTTAGACATTTTACGAATGTTTTTCTAACTTTTGCTCATCATTTTACTAATCTTGGACAATTAAAAGTAGTATATATAGACAAAGCCGTTGTAAACAATCACGACGAATTATATGAGGACTAGTGTTGGATTTGTGTGTGAAACTCTGTGTAAGATATGGGAGATTTGTACATGTGTGCAGGAAAAAATGTTTTGAAAGTGAGTTGCGAGTGTTGTAAGTGCAAGTGTTGTGTACAACACTACTTACGTGAGATATACTTTCGGTGAAAAGTTTTATTATTAGGTATTATTTTGCTCTTTGTCTTGATTCTATGAATTTTTATGGGATGTTTGTCAGCTATGTTTAGTCTGATTCCTTTCAAATAGTTCATGAAGTATCATTATACTAATTAATATTTCAATAGTTTGCCATCAACCCAAGCTATGTAGACCACTTTAAATAAATTGTCCAGATTATGCAAAATATTGATTGCAAGCAGCGCAATGTTGTGTTTATACTTTTTATTGGTCCTAGGTAAAAGTTAAAAACACTAAAATTGTTTTATTGTTTGAGTTCCATTGAAGTATCTTTACGTAATTTTAATTTTATTTTTAATAATATTTGTACAAATGATTATACATAAATATTATAAATTATTCCCTGAATTAATCTTGCTTTGTTTTGTGTTCAGTCTTCATATAAAATTTTAATGTGGTCTGTAATAAAGTTTTATAGAAATCTTACTTTTGTTCTTTTTCACATTTTTAGGAACAGGAAAAAGTCGCAAAATTCTTCAAGTCAAATTACAACAAAGACATGTTAGAGAAAGAGTTATCTCTCAAGGGGTGGAATTGGGGCACGGCTAAATTTAATGGCGCAGTGCTTAGCTTCAATGTTGGTTCTAACACTGCTTTTGAAATTCCATTGCATTATGTATCACAATGCAATACTGGGAAGAATGAAGTGACACTTGAATTTCATCAGGTATTTTTTAATTTACAAAATTATTATAACATAAAAATAATAATCATAAAATGACTATCAGAATCCTGATGGCTGTGAAACAGGTACAGAAGCATATGGGGAAGTACTAAGTTTGCCTTGATAAGAATGTCCCAACATAGGATAAAATAGAGGGTGGAGGAAAGGATGGTCTATGATGAGCAGTGATATGGAGCAGAGTCATGAGAACAATGATTATAAGGCTAATATTTCATTGTAACAAGTAATATTTAGGCTTACCCACTTTATAAGAACAGAAAAGACATGTAACTTTTTTATATAGTATAAGAAAAAAAACTTATCATATGTTTTGGAATTCATTTAAATTCACAATTGAGGAGCAACAAAACAAACCATATCAAGATAAAATTGTGTATATATATATGTAGCGTGTCGTTATCATCGCGACAATAAATGAACACACGTCTAATGCTACTTGCCAATAATCTTAAAAAAATATTAACATTAAACAAAATCCCTAAATAAAAAAAAGTATTTTTCAAACAAACTAATTAAGTAAAAAAGAAACAAAATTTGTAACATCCTATACAACTCGCGCCACAGCGTCGCATTACAAGCGTCTCCTTCTAACAGTATGTTTTGTCTTTTTTAAATTCATTCAACCCATTCATATGCTTTGTGACCTTTACAAATGAACTTTACGTTACGCTTTTATAGGTAAGGGTGTTCTAAAATTCTTTGTTTTGGAAAATTTCATAACTCGGTAAATATTGATGTTTAAAGCCTTTTCTCACCTTTTCTCAATATTTCTTGCCTGAAAAGAACAGCAACGATTAAACACCCTTACTCATCGCACTCATGTTTGCAAAGGAAGAGAGAATGCAATTGAATACAAGAATTGCTTAAGAAATTATTGTGTGTCCTGTTTACACCAAAGAAAGTTTTGAAACAAAAGTTGAAGCAAGTCTTGTTCAACAGTCAAGAATTTTATGTTGTTTAAGGCCCATTTACGCGATGCCATTTTCTTGAACATACA
The DNA here is from genome assembly GCA_933534255.1 of Iphiclides podalirius. NCBI lineage: Eukaryota > Metazoa > Arthropoda > Insecta > Lepidoptera > Papilionidae > Iphiclides > Iphiclides podalirius. Next base: position 9,647,694 of record OW152830.1, on the reverse strand, counting down.
AGAGCAATAATTGAATGCATAAATTGCGCGCAATAATTGTTTAGACCATGCAACTCATTTATTGCTTCAATTTAATTGTATACAACAGGCAAGAAACTGGCATCATGTAAATGGGCCTTTAGACCATGCAACTCCATTTATTGCTTCAATTTAATTGTATACAACAGGCAAGAAACTGGCACCATGTAAATGGGCCTTTAGATGGAGAGGCTTGTAATGCGACGCTGTGGCGCGAGTTGTATAGGATGTTACAAATTTTGTTTCTTTTTTACTTCATTAGTTTGTTTGAAAAAAATTTTTTTTAATTATGGATTTTGTTTAATGTTAATATTTTTTTATGATTATTGGCAATGGTAATAACACGCTGTATATATTTATCATGTACATCTTGAGTTCTGTTCTTAAAGAGTAAAAAAAAAAATTATATTTTTCAATGTGTTTAAACCTAAATGTGGATGAATAAAGCCAAGTCATTTAATAATATTTGTTACACAGAAAAATGTTACATACATTGATATCTTGGTTATTATGTGCTATATAAACACAGACTAGAGGCTTTATAAAATTTATCTGTCATTGTAGAGTAAGATTTTTTATTATGAACAAACATTATTCATGTTTTTTGTTTTAGAATGATGATACTCCAGTGTCTTTGATGGAGATGCGCTTTCACATTCCAACTAATGAGTTGGCAGGTGACATGGATGCTGTTGAAGCCTTCCACCAACAAGTCATGAATAAGGCCAGTGTAATATCTGTGTCTGGAGATGCAATTGCTATCTTCAGGGAATTACAGTGCCTCACACCTCGGTCAATATTTCATTTATATAAATTTAATTAAATTAGATATATCGTCTTATCATATAAACAATTCACATAATAAACATTTTAATTTTCAGTGGTCGCTATGATATCAAGGTGTTCCAGACATTCTTTCAGCTTCATGGTAAAACATTTGATTATAAAATCCCCATGTCAACAGTATTGAGATTATTTTTGCTGCCACACAAAGATACAAGGCAGATGTTTTTTGTGGTGTCATTAGACCCACCAATCAAACAAGGTCAAACTAGGTACCATTACCTGGTACTTTTGTTTGGGATTGAAGAAGAGACAAGCTTAGAATTACCATTTACTGAGTGAGTTAAACATACCTATTGTCTATTGAATTTCTATCTGGATTTAAGTTTATTCAGATCTGTACTTTACCTCAAAGCTGTAATTTCTCTTATAAAAGTTGTTGCATTAGAGCTAGTTCTATTGCTTCAGGAAAGCTGTTATCTAAATTTTTCAATGATGTAATAAATTTCAAATGATGTTTCAGAGAAGAATTAAAAGAGAAATACGAAGGTAAAATAAGCAAAGAACTGTCTGGGCCCACTTATGAAGTGCTAGCAAAAATTATGAAGGTTATTATTAATAGGAGAGTAACTGGACCAGGAGACTTTTTAGGGTAATATTAATTACTGTGAAAAGTTCCATATTTCTTACCACTTAAGAAAAGTCTTAAATTGTCAACAAAAAACTTAAAGATAATATTTTAATTTCATTAAATATTTCAGGCATCACAAGACTCCAGCTATTGCATGTTCCTACAAGGCTGCTGCAGGGTATCTGTATCCTCTAGAAAAGGGTTTCATTTATGTCCACAAGCCACCAGTACACATACGATTTGAAGAGATAGCTTCTGTCAACTTCGCCAGAGGTGGTGCTTCTTCTACAAAGTGATTATTTTCTTTTATCTTTAATCTACAATTAACTCCAATTTATCAACATAAAACTGATCATGTTTTTTGATCTTGTTAACACTCATTTGTTATTTCCAAAATAGGTTGCATTCTGTTTTTACCACGTTAAAATAATATATCTCAGATATCAAATTTATCCATTCAGAATATTGTTGTAAAAAGTTTTCAAATACATACTTTTACATACAATAATACTCATCTTTTGATTGTCATATTTCATATTAGGATTTTAAAAAATGTTACATTGTTACCTATCTACTCTCTCACATTTCATATATCAAACATACAGAGATATACTTTACACATAAATGTATTGAAAAAAGTCTAGTGTATCTAATCTTTTTATGTAGTGATACAATTTCTTTCAAAATTAACAATATATTTCAAAATATTTCAGATCTTTTGACTTTGAGATAGAATTAAAGTCTGGCAGTATCCACACATTCAGCAGCATTGAAAAAGGGGAATATGATAAATTGTTTGATTATATCACTTCAAAGAAATTGCATGTTAAAAATACTGGAAAGAATGTAAGTTTATATTCATATAACTTTCATTATGTTTCACCAATTGAGAATGTCTATATATTAAGTGTAGGCTATTGTTTATGTAGTCGCATCATAATATAATTACCTCAGATCATACAGGTTGATTGTCCAATGTAGCACTGCTCTATTGCTTTTTTTCTTTAAAACCATTGTCCTTACTTTAAAATAATGTTATTCTTTGTGTAAGGATGTTTTACAAACATAAATTTCAAGCGGACAAACACCCAGATGCGAAACAACTCTGTGGGTCACACAATTAGTTGTCCTGTGTGGGGATCGAATCCACGATCCCCGACGCCGAAGATAATATCATGGCAACTGCACAACGGAGTCATCAAATAATTTATTGATAATGTTGCTGTTTCTTCAGGACAAGGCGCTGTACGACGACGACTTCGGAGACTCGGACACAGAGAAGGAGCCAGATGCGTACTTGGAGCGCGTGAAGGCGGAGGCAAAGGAGCGGGACTCCGGGGACTCCGACGGCAGCGACGAGAGCACCGACGAGGATTTCAACCCCGACAAGGCTAACCAGAGCGACGTAGCGGAGGAGTCAGTATTTGCACATGTTATACTTACCAATCTTCCCCCTTGTGTAAACTGTTCCTCTTTCGAAAATTACTTATGGTCGACGGTGATTACTTAACATCAAAAAGAAATCTCTTTATGCTTATGTTATTTTTATATAACAAATATACTTTGGAGTTTTACAACATACTGAGCCCTAAAATTATCAATTAATATCATATTAATAATAAAAAAGTGCCATGCTCAATACAAACTAAAACATTTAGATATTAAATCTTAAAATAATCGTCAAGTTTTTTTGGATTCGCGAAATTTTAGAGGGAAGTGGAGTTGTAATATTTTATTAAATATTTGAAAGGCAAAGCTCTTTCACACAGGTTTAGGACTTGCTCTAGTTACATCTATTACAACAAATGTTTTTGAGCATCATTGTGAATCTAAACCATTCTCTAATCAACCTAAAGACACTCAATTTCATTAATATTGGTCCAGCCGTTTAGGATTTCAGTGACATACACACAAACAGAAGAATTATATCTATAAAGAAAAAATGATTTTCTTTAAATATTCTATAACTAATCTATACAACAAGAAGAAAAAGGTCCTTTTATAAATAACGCGCTTTATAAATAGCGTGTCTTTACCACCGCGACAATAAATGAACACATGTCTAAGGCTACTTGCCAATAATCATAAAAAAATATTAACGTTGAAAAAATCCATAATTAAAAAAAACATTTTTCAAACAAACTAATTAAGTAAAAAAGAAACAAAATTTGTAACATCCTATACAACTATACAATATATGTAACATACTACAACTGACTGATTCATACATTAAGAGACTTTTTCATTTGTTGCCACAGCACCGCATTACAAGCCTCTCCTTCTAACAGTATGTTTTGTTTCTTTTAAATTCATTCAACCCATTCATAATTATGCTGTTTGACCTTTACAAATGAACTTCATTAAAGTTCTTTTTTTGGAAAATTTGATAACTCTGTAAATTATGATTGTTAAAAAAATTGATGTTTTAAGAATGTAAATCTTTAATACAATTTTAAAAAGTTATCCTCTATATGTGTGTTCATTTATTGTCGCGGTAGTAAAGACACGCTGTATTGTAAAAAATAAATTTAATTTTGTCCAGCATATTATGCATTTTTAACTACTTTACTATACTTATTTTTTAAGCTCTTTAGTTATCACATATAAATACAAGTATTCAAATGTATTTGCTCCAAATTAGATATGATACCAATCCATCATCATCGGAAGAATCCGATGCATCAGCTGCTTCAAATGACAACAAAAAGGAGAAGAAGAAGGAAAAAAAACCTAAAAAGACTATAACAATCGTCAGTATATGCTTTTTATTTATATTTTTAGGCTATTACACACAAAATGAGTTTTAATTTTTTTTTCAACTAATCAGAGAATCTGTTAGAGGAAATTTTAACAATCTTAAATTAATAACGGAATCTTGATTTAATAATGTAGATTTGAAATATTTTTATAATTCAAGATTTCACTTGACCACAACCAATAAGTTTTGAAATTTCTCTATCGTAATTTTTTAAGAATGTCCCATTTTGACTAGAATGACATTTTGAACATGGAGGCATTAGTAATTTCTAAGAGTAAATAGCCCATTCTTTATTATGTTCATATATAAATACTATCTATTGCTTTTGTATTTATCACTTAGTCTGAAGCACCACGTAAGAGAAAAGAGAAATCTAAGAAACGTGAAAAGGACGCGAACGCACCGAAACGTCCAGCGACAGCATTCATGTTATGGCTGAATGAGAACCGAAAGAAAATCATTGAAGACAATCCAGGCCTCAAAGTAACTGAGATTGCTAAGAAGGGCGGTGAACTATGGCGGGATCTTAAAGATAAATCTGTAAGTGATGATGAGAAATACATTTTTTAGTATATAAAATTTTGCTATCAATGACTGTGGTTTGGTGTATCAAGAAAGAAAAGAAAGTAAAGTCTTAATCAATAACAATTTTGAGTAGGTGTTATTTGCTATTTTCATTTTAATTAACCTCTTACAAACATTTTTATAAGGTTATAAGGATTTTATTCTAATTTTTTTAGGAATGGGAAGAAAAAGCTAGTAAAGCAAAGGAAGAATATAACCAAGCTATGAAAAAGTATAAAGATAGTGGTGCAGCAGATGAGTTCAAGCAAAAGAAAAAGCAAGCAGAAAAGGACCGTAAAACGGCAGAAAAGAAGAGCAAACCTGCCCCACCAAAGAAAACTAAGAGCAGCAGTGCTCCAAGTGCTGCTCCCGGAAAATTCACCAGTAAAGAATACATTGAAGATGATGACAGTTCATCTGATTCTGATAAAGAAAAGGACAACAAAGGAAAGGAAAAGAAAAAAGACAATAAGGATGTAAGTTAGCCATTTTATATATTTTCTCAAAATTTATACAATACGTTAAAAAATCAAATTGTTGTATTATTTCCGTTTTGTTTTAAATAAGAACATTTATTTCAGAGTAAAGACTCCAAAAAAGAGAAAAAGAGCTCATCATCAGAAGCAGAAGCATCTTCAGGATCAGAAGAAGAGAGTGGCAGTGGAAGTGGCAGCGATTAAATATAATAAGTGATTTTAAGTACTTAATCCATGAGTGTACCTTATGGAATAATAATTACGATTTCCCATTATTGAGTGGATTCAAAGCAAAGTTCGGAGGAATATGTTTGTGATCCGTTACTTAAATATTTAGAAAACATGGTAAAGTAAATGTTTTTTATCAAACAATTAAAATCAGTGAAGTTAAAGAAAAGCCACAACTTTAGGTTTTGCTACAACCGGATAGAACAATGTGAAAACAATTTTTTTCTGATATGATTTATAAAGAAATTTTTCTTCACCTATGTAAATTGTCTAAAATATCCTGATATCATTTTGGCTGGTGAGTAATTTAGAAGATAATATGGAAATAATGTAATGTAAATATATAAAATAATGTGTTAAGTATTGTTATTAAGGAATCTTTGTAAACCTTTTACATTATAATATTAGAATTATTAACAATATTTTCAAGTTCAAACATCATGCTAGCTGTGTCTAGTGCCAATAAAAACAAATAAGCAACAATTAAATATCTGATTGAATATATGTAGTATAATTTATGCTATTTAAGGTCTTTTAATAAATATATAATCTAAAAAAACTTTTACATGTATATGAACACTACACAATTATAAATTGAAAGCAAATTCAATTTTAAATTAAAAATAAAATTTCGCATGCTTTGCAAGTTCATTAGAATTGTAAAATAGATAATTTTTTTAAAATAAGTGATATAAATTATTTTCTAATTGTGTTATACATTGCATGAAAAGCGTTTAGTCTTGTGCAAATGGTTCGAAGCCTATGTGTTCTACTGTTCTTCCGAATTACATTGATGATTTATTACTATGTGACATTGTGTTGTTATACGGCGACTCACACCTGTTAGTAGTTATTATAAATTCGTTAAGTTCAGCGCAAGGAAGTCTGTATACTCTGAAAGAGAGTACTCTTAAATTAGTAAATTTACTTACTTTTAGTTCATTCAAGGAAGCTAGCTAAGATCGCTTAAAAGACACGGACCGAAAATGTCTTCACTTTCACCATTTCTTAGAAATTCGGTATACAAGAAGAACCAGAAGCCGCATACGCTCCTCAAACTGAAGCATTAAAAAGTACTCCGAAATGGAGTGGTTTTTTGCGCAGCTGAGAGTGACATGATTTTGTATCTGTGAGAAGATGCCAAACTGGCGGTTCACCTGATTTTAAGTGATAACCGCCGACCATCCACATTATATTATTTTATTATTTACGTACCTCAATCCACAGACGAAACGCGGACGAATTAAACTTCCACCTCACCGGTCTTCGGTGAGGTAGTGGTACTTATATAAACTGACCTGCACATTCATGCAACAGAGTAGACTAACACAGTTAAATTAATTTATGCCATCTTGTCTTGTGTCATTTCTACCTATTAAAACGTAGTGATTATATACTCTTTGGTCTCTTAAAAGAAGAAACAGGTGAAACATCGTCAGTTTGAGTAATGCACCCATTAAAATAAAATTCAAATAAAGTTTTACCCAATATCTTACCACCGAGTATTGGAAAGGTTAGGTTGAGCATGTGAAATCATCGATAGTAAGTAATTACTGTAATTATGGAATATGAGTTCCGTCGTGGCACCAACGCGTCACAAACAGCACGTTACATCAACAACGTTTACGGAGAGAACCTTACAAACGAACACACAACCCGTTATTATTGGTTTGCCCGGTTCCGTTCAGGAAATTTAGGACTTTTTGAAATTCAATTTTAATTTTAATTCAATTTTAAGCCAATAATGATGAATTAAAGGCTATTGTGGAAGCTGATGATACTCAACCTCATAGCCTAGCTAGCAGCAGCTTTTAATGTTAGCAACAAAAGAATTTTGGTCCATTTGCGACAAATGTCCAAAGGAAAAAAGCTTGATAGATGGTGCCCCACGATCTTAACAATCGGCAGCGCAATGTACGCTTCGAGACCTGCCTCGCGTTGCTCAACAGGCACAGTAATGAATGAATTTTGAACCGAATTGGTACGTGCGACGAAAAATGGATTCTGTTCGACAATCGAAAGCGCTCAGAAAGTTGGTTACATAATGGTTCAGCACCGATGGGTCACTGTTTGGTGGTTTAGTGCCGGTGTGATCATAGCTTTTTAAATAACGGCATGAGGATTACTGCAGATGTGTACTGTGAAGACCTGATGACTGTGACGAAGAAGCTGGCACATGTACGTCTCCGCTGTTCCTTCAAGACAACGCGTGACCCCATACTACAGGGAGCATCCAGTGTCCAAGCAGCAGATATTGAGGTCCGATTCTCTCCCTCGTCCGCCATACTCACCAGAACTCGCACCTACCTAAACTTCCACTTTCACTTTTTCCAAAATTTGGTTACAACTTTTAAGCGGGAAAAAAATTCAATTCCCGAGAGGCAGTGCAAAATGCCTTTGAAGAGTTTTTTGCTTCCCGTTCAGCTGATTTTTACAAGAAGGGAATCAATAAACTACCAAAGCGTTGCATTGCAAAGATTAGTCATGATAGTAAAGACCTAATATGTTAAATTACACCAAGCAGTTTAACCGTTATAGCTATGTCCAGGGGCTCGCTTTTAATTCAATATACTCGAATATTCCGATGCCGGTACTTACACATTTTGCGGCTTTTAGCCGAATGTTAGGCAAAAATATTCGTCGGCCATCGCATAGCGGGAAAACTTGTATCGGCGTTATTGTTTTCCTTCGGTTTTTCAAATGCCTACATACCTTGAGTTTTATTCTTATTCTTTATTGTACACAAAAAAAAAAAAAATACAGTTACAAATAAAGGATTACAAAAAAGACTGTACAAAGGCGAGCTTAACCCTAAACAGAGTTCTCTGCCAGCAAACCTTTCGTAATAATTAAAAATAAATAAGTAATCAAAGGAAAATAGGTAGGTGTGTACAATGAAAAATAACTTACAGACTAAAATAAGTAATTGCATAATTCTTAATACATAATTATAATTAATACACATATACTACTACATACTAATACAATATAAAAAAAAAGAATATACTAATACATATGCTTGTGACGTTTTATGCATCGGAGGATAAAAAATATTGTTTTACTCTTGTGCGGAAAATTTTTATGGGTGGGCTGGCACGTATGCTGTGTGGAAGCGAGTTCCATAGCTTAATTGCTTTTATTGTATATGATTCGCCATACCGTCTAGATGTGTGGGACGGAATTTTAAGAAGCAGAGAATTGGCACGTCTGCATTGAGTTCCGCGTGGCACTAAATATGTAAAACGCTCTCGAAGATATGAAGGAGCAAGAGGGTTGAAAAGCAAGAAGTAAAGGAAAGAAAGAACATGGAGATCTCGACGTTTACGTACGGGGAGCCATTTTAATTGTTTCCTGTACTCCGAAACATGATCGAATTTGCGGAGACCGAAAATGAAACGAATGCATAGGTTTTGAAGACGTTCTACGTTTTGACATAGTGACTTTGTAAATATCATAAATATGAAGTACTGTTTATCGTTCTCTCTACGTTTTGATTAATTTAAAAGTTTCCCTTTTTATATAATTATAATTATTAACTTACTAATAATAAATGATTATGGTCTTAAAAGCAATGCCCTAAGTTGAGGACTACTCAAGTAACCCGAAAAGTGACGCATGGAAAGAAAGGGAGTAGGTATATATTTCTTCAAAAATTACTCCAAAGGGACCCTGGGAGATTTACTTTAATATTATATAAGAGCATTTCTCTACGGGTAAATAGAGAACACCTAGTTTTACATAGTTCCTCTAATATAATTTATAAAATTTCATAAAAGCAAAGATTAATAGGCCAATTATAATAGGTTGCGCACATTTTGCATGAATTTGATTTCGCTCGTGAAGCGTTAATAAAACTGTATGAAAATATTATGGTTATATTCAAAACAATGTTATCACTAATCCTTCTAAAAATTACCAAGCTTACAAATATACAAATCAGTCTAATACACATTAACAGCACTGCACTGTTTAATGATTTTTTATAGATATTTTAGAGATATCCCTGTTAAGCCGGGCTATCGTCATCGTTAAGAATAAGCAGCATTTGAAAGTAAAAAATGAAATGCCCTGTAACCATGAAGTAGTATCATTTACATTCCTTCATCGTACAATATGTGTGTAATCAACAAATTGAGGTTTATTTTAAAACTAGCTGACCTTCCGTGGACCTTAAGGAACATACAAAAAAAATAATTAACCGAATTGGTCCAGCCATTCTTGAGTTATGCGCTTACCAACACTCATTTTTATTTATTAAGATGAAACGGTTGTGAAATATTGAATGTCTAATTTTACCTGCAATGATAAAGTAAGAAGAAGCTAAATGGCTGAGATATTTGTTATTGCGTTGTGTCCCAACCCTTATATTTTTTGCTCCAAAGGGCTCGTTCCCACTGGTCTGTGAATAGAGCAAAAGCTATTACTTTTACCCTAGGAGTTTAAGATGAAGTAAAGAATTTCTTTTGAAAGTGATTGTGTATTAAATCGATGAGACTCATTCATCGTAATAATATCAATTTTTGTTGAATTGTTTGTTGTATTTGCCTTATATTTTCACTTGCTTTAACAAAAACATTACAAAGAATACTAATACCTTTTATTGTGAAGATTTGAATTTTGTATTGCTATATTGTAGATTTGTGCTTTCATCATATTCTCATAACGTACAGATTACCAGCATCGAGAATAAACACTTGTAAACAAAAAAAATGTATTTTAACATTATTAAGTAGTTACAATTTTTGTTTAGAATAGACTTAGACGGCTACTGTTTTAATAATGATGTTTAAACTCAATTAATAACCTAATGATGTTTTAAAATATACTAAAATTGAACGTCAACACTGAAGCACATTAAACACCAATAACTACAATTTGAAATACTTATGAAAAGGCTTCATATTCGAAACGATAACATATTCAAAGTTACTATTACTAACATTGGATAATTTATTACTTAGGTACATTATTGTTCAATAAGATCCAATAATGTCTTTTATTGCTATGATGTTAAGTACCAAGAATTACTCACCCTTATAGGATAAGGAATAAAAACCATTTCTCAAGACTTCTCGAAATATCAAATCGTAAACAAACGGCGACTCTGCCTTCCAAACGTTGTTTTATTGGTGTCCCTTTCGCGCGAACGTTTGCCGCGCTTTTTGTGTTTTCGAAATAAACGTTGGCGGCATTTGAAATAAGGCGCGAGTAAATTTTGTCGAAGTCTGGTAAGGGAAACCACAAGCGGACTAACCCTCTTTTTGAGATACTTCTTATAAAAATTATCATGAAATAACTGCAAAAAATATTTTTCTTATTGACAGTTCCCTTAATTCCTAAATACAAAACAAATTTAATACTTATTTCATAGAAAATTAAAGAAAATAATTTTTCGAAGAAAATGTACGGCACATAAATGTGACTTCGGATATGAACCTTACTCTTATCGACAGAGAGACATTTTTAGCATTGTCATAGTTTTTAATACGTCACGGATATACGTAGTACACGACGTTTTATTGGCTTCTTACAGTTGGCGGCAATGAACATGACAGCCAATCACGTTCTACGTAGAGGGCGCCGGTGAGCCGACGCGAGTCGACCCAAGCTAGCTTACGCTGGGAACATTGCTTCGAGCTCCATACATTTTCTTCTGGTTCTCTACGTCTGCAGTTTGGTTGTGTACCAGTTCAAAAATTATTTCAAAATTTTTGCCATCAGGTGAGTCTTAACATTTTAGTAATAACTCCGATGTGTTTTAATCTGTTTATGTATGTTTATTAATGCGATATTTAATCAAAAATCGTTGAATCCACGTTGGAATTCTAAGTCAAACATGGCTATAGGCATCGTCATACTGTGTAGTACGCGTGGGTATGGGACTGGACGCCCTATTTTAAATAATTAATTTCTCCGTTCTTTTCCATTGAGGGTAATAAACCGTTCTTCTACAAGTTATAGATTATTACTTCAGTGATTATTTGGTAATTATGTCATTTATAGTAATTGCGTATTTTCAACACAATACGTGAAAACAAAATGGCTCGTTCGACCCAAGCATAGGCCACTGAACTCTGTAAAGGGCGATAACTATTTTCTTTAATTATTATGTCGTTAGTGATTATTAATGCAGTGTTTTTAATAGTTCAAGAATGCTTTTTGAACCTTCATGGTGAATTTTATCGAAATAACATCCTCGTGCCCTGAATATGTTTCCCGCCAAAACGCGTCTCTACGGTGCCATATAAGAGGCGCACCAGCGTTTTAAATCTCTCATTGTAAAGCGTGGTTTGTGTAATATGTTGTAGAAGCTTTTTTTTATTGTATTTTGTCTACATTTGTTCAATTATTTCAGGAAAAAAGTTAAAATGACGGACAAGCCTAAGCGTCCAATGTCAGCCTATATGCTATGGCTTAATAGTGCAAGAGAACAGATTAAATCTGAAAATCCAGGGCTTAAAGTAACCGAAATAGCTAAAAAGGGGGGTGAAATATGGAGGTCGATGAAAGATAAGAGTGTAAGTGTAGCATTTTACCTTAATTAGGTTTAACTTGATTTTTCTTTGTTTGATTCTTCTATTAATTAATATTATTTATTTAGGTCTGGGAGGAGAAGGCTGCAAAGGCGAAAGAGCAGTACACAAAGGATCTAGAATCTTACAATGCTAATGGAGGTGGTGGTGAAGGAGGCGGTAAAAAGGCACAGAAAAGGGGAAAGAAGGGCAAGAAAGCTGCAGCACCAACTGTAAGAAGCGATGCTTACATGTGAAGTTTCTTTAATTGTGTCTAGTTATTTATAAACAATATTTGTTTTACAGAAGTCTAAGAAGAAGAAGGAGGAGTCTGAAGAAGAAGAAGGTGAGGAGGAAGAAGAAGAAAGCGATTGATCTCCCAATTCACATGGCATTTCTGTTCATATTGAATAATTTACTTGGACTTAATTTATTACAAAGTAAAATAAAAGGACTGACTTTCCAAAGTCTGTATGACCAACTTAACATTTTTGTATTTTAGTGTATTTCTTATTGATAGTTTTTTAAATATTTGTTTCTGAATATTATTGTATAATGATCGTAAACTAATTTTGGCTAATGTAATGAAATTCTTGAATATTTGACAGGTGATTATATACTTTTTATTATAGAATATATTCTTACAAGATGCAAATATATTTTCAATGAGTGCAGAGTTTGGAAAGTTCCACCGCTGGCTAGGGTCTAGATTTCTAAGCCTCAAAAAAAAAATAATGTTTAAGTGTTAAGCATGTATACACTGGGGAATTGTACAGTAGCCCTCCCTCGTTAAGTTCGCTGTGACATTGGATGCTCATCTTTGAGAATGTACCTTGTGTGGTTTTATCAAAACTTTTATGTCAAAATTTCTACTTTTTTGCTATAAAAGCTGTGCTTTTAAATTTAGTATGCCATAACTAATTTACTACCATAAGTCCTTTCTGTTTGCTTAGACATAAGAGTTTTGGTCGTTCTGTATCCATATGTAAAATTAGAGACAATTTCATGAAGATGTGATGGCTTATTGTTAATTAAACCTACCTCTTTTCATTGTAAATTTCAATGCTAATAATTTTACCAAACTTTTAAGATAGGACAGCGTAGAGCGCACGAATCATCGTGACTCGCGTTCAGCAAAGAAAGTAATTTAGGAAATTGATGTGTATGTTGTATTTTTAGTTAGTTAATAGGTAGGTTTTCAATGTGATTAGTCTCTTAAATTTTACATTTGTGTTATTTTGTAAATGAGAAATAGCATTCCTCATGTCAATACGGATTTTACATGTTCAATAAAGTAATTTCATATAAAAATTAATTTTTAATTAGTCTTTCAATTAACCCTTTGTTTCGTATAGTTCATAAATAATTTTAAAAAATTGGTTTAATTCCATATAGTTCATAGAACCAACAAAATGTTAACGATGAACCTGCTAACGAGGTTAGTTACGTAGGTATTTTGTTGAGAAAAAATTCGATAGATGCAATCATAATGAGGTCGATAGTGTCACAATAGCGTCGCTTCGGTTTAGTGTTGTAACTAATTTCCGATAGGGATGCGAAAAAATGACGATATATTGATCCCTATAAAATATTCACTATCGAAAATTCGATTCCGAGACAGGTATCGTACATTCAAATACTTGGATTACTTGGCATACGTTTTTTTTTTATGACACGGCCAAAAAGAAAATATTGATATATCGAGGCCGATTTTGATATTTTTATAAAAATCGATATAATTTTCAATTCAGACTTCAGGGGTGCCAAATTAGGGGTTTTCTCCCAAATTTAGGGGGTTAACAAAGGCCTTGGGATTTGTTTAGGTTCGTTATATTTTTAGGGATTTTTCGACTTCTTATATTTTTCCTATTCTGTTTCTTATTTTCTTTAAGAAAGATAAAAATAGAAGAAGGGTAAAAATAGACGGCTTGTTACTCCTAGCAATCTAGCCAATCATATTTCTTTGATGACCTTGCATCTTAGCAACAGCTAGAACGGTTTTTCGGTTACTACAGTTTGTTAAATAAATGATTGACTTTTAAGGGGCCCATTCACTATCCTGCCTGGAAGTCCGCCGTGCAGGACTGCAAAGCAGGATGAAGCCCACACACTATCCTGCAAGCCGTCCATCATAGTGTCAGTGTTATTGTTGTAATAATTATGGATTTACGTGAAGTATCGAAAAAAAAAGATATTCTGCTATGTTTTTTTGTTGTTAGATAAAAGTTTTTATTAATAAATAACCTTTCCTCACATTATCATACTAATATACATAAAATTTAAGTATAATAACCTTAGCTTTTCTCAAGTTGAACTATTTCAATATGAAAAAGTTTTTTTAGCTTAGTTTTAGTTATCACATCAGTCGGGCTTCCCGGGATGCAGTTTTTTTTTATTTAAAATAAAGTACCCAGTCCTGTGTAGATTTTTTTCTAACATGTGAATAAAATTTAATTCCTAAAAATATTTCTAAAAAATTCCCTGTTACATAATTTCTGTTGTAAATCTGTACTGTGTAAATTTACGAAAAAAAATCCTAATTTAGCATCCGTATTTTCATATAATATAGCGCAATTTTGCTAAGGACTTAGTGCATTTTTTTCTTCATATGGCAACACTGCCGCTATGAAGGACGGCCAAACCACTGACGCTCCTGCGCGGCGGACTGCAAGCGGTGGGCGGAGCTTGCAGGTCCCTTGCAGGATGCAAGGCGCGTCCTGCTCGGTGTTGCCAGAAACTGTGGAGGCCTGCAACACCATTCACGATCCTGCATAGAGCGGTGGACTGCACGGCGGACTGCCAGGCAGGATAGTGAATGGGCCCCTTTACGTTACATTTTTTTTGTTTAAACAATACGGAACTTCATAAACGAGATCCATATTTAAAAAAAATAATGTAAATGATGATGTCCCGTATCAACCTATATTTAACAGACTGTAAGAATGTGGAGTAGAAATTTGGAGACTAGATATAAAAAGTGTCCGTCACATTTAATTATTTACGCAGATACATTTTAAGTCTGATTTATACTGGCCAAGTGTTTGGTAAAGTAGACAAGTACAATGATTATGTATAGTAATGGTTTACATTCGGACGTAGACGTAGTGGCGAATCAACTTGTCTTGCAAGCTGCTTTGCAACAAGACCCAAAAAGAATCACTTTCGATTTTTAGGTGCAGGACTACCCCTCGCGCGCCCATCGCGGGGCACTTAACTCTTCACTTGCCGTAGTGTAAACAGTCAAATTAGTACAGTGGCTGGCTAGAGGCCACAAAATTGCACATATTGCTCGTCCACTTCGACAAAGAAATCCCATTGTACTTACTGTAAAGGCAACTTGTCTGGTGCCGGCCACTGGCCCCTGTACTAGTGTTCCATATTTACCACTGTTCTTGACAAATGTAAATTAAGCTTAAAAGAAAGAGCCAAAGGTAATGAATTTTTTATCAATCACCGCACCTGATTGCACGAGTAAAATGTATATATATATATATATACAATGTATGTATATATATGTACAATGTATATATGTAATGTATATATATATATATACAAACCTTCTTCTTGAATCACTATATCGAGTAAAAATAAACGGCATCAAGATCCGTTGTGCTGTTTTAAATATCTAAGCATACATAGGGACAGTAAGACAGCAGGCTGACTTTGTTCTAAACTATGTAGTGATTATGAATAAAATTTTTGGAATTACAGTAAAAATATTGGTCGCCTAAAGAAATTACAAGAGATATTTTAAAAAAAATTAAATGCCCTTCATTTAATTTTGTTAACTTTTAATAAGATTATCATTACGCCTTTTTATAAGACCAACATTTTCACTGCAATAAACTTCACTGTTTATTATTCCATTCATGTAGAATTAAGGCAAAAAAACTTTGCGTGATTTATAATTTTTTTAATAACATTATTTTATTAGGGGATTTTTATGAGATTTTACTTAAACTTATAACAATATTTTCGAGAGTTGGTAACGTTGTCTTTATCTCCAATTTCCGAAGTGTATAATTCTTACCATTAGTACACCTTTCTAATTTTCGAATAACCTTTTGTTAAAATCTAATGAAATTTATAACCATTATAAAAATATTTCTTTTAATATCAACGCGTGTTTCACAAAGACATCGCGTACATCCGTATACATTCATAGGACGTATACGGGATGGCGTTTTTAATGGTGCCCAAACTCACTCAGCAGGTTCAGACTCGGTAGTGTAATCTTTTTTTTCAAGAAAATTGCCATTAAATTAAACGTTTGAACTTGTACATGTGATACTTTAACATGTCACACTACAACAAGAAAGGACGGCGAGGTGCATTGAGTTGACATTTTTATGTGCCAATCTGCAAACGTGCATCATCAATATAAAAAGAATATCATTGCACATTACGGGTATAGGAAACTGAAATAAAAACTGAGAAAAGGTCAAGAATGTTTTGGATACATACGACTATAGAACAAAGGAAGGCTTTCGCCAAGGTCTAGCACAAAGGCTTGCTTTACAAGCTGTTCGCACTAACGTGTCAGACAGACTCGTGCACACCATCAGGGCCTTCCTGTTGAATCGCTATTTTCGATATCGAGTAGAAGGCACCCTCCCTACGAAGCGCCCCCTCACGGCGTTCCTCAATGGTCCTGCTTCTCCCCCTTGGTTTTTACGCTATATACGAGTGGCATACTAAAAGACTCGCAAGTCCATCTCGTGAATGACACGGCGCTCTTTTACACAAATAAAAATCTTAATCAAAACTCACTACACGTCTTCAAAGCGCCAGAAAATGCCATCCAAAGATGCCTGCAAATTGCTCGCAAACTCCAAGAATCATCAGATTTCTCGTTTGCAGTTATGAAGCAAGTGATTCAATATTTTTAAGCTAGGTGGTAGGGCCACGCAGCAGCCACGGCTGTTGCACGAATGGGCAGGCTCGTCCGTTTAAGTACGACGAACTCACAGAAGACCGACGTAGAGTGGAAGTGTAATACTTTCGCGTTTCGTCTGGTGAGTGAGGTGGCCGGAGCCCAATTTCAAAAGGTTGTCAACACATCTGGAATTCTAAGGTGTAACAGATGTCCATGGGAATTCGCGGTATTCACTTAACATCAGCTGAACCGTCTGCTCGTTTGGCAACTTCTCACATAAAAAAAAAGCATTTTTTTCCAATCATTTTAATGACAGTAGTCATTAAAACTTTCAATATTATCTGTCCATATTGTTGCCTACGGAAAACAATGCCAATTCCAATGTGAACAAAATTTTTACAAGTGAAACAACACATTAATTTAAACCTACCAACAAATTTACCTGAAATTGGCAATGATGAATGATTTCCGTTTGTTTGTTTCAGATGAGACTTTTGGTCATCAACTTGATCAATTAAAACAAACATTTAACTACGAGCTCACAAGAGCAAGGTGATTTGTTGAATGAGCTTTTGGCATTTTATGAAATTAAAGTCGTACTTTCAGAAGCCAATGAACGTGTCTATTGATTAGTCGGTAGCTATTGTGAAACCATGTCGTATTTTGCAACATTTTATACATAAGGAGGAGGGGTTTCACATCCTTAATGCAAGTGAAAACGAGGCGACTTTGATTCAGCACCAACACAGTAGTTATATAGCACGAGTGCGGGTCGCGGAAGTATGGTCGCTAATAAAGTTCGCAACAGATTTGCAAAAAAAGGGACGAAGGTTAGCCATTCTTAACAAAGTAACTATACATAATTTTGTAAATGTAAATGCCTTATTTTTGGTAATATATCTGTATCTTAACAAATTTGTTTACTACTAATGTGTTCAAATGTGGGCTGTAAATGAGTGAAGATATCTTTCCATAGGCTTTATATTTAGCCGCTTATTTTTGTTAATATCAATAGTCTCACCCCATATTACAGCCCTTTTGTGAATTCAATAATTAATTAATTAAAATAAGTAATTAAATCTTCTTGATTTATTTCCATTGAAGAAAAATTTCGCGATATTAAGTAAGGTAAATTTAAAAATATTAACTAATTGCAAATGGCAGTGTCGTTCGTTGTTGCGTTTTAAGGGGGAGGGCGTTTCAATAGTGGACGACTTGCGATTAATTATAAAGTAAGGTAAACAGTAAAGGGTACCGGAAATGCCTGCCGTTGTGAAAAAGTCGGGTATCGGTTGCAGCTTACTATGTACTACAACACTGGTGAAAAACACGCTGTGCACAAACGAGGCACGCCGAGGACACATAAAGAAAATTTGAGACAGAAAGACGTGCTGTAGCGTCACCGCGTCAATGTACGGCTACCATAGTGATTTATACAAGAATGAAGACCGTGTCTGCATCTAGTGAATAATCTACCATGATTTCAGAGAGCAAAAAAATGCCTGTGAACAAGGGGATTTAGTATGTCTCGTTATTAAAACGTGATCGCTATCTTATTGATCCCTCTGCATTTGAGTGACCCTTCGATCGTGTAATATCCTTCCCCTCTCACCACCTGCTAGTCGAATTGTCTATTTTTTGTTAACAGGTGGCTTTATCTCGTCGTTCATCACCAGCTAAATTGTTTCTCCCGAGTCCACATTTCCATAGGTCATTTTTCCACGAACCTCTTCGGACAATACTGTTAAAGCCATCGGTCTAAAAACACTTACACTAACAATAACAAATGTATCTTAAACCAATAAGGAGACAAGTTAATGGAGCCTGAAAGAAGACTTAAGGTTTTAAAAATGGGATGAGAGAGGAACTGAACAGAATTGGAGAAAACTCTGTCCACAAGAAACTCTACAGAAGGTTAAATGATTTTCTCAAGCTTATCAAGAGCCTGTTTACTGCATGGCTCCGAAATGAAGCAGCTGTTCTCACACTTATACTCAGTGGCGGATTTGCCCTAAGGCCCAATAGTCCGGGGCCTAGGGCGGCCACATATTATGGGCAGCCGATGTGATGGGCGCTGAGAAAGGGGCGGCGTGAACGTACTACATGAGCTGGGGCCCAGGGTGGCCAAGATTACAAATCCGCCACTGCTTATACTTGTAGAATATATATACTGTGAGTGGGGGATACTAGGCATGTTCGAATCAAAGATGACTCCTAAAAACTTTGCCTGACTCTTGAACACCATATAAAGATAAAAACGTAAATGGGGTATATTCCATTTTCGACTAAATATAACTCCGTAGCATTAAAGAATAGACAGACTTATATCGTGATCTTGAAGCCAATCATTCAGATAACCTAATGTGGTAGATAATTGGAAACATCCATTAAACAGGGAGGAACAAGTTGAATACACTTTTATCTCGATCTAATATTTATAAGGTTAAATCTATCTAAAATTACATATTATCTAATAAACCTAATCCACGCGGCATGGTGCCAAGAACGCTAGCTGCATTAGTTATTAGCTGCTTAGCCTTTGAGCGAGGAAAGAACCAGCTCTCTTGTCACCAGCCGCGGCGTTAAGCCTAGGACATAAACTTTTAAAAAATTTTGATGTGCAGGGACCCGACGGACCGAAAGTTTCAACAGCGAATGGCACAAATACATAATCTAAACTTAAGGACTCATATTTGCGTCATTTACTTACTTTGTCGGTCGGGCCTCCGATGTCGCCCCGGTCCTGACCAAAGTACCCCTTAGATGAGAGGCAGCCAAAATGTCTACACAGGTGGCGTCCCAAACAAGGGCTTTGCGTCTCTCCCAAGGGATCAATGTTAAACCGTCGGGTCTCTTACCATCGGGAAAAATGTCACAGGGCTCTAAAATAGATGGAAACAAGAGCCCTACGGATGATGTCGTTCAGGAAACCGTGGCGGGAAAAACGGTCAGCACTTTTTTGACAAGAAAGCCCGTGGAGATCAAATTTGTCTACACTGACACCACAAGGGCATTGGTGTGGTTGACAAATCGGTGCCACCTGACGGATATTTCTATAGCAGATTTTCCTATAGCAATGCGCAAGCTTTCATCGTCAAGTAATGTGCCCAAGTTATTTGATGGTAAAGCGTGAAGCCAATAACTCGATTTTTTAGATGAGACGCCTAAGAAACGGGCACGCTCTAAATTACTTTCTGAAGATTGAAACGTATCTCTCTGTCCTCTCCGCACCAAAGGAACATGCCAGTGTTTTTGTTGGTTAACTTCCAGTGGGATATTTTCGTTGGAGCAGATAGACAGCCAAGACATCCTTGCCTCTTCTGCATAGGAAAGTTCTGAATCGTGATTAAGAATGTTATTACATAAATTATTTACACTATGCACGGAAGCAAGGAAGGTAGGTAGAGCGACACTAGAAATTTTTCTTACACCGATACCACCAAAATGAATTGGCAGCGAAGCTGGAGTCTAGGAAATAAAAAAAATGTGTGTATGGTGAACCACTTCGTTCAGCAGTCGTTCTATCAATGGAGTTAAAAGCATTCCCTAGATCAACTTTCAGAAGTACATCCAAATCACTAGTATTTAAAGAAGTTCGAACGGAATGTACAGCCGCTTCACAGCCACCTTTGCGTCCAAAGTCAGGCTGGAATTTTGTTTTAAGGCCTGAAGTTATGTGCCTACATGCTAAATTTGAAGTTAAGCGTCGAAAGGTACAACCAATAGCAATAGGACGGATACACCATTATTACTTTTTAAAGGCACATAATCTTGCCCCGTATAAGAAAAAAATTAGTTATTTAATTATTCTTTAATCTGTTCTATGGTCACTGGTAATTTGACAAATCATTTGTCTTGACAGTTTGACAAATGACAATTGACCAATAAAATAGTAAACAAATTTTATTTTTTCAATAGGTGACTAAAATCGGTATTTTTAAAAACTACACTTCCTCAATATATCACTTAAGAAGAGATTCTGTATGGTTCAATTATTATCAAGTGAGTAGTATATAATTCTGTTTACAATATTGTACAGTGTTGTTAGAAAAAGTGTTTTTACTTTAATTTAGGAGATATTGCAATTTAATATATTTTGTTGATTTAGATAACATGTCCGGAGACGGATCAGGTAGTATAGGCAGTGGAACGCAAGTGGCACTAGTTACAGGTGGTTATGATCACACTATTAAACTTTGGCAAGCGCACAGTGGCGTATGTTTACGAACTATGCAACATCCAGACTCGGTAATTATAAAATGTTAAAAGGATTTCAAATCAAATACTATGTATAATATTTACAACAATTTATATGTCTCTAAATGGTTGGAAACATCAAATATCACATTTATATTTGAAACTATTGGTAGTTTCAAAATTAAATTTGTGATATTTGTTGTTTCTTATCCCTTAAGATAATTTTATTTGTGTAAAATAGAATTCATCACCAAGCTAAGAAAGACATGAGGTAGCTACTATGTGATAATGAAAATAAAAAAAATTATAACCATATTTCTACATAAGTTTTTCTTTTGGTTAGAGAATCTTGGGAAAGCAATAAATATTCAAATTTGATTTTGGTTTCAGCATTTTTATAAGTTAAATTATTATGGTTGTATCGTATGCTAATTGCTATTAAATCTTATTATTCACAGCAAGTTAATGACTTGGAAATAACTCCAAATGGTCAAATGGTTGCAGCATGTGGATATCAGCACATTCGGATGTATGACTTAGCAAGTGCTAATCCGGACCCTGTAATGAACTTTGAAGCAATAACTAAAAATGTGTCTAGAGTGGGCTTTCAAGTGAGACAAACATGATAATTTAATGAAATAGAATGTTTCAAATGCTGTATTTATTTGTCATTCGGTTTTAGGAAAATGGTCAATGGATGTATACAGGAGGTGAAGATTGCACAGCAAGAATATGGGACTTAAGGTTAATAATGCAAATATATTATAAAGATTCTAAAGCAATACATGTTACTAGCTGTACCGGCAAATGTTGTTTTGTGGAATTTCTTTCTTTTCCATTCTTAGCTGCTCTCGGCGAAACAAATATTCCAACCAAATTTCAAGTCTATACACCTTATGGTTCCAGAGATATTGTGATGAGTCAATTATCGGTGGAAATCTTATTAATAGATTAACTAATGTAGAAAATGACAAGGTCAGTTATTTTTAACCCAAATAAATTGATAAATATAGTTAGTGGTTGTTCTTAATTATGAGTTTTTTTTTAAGGAAGAAGGTGGCAAACGAGCTGGCAGTTCACCAAATGTTAAGTGATTACGGCTGCCCTTTTAGATTTGCAATACCCATAGGGTTGCAGATGCATTACCACCTTATTATAAAATGGGCCCTGGATATCTCACTCACGAGATGAAACAAAGAAGTATAAACTTCCACTTCACACTGGTCTTCTGTGAGATAGTGGTACTTACGCAGATAGACCTGCCCAATTGTGCAACAGCTAAAACTGTTGCATGACCATACCACAGTTAGTATAGGGTATAAATGTGATGCATGTTTTCTTGCAGGTAAAATCATTAACCCATGTCAATAGGATTTAAACTTGATGGAGACAATACCAGTCTATGTCCACCACCATGAAATATGTTTTTTTAATTTAGTTGTTTAAAACTATGCACAAAAAAATATTTCAACACAGGTATACTTAATACCAAAGACATTTTATGCCAGTAGACTTAATGGTTGATCCAAAACAATGTATTATACAAATTTAAAATTTATTTTTAATCTATTTTCTTTATTATTTGCATAGATAAAATTTAAAAATACCTTAACAGGATAAAATAAAAAATATAATGAAATATCATCTTCATTTTTTAATAATTGAACTCTCATTATTTTCATTTCCATTAAAAGTGTGGTATGTACATTTTTACCAGGGCCGGGAGACCATTCCAGTGTCAGCGAATTTTTCAAGTACCAGCACCAGTAAATGCAGTTGTGTTACATCCAGATCAATCTCAGATTATGGTTGGCGGTCAAAGTGGATTTATTCATATATGGGATCTCAAGACAGATCATAACGAGCAATTGGTATGATTTTCTGATTCATAATTATTAGTATTTATCATTTTATAAATACAGAATAAAATGTAGAAAAAATTCACCTTTATATATTAGGCAACATCTGACACAGATGAAAAGGCCTCAACAATATCAGCCAAATTTTTAAAAAAGGCACTGAGACCTACTAATAGTTTCATCTCGACATACATGTTGAGATATAAAACTATTTGCATGAGAGGGTAATTTTATTAAATGGATTTGGGGTGTAGTGTTGTACTTGACTTTGTCACTTATATCAATAATTATAGTATATAGTTATTATGATAAGCAACTACAGTGAACTTATCCATTTCCATCATCAGACAGCTAGACACTAGGTATTTTTCTTGTTGACTATCCTCATACTCGAAGCATACACTTTGCGTCTTTGTTTATAATTGGCCTAAATAGTGATAACCGGCACTTATTGATGAGAAACAATATGCTGGAATTTCTCTCTCCATCCATCTGAATAAAACCAGCAACATACATAAGCAGTCTTCAATGCAAGATTGAATGGATATTACGTTTTGTAGCATGTGTGTTTATCATCTGCACAGCTATTTCTCATCTGGCTGGGTAGGTTAAGGTTTCTCATAAGAAAAAAACTTGTCAAAGATCCCGGAAGCCGAGGCATCGATCCAGGACATCGCGATAGACCCTGAGGGCAAGATGATGGCAGCCGTGAATAACAAGGGCAACTGCTATGTATGGTCCTTGGGTGGTTCCATGCCTCTGCCCGTACCAAGGAAGCACCTGCAGGCCCACAAGAAATACGCCCTGCGCTGCAAATTCAGCCCGGACTCCACGTTTGTTGCTTATTAAATACCTCACATATCTTCAGCATAACGGGAAAGGGGATAACGATCGTTGCTATTCAACGAGATTTTTTTCAATGAGATCTATTTATCAATGAGAAGAACTTATAAAGAATTTACGAGAGTCAAACCCACGACCCCCGGTGCCGAAGCGAATACCTTGGTAACTGCGCCATGCAGATATTAAAGTTTATGAGTATAGAGAATTATTGTAGAAACGGAGTCAATCATTTTATATATGTAATAAAATATAATTCAGTCAGGAAATTATTGAATACATTAATTAGATTAGGCTCGTCTTACAATCGAATTTCGAAATTGGAGATTCTATGATTGGTCAGACTGGACTGCACATCGCCTTAAAACGTTGTGATGGGAATTGTTCTGTTAAAATTCTCGACGTTTCGAATTCAGCATCTGTTGTGTCCAAACTTTTTACTGTATACTGAAAAATTTTCGGCATTGCGGGATTGCCTAAGTCGTCTGGTTAACACGCTTTTATTCTTTCTTTACTTCACGCCGGTTTACTGCGAGATTGTGGTAGTTACCCGGACGGACCTATCCGTTCGTGCAACCAATGTCGTCTTAGCCCATATACAAACTTGGAGCCTTAATGGAAAGTAAATAAAGTGAAGTATAAAAACATTTTTCTGCTATTATCGTATTATATGTTTTATTCATTCTATAAATTTGTCGATATCTACAAAATCTGACCAATCTGAAATCTGAATATATCTACCATAAATCGAATTTGGTCCATCCCATCATTTGTCCTGGTCCACGGGCCGCGTGTGCCCCTATGGTAAAACTTACGTACAATAGCGAAGACTGTTGCGTGGCCCAGCCACAACCGAAACCTTCAAAGGTTAAGTCTGCCGAAAGGATGCTGGTGACCACTTCCGGGGACTGTTCGGCGCGTGTGTGGCGCACCAGCGACTGGTCGCTGATGCGCGAGTTGCGCCACGACACCCAGCGCTGGGTGTGGGACGCCGCCTTCAGCATCGACTCGCGCTACCTTTTCACCGGTATGTCCAGTGTATAGCCCACTTAGGGTTGGATAGGTCATACAAGAGTCAATGAACAAAACGCTTATGGCCAGTACATAGCTTTTTTCTTGAGGGTAGGTGCTTAATAAGTAACAGGTGATTTTTATCTGCCGTTTTTATTTTTATTATTGTATAATAATAGTTTCATTATAAATTCCATTCACACGCAATTTTAATCTCCGAAAGCTGGCTAAAACCTACTTAATCGCAATGATCGTGTTAATAAAGGGGTTGCCATTTATCTACAGATATCTATAGGGTACAAAATTGCCATGGCCTCCTTCCGCCTCTGCAGAATTTTTCTTCCTAGAACTGAATGTCAAAGGCAATAGGATGATGCTCGGAGTAGTGATAAGGCTAATACAAATTTTACTCCCTTGGCAATGGCTTGTACAATTTGACGAGAAGGTGTCTATACTCAATAATATTGTTCAAAGTTTATATAATGCCCATGCTCCGGTCATTAAAGTAAAATTGAAGAGGCCACCGGTTCCTTGGATGACGGATAATGTGCGAAAGGCAATGGCTAGGCGAAATCGAGCTTTCTCTCGGTTGAAGAACAATCGTACCGAAGAAAACTGGGCAGCTTTCAAACAAACCAGAAATAGGTGCAATCAGATGGCACGTACAGCTAAACGCCGATATATCTATAACAAACTCTTCTCCGCGGATGCGTGGAAATTTATAAATTCTTTTGGTGTCTCTAATTCATCTAATGTTTGTGGTTCTTCTATTTCTTCAGACAATATTAACAAACATTTTTTCTGTTTCTCTAATGGACCCTACAATTTTAACTTTTTTTTCTAAAGTTTTGGAAGCCCGTGTTTATAAGCAAATCTTTTGTTTCATACATAAAAATGACCTACTGAGTGATTATCAGTCTGGGTTTCTTCCTGGACATAGCAACTCAACTGTCTTACTTAAAATCGCCGACGATATTAGATTAGGTATGGATGATAAGAAAGTGACAGTGATGGTGCAAGTCGATTTTTCTAACGCTTTTAACACAGTTGATCACGATATCCTCCTCGCCGTACTTGCTCAAGTAAGGTTCGCTCCCACAGTTTTGGATTGGTTCTCATTCTATCTTCGTCAGCAGTAGGCTTTTGTGGTACAAAAGCCCTCACAATGGGCTAATATAGACTCTGACGTACCGCAAGGCGGTATTCTTTCTACCATAATGTTCTCAGTTTTTATAAAATCAATTACATCATGTCTTGTTTGTGCGTACCATCTGTATGCGGATGACTTGCAGATTTAACTTCAGATTGATATTGGTGATACATTTTTGACCTTCGAAAATATGACCATATTACTTCCTATCGTTCTCGTCTCAAATGGCTAACAGTCAAACAAAGGCGTAGCTCTAGAATTCTCCTTACTCTTTTCTCGGTCTTAAACGATCCTGTTAGTCCGTATTATCTTAAAGATAAATTTAAATACCTCTCGCCGAACAATGAAAGAGATCTCCGTTCTTCAGCTAATTTAAGGATTACTATCCCTTCACATAATAAAAGTTTCTTCAGTAATTCTTTCACTGTTCAGGCTACACTCCTCTGGAACTCCTTGCCTGATGACATACGTAGAGCCCCTAATAGGACATCATTGACTTGGACAGGGTTGACTGGGAGAGAATGCCAAAAGGCATTAAGTTCGCCCTTTGTAATCTTTTTTATTTAAAGTTTACAATAAAGTATAAATAAAAAAATAGCCCCGCTAGGATTGGGTGGGACATACAAAAGACATTTTGTATAAGGCCTTTGAAGTGCGGCCTTATACAAAACACCATCGGCAGCCCGGACTAATAATAATACTAAGACGTCCAACGCGTGTCTGTCCCGTGACCTTGAATCCTGAAGAGGGTTCGAAATATCGGAAAATAAAACTAAACGCGATAAATTGGTTAACATAGTTTCATTTTGTATTATTAATCTTTTTGTGGGGTACAGCAAATAAGTTGTCTTATGTTGATGGTGTTATTTACATAACTAAAAATAATGAAGCTGTTTAACAATATTTATAACACAAAATATGTATACATCATGTCATAAAGTTAATATTGAGGTAAATCATTACTAATAATTTTATGCAGGTTCATCGGACAGCTATGCGAGGCTTTGGGATATCGAAAAAGGCACACTCGAGCGTGAGTACTGTGGTCACCAGAAGCCGATAACAGCTTTAGCATTCAGAGATCAAGCTGTGTAGAGCATACATTTAATAACGTATATAATAAGTAAAGGAAGTGTACCCTGCCACTAAAGATTGATGGGAAGACAGACTGTATAAATTAAGCTGCTTTTTGAACCAGTGTATCCTATGTTGTACATACCACTGTTCTGTTGTGTTCCGCGCATTTACTAAGTAAATGTTTATTGTAATTATAAGAATAAGTAATTTGATATTATATATGAAATGAAACACTGAAGTGCACTACAATTGTTGTTTTATTCATTTAATCAAAGCCAAATGTTTAATATTTAATTCTTAAATAGTTAATTCAAAAATTTGAATATTAAGTTGAATAAGGAACTATTGATTCTATTCCTGTTATTTATAACGCACTTTTATTAGCTCTACCTGTATGTATATAACAAGGTTATAGATCTTTCATTCCTAATTTAACCCATTTTTCTAATATTTGACCTTTGGGTGATTTTTAATTGTGTGCATAAAGAAAAAGCTTTGACAATAAAATTAAATCATGACAATGGCATTAGTATCCTCACAAGGATTACTTAGGTTGTGATATTTAAATGCTTAGCTTTTATTGATTAGTATGACAACTTTTGTTGATTGGTGTTATTCATAATTTAATAAAAAAGTATTTATCATTGGTGAATTTATATTTATACTATTAGATATAATAGATAGAAGCTTTTTAGCCTAATTTCCTTTGAAAGAATAATTCAAAGGAGCATTAAATAAAATTTCTTAAAAATAATAAATAAAAGTTACCAGAAACCAAAATATATGTTCAGCTAAACAAGGCTTCCTTAATCCATTTATTTAATGAATTTTTGATGCCATATTTTATCTATCCAATATTTTAATGTTTGAACGAAAATATAACCAAGCCATGTTTCTCATTGATTGTTTATATTGTATAATAAAACAAAACGCATGGAAATGGAATGTATTGGCAAAAAACTTGAATAGTCAAATACACTTTCAACATAACACTAAATACACTTCAGATCTAGAGATCGAGATGATATCTTACGCTATCACAAATATCTGATTAAATATTTTTGAATACACATATTGCACATAATAAGTAAAGGGCCAATTTTTTTTGTACTAAATAAATGCATTAGTTTCTTTTATTTCCATTTTAAATATGGATTCACTCTCATTTCATACTCACACTCTCACTTATAATTTTGTTGAAAAAAATAAAGGAATAACATTGAACAGTACGCTAAATAGTAAATGTAGAGACAATAAAATATACAATCCCACATTATAAATGTTAAAAACTTTTGCAATGTTTTCTATTAAGTGATTTAGATATATGGTTTTTCAGTTTTCTCTATGTTTATTTAGGTTGTTTCATGAGTTACTATGCATAGTGTTCTATGTTTTAAACACCATTATTTATTAGTTTTTTAATAATTTATTCTTTTTTCGTATGTCTAATACGGTATATGAGTTTTAATGTCTCTTGAAAAATTGGTTTGTGAAAATGTTACATAATACTGCATGCTTTGCTCTTATTTTAAAAAAAGCATAAATTAATTTTCAAATTCTTCCTTGCTACACGCATTAAGTATATTTTGGATGTCATAATAATAAAAAATGAAATATAATTAAGACTAGAACAAAAATTGATCATAATTGTAAACAATTTACTAAATATTTTACCAAACCCGCAAAGTAGGCGCGCTTTGTAGATATAAACATTTAAGATACTATGTATTTTTCAATATTAATCTAAAATCATATTCATTATCATTCAACCTAAGCATGTAATTATACTGTTGGTTAAATCTTTGATATTTCTATTGAGATGACCTATGCATTGATCTCTCCGATTGGCATGTAATGTTGTGAAGATAAGCCCAATTTTTTTTTTATATTTTAGCCCCTTCAATTAAGTATTTGATAATCATATTATTAATTGGATAAGCATTTTATAATTGAAAACATTACCTAAACTTAGTTTAAAATATATCTCACCATTAGGTACATATGTTAAGACTGCCAAAATTTTTAATCCTCAAAACAAAAAATACGAATATGCACCCCTACAATTTCCCCTTAATCCCATCCTCCAAGACAACAATTTAATGGGCATCAAAAATTAAATGACCATGTAAGATTCAAAGTTTTTTTTGTGAGAAGGCGGCAAACGAGTTGGCGGTTCACCTAATGTCACCCATTGACATTTGCAACACCTTACCGGTGTTGGTTGCAGATGCGCTCCCACCTTTGATTAAAGTGGGCCCCGGCTACTTCACTCACCGGACGGAGCGCAGAAGTATGACACTTCCACTTCACGCCAGTCTACTTTGAGATCGTGATAATTATACCCAAAGGGATCTGCTCATTCATGCGGCAGGAAAGACTGTTGCGTGGCCCTACCACTGTTACGTTGTTTGATCAATTTAAGTGTTGAACATTCCATTGTTGCTTCATCCAAAAATTAAATATAATAGAATTACTCATTGGCAGTCTTAACATACGACACCGACAGAGTAAAACGAGCGTTATAAACCTTACGATTATATGGCGTCGAGGGGCAGATCGATCGCCTCGCCCATCTCCGAGTAGGTCTCGTCCTCGCAGGTGTAAGTGATGACGAACTTCAGGTCGACTTGGGATACTGTGGGTGGACGAGCCAACAGCATCACCTGCGTCAGCGCCGGCGGCGGCAGGAACGGGTTGTAGGCGGGCAGCGACGTGCCCGACGCTGGAAGCAGTCGCACCTTGCAGCCCTGGAACGGCAATTCACATCACTCATGAAGTATCAGATCCAAATCAAATCAAAAATATCGATATTTTTTCGACATCCCTAATCCCGATTTGTGAACAGAAAAAGCAGCTTGTGAACTTGAATCGCCACTGCCAGGCAATGAAATTGTCTGAATCTGTTTCAGTTTTATCAAGGGTATTTAATCTTTTTAGGCTAAATGAGAAATTTTTAAGTATAAAAGTATTGTTTTTAGATAATAATAGTTCTGCCAACCTTTGGTAAGACTGCTTGGAACTTATAATCTTCGATGGGTGAGCCATTCTTGCTTGTCGTTGAAATAACGATCACATTTACGTCGGAGCGGGGTTTGTCCTTACAGAAATGTAAAACGACAGTCACCCCATCCTCCTCCTCAAAAACAGTTAATGGTGGTACTTTACTTGGATGTATGCTTTGTAGTGTTACATTGATGTCATTCAGTGGTTTAACCTCCTTTATTTTGGTATTCCTGGCAGTTTCTTTATGTTCTGGAATCAAATGGTTTTCAGCCAAATTAGCTGTCGGTGACTCTGTGTTGACATGTTTTACTTTATTTCCTTCAGGCAAACCAAGATCCAAAATAGCATCCATTGAATTGTCTGCTGCTTTTGAGGTTTTATTTAAATCTGCCCTATTAATTGTATTTGTGCTTATGTCCACCATAACATCGTCATTAAGTAGTGCTTCGGTGGTTTGCGACATCTCAGGGGAGTCGGGCTTTTCATCAGATTTCTTGATCAAGAAATCTAAATCAAACAATGCACCATTATTCGCTGGTGGCGAGTCATGCTTAGGTGAAGATTTTTCCAAAGCATTCATAGGAATTTTCTTTGATTGTTTACTGAAATAAGAAAAAGATGGGCTATGACGTAAAACAAAATTGTCAAAATACCACAGGGAAGATAGAGTGAGCTAATGCTATATAGAGACAGATTCAAAATTATTGTTAGGGAGGGGCTTGAGTGCCTGTCTCTGCACGTAAAATATGTTGCAAAATTTTGCGTCGCTCGAATCTGCGCTGACCGGGTTATGTATCGTCGTTGTCCATGGACATCGTCACCGCAAGAAAATCTACTTTGTTTTTAACTCGTTTTTAGCGTTGCGTCATCTTATGTGCTTCCTTTACGGCAATCCCACTTTACCCTCAAATGACACTTTACAATTAATATTTGGAAAAAATGTCATTTGAGTAAGAGCTAGCACTAGCACTAAGTTTAAAAATTATATTGCAATAGCAAAGGAGACAACCCTAGTTTTAAAGTATTCATTGTTTTAGGACTTACCTATTAAAATTGTCAATACGCTTGGCGTTTTCTGGTAAGGATTGTTTTAACAATTGTTCTCCAAGGCTATCTAATTCATTCCAACCCTCAGCTTTATTCTTAGCACCTAAGAGATCAATGTCGTCTGTAAACAATTATTGTTGTGAAAACACCATGCTTATAAAATGTATTGTATTCTTTACATATTGATAAACAATTTTCTTGTTTATAATATAAGATATAAATGCTTGCCATTATTCTAATAAATTGAATTAATATCAAGAAAAATGCTGTTCTGATGAAGTTTTACTTATGTAAGTGCTTATAACATATTTAAATAATTATGAATGTTGGTTTCCTAATAAACTATTTAGTTAGTTAGAGATAGAAACCCCATAAAAATAAAGATAATAAAAAAATAAACTATTCCATACTTTACAAGACATTTAAAAATGTAGTATTTTATGTTTATCAAAACTTTTTAGTTTTAACTAAATTGTTACAAACTACTACCTAAATATGGACATATGTATCTATAAAGTTCAATAGTAAAACATTCTTACCATTATGTAGTAGGGTAACAGGTTTTAAGGGCTCTGCTATATTCTGTGATCCACTTTCATTAGAAAAAATATCACCTAATTCATCTATTACATTAGATTTAGCTAACATATTTCTATTGTTTCCCATGTTTGGATTTCTTGTCGCTCCTGCGAAATCTAGAAGAGTGTCACTATTTGTTGTTGCATATTTTTTCAAACCTTTTTTAACCTTGGCCTTCTTTTCAGCAACAAAAGCATGGTATTTTTCAAATACTTCAGCTAACACATCATTTGCATGAAGAATGTCACCTGTAATTATATTGTGAAACTTTTATTACCTACAATTGCCTAAATATTAATTAAACATATAAAATTTGAAGCATTCAATAAATTCAATAATAAGTTGTTCCATAAGTAATGAGTATTTCATATTTATAAACCTTTTACCTTTATAAATTCACGTTCTTTTTAAAACAAAGGCATGAAATTAATTAAATACATTAAATTTTACAGATTTATAACTATTTTATATTTAACAAATAATTTCGGTACTTCCAGGATTCAAAATTGCATCTTTTGTATAACCCAGGCACTCTTCTCTCTTAGCTAATAAAGAAATTTGATTTCATTATTTCTTACTTAAGTGTTCATTTTGCGAGTCAGATATAGCAAGGCGCTGCAAAGCGGGTCTCAGTCGAGAGCAGCTGGCATAAAGCTCATGAATCAGCTGCTCCTCATCAGGTGAAGCTTCAGTGGCGTGATTCAGCATGTCGCGCAACAATCCAGCACTATCCAATACTGCATTCACTTCCTGAGCTCTTCGGCTATTAACCTCATTACGACGTTCTTCCTAAATGGTTGATTAGTAATTTACCTCATTACAGCATTCTTCTTAAATGATTGACTAGTAATAAATAAAACATGCATGAATTTATTTCCGACTGATTTGTGTATGAATGAAAAAGCTGGCTACAAACTGTAACAAATTAATTTGAAAGTGGAGAAAACTACTACTACTAATAAGTAAGGGCAAAACAGTTCTAATTGTAATTAACACAGACCAGGTTTAATGAATAATGAAAAGACCATGTGAAGACAATATTGTTAGTGTAAAATTAGATTTTTAATAACAGTTCAAAAACATTCAATACCATTCTTAATACTCTTAAATAGTTATTATTTAAGATTCTACCTCTTTAACCATTGTTTTAATCAACCTATTTGCATGTTGTAGATCCTCTGGTTTCTTGCTTTGCAACAATTTCTGCAATAACTTAGATTTCTCCTCATCTTCAAAGATAGCATTTTTAGCTCTCTGACGCAATTGCCAAGGTGTGTCCTCTGGAGGTAATGGGGGTGGTGTTTCTTTGACTACACCCTGATTTTTTAACATATCATAGGCTACTTTAAATTTAGTCTCTTTAGGGTATTCTAATGACCATGCATGTAATAACTGCAGAATCTAAAATTTTTAAAACAGATATTAAAATAAAAAATAATTTAGAATATAAAAACCACACATTCTTAAGTATGATTAAATACTTACTCTAGTCTGAACTTCAGGTGATGTTCTATCTGCTAAATATTTAGGAGAAACTAATTTTATCATTTCATTTAAAAATCGAAACTTTCCTACTTCAGCATGAAAATTGACATCGCAACGCCGCATACAACGATCCAGCATCGAAAGTGCAAGCAGAGCTTCACGTTCGTTTTTAGAGTGAATACGAGCAGCTAACGCTTGAGCGGCTAGCTGCGGACCGTCTGGTGAATCTTTCATTATCGTACAGAACGCTTCTAGGGCAGCGGCATCTGGATGTGGCTGGGATTCGTGGGTTGCTTTCACTGATAAAATATTAAATTTATTACCTTATGATGATCCTATATAACGAAGCTTAAAACTTGAATTTACTTACAAATTAAAGCTTCCAAGCTGGTTAACGTAACATTCATCTTTTTTTTATAATGTGTACATTTATACGTCCATATGTCTTTTCATCGTCAACTTGTTTGTTTGAAAATTTTGACAACTATGTAAGTGTGACAAGCAAAAGCTTTCAATTTAAAATAGTTGTGGTAATCTCGATATTAAATATTCAATGAAAGTTCATGATTCGTTCAAAAGTTCGGTGTATTTTCATATCAGGTCAGAAAGAAACAGAGAGAAGGTAGCACGTTTCATTTTAAAATAATAATAAAATGTTCAACTATTACCATACTATCGTTTCATATTCCTTACAATATTTTTTTGAAGGAGACTAGAATTTTTCTAGTCCATGCTTACAATATACATTTTCCAATAAACAATAGGGATTGTCAGCCGTCGATCTTAATTGTGGGTCAACAGTCAATAGGCGTACTCAGGGTTCGGTGCTTTCTTCGTCCCTATATGCTCTCTACACGTGCCATATCCTTAAAATATCTCAAGTTGAGTTTGCACCGACGACATAGCTCTATATACGATGGATCGCAAAAAAAACCCGGAACATATTCGCTTATTATCTGAACTCAATGCGCTAGGCGAAGGGACCCGAAGGGTTCATAAAGCGGTGTATTGAACGGTATACCTAAACTGACCATACATCCCGTTTTGAACGGGACTGTCCCTTTTCTCGGACATCTGTCCCTTTGTCCCTAAACAAATTTTCGGGACGCAAAATTGTTCCATTTTCCGAAACCGCGCGAAATTTTAAAACCACGCTCGTCAGACATGATCATGAGCAGTGTGGAACCGCTGTGTTGACGGTTGGTTATTCCCGGTTATTCATCGCATGCACGCGCTCTCTGTTTCCTAGTAAAGCGATGAAGAGGAGAGCGATGGGGGCATTTGTTTCTTTCAATAGGCTAGCCCCGCGCATGTATTTCGACTTCTTTATGTTTTTGTGTATTTTTTTTTAGTTTTGTAGATAATTTGAGTTTTGTTGTTTTGAAAATTTTCCCATAGTTATGCCGAAACCCAAGTGTTCATTTAATATCAACCAACAAACAAAATACCCATTTATTAATGTCAGATGCGTCTGACATCCGAAGGATTGACTGACTTCGCGTGACGATTTTAAATAAAATCGTCACCTTCTTTAATAAAAGAAATTGATTCCTCTGAGAAATATAGATATAATTAAAAACACCAATGTTGCTTTAATAAAAAATAGTGAACTATAATATTTTATAATCTTTTCGGAATAAAGAAAATTTTAAAGTTATGTTATTAAGTTATGTTATTATATCATTATTATTTATTTTCATTGTAAACCAATGTCTCGTTTTGAGTTAAAAAAAATGTGTCAGTTTAGGTATACCTGAAGAAGAGTAAAGTGATCACGTTCAGTTGTCATTCGAAAAATACGAATTAAAAATGCTTCCTACTGCCAAATTATTCGGTCAACCGAAAACAAGGGAAAGCAAGGCCAATTAATGAACTAACGGTACATAAAAATTCACAAAACGTGAATAATTGTAGTTATTGACAAAAATTTTATCGCATTGTCGGAAAACAATTGATATAATATGGCAATATATTTGTTTGGCTCTTTTAAGGCTTGTGACAGGCTTGCTAGCTCAGGGCTTTTAGACTGAAAATATGCATATTCAGCTTTTTTTGGATCCAAAAAGTCCATTTTTAGGAGCATGAATAATAGTTATGTCATGCATATTGCATTGCTATTTTGACTGACCAAAATGAGTAAAAGAGAGCAAAGTATCTATTTATGAACATAATTAATGAAATCTCATTTAATATTATATTGTTTTGTTAATTATTTCAACTATTTGTAATGAAAAGCAATTGAAACTAAGTAGCATTTTATTTACCTTATCAAAACCTGGAACTCATATTATAAACAATATTTGAATAGTTTCGAATAGGGCTTTTGAAAATTGTATTTTTTAAGGTGAATACATATTGATTTTAGGAGCATTTTTTTTAAATAGTTGGTAACACTGGATTGTGATTTGTGCTGTCAATGTCATAATCCTAATTTTCTAAAATCTAATTTCTTGAATAAAATAATCGATTGGGCAGGCTGAAGAATTTATACAATTCAAGCTATGGCCATATCCCGACTTACTCGCCTTGTTACTCAGTCCAAAAACATCTCCAGACATGAACCAATCGTACAAAAGAGGACGGCAACAACAACTCCCAGTGGTGCTATCCTACCAGAACCCGAGAAAACACCATTCGGTCTTTTGAGCATAGTATGTGCTGTTGTACCTGGCCTGTTAATTGGAGCTGCTATAAGTAAGAATATTGCCAATTTTCTAGAGGAGAACGAATTGTTTGTACCATCGGACGATGATGACGATGACGATTAAAGTATTTATAATATTCATTTAGGCATTTAAAATAAAGGCATCCGTATCGCTCACCTGGGACATATTTTTTGTTACTTTAAGTCACGTTTGAGGTAGAAATAGTAAAATTACAAATTTGATATATTTCTTTATTAATGAAGGGTTATGAAGCATCTCAATGCTGCATAGTTTATTTTGTGCTCTAGCTCATGTTATAAGATTTCTGTAAAATTTTATACTTGTTGATTTTAAAACATCTTAAGTCTTATATTTACAAACTTTAGTATGTAAGTACAGCAAAATACTTATAACATTTACAGTATTCAACATAAAGTTACTTGAATAAAATATTACATTTTTGAAACATCAATGAATTGTTACATTGTGTATTTCATATGGAGTAACATCCTTGCAGTATCTGCTTAACTAGTCAAAATGTTACTCTTGGTATAGAAATAAGTTATTATTACAATTTTTTATACCGTAATCTCAAAAAACTCATTGTATTTCTATAGTTGAAAATAGAAAATAAAGTTATTGATTGTATGAATCAATCAGTCTTTCATTGAAACATAATTAATACAGCATTTTTTTCCCTTTAAAATACAAGCAATATTTATTGTACATGTGATAATTATAATAACATATGATTATAATAATAGTTCAATATTTGGTATTGGTGTTAGAAAATTTAAGTCAGCATGAATTTTGATACAAAGAATAATATATTTATAATTACAAGAATATACTTCTATTTTCTATTAATTGGATAGGAAAAATTTAGACAGTTTAGGTTTTAGTTCCA
Organism: Iphiclides podalirius; assembly: GCA_933534255.1. Lineage (NCBI taxonomy): Eukaryota > Metazoa > Arthropoda > Insecta > Lepidoptera > Papilionidae > Iphiclides > Iphiclides podalirius. Next base: position 9,611,048 of record OW152830.1, on the reverse strand, counting down.
AAACGATCTCTCCTATGTAATGAAATTGCATTATGTAAATATAAATTATAACCAAATTTTAATTAAATTATTTGGATATGTCACTACATGATTTTTTTATATATGTAGAAAATGGGAAAATATGATTTAGCAAGTCCACTAACATTTTAATTTCTATAAGAACAAAAATGAAGATTTAGTTATTGAAAAATGTTGTGCTATATAGACAGTCTTCACATGAAAATATAATTATTATTAAACAGTTATTCCCGTCATTGCGTTCTTAATATCAATAACTTACAAACTAATAAATACAAATGTAATTTTACTTTCAGATACTTAATTAAGGACATACCAACTTGAAAAAATTGGTTACAAGTTCAAATAATAATGAAATTCTTTAATATTTTAACAATTATTATTTTATTTGGTTATGTTAATCAAATCATTTCATTAATGATAAATAATTATAATAATACATCATGTAGGCCACCAATCTAAAAGAAATAAAAGCAATTTCATGCATAAATGTGCTAGATGATCCTATAGCAGAATATTATGAAATACCCATCCTTAATAAATTATGCTTCAGCTTTGTTAAGATGTTTTACCTGATAAGGATCAATTTTAGTAGGGTCATTATCATTATCATTAGTAGTAGTAGTTTGCAATTTGCTGTAAGATTCACATTAATTTTGACCTTAAAGTCCAATAAATGGTCTTGAATGTATTTAAAATACGGTTTGCAAAACTGCAAAACATATTTTAAAGCACATAAATCTATTGCATTGCAAAAACGAAATTTACTCAGGAGGTCTCTTATGCTCCCCCCAGCCATGGAAGCACTTGGTAAATCGACGGGACTCCTTGTCTTTTAAAGTGAGGAAGAGTTTCCTAGGGCGGTCTGGTTGCATTGTCTTCATGTGTTGAATGTAGACCTAAAAATTGAAAGTATTTGCATTACTTACTATATATATTAAGTTTTTAGATTTCCAAATTATCTGAACAACAATTAACATGGTGCAGTGGTACCAAAATATAAGCATTGAAAGTCAATTATATGTTGTTATTACATTAAATAAATTAGTATTTTAATATCAATATGTGATAAGTCCCATATAAAGTGGTTAGAATCAATGTATATTTTTACCTGAGCGGATTTGTAGGCGAGTTTGATCTCTACCTCGGAGCATTTGGCGCCAAGCCATAGGAACACTTGCTCGCCATTGTCCAGTATCATTATGTCGTCGTCTGCCAAATCGTCCTATCCATAAAAACATACCTATTAAACAACCCGTTAACCAGCAGCAAATTCCCTAGACTTTTCTCTGTAAGCTTGGCATCAATTAAATTAAGTCAAAAATTTTTTTTATCGAAAATAAACTAATGATATTGTATAAATTGAACAAAAAAAAAGAAACAATTAAACTAGTTTACAACAAGAAAATTAGGCCCAAAATCAAAACAAAAAACATAAATAGACACAAATTACAAAATATCTATAGAAAATTAAAATTAAACATGAATTCACTGCTTTAGAGAAGAAAAGCAAAGAAACATATCTTGTTCATATCTTTCATATTATAAATATTTAGAAAGAAAATTTCACCTGATTTTGGAAGTGTAATTTCTCAAACATATTTATAATTATTTTCTTTAGATAGTATTTTACTGCTTTGCAACAACGACTTTTAAGATTATCATCAAAATATAAATTGGATGCATCTATACAGATAAATAAAATTGGAGTGTTTGTAATATTAAAATAACCGCTTTTTACTAAATGCATATGGATGTATACACGGTATATATACCAAAATAACATTTTTTACAATTTTTGTGTGTCTGTCTTTCTGTTTGTTCCGGCTGATATCTGAAACGGCTGGACCGATTTGGACGGGACTTTCACTGGCAGATAACTGATGTAATAAGGAGTAACTTAGACTTAACTGAGAGACGCGGGACACGGCTAGTCACCAATATGTAGTCACCTATGGGGCATTCCACGCGAAGCGGACAGGTAAAAAAAGTTGATGTCTCCGATTTTAGTAATATTTGATTATATTATACCTATATGTGCCCTTAATCCAGATACAAAATATTTTTACAGTATAAAATGTAGTTTACGATTTAGAGAGCTTTAAAAATGTGACTAACTGGCAGGTACGCGCCACTTCGAATCCCATTATCCGGTATTGAAAAGATAAATGGAAATAAATGAAGTAGTCACGTGTATGCTTAATTGAATGAGCTTCCTAATTGCATTTTTGGATATTAAACAAAAATATTTTTTTTGGAAAAAAATCATGTTCAAACTTTTTAAACTTGAATTTCACAAAGTTGGACCACTTTAATTTTTTTTATTTTTTTTCTAAACAAGCACATATAGGTATAACATAATCAAATATTACTAAAATCGGAGACTTCAACTTTTTTTACCTGTCCGCTTCGCGTGGAATGCCCCCTATGTCAGATGCTTTCATTTTTAAGCATACAAAAATTGCTTATGATTGTGTTTCTGATATAGCGAGCCAAAAACTTCACTTTAATTTGCGGAGCTTTATAGAAAGCAATTAAAATTAAAACTGGAAATTAATAATTAAATTAACTCTAAAATTAGAACTGAAAGCAATTAAAACTGGAGCAACAGTTGTCACAATGTCAACTTCTAGTGCGCTCTACTGGCAAATTTTTGGGATCCAGTTTTCGTTATATATTACGGTTTTACTTGTTTGTCTCACCTGACAGAAATCCGTGCATTTTTCTGAGACGGTGAAGTAGCCCTTTTCGTTGGAGCAGCGGAAGAGGCGCGTGTAGTTCAGATAGTCGGCGTCAGTGTCATAAGGTTTGCGACCGCCGAGCGCCACCCAAAAGAAGTTGTCCGGTTCGTTGCCCTCCGTCAGCACCTTTTCAACAATTGATACGTCAATGCGGCAAATCTTTCATTTATAGTAAAGTTTAGGGGGGTTCTACAGGGTCCATGCATCTCCATTCTATACTTTAAGCTTTATATCATTAATACAATTAGAATTAGACAATAAATTAGTTCGCTTTGCTTTATATAGGTACTCGCTTTTAATAAATTATAGTACATTTCGCTTATATTATATAGAGTACATTTTGCTTTATTTTTATGTCTTAATAACATCAATTCTTACTCAATCTACTAGGTTACTCTTAATAGGTCTCGACTGAGGGGCGTATAATGATAGCGGTAGCGAAACACTTCCAAAGCAAACGTATAAATTCAATGCACATCGCTCGCCTAACCTAGCCTATTCTTATTTAAAAGCACAGCGACAGTTTTGAAACCTCTACGGCATTGCCAAGTGGTCGGCTGTACCTGTTCTTCGACCACGACCGTAAATACTTAGTGGACTTTGACGTGGGCTTCTTAAGGCTTCAAAGCGTTAGCGTAGCTGCGAACGATGGATACCCGGGGCGTCATATATGACAATATTAACTCAACGCACAAATAACCTTACACTGCGATAATGTTAAGGAAGTCAAAGTTTAAATCCGGTACCGTGTAATGTGGAGTACACATTATATGTGAAACAAATTTTTACCGATTTATCGCGTTTATTTTTAATTTTAATTCCCGACGTTTCGAACCCTTTACAGCGTTCATGGTCACGGGACAAACTGAAAACTAAATCACTAAAATTAAAAAACAAACTAAAATTAAATCCAGGCCCAAACAAACCACTACTTCAAGACAAGATACAATCAGCTCCCTCTGCATAGATCGGACACAAAATTAATAATTCAAAAACTGACGGTAGCCCGGGTTAACTATGACAATCAGACGTCTAACACCTCAGTCTGTCCCGTGACCATGAACGCTGTAAAGGGTTCGAAACGTAGGGAATTAAAATTAAAAATAAACGCGATAAATCCGTAAAAAGTAGTTTCATTTATAATGTGTAATCGCTAAATACAAGAAATTATTATACACATTATATGATTTAAAAAATGTAGCAAACGTTGATGGGTCCCTCAATCGCAGCGCCATCTGGATTTTCACTACCTACTACTGCATTTTTCTTTGCCTAAGACCGACCGCGTCATCTACACAAAAAGTAACCCAGCAATATAAGAAAAAAGTAACGCAATACTACCTGAAGGCTGACCCAAGGATTGTTGAACTTCTCCTCTGCGATCTGCTCGATGAGTCGCGCCGAGTCGGCGTCACTTCCGTTTCCGATCCAAACGTACACGATGGACGAAGACTCGTCACCGCTCCCCTCAAGCGGTACGTTCAGAATGTAGCTGCGCGTAAACGAAAGGAAAAAACACAACTGTTACGATACAAACGTGCACGCAATCGGACAGAATTGTTCTAAGAAGGCTTTGTATCACCTTATTGTACTACTAATGAGAACATAGGAGCTGAATAATCGCTTACTGCTATGAGCTTCAAAAAAAGGGGCCCCCTGGCCAATACTTTTGCATATGTACACGAAAATTGTGTGTCTCATAAAAAAGTATTCTCTCCTAAGAATTCTAAACATGTTATAAGCATAATAATTATTATTAATACATTATTTTAAGGTGACGTGTGACGTGACGCAATTTTGTGTATAAAATAAAAAATAATCGAAGATTTGAATTGACCCAGAAGTAAATAAACAAAATATATTTTCGCCGGGATTTGTTCTGAATGTGTGTATAAATATCTAGATGTCAAGTAGTAATCAAGTGTGTTTTACTGAACGGTATTTGTATACAAGGTCTGAAAAGTTACAATCCCACTCACCAGAAGGCGCTGTTGAGCTGTGTGGCGTCCGCCTTTACCTGAACGAGGCGGGTGCAGAGCGCCGAGCCGTTGCTTCGGAGCTCGAACAGTTCTACGGGCGGTCGCACGCCCTCCTGCCGTATAAGTGACAATTATCATTAGGAACTCTATCAACTTACTTTCAGTAGGTGATGCAACAGCTCGTATGGAAAACGCCTCGTTTTTGTTAATATAGGAACGGGGAGTACACGGCTTTTATTTACAAGTCGTTATGGAAGTTACGAAACTATGTAACTAACGACCGTTCGTTGAATATAGGAACCGGGCATTAGTGGCTGCGACGTCGACGCCGGACCTTAAGGTGGTGGACGCAGATCCCGATTGCGACAACTAATTACTAAGGAGAGTTTTTGCCTAAATAAGCTCGGTTAGACTTTGTTAGCATTGTCCGTTGTACATACATACATACATACATGTGAGTTTATACATAAGGATGAGCTGCTTTGTCTTTCCACAAAGTTATTAAAAATATTTTCAGGTATGTAGTCTCTCACAAATCGACGTAACTAGATATTTGCTGTAATCCCCAAAATATGATTCACCAAGAACTCTTTTAAATAATATTAATAAAATCATAACTGCAAAAGTATCGATCGTAGAATTTTTAATTTGATAATATTTACGGCGTTTTTCTTTTTTTCACATGAAATTTGTAAGATGTACAGCAAATAAGTTTTCTTATCGCGATATTTCTCCCACCGCTAGTCGAAAGTCCCTTGCTAATGTACTATTGCCGGCCTATACGTATTCGAACAATTTTCCTAAGAGAGTTTTAGGCGGACTACACACGTATTTGAAACATTTCCCTAAGAGAGTAACAAGCGTACTGCACATACATTCGAAACGTTTCCTTAAGAGGGTAATAGGCGGACTGTACACGTATTCGAAACATCCTTACTAATATTATAAAGGCGAAAGTTTCTATGTATGGATGGATGTTCGTTACTCTTTCACGCAAATACTATTGGATGGATTTTAATGAAACTTTACAATAATACAGCTTATACATCAGAACAACACATAGGCTATAAATCTACATAGATATTTTAATGTATATCTTCCTGTGTGAATGTTACGCCTTCGGCCTATTCTACTAGCAGCAGCTAGTTATACAATTATATACCGTCCGCTGGTTCCTCTTGCCGTCGCGGACGACGAAGCGCCGCCGGAAGTGCGCCATGAACTTGAGGCTCTCCTGCTGCTGGTGGGTGCGCACCACGTCCAGCCGCCGGCACAGCTGCTTGAACTTGCGCTCCAGGCCGAAGGTGAACGTGAGCCAGCCCATGTTGGGCGCCTTGCGGCCCTGCCAGAAGTACACCACCCACGTGGCGCCCTCGCCGTCCTCGCCCTCCGCCTCGCACCACGTCTCCGCGCTCTCCTCCTCCGCCTATGATTGTAATGATGACGGCAAAAAAATCAATAACTGCCTACTCGCGAACGGTTTATGCGTGTACAGAATATGGATGAGGTGTCCGCGCACTCTTAAAACTATTTTTCGTAAAATCTTCACTAAATCGTGGCTTGTAAAATAAACTACAAGCTGACACAAAGAAACCCTTGTTTAAAGTCATGCTAATAACAAGAAAAAACTGATGTATCAAAGGTGCTGTAAACAAATGATAAAGTTACAAATTTGTTGACAGATTTAACGTAATTAATATGCGAACTAGGGTATCGAACTTCCGCAGAGGCGGCAAATTCGAACAACTTATTGGAACGAGCGCATTTCCATTCCGTTCGTGTCCCGATCCCGTTGAACGGTATCACGGACCGAACGAACGCATTTCCATTCGCCGCTCACCTCGGCGGGCAGCACGTATCGGCAGAGGAACACGTAGCAGTCGTGGCTGTGGAACACGCCCAGCTCGGTGTCGGGCAGCCGCACGAAGTGGCGCCCCTCCAGCACGAACGCCTCCATCGCCTCCAGGTCCTCGTTCCACTCGTCGGCGAGCGCCTTCGCCTCGGCGGCGGGCATCGCCGGCTGGCGCGGCGTGAACAGCGCGGACAGGTCCGTCCTGCGGCGCGAGCGAGACGGCGCTACGTCAATGCGCGTACAAATGCAAGGAGCGAAAGAGATGCTAGGTCGACTGTCAGGCACGCAGCTATCGAGACGGCGCTGTGTCAATACGCGTACAAATGCGAGGAGCGAAAGAGATGCAGCTAGGTCGACTGTCAGGCGCGCATCTATCGAGACGGCGCTGTGTCAATACGCGTACAAATGCGAGGAGCGAAAGAGATGCAGCTAGGTCGACCGTCAGGCGCGCATCTATCGAGACGGCGCTGTGTCAATACGCGTACAAATGCGAGGAGCGAAGGAGATGCAGCTAGGTCGACCGTCAGGCGCGCATCTATCGAGACGGCGCTGTGTCAATACGCGTACAAATGCGAGGAGCGAAAGAGATGCAGCTAGGTCGACCGTCAGGCGCGCATCTATCGAGACGGCGCTGTGTCAATACGCGTACAAATGCGAGGAGCGAAAGAGATGCAGCTAGGTCGACCGTCAGGCGCGCATCTATCGAGACGGCGCTGTGTCAATACGCGTACAAATGCGAGGAGCGAAAGAGATGCAGCTAGGTCGACCGTCAGGCGCGCATCTATCGAGACGGCGCTGTGTCAATACGCGTACAAATGCGAGGAGCGAAAGAGATGCAGCTAGGTCGACCGTCAGGCGCGCATCTATCGAGACGGCGCTGTGTCAATACGCGTACAAATGCGAGGAGCGAAAGAGATGCAGCTAGGTCGACCGTCAGGCGCGCATCTATCGAGACGGCGCTGTGTCAATACGCGTACAAATGCGAGGAGCGAAGGAGATGCAGCTAGGTCGACCGTCAGGCGCGCATCTTTCGAGACGGCGCTGTGTCAATACGCGTACAAAAGTGGAGGAGCGAAGTGAGCATCGCCAACGTCAGGCGCGCATCTATCGAGGCAGCGCTGTGTCATGCAAACGTAATGTGCGACAGATTTGGAAGTGGTTTGGTTGTCTGGTTCGAATATATGGTTAAGGTGTTCATAACGAATTGTATTGTTTTTAATTTGAATATTTAAAAGTAAGCGTCCAGTAGTCGACGATAAATTTTGCACATCGACCTTTGGAAAGAGAAAATCGGCTAATTTTAATCTTACGGGGTGTACAAAAATTATTCATATATTTAATGACTGCTCGGAGCAGTACTTTACTGCAGCTATATCGTTTAATATATTTAGAGACTTTTAGGCTAAATTAACGTCCCTATAGTTATCTTTTCTTCTCGTTTAGCATCGCCAGGGTACATATATCCACGCTTACTTAGTCTCCTGCTGCTTCGCCCAGCTGGCGAGGTCTGCGCCGGTGCGGGCGACGGACTCGGCGGTCCGGGTGAAGTCGACCGCAATCACCTCCTCCCAGCCGAGGAAGTAGGTCTTGAACACCTGCCGGAAAGAGCGGCATTTAGCTGTGGCACGGCCACGCAACGGCTTCGGCTGTTGCACGAAGTGGGTAAGTGCTGCGACCTCGCAGAAGACCGGACTGAAGCCGAGGTTCGCCGAGGTTCAGGCTAGGCGCCTCGTGCGCCAGGCCACCTCAAGTCCGTCGGATCTGTGAAGGCCCCTAAGGCCAACAGTGGCTCATCCAGCCCAAAAAAAAAAACCGGGCCTACTTCATTAAAAGGTAGCAACGCATCTGCAACTCTACGGGCGTTGTAAATGTCCATGGGCGGCGGTTATCACTTAACATCAGGTGAACCGCCAGGTCGCTTGCCACCTTCTCGCATAAAGGAAAAATTATGAGGCAGTCATATGATGCTTGCTGATGAATGGTTTTTTTTAAACGTTTTTTTTAAACCTTTATGGATGCCCCGCTACCGAAACGGGGAAATGACGGGCGTATGGAGGAGTCCCGGACAGAACTGGTACAACTATTGCCTTTTCAAACCTCCTCTCCCCCATTAATAGGTCCAACCATATGCTGCTATGCTGATGCAAATGGGCCGTTGACCAAACACAACATAAGGATGAAGCAATATTCCACTGAAGAAATGCACTGTGTGAATATGACATAAATCGATCGACTGGTAAAGATCCAAATGAATACTTTTCACAAATCTCTCAACCTGAGAGGGTAGACTATACCATAAGATTGAATTGTGCTAATATGACCTCCTGATTTACGAGATCAAAGTTTTTACTATTTAAATCTCGATTGAAATTATTTCACTTTAAGCGTGGGCGGGATGAGAGTCGATCTTACACCGACGGTCCTTAATTCCACGTAATGGAAATTTGTTTTTATTTAACGTTTATTAATTTCTAACTCAACAAAAGTTTAGTTGCTTAATCGATTCTAAACTTTACACCGATGATTACAAAAGATCTGTGTAAGCGTGTGGTATTGGAGGGGCCGTGCTGTGGTCCGGACCTGGGTTTCGGTGCCCTCCTGCAGCCTGGTGACGAGGGCGTGGGCCGGTCTGGTGACCATGTTGAACAGCTCTTGGGCCAGTTTCACAGCGGCCGCTCTGACCAGCCGCGAGGACTTTTTGCCGAACCTAAAGCAAATAGTAATACACACAAATGGTTACACACATTAGTCGTGGAGAATAAAGAGGCAGGCATAGGTAAGGGTTTCACTTTTAACGATCCTTGCATACCTCTTTTGTATTGTATTTGTATACTTCGTCTGCGTTGTGAGTTTTGTGCGCAGTTTAAGGTTTAAATTACAAGTACTGTGCGCAGGGCTTAAGTTGCAGGTTTTGTGCGTAGTGCAGGGTTTGGGTTGTGCGTCTTGCAGGTAGTGTGGGTTTTGCGTTGCGCGGGACTTTTTTGTGGGGAATACGGGTTTGCGTTGTGAGTTTGGTGCGTAGTGTGTTTGCGTTGTGCCGTGCTTTCAATGTGCTGTGTTTGCGTTCTGCGGCGTTTGCGTTGTGCCTCGTGTGCGCATTGCGGTTTGTGCGTACCAAACGAAGACGTCGATGTGCGCGTCCAGTATGTACACGTTGCGCGTCGCCAGCACGTCCCTGGCGAGGGGCGCGCCCTCCGGCTGGGGCAGCTCCAGGTAGCCCATGCCCAGCTCCACGCGGTACAGCCGCGGCGGTGCCCACGCGAAATCCTCCGCCACGTGCTCCTGCCAAATGCCAAGTGCCAGTGACGAAGATGAACGACGGTGCGGCAATCAGCCGTTTAGCTTAGTGGTTAAAGCGTCTGGGCGCCAATCCCGAAGACCTGGGTTCGATTCCCACAGCGGCGAGAAACTTTACGTCCTTTGGTTCTACAAATTTTAATGTTTCATCGAAATGCTGAGATTGGTACTATAAAAATTTTAATTTGAATCCATACCAAATTTCGACCTTAACCTAAATGTAGTCGTAATAGGCGCAGTAACCGTTACAGCGTCATTCAATACTTATATTCATTATTTATTGCAATAATTTTTTTTATTGTGAAAATGTGACCAACGGACGGGCGGTTCACCTGATGTTAAGTAATAACAACCACCCATGGACATTTGTAACACCCGTAGAATTGCAAATGCGTTGCCACCTTTAAATAAAGTGGGCCCCTCATTCTACGAAGTTCCTCAGAAGAGCCTGCCAATATAACAGCAGAAGGTACTGCGTGGTCCAAAAGTTGGCAAAGTCCTCACTTGAGGCACGAAAGGTTCCTCATCCTCGTAGCCGAGGATCTTCCAGAAGGCCCGAGGTTCCTTCCCTGGCGGCTCGGCGATCAGCTCCGCTTTGTTCTTGCGCTCCTCTTTGTTGATCTTCTCGGCGAAGAGGCGTGCTTTAGACTTCAGCGTGTTCTTCGCTTTCTTGCCATTCCTAATTATACAAGTACATCATTATTAACGAAGAATAAATCCGACTTCAAAAACCACCACATACCACCAAAATAAGAGAAATTGCGAATACAATGCAAAAAGATTTTTTTAAAATCGGTTCATAATTGATACAGTCCTGGTGTAACAATCATAAAAAAAACCAAATCGAATTGACTAACTCTTCCGTGTGCTATAAAATTTCCGCATATTAACTAATAGTTCATCTCTTTCGACAAAAAAGCTCATATTATAGTACGGTTTTCACAATGCCAAAAGGTGTATAATAAAAGGTAAAATTCAAGTTGCACCCTTTATCCTGCTTTGGTGGAGTCGGCACAATATGTGAATCATGTACTTTGTCTGCCTGAAGTCACCCCTGGGAAATGAACATGTGTGTGGCATCTTATTTGTCCCGTGTAGAAACCCCTGACGTATAAGCTAATAGCTTAGCAACTGCGCCTCCGAGTAATCTTGAGCTTCTAACATAATATAAGAGTAAATAGAATGTTAATAATTCAATACATTTGGTTGCTTCTACAATATGTATATTTAGTGCGAAGTGATTCTTCAGTGTTGCTGCATATGGGCGAGAGGGCCGTAGAAGTTACCAGAGATAGATAGCGAGGCCTGTGTCCAGCACGAAGACGTATCTGGGGTCCAGGGAGGAGGCTGCCACCGGAACTGGCTCCAGGTGGATGCTGCTCCCGGCGCCGTGCACGCGGTACAGTCGCGTGACGTAGTGCTGGAAAGTATGCTCTCGTTACAAAGCGACGCACAAGCTAAACGAAGCCTAGCCTAGCCTATTCGGTTGTGTTCGACTCTATGAAATGGAAAAAAGGTAAAAATTTCAAAAGAAAAAAATTTCCTTATTAAATGAAGGCTTGTTTTAAGCTCTAGTTCTCTCAAAAAACTAAACCACCGGATCACTAAACTAAAGTCATCCAGAGAAGAACACAAGCAGAGAGCTCTGCGGTCTATTAATCTAAATAAAAGATATCTTTGCACAAAATGCTTCTATGAAAAATATTAATAATTAACAAGAAAGCCACATATTTACTTGCGTTTATTTCAGGTCAACGCTAGAAATGAGCAATTGTAACTATGAAGAATTAACACCTTAGTATGCTTCATATCATATCATTCAAAATTATTATAAATTTATTAGAAAAAATTTTCACCGCTTTATTAAAATTGGCGAAAGTTGTAAATCGTATACAAACAGACAGGCGACAAAAGGTCAATGAAGTTACGTTTAATGATTAGCGACCCGCCCTGGCTTTGCACAGGAACGGATGTTAAATCCGTGTAGAAACAGACAATTTTCTTTAAATGATATTGACTTTCATAGTGATATCTGCACTTAATATTGTATATGTATATATTATATTTAAAGTTGTAATTAAAAGTAAATTTAATTTATTTTGTGTTATTAAACATTTTTTTAATAAAAACCAGGTTTCCACGCAGCAGCCTCGGCTGTTGCACGAATGGGCAGGCTCGTCCGGGTATGTACCACGACCTCACAGAAGACCGGCGTAAAGTGGAAGTATAAAAAAAAATTTCGCGTTTCGTCTGCTGAGTGAGATGGCCGGAGCCCAATTTTCAAAACGCATCTGCAACCCTCGGGTGTAGCAGATGTCCATGCGTGGCGGTATTCACTTAACATCGGGTGAACCGTCCGCTCGCTTGGCAACTATTCACATAATAAAACGGTAGCAAAGGTCAGGTCGCTTACCGGGTCGTCGACGGTGAAGAATCCCGAGGGCGTCCTGCTGCCCTGGATGTAGACGGGCGGCGTGGGGAACAGCGCGAGGAACTCTGGCGTCTCGTCGCCCTGCTCGTGCCGCTGCGTCCGCTTCGCGCCCAGCAGATTCCGTAGGTTCACCGCGTGCATCGCCGCGCACGCGCCCTTGTCCAGCTGCCGTCAAAGTCTATTGCCATCAGTTGCCAAGTGCACGGAATAGGGGCCGAGGCGCGCTTGATCGTCTTCATGTTAGGCTATAACCGAAAACGGTTCGGGGAAAAGCGTGGTCGACTTTAATCCCTTACGTAGAGTCTATTGCCATCAGTTGTTATTGACTTCACGGAGTACGTGCCGAGGCGCGCTTGTCTTCGTGTCAGGTTATGACCGAGAATGGTTCGGGGAAAAGCGTGATCGATTTTTCGTAGTCTTTTACCATCAATTGCTATAGAGTCCACGGAATACGAGCCGAGGCGCGCTTGTATTCATGTCAGGCTATGACCGACAACGGTTCGGGGAAAAGCGTGGTCGAGTTTAGTCGCTTACGTAGAGTCTATTGCCATCAATTGCTATAGAGTCCACGGAATACGGGCCATGGCGCGCTTATTCGATTTCATATCAGGCTATGGCCGACACCGGTTCGGGGAAAAGCTTGGTCGATTTTACATAGAGTCTATTGCCATCAATTGCTATAGAGTCCACGGAATAGATGCCGACACACGCTTGTTCTTCTTGCCAGGTTACCAACTGACAACGGTTTGGGAAAAAGCGTGCCTGAAATTAGTCGCCATCATGTAGTGTCTATTGCCACAAACGGCAACGAGCCCGACGCTATACGCTCAACGGAAGATGAAACGGAATAAGAATTAGGCGACGATCCTACTATGAATTGGGGAACTTTTTTAGAGTCGCTGTCAAAGTCATAGGCTATTGCAATAAACACAATCACAACCAAAGTACCCAGGATTTAAATATTACTTAACGCAATTTGAGGGGAGAAGGGGGCTTTACGGTGCGTTACAGAGGTGGGAGGTTCGAACAACGCGGTACATAACATTGGTTTTGTATTTAAATAAAAAAATAGGGATTTAAAATCAAGAGAGTTTAACGAATCGCACTTGCGTCATCTATTACCGTCGCCGCCAACGGGCTTGAACCTTTGCTTCAAAGTTTGGAGGGAAGCGTGTTAAGGGTCCATCAGTCCTGTGGACTTAGTGGTACTTTTTTCCCCTTAACCATTTGGGTTGAAGTGGTCATTGATAATAAAACCCACTACAATACGACCCCGCAAGAAACACGGGCACACACGTTTCTGTCCAAATGCAATAATATGCAGTCAAATCCTTACTAATATTATAAACGCGAAAGTTTGTATGTATGGATGGATGTTTGTTACTTTTTCATACAAATACTACTGAATGAATTTTAATGAAACTTTACAATAATATAGCTTATACATCAGAATAAGATATAGGCTATACTTTATATAAATATTTTTTTGTATATCTGTCTTTCTGTCTGAATTACATTATGCACTCACCGTTGCCTTCGATCCAATCCAGAAGTGAATATCCCAGGATAGTTGGCCTTGCTCCTCTATAGATGTTTTCAGTATGATATAGCAGTCGCCTTCAAAGAACTTGCCATGCGCCACCTCGGAGAAAACAAAAAAACAATATTTTTCTACCAGTCAACGCTGAAGAGTACAGAAGTCTGTACTCTAGAATTGTATGAGTTGGAGTTTTTGTAAATTCATTTGAGATTATCACAATAACACTGGTTGCAGATTGTCTTCACAGCTTTTAGTAGACTGTATCTCGTCTAGTAAATGTTACGTACAAGTGAATGTTAGGAATTAAGAACTTAGTTCGTAACTTCTAACATTTAGGAATTAATTTTCAAAGTCAAAGTCAAAATCTTTATTCAATATAGAAGCATTATACTTACTTATTGATTGTCAAAAAAACTCTACTACTACTACTAATAAAGTATTTTCGAACGCTTGCATATATTATTATTATCAACAAAGGTAATGAAACGGCAATAAATGGCTAAGTTGTTGACCACTAAAACCTAAAACCTATTAATTAAAGGAATAATTATTGACTCGGTGGCGCCGTTGCTAAGCTATTCGTTTTGGCGTCGGGGGTCGTGGGTTCATTTCCCGCACGGGACAAGTATATTTCTGACCCACGGTAATACACGGATAATGGTTCCAGATCTGGGTGGTCGACGTCAGACAAGCGGCGCCGATCGTAAAAAAATATAGCCAAAACGTTTACAACATAATTCACATGCCAACCCCTCTTAGGTGGGACAAGATGATAATGATGATGAAAAGAATAATTGTAAACATTTGCCGCTCACCTCGTCGACTGGTGCCGGTATGAAGTTCTCGATCTCCCACACCTGCAGACCGGCAGTCTGGCCCGTGTCCTCGTCGAAGAACTCCGAGTAATCCAACGGCGGCTTCTCCAAACTCTCGTCCCAGCGTTTAGGTCTGATCGTATTGTAAAAAATTTGTAGAAAATGTACGAAAAGATTGCCGCCGCTGTGGGAATCGAACCCACGTCTTCTTAATTCAATATACTTGAGCCACCTAATATAAAATCCCGGCACCGATGAAATTGTTTATCGCAATTTTAAATGCTCAGCGACGAAGACAAACATCGTGGGGAAACCTGCATATTTTTAAAATAATAGCTAAAATAAAAAAGGGAAGATATGTGAGGCATGACAAAATGTAGTGTGTTCGCGTGGTGGACTATATCCTAATATGCTCTACAAATGGGTTGCCACCTTATAATTAAGTGGGCCCCGGCTACCTCACTCACCGGACGAAACGCAAAAGTATAACTCTCACATTTTTTTTTTTCAAAGAGGTTCCTAACGGGCCAATGGTGACAGTTGCCGCCAGTGAAATGGGAATACTGGAGGATCTAATGCAAACCTTTGAGTGTGGACTCCTGCTATGCCAGTTATTTATTTTACTATATACTCGTATTCTTTACATAAATTCTATATATAAAACCATTTCGTAAATCAACACAAAACAATAGGGTTAGTATAATTTTTGAGCGCCTCAGCTATTTATCAAAATTATTTAAGTCTTAAAATATCTACATCTGAAGAAATAACAGGTTTTAAAAAAAACCTACTATCTCAACTTTACGCTAGACCCGGACGGACCAGCCCATTCGTGAGACGGCGTGGCCCTACCACAGGTGTGTTAACGAAGTCTTCACTTACTGGTCGGCGTGGTGGGCTCAGCGGAGGCCGCGCCTGCTAGCTGGAGTTGCGCTTGCAGCGAGAAGTCTATGTTGTAGTACTGGAGGCCGGCTCCCCTCGGTTGCTCCACCGGCTTGGGGGGCATCACCAGGTCTGGGTTGCCGTGCAGTTGGAGGCTCTCGAGGTCGCTCAGTAGGTGCACCGCATCCGGCAGAGTGATCAGCTTGTTGCAGCTCAGGTTCAGCTTCTTCAGAGCGCCGCAACTGCAGCCATTGGTTGGGAGTTACCAGTTGATTACATTATTACTTAATATTTTAAACGCGAAAGTTTGTATGTATGGACGTTTCTTGCCCTTTCAGGCAAAAACTACTGAGTGGATTTACAATAATATTGCTTATACGTCAGAATAACTCATAGGCTATAATTTATAAAGGTACAAGGGTCTCTCAAAGTAACTCTGTTTGTCTGTTACGCCTTCACGACTGAACCGCAGAACAAATTTTGATGAATTTTGGTATTAAAATAGACCTTGGAATAGAAAATCTCTCACCTCGAACAGTTTTAAATACTTGATACTTTAAATAGGTGATATCATCTGATTCGACCGGGAAATGTGCATTTAGCATTATGGTATATAAAGTTATTGCAATATGAAATTAATAACAAATAATTATTTATCTTGTAACGAGGCTAAAGCCCGGTTTACAATAAACGAGTACTGTCGGGAGGAATGCATCATAAGAAATACTTTGATAGGAGTCATAATTTATGATATTTCTTAAGCTGGATTTTCACTATAGTAGAGTAACCCCCACAAGACTCCGCAGAGATCTCTCTGAATATTCGGACAGTGCTGACGCAATTTTTTTTAATCTAGATGACCCGATTGACCTTGTAAAAATAGAAATTCAATCTATTCGAATACCAATGTGGGAATGTGCTCGGGTCACACGTTCACTTTCTGGTAGGAATAGAGTATATCAAGCGACCTTGTTCCGAGATTAGTATAGTGAAAATCCGACTTAAACAAAACGGTGGACTGAGAAAATTATTTTAATCGATGTCCACCTTGAAATTGTCGATATGCGACTGTCATTACGGCGAAAAAGATTATCGAGAATTGGGTGACAATTCTTAATTAGAGGGGGCATTGTAGTGTTTAACGACAGCGGTTCCCATTCAAATGTGGCTTCCGCTATCAAGATTTTGTCTACTCTAGAAGGCGAGGTAACTTAATGTATGAACACATGTAAGATATAGCACTACATAGTATAAAACAAAGTCGTCCCGCTGTCTGTCTGTCCCTACTTTTTTTACGGCGGTTTTTTTTACTAGTTAGTGATTCAAATGGAGGGTTCATATGTATAATATGAACACGTGCGAAGCTGGGGCGGGTAGCTAGTTAATATATAAAACAAAAAATATAATTAATGCATATTAATGTATGAACATATACATGCGAATGCATCGTGCTGAAACTATTCGTGCGTAACGATCAACTTTTCTTTAGTCGTATTACGCATGTCGAATCGCGTGACAGTAATTGATATTGGGCGTCATTACGACGCTCTATTCATTGATAGAGAAAATTCGCGACATTCATACATTATTTGAGCACTGAAACTTTTCAGCGGCTAGGAGCGGAATTAGGTTTAAGCTTTCTAATGGGCAGAGAATTAGTTAGACTATATAGTAATCCCCCCCTCCCCTCCGCAATTATTGCATATGTGCACGTTAAATTTGAGTACGGTTCGAAAACAATATTTGAAAAAACGTATTTACTTGTCCCAAAGTTATATAACACTTGTAAAGTTATTTTAGCTACATCGAGCCCATCTATTGACGTTAGAAGTCCATATTTTTACTAACGAAAAACAAAACCGACTTCAAATATCTCGCTCGGTAATCATTTTATATGTGATTTTCGGGAGTTCCCCAAGTCTTTCCGAGGCCCAAGGTCCAATACCGATGAAATTACTACGGGACAACATGTAACAAGCACCAACTTTCAAATAAAAAAAGAACCATCAAAAAAATACATTCGAATTGAGAACCTCGTCGTTTTTTGAATTCGGCTGAAAAATCACAATTCCATACTATCGACCCACCGACACAGGCCTTCCGGTATCATCTCCAACGAGTTGTTCGCGGCCGAGAACACTTCGAGGCTGCCCAGCTTGCCTATTCCGGACGGGATGCCCTCGAAGTCGAGCTGGTTGTCGTCGACGTGCAGCCGCCGGAGATTCTGCAGCTTGCACAGCGAAGCGGGCAGGGCGGCCAACTTGTTGCGCGAGAGGTTGAGGCATTCCAACTTCTGCCAGATGTCCATTGCTACGGACGAGGTGCCATTAAAAAAAATGTTAATAACTTGTCAAAAAGAACCCTCGAGGTCTCCGGTTTAAGAAGATTGCTTCGCAAACAAGCAGCTGATTTGTTAAGTATGTTTTTAACGTAAATATTCTTGAGTTCCTTTTAATCCATTGTTTAAATTGCAGCTTTTAAAAAAATATAAAATTACATTATCTTGTATCTTGTATTAACTGATGTTTTTGCTTTCAGTCCCCAGACTATTAAAGCTTCATCTGACGCAGAACCGGTGGGCTAGCCAGAACCCACGGGTTGGGCCCTCCGCTGTGGGTAGGGCCGCGCATGTGCTCATGCGTGCGTTTAACTACGACATGTCATCTAAGGGCCATCGAAGTTGCGGTGCGGACCGAGACCCCGATGGCCGTCGACTGTGTTTTTAGCTAATCGGTGGCTGGGGGCGGTGAGAACCGCCCTGGAACGCGGGTGTACCTTGTGTACGCGTTGTGTTGGTCTCGCCGTGCTCGGAGGCGAGGGCGAACTAGTGTGTTTGTTGTTGCACTAACTGTGGGTGTAGTGTTGTCCGGCGGGACCCCCGGCGGTGGGTCCGGCGTATCTAAGTCCCCTTCCTCGACCGGGTCGATGAGGACGTTTCGCGGGCGACGCTTGTTGACGTTCGCGTTTGTGTCGGGTTGGTAATTTGCTGCGCTTACCACCAGTGGGTTGGGATGATGTTCGGCTCTATCGAAGAACCGTTTGGTCAGGTCTTTAAAATATTCGCGAATCGTCGGGAGTCTGCAATCGCTGTGCAGATCGACGTTGCGTTGATACCACTGCGCACCGGTTGCACGGCGGATGAACTTATTTTGTACTATTTGCAGCTTGTACAAGCGAGTAGGGTGCGTGTGGGCGAAGATCATGCATGCGTAGGACATAATAGGTCGTACGCAGGTCTTATATAATAATAATTTGTGCCTTAAGGGCATTTTACTTTTAGCGTTAGTTAAATTGTGTAGCCGGCCGGAGACGAACGCGGCTCTATTACGAACGTTATTAATGTGCGTAGTAAATGACATACGCGAGTCGAAAGTGACTCCTAACTAGAGGGCTGGTTGGCTGGTTTATTCGGCATGCGAATGCCGATAACCGTGGCTTCTTTCCAGTCGTCGGGAAAGGAGCAACTGGAGAGTAAAGTGTTGTAAATGGTCGCCAGTAAACAGATAAGCGGCCCAGGGAGAGCTTTAAGAATTTTTTTACTGATATTATCTGGGCCCGGGGCGGATTTCGGTTTTAGATTTTTAATAATATCTTGGAAAAATTACATTATTAAACATTAGATTAGTGATATAGATGACCTTTTTACAGACACTAAGTAGTGAGCTTCTAGTGATCATATTTCTGGACAAACTTTCTTTTACCAAGTACAAAAGTTTATAATAAGCTTATAAGTTTTTTTACATAATTTTTTTTGTTACGATACAATCTACAGCGTGTCGTTACCATCGCGACAATAAATGAACACACGTCTTACGCTACTTGCCAATAATCATAAAAAAATATTAACGTTAAACAAAATCCATAATTAAAAAAAAATATTTTTCAAACAAACTAATTAAGTAAAAAAGAAACAAAATTTGTAACACCCTATACAACTCGCGCCGCAGCGCCGTATTACAAGCCTCTCCTTCTAACAGTACGTTTTGTCTCTTTTAAATTCATTCAACCCATTCATATGCTTTGTGACCTTTACAAATGAATTTACGTTACGCTTTTATAGGTAAGGGTGTTCTAAAATTCTTTGTTTTGGAAAATTTAATAACTCTGTAAATATTGATGTTTAAAGAATTTAAATGTTTAATACAACTTTAAAAAGCTATCCACTATATGTGTGTTCATTTATTGTCGCGATGGTAACGACACGCTGTATATCCATCAATGGCTACTTCAAGATTTCAATCGTATTCGAATGTCGAAATGCGATACCTTCAGGCCTTCAGGGCTTGAATACAACAACTGTCACTTTGTTAAAATCTATGATATTTATTTGCTGACCACATCAATAAGGTGACAACTTTATACAGATTTTAAAAATATACGTAAATTATTTGATGATGAGTATGTATAATACCCTCGCATTAAATCCTTCTTATTAGTACCGTCAAACGATTATCGATAACATGGTATGCGATCTAACTTTAAGCGTATTTACCGTAAGTGAAAACATGTTTGTAGTGTTTTCACTTGTTTTCATCTGATGGCTTGGATGGATTCTCGATGATAAATATGCAAAGCATTCCTCGTAGCTCCGTCATTTACGTTTACGTATAGTCTAATAACACGTAGGGGAGAGAATGCAAGTTTTTTGTTTATGTGAGAAGGTGGCAAGATGGCGGCTCACGTGCTGATAACTGATAATCGCCGCTCATGGACATTTGGAATACCCGTAGGGTTGCAAATGCTTTGCCAACTTTTAATAAAGTGAGCCCCGGCTACCTCACTCATGAAAAGTCAGAATGACACATTCCCTTCACGCCAGCCTTCTGTGAGGTTGTGGTTGTGGTTGTGGACGAACTTGCCCAATCGTGCAACAGCCGAAGCTGTTTCGTGGCCCTACCACAGCTATATGAAATTATTAATATAATATGTTAGTGATTATCTCATAAGTTTGTTTGTTATGTCAATAACATTATAAAAAAAATTTAAATAATATATAAATAACATTATCCCATGTTGTAAGGACTTTTAACATACATAAATTACCCATAGGCAAAAATCCAGATCCAGAAAAATTATCTGTGGGTTACACAAATACTTGTCCCCCATAGAAATCGAACCCATGAACTTGCCGAATACAAGGCGCGCTTGCCAATACCTTGGCAACTGCGCCAACTGCGCCATCAGAACACAGAAATGTGTGTAAAATTTTTATGAATAGCTAAAATAAGAAATTTATTTCAAAAAAACATTTTAGCTAGTTTATAAAATCATAATCACACATTCATCACATGTTAAATCATTCTGAAACATATTGTTAAGGCAGTTTGTCTTATTTTCTTTAACTTACAGTTATTAAATGCAATTAAGTACTGAGGTAGCTCATTGTTTAGAAACTTACTTCTAAAATCTGTACTTGGACAACCTGAGTTCTAATTTCAATAAATGCATGAATGTTGTTAATTGCAGTTTTTATGGTGACTTACCATTAATTTTTAGTTCTAGGGCAACATTGCGAGGAAACTTTAAAATCTAAGTAAAAAAAATATATTTTGATTTATTAAATTAAACTAGTTTACGGATTTCATTGTGTTATAACACATAATACAAGCTCAATTAAAAACAAGCTTGAGCACCAAGTAGTAATATTGAAAGTCATAATTTCTCCTAATACTCACCTGAAGATATCTCTGTGATCTCATTGTCGCTCAGATTCAGTCTTTTAAGGCTTTGCAATGTGTATAGTGCATCTGGTACTTTGGTCAATGCATTTTTTGAAAGATCCACATCCGAAAGATTGCAGAGAGTGTCGAGGGATGTTGGTAGATTGGCCAGCGTTCTCTGTGTATTACGCATGTGCAATGTCTCTAGGCTTTGAAGTGAGGGCAATTGTCTATAAAAAAAGAAATAGCACAGAAATCAATATCTGGTCTAGGAAGTCCACACTCTCTTTCTTTGTTGCTATCCATATTGATCAGGTAGTAAATTATTTCCATTGGTTTTACATAATTCAATGTTTCTTACTTTTCTAGTCAGCCTATAACTAAAGTTTATAATAAAGCAAAACCTCACCTTAGTTGAAATAGTCCTAAGGGATTGTCGTTAAGTATTAGGGTCTGAAGATTCGCCAGCCTTCTAGTTTGAGGGGGAAGAGTCTCCAGTAAATTATTGGAGAGATCAAGGAACAATAAATCTGTTAACTGTACAAACAGAGTTGGTGGGATACTCTCAATTCTGAAATGTAAAGAAAATGTTATATAATAGGTAACAATAATGTAGGGCCATGCTGTTATATGAATGGGAAGTCCATTCAGAGAAGTACCACAATCTCACAGAAGACCGATGTGAAGTGGAAGTGTTATCATTCTGCATTGCATCTGGTCAGTGAGGTAGCCAGGGTTTTAGTATTTCTTAAAGACAAATAAAATATTTTTTTTTCCTTTAAAATGGTTTATTTAAAAACATAACTAATATTACATACTTGTTATGACTGAGGTTCAAAACCAACAATGATTTAGCTTTGTCAAGACCTTCTGGCACTTCCTTAAGTCGATTATGCGACAAGTCAAGAGTTGTGAGCTCCTCAAGCTTAAATAGCTCTGCAGGAATCCCAGAGCTTTTGACATTATTGTGCCTTACATTCAATGAGCGTAAGCACTTCAGTTCAGTAAGCTCACCAAATAACTTTTCCAAATTATTCTTTTTTAAAGATAAATTTTCCTGCAATATGTAACAAATGTCAATAATTTCTATAAAATTACTTGCATTATAATTTAATATATGTAAGCAAACCAATAAAGTGATTGTAATAAACATTTTCATTTCCTTTATATAAAGGCAAACATAAAGAACAGACAGAGCCTATTCCACATCCCACATCATAGGATCCCATCACAAATTTTTAAACATCAGAAACAGTCAGAAACTTATAAAAGCCAATGAATATCAAATTTTAACACTGAAAAATTTTAATTGGAACTGGTTTTATCATACTTAACAGTAATTTTAGGATCAAAAATCAACCATTGAGCGTAGGCATGAAATTGGAAAGTAAATACTCTATAGCAAATAAAATAAATAAACTCACCAATTTCATAAGCTTTCCCAATTCTTCTGGTATATCTGCTAAATTTGTTTTATCAAGCCTTAGCCACTGAAGTCCGGTCATATAACGAATAGCATCGGGGAATTTGTCACCCTAAAATTTTAGAAACATTTAGACCACAATACTAAGGTTAGTAAGTTAAATGTTATATTATTCATAAAGAAAGTATATCGATAGATACTTACACTGAAGTCATTACAAGTAAAATCAACTCCTCGAACAAAAGGCAAAAGGCCTGTATTTGCCATATTTTAAATGTTCACATTAAAAATAAAAACCATTAGTTTCGTTTCGCTTTCGTTACGATTATGACAATCGACTATGCATGCATGTCAATGTCAAAATTTGTCAAAAATGACATAATCAGTTACGGCAATCGTCGCAAACTTACTGCCGAGTGCCAAGAATTCGTAACAACAAAATTACGAATAAGTTAAAAAAATACTTATTGTGAATTATTAAACCTTTTTTCATAAAGCTTAGTTTTCTTCTTTTTCTTTTGTTTTTTGGGAGTTTTCAATTAATACACCAATGATCAATGTTAATTCGCAAACACTCAAAGGTTAGTCTGTAAGTCCGGTGGCTTTGATTTAAAAACTTAATTGGAAAAAATCCACGGGAAGAATATTATTGATGTGATGGCAATCAGGACAGAACAAAGAAACAGTACAAGGGCTTGATTAAGCCATCCGCTTGCCACCGTCTCCGCGATGTCTGTTGAAGAGAGATAGACAATTCGATTAACATAAGGCATGATACGATATGATGCTTTGTATAAATAAACTTTGCGTCTAGACTAGATACGCTCCTGAAGAGTGTCAGACATTACCTACTACGCCTAATGGCTATAATAGAGTTAAAGAGCATATAAAAAAGATATGGAACATCCGATGATGATTGTGCCGTTCATTCTACTTTAAGTATATATTTGCATTTAACCACTTTTCTATCCTAGAAATATTTTAATTACTGGTGATCCCTTTTTTTCGTGGAAAAATCCTTTATGGATCCCTGACATTGGATAGGGGGTGTGGCAAGGGTATGTAGGCGTCCCAGTAAGAAACAGGTACCCGCCTAAAAACCCACGTTGCATCTCTCTCTGTCGCATTGGACACGGGGACACGTAGATGCAATCTTCCACGACCCCGGCGTGACTATGTCCTTTTTAGGTCTCCTCTACTACAAGGTGCTATACCGGTACTATTCGCACAGCACACGTCACAAGCCCCATATTGAGCGACAAACACCCCGGCAGTTAGTCTTCGCAATCCCATACAACAGACATGATTTTTGCCGGTTTTATAGATAATAGAATATACATATGTATAGAACCCTTCGTACGTGAGTCCGACTTGCACTTGGGCGGTTTTGTAATATTATTATTTATTTTGTAATTCTGCTGTTTTTTATTATGTGAACATTTTTTAAATTTTGCACAAAGACACTACGTGCGGGTACGGAATTTGGATAATAGCTAATCCTGAAGGTCCTGATCAAGATAATGAAAATTCTTTAAATTATTGCATTGTAATGGGTCTTTGACGATTGAGCAGTTTGATTCAAATCTGATCGTTTAAGTGGAGCAAAATCATGTTTAAAGATTTCGTTACATTCACACATACATACATACGGGTGAAACTAATATAAGCATGTTAAAAATGGCGAAACCAACACACCGCATACACTAAGTAGATCAGTTGTCTGGGGCGGGGCAGTTCTCAGCGTTCCCAACCATGGAAGCTATTGTTGAATGAGTTAACATTCGATACTCCTCAATGCCACGTTCCGAATACCCGACTTTTAGGGCTCTTTTGCGGCAATCTTCACCTTCATGTCCACACTACTACTAGCGAGGGTCTATACTATATCAAACTCGTGAAAAATTGGCTCTGCACGAGTCTGCGACCGACGAAGCTTAATATAGTCTCTCTAGACTTATAGTATAACGTCCGTCATTCTCGGTGGCCGGGCTACGCAACTTCGTTGCGTATCCCGGTACACTCGCTATTGCACGAATGGGCAGGTCCATCCGGGTAAATACCACGACCTCAAAGAAGACCGACGTGAAGTAGAAGTATTATATTTACCGGTTTTCTCTGGTAAGGTAGCCGGGGCCCATTTTATTAAAAAGTGCCAACGCATGTGCAACCCTATGGGTGTTGCTAATATAAATATGGGCGGCGGTTATTGCTTAATATCAGGTGAACTGACAGCTCTCTCTCTCTCATAAAAAAAAGTCATAAAACATTCATCACAAGATACAGGACATAATATTACTGCATTTAGAAACTTTAAGTATATGATTTATTTTGGAAGGTTATTTACTGTTTAGATGAACCATAAAGTAAGGTATATAAACAGTACTTCTGAATAATATAACAGGGATTTTTTTTAACAAATCCCACACCATTGTATTTACATTAAGTCAAAACATATCATAATTAAAAGGCCTATAGATTTACCATCAAGATCTATGTGAAGTTGTGAAATTCTCACTGCCCAACAAAAGCAAACCTTGTCTCCTAAAAATTTGATAGATTTTCATCTTATAAAATGATATAAGAGAATTTTTTTTTGCTACAATCTGAGCGCCAAACTACATTGAGTTTGACGCTCAGATTGTAGCAAGATAAATACATGATTACTAGACTGATTATTTAAATTATAATTTCAACTAAAAACAAATGAACTGTTAAATGCTATATTTTTAAAATTATTGTTGTTATTGTATAGTAAACAATAGGAAACAATAACTCATTTCAAAAACAAAAGACAAGTTAACTATGATCTGCTGTCATTTTCTTGACATTTAAAAAAAATATATTTAATTATCACACAAAACAGTCTTAACTAATAAGGCTGATATGTTCAATACATAAGTAAAATTGCAATACATAATTAACAACAACATAATGATGATGCTAAAATATGTCACCATAATATATCATGATGAAATAATTTTGCATTATATAAAAATAACAATTTTCAGTTTATATTTACTTTAAACTTTTACTGCCTAGAATGGATTCAAAATATCAAGCAATTCAATATATAATAATAACAATCTACAACAAAAAATCATAAAAACTAAACAAGAGAAAAATATCATACTAATAATAATATCTCAGGATATTTTTTGTTACCTATTTATTTTAACTAACAAACTAAAGTTAAAGCATAAAACATTCAGAGAATTCTTTCACATTTGTGTTATAAATGAATTTAATAATTGAACTCTTGAATGATATTTTGTTTTTGGTCTATCGTGGCATTGGTGGCATGTTTGGCATAGGTCCTGACATTGCTGTGTTAGTCCCAAGTAAGACCTGGAATTGTAAAATTCACATGATTAAAATTTAAAGTAACAACTATATGTTTAAAGTTAAACCATTGTTTCTCATTTCAATTACCTGTTTCTGTTGTGACTTTTGCATTTCTTCAACTTGTGCTCTTTCCACTTCAAATATCACTGGTGCAAAAAGAATAACCGATGAACTAGCCAATACCCACATCACTGAACGGGACAACCCATAAAGAGATTTTACTCCAGTCCTAAAGAGAAATATAAATTTCACATTTTATAAAATAAGCCAATTTATCATATTATTTATAAAATCTTATTATTTAATTTCTAGTTATCTATGTAAGTGTGCTATGTGCTATACATGGCCCACTGCTGAAAAAAGGCCTCCTGTTTGGTAATGGACAGTTTGTCAGATAGCCCTCTTCATAGTTTGATGGACATTTTATATCCTTGATATATTTTTAGGGTTCCAGACCCAAAGGTCTAAGTACTATTTCTAAGACTCCACTGTTTGCCTGTCCATCTGTCACCAGCTGTATCTCATGAACTGTGATAGTTAGTTGTTTTTAATTTTTGTTGTGAAATTTCCATGGATTATGTATTACTGTTGCCGCTATAACAACAAATACTAAGAAACAATAAAAAAGTATTAAGTGGGCCTCCCATACAACAGACATGATTATTTTTGCAGCTTTTTTAGATAATGGTACAGAATCCTTTATGCGCGAGTCCAACTTGCACTTGGCCAGTTTATACTTATGATGGCTTTTTGAATAAGCAGATTTTCCCATAATATTTTCAGACACTGCCAAGTATGTTGTAAACAACAAATAAAATTGCAACATTTTGATGCAATTTTATGTGCAATCTAGTTGCTTACAGAACTCAATTGTAATCACTTAATACATTATAAATTCATTAACAGTTATGTTAATGAATTATGTTATTACAGTTGAGTTATGTTTAATATATGAAATTGAATTGGAACTGTACTAAAATGTAAAAGCAATAATAATAAACATGAAGCTAACATATTTAAGGATTTTATGTACTTGAACTGTTAGTTTATTTGAACAGAATTTAAAATTTACTAAAAAAAAATTATATTTACCAAGTTTTGGTAGTGACGGTGTAAGTACCACTTCGCACACAGTCAGGAAACATCTCTGTCAAACCCCACAATCTTTCTGAAAGAGTTTCATCTGGTTCCTAAAATGAGAAAAACATGGCACAGTGTTATTCGAAAGACTCGCCCATTCACAAAAGTTAATGAAATTATGACCAGTAAGTTTGATGTTTCATGAGAGTAAGAAAAATTATATGGTGGAGGAAGTCTAATGTCAATTTACATTACAATAGTAGCCTTTCGATTTCTATCACAAAAACTAAATTCTAAAAACAGACATATTTACATCGTCATATTCCTTAAGAGGTCCAGCTGTGGGGGAAACAGCCGAAGGTGAAGTTCCGAGCTGGAATGAAAGATGGTCTTTCAATAAAATAAAATTATCGAAATCCTAAGCTGCTTTCCAAATTTGGCATTTATTTCATACCACTGGAGTAATAAACGTATCTTCGGGTCTACGCTCTGGAGTGTCATCTTTACTGGCTGTCAACGATTCCATACCGCTATCGTTCTGCTCCGGATCGTAGGTTAAATCCATAAACATGTTATGGATTATATTTTAAATACCTTATGTACAACCAAATAATCCTTTACCAGTATTACCTCGTGCTAAGGAGGTATTCAGAAAACGCGTAAAGTAGGATGTCGAATCGAATCTATGCTACAAATACAAAACGTCACGTTTACTTCACAGACAAAGCAAACAATAATCTATTTCAATATAAAAAAAAAAAACAAAACCTAAATAGTCACATTAAATTAATTTTAAAATATGTTAATGTTATATTATAATGTTAATTATACACAAAATTTAATGACCGAAGTACGGAGAAGAGAAATGTAACATGTTTAAATAATTAATAATTGACTCTCGGACAACACGTACCATTAATTAACAAACACATTGGTTCAGCGTCCTGATGTTGCGTTGCTTGCGAGTTTCCCGATTCGCAGCCTACATCCAATATACCCGTGTGCTAGGCCGTTTTTAAATCACTTATGTCGCGTAATTAATTAGGATTTTTCCCCCAAACTTTATTGTTTCCGCGAGTTGATTATTTTCTTGAATCTTGTGTTGTCGTAAATTATAAGTTCTCGTTAATGATTGTTTTTGTAAATTAAACGTTTCAGTGATTTAATTTTTGTAACAGATTATTCGACATTATGATATCTCTTGATTATTCGTAAATCGCAATTTTGACATTTTTAGTACCTATCAATAGGCTTAACTATGATGTCTACCGTTATGTATCGTGATGTATCGATAGACTATCGATGGCGGCACAAGCGGTGGTTTGATTCTGAGGGACCGTTTCATGCACTCCTTCCTTCTCGGTAGTCAAAATGTAGACGCAATCATGGTATTGTGGTCGTGCAAAACTTACGTTATTTCTCCTGTCCAATCCAATAGCCTTTTCCCTTAAAATTAGTCGTTAAATAACCTAGCGTTGTAAAATCTACAATAAATGGATAGTTCCAAAATATGCACGTGATCCAAGAATAATTCTAGTTTTTTAGATTTAGCGT
Organism: Iphiclides podalirius; assembly: GCA_933534255.1. Taxonomy (NCBI): domain Eukaryota; kingdom Metazoa; phylum Arthropoda; class Insecta; order Lepidoptera; family Papilionidae; genus Iphiclides; species Iphiclides podalirius. The sequence goes on along the minus strand of OW152830.1, from coordinate 9,582,434 downwards.
CTTTAAATACACTGCGAAAGCATCCAACAACATCCGCCTGAGCACGCCTCGGAGAAGGATAAACCTTCTCAGATTCCCTCACCCCCTTGGAGCAGCACAAAGAGATGATTTTACTCGCCTTTTACGACAGGCAGGGGCTACCTTAACCCTATTCTATGAGCCCGAGATTACAGGGCTGGCCTTCAAATAACCTAGCGTAGCAACATCTACAATAAATGGATAGTTCCAAAATATATATATGATGCGAGAATAATTCTTGAGATTTAACGTCTTTACAGACACTACATATATGCGAAGGTACAGATATGGATGAGGTGACAATGGTTTACCATAGTTTTAGAAACTGAAATAATGATCATCCCTGCCTACTCTTTTGGGTGACGGAAGTAATTGTTAATACATGTGGTATTGAAAATTTTTATGGTAAAAAGTAGAATAATAAATGTATTATTCTGCTGCTGCTTAACTGGAGCAGATGCATTCATATTTTTATGTCATTATTTGGTTAGCATTAAGTGCATAGTACGAAAAGTTGAATGCTTATATATTACCTGGCATTGACTAGGCGAACAGCATAGAGCAGAAGTTTCTATCGGCATTCTAAGACGTAAGAACAAAATAACATTTCTTTAGATGTTCTATCCTAAATAGACATTAATTAGATTTTTGATGACTGACGTCAGTGCTTAACGGTTTTGCTCGTTAATGTTTTTTTCTGTTCATAAGAAATACAAAGCATTTTTAATTAAAGTCTTGATTGCCAGTTCAGTACAAAAGAATTGCGCTAAATGTAATGTATTACCTTTTATATTTGTTACATATATTTAAGGTGATTAATGTGTTCATAATTACAAACTTGGATTTTTATTTTAATAATTTAACTTTAATATTTAATAAGTTAAAGAAACTCAAACATATGAATACTAATAACTAATAATAATAACATAGTTTGAACGTAACAAGGCATAGTTTGAAGTAATTAATTTAATGGATTAACAAAATTATATCATCTGTGACGATAAGTAAGTGACATTGAAAATTTATAATCTGTCTTTCTTATTTCTTAGAGACTGGCTGGTAGCCTTACTGAAATTTTTGTAATTGAACATTCGTGAAATTCAGACAAAGTAAAGATTTTATCGATTAACTTTGTCTGTTTCTCTAAAAACTAGTTTATCTTTGATAAAGAATAGTCACATAGTTTTTTTTTATAAAATATTTTCCGTATTCTGCCTAATGAGGGTGTAGTCTTTCACTTTTAGTTTTCCCGATTCTTTATTTAGGTATTTTTGTTCTTGTTTAAATTTAAAAAAAACGCGAGTGTGTGAGATTTCAGTTGATCGATCCAATATTAATAATCTTGCATTTAAGTGAACTAAACTCGAGTAAAATCAGCTATAAGGTAAGTAAAATATTTATAAATTACGTACCCAGGCATAATATTAATTTATAAGCGACTTTCGGTAATTTTTTGACTTATTAAAAGACCTGTATACATGTATAATATGCATAAATGTTGGCCATTGGCCTTGGTATATAACAAATAACAGTACATATAACAGTTTGCGTATATAATATACAATACTACCAAATCTACCTTGTCTATCCATCATTCTCACCTTATGGCAAAAAAATCTTCCCAGTAGGAGGATACTTTTATTATAATCGAATCGAAATATTCCTAAGGTAATAATTAATATTATGGACACATATGTTTTGCAATAACAAATATTTTTGGTAAATGTAAATAACTTTAACTCCTCCGTAATTCAATTAAAATTAATTTTAAACGATAGAGAAAAATCTCTAATAAATTAATGAACAAGCAGAATTCGGCGGTCGCTTATAGTTTTCGAGAAAAAAAAATATTTAAAACTTGTTTTTTGTACTAAGAAATCCACCATTTTATTTGTTTCACTTCAAAAACTCAATACACAGTTCTGCCAACATGATAAATATAGGAAGCGGGCGACATCATACACGTGTCGATATTCCGTTTTTTTTTTAATTTAATGAGTCACAGAACCGACACAGAGCGCATCCGACTCGGATAGATTAGGTTAGAAGGTTCAGATGCCTTAACCTTCGATGTTAGGTTTTTTTTATGACCACCAAGAAATACGAGTTGACATATTGACAACAATAAATGGCGGATTTCTATAGTAAAAATCACACTATTTCATTATTTATTTTTTCGAAAACTATAAGCGACCGCCGAATTCTGCTTGTTGATAAATTCAAGAGTGATTTTTCTCTATTGTTTAAAATTTATTTGATTTGAATTACGCCGGAGTTAAAGTTATTTACATTTACCATAATTTTAATCAATAGAAAACTGTATTTTGTGTGGATGGGGTAAGGTAGTAAGTTTCAATGACCAAAAACAGTATGTAAAGTCAATGACAACAGTATGCTCTGCCTGGAATCAATGGTGCTGTAATGAGTATGTTAACAATGAATTTAAATTTATTAAAGAGAACATCTTGTATAATGTGTAAGCAGAACTGTTTATTCGTTAATAGAATAACATTTTCTTCCCAATTCAATTTTTGTCAATTACTACAACTAGAAATTTTGTAATTTCCGAATCTTGAATATAATTTCCATCGTAATTAATGTTTCTTCTTCTTCTTCTTTTCTTTTTTGGCGGTTTTCAATGAATACGCCAATGAACACTTCTGGTTGTTTATTTTTGCCTAACTTTTATAATGAAATGATGAAGAGAATGATTTTATGAATGTTAAATATGTATATTTTTATATATAGAATATCTAAACAAATTTACATAATTATAGCAATTACCTAGAACAAAGAAAATAAGATTGTAATTATTATGCTAAGTTCACAACTTAATATTACAACTATTAATAAAATTACATAAGATATAAACAAATGAAGAATTAACATATGTTAAAAGGTTATTGATATTAGATGGACGAGGGATGCTAGAAGGAAGATGATCATGGAAGGAACCTGGAATTCTGGGACAGTTGAAAAATATATGATCAGGTGAATCATCATCTAGGCCACATTCACAGATGAAACTATCTTTTATTCTTAATTTGGCAAGATGAACATTAGTGCAGACATGCCCTAGTCTAAGTCTGCAGACAATAGAGGTGGCATGCTTATTGGCTTTAGGAAAATTAAAGAACCATGGTTTGGTTGGAATATCAGGTTGGATTGATGCATAGTGTTTCCCTCTCTCTCTACTAGATTTCTTCCAGAGCTCATACCAAACACAGTTTGATCTGATTTTAGCATATGATAATAAATCATGAGAGAAACAAGTATATTGGGATAGGGAGCCAGTTTTAATTGCTTCCTTGGCACAATGGTCAGCAATTTCATTTCCTTGAATATCACTGTGCCCAGGAATCCAAGCTAGAGAAATCAATATTCCTTTCATATGACACCTGTAAAGAGCGGCTCTAATCTTGTAAATTAAGGAGAAATTAAGTTTGTAACGGAAGAGATTAGCTAAAATGGCTTGCAAACAGCTTTTAGAATCTGTGAAAATGATAGTTTTATTGTAAGTCATGAGATTCTGCAAATAGGATAGCCTCAAGTATAGCTGTAGCCTCACCAGTAAAAAACTGAGCTATAGGGCGGGCATTTAAAATTAAGTATTATTTTATACTTGGGAAACCATACTGCAGCTCCAACACACCCCAACTGAGACATTTTGGAAGCATCTGTGTACATTATATGCCAATCTTTCCAAAACTTATCAAGAGCTAGTTTCAACTGTAATGGAGCCAATCTAGAATTTTTCAATTCCAATATCAAGTAAAACACTAGGTTGATATACCAGCCCTTCATAAGGGGTATCATATAAAGGATTCATTTTGCATTGGTATATAGGACAGGGTAATTGCAGAAAATTGAGAAAACTATTAAATAGACAGGGAGAATTTTTTTTAGTCCAATAGCCTCCTGTTGATATATATTCAGAAAGTAAATGGAGTTTGGCAATGAGAGGGTGATTATAATTTTGCAATGCCTTGTAGATGAACCTGTCTGACAAATATTGCCTTCTTAAATGCAGGGGTGAATCCACACATTCCACTTGAAGAGCATTCCTAGGGGATGACTTCATAGCTCCAACAATTATTCTGAGACATTTTGTTTGGATTTTATCTAATGAATTGAGAGCTGCTTTATTGCAAGGTTCTAAGAGAAAGGAGGCATAATCCATATGACTTCTAACGAGAGCATTGTATACTAATTTTTGGGAATATGGATGGGAACCCCACCAAACTCCTGAGAGAGATCTAAGGATATTAATATTCTTTTCACATTTTTTGGTGACATATTGTAAATGACTAATTCCAGACAATTTAGAATCAAGTATCAAACCCAAAAATTTTGCTTCACTTTTCACTGGGACATCAGCATATTGCAGGATATTACAGAAGCAGTTTACTGAAAGGGCAAGATCATATGTGTATATATTATACAGCAAGGGACTTAGAACAGACCCTTGGGGAAGACCCTTCCAGACAGATCGAGGAGGAAGAAAAGTATTTTGGCTATTTAAAAGGATACATCTACCCGAGAGGAGATTAAAAATAAAGTTTACTAATTTCAAAGGAATTGCTAGGTTGAGCAATTTTACTTAGACATGTAAAGGAAGAAGAACATTGTCGTAGGCAGATGAAACATCAAGATATTCTCTTTTTGAAAAGGCTATACGGATATCAGTAATCAAAGTGCTTAAACTATCAATAGTACCAATACCTTTTCTAAAACCAAATTGACTTTTAGGTAGTATTTTTTTGCTTTCTATAATCCATTCTAGACGATTCTTTATTAAGTGCTCAAGAATTTTAGCCATAGTGCAGGATAGAGCAATTGGCCTATAACTATGTGGATCATTATTGGGTTTCCCAGGTTTGAGAACTGGAATGATAATTTGCTTTTTCCATTCATCTGGGGGAACACCGGAAGACAGGATGTGGTTTAAAAGATTAAGAAAAAATATTTTAGTATTTGGTCCACTTTTAGATATAAAAGAATAGGGAGTACCATCAATTCCAGGCGAAGAATCTTTAAGGGATCCTAAAACAATTGAAAGTTCTTCTAGAGAAAAAGGTCTGTCAAAAAATTCTGAAGATGTTAAAGAGGAATTAAAATAAATCATTGATTCCTGAAAAGATGGAGCAATAGGAGGGGCTAAATTTTGAGCAAATAATTCAATCCACGGTGCAGTATTATTTGAGGATATATTGAAATTATGTGATACGCCACAACAAAATCTTTTAATATTTCTCCAGACTAGAGAAGAGGGTGTGGCAGGGGACAGAGATTAACAGAACTTGTGCCAACCTGCCCTCTTTTTGGATGATAAAACTTTAACAGTTTTTGCTGCTTCGTTTTGATATGCCATAAAGTTTTGAAGAGTCATGGATTTAGCATAAATTCTTTCAGCTTCCTTTCTTTTTCTGCAGGCATTGTAGCATTCTTGATCCCACCAAGGGGATTGAATTGGAGTTTTATATTGTTTTTTAAGGGGGAATGCTTTATCTGCTGAACATATGAGCATATTTTTAAAATCAGAATAAGAAGATACAAAACTCTCAGGACCCAATGGTTGAACAGAATTTATGAATTCATCTGTAAAAGAAGCATATTTAGACCAGTCACCTTTACCAAGATTATATATTAGGCTGGGACAATGATTTAGAATAGATTCCAAGGAATTGGGGTCTGAAATAAGTATAAGATAGTGATCACTACCATGAGTAGAAGACAAAATACTCCAACAGAGAATTAAGGCAAGTTCTGAAGAACACAATGACAGGTCCAAAGCACTTTTTAGATTTTGAGATGGTGAAACACGGCATGTTGGTGAACCATCATTCAACACACAAAGATTGCAATTGTCTAATATGTCTAAGAATGAAGAAGATAAATAATCACAAAAGTGAGAACCCCATGATGTATGGTCAATATTAAAGTCTCCAAGAATAACAAGCGGAGGAGAAAGAGAAGAAATAATAGAGTAAAGCTCAGTGAGTATTGACAAACTTGGAACAGGAATGTATATAGATATAATAGTAGTATTAAATGCTCTAATTGCAACAATATTAATAGATTCGTTATGTGGTGGAAGAAGAATTTGACTAAATGTAAATTTTCTGGAAACTAAAATTGCAGCACCTCCATGACCATCAATTCTGTCTTCACGGAGACATGAGTATCCTGGGACTCTAAAATGTGCCAGGTTGTAGCCACATCTCCTGGACAGCAAAAATGGCTGGATTGTACTGGTGGATTAAAAACAAAAGTTAATTTTTTTTATGCTTAATACTCCTACATTTCCATTGAAGGAGGGTTGGGAATGTTAACCGATAAGGAGAGAAGCTCAGTAAGTTTAGATTTTAAATTAATTGGAAGCTCAGTATCATTATAACGGGAGATTATATTTATAAGTGTAGATAATAGTAAGTCCAAAAGATTGTCATTTGAAGAAATATCTTTTTTTTCTCTAAGAGCACACCCATCTGGAAGAACTGATGAAGGAGTTCCTATAATAGAATTATGGGCATGTTTGTCAAATCCAAATTTATTGGGTTGGGAATGAGGACGTTGGGGAATGGAAACTGTTTTTTTATAAGAACTCTGGATATTATTTGAAGGTGTGGGTTCCTTTTCTATAATGACAGATGAAGTTGGTCTGGCAGCATCAGCAAAAGATCTTCTCACTTGAGGGAATCTAGCCGAAGCTTCTAAATAAGAGATGTGCGACATAACCATTTTTATCGATTTCTGCCTAAGATATTCAGGCCAGGAAGTATTTTTAGCGGAATGAGGACCAAGACAAAAAAGGCTTGAAAGGTTTTCTTTGGAACATGTAACACCTTCGTGATTTTGCGCACATTTGAAGCATCGGGGGTTGGATCTACACTGTGACGTGACATGGCCAAATCTACAGCACTTGTAGCATTGGATAGATGGTAAAATATATGTTTCAACAGGAATAGAATTATAGAAGCAATATACATGTGAGGGCAGTTTTTGTCCTCTAAATGTAAGAACCACAGTTTGTGAAGGGACCCAAGAATTTTTATTATCTATAGTAATCCTTCTATTCAATCTACGAGCCTTAATAACAGTGCCAAAATCAGAGGGAACCTCTAAAGCATTCACTAGATCTTCCATACTCCAATCCACTGGAATCTCTCTTATAATACCCATCCGAGTAATATTGTATGAAGGGATTATAGTTTCATAGTTAGCTAGGGAGAGAGAGGGATGTTCACAAAAAGTATTAGCATCTCTGGCTGATTTGAATTAACAGAAATTCTGTTTCTTCCGACTTTTTTAACACCATTATTAAGAATGTTTTGAATTTTGTTACGAAATAGAAATTGGCCAAACTGTATGGGTTTCAATGAGGTGCCAGCAGAATGGTCATTAACAGTTTTATTGATGAGAACGATGAAAGGACCGGGGTCCTCATCAGAGTATTTAGTCTTTGTTGAAATGAAATCAGAATGGACATAAGACAATTGGATAGACGGAGTGGATTGGGATGGGTCAGTAATGATCTTTTTAGAGGACTGTACATAAGACGTATCCTCCTGGGTACGTTTTCTTGACAATAATATTAATTTTGTTGAAGGATCCGATGTATCCGAAGAAACAATATTGTTGCCACCTCCAGGGTCAGGCGGTTCAGTATCCATTATATAAATATTAGAACAAATTAAATGTTTTAAATACTTACAATTGGTAACGCAGAATTCCAGCTACACTAAAATTATGAAAAAATGAGATGTCAAATTGGCGTCACAAATCTACATTTAAAAATTTTAATTATTTTCGTAAAATTTATACTTTATGTTATTAATAACAAAAATCTACTCAATTTTCTACGATGATCACTAATACACCATGAAAATTAAGATGCAATACAATAAAAACAATTAAATTAAAATGAGAGCGAATGAGGTGCAAGAAGACGTCAATTCGAATCAATTAATGTTAAAGTTTGTTATCTCTGGCAACTAATAGAAATGCAGAAGTTTTGTTTTTTCCAAATTAATTTTTAAGTTATTGTTTCTTAACCATTCTATAGTATCCTTAATTGACTTATTAATTTCTCCTTCATATAAATTAATATCTTTACATTTTATTATTATTGTACTGTCATCAGTAAAAAGTGTCATAGGTTAATCAGTTACTTTAGTTATGTCGTTAATATATGTGACTTCCTGACTAACGTTGTTTTGTCAAATAAATTATTTCTAGGGAATTCGTGAATACACATAGAAAAAGAAATTTCCTAACACACGCATGAAATATTTTACAAGTAGGGACGGTTTTGTATGGGAAAATAAAATTGTCGCTATTTCGATTTTTCATGCAATTTTTCCATATTTCTCATTGTTAAAACCTTCCGTGGATTGCAAAAAATATTTCAAAACCAAAATTTGACAAATCAGTCCACCAAAAAACTCGAGAACGATTTTAGCAAGACTAATGAACAGCAAATCATTTTTATATATAGAAGATAAACAATAGAGGTCCTAAAATACTGACTTGTGGTACTCCATAATGAATCGTGCATTCCCATGCCTTAAATTCTTCTTCTAAATTGTTACTAAAATTAATTTTTAAGATAAGAGTGTGCTGTTTCCTATTCGTAAGTTATGGCTTAATTAGTTGCAAAACATTTCATCTTATACCATAGTTATACAGTTTTGATAACAAAATATTGTGACCGACATAATCAAAGGCTTGTGTCATATCACAATATTATATAAGCACACACTGGTCTTTTAAGGTCTATATTTGTCATATTCTCATTTAAAAAATTATATACCTATGTTTATCATATATGTTATGTCATGTTTATTGTTTTATGTTTTTGGAATCCTTTTTGTGCATGTGCTAGAATAATTGTTTTTCCAAGAAAAGGAATAAAGTTGTTTATAGAAATATTTTTCAAAAATTTTGGAAAAAGTAGATATAAGTGTAATGGGCTGATAATTGTTTAGATTATCCTTTTTATTTTTTTTTTCCAAATCTACAACCCCCAGTGCTGAAGCCAATAATTTTTTTTGTAACTCCGCCAAAGAGTTATTAGACACTCCAATTTAAAGAAATTAAAAATCTTTGTAAATGTTTTTAGAGAAAAATAATTGAAACATTTTTATTTTCAATGAACAAAACCTATTACCTATATTAAGCAATATTTAATAATCATAAGCAAATTTCATATAGATTGTATTTTTATTATTATTATGCATAATTTATAATGACACACATAACAGTTGACTTACAATTATTCATTAAAAAAAACTTCATTGACTTGTCTTTACTTCTGGGACACCCCAGTATTATATAATACTTACACACCAGCAAGCATGATTGCATTATTAATTATTCATAATGTTATCTTCCTTTATGATGATTGACTCTGCAATGTTATTCATTATCACTGTCAGCCTAATAACTGGTTCTCACCAGATAGAATGTCTGTTTTGTCTAGTGTGATCTGGTTGTCTGCTTATATTTCGGATTGCATATTTTCGAAATAAATTCGATGATATTAGAAGTCCGCAAATCCGCTGTGGGGTCGCGTGACGGACTGACTCTAATGCCCTCTGTATAGAGGAGGCCATTGCTCAGCAGTGGGATATATTATGTAGGCTGTTACTTTACCAATCCAGAAAATGTTATTTGGTTTTAATTCAATTCAAATTTCATAATAACAAGAAATACTGTGAGGCATTTTAATTGTTCATTTGATCATAACATACTTTAATAAGGTTATGTAATTGCAATGGTAAGTAAATAGATAATTAAACTTCCAGAATCCATTAAAATTCTTTTTGTATTAATATCTGGGTTATTGCTTCGCTCACCGTTTTATCTTTGTAAAATCCAGTTTTTTCGGTAGTGTAACTGTAAGGTTATTCGTATTTTGATAGTGTCCATATAGCTCCCTTTCTTAAAGCTTGTGATATGAGTAAGTTAACGTCAAAAATTAATAATTTACGAGATGACTCCAGATAAGTGAAAAATTATTTTATTTTGCGTGAAATCGCGTTTTTTCATGAGACACGGCTATATAGATCAATTAAAGTTGAGATATATTGCAATTCATCTTTTTAGTTTTAACCTCAGAATCAAGGTAATAATAATATGTTTAAGAGTAAAGTAAAATATCAGCCTATACATGTCCCACTGCTGGACAAAGGCCTCTTCTGTACAGAGGGTATCGGGGCATATTCCAACACGCGGCCCTACTGCGGATTGGCGGACTTCACATATCTTCGAAATATTTTTTTTTGTTATTATTTCGAAAATATGCAGGCTTCCTCACGATGTTTTTCTTCACCGCTGAGCACGTGATAATTCGGCACTGAAAATTAACTATTTCATTGGTGCCGGCACCGGGGATCGAACTCAGGTTGCTCGAGTATATAGAATTAAAGGTGAGCGCCCGGACACTGAGCTATCACAGCTCGTTCAATAATATGTTTTAGAATAAAAAATCGAAACCTGCAGCACAATGTCTACACAACATGTTTTTAATTTTTATTTATGTTACCCAAGCTGATAGCGAAACCAGCATTTCTGGCTGAAAACTCGTATAACATGTATTGGAAACGGACTATTAAAATAACAGGACTCCACGCCACGCATATCGAACGATAAGTGAGGAGGCATCATACGATCTATGTGTGTCATTGAGGGATACCAGAAAAGCTTGTTTTGGATGGAATCCTATGGTCTTCACCTCCGCAGTTTCTTATAATTTTTATACCTTTTTCTAAGATTTAGTACTATTTTTACAACCAGTAATGGGCGGCGGTATTCACTTAATATCAGGTGAACCGTCCGCTCGCTTGGCAACTTTTCACATAAAAAAAAAGATTTTTATTATATACATATTCTTCCATTTCTCTGCTATTTCTCGGCTATTGTTTAATGTATAATAATAGTAAGCAAATTCTTTAATAGCGTCACAATGTCATTTAGTACAATAAGCGAGGGATAATGTAGTTGTTAGTAATATTATTCTGTATGACACTTCAGTAACCTTCTTATTACTAAGGTTGTCAAAGACCATATATAGACTATTTCAAAAATTCATAACAACTCAAGAGATTACACTTTATGGAAATAATTACCAAAGCTCATTTTCCTTGGATATTTTAATAAATCAAGCTAACACATCATGGCAGTCTCCAATTTGGCTTTAAGCCAAGATCCTCGCATTCCTCGTGGGGGTGTTCTTTATGCCCGCGTGGATAATCATATGTCAACCTGACTCATTTATCTTGTGACACGATGTGCTTGCTTCACGAGCTCCGTTAAGGTCAAGGTAGCTGGATGTGTACTGTTTAGCACTGAACAGTCATCCTAATGCTTCCTAGTAGAGATCTCTTTCTTTAGTTTTCCCTTTAAATTTTTCCTCGCTCGTTGTCATCGAAGAGGAACTGTACTTCGCGGAAATCGGTATCAGCCCGGCCGATCATCATTTGTCTTCATTCGCTCGTGACTGGCCAATTGTTCGAGCCAATTGTAAACGACGAGGAAACTTTACCGATAATAAAAAAATACCAGCACCGTCCGGCGCCTCTTGCTTTTGATTAATGAACGCAGTTGGCTGACCGAAGTCTGGGTTCCGTTTGATCCTAATAAAGCCTGTTTAGCCGACTATGACATTTACGAATCGCATTAATTCTATAACGAGAAAAAGATTCAAGTTTTGCTTCATGACAAATTAACAATAGCCCTCGCAAAGAGGTCAGTGCGAGCCAATACGAGAGGTAGGTCATTGTCTTACTTGGTCATTGTTTACACGTAATTGGATTCCAAGATGAATCATTCATTGTTTTGACGTTTCTGTTATTAACTTTAATTGTAGTTATACTCGAGTATGAAAGATCAATATCTATGTGGTATAGGTAAAGTTAATATAACGAATCCATTCCTTTGGGCTTGTTTGAATTTTGAAGTAATCAATGACTACAGTCGTTTACGGTGTGAATAAAATAGTTTCGTTCAGAATTACTATTTTATCGAATAAGGTTTCGCCAGTGGCTTCGTTTTTGTGGCTTTGTTACAGAACGGAATTAGCTTAAGAAAATCTGCAATTTTATTATCTTAATTTTTTTCGCGAATTCCTACGGTGTTATGCCGAGGAGTGAGAGGATCCTGTCCTTTTATATTTTTACGTTTTGTTTTTGATATATCACTCTGCTATTATAAGCGTATGGATCTAAAAAAAATATCACCACTGGTTTCAGAGTTGGGTACGTTAACCTTAATTAATTGTTCTCTATATTTGACATACGTAATGATTCTACAAAAACGATTTACGTTACTATCTTTTTTCTAGAATAAATCGGTTGGGTGATTATCGCTATGTCAATGACAATGACGTTGTCACAACCAATGATGTTTAATAATATTTGTATATAATATCATTGGTCACAACTATGACTTTTTCCAGTTATTTGAGCCGATGCGTCGTGTGATAAATTTCGAGTAAATATTATTTTGACTGGTTAAATCATTGGATTATGACTTTTCAGTTCCGTGTAGTATCAAACGAGAGGATTTGATGATTTACGTAAGACTATTACACGAATTTTATATTTTCTTGTTTAGCAAACGTGTAATATTCAATTACCTAGTTTGAATTTATTTTTGTTTGTTAAAAATTGAAAGGGTTATTCAATTTTTAACAGTCTAAAACATCTGTAAAGTAGCATATAATGTATTTACCAGCGTAAAACTTGCGCTTCGCAATGGTTTTTTGTGAGGCCGTATTAATTGCATCTCGAGGCAGATGCCATGCGTCAGTCACAGTATATCGACAAAATAATCCGTAGTAAGCGTATTTGCATACTATTTTGTGTTATATACTAAAAGACTTAGACGAGTTTTAGTTAAGTACTTTATTGTATTCAGTGAAGTTTATCGAATCTTAACGAACAGACCGAGTAGTTAAGTCAAATGTCGAGATAATTAACAATTAATGGAGATTTTTTTAAATGAATATGGACAAACGTGCGCAAGCTGGACTACACTTCTTTTGTCACAAAATGAACACGATTTTGTAAATAATTTATTAGTCATTTTGATCCATAACTTTGCTAACACTTCGAGTTCGTAGCTCAAATAGAAGGTGCGTTTTCATCACTACTATCCATAACCTTATTTATTGGATTTTAAATTGTTCGAGGGAACGTTCATTAAATGATTAAAGCCTTTTCGTCGGTCGTTGCAATGGACACGTCGGAAATTACATGAAGACGTAACTCACATACAAAAATGGTTATAAAAGACGTAACTCACATACATCACGTGAAACTTACGCGAGTTACGTCTTTACGTAATTCTCGAAAGATTAAAAAGAGGGCGAAGTAAAATGCTCCCGTAGCACACGAGGCAGAAGTGCCCGACAGGGATTGTGTAAAGTTAAATTCAAGTGGTAAATTCAAAACTGGATACTTATCGAAAAAATGTTCTTACGCGTAAGTTGTTGTATGGTGAGAATTTCGAAAGTTAATACCTTCTTTGTTCACCATAGAAATCTGTTTTTTTTTTCAAGTGAAATGTTGGCAAGAGCAGGCGGCTCACCTGATGTTAAACGATTACTGCCGACCATGGACAACAACAACACCTGAGGGGTTGCATATGCTAACCTTTTATATAGTGGGCCTCGATCACATCACTCAGTGGGCGAAACGTGGAAATGTCTTCTACTTTATGTCTAATTTGTATGTTCCTCTTTATGCAGATTAGAGATTGCAATGTAATCAGATACATGCTTTGAGAAAGCAGATATACATAAAAAAATAAAATAATTTTTCACTGCAAAAACGTGTCTCTTCACTTTGTAAAGATAATTGGCATTAATATTGTTTTCTTGATTGCCTAAGTGGTGTATACATCAGAAAATGTAAATTAGACCGTAATGTTTAGGTGACATTAGTAAAAGGCTTATTAAAACTACCTACGCAATTATGCATATTTTTCGGTGTCTTTTTATCGGATGTTTATTAGATTTTGACACAAATTATGGTTTCATTTCATAAATGACTATGAACAGTTTCAAGTCGACGTTATTTTATAAATAGTAGAAATGAAAGACCATAACAATTAGTTCGGTTATTACGAAAGTAGCCAATCGATGAGACGATATGACACGATTTGGATGATAAGGGAAACTTCGTACACATCTAGAGCGCAAGCACGTTTCAAGTGCTAGTTGATTACAATGTAAGTAACTAAATTGATATAGGAATAGAAATGTAGATGTTGCTAGAATACTAAAATTGGTGTAAAAAAAGAAATATGTATAAAATTTATTTATTGACTTTTCAACTATTTTCACATTACATTGACCTCCTTTCATTTGTTATCTTTCGAAAGTAATAATTGTATTATAATTTAGGATTATTATTTGAAATAATAAATGGAGTTTATAATTACTCAAGAAAATTGTTTTGAAGTCGACCACGATTATGGGCAAAAAATACTTTTGTGCGAATAATAGCTTAATCGTCAGCATTATTCTTATACTTTATAGATTCTATTTAAGGCGAATTAAACCAACTCCTTAGGGATTTAAAGCAAAAAATCAAAAATTGAGTCAACATGATTAAATTGGGAACATTTTTATATTAACATTAGTACAATATTTTAACTGTTATTATTTTAATTTAAGTCTAATGGAGGATTTACAAAAAGATAGTGTAGATGATACAGAAAAATAAGCGGTAAGCAAATTTGGCTCGCTCGCTCGTTTGGAACTAAACTTATAAATTTATCGCATGAAACGTTGAGAAATCATTTGTTTTATTTATAACAGTCAGTCTTAATACTTCTATTGATGTCTGGCGAGAGAGCTCTCGGAATGTGTCACTGTTGTCATGGTGTGCCATAAACTCAAATCTGGAACTTTAATGTTTTTTTTATGTAACGACCAATTAATTTACGATAAAGGGCACTATTTCCGTCACGATCGGTTGATGGTATATGAGATCTGGCGCCGCGGCCGCTATTTATTGCCCGCGCTTGGATGTCTGCCAGGCACCGTTTGACATCGATGCTTCGTTATGCGTTCGCTGAAAACCAGGGTGCGATGGCATGGTGAAGTGCCTTTATTAAATAAAACAAATTTATGACGATATTTTTACAGTAGTCTAGTAGTATCTCTATATTCTACACTTGTCTTCGGAGTTTCTTTTATTATATTAGTTGACCCGTGATTTATTTAATAATGTTATCGCATTGATCCTTCATTTAAACACTAATAAATTTCCATTACACGCGTTATTATAAATTGTTTATAAAAAAAAATTAAGAGTTTCTTTTTTTAAAAATAGTAAATTTTTTCTATTATATATAAAATTTTGTTTGAATTATTAAATTTAATGAAGAATTCGGAAGTCATGGCGTTGCGAAAAAAAGCAACATTGGAAAATTATATATAGTTATTGTTATTATATATTTATACGATCAGTTATTCGCTTTTTTGTTTTGGAATATTTTGTTTTGATTTTCGTTGCGAACATTAGCCTTTTACGAGGAGAATACAATAAAACTTAGGTAGATTAAAGTGCAAAAACAATAACAACTCGTATCTCGAATTAGGTATGCCTTCTTAATCGTTAGTTAAGAATTTTTATAAAAGTATCTGACAAAGTTTTTACGAAATAGTATTAACTAAAATAGTTAGAATTAGGTAAAGAAAATGTAAGCGTAATAATATAAATCACTTGGTCATCATGTTAACGGTTAATTTACTCGATTTTCTAAACAAATCGTTATTGAGTTGTAAGAAACGGGAGCATGTAACTTTTTTGACGGTTTTCCTAATTGGATATCGTATCTTATTGTGTCAAATGAGAGATACATATTTGAGAGAGAAACTTTGAGTGAAGAAATGTGTAAACAAAATAAAATGTATTATAAAGGACATTTCTTTCTAAGATCTTATTTATTAATGTCTGTCTTATTAATGTCGTATATAAGTAATATTGCTTGATGACATTAAGCATTTTCTAAGTGAGAGATATTATCATTAAACAATATGCATGTAACCCGAGACACTGTAATCAGGAATTGTTATTTACAGTTACGGAAGATTGTTAAGAAACCTCGATTTTAAATGGATCCACCTGTTTAAATAACTGCTGTGAAGTTTTGGAAAATCTTGAACTGGTCATGGTAGTTGTTAACAATTTTAAATTAAAAAATTATGCTCTTTCTAAGCAATTTTTGAGACAGACGTTACATTATCATTATTGTATAGGTGACTTAAGTGATTTCATCTGACTTTTCTTTAACTAGGATCCTGCTTTATGTTGAGCCCTGATATGATCGTAGACAGTAAAATGTATGTGTGTGATTGCAATGCATTGCCAGCCTTTAAGAGCTAGGATTATCTATCTACCACTCTCCCTCTCACTCTTATCAAAAATTAGGATAAGAGAGAGGGAGAGTGGTAGACTCACGACCAAGCTCATCAATTTTTGATGTCCTATTAGATGGAAACATCTCTTTGTTTTTGTAACTGTAAATCTAGACTCTGTCATGTTTTAATAAGCAATTGTAATCTGTTACGTTTTTTAAAGTGATACAGGTACCGAGACATATAGCAATCGTTTCAGTTAAGCCACAAGACGCGAGAGTTCACCAAGTTTAAAGGTACAATTAAAATAGAACAAATAACAGGATAGAATGTTTTCGAACTGCGAGCCAGACCATTGCGTTTCTTCCACTGTTTCGGTAACATTAAATCATGTGATCGTATGACGCAATTTGATTTGCTTCCCCTGTACTTCGGTGGTGTGATCAATGGAACCGACACAGTCGCCGTGAATGTCCATAAGCGAGCGGCGAAAGAGGGGGGAGGGTTCAGACGGCGTTTCGGCCCGTCTGTTCGTATAAAGCTGTAGCTATGTTGTATGCACGTCGGCCGGCGTCGCAGAGTCTACCGGACCAAGGACGCAGGGCGCAGGACGAGCCATTGAGCGGTTGTATGACGTCACGCACACTTAGAGATCCCATATTTGACCTTTTTTTGTAAGGACAAATGCAGTCTATGCTCGTGTTCGATTATATACGAATAACATGTGTGATCGTGTATATGGACCTCTTACGTGCATTCGTTAAGTTTCAAGTCTTCGGAGCGTTGGTTGTGGATTCGATTTCATATCTGATGGGACGAAATAATTAGTATTTGTGGAACATGCAAATAGTGCCTTCTTTAAGGGTGTGTAATTGGTATTTCTGAAAGGACTCTACATTAGTTAATAATGGTAGGTTTAAAGTTTTTAAAATTTAATAATTAATTTTGAAATGATTTAATAATAGTGCCTTTGGTGTTGAGTCGAGCAGCTAATTATGTTATATTGTAAAAGTAATTTTTAAAATAAAATTCAAAATTCACAGAAGACCGGCATACGATAGTAGAGAGGCACATCCTCTTAAAGTTAGTCATCGCAACTGTAACCTCGTAGATCAATTAATGGCGGTGATTGCTGATGCCTGTGAATACCTGATGATCCACAGGCTGGTATTCCTTTTCCCGTTAAAATATCGGAAAAGTCCAGCTGGAATATTTTATGATATAAAATGTCTTATATAGTTTTATTAGATTTTCTCCAGTAAATGAAACTCTTTTTATCTTATTGACTGACTGCAAAACAAGATACAATAAGCCTAATACCTTCTGCGTAGATCGGACATAAATTAAATGATTATGAATACTGTCGGTACCCCGGGTTAACTTTGACATTCAGATGTCCTATGCTTCAGTCTGTCCCGTGGCCATGAACGCTGAAAAGGGGTTCGAAACTTCGCCAACTAAAGTTAAACATGAACGCGATAAATCTATAAAATGTAGTTATGTAATTTGTTCAATACAAGAAGAAACACTCGAATAATTTTGAAAAAGTGCGTACTACTCTATGATATTTGGACAATCTACGCGTACTGCTATCGAATGGTCGCCCTACGCAGGCGTCACACCCACTCGCCGCTCGGTCCAAGGCCAAGGCTCATCCAACCGCTACAACCCTCGGAAGGTTTTTACTCTTGACATTGTTTACGGCAGTTACGCGATAATGCCGCCCCGCTACAGCTAGCGTAGCAAACGACCGAATGACTAATCATAAAGATGACGATTAGATAAAAAATGAACAATATAAAATGAGAGCAATAGGTGTGTTGCTGTGTGCCGTGATTTCAAGCCATATATAGCAGTCGACGTTTATGTTCTGTTCTAATTGTTGCCAAGTTGCACAAGTAGTGGCGGGTGCGAAGAGCTAAAAGGCATGGTACAATCTTAATTGAGATTAACCCTTCTGACAAATAGTCTTAATATGGAATGACTTGTCGATATACGAGTCGTCAATAATCCCACGTTTGTGTAACTCTCTTTATTGTTGACGTTTTGCTTACATGGTCAGGCTTAATCTATGCAGGCGACACTTCCTTGGCAGCCTTTATTCCACCTCCATTATCTTAAAATTATTATTGACTAAATAAAACAAGACCAGCTAAATTGATTTACTAATTTTTATTGCGGTAAGAGCTTAATATAATATAAAACCGTTTAATAAGCGTAATTTGAATAAATGACTGAAATGAAAGTGGAATCATTAAATATGATGCCTCTTTTTGTTTTATTCCACAAGAAAAGTGATATTTTTGTGGTTTAGCATTATATTAAATGAATTGTTGATGTTGATGTTTCCACCCGTTACGAATTAAATTTTTATGGTACCGTCATATATTTCAACCTCTGTTTAAAAATAGTATTACACATACAAACACCGATAAGGCGCTTAAAATGAAACTTATCGCTGTCGATTGGGTCGAAATTCATCAAACAAAGGCATCGATGGAATTTTCTAGATTTCGCGTATTATATAAACATTAGCCAGGGACAAGATATGTCACGGTTGGACCTTGGTGTCGAATTGATTTATCGGGGCACCATGCTACGCATTGCGGCAGTCTGCCGTGTCCTTGAGACCAGCTGGTGCCTGATTTTTCTTTATTCTGAAAATTATTCTTTGTCAGGATATTAAGGAATACGCGTTTTGAATGCGTCACAGTGAGCATAAGTTACTATCACAGTGTTGAAGTCTTTATTTCACGATTTGACGCAATAAAGCACTTTATATATTTCCAGAAAGACCCTTTGACATCTGACATGTGGTTGAATATATATGAACCTATATATTCAGGCATTTTACACAACTCCCAATCTCTAATCCCAAAGTCAGAAACGCTTGTGTTATGGTTACGATATAACTGATAAACATACTTAAACACACTTCTATTTTGTAAATAAATACACATTGGAGATAAACGTCCAGGCACTGGAAAAACACTATATCAATCACAAAATATTTTTCCCGTAGTGGGGATCTATCCTACACTCTCTGGCGCAAGAGACAGGTTCACTATGCACTACGCCAAGAGGTCGCTCTTACTTTACTGTTGATTATATACCGTTATTGGAATATTGTGGCCCATACACTGAGCGCGCAAATCACATTATTATTAAGTGGCAACCAAGCTATTTATAAGCCAGAAACGCTTATAAGTTTTAATGATCGCTAAAAAAATATTGAAAAATGGTCTAATAAACAAGCAAACCTACCAATCTACTTTTGTCTTTAATAATGTCGGAGAGTGGATATTTTCTCTAACACTCTTTCCTACTTATTAAATGCTATATTGGGAATTGAAAATAGCACGGGAAATGCGAAATGACACGTAGGCGTTGGAACCTTTCGTCTGGAAAACATTGTGGGCGTCCAGTTTGCACTTTGAGGTCAAAGGGGATGATAAAGGCTCAACTTCTTTAATTTTTAACGATGCGATAAAGTGTTCATTTGTAGCAATGAGGAATAGCGAATATTAACTAGCTGCCTCTTCTCAAAGCCCTCGCTTCTTTGTGCGTTTTAATAAACTTTTGTTATTTTATATTAACAGATCTCTATGATTATTTTTACTCTTGCTCAGATAAGTATATGCAGCATTTTAGAATGGAAATTTTTGCGTCATAACCCTTCAGAATCTGTACCAAGGACCACATAAATTTGTTCCAAGTGCATATTAGCATGTACCTAAGCATGTATCTCGTATATTGTAACTAAGAATTTTATTTCAAAGGCTATTGTGTATAATTTTAAGTATGGTTAATAGGATATTGATATAAAATATCTCCTTACTTTAAAATCAATATTCATTTTGATACAATAACCGGACAAAACAAAAGATTATTATGTACAAATATATTCAATGCTATTTTTAGCATAATGATTACCGTGGTTTTCCAAGCTCCTTACGTCATCTCATAAGATTAGAATTAACGATGTAATGAGTATAATTATAGGATTACATATAACTTATTGCAGTACCAGCTCTTTATTAGATGTTATGTCATAAGGCTTAGTCTGTTTCAATTATTAGCAATTAAACCTTTGTTCAGCTAGGTTTTTCTTTCAAAAGGAATAGACGTTTCTTCGCTAAATTTCTTTTTACATTTCGATTTTTGTTTTAAAAACAAAATTTCACATCTATGCCATTCATGATAAGAGAAAATAAGAAATTTAAAAATATATAAACGTGTTTACTCGTATGATATTTTGATCGTAAAATTCAAACAGAGCAAAGCAGTTTCGGCCTCTTCAGAGTTGCGTTACAATTTTGTTTTTTATATAATTTAGCGATACCCGACGAATATACCGCGATGAAAGTGTTTATACCAGATCCAAAGCGTATTTATAATTTCGGCCGTTGCCCGTGGTGAATCAGAGCATTCCGCTTCATTAGCATTCATATTTCAATTTCGATGACAGGCGACGTAAATAAATGTTAAAAAAATAAAGTCAACTGTATATACATACATACATCCAAGTCCCACGCGTGGACAAGTTTTCCTCTGTGCAAAGGATTTTATGGCATGTGGCCCCAGTGATCATTGGCGGATATCATATATCTGAGAATTAGTATATACGTAATTCTTTCCAAAAGTTTCAATCAAGAAATTTCCTCTCACTATAAATCAGCCCCTAACATAGCTGCAAACATATTGCTGGATTCTCGGGTTTGCTGAATTAAAGGCAGACATGGATCTACCACGGCTAGTGTAAATAAGTGTACTTATGAAATCTGTGCAACACATATCTTCGGCAACTCACTTGATTGTAGCAGGATAATAAACACCACAAAATTCACGTCGTAGGCATCCGCTCTATAAGAATTGCAACGTTTAACCGGTATAATTAGAGTTACATATATTGGCAACCGTCCAATAAAGCCCGGAGGAATTTCCATCTGATCTTTTGTCGCTGGTCTCTCATTTTTTTGTATCATTGACATTGAAGATTAAACATGAAACTGATAATTTCCTTCTAAATAAGTCAACTCGGAAGTAAAGAAGAAGGAAGTGAACAATTAAAATACTTAATTATATCGATTTGTTTACGTATTATTTAACATACGATTAAATTTACAAAAAAAGGAATGTTCTAAAGAGTGCGAGGTGTCACTTGGAAGTCCCTAGATCTGTTTATTATCCGGCGGAAGAAATTTGGGACTTGCCTCTTACTGTCACACTAGGGAGAAATGTATCGAAGTGTGTAGTGTATCTTGTGTGTCGTGTCGTGTGTAGTGTGTCTTAGCTTAGCAGTATCTTGTAGAATACGAGTAGTTTATTTGCAGATTATAAGAAATTGAAAATTTACTTAAGACTTGTACTTCAATAGTTACTAATGTTTGTTCGTCTACTTTCATATCATTCATTATAATGAGAAAAAAAACGTAAAAAAAATCAAATATAATATTACATTTATTATAATTAGCATTTTAAATCGTAATTTACTCGGGGGGCTATGACATAAATTTGGTGAGCTACATTGTAAAAGTAATTGAACCAAATTAGCAAACGACACATCTGAAAACCGCTATAGTAAACCGCTATATCGTAGTTTAAACATACATATACATTCAGAAGAGTAATTCGATCAATCTTACATTGCAGCTGCCACTTTGATAAGGGTCTAGATTTGAATGCTGAATGGCACGGGATTTTATATTTGGTGCTCCGGTGATAAGGTGAAGGTTAATTGTTTCTTGAATGGCTTATCGTTTCCAGCGATACAATCAGAGGAAAATTTATCGTATTGTTCAAAACAAAAGTCTAAAGACGTAACGACGAGGATTTTTAATAAATTTATTGTAAATACACAAGAAGTCTTCCAAGTCTTCGACATGGTTTCTTCTTATTTTGAACTGTTGAAATTAAAATATTTTATTTATTTCTCTTTTTATCACGTCACTACTTAATGCGTGAATGCAACGTCTATGTATGTCGTAATATTTAATCAAAACTGTGGGTTACTGGTGCCTTAACTAAGATTGGGTTTAAAAATAGGTAATAGATAATAAATCATATAACATAATTAATATATTTTAGTGAACTCTCTTTCTCTTATATTTTTCATGGGCTTTCTTTCCCTTCTAGAACATTCCATTATTAATTAATTTCGCTTGCAATCAGTACCTATAATGTAAGCAATGTCAAGATGCCAACATCGGACATCGAATTCAGAACTAACATTATAATTTAAGCTTCTTTTCTTTCTTTTAGTAATATAAAAATATTTATTTCACATTATATGGAATACTTAAACATTTTCGTATAATGTAATAATTGGGGTTTAAACCAAAATATGCCAGAATGTAGAAGGAAATATATGCCTTTCTAAAATGCGTTACATAATGGCGTCTTACGCGGCACTAAATGATCGTCTGTCAGTCAGTACGTAACGTGAGGTCAGATTTAATTTGCATAGTATTCAATCCAGACTTGTCACGTCCTCAATCCGTGATACAGAAGGGACGCGACATATTGGATTTTTATGCGCATTAATTGACGTTGCCGGACCTGTAAATGCCACGAATATTGGTTTGCAATCTTCGTATGATTTACAATGGAATTTTACTCGCCTAATACCGGACCTATTACTACGGTATTATCGTTGTTGTGTATTTTGCGCTTCATAATCAGCGTAAACATTCTGCAAAGTTCAACATGAAGTATAAATTAAATTATAATCTAAGGAAGACGCCCGTTTGGAAATATTTATGGCTGAATTCGCATAAACAGTCTTCGTTTAATTTTATACTCGAAAATATAATATTTGTATTTTTAATAAAACCATGTTACCGATTTCAAACTTGGGAGTTAAAAAGCGTATTTATTAATAATATTGTAAAACGCACAAAAAACACCAATTAAATTCTGTCGTTACAAGCACCAAATATGTTATAATATAAATGCAGTTCTATTTTATGTATTGTAATAATTTCACGATAGGAGGAGGCATCAATCAACGAAAAAAATCAATATCGGATTATCTCATCGCGTACGCTAATTACAAAACCACAAAGCTCTGAACCTCAGTAAATACTTTTATCTTATCTGTTGCGTTGCTAATCTGTGCGGGCTAGAGTAGGTGCCGTAGAGTAGCGTCGAGCAGTTAGTTGGATGTTGATGCTAAACCATGTTGGTCTCTGGAGCGCGTCGTGCGTCTTTACCTGTCCACCTCGATAAGGACTACACGGCCACCACACTTTCTAAGAAATTTGACGAGGTAACATCATCCATATTAATGCATGTCCAATGCTATTATATAATATATAAAAAATAATAAGGAAAAAATAATCATTACATGGAAAAATAAAAAAAATATTTTTGTTTTTTTTATTTCAGTACTTTGTATTTGATAAATTAATACTTTAAAAAGTTTAGTTTTGGAAATTTATATTAATAACAATAAAAGTATTCAATAATAAAATCAATAAAGAACCTATTTATTCACAGATAAAGTTTTAGCATCAACTAAGTTGCTGCCATTGTTTTAGTTTGGTGTATTCGTAGCGATGGCGCAATCAAAGCTTTTAAAAGTGATAAGGTATTCTTGGAAAATACCGATAAAAATCATTACGAATTAATATTTTTTTGAAGTATATTTATAGAATTTAATCTTTTTTTTATACTAGTGTTAGTATCCGTTTACGGATAAAGCTCATAATTCGGTTATTTATGTATATACAAGAGTCTTTTTCATAATTATAATAAATAAATATAATTTCATTATCAATTTTTTGATTATTTTTCTAAACCGAAACCGCGTCTTATAATAAACAAATATGTTTAATTTTCAATTTTTTGATTATTTTTCTAAACCGCGTCAAAGTTGACGAGTAGACTGTCGCTTCGTTATTCTTCCCAAATATTTCATCCGTTTCCCAAGGTGAAACACCTGAGTTGATTTAAGATCAATACGGGTCCTAGTCAGCGGTCCATGGTAACGAAATCATTTTAGGTTTTTTTTGCGAGATGATTGCAATCACGCCGGCGTTTCATAAGCGACTTAAGGGGACGCTAAATGACTTGATGTATCCCTCCGAAAGCTGCTGTATTTTCGGTAGGCATCATCTTGACCTCAGTTACATAGAGCTTGAGAGGCTTATCCTGACAGTTCTCTGTAGAACCGGCGCAATGCCAACCCATGCGGTTACCCAATGTTCAAGCCCGACATAATATTGTTATGTGCGTTTGTCGTTCGCCTCCAGGTCAATGTCCCCCCAACCAATTGGCCCTTGCCCATTATACTTATCTCGCACTTTGATGAACCTTCATTTATTAGGGTTCCGTACCCAAAGGGTAAAACGGGATCCTATTACTAAGACTCCGCTGTCTCTCTGTCTGTCACCAGGCTGTATCTCATTGTCCGTGATAGTTAGACAGTTAAGTTTTCACAGATGATGTATTTATTTTGCCGCTATAACAACAAATACTAAAAAACGGAATAAAAATATTTAAGTGGGGCTCCCATCCAACAGATGATTTTTTGCCGTGTGTATAGATAATGGTACGGAACCCTTCGTGCGCGAGTCCGACTCGCAACTGGCCGGCTTTTTAACTTTCTATTGAAAGTAACATTTTCATTTTGTTTCGTTCTGTTTGTTTAGCCGTTTTTCTGCGGACTGCATTGGTACAAAGCCAAATGATAGATTCTGGTAAAATGTTTGTTCGCTGACGACATTCATCGTATCGCGTAGATTTATTTCTTAATGATGATCAAACACAAAGGCCAATTTACTTCAAGTTTTTATTAGTAAAGTGGCAGCAAGTTGCAGTAATGAATTCGCTGATTGTCAGAAAATGAACAGAGGTTCGTGACTGAGCTCGTGCGTTTTAAGTAGACTATATGTTTGGTACTTTAATGTTTTTGTGTGACCATTATGGTATTAAATTCTTAGATGTAATTCTATACTTTCTTACTTTAGGATTTGGTTAGACAAATGTCTATCAAATCATTTTAAGGTTGTTTTATTTCTTTTTGTTGTAGTACATGAAGGAATATGGCTTCTTTTCTTCCCTTTGTTGTAACATTCGTTCATAAGTGGTATCTCTAATCGATGTGATAACGTTCAAGTCACAATTATGAGTCATTTTGTTGTTAATACATTTAATGCATATCATTTTATTTCTTTTTGTTGTAGTACATGAAGAAATATGGCTTCTTTTCTTCCCTTTGTTGTAACATTCGTTCATAAGTGATATCTCTAATCGATGTGATAACGTTCTCTTCACAATTATGAGTCATTTTGTTGTTAATACATTTTATGCATATCGTACCTTTTGAATTATAAGTGTAATGATAAGTTACCTAAAATTTACAATCTATCTCTCTCTTTGCTCGTACTGCTTGACCTTTTGCTTTGCTCAAGGTCCGAGTTGATAGTTTCAAGCGCTTTGTAAAGATCTAAAAAGGTTATACATAACCATTTTGTAAAATAGATTTTTAAAGTTTTTAGTTTTTCTATGAAATAATGAGACTAAGGCACCAATTGTTTTTTTTTTAATTGTCTACGTGGAAGTCATTATAACATTTGAAATTACACATTTAAGTTTCGTTTTTATGCCGAAACAGGATTTTAATTAATAATCAAACGGAAAAAATTATGTATGGTGTCATGAGTTGTGACACAGTATAATTTCGATTCAAAAGTATGCAAAACAACCGCAACAATCTGCAACCGTAACGTCGGTTCATCTGACTTCTGCCTTCAGAGTTTGGTTGCCTTATCGCATAAAAGAAAAAAAAAAACACGAATTCAGAAACGGGATGGCCGCGTGACTCCCGTTGGGAGAGCTGTGAGTCTGTGAGGCACGAGTCTCAGACAATGTACCTAGCTCCTGCCCCGGCGAGCTTCCCCGCGCGCGCGTCTGTGTGTGCGTCGCCACGTGACGACACAACTGCGCCGCACAACATCGATTCGCCTTCAGAGTTCCGAGCAATCGCCTCAGTCACCAGTGCGCAACGCCACGGGAAACAAGTGCCACGCTCCGAGCGCACGTGTTTTTTTTTTTGAATTTTGATTTTCCTTTCTCAACCCGTGCCCGAGAAAGAAAACCAGTTTCGAAAAGAAACGGCTCCTATCTGCGTGTCGACTTGGCTTTTGTACCATTTCTAGTGTCACTCGTTCGGCTTTGCGTGCTCTACCTAGTTTGGGCCTGTGTTGGGTAATATTCTGTGTCAGTTGCAGTGCTAGTGGCTTTTGATAGAAACGGACGGTTTCTTTTGTGAACGTGTTCCAATTTCGGAGTTCATCACGAGCGGGCTTAAGGAGATCTACAGCCAAGTGAGTTGACATTGCGCTGGTAATGAACTTTGCCATCGCCCGTAATTAGCAACCTATAATTAATGTCCTTAATCGTATGTAGTATTATAATAATGATCTCATTAAACTAATTAACCATTTATGTGATATCATTTTCTTAATTAGTCGTTATAATGTATAAACACTCATTATGGATATAATTGGTATAATATTTTATTTATAAAAAAAAAAAATTTGGATCAAGAAATCTCTTTGATGAGTTGCAACAGCTTAGCCATGATAGAGCGATGGCGAAGTACAGTTTGCATGTTCCCACCACGTCACTATCGCGACTGGCAGCGCTGTAGCGTCCGTCTTATCTCGCCCAGCCGGTTATTGCATATTCTATTCGGTTTGTATACAGCTGTATATTTTACTGCACGTGCCCGTCGTGACGTCACTTGTTTTTTTTTCGTCTGTCAAAACTATTGGGATTATCTGTTCACCGTAATCGACATGCTTTTTTTCCATGTTGTTTTTCCATTCCTGTTCAAATTGAATATAGCCAGTGTCAAGTGCTCCACTGTTGGCTTAATTACTTTTTGATGATCCCTATTTACTGTATTATAATGAGTATCGTATACCTAGCGAATTAAAAGCTATAAAGCTGTTTAATACGCGGCGAAGGAAAGTTTGAACTCTTGCGCGTGTGCTTATTATACGTTACTTTCACTTTAAAAGTTTGGTGACATTATGATTGTTTTCCAATGACTGATGACAAATTGCCTTATTCTGGTAGTATAAGGGAGTATGTATTGTTGACTGTGTACTATAGTCTAATATTTTATACTTTAAATGTTTATGCAAATACGGACACGCACACTTGTATTTACCTTGTTATTTCTTATATAAAAGTGTTTTGATCAGAAGAAAATATCTTACATGGTGCCAGCGGCAGAAAGGTAACTCTGATAATCAGTCAGAACCCGACCTCAAAATCGCGTAAACAACATTTTATTATTGATAGAAATAGTTATAGATGGATGGATAGAAATAGATGGTTAATTTTGTACGCATTTAATCAAGTTGAGAGTGCCAGTCAATCCATCACCATGTTGATAACGCTGAGTATGTGATATTCATGCAGTGAACAGATTGAGTTTTTCCAAAACAGACATGTTGTGTGTATTATCTGCGTTTCACACTTCAGCCAAGGTCGCGTTTTACGTACAATGTGTTTATTTATCACATTGGGTAGCTACCGACGCACCGCGGACTGCACGTACTCTGAACTTTCTGCGACGGGTCCCGTGATCTCGTGCCTGTTGTGTTGATATGTATTCGAATCCATACACACCTCAGTTGCAAAAGTCCCCATAAGACTATGTTCTTCCGGTGCACCAATTTAATTTGCTTAACTTTTGTACCGTTGAAGATATTCCGAGGACCACGATGCGTGGAAATAACTAGAGGCCACTGCCAATTTTATTAATACCGTTCTACCGTAACTCACTACGTCTTTAAAGAACATAAAATAATGAGCATATAATCACAGTTTTTTGGAACTTTTGGATTTGTGGACTGAAATTTGAGAAATATTTTGTCTTCCCAAAATTGCTGTCAAATTTTGTGGTTTTGATGGCTGGCGTCAATTTGACTTTTTTTCTTTGCTAAAATCCTTTTATATTATTTAATACATACTGTTCATACAAAATTAATATAATTACATTCATATCAATTCGCGTAACAAGTCAATTTTTTTTATAATATCTTTAGTTTATAACGCATTCCATATTACTACATAATTTTTGTAAACGTGAAACGTTATTAATTAAACCTCTATTATAGATATATACCATACATCTGTATTGTGTTTGTACTATTGTTGCGACTCGCGTTTCGTATCGATTAAACAAGCACTTACGACTTGTATTTATATGTCATTTTATTGTAAGAACATGTGGTTTTCGAAATAAAAGTTCGGAAAAAAACTAGTAACTCTTAGGAAGCACTTCAATACGTTTTCGTTTTCAAAGCTCATAAGAATGTCAAATAATTAATTATTTGATCTATCTCAACTAAACATAAGCCTAAATTGAATAAAGTTTGACTCTGATTTTCACTGTTTTTTTGGTTTCATGTTTGGTTTTTAATAATTTGATCCTTGTATTGTGTCCTTGCGAATGACCCTACTAATCAAGTGCTCATTGCAGAAATGAAATGCTTTATTGTTTTAAAGTAAACCGAATAAATAAAGAATACTTCGAATTCCGAAAATACCTCCCTTCGTTGCTGTTGTCTTCGTCTATAATTAGAAGGCTGCGTTATTTTGCTGCATTGTACTGATTCATCTCAAGGGATAATATACATGTTACGTAAAATATGATACGATAACACATTAATTATTCTTCTTCTTCTTCTACCTAGCATTTATCCCAGCAATTGCTTTCCTACTTAAACTCCTCCACTTTGCCCGATCTTCGCAACACATTAATTATTATTTATTCCGAATTGCGTGGTCTTGTAAAGCTTTGGTTGGTATTTGAAGCTTAGAAGGTATTACTCGAGCAAATTGCTTCTCTGCATCTGCTACAATAACAAACATGTATTTGCGTTTCAATTCCAGATTTGAGATGCTAAATTTTTCACGTCAATACCAATTTGCATAAGTTAGTGTACGGTTTAGATGACGGGTATTCGCTCGGCGTAAATGCCACGAGATCGCTAAAATTACCTTTATGGAAGGTGGACTATGTTTAGCAACGAACTCGAAAATAATGGTAGTCTTTGTTTATCCTTCATACGTTTAACTCGTACGTTGGTAGCGGCGGGGATAAATCAAAGCGAAATCGTTCATTTTTTTTTGTAGATAAGGTCTTCGGTGTTCTCCAACTTCTATGCGCATATTTGTTTGTTTTTAAATTTTGAGTTCATCATGCTGGCATTTTTGGTATTTTTTATTTATTATTACTGAAACAAGTATTGGTAGAAGTAATAGAAAATGCGTTCAATTGCGTTTTATTGTTGTACTCGTATTGTTGAGTTTATATTATTCGCTACGTGGTATTGCATACTACATAGTGAAAGTGCCGATGCGGGCAGTGTTACCAGAATGGTGTGGGAAAAATGCGGACATAAGTACTAACATTTTCTGACGTAAATTGAACGTAGAAGCATATTAAAAATAAATTAGAAAAGGTATACACCGATACGTAGGTAGCATATTCCGTTAACGTTAACGAGTTATTTGTTGTGACGCGTAAAGAATGCAAGGCAGCGCAAACAATAAACAAAGAATAGTTTATGATTGGTTTTTAAAATATTTTCACGGTAATTTGTCAGTAAATCTTCTGTATTTAAATATGACCTTGTTCTAAAAGTAGCTATCCGTGGTCTCCAGAGTAATCTGTCATTTTATTTAAATGTAAAACGCTTCGAAAAACAAGGGGTTTATTTTAAAAGAGTTATATGAAAATAATCTAAGCAGTCATATATAAATCATTCTTCGAATTATCCCAATGCATGCCAACTACCTAGCAACCCTGACCACGGCATCACCGGCATATTCGGATGTCGCAAGGCGCAGCTCGTTCGTGGGGTTCTAGAAAGCTCCATGGAAAATTCCACTACAATGTTTTTGCCGCACGGCGATTCGTTCCTCTTTGCTTTCGTAATGATCTGTATTGTGTCATGCCTATTAAAAACTATACCTCTCAATGTTATTGTTCATTAAAATCAGTGGATAGAAACGGAACATTCTCTACTCTTTTATATTTTCCGGTTACAATCCCAATACCGAATGTCGTTTGTTAATAGCAGTAACTAACCACTGGATGCACTGGGTAACAATCATTATATAAAGAGATCTTCGTTTTCCTCCTATTAACCCCTTTAATCATACGATATGGTCGATTCGAGAACGTTTCGCAAACTTTCCAGCACGTATAAGGTCGGTCACATTGATCGTCGCGAGCGCTTGAGGCTCGAACCGAATAATATTCAGAATGTCATACCTAGTAGAGCCCGGCGAACATCGCGTAGGCGTCGAATGCTGCATTAGAAGCGAACTCTAGTATTGCCTCTGTAATGATAATGAACACGCCACCTGTCACGTGTTGCGCAATTGTTCGTTAGCTACGTCTCTTTTTAAACGCGGCCATCGATGGTTCAAGCTCAAGGCAAGTGTCCGACAACTTGATTTGCCGAACCAGTCGTTGAGATTAAATGTTAATAACTCCGTAATGTTCTTGGTGTTATTTTCTGTGTTATTGGCTATAAGCGATATTGAGTCTAAAAATTATGATATAACTTAAGCCTTGCTCTGGACTTGCAAGGCCCCTTGCTGCTGATGATTTTATACCTAACAAATTTGTATATATCATTTTAGAAACGAAGAATAAGACCGCAGAGTTTCTTTCAGTTTCTTCTCTGAACAGGTCTAAATTAGTGAATTGGTGGTAGTTTTTTAACGTTCTAACGTTTTGACGTTCAATAAGAGCTTAAAACAAACCTATATCGAATAAAGAAATTTTGACTTTGACTTTAACACGAGCGCGATGTTTGCCGAAATCACCGCCCTATAAATGTCCAAGGCCTTGCCGATCACGATTCAACTGTGATTAATCGAGATTTTCCCTGAATGAAATGATGAATCAGGATTCAACAAAGATTCGGTAGCATAGTTTTGGTACACACGTGTACATTTACCTATAGGTTTGCAGCGGCTACTCATGGTAATACGAATACAAGTTGTAGTATTTGTATACTTGTACGAATACCTGATTCTACTACCGCAGCACTTAAGGTTGATAAAGATTAAACACGCTAAGCGACGTAAGCCTAATATTTTCATGTAATTGAAAATTCAAACTGGATATTATAGTATAATATTATTTTATAGAGAAATAGTTAAACTTTTTTCCGTTCTTGCAAATGCTTTCTTTGTACTGCTGGGTGCTAATTACCATTGTGTAGCTGTTGTGGCAACAAGTAACTGGAATCTCATAAATGTTGATCTAAACTTCACAAGTTTATATATTAAAATTTTTTAATATTAAATTTATTAAGAAATATTTGTTTGTTAATTTTAAACTATGGTCCGTCTTTACGCTAAATCTTTCAAACACAATTTTAAGCCCTTTTTGAAGGAGTGGCGAATACAAAGTATTACGATATGGCGTTCTGAAAAACATTCTCTTATTTTGTGCTATGAATCACACATTAGTAGCTTCTCCATATTTTTGTTATTGAAACGGCATCGCCAATGTTTATAAATAACTGGCACCATATTTCGACGTACGATGCGTGGAAGCGATAAATAATTATATCCCACCAATATAGTAGCAGTGTGCAAAAGCTATGTACCACGGTATTGTACATTTCTTGCATTGACAGAGCATTTCTCGTTATCTTTAGTTATTTAAAAGCCAAGAAGAGGTTAATTTGTTTGTTCGTTGCACAGTGCTTTATTATATTTCTATATTTTTTTTGTAGGGTTGCAGATGCGTTTCCAACTTTTAATAAAGTTGGCCCCGGCTACCCTACTCACCAGAAAAACGCAGAGGTGTAAAACTTCTACTTCTTCTTCTTCTCGCCGGTCTTCTGTGAGGTCGAGGTACTTACCCGGATGGACCAGCCCATCCGTCCCCAATCCGCAGGGGTCGCGTGGTGGACTATACCCCAATGCCGTCTGTACAGAGAAGGCCTTTGCCCAATAATAGGTCATATAGATGTGGTATACTTTACTTTTAGTACTTTCTTACATGTAATTCACGCTGGTTTTATGTAAGGTCTCGGTGCGCAGGTCTTCCCCGTGTATTACTATTATGGTACCCCAGTACCTACCACGGTACCTTAAATAGTATTGTCGTAGGTACTGCTGTTTTCTGCCATTATGTAATTAAAATAAGAATTGCAGTGCTACGTTGATTAAGGTGATATGTAACATAATATTTAAACTTTTCAGTAATAGTGATCAAAGTGATTCAATGGTCCCAAGTTAAGTGTAAAATTTAGATTAAGTAAGTCAATAAGTAAGTTAAGTAAGTAATACCATTTATAGAAGTTGATTCAACTAAATGAACGAGTACAAAAGTAACTACTATTATGTCAGGGCTATTAAAGGTAAAGACAGCAATTCAAAATTCTGAAAAGACACGCAAAATTATTTGTATATTCGGTTAATAGATATTTAATTATGTAATAGCATTGCCCTCATTACCGCCATGTTTAACAGAGCAATATCAATCACGGATTGTTAAGGATAATGAATAATTTACTAATAGCTAATCGAGCAACTCAGGGTGATATGCTTAAATTCAATCTTCAAACTGTTTTGATTAATGATATTCTAACTAATCTTCAAAGCTATATGGAGGGCACGGCTTTTCTATTATTAGACCCAGTCGCGATCCCATTTCTCTAAAACCGTTTCGTACGTAATTAGGCCACCGGGTAGGCACACACGCGTGTTGCTTTGTCGAACAAAATGTCGGTGAAATGTTTAGTTTGTGATGAAAATTCGTAAAACGAATCGGCGCATCCAGTAACCCAATCTCGACCTGACCTACATACATGCGCTGACCCACATTCGACCCTCGTTACTGCATCGTGTACCGGTCGTTTAGGAAGTTCCATAGACAGGGACGTACATATTTTGTACTTGAATACCATTTATTTATTAAAAACGTATACACAGACTTTATATACATACTAGCTGACCCGGCAAACGTTGTTTTGCCGTATAAATTATTTGTAGGGAAGAAAAAAATGTTTGGGGTGGACTACCCTTAACATTTATGATGAAAAAAGGAACGTTCTGATTCTGCAGACAGTTAAATCGAAAATCAACTTAAAATCATTTGTTCATTGACATAAGAAACATACATTTCATCTATCGATAGTAATTTTTATTTAAATCTACCATTGATTTTTAGTTATTTAAGCATATGCTAACGAGATTTGCTTTTAAAAGAACACTGACTCTACTCTACTGTTCCGACTTCTTGAGCTAAAGCACTCCGCACAAAGAGGGACTGACTAATTAAAAAAAATGTATGAAGTCTGATTCTTAAGAAGGACAAGGTAAAGGAAGAGTATGCATCGAGTGTAGATTTTTCTTGTGTTTAGAGGAGAAATATTAAATCTTCTTCGTCGTTCCCTCACTAATGAGTATCGTGACCATATGTAACTTGTCGCCATTTGCTCGATTAAAAGTTTTGCTATTAAAAGTGATGGGATAATAAAGATGGGCCAGAAGAATCTAAAATAAATGAAGATTGATCATTGCTATGAAAGAGCGCCGTTGGCGAATACGAGTGCTATCCAATATGTGGGGGATATTAGCCTAGTTTAATTAAAGCTTGGATGTGAAACACGTTTGTGAGTCTTCTCTAATATTATGCAGTATATCACTGATCGAGTTACGTAGCACCTTTAGCTGTTGACTCCTCCGGAACTGTCTCACGAAACAAGTGCATTACGAAATGACTGAGCTAGCCGACACCCGTCCTCTTAAAGTCTGCAAGTTGGAGTAAGGAGCATACCACCTTCTGATTACACAATCCACAAGATTGGGCGCACATCGAGTGTTTACGAATGAAATGATTAAAATTAATTAAAGAAACACGTACGCTTCAGAATTAATTGATATCATTAGGGTTCAAAGTCGTTTTTGTAATTAAAATTAACAGCACCTTCATTGCACACATCGTTATAATCAATGTTAAAAGTTGATTCAAGATGCAAATTTATTGGTGCGTCATCAAAGTAGGACCAGTTAAATGTCTTTCACACAGATTTTCCCAGTTCATACTCCAAAAACAAAAATGAAAACGCAGAACTCTGTCCTTATTAATTACGGACGAAAAAGAAAAAAGTAAGTGATTTCTTAGATGTAGAGATAAAGGTTATAAACCTTGTGAAATGTGTGTGTTTGTGTAAGATTATTTTTGATAAGTTTATCAACATTGACGAAAGAAAGAAAAAACCATATTTTGATGGAATTTTATCGATAAGGATTTTATAATTGATACATGTTTTATATTTAAAATATCTGAATTGTTATAATATATTTGCCGTAACATTATTTTCCCCATTTCAATTTATAATTATTCCCAATGTGTTATATTGATGTGGATGATTGTTACGTTTTTAAAAGGTATTTTATTCTGAATTAAAATATACAGGCATAAAATTAAAATATATGCGTATATAATGGGCAGGTGATTTAGAGACTGGAAATTAAATTAAACTAAACGCAATTAAATAGTAACATTCAATATTTTTTTTTTTCACCCGAAAGAATATTAGTTTACATTAACTTAGTATAACATGTAAGAGAGTTATTGAATATATTCGTTATCGATAGTTTAGAAGTCAACATTAGGTTAGACGGCGTTGTCGGTAAAAATCTCGGGCGATGTTGGAACCGGTTTCGGCCTCATAGACATGTATGACCTCATTGTGTGTTTAAACATTCTTCTCTTCTTCTGAACACTTAGTGCCTTAGGTACAATAATGTATTTATAAGTTTGACTTTTGAGCATTTGAAACAAATTCGTTACTCGCGTTACACCTGTTTACAACTTGCCACTCTTCGATTTGTCCCTATAAACTTCAAAGGTACTAATCAATGACGGAAGTACTATACAAAGGCGACAGGTCTATTTCGAGTTCGCACTACTTTAGGGCTCGACGTTAGATAACTCGACCGACATGGTGGCTCGTCGGCACTTATGAGGTGTGGCTCGCAATCTGTGGCCAAGACTTATTTATCCGTCCGGTGTATTTCTGCGCGTCTATTTATGACCGGTTTGACGTTTGCTACGTGCCGGCTCAACAATTTGTCGCTCCGTAACAGGGCTGCGGTCCCTGGGTGGGGCTTGCGCGTCACGAAAATATCCCGCGGAAACGTCCGGGATTCGAAACCGTTTCGCGTCCAAATTTGGTGACGTCACAGCGCTCCACGCAATGGCCGATACGTCGATCGACGCGGCGACCGTTGCGTCGGTGTCCCGTCACGGTCAACGGATCATTTCCCAGTCGGAGAACCTGCCGGGAGTTGTTCGGAGATCGGCGCCAATTCGATTTGGCGTTTTGATTTATGACTTCGAATGGAAATTAACTGTTGGCATATTTCAGTTGATGATATTTTTTTAGACTTTGATGATTTTGTGGTGCAGTTGCTAAGCCAATTGCTGCGGCGTTCCGTGGTCGTGGGTACGATTCCTATACGAGACAAGGATTTGTGTGGATTTCGGGTATATCTGGATCTGGGTGTTTGTTCCCAACGAGGGTTGACGTCAGGCAGGCGGTGGATTCTTAAAAAACCTAGCCTTTAGTAACATGATCCATATGTTACGCGCAATAGGCGTCGTACATCCGTACGTATGATCCAAACAAATGATTGACTGAATGTACGTTGTATAAAAAAGAAACGCGGTTTTCGCACAATGACATGACAACTGAAGATCATTTCATAGTAAGGGAGGACAAAATCAGGGTTGTGTGAGAGAGAGCGTGGAATTCCGGTTACCTTACGTATAACGCAAAAGTACAGATACTTGACGCCGGTCCTTGAGTGTAAGTTGTAGAGCCAAGCACAATGTTGACAACAAATAACGTTGTCATGACACTAAACATGTATCCTTTGAGTGTGTCTTATTCTCGTGTCGTTTTAATTGTCTCTGATAAATAGTCTTGTGTTTGCATCAATCAATCAAGTATCTTCTTTGTGTACGTTTCTAAGATACGGTCCACTCAGAATCGGCGGATTCCCGCGAGCGTCGCCTTCAATTGTACCAAAATGAACTGCACTGAACAGACCAGAACCAGACCGTTGACAACGACTCACTGACTGGAATTGGTTACCGTGAGCCCGAAAGTATTATCGTTTCGCTCGCAACAGACCTCAAATAACACTTAGCGATAAAAAAAAAAAACTGAAGAAATTACTTTTGTCCTCGTACGAATTTCATGAGCTCAATAAACGCAGGCGAGGTGAGTCGTTTCACATTTCAAATGTCTTTAATTTTATGTAATCTCAATAGTGTTTAAGTTTATTGTAATGTAACATTGATGTGCTCTTTTTCTTTCCTCTTTTATCAATTCGTGTATTGAGACCGATCATTTATTGTAAATTACTGAACACCTTGTTGATCATTAACATCTGAACTGTTTCATTGCTGTTTATAAACTTTCCTTTTTTAAAGGTTTATAGAAAATTAAATATACATTGCATTTAACTTGAAACATAAAAAAAAGGAAAAAACAAATATATTCTTTTTGCCTGCAAAATGTAAAACTTCCCTTTATCGCATATTGGTCCTTTGTTGTATGAATATAATTGATTAGTCAGTTTACAAAGTCCATGGCTCGTGCAGCGAGTTTATTAAACGTTGTTGCGGGCTCACGTAAAATGTAGAATCATTGCATCACTTCGTATTGTTGTATTCCAAAATGCGTCGCAAGTAAACGTCCATATGATATAGGTATTTCGTTTTGGGGTTACGTTTTTGTGCCATAAATATATATAACTATCTTATGTAAATGTATGTAGTGAATACTAGTTTTAGGTGTAGATTGAATGTTGATAAATTAAATATAATACAATACACAGAGAATAATTTTAATATCGTTTGCAGCATGGGCCAACAATATTTGTGCATAATTATATACCTACTAGCTTTCCCTCGCGGCTCCGCTCGCGTTGAAATCCTTAAATAAATGTGTTTCTTTTACCTTTCAACCCTTTACAACACTCTTTTCCAATTAAAAAGTAGCCCTTTGTCCTTTCTCAGGCTCTAGACTATCTGTCTACCAAATTTCATTAAATCGGTTCAGTAGTTTTGGCGTGAAAGCGAGACAGACAGACAGACAGAGTTACTCTCCCATTTATAATATTAGTATGCATTAATTGTATGCATATTAAATACTTCGAAGAAAACAATTGTCCTTTACCAGTTAAATTATTGCTTAGTCATCATAATATCTTCGGAATAAGGAAAAAAAAATCAAGGAAAAAGTGTACATGCAGTGGAAACGAAACTGCATCGACTTTTCTAGACATTTGTCAGATATAATGAGATAACTAAATGTTTGAATCGAGATAAATAAATCATCTTAGTCTGAGATAAAAAATTCAAATTAATAAGTACTCATCCATAGTTCTAATTTATACAGAAGTGTAGAGAAACGATTTTACTATATCCGTTTTTCAATCCTATTACGATATGACCACTTTCAAAGTGAGGGTGATTAATTAGGTTTCTACTGGGGTAGATCGTTTACTACCTGAGCCTACAACATCACGTAGCATCCGAAAGAACAGTAGTCAAGTAGTACTAATCTCATATAATCAAAATATAATAATATAATGTTAGCGCAAATGCTATGATTCTGTAACTACCAATTCCTATTAATTATGCTACACAAACGTAATACTCATGGTTTATTTTAAGTATTATTTCAATGTCAATAGCCTTCAATATATGCGACAAAAACCTTGATGCTTACGGACGGGAAATGGCTTCATAAAAGAATAAAGTCAACACTGATTGCGTTGCCATTGAGTCCCTTTGAGTGTATTCTTGCTTCAATAGTTATTCTTTCGCTGAAATTGGACGGTATCTTTAACACTAGATCAGACGATAGATTTGTGTCATAGCGGGAGAGCGACCTTGACTGGTATGCAGCTTGGTCGATCGGTATCCGCTTATCATCGCGTTTTAAGCTCTAATGCTTTCCCTCCTAAACTGTCAGTATTTCGAAAGTCGTGACTGCTCTACGGAGCATTTCTTTTTCATGTTTTCGTCCGAGTTTAATAGAATAGAATTAATTATACATACTTCACATAAGGTCACAGAGTATCTTTAGTGCTAATAAGGGATTTTATAATTACTTATTTAGTTGCATCTGGAGATTACGTTGAGGTATATGAAAATGTCCGCTTTTTTCTTTAATACACTTAATGTAATTATAACTTAGGTAAGAAATGAATAATAGTTCAATTTGAAACGAAAAGTTTTCATATTAAGTTTTTGTGTTGTTTTTTTACATTACCGTAAAACACTTTAAAATTCAAACGAATAAATACTTTCAATTGAACTTGATTGGTTTCCTTGTTAATGCAGGTGTGACGTCAAGTTCATAAAAAAGACGTATCGGCTTAGTGGTGTTTCACATGTAAGCTAAAGTACTAAACCATGTTACATTGCTGGCGAGATTAACTTCATGCGCGTTTAAAATCGAGATGACAGCTATTTTTGCTTCAACTGCTTTTAAATGCTCATATTTCTCATCTTAAAATTCGAGCCAACGAATAATGTTTAATAAAAATAACACGCATTTTATGTTTTTTGAATATAAAAAAAAGAGTCAACATTCTTCGCAAAAATGTCTAAAATTATCTCTCGGCATCCAACTCAACTCATATTGTGGATACAGTATGTGTGAGAGAAAAACCAGCGCTAACGGCACAGCCACTTGAATTATTATTACTATCCACTATTGCGTGATAGAGAGAAACCTTGTTATTAAACTGTCGACCTGTCTTTTATATGTTCTCCTAGTGTACGCTTCAGTTAAGAACAAAGAAATCTGAGATACGTAGATATGTACAGATAATTGTTTTGCTACATTGGCTTTTGATAATATCATCTTAATCATATATCTGTATGTCTCTACTCATAGCTTGGACTTGAAATATAATATTTGTATTGATATGTAACTTAACCCTGTAGTGTATATTTCACAAATAAACGAGTAAAGAGACTTAAGTGAGAGAGTTATTGGTTGCCATGTTAACACCATGGTGTCGCGCATCGAAAAATTATTCTCGTCATATTTTCCAAACGCGCCAAAATAAATATTATAACTTTCAAAAAATATATGTTTATTTTTTATTTTTAAGCACAACTTCTTCATTTCTTTGACCGTGGAGATATATCTTGTAAGGCAATAATGCACAGTCACAACATAACATTGGTCCGCGTCTATCAATCCACGTTATGGTCTCCTCGTAGGTAACGAATCAGCGAAGGTTATTATACCCCGGTTGGCCTTCGTCCATTCCATGTAACACTGTGCGATGACTTCTGTACTCGTGAACTAAGAAATCGATAGAAATTACGACGCTCCTTCACTCAATCTAAATCGATTTGATTTCCGTATAGTTTAAGACACCGCTATATACTCGTAAGAGTCTATTGTTATTTCTCAAAGATGTTGTTGTCGGAACGCTAATCCATAATTATTCGTCAATAAAAGTCGTGTAATGATTAAGCCTTTTTAAAGCTTATGTCTGCCGATATTGACGAAAAATAGTCAAGTAGAATAAAATTAATGTATGCATTAAAAATAATTTCGTTAAAAATTCTTATGAATAATTTATGATAATACCATCATTTTACAATTAGTATAGTAGTATATTTTACAAAATAAGATAGGTACTTTTCATTGATAAATACTTATTTACAAATTATTATATTGCCATTTTACTGTTTACGGTACTGTGCGAGAACTTCGCACGGGTCCACTAGTATTTTATATATCTGAATGAGTCACGTGTCTGAATTCTAGAGTTTTATAACTTAAAAAAGTAAAAGTAGTCCACGAATTGCACTGATACATGCGGCTGTCTAAAAGGGGGACTGTCTCACTGTTCAGGTGGACAGCGGCGGCGGTGGCTCGGCCGAAGTGATGGTGTACTCTCTCGGCTGGGGCATGGGCGAGCCAGAGCGGCGTGCCGTGGACCGTAAGCGAGCCCAGCCGCCCTCTGTCACCCTTTCACCAGACGAAGGGCATGAGGTCGACGTGTTGCCATTGCACAATCAGGTGAGTTTCTTTTTTATGTGGGAAAACGGCATGCGAGCTGGCGGTTGAACTGATGTTAAGCGATAAACGCCGACAATTGACGTTTGCAACGCCTGTAGATGCGTTGCCACCTTGTAATAAATTGAAAACTAGCGAATGCTAGACTACCATCTCGCCTTGCTGGTTAGTTTCCTTCCATGACGGCTCCGCATCGAAGGGAACACTTGGAGATCCGTGACCGCGCTCTCATCAGGCGGACACCAGAACAATGGCCTTTGTGCGGGCTCTGTAGTAAACAATATCACTCGCCACGTGTCCCGAGTGCTGTCTAAATGCGCAATAAAGTCTCAACGCCCTTTATCTAGTATATAGTGTGTCGTGTAAGTGGAATATTCGATGTATGCGTATTGTTCATAATTTTTTATCGTGGTAGTGCCACGCAACAGTCTTCGTAAGTCGTCCGGGTAAGTACCGCGACCTCACATACATCGACCGGCGTTTCGTCTGGTGAGTTTGATAGCCGGGGCCCACTTTATTATATAGTGGCAACGCAATCTGCAACCCTACGGATGTTGCAAATGTCAATGGGCGGCGGCTATCGCTCAGCATCGGGTGAACCGCCAGCTAGCTTGCCACCTTCTCACAATTTTTTGGAGCAAACATAAATACACGGAGTCGACATCGATGGCACGCGAAGTATCTTAAAGGCGCCAAGGCTGCGGCCGTTTCGGTTGCGCCTTCGAGGTAAACCGGTCGTGTTGCGTTGAGCCCGAAATTTCTCGTTTTATACCTCATTCGGCTTACAAATATACCTTAAATGATAACAATAGCAACGCTGAGTGTACTCTCGTTTCGAGTGATGTTAATTGTGTTTGTAGACATTTACCTTTTTTCGCTTATTACGTATGTATAGTCAGTCATGTCAGGGCATAGTGGGAGCATAGCTATAAAATTGACGTGTGATTTTGATTATGGTCGTATCTGTGAATTGTATCGATAATAATACAGGTGTTTGATTATTTATCTAAAACAGGAATACTGGAATATCTAGTGTATTTTACAAATTGTCTGGAAAAAACTACGTTAGTTTTACCTTGGCTCTGTAATGTTTCATTTTTATATCGCCTCCATGGTCACATGGAGACGTAAATTTAATTTTATAAATTCGTCTGATTCGTTTTAGTTTCGCGACCGCGTCATTCCAGATATACACAAATTGGCGGATTTTTAGCATTCTAGGCCAGACTAAGCATCTGGAATAACAAGAGATAAATTTAAGCATGAATATATTTATAAATATCTTCATGAACATCGCAGGTGACCTTGATTATTTAAAATGACGCTTGTTTATTCATCATAAACGTGAATTTCTATTTCTATGATAATTATTTCTTCCTATTTACTTGATAGACTCGTTTTAATGCGTACGTAAGCTTTAAGATGTATATATTAACCGTTGCATTGAGGTAACGGGGAAATGAAGCTCACTGATTCAATTTCTATGTAAATGCATCTAATTTAATGCTTGTGTGAGATAATTCTTTGTAGCGGGCCCAGAGGTCCGTGAAGTGATGGAGTCCGTTAATTACTTCATAACCGTTTCGCGATTTCATTATTTTTGCATTATTTTCTTTGTATTGTATATTGTCTTGTAAGAGAGCACAATAAACAACCTATCTTCCCATAGATTAAGTTGGTGGAGAAGGGCGTTTCAACATTCAAAAAGAATTTCCATGGTTCCATTTTTGAAATGCGATTACAATTTGACAAGGCCAGAACAACGCTGGATGTGGTCGCTCAAAAACTAGGGAACCGTTTCATTTACACACAATACGCCCGTGCCATTAATTTATCACCGTAAAAAGGGCTGTCGCTTCCCGTCGGGCGAACGCAGCGGTGGAGGCTCGTAATTGGCGCAGAGCGGGCACTATACGTGGGCCAGAGGCCAGGTCGAAGCACCCGGTGTCGTTTTTTTTTAAACACGGGCGCGGGCGGCAACGATCGCTAGGCCCCGAGTGCACTGCACTGCGCTCGCAACGTGTATGCTCTAAGCAGTCGCTCGCTCGGATTTAATCTGTCAACGGCTCTCACAATATAATACGAGGTTTAGGCTAGGCGCCCTCAGCCCGGTGGATCATTAAATGCCAACCAAAGGCACTGAACAATAAAAAGGAATCGATAATGTACAGGTATATTAATTCGTTAAGCCAATACTTTGAATGCCGTTTTAAGAACAAGGGGTGTCATAATTTGACCTAGTTAAAGTGTATATGGAGGAGTGCAGGTAACTCAAATTTTATACACTATGTGTTATAAATTCATAAAATAAATTGCTCCTTGTTTATGTTCATACTGTCCATGTCAACCGTCTAAATGCTTGCTGTTAAACAGTTGCACAGAGTAAACATTGTCGTAGAAGAATTTTAAAATGTCAGAATGCCCGAATGAGTCCGGGGAATATCGATTATTTTTCCACAGCGCCCTAATGAAATCGTTCGTAGCGTTTGTTATATTTATATCGATGCTCATTGTTTTTATATTATCATTACCGTATAAATTAATTATGTTGTTTATAATTGACTTTATATTTATAAATATACTTTGGTTGTTGATTTGATAATGACAGGAGGTAAATGGAGAGAGGTTAATAGTTAGGTAAGTTAGTTTGCTACATCATCCACATTCTGACCTACCCTTATAGTTTGAATTTATGCTCAAGTCTGGTTCTCGCATTGGAAAGTAGCACCCATCTCGTTCGTTCGCGTGAAATGAGAAAAGGACGAGAGGAATCACGTATACATTATTCGCACGGTTCCGTTTCGTACGAGTGCAACCATTGTGTCCGCTCGGGTACCTGTCGTATAGCTTTTTTTTCTTAAAGAGTTCCCTTGCAAAATGTTCCGAACAATGCCCCGCGATAACGATCGCATAAACGTTTTGTTTTAACCGGTTTTAGGTTTCACAGAACCCCATCCGCCTGATCGGTCTCTGCGTGAAGATACTTTGCTATTGACCTTGCTTCGTATATTGTACTTTGGCTCGGTATTTCCGTTTAAAAATAATATCCTAGTCGGTAATGAAGATAGCTCCACTAAGGCATCTGGAATAACAAGCGATAAATTTAAGCATGAATATCTTCATAAATATCTTCATGAACGTTGCAGGTGACCTTCATTATTAAAAATGGCACTTAGTTTATGGATCATAAACAAACGTGAAATTATCTTAATATAATAATTATTTCCGCATATTTACTTGATAGACTAGTTTTTAAATATAAAATATTTGGAAATGAAGATAGCTCTACTATTAGAACTTTTGTTCTATATATTAATTGGATATTCGAGATCGACGCCTCACGTCACTTATCATTGGCAAAAAGATGATCATGATCATGATGATGAAATTTGTAAATTATGACTAGGTATTTATTCATGATCTTCTTTGGTGGAGTGTTAAATATAAAAAATTTAATTCATCAATTTTATTGATGTAAGATTTTTAATTTATAATTTAATGCTATTATAGCTTCGCTTAGAACTAAGCAAGACACGAGAGAGACATTAAATCATTTTACAATTTGGTTCATGCCAAGGTGAGGCCTCGGTCTAGATACCTAGTTTGAACCTAGCAGATTAACACTCATCTGATTTTGATCTGTTAACACAGAAAAAGTAATTACCCTGAACTTTTTCCTTTATAACTTCGATTCTTTAAAGAAAATGCAGTTGACATACACTATGACAATATAGTTATAGAGAGAAAAGGTAAAGTAAATTTTTTAGTTCAGTTCATGTGTGACTTCACCCCGTGCGTGACGTTAGTCCTTGTTTGTTTGTTTCGTTGAAACAATATCTCGCAACCCGAAAAATGCATTATTGGATAAAATAAAAAAAATTACCGTTTCAGCTACAGCTATCGGTCGCATATCCTTATCGGATATCGTCTCCGATAACGACACAATACGCTGAAAACATTATTCTATTATTCTATTGTCAACATACACCCGTGACATTGTTTGTCGATGAGTAGTCATTTAGAACTTGCTCGCTTGATATGACAATAACCCACGAACCGTTCCACATTATGTATTTGCACATAAATAAAACTATTTCTCCGTTGTCAGAAACGTCTCAGCGCCCGATATGTGGTTACTGTGTCACTCAGTTTAATGTTATTTAAATATGGGTACACGTGTCTACAATTAGGGTTGCCCACTGCGGAAATAAAGAAAACATATTAGGTTAAGCAGTGGCCCATTTTAATTGGCTTAATTAGTA
Organism: Iphiclides podalirius; assembly: GCA_933534255.1. Classification (NCBI taxonomy): domain Eukaryota; kingdom Metazoa; phylum Arthropoda; class Insecta; order Lepidoptera; family Papilionidae; genus Iphiclides; species Iphiclides podalirius. The sequence continues at coordinate 9,537,669 of OW152830.1, read as the reverse complement.
CGTAAGGCGGAATTCCTAACGTTAGTATTAGCTTTGTTACGTAACACATTAGTAACGATGGACGTCAATTTGTCGTCATTTTTTAACGATTTTTTTTTAATTTGTATTTTACGAGGGTAACGATTATATTGATTTTTAGCTTTATTTGTGAATTTTTTAGAGATGATACCGAATTCTAGGCCGTATTTGTCTTTATTATTTAAAAGTAAAATGTAATTGTTGTTGATAATGATAAGCCAGATATCTTTAAACGCACGAAATCTTACTTCGTTTATAATGAGACTTTTTAGTGTATTTATTATTGCACTATCAGTACATAGTACTTATAAAACAAAGTCGTCTCGCTGTCTGTCTGGGACATATGTATATCTGGGATGTATGTATGCTTAGATCTTTAAAAACTACGCAATGGATCTCTCTTGATGCGGTTTTTTTTTACTAGATAGAGTGATTAAAGAAGAATGTTTATATGTATAATACATTGCACCCGTGCGAAGCCGGGGCGGGTCGCTAGTTTATGAACAATACTTTACGAACAGCCTATAGAAATAAAATTCTATTGCTATAGATAAAGACGTAAATGATCTTTGGTTAAATATTGTGTTCTAGGTGGGCGGCCACACTAGGCTGCTGGTGCTGAACGACAGTACGGTAATCAAGCCCCTGAACATCCGCGAACTGCATTTCTACCAGAACATTCCCGAGGACATCCAGAACTTCGTACCTAGATACAAAGGTGAGCCCCCAAAGCCTACGTACTATCCCGTAGCAACTAAGCGATGTGCTCTGTAAGCTTTTATGAATTCGCTGAATGCATATTCCATTTACATTCATAGCATTGTATCATTCTGTTCATTTGTGTGTCTATCGATAATATGTTATCATTTTTTTTTCTCTTAGCGTTTTTTTTACCGTGTTCGAATTGTATTGTTTGATGTAATTGCATTCAGGGCAGTAAGGAGGTTCACCTTATCACATCACACTCGCGAATAACAAACGTCGTTTGCTTTATCGATCGTTCGACACCGAGACTTCCTTATCCGATTTGCGTCATACCATAATTGATAACTAAATGTCGTTCCAGTTACAAAATTCCCACCTGATCTAATCGGCTTCGGTGCGAAAAACAGCGTGCGTAATATATACGAATACAATATTAACGAATACTCTCCTTATTGCTCTACTGATCGTAAACATCAAATTTTGTATGATAGAGACGCATGAGAGTGAATCCAAAACGCCCTGCCGACCACATTGATGTAACTTACTATTTCTGACTACTTAGACTGTCGACTTTTATTCCGCATAAACATTCCGTAGTTTTCGTTGTTAAACTTTGTTCGCTTTAACTCTCCAATCGCTATTAAATACTTTCGTTTTCTCTTTTTTTTTCTTTAGTTCGAATGTCATGATTGTTATTGGTGTTCCATAAGTGAGAAGTATATTATCATTCGCCTGACCTTTTATTGCCGTTTAAAAATGTCAATGTTTTAAAGACACGTAGGCGTGGGAATGCTGTGAAAACAAACACGAATCTCATGTAAATATGTAACAAGGTTGGCATACGTACGCGATATTCTAACCAGTCCTTTCTGGTTGTAGAGCGGAGCGTTAATAAATTAAAACGTGCCAATTAAACGGATTACGCTTAGTGTTAATGCAGGTTTGTTCGTTTTTTAAAATAATTATTTTGTATTAGTTTAAATTATTATTTTGAAATGTCCCATCGCGAACACAGCATAGATTCGAACGGACACGATTTGCTCGTCGAGTGTTTGAGTGAAAGAAGACTTTTACCATTAGCATTTGAATATTTAATACTTCCGACCGTCTTGCAAAACGGCAAGCATATAAATGTTCGAGAAGCGAAACGTATTGTGAAACTGGTAAAAGTTCGGTAGTATAGGATACGAAACGCCACTGAATCGTTCGCGAGGCGTGACCGCTGTTAAGTTAGGCGGCGGGCAGTGTGAGCGCGCGAGCGGAAGCGGGAGCGGGTGCGGGCCTGGGGTGAGGAACACAATATTAGTTTCCTTGTTGTCGCAAGGGCTGCGGCGCTGCGGCGGGCGGAGCGACGCCGGCGGCACTCCACACAACCGCCCCTAATAGCGCCCTAGCGGTAATTTTACATTATGGGTTTGTAAACCTTTACTTAAACCTACACCCACACGCACACACCCCACTACATGTACACACGACACGGGACACATTCATTCACTACACGACAAAAGAACGCACAGGACACATACATACGCTCGCGTATAACTCACACATACACACGCTTGCGCATAATTCACACATAAACACCTAAAGACTCACACAGCTACACGACTCACACGCATTACAAAAGATATACAAACCCTTTTTAAAATTACGTTAACCGTTATATATATCCACATTCCATTTAAAATAGCTAGCAATTTGCATCAATATGAAAGTTTCTTTAACGGGCACGTAGGAGATTCTAGCGCTCAGCTAACGCTCATGTCGAGAACGTGCACTGGCACTATCAGACCTCCGGGCGAAACGCCCGCCTAGGCATTATTTGAGTCGCCTAGATCTCCTATCGTGCCGAAAGCCAATAGATGATCCATACATATACTTTTTCTTCTAACATACCTTTATAAGCAAAGGCAAAACAACACACGAGCTAGTGCTTTGTGTTCGGCCATCGGTGTGCGCGTGCTGACGAGTTGGCCGTTTGTTGCAGGCGTGATGCAGGCCTCTAACACTGGCGGGCAGAAATTGGACAAGCGCTACTCGCCATGTTTCCGCGACGAGAACGGCCGCAAGCAGTCGCTGGGCGGCAAGCGCAAGCGAGACGACGTGTTCAAGTGCGTATCCGCGTGCTCTACGACCGCGGTCGCCCACCCCCGACACTTGTCATGTGTCCTTTATCATATTTCAGGGCGAGAGGCGGCGCCATTAATTCATACGATCGTACTTACTATACCCCACTAACTGCAAATGACCAACAGCCAACCGACCGGCTATCCCGGCCGGCGCGCCCGTGCCCATGGTGCCCCGTGGAGCCGTGGTAATGATGCACCATTTGATTCTAATCTAAACGTCGGCGTCATTGTTCCATTATCGTTTTTCCTTTACGTTTCCGCTCCGCGCTAGCGCCTTTCAATGTGTACGCACCGCGCGCCAATCAGCCGGCACGTGTCCACTTTTTTACAGTGCGTGCTTTTCCGTTTTCAGATTCAAAGTGCACCGGAACGGCAATGCGAGCGAGGTGCTCAAGAGCATTGCGCACATGGACAACTCTAATAAGCAATGTAAGTTGAACGACAGCCATGTGTCGCCATTCATTCGTCATTCATCATTCGATTCGACTTCGATTTCGCTCTCGATTTCGCGGTCTAATTCATTGTCATTCATTCGGCGTCCAGTTAAGTGTTTAAAGTCGGGAGAAATTTCATGTGTCGCCGGTTGCTCTAGGCTTTAAAGTAGACATCGAGGTGGATATTTCAAATGATATCATATTGGCAATTTAGCTCCTATATTTATACAAATATATTTCTAGACCTTACAGATGTATAAATACACACAATACCATATTTTCTCTCTTAGTATTTTTAACAATATTGAGAATATTAATCGCTTTTTATAAACACACTGGGAATATTAGGTAAGAATCGCTTCCAAATATTAAAGGAAACACGCCCTCGTAACCTAATTTATGGAGGTATTTCTTTACTTTGCTTTCTCTTTATACCTTCTTCTTAAACGTCATTAAAGCGTTATGGTTTCATATTTTCTATCAAGCAATAATTCCGATAAGTTAAAACTTTTTTATTTAATTTTTTTAAGAGTTTGTATTATATCCGTATATTTCTTTTCTTTTTTTTGAAAAACATTGCCCTTACTTTAGGATAACATTATCCTGTGTTGTAGGGACGTTTTACAAACATAAATTTCACGCGGACAAACACCCAGATGCGAAACAACTACCTGTGGGTCACACAAATAGTTGTCCCGTGTGGGAATCGAACCCACGACCCCTGACGCCGAAGCCCAATACCTTGGCAACTGTGCCACGGAATCATCATTATGTGACAATAATCTAATAATGTTTCACATTAACCGACAAGCTGCTAGTGTAATAAAGACATTTTTAATGCATAAAAAAACGGGCAACTCAAAGGCGAAACGCTTACCGTTTAAACGGTCCGAACGGCCGTCGCGACTTGCCACTTGGGCGTTTGCGTTTACGTTTGAGTTTAAGTTTGCTTGCTCCGTTGGTGTCAGACTTCCTGATGATGGTGAACATGACGTCGTCTGGGCGTTTGCGTTTACGTTTGGTCGTCGTACCGGCGGCCGTGCGTGCTCGACCTGAAGATGGGCACGAGGCAGCACGGCGACGACGCCACAGCCGAGAAGCGCACCAAGCAGATAGCTAAGTGCGCGGCCAGCACGTCCGCCACGCTCGGGGTCAGGCTGTGCGGCATGCAGGTGAGCGAGCAATAAATGTTTGTCTAGCAATATAGATGACGCATGTCCATACTGCGCGTCGTTTAAATATTGTTCCGCTTAACATTATTTGACATATATATAGTGTATGTGACAGAGGACATGGTCTATAATATATAAACGTCAATAGCAAGCTACTAGTTTATCGGCAGAAAGCAAACATCAGATTATATTATGTCACTATATCGCAATTAACCAATTATCGCGACGATAATTTTTTTTTTATTTTGATGACTTTATCATTACTAATTGGAGACGTGTCCGCGCGATCGATATCTGCGGAAATTTTCGCGCCAAGCTAGAAACAAGCGACACAAACAATGTCGCCGAGAAGATCGAACGCGGAAAGACCTTCGCCCTGAAAAGCGGCACTCGGCCTACGGAAGGGCAGGCGGCACTTAACTCGACGAGCTCGGAGGCCGAACAGCCGTTCATAACTTGGGAACGTGCTCGATTTGAATACTCTGAGTAATTCGCGCACGTTTTTGACGCCTAGCGATGCAGGAAACGAACGAACGCGAACGGCTTTGTTTGGGGAAGTGTTTAAAGGCGGTTTCGTGGATTTCCTGCAGCGGAAGGTTGGACCGCGCGAGTTGCGGGTCGACGCGCCTTTCGGGGTCTGGTTAAATCAAGGTCCTATTTGGTTTACAAAGGCATGACAACACGTTTTTGTTTACAATTAGCGACAGCTAACTTTTCTATGGGTCGTTTAACAGAGCGAGTATCACTGAACATTATATCTGATACCATATTACGTAGAACCTGAATGTGCGTGTCATATAAATCCCTTCCAAAGGTATATATATTTTTTTTGTTCTTCAAGGAGTGAAATCCCTTGTAATTGATTAATTTTACTTTTCTTTCAATCTATTCAATAGAATAATATCTACAGTTAATTTATAAATAGGTCTATAGCTCTTTGCTTAAGTAAGGCAGTCGGGGTAATGACTATATACATTACAAAGCTCTAGTCGTTCATTAAAGTAATCCCAGCAAAGACATTACCAAGTGATTCTTATTCTTCTTCGTACAGGATGATAATAAATATACGCATTATCGAGATTGTAAATTAGAAATCTCATGACCCTTATTACTTATTTTTATGATTCATCAAAACCATATATACAGCGTGTCGTTACCATCGCGACAATAAATGAACACACATATAGGGGATAACTTTTTAAAGTTGTATTAAACATTTAAATTCTTTAAACATCAATATTTACAGAGTTATTAAATTTTCCAAAACAAAGAATTTTAGAACACCCTTACCTATAAAAGCGTAACGTAAAGTTCATTTGTAAAGGTCACAAAGCATATGAATGGGTTGAATGAAGTTGAAAGAGACAAAACCTACTGTTAGAAGGAGAGGCTTGTAATACGACGCTGTGGCGCGAGTTGTATAAGGATGTTACAAATTTTATTTCTTTTTTACTTAACTAGTTTGTTTGAAAAATATTTTTTTTTAATTATGGATTTAGTTTAACGTTAATATTTTTTTATGATTATTGGCAAGTAGCGTTAGTCGTGTGTTCATTTATTGTCGCGATGGTAACGACACGCTGTATACAGTTTGAACTTTCTCGCAGATTCAACCATTAATAAAAAAAATGTGAAACGAAATACAGTATAGATTTATTAAAGATATTCAATGTCCGCGCCTGTAGTCTTTGTCGGAAAATGCTGCCGTTATTAATGATAAGTTAAGTTCTATTTAACGCTTGCAGGGTTTATTATGTTAGAAATGAGGTACCTGACGTGTGGGCGCGTGCTCTCTGTCAGGCCGAATTGTGTTTGCACTTGTCCACTTAAGAAAACTTATTTTCTGTAATCCACAAAAATCATAGTTATAAAGAAATAAGATAATAGACTAATAAAGAAATGTTTTTTCATTTCACGTTCCTACGATCTATACTTTTGTAGTCATGTTCTTTAAGTAATCATAAATTTACGGGCTCTGGTGAAGTTACTATTTTGCTTAGGGACACAACACATGAGTTTCGTCACGTCGATATATTTCGCAATTGTGCCTTGTCGGAGAATGCGCTTCGTTTAACGATAAATCGATACACGTTTGACGTTTTGCATTTGAGAAAGTACGTTGGCCTAAAGGTCCTAGATACCAGGCCATTAAAAAAAAAGAAAAGAAAAAAGAACGTAGGTATTTTGCAACAGCAGCGCTCCGTCCATAAGAGCGCGTTTGACGTTTTGCATTTGAGAACGTAGGTTGGCCTAATGGTCTTAGATACGGGGCCGTAAAAAAAAAAAGAAAAAGAAGCGAACGCAGGTGTTTTGCGACAGCAGCGCTCCGTCCAGAAGAGCGCGTTTGAGTTAGAAAATGTCGTTTGACGTTTTGAATTTGGGAACGGCAGGTGTGGATGGCGGGAACGGGCGCGTGCGTGCGCCGCGACAAGTACTGGGGCCGGGCGCTGAGCGAGGCGGGGCTGAGGGACGCGCTGCGCGACTTCTTCGCGGCCGGCGGAGGGCTGCGGGCGCGCGTGGTGCGGCGCGTGCTGCGCGATCTGGACGCGCTGCGGCGGGCGGTCGCCAAGCAGACCAGCTACCGCTTCTACTCGTGGTCAGTGCGCCGAACAATTTCTATTTCTGTCTCGCTCTAATCCCACGGTCGATCTGTTTCCGCTCCACTCGTAGTTAGTGTTTAACGTTTGCACTTTGTTGATTCCTTATGTTTATAGTTGTTTTTTCAAAATCACTTTCCCTAACAAAAATAGACTACCAACATTCGGCATTTTCAATGTTTGAAGATAACATAAGTGGTAAATGTTGTTTAGCTTCCCGCACGGAAACATGTACCGGAAACAAAGTTCATACCAAAATTCTGTATGAACTTTGTACATAACTTCTTATTTACATGTAAAAATAATGGCTTAGTGGACCATGTCAACTATCAGTTTTTTTATTACAAAATTTAACGGTGTCCATTAAACGCTTACAAAACCTTACAACTGTTTTGAATGACGTCATCATCATCTAACCGTCTCCACTTCCACGCCCCCAGTTCGCTGCTGATCGTGTACGAGGGCGACGTCTCGAGCGGCGGCGTGCTGTGCGACGAGAGCGCCGCCAGCGAGTACGACGCGGACGCGTCGAGCAGCTCGGCCGAGCTGGCGCCGTCGCCGGGCCACTTCGACATGTCCACGCTCACGGACGGGATGCCGTCGCCGCGCGAGCCCTTCACCCACTCCGAGGAGACGATGGGCGGCTACGAGGAGGGCGAGGTGTCGCACTCGCTCCGCCCGCAGCCGCCCAGCCCCGACTCGGCGGACAGCTGGATGGCGTACTCCACCAGCAGCGAGTCGTGGCGCGGCGACAGCGAGCCGGTCTCGGACGAGGACGCGACCAAGCGCGCCCGCACGAAGCCCGACTGGTGCCCGCCGCCGAGCGAGCGCGTCGACATACGAATGATCGACTTCGCGCACACGGCGTTCGCCGGCGCGGCGGCCGAGTCGCCGCTCGCCACCGCCACCCCCCACCACGGGCCCGACTGCGGCTTCCTCACGGGCGTCGACAGCCTGAAGCGGCTGCTCACCGAGATCTTGCTGCCGCCGCCGTACAGTTAATGGCGCGCACCGACCCACTAGCCAATGAGGGACACGCCCGCCCCGGGCCAGCGCATCGAATCCGCCGCCCGGCCGGCCCGCGTTGTGGGAACATTGCGAGGTCGCCGCGACTATGTGTTTACATAAAAAGGACTCCAGGGTATCTCCGTGCACCACTCGCGCTTGACAGTGACGGTCGTTTCGTTTTACCTTTTATGTAACTACCTAGTGGCTGTCGCACTTAGTGAATGTTGGCGGTACAAACTATCGTTAATTTTGAATTTGAAACAAAATTATTATACTTTTAATGTGGGACCCAGTAGGTATTTTTAAAGCATGTATTTTTAAGTATTATTTTAAGTTATTCCAGATTGACATGCTAATTGTATAATATTTCTCGTTTGGTTAATTTCATCACGCTCTTCTCTAGAGAAATTCATCATAAACTTAAATTAATAATAAAGAAGTAGACATTCCCTGACACCTATAGACACTGTAGTATATGTTAATCTTATTTCTTCATGCAAAACCACATTAATCTGAAAGTATTAATTATATAATGTTTTGCATTTAAGATTTCTTTTTAAGTACATCTCACTACATATGTCGCTTCATATGTCTGCAAATTTATTCCGTAACCACTGAATTTGTTAGATGAGCCCAGTCAATGAAGCCAAAGTAATGTTAGTGTTTAGATTGGATTTTCTATGATAAATACTTGTTTTGAATAATAAATAGAATATGATTTTAATGCAGTCTTGACATCTCATTGTATGTGAACCATTAAATATGTATATAGTATAGCTCTATGAGTGTCCACCATATCGCAATGTGTGTTGTTTAATTGGCTTTGTGAGAATGAATTTTATTTTATGTAAAATTTGGCTAACAGTATTATAAACATTTTATTAGGTAGATAAAGGTGAGGCAAAAAGTTGTAAATATAAAACAGAAATGTTCTAAATGCAAACAAATATTTGTGCTCTCAGTATCAAAACTGTCATAAAAAAAAGGATAAATTTACGCCTCTAAAATCAGAATTTGTTTGCAGATGTAATAATATGTAATCACTGATGTTAGCCAACATTCCTTTGTGCTGCATTCGTCGATGTCTGTTATTTTATTTTTAAAAATGGGATTTAAATTATGAAAAGTACCTGGTTTGATTAGAATGCTAGGTTGTTCTGCAAATTATCATTTACGTTTGTTATTTTGAATAACTGTATGACACTATTTTGTTAAATAAATTTTAGGTATTGATAAATTGTTTCATTACAAAAATATGCCTTACATTTATTAACATTATCCAACTTCACATAAATATTCTTTTAGCTAGTTTGTCACTACACAAACTCATACATCTTTCTAACAGGGCATGATTTACACATGATTACATTGATTTACATTATTTACGCACATGTCGCCGACATAACAGAACGTGACCATGGAACAACCAAATTATAAATACACATCAGAAGTCAATGTTGTTTAATAATAATCATCGTATTTGTATATATCATTGTTCTAAGTATTTTCAACATATCCTTTCAGTCGTAAAACTATAATCTTGGTGTGACCGCTGGTCTGATGGATCCTATAAAGTTCATAATACTAGCATCATCATAATAATCTGTATATTTCTGTTTAGCCAATGTGGTGGTATGAAGATAAAAGAAAAAAATATGTAACATTTTTGCAATAAAATATAAATACATGGCGTTGAAATTTCGAGCGGCGTTAATTTTTTCGGTCATTTGGAAAGAAAAGCCAAACAGGCTTCTAAAAAAACGTTCTACTTTGGTCCACAATCGACCAAAGTAGAACGAGACAGTATTTTCTGCCGGCCCATCGCTTACAACTCTGCGCAGATTCGGTCGGACATGGAATACTGTTTAAATCTGGGTTGGGGCACCATCTATTTGACAGAATTCAACGAAAAGCTGTTGGAATCACGCACCAGTCTCGGCTGTTGCAGGAATGGGCAGGCCCGTCCGAGTAAGTACCACGACCTCACAGAAGACCAGCGTAAAGTGAAGGTATGACAAATACTTTCGCGTCTCGACTGGTGAGTGAGGTAACCGGAGCCCAATTTTCAAAAGGTTGTCAACGCATCTGTAACCCTCGGGTGTAGCAGATGTCCATGGGCGGCGGTATTCACTTAACATCAGGTGACCCGTCTGCTCGTTTGGCAACTATTCGCGTAAAAAAAAAAATGGTGGCTCTAATTGGGACTAACTAAGATCGAATAATTTTTCGGAAAAAATTAAGCAATTAACATTTTATATAAAAAAGATGTTATAACCGTAAATATGGAACATTTGTCTGTGATGTAATAGGCTGGATACAGTTAACGGACTTGGTAACGCACGAAATTGTTTCTAGTTTCGATTCCGTTCGGAAGTAAGCCTTTCAAATAGAGTTCAAAATTAAAAACAAATTGGAATCAAATTTGGGGAGCTTAAGACGGCAGGTGCTTTACGATCGTCTGGACCATATGGCTTCGAGAGAGATGTACTTTCTCTTTGCATTTTCTATGGCATATATTAAGGGAATTGCTGGCGACTCGGCTATTGGTTTCGGCGTCGGCGGTCGTAGGTTTGATTACCATACGGAGGCGCACTAAAAGTTTCCGGAATGAATAAGAAAAAAATACTATTAAAGGTCAAATATGAATTTATTGTTTCTCAAAATATTCTCCCTTTGCGTAAATGCAATTGCATTTTATACGATTAAACCAATTTTGAACACATTTGTGCCATTCCTCCGTGGTGACCTCATAAACGTGTGTTTCGTACTCTTCGACAGCCACTTCTGGTGATCAAAATCGTTGGCGGTGAATTGATTCTTAATTTTTGGGAACAGAAACAAGTCAGGCCAGGTCGGAAATGTATGCAGGATGACTCATAAATTCTACGTTTTAACCAACTTCAAAAAAAGAAGGTTTTAACCAACTTCAAAAAAGAAGGTTTCTCAATTCGACCGTATAAATTTTTATTATTTTTTATGTTTTCTCGCGAATACCTTCGTCGTTTGTGAACCGATTTTGATGATTCTTTTTTTGTTGGAAAGGAGATATTCCAAGGGTGGTACCATGATAAGGAAACCCGGATCTGATGATGGCAGCCCAGAGAAATCGAGGGCAATCCTCAAATGTTATAGGTATTAACAATGTTTTTACTTAGTTTCCTGTTTGATATTTTTTTTTGTTAAAAATTATTCACCTTCAAAAATTCGTTTGTGTGTCTGGCCTGTCTGTGGGAACTAGCATAGTCGTGGTGCAAGATGATACAGCGTGTACGCTTATTTTTTAAGCAGTTCATCAATAACTTATGGCAAACAAATGGTCGTGTACCAGTCGCTATTCACGGTACGACGATTCTCTAAAACAACAGTAGCCACGTGTCAATAAATCCAAGTTTCGTCACCTGTTACTATCTCCCACACCAAATTTGATGCCCCTTTGTTGAATCTGGTAAGCATGGCATCGCACCAAGTGACGCGCTACTTTTTTGAGCCAAGGTTGCCCGAATCTTATGGTAGGTCACATGCCTGCCCATTTTGACCATACGGCGCACAGCATCGTTTATTTTTGTTGTTCAGTGCTGTACGGGCGACCATCGAGTGATTCGTCCCTGAGATTGACACGACTGCGTTCGAATTGCGAAAACTATCTATAAATAGCCGTCTGGCATGGTGCTTAAATCGTAGAAAGTCATACTACGAAAATATTACCAAGTTAAATCCATGTTAATGTAGAAATGAAAATTATAAAATGGCGCCACAATGTTAAAATCAATTGAAACAAACTGCATTCTACAGCCAAAGAGTTCCACCAAATGTATTTACTTTTTAAATATTGTTTATGTAAGTGGCCAATTCCGGAAACTTTTAGTGTGACCTATGTATTTGTGTAACCCAAAGCTAATTGTTCCGGATCTCGGTGTTTCTGACTTTCATCGGTGTGCCTAAAGCATCAGGGCGTGAATCCCGAAGACGTGGGTTCGATTCCCACAGCGGCGAAAAACTTTTCGTGCTTTTTTCTACAAATACTGTTTAATCTTAAGTCCAGAGATAAGCACTATAAACATTTAAATTTGTAGGATTTATATTTTTAGTCATGTTTGGATAATTAAGTTCACCAGTAATGAAAAGTATTTTTCTGTTTAATTGAATTTTTTTTAGTTTTATGTCTGATGTCCCAACAGATAGCAACATTAATATGTGGATGTAGGGTATTTGACCTTAGTTTGAAAAAGTACGTGAATTTTCCCGCCACTTAGCGCTGAACAAAGATTTCGTATATGCCCCTGTATTTGGAAATTTCGTTTTCATTTATAATAATGGCAGAATCAAACGTGCAAGCGTTAGAAAAAATATTTACAGAAGTTGATGAATCACAAATAAAGATAATATTTTCAAGTCAATGCATTAAAGGTATAAATTTTAAGACCATTTTTTTTAATAAGTAATTAATTTTTGTAGAGTGAACCTATAACACATTGAATAACTTTTGGACAATTTCACGGAAATTGAAATACTTTAAACTTTTTGCAAGTATTTTGTTTATATTATTATTATAGAACAATAGAATACAATCCAAATGAAATCTTTAAAGTCTTTCAAAGCTGGGCGCCACACCTTACACTTAAAGAATAAGTAGATTGTCATTCTTCTAGTATGCAACTCCTAGTATACAAAGAGCTATCCACAGTTTATCGTTTTTGTTTTTCTCCGAGTTGATACATGTGAGATTTTTACATCTTTAAAAAAATGGGGAATTTTAGATCTCATTAGTAAATGAAGGCAGGGCACATTTCTGCGTTTCGAACCCGTGAGTTTCGTAGCCAAAGGGTCATCAGTACTTATATTTATCTATAGTTACTTAAGTGGAAGTATCTTGTTACAGCACAAGCTTTTTTAGTTGATAAGTTAAAAAAGCAAACAAAACACCAAAAAGAAATTTGTAATTTTATCAGTAGTGGAAATATAAAACTTGATGCTGAAATTAAGCTTGCAGAGCAAGAACTAAAAAAGTAAGTACAAAACATTTAACTAAAGAATAATTTTTGAACCAGGTCTGTGTTTAGTGCAGCTTTATTTCTATGTACAATTATAGTATATCTCAAATGCAAAATTTTATTAAAAGCATCAAATAAATACATGCTTAATATCAGAAAAAATAATAATAAATGTAAAATGATAATTACATGAAAATTTATTTGCTAAACAAAATTATGACCCATACAGTAAGAATAATTTTCACAATCCTAGATAGTTTATCAGGCTTAATATAAATATAGGCTTAATGTAAAAATTGTGAATAAATAAGAATGAAACGAAGGACCATTACTTAACCTAGTTGATAAGATCGTTTTAATTTTCAAGCTTGATAGTTTCTCATGAGACTATAAAATTGGGAAATATTGAATTAAGGAAAGAATGGCTAATGAAACAATCAGAAAAATTGGAAATCATAGAAAGAACTAATACTGGTGAAAAGAAATATGAACAACTTTGGTTGGAAAGCAAAAGTCGTTTTGAAAGTATTCCTTTTGTTCAGAAATACTTGCAGGTAAAAAATAGAAGTAAAATTATCCAAGAAAACATAAGTAATCTAATGAATGAGTCCGTAAGGTTATTGTGTGAGATTAAATTAAAAAAAGAATCATTGTTGGAACTGGATCAAAAAATGGCAATTGACCTTGCTGCATTTCTGGTAAAAGAACAACCCAAAATAATTAATAGTATTCAAAGTAAAATGAAAGAAATTAAAGAATTAAATACAGAAATAGCAGTTTTGGAAGACAAAAACACTAAAAGTACCTATTCCAAATTGAAAAAAGGAATGGAAATACAACAGAAACAACGAATGGAGGGAGCATCTTATGATTCAAATAAAGTAGACAATAATTGGCCAACTTTGTCTAAAAATGAAAATGAAATATTATTGGTGTGTATGCTTTCTAATCGGATCAATCTGTTTTAAAGTATTGTGCAAATAATAAAATTTTTAATAAATATTCAAGATGCCGAAGCTTCAACTTCAGGGTATGGATTTGGACATATTGAGTGTAAAATTAGACCAGGTAAGAACAATAATTAGAATGATTACATTTATAGCCAAATAATCAAATAAACTTAATTATTTTAGATTAGAAGAGTTGATTTTGATGCTGAGCACCAGAATGAAACAACAATGATAGATGGAATTAAAAATAAGAGTACTGAAAGTAAAATGAGTGAGACATGTTCTTCAATATATTTTAATAATATAGCAGCAACACTCAATCAAGATAGTCAAAATAAAAATTATTCTAACAGAAAGTTGATTCATATTTTAAAAGATGTAAAACTTGATAAGAACCAAACATTGCAAATTATTTCTGAGCTAGATCCTAATCAACTATGTAATATTAGTGCTATAAGAAAAGAAATTTCTGAAGTGCAAGAATCAGAAATTAAGGTACATAAAATTGTAACATTCAAATTGTTTTAAAAATTTGAATACATAAATAAAGTCAAATTTACAGGTGAGTGAACCATTGCTGATAAAAAAGGATAATATTCATGATAAAAAAAACGAAATTCTTGTGCCACCCACACAATTTTTGGATGAAAGAAAGGTTAACAAACAATGATTATATTAAATAGGTTACATATATTTACTTACATTTTACTCTAGTCTTCCATTTTATAATATATAGAGTTCACAGGAGCAAAGTGTTTCATTTGATATATCAATGGAAGTAACTGATTTTAAAGAAACTGAACATGGCCAGAGTTCTATTCATGAGCATGGTAATACTAATGAATTATTAAACAGTCAAGATGCTAGCTTTGTCTGTGATGAGGGCAGTGGGAAAACGAAAGATAAGATTTTAAATGAAGATAACTTAGATTTATCTCAACAATTTGTATATAATGAGCATTCTATTTTACATAAGGTAGGTAATACAAGCCCGTAATATTGTAATGATTATCATGTCACGGCCCTGAATGACGTAATTCATAGGACTCTTGTTACCATCAACATTCCTTCTATTTGGGAGCCCTGTAGCATTTTGTGTCCTGACGGTTTGACTTTGGCAGAGCCTTTGTTTGGGATTCTACTTGTGTAGTTTTTCAGGCACTGTCAGGCAATTTCTTGATATCATGCCACATGGACAAGGTATATTAGACAAAATGTTCTTTAGTTAGATTTAATATAGTAAATATTTTCCAATTAACATTTTCAACTTTATAATTAATATTTATCTTATAATAATGCACATTACAAGATGACTGAAGACAATCTCATCACTTCAAAATTTTTTGGTTCTAAAAGTAATAATAACAATGAATCAAGTAACCTTGAGGAAAAACATTGCAATGATGAAAGTAGAATTAATCCAGAGCCTCAAAATGCAACCACTGCTGTAAAAGATAGTTCTGATGTAAAGATGGATGAACATGTATTACCCAAGGTAAATTTTGGACTGTGAAATATAAGTTTATCACACATTTTACATTAACTTTAGAAAATGTATATTTCCATTTATAATCCAGAATAGCCAAAATGATGAAAATATAGATATACCTGTAACAGGATTTTTATTCAATCATGGATCACAAGGAGTTCCAGATTCCCTTAATTTGTCAGAAAGTACTATGGGACTGGAGGAAGTTGATGGAGAATTTCCTCATTGTATTGGTATTTTTGTAGTTTCATATTTTTGTATTTTGATTTATTATTAGTGACAACATGAAATATATTTTATAAGGATATTCAAAAAATTTCAGATTCAAATATTTTACTATCCCCTAAAGCTGATGTAACAATAGAAGTTACTGACAATGTTCAAATGTCCTCTCAAGAACTGCCTAATTTTATGACAGGTATAATATTTAATTATTTTAAAACAGTTTGAGTTAAAATTGATTAATTCCTTTTTAATTTTATTTATTAAATTTCAGGTGTACGAAAAACTGGGTTCTCATTTTTTGGGTGGTCATCAACAGATTCTAAGCCAAAATCCAATGTCCAAAATGAAGATGGCAATTTTAATTTTAATTTTGTAGGTGAAGAGAAGAAAGGTAGAGGAGGATTATTTAATATCTTTAAATAATTTAATTAATCATTTATGGGTTTTGTTACTTCATTGCAAATTTGCTTAAACTTCAAATAAAATAAACATTATAATTTCATTATTAATTTATTTTCTTAATTTTTTTTTATAAAATTTATTATTATTATTGGTGTAACTGACAAGCCCTTACTGCTATAAGCTGTAGTAGTATAAATAAAGGTGCAAACACTTCACTATATTCTATTGCTGAATCACCTTGTAGTTTTCTACATAGTAAAAACTTAAATACAAAAGTCAAACCTAAAAAAATTCCACTCCATGAAGCTCTATACAATGATGCTCTGTAAGAACTTTCAAAGTTCATACGTATACAAACTATACAACAAAAATAAGCATTCATTGCATCACTAACAAATAGTGGAGCAAAGATAGTCCACCAAGCACTATTCACAACACCATCTATCTTTAAAGCTAGCAATGCAGAGAATATGGTCAAAGTTATCAAGTTTATCCATATTTCAAAAACTGTTAATCCAATCCACTGTACAATCTCCTTAAGTGTGAAAAACATTGTCATTGATTTGCACTAAGCATTGCTGTTCGAAATATTCGGATGTGAATGGAAGAAGAATGGCGCACTTGGGCACTGAAGTCTAATTCATCTACCAATGGCTCCAAATCATCTACAAAATTTAAAGGTTATTATTGAATTACATTTATGATGACCGTCTTGTAAAAGAGAAATAATTGGCACTTACCAACAAGATCTACTGTGCCAGTGTTTACTTCAAGTTGGCAGGTGCCAGAAAAAATAGTTTCCAGCTGCAATGCTAGGTTACAGCATCTTTGTATTGCAGCTCCTAAACCATGTAAGATAATTTCTTTTTCACCTTTAGTTAAAAGATCACAACATTTATCCAACTGAGCCTGGAAATATCAGAAATTACAATTATAACTTCTTATAGTACGTACTCTCGGCCACATTTTCATAATGTTTAATGAAACATACCTTAAAATTAGTCTTCTTAGTTACGAATATTACATTGTTACCCTCAACTGGGCGGATTGGAAGCCGCTTCTTTAGAGCATAATTTTTATTAAGCAATCGTTTTGTATTTTTAGTTTCTTGCTTCTTTTCTGATATGTTTTCATCTGCCATAATGTAAACCAAAGTAAATGTCAAACTCCAACACCAAAAATGACAGAGAAAGGTCGTCAAACAACAAACGGGGTTCTTGTTTTTTGAACTAATTAAGGTCTTCAATCATAGGATTGAAGACCTTAATTAGGGTATAGATCCTTAACAGTAATTTTACCAGTATTTTGGATAGGTATGCTTCCCTGGTGCACAATGATGACTTAGGGCACATTGAAGCCATTTCCTACGCTGCACCTCTGCGACCCCTTTTGACGAAAGTCGACAATTTTATTTTCGTATGGAAAGGGTTTGGTAGTAAGTGCGAAACTGAACGACCATTCCGACCTAGTTGGTGCAATTGCAAATACCTTGGCAACTGTCCTACAAAGTCATTTTACTATTCCACTAACAAGGGTGTCACCATACTATCCAAGATGGAGGTTCGAGTCAGGGCTTTGACCATCATCTATGGTGTCACCAACGTAAGAAAGGAACTTGAGAATGTTGAAATTGCAAAAATAAACAAATTTACAAAAACAAATAATTGCAAAAAATATTCACGAAAATCATCACTTCGCAGAAAACATAATTACCAGAAATAAAAAGATGAGTGATTAATTAAGGGACAATCAAGTGAAAGTATGCAGACTCGCTATTAAATAACAATTATAAATTAAAACATTATTAAGTAAGGCCGAACCTGTGACTGACCAAGGGATTATAATAATAATGTTTGGAGAAATCGAACGTTTTGTCTGTGCAATACAGGATCAGATTATTAAGACGAACAACTATCGCAAATACATTCTAAGGGAAGACATCGTCGACATCTGACGAGCTTGTCGCCATCCCGAAGAATCGCTTAGGCATGTTATCTCCGGTTGTTCTATGCTTTCTAACTCTGAGTATCTGCATAGACACAACCTAATAGCCAGAATCCTACACCAGGAGCTCGCTCTAAAATACGGTCTCGCGGATCGAAAACTGCCGTACTACAAGTACTATCCGAAGGCTGTGCTCGAAAATAACCGCGCCAGGCTCTATTGGGACCGGCCCATCATCACGGACAGGACGACTCTCGCCAACAAACCTGATGTCGACTTGATAGATCGGGCACAGTCGCGGATATTTTTGGTTGACATTACCATTCAATATGACGAGAACAGATAAGAAGATGAAATATTTAGTCCTGGCTCACGAAGTGACTGACATGTGGAGTGGTATGTTGACTGAAATTATCCCGATAGTCGTGTCTGCGAATGGATCGATTACAGTCAGGGTCAGCTGCTCAGTATATAGCTGACACCCCTATTGCGATGACCAACGCTAGAATTTGCTGGTATTCTGGAGAAACCCGTGTGAGTATTAACGCGTCGCTCACTGGCAGATGCGTGAGCGAATTTCTTAATGTTAAGGCATAAATAAAATTGAATATTATGTAAAACGTGTATAATTAATAATGTGGTAACCATAGTCTCTATATATAAAAATGAATCGCTGAATGCTAAGCGCAAATCTCGAGAACAGCTGAACCGATTTCGCTAATTATTTTTTTATAATATTCCTTGATACTTCAAGGAGAGAAAAATTGCCTGAAAAACTTTAAAAATAACACCTCTATATTCCAAGTACAAAATGTACAAAAGATTCGAAATAATACTATAAAGAAAATATTAATACCATACCATAAAGTTTAAGTGTCAGTGAAGGGGTTCAGGAAAGGCAAAAGAAGTGAGTGAATGTTGTAAAATGTCACTTGAAATGTAAACATTTCTTAGCTGTGCACTACACACACACTATAGAACAAAGTCGTCCCGCTGTCTGTCCTTATGTATGCTTAGCTCTTTAAAACTACGCAACGGATCTTGATGCGGTTTTTTTTAACTAGATAAAGTGAGATAGAGTAAGAATATCTTAAGGTATAATCTGTTTTTTTCTTACTAGTTACTAGTTTTAGCCTTAGCTTTTTTTTCTTTTTTGTTTTTTCTAAGCTATCTTTTTTTGTATTTCCATAAGGAAAAGTCTGATTTTACATCTAAACGACGATTTAGTTTGGATGTTTGGTGCGATGTTATCCGGCATTTGGTTGCTGCATATTGAACTTGCTTCTAACCAAAGTGGATCTATGTCGCGGTATTATGAGGCGGCGACTGCGACTACTGCTGATGTTCCTTCTACTCCATTGTAATTTTTTATTACTTTATTATTAGATTACGTTGCGAGTGTATTCGCTGCGGATCATACTCGCGCCGACATTTCGTTGCCTGTCTGTCATACGCAGCGACTTTCTACACGAGAATTTCGACCGTCTGTTGGTGCCACAAATATAAATAAATGTGTCGTCTATTTGAGCTTGAAGTCTGGAGCAGCGTACTGAGCGGAATGGTTACTCGAATAGAGTACTGTCGCAAACAACGAATTCTCGCGTCGGAGGCGCATTCGCAGAGTAAAAATTGAACATGCTCAATTCAATTCATGCAACACGCGGCGAATAAATCTATTCGCAGCAAATGGCCTGTCATACACAGCGAGTTCTCGCTGTGATTAGGCACTCGCATTTCACCGTGTGTCCGAAGCTTAACTGTGTTAAGGCCCCGCATCAGTCTTTGTTATTATACAATTGGGCAACTCAGAAGACCAACGTGAAGAGAAAGGATTATACTTCGTTTTTTATTGTGAGAAAAGTAACCGGGCCCACTTTATTAAAAGGTGGTAACGCATTTTCAATCCTATGGGTGTTGCAAATCTTCATCACTGGTTATCAATTAATTAAAAAAAAAACAACGTAAGCGTTAGAACCGGCTGCTACGTGAATCAGATGGCTCGCACTCACCGTCGTGTGCCTTAGCACGTACATGGCTTAGCCATGTATGTGTGTTTGTTAATGTGTGTGTTGCGAGGTATTATTGGAGACAAGTTATAAAACACAGCTTTTACCAATTTATACAACTATAACTCAACGATGACTCCATAATTGTATGACAATAGCACTTAGCTTTTACAAACAGAGCAACAGACTTAACTACCAATAACCAAAAAACTAATCCGCGTACGTTGTTAGAGTTGAATTTATACCCCTCTAAACAAATACCAACCACCCCCCCATTCTAGGGTGTGGGTGCATCACGACGCAATAGGTATCAAACCAACAACTTTTAAATAAGTACATTGTAACAAACTGTACTAATAAATTATTGATAAATTATTAATTAGATAAAATATGTGCCATAATTATAACATGTATTCTTTTAGTTTGTTGTCACTCAACGATGACATGGATTTTAAACGCGGAAAGTGAATAAATCATTCTTCGTCATGCAGTTATAAAAGAGAGAAATCTGAGTTTTGAATAATTTCTGACAATATAATTTGTTTTAGTGCTCGAATAAATCGGTAAAAAATGCAAAATCGGTACGCCAATCATTGTCTTAGAAGATTTGGAAATCATACCATTTGTCTGTTTTATTCTTTAAGAAATCTTGTAATTCCTCTTTTAAATCCCAAACCCGTTCAAATGCATATCCACAACTTAACCATCTTACTTTCATGTGGTAAAGAACTTCAGAATAATCTGCGTTGACTTCAATCAGGAATTCATGGAATTGTCGGTGTTCGAAAATCACGCGTTTTTTCCAACCATATTCGGTGCTATGAACTACGCGGCTAATTAAGCTTCACCTATAGGTTATGCATCTATTATTCTACTAAGTAGAATCTACTTCTTCTTCTCGACCGTCAAAACATAATTATAACGGACTATCATGTCAATGGACCCTCGGTGGGCCGGATTAAATACTTTCGCGGGCCGGAGTTGGCCCGCGGGCCGTACTTTGCCCATCAGTGCTCTAGCCATTGTGCATTGTGTTGTTGTATCATGTTCTAATCGTAGAAAATCTCGACGTATTTTATGTTATGAAAAAAAAAAGAAACTGTTCATATATTTTTCTATAAATTTTTTAATCTCTTATTTTATTGAGCGCCGAGAATTAGCACTATAAAAATTTTTATAGCATAGGAAACGTTTAGGTTTAAAACGACGGCCTGCGCCGTCACGGCGGGGGCACGGTCCGAGTGAGTACGGGATAGATATCGAACGCTTTCGCCAATGGACTTGAATGACTAATTATTCGTTTAAAATGTAATATTTTTAAAAAAAATATTATTCTACACCAAATTACAATTTCATTACCAGAAACACCAAAAGTAAAAAGAACAACCAAGCGACAAAAGAAAATATAAGAATTAAAAATTAAAACCAAACTCTTTCAAAAGCTAACCAAAACTTTTCTTCTTCTTCTTCTTAAACTTTTCAGTTCTTATTGGTCTGATGGAATGACATTTATGTCGTAATCTAATATTATTAGTAGAGTAATTTATTCAAATTTAGTCATGACAAATTAAAATGTAATAAACCATCATATTATACATATTTTACAAAAATTTTTAGTGTTGTGTAATGTTTAGAATTTAAAATGGGATGTATACTTTGTTCAATAGGTTCTTTTGTTTCGGTTATTTTGGACGCATTGGAGAGGTAAAGTAAATAACAAGAGTAATGATATAAAACAGGCGAAATCATAGCTTTCATTTATATTTAGTGAACATTAAGTTTATTTGGTGCACATACTTGGACGTATCAATTTTATCGCATTCAACCTCTATAGAACAGACAGCAACTTTACACAGTTTACTTAGGCGTCGATTTATATTGATTGCTAAGTCATCACCATCGCCTCGAGTCAATTGCAACCATACATAAGTTGCAAATGTGTCACCTATATGCGGCTATTCAAAATGAGAGATAAATTTTTCTGTGGTGTGGTGCAAGATACACGTATTTGGAATTATCAAATACCGTTAACAACGAATCGAATCACGTAATTAGGACTTTTGACATTAGTTCCCTTCACTGATAACAGATCTAATGCTTTAGCTACATCTAGTCTAATTTCCAATACAGGTGAGTTGGGTACACTAGATCACAGTCCTGAAGACGAATGACCCCGACGAAATCCATTCTGGCATTCGCTGATCAGCTGTTACTTTTGTAGATACCTTAGTTTATGATCTCCATTATTTAAAAAAAGGACGATGGTTAATTACCTCTAATTAGTTGGCAAGCATTCATATTAAATTTGTGCACGAACTGTACATATTATCTTTTTATTCTTGTTTCAGGATATCTCTATGGACCGTATGTGCTATGTTAATATGTTGTTTAACTATCACCATTATAGCATTATTGTTGATCGGAATAGGTATTGGCTATCATTATTGCTTCATTGGCAAAATATCGAATAATACTGGTACGTAAACATGGTACTTGACGATTATAGTAAATTGTTAGGATCCTTTTTTTAAACATTATACCTACTTGACAAAAGGAACATTTTAATGGTTTGGATATTTAATAAAAAGTATCTGTGCAGACGGAAGTAGTGGTTTAAAAATTAAGGTATACATCCTTTTCATTTTCTTTTATGGGGGTGATTATCGAACAAGCACCGAGCCTGGGAGTGAGTGATTACCATTGCTTCGAAAATAAGGTTTGCAAGACATTAAGATTCATAATTAGGGGCTCCTCAAAGTTGCCAAGTCGTAGCGATTCCCAACATCGCAACAATTACTTCCCAAGTTTTTTTTATGTTTTTCACTTAAATGAGCTGGCGGTTCACCTGATGTTAAGTGATAACCGCTGCTCATCATCCATGCATTGTTGAACATCTTCATCACATTCGGTGAAATTGAGTTATTTTAAAATAGTCATCTTCAATGAATATAGTTTATCGACTAGCGGTTACTGGGTACTGACGTACGAGTATAGCTAATAAGTAGAGAAATGAGCGCGAGTACTAGCGCGAGCGAGGTATCGTGTAGTAGTATAGTAGGCACGCGCAAGTTGGGCAGGCGTAGTCACTCGTTCTGTTTAAAGTTCGGATAATCAACATTCCACTGTACTTATACGCGCACAGAATACCAAAATTGTAGAAATGGGAGACGCTACTATCATTTTTTTCTTTCTTTTAAGAACCCAACAGAACGCAGAATGCACTGCCTTCAAATTTTTTAATACGTTCCGTAAACACAATTTTTCAAGAAAACATACACCAAATTGCACGAAGAGAAGTTACTGGATTTGGATTTACCAAAAAACCTTTCAATATAACGATGACACGCGTTCCAATAGTTAATGTGACGCAACTCAACAATTTTGTGTTATAATTACTTATTATTTTGTAAGAGAAAAAGCAAATAAAAGATCCTTGTAAAATGTTTTTATTTTTTTAATACGAATTAGGCATATAAAAAATGGAAGGAAAACTGTAAAATCGAAAATTATAAATTATAATAAAAAACAAGTATAAGCAAGTTTAAGTACTATTATTATATTATAAATAGATGAACTTCTTATTATCAAAGATTATGAAAAATGTATTTTAAGTGAGTATGTATTGTAATGTACGTAAGATAATAAGACTATCTAGTGATTTACAAATTAAGAGAAAACGGTTAACTTGTCTGTAGCCACTGTATTGAGAAGGTACAATAAAATATGTCTACTATACTTAATCTCATGCAAATCCAATTTGAACTATAAAAATTATGCAAATCATACATTGCTCGTGGACTCGTACAGGACTCGTGTTTGTCACGTTGCATCTTTTGTATTCGTTTCCGAAGTGAAACGCTTGTCACTGCCTCCTAGATTAAGGATTTGGACGATGGTCGAGTTGTTTCTTCTCGCTCTTCGAAATCGACCGATGAGCTTTCTAGCTAGTTCTCTCTCGTGAGGCGTCAGTTCGAATTGTTGGTTTGGCCTATAAGTTGGAATTAACATCTTAAATTTACAGTTATAATTATAAGATAATGATAGCCTGTTACATTCTCCTGGGGGAATCGTTGGATGAGACATTTAATCTACTGCGATATACATCGGGGCTAGTGGGAACACTGCTAGATTGGAGGAGAAGAAATAAGCTCCTAGGTTGCAGGTTAGCCCTTCGACCCGGCTCCCGCATTATCTTGGCGGAAAGTTTTAATAACCATGGCTGGGTTCCCCACGGCGAGGCTATGAGGAAAATAAGGAAAATGTGGGTTCCCTATTCTCCACATCCGTAGTCAGCGGTGGTGCCTCAGACCAGATCCACCGCTAAGAGGTGGGAGACTTGCTGCTTGTTAGCATTGGCTGTCCTGGCTTCCATGGCCTCCGGGCAATTGGTACGGGCGAAATGTAACATAATCGCGCTTTATGCTCCAGCGCGCTTTACTATCTCCAGCGTGCCTCCTCCAGGAGGGGCTGCTATATTAAATAGCCAGTTCAACCACAGGTAGAATCAAACTTTGGTCTGTAGTTATTTCGTATAATAATGCAAATGGTATAAGAGGCTAGAAGGATGAAATCGCTATTTTTGTATATTGAAATCGCACCCTGAAAAGTCTCAAGCGTCCCAAACATACAAATTCGGAGTAGCTTTTGTTTTATTTCGCAAAGACATTCGAGCTGTTTGCCAGACAGCCTTGCACATGCAATCAAAGCTTCGCTGACGAATCGCTCTTTTCGATAACGAGCGTACGGCTCTCACTCTCTCTATATGAGCTCTCCCTCCCCTTCATGGTGAGTGTCACCTTCGACTTTCGACTCCAGAAGGATATTTCTTAAATACAGATTAAAGACGTTAGAAACAGAGCCGGGTTCGTATTGGATCGGCTACGATCTAACGAACTCTGCTAGAAGAATGGCCCTTAGGTTAGGCTTACGTACGACACCCGGAAGGAGGCCACGGAGAGAGAAAGGGAGGCAACTGCCACCCTGGAAATCCGCTGCCGGAGACCAGGGCGCAGGAGGCTGGCCTAGGCGCGCAACCTTCCCCCCTGGTAGCAAGCCCCGGGGCAGCAGATGTGGGACTAACTGCTGCTCCGCGAAGGGCTTTAGAGGGGTGCCGTGCTCATTGCACCGACACGGCACCATTTGGCTGGATCGGGTGTCTAAGCACCCGGGGAGAGGAGGCCTGATAAGGCCACAGTCGCGCCGGGGTTCGCGGAAGATTGCGTTTTCGTGTTCCCGTGTCCCCGGCAAAGCGACAGCGCAGGTGCAACGTGGGTTTTTTTAGTGGGTACCCTGTAACTCCCACATACCCCTGATGCCTACCCACAAGGCGGCGGGGGATCCATAAAGGATTTTTCACACGTAAAAAAAAAAGCTTTCGTACAACCCACATACATATCTAAAGAAACTTCAGGTGGTCCTCCTAGGGGTAAATGCAGTAAGTTACCCACCGAATTTTTAGGCGGTTCTCAACGTACCCAGCCAACGATTAACTTAACCAAGAACCATCGGAGTCACGGTTCGTGCCGAACACGGTGGTGCGTCGATAATAAATAGCAGCAGATGACGCACACATGAACACAAGCGCGACCCTACTCAATCCACGATGGACAGAAAGTTTCATGAAGCTTATATAAAATTAGTTCAATACTAGGCTGTTATTAACCTCTCGCTTTCCAGGACAATAATGGGCGTCGCTGATGACTCCAGGAACACTGATTGAGTGATCGCTCTGGTCTGGTATGCATGTCCTAAAATATAAAGAAAAATTAAAATTCAACCTTAGGCTAGAGCGTTTGGATGCGTAATCGGGTTCGAATTCTGGCAGTGACGAAAAATTGCGACAGTTTTATCTACAGATTTTTAAGTTAGACTAGCGTTAGAAGTTAAAAATTAAATTTAAATAGCAATGCGACTAGTTTTCAAATTCATTGTTGAACAACGCCAAGCATTGCTGAAAATGCAATAAAAGCAAAGTAGTTAACACGTCAAGATTTTCGCGCAGTGAAGATGCCGACCGCTTAGCCTGGTATCTAAAGCTATGGACGTGTAATCGGGAAGACGCAGGTATGAGTCCTGGCAGTGGCGAAAATTTTTGCGACAGTTTTATTTAAATTTTTTTTATAGTGCTAGTCTGAAAAGCGCAAAAGTGTCAGCAAAAGATCGGTCAATCAACAGTACCGTTCTGAATTTCATCTACATTTTCACTTAAGCCAGAAAGCATGTATAGGAACGTTGCATCTATAACAAAGAGTCAATTAATGAAGAGTGTAAATTAAAATAGAATATTGTGAGGAAAGTTAAGTAAGGCTTCAGCTTCTAAGCGTGTACGCTTAGAAGATGAATACAGAAAGAATTAAAGTGAGTGAAACGCACCAGGCCATAAACGTGCGTGTGTACGGATGGATACATACAAGGGCGGATCCAGCTATGGTGCCAGGGGGGGGGTCAAGTGATAAGAAGTTATAATTTAATTTTTATGATCATAGATAGAAGTAAAAAGTAGGTACTTATTTTTAACCGATTTCAAAAAGAAGGAGGTTATCAATGCGGATGTTTATATTTTTTTATGTAGGTATGTTCGGGCATACCTTCGTCATATATTTGCAAAATTCTTTTTTGTTCGTACATTTCGTTGCTCTTTTTATTATCATATATTATACAGGTTGGCTTTTATAAAGGTGCCCAAATTCATACAGGAGGTTTCATACAGGGACTCAGTAATATTTATTGAAATAAAAACAAACTTGTTATTTTTCTTAATTTGGCATTCTATTCCCTAAAAACAACAACAAACTTGTTGACAATGCGGTAGTCATTCATACATGCGTCGTATATTTTTGAAACGAACTTGTGTGCGTGTTAGTTATGAATGATCGCGCGTAAAATAGCCCATTTTTGGGGTTGCCCATAAATCACGCACCTTCTGAGATAAGTTCAAATGAGTGTAATTTAGTAATTACGAGTGATTTTAAATATTTATCATTGTTGATATAACTTTATTTATGTTTAGAATTAAATAAAAAAATATGGATACACTTAGAAAAGCCACCCTGTATAGTATGTTTTTTAAGTAGCTATTGGTACGCTTACTTATTTTTGGAATTTCTTTTATTTATTCCTTTGTTACCAGAATTTATGTATTCGTATTGGTTATAATACGCACGCTGGCTCCACTTCAATGACAAGTAGCCTAAGATGGGACTATCGGGACACGGGTTAATAAGAATATATAATGAACCCAAATGAAAACTCCTAAAACAGCCGTACACAAAATAAAATTACATCGTCCACATTAAAAAAATGTTCATAAATAACAAAAAAATATTTATTCAGTCATTCATTCATTCATAATATTCAGCGCTTCTAATTCATCTAATCGAAGACAGAATCCACATTCATAACAAACGGAAAGAACAAACTTTATTTCGCAAAGATGGTCATGCATACTTACGTCCACTAAACCACCACATCCCATCCACTAAAAGACCCATCAAAAACAGTCCACCCACTAAGACGAATCAAACTCGACGCAGTTGTGTTCCTTAATTACTGAGTTCCTATGGCCACACTCCAGCTCTGTCATCAGACCCTGGTTACCATCTAGCACCAAAGAACTCATCATGACGAATCAAACGAGCCGAGACGATATAGGGTTGCGTCGTTTCTTTACTGAGTTTATATGACTATCTTCCAGCTCCATCATCAGATCAGATCCTGGAAACCATCTAAAAATTAAGTACTAGCCAAGACAAATCAAATGAGCGGAAACTCGATGGGGTTAAATCGTTTCATTACAGAGTAGTCATAGGAACCTCACAAAATAGCCTCATAGACCTCACAGAAGATCAGCGTAAAGTACTTTTGCGATTTGTCTGGTGAGTACCTCACTCAGGAGATGCGTTTTCTCCTTATAATAAGGAGAAAACGCATCTGCAACCCTATGCATATGTCCATGGACGGCTGAAGATGGAACTCCATCATCAGATCGTGGTTACCAATGAAAGACAAACTACTCGTTAATACGATTCAAATGTACCCAAACGCGATGAGGCTCTGCCGTTTCATTTCGAAGTTCCTTTGGGCTTCTTCCAGCTCCATCATCAGATCAGCACCATGTCATAAAAATATTGGATTGTCTCGCGATTTCCACATGTATACAAAATTTCAGCTCAACCGGTAACCGGGAAGTAGATCAAATTTAATTTGCAAGATTTGATTTGATGATTTAACATTAAAATATTGTAAAAATGTTCATAAAATGAAAACTACTTGGCCAAACTATGGTAAATTTTTATGGGACCAAATGGCAAATATTCTGCATCAAACTAAATAAGAATCACGTAAATCGGATCTAAATCTCAACGTAATCGGTGTACATACATCGAGAAAAATATACCAATCGAATTCAGAAACTCCTCCTTTTGAAATCGGTTAAAAATATTATATAAATTTAATTCAATATTGAAGGTACTTACATTAAATCTATATTGTGGCAAAAAATATATTAAAACACTATGTTTAACAATATTTATTAGTGGTCCACCTAGGTCCTGGACCCAAACCAGGGAGGGGGTCACGACCCCCATGACCCCCCCCCCCCCCCCTGCCTGGATCCGCCCTTGGATACATAAGTGTTATACCTGGAATCGACGCCCATGTTTGTGTAGAGATACGGGTGTGCAAGGTTTTTTTGTGTATGAGGGTGGGCAATCGCGGAAAATAGGAAATACCGAAAGGAAACGCGTTAAACGAAGAACGAGCCTAATTGTTCTGTGTGACAAAATTCCTAAAACAAGAAATTCCATAGAAACGGTGGATCAATACTTGTGATTATTGAAGCTTGCCAATCAGTTGGGTAAGCAGCGATTAATAAATGTGTTTCCTGCGACTATTCCACGACTATTTTGTATATTTCACGCCTTTATATGCTAGGGTCGGTTACGTTTATTATACACGATAGCATACCAGACATAACATCTGTGACTTGCTCTCCCTGCGATCTGTTAACGGCGACCAAGCGCACTACGGGTTCGCTCAGAGCCTCCGCGCCGGTCTCCGACTTCTTTGACTCATCCGATGAACCTGCGTAACAGATGAGTTCGTAGTTTGTAAAGAAATTATAGGCTTTCTATAAAAAGCTATAATTTCTATATAAAGCTATAATAAAAGCTATTTACAAACGTAGGTTCTTTTGTCACACTTAAGTTCTACTAGAATTATATATATAGCCTTTTTATTTTGATACAGCAGAGATTTTATTTTCTCATTGATTAAATATTGTTTTTCCAATATTAATGATTATAGAACACTAAACGAGGCAAGGTCTTAAATTTCAATGCAATTCATAGTTTCAGTATGTTAGTGCAATTCATAGTACGTTTTTTAAAACTAACCAAGGTATTTTGCCAATTCCTTTTGGCCGTAATGGTAACCCAAGGATATGCCGTACAACGTGAAGAGTATAACTAATACCATAATAGTCATCAGAACTAAGGCGCAGCATGTCCACGACACAACTCTAAAATAAACAATGCAACAAGTTATAATGATAGTTTGAATTTAATCTTGTTTGCTGTGACGCTTTAAAACTTAATCTTTTAAACTGTTGGAATTCGTGTGAAGTATGAAAATAGGAAGAGTGGCAAAGCTAAGAATTACAATTGATGTAAAATGAAGTTGTTGAATTTTGAATATGCAACAAAATAATAAGCAGTAACATATGATTTACTCGTTTGTCGAAACAGTCTGAACATTTTTTTCAATAGACATAAAAGAAGTTTGCTATAGAATGACTTACCTTTCGAAGCAGAGTACTACGCCACATATGACTGATTGAATCAAGCCCATTGCTCCTTATTGACATACCTGGTATTATTATGCGGCTTACTTTGGAGAGCACAATATTAGTAAATTTTTATTTAAATCATTATTGTCTCACACATTGTTCAGATATGGTTTTTGTAAAGTATCCAACAAAATAATTTATATCCATATAAAGTCTGTAATCAGTAAATAAGGACCTACATAAATCTCAATAGGGATTTTAAAAAAACCTAATATAAGACAGAATTTGTAGGGTCCTATAAAAACAAATATATTCTTCGTATTAATTTGTAAACTCGCATATTTTCAATATATTATCTAACATAATCTACACGCATCTATACCTTTTTAAGTTATATAAAAAATTATTCATGCGCAACCCTTTTCATAAGAGAATGGAGTATATTAGGCTATTGCTATTCGGTCAGTAATTGTTTGTCAATTTCATGTAAACAACAAAATGTCAAGGAAAGTGAAAGCTTCTAAAAACGGTACCATAACCAAAGATTATTTACGAATAAATTTCTCATCATAATTTTTTTTAAATGAAATAATAAGCAACTAGTGTCTCAAATCAAGTAGAATTAAAAAAATATAATTAAATTATCATGTTTATTTAAAAGCTGAGTACTATGATTTTATTTCATCTACACCACCTCGATGCCCAGCGTTCCAAAACAGCGCGATTTTCAAGGCATTTCCTGCCTTGCACAACCACTCTGTGGGACCAGCTGCCGCCGGTGGTCTTTCCTAACCGTTACGACCTGGAAACCTTCAAGGAGAGAGCATGCTCTTTCCTAAAAGGCAGGTGTCCATGAGCGGCGGTGATCACTTACCGTCAGGTGAGCCTCCTGCTCGTTTGCCGCTTTTTTCCCTTAAAAAAATTAATCTGAATTATAAAAATAAAGTAAAAGACTATAAATATCCCACTGCTAGGCAAAGCGAGCGCACTGAGCTATCACGGCTCGCTTTTAATAGAGTACTACTTCTTAAATATTATGTCCTTCAAATGCGACCTGTTTCGCTTCCTGCACTCCTCAAAACGAGAGGTGGAATTTCGTAAAAATGGAACAACGTCTTTTTTAAGGCTATAAACACTAAGTAACCATAAATTTTGTTATTTTCTTAAGCGTTGTCCACGAATATTCTAATAACGTGAACAGCATCTATGTTTCTTTTACTAGCCGTGAAACTAAACTTTTCTGTTATAACAGTTTCTTTGTAAGGTTGAACGCCTTACAAATCAAACTCTCACCTTTCCCAAAACCAATGGTACTTGTATGTCTATTCTTGGAATAGAAGTATACAAGTGCCAAAGAGGCGTGGGCTCTGGATATTTTCTCTCGATAAATGTCATAAATGTGTTCATAATTTGGCCAAAAAATTTTTGGGCAAATTATGAATTATCCGCCGCCGCCAGGATTCGAACCTGCAGGAACCTTTCGGGCAACGCGGCAAGACGCTCTAGCCACTAAGCTAAACTTTTATATCATCACCGCGCAAAAATCTTGATGCCTCCTCCATTACATTTTGGCGTAAGTACCCCATTTCTAGTATTTTATTTTCCGTTAAATGCAATTTAAATCAAATTAAAAATATATTCAGTTTTAATAATGTTTCTTGCCCACATCCCACTCGGGCGATATTATTGCTTATAATTAATAACGATCTTTATCTTTCATTGATCATCCCTAGTTGGTTTTTTGACGTCATATAAACAATTATTTTTAAATTTTGTATGCTTTGCATCAAAACACTCGTTTAAAAAGTGCGAACTTGTGCTTTTATTATACAGTCGGCATGTCTTCAAAAGTAAATATTATAGAGTACTCATTCAGTTTTTGACGAAAGATACTATTGTTCGTAACTCATAATACTAATTTTGATGGCAGTTAGCTCATAATACTAATTAGGAATTATGATGGCAGAACCTCAATGAAATATTAGTAATTTATTGAAACTGTTTAATAATATTAAGAGTACTTTAAACATATAAGAATATGTTCCTTGAACAAAAAAGCCTTCAAAATTCAAAATAAACCATATGAAAATTTTAGAATACTGTCTCGTGCTTATTTTATTTTATCATTTTTCTGTTGTTCTTCCTTTTTATATGGACGCCAAAAGGATATTTTGATGTTCTTAAAAATGTTATCTTTCGATCGGCGAAGTCGTCCTATATTCTTCTTGGAGTCAAATTTTTCAGCCGAAACTGGTTCAGTACTATTAGATAGTCTGTAAAATATGTATTCTCTTACTGAAAACACGTTTCGTTATTCATTACCTTATTGTATTCACAAGTGTTTTACTACATTTGGTCTTTACGAAAGACTGCATTATATGAAATTATCGTCACCGGTCGTAAAACGAAAATTGTCTAAAAACGCTTGTGTGATGTAAAACAACAGAAAAAAAGGTACGAACTGGTGTCAAAGATTATAACAAAGTCGATCATATGTTAAATCGAACATATAATCGTACACGCGAATCACAGCCGAGTCGGCTGGCGCTAATAGTAATCTAGTTTGGACCGTCTATCCACACTGAAGCCGGTCGACTAGACATTTTTCTACTTTTAAAATTACACTTATTCGGGCGCCTTTATTGAAATCTTGGTTCATACTAAAATCATATCAAGTCTTGCAACAGAAGAAAAATTGTTAATTTACAGTGAATAATTCCACACCTAACGAGTAATTTATTAAGGAATTAAGTGATACCTTTCAGTGAACTCTATAACTATAGGCGTCTCAGCATGGGCATTCGTAGTAGTTGGAGGTCGAGTGTCATATAAGTCTGAAATTGTTTTTTAAAATTGTTAACTGTTCTTAAATATGATACGTTTAACGTTTAGGTACTGTTTGTCTACTATTAGGAATATTAATGAATTTCTTTGAAACTATCTGTTTCTTTAAATTTTTAGACATCCTATACAAACTCCACATGGATATATGTAGTAACTTCCAAAACACTTTAACAAAATTGCCGTAAAATAACGTTTGTTTTAGGATTAATATTAGTTCATTATCATCATCATTATTGCAGCATTTTCGAGTTCACTGTCGAATTTAGGCCTCCCCTTCAGACTGTCATGGAGCTTGAGCCACCTGCATCCATCGACATCCCGCACATTGGCACAGGTCGTCACTCCATCTAGTGGCGGGTCACAAAGTCGTAATAAAGAGAGTAAGACGCAAATAAGACCTTCACTGCTGGCCATATGAGGCTTCTTTTACAAAGGACGAGTCGCAGTTGATATGTTGATGGTGATTGGCAGATACGTAAGAAGCTGCAATTTGACGGTTCGTGATCCTTGTTCAGTGTAATAAGTAAATGTATGAACCGAGTATGGAATCCAGGTTAGACTCGTTCAAACGATCGTCGCTGTCAAGACGTCGTCTCGCTTCATACGGGTTTCCCTTATAAAACCGTCGGTCCACTATCGTCACGTAGTTTGTCACGTTTCTTGACTTCACTAAAAGAAAGGTGTTGTAGTTATTAGTTTCACAATCTTAAACCATTAATGGGTACGTATTAAAAGCATGAGGTTTTATATGTTACTTTTGAATAGCGTTTAGTTCAAATAACAAGTCAGTCTAGAACACTATTATCTACATAGCAACACTACGCTAACATCTGACACACAAACAAATAACCAAGATCAACAAAGTTGCAAAACAATTTGTGTATACGTTTCAACAAAGCTGTCAAAACATGTAATCAGTGCCCGATTTTATGTTTAAATCACGCACGTACTGCTGTTGTGTTCGTTCTGTTTTATACACAGCTTTTCTCAGTTTTTTACAGCCTTCGTTGGCGGGAAAAATCGTGGCGTGCCAAAGCAACACAACGTACACAAGGCACGCCCACCTTCCGGGGCATTTCTCATTGC
The DNA here is from genome assembly GCA_933534255.1 of Iphiclides podalirius. Taxonomy (NCBI): domain Eukaryota; kingdom Metazoa; phylum Arthropoda; class Insecta; order Lepidoptera; family Papilionidae; genus Iphiclides; species Iphiclides podalirius. The sequence continues at coordinate 9,503,885 of OW152830.1, read as the reverse complement.
TTCCAGAAAAGGTAACCACAGTGCTTGAAGTGGAAGTATTAAGCTTTCGCGTTTCATCTGGTGAGTGCGGTAACCGGGGTCCACTTTTTAAAAAGTTGTCAACGCATATGCAAGCCATCAGATGCTGTAGATGTCCGTGAGCGGCGGTATTTACTAAACATCGGGTGAACCGTCTGCTCGCTTGACAACTTTCCCCATTAAAAATCTGTCAACCGATGATACTTTACATAGTTCATAAGACAAAAGGGGGTATTATATTGTATTATATTTTGCGTGAAAGGAGTTGGGTACTAAGGACCAACCACCGCGATCTAGAAAACTCTATTGTAGCCCTTAGAAAACATTGCCACCTTACTGTAACATTATCCTGTTTTCTAAGGACGTTTTACATACATAAATTTCACGCGAACAAACATCCAGATCCGGAACAATTGGTTGTGGGTAACACAAACAATTGCATTATGTCGCAATCGAAACCCTGAATTCCGGTGCCGAAACCAATACCTTGGCTATTGTGTCACGGAGTCATCTACAAACATTATCACGTAAACATCAGTGTATGCCTTGTTAAATACCGGGGAGAAATAGCTTTGCCAATAGAATGCTGTGTATATAGGACCGTTGGTGGATATAATCCTAATCTATAATGTTTTGCATTTCTGTTTGAATCCCCCACCCAGTACTCGCCTGCGAAGTGAGCCAGTTCTGTCTGCCCTGTATGATATCCCATTGTCATGCCGTAGACGACCATTACAAGCATAACAAGATTAACACCAGATATTACTATCACACAGCAGCCCCATGTTATAAGTCTGTATCGAAACGAAACGTAATTGAGTCACGGCATTGTCCCAAACGTAAGCTACACGTTTATATAACAAAGAAAAGAACCCCTCTTAGTTTTATATATAATTTTATTTTAGTTAAAAACATTACCCTCACTTTAGGACAACATTATACTGTGTTGTAAGGACGTTTTACAAACATAAATTGCACGAGGACTGACACCCAGATGCGAAACAACTATCTGTGGGTAACATTAAAAATACGTACAGACCGCAACTGCTTACATAGCATTACAATAAAGTGTTAATTGCCAAGCTTAGAAGAGAGCACCACCCTCCCTATTTTAATCACATCCTAACGACTTCGAGTTGAAGAACCCACCAATGTATTCATACCGCACGTCAGTGGAACACGGCAGTATGTCATTAGACTACATCATTATCAGTCAGGAACTCTTAAAATATTTCTTCTCATATTAAGAATCATGAGGCTTTTCTGGCTATAGGTTGCACGTTTTTTGAATGGAAAAGTATAAAAACAATAAATTTATCAGCTTGATGCTTTCTGAGAAATATCGTAATTATCTAAGGGTATACTATTTTATGGATACTTTCTATACATTGATAGGTAATCCTTATTTTAGCTCCTTAGTAACTCGAACCGTACCACGGTTTAACACTTGAACTTGAGTTTATTTATTTATTTATTTTGCACGGTTACAAAATACAAATTCTAACATGACTAAATTATTACAGACTAACTTATAATTATTACAGACTAAATTATTATATATATTACTAAACTTGCATTTAATTTTTTTTGTTTAAGAATTGTATTCAAAGAAATACGAAATATATTAAGATTAGCGTGTTTTTGGTGCTGCAGTTTTGGCATACAGCTACGGCCTGATTTAAGTCTCATTTAGTCGTTTTAAGTTTCTTATCAAGAGTAGTTATTCTCTGTTTAAAATTAGATTATTTTTGTTTAGTACCTGGAACAGCACAAATTGAACGTGGCGAATGTAGATGACACTATACCCATATTCGGTAATTAACGGTCCTGTAAAATATTTGTTTTTTAATTTCTGATACATTTATATTAAAAATAAATTGGTAATATAAACTTTAAGAGAACTTCCAATATTGCCTTATTATTAAAAAAAATGGTGGACTTTTACTTTAGAGTAATAAATCTTACGATGAATAAATAGTCCAGAAACAGAATAAACAATAGAAAAAGAACTAACTCTATTTCAACAGATATAACTATCAGATTCAACAATATGAAAAATTAAACATTTCACATACGAATTGTTTTTCTTACGTTATTACGTGTATTTAACACTAACGGTTTTAGTAGTTTAAATTTTCTGTATGATAAAATACACCGAATGGGAAAATGGCAAATAATTACATTGACCTGAATACAGTAAGTGTCACGAATCCTTGATCTACTTGCAACCAGTGACCCAGAATGGAGGCATTTGATGTTTTGTTTTACTTCTAATCCCTGGTCTTTTACACGTACCGTAAGATATTTAAAATGTGAATTCTTGATTGTTTTCTTTTTCGATTAAATTTTTATTCGTAACTGCAAATAAATCTGTAGACTTCAACCTTTTATTCACAGTAACGCTGTATACTCTTCTTAAAACTTTATTTACGAGGCTCCGATACGCGATCTAAATGAGTTATTTTTCAAATTGTATTTTTACTGATTAATTTTATTAGTATTTCTGTTTTTCAGAAATATTCAAAAACATAAATAGCACGAGAAGAGAGGTTATAAAGTGATACTAATTGTCAAATTGATAGGTGTTGAAAAAACGTAGAGTCAGAAGAATAGTTAAATAATGAATATAACTATTCTTTGTGGTTCTCACTAGAAGTTTTTGGTAAGTACACTTGGTTTAATGACCTCGTACTTGACTGTTAATTAAAACTAAATTAAAAATCATCACCATTAGCCGGAAGGGGGAGGCCCTTCGAACGCCACAACGAACGACACTTTGTCATTTACATCTACCGTTTGCCCGCAGCTCATAATGTCGTCAGTCTACCTAGTGGTTTTTTTTTATGGAATAAGGGGACAAACGGGCAAGAGGCTCGCCTGATCGAAAGTGATCACCACCGCCTATGAACATATGCAACACCGTAGGACTTTCAAATGCATTCCAACGCTACGTCTTCCGCTTCGTGGTCGCCACTCGAGAACTTTTATTCCAAATCTGTCATCAATTCTTCGAGTCATATATTCGGCGTTGATGTTGATGCCGAATCCATCCCAGCTTAAGAGCTTGAAAGATACTGAAGTTGGATAGATATGGTGTTTATCTGTATACTTCGACATACTTTTAGTTGACATGGCATCGCTGAAGGGCCTGCAATACACTCAATTGAATTAGTTCATTAAGGCTTTCTCATAGGTCATAAAGCTAGAATTAATAAGGCTAATTATACTCCTCGGTCTTCTGTATAATCTAGCGGAACGTGTGGATATGGTCTATGGTGCTAAAGGCTTTTCGCGAGGCTGGAAGTCAATGAACTTGCACTCGAGACAATTCGTAATGACTATAAAACAGCTTACTTACATGACTCATGACAACACTATAATGAGTATAGTTAGAGACTATGACCTGAGTTCGTGATAAAATAAGGGATGTGCATATAAAGATTTGCACACCATAATAATTTGTTGTTTTTTATCAAGCACATAATTAATTAACATTTCGGTTACGCATTCATGGCACGTCTAATCTTTGGCCTGGGAGAGAGTTCGTTCCTTTTTTACCTGGAAGAAATTCCTTTTGGATCCTCCGCCGATCGAGGTGAGTGTGAGTTAGTTAAGTTTAATTAAATGGTTAAACAAAAATACTTCACACTTCTTTCATGGAAACCAGAGCAAAGAAGTTTTATTTCATTATCTTACTAAGAATTTTTATAGAATAGTGGGTGAATTATAAACCAGTATAGAGTAAATTTATTTGGTACTAGCTGTTCCCGTAACTTCGTCCGCGTGGAATTAAAAATAAAAAAAATTTAAATTAAATTTGCCTAAGTTACTCCTGATTACATCAGCTATCTGCCAGTGAAAGTCCCGTCCAAATCAGTCCAGCCGTTTCGGAGATTAGCCGGAACAAACAGACGAAAATTGCAAAAAAATATTATTTTGGTATATGTATCGTGTATACATCCATAAGCATTTAGTAAAAAGCGGTCAACAAACAGACACTCCAATTTTATTTATCTGTATAGATAGTGGAATAGGAGGCTAAATAAACACACAATGGTAGATGAAACAACTTTATTAAACAACAAATAATGTAGAAAAACAAATTACAACAGTCTTGGAGTCGAACGCACACAACCAATAGAAATAATTTAAAATTATCCATAATTGAAATATTGTAATTTAGTTTACGTACTTGTAGTGTGAAGGTATGAACGAATTCATGCGAGAATGACGAATTTGCATCCTAATCGATTACAGTGTTAAAGGATTCTTTTTATTTTTCTTTTTGACACAAATTAAAGTTTATGTCTAACATAACATTTACAATATTGCTATTAATCGTCACTATAATTATTTAGGTAACAACACGCTATTATGTTCCATTGCTTAAGATTATTATAAAGTTAAAACCGTTATATTGAAATGTACACGTCAAAATTGAAGAGAATAATTTATTCACATTGTACGCTAAACAACAGGTACAAATTTAACAAAATATATGTTATTGAATTTATTAAAATTTATGGTTTTTTTCATCTAGTCGTTTGTGGCGATGATAGAAAAAACAAAAAAGTAATTTACTTTTACATTATTGAGAAAATTTGAAGCTTTATTTAATGTGTGCTTTATTGGCAATATTGTACGTTTTGCTTGCAGAAAAATAGATTAAATGTAAATAATAATGTTTTAAAACTACAGTGATGATTTATAGGCATAGCAGCAATGGCATTTGAGCAAATTAGGAATGAAATAAATGTCATTACAGTATGTATGAAGAATTATGAAGAATAATACAGGTGTTTAGTAAGTATAAGTTATTACTTACATACGTAAACATACAATATTTTGTATGTTTCTTAAACCGGTATAAAATATTTGTGATTATTTTATTCGATGCTTTGTAAGTTTTGCGGTTTTCCAGGTCATAACAATTAAATGGAACTATAATATGAACTATATTAAAAATTGTGCAGCAATCACTAAAAATATCGTTCATGTAATGAGTGAATAGATAATAGAATAGTACCTATCTAAATAAAGAAGAGAAAGGTTATCACCATTACAAACAGAAATGATTTTTGACTTACTTAATAGCTATAAAAATAACTTAGATTTTTTAAAAGAAAAATTTTACACAATCATTTAAAAGATGGAACGTAGTTATGGCCGGATAGAACATATAGGTATCAAGAGACATGTTACTAGTAATGTTTTCATCAGTTATATTTGCAACAATAAAACAAACACAACATTTTTCATATTAAACAATTTCAAATTTCTGATTAATAACATTTGTATATAACATATTTATACCAGTCTTGTTTTATTCAACAATAATCATTTTTAATATTCCTCTTACTCATCCATTAACTTGGTCTGTAAGTGTGACTTAAATGGCATTTTCAAAACAACCATTCACATCCCAATTACAAGAATGAAGTAGTCATCTGATAACTTTCTAAATAAATACAATTTCCCATATTTCAAAAAACAATTTAACGAGAGATTAAATAATTTATACGATATTTGCGCATGAAGTGATTATGTTTACCTTTGTCTAAATAGATTTTCAAAACAAAATCGATATGAACTAACCTTCATTTTTACATTAGAAGGGCCAACATTGGCGAAAACGTGAAAGAGTGCTCGTAGGCGTAATAATCCTGTAATACAGTTTATATTTATAGTAATTCGGTAAAATATCATGTGGATCATTTCAAAATATTAAAACTTGTTAACGTCTATCTTTTTGGACGACCCGTGTTTATATGTATTTTATATACAGGGTTGGATTTAGACGTGATGAAAAAGAAGAGAAAGTACAAAAAATGTATTATTATTTAAGTTATAGTATTTAAGAATCGAAAGAAAAAGTATATTTAACGGGTAAGTCCACGTAAATAGTTGATAAATATAAAGATATAGAGCTATAGAGATAAAGATTATCTATAATCTGCGTGGCAATAATTGAAAATGTCATTGACACGTGGTAATACCCACTTTGTAATTGAAAACTATACAACGTTATTACCAAATGAACCTTTTTAAATGTTAGATGTGCATTTATATTCGTCATTTGTGTAAATTAACGTAATTATAGTATTTTTTCGGACTATCCTTAGATACGGATAGTATATATTGTTCGAAGCATGAAATTATAGGACAAATACTATAACTATAGTACAAAATCCAACCCTGATTATATGTCATATACTTAGTGTGAATATTGCTGTTATAAAAAGCGTGTATACATACTAAAAAAAAACTTTATTGCTTCTGTCGTCGTATCAAATATACATGTTACACGCAAATATTTGCCGAAACATTGCCTCATAAGCGGGCGTGTCTGCACATGTCGATGCATGTCAACATGCGAAAACATGTGCGAACATGCGCCAACATGCACATGCCTAAATGCACAGAGAGGTGCATTGTCGACAACTGTGGACGCGCCGTCAGTGCTTGCCGTGCAGCAGGTCCCATAGGGGCAGCTCGGCGAGTGCGGTGTGCAGCTCGTGCGCTAGCTGGGCGGAGAGAGCGGGCGCGGCGTGGGCCACGCCGGCGCCCCTCGCCCACGCGGCCACCGACGGCGCGGCGCCGCTCAGCGGGCCCAGCCCGGTGACGTGCATGTCCATCGACCTGCGCCGGTTTTTAACGGTGGTAGGGCCACGCGGCAGCCCCGGCTGTTGCACGAACGGGCAGGCTCGTCCGGGTAAGTACCACGACCTCACAGAAGCCCGGCGTAAAGTGGAAGTATGACATTTTCGCGTTTCGTCTGGTGAGTGAGGTCCGGAGTCCAATTTTCAAAAAGTTGTCAACGCTTCTGCAACCCTCGGGTGTAGCAGATGTCTATGGGCGGCGGTATTCACTTAACATCATGTGAACAGTCTGCTCGCTTGGCAACTTTTCACATAAAAAAATAAAACAAACCATAGCATGTCTTGACTTGAGTAAACGGGGTTCGAAATCCCAGCAAGGGTTGGCGTTTTCCTTTTGCTTGTTGTATGATTGAATATCATCGTCATCGTTTCAATCTGTTTAAGTCCAATGCTGGACGCAGGTCTCCCCAACATATAGCCATTGAAGTGATTTAGTTATTTTAATGCATTGATGTACAATGAAATCCAGTAAATATTTCGAGTCATGCATACGTATTACTAAATTGTATTAGGAAAAAGTAAGATATGTTATAATAAGACAGTATTGTCGTAAGTAGAGTCTGCAAAAAAATCTCTGCTCGAGTGCGTGACCGTCTCTTACAAATTTCTCATTCTCTCCGTCAAATATAGGTTATGATAAAAATAGTATGGACTGTAAGTTTGGCTGCACCTAGAGCTTAATACTCAGAGTAGACACTCGGAGTGGTTTGACGCGGTTCAAGCTGTGGCGGCAGTGTTATTAAGCGACGAATGAGAGGGTGTTTGTATGGAATATGGGGGGAGTACTGACTGCATGTGATGCAGGCGTAGGTCGTCTAGCTGCGCGAAGGGCTCCCAGTGCAGAAGGCCCACGGTGAGCGCCAGGTGCAGAGCGCAGTCTGCAAACGCGGCCGCCAAACGGCCAGCGCACGATACTCCCATCGCCCGCATTCTGTACTCGTCGTAGCCGATCTACGAACGATACCGTTCCGTCATTCGTTGGCAAATTCACCGATAAACATAAGCACGACCGTTGCCCATTATGTATGGGAGAAGAATGCTTGCACATACACATTGCTTCTGCTATATTTCAGCGGTATTTCTGTTACCGCATACCTAGATAAGCCTTAATGGAAAATGCTGTGTGATTCGTAATGTTTAGGTCTTAAGTCCAATAAATGGGCATGTTTACGATACGTTTGAATTGCTAGTAATAACGAATGCATTCGGGTGGCATTGGTATATGGCTTCCGGCTTTAAATATGGAGCTTTTTTTTCTTTTTTTAAAAACGAAAAGAAAAAAAGGAACTTTTATAAGATATTACGAAGGTCGAAGTCTATGCAATAACCTGTGGTCCTCTCATCTTCAACTTTGCCCGTTTCGGTTGAATAACCATATTGAGACGGTGTCAAAGAAAAGAAGATGTATTATATTGGTCGGCAATTGTATTTCAAACTTTTGAAGTATGTATCACTACAGTCTAATTTCGGCTCTCACTTTTGAATCTTTTTCTAAATATGTTTTACTTATCTTTTATATGTGAGAAGGTGGCAAGAGAGCTCGCGGTTCACCTGTTGTTAAGTGATGACCGCCGCCCGTGGAAATTTGCAACACCCGTAGGGACCTGCCCATTCGTGCAACAGCCGAAGTTGTTGCGTGGCCCTCCCATATTTAAATATTATACAAAGCATTATTTACATAAAATTAGCTGTGCCCATGACTTCGTCGAATTTGAAGTAAATAAAATTTCCAAAATAAAAGTAGCCCAAGTTACTCCTTATTACATAAACTATTTGCCAGTGAAAGTCCTGTCGAAATCGGTCCAGCCGTTTCACAGATTAGCCGGAACAAACAGACAGACAGAAAGACAAAAATTAAAAAAAAATGTTACTCCGTTATATGTACCGTGCATTTGCATTTAGTAAAAAGCGGTTATTTTAATATTGCAAACAGACACTCCAATTTTATTTATCTGTATAGATATTAATCCAGTGAGATGACAAAACACTATTATATAGAGACCAAATTACGTTTTGTATAAAAACTAAAATAGTAAACTAAATCACCTGTAGGTCTTTTATCTTCAGAGTAACGCTAAAGCTCGTCTTCATAGGTTCCGACTTTGTTATGCTGACATCATTGATTCTGTTTATTGTTGCCAAGTTCTTCACCCAGCCGGTATCCGTTTCGAATTTGCCCACAAAAGATATTGATCCGATCTGTAAATATTTGCAACGGGCATTTTAATTGGAGACTAAACTAAAGCCATCTTCATTCCTTTAAACACTTTTATAGTTCTTTAAGCAGAAATAATGGGCAGGAGTATTTTAGCAGCGGCAATGAGAACTGCAAGTTATGCAACAATAAAATATGTCAAGGTTCGCATTTCTTTACTTTACAGAGGTTTCTTTCAAGTTTTTACGAGAAACAACACAGGTTCAGATAAAGACCCGCAAAAAGTTACAGTCCACGTGTAGTTTTAAAAAAAAGTCAAATACTTACAATTCTAAATTAAACCGTTTTAAATTTTGAAAGTGCATAACTATTTATAAAGGACTAATCTTAAATTGAATTAAAAAGAGATTATCCCTCACAACACCTGATTGCACTTCTTTCAAAAACTTCGATGGCCCTTAGATGACATGTCGTAGTTAAACGCACGCATGAGCACATGCGCGGCCCTACCCACAGCTGAGGGCCCAAACCCGTGGGTTCTGGCTAGCCCACCGGTTCTGCGTCAGATGAAGCTTTAATAGTCTCGGGACTGAAAGCAAAAACATCAGTTAATACAAGATACAAGATACTTCTTTCAATACGGGGGACTCCCTGTAACACCTTTTTACGAGTTTGTCACAGTTACGTCATCGGTTGCGTCTAATGCAGTGCCTTAATAAGCTTGATCAAATATGACACATTTTTTTTAACTGGATTATTTAATTGCAGTGTATAAAACGAATACGGTCATTACGCCGCTGTGATTGGCTGTTTTAATAATTCAAGCGTTTGTTCGCGCGCTTTTTGTCACAGTTAATATCCGATAAATCGATAAACATATAAATCAAAATAGCGCACGTGAGGTTTTCAGTCATTGAATTAAAAAAAAATCTCTCGCCGTATTGAAATCTGTTTCATAGTAATATCATTTGTACCTTATGCATGAACGTGGCATGCAATGGGGGCAGTTCCAACACTTCGCGACAGGTCTGCAGCAGAGTTCTACGCATGTTGATAAGCACCATATCGACCACTCTGTTGCCGTTTCGCGCCAAATCCGCCACCATCGCACTGAAAAGTTCAAGTTGGCAACTATGCCCTGACTCTTAGCTCCTCATCGACCGTCAACTTCGTTTGGGTTGTTCGTTTGGAGGAGGCTATCTAGCTTCAAAGGGAATATTGAAGGGAAGAGTGAAGATGTTCTAAGTCACGGTGGGTCGTTGGGAGTTACTATCCACACCCTTCCACAGATATCAAAATCATCATCGCATTGCTAAGTTACATCGCTTAGCGAGTTAACGCCTGAATAACTATGTAGGTCAAAACGAAAACGTTGCAATAGATAAAGAGAAATTAAGTCGGCGACAAAAAATACACGTTATCTGTGAACGTTTTCGCGCGGTAATGTAGTTTTAATTGTTTTTTTTACGTTCGCCGCCGAAGTTGATTAATGTTATGATGTTATTAATCGAGCGTTAAGTATTGGTTGCATTAAAATAAACATTGATAATATCAGTTTATTTAAATATTACTCTCTTTGTTCATTATCTCTGGGGACATTATGATTGGGCGTGTAGTAATAATATTTTTATTTCACTTGCTTTTTGGGATTACAGTAGAATTGATAAGCCGGTTCAAGTACAGCCGAGTTTTGATCATTAAAGTGGGTATGAACTTATTTAATAAATACTTATAAATTAATAATTATAATCAATTCACATTCGGTACTATCATATATGTATTTTATATGATTATTTGCAAAACAACTGTTTTATATACCTTTATAATAAAAATGTGTTTTAAAAAAAATATTAATTCTAATTAATATTATATAATTTCAATGAATTAATTATGAACTTTATATCTAGAGTTTAACTTAAATCATGACCGAATTACACGAATTTGCAAACTTCTAATTAATTGCGTTTACACTTAAAATTTATAGAAGGGTTACAGTACTCGTTGATAAAATATGTTGTACGTCGACCTTTGGAAAGACACAATCGGCTATTTTCGGCTTCGTAGAGCGTTATCCCTGTCGCACACTTGTAGAACAACTGACAAACGTCACATAGGTAGTGTGTGACTGGGATAACGCTACGGAACTAGCTGATTGTCACTTTCCCAAGGTTGAATATTTATCGGCGAGTACAAACATAACGATGAATACTGTGAGCAATATTTTTTTACCTGTATACCTCCAGTAGACTAGGGTTCGAATACACCACTTCTGAAACGCTGGTTGCTTGTTTTAGCACGTGTGAGAGGTGCCTTTGTAACTTTTGCCTCAACTGTGCATAAAGAGGCAGAGATATTGCAGCAGTTAGAGGGAGATCATCTGCAATAATGATTTAAAGAATAATGACCGCTTTTGTATGGGCATGCTCCAATCATGTGGAAAAAGTAGATTTTTTTAATTTATTAATTTTTATTACGTTTCAACTTGCCCATTTTTGTGTATTCAGTAAAAATAAATGTTTTTTTTCGAAAACCCTTACATTCTAAGTTAATTTCTATTTATTATATGCAGCTGATATCATTTACTAGCACAAAAAAATGTATGCTAATTAATTATGTCAAGTGTATACAGTAACAAATAGATGAGCACTATGATACAGTCAACACATGTGACACTTAATATTATTCCAATGGTACTCTGGGATTAACAAATATGTTGCATCTAACATGAGAATATGTTATAGATAAAAATTGTTAACAGCTTAAAAAAATTCTTACCTATGTGTTTCGCTAATTGCTCGGTAGTAGTGAACTCATATCCACCATTTCTTTGTGGTGATGGCCATGACAACTAATGTAAAACACGAAAGAAAACGGTTTATGTTTCATAAATGGACAGTTATTTATTTGGAAATATTTCTAGCACAGAGAGGGATTTATAAATGGCAGCAAAAATACTTCGAATTTGAATTATTACAAAATTATTACCTTTACTATGACTTCATCATGAACAAAATCAATTCCAGGATTAATAAATGAAAAAGCATCATCTTCCATCACTAGACCGACATTAACGTCTGCCGTCATATTGGACAATGATATTCTGAAAATAGTTTACATATATATATTTTTATTTTCATTTGCTATAAAAAATAAAGCTAAATAAAAAAATAAAGGTAACGGTAATGTTTAAGTTACATTACATTATAAGGGTTTTATCACAAAATTATTTAAGTGTAAATACCACATCCTTTTAGGACAGACCTGAGGGAAGAACAAAGTGGATAAAAGTTTATTACTTGAAATTCCAAAATAATTTTTTAATTTTTTTTACACAAAATTTTACTTACAGGACATGGCCCTCTGACATAACTGGAATTAAATTGTAAAGATTTTCATTAAATGCACTATACAGGCCCTTCACACTGACTTCTCCGAGTGAGCATCTTAGGTTCAGGGCCATTGATTTCAAATCCAGCGATAAGTTTTGAAGGTGGAATGTTGGTGATCTTAGTAGTTCCAGTCTTGAAAGGTTACTATAAAAAAGTTTCAGTACATATAAAAATTTAGGACACAGTCATTATAACTATGTAATATTTGATGAAATATATTTGATTAAAAAACTAACTAGCAATGAAATTTTTCAAATCAAGTGTCTTCTCTTTTTTATTCTTTCTCTGAGTCTTTGGCATTATTCAATTTAAACGTTAGAAGTAATGAGATGTTTTTTAATTGAAAAAGTCATTAAAGAAAGAATTTTTAACTACAGTGAAAACAGGATTGTGTGATTAAAACGTATGGAGTGTTTAAGTTTACATTTGGCTACAATTGTTATTTTGATAAATATTATGGGTAAAATTTTTTAACGAGTCAGCTTCGTAGAGGGACTGGGGTTGGGTGGGGGGAGTGGGGGTGATGTGGTGCTGTGTCGGATCAGCAACTCATTTAATTAAAAAAAAAAATTTGATCTAACAAACTCTACTGAAGTCTCTCACTTCCTATATTTATCATGTTGGCAGTACTGTGTATTCAGTTTTCTTAATATTAATAAAATGTGCGTACTTTCTTAGTGAAGACAACAAGTTTTAAATATTTTTTTTTCTCATAAACAGAATGCGACGGGCGAATTCGGCTTGTTGAGTAATTCATTAGTGATTTTTCTCTATCGTTTAATTTTTTTTTATTATTCCCATGAAATTTATCAAAATTACGTTCCATTTCACGTTTCGTAAGATCGTTAAATTTTAAAAAATAGCTTATTAAATTTTTTATGTATCTCCGGCAAAAAAAAATGCGTTAGAGTGCTTGGTACAAACCTCCTTAACCCCCCCAAACTTAGAGTGTACTTAAAATCGGGCGACTCGATTCAAAACCCAACCCAATATTACTTGTATTGGTTTCAATGTTTTGCTTAAAATTGAATAGAAGTGAACTTACACTTGGGTGTTTTTAGAAAAGTATGATGTATCTTCCAGCACATCAGGCTTAATTTGCTCACCATTTTTAGTTTGCTGCAATACAACATTGGTAAAACTCTGCAAGAAAACATTACTATTAATATATAAGTAACCCTTGTTAAGATCTTTGGAATAATTGAAGATAGGTATAACATACCTCCTAACAGTCTTATATAGTGGCTTTGATAAACATTTTTTGTATTAGTTTGATAGAGATGTGTAGTATACATGAAATAAAAAAGTAATTACCCTTTTAATAACATCTTGTAAATTTGGTTGAACTTTTTCCAGAAGATCTAGCAATTCTTGCTCAATATCAATTTTTTCTTCCTCGGACATTGTATCACGCACATTACTTACTTTTTAAAATCAATACTAAAATTTTGATTAAATGTATATATCTATATTAATAACTTATTATTGGAAACATATTGTACAATTGTATCAGTGACAGGTGTACAAATAAGAGTGACTGACACAAGAGACTTGCCTTGACAGTGACAACTGGTGACGTTACAAAGGATGCGTTCCACGAAGCGCTCACAATGCTCACGACCACATTTTTACCCAAAGCGAGTTCGAAAATAAGAAGCTTGAGTGTAAAATATGATAAACTTTGGTATATATAAGCTTAATATTTTTTTTCCAAATTCTGAACGTACTCTTCCACCTTTACAGAGGGGTGGTTGTGAGCTGCGCGTGAGTGAAAATAATGACGTTATTAGTGACGTTTTCATAACAATCATAACATCGTGGTCGTCATGAGGAAATTTTGATCATTGTGAACGCTTACTCGTCTTTAGTATATTAAGATTTTTAATTTCTTTTATGTGAAGTGTAGTATGCTATTAACCTGGCGGCTTGGTCGTGCTCAGGATAAAACAACGGCGACAGCATGGTGATGGCGTCGGCTCTGTGCAATTTCGCGACCTCTGTTTACAAAGTATGGACTTTTAAACTAAAAAGTAGGGTAGGACACGAACTAGGGGTTGTCCTCAGATGGGGGGAAAATATATCCTGTCATGTATGACAGCATCGAAAATGCACTTGACACTGTGCGCGGTAGCTGTGAGTTGCGCGTATTAACCCTCTATAAAATGTAGGCATGCAGAGCACCCTTCTGTGAGGTCGCGGTACTACCCCAACGGACCTGACCATTCGTACAACTGTGAAGACTGTTGCGTAGTCGTACCACAGTAAAAACTTATAGACATAACATATTTATGATTTTTTTTATTTCACTAACAGGTTAAATCAAATTCGTGCTGAAAGGCAAATAGCGCAGCGCAGGGTTGCGGCGTTGTCGCCTTACGTCAAGAAAGAGTTGCGGCAGAAAAAAAATATAAATTAAAATTATTATTGTTATTAATTTTAAGTTCAAAATATCTAATAATAACTTATAAAAAGTGAAATTTTGTAAGTAGCTATTAAAAATTACTCTGAATAATATGTTGTTTAATTTTTCAACTTCGTTTGCACGAGACCTTAAATGGCTGTCACCACTAACTAGACACGCAAGGTCGCATCTTATCTAGCGGGGAGTAGCTCATTTCTTCTAAGTTATTCTTCATGATTGTAAATAAGTTTTAAAATGATTTTTGATTTTTAGATATTTAGATTGCTTAGTTATTCAACTTATTAACTGTGATTCGTGTTTGGATAGTATTTTTAGTATGGAGTGTAGAAGTATATTTTGTTATGTGAAAAGTTGCCAAACGAGCAGACGGTTCACCTGATGGTAAGTGAATATCGCCACCCATGGACATCTTCTACACCCGAGGGTTACAGATGTGTTGACAACCTTTTGAAAATTGGGCTCCGGCTACCTCACTCACCAGACGAAACGCGAAAGTATTTGTCTTACTTCCACTTTACGCTGGTCTTCTGTGAGGTCGTGGTACATACCCGGACGGGCCTGCCCATTCGTGCAACAGCCGAGGCTGCTGCGTGGCCCTTCCACCGTAGTAAAGGAGGACCATCTCAGTGTATTAAAAAGTGTCCGTTGAAAGGGAGCAAATTAAGGTGGCGCTATAGTAGCAAGTGGAAGAATTTTAAATAGAGCGCCACAAATTATTAGAGTAGGTATAGTAGGGAGTAGTATTTTTTCTTTTTATATTAACAACTACGTAAATAGTTGAGATTTTAAATACTGCATATTTATTAACTACAGAAGTCAAGAGAAATATTAAATTTGAAAAATTACCAAGCACACAATTAAAAAATTACAAGCCAATAACCCAGCACACTTCACTCTGCTTATAACTGCTAAGTTCATATCATTTCCACTTGCTACACTAGCGCTATTTCGGTGAGAGTTCGAACAATAATTTGCTGTTTACAAGTGGACACTTTTTCGACTAATCCCCCATACGAGACGATCCTCCTTTACTTCTACACTCCATAATTTTTAGTATGCGAGCGGCAAGCGTTTTTGGCGCCTGACACCGTTTTGACAACGCATGGCGCTGGCGTGCCAGTGGATATAACATATATTATAGAGCGGAACAATAATTTTTAAATGCCGCGCAGTATAGACAAGGGTCATCTTTATTAAAACATCATTATCTATCGGACGGTTTCAATATTCTATCTACAGATCGATTTGTTTACTGGAGATAGAATTTTGACGTAGGTATTATGGAGTTAATGTCAAAAACCTATCGCTAGTAATTAAATCTCTCTGTAGATAGGATATTGAAACCAGCCGTAAATTCGATTTATAAAATATAAATATTTTACTATAAAAGATCTAAGACTCCAATTTTATAGAAATAAACCAATACCAATACCAGCCTCGTACTGGTCATCGCAGTGTGGGACGACCCCCTACTAGATGGAGTGACGATCTGTGCAAATGTGCGGGAAGTCGATGGATGCAGGTGGCTCAGGATCGTACTTCATGGCAGTCTATGGGGGAGGCCTATGTTCAGCAGTGGACTCAAACAGGCTGAAATGATGATGAAACCAATACAAATTTTCTGAGATACGAGTTGGGAATGTTTTGTCTTGAATTTTGCGATGAAACGTGTGGAGTAGTGTAATATTTTTTTTATATTTTGTAGTCTCAGATAAGTTGTATTAGGTTATAACACATCACGTGGATGTGAAACTCGCTGCTATGAGAAGAGCCCGTGGTGGTCAACGCGATGAATATCGGCGTTTCTTCGTGTTTTCAACTGCATTTCATACGATTTCAAAATTGTTTCTCGAATACCGAATCTAGTTTATTTACGCTTATTTCCATTGTATTCCTATTTCTACTTTGAAAATTAGTATTAAAATCCTTTACCTCTCAATTAAATAAATTGAGTTTATGACTACTCCAGCCATAACTAAACTTTCCCGCAAGATCAATTTAAGAAATGTCGAGTCTAAAGTTATGGATGGTGATTATAACGTTTAACTCTAGAAATCTTTTGGCAAAAGCATCACTCGATTAATGTTTCGTCTTTCCTACCGCGGCTTCCCAACACTTCTTACAAGGCATATGCCTTGTAAAAAATTCTGATGTCGGCGTTCAGCAGGGAGATCCACTAACGTTATCATTATTTATTTTAGGAATTCATTCAATTATTTCAAAATTGAAATCGACGAATAATGTATCGAATAATATCTGGTACCTTTACCATGGTACGTTGAGAGGTAAAGTTGATGACGTACAAAGTGATCTTATCAAAATTATTAAACAGTTTCAAAATATCGGTCCAGATTTAAATTATTAGACAATCTAAAAATGTGGGTCCCGATTTAAATAATTTCAAATGTGAAACTTTCTCCCGAAAGATATACCCTATTTCCGACAAAATTACTTTTAACTATCACACCAAGCATTAACGTAGTCCGTACAAATTGACTTTACCTCTAAGATGTTCCTAAGATTTTTCCAAATTTGGAATCTCTTATAAAATAAGAGTTAAATAAATTTTTAGATCATGTTTACAAATTGTTTTTACTAAATTGACATATTGCGCTTATCGTTTTGCGATATTGTGTTGAACTTATATTTACGTATCTTCTACCGCTTGAGGACAAATTAGAAAAGTAGTGATTATTGAACGAAATTGATTTTCATCTTAAATCGGCTTTAGAAAAATTTGTTTCTAAAATGTAAATTAAACTGGAATCAAGCTACGTTACCAGTTTGTTTTGATGGTATTGGTGTAAGAAAAATTTGTAGAGTTGCTCTATATATTTATATATATATATTGAGTGACAATAATAATATCATAAATCACAATTCTATGAAAGTTTGCCATTGGAAGTTAACCAAAAGAAAAACAACTATAGGATATTCCTTAACGCTGAGAGCACAGAAAGCTATGTTTCAGATAATGATGATTCAATCTTTAAATAAATAATGATTTCGGCTTCAATAAGATATTCCTTAGCCTGAATATTATTAAAATTTTACGTTTTCAAGATTTTGTTTGTAATTTTTAAACGAAATATTTTTTAGGTAGTATTTTTAAAATTAAACTTTCTAAGATTGCGTTAAGCAACTGAATACCTAATATTTTGTGGTAGAATTATTTTTTTTCTGTTTAAAATGGCCACTGGGGGCAGACTAGACACTTCCAAATTTTTATTTTTTTATCATTAATTTAGCAAACGTGTATCATTTATTCATTGAGTTAAATTAATGTTCTGCTTTATTTTTTATTATTCATTTTCATTATTATCTTTATCATTATTTGTATCCAATTCTGTATTCGTTGGAGTATTTTCGTTACCATTATCAACTTCATTTGATTTTGGGTCCTCATCATCATCTTTGACCAGTGCTGGCATTTTGTCCTCAGCATCTGTTCTCTCTTCAGGAATATTCTCATTAATAAACAAGTTAATTTCTGCATTCTTTTCGTCACCTGCGTCATCATTAGTGTTCAAATCTAGATTTCTGTTTTGGCCTGCTTCAGTAAAACTTTCTTCCGATTTCTGAATATCTTTATTAATATCAGGAATTGTTTCTGGTATAGCATCTTCATCGCTATTTCTATCACTATCATTTGTTGAGTTTAATGGCTTTTCAGCCTCGCTATTTAATTCTTCGGACGATTTTGTAGCGATTTTTGATTTCAGTTCTTGTTTTTTATTTTGAATGTCAGATGTTAATGATGGTTCTAAAAATAATAAAAGAAGCTTTGCATGATTCCTATTTAATTAAAATACTTATTTTAAATGTCAAATTATTCTTACCACATCTCGTAATAGTACGCAACATTCTTATGTAATGAATGATGGTGTTAGAAATGAAGGTGAAAACGTGTCTTTCGAGTAAATTCTTAAAGCTTGCTATTATTCTATTTGCAGGCCCTTCTAGTGTTAGCGATTCCGGGCTAAAAATTGAAATAAAAATGTAGCTATTTCATATCTAAACATTCATCAATGTTATAAGAACAAAATTTTTTGCATATTTTGTCATGTTTTTGTTTAATATTATTATTTAATTTAATTTTTATACTTTATTTACATTTTTAACTAAGTTTTATTATGCTTCTTATAGACAATCATTACTTTTGAATATAGCTGAAATTAAAAGTTAAAAAATCTGTACACTTTATTTTCAACACTTACTTAATTTGTTGAATGGAATCAAACATTAGATCTAATGTCTCAGGGTCTTTAATCAATGTTAAACCCATATGAGCTATCAGTTCATCAGCTGTCACCACTAACTTCCCAGTAATTGGAGGTACACCTGTATTAAATTCAGCTTCGTACTGGTATGTTGCCTTAAAACGGACAGTTTCAAAGTTAGCTTGAGCTACGGGTCTTTTAGGAAACGAAAATTTTTATATGTATTAAATTTAAACCTTCAAACTGCTAAAGCCAACCACAGCATTCACGTTACGTATTTTGTTGTCTTTTCTGCCAGTTGCTAATGATCTCCTGTAAATTGTGTCTAAACCGCGCAAAACACCTTGTGTCAGTTTAAATCGCTGTAAAAAGCAATACGTTCATTAAACTCTAACCTATACCTATTGTGTACAGAGAAGGGAAATTTTGTGTAACTATAGTTATAAGTGTTTGTTTATAGTTATAAGTGTTTTTTTTTATAAACATTCGCGGAACTCAGTACCAAAAATGTGCGATGAGCAGAGATTTATGTCAAAGGATATAACATTTCACTATGTATAAACTTTCAAAGATAAAATAAAACTACTATACCATTCCATCAATGGAGGTAACGGCGAATTGGGGTAAACGTACAGTGCGTAGTTTTAGTTCTTTTAATCTTCCTCGTATCCTTTCCAATACTTCGTCTGCATATTCATTCAGTGCAACGGTTTTTTCTTGATTGTATTGTCTGAACATTAGTTAGAAACATAAGAGAGTATAACGTTGGGTGAACAAGAGAATCAATTCATAAAATAATTTAAAAATTCTTTCCCGCACTCTATAAGTGAAAAAGAATTATTTACTTTGATTTTCTTTGGTAAATCAAATGAATTAAATCCAATAAAAATTATATGTTGCTTTATGATTTAGAAAGGCATAATTAATATTTTAGAATTTAATGATTAGTTACTACTTTTTGTCAAATGTCAAAGTAGTTTAAAAGTATTAACACACTATTCTTACATAAATTTCTCATTTGCCTTCGCTCCCACAAATCCGAAGTACATCAGATAATCGTTGAAATAATCTTTTAACCATTTGTCCAAGGCCGTTTTGAGCTTGTCCAGAAATTCGCCTGAAATACAATAATAATGAAATAGTAGTAAATGCAAAACCATCTAACATTCATAATTTCTTTTGTCTTTACCCTGAAGAACGTCTTGTAAAGTAGTATGGAGTTTGTTGAGCTTTTAAATGTTCTATTATTTTAAATCTTTTAAAAGTAAAAATTTAGAACGTTATAAAGTCAAAATTGAAATCGGTATAATAATAACATTTAAATTTTTTTCTAAACAAAAAAAGGGGCGCCAAACAATTTCGTACGCTGGAAAGGATAGAACAATAGATAAAGATTAAAAGATAAAAATTAACGTAGAGATTTTCGTCGCTGTGGCTATCAGCCGTTTAGCTCAGTGGCTAGAGCGTCAGGCCGCGAGTGCTGAAGACGGTGGGTTCGATTCCCAGAGCGGCGACAATCTTTTCGGATTTTTTCTACATGTTTTAATAGTTAATTATTTACAACTTAATATACAATACAGTACATTATTCCATAAATATTCACCAATATCTTTTCGTTCCAATCCCATGGAGGTTTTTTCTCTCTCATTATTTTGATACTGAAATTAATGTTGAAATCAATGGGTATTATAACGCGTTTCAACACCTAAGATTAAGTAAATGTATTTGATGCTCACCGTCATCAATATATCACCAAGACTGATATTAGAAACCATGAGTTCAATTGCTAGTTTATCTCTTAGCATGCGATATCGACCTTCCATGTTGTATTCAACATTCCTCAGCAGAAGCCTGTTAATGGAAAATTAAAAAGAAGCAGTTTCCACTGAAACCGATAAAGTAAAAAATTTCTTAAATTGCGAGTTTTCATCTGACTACATTACATCAGCTGTTTGACCAATCAACAGCGATAAATTGCGCCAATACGCGGAACTCAGTGGAGGTTTACTTACTTTTCGATAAAGGGAGTTAATTAAATGGATATGACGGAGGCAGATGTCCATTACAATATTTATTTTATCATAGTCTAAACTCCACTTCAATTTTTACTCACTCCAATTCCCCATATGTGGGAGCGTAGAAAAGGTCAGCGGCGTCATTCTGAATGATGGCTCGTTCATAAGCGGCGAGAATATGAAGGTCGTTCAAGGACAGCTGTGTCGTGAGGACCATATTAGCCAAATCGTTCTGCAAAGTCTTCACACGAAAATGCGTGTTGTTTCTTAGTTTCATTCTGTGAAAGAATCTAAAACAATTGCAAGGAATAGTTATTCGTGTAATGTGCTTGTTTACTCATAAAATTACACAATATACAATTATATAAAATGATGTCAACAGAATAAGAAAGTAAATATAAGAAATTCCAGTAGTTGTAAAGAATATTTAAATGTTTTAAAAAGACATAAATAATTCATCATTGGTACTACTCTTAGTATCTAAGCTAGATATGCCTTGCCTCTTAGATTTCTGAGCTTTTCCTTATAGTACAATCAATCTTTTTTTTTTCTTTTTTATACAAAACGTTGCTCTTACTTTAGGATAACATTATCTTTGATTGTAAGGACGTTTTACAAACATAAATTTCACGCGAACAAACATTCTTCGCACCCAGGTGCGGAACAACTATTTGTGGGTCACACAAATAGTTGACCCGTGTGGGGATCGAACCCACGATCCCCGATGCCGAAACCATCTTCGCATCTGCGCCATGGAGTCATCACGGTGTCAATGGAGTAGGTACACACGAACATTTTTTTGCAAAATGCTTCAAAAGCCGTTAAAACCATTTCAATTACCAACAATTTTGTGTAAGTTTATTTGTATTTTCTAAATTTATTTCACATCCTATTTCTTCTACTAGTACTCTATTTCTTCGTATTGGAAGTTTATGAACTAAACCATCAATATATGTTTGTGACTGCGCAACGGTCACAGACATGTGACCGTATGTTTTAAAGTAAGAAATAAAAAATGCGAAAAAGTGACTAGTAGCAGAATCCTGCTCACGACTGGTCTTGTTTAGGGACGTAATAACATCGATCGACCACACACACCGAGCAACGGTCACAAATATGTGACAGACATTTTTCAAGTAAGAAACCTAAAAGGTGGAAACGTTACTAGTAGCAGAATCCTCCTCACCGCTGGTCACACACACTGAGAAACGGTCACAAATATGTGACAGAAAATTTTCAAGTAAGAAATCTGAACGATGTAAACTATGTTTCAAGAAATCTAAACGGTCTAAACTTCAGAAATCAGTTTAGTTAAAACGTGACGGTAAAAGATACTTACCAATCAAATCGCAAAATAATAGAGAAGTAAATAAAATTTCCCAAGAAAGATGAATATTACGAGAAAAAAATGGAATCACAAGGATATTATAATTTGGTCATTCCTACGCTTTCAGCGAGGAATCCGTTACGGTCTACGAAACATGCGGTCCGCTAATAATCCTGTCAGAAGTTATATCACAAGGTTGTCCGAATCTGCGTCATGTAGGGATTACGAGTCTGCCAAGGAATTTCAGCGGATACGCAATAAAAAAATAGGTTAATGGCTATACGAATATCGCAAGTAGACGTTATGCAGCGTCAATATCACGCAGTTTCGTAACGGCACGGAAGTGTTTTCGCGGTAATGTACTTTCGCCATTTTGTTTATTATTCTGTGCGTATAGTACTGAATAAACTGGTTTCATATTTTCAGTTAAGATATTTTCCCCCGTTTATACAGCGTGTCGTTACCATCGCGACAATAAATGAACACACGTCTATCGCTACTTGCCAATAATCATAAAAAAATATTAACGTTAAACAAAATCCATAATTAAAAGAAAAATATTTTTCAAACAAACTAATTAAGTAAAAAAGAAACAAAATTTGTAACATCCTATACAACTCGCGCACAGCGTCACATTACAAGCCTCTCCTTCTAACAGTATGTTTTGTCTCTTTTAAATTCATTCAACCCATTCATATGCTTTGTGACCTTTACAAATGAACTTTACGTTACGCTTTTATAGGTAAGGGTGT
Organism: Iphiclides podalirius; assembly: GCA_933534255.1. Taxonomy (NCBI): domain Eukaryota; kingdom Metazoa; phylum Arthropoda; class Insecta; order Lepidoptera; family Papilionidae; genus Iphiclides; species Iphiclides podalirius. The sequence goes on along the minus strand of OW152830.1, from coordinate 9,480,928 downwards.
TCTAAAATTCTTTGTTTTGAAAAATTTAATAACTCTGTAAATATTGATGTTTTAAGAATTTAAATGTTTAATACAACTTTAAAAAGTTATCCCCTATATGTGTGTTCATTTATTGTCGCGATGGTAACGACACGCTGTATAAGTTGGTTGTGTAGGGGAGAGGTGGAATACTTGATCCCTGTTTTGGTTTTCTTTTAGTAATTCGAACCATTTTCATAAATCTGACTTTCTTTTAAATCACACATGTATTTCCTTTCAATACTACTGATTTAGCACCAATACAGACCTTCTTATTTATTAAATAAAACGACAAAAAGGGTTTTTTTAAAGTCCGATACAAGGATCAAGTAACCCTCCCTATGGGGATACTTGATCCCGGTGAGTGGGTTGTATGATCCCGGAGGATCAATCATCCCACCGGTCAAAGTTTCAGCCATAGGCCTACCTAAATATGGAAATTAAATAAACTTGGGTCTACTATTAATAAGTTGTAACTAACGATTCGAAGGATGAGTAGGTACAAAATGAAAACAACATAAAAAACATTGAAAACACAGACAAAAAATAAATGGGAAAATTATTCGAGAAGTGGCACGGAATAAATGTCACGTGTTTTTGAAAATTTCGTCGGCTCCGGCAAGTGTCCCAAAATGTCACCCCACACATAAAATATTTCGTCTTCCCTTGCTGGCCACTTCCAAAGCCTTCCACTTTTTTCCATTGCTTTTATTGTAGCCCCGTTTTCATGTATTTTTGTATTTTTTCCTGGGTATCACAAACCATTGTAAATTGCAACTACAAATTCCCCTATTTCTTTTCTGATGGGCTCAAAAGCTCTATGACCCTCGCCGTCGCTACATAACTCTTCTTCCCCCCCTGACGATGATGGAAGTGGAGGACATTCATCAGAATCAGATGAGGTGTCATCGTCAATTTTTTTTAGTGAAAAGATTTGTCTCACTGTTTTCTTGGTAGGCCTATTTTCTTTAATCTTCCTTTTCATTTCTATCTCCGCTATCTTCGCCAACTTTTTATTTGATTGTTCTTCGATGGCTGCTTTTTCCGGAGTATCGGTTAGGATGCGAGTACGTCCTCGCTTTCTCCCGCGCGACGACCGCGAGCGTGGACCTGCCTTGGGGTAGGGCATGATGTCCTGTGGTGAAAAGTGCATCGGCACTGATCCTCCAAGTAAGGATGGGGAAGCGCGTTCACTCACACTGCTGCTTTGTGGACTTCAGGGCTCCTGAAGTGGAGAAGGGAGAGGGCAGTCCGTCGCTATGCTCACTGCTCTGTATGGGATCCTCAAGCGGGGAAGGGGGAGCACAGTCCAACGCTGCCACACTTCTCTGTGCTGGTTCTTCAAGTTGAGAAGGGGGAGGGCGGTCCGTAACTAAACTGGTCATGAACTCACTCTCCGTGAAAATGTCGGCATTTATGGTTCATATTCCAGCCGCCCTGAAGCCACTAATTATATTGGTAGGCACCATAGCCCTTGGGAAAGCTTCCCCTAACAGTTCCGAAACGTCGTAGATTGTGATTGTTCTCCCGGGGTGTCTCAGCATAAAATTTGATGCTGCCTGAGAATAAAAGGTTTTTAAGGGGCCAAAAACAGTCCTGTCTAATGGCTGCAGCTTGTGGGATGTGTGTGGTGGAATTGTGAGAAGAACGATTCCGTTGTCTTTTGCGTAGTTGAGGGCGTCGACAGAACAATGACTCTCGATTGTCCATGATGATGAGGTGTTTCCTATCAGCGTTGGGTTGAACATAACGAACAAAATGCTTGAGGAATTTTATAAAACTGTCGCCCGTCATCCATCCACTAGGATGAGTAGTTGCATCGCTGCTAGGAGGGGCATGATTGAGGAACCTATCCTGCCAGTTTTTTCGGGGGAATATCATGTATGGCGGGATGTGGCCCCCGGCAGCGTTGATACAGGCACAAACGTTCGGCTCACCTCGTTCGGCCGATGTCATTTTTCCTACTTGTTTGGAACCCTTAACTGCAATAATTTTGCTGGGTTTATGGACAGTTGTTACCCCTGTTTCGTCAATATTCCACACCCTTTCGGCAGTAAATTCTTGCTTATTAAAAACTGCAGTAAAATTTCCAAAAAATTCCGCCACGGTGTGTTTATTAAACGCTGTCGCTCGCGCCAAGCTGGTAGGCTCTGGAGTTCTTAAGGATAGAGTTTGCTGTCTCTCCAAAAATCCACGATACCAATCGCGACCCGCCTGTTGCGAGTGATCCCATGAAGAGGGATATTTCATCTTATTTGCTTTGGCGAATTGGTAAGCTACCTTACGCAATTGTACAACGGTAAGTCCATAATACATTTTAGACATATGAACAAGATACGCTCCTAGCTCATCCTCGTGACGTTTGGTCAAAATTTGTCTATTGGTAAAACCAGGTTGAACATAAGAGTCTCGACGGCATAGCCTTTTAAGTGTCATGACATTAATTTTAAATTCTCTTGCGACGGTTTTGTAAGCAGCTCCATTTTTAACTGCTAAAAAACAGCAACAAGATGAAAACATTTGATTCGGAAATAATTGAATTTACACAGCTAAATACACACAATATTTCATAAATATAAACAAAAAATTGTAAAGTACACGTACCTGAAGTTTTTTGAATTGTCGTACACTAAACAAAACAAGTAACATCCGGTAAAAACATAAATTTCCAATTATTTTGGCAACGAGCTGTTGTTTCGGTTTAATGTTTTTTTTTTCGTATTGGTCATCATGGCGGCGTCCCAATGCAGCCAACAGAACACGTTTAAACACTTTTTGGCGCTAGTTTTAAATGGGGGATCATGTATCCTCGGGGATCAAGTATACCACCTCTCCCCTATAGAAAAGTAAGATTATTTTAAAGGGACGTTTATTCTTGAGTACTTCAATAGACATGAAATGTACTTATACTTTCTTATTTTAAAATTGGATATATCTCATCAATTAAGACACCAAAATTCTCTCTAAGACTCATTTTCAGAACCAAGTTTAATTCGTGTTTTTTTCATACTTACAGAATCGAATTCTGCAATCCCATCATGCCGTAACCGCCAAGATTGATACCTGCTGGTATGAAGCTAGGATCTCCTGCAGCGTTATGAATTTCCCTCTGCGCAACTCCTCGAGTCTTAAGCATCATCTGCAAATGTCATTTTTTTTATTAACGTATCGTTATAAATAGTCAGTGCAGCGATTAATCTTTCCTATCATATTGTCAAGACAAAATTATTTGGTTTTTGCTGGAAATTTATCAGTTATTCTGTATCTTCGTACTTAAGGAAATGAAATTACTTAGTAGTATCTAAACCACGCTCTAATTAAAAATTCTTCACAGAAATTATAAAAAATTGGTGTTAAATGTCTTTCCGTCTAATCATAAATTAAACATTTTCAAAGGTCTTCACGGATCTAGTACGTTTACGAAAAGATACAAAAAAAAGCATTTGCTGCATAGAATTGTATAAACAATCAAAGGTTAGTTTCATCATTAGGCCCACATGACCTTCAATAAAGTTTTTTTATATACTTGTAAAATAATATTTTTCTACTAACTGCAAAATTTTTGTGCAATTTGAAAGCAAACAATGTGAATATCTAGCAATCAACGAGCGTGTCTATAGTAAATATTTCAAAAATATCTGAAGTCTATCAACCTTGCTGTGTTCAGGTGGCGGATTGTGACTCCCTATATTGGTAAGGCGTTTGCCTAGCAGTAGGAAATGGAAATGGCATTTGCATTACTTTTATGCTGCTTTGCTCCCACCAGCTTGATTAGTTACAGTTGTATTTTTCTAATGCAGTATTTTTAAATCTAATAATGAATGGCAGTAAGTTTAACATCACATCGTGCATCGCACAGAAAATTGCTTCGAACATTAATGCAGAAATATTTCAAGATATAGGATGGAAGTTATAATCGATACATTACATCCAACATGTCTTTGCTAAAGTTGCTGTTTTCTGCTGCCTCTTGAAACTGCTTTCGAATTGATGCAAAACGATCTGCGAATAATAATTTTTAGCCATTACAATAATTACTGTGTGATTCTTTTTGATAAATCATTTAAAAAAATAACGTCTAGAAGGATATCTTTCTTTAGTGGTAACCTCAAGGATACATTCATTTACTTAAGTCAATTATTGAAAAATGTTTTGTGCACCGTGTTGATTTTTTGATGAAGTACTCTATTAAAATTTAAAATCCTACTATCTACGCAATATTGAAGAAACGGTGAGGTGATCCATTGATCAGAATTATAATATTTATCGTTATTTTTGTTTAAATATATAGGAAAACGTGTCGAACCTGTTGGACTTAGAATAATTGTTCTGTATTCTAGGTATACTAATCTAGGGATTTAAGACAATATGTACCGAAATTATTCGATACTGTCACAAAATGTGACTGTTGCTTAGTGACCTTAATGACTATTTATTTATTTCATATACACTTATACAATCTGTTTTTTCTATTCATATTATTTACAATAAAATTTCAGTAAATTTAGGTAATAGATAATTTAAATATTCTATGTATTCTGAGCTGACGCTGATTTTTAACTAATTACGCATTGTAAGGTTGGTAGAGAATTATTTTTCAAATAATTAAAACTTTAAGAATTAATTTCAAGGACTTCATGATACCTGGAGTGTTATGTGCTAAAAATCATTGAAACAAAAATGGAAACTGGCATAGTTAAAGCAGGTTCCCCTAAACTATTTTAATTTTGGCTTTGATATTTTCGATTAAATTGACATACCGTCCAAAGCGTCCATTATTTCAAAATGTTTTTTTGCGTCCACTTGCATCCAGCATTTCTCTTTTGAATTTTTCTCTTGAAACACTTTTGCTGACCTTGGGGGAATTCCATTTTCCTCTTTTTCGTTTGGATCTTCAGTTGCTTTAATTGGAATCGGATCTTTATTTACAATACTGGGACCATCGGTATCAATTTGTGCAGGCCCTTCCAAAGTTTCGTCCTTTTTATTTGTATTTTTTTCAGTGGCATCTTGTTGTTCGGCTTCGCCGTTTGCGTTGCGGTTGTTAAGCATTACTACGGGGCCGAATCTCTTTCTTGCGTTATTTAATTTTCGCAAACCGAATGGAGCTGTATAAAATAGAATAGATGGAAAACATTTCACGGTCTCATGATAGGTGACTTTATATCATGGCTATAATCAAATAGGATGATAATATGAATTCTTTATTGGATTTTGTATGACTTTGTCTACTGTTTTGTTTTGTTCTAAGCTTGTATCCGCCATGACTATAATTGTTTGTGGATAGCGACGATAATTTTCACTTATGTGAGCCTTTTGGTTAAAACGGTGATAGGGATACTAACTATAGCGTTTAATTTCTTTTTAAATGCCTTAAGTTGTGTGTCCCCTGCCAATGAATACATTTGGTTTACATCTTAACGTTATATTTAACCGAGGCTGACATTAACATTTAGGTTATTTATCTACGATTGATTTATGCATAACGAACTTACAACGTATTAAGGTCTTGTATCGCTGGTTGGCTTGATTTTACTTTTTTTTAAATAAAACGCTATGAAGTCTATGAAGTGGTGCATTAATAATGTGTTCATCCGCATATCTAAGAAATCATCTGGGTCATTTGCAAAAAAACCTTACCGTTTTCTTTCCCTAATGTTTCATTTAAATCACTGTACACTTGTGACGTAAAAATTATAACTTTAAGAAGAGTAAAAATAATATATTTCGTATGGACCATGATTTTAGTTAATTCATTGCAAACTTTGTCGAAGAGAAAAGTTAAAATTATAAGTCCTTATCAGTGTAAGCAAAGCGAAGTTGATGGGAATAAAACGGAATTTCAATTAAGTTTTTATTGCTTGTGTTTTTACTTTAACGATCTTAAAGTCAAAAAGTATCTTCGAGAGTTATAACACAAGGAGACTATTAATTTGTCAACAATTGGAATTGTCAATTCCAACCTGGAATGCATAAATGTCGTATAAATACCCTTATATAATTTTTCACTTATGATGTTTTTGCTCTTCGCTATTTTCGCCATTTTTATCAGCTTTATTTATATTACTCCGAGTTCTAACCGCTGGTTTATTGCTTTAAATTACCTGTATCATATCTTCAAGTTAAAAAGAGGCGATGTCGTAGGTCGTAATAAGTTTAACGTGCTAACTTTAATGGAAATATACGAAAACTGACATTACAGGCTTTTTTATATATAATATAGCATAGTAAACAAGACAGATATCACATTTTACTATTCTTCGAGTGTAATTGTGTAAAAATGTTTTAGATGTCACTAATTGTAACAACACTGTATGTGTATGTTTGTGAGCTTACATTCAATTTATTGATCATGTCCTTATTTAAATAGTTTGGATTATTTTTTATGTGAAATGTACCCTAGTATTCAATCACCAGACGAAAGGCAACATGTAATACTTCCTCTTCACACCGGTCTTTTGTGAGGTTGTGGTACTGCCCTGGACGAGCCTGCCCATACGTGCAAGAACTGCTGCGTGGCCATATTAAGGTTTTATGAACTTGTGAATTATGTAGGCCTTTCATATCGATGTTATTTTATGCATAAGAAATAATGAACTAATTGACCCGTGCGAAGTTTTCGCATAGTACCTTGATCAGTCACCGAATGGTAAACTAGAAGTAAAAATAAGTATTTATCAATAAAGTATATCTTATATTCACGAATATTCTACTTTTCTATTTTTCATTTAAACAAATTGTCATTGATCATAGTATCATCATAATAAATTCTTATAAGAAAATTTGAAAAGATTTCTTTTTCATGAAAACATCAACAGAAATATTAGAAGAAATTCCGCTAATAGCAGCAAATATAAGCTTTTAAATGGTGTTTTTATAATTAATTTTGATGTAAAATTATTGCGTACCGGTAAAAAACATCTTCGAGAAATAATACACTGAAACAATAGGCCGTATTAGGCTCGTTAGTAATACAATTGGATCTTTTTTGGGTCACTTGTCTACTTAGATTAAAGACTTTTTCTGTTTTATTATTTTTCCGTCAATAAGCCGGATGAGGGTGTTTGCCTCGCAGATTCCGAACGCTTCATTTATTACAATAGTTTATTGGAAACTTACATGACATAATAAACCACTTAATGTTAACATCATATAGCTAAGCAAGAGAATTTATTAATTGTCATTAAAAGAATAAGTCTCGCCCGGCGAAAAGGGGTCCTAGATCTAACAAAAATTATTTTTTTAAATTCACATTAACACAGCAAACATAATCAAAACAAAACATTAAAAGAGCTAAGTATCCAAGGTCGACGAAACCGTTTGACACCAGGGTCGGCACAGAAAAGAGGTCAGATTCATAATACAGTATATGCCTTTTTAGTGTGAGGACACATTCCATATGAAGGTTAGCGACTACTTCCGTACAAAGATAAAACCTAGCTTAAAGAACCGTGATGAAAGTGAATCTGAGGTTATCGTACCACAAACTTTTTTTTTATGATAGAATGTGGCATACACGCTGTCGGTTCACCTGATGTCAAGTGATAATCGCCGGCCATGGACATTTGCAATACCTTTAGGGCTGCAAATGCGTTGCCACCTTTAAAGTGGGCCACTGCTACTTCACTTACCAGACCAAACGCAGAAGTGTAACATTTCTATTTTACGCCGGTTTCATGTGCAGGTCGTGGTACTTACCCCGACGAACCTGCCCATTCGTGTAACAGTGTATACTGTTGCGTGGCCGTACCACAGAAAATTAGTTAAGATAAGTTACAATATATCTTATTTATAAGTTGTAGGGTAAAATAATCCAAGGGTAAATCTTCACATGTCCCTCACTAAACACGTAATACTTGTGTTTGTCATCGTTGAAAGTTTTTGGCAGCTATGATTTTCTACTTCTAAAATATTAGCATCATCGTCCCATTACAAGTTAATACAACCTGTGCCTGTGCTTGGACGTAGTAAAAATTGGACATAGGGCTACCCCAAAGTTGTAATAAATATAAGACATCAATAAGCCTTCTTGTTCCTCCTAAATAATCTATGAAACAAAGCCGCGTTTATTTATACAGCCGTTTCGAAAGCCGTCACTTTACATTTCATGCAAATTCAGATAAACTTTAAGCAGAGTTTAACAAGTACGTGACAATTTCAAGAATTAACTATACAGTTTTTTAAGAGAGCCGGTAATCGTCACAATTTTCCGATGGTAATTGTACCAACCGAAATCTAACGCGACCGTTCACAAACATGACGTCCGTATATCATTGGTCCTCGCAAGGAAGGGGGCGAAGTTATTAAGGACCCACCGAACACTACACAACTATGTAACGTACAATAAATATAGTTTGTCCTCCTCGACGAGCACGGCGGAATTAACTCAATGCGTACACTAGTTAAATACACTCTCTTTCCAGGTTGATTCTCACGGCCTTAAAGAATAAGCATACAACTGCCGACGTTACGTTAAGTATAAATGACTTCGACAATCCCTTCATTTTTGTTAACGTACGTACTATACGTATACATGTGACCATGCGTGACTCTACTTATAGGTAGAGTACACTGAGCACGTGAAAACATTGCCTTTGCACGACCTCTGCGCTCTATAAAGTAGTAAAAGGACTACTTTCAGTACTACCATTAATCATCAAAAGTCGAATTTCAAACATATCGATGACGATCCTATCGGACCAATGGGTAGCGACCCTGCCTCTTGCGCCAGAGGGTGTGGGTTAGATCCCCACCACTGAAAAAAATGATAAGTGGTACAGATAATACAAGCGTTGCTTAGTTTGGGACTAGAAAACGTTGTGTAAAAATGTGTCCTGAAATATTTATTATTATTTATCGAAATTTTTTTGTAAGACATTGATTCGATTTTCGAAATATTTTGTAAGATATGCAGGTTTTGTCACGATGTTTTCTTTCTTCGCAATACCAATTTCATTCGTGCCACAACCGGGACTTGAACTCGGGTTGTTCGAGTAAAATGAATTGAAAGAGAGCGCTCGGACACTGAGCTGTCAGGTCTTTCAAAATAAAATGTGTGCAACGAATAAATTATTTATTAATTTTAAAGTTTTTTATAGTGCTTAATCTCTGCACTGAAGATTGAACATTAAAACATGTAGAAAAAGTACGAAAAGATTGTCGCCGCTGTGGGAATCGAACCCACGTCTTCGGCCGTCAGGCCGTCAGCGTCAGGCCGCGAATGCCGAAGACGTGGGTTCGATTCCCACAGCGGCGACAATCTTTTCGTACTTTTTCTACATGTTTTAAATTATTTATTATTCGCCGAGACTTAATATGCGAATTTGAAAACCTTAATAAATATAGTAAAGTCTGTTGGTAAAAATTTTAGAAATTCAGCGACTGGAGATATGAACGTTAGGTCGTAAAATATTTCACTTAGGTATCTTTTAATTGAATAACGTAACAAACTTTACGTTGTAAAACTTTATGGTATGTTTTAATGAAAATTTTCCTCAATGTCAATTGAAACCTGGAACCTTGAGGCGATATGAATTACCGCCTTGTTTTGTTCACAGTTTTTACATCGATATTGGAATACTATTCGATTAGGTGTGACGTTGTATCGGACATATTGACTTATTACAACGGCGGTAAGTGGCATTAAAATGATTTACTTTTTCGTTTTAACCATAGAAAAAAATAAACTTGAGAGGAAAAGTTTTATTCTAAAGGGTTAATACTTCAATTTTGTACGATGGAAACATGGCGGAACTCTAGTAAGTGATCACTAACGCTCTTGAACATGCACACAGAAAGTATTCGTAAGGTTACACCGAATGTGTTGTGAGCTAGATGAAAAGTAAAAGCGTAAACTGGCAATACTTATATGGAGGACAGATTGAGCAAAGGCCGAAGATGGTGCATAGGTCTTTAACATTGTTTAAGCTCGCAAAAAATTAGTAGATAAGGAATTTTTATCGTAACTGAAAGAGAAGAAATACCATTATTGCTATATTATGTTCATGACTGTTTATTGCAATTTATTTATTGTAATTTTATAATTAGAATGTATGAGTGGCTGTAAATTTCACGCCTCCTTTTTATTGTAATGTTTTTAAATCAAGATTATGAAACTGATTAACCAATCGCTGTGTGTAACAAACCAATGTAGCGTAGAAAAGTTGAAATGAAGGCAGTAATTGGGGAGTGCAATATAATTTTCAAATAAAATTCAGTTCAGCGTTTTACTATTTTTCACTGTTTATATACTTTACTGGGGACCTGCCCCGGCTTCGCACGGATGCAATGTATTATACATATGAATATGAACCTTCCTCTTGAATCATTCTATTTAGTAAAAAATGACATATCAAGATTCTGTTGTCTAGTTTTAAAGATCTAAGCATACATACGGACAGACAGACAGCGGGACGACTTTGTTTTATACTATGTAGTGATTATCTAAATTACAAGTATTTTTTGTACTTACACAGACATTGTACGATCGTTTCAAAAACAATGGGAGAACAGTCGAAAGTCATACGAAAACGCTTTGAAAATCGTAAGTAGAAGAGTAAATTGAATTAGTTAGAAGGAAAACACGTATTTACTAAAGTGCAAGTGATAAAACTTTTTTAAATTACATTTATAGAATGTATGGCAAAATACCATACACAAGGATTTTAATAGGTTACCAAATAGAAATTAAAAAAAAAACAAGCTTAGGCAAAACGTGATATTTAAATTTTATTTGGTCTCTCGATTTTATTAGGACTACTTAGTTAAAAATAAAAATTTTCAAGATATTGTGGTCATATAAATATGCAAACATTAATTAAATAATAGTAAGTTTTTCGCGTACATAAAACGCGTAGATACACTAAAAAACGATACTTATACGAAAATGATACTTAAAAAGTTCATGTTAAGTGCAGAGACTAATTAATAATAATACAAAAAAAAATTTTTTTATGTACTTTATGCAATTGCCTGAAGATTGAAATAAAAAATTAACTGTCAGTAATTAAGCTCAATTAATTACCTATTCCACATGTCTTACACCTTTATCTTCTATTAGCTACACTTATAGAAAAGTTTTGTAGATAGGAATAGTGGGCGTCTCGCCAAAACGTAGCTCCAACTCATAAAATTCAGCCTTTTAGATAGTAATGATTTTTTTAAAAGTATGTGGATTCCTAGAGATATTCTGTAAAATAATTTTATTTAGAAAATTTTTTTTTCCTTTTTATAGGCAATAATCGAAAATTTCGGTAAAAAAAGTATGAACACTATTGAAAGGAGAATCGAAAATGCCTGCAAATTATCCAACGGATTTTATGTTTACGACAACGTGGTTCACGTGTAAGTTTTGTAAAATTAATTAATATACTGCAATTTTTCAACGCTACAAAATGTATCCTAATCTATTTTCATACTTTAATTTATCTTAATTTTTCTCTGCAGTTTTACTCCGACTTTTTAATTCGCTGAAGTGTGTTTATTAGGGCTTAACCATTACCAGATTAAAAGTATTTGGTACCTGTTGCAATTTTATTTACCACTTTGAAGCCGAAATGATATCTTATGGAACTTGAATATCTAAGAAATAAACAACTGCGAGTATAAATGCCAATCTTGATAGGGAGCACGTACGCACGTACTGTTTGTTCATAAGAGGCCTTTTCCTAGATGTGTGATATGTATGTACATATGTTTAGGCTCTACTGAATTAATTCTATTTATCACATTTCTTCGTTTATTGCAATTTTAGTCTTATGTTTTTTTTTTCTGTAAGGGAACACTTATCCAATAGCTAATAAAATTAACAACGCAGGCTACGGACAGAATTTCTTATTTTTATCTACTAATTGTGAGTTAAACTCATAGTGACTTTGTATTATCAAATAATATTCGCAGGATTTTCCACGACATACACCTTAAAGAGATGCCACACATAAAGTACTCGGAACTATATTTCCCCTTGGCCAACAACGTACTTAGCCTGCAAACGGAACTGAGCAAGATAATACTAGAAACAAAGTACAATTTGATGAGGAACAATTCTGAAGTCTTGTTCGCTGGCTCGAATCTGGATACGTATAAAAACTCGCCGTTTGTTTTGCAGCAAGTCCAGACTAATGGAAATCTGGCGTAAGTGCAAAATGCAGTAATTAAAAAGGCGATTTTTTTTATAACTATCTGATTGCGAAGTGTACTCTCTGTGACGTTCCTAATTTTGAGATTAAATTACTACTACTTCCTGACCGTTATCGGTCACGGCGACTGCTTCAGCTCCGGTGGTTTAGGCGTTTGAATCGGAGCCATTTTTCAGAAGCAGTCAGGTGCGCAGGAGATATTATAGTGCACAAGCGCATGCGCAGACACAGGTGTACTCTCTCGTCCTAGTTCTCTTTTCCCCGATGGAACGGTGAACCGCTACGACCGGAAGAGACCTCGGATGCAGTGTCTGGTGATAACCATGGGACCTGAAATTTATCACCTCGACCTTCCACAATGCCTCGCTGATGACTAACGAATACCCACGCGGGAAACTTCCGCTGGTATAAGGGAGATTGGAGGGGAAGAAAATGAAGAGTGGAAGGTGTAGGGTTAGAGCATACCAGTACCCGGGTCGCGTACCCGTGCCCTAGCTTGTGATGAACGGACAGTTCATCATAGCAGAGCCCTCTGAACTAAGACTAAATATAAACTTGAGACTAAATATAAAGTAAATAAATATAAAAATGAGTGTGTAATTAATTTACGCTCGTTAGAAGTTGTACTTCTTTAGCGTAACAATAGAAAAATAACTAAAAATGTCATACCCTGTAGTCTGTCTGTCATACTCTATCTTTGTGAAAAAAGTCATTAAATGCAATAGATAACGGTTTAATTGAACAAATTTGAATAAAAGAATATGAACCAATTTATTTATCTAATATTTACAAGATTAAATCTATGTAAAATTACATATTATCTATTAATTTAATTAGGACTTATAGTCAATGTCAAAAAGTTCTTATTCGTTACCATGGTTACCATTTTTATTGGTTACCATGGTAATACCGTGAAGTTGGTCGAAGTTGGCCGCTTTGCAACCGGTGTTATCATGTTGTTTTTTTCCAAACGCGCCAAAAGATGTATAACTTCAAAAATTACTCCTGAATTTAGATTATTTTAAACAAATCTTTTGTTTAACAAAGAGTAAACATAATAAGCTTAAGAAGTTGATTTTTAATTACTTTTTAATAAAATCATTTTATTTCTCAGAATTGTGGCAGAAGACTGCAAATTAAGTGGCTTTACTATTGCATCGTTAAGTGGAGTTTTAGGACACGATACTTTTAGGATAAGCAACTGCAAATTTACCGTTGAGGTATGTAATTATTAGTAAAATCTTATTAAAGTAAAATTTCTTCAGCGGCAATTCAATAAAAGTAAAGTAATAGCCTTTATATGTTGGATATGCCTACACTGCTGAGCAAAGGTCTCCTCCGTACAGAAGGAATTAGGGTTTAGTTCATCACGCGACAATATTGCTTTGTATCATAGTTTGATAGACTTCACTTACTTCCGAAAATATACAGGTTTCCTAATGACATTTTCCTTCATCGTTGAGCACGTGATAAGTCAGCACTTCATTGGTAGCGGCACTGGGATTCGAACTCAGGTTCTCAGGTTCCCAGGTTCAGGGACTCTATTATATTGAGTGTATAATTTCAAAGCCGTGCCACGTTTAGACACAGTTTTTTACATGAGAGAGAAGAATGATATAACTTAGAGGAAGGGAGAAACAGAAAGAGAGAGAGAGAGAGAGAGAGAGAGAGAGAGAGAGAGAGAGAGAGAGAGAGAGAGAGAGAGAGAGAGAGAGAGAGAGAGAGAGAGAGGGTAGACCCATACACTTAATTAACACAAAGTGATAGAATAAGATTGATTCGGGCATGTACGCATGTACGTAGATGTTACCGTTACAAGTTGTGGGAACAGTGTAGTAACGGCTAGGTAAAACGCGTTGTGCATTTGGTAATTGATGCTTATCATTGTGTTGTTTGATAATTATCGACGTTTTTAAGAAGTTGAACTTCTATCGATTCTATAGAGTGTTTTGTGATATATGAATATTTAAAATTTTTATAATTACGTGATGTAAATTACACATAACGACCTTCCAGTGTACATTTTATCGGAGTGATACTTAATTGTTTGACAATAATTTAGATATTAATAATTGTTTCGTTTTATATATACATATTGGCGAACGGCGCCGGCTTCGTACAGGGGCAATGTAAATATCAATGCGAGGCAGTGTGGAGTGATTAATAATATTATGATTTAGACTTTAGTACAGGATATCTTTATATACATTGTTAACAGTTTTTTTATTATAGAGTGCAATCATGTTTTCTAGGTTACTCTCGATAGCGCCAGCCCATAATTATAACATATACCGTCATGGACATTTTAATCGATCATTTTAAGATATATAATTTTGTAGTACATTTATTTGATTTAACTCGTAAGGGTTAGAGAGCGTTCGCAATGTGAGCACACAAAAATATGTTTGTTACTACATCGCATTACAAATAATTTAATTTCTCAGATTTACTTTACTATCATGAATGTATACTACATACAAATCTTCCTCTTGAATCACTCTATTTACTTAAACAACTGTATTAAAATTCGTTGCGTAGTTAAAAAAATCTAAGCAACCTAAGTAATCTAAAGTACAAACAGCGGGAGTAACATTGTTTTATATAACACAATGTAACGATGGATAACTGAACCTTGAAATTTTTAATTAATATGTAAAGTAATGCATTAGGTAATTTCTTTCAATTTATTAATGTGCTTTAAAGCGCAATATGTCATTATTTAATATGTATTACCTTATCGTTATTATTTTGTATTCAATGAAGATAATGAACATTAATAACGTTCTCCTTTCACATCTTAGTGCTTTAATATCTCATGAAATTGTATTCAATTCAATTTAGTCCTTTTAATCATAGTTTAAAAGAACAATTGATTAAAATCGTTATAAGTTTAATCTTTAATTTTTTTTGTATTCTATCGCGATTTAATACACAAAATTTCGAATGTCGCTTGTGAAATTAAAAAGTACTATGTTTATAAGACTTTTTTTATTTATTTTATAATGGTGGAAGGAGCCACTAAGAAAAGGCATTAAGAGATAGATTCAGTACAACAGTCAAATTGTCGAAATTTTCATTTACTCTCGCACAATGAACTAACCATTCATAATTAATGTTACATGGATATAGAAGATTAATGAAATAACATTTCATTTACAGATTTCTGCGGAAGGTTTAGGCTCGCCGCCTGTAATAGCACCCTATTTTTCAGATGAGCAAAGTAAGGTGTTATGCCAAAGATTTGTAAAGGGTTCAAATATTAGACAAATCAGCTTAAACAAGATAAATTTTTATTATTTTATTTTTATATTATATTTTTATTTCAAGGAGTTTTACTTGAATAGTCTCATAAGCAACCAGATAAGAAAGGAACTGATGGGAAAATTGCAAGCGGCCATGTTTACTTATGTAAACACTTCTATTTTCGAAAATGATTTAATCAAGTATCGGTGAGCGGCTTTTATTGTTAAAACCTAATAATCAAAACGTGTTTCTTTAGTAATAATACATTTAAGAAAGGTTGTCACAAATAGTGTAAGTATAAAATATTTGTCTAAAAATTATAATTGGTTGTTGGAATTGCCTGCAAAAAAAGCGCTTTACTATGGGCTTCTGCAATTTTAAAATGCATGTTTTTTTTATCAATTTAAGTTACGAGACATGCGAGCTTTTTACATCGAAAATATTAATTCCAAAGTTTTATGCCACTCATTATGAATACATTCAAAAACGTAAACAAGGTCGAAATAAATGTATACTTGTAGCCGTAAGGGATCTGTGTTTCCCCATTCCCGCCCACTCGTTAGACCCTTATAATAACGTGTTTAAAATATGTATTACTATAATAGCCATACATTATAAAGATTAGATGCGCGTCAAGGCTCTGATGTTTGATTATGGAAGCATTTTTATTAAATAACAAATAGAGCTTTATGATTCAGATATTAAATAGAAATAAACGCATACTACATTCATAACATGTAATTTTATCGTAGGTTAGTAGACAGTGAAACATTGCCGAAGTGTTTTTAAAATTTTATGCTTCTTCTGGGTAATTTCTTTCTTGATCTTTTCTAAGATTTCACTATCTCATAAAATTATTTCTGTGGTTTAAAACATTTATGAATACAACAATTACAAAGTACATGGGCACTACATACTGTTACGTGTTACAATACATCAGACAAAAAATCTATAGGTATAAGAAATTACAATTAAATATTACAGCTACAGTTAGTGACATTTTTTGTAGAATCTTATTGTATCATCATCTTTAAAAAATTTGATGAAGGTTGAATTGAACTCCAAAAGCTGTAAACAAAAAAGTTTTTCGATATTTGTAAGACTAATCGCCTTAAATATTTCTGCTTATCGTAGTATTTATATTTTATAAAATTTTCACGTCTATAGCAACGAGCAGAATGAAATCTTCAAGAAAACATCGAAACTCATTAAGGATGTTATAAGAAATGCTAATAAAGAGAAGATTAAGACTAATAAAGCAGCACACGATCTGCGATCACTAGATATTGTTTGGAATGAAACAGTAAGAGTTCTTAGATAAAAGTTAATGCTTTAAAAAATACAGGTTATTATGACTGGGTTCATTCTGAACGAACATGTTGAAATTCTAGAATCACAAGTGTAAAACAACAAGAGCCATCAAGCTCAAGGACATAGTTTTGGATGGATTCGATTCAGTTTATTCTCCACATATAGGGGGGCCATATAAGTTACAAAAAGTAGGAATTGCAGAAACTTTGAGATATAATACTTTAAAGGTATGAATTTATGATGTTTTGTTTATTGAAAACGTACTCCAGTAAAAGTTTTTATGAGAATATCTGATTTTAAGGTACGAGGGAAAATATTTTTTGAACAAGATGATTTTAGAAGCGAACATGACTTTTCTATGGACCTCCTGGACGTTACTGTTAATATAGATATGAACGTAGAAGATACGTCACAAGGCTTTAACTCTAATAGTTATGTTTTCTGGAGGTAGGTCAAACAGAAATAATTAAGAGGTTTAAAAAAATTACGATGTGTAATTCGTTTCAATTTAAAATTGTACGTGTTTAGTAGTTTTATAAGAATTGCAATGGGATCGTCGATATACCTTGATATTAAACCTTAACAATAGCAATTTGTGTGCAAGTTATTGTCTTCGATATCCAATATATAGTTAGTTACAAATTTAAAAGCCTAAAAGTAATATAAAGCAATAGACATTCTTTATAATGCTAAATTATTGCAGCGCAATTTAATATTTTCTTTAAATACAATTTTTTTCTAATGCTGTATGTAATGTGTGCTATAGTGTTTAAAAAAAGTAAAATATCACCCTATATATGTCCCACTGCTGAGCAAAGGCCTCCTTTATACAGTGGGTATCAGGGCATAGTCCACCACGCGGCCCCACTGCGGATTGACGGACTTCACATATCTTCAAAATATTTTTTTGTTATTATTTCGAAAATATGCAGGTTTCCTCACGATGTTTTCCTTCACCGCTGAGCACGTGATAATTCAGCACTTAAAATTGACAACTTCATTGGTGCTGGCACGGGGATCGAACTCAGGTTGCTCGAGTATATTAAATTAAAGGCGAGCGCTCGGACACTGAGCTATCACGGCTCTATAGTCTTTAATCTCAGTTATTTGAGATATATTTTGTAATTAATATATAAACTCGCTTAAGCTACCGAGATTAACTCCGCGTTGTTTTCATATAAAATTCTGATTTACTCGTATTGTTATAAAGTGATGTTATATAGCGTCAACTTACAAGGTTTTGTGTTTAAGCTAACATCCAATAGCGATAATTTACGAGTTGGCGCTATTCAGCTTGTAACGAAAACAATTTTTAGAATTGCTCGTTTAAATTTACAAAAATCATAAATAAATAAGTAAGATATAGTAGACGCTAGACCACGCAAGTTAATAGCGAAAGTGATAATATTATTTCAGGGATACAGTTTTTTCAATAACAAATATTGAAAATGTCGACCAGAGAGTACTAGCGGAATCTTTGATAACTGGTTATTTAATAAATGAAACACCAAAATATGTTTCAAGCATATTATTGAAATCGACTTATCCTGAAAAATCTAAGCAAACGGAAACAGAGGAAACCAATGATAAAAAAGGGCGTAATGTTGAAATCGATCCATCCGTTAATACCGAAGAAGCCGAATTAAGTAAAAATGAAGAAAATCGTGATTTAAGCTTACCAGATAATGATGGGAATTTAAAAGAACAAGAGAACGAGGCCCAGACAGAAGATGAATCAACATTAAAGGGCTCAGATATCGAAAAGGGTGAGCCAATGGGGGTAGAGGTGAATATTGCATTTATGGATAGAATGCCTAGTGATGAAAATGTACAAGAAGCTGAACCTGACCCTCTTTTAAAAAATGATGATAGATTAGGCATTGCTTCTACATACGCCGACGAATTGTTAAAGAATAGCTACGAAGATGATAGAAGAAGAAATAAAAAGAGAAGCAATAAGAAATATAAGAGATACAGTAAACACCGTCAAGATATGCTCAGGACTAAAAAAGGAATGAAGAAAATACTCAAGAAGAGAATGCATAGTCCCATAAATATGTCTGAAAATGATATATGAAATACAATAGCTTTAAATAATCATAAAATATATTTTATTTTAATTAATATATTACCTGCTAAAGATTAAATATAAAAAATCTAATAAAAATTAAATTAAAACACTTTTTTTATGCGAGGTTCTTAATGTTCCTAGTATCATGTGTAGGGTCTTAGTTTAAAATAATGCTTATGACTTCAATTTCAAACAAACTCTGTATTTATTTTTTAGTTATGCATAATAGTGCAAATAGCACCTGCAATGAGGGAGTAAAATTGCTTTATAAAAAATTTGAAATATGGATATTTTCGACATAGGTAGCTAGATTTTTACGTAAACGCCTTTAATATATGCATATGAAAATATCGTTGATGATTCTCTTTACGTAATATTGAAAAGGCTTATTTCTTTTGTCACGTGAAACTTTACTTCGGAGGGTTCAGGGCTTCAATTAACCTTTTCTCCAAGGGTTAATTAAAGAGTAGTAACTGTTTCGTTTAGTGTTACGTTAGCGGAGCAAAAATAGACCGTTCATATACCTTAAGCTTGTTCCGTTATTTACGTAGGACGTAAGGTATACCTTTTCACTGTCTTAGTATAAATCGAATAAACCATTGAATTTAGCAAAAGGCATAATACCACCAAAAATATTCTTTGCAAAAGTACCTATTATCAATTAACATTGTATTATTGTATACATTGTATATTTTTCAAAAACCAATAATAAAAATATTTTAATGCATATATGTAAATATTTAGTACATTTAAATAGGTCTGTAGGCCGCATTATCATCATCCATATCTGCTGTAGTACCTTCGAAGTGTCGCATGGGGATTGGATGCCTGCAAAATGAAATAATATCATTACCCTTTATATGTTATACATTTTAAAATTGGCTTTTTTTAAATGGGAAGGTATATTAAAGTTGATAAAAAAATAATAGTTGTTTCGGTCCGACTGTTAACATAAAAATTAGGGATTGAATACATACAGTTCATTAGCATTTTATATTTTTTATGTTTAAAAAGCTTCCAATTAGATATTTAAGATACTGCGCTTGGAGATCTCTGCTAAGATATTTTTGAAAATAAAATATAATCACTACGGATAAGATTTTGTTATTTGTGACAGATCGAATAATGCGTCAAAAGTTTGTTGGTCAATGTGTTTGAGTATAAATCAAATTGGCTGTATCAATATATACAAAAGATTTACATTTTTTATCTTATTTTCTGACACTAATATAGCGTAAATTCAAAATAAATAACGTAAACTTATTCAATAAATTTGTTTAAGAGGTCGAGATCGTTTTAATACCTTGTGGGAATACGGCCTAGATTCTTCACATCCTCATCGGGTATCTCGCCAGATTCGTCAACTCGGTTGATTTTCATTTTCGATTTGATCTTGTCCTTTTCTTCCACATCTATTTTATAGAAGTAATCATCCGGGTCCTTTTTCGTCACATCGGCGGATACATCTTTCACAGGCGGGAACTTCCTCATGATTATTTCGGAGCTCCCACTCTGCAGCACCGTTGTCTGCATCGCTGAATTGGGAACAATCGAAATCCGATGCACCGGTGGTGTAGTGAACCTAAAGTAGCTCACTGAGAGCTGAAATGCAAAGAATAATCATCTAAATTGGCGATTCTTTCACGAGTGATAGATTGCTTTGTTAAATCCTTTAAAAGTTTCACTGCTTCTACCTACATTGGTATGCTTGTTTGTGTGTGTTCATATCGTGTCTTTAAAACGTCAAGTTGTATTTAGTGTAGTAGAAGTTTTATACAAAGCTGTATATATGGTAAAAATATTGATAGGATTAGCGAAGTGATTGTGAATTTCGTCGGAATACCATCCACGTTTTGGAACTTAAAACATTGACTACAGCGAGTGCTATAAATTTCTTAAGATCTAAAGTTCTGTAAATGTTTAAAGCTTACGCCATCGGGAAGGGTTTTACTTTTTATAGTGTCTATTAAGAGTAACTTATCAACTTCACCTCCGTGGATTGCTGTTCCTCAATGTCTTGACTTTTTGAACTCTGAGTTTTGGAGAACTTCGTGAGCCGTTCAGCGTATTTTCTGGTATCCAACGATTTAACAAGTGTCTCAGAAAGAGGTTGCTTGTCGCCAGTCGAAGGAACTGGTTCCTGATAATCAGCGCTTATGTTTGAGAATGCTGCAGAGAAATGTTATTGAAGTCAACTTAAAATCTATAAATATTATTTTAATTCAATTGCTTTTTTATAATGGAAAAGAGTATTAACTCCTAGATATGTCCATTGCGACCAGGGAATGTGTGATGGAGTAGTAGTAGAAACTGATTTCATTGGCCTATTTTTTCGGTACTTTTATATCATCCAACATCGGTTTGCAAAGTATCCTCTTAATTGAAGAAGTAATATTTTCTTTAATTACATGTAAATTAAGCTTATTAAAACTATAATAGAGACTAAGTATTTGAAAAAAATATATAACACGATGCTAGAATATGAAAACACAACGTGATTCACATGAACAGACAGTTCCAATAATAGACCGATGAAATAACAAAAACTTCTTAGCCTACCAGTTTGTTTCCAATCCATCTTTCACCTCAACTAGGCATGTATATTGCTGTTAGTAAAGATAGGTATTTATTTTCTTTTCCTAATATATTATAAACGTTTTGAGTGAAGCAACGTTTATCAAACAACTTTAAAAATAGAATTAGTTCATGGTCACTATCAGTAATCATGGATTAAACAATACTTAACTTTACATTTTTTACATTGTGTAAATGTTATCAGAGTTGTTATCCAGTGGAAACGATACTGTAAAGTAAAATTCTTATAAAAAAGATTAGAAAAACTCACCATCAGATGCACCACTCATTCTTCTTACACCGAATTCCGCTAAGTCCGGGCGATCATTCATTTGACCGCGGCGCATGTACACGGTGACGTCAGATCCTGTAAGAAACCAGATTTGTCGTAGAGCACTTGAATATTTTAAAGGTGTCTTGAAAGACTAGCGTAAGGTCGGGTTGCCTCTTTTCAGGATCAAGGTATAGGACGTTTCTATTTATATTGGAGTCTGGATTAATCAGCTCTTTAAACTAAATGGAATCTCACGAATTCCTTGTATTATATAGTGATTTGTATCTAAATTGGTCACAATGCAATACATACATACATAATTAGTAAAATTGAACATAGTAAAATTGAACCACAAAAAAATATAATTAAAGTAGAAACGTAAGAAAAATGCGTAGATAAAGAAAAATAAATATGTGGAAGGTAATTCGAAAGAAAACCAGGTGAGACATTAAGACAACGAATAAAAAACGATAAGCACAGTTACTTAAACATATCTAAATATTATACAATATAATGTTTTTAATTATTTTATTATATTATAGACGTTTTATCTGTGGTAGGGCCAATCAACAGTCTTTGCTGTTGTAAGATTAGGCAGGTCTGTCCTGGGTAGTACCACGACCTCATAGAAGAACGGCGTTACGTAGATGTATTATACTTCAGAGTTTCGTTTGGTGAGGGAGGTGGCCGCGGCCCACTTAAAAGGTTGCAATGCATCTGCAACCCTACGGCTGTTGCAAACGTCTATGGGCGGCGGCTAACACGTAATATCCGGGTAACCACAACCTCTTTTGCCACCTTCTCACATAATAAAAAAAGACGTTTAGTAATATAGGGAATATAGAAAATAAAGTAACAAATAAACAAACAGCCAGGAAGATACTGACTAGTGAATGTGATGAATTCTGCCATCGAGTAGTTGTATCCGTACGCGATTCCGGCAATAATGCAGATACTGAAACCGATGCACATGATGCAGATCAGGAAGGCTAGGAGGCAGAACGTGATCGCCCTGTACCATGTCAAAGGGTAAACATTTTATCGAATAAAAAATAATACATTTAAACAGTAAATATAGGGTGATCGACTGATTTTATGAGTGTATTCAGAGCAGCGTTTTCTAATGCAATATCAAACGATAATCTTGTGTTATTACACGCATTATCCAAGAGATGTTTTATAGGTGCGGTATCAGAAACTTTATTAACCTGATTAGCACTGGCTAGTTAACGGTTTTAAGAGCACCTATGTACACATTTATATTTAATGAAGGTAGCAAATAGGCCATCGCAAGGATACTTGTGTCACTAGCGTTACTGACCTTTGAACGACATCCACACTCCACGCCAAACAATTGCATAAGTAGCACATTGTCCTCACGCGTAGGGGTTAACTTTAGATCTCATTTTCTGTAAACAATCAGTTCACATGGGTATTTTGTACTTTAACTCGTTCTTTAAAGAACGTTTTCAACTGTACGATACCATCACGTTTTAATTACACGGTTATGGCAATCTGTAATGTAGAGAACTCTCATTCTAGTCGTTTGTATGATGAATTTGTAACGATATAATTTGAATTGTGAATACGAATAAATATACGAATATATTTATTATATATATAAAATATAGGAAATTGATATGTGTTTAGTTAAGAAAATTATAGCCGTTGTTATATTATCATGTACAAAATACTATACAACAACCATTTGTTACTTTGACAGTAACAAACGCTAATTTAGCGCACCGAACAACATATATAACAGGTTTAATATTCAAAGTACCCGGAGGACCGAGCTTTGCTTGGTTTGTTTATTTTTTTTTGGTAAATCGTGTATTTTGGAAATTACAATTAAATCAAATATTTTTAATCAAATAAGCAAAATATTTTTCGATCTTACCGACATAATAATAAGAAAATATGAACTGATGTTTTTCACAAAAGAACTTTAAAAAAACGGGAAAAAAATAACAAAATAACAAATCGACAAAAAATTAAAAATAAAGAAAGCAATGATCTGGAATCGAAAAAAAAGTAAAAAAATAATTGTGTAAATGATCGTGACGCGAACCACGGCCGTCTGATTTGGGGCCGCCCGATTATCGACCGAGCTATTATGACATTTTCTCTTGCGGCGAAATTTACCGTCATATTCGAATTATATTTTTCATTCCCTGAAAACAGGGATAAAAGGGCATTTTCTAAAAATGAAACCTAGCTAGATCGATTTTTCTCCCACGAATCTACGCACATACTAAATTTCATGAAAATCGCTGGAGCCGTTTCCGAGATTCCCATTATATATATATATATATACATATATATACATATATATATATATATATATATACAAGAATTGCTCGTTTAAAGGATAAGATAACATTTATACAAAATTGAGAGATGTTATTACTCTTTGAAGAATGCAGTAATATAAATAATTCATATCTTGTATGTACTAGATTGAAACTGAGAACTTGATTGGCCTCGCTACATATATTATTTATTACGAAAAAATACATCTATATTATTAAAGCACGCTACAAAAGACCCTTTAACTTTTTTGAACACAACACAAAGCGAATTTATTTCGTAAAATATTAAAACGAGAAACTGAGCTTGGCACACCCTTACCGCAGACAGGACTTTGTAAATGATTAAAAAATCAAAATATGTATTTTGCTATGCGTTATTATGCTTAGGGTTTGCGTATGAATTGTAAGCTTTTGGATAGATATTTACAGTCCCCCAGCATTTATAACGGTATTGAAAAAAAATGTTGCTTCCTTACCATAAATCAATTATGTTTTTTAAAAACAAACACCGAGAAGTCTAAGTTATAAACACAGTTGCTTTAGAATAATTTGTTTTATATAGTTATCTAGTTTAAAACAAAACCCAAGACTTTTCGTTGTGTCCATTTAATCGTAATAGAAATTCGTATCATTTACCATCGACATGTTTGAAATAATGTCCTAGAAGGGTGATTGATCATCATAATATACTAAACATTTTTCTAACGTTAAAGAAATAATTATAGAAACAATTTACTACAATGTTTACACAAGGATTGACTTTAGTGATCAGTGTCAAATTTTGGGAGCGTCTTTAAGAAAAGATAATGGCATAAGATATTTTGCCTTCCTGCCACTATTATAGATTTGGCCACTATTAGAGATATTTATAGATTTTGTCACTTTAAATTTTGTTTTTAATTTCCGTACATGCTCCTGTGACTAACTATACTTTACAAAGTATGTTGGATAACTTTACGTTATATAAGTTCTTATTGAAAGGGGTAGTGCTTATAACGCATCACTTCAAATCCATTTTTTTAGCTAATGATTTTTCATTCTTTATAACTGAACACTTCAAACCAGTTAAGCGCTTACGAATTGGTAGAGAACAAAAACTACTTACCAATAAACTCTTCATTTATAATTTTTGAGTGGCTAACGAAATATAAAATATCGTAAAATAAACTTTTTGAAACTATGTGACATCAAGATTACCTGGCTTAATAAAGTTTTATGAATTATATGAAGAATTTAAAATGCTGCTCATCACATCAGGAGGAAACTTAAACCTTTAATGGAATATGTCTACGAGCTCGATTCACAGCTGAAATAATGGTTTGGTTATAGTTAAGACGAATGTTTTCAAACTATATTGTACCTTTTTCAATATTATTACATTCTATTCAGGTTATGACACTTTTTGTTTACACTTGTAGAAACTAGTTTAAGTGTTTTGTCTCGATCGTGAAGATGGCGACACGATTGTCTATTCAAATAAGCAGTTAAAGCAGCTTATACAGAAGATGACAGTTGCTAAGCTATTGCCTTCGCTGCCGTGTCTTGGGTTCGATTCCCACACGGGGTAAGTATTTGTGGCACCCACAGATCATTGAGGATCTGGGTGTTCGTTTCCAAGGAGGTTTGACGTCAGACAAGCGGCCGGTCGTAAAATTCCAGCCAATACCACTAACAACATGATTCACAGGTTGTGCCGACCAGCTAGGTGCAATAAGGGCAGGAGAAAGAAGAAGAGTGGCAAAAAGTAAATACCTGTCATGTGAATCGGTCATAAAATCTTTTTCTTTAAATGTTTTCAATATCTATTGATAGTTCTATCGATTAACATAGTTACGCCCGGTGTCTGAAACACTGATCATCGTAGAATTCAACTAATCAGTTGTCAAATGGAATTTCAAATGTTATTTGAGTTGGCAAAAGCATGGTTAAACTCTCTGAATTGATCAGAATGATCTCCTCAATGATCGGAATGATCAATTCAAACATCTTTAACCATTCTTTGGCAACTTAAATAACATTTGAAAAGCCATTTGACAGCTAATTAGTTCACTTCTACGATAATCCGTGTTTCAGAAACCGGGCGTTAGGTTCAAAAAAGCGTCTTTTTCCCTTAAATTACTACGACACTAGTTTTACGCCTGATAGTTACTTAGCGGCTTCTTGTTCGCGTAACTGGACATCCGTTATCTCGAATACTCTAAAGACTAGGAAGGGTAATGGGTTACACGTGCGCAGGAAGATAACATAATAAAATCTCTGCACGACTTTACTATTACGTTTGCGGAAATGGAATGAGGGGAATTATTCGTAGGACTTCGTCAATAACCTATTATTGAATATAACCAGTATACAAATAAAATTATAGGTCTGCAGTTGTGCGCGTATGCACAGAAAAGCTACTGAATAGATTTCAAATAATTCTTCTAGTTTTATTTCAGACACTTAGCCCATATTAAAAAAAATCTATTATATCTTTCTACCAGGATTTAAACTGAGGTTGCTCGACTATATTGAATTAAAAGCTGTCACATGTAGATACTTACCAATTAGTTTAATTAATTATATTGGAAAATTTTAATTATATTATAATTGGTACGGAACCCTTCGTGCGCGAGTCCAACTCGTGCTTGGCCGGTTTTTTCTCCTCACTTACTAGTTAGTTAGTTATTTTTATGATGCAAGACTTGTCCGAAGCCCTGAAAACTACCGGTTCTGTAATTGGCACTGTAGAGGGAAATAATGATAAGAAACTAGGAACTTTGTTTTGCGCAAGGTTATTTGTTTTATCGCCGCGTAGAAATTTCGCCTCCATTTAGTGGTGTATTTTCAAGTCGGGAGAGGTTTATTTACATCCCTTTTGTGCAGACTCGTTTCCAGAACGACCTAAACGTTTCCAAACTAAATCAACATCGCAAGTATACGCGATAACGTCTGCAAATTTGTTCATTCTTGTTTTCTTCTCATTTTCAGTCTGGGACTTTCAATTAAAACTGGCCATAGCGACCTCGTAGTACCGGTTCGCATTTAGTTATCCCGCAACGCTTATTGTTTAATGTAAAATTCTTCTTATTTGGCTACGATCATTCGACTAGTAATATTGACTATACAACCTGTTTTTATTAATAACAGTGAAAGGAAAATATTAGATATGACGTTAGTGACATAAATCAAAAAATTGTACTCTCGCTCTTACTTTCAATAAATTTGTGGGTTAAAAGATGTAGTTTTAACATGTTTGGTCCTTCTAGAACCGGATTGAGAAAGTGTAATAAGTGCTAAAAACAATAGTATAAAAGGCTAAGTGCTAATTACTGCGAGTTGGTAAGATTAGACTTGAATTGTCATAAACGTAAACAATGGCTCAACTTTGTGAATCACAAAAAACGTTATCGGAACGTATTTCTAACCTACAAAGTAATACTAAAAAGAGGTCTAAATCAAGATACACACTTGGCTATCTACAAACACGCTTAGAAACATTAGAAAGCTATTGATCTAAGTATCAAACTCAATATGAGATGATTAAATCAACAGTTACGAAAACTGAACTGGACCAATTACAATTTAATGCCGAAAGTCTATACGAGACAACTGAAGACATATACCTAGAATTTAAGGGATTATTAAAGGATTATTTGTTGGAATTTTCGAAAGGTCAAGGTCAACCACAATCAAATAATACTACGCAGAGTTTATTAGCAACGAATGATGGCGAGACCACCCCGATTAGAACTAAATTACCTCCTTTATCGATTCCGAAGTTCGCGGGTAATTATAATGACTGGACAAGTTTTAAAGATTTGTTTAAGGCTCTCGTGCATGACAACGTGCATCTAACAACGATTGAAAAACATCATTATTTAAAAACGAATTTATCGGGAGAGGCTGAACAACTTCTAAAACAATTTGCACTCACGGAGGCTAATTACGATAAGGCTTGGAGCACACTTGAGAGTAGATACAATAACAAACGTATGATTGTCACTACAATAATTAGCCGCCTTTTAAATCAAAAGAAGATGAACACAGAATGTTTTAAAAGCTTAAAGGAAATTTTAGATACTACGAAGGAATGTTTGAATTCTCTTGACAATCTCGGCTTGGATACCTCCACTTGGGATGCAATTATCGTACATTTAGTTGTTTCCAAATTGGACTTCGAAACACACAAACAATGGGAACAGTCACTTGGATCATCTCAAGACATAGCCACATTTACCAGTTTATCATTATTTTTAGAAAATCGTTTCCGTTCTATGGAGATGGTAAATGTTACCCACAAAAAAGACCAACCGCAGAAAAGGAACTAAAAATTGTACAACCCAAAAACTTACAAATATGAAGTCATTTGTCACAGAAGTAAGCAGCGAATGCACTTATTGCTCACAAAACCATTATATTTGTCATTGTAAAGAATTCGCCGCATTAGATGTTCCTCAACGTCAGGATTTTATTAAGAAGAATGGCATTTGTTTTAATTGCCTTGTAAAGGGTCATTCCGTTAAAGCGTGTAGACAGAGCACCACCTGTAGAAAATGTAGTCGACGACATCACACTCTGTTGCACTTCACAAATCCTAACAAGATCACATCAGTGCCGGAAAGCAATGCAGCAACACCCAATACACCTGAAACAAGCCAAACCACATCAACCATCGTTTACAAGGCTGAGGTTGACAGCGACAGTGAGGAAGTAATATTGGCTACCGCACGAATTGCAGTTAAGTCGAGGAACGGCGATACGATAGTCTTGAGAGCACTGATTGATCCGTGCTTTCAATCAAACTTTGTTACTGAAGCGGCAACTCAGCTGCTTAATCTCGAGCGCACTTCAATCAGCGGAAAAATTACTGGCATATCACCTATATCACTGACAACTAAGTCACAAGTTACGTTGAACTTTCATGCTATAAGAAATCCATCACACATGATCACAGCTAAGGCGTACGTCTTTAGACAAATAAATTCGAGATTACCGTCACAAGGGCTCCCATCAGATACCTGGCCTTCTTCTGAGATTTCGGATCTTGCGGATCCACACTTTCACAAGCCAGGATCTATCGACGTGCTATTAGGTGCAGTTGTATATGCGCACATTATTCTTGACGGAATAATAAAATGAAATGAGTCTCTGGTCGCTTTGAACTCAAGATTGGGCTGGCTGGTAAGCGGCGAAGTTGCGCAGTCTAGCCATCAGTCACACAATGTAGTTGTTATGCACACACAAGTCGAAGTTGATCAGTTGCTACGTCAGTTTTGGGAGATCAATGAATATTCACCAAACGTGAAGCCTCTGTCAAAAGCTGAGATGCAGTGTGAAGAGCATTTTAAGAAAACTCACACTCGGAACACTGACGGACGATATGAGGTTCGCCTACCCTTCAAGGACGAAGACGCTCCAAATTTAGGCAACTCCAGACAACTTGCTTTGAAGCGCTTACATCAGATGGAGAATAAGTTTAAGCGAAGACCCGAGTTTCACAAAGAATACTGCAAGTTCATGAGGCAATATGAATCACTCGGTCACATGGAGGTCGTCCCTGAAACAGAGAAGGAGAATAGAGCTTATTACCTACCACATCACGCTATTCTTCGTGCCTCGAGCCTCACTACAAAGTTGCGCGTTGTTTTTGACGGAAGCGCTAAACCTGTAGACGGAAACTCACTTAACGATGAGCTACTCATCGGCCCACCGCTACAACAAGATATACGAGATTAGTAACACGATGGAGACAACATAAGTACTGCCTAGTAGCTGATATACAACAAATGTACAGACAGATACTTATCTCAAGGCAAGACACTGATTACCAGAGAATCTTTTGGCGCGAGTCATCGGAAGACCCGATTAGAGAATATCGGTTACTTACCGTCACATATGGCAGTTCATGTGCCCCATATCTTGCCATAAGGACACTTCATCAACTTGCAGAGGACGAACGTGTGGAGTTTCCTGAAGCTGAAATTCTAAAAACTGATCTCTATATGGACGATTTGATGACGGGCTCATCTACAGAAGAAGACACTCAGCGGCTTCAACGTCGCTTAACTGAACTGTTTAAAAGTGGCGGTTTTCTTCTACATAACTGGTCGTCTAATAGTGAAATGGTTTTAAATGATATTCCCGATTCGAAAAAAGCATTAAAAAGTTCAGTGAATATTAAAACGGATGATTCGGTGAAAGCTTTGGGCATAGCCTGGAAACCACAAAGTGATATATTTGAACTGATAGTTAACTTATCTCATGATAACGACATTGTTACAAAACGAAGTGTGCTATCTGCGATAGCAAAAACGTTTGACCCTCTGGGTTGGCTAGCACCTTGTGTGGTTGTGTTAAAAATGTTTATGCAGAAATTGTGGCTAGCCGGCCTGGACTGGGACTCTCAACTTTCTGAAGACCTGAAAACTGAATGGCAGAATTATCTGACTAATTATGAACACATACAGGCCATTCAGCTTCCACGTTGGTTAGGGATT
Organism: Iphiclides podalirius; assembly: GCA_933534255.1. Taxonomy (NCBI): domain Eukaryota; kingdom Metazoa; phylum Arthropoda; class Insecta; order Lepidoptera; family Papilionidae; genus Iphiclides; species Iphiclides podalirius. The sequence goes on along the minus strand of OW152830.1, from coordinate 9,450,509 downwards.
GCAAATAATGTAAAAATTTAATTGCACGGTTATTGTGACGCCTCTTGCACCGCCTTCGCTGCGGTTATTTACATCAGAGTCATCACGGACAATGAGATAAAAGTAAGTCTGGTCGCAGCCAAAAAGAAAGGTCGCTCCCGTTAAACAAATCTCATTGCCACATCTTGAACTTTGTGGGGCAGTACTATTGTCTAAATTGATACCATCTGTCAAATCTAGTTTAAATATTGATGATAATTGTGTATTTGCTTGGACAGATTCCACAATAGTTTTGGCTTGGTTGCGGAAAACTCCAAATACTTGGAAGCCATTTGTTGGTAATCGCACCACCGAAATTTTGAATGTCACGAATAGTAGTCAATGGTATCTTATTAAATCTGCGGATAACCCCGCGTACTGTGCCTCACGCGGTATCAGTCCTGGCGAGCTGATGCAGTCACAACTATGGTGGGAAGGTCCAGCTTTTCTTCGCGAGTCTGTTGAGATTTGTTACCCTAATTTCACTATACCTGAAACCACACTCGAAGCAAAACCGAGAGCAAAAGTTAGTTACTTATGCACCTCTGAACCCAATGAATGTAATATGTACCTCAATAGATATTCAAGTCTACTTAAACTTATACGTGTGACAGCCTATTGCTTTCGATTTTTGCGGCTATATAAAGATAAGGTTCTCAAAAGAAAGGATAACATAAAACTGACATACCTCACTACTGATGAAATAAAAAATGCATTAAAAACTTGCATTCGAATGTCACAGTCTGTTTACTTTGGAAGTGAAATAGGATCGTTATCACAAAGCAAACCTATCCCACAAAATAGTAAACTTTTACCTTTGAATCCGATCCTAGACAATGAGAAAATTATTAGAGTCGGTGGACGTCTTGTAAATGCCTATAATCTTACATCACAAATGTAACTAAGCAAAGTTGATTGTAATTGATGCTCATTTGAGAACACTACATGGTAGAAATTCGCTCACATTAAATGTTGTCCACCAAAAATATTGGATTCTCCGAGCAAAAAACTTGGTAAAAAAGATTATGTAAACCTTGTTTTATGCAAACTGCACGACCTATGACTCCGTTAATGGGTAATTTACCACAGTGCAGAGTTAATCCGTCACGCTCGTTTTTGACCAGCGGCGTTGACTTTTGTGGTCCATTTACGCTGAAACTGTACTCTGGTAGATGCACTAAAACTTGTAAAGCTTACATAAGTGTGTTTTTGTGTATGGTTACAAAGGCTATTCACCTTGAGCTGGTTAGTTCACTATCTAGTGCTGCGTTTTTAGCAGCCTTCAAACGTTTTACTTCCCGACGTGGGCATTGTAAAGAAATCTGGAGTGATTGTGGGACTAATTTCATAGGCGCGTCCAAAGAATTAGACCTCGCGTTCAAAAACAGCAAATCAACTGTCGTTGACGAATCGCCCAACTGTTAGCTAACGACAGCACAACATGGCATTTCATTCCCCCTGGTGCCCCTCACTTTGGAGGATTGTGGGAGGCAGGAGTTAAGTCCGTAAAAGGACATCTGAAACGCGTCGTAGGCGAATCCTGCTTAACATTCGAAGAGTTTTGCACTCTGCTCACACAGGTCGAGGCTTGTGTCAACTCTCGGCCACTTACATTGATTAGTTCTGCCGTTGATGAACTCCCGTTGACTCCTGGTCATTTTTTGATCGGCGAAGCACCGGTTACTATCCCTGAAGAAAGTTTCGGCGATACAGATCTGACTATTTAAACCGATGGCAAAAGGTGCAACGTATGGTACAAAGTCTGTGGCAACGTTGGCAATCTGAGTATCTTACTATGTTACAACATCGATACAAATGGTCCCAGAATCACCCCGACATAAATGTTGGTACGGTTGTCTTAGTGAAAGATGATCGTTTACCTCCAGGTAAATGGCTTTTGGGGCGAATTGTGGCGAAGCACCCGGGAGCAGACGGTGTAACGCGTGTGGTCTCCTTATAATTTAAGGATCGTGTGTTTAAGAGACCAGTTACTAAACTGTGCCCTCTGCCTCTAGCTGCTTCAGAGCCTTAGTTAAGTTATAGTTTATAGTCTTGTTTTGTAGATTCTCACTATATTTAAGTAAAAGTTTAGATGTTTGTATCTTCCACGGTTAAAGGACCCATATAGTCCTTGGGCCGCGGCATGTTTAATGTAAAATTCTTCTTATTTGGCTACGATCATTCGACTAGTAATATTGACTATACAACCTGTTTTTATTAATAACAGTGAAAGGAAAATATTAGATATATGACGTTAGTGACATAAATCAAAAAATTGTACTCTCGCTCTTACTTTCAATAAATTTGTGGGTTAAAAGATGTAGTTTTAACACTTATGTTGTACTGTACTGTTAGTGTGTTATTTCGCGAAGCAGGTCTGACGATCTTCAGCTCCCGTAAACACGACAATTTGTTCTATTACATGTAATATATACTTAAAATTCTCGTGTCACGGTGTTGGTAATTGAACTCCTCCGAAACGGCCCAACCGATTTTTGTGAAATTTTGTGTGCATATCGGCCAGGGTGGAGAATCGGATAACATATATTTTTCATCCCCCTAAATGTCCACCCCTATTTTTTTTATTTTTTATATATTTTTTTTGTTTTTATTTTTTTATGATACAGCATACAAAAATACATACAACCCTAAATTTCCACTCCTCTACGCAGACGTAGTCGCGGGCAGCTAGTAGATAATATAAAAGTATATTGGTATATTTTTTTTTATATAATTTATTATTGGAAATGGGTAAATTATAATGTTCATCTGTGTTTGCCAGCCTAAGTTCTATAAAATGATATAGGTTTCCACTCTATGCCTAAGTCTGTAATTTCTATTTTCTCTCTGATTTGTGTCTGGTAAAAAGGCTATTAAAATCAAAAATCTTGAAAGTTTTTTTTCTAGACTCTTTATTATGAGAACGTTTAAGAGTTTATTTTAATAAAATATTTATCGTCTATGTAATAGTTCGTTGGTGTTACTCGACCTCGTGATTGAGTGACCTCTTCAGTACACTTTTGGAGTTAAACAAGTTTGGTAAAAATTCGATAGCGGTAACCATTTCTGTCTATTCTTTCAGCCAGGAAGGTCCCATTTTGTACCTAAAATCTCAAATGCCATGATTGTAGTGTAGAGGATCTTTGTTTTGCATGGTTTCCAAACCTTCAGAAATAGTTGTGCAGCACATACTCAGTTGGTATATTAGTTGTGTTTACTTCACGTTTATTATTCATTCACTGACACCGAATCAATGCAGTTTAGCATAGATTTATTATTTAACAACGTAACACTACCTTTAGTATTTATCGTTGTTAAGATTTTTTAAATTAATTTCCTGCAAAAAGAGATATCGCATCTGTTGAAAATACTTTAGGATACAATATAGTACTTTAGGACACAGATAGTAATAATAACTGTTGTGGTAATTCCTGTAAGTAATTGCTGTGGTAGTAACAAAAATGATGTAAAAATTTGACGTTTGAATAAAGATATTTTGGATTTGAATTTGAACCAAATATAAACTAACCAAATATCTTACTCATACCTTTTCACACCACTTACCCATAACTTACGGTTCTCAACGTTTCGATAAAGAAATGACTTTGTACCCGTATTTCATCACGGGTTCGAAGCGTTTATGAGTATTTGAAATTAATCGCGTATGTTTAAAAAGCAATAGGTTTTTGCTACATAATGTTTTATTACCTGGACGTGCCTGTGATATTTATTTATAGGGAGATTATAAAATAAGCCCAAGCCTCACTCATTAGTTTCATTATAACGCGCTTTTCTAGTTTTACATGATGATATATAACTTGCTTATTAATTAAAACTATAAAGATATTCATGGAAGAAAGAAAAACAACTTATCATTTGATTGAGAAATTGAGCATCGATAACTGAGATGGCTCCCGACGAAATACAACGGTGGCACTTTATGTTAAAATTTGCGTCCATGCAATTACATATTACGAACTGTAGTAAAAAAATAGCTAATCTCGAAACATGCCTGAGCGTGGTAAATCATAAATTGTAATTTAAAAGTTATATTTAATATTTTTATTGCAGTTGATATTCTCATTATCAAAAATAAAAGGTTATTAATAATCCTGCCCAAAATAACGTTTGAACAGAACTGTTTAATAAAGCCGGCCAAATTAAGTCATGTCTGTTGTATGGGAGTCTCACCAAAATTTTTTTTATTCTTTTTTCAGTATTTCTCATCGTGGCAACAGAAATACAGTATCTGTGAAAATTTCAACTGTCTAACTATGACGGTTTATGACATACAGTCTGGTGACAGACGGACAGACAGACAGACAGTGGAGTCTTAGTAATAGGGTCCCGTTTTACTCTTTGGGTACGGAATCCTAAAAAAAGTAATAGAAGGTAGTGATTTACTCTTAAAAGTAGAGTTTTTATGGGATTATTTAAAAATATGCTATATCTAATCGTATCCATATGCTCTATCCTCGCAAGTCGCAGGAAAATCAAAACCGTTGAGCGATTAGACCGGAACCCAATGTTTTAAAAATAAAAGTAAAATATAGCACATACCTATATTCCATAAAATATGTGACATATATTCCATTTTGATAGAGCCTTTGACAGAAGCTTATAGCTTATGTTCAGTAACGAAGTAGTTATGCGCTGGGACGACTAAAATGTTATAATGCACCTGACGTGCAGAATAAGTTCCAAGACAGTTTCTTTGCGAAAATATAATTTAGAACCTAAAAAACCCGATTGCGTTTCTGTGTAATGTTTATTTTGATATACCCATTGTCACTCTGTCAGTTAATACGAATCTAACGACACCTCTCAAGCTAAAATCCATCAAGCCGTTCATGCTGCAGAGCGTGCCAAACAATTAAACATTCACACATACATACTCTAACACATATTCATACATACTAACTCGAAAAACATAACCCTCCTGCTGGCGCAGTCGGGTAATAAAATGAAGAATTCGCAAGTTGCAACGAAATATGAGAAAGATTTATTAAGAGACTTTGTGGCTTTAGTAGGAAAGCTGGAAATGTGGTTGAGCGAGACGGATTCAATTTAATCTAGCTTTGACTGGAAAATTCAATTTCTTGGTAAATACACAGTGAGATAGAGTTAGTTGGCAGTCCAAACTACATTTATTCCGCCATGTCGTCTCGTGTACATAATGTAACGTTTGATTCATTCAGCGTCATAAAATCTATATTTTTTAAATAAAAAGATGTAAAATGTGTCATAATATTGTTGTAATAGATTCTTCTACATTGTCATCTACTCGTTAAAGGAGTTATCTGTTAAAATTTTTACAAAAGCTTTTCATTAGGGGTTCTGTCATTGTTGTTGGGGCATTCCTGTAATGAAAAAGTTCGAATCACCTGTCGCGTTTGCAACTAAACAAGATAGATGTACCGAAGATAGAATTATTTTTTTCTGTGTAGTCGTTCATTGCTTATTTCTTAGACTAGGCAGAGGTTTATGTATTTTTATATTACATTAAGATTTGTCGTGCGAGTTCTTAGTGCACAAATAAATATTTGTAAATTAAGACAGTTAACAGATGTTAATTTGATAACTAGCGCAATAATGTAAATCTCATTAAAAACTTTTTCCAGGTCCGTCAGTCTCTAAATTTTATTCTGTCTATTCAAAAACAATTCAAACAAGTGAAGATAAATACAAGATTGTTAAAATAGTAGTCAGTTAAGAAGTTTTTACATTGTGTAAAGATAGCGCGAAGGGAGTCGACATTTAAAATCTTGTATTACGTTGCAGTTTGCTATCTCGGTGATTTGTAAGTTAAGTTTCGTACCCACTCAGCGTGATTAGTTTAACTTGCTGAAGATGAAATATACTACATTTTATGGGTAATGCGAAAAGCGTAAATGTGTGGCGTAAATGTACAAAACAGATGATGACGACGCTCTTGTGAAGTGAAGAAACGGTGAACTTTAGTGTACGTGTACTTTTAAACTGCAATTTAAAATGGTTATATTGTTCTTTTATAAACATTTTAGTGTAGCGCTCCCTCGGCGACTTTGAAAATGTAAAAACTTTTAAGTGCAAGTGGAAACATTTTCTAGCACGTTTAAGTTTTACATATATACCTTTTATTCTAAGATTTTATGGTCGAAAGGTGTTCAGACATGAATAACAATAGATTTAATAGGTTTAAGAATAACTCACTGCGTTTGTATGTTTCATCGCTTTCCGATGAATTGAAATAAATGTATAGTAACAAAACGTTGTACATATTATAAACAATGAAACTGAATACAAACTGGTAAGAATAAGACCGACCTGTATTTGTAATCTAATCTAAATTCAGAGTATTTGCACAACAATTACAGTACAGATTAATCTGCGCTGATTTGAATATTGATCAAAGGTTCAATCAGTTTCTGATTATGAATTAAAATATTAATTAAAATATTATTATTATGTTATTGATTAAAATATTGCTAGTAGATATTCCTGTCTTTGTCAAAATTGTTTGGCACAAAAGTCCAGGTACTGCTGGTCATAGAAAAGACTTTAATGATATTATCAATATACAGCTCATATTTTTAGTAAATTGCAAGCTATTTCTTTGTAAAACTGACAAAGTATGGTTTTGAAAATTATTAGCAATTGGCGGTGACAGTTTTAATTTTTATATCAGAAAAAACATAAGACGCACAATTCCCTGTGAAACTGGAAAAAGCGTGTTATAATAAAACTGGCAAGTCTAAGGATTGTGTTTAAGTAGTCTGCCTGTAAATACATATCAATAGCACATCCACTTAAGGAAAAAAATATTAATAAAAAAGCTCTTACTTTTTAGATGTATGAGAGATTCATTTCAAAGTCTCATAAGCACTTCTAATCCCTCGCAAAATACCGGCGCAAAAGAATTTCTTTATCGAAATGGAGCCGTAAGCTATGGGAAAGTGAAGTGAAAATGTATATGCATACTCATATAACTTTGAAACGGCAAGAATTTAAATTATGAATGCTGATTTATTTAACGTTTAATCAATATGTTGTTAAATTTTTTTATTTAATTTAATTTTATTTTTATAGCCTTTTCTTTTATTTTATTAGACTTCTGTTTATAACGTATAAGTGTCGTAAATTAATTAAAGAAACTTGACAGTGAAGTATTAAAATGAACATTACGAATGTTGTGATATCATAATTTTGGGTGGTCTTTCGATTTACAACTATGGATTAATTTTCCAAGAATTACATTATGGATTTCAAGTAAAAACTTGTATTCAAAAATCAGTTATGATTTTTGAATTTGAAATATAATAATATTTATATAAATATTAAACTTAATAATATTTCAAATTCAAAAATCATAACTGATTTTTGAATACACGCAGGCCAGGGTTGGGAAACCAACCTGGGTTTCGGAAGTTTGGAAATACTGCAACACAAAGATCCTACACTGCAATTTCGAGTAAATGAGGAATGATGTCCAATGTTCGAAATGTGTCCAATGTTCCATAGAAAAGTAAGCACCAATGGAGACCTTCCTAGCCGAAGGAATATGGTTAACGCTATCTTTTTACCAAATTGGTTTAATCCCAAGAGTGTGCTCATGTTGTTCATAGTCACACGCTCTAGCTCTATCGGTCACTGTGCAACATTGAATATTTTGTTGATATAACTAATTATAATTCCCGTCATACAGCAAAAAGTGAAAAGTTAATAAGCGAGGCTGTCTACGCAATCAATATTAAAACGTCCAACTTTATTTTGGTTGCTTGGGCCCTTGCATTAAACAAGAAGATAAAAAACTAAAAAACCCGACTACGTTTTCGTGTAATTTGGAAATGATTTTGATATACCCAGTATCACTCTTACAGTAAAAATTAATCTAACGACACCTCTCAAGCTAAAATCCATCAATACCTTTAGGCTGCAGAGCGTGCCAAACAATTAAACATACGTACTCTCGAAAAACATAACCTTCCTTCTGGCACAGTCGGGTAATAATAGATTTTATTTGTTGCAAAATGTTGTGTTAAACACTATTTAAATATTCAAAATGTTACAGAACTTCAAGTAGTAAAAACAGAAAAAAAAATATGACTGAAAAAATATTCTTCAAGTTGTAACTAACCTGCAGAACATCATAGACTGCAACGAAGCACGATCCACCTGTATCCATCATCTTCCCACACATTGAGACATTTACCAAGCCGCTGCTAGGCGTGGCAATTATGGCAATGAATTCCTCATGAAAGAAGTCCAAAAACTAAATTTACTAAAATTAAAATTGCAGACACTGATAAAGTTGAAGAAGTTGAAGAAAGAATTTGAGAAATTCAAGGCTAAGTATGAAATCAAAATTATTACTTTCCTCGTTCTGGGTTATGTGCTCACATACGAGTATAATAGTTCTGATACTGTCACTTTTTGTAATTGGTGGGATATTTATTTGTTTTCTCATCTGGTTGGGTTTATAATAATTAGTATTATATTTCATTATTATCTACGTAATTGAACATTTTTTTATGACTACGTGCGTAAAAGTTCATACCTCTTTCACGAAATAACAGACCGAGTGCTATCAGTGCAAAACAACATAAGCGAACGTTGCGAGAAAACGGAATGTGAACAGGTGCTACGGGATGACTACGGGGCCAGTTTTAATTGAAAGTCTCTCAGACTGAAAATGAGAAGAAAATAGCGACGAACTAATTTCGCAGTCACTATCGTGTATATTTGAGATGTTGATTTATTTTGGGAAACGTTTAGGATATCTACAAGCGAGTTTGCACAAGGATACAAATAAACCTCTCCCGACTTGTAAATACACCACCAAATGGAGGCGAAACTTCATAGAGGGCAATCATCGATAATCTTTTGAGTTAGAATGTCATGAGATATTTATTCAACTGAGAGCACAGAAATGACATGTCATGATAATTTACTCATTTCCTGCCTCTTGATGAATTGTGAGTAAAATAAGAAATTGAATAAGAGTAGAAAAGCAATTTATAATTCTTTCTAAGTTGCCTCGTGGCAAGGATCTTGTAGCCGTAATCGTAAAAGTCACTTGTCGTTTATGATTACGGTTACAAGATATACATATAAGATATAAAAAAAAGTGTGTGCGTGTAACTTTTACGCGCGATTGAAGTAAAACTTCATTGGCGTTGACAGCATATATCACTGAAATATTAAATATTAACTTAAATAATAAATATCATATTATAATTTAATTATATTTATTATTCATGTGCTTTACAAAGATTATTCAAATGTTATATTAATATTAAATTATTCATTCGAAACAGGTACTTGAATGTCTTCATAATTTCTTACGTATGAAATTATAGGTTTGTGGTAACTATAATGTGAAACATAAATTTTACTCTCTAAATTTGCTACTTTTCTTGAAAATACAGCATCTATCGTTGTACCGAAACGCGTTGTTGATTGAAGTCAATTTTTGAAAATTTTCGTGTGAAAGTGCACCACGCTAATTGGTTGATACCGTCCTGGCGTATGATTAGTGCGCTGCGCTAATTGGTCGATGCCGCGATGCTACTCGCCGATTGGCTGATACCATGTTAACGCGTGAGTGGTGCGCTGCGCTGGTTGGTCGATGCCGTGACTGATTGAGATTATTGGCTGTAATTTTTAAATAGCGGAAACTACACAGACGTAAGCGTTACTTCCGTCAGAAAAAGCGTTACTTCCGTCAGAAAAAAATCTGAGTTACTCCCTAGTCGCGCCTAAAGAAGTTTTACCTCAATAACACTACTTGTTTATATTATGAACGCCCTGCATAATGGTGTCGTTCAATAGAAGTCTACTTCTAATATCAAAATCTTTGAAAAGTCCACTGGGCACTTACATCAATTGAATAACATAACTTTCTAGCTTTAAAGCATCGAGAAGCTTTTTAATGCTTATGGAAATGTACAATGTTCGACGTCATTAAGGTTTCATTCCGTAAAAATTTTTTTCGTCATTTTTCAGTAATTTATAGCTGTTACAGTTCTCAAATTCGGATAATTGAATTGAATTGTTGGTGCGTAATCATGACATTTAACAACTTTGCCTTTGCGCTTTTATTTTCGACATTAATAGCCGCAGGCAAAACGAGAATAAAAATAGAACGGGATGATTCCAAAAGTGAAACAACCGCATAATTAAGCTAACCTAAGACAATGAGTTAATATTATTTTAAGTATGAACTCAATATTATAAGAGTTCAAATTCTGATAAAACTAACATTCTAAATATATAAAAATACATTTAATCTATAAAGCAAAAATTCATACATCATAAATTATAAACTTAAGATATAAAACTAACTTCCAAACTACTCGACTAAGAAAACTTTGAAAGTTATTTTTAAAAGAACGCCACAGCATGTTTAGCTAGGTGCATAGTATAACTATTGATAATTGTCTTTTCTTATTTCAAAACTTTCAATCTCAAATTATTTCTCATTTAATTTTAAATACTTACTTCATTACGTCTTATTTAACATAAGAACGTTGTAAATCTTCTTATACTTATCCTTATAAACATGGATTGCTGTTTGTAAGTGTCGGTAAAACTCGAGAACGGCTGAACCGATTTGGCTAATTTTGGTTTTTAAATATGTGTGGCAGTCCAGGGAAGGTTTAAACGATGAGAAATTATGGAAATTATTAATATTATATTATAATATATTGCATGGAAAATCGAAATAGCAACAATTTTATTTTCCCGTACAAAGTGTACCTGTCAAACTGTCAACTATGTCTGTGTAACCTTTATGCGTGCGTTCCGATTCCTCTAAAAATAATTTATATAGCAAAACAACGTTTGCCGAGTCAGCTAGTAAAAAGATAATTCGTGGAAACAAAAATCAAATATTTAATAGGTACGGCGAAAAGATGGCAACTGATTTATGAAACTTAGACGTCATTCCTAGAATTCAATACATGTTCTACAAAAAGGAATATTGTATAGATTTCAGAAAAGAAATATGATTTAGAATTATGGATACTTACATATTTTTTATTTTTCTAAGTGAGTGAAAAAGTATATATATATCTATTTCCACGATGATTAAAATATTATATCCTTACATTAATGTTTTAATTCAATGTAATTTTCAATATAGCTATGACGAATGGATGCGAAGGAAATATTCAAGATTCGTGGATTTAATTATTTCTAACGACCTCAAAAAAAAATGTTAGGTACTCGAGGACTGATTGGTTGTTGCCTGAGTAACGTGTTAAAAATACTTGATCATCAAACATCTTGACATATAATATAACAAGCCTGTATCGAAGATGGTTCACCTGGGAAAGTGAAGCCATTGCCTCTTAGGAGAGCGACGTGAAGTGGACGTAGTATACTTTCTTATTTTACCTGGCGATTGTCGTAACCAAAGCCAACTTTTAAAAGGATTGTAACATATCTGCTACCCCTGAATGATTGTAAGTGTCCATGAGTGGCAGTTATCACTTAACATCAGGTGAACTGCTGTCTCGCTTGCCAACTTTTCACGTAGAAAAGGCGTGTCTTAATTTTACTTATTACGTTCTAGAACAACTAGATGATCTAACACGTAATTAGTATAATTAAAAATGTTCAAGCTACAATGCAGGGAATCAAAGTATTTAGCATTTTGGCCATGTAAATGTTGCACACATCATGTTTGTAAAATTAATTAGAATACAATTAACACAACGAACCTAACAAATCCAGCAACTGAAAGCTTCACTGTGCTCGAAAATTAAATTTTAATATTTACGTCTCGTTAGTAGTATAGTTTGATCGAGTAGATCACAAACTGTTATCGGTAAAGATTGTAATTCGTGGTAGTCTTTGGAGTTTCTTCAAATCTTATGTCTTAAATGGAATACAACTGGTTGTCGTTGACTAATATGAACCGAAATCCGTTTTAATAACGTCGGTCATGCCCCAAGGGCCATTTCTTGGCCCATTCCTATTTACGCTTTTTATAAGCGACATTGAAAATTGTTTTAAACATAATTATTGCATTAAAAGATGAGCGGAAACCAACCAAAGTGCTTCAAAGCGGATGATTGGTTCTTTTTTATTAAAAAAAAAACGTGGCTACTGTTGCTTTAGAAAATCTTTAAATATGCTTTAGAGTCGTACCGTGTATATTGACTGGCACACGACCATATGTTTGCCGGAAGTTATTGACGAATTGTGTAAAAATAAGTATAAACACCGTATCATCTTGCACCACAACAATGCTAGTTCCCACACGGTCAGATAGTCAAACGAATTTTCGAAGTTGAAAAACACAGAACTTATGAGCTATCTTGTATACAGTCCTGATCTGGCACCTTATGACTTTTTTATGTGATTAGTTGCCAAACGAGCACGGTTCACCTGATGTTAAGTGAATACCGCCGCCCATGGACATCTGCTACACCCGAGGGTTGCAGATGCGTTCACAACCTTTAGAATATTGGGCTCCAGCCACCTCAGTCACCAGACGAAACGCGAAAGTATTATACTACCACTTTACGTCGGTCTTCTGTGAGGTCGTGGTACTCACCCGGACGAGCCTGCCTCGACTGCTGCGTGGCCCTACCACCGTTAAGACTTTTGTCTGTTCCCACAAATTAAGAATCAATTACGCTGTCAACGATTTTCATCACCAGAAGAGGCTGTCGAAGAGTATGAAAAACACATTTATAAGGTCACCACGGAGGAGTTGCATAAATGTTTTCAAAATTTTTATCGTCTAACAGTGCATTTACAGAAAGGGAGAATATTTTCCGAAACTATAATTTCATATTTGACCATTGATAGTATTTTTTTCTTATTGATTCTGGAAACTTTTAGTGCACTCCACGTATTAACGACAGGTTATTACTGAAACAAACCTATTAATTTATATACTTTAGCTTGGAACAAAAAGAAGTGACAGAATAACCTTCTGAAATAGCATTTTAAATTTACATTATAAATGATTTGCACAATATCAGTCCCTAACGGCCCAGTAGGTATCCTTTTACTGACATCGATTTTAGAGTATAAATAGCTAGCGTTTTTACTATGGTATATATATCCTTAATAAAAACTACATTCTAGTTCAGCACCTGCAAATTAGAAAAAAAAAATCAAAGCCTAGCCATAGAAATTATATATAGAATTCTATCACACCGAATGAAATGACTATTACTATTTCTCTATATAATTATGTTCAAAGTTATCGATTATGATTTTCTTATTTCTAACTTAATTACGTTGAATTGAATTGAATTTTTATTGAAAAACATTGCCCTTACTTTAGGATAACATTATTCTGTGTTGTAAGGACGTTTTACAAACATATATTTCACGCGGACAAACACCCAAATGCGAAATAACTTTCTGTGGGTGACACAAATAGTTGTTCCGGGTGTAAATCGAACCCACGACCCCTGACGCCGAATCCGATACTTCGGCGACTGCCCCACGGAGCCATCAAATTATGTGGATATTTTTTTAGCAACTCTGGGCATTTTTATTTAAGCTTTAATTTTATGTTATAAATATCGACTTCTAGCGCTTTTAATCATGATTTTCTTAAACATATTCAATGACAAAAAGAAAAATAGGAAATGAGACAGACGATAGTTAGATTTTCCATCTGAACGTAAAATCTGAAGTTATCTGTTCTAAATTATATAAAACAAAGTTCCAAATGCAATTAGGCAGAAGTTTTAGCTTCGTGCGGTACGTGTATAACAATGAATAATTTTCTGTTCTCACTTCAGCATATACGAAATCTTATTCTCATCATACTTAAAATTATGAAATTAAAATATATAACTAATTGAAATTACCTCAAAACTTTGTTCTTAAAATTATTTGCTTCGAGTACTCGTTCTGCATTAATCTTGATTATTAGAGGATACCATTAGACAAATCTATGTGATTATTAATACCTAGGCCCCTGATCTCATCCACTGCCATTGGTAGGTATCTTACTCATTCCTATTTACATATTCCGGTAATTTATATATTAATAAAAACAGTTTTGATGATGAAATCTCATAATTGTTTTTAATAACAGTTACATAATCTGTGCGTTTCAATTATTATTCCGTGACGTGAACGACCCACGCTGAAGCCATAAATCATTTAACGCATCCTTTCATTAAATATGCCTGAAGCTTGATCAATTTTAAATGAATTCGAGAGTGAAATCTAATGTGGATCTATAAATAACTCCCTTTTAAGACAGAACAAATAACTGCTAACGGTTAAATAATTTTTTTGCAGATGTGTCAAAATGACGGTGTATTTATAAAAACTACAAAGTAATCAACCAATAACGTGATAGTTGTAGCTTCCTTTCCACTTTACTATATAAGTTATCGTCTCAATACCCCTCTTTCACAGACATCATTCTTTACAGTCCATCCAAATCTTTTTCGGTCTCCCTCTACCCTACACTATCCAACAAAATTCATACATTTCTCTTTCTAACCATCTCAAAAAGAGTTCTAACCATCTCATCATCTAAAAAAGAGGATAGCTACGTAGTTTCTTTTGCATGTTAGAGGAAGGAGGAGAGGAAGGAGGAGGTATCCGGCCAGACTGCTGCCATACCGATCCCCTTACTGTAAAAATGTATTTTTTTTTTACATAAAACTACGTAAATTTTGGTGTATAATCGGTTATTATAATTTTCGATCATCATATTATTATGCGTTTCTTCATCGTAGTTTAGGACGACCGCGCACTAGATGGCCTGATCACCTGTGAGAATGTGGGGGACATCGATAGATGCGCGTGGCTCAGGATCGTGATTCTTGGCAGTCTATGTCGAGTTCCACAGTTGACTCAAATAGACTGAAATGATGATATAAAAAAAAGCCTAGAGCCTCGATTGGAGGGAACCATTAGCTGGACCATTAGCGACATAAAAAACGGTAGACAATAACATCGACGCCACCTTGATGGTTGGTAGTCTAATACGGTGCGCGATTCAAGAAACTTCCTGTCATGTACGGAAATTTACTTTGTTAAAAAAGTGGAAATCACAACTATTTGTGTGAGCCACAGATAGTTGTTTCGCATCTGGGTTTGTCCGCGTTGAATTTATGTTTATAAAACGTCCTTACAACACAGGATAATGTTATCCAATGGGCAATGTTTTTGATAAATACAAAAAAATATACTTATGTGGTGGGTGTCTATAGTATGATACATTGTATGCATTGATGGTAATTTACAACCGTAACATTAGCAGCACCTGTAGGGTTGTAGATGCGTTGCCACATTTCATAAAGCAGACCCCGGCTGCCTCATTCACCAGTCGAAACGCACAAGTATAACACTTTCACTTCACCCCTGTCTTCGTGGTACTTACCCTAATGGACCTGCCCATTCGTGCAACAGCGAAGACTGTTGCATTGTCCTACCACAAGCAAACAATATATTACCATCCAGCTATGGCACTGGCTCCGACAGGCTCCGCGAGTTGCCTATGAGTTGGATACGAATTGCTCTTCTAGGAGCTCTGCCAAGATGGCAGCTCTATGAGGCTGAGATGCCGGGTGGCGGTGAAGGGCGGTTTGGAACTCAGAGGTTTGCTCCGATTCGCCTCTCCCACCCCTCACCGCTGTAGAGGCCTTAATGTCTGTCGACAGCTCATATTTGAGCCGATTGAAAAAATAAGTAGTATGAACTTTTAATCTATTCATATTGTTCAAAAATAGCGTTGCATTTATTTATCAATTCTTCATTTTAACATTTTCAAGCCCATCTAATATAATGATTAACTTATTATATATAAATCTGTCAAACAATATTTTTTATGATGAAGTTTGGTTAACAATATAATTAATGGAACGGATGTTATGAAATAATAAATCATCGTCTTGTTTATATTCAGTGTCAATAAATAATTACTTAATCTTTTGTAAGAGGCAAAGAAACCGCATGTAATATAATATATGTATATCTAGTTCGCATCTAATATAATATATGTATAGTTGTTCCGGGCCTGGGCGTTTGTTTTCCAAGGAGGGTAGACCTCAGGCAGCGGCCGGTCGTAACTCAAACTGAAAACCTTAAACCACAAAAATGCCAAAACTACCTAAAACATGATTCACATGTTGCGCCGGCTCCACTTAGATGGGATAAGGGCAGGACGATGGGCTGAAATTTCAGGGGCTTAACTATGAAGTTGAGATGCAAAACGTTTTTGTCCATCCCTTGACCGGGAATGCTGTCTGGTGTTTGACTCAAAAGGGTGTTTTAAACCAAAATTTAAAGTGATAAAATCCAGAAATAAGTTTTATTTATTCCCGTTCCAGTCTTATTGTCGGTCCTGTCAACTGTCATAGATAGATTCAATTGAATGTGATTAACATTTACATCTCTCAAACGAAAAGTATAATGTCCCCTTATCAATTCTGCTCAAGTTTCTCTGCGCCTTTCGTTATTTCATTATCGAACATTATGTTCTTGGAACTTGTACAGCATGCCTAGCACGTAAGATTGTAATATTAATCAACACAGCTGACAATTATTGCACTCATAAATATTGCTCTCTTTGAAACAAATTAAAATAAGAAATTGAATATCAGGTTAAAAAAACATTCGAACTCATGGAATGGTTGTTTCTTTAGGTTGTTTTTTTAAATTTATTTAAGAGAGCTTTTAGGCACATAAGTAAATATCACCCTCATTGTACGAATTTAGTTACAGAAACACTTAAATAAAAAATTACATATAAAGGAGTTGCTAGGACAATATTATATAGTGCCTTAGCAACTTCAGAAGTTGGAAAAGCTAATACACTATTACAAAAACCAACGTCTAATCTACCCATACTAATATTAAAAATGCGAAAGTAACTCTGTCTGTCTCGTTTTCACGCCAAAACTACTGAACCGGATTACTTGGTATTTATATACTTATCGGACCTGGCACATTCCGCTCGCAGCAGTCGAGACGAACACACGCCTTGGCACGCGCTCTCTCTACTCTGCTACTCCCCACCCCTGTCCGCTTCCGCGTGCCGACTCGCTCGCCGCGGACGCTCAGTCGTCGCGCACCGCGCGCCGCGTTCACTCGTAATTTTTATTACGAGTGGGCACCCCGCTCGCAAGTCGAGTTGCGAGGTGCAGTTCTGACTGCGCCGACCAACACGCTTAGCAGCGGTTCTGTTTCGACGTCTTAAGGGCTAGTGGATACCTAACGGTGCTAACGAAGCTAGCCAAGGCTTGCCCCGATCGCCTTGCGGTTCTCTCCTGAGAACCGCGAATCTTCGGAAGGGACCACCATCACTGGCCTTGGGTATAGTCCCTAGTCAGCGGTGGTCCACGTTTGGCCTTTTAGCGCCCTCGGGTAGTTTTAATTAGCTATAAGTATACACCCGTGTGCACAATAAGATCGGCACAAGGACGCACTAGGGCCACACAATTTAGGCACTCATCCTCCCTGCCTAGTATCCCACCGGGATTAATTATATATAATAGGATAACGTCCCAGTCGAGATGGCCCACCCGGAGGGAATGCTCGATTTCCTGATGGAAAGATATCCGGAAATATATAGGAAAGTCGTCGAAGAAGTATCGAACGCATCAAGACCCTCCTCAAGGGCATCTTCCCAAGGCGCCGCAACGAGCTCCTCCTCCTCGCAAGAGGAAATGGAGCTCGATTCGCCGCTCTCCCCCGACGCCGATGAAGGCGGCTTGTTCACCCAAGTGGTGAACAAGAAAAAGCGCAAAAAGCGCTCTTCGAAGCCGTCCTCAGCGGCTCCGTCCCCCGTTCCGCCAGTCAAGGCGCCAAGGCCGACCGAATCGGCCAACGCCGGGCCCTCTAGGCCCACCCCGACTACCCAATCGCCTTCAGCGAACCCAACCCCCTCGACTCAGGCTGCCACGCAAGCAGCCCCCGCTCCTCCCGCGGCCCCCCGTGCGCCGCAAGATAAGCGCCCACCACCCCTATTTATCCGGGACACCGAAAAGTGGCCCATGATAGCATCAGCCCTATCTAACAGGCTGAAATTCGTTACTACAACGACCGCACAAGGTATCAAGCTTCAGCTTGATATTGCAGCCGTCAAAATCACCCAAATCGACGTATTACTAATACAGGAAACGTTCCTGAAACCCGCGACAAGCCCGCACATCCCGACAAACCCGCACATCCCCAACTACCGGATAGTTAGAAACGACCGTGCCGGCGCCCCGGGCGGCGGCACACTAATTTACTATAAAAAAATCCCTCCACTGCGTACCGGTAGATACGCCCGCTCTCACGCATCTCGAGGCCTCCGTCTGTCAGCTGGCATTAACTGGCCACTCTCCCATCACTCTAGTATCAGTCTATCTCCCTTGCAGACCAACCGCAACTATATTGCAATCCGATTTTGAGGCCCTCTTCTCCATAGGAGGAGCCACCATATTAGCTGGCGACTTCAACAGCAAGCATATCCGATGGAACTCGACACGCACCAACAGTCGAGGCACCGCACTCGACTCGCTATCCGACAGGCTCGACTTTGAAGTTGTAGTCCCAGTCGAACATACGCACTTCCCTTATATAGAGGGACAATCATTGGATGTGCTTGATATTGCAGCCGTCAAAAACATCAATCTGACCATGCGCGACCCGGAAGTGATTCACGAGCTTCACTCTGATCACCGACCAGTCCTCCTTCGGCTAGGGCCCTCAGCAATAGCCGCCCCCCAAACCAAAACAGTCATTAGCTGGCATAGAGTCAAAACTAAACTTAATGAGACCAATCCAATATTAGAGTCGATCCCCGACCAACTCAACAACAAACAGGACACGGAGACCGCAATTCGGGCCCTCACGAGTCACGTCAACACCGTCGTCGAGCAATGCTCGAGACAGGTTCCAGCGATGGACGACCATCGTTGGGCCCTGCCAGACGATGTACAAGACTTACTGAGGCGCAAGAATGCGGCCACACGCGCCTACGATAGATATCCCACCGACTCGAATCGCAGACTGCTACGTAAATTGCAACGTGAAGTCAAAACACGTATAGCAGACTCACGAAACGAACGGTGGGACTCCACCCTAGTCTCAATAAAACCGTCCCACCAAGCCTTCTGGAAACTTCCCAAATCCCTCAAGGGTATTGCCACTCCAAACATGCCACCATTAGTTCGCCCGATAGGAACGCCAGCAATGCTGGACGAAGAGAAAGCCGAATGCCTAGCTGACAGTCTAGAGGCCCAATGCTCCCCCAGCTTGCTTCCGACCCACCCCGATCACCTCCGTAAGGTGAACGAAGAGGTCGAAAGGAAAGCATCGGAAACCACTCCGCGATCCCGTTCCCCCGGTCACGTGCTCGGAACTCGCAGAAACAATTAACAAACTGCGCCCACGCAAAGCGCCTGGCTCAGATGGTATCACCAATAAGGTGACCAAACTTCTCCCTACTAGCATCCTTCAGATACTAGTCTTAATTTACAACGCGGCTATAACCGAAGGCTTCTTCCCGTCCGAGTGGAAAGAAGCTGACGTAATAGGGTTCCTCAAACCTCACAAACCCGCGACCCTCCCAACCTCTTATCGGCCAATAAGTCTTCTCAAAACATTTGGGAAGATCTTTGAAAGACTAATATTAGCCCGACTAAGATCCCTTATGGACGCCAAAGGGCTCCCCATCCCTGAACAGTTTGGCTTTAGAGCCAAACATTCTTGTACCCATCAAGTGCACCGCATCACGGAGCACATACTAGTCAAACGCCAACGCGGACTCAACACCGGAGCACTCTTCTTGGACGTGGCAAAGGCCTTCGATAAAGTCTGGCACAACGGGCTCGTATACAAGTTATACGGGTTCGGAATGCCCGATCGTCTCGTATGCATAATACGAGACTTCCTAAGTAATCGGACCTTTCGCTATCGCGTCGAAGGCGTGTGTTCGACAACGCATCCCGTTCGAGCCGGGGTGCCTCAAGGGTCGGTGTTGGGCCCAGTCCTTTTTACGCTCTACACCAATGACATGCCGCGAGTCAAAGATGCAGAACTTGAACTATTTGGCGACGACACCTGTCTCTATACAGCAGGCAGACCATCCGAAATTATCCATCGATGCCTCCAAGCTGCAGCCATCACCATCGGTGACTGGTTTCGGCAATGGAGGATCGAAATCAATCCCGCCAAGAGCGCGGCCGTCCTTTTTTCGCATAAAAACGTAGATAAACCACCCTCCGTTAAACTCATGGATAGTCCGGTACCATGGGTGAACAAAGTTAAATATTTAGGTGTCGTCCTTGACTCCCAACTTAGATTCAACCAGCACGTGACTCGGGTCAAGAACCGGACGGCCTTCGTACTCGGTCGCCTCCATCCGCTCCTCAACAAAACGTCTAAAATGTCCCTTCGGAACAAGGTGACTCTGTATAAGGCAGTAGTTCGCCCTATCATGACGTACGCGAGTCCAGTTTTCGCACACATTGCTCCGAAGCAAATACACCGGCTTCAGGTCATCCAAAATCGATTTTTGCGCAGAGCCACGGGAGCACCCTGGTACATGCGCAATATCGACCTTCATGTCGATTTAGAGTTGCCCACCATCGCTCAATTCCTGAAGTCGGCGTCGCGCCGATACTTCGATTCCGCCGCCGCGCATCCCAACCCGCTAATCGTAGGTGCCGCCACCTACAGACCCCTGCCGCTAGGTACGTTCCGCCGCAATCACCGTAGACCGCGACACGTTCTCGATTTCCCTGACGATGAGACGACTATCGCCATCGAAAGGATTAAAAAACTTTCCAAACACACCAACACAAACCGCACTCGCCGGCGAGTGCGGCAAACATATACTAGGTTCCGCCACGTACCTGGCAGGTTCTCCCCAGTTCAAGATAGAAGCGTTGCTGGAGTTTCTTCCGCCACTTCTTCTCCCAGCGCCAACGCTTTACGAAGTGGTAGTAACGATAGCTCTAGAGATCCCCCAAGCAGATAACAGCTACCGATCGAGCCGAGGTCCGGCCCTCTCGGGCACCTTCGAATCGGAATGCTAAACGCGTGTTGAGTGACAGCCCAAGCCGAGGTCCCCTCTCGGGGACCCTTGAGCCTGATCACTCCATGGAGCCCCCGCCAAAGCGCCCTAAGAGCTAGGCGGCCTCCCAAACCGGTGAATTAAATAGCGTGACGGCCCGAGCCGAGGTTCCTTCGGGAGCCCTCGAGCTTAGTCACCATAACGCGTAATAATAAATACGCGAGGTTCAGGCTAGGCGTCTCGAGCGCCCGGCCACCTCAAGTCCGTCGGAACTGTAAAAGCCCCTAAGGCCAACAGTGGCTCATCAAGCCCATTTCGGACCTGGTCATTTTAGAATCTGCACACCATGTTTCTTTTGGTTATTCTGATATAAAATAATACAAGATCTGCACAATGATGTCACAAAATATAAAACTATCAACCCTAAGCGTTGCAGATGTCCATGGGTGGGGATTATTACTTAACATCACGTGAACCACGAGCTAGCTTGCCACCTTCACACTTAAAACAATGAAATATAATGATAACGGTGGGAGAATTTCCGTTTAACGAAATCAATTTTAATTCAGATAACTCGCGCCATTTTTACCCGATACACTTTTACTTTGTTATTAGCGCTGAGATTTGTATGTACACATGTGTGTTGCGTTTATCTATACGTTTATACGCCATATACATTGTGTCTCTTAGAAACTTTGGTATGAACTGAGTGACCCATTTTCAAAGGTTTCATTGTGTTGTAAATTTTAACGTTGTCTCGATTGTGCAGCAATACTTCGACAGAACTTCTACTAGCTTTGACTTAAACTTTGTACATGTATAAAGTAGCATAGAAGCAATGTAACATAATGTTCTAAAATAATCTATAAATTATTCATATTCCCAGCTTGTAATTTTTAGGCGTAAATCAACTAAAAAATTATGAATTATGTACTGTAATTGTTAACGCCGGGAGTTGCATGTTGAAAAATACGTCACAGCCCAAAGTCCAACACACCACCTCGACTACGTTTTGTACGCCATCTTCGCGTTCGCAATTTTCTATTAGCTACCACCACTGTAATACCTACCTTTAAATTGTAAATTATACGCTATATTTAATTTCGCTATTTATTTTCAAGTCCTTATATTTTAACCGAGGGAATCCATCACGCAAGGTCTCACAAGTTCAATCCCTCACAGTAATTTCTCAATGTATTCCATTTGCTTTGAAATTAACGCTTTTGATATAATGAATGTAATGAATATTATTTTTCTTTTCTTTATAATACTTAATTTAGGCTCTATAAAACACAGTATTATTCAGCCTATTTGGTCTATAGCTGGGCGGACATAAGCCTGCCCCATAGACAGTCACGAAGCATGTACCACCTATATCCATAAAATTCCCGTAAATTTACGTTTTGTTCGTCACTACATCTGGTAGGCCAATACGAGGCTTCCACTCGACCTGTGTTAAACATCTGCAGTTATTCAAATATTAAGGAGCAAGCCATAACAAACAATCATAGTCAGATCATTAACCATTACCAACTGGCAAGAGATTAGTTCTCCTTCCATGGGTAATAGCCAAGATTGTTTAATGGATTTTTTTAATGTCATCTTTATCACACTTGCACAGGTAAGATGACAAGTGTGCCCATAACCGAAAAGAGAAGGCTGATTCTTTGGGCACTCTTTTTTATGTATTTTGACTATAGATTATACCAACACACCACCGTTACCCTCCCCGTATGTAATACTCGTGTAGGTAATACTACCTTCTTTATGGTCTTTACAAGCAACACTTTTATTAGCACTCCCCACTGAAATGTATGTAAAGAACCCTTTTATGCAGTGCATTTGTCACCACATTAAGGCTTCATAAACTCTTCTTTTCGCCGTCTTGAATGTTTTAATTTTAAGAATTTGATTGTAACAAAGAATAAAGTGTAGCCCTCCTACTATTATACAGTTTATTTACTAACCGTAGGACTAGAATAGTAATATTCTAATATCTTACACACGTATTACAAGAGTCGTGATAGCTCAGTGTCCGGGCGCTCGTCTTTAATACAATATACTCGAGTAACCTGAGTTCGATCCCCGGTGCCGGCACCAATGAAGTTTTTAACTTTAAGTGCTGACTTATCACGTGCTCCGCGGTGAAGGAAAACATCGTGAGGAAACCTGCATATTTTCGAAATAATACCAAAAAAAAATATATTTCGAAAATATGTGAAGTCCGCCAATCCGCAGTGGGGCCGCGTGGTGGACTATGCCCTGATGCCCTCTGTATAGAGGAGGCCTTTGCCCAGCAGTGGGACATGTATAGGTTGTTACTTTACTTTTACTTTTTACACTCGTATTTCATAAATACCTCATTTTGTTCACGATATTCAATGCTATAGTT
Organism: Iphiclides podalirius; assembly: GCA_933534255.1. Lineage (NCBI taxonomy): Eukaryota > Metazoa > Arthropoda > Insecta > Lepidoptera > Papilionidae > Iphiclides > Iphiclides podalirius. The sequence continues at coordinate 9,427,125 of OW152830.1, read as the reverse complement.
GAACCTGTGTAGAAAGATGGTTGTCATGGAACATAAGAAATATTAGATTCATAAGTCTACAATGAAAAATAATTCAGGAGTCTGGTGAGTCAATATTACGATTGCCATGAGTAATATGTCATTAGATAAAAATTTGAAAAATTGAATAAGTGAGCTTAAATAATACTTAACGAAGATATGAATTCAAAATATTACTTGGGAAGCCAACGAGGAATTAAATACTTTATTCTTAAAATGTCGAAAGCGTTTTAGAAGTTCCCGTTTTGTAAAATACTGCACAGCAGAAATATTCAGCGACATGGATGTGATGTTCCGGAAATGATGCGCAAATTTATGCCATGTCACATTCGAATAAAATACTTAATAGCACTGTCGCAAATAAAATTTCAGATAATTTTGAAACGCTATTTTAAGTGAAAAAAAAAAAAAACTTTAATTATTATTAAATGCCAACCTTTTGTGGTTATGTCTATTTACAACATATTTTCGTAAAGTCATATAATCTGGAACATACATAAAACTTCATAACACCATGGGTCGAATGTTATCAGATTTCAATATTCTACTTTTATTACAGAAGTAAAATATAAAGCAATGGTCTAGTCCCCGTCTAAAAATTACTATTTAGTTCTTATCAATTTTAAATTTTATTTCTTTATTGATTTTCCTATTTCTTAACGCTCACATTTTGTAATTCTGTACTAATTCTAATTTGCAAGATATTTGAGAGTGAACATTTTGTGACCCCATTTCGAAGTTTTCAGTGTGTGCATTTTAATGACGTCTCAATTGTGCAGCAAGAAACTACGGAACTACGAAATATGGACTACAGACTCTATGAATTAATAAAGACGCACAAAAGCTAAGTTAAACATCCATTTTAAGATACATTGCTTACTGAATCATTTCATGTAACTTTTTGAATTTTTTAGATTTTCTTATCCAAAAAGAATCTTTATCTTTATCGTTACATAGTAATTCTTATTAATACAAGTTCAAATCACATTTGAAGATTTTTATTAGAGTTGAAAGCGAAGAATTAATATTTAATGCTTAATAGATTTAACTACACGTTAATATTTGTTAATTAAAACAAAATGCATTAGGTATTGCTTTAGTAATTAGGCCTTAAATGTTTTTCTAGTTAGAGCACGCTTCAATTGCCTACTAATAAATAACTGATCTAAGAGAATAAATATGAAAAAGTATATTTTCCAAATAAATCTAAGCGTTATACGAAGATAAGCTGTAAGTTTTCTATGCTGTAAGTATTCTATTTCTATATTCTAGTTTCTATATTAATTCCTGTGTATTTTTTTATAGATATGTTTGTGAAAATGCTTAGGTATATGCAAACTTATTTAAATAGGACCAGCTATTTGTTCTGTTTAATTTCCATGGAACAGGAGATAGGAATTTATTTAAAACTGATCAGGCTTCAGGCGTATTTAATGAAGGGACGCGTTAAATGATTTATAGCTTCCGGGTGGACCGTTCGCGTCTCATCTTTGCAGAATATTAATTAAAACGCACGAATAAAAATAAAAACCTATAACGTAGCTGATGTTGAAAAACATTGTAAAAGTATTTTCGTCACTGAAAAATTACTTTACCTTGGGTTGTCTCACTTCCTTTGCTCCTCTATTAAAAGATAAATGAACAAAAACTTTCGCCGCAGCGGGTTGCGAACCAGCATCTTCGGGGTACTGTGCTCAGAGTTTCATCTAGAGTGCTCTAGATGGAACGACACTAATATCCCTGCATAAGGTTTTCTTTAATCATGTTTGTAGGATAGATTAGAATCTGGAAGAGAGATGAGATAAAAAAAAAAATGGAACAAGTGTAAGTCGGACTTGCGCACGAAGGATTCCGTACCATTATTTATAAAAACAGCAAAAAATCATATCTGTTGTATGGGAGCCCCACTTAAATATTTTTTTATCTGTTGTTATAGCGGCAACAGAAATATATATTTTGTGAAAATTTAAACTGCCTAAGTATCACGGTTCATGAGATATAGTCTGGTGACAGACGGACAGACCGACAGACAGCGGAGTCTTAGTAATAGGGTCCCGTATTACCCTTTGGGTACGGAACCCTAAAAATCAGAATCTAAACGCAATCACCAACGCCACAAATATCACTTTCAATTTTTCTTTCAGATACTTATCTCTTCCGATAATAAACATTGATCTTTATAGCAGCAATATTTACATTTTTAGTAACAACAGGTCCATATTCTATTAACGAAAAACACAAGCGACTTCAAATATCTCGCTCTGTTTTCATTTTGTAATTGATTTTCTGTAGTTCCCTTAGTATCTCCGGAGTCCAAGAATCAATAGCAATTGAATTAATATGGGACCACATGGGAAGCATCAGCTTTCAAATAAAAAAAGAATCATCAAAATCGGATCACTCAGTCGAAAGTTCTTAGTCACAAACATAAAAAAATACAGTCGAATTGCGAAACTCCACCTTTTTTGATGTCGGTTGAAAAACAAAACCGATTTTAAATATCTCACTCACTATATATTCTCTATTTGATTTTGAGAAGTCTCTTTTAATATGTGAAAATTTGACCTGTCGAAACGCGAAAGTATTATACATACTTACACTTCATGCCAGTCTTGTGTGGTAGTGGTACCGGACGAGCCAGCCCATTCGTTCAACAGCCGTAGCTGTAGCTGCTGCGTATATATGCAAAAAGAATTTTAAAAATCCATTCATCAAAGCAGTCTCTTATAGACAACGTAGTTCTGATGTAATAAACATAAAAAAAACGTACATAGGAATTGAGAAGATTTGAGTACTAAAAAAAGTCGAAGCGTGGCGTCGCGTAGGTATGTACTTTAAATTCTGTGCAAGAACACTCCAAGTGCGTTGCAGTGTTATACGACTAATGCCGTGAAATATTTATTACCCGAGACCTAAGTAATAGAGTGTAATTATCTGGCTAGACGGTGATTTCTTTTGCTGGATTTTCTATTTACGTCGTATCTTGCGTCGTATATTGTATCGTCGTATATTGCGTTCTTTGAATATCGTGGGATAAAACCGGAATTTCTTTTAACGTGCAAAACTTCAAACTAAAAATTTAAGAGTAACATCTAGAATCCATTATTGGTACACTTTTTAACGTCCTGATTAAGTCCGTTTAGCTGATTAAGTCGGTAACAGTTGTGTGTGATCGGTGAACCTTTAATAAACTACGGGACTGAAACCAAAACATTAGTCAGAGTAAAGTTGTGAGGTGTTGTTTTACCTATAACTGGTAAAAATGTAATACAGCGATTAACAATCATATAAAAGCGGAAAAACGTAATCCAGTTACACACTAGCATTTAGCGTGGAATTTGGATTCAAACAAGCGATTAAATTTTTATAGTGCTTATCTCTGCATTTAAGATGATACATAGTTCCAACAAGCAATTGCAGATCACTGCAATGCTAGTTATGCCATTTTTCCGCAATTGACTATGAATGAATATCATAAAAAAAGCTCAGTCCACTTCACTGATTTAATATATAAAGAAAACTAAATTTGCAGTATACATAAATACAGGTAATTAATACTGTACGGTAAATAGTATACCTGTTAGTAATCATTGTGTACCTACATAATGTTCGAACTCATGAAAAGTTATGTCTTCCATTGCTTACCGTCACAGCCAAACAGGAGAATCCGAATCAATTAATTTCTTTATCAATGGATTATAATTACATTTGATTTCATGTTGGATTATAATTTCGTCGTCTTACTTATCATACCATAGGAATATATTTGTGGCTTTTTAAAGATTTTTATAGAGTACTTCTATTATCAATCACCAAACCATAGGTTAAGAATCTTGGGACGCGTCTATTACAACATGTTATCTTCTTTTTATTACATAATCTCAAGCAAATCTCAGCATACCTAAAAGATAGTAATTTGCTTTTGGGCGTCATAAATGTGCTTCTTTCCTTTTCGCAATCTTTAACGTTTTGTTTTCTTTCCACGTATAATTCAAACCCTTAACATATTAGGTTTTATTTCCCAGATCAAAAGATACATTATTACATTATCTGGCAGTTGGTTTTTCCTAAAAGACACGATTGGGTTCACAGTTAAAGATAATTTAGATAAACAAGATAAAACTAAACATCAATAAGATTATTCTTATAAACATCATAAAAATGTTGAAAAGCGAGAAAAAACTGACTACTCGAATTAATTTTTTACGTTGATTGCAGTAAATTACACAATTTTCTATTTGATAGTATGCAGCTACGGCTATTTAGCCATGTAGCTTAGTGTTTAACGCGTCTGGGCACGATACCGGAAGAAGCGGGTTCGATTCCCGCGGCGGTAAAAATATATTTGTCCATTTTGCTACAAAAATGTTTTATTTTAAGTGTAGAGATTAGCACTACAAAAACGTAACATAGAACTTAAATTATTTTTTTTTCTATTAAAGTATATTTTTCTTCATTTCTCATTTGCACAGAGGTATATAAATAAGGTATTTATAAGTTTTATTAAAAATAATTTGTCTAATTAGAACGGAGAGCCCTAGAATAATTAACTGACTTCTCCTTAGAATTATAAAGTAAAATATACAGAGATATTTTTCTGGCTACAAAGAAAGCTACATTTTATGTCAAAGTGAAATGAAGAATAAAAAATAATGGGAACAAATTATTCATTCGCAATGTGTAGACAGCGCTTGCCAGGTTCCTGTTTGTAAAATAATACACGGTAGAAATATTCTGCCGCCCGGAAGCGGGGCTTTGAGAACCGTCGAGTTTTGTTCCGGAAATGATGCGCGACTTTATTTTGCGTCGCTGCGAATCAGACAAAAAAAATAGCTGCGCTGCAATACATTAAATGTATTATGCAGTGTTGAAAACTTAACCTATGAATAAATTGAATGGTATGATTCCCCACAAATTACTTTTTTTAATGTGAAAAAGAAGCCAACGAGCTGACGGGTCAAATGGTTCACGGTTCACGGGATGTTAAGTAGTTATTACTTACATCCCGTGAACCGTGAACCGCCGCCCATTGGACACGTGAGTTTAAATTATTACCGCTGCCCATGGAGACCTGCATGGTAGGATGGCAGATGCGATATCAACCTTTTCTTTCTTGTTCCTACCCAAAACTAGACCCCTGTTATCTCAGTCACTAGACGAAACGCGAAAGTATAATCGTTCCCAGGTATACTGCATATATTGCATATGTTTGCAACATTGCGCCGATTAATTTATCTTGTTATACAGCTAAATTTATCTTATTATTATGGCAATTTATAACATGAATTACATGATATTGCTTGTTCTCTTACGTTTTCAGTTTTTTCATTCATAATAAGAAAATTCATAAAAAGCCATTTGGCATATAATTTGGGACCGGGATGGAGCGAACTATGCTCGGTATTTCTCTGCATAGAGTTCGCAATTACAACATCCTTTTATTTAGTGACGTGTAGTTTGACATTATCCCAGTGACTTTGACAGCTTCAGCGAAAGAGGTCGACGACCCGCGGACTCGGGAGAACAACGCAGCTGATCCATTACGACGACACGAAGGCGACCCTCTGATAGAGTTCGAACCTTGACTTTAATCGCGAAAGGATGACATCCGCAGTGGAACAAAAGTTACTGACACAGCTCAGGGGATTAGTAAGCTGAAGTGGTAATGGGCCGGCCACAGAAATCGAGGTATCGATAACCGATGGGGAAGAAACGTTCTGGAGTGGCAGCTGCGTATTGCCATCCTAGTGTAGGACAAACCCCAATAGATAGAGTCACGACCTGTGCAAATTCGTGGGAAGTCGTTGGATGCAGGTTGCTCAAGATCATTCGTGACAGCCAGGGCAGGCCTATATTCAGCAGTGGACTAGAAAAGGCTGCGATGATGACGATCATGAAATGTTTTTAGTTTTTTCTTAAGTAAAAACCAGGTTTGATCCTTATAATTTGATTCTTACCAAGGTGAAACTTACTCTGCTTATAAAACATTCTCGTAGACTACAGACAAAATAAGTAGAGATGTTATCATCCTTTTATGATATAAGTCTGCGTTAAATCTTTTTAAAGTTACTTTCAAAAGTGTAGAAACTAGCCGCAACTATGATTTAAGAGTGACACAAAGTGTTTAACATATAATCGAGTTTATCGAAGTCAAAAGTCACTAGTACTACGTGCTGAATTGACAAGTTTACACATAATAGCAAAAGTTAGACCGTATTTACAAACTTTCATTGTATTGGCAAAGTAAAGCGAACAATAAGAAAGTGTGAAAGTTTATAAAATATTGAGGGTATATTTGATTTAAGCTTTAACACTTATAAGTTATCCCACTCCAATGTGGTAGAAAATAATATATGACCAAAGAAGAAATTTCAGCTATATATTATTATACTAGCGGACCCAACAGACATTGTTCTGTACACACATTTTAAATGTGGCAACAACGTATAAATAAAACCGAATTGTGAATCTAAACCATTCTCTAATCGACCTGAAGACACACAAAATATTTCAACCAAAAATCGGTCCAGCCGTTTAGGAGAAGGTTAGTGACATACACACGCACAGAAGAATTATATGTATAAAATATTTATAAAGAGAATATATTTTATACATAATACGACTTTCTTGTCTCTTGGTCCTAATGGAATATTTTTTTTATGTGAAACGTTGCCAAGCGAGCAGGCGGTTCACCTGATGTTAAGTTAATACCGCCGCCCATGGACATCTGCTACACCCGAGGAGTGCCAATGCGTTGATAGCCTTTTGTAAATTGGGCTCCGGCAATCTCACTCACCAGACGAAACGCGAAAGTATTATACTTCCACTTTACGCCGGTCTTCTGCGAAGTCGTGGTACTTACCCGGACAAGTCTGCCCACTCGTGCAACAGCCGAGGTTGCTGCGGGGCCCTACCACGGTTATTAATAGAGTCATGGTGCTAAATTTATAATTATTTGAAAACACAATAAAAGTTTTAAGCGTTTTTCAGTATTATCACGTTGGTTTCAATAAAATTTAAAACCAAAATGAACGGGACACATTTTTTGGCAAAGTCTTAGCGATCAAGGGTTCTTGATTCTTCGTTTAATATCTGTGAAGTTTAATTTTCCTTTGAATTCTCCCCGCCTTACAGTTTTAGCCGAAATATAAACCGCGTAGAATATTACAAAGGAATTCAATTGCTGCTATAGGGAGCGGATTAAAAAATATATTCTCTATTATTTTCTGCCCTGGATATCGCAAATTTAATTTTCATTGTGAACCTTCACCGAAATTTCTAGACTGTTTTTCTACCTTCTCTTAAGAGAAAATAGAGAAAAATAAGATGTCACCAACCGCCCAGGGGACGGGTTCCCTATAACCTTGTTGTCATCAAACGTAATACGCCGTGTAGCGTAATATTAATCCCTAGTTATGGGTAGCTCACGCCGGGGATCCTAATCTGATTTATGTCACGCCGCGAGGAGACGTAAATGCTTATATTCATGTACTTCGGACAAAACGACGCTGAAGGCATCTTAATATTTTGTATCGAAGCTATTAAAGTATAGTCCACTCCGTATCCAAACTTTGTGAAAATTGTGCGTAATTATTTCTTTGTAATGTGAAGTTGTGTGTTTTGTACACCAACTATCTAATACAGTAGTATTTGTGAAAAGTAGCTAAGCTCCAAGTATTTATTAATATATACCATATAACATCCACTAATATAGTATTATAATTACGTAAACACGTCCTTATTTCTCGAATAATAGGAGTTTTGCACGTCTATAGATTACATGAATTTGTTTATAAAGTATCTAACACTTTTCGATTGCTTTATATTTCATTTCTCCGATTTATGTCAAGCGTATTTTATGCGTAAGTCATTATAGTTACTGTCTAGTGATATAACGGAAAGAAATGAGATCATTTGAGTGGTTGTTGAATTGCTCAGCTGTTTAAGGTAATGTGTGCAGTTTCAGAAATTTCAAATAAATATAATTACACACTAATTAATTGAATCGGTTTGGACATTAATAGATTACGTTACAGCTTTACGGAGATACATGCGCATATGGATACATGGATACGTACATATATCCATATACGTACTTTAGGTACAGTGATATCTCCAAGCATTACATTTATGGCTATGTCGAAAGTCTATAATGTTTTTTTGAGAAATTTCACTTCCAGAGATTGCACAAAACTCATTTAATTTCTAGACATTGAATCATAGTAAAATTTATCAAAAAAGATTTCCAAAATTAATAATTCATTTCTAACAACACAGCAGGCAGTCCTAAAAAATTTACGGTAAACCTCAAGCCGACTTGAGGTTTCACGGTAGGAATCGCAAAACCGATTTTCGATAGCATCCGCTATAAACTACAAGAACAATACTAGTATTTTATGAAAGACACTTTATTGACTTTAGTCACAGAATACTTTAGCCAATCCACGACTTCGCAGCCAATATTTTTCGAGGTGCTATTTTTAAATTGATACATTAATAGATCTTCAGTTAAAAACTGAATTGTGTGTAGAATAAAATCTAGTTAATTATTTTAAACGCATGTCAAAACGTTTATCCGACTCTTTGCGATCTATATTGCGATACACAAATAACGATCATGAAAAGAAAAGTTTAATTTCAGCTTTCAATTTTATAATAACAACTTAATAAACTAGATAGGTTTATAAAGGGATAATTTATATAGTTCTTATTTAGCCGGGTCAGAAGATACTTTTACCCGTTGTAAATCAGCGTTCAGGTTTTTAAAACCGATTTCTTTTATATTGAAATCTGGAGACGTTCCGTTAGGAAGCTGTTAAAATTTTTGACGCTAAGTATATGCGTTTCGCGCCTATTTGTTCCTAAACGTGAACATTCCAATTAACCAATTGGTCTCGAAGAGAAATCCAGTTCCACTTCAGTCGTAGAACGCGATTCCTCGTGGGCGGACGTCCCGCCCGCCCTCAAGTACGCGCTACGGATGGACGTGTGCCGTTAACAGTTTACGAATAATTTTCGCCTAAAAATTTTCGATTGAAAAATAAATACCGTGATTGTGAAGTTTATTTTTTAAAGAAGCTGAGGTTTTAAAGGTAAACGAAAAAAAATATGGATATAAAATTTGTTAAACGGAAACAGTTTTAAATTTTAAATTACTTCTTAATATTGTTGATTAAGTTACGGAATACCTTAAAAATGTGTAAGAGATAATTTTTTATTTAGATAATTATTTGGAAGTAGGTATATCTGATCGATTTTCAATGTCATGTAAATTTTAATAGTCTTGGATTAATTTGGTACAAACACAGAATCAAGCTAGGTGATGTCATCATTTGCATTTCAATAAAGGAATTCAACACTGTAATGATATTGACATTGATAAGCTAAATTGTATCATTGAACAATGAGAACTGTGGGTGCGGCAAATTGTTTGATCTGTGAGTACAATATGCACCGGGGAAATAGTTAGCGATTAAAAATTTGCTATTTGTTGATGTTTCGCATCTAATATTTCGAATGATATTTATATAGTGACGTTTTTAATTAAAAGTTCATATTAATGTCAAATTAAACATATCAGTAATATCTGTCACCCAATTTGGGGATTATTGTAAATTTCTGACTTAAATGACTTTCTGACTGTTATGCACATGTGGTATATTTATATTGTTAAAAGGTATGTTTGTATTGATAAAAGTCATAAGTGAACGTGTTTGAATTTATTTCCCGTTAAGACCGGATTTCATATAAATTCGAACCTAATTATTAGATATTAATAATCGAATTAGATATATAAAAACAAGATAGTGAAAACAAATTTATATCACAGTGATCACATTTTTCTTTCTGATAATCGAACGATATGGTTGATTTTACTTCCTATTTATTAATGAAATGTTCGACCGTCTCTAATGATCTAGTTTTATTGGCTTGAAATAGATTTTCATAAACTTTTACGAAGCGATACTAAAATTTGAATTTATAACTATTAACCAATTTTCGCTTAAATATCCATTCCTTTGTAATGCACTAATACTTCTATCAAACCTGCCAACCAATTAATTCAAGTCTTATGGGTTTTACTTCTATAGACTTGATCATAGCCATGCCTGCGTCATTGTCGAAATTAAAAAGCTTACTAAAAATAAAAACATATCCCCATTACAAAGGAAACACGGGGCACAATTTCCGCGATGAATGCAGTTGCAAACTAATTAGAGTGCATAGATCGTAATATAGATCTGCTGTAAAAATTCTCTAATGCGATGATGATCTGTTCAATCGTTTGGGATCTACAGATTACCTATGATAATTGTTTTGAGACGTACACAACGTTCTCTTGTCCCAAACTAAGAAATGCTTGTACTATGGGTACTAGATAACTGATAAACATAAACATTCTTTTCTTTTGTAAATAAATACATATCATAAATATGTAAACACCAGATACTGGAAAAACACTATATTCATCACACAATATTTTTCCAGTAGTAGGCATCGAACCTACTCCCTCTGGCGCAAGAGGAAGTCTCACTACCCACTACATCAACCGGGTCGTCATTCACTAAAATATGAGCAGTCAGATTTAATAACGTTATAACCAGGTCACATTTTCGTCCTCAGAGGATCTTAAGAAAATTATTTATATATAATATCAAAAGCTTTCAAATTATCAGATATTCAAAATATTTTTTTTAATCTGCTTTCTTACAAAGTTGGTTATTTCAACGTACTTAGGAGCCATCGCGTTAGGTCGCGAATGTTTACGACGCTTTTTGATCAGTACCATGATATTAATGTCAGAGTAACCTTCGCTTTTGTCATAAGTTTAGTAAGCTGACATTGCTTTTGATATTTATAAAAAAACCTTTAATTTAGTTTGTAAATTAGTTTTGATAAAATTTTGAAAAAAAATTAAATTAAACGCGTTATTATCCGTTAGAAATAGTTTTGATAAAATTTTGAAAAAAAATTAAATTAAACGCGTTATTATCCGTTAGAAAGAGAGATATACTTAACAACGTGTAATATTCAAGTAAAGACAGGTAATTATTATTCAACAATTAATTTTTGTTTCATGTCTTTTAAAATAACTTTTTGGTGGAATGTTCTTTATTAAAAAAACTAATTTCACTTTAGTTTTTGATTACACTAACAATGAATCATAATGGAATTCATTGTCAAGTTAAATAAGGGATGTACTTAGTAGCTAATTAAATTTAAAGATTATTGCCATTTCCGATATTGTTGCATGTTTTAATAGAAGCTTTAGATCACAAAATGAATTTCCTAATTATTCCATAAGCCCGAACTGAGAAAAAAACGCTGATTTGATATTTAAATTATTATAATTCTATTTTCCTTCTAAACAAACATCTAGTCAGTTATTACTGTTGTTTTATACACTTAACATCAATTACTCACATACACGTCAAATAATTAAAAACTGAAACGAGTTGTTCATGGAAACCTGTTTAAAAGTTAATGAGTTGATTAAACGTTTACTTTCAAGTTGAGGCAACATTCAAAGGTGGCTTTGGTAAACTACCTGCCTGCAAATAGTAGGGTTGACGTTGAATATTTAAATAATCCACGCAATGTGGTCCCATGCCGAACATTCACGTACAAATTGTTGGTTTATTACGAGAAACGACCGCAGCGTACTTAACTATGTGTCAAAATAAAACCATAGTACTTGGCCGTGTTATTAAAACGGAATGAATTAATGCGACTCTGTATTGTAAATTTCTATTTATATTTTACTAGCGACCCGCCCCGGTTTCGCACAGGTGCAATATATTATACATATAAACCTTCGTCTTGAATCACTCTATCTAGTAAAAAAAAAGGCATCAAGATCAGTTCCGTAGTTTTAAAGATCTAAGAATACATATGGACAGACAGACAGCGGAACGAATTTATTTTATACTATGTAGTGATAATGATTTATCATGGTCTTGGTTGGCAAAGTTGCCAAGAGATTGGCTTTAAAGTGAAATATGTGGGTTCATTTCCATCATGAGGCGAGATTCCATTGTCATCATTATATCTACTCATACTCTTATCCCACCTAGGTGGGGTCGGAATAACATGTGAATCATGTTGCAAGCGGTTATAAAAAAAAAATTATAGCCAATATAATTTATACGACCAACCGGCAGCCTGACGTCAACCCTCCTTGGGAATTAAGGACCCGGATTCGGAAAAAGTATCTGTGGGTACCACTAACCACCGCTGTCTCGTGTGGGAATTGAACCCACGACCCCCGACGCCGAAGCCAAAAGCTTAGCAGCGGCGTCACCGAGTCATCATTCAAGGTCAAGATTCTTTTTGCATATTTTGCTTAAAAAAGGGAGGAGGAGGAAGGAGGAAGAAGTAGGAAAGAGTAAGGAGGCCTTTGTTCAAGAGTGGAAGTCTTCTCGCTGATCATTTTGTTTCATCATGTAGATGAAATAAAAGAGAATTTCGTATTATATAATATCGAATTCTTTTGATGAAAAAGATTTCTTTCCACTATGAAGATTACGATGAATATTTGTATAAATAATAATTTCCGTATATAAATATAATAATTTCCGTAAAAATAATCTTTTTTTTTCATGTAAAAAGCTTATCTAATAATATAGCTTCTGTCAGCGATTTAGTACTAAATTGGATTTCACTTATTCATGCGATCCGAAAAATTCAATCCGTAAACGGTATTCTTTATTGACGAAGGTTCCAGTTTGCTAATGTTTAAAATACTATAGTAAGTAGTACAATATACAGGTTTATACAAATATGTTCAATGTGTTCAATAAAATTGTATCTAACGCTTATTTCAAAAAGTTTATGTTCCATGTAAATTAAGGTTATATTGTTCAGGAAAGGCGCTTTAAATACATAATGGACAAAAACCAGAATCACTAAAAAATCTTGGACATGTTATCGGATACGAAACTTTGACCTGCCAAACGGCAGCCATTTGTTTAGCTACTATGCCTACTGAGACATTGAAATATTAATCAATATTTAGACGTAAATGATGATGATTGCTTCCGGACGATTTGGGCCACGGCGACTGCATTCAACTTCGATTCGTCTTTGGTGTACTCGTGTGTGGCTGATGTAGCAAATTTTTTGCGTAAAAATCCTCGCACACGGCGGGCACGTTAGCACACCGTTCACATAATTATAACTAATGGCCGCTGATGGTCGAGCCTTTAGTTCATCTCGCTTGGCGTTTAGCTCACAGAGCCGCCTGTCCTCAAAGTTTTTGGCGCTCGTTTTAAATAGCTCCCTCCACTTAGTCCTTCCGGCTGCCCGCTGCTCCCATAGCAGCGGGTCGATGCTACACTTCTTCATGTGCCGCTTAAGCACATCTTTGTACCTGAGGAGTTGACCGCCATGCTTACGCTTGCCTTCCTCCAGTTCCGAGTAAAAGATGCGCTTAGCAACTCTTTGCTCCGCCATACGCGACACGTGTCCGCACCACCGTAGCTGACGCCGCATAAGGTAAGCCTCAATGCTACCTATGTTGGCTCTTCGCAGCACTTCGGTGTTACCATTTCGATCATCGTATTTTAAGTACTTTCCGCAGACATTTGACGTGGAATCAGTCGAGCGTGTGGATGTGGCGGCGGTACACGGTCCACGTTTCGGCAGAATGAAGTAAATTTGGCAGCACAACAGCCATGTAGGCGGAGATCTTAGTCGCCAGCTTTAGGTTATGGGAGTTGAAAACCTTCGCATCCAACTTGCCGAACGATGCAGCAGCAGCGCTGATCATGCTGTTGATTTCCGCGTCCAGATCCATTTAGAAGATCTCTCGCTCCCCAGATAACGGAACTGTCGACCTATTCAGCTTGTCCCTACTGAGTTTTATTGCCAATGCCTCGTGACCTTGTAAATAAAAAATAGAGAGGACAGCATATTTTTATGTAATAGATGGCAGAAGTACAATACTTTCATTTCATGTAATTTTTATGTTGTGTTTCATGTGGTACTTCCCCGGTAGACCTGCCCATTTGTGCAACAGAGAAGACTGGCACTACCACAGGTCCCTTTTTTGTTGAGTTACGTGCGAGACACTTTCGTTCATGATCAAAGAAGTCAGCATAAAAAAAGCTTTAGCAAAACAATACATTACAATCGACTGTGTCACGATGAGTTTCATATATGAAGTCATGTAACAAAGTACTACTGAAAAAATTATAATTAATTTTTATTGCGCCTATCGTGTAAAACTATGTAAAACGAATCACAATACTGTCATTAAAAAATTGCATAACATGGCCATGTCCTATAAACTGACCATAATTTGAATTTTAAAGGGTTTAGGTCTGGGCTAGATGAGGGCCAGTCTTCAACTCTTACAAAGTCTGGAACGTTGGTTTCGTTCGAACGTTGTGAGCAGGTCCAGAGTCCTGCTGGAAAGTTCACGGTATATTTTTAAAAAGTGTATTGCTGAGAGGTTTCACAACACGATCCAAGACTGTATCTTGATACAATTTGGCTGAAGTTTTCAGACCTTTTTCACACAAATGTAGTTTTGTAGCTCCTTGATAAGACACGCCCCACCAAACCATCACTGACGCAGGTTGACGACCACGTTTTAAATTTCCGACAACTTGAGCAGCTCCTTTACTTTTAGCGTACCCTTTATCATTTTGCTTATTGTTGTGTTCTTCAATCGTGAAAATTTTCATGGGTAAAGAGGATATTTCTGTGCGTTTCACCTGCGTATTGTGACAGAAGGCGTTTTGATCGATCCACTCTCTTTAAATGTAAAGATTGATTTAGGGCATGTCCTGTATATCGGCGATAAGCACCGAGCTACAGGCCTTGTTTTATAATACGCGACAGTCCCAGCGGGAATCTTAATTTCTCGCTATAAGATTTTTTGCTTCCTAATGGGGTTTCGACGAATTCTGGCTTTAACAGCATTAACAACGAACGAAACGTTAGTTGTTGTTAGAACTACAAAGGCTGTTAAGCCTTTGTAGTTCTAACAACACGCCCCGATCTTTTCTGGTCTTCGACTGACGAAGTGTTGCTGTGTCTGTTGATAGTACGATGTACGAACATACGGCTGATACCAAGCTTTTGAAGTGCCTGGAATATGATCGACGGCTCGAACAACACCAATTTGTGCAAGGCGATCACTGTAATCCTATTTTCTTGAACATTCCATATTGTAATTTGATAGTGAACACGAAAAAAATATGTAAAAAGGCGCAAAATCGAAATAAGTTTTTAAAATAATATACATGTTCCAATTTCATTATAACAAAAAAGTTGAAAAAAAGAAAAGTTTTTATGTAACAGTATTTATGGCCAGATTAGTTATATAATTCTTGAATAACGTTAAATATGATGTTGTTCCAAATAAATAGAAAAATATTATACTCAGTAAAAATATAGATAAAAAGAGTTGCCATTCTCCATTCTGGAAAGTAATGAAATCAAGTCGCGCCTAATGTTCCTGAGGGGAACGATTTATTGCTAAATAAACGTATTCAGAGTGAGAAAGTGAGAAGGTATTAAGAAAGGTAATTCGCTAGCCATGACTTTTACACATATTTACGTATTTGTTTATATTCTTTAGATTTATATTAGTAATAAAAATCTTGCTTTGTTTTATGTTGAATCAAATGCTTATTTAATTTTGCGATTCCTTTTAGCGTGCCATTTTCTAATCTTTACATTCTGCACTTGCAATAATCACCAACAGCTTGCTTGGATATAGTGCTGAACTCTATTATATATAACCCCCAGAATTGATTTAAGATACCGGATACATCACATAACCACATTTACTTATCGCCCAAAGCATTTCTTATGAGCAGCAAGTACATGAGGTATTGTAGTATCGGTCATTTGAGCAGAGAAGTCAACATTGTAATCAACAACTCGCGAGTAAAATGTAGCTAAAAATGCCATACTTTAAATGCAGGTAAATAAACCGTTACCTCAAAAAGGTTATTGTGGCAGTATAATATATTGTGTTTCGAGGATATAATTTTAGAAAAACTTAATGTAGACTTTACATTTAAAATGATATTAAAAACCCTATAGATATTTTAATGAATTCTAAAAACATATGATTCGTTATAACATTTTTAGTCAATCACTTTCTCAATAGTTTCTATATGTTGTGATTTTCGTATTAACTACTGAATTTTAAGTAAGTAATTTAGAGAACTGAATCTGATTTTAAATTTCTGATCTGATCAAACCGGAGCACCATTAAATAAATGAATGGCATTTAAGATTAGCATCACACATTGGTTTATTTTGGCAGAAGGTAGATTTTGATATTTACCTGGCGTATTGCCAACTGAAGCGGCATCGAGAATATTTTAAATATCACACAATATTTTTAATTTTATTAAGTACATTTCGTATTCAGTATATTTATGTGCCATTTTCAAAGAATATTTTCATAGAATATATATGTTTGATTAATGTTGTTGTTCATCGGAGAGAAACGACAATTTTATCTTGTGAACTCTTTGTTGGCTTTTAATGAACCTTTATGCAATATTAGTTTTTAAAAAAATTGTTGCTTTCAGTGAAACAATATTATTACACGGGTTAATATTTGTTATAAGAGCAGTAACGGTTCCGTCTACGTTCATTCAGTTGTTATATAACTTGCAATAATTGCAATCTGTTTTCACATCTTAACGTGACACAATTATAAGAATGAACATGTTTTCGTCTATATCTCTACACTATTCAGAGAAGTTGGTTAATACTTATGCAATATAATAAAAGTAAAGTGCGTTGATCAATATAATTATTACAGAATCAAATGAATGCACAGAGTACATGTATAGGCACTTTCATTATTTAAAACAGATTCAAGTAACAAGTATAAGCACTTCACTATCCAAATATGGTCTTAAAATAAAAGAGTTATTATGTGTCATACCCAGAGTCACATCAAGGACATGTCAATCTTAAACTGCAGTTTATAAGGTTTTTATTTTTGTAATAAGACTATATTGACACTATACTCGTGATAGTTTACATTTACGGGACTACTTTACGTAATAGTTTACATTGACGTTAACATAAAACTCTATTTTTTATTAATCTGTTTCCACATTCTTAATTTTTTGTAGTAAACTAAAGTAACAGCCTATATATGTCCCACTGCTGGGCAAAGGCCTCCTCTATACAGAGGGTAATTTTTTGTAAAAATAATAATTAACCACTTCGAGTTAGACAGACTTACAAGCAATAAGCTGGTAAATATTTATTACCGAGTTTATGTAGTAGAAAAGTTTTTATTGTCACCCTCTCCTAAGATCAACTAGTCAAAATCGTATCCGGTGAAATATTTGTACCCTATAAAAATGTCTGTCTTCAACAGGTGGTCCCAGATTTGTATCTGTGTAATAGAATGATAATACATTTGTCAACAAATGTTTTTCGTAACTAGATACTCGTTTTAATTCTATTGAAAAACGAATTAATATTCACTTTTGAAGTTAGTTGAATGTTTTCCGGATAAAAGTAGCGAGTAAAAAAGTATAAAGCAAATTTCTCAAATGTGTTTTTGTCGGAAAGCCATAACTTACATAATTCCTCATCAAATTTAATGATTCAAACATCGTTTTAAAGCTCATGTTTGCCGCTATTGACGAAAAACAGACAAGTAGGTTAAAGTTATTGTTTACATAAGAAACTAATTTTAAAATTTCTTATTAAAAATGTTTTTTTTTAATTTTTAAAACACATTTACACACAGTTACATAATTTTCTCTAATCCCAAACTAAGCTGCGCGTGTACTATGGGTACTAGATAACTGATAAACATACTAAAACATGTTTTTCTTTGTAAATAAATATATTAATATACAGACACTGGAAAAACATCATGTTCATCACACAATATTTTTCCTGTAGTGGGGATCGAACCCACACCCTCTGGCGCAAGTGTCAGTTTCATTACCCATTACGCCAATCGGGTCGTCATATATGATAATTAATATCTATTAACAATTTGTATAAATAAAAATAGCGAAAAATCCCTCAAAATAAGATTACTTTCATTGACAAATATAAATTTTAATGTAAAAGTAATAAAACCTAAAGTCTATCTATGGGGTCTACAAGTCTATGCCGGGGAAAGGCCTCCTCTGTACAGATACATTACCGCATAGTCGTTAGGCGACCGCCTAATTCTGCTTGTTGATTAATTCATTAGAGATTTATCTCTATCATTTAAAATTTATTTTAATTGAATTACGCCAAAGTTAAAGTTATTTACATTTGCCAATACATTTTGATGTGAAAAGTTGCCAAGCGAGCAGGCGGTTCACCTGATGTTAAGTGAATAGAGCCGCCCATGGACATCTGCTCCACCCGAGGGTTACAGTTGCATTGACAACCTTTTGAAAATTGGGCTCCGGGTACCTCACTCACTAATAATAATCTTCTTATATATAAAAATGGATTGCTGTTCGTTAGTCTCGCTAAAGGTTTAAATGATGACAAAGTATGGAAAAATTGCATGGAAATTCGAAATAGCAACAATTTTATTTTCCCATACAAACTGTACTAGTCAACTATGTCTGCGTAACCTGTCAAACACTTTATGCGTGCGTTCCGATTCCTCTAGAGATAATTTATTTGGCAAAACAACGTTTGGCGAGTCAGTTAGTAAAATATAAATAATTTAATGTAATAATTGCACCTACCACGATTTCTCACCACGACCCGGGTTTACTGGGAGAGAATGCCAAAAGGCATTAAGTTCGCTTTTTGTAATCCTTTTTTAAGGTATTTGCAATAAAGAATAAATAAATAAACTATCACAGTAACGTGCGAAAATTTTTCACTAGTTCTTATTACTATTTTAGTTTTACTTTTCTCTTCTATTTCTCTTCTGTTGAATGAAGCCAAGACGAGTATCTACATTACCAGATGGCGGACAGCACGAAACCGATACAGGCATGTTATCCGGCTTTTACGATTCCATTCTACAGTATATTTGGAGACTGAGCTCGTAAAACGTGAAGTAAAAATATAAATTTAATGCATGATAAGTATCGCCCGCAAACATACATGAAGTTGATGACTTAGCGTATGTACTATTTAGACGTGCGAGTAGGTACTGACAATATCAAAGACTAGTTCTTAGGTAAACTAGATTCAATCTTTATATTATGTATATTTTTATAATTCTTTTGTGTTTCTGTGCGGCTAGACCGATTTTGATGAATTTTTTAGTGTGTTGATCGGGATTCAAGAATGCCTTAGATTAACAATTCGGTCTATAGTGAAAGGTATTTTTACTTATTTTTTGATTGCTAAGTTCTCTGATCTAAGGCGTGTCTACATGGCAACGTCTGTCGGATCCGCTAGTATCAATATATTTATAATCATGAGTTACAGAAAATAAAACACCACTATTCATTTACAATTAGAAAAGAAATAGTAATCAGGTCGCACATAAAAGTAGGTTGGTTAGAGGAGTGTAAAAATGATAAATATTCCAGAATTATCGAAGACGAATGTTGCTTACATTTGTTTATTGTAAAAGGATTTTATCTCATAGGGTTTTTCACTCGAGTAAAAATATCGGATGACAAGCAAACTAATCAGTTTAATTAATACGATCTTTCTAACGTTACAGCATATTTCATTGTAGTTACGTGGTCATTTTGACACTGATTAAATACCACATCGTTTTTATTTATGGTTACCATTTTCATAGAAACTTATCGTCCGGTGGTTCACTATATCGTAACATTTTGACCTCCTTTTTCTTACAATCGATTTGTTTTTTATATTTTCATTAATAAAATATGATAATAGAAGCGCATATTATTTAACGTTATTTATTTGTATAGAATTGTACGCGGCGTGCAATAATTTTTAAATATAGCATCTTAAGGGCGTAGGGATATACTGGACAACCTTCTGATAATTTGATTTATATTGAAACGCCAATAAAATAGTCCCAGGTCCATTTGGTTATTCAATGTTTTCTGGTGGTATAATTGTGGACCATGTTTTATTCGCACTTCTAATCTATTTGCCAAACTTTTTGCGAACAAAAAAGGATTAAGCGATAAAAGCGAGCCGTGATAGCTCATTGTCCAAGCGCTCAATTTTAATTCGATATACTCGAGCAACATGAGTTCGATCCCCGGCGCTGGCACCAATGAAATTGTTAATTTTAAGTGCTGATTTATCACGTGCTTGAAGACGAAGGAAAACATCGTAAGAAAACATGCATCGTTTCGAAATACTAATATCATTTTTCTACATGTTTTAATACTAATATCATGTTGGCGCTGGCAACACTGTATACCGGATATGACGTTATCTACTCGAGCCAAGGGACACATGGTCGGATGGAGCAGCGGTCACTTGGATTTCGGCCGCGTTCCCGGACGGTGATATAACCACTAGTGCTAATTTGTCGTTATAATAGTTGTTAATATTCAAGTTCAGTAATAGTTAAAATATTAAGATCAAGGTGAAAACGTTAAAAAACTCTTATAATCATAAAAAAACAAATATTTCAAATGTATGTGAAGTCCGCCAATCCGTAGTGGAGTTGCGTCGTAGACTATGCCCTAATACCCTCTGTACAGACATTTATAGGCCGCTTATACTTTACATAATTATAGACTTATATTACAGCAAAGATACATAACTTTGCAATGTGATTAATTGAAAGTTAATATTTTGTGTTAAAACATGTACGAATATGGTGTTGGAGTTAAAACAGATTACTTTAACAATTGGATCATTGTTGACTTATATTGTTTTGAACCCGTATGGGTACAGCGAAACATTAACATGAGGGTTAAATATTAAATTTTCATTACACATATCAAATGAATTGGTGTATATATTATGAGGGTGTTCCGTGAAAGTAGGTTGCCCTTTGTCGAAGTACTTTGTTCAAAATTCGGTTCATTTATAAATTTCCACTGGTCGGAATGAGGTCCAGCAAAATTTGTAAAGTTGCAGAGCTTGTTTGAATAGGGTGTGAATCGTTTTGGTACGTTAGATTTATTTTGAAATTCTAGTTAGACCTTCAAGCACAACGCGTACACCATTTGTTCTATTCCAAAGAACACGCCGTCTTCAGAGTGTTATATTTCTAGGGTGATGCTCTACTTCTAAGAATGGGGGCGCGATGGTTTATTTATTTATTTATTTATTTATTGAGGTTTACCAGCAGTTGTTACACCCATACAATTTATATTAACAGTACAGTAATTATAACTAAGTGTACAACTTTTTGAAGGTAAACACAACATGCACACATAATGTATAAAAAAAAAGTTAAAATAATGTAAAGCCTACTTTATTACATTAAAAAAGAAACAAAAAAATAATAAAAAAATTAATCGTTTTCTAATAAGTAGTAATTTACAATAGGTAGTTGCTAATGTTTAGCCAAAAAGATAAAATTTATTTGGAAGAAAATTATAATGGTTTATACAAAACCCATTTCGGAATTTTATAGATCAAACGTCGAACGCAAATTAATAGCAATCAGAGAGTGTTATCAACATATCTAAATTTCAATAGAAAACAATAAAGGTGAACGAGAAATTCACAGGTGATGTCCAAACAAATCGATAATTCTTGCGAAGGTAAAACATTTGGCGCTTAAGAACCCGCGCCCTTGACACGATGTGACTAAAACGGAAATAATTCAACGTCAATGCGGTGCGGGTTGCAAGGGTGAGCGTAGAGCGTAATGTACTCTCGTGACGTTATGTCACTTCGGCTCGAAAGTCTTTGGACACATGATGCGAAGTTATTCTATTGCTTTTGGATGTTCATTCCGTACGAAAATTGTTTTACGAGAAATTGTCTGTAGTACTGATTTGATAGTACGCGTGTTGCAGTCGCATATGGTAAACGCATCATCGCAGTTTATTGTACACATGCTATTTTTGTAATAATAGAAACAATTCCATTTTTTATTAACGAAAAACAAAACTGATTTCAAATATCTCGTCCTGTATTCAATTTCTAATTGGTTTTCAGGAGTTCCCCAAGTATCTCTCATGCCCAAGATCCAATACCAATGAAATTAATATTGGACCACATGGGCGCGCTTATTTCACACACCAGGCGAAATGCAGTTTTAATATATATAGTTTAGTAGAGCATATAAATGCTTAATAATAAATTTAAAGACGAGTAAAATAGTAATCTCAACTTCTTTCTACCGTAGGGTATAGAGATGTAAACGAAAAGTAAAAAAAAAAAAAAAGCAATAAAAAAACAACAACAAACCTCAAATATTTTACTCACTATACATTTTTATATGACTTTGAGAAGTTTTTTAAGTACGGTGGTAGGGCCACGCAGCAGCCTCGGCTGTTGCACGAATGGGCAGGCTCGTCCCGGGTAAGTACGACCTCACAGAAGACCGATGTTAAGTTGAAGTATAATACTTTCGCGTTTCGTCTGGTGATTGAGGTAGCCGGAGCCCAATTTTCAAAAGGTTGTCAACGCGTCTGGAACCCTCGGGTGTAGCAGATATCCATGGGCGGCGGTATTCACTTAACATCAGGTGAACCGTCAGCTTGCTTGGCAACTTTTCACATAAAAAAGAAAAAAAAGGTCCTAATGAATATCAATAGCCCAAGGTCCAACACCGATTTAACTAATATAAAACAACATGGGACCTGAACTGAATAAAAAATATTTTTAGTTAACAAAAAAAAATAACACGAAGTTCTCAATTCGATTGCATTTTTTTATGTCGTCCTTTTATAAAGTCGATCGAAAATACAGTTTATTCGACGAAATAGTCCGTCCATGAAATGAATGCGGTGGTTGAGAGATGTTACGTATAAATGCTGCGTGTCTGACTTTTGCTATTATCATTCTCGTGCCTTAATTCTGCCTAGGTCAGTAAAATGTGTGAATCAAATTGTTAGTAGTATTGTTTATGTTTTTTACGGCTAACTGCATGCACCCTCCCTTGGAAAAAACCTGTCCTACTACCCTATATGTGGGTCACACGAATATGTGTTCATTGTGGGAATAGACCACAGACCATCAGATAGATATACATATACCCAATTAAAAATGTTGATTTTATTCATGATGTAAGCACATCTTAGTTAAATACTTTATTACTTTACACTGTAATCCCTAAAAACGTACCCTGTTACGGAAATATACGATGAATAAGTTTTTGACATTTTTCTAACAATTCTTTCATGGATTATGACATAAATTTGTCCTATACTTGGCGCAGCGCCATAGAATCCTACTTGCCTAGTATATTACACTTTCTTGCCAAGTTACTGGGTAGGTATGCAATGATTCTTTTAGTTATAAAATTAATAATTTCCAAATATGTATGTATTAATTTTTAAAGTTTTCTAGTGTTGAATAAACGACAGTTTTTATATCTAATAAAAATAATATGCACAGGTAATGCGTGTTGCAATTCACTTCATAAGATCTTTGAAATGAATGAGATGAACCATACACGAATGAATAATTCATATTTAGTGGTATTCGGGGATCGTTAATCGTATTATTTCTGAAGAATTAACGAAAGTAACAACACCGGCTGTTCAAATTTTCAATTCAAACCGATGTCCTACTCATCATCGCTCTGCGGTCAATGGAGACGGCTATGTTAGGGGTTTCTCTGCGAGATCGAATCAGGAATGAGGAGATCCACAGACGCAAGCTGAAGTGGCAATGGGCAGGGCACAAGCATTATAAAAGTAGCGAGTAAAAAAGTAAAAAGCAAATTTCTCGTCGTTTATACGAGTCCCCATTATTCTAATCTTAATTATATTTAATGACAATATGAGATTTAAAATTAAACTTATTAATACTGTACTTACATGTTAAAACTTTATAACCGAGAATTCACTAAGCGATAGTTATTTCGGAATTTTGCGAAATTCGATAGATACCAGTTCTTTCGCCCCATTTACTTATTTACTTAAAGGTTTATTATAAACGCAGTAGGTTTTTGAAATACTGCCAACTCTAGAGTTTACTGATATCGATATCACTACTGTTATGTTTCCAAGAGATGTGTCATTATATAATTATAACTTTTCAAATAATAAAATACGTATTATGAGGTCTTTCGATGGCTTTTCCGTTGCAATATGTTGTCGCTGGCAACACTAAACCGGATATGACGTCATCTCTTTGAGCGAAGAGACACATGGTCGCATGGAGCAGCGGTCACTTGCTTTTCGGCTGCGTTCCAGGACGGTGATATAACCACTAGCGCTACTTGTCGTTACAATAGTCATTAATATTCAAGTATTTAGAAATAGTTAAAATATTAGAATCAAAGTGATAACGTTAGAAATATTATTAATACCACAGCATAATATGAGTCAGTCATGAAACAAAGAGGCGTATGACGATATTGACGTAATGTTTTGAAACATTCATAAAAACGTGTATTCCCTGAACAGCTGCCGCCCAGTTATTTAGTGAAAGGCAATAAAGACGGAAATAGCACGGGGCGTCGCTGACATGAATGTAGAGTGATGAAGGCCTGACGTATTTATAGTGTTCGTGTACTTATTTCTACATATCTAATACCCGGTAACGGAATTTTAATTGGTACACTTCGGCCCGTCTCTTTGTTTCGTTTTCGTGTAACCCGGAAAGAAATAAAGCGCTTTAGAAGCAGCACAGATATGCGATTTTTAAGAAATTCGCTCTATTGTTAGACCATTATACGGATTTTATAACGTTACATTTGCTTTTAAAACTTTTGACATTTCGCCCGTTACCGTAACGATCGGGAATATTCAAATAAATAAAAAGGTCTTAGGTATAATTTTACAGATTCCATTATTTTTACTTGTCATGTTTGTAAATGTAACTGGGAATTTTAGATACAAAAATATTGTGCCATTTTAGTCTACTGTCATGGCATTAAACTAAATGTCAATGATGAAATAACCTGCATAAGAATTAAGCCTGAATAATGTAACATTATTCGTAAGAGCCCTAAATAATTTTTAAATGCTGTGTTGCAAAAATAATAATTTTTTAAAAAAAAAACATTGCCCTTACGTTAAGATAACAACATTATCCTCTATTGTAACATAAATTTTATCTGGACAAATACCAGATGTGAAACAACTATCTGTGGGTCACACAAATAGTTGTCCCGTGTGGAAATCGAACCCACGACCCCCGACGCCGAAGCCAATACGTTGGCTACTGTGCCACAGAGTCATCAAAATAATTCAAATAAATCAGCGGTACAAACCTCATACTTCTTGTGTTATTTAAAAAAACGAGATTTATATTAAAGAAATTAGCAGACAATTCGTTTATACGGCGACGCAAATGTAAAAAATGAAGTGGTGAAGAAAGAAAAGCTTATTTTTCAAAATATTTTGCACCTTATAAGTGCGGCTCGAATGTTAGATGTGTTAACTTTGAAAATAAATCCCTCCCATTTTCTTGTTTACAGGAAATTAAAGAACTTTATTTGCAAACTGCTGAGATGTGACAAAAGAGGAAAGTTTTGTTTGTTCTTTTAGCTTTTTAATCAGTGGTAACAGAGGAAAAGTCAACTCTGGTCGACTTCCAAGGGGATGATTAAATTAGTGACATTTTTATTAAAATTCAAGATGGAATAAGAACAGATATATAGATAATAAAATAATGTGCATTTACATAAAGCATGGTATTTTTTCCAACAGTAGGCCACGTTCAAACTTTCTATTAATTTATTATATAAGATATAAAGCGACTCAGCGAAACAATAACAATTTAATACACATAATTAAATTTCATGCTCATTTATGAGAATTGTTCCAGTGATTTTATGATGTAACATGCCACCTGCTGTCTGTGTTTATGATAAAGTACTTTGCTTGAAATAGTCGAGATAATCTCTATTCTTGTCTTGAACGTACGATCGTAGTTGTACTGTAGTCAGAGTGTTTGGTCGATAGTTGTCATAATATTAAAAAAATCATAGTCATAATATTAAAAAAATTAAATCTTGGCGTTCTGTTAAGTTACCAGTGAAAACTGATGTTGGTTTCTTGTTATTTGCATTAAGTGCCCGTATAATATACAGTGTACATAATAATTTAGCGTATCGCGAAATATAGCGAAGTATTTTCCAACTTGATTCGCTTTTGGTTCTGGGCGATTCGAACCTTTCTATTAATGTCAATTTACAAATTGACGAAGACAATGTTAACCATATGTTATTTTACTATATGTAATTATGTTGATATATAGCTTAATATTAAAATATTCAATGAAATTATGAAAATAATTATAATTGGTTTCTTAGCCGTGTCATTGTATGCTACACATCAATTGTGTACGCAGAATTTTTTAATGCCCAACTTTTGTGTACGTTAAAATTGTGCAAGGTTCTCATAGCAGGAAATTCGCAGTATTATGCAAGAAAAGGTTTCGCGTCTCGCACTTATCACCTAAGACATAAGGAATATCTTCGCTTAGCAATGAGATGTATATATGGTGTTATTTGACTTAACTTTGTGACTTAACTTCGTTTCTCCCTTCAATGGAATCACTGAAACCAATATATCCTATTAAATGCCAATAACCACTCAATAGGCCATTTGAGCTTTGTTTTTACTGCATTTAGGGGTATAATAAAAACTTGATAAAACGATATTAGATAAATATCTTTCACCCACACATATTGTTCTCACTTTTAACCGAAGTTTAGTGTCTCTCACACAACACCCTTAATGTAATATAAACTTTATAACTGTTTTCATTATTTCATTGCGAGTTGCTTTGTAATATTTTCCTCGATTTCTTAATTTGGCAAGCCTTGATAGCTCAATATCCGAGAAAAACATCGTGAAGAAACCTGCATATTTTCGAATGGATAAAAAGAAAAAATATTTCGAAGAGATGTGAAGTCTGCCAATTCGCAATGAGATCGCGGTGGACTGTACTAATACGAATCTGTTCAGATGAGGCTAAAATGAAATAAATTCATTGCTTCATTTTTCGTCTCTACTACGGACTTCGGCAACATCAAAAAAAAATTACTTTCATTATATTGCATTCTAGCAGCTTTTAATAAAACAAATACTACAAGAAGTATATTGTGGCTATCAATAGAAATGGTGTAGACAGATGCGTAACACTGAGATTATTTTACTGAGATAGTGCAAGCACTGCTTAGTTTGGGATTAGAGAACGTTATGTAAAATAAAAAAGTGTTCTAAATATTTATTTATTATTTATTTTCTCCTCAAGCTAAAATACGACGAAACGAAGGTTTACGGAGTTTCCAAGCTAAGGCTTTGGCAACGGTTGTTTTCACAACTATTTATTTCACAGAATTTTTCCTATAAATTTATGTACTTTAGTACGTTAGTAGTGTTTACTAATTTAAAGTTTTACTAATTGCGGAATGAAAAGTCATAAAAACTAGTCAAAAACGGTCAATACTGTAGTACGTAACAGCTTATTGCACGAATAAGTGGAAGGATTATTAAAACTATTATTCACATTATTATTACTAAAATTCTTATTCTTTTGCCTTTCCTTTAGCGTGTGAGTGAATCAGGCCTTCCTCTTATTTATTAAAAGAATTACCCTTACTTTGGGATAAAATCATCCTGTGCTGCAAGGAAGTCTTACAAACATAAATTTCACGTGGACAAACACCTAGAACACCCAAAGACACAAATAATTTTTCCGTGTGGGAATGGAATTGTGACTGCGCCACGGAGTCATCAAAGTTGCTAATGTATCAGCAATCCTACAAGTGTTGTAGAAGACCATGGGCAGTTGCACTTGACCCGAAGAACCGCCTGCTTGCTTGCTAACATAAAAAATAACTAGCTGAAAATAACTGGCTTGGGTATGTATTGCAGTAACGTTAAAAGATTGCGACTAGCATCCACATTAAGCTCCAACATTTGTGCTCCGTTTCCGATGGGAACTTTTGTTTTAGCCACGGCTAGAGCGTTTAGGAATAACAGTACCGTCTTGTACATACATACTTTTCTAATTCGATTTTTAATTTTCTCAAAACTTACTTGAAAGGGAAGTCTGAAATCATCGCCATATATATGACCACAACGTACAGACAGCGATTGGCCCACATTCGTGTCCAAAATCTGTCAACTGCTTGCGTCATTGAGATTTTTTCGTAACAAGTTTCGTAAATATTGTCAATGTAAAATTAGAAGTACGTAAAGTTATATTTCAAATTTTTGTAAACATAAATTCATACATATATATACTACAACTATTTTTCACAGCCCTGCCCACTATGCGAATTCAATAACAAAGCTCAGATAAACTGATATAAAGTTATCAAAGCGATTGAAAAATTTATACGGTCAACTGTAAGTTTATATAAACTTCCACAGTTGAAACTAAAATAAACTACTGAAGAAAAATAAAATACTATATCTTTCTTAGAACTCACTAAAAGTACTATGAGTTTGAACCTCAAAATGGTTTAAAGATCGCTAAATCTATTATGCGTAAGTAAACAGAGCGAAGTATCTGCTCTGGAAATTAATTAAATTGCTACTGCATTACTGAGAGCTGTTTCAGTAATTTAATAACACATTTCGCTGCCTTGTTGAGTGCTCAGAATATGTTTTCTTGTTATAAGGACTCCATTGACTTTATAACTGGCTCTTACCAGCTTTCTGAAATGTTCATGTTCAGCTTTAAACAGGCCTTCAAATATTAAAACTATAAAACTTTAAATGCAAGAATCATTTAAGCAAGCTGCTAACCATGGCAAAGATAAGTCTGCTTATCGCGAAGCTTAGTAATTATAAATGAATGAATGATACCGTTGTTAAGTAAATCTAAATGTGGCATTTTCATAGCTTGCGTCCACATTCTTCAATGCAATTATATTTATGAGGCGCCCCATGTTCAGGAGTGAACTCAAATAGGCTAAAATGATAATGACGATGATTATATTGAAATAACAGCATCATAAAATATAAGCTTACGGTTAGGTATTGTTAGGTAATTGTTAGGTAGTCAAAGAAAGGTCCGTCCGGAGGAGAATATAACCTCACAGAAGACTGGTGTGACGTGAAGTGTTATACTTATGCGTTTCATCTGTTGAGTGACGTAGCCAGAGCCCAATTCCGTGAATGTTGCAACGCCTTTAACGAAAACCGCCACCCATGGACATTTGCTACTCGGGTCAAACGTTAGCTTGCTTGCCACCTTTACAAACAAACAATAAAACGTAGTATTTATAAATTACCTCTGATTCTTACCTTAAACAATTTTTTCTAGTTTAATTTCTACAAAGATGATTACAAACATATATTTTCGACCGACCGACGACGCAGTGAAATATGCATTTCACGAAATAGTATTTATTTGAAATATTTTCATGAGGGCATTGGTCACTATTGGATTTAAAACAATCATTGTGTTTTATCCTCTAACAAGATAATATTTATAGTATGCAGACAAAGTACCATAATTGATTGGCACCCTTGAAGGTCAGTCAGCTATTTACCCCATAACAGGTGCACAAAACATACCAGAAGTAAACTGACGCCAAAAAATATGTAATTTCGTGATCAAAACATGTGGCCATTAAGAAATTTCCGCTTTCTATCAAAAGTTGCGTAAAGTCGCTAGGCATATTCAGAGCTCAACTTCACCTAGTGTTTTAACACAACACGACACAAAATAAACCTCATAAAATGTGAACACAAAGCAACCTACTTTTTAGCGAAAAGATGTTATTAAGGCAGGCATATTTACTTTTTTCTTTTAATTTTTTTTTACAGTATATTCAAATACCCAAACAAATTATTTTAGAACGTAGGTATATTTTTTTTAATGTGAAAAGTTGTCGAGTGTGTAATAGGTTTACCCGATGTTAAGTGATTACCGCCATGCAATGCCTTTTTTTTATGGATCTCTTGCCACTGGATGGGAGAAGTGGCAGGGGTATGTGGGAGTCCCGTTAAAAACGGCTACCCACTAAAAAACCCACGTTGCATCTGTCTCTGTCCCATCAGCCGGGGACACGGGAACACGTGAACGCAATCTTCCGCAATGCAATACCTGAAGGGTTGCAGATGCGTTGACAACCTTTTAAAAGGTTAGTAGGCCTCGGTTTCCTCACTGACCAGACGAAACGCGAAAGTATGCTACTTCCACTTCACGCCGTTCTTATCTGAGGTTGTGGTACCACCCCGGATGAACCTACGATTTGTACGGTGGTAGGGCCACGCAGCAACCTCGGCTGTTGCACGAATGGGCAAGCCCGTCCGGGTAAGTACCACGACCTCACAGAAGACCAGTGTAAAGTGGAAGTATGACAAATACTCTTTCGTTTCGTCTGGTGAGTGAGGTAGCCGGAGCCCAATTTTCAAAAGGTTGTCAACGCATCTGAAATCCTCGGGTGTAGCAGATGTCCATGGGCGGCGGATTTCACTTACCATCAGGTGAACCGTCTGCTCGTTTGGCAACTTTTCACATAAAAAAAAACCTGCCCAATCGTGCAACAGTAGAAGCTGCTGCGTGGCCCAAGAACATTAATGAGTCGGTTGCCATTGATCGAACGTTCAATTTTCTATTTCATTATTGACATTTTTACTAGGAAATGTATCCTGTGCCACCTGTGGGACCTTTCACAAGTACGAAAATAACAGTCACAAGGAATAACCCAAGTTCAGAACATTACTAACAGAGCACACACACAAATTGCTGAGCAATTTGTGGGACCATATAATTATTGCGCCAACCGTTGACGTCAAATTTAGTTCATTGAGATTGAGAATTAAGACATAAATGCGTTATTAATAACTATATTACATGCTAGCACTTTTTATATCTTCGCGGATTTATTAAGGTAATTACCGATATTTTAATTTTAACTGCTTCCCGTCGTTAGACCGCATCATATGCGAAGGATAGAAAACTATCATAGTTATTTTAGGGTCCGGGCGCTCGCCTTTACTCAAGCAACCTGGGTTCCCTCTGTACAGAGCCTATATATGTATAGGCTATTACTTTACTGTAACATGAATAGTACAAGGCCTGCAATAAAAAAAGTGAGAAATAACAACAAGCTTGCCACATCATCTGCACTATTACTTTACATTACATTTGTTAATTTTAATTAATTTTCTTCGAAGAATTGATTCTAAATGTTCACATGTGAAAGATATACTTATTTATTTTCTTATTATGTTATAACTTACGCACCAGGGGTTAATACCTGTCGTGGGGGCTTCGTAAAAATGAAATTACGAACACAAATTAAAGCCAGGCGCGGTAAAACTATTTGTGTATCATAAAAAATAATCCGTGTGTAACTGCACCCCTAAATAGTCCCCCAATAGTCACCAGGTTGCTCCGTTTGCCTTCTTTTTCCATTAAAAAAAAATTATCGTAGTCTGCCTGTGGTATAGGAGTAGCCAGTTCCGAAACTCGCTTAAATCTCCCAGAAAGACCGGCTATTCAGCACAGTACCGTTGCAAAGCCAGATCAGCGGCCCCATTGAGCCGTTGAAATAAGCGAAACGTCTCCTGAGCACCACTGTGGGATTGTAAGAAATAGGAATAAATAATCTTATCATTCTGTCTATCATAATATGGAAATAATGGAGTCTTCAAGGAGACAGAGACGCTGTCATAAGACGCTGCAATTTAACACAAACAAAATGGCTAATCAATACATTTTTTTTATTTAAATTTTTACAGTGCCAATTTCAACAATTAAGATGAAACATTAAAATTTGTAGAAAAGTGTTTGCCGCTGCGAATCAGGCGGACGACGTGGGTTCTTTTTTTGTCGAATAATCAATTATTCCACATTTTATGGTAGTGTCTGTGTTAATTTTAATATTTTACATTTTTTTATGTTAAGGAAATTATGTTAAATAAAAGAATATGATTAGCACTTAACCTAAGACAATTAACAAAACCTTAGGGCTTCGCAAATGCTTGTTTCATCTTCTTGTACCAAATAAATGTTAATATTATTTTTTATAGGCTACTAGCGGACCGTACAGACGTTGTTTTTTTTAATAATATATAACAATAAACAAAAATAAGTATATAACAAATAGACTTTCATTTGCAATTGATTAAACATGTCTTACGTTACATACAAATATAATGTTCAATCGGTTTCCACCGTAGGATGTTCCTACGGTGGAAACATTGCCAACGCTGCCTATAAGTAAATATCAAGACAATTCGTATTGGTTCTTTTTAGAACATTCGCTTTCTATCCTTAATAAAGTAGACATGGGATACACTTGAGTTGTAAGCTAGAGACAATACAGGTGTTATTTCATATATTCCGTCATTATGTCATTGAGGTGTGCCCGCTGTGACAAAACAATACTAATGATATCGTAAAATTTCATGATCCAGTAAAACGTCAAAGTTATTATCGGACGGCGTTGTAGCGGCTGTAAGGACAACACGAAACTCGGAGCGTTTCAGGCAATAAATCTGACGTCAGTGCGGGTATAAGAGACCGTTTCCGCTAGACGCTGATATGAAATTCTATTCGTTGCGGAGAGCTACAAATTTGTCCACTCTGGTTATGATTGGATGGCGTCAAAGGTATAAAGAGCTGGTAGCAATTGTTTTACTCGTATTTCTTCGTGTATATGAGCGGTAATATGCTTATTGTGAAACAGAATGCGGTTATAGCCACGATATCTACGAACTATTAAGACGACTTCGTTATTGGATGCAAATTACTTTTCTTAAAGAACGATGCACAGATAAGTAATTAAGAATTCCTTTTCCGTAGATAATAATATTATTCTTAGAAATATTTGCTGAAAATATTAAGTGAAATATTATAAACAGGGAAAATTCTTATTCCGCATTTGAAACGTAAATTAATAAAAATATAATCAATTGATAACGATCATGTAATCGGTAAAGAAATTTTTGTTATAAGACATATTTTTCATATCCGGAATTATAAAAATTTCATATGGAAATATTATGCCCGCATTTTGCTGACGACATTTATAAAGAGGTGAAGGCTCCGTTACATTTGCAGATTCTTTTATATTTACAAAAATTGTGAAATTTTATATTTACAAAAAAATTTTATATTTACAAAAAATTTAGCAATACGCTCAAGGCGTTTTGTATAATTTTTTGTAATTTTAATTTTCTGTTTTGTATCGATAAAGAATCGTACGTGTTTTTTTCGATAATGTAAATAATTGATGAGACGAAATAGTTTCGTTTAGTATCAAAATATGAAATAGTTAACTTAAAAATGTTCTATTTTAAAAAAATTACATATCTTAACGATAGAAAACAATAAATTCAGTGGACATACTAGAAGCTTCCCAGTGGTAGCCAATACGGTCTGCGCGGGTAATTTACAAACCATAGCGTTATTGTTTAATATCTGGGCTGTTTTGGGTATGCACTTTCTTTACAGGGCCAGGGGGAGAAAAAGTGGCGGAATTTATTGTGAACAAGGGTACATTTTTTAATAATTAGGTAAGTAACTAACTTTTACATTCACATGTTTCACCTTCAACTGGTGAAGGTTATTCTATAAAGTCATTCTGTTGGTTAAAAATTGTATATCTACGAGATATATTCCGAGTACCGTGGGATGAAGATAAGGCAGATATGACAGCTCGTACTCAGGATTAATGTTACTATATAACAAATTTAATTCAAATTCATTCAGCCGTGGCCATCTTAAATCGGGCGTACAGTTTCACATAAATTTCACCAATTATAGTACAAGTGCGATGAGGGAAGTAATAAAATGAAAACTGATACTTTGACTCGTCGAATAAAAAAAAGATATTAATTTAAACATAATTATATCTCTTCTATCTTTAATTATACACTTGTCGTGTGTATACAAGTGTAATTAAAGCTCTTCTATATTTTTTTTATTGTTAAAACTATTATATTTCCTTCTTTGGAAATATTAAACAACAAAAAAAATATGGTTATTTAAAATTCCCGCATTCAAATATAAAAGAACTCGACGTTAATATTTGAAGACGTAAACGTGAAAGCAATGCGATCGATTGACCTCTAAAATATGTTCTTATAGTCGATGTCTATAAAATGAAACGACCGCAAAGTAATGATCTTAATAGCCTTTTGTTACTGCGAGGTCGTTGAGTCAGAATCACGATAGAGATTAGTAAATTGCAAAGCTTTTAGAGGGTTGTGTCTTATACCGTAGACGAAAAATTATTTTAGGGATGTCAATTACCTAAACAAGATCTATGATTGGCACCTGTCAATCCGCTTTTTCATTGTAAGTGATTATTATTACCTAGTGATCATTGAAAATGTAGGAATAAGGAATCTAGACATATTTTGAAAAAAAAAAAAAAAAAAGACTACTAGAAAACGACTAAAAATTAACTACTTCCAGCTACGTCTCACAATTTCTAACTGACAGATTCGCCTGGAGGTAGGATGAATTATTATTACCTACAGACGATACGAAATCTTGATTTTTTATGGAAAAATACCGCACAATAAGTAAGGAGCGATACGATTTACACTGACGTTGCCAGAACGAGATAAAACATCTGTGAGTATAACAAAATACACCCAACCGGTAGCTTTTAACATAGCTTACAATCTTAGGGCGAGCCCGCAATTTGATTTCCTTTCTAACTTCGATCGACCTTGAATTGATTAATTAAGGAAACATTTACCAGAGTTTGTTCACAATACGTTTTCTAAAACGTTAAATTGAATCGATTGCCCACTATTAAAGAGTATATTTAGATGGTACAAAGTGTTTGTGACCGAACCGTGTGAAGTGGCCATGTGTAACATTAGTTAGTTAGTATTATGGAACCTGAATCTGGTACGGATTGGCTGATATATTAAAACCACGAGCACTGTATTCGAATTTAAGACGTACGTTTCTATAATTTTATAAAATTCAAAAAACCCTGCCTTTTACGATAAACATGTGGCTTACACAATGGATCAAGACATACGTGATTTAAACAAATAATAAGTATTTTACAATTATCTTTTAAACATAATCTCTACTGCCTTTCAAAACCTATCTTTAGTACTATTCGTAGTCATTGTAGACTTGCACTTGCTTCACGTATGTTCATTTAAGCTGGTATTTAGGTATTCTCTGTAAGAACCACTTCACTTACTTATCGCCAACAAAGTGACAGAAAGTTTTTAATACCATTGCGAACTAATCAAATACTTATCGTTTTCGCTACAAAAATCAGGTTAAAATTATTTTTCAAGAAGACATGTCCGTTTTATTTGCTACACTGTAATCCTAGCCTAGGAAATAATTTCTGCGTGTCATACGACAAATGAAAAATTTTAATGTCGCTTGTTCAAAATGGAAAATTCCATATCACGTCTGGAGATACATTATCGATTAAATGGAATCCAATAATGCCAACGGTCTCCGAAGAAAAGAGTGCGAAACTTGTATATTGGATATGCAATGAAATGAATAGACATTCCATTAGAATTATTTCTAAGCTCAGACAGTTGATAATAAATACGAAAAGAAAAAGGGTGTTTGTTAATCATATCGAATTGATATTTTGTATCTATGACTTAAAAATATTTCATAATTGAACAATGGTTTGTATATAGTCCATTTTTCGTCATCGTCGTTTTGCATCCAATTATTTTACAAAACAACAACAAATATGAGTAAGTGAGTATTTTCAACCGATTTCTAATTAAATGTTCTTAAGATAGATTAATTGAAACAATTAATCTACATTAAGAGGATTCTCAAGAAAAGTTACAACTTACATGTTCTTAAGATAGATTAATTGTTACAATTAAGCTACCTTATTATTCTCAAGAAGTGACTATCTATATAAGGTTATTATTATTAGGCTTTACTTCAAAAGGCGTTTAATAAATATTTAATATTTACAGAATGGATTCTTCACAATGCCCTAATCGCCAATGATAGCATCCATATTTAAGCTCAGGTTGCGTGCGTAATATGATACTGAGAAGAAAGACGACGACTAGGTTCTTGAAAATGATTGAGTACAAGTGAACACTGAAGCTTACCTATATATCTTTGCGAACAGGTGTGGAGATTGTTCCAATAAGGAATCGTACTTTATCAAAATTGTCTCAGTCTCTCTACAGTATCAGGGAGATATAACTGTGACCTTCCAATTAGGATTCAGTGAGAAAAATAGAATATAACATATATTATACTGTGGATTTACGTATTATAAAAGATTAATGTCGCGCGACACTTTAACAGCCATGATGCTAGCGTGAAAACGCTCCAATGTAATCGATTACCTCTAAAAATGAGTTCTATTAGTGGAGGTCTATAAAATGTAATGACCGCGAAGTAATAATGATCCAAATAGCTTTCTGTCGGTGATGATAAAAATTGGAGAGATTGTTAAACTTTCTTGGTGTAACATTCGTGGATATGACCTTGGGCGATAATTTGAAAAAGTAATAAATAAAAAAATTGTCAAAACGTTTAAACATTACATGTCTGTATGTTTATTCGTAAACATTATCTAATTGATGCAAATGATGAAATTGTTGGTTTATTCATCTAAAATTTTTTTAATTTTCTTTGAAAGCAAATTCACCGACATCAATGGAAAATATTGTACGAATTAATTCGACATACACAGTTCGGAGACAATATTTGGGTCAACGCTATTTAGACTGATAGCTTTGCTCAAATATTGCACTCCTTGTCCAGAACGGTAATAACTCTAAAACACGAACTGGAATGCTGGAAGTAACTGAAAATAACTAAAATATTTGGTCTTTGAAAATTGTGGAGGATCTCAATTTGGTTGTGTTAAAGTGAAAACTTCTATAGATATTTTGAGAAAAATTCAAAGGTTTCCGCCACCGACATGGTAATGTCACGTGTATTTATATATAATTTTGTCATCGACGTTGGTGACGACAAAATTTTCATATCATTTGGTTTTCTAAGCTTTTGAACTCTGTTACCTACAAATTTCTAGTTGTTCGATAGTATTTTTATCGGGCATTTTAAAACTAAAACTGTGTAAAGTTTTATAAAAAAATATATATCAAAAATTGGGTAAAATTGTTTAAAACAAAATAGGTCGTTTGCAATTAACAATTCTGTTTTGTGATTTTAATTAATTATAGTATTACTCACGTTAAACTTACTTAAATTATTAAATGAACAAAGTTATTCCAGCTTAAATTTTTCACTTATGTCGGCAGTCCCCATAACTGCTTATTCTTGAAGTGAAAGCTTCAACTTAAACCGACCGTCATTTGGTAACAATTAATTTATCCTAATTTGATATTAACTAGCTGATACCCGTGACTTCGTCTCTATTAGTTAATATATTGACAACTACACAACTCTCCCCAATTGTCCATGGCAAGGAACCAAACAGCACTGAACACGTGGTGCTTTTCAAAATCGTTGTTTTTTAAAATGAATAATTTTAAATGAAGACACAATAATTTTGTTTTAGATAAGGGCCAAGAGTCTAAGAAATAAAGCTTAGAAGGATTCAATGAAATATATCCAGTAGTTTGTCTGTGATGCGATCACTTTACATCCGCATTAACTTTTAAGAATATTATTACTAGTATAAATATGTTCATACACAGGGCCGGATTTAGAGGTCTGGAGGCCTCGGGGCAACAAAGGAGTGGAGGCCCCTTGGCCCCAAATTATTTTCCAAATAAAATGAACAATTTTTTTTCAGTCGAGTTTTCCAATAAGAAATTTCTTGAGTAACCAAGTATAGATATTTTATTTAACGAACATATAAATATAATCTCTATTGTGTCTCTTTTGTGGAGGCCTCGGGGCTGTAGCCCCGGTTACTCTCCCCTAAATCCGTGTAACCACTGTGAAAATAAATATTAACCAATTTCTTCATATTCGCTTTTTATGTAGGTATGTCTTTTCTAACTCATATTTTTAAATTTAACTATTGACAATAAAAAATAAAAGCTGCTTAGCAAGATTGACAATGAAAAATAAAAGTTTATTTTCAATGAAATGATCATTGTGTTAAAAATGGTGACTTGGTGGCTCTAATCGCTACGAACGCTTTTTAGCTCTATAGCATTTTTATGTCCGGCCATTGTTATTGGTAAAACCAAATCCATAGTCTGACAGGGATTATGTCACAAAGAAATTGCGTTAAAGAGATTAAATAGATTACCTTTACGTTTTTAAAGTTTCTTTAGTAACAAATTATTAAAAAAAACCTTAACAGAAAAAGTCCAACATGCAGGCATTCTTGCGAGCCAACGATTTTTACTTTTTAACTATTTTTATTTCGATCAACGTAAAAAAAAAGAAAAAAAAATTCTCCATTAGATAAATGAAAAAACAGGAATCTATAAACAAAACGACAGTAATCCAATCTAACAAAAGGAAACGCATACACTACCTAAATCAGTTTTATTTAACCAAACATGTATGTATATAGTATTCGCGTAAATGAAGATAACAGAAACTTTCGCACAATTCATCCTAATGGATAAAACAACATGAATGCCGTGTATTAATTAGCGGTGTGAATATCGGACGGGTGTGGTCGGCCATTTAAATTAAACGGTTGTCAATGACTAAACTCACCATGTTTGAATACATAAGTCCCTGACAAAACTCGAAGTGCATGCTCTGTTTGCGTTTATTTGGCAAATGATTATTCATAATTTGTCGAATTTACTATAGCGAGGAGACGCGTACTGAAAAGATTCGTATCCTATTTTTTTGACTTCGATATATTTAAATTATTTTTTTATTTAAGGATGCAGTTCGTGTTAAATACTTCTGCTATCTCCCGTTCCCTTTATTTACCTTTTTCCCACTTTAGCACGAAAGTTACAAAAACTTACTGATTCGATTGAAAGTTTTTGACATTTAGAAATGGACAATTTAATAAAAACAAATGAATTTTTATTCACTCTATAGACCATACACTTTTATATGTTACTTAGAATGCAGAAGCGATCAGTGCTATAATAAAGGTTGGGATAAATATCTGTTAAAAATGTATTTGTTGACAGCAATGCTCGTTAATAGCAAGTCGGTTGATAAACAGGGGAAAAATTGAACACAGAATTGAAATTATATGTTATTTTCCTTAAAAACTCAAATTAATTATGCAAATAATTGGTAAGAATATGTCTTAAAATCAAACTTTTACCCGCTGTGACATTTCCAGCCATTTTCAGGTTATCGTAGAATTTTCATGGTGCCAACATAAAATATATTACTTATAGAATACGTATATATTGTTGATTTATTCTCTTTCATAATCAGTATTTTACACAAAATGGGCCAGACATAATATAATCTTATTGTATTGGATATGCGCTGTTTTAACGCCTTCAGGGAAACGTATTCAAGTTTTAATATTCCAGTCTCATTGCGGATAACGACGTGTATTTGTTACAAAATACTCTCCCAAAACGGTTCCGTTATTACTCAGTATGCTTTCGTTATAATCCAATAATCTCGTTCTCTCGTGTAGCTACGTGTATAACTGACGACAAAATACTGTTAATCGGCTTTAATTTATGCTCTCATAATGCTATATTAATGCTCTCAAATATTTCCCATTTCATTCAGCTTGTACGTAAAGTTTCTATCTTATGATTAGATTTTTCCCCAGCTTATATTTAATACTAGCTTCTACCCGCGGCTTCGCTCGCGTTGAAGCTCTAAAATAAATATCTGTTTTTTTTAATAAAAAGAATCATATGTCCTTTGTATTGCCTCTAAGAATATGTGTATAAAGTTTCATGATAATCGGTTGAGTAGTTTTGGCGTGAAAGCGTAACAAAAAAACTGACATTCACATCTTTAATGCTACTACGGATATGATAATATATTGTGCAAGCAGTGAGACAAAACGAAAGAAGTAAAATGATTTGTTGAAATGGTAATACTTCTCTAAATTATTCTGCATATAAAAAATTCCGTATAATATTTTTAAGCATATAAACTGTACCATTTTCTTGGCCTTAGCTGTCTCTTCGTATTCATGCCAAGTTATGAAGTCGTGTATGGGCCAACAATATACGAGTTATTTTTATAAGAGTGCTTATAAGCAAACATGTAATTCAAGCAATTTGTTTGAGCGCGCGCTAGTTTCTGGTCTCGAACACGCGATGAATACAAATTTCCGAAAGCTGCGAAAACACTAGTCGTTTTAGTGTTCATAACATCTCATATGTCCAAAGTTTGACTCCATGCAATTGTAATTAAAAATAACTTTCTTTTTTACTTTTTTTTTTTTTGTAATTAAAAATAACTTTAGTGAAAGAGTTTACGAAAGTGGTTTTAAGTACAGCTGTCTTGCTAATTTTAAGAGAATAGACCAAAGTAAGCAAACGAAATACGACATTATAGATATTTCAACCTTCTGTGAGATGTGGAAGCCTGCCCATTTATTTGTAGACTTCTGTGTCTTACAGTTGTAGTAGATTTTATAATACTAGCTGAAGGATTTTAAATAGTTGTTCTTTAAGGAAATAATAGATATATAAGCATTGTATTCTGGTAACCTGATTTCGAACCGAGGCTAAATCTAATGAAATTATTATCACCAAAATACAATTTACAATCCAAGCGACTCGCTGCAAAAGTTTCATCACTGAATAGATAAAAGGGACTGTCTTGTCGTTTACGCTACAGTCGTTGTAAATACTGAAATCATGTATGCATCTAAAAATATAATTTTTATAAAAGTTATTCCTTACTCGTATCACAACGGTCGTCAAGTCTGGGGCGTAGGTAATGATTACATTACCTACGTCCCAGACTTGTCAAAACTATCTAAGTCCGGTGCAAACTTTTATTTTAATGTATATACATCAAAATTTAGTTAGTTGTAAAACAAGTTTTAGGACACTTTAAAATAGTTTTACAAGACATTAGATAACTTTGTCCACCACGATGTTATAGGGCCAAGCGGACATTGTTCTAAAAGCTCTCTACTCGGCCTGAGCTTCAAGGTCGGAATGAAATGACGATTCGGCTGCAGGTGATAAATGTAACTAAAATAAGACAATTCGCTTTTCTTTTAAAAACTGTTATACTGTAACTTGTATGACACATTGTCGAAGTGTTATTAACTTTGATGTACGCACGAAAAATGCAGCTGACATCATTTCAAGGGATATAATCATATACTTTCCTTAAATTCGTTTATAATGAATTCTTATTATTATGTCGTATACATATTATATTATATCATTTATACATTACATATACAATAACAAAAGAAGTGTCCCTGTGAAAGTAATCATGGTTCTACATAAGTTCTGATACTCACCGTTTTCTAATATATCTTGAGTAGTTCATATGAAACAAATACCGTAAATAGCGCCCTATTTAATAATTGGACGAACACTAAAGAATCTATTAATTTTAATCTTTCATAATCTTATGAAATCCCTTATGCTTACGTCAGCACGGACGGAGCCGTTCGCTTGGTAAAATTTCAATAAAACTGCCACAGATTCTCAATAACGTGCGTGTAATACGAATAATACGATTGGCTCTATAGCAATTTTAAGTGTTATTCCCAAGTTAACTCGATCTAGGAGGCAAATAACCATTGTTTTTTTCTGTTTTATACTGTGTTAACCTTTGTCGGAATATTCTAACATAGATTGAAAACAATTTAGGATTTTGAGGTCCAATAAATTACGTTTATAAGACTGTATTACAACTCATAACCGATAAATGGTATATAAATTTCTTACAGTGGTCTAGTTTTCCGTTAATGGAAGGGAATTTTAAACAGCGGGAATCCATACTTTCGTTATTTACATTCTCCGCTTTCGAACGAAGAGTTTCGCCACCTCTTTCGCAATCCGTAAATCAAAGTATTGTAGCAGATAGTCACCGTCGATTCTCCAATCATGCTATGTAAGTGTTTTCAAGGCATGATTTAATGCGCTGTTACTGAACTAGTGTGTTTACCATTTAATACTCAAGCACTGGTCATTCTATTAAGTAAAA
This sequence comes from Iphiclides podalirius, assembly GCA_933534255.1. Lineage (NCBI taxonomy): Eukaryota > Metazoa > Arthropoda > Insecta > Lepidoptera > Papilionidae > Iphiclides > Iphiclides podalirius. The sequence goes on along the minus strand of OW152830.1, from coordinate 9,385,149 downwards.
AACATAACAAAGACATTATGTGTGTACTATATAAAGTATCATTTATTATAGAAGAGTAGATTAGTAGAATTTAAGAGTATTGCTACAGTACTTACAAATGAAAGTGCCAAGTTATAATATGGAATAAAGAGCGGCATGTAACGCTAATGGCAAAGAGCCAGAGTCCTTCTTGTGAAGCATGAATACGCCGAAGTTATTGCAAAGAACTTTAACTTAAGTTTAAAATTAATTTTAAAAGCCTTGGACTTAGAAACAATACCACCATCTTAGTCGTGGCTAGTGCATACGGCTGAGGATAAACTTGAAAGTTCTCAATACGAAATGCACGCCACAGGTTTTATTTATTTATTAACAAAGTAAATACAATTGTTTGAAAATACACTTAAAACCAAACTGAGAATACAATATGCTGGCGAATTTGCACTCATTTAGGTTGTTTACAATTGCATTTTGATATCTCTAAAATACACGAAACATGAGAGTGGCAGATAATGTTTATAAAGTTATATACGCAGAAATATCTTATAACATATCATGAAAGAGTTGTAACATAAATAAAACTTGAACTCTACATTTGACCCCCAAAGGATATAGTACGTGAATGTAAATCAGTTGCTAATCAACTAGAGTAGTGTTGTTAAATTTGTACGGCGGACCATTCGTTGCCTTCGCATGCTTAATTAATTTCTCTTCGGACATAACAAAGAGCTACATTAAAGCTATCGATGTTCACAGAATATACGCCCTTTAGTTGTTAGCGTAACGAATGTGTCTGGGAAAGCTCCTATTTGCTTCTGTGTTTACTATTTAGACGTGGATGAAGCTTTATGTGCCCGAGCTCGCCTTCGACTTCATTGTACTAGAGCAAACTTAAAATAAATCTATTGAAATTAGAAACTGTAGGTTGTTATTGAACGTGAATTTAGGTCCTAATACTGTAGGGTGATGTTGAATTTAGGTCCCAATTGATAAGTGTGTGTTTGGTCTACGATCTGAAGTGTCATGTAAACATACTTTCACAATTCAAACAAATACTTAGCTAAGTTATGTTATAACAACATGATGAAGTTGGTTGCCTCGCAAAAAGGTGTCCGTGGTAATTTCGTGAAATTGGTTTCGATAAAACTTAACAGTGTTGCCATTGCAACCAATAAAAACTTTTTGACATTTAAGAATAATTCTTTTTTTTTATAAACCGTTATCAATTGCATTTAATCTAAAGAGCATTAAAGCTAAAGAAGTATAACTTCTTACTTGCGAAAATAAGTACACTAACCCCTTTATATCCTTATTTTTAATTTTTGTGCCTGAGGGAGCATAAATATTATAATAAGTGATAAAAAATTAAAATAAAACATGCTGGTATTTTTCATGGCCCACGTGCAACCGTAAAACAATAACAGTAATCGTTATACATATGTATATATGTTACAGTCAAAAATCATAGCAGTCAAAACCATTATTGACTGACTTTTGCAGTCAAAAGTGGTTTTGACGGACTATGAGTTTGACTATAACATATACAATGAAAAAGATGTGTATTCCATAAGGTTACACTTAAGGTTAATAGAAAGATTTTAGTTTTTTAATTGAAACCTACGATTTTACTTAATGCGAGAATTCACTCGCAATTTTTATTTCAGATCGCAGCTGCGGAAGATGCTATGGAGCGCGGCTGCGGCGGTCAGGTGACGGGAACGGGTGCAATGGGATCCTCCAAGGGCTCGACCCAGAACGGCTGAGGCTGCGAAGTGTGAAGAGTGCGAACATATCGGGCGTAACATGGAGGTGAACGGGACGGATGCACGGGGCGAGGAAGCCGCTATAGCGTTGGTTCTAAGCGTCGCCGTCACCGTCATCTCCGCAATCGGTTTGCTGCTAAACGCTTACATTCTGTTCATCATCGTGATCACGAAGCAGGTAATTGGGCGCAGAGTTTTTGTTTCATAAGCCATCCGTTCACCTGGTTTAAATCCATGTACATCTACGAGACCGGATTGTCCATGGGATTGCAGCTGTATTGCCACTAACATGATAAAATCAAAAAAATGAATTTAAGGGGTAAATATATGGTACGTAAGTCAGGTATATGGTCAGTTACTTTTCAAGTGCAATAGGTAGCAATGAAAAAGAATAAAATATCTTGACCATGTGTCTCAATGAAAGATTAGAGGTAGAAACTACAAGAAAATTCTTTCGATAAATTGTATCTACTTACCGCTATTAAAAAAGGAGACCAGCTAAATTCCCGCGTTTTCTACGCGTTTCTTTCTTTAAACATATCTTATAATGTTTTATTTTTCTGGTTAGCTTCTGTGAAATGTTATGTTAGCAACGTATTATCTCAAGATGTTTTCATGATATATAAAGTACGAAAACGTAAGAAATCATATTTTTGCGTTTGTTGAGCCTATCAGCCTCATTAGAACTAAGTACTTAATTGCACTTACTAGTCATTTCATGTTTGAATGAAGTTTTTGTTACATTGTTACATCGTCTTAAATAATTATGTTTATCTCATGCGAGCCGAAATGAAGCCCTATACCAACCCTTCAATAACATTCACCACAAAAAATTGCAACTTTTTAAGTAACAATGAACAAAGGCTCCCCTTCTGTACAACTGCGGGCGTCATCCGCCCTAAGATGACGTAACAATGTAACTGCACTTAAAATTCCATTGCGACGCTAACGATGCAATAAAACAAACCAGCAAGTGGTTACATCTTAGTACAGTGGCAATCAACAATGGAAAACGGACTAAAATTGAGCGAACAAAAATAAATTACTCTGTTTTAAAATGACGTCACAACTTAATCGGTGAGCAGATTATTGTTACTGTACAAATTGAAAAATGCATTTTGAATCAAAGGAAAAGAAACGAATTAATCCTTACTAATATTATAAAGGCGAAAGTTTGTAAGTATGGATGGATGTTTGTTATTCTTTTACCCAAATACTAGTGAATGGTTTTTAAAGAAACTACAATAATATAGCTTATACATCAGCATGAGAAATAGGCTATATATATATATATATATTTTAAGTAAATCTGTCTCTCTGTCTGAATGTTACGCCTTCAGCCTATTCTACGCAGACGTAGTCGCGGGCAGCAGCTAGTTAAAAATAAATCTTTCACAATTAATGCACTGATTAAAAAACTTTGTTGTTTAACGTAAATTACATCTAGTAAGGAAAAGGAGCTTCTTGTAATTTGCAAAGCGGTGGGTCAATTTTCCTCTTGATTTCATACTTTGGAGGTTTCATTTAATGAGAGATTTCAATAAGAATTTGTAATGACAGGGAAAACAATTTGTTTTTTACTAAAACATTTATGGCGTACGGGTAATTTTGATGTAAGAAAAGTACACGTGCCGAAAATGTGTTTAAAATTATCTTTGTAAAATAATTACATCAAGTATTAGATAAATATTTTAAATTAGTGCTAATCGACGCTAATAGAGGAGAGTAACCAAATATGGGCTACCATTTTGTTTTTGCCTCAAAAATAAAAAAAAACTTAAAAAATTAACCATTTATTGACGTCAAAATAATTACACATACATTTTTAAAGAACTAATTAACAATCTTAAATTCTTAATATTATAATATATTATTAAATTGAGCATTAAAAAAAATATCAAAATAGGCGCTAAATATGGAACAGGTACTCAAATATGGGCTACAGATAGAAACTTCAAGTATCTTGTACAAAAATAACAATTATAAATATTTATCTTATAAGAGATCAAATTACTTTGGTACAAGAAAGAAATCACATAATTACTTACAAAAATCACATATCCAGGTATCAAACTCTGGCCCAGCACAGTCATTAGGTATGTGCCCAGAGTTTACACATTAAACATCTGACCCACAATTCTCCTGCCGCGTTTTCGGAAAAAAGTTCCTGACAAAACATACACGCTGCGTCGGCAGTGCCAGGAGCCTCTCTTCCTATAGGGGATCTCAAATGGGATATCAAATTGGATATCTTCTTCAACTTCAAGTTCGTCCTTGGCTTTCTTATTTCCTATACTTCTTTGCTTTTGCTTGGGTTTCTCATCTTTTATTTTATTTTCTTTTTCAATTTTCTTCTTATTTGTTTGAATAAGGTCATTTTTATATGGAGACGAAGTTATAAGCGAGGCCAAAGCAGCTTTTCTACCTCTATTAGTTGTCTTTCTGACTTTTTTTGGAATGGGACTTATGTCATAAGGTGATACTAAACCTAGAATGCTACGATGAATTCCGGAAGACTAAGGTTGACAGTTATCTGTTGGATCATGTCCAGTTCCAGAAGTAGATTCTTCTGTTTGAGTCTCAGACCTTGACCATAGCCCATGTTCAGGACCATAGTCACAGCCCATATTCGAAATTCTTTACTAAAATCAACTTAATCATGTACTTTACAAATCATAATAGCAAGCAATAAATCGACCGAAAATCATAAAATTAAACTTATATTCTGCAATAAAACACATAGTTATAGTATTTAAACCTAATTTTCATTCATTAAATAATACATTGATACGTACTGCAGAAAATTTTTCGACAGCAGCAACACAAGTATGGCCGACACTGGCGACAGCTTGCGCGCGAATGACGAGAATGAGTGAGTGTGATATTAGAGGGAATGAATACGATAGACGATCAGCGTTTGTTGAGTCTTTCGATTGTAGGTTTTCGAGAATTGTTACTAGCCCATATTAAAGCACTAGCCCACATTTAGTTACTCTCCTCTAACGTATCAACTTCAACCAACACAATTTCATCGTGAAAACATGATAAAATTTACACGTATTTCCCATAGCCCCGAAATATATTTGGGCATTATTTTATCCATTCAAATCACAATCTCTTTTCCTAGTATCTAACGTGGAGCCCTTTGCTCTACAATAATTTACAATAAAACTACCTTAGTTACGTCATTACAGCACAGGATAATGTTATCCTAAAGTAAGGGCAATATTTATCAACATATTACATATTACATACATACATACGTATTTTATCTACATTGCTTTTTTTTTCGCATTTAAAGCATATTTTTCTATTAATTTTAATACCTTTATGTTTAAGTAAACGGATTCCCGACAAATTACACTTTCCCATTAATATACGACATGGTATAAATGCATTCATTAATAATGTTTTATTATCCCCAGATCGTAAATACTCCAATTTCCGTTTGAAATGAACCAACTGTTCAGTTTCAAAGCGGTGCATACGAGTATGTTTACGGCGTTGTGTAAACTAACAGTGCACAAAGGTGGAATTATTCGATGTAATACTGAGTGTTACGAGTATATAAAATTTCGCTAATGTGTTTTCAGTGAATTGAAACTATTTTCGGTGTTATCTCGCTTGATTTACGAGTCTAATGTTGTAAGCGAATTAACGGCGTCGGTTTAGGAGAATTTCCTTCGCCTGGCTTACATGTATTCTGCTAGCTTGCTAAACAATAGCTTCAAGAAATCATTTTCAGACTAATAGCCTTTATTCCGTCACTCCCCCATAAGCTGTTTTCATAAAGTTTTTACAAATGGACCTTTGAAGTCGGCGCCTGCCTGTTTCGTGGTGGGACTACACAAGCAACACAAGTCCGAGCGCCTTGCTCCTGCTTCTAATTGACCATTGCGACTTTCGTACTATCAGTATAACTTATGTACTTTCACACTATTTTTTTATGTGAAATGTTGCCAAGCGTGCTGGCGGTTCACCTGTCAAGTGAATACCGCCGCCCATGGACATCTGCTACACCCGAGGGTTGCAGATGTGTCAACGCCTTGAAAATTGGGCTCCGGCCACCTCACTCACCAGACGAAACGTGAAAGTATTATACTTCCACTTTACCAGGTCTTCTGTGAGGTCGTGGTTCTTAGCCTGCCCATTCGTGCAACAGCCGAAGCTGCTATATGGGCCTAATATATATATATATATATATATATACTTTATACTAATAATTCACTTGTTCCTAATCATCACCGTCAGAATGCTGCATCACATCTCCTCTTTGCAGCCGGCGTCCGCGTCTTCCGTGCTGTTGATGCATCTGGGTGTGGTGGGCGCGTTGGCGAGCGGTGTGACCCTCTGCGGTGGCGGCGGTGCCTGCGCGTGCGGTGCACTCCTTCACGCTCTGCACCCGCTGCAGCTGTGGACAGTCTGCGGTCTGCACGCGGACCGCGCTGCGGCCATCGCGGCGCCTTTGCACTACGCCGCGATAGTCTCGCCCAGGAAGGTGAGAGCGTTGACGAGGGTCTATAAAACTGATCTATAGCTTTTGTCGATCAAAAATGACGCAAGAAGTCATCCTTATCTTTTATGGCTGAGGACTTTTTTTAATAGAAATGACAGCACAAAACAAAAGGGACGGCCAACTTGTACGTGTTCTGTTTTGTTTCAGGTATTAATTTGCGTCGTTGGTGGATGGATGGCTACTGCGGCACTGTTAGCTCCGTTAGCTGTCGCTCAACCGCCGCTTACCTACAGCATGGGCCTCGGAACTTGCACTCCCGACTGCGGCGCCGGTGCCTCGGCATTGGGATTTTGTATTATGTACTCCGTGTTAACATTGTTACTGCCCACCGCACTTGTTCTACTATGCAGTATGAAAATTCTTCGGATCGCCCGTTACCACCGGCACAGGATCGCAGCGGCGATTTACGAAGTGACGCTGTCTGCGCAAGTAACGGTGACTCACCAGCGCAACCCCTTCTCCCCTCCACCCCCACCACGGCGCCGCGCACTGTCCGCTGTGCTGCAGCCCCTCGGTTCACTGGCTCTGTTGTATTTTCCATACTATTGCATTTTAAATTGGCCGGCGATCGCGGTACCGCCGCAACCGTTAGCCGCAATATCAGCCACACTCTTGGCGGCGGCCCCACCGGTCAACGGCGTGCTATACGGCATCCGCAGTAGAGCGCTCAGGGAATCGCTCCGAAATTATAAAAGGAAACGACTGACGAAGAGTGAGGTGACCCAGGAGATCCAGGCTCGGACACCGAGCGCCTGTGGGTCTCGGAGACCTTCCTTGTCAGCGGGCTCGGGGTGCATCAGGCCGCCCACAACGAGGCGGCTTTCGGATGCCGCGGCGATGGGAGCGCGCGGCTCGGAGAGGCCGGCACAGCGAGCTGCTTCGTGCAACATGTTGCAGGATCCGCAGGAGGAGGACTATCCGCGTTCTAGGGCGTCGGCTATACCGCTGATCCGGGCTCCGCCGCACGTGGTGCTAGGGCGGGCGCTAGGTCTGGAAGAGGGCATCGGCAGGGACCGGCGGCGACGTCAATCGCCACGAATCACCGTCACACGGGCGATGTCTGACGAAAGCGACTCTCCTTCTAGACGGCCGCTTTGCCGGCAGCAGTCGCGCTCAAGCGGTGCCCTGCTTGGCACCATGCCATGCTCCCGGGTCCTGACGGAGAAAATTCAACTGGAAAATCCGCCCGACGAACAACTCCTGCTCTCTTGGCCTCAGCACGCCGTCAACAAGCACGAGGTTTTATAAAACGGGTGTATCGTTAGATTAAGTATCGCTTTAAAAATATATCATGCGTATAAAGACAATAACGCGCGTAACGTACGGTTCTAAGTCGAGTTACTCCAAATTGATATTATTATTTTTTAAAACGCTTATAAATCAACGTCTACTCGACATTCCCGACCAAACAGTGACCAAAGATAAATGTATCCTAAATATCTATTTTCTACTCTATCGTAGACGTAATAATTTACTTACAGGGTTCCTCCATATCGTTAGCTTTACCTACTGAAGTATTACTTTAGAGTGTACACCTGAACAAACTATCGCAAATATTCCATAGTTTTAAGAATGATTTGATGAAATTTCGAAATATATATTTTTTGTTATATAATTTTAAAATAAGTATTTTTATAGGAACTAATGCTATAAAGAATACGCGAGCATAAAAAAAAACAAAAATGTATACACTGAACTGGAATACTTGGAATTAATAAGCATATAGCTAGCTTTATTAAGGTCATTATATGAACGAAACAACGCTTTTAAAATTTTGCCGCCGTCCAGACCGCGTAAGGAATATTCCTAAAGCTTTTACACCTGTTGTTCAGTTCTTAATAAGCTTCAAGGCTTTCAGACTACAATTTTCAAAAATATATTTCTAATAAATTGATCTCGATGCCAAGTACATTACATACTTACATTTAATTTATTTATATTTTTATCCGACTTGCCAATTACCTACTTTTAATTTTAACTTAATCAAAATCAAAATGAAATAGAACCAGATATCTTGAAAACGTTAACATTAATTATTAGTTTTAAAGAGGTGAAAATTTAGAAAATAATGCATCATAGACAACTATTAAAGACTCCAGCTGATCGCAGTGGAAAATACTTTTGTTTAAATTTGGGCAGGCGTTATAAGATATCGATTAGTATTATATTTGACTCACTGGAGAGGCATTGGCAATCACTTATTACTCCAGTTCAGTTGTCATTTTGTCTAGTCTATAAAATCGGAGTAGCTATCTATTAGTACATTACAGGTTTTCCTTTTCTCCTGGGACAATTTGTTGCGGGTTTTCCTTTCGTTGCGGGGATAACACACCGTAATTTTGTACAAAAAATCTTTATTTTAAACGCTCATATTAAAGGACCGGAATATAATGTAGGCGTCCGTGATTTCGCCCCTTTTCGACGCAGAAATTCATAGACAATTTCAGGATACTATTAACCTTGCGTGCTATCATATAAACCTTCTGCTGGTTGGCATGCCCGTCTCCTTGATTAAAAAGCCTAGAAACAGATACTGTAAAAATCAATGTATATCTAAATTTGCTATGCTACAGGGGTAATCAGAGGCGGATTTGTAGTCTTAGCCGCCGTAGGCCTTAGCCCATGTAGTAAGATCCAGCCGCCCCTTTCTAAGAGCCCATCATATATCTTGTTATCATCAGTGAATTTTTTGTCACGATTGACAGTGCCTAATATGCAGTGGTCGCCCTAGGTTCGGGCCTATTAGGCCTTAGGGCAAATCCGCCACTGAGCGTAATGGGTATTATCTTGAGCATAAGCTTACGTAGTCATTGTAATTAGTTCGGTACAAAAGCTTTCCTTGTAATTTGTAATTCTAAGCTGCAACTAGACATTTTCCGTAACAATAAAATATATATCGCAATTTAAAAAAGGTAAATAATCATAAATGAATTCTAGGTCGGTAGTATCTAATGAAACTTTATTTTTTTCTTTGAAAGCTATCGTTTTGAATAACTTAACTTTTTAATGTCATGAAAGAAATATAAAATAAAATGTAAAATGGCAAATTTCCCCTATTATTTACGGAGTCATTCACGAAAAACAAATTAATGGCATTATGTTAATTAGAAGCGCTGTAAATTTTGTGATAGGTATATTTTTCAGATATCCAGATATTCTAGAAATTGTTGTTGAAAAAATTAAATTATATATTGTAGTAGTTAAAATAATTCTATAATTGTACATAACTACAAAGTATATAAAATTGATTGTTTTCTATTTATATGAAATAGATAAAACTAATAGAAATTAATATCAAAACGAATAAAGGAATATATATATGTTGAAAACATTAGTTTTCGCTCTGAAGGCAAATGAAAGTCCTATACGGAAATTTGAATTGAATTATCCTCGAAGTAGTGCAATAAGTTTGCACTGGAGTAAATAAATGACCATTTAGTTCCAATCTCAGATAAAAAGTAGAGAATAAGGATTAACTAGAAAACGATTTCACATTTTCCGTAACATTCCAAGATCGATGTTTATTATTTGACCCGTAGCCTCTTAGCGTTTTGAGAAATTGTTATTATAATGATAATTAGTACTTTACATTGAGTAATTAATGTTTATAAAGATAAGAAGAAATGCGTGAGTGTCGTCAAACACTCGGTTGGAACGAAGTTCCTTTCGTTGTATATTGTTATTAACAAACGTATTTTATTTACAATAACTTAAAAATGTTATCACCTGTGCCAGTACTTTGTAGAAAAGACATTAAATGCAATTGATGATGGTTGAATTAAATAACTTGGAAGCAAAAATTTGTTATCGGTTGTCATAGTATTTTCGTGACGGAATAATTCGTACACGTTTTGCGTAAAGGAACTTCGTTCCAAAATACCGCTTTATTAATTATTAAGAAATATCATGTTGAATTTCATGTCGTTGAAAATAGTAAGTGTCAGAACGGATATCTGCGTGATTCCTATAGTGAAAAATGTTTTTGCTACATTTTAATTGAATCGGAAGAATTTTATATCTGAGTTTACGCTCGTCAATTCCAAATGAGCACATTTATTATTATGGGACACCCGCATAGAAGAAATGTTAATCTAGTCAAAGAGCTGTTGTTTATAACATACGTGTTGATTTAATTTAAAGTTTAAGATGAATTGAATAAAAGACCTGAAATTATATTTGTTTTCATTTTCTGAACACTGTTACATCCCACTGGTGAAACAGCATATGAAGAATCGCAAAATGTTTTATAGGTCCTGAGTCATAAGCATTCTTTGAAAAGCACTTGTAAAATAGACGTATAATAACTAGATAAGGTGAAGAACTTACCTCGTTTTCAAGTCTTCCCCCTAATGAGAAGTCTTACTAATGAGAAAATGACAGTAAATTTTTTCATCTGCAAAGAGGCAAAATGCGTCTACCACAATGTACCCGTTGTATAGAGTAAAATAATGACGTAATATAATGATGTGTAAGTAAAATACAGATAATAAATATATTGACTGCTTCTGGCAGTAGTGCATAAATAAATCGCCGTCCTTCGGATATACTTCAAATTTTATTGTAACGATCGTAAGTGGATCCAAGTCGGTATCATGCCAAGGCTGAAGTAACTAATCAATGCCACTTAAAATATATCTAACCACAAGCTTTGTATTCGTAAGTTATTTCGGATCGTGGTTAAAATTATGCTATGGCTTACCATTGTTCCATCATCAACAAACAATACTGCAATACTTTTTAGCATAGCTTGTACTATGGGTAATAGGTAACTGGTAAACATACCTTAAATGGGCAGGCTCATCCGGGGGTACTTACCACGGCCTCACAAAAGTCCAGCGTGGTGTGAAAGTATTATACTTTCGCGTTTCGTCTGGTGCACGAGGTAGCCAGGGCCCACTTTTTAATGAGATAACCATGGGTCACGGTAATCACTTTACATCGGGTGAACTGGTTGTTCGCTTGTCAACTTTTCAAATAAAAAAAAGAACTGGAAAACATGTTCAAGCTACAGTACTATTCTAAAAGTGGGGTTCAAACCCACACGCTCGCCCAAGCGAAAGAGAAAGGTTGACTATCCACTAAGCTATGTCCGTTTACAGCAACAGATGAATTTGATTAAAGGAAACTTAAATATTTTAACCAGTTTTGATCTAAGATAGCTTTTATATCACTTGAAAAGTCTCTTAAACAATAAAACATTGTACTTGAATAAAGACATGACAAGACATTTATATCATTTAAAATCTAAACCCATAGATATTTTCTTTCCTCAATTTTTTTGTGGTTTTCATTTTTTTTGCATTCCTAAAAATGTTATTTAAGAATGACACCTGATTAATTCTTTGAGTTATATTCTGAAATAACTTAAATAACCAGGGATTGGTAAGTAGTAAGACGCGAGGTCTAAGTTTACTTGTCAATCAATTAACGTTTCTTATTCCATATAACCGTTGGGGAAGAAAGGTTGTCGAGTGGCAGCCTCGTACTGGCCATCGCAGTGTGGGACGACCCCCCATTAGAGTGACGAACTGTGCAAGTGTACGGGAAGTCGATGGATGCAGATGGCTCAGGATCGTGCTTCGAGGCTGTCTGTGGCGAAGGCCTATGTTCGGCAGTGGACTCAAACAAGCTGAAATGATTTATTTATTTATTTATTTTTTGTTACACCAACAAAATGAACACTAAATTTAGACAATTTAAAGGTAATGTTATTAACAAAAAGCTTGCTGAGTGCCATCTCAATTATAGGTGCAAACCACTATGCTTTAAATTTAACAACACAAGATCTTAAAACTATTTGTGCGAAAAAAAAAACAACACTAAATATAAGATAAAAACTCAGCGAATAGAGAGTAGAATGAAATTTGCAGCATCAATGTTAACAAAAAAAGTTAATCCAAAAAAGTAATCAAGAGTTTAAAAAAAAAAAAAAAGATCAAAAGAAGAAAAATAAACACAAACATAAATAAACATAAAAAGTTAAATCAATTAAGGGCCTCACGTACATATTTTTTAAATTTAAAATATTTGTTTGAAAAAATATCAATATCAAGCTCGTTATTACTGGTTCTCACAACATTTATAAGTTCATCAGTTTTTTTAGGGGACTCATTAACACTAGAATTATGTAATGTGTTGTATGTAGTCATTAATCTGTTAAGAGGTGAATGTAGACCCAAGTTTGTTCGCGCTGCCTTAGTGCAAAATGGTTTATACTTTCTATATCTAGGAAGTCTTGAAGGTACAGAGATACATAATTGCATTAGTAGCTTAGTAGAATCAATATAACCATTGACTAGTTTGTACAGGAACATGGCGTCAAGCTGCTTTCTTCGATGGTAAAGCGATGCTATACGAAAATATGTTAGCCGGTCATCATAGCTCGGTAGTGTTTTTGCTAAATTGCAACTGTAGGATAAATGCCATAGAAATCTTTTCTGAACACTCTCTAACCGCTTAATATATATGTCATAGTGCGGGTTCCACACGACGCTGCAGTACTCCAAAGTACTGCGAACTAATGCCGAGTAAAGAATAATTTTAGTGCGAGGATTTTTAAATTCTTTGCAGTTCCGTAAAACAAATCCTAGGGTTTTGAAACACTTTTTGACTAAATTATCGATGTGGACATTAAACTGCAGCTTACTATCGAGTATTACCCCTAAATCCCTAATGTGATCAGTTATACTCAAAAACGTGCCGTTTATATGATACGTTCTGGGAGTAGATGTTTTTTTCCTAGTGAAGCGAAACATGACGCATTTACTGACATTTAAGTCCATCGCGTTGATTCTACACCACGAAATAAGATTATTCAAGTAACTTTGTAATAATGATTCTTCCTCAGCTGAGTCTACTTCCCTGAAGAACTTTAGGTCATCCGCGTACATATAAACACTAGAATTCCGAAAACATTTATTTATGTCATTTACAAATATATTAAATAGTAAAGGGCCTAAATGGGAACCTTGGGGAACACCTGAAAAGGCAGTGAATGGTCTAGATTTGTGACCTCCTATTATGACTACAGAATTTCTATTTTGAAGGTAAGATTTGAACCTATACAGGAGAGTTCCAGATATTCCAAGTGACTCAAGCTTATTCAGGAGTATGCAGTGGTTTACTCTGTCGAAGGCCTTGCTGAAGTCCGTGTATATAACATCAAATGATTTTCCATCATCTATTCCTTCAACAAGTTCCTCGACAAAGCATATAAATAATTGGTGGTAGTAGATCGTCCTTTAACGAAACCGTGTTGTTCTGGTGCGAGAAGTTGCTTAAGATGCCATGATAGTAATGGACACATAATCTGTTCAAATACTTTTGAGAAAATATTAATTATTGATATCGGTCTGTAATTCTCTACACAGCTGGCGTCACCACTTTTTAGGAGGGGTATAACTAAGCTATCCTTCCAAACAGACGGGAAAACTCCAGAGCTAAGGGACTTATTAATAATCAAGTAGAGCGGGGTTGCCAGCGCACTCGCACATTTAACGGCAAAAATAGCCGGTATCCCATCAGAACCAGCTCCTTTCTTTATATCAAGTCTTTTTAACACTCTGTAGACATGATTTTTGGTAACAGATAATGTCGATAAAAAGTTTGATGATGATGATGATGATGATGATTCCAGATTCACTGCAACTGCTTCTTTCTGCGGTTTACCTATGATATATCGAGTAAAAAATTGAACTTGACATACATTAGCATAGCCTGTAGCCATGCATAATAAAATGGGTACAAGTTATTTTTACACGGATGAAAACCAAAAACGGTAGGTGGAAAACATACCTGAATTACGATATAGTAATTTAACCAACCAGCTAACTAGGTCACCGTTGTCTGTAAAACTTCAACAAGGTACTAAAAAAATGTGCTACGTTATTGATTTACACAGTTGCATTTCGTATTTTCTTTACTGTCGGCATGATCTACGACCAAGCTTTGTGAACGGCGAGGTGGAATGGAATGAAAGTTTTTTTTATTTAATTTTGAAACCGGGACACTACTGCGAAAGAGCGACGGTGCCATCTCAAGGGTAAAATAACAGACGCGACCGAATGTAAGCGACCAACTCAATTTGCACGCAAATTCTGTGTTGAAGCCGAAACTCTTTTAGCATTTAAATGAGGACATGTATTTAAATGCGTAGCCTCTAGTAAAATATTTTCACGTAATGTTATGTCTTTGGGTCGTTTATTTATCGCTCACAGTTTTATTTAATTTTTCGATAATGCTTACAGTGTTTTTTTTATTTTTAAAGTATTTTAGACGACAAACTATAATGTACAATTAATAAATAACAATTTTAACATTAAAAATTTCAACTATTACATATAAATAAAATGATAGAGGTCTGCTGGATAAATTAATTATTCTAAGTTTCATTATATAAGCATATTACAACGTGATATGTTTATCATGATATATTCAGTGATGTAAACTTATATAAACGTATATAATGTAACCAAACTAATTTTACTGTTAATTTTAGCTTATTAAAACCTTACATTCAGTAAAGGTCTTATCTTATTTCATTTGAGATAAGAAAATCTTTCGATTGTCATAAAATAATATCCATACTTTAAATAAGAGCCTTGATAGCACATTGTCCCGGACAGTAGCTTTTGATTCAATACATTCGAGCCACCTGAGTTTGATGTCCGGTGCCAGCAGCTATAAAATTGTAATTTTAAGTGCCGAATTATCACGTGCTTAGCGGTGAAGGAAAACATCGTAAGAAAACCTGCATATTTTCGTATTAGTAATAAAAAATATGTTTCCAACAAATGGGAAGTCGGCCAATCTACAGTGGGGCCGCGTGGTGGACTATGCCCTACCCTCTGTACAGAGGAGGCCTTTGCCCAGCAGTGGGACATGGATAGACTGTTACTTTTAACTTTAATATAATAGGAAAAATGTAGACAAAGTCGCAGGTATCGGCTTAAATAGATTGCAGACGATCACAAATGGATTTTCTGTGTGCTCCAAAATTTATATCTTATGAAAAAATCTTTATTAACAGGAAGAAAACAAAATGATTTAAATCTTATGACAAAAAGGGACAATTTACTAAGTATAATTCAATCATAATTTTTTTTTCAAATTGAGGTATTGCTTTGGAAATTTAATTTGTAAACACTTTCTCTCTCGCAATAATATGAATTAATGTAATCTGTAATAAATTAACGATAAAAGACAACATTAACTACCGCCATAAAATAAAATGAATTATTTCCCAAATACCTCATTTCATTCGAAATTATTCTCTCGCTTTAAGGATTATGTTGTTTTACAGGGCACTTAACGAAATTGAAAATACTTTATAATGTAAATTAGGTGAATCGACTGTTGTCAACTGTTACTAAATTTTGTTACATTAAATCTGGACTTTATCTCAATAATATAAAATCGATTCCCAAAATATCATGGTATGGATCCATTAGATATACAATATGTATATTTCATTAAAGCGTTAAGTCATTTCAGGCTATATAAATCGAAATTATGTAACATTTGTGTTAGCTCTACTTTGTTTTATCAAGCTAAGAAGGTAGAAATATAAATACTTTTACCAAATCACGTAGTTTCACTTTGCAAAATTATAACACTGTTATAATTACTTATTTCCACTTTTAGATTCAAGAAACACAATTCTAACGACTTAATTCATTATGCTACCGATTGGGCAGCACTATCGCGTATACTTCTTTTTGACAGCCAAAAAAGAAGGCCATGAAATGCTTCGTGCAGCTTCATTTATACCACATAGAATGACACTTCTTTTAGTGTTGACAACAACCTCAAGGTATGACTTCTTTTAGTGTTGACAACAACCTCAAGGTATGACTTCTTTTAGTGTTGGCAACACATAAGAAGGTTAATTGTTTTAAAGTAGATGTACGCCATTTTATTTTTGGAGATAATATGTCGATATGATGTTATATTCACTATAATGCGACACTAACGTTACATCGATACCATTTCACCAAAATATCGACAACCATGATAATAATAAAGCAACACAAGATTAGTTCAGCGCCATATAATTCAATAGTATAAAATATAGTACCCATATTATTTACCACATTAGTAATGCAAATAATGGAATGGCCAAAAATTTACAAAAATCTGTTACTCAATTGGAAACGTTCAACTGTACACAATTTAAGGGCTCAACCTTGACCTCGACGGCCATTTATTATTGACTGGTACGGTAATAATTTGACATTGACATGGAATCAATTCTTACAATGAAATATATATAACGGAAACTTACCGATTTATCGACACGCGACCTGCAACGTTACGTAAGTACCGTTATATCTTATATGGAAAATGATTTCAACGTTTTGTGAATGCTCACAAATATTTCATTATTGTTACCTATGCACAACAGAACTCATTTAAGTTAATTTGTCAACTTACGAGCAATTTATACATACGCCTTTGTTGTACTGTTAGCGATTCTTTCTTTAGAGCAGTTTCGATATTATAGAGGCCCCGTCGATTGATATTTTTAAAGCGCATGTATCCGAACACTATTTACTTTATCAAAACAATGTGATTGACTGATTATTTATTTTATTTGAATTATAAAGTAAAATATGTATATAAAAAGCTAGATACTATAGTAAAAATAGATGTAAGAACAAGTATGTAACACTGTCAAAAAGAAAAAAAAGGAAAAAATTACCCTTGTCTCAAAAATCCCAAAAAATCACACAGGTCCCTGACCACCCATATCAGGGGAATAATAATAAAAAAAAACTGTCCTAGGTAAACGTACTCGTTAACAACTTCAATCTCAGTGCTCCCAAGAACAACCGGTATAGGCGTGACATGGACATTAGACATGATCTTCGTCTTGTCCATGTTCATCTTAAGGCTCACCCGTTGGGAGACACTGTTGAACTGTACTTGGACGGATATCGTAGCATTGTTATACAAACACCTCAGCACCTCTAGTTATGCTAGGTATTTCTCTGCGTGATAGAGTTTGTAACGAAGACATCTGCAGTAGAGCCAAGGTAACCGACAGCTCAGAGGATTAGCAAGCTGAAGTGTCTATGGGCCGGCCATATAACTCGTAGATCCGATAACCATTGGGGAAGAAAGGTTCTCGAGTGGCAACCTCGTACTGACCATCGCAGTGTAGGACGACCCCCTACTAGATGGAGTGACGACCTGTGCAAGTGTGCGGGAAGTTGATGGATGCAGGTGACTCAGGATCGTACTTCGTGGCAGTCTATGGGGGAGGCCTATGTATATATAGTTCCATGCCATATTGACTGCCATATGACTGACACTTAAAATATTGTACGTCATTTTAGCGTTATTACCCGAAACTTGCTCTCAACCACCAAAGGTTAACTGGAAGAAAATGCTGTTTAGCATTAAGTTCGCCTTTGCACAAACTTTTAGTTCAATAAAGAATATACAAATAAAAAATACAAAGTTTTTATTTCTTTCGGTTCAATGGACTTAGTAAGCCTTTGTTAGTCCCAGAATAAATTGACTTTTCAATACCGAACAGTAAAATATGGACAATACAAAATCAAAATTTCAACACAATCGGAATCAATTACGCCTTATCATGAAAGTCTGTAGGTACGTGAGAAGAATTTTAAATACAGGATTTTGTAGCGTGCTACGAACTGGTTTCGTAGCGCGCTACGGATTCCCGTAGAGACATACCCTTAAAGGATTGCTTTGTTAGTGTGATATATAGTTCAATGTGCAAGTAGGTTTTAATGCATTGTTTCAGTTAAGTTTTTAAATGCATTTTGTTTTATAGTATATTTGAGTTTAATATTGAATTAATTTTTACAGCAGTATAGAAAATTATCAGCAATTTTTGAGCTGAACATTAAACTGATAGCGCGAAAATTTTATATACACGTAAGTAAAGGAAAAGTATACCTATATGAAAAAGAGCTGACCCGGCAAACATTTTTTTGCCACATAAATTATTCGTAGGGTAGAAAAAATGTTTGGGGTGGAACCCTTAACATTTATGGGGAATAAAAATAGATGTTGTCCGATTCTTCACCCTGGCCGATATGCACACAATCAATTTCACGAAAATCGATCGAGCCGTTTCGGAGTAGTTCAATTACAAACACCGTGACACGAGAATTTTATATATTAGATGGGTTTTAAATAATTTATTAACTTTAGAATGATAAAATCATTGAGAATTTTGAGAACCATGAGCATTTTGTTGATGAACTTTAGACGATGAAATTAACAATTTATCTATTTTCAATTCAGTTAAGCATCATCCGAGAAAAGGGAAAAACATTTCTGAAAACACAGTGTCAACGTTGTTTCGTAATTACTTTCGAATTTTAATGTACCCGTGCTTCAGGATAGGACCACAAACCTCCCTTTAATTGTTTGTCTGGAAGTACATAAATGTAACACAATTAAACTTAAACTTATTTTGAACTAATAATAATTCTTGTTTTGTAGTTTTTAGTATTGTTGATTAAGAAACAATATTTTATTTATTACAGTTACGATTAAAATTTCTTGGTATTCAACTCGTTTAAGAATTGACTCTATCAAGTATAGAACCTTGTCTTGAGTCCCGGGTAGACGGATGCTACGCTTTTAATATCGAACCCGAAAAGTTCTAAGTTAAGAGAGTCACTCATATGGTGGGGTGTCGACTAGTGCTGTTGTCCATATTTTAAAAACAGAATCTTGTGGTAATGTATGCAACATATGTTGCATGTAATGTTGCATGTAGACGGAGTTTTTAAGGCCAAATCCTGCATTTTGATTTATCTTCAAAGTTCAATACTTGGACCAGCAGGTTGTTGCACCCTTTACGCGCTAAACAGAATCACAGATTCAGAACCGACTTCAAAAAACTCTATGAGCACTAAAAAGTTTATAATAATAATAAATCTAATATAATCAAATCTTGAAAATCTAACCTATGTAACCTAACTTACCTAACCTCCAACAATATCGAATATCTTTGTCGAGAATAATTTTAAAACACAGTTTAATAATTAAATCCCATTCAAATCTTTTATAATAATATTAAATAAAATATTTGCGATAGTTCGTACGTTTGGGAAACAAGTCTTGTATCTATATAGACTACTAAAGCTTCATCTGACGCAGAGCTGGTGGGCTAGCCATAACCCACGGGTTTGCGCGGAAACAAGTAGAATCTATGGCACAGGTAACAAGGTCGGGTAACCGTGAAGTTATAATAAATTGATTTAATTGAGATCTAAAAAGTTTTGACTTTGTCTTGTTTATCAAACTAAAAATATAATTAGTCTACAAACATGATCTTTTTAAAACTTACTTAATATTTAGTATTATAGCTACTGTTATAAATATATTGAATGTTCAATAAATTTAAAAGCATTTATTAATCCTTAGGTATTTACTTACAAATTAACTTATTTTTGTACATATTTGGTACATATTTTGGTCTTTTCATTCACTTTTCTGTTTTGGAACGGAATCCTGAATTTTCTTTTTGAGCATGGAAATTTATTGAAACTTAAGGACCAAATAAAGATAGATATAAAATTATAACCCGAGTTAGAAATTCCCTCACAACTAAAATTGCGGAATGTCTTTTACGTTAAAGATTTTATTCCTCAAATAAAGAAGTTATTTCACAAATTAATAGTTATTTTCTGCATTAAAATGTTATCATTAATGTATGTAATAATTTAATTTCTAACTTCGATTAAAGGTCTTGGGTATTTCAGTGCATACTTAATGTGAACTTCGATATTCCATTGAACTGTCACGTTGATGTCAAATGATTTGTTTCCCTTTACGTAACACCAATCGATTACAGATAGATGGAATCAATTTAACGGTCACTTTGCTAAATCGTCGGCTCGATTACGCTGTAACAAGAAATCGCTGTTTATACTCGATCGTTCTTGTTCGTAAGAGCCACGATTTTCAAATATAGAGCACTAGCAACCCGCCCCATTACATTGTACCCGCACGGGTACAATGTATTAAAAATAGAAACCTTCCTCTTGAATCACTATATCTAGTAAAAAAAACTGCATCAAAATCCGATGCGTAGTTTTATAGATCTAAACATACATAGGGACAGATAGACAGCGGGACGACTTTGTTTTATACTTTGTAGTGATATTCGTATTATTATTATATTATTTATAACTACATATTAATAAATTTGCAAAAGTGACTAAGTAACCACGTACACTCAATCATTTTTACAGCTTTTGTGCAAAAATTCCAAGCACTCTTTCTAGTAGATTCGTTTTTTTTTAAATATTTATTAATAATACGATTGTCCTCAGCTTTAGAAATACTTGTAACATCAAACCAATATGCCACAGCATGTCTTCATTGAATAATTAGTAATTAACTCAGATAATAACATAGTAACTAAAACCACAGTTACTTGAAATTTTTCTAGGCTCGCATAAAAAGAAGCACTAAATGTAATTGCGTGAACTTAAATATTAACATAAATGAGTAGTGTATTTGGACATCGAAAAGCGTTTACTATACATACATTAAACTTGCATGGTCTAGAAGAATCGTGTATAAACAACGATTAGTGGTCACAACGTAATCGAGCTGATGACTTAGTAAAGTGTATGCAAAATAGAGTTCATCACATAGTCGATTGGAGTAAAGGCAAGGAATAGCAGAATATCGAAATGAGTATTAAATATTAAAAGATGCATTACATTTCGATGACAACTGAGTGTACCTCCATTTTAATGCAGAGCTATTTGTTAATCGACAATCCGCAATCAAAGTTCCAAATCAAACGGAATCAATCAATTTTTATCAAAAATTCGTAACGTGAAAACAATTTTACCTTCTTACTTCGTTCTACCAATTTGTATGGTTGAGGGCTACTCGCTTTTTTTTATGGAGAAATGGGGCAAACGAGCAGGAGGCTCACCTGATGGTAAGTGATTACCGCCGCCCATGAACACCTGCAACACCCGAGGGCTCACAAATGCGTTTCCGGCCTTTTAAGAAAGAGTACGCTCTCTTTTTGAAGTTTTCTTGTCAAATACTTCACAAAAGGCACCGGGGATCGAACTCAGGTTGCTCGAGTATATAGAATTAAAGGCGAGCGCCCGGACACTGAGCTATCACGGCTTAAGTTAATGTCTATATTATTGTGATGTTAAACATTTCGCTTTTTACACGTTTTTATTTAGTGAGGTAGAAAAATATGATGAAACAGCAGTGGCATTAGAGATAAGTCACAAAATGAAGAACGATAAGATCGATAAGAACTGAAACGGTTTTCAATTATTGGTGATGTTTGTATTTTTTCGTTGATTGCATTGATTTCAATTTAATATCTGAGGTCTGGTGTCGAATGTTAATGAACAAACGTTAATTAAAATCAATCTCGGTGCAAACCCCAGGGGTAGGTACGATTTCATTTATTTAATTTAAGACTAGAAAACCATATAACGTAAAAATATTTTTCTTTCCTTTTTTTTTTGCAGCATCGCGACCCTAGCATTACTTTTATGTACTTTTGACGATAAAATAATAATGAATAAATAAAATAGTAGTATTTTATGTAATAAAATCAGTAGAGCGCCTGGACAATGAGCTATCACGCTAATAACATGTAGAAATACACACCATAGTTAAACGCACGCATGAGCACATGCGCGGCCCTACCCACAGCGGAGGGTCCAAACCCGTGGGTTTTCGCTAGCCCACCGGTTCTGCGTCAGATGAAGCTTTAATAGTCTCGGGACTGAAAGGAAAAACATCAGTTAATACAAGATACAAGAACATGTAGAAATACAGTAAAATAAATACGCCATAAACCATTTACAGTTTATCTGTCTTATACATAGACTCCATTTCGGCAATAGGTTTCATTAAAAAACACAACGTCGACACTGTAATTACTTAATGATTAAGATTTTTTAATGAACTTGCGCATTATAACAAAGAGAGACAAAGCTCCCTTTAATTGCTACACTGGCTGTGCAAATATATGTATATCAACGGCTAACTTTGTGAGCGCCGGCCGAGAAATGTATTATAAATGTTTTAACAATTAATGTTGTCGTAGAATGTTTCGTAAAATTATTCCAATTAGCACCAAATTTTGGATGGTATTTATTTAATTATAACAAATTAAATAATTATCGATGTAGTCTTCCCCTTTCTGATAAGTGGCGCTATATCATAGAATACGAACAATGAACAGTCATAACGATAAAGAATATGTTGAAAGTTCCTTTATTATACCGAAGAGATGGTCGTCAGTGTGACAATAAGGCGTTTAACTTAGTGGTTAAAGCATCTCTCGTCCATTTTTTCTATAACAAATTAAAATGTTTCATTTTAAGTGCAAAGTTTAGCAAGATAAAAACTTAATATAAAAATTTGATTAACATTATAAAAACTTTATATAAAGATTTGAAATTAAAACCGGTATTATTTATCTTCTATATTCTTCTATATTTCCATCGATAATTGACTCATCGCGCCATCTCTGGAACCTTAAGGCATAGAGACTTGTTTGGTAGGAATATTCCTTTCGCCGAGTAGAAGAACGGATTTTACGAAATTCCACAAAACAACGTTTGCCGGATCAGCGAGTAATAACTAACAAACTCAAACTTCATGCACAAAACACATAGGCTACCTTAAAGCTGAGGACTAGTATCGAGAAGTTTGTAAAAATATGTATATAATAATAATTTATACTTTAATATAAATAAGTATATAATAATATATATCAAATTACACATTTTAAAATGTGTAATTTATATTGATGTATTAGTAAACGACGATATTTAGCCTATTTACATTATTGCAAAAAATATATTTTTCTTAACATTAGTATTTCAAAATCGATAAGGTTTTATTGCTGATATTTTTTTCATTTTGCATTTCCATTTTCATTTAAAATTTTTAAGTAGTCGTATTGATATTAAAGCTATGATGTTTTTTTTTTCGTAGAAGCGCGTACGTGATGTGAATTTTAATTGGAGTCGAAATTCAAACATAGAAAGGGTGCTGCACCGTAAGCTTTCTTGAATACGGCAGACAAATTATTGTTTCGTAATAAATAAATTGGAAAACTAATTTGAAATTGACATCACAAATCCAATAAGCCTTAAGCTCTATTCCAAACTTAACATATATTAACCTGTTGTACAATTTTTTAAACAGAATATTATGCCTTATTTTTCTTTTCGACAAATTGGTATGGTTTTGGAATGAAATTTCTTGACTGAATGAAATAGTTTGTAAGTTGCGAGTTGGTGAACATTGTTACGTAAAGAAAAAGCGTTAATCTCCCTCCATTCAGCTATCCTTCTATTTTAATACCTTATTAATAATGAATATCTTCTTTAAAATATAATATGAACTTGACACGAACCCTCACCCTCGAAGTAGAGTAGAGAAAGAAGAGTAGAGTTCTAGTTATAGTTCTGTAGTTTTTTCCGCAATAGAGTTCCGAATGGAGATTCCGTGACCTCTCATCAGAGCAGATGGCGACCATCGTAGGGTTTTAGTCGGTCCCACATGTGACTGCCACATAACTTGGTCCTTCCTTATACGAAGACCCAGGTCGTATGTATACCGTATATATCCCACTATAATGATGAGCGATAATAAGTGACGTGCTTAAAGACATTTCATTTGTACCAATGACTTTATTGAAAAAACATTTCTTTGTCGACTTCATTTAAAGAATTGACACAAGCATTTATTTCAGGACCTTTTCAGGAAGACTAACAAAATTTAACTGTTTTTAATTCGGTTGAAAATTATACGAGAAAAGGGACGTGAAATGTTGATGCTGTGTTTTTTGATAAAACACAGCGTGAACATTGTTCCGTAATTACTTTCAAATTTTAATGGACACGCACTTTCTGACAGAATTGCAAAGTTCCGTATAATTATTTATCTTCACGCAAAAATATATAACACGTTTACAATTCGGTCTTCTTTGAGAAATGTATAAAGTTTTTGTCTAATAGTCGTTTTTGTAAATAACTTTTTGGATAAAGCTTTAAGCTGAAATGAAGAACAGTTACTTTGTAACAAGGACACAAATACAAATGTTCATCGTTGAATGTTATTTGTTAGGTTTTGTATGCTATAAAGGGCGCACCCTTGATGCATCAAGGATTGCTAAAAATACAATAGTACGAAGGTACTCGTAGATAGATGTCAAGATTTTAGCGCCCTGAGGTCATGGACCGCTTAGCTTAGATAAAGCGACTGGGCCCAAAAATAGAAGACGGAGGATCGAATCTCGCAGCGCCAAATATTTTTATTCACTTATCTACAAAAAATTATAATTTATCATATTTTATATAAATTCATCCTGCGTGCAGAGGCTAGCACAAAAAATTAGATTAATCTCAAAAAGTTTTAACAGCAATGACGACATCTCTCGAAAATTAAGTTTTCTCAAAAATTTTAACCTTTTCTTAAAAAACAATAGATAAATATTTATTTAGTTTAAATATAATTTAAACGGTCGTATGACGTTGTTTTTTAAAATTAAATTTCTTGAATCCATAACAGCTTATTCACAGTTAAACTTCATGCTATCAAATTTCAGTTGCTTAAATGACGGACGGTTGCTTTATGGATAATTCTTTATTTCAAAGACACGACAGTGAGGCGATTCATCCGTAGTCAAGTGTGGATCGCTGCTACGGATCCTCGTAACATCGGAGAAGCAGATTCGCTGCAAAGAGGGTGATAATCTGAATAATTCACCCAACGGCTGAAGCGCAAGAGTATGAATATTTGTACTTAATGCGGGTTTTGTGTGAGGCCAGGCCACTTCCCAATTCGAGCAGGCATAATTTAAAATATACTGTTGATTTGCTGAAGTATTGGTACACCAAAATATACTTGATTTGTCTAAACATCTATGCTTCTATCGTACCACAATGTTCAGCAGAAACTGTTATTGTATGGCCATTAGGATGTACAATAAATTACAAAATAGATTAATAATTTAAAATAGTTCAAGCGAAATCTGTTTAACTTTCTGCTAAATAAATGCTACTTTCTGCTAAATAAATACCACAGGGGATTATTTTAATGATAAAAATTTATAAAAACACCTTCCTAAATTATGTTATCTTTTGTTTTGTTTTCTTTGACGGATTTAATGTAAAATGTAACATTTGTACACCAGAAATGGTACAAAATAATAAGGGACGATACAATTTTTACTACCACTAGCTGCTGCCCGCGAATACGTCTGCGTACAATAGTCTGAAGGCGTAACATTCACGCGGAAAGATAGATAGATATACATAAAAATATGTATAAAAATTATAGCCAATGTCTCATTCTGGTGTATAAGCTATATAATTTTAAAGTTTCATTAAAATTCATTCAGAGGTATTTACGTGAAAGAGTAACAAACATCCATACATACAAACTTTTGCCTTTATAATATTAGTAAGCAAGTAAGGATGTTCTAATAAATAAACGAATCTTCCTTTCTTTCTTTCTAAATAATAAAGCTTCTCAACTCACGCCCAATCGGTGTATCAGTGTAGATGGGATAAATCGCGCTCGCATCACGTCTTGCACCGCAATAAATTGTAAAATTAAAAATATGTATCTTTTACTGATTTCACCTGAATACACTAGATTACATTCATCAATAGAGTGTATTCAAGTAAAGTCCCGGTAAACGACTCAGTTTAAAAGCATTACCTACATAAATTATCCATTAATTTTCTAATCCATCCCCAACACTGTGTATGGAACATACTTAACAAAATAATTAGAATTTAAAAACACAACATTTTTAATTCTGATAATATTAAAAAATTAAAACTGTTATTTAAAATATAACTTGTACGAGTAATCGTTTTATCTCTTTTCCCTTGGGATCCCTTAGGATAACTGAAGCAACACCTATCAAAACTTTTATAAGTGTACAGTTTTTTTTAAGTCCATATTGTCATAAACAGCATCGATACCAAAGATTTTTGTGTTAATAAAACACAAATTACACTTTAATTATTTTTGTAACAAATATTGACTTTAAAATATATCTTTGTGATCGTATGAGTTTAATTTCATAATCAATTAATTAATACTATCATCATTGTATTAATTATTAGGCATTATAACTCAATGTCTTTGCTTTTTTATTGAATTAAATTTGCCGTCTATTGTTTTTTACACACCCGGTTGTAGCATTTCTTTGAACTTGTTAATCACTGCTTTGAAACAAACTGCAATATACCACATGACAACGTTATTCATACGAATACATAAAGAAGATTAACATCGACCCTGTCACTTACTAGGGAAATCTAAAGATTTAGTCGTGAACTGGTAAGCCTGTTCACCACTAAATGCGTAAAGAGCATGACTCCGTCTGACACTAATCACAGAGCTACAGTAACAATTTTATATATAAAAAAACATAAAAACTCTAGCGATCAAACATCAAAAAATATTAATATATAACGGGAGCTATTGACAAGCGATGCGAATTGATATACGGAAGCAACATTCTATCCCTAACGTAATAATACCAACATCGAAAATTTTCATGCATTTAAGATTTTCTTTAAGTCACTTTTACAATAATTATTAAGTAACTATTGACGACCCCTTTCTCGATACGGGTAGCTATTATTCTATACGAAATTAGCCCGCAATAAAAATTTCAACCTCTTGAAATCTATTACGTTTTTTTCAGTGAAGTGCATGATGTGATTTATAATAACTAAACCAACTTCTCGTAATTTAAGCAAAAACACGACCTTCCTTCCTAACTAAATCTTTATCGGATGTTGTATTCGCCGTAAGCAGTCGGAAAACTTTAAAAGTCACGGGATGTTAGCGAATTGACACACGTCTGGTTTTAAATAAACTAACGTAATACATAATTTTTAAAAAAGAAAAAAAGCCGTATCAAGATCCGTTACGTAGTTTTAAAGATCTAAACATACATAGGGACAGACAGACAGCGGGACGACTTTGTTTTATCTTTTGTTGTGATATGTAGAAAAATCACTGCACGTTAAATTGTAAATTTATTAAATATCGCAATTTTTTCTATTTGATTTGATCTTGAAATATTTTCTATTTGATTTGACACCGTTCAAAGTAGTAAACGCAGACAAAATGCAAGGCGTGAAGGCGAGACTAATCGATTGAAAATAATAAATATATCCAAAAATATCAAACGCTGCCATTAACTGTATATCAATAAATATCAGGATATATAAAATATTATTTGTTTCGATTATATCGTGGCATATTGTTCACACATACTTTTGGCTGACGGTATGTAATCGTTTACCTGATTTAACTTTACTGTTTGCTGTTTTGTACTGAATAAAATAAAATAAAATAAAATTTGCTCGAACACTCAACTTAAAAGGACTTTGTTTGATAACAAAAGAGTTGGCCTGCGCTGTAATGTAACAAGTACACAAACAACTTTTCAGCTCAAATGGAATCAATTACGCCTAATGATAAAAATCGATACGTGACAAGAATTTTACTTGCCCCTTTTGTGGCGCTTTCCGGATTGGTAGGTACGAAATGTAGCGCGCTAGGTATTGGCTTTGCCAAGATCCCTATTACGAAAAAACACCTTTTTCGTTTAGGCGTAGCCTTAAACGTACTGCTATATTGCGGCGCTATATATGCAGAAAAATATGTAGTAATAATAATATACTTATTATGCAAATTTTAAATAATTTCAAAAATGATGAAGCATCAGCTGAATTTGAGATAAGGCACGAACTTAACGACCGTAAAATTGATACAAAACATAAATTCACACAAAACAGAATTTTTAGTTATTAGTTATGTTCAATGCGATTTAGGTTTTCAGTCCTAGATGTTATAGTTAAAGTTACATGAAATCGATAAAAAAATTTCCAGATAATTATTAATTATTATTTACTTACTATTTACTTTATTAATAATAATTATTATTTACTTAATCTCATTTAAGATTGCATTACGCTGCTGGTTATATTGTATTGATAAAATAAGTATTGTATAAAAAAAAAATATTTCTTCTTTACGGTAGTTAAACCTATTTTTCGTTTCTTCTTCGACCCTTTGACAATGAAGTATTGGACATTACTTTTCTTAAATGTGAACTCCAGTAAAAAAAAACTTTTACAAGACTTTTGAAAATAAATATACATAAATCTTAAAAAAGCTGTAAAATAAGTGATACGTCAGGACATTTTTCTTTTAGAATTTTTAATGAACTCATACTTTTATTTACTCTCACCTCTATTGGTACAATGGCAATGCAAATATAGTTGCAAAAGCATTAACGTTATTATAACGTTCTTGTAATGTTTACAGGATTGTAAATATCTATATTATAATGGTATTAACATTATCACATGTGACCAATAATTCTTCGAAATGTAAACAAGTTGAAGCGTGCGAATATAACTAATTAAAACAAGATTATCCTGCACTATTTTAATAAGTTAACAGTTATTTACATTTTCACCCTAAATAACCCAACAATTGTTTAAGAAAACTACATCACACAAATATGCTTACATAAGAAGATTATGTACGCAGATCTTCATTTCAACTGAAATACCATTTGCATGGAAATATTATCTCTCTAAAATTCTGTAATGTAATATATTTTCTGCAATATCACTTAACAACAACACATCTGAAAACACTTCAAATATATAAGACATAATTTTCCACAGACAATCAGACTCTAACCTTTTCTTCCTTGTCACGATGAATTGGAATAATTTGACCGCTCTTGTGTAACGCCAATAGATGCTTGAGGGATGGTGTCAATTCTAGTCTGATTTTGTGGGAGTGCTCGCCAGGTTCTCAGATCAGTTACAATGAATCTGGGATTGGTTGACGCATGCCCGCTCGTAGTCGTTTCGGAGGGCCAAAACTGTAATAAAAAAAGTGGATAGCACCGGAGATTCTCTCGCCTGTTTCTACTCCGTTAGAGGAACGTCATTACGAAACGGTGGTACGTTTTAAAACAAATGAATAACTGTCAATAGATGAAATGTATGTTGCTAATGTGGAATGAGTAAATGATTTTGATTTTGAATCTTCATTGTCTAATATAGCGCTCATGCGAATCGGTTCGTCACTAGTTAACTATACAATGTTTACCCTGCTTTGTTTAAATGACGTAAATTCAACCAATTCAAATGAGTCAGAAATTAGGGCTAATACCTAACCGCAGCTGCAGTGCTATATTCTGTGTGTGCACAGGGCATATATTGGCAAGCTTGCTTAATTCTACGGACTGAAAGTTCTAACATCTAACACTAAGAAAAACTTACTATGCTCCTTTTCCTTGTGCTTTTGTGCAAGTGCTGTTTTGATTTTTTCAAGTATATGTGGTTCAGTATTGCCTTCATTTGATCGACTGAACCACTAGGATATTTATTAATTATCTGAAATTGTGTAAAACACTTTTGAAATATTTCTTGCTAATAGTACACCAGCCATTAATATCTATTTTCCTATTTCCACATAAACAACGTATAAAGCATAAAAATCCAAAGTTTTTATTTAACAACATATAAAAATAACTCAGTTATTTAATCACGCTACGTTTTAAAATATTCAATTTCCATTTGCCTAGAAAATATTATTCAATTTTCACTTGCCTCGTCCAATTCCAACTCCCGGCGAGAAAGCGAGCTTTCATATTTAATTCGGTCCTCAGATTCGAATGCATAGCTGTCTGTTACTTCATTTGTAGTAAATCTGTTAAAGTTACTATCATCGGACGGCTGTATATTATCTGAAATACACGTCGGTATAAATTATTGGTTCTTGTCTGTATACGAGTATGTATGTAAAAGGGTTCTATTATGGTGTGTATTATTGATATATGTTATTTATTTATCTATACTCCTGACACGTAAAATTCCTTTGTTGGCACTTAATCCGAAGTAATATATAGTACACGAAGATTTTAGAAAAGAGATGTTTCAGATTTTTTCGTCAAAAGAAATCTTGTACTGGTAATCGTTTATATCTGATATATACGTAAATATAAGTAGACTTTTTTGTTTATAGTGAAAAAGTAGCAAACGACCGGCGGTTCACCTGATGTTAACAAATAACCCCGCCCATGGACATTTGCAACACCCGTAGGGTTCCAAATGCGTTGCCACCTTTAAATAAAGTCCCGACTATCTCACTCACCAGACGAAACGCAGAAGTGTAACACTTCTACTTTACGCCGGTCTTCTGTGAGGTCGTGGTACTTACCCGGACGGACCTGCCCATTCGTGAAACAGTGAAAACTGTTCATAAAAGGCGAGTGTCAATCAAAATGTTATGACGTTGTTGATAATATCTTACGAATGCTTTCGTCTTCATTTGTAGAACCATTTTGCCAATTTTTCATATCAACCGGATCGTCGTTAACCACGCCGCGTTTAAACACAACAGACACTTGAGAATCTACGAACAAGAAAATAGCAAATTATAGTTATTTTTAAGTGAAAACGGCAAGCAACAAAGGTAAAAGCAAAATCAAAGGCTTAAACCAAGTGTTCATAATGGTAAATAATCTCTGGCGGTCATAGATAAGTTTTTAATTTATATTTTAGGACACATTTTCACACTAATTCTCTAGTATCAACACACTAAGCAACGCTTATACTATGGGTACAAGATAACTGATAAACCTACTTAAACTTTCCGATACTGCTTTCGTATCACCGTTGGACTATGTTTTATAATTATGTTTTACAGTTTAAGAAATAGGTTGTCCTATTTGCCTACCACTTGTTTACTGGCGTTGTAAAACAGCAACACGATAAAACTCGTGTGTTTCCGAACAATTAATTCAAACTCGATTACCTGTGACGACTGTGCGTACAATTAATTTACCCTTATCGTTACTTTGATGCGGTCATCGGGTGTCGTGGGCAAATCACCTGGCGAGACACCTCATTACCATGGGTTTGGCAACACGCCATTTGAGTGGTCTGGTTAACGATGTACACCGGACATAAGGTACGATACAACGAAAAATTGTTAGCAGTTGTTAAATTTCCCTCACGGATAAAATCTTTGAATAAAGTGAGTGTTTTTAAATGTATACTTAAATAATAGCGTCGTAGTCAGGAGAACGAAGATCACAAAAGATCTTGTCGGCGCAATTTTTTTTTAAATGTGATCACTAAAGTAATTGACTTGCACCTAAATTTGTGCGTTTAATTCAAAGTATTTCAAAGTAAAGTTAATGAAATATCAGTCTTCGGATTACTGCTCGTAAAGGTATTAGTTTCACGTTAGAGACTAACGCGACTTGAAAATGTTATAGCTCTAGTTTTATCCGTCCACTGTGTTTGAGGTAACGCTCAGATGGAAAACGATATATATATATATATATTTACATACCTTTCATAGTGATGAACTCGGATACGGAGTAGTTGTAACCAAAGGCAATGCCCGCCAGTATTGCTACAGTAAGTAAAGAAAAAATTGCTCCAAATATGCAACAAGACATGAGGAATGTCCATATCCTGAAATTATTGCAAAATAAATAAACCTGCTTTACCCACAGAAAGTTTTTATCCAAAATTCATCACACACCATAAATATGAAAATACAATATATCGATGTAATTATTATTAAGGAGGATAGTGATAAGGTATAATGGCAGTTGCATGACAAGATCAAAAATTATGTTTAAAAGTTTGATTTTATTAATATTGAAAAAAATGCACAGTGAATAACGTCTTTTCTTTCTTTTCTTATTATAGTATAGTTCTCAGTATAGTTACGGCAGAGCTTTCTTTTGGTAAAAAGTCTGTGTGCGTCAGGCAGTTTCGTGTATAATTGCATAGTCCATAAGATTGGATAGGGAGAGAAGAGACCTTTCTTGGTTGAGCAGAAAATCACCGTACAATGGTGATGCTGTTGATGATACGAAAAAGGCAATAAATGTAAACTAAGCAGATGAGATCGATCACCTTTGAATAAAATCTATAGTCCAAGAAATGTATGTAAATATAACACACATTATCCTTATTGTTATTATTAACAACAAAGCAAATAATTGTACAAATCCGTTAAACACCAAAATATATAAAATCAGTCAAACAAACATTTCGTCTGTTTTCGTACATAAGAAGGTGTGAAGGACAATTTACAAACATTACAATTTACATTGAAGTAATTAGTTTCACGGGTAATTTAGTCGAAAAATTAATAATACAAGTAAATTTCGACAGCAATCTATTCAGATCACATGTTGCGTCTAAACGTTTGTCAAAAATAGTTAATGTCAGTTTTGTCATCTTGATAACGCCCGTAGAGTAATTTGATAATTTTTAATAAAATATAAATAAAAATAATTTACTACGACTATTACAACAAAATACTTGAACAATAGGCTCACCTTTTAATCTAATCAACTATATAAATAATCGTCTATACAAAATTAAACAAAAAAGCATATGCAAATTTTATATTTATCACTAACATAATAAATCTAATTTAAAAAATTTGTTTATTTTTTAGTATGTATGCCTGATTAAATTAAGTCAGAAGAAAACTTGTTCAACGGTTTACATACATACATATGACCAACAACTGTCTGTCATTATATAAAATTTCTTAAGTGATAATTTATTTAGTTAAGTAAAATTTATGCCCTAAATTCTTAAATTCTGATATGACAAGATGTCTGAAAAATGTTCCGTGACGTAATTAATTAACTTCAAAAATTCAATGTTGTATAGTAATCAATTACGATTTTTTTGTCTAGTACCATTTTTAGAGAATTTAAAGAACAACTTAACATTTGCGGAATTGTGATAACGCACAAAGCAAGTCTTTAAAAAAAAAGAAAAATAAGATTACATTTCGGGTAGGCGATGGTACAGTCTGCTAGTAAAGTAAAAAAAAAACTGTGAGCTAGAAGGGACAGAATATTAAAACCAAACGACGGGTCTGGACGAAAAAATTCAAATAAGTGTGTGCGTCCTAAAAACATAATATTAGAGATGTTTCAGTAAAAATACAGTTTTTATAATAAAGTGATGAGCCGTGCCGCAGTCGCTTGTTATTGGCTTCAAAGCTGGAGATCATGCGTTCGATTCCGACACGGAACAACTATTTGTGTGACCCACATATAATTGTTTCAGATCTGGGTGAACTGAATCTGGCGCACGTGAAGTTTATGTGTGTAAAACGTCACGTCGAAATAAAAAAAACCGGCCAAGTGCGAGTCGAACCCGCGCAAGAAGGGTTCAATATCTACTATTATCTGTAAAAACGGCAAAAAAATCAAGTCTGTTGTATGGGAGCTCCAGTTAAGTGTTTTTTATTGTTTTTTAATATTTGCGGCGCCCGAAAAACATTATTTGTGAAAATGTCAACTGTCTAACCAGTAATAGGGTCCCGTTTTATCCTTTCGGTAGGGAACCCTAAAAAAGTAACCTTAACAATGGACAGAACTCCCTGTGCATATTGTGAGCAACTCTTCACGTAGAAGGTTGCCTAGACGTATAATGTAATGAAATGTTTCTTGTCTAATAGCTGCCACCACAGTGTATTAAACTTCAGCTAAACAAATTAGTTGCAGAACTCGGTCGTTCCTTTAATAGCGTTACCGCTAAGTTTGATGGCCTCTTGGCACTATCCATTAGTGCCAGCATCGAAATTACATCAACACTGTACATTCTAAACTCAGAATGGGTAATATATTCATGGGACAATAAATAAATTATTGAATGAGCGAATGTTTTAAAAGAACAAACGATTGCTTAATTCGTTTGTATTTTAAATAATTTAATATTTTGTAGAACTTCAGTGATAAAAACCCTGAATATGCGATAACCAATTAAGATGAGCTATTCAAAATTGTCTTACAAATATTCTCCATCTTTTGTATGTTTTACTAAGTTATGTTTTAGTAAGTTCGATTAGTAATAATTTATTAAAAAAGAAATAAAAAAATATTACTGAGACCGAACAGTAACAATAAATTACAAATTATGCTTTTTTATATTATTAATGTAGTCTATGAGGCTAGCGTCAACTATTAAAAAGTTCGACTATTTAACGAAAAGTAATGAATCTATGACATGATGAATTCGCATACTGTGATGCTCGTTTTAATTGGAGAGACATTGTCAGCATAATTTAATTTCATGTTTCTTGAGTTCCGTAAGTTAACTCGTTAGTAACGGATTAGCAAAGTTAAAACTTTTGGGGTCAACCCAAGCTTTATAAATGATAAAGAGTTTCGGCCGTATAATACTTATATTTTCGTGTAACATTTTAAGCTACTATATTTAGACATAGACATAGACATAGACATAGACATAAACTTTATTTTGACAACCAACAAACAGCACAAAAGATTCAAAAAAAAAAAATAAATAAATGACATGAACATAACATATTGATAAATAAAAAAATAACATCGTTTCAACAAAAAAAGCAAGTTAAAAAAAAAGGAAAACAAAATAAGTACACAAAGTTACAAATATAAACAATTATTAATAAAGAAACAAAAAGACATATAGAAACCTTTGAAGGAAAAAAAAAAAAATGCATAGTGTATATGTAATAAGGAATGAATTGTGCTGTGAGTTTATGTCAAAAATGGTCTCCACTCAGCAAAAAAATACGGAGAGTTCCGCAATGCTGGTATTCTGTGGAGCCATTTCGATGCTAGGAATGTGAGGAAGGTGCGGGTAGATGCGCAAACTTGTGAAAATATTACCAGAATAAAATAAACTAAAATTAAATAATAAAAATTAAATTATAATTAAAAAAAAAAAAAAAAAATTGTGCAACACTGTTAGAATTTCTGGCAAATATTGACCAACAGAAAGAAAGAAATGCAAGTAAAAATTATTAAATAATCAATAATATTGATTAAAAAAGAAAAAAAAAGAAAAAGACAAACAAACAAAAGGACTTTATATACACATAAATACATTATATTAGTGCCACGGGGGCTATTAGGGACGCATTAGACATTTTGCGTTAAGTATGTGGGTAATACTCGTCTAGAAGCTGGTAAGCATTGTTGGAAAGACAAAAGATGTTGTTTCAATTTGAATTTAAAATAACTTAAACTTTTTATAACCCTTATAGGCGGTGGTATATTGTTCCAGCATTTAGACGCGGCGTACTTAAAACTTCCTCTGAAAGAAGCTGAGCGATGTTTTGGGATCCTAAGTATCATCTTTTTAGTTGCCCTAAGTCGATCAGTTGACAACCAATCAAGTTTTTGAAAAAGATACTTAGGTCGGCCAGTTTTGATAATCCCAAATAATAGGGTTGCCAAATGAAGTTCCCTACGCAAAGTCATTTTAAGTACATTAAAATTATTTATGTAAGGAGTGACGTGTGTACGTGGTGGAATTTTAAAGCAAAAGCGCGCACATGCATTCTGAACTCGCTGAATAAGTCGTTCTGTACCCGCTAATATTCGAGGGCCGTATACAGTATCAGCATAGTTTAGTCTTGACAATATGAGGGAATCGCACAGCTTAACACGTAGGCTGACACTAAGGTAATCACGTATGCGATAAATAACTTTTAATCTATAAAAACAGTTACGTACAAAATCAAGTACGTGACCCTCGAAGCGCAGATCAGTATCCATCTTGACCCCAAATTACGCGCTTCAGTAACCCTTTCAATTAAATTTCCATCAATTTTTACTTGGGGATCATGTGTTAAGATGTTGGTTATTTGCATTTTACTACCAAGTACCATCCATTTGCATTTTACAGGGTTTAAGACTAACGCATTTTTAACAGACCATTCGCTTATTCGGCTGAGATCTTCATTCAGTTTACGTGTAGACAGGTTAGTATGTTCCGCTTTTGTGCTAATGTATAATTGTAGGTCATCAGCGTATATTTGCAACTTACAATGTTCTACTGTATTAATTACATCAGAGGTATATAAAATAAATAAAATAGGACCTAGAATTGATCCCTGCGGAACACCTCTCTCGACGATGGAATGAGATGACCTTAAAATTGAGCCATCCATGTTACGTAGTTCAACGAATTGGGACCGACAAGAAAGGTAACTAGTAAACCATTTAATAGCTGTTATGTCAAAGCCAAAATAAGACATTTTAGAAAGAAGAAGTGAGGTATTTATTGTGTCGAAAGCACGCGAATAATCCAAAAGGGTGAGTATTGTGCCCTCTCCTACATCACTCGATGATAAGATGTCATCCACAACATCAATCAATGCAGTGGTTGTGCTATGCTGTGAACGAAAACCCGATTGTACCGCAGGGAGTATGTTATTATTTTCAAGGTAAGATGTAAGCTGAGCGCAAATTACTTTTTCCATTACCTTTGATAAAAAGGGTAGTATACTTATCGGCCTCAATTCTTTGGTATCAATAGCATCAACCTTTTTAGGTATTGGGCGTACTATTGCAGTCTTCCAGGCACGCGGAAACGTATTAGTTTCAATGGATTTGTTAATTATCCCTGTGATAACCCCAAGTGTACGTGGAAGAGTGAGTTGTATCATATGTGATGAAATTTTGTCTACTCCTATAGCATTTGACTTTATTGACGTAATACATTTGAAAATTAAATCTTGATCCACCTTTTTAAAAGTTAATGTTGAACCACCAAATCGATTAAATTCGTAAAACGTTAGATCGGACAAGGATATTTGATTTTGCCCCGCAACATCAAGAAAGTGTTGATTTATAAGTTCAGGATTATTAAAGTGCAGCGGCAACTCATTTTTATATTTTGAGCTGAACAGAACAGCTTTTTTAATATTTGTCCACAAAGCCTTAGAGTCCTTACAATTTGCATTTATACAATGATTGAAAAATGATCTCTTTTCACTGCATAGAGCCGACGATACTGCCCTTTTTAAGTCTTTGTAATAAGTTATTATGGGATTCCTTTTTAGAAACCTTATAACGCGCGTATGCTCTATCTCTTGTATGCATCATGAGCCTTAATGTAGGCGTAATCCAAGGTGGTGATTTGTTCTTTACATGTACTAGTTTATTGGGCGCATGACGATCGAACAGCATAAGAACATAAGCATTGAAAGTTTCAACCATGTCATTGACATCCTTCAAATTTAGTATACGATCCCACTCAACAGTTTCCACATCTCGTTTTATTGCATCTAAGGAGATATCTTTAAGAGGACGATAAAGGACACAAAGGGAACATGCTTTGGCACGCTTAATTTTAAGCTCGCTAACAACAAAGGCATGGCTACTGAGTTCAGGTATAAAGTCAACCTGTATATTCTTCACAGGGGCATCCGTACAAACAAGATCGATTAGTGTTTCACTATGCTGTGTAAAATGAGTTGGCACCGTCACATACTGCTTCAAGCTAAGGTAGTGTAAGAAATTGTTTAGCTTGATATTATCAGTATTACTAGCGTTTAATACGTTTATATTAAAATCGCCCATTAAAATCACGTGATCGTAAAGGGAGAATGATGCAATGGATTCAGTTAAAGCATCTAAGAATGTATCGATGTTTAGCCAAGGAGGACGATATGCAGTACCAATAACGAGCGTGATACCCTTCATTTTCATGTTGAGCCACATCTGTTCAACGGGTGATGTACATGTGGATGGGTGAGGAACAGTCCGCACCGTAATACCGCGTCTAATGTAGAAACCAACCCCACCACCTCTGGTGCGTACATTTCGAAGTCGAGGGATATGCCGTAGTCCGTAACCAGGTACCATCGGTGCCCGGCCCTCTTCACCCGATTGCAACCATGTTTCGTTTATAGCCATAATGTCCACAGAATGGCGCTGCATGGCAAAAATAAACTCATCGTGTTTTGTACCCAATGATCCCGGATTAAGAAGCCCTAATTTAACTCTTTTATCGTCAGCCATATTTAAATTGACGCTGTTTAATGTATAGAGAATTGAAGTTCTTGAAAAATATAAAAGTAATGTGTATATAACATAAATGTTTGTAAATTAAATTAAAAAACATAATAAAATAGTGTTCATTGTGTAGTGTCACGAGGGCCCTAAAAAAACATTGTTCCCTTAATAAATTTGAACCATTAAAAATAACAAAAAACAGTATCCAATATATAGTAAATACTTTCCTTAAGCATATGACACAAATAAATAGTACAAACAATATAGCGATACAAAATTTAAGTAATGGACATTTATGGTTGCAATTAACATACTTTACTCGTTTATATAAGTTTGAAATTAAGGAATAAGATGAGGCATTTAGGTTATTTAGGTGAAAAAAAAATATTCGATTTATAAGGAATAAATAAAAGAAACTAAAAACTTGCAGAGTACAAAAATATTTTTGAGAGAAAATTAATACTCGTATTACAAAGGTGTAACAACAATGAAACAATCCTTTATATATTTTATAGCAATTTTTAAATTTGTAAATAATGCCGAACTTTATTCCAAATGCATTAAGTATAATAGAATCCAATCCAGTTTCACTAGGGATAACATGTTCAAAATTACATGCCATTAGACAGACATACATCATTAGACTAAATAGTACGATTAAAATGTACAAGAGTTTATACCATTTTACTTTAATTGATTTAATTTATATACCTCGTATTCTGTATTAACAATTCACGATTTCATAATCATATTTTATGACCACAATATGACAGTAATAAGAAGTAAATATTTGATTTCAAAAAATGTTGATGGAAATTATAACATTGAAGGTTGACTACATTAGAAGTAAAATTAGACTGTTTAAGCACTAAAAAATAATGAATAAATAAGAGGCATCTATGTATGTACATATTTGCTTTATCAAACTCCAAAATTTTAATCCTATCGTGTGTTGATGGTACAAAGGTAATATTAGTCGAAATTAGATTTAATTCAACAATTTTATTTTGCAACAATTTTATTTTGCAACATTATCTGGCGTGTATTCTTTAAAAACGACTGACTCAAGTTATTGAGTAATTTGGCATGTAGTTTACCCGATGTTGATTCGCGGAAAATTTGATCCATGTCCTAATTTTGAAATAAACATATATAATGTTGTTTGTTTGCTTTAAAACCATGGATTTAAATAGTGACGAAGTAAACAAAACCCTGGCGTTGATTTTATCACAACGTTGGAAGGAGACTTTAACACTGATTACCGGTTGGGTGTCTGTCCATGTGTTCGTAAAACCTTCTTACAACACAGAATGTTATTCTATAGTGAAGGCAATGTTTAAAAAAAAGCGACCAACTTCAACCAAGCTCACGATATTACCATGCCAACCAATAACAACTTTTTGACATTTACCTATAATTCCATGTTAATAATTTATACTTTCTTTGTTCTAGGCGCGATAAACGTAGTGATTACATTCTCTTTGGTTCTAGGTAATTGCTATAATTATGTAAATTTGTTTATTCTATATATAAAAATATACATATTTAACATTCATAATATCATCCTCTTAAATGATTAAGAGGATGATATTATTATAAAAGTTAGGCAAAAATAAACAACCAGAAGTGTTCATCGGCGTATTCAT
Source organism: Iphiclides podalirius (assembly GCA_933534255.1). NCBI lineage: Eukaryota > Metazoa > Arthropoda > Insecta > Lepidoptera > Papilionidae > Iphiclides > Iphiclides podalirius. The sequence continues at coordinate 9,345,372 of OW152830.1, read as the reverse complement.
TGAAAACCGCCAAAAAGAAAAGAAGAAGAAGAATTTATACTTATTTTTCTTTTATTAAGGTAAAAAGTATAACTTCTAAGGTGTGTATGAACATATTAAGTACTCAAAAAAACACTCTATACAGATTTAAAATAAGCATACAAATCTATATCATGCTATCTATTTGAGCAATGTATTTAAACAACTATGAGAGATATCGCGATTTTTCAATGTGATTTTATATTGAATTCCTTTATACTTTCTTTTCCTTTACACTTTTATGTCACCTTTTGCAGTTTTAAAACATTTATTTGGACTGCATAGTGGAAAAAATTACATTCTAATTCAACAGTGTGCATTGTATTGTGTTGTGAATACACGGCTAATGTATGACGACGTTGGCAGCGGTAATGAATAGTTTCAAGAAACCATCAAACTTAGAGGTAACGTTATTAAAGGAGTTCCGAGGTCCGTAATTGATTTGTTTAGCTGAAGTGAAAACATTTTGACGTCAGATCTTAAACAAGAATTAAATATATAATACATTATATACATAAACAGCGGTTAATAAGTCTATTGTTTTTGACTCACTAGTCAAATGTGTTGTGTTTGTTGTTGTGTTTAGGGGTCTCGTTACTTTAAATGAAAGTTGAGTCTTTACAATTGTTATCATTATGCACGTTATCATGCCAATAAGTGCGCATTTATCAAATTGGCTATGAGTTACAAAAGTAGTTTACTTTAAACCACCGCAGTATTACATTTAATCGATGTGAATTATAATAAGGCGAACGCAGTGTTACCAGCCACAGAGGCGCAAATTTCTCCGATTATTATCCTTACGAAACCTTTGAAACCAATCGAAACTTCTATTGAAAGTTATAAATACTGTAAAGCGTTTCTCAATTACCCAACACAACGTGACTTAGTTTTCATTGCGAAAATAACGATGAAATAAAAAAGGTGAATTAATTTGCATAGGTGTTGTCAAACGTTTGAAATATTTTTCTCACTGTGGTAAAACAACAGTTGATTTTTATATCATATGATTTATATAATTGCCCCTGTTGCATGAACAGGCTAGCTTGACCGCGAACGACGAGCTTAACGCTTCAAAAATTGTGGTCAAAGTTTTACATGAATGAACTCGTCTCAATTCATCAGGCACATTTGTATCATCGCTATTAACGATAAGCTCTTAAAAATATACAAGAACGTAGATCTTACATAACCTTAAGGTTATCAGCTCATTGGTACGTCTAAACTGTAGAAGCTTGCCCATAGTTCGTAACTTTTGCTCAATCTAAACAGTTGAAGTTGAAAGCGACTTGCTTTGATATTCCCAGTGCAATCCCAGTTAAAAATATTATTTAGAAGGGTCAATGTAAAAGGGGACTCCTCTAAGGCCGTATATATTTTTATGAAAGAGTTTGGATGTAAGTGAACAGTCTTAAATCATTATGAATGTTGCATAATGATTTAAGACTGTTCTTGTTTCAAAGTTTGGCGTACACTCCTTTTAACTTTTATAATTCTTCCTAACCTCTATAATTCTTCTGTACGTGTGTGTGCCACTGAACTCCTCCTAAACGGCTGGGCCGATTTATTAATTTTTGTGTGTCTTCAGGTCGATTAGAGAATGGTTTATATTAACAATTTTTTTAATGTTGTCATAATTATTTCGTCTGTACAGGAAAGGTCAAATTAGTAAATTCTTATTAACACTTTTTAATTAAGCACTTTTTAGCTTCACCTGTATATTTGTAACGGAATCCCCAATACTATTTTTAGCCACTTCCAAACGTCCAATGAATTTGGGATTTTTAGCGGGTTTTGTTATAAGTAACGCGGTTCACCTGATGTTAGGTACTCACCAAACGAAACGCAGAAGTGTAATACTTTTTTTTCACGCCGGTCTTCTGTGAGGTCGTGGTACTAACCCAGACTTAAATTATCCAGCCGTACCGGAATTAAATTAATATGGGACATGGGAAGCACCAGCTTTCAAATAAATGAAGAATCATGAAAATCATTTCACCCATCGAAAGTTATGAGGTAACAAACATAAAAAAATACAGTCGAATTGAGAACCTCCTCCTCTTCTGAAGTCGGTTGAGACGTAATTAATAAAAAATGCCATTTGGATCTTATTTACACAGTAATGAAACCGAAAGAGTTCCTTGAGTTTTTTTTAAGATAACTAGGGCATTAACTATTTAATATCGTAAAAGAATAATGTTCATTTTAATGGCATATTAAAAACTGGTATTAATCTCATAATCCAGTTCTGCTCTTATTTCGCTTCATAAATGGAAATAGCTTATTACAATCTTTATTGATCTAATATCTAATATTTACAAGATTAACGCGGCATGGTGCCAAGAACGCTAGCTGCATTTCCTCGCTGAATAGTTATGCTTAACCTTTGAGTGAGAAAAGAACCAACTCTCTTGTCACCAGCCGCGACGTTAAGCCTAGGACATAAACTTTTAAAAAAATTTGATGTGCGGGGACCCCACGGACCTAAAGTTTCAACAGCAAATGGCACAAATACATCTAAACATCTAACATACATAATGAATAGAAATGTATTAAACAACAAGGGATTTCTTTACGATGAATTTTTCATAATATGTCAATGCATTGCCATAATTAAGTGCTCTAATTCTTTGAAATCTAATTATCTTATAGTAGGTATATATATATATATATACCAAAATAGTACTTATTTTTATAATTACACTTTTTTGTTACAAATATATTCTTCTACGATCGTATTAAGTTTTCATGAAGTTTTCAAATAGTATGCAGTGCCACGCGATAGCTTTGGCTGTTGCACGAATGGGCAGGTCCGTCCGGGTAAGTACCACGACCTTACAGAAGACCGGCGTGAAGTGTCATGCTTCTGCGTTTCGTCTACCTCACTCACCAGTGAGGTAGCCGGGGCCCACATCAGTTGAACCACCAGCTCACTTGCCACCTTCTTACATAAAAAATGCAAATTGGATTGCTAATAAACGTATTATTATTTTAAGAGATAAAAAGAAATTATTTGATAATACGATATGTAAGTGAAGAACAACTTTTCACGTCTGTAAAGGGTCCATTCAGGAAAATGCACATGAAAATTGTTGGCGCTGGCAACACTGTATACCGTCCGGTATGACGTTATCTACTCGAGCCAAGGGACACATGGTCGCATGGGGCAGCGGTCACTTGGATTTCGGCTGCGTTCCCAGACGGTGATATAACCACTAGTGCTACTTGTCGTTATAATAGTTGTTAATATTCAATTTCAATAATAGGTAAATATTAGGATCAAGGTAAAAACGTTAGAACTCTTATAAAATGGACTAATGCTATCCTCGTTCTACCAAGCTAATTAAGTTTATTCACGCGAATGGTGGGCGTATTGCATAGCAAATCAAAAGGTACGACATTGACTTCAGCTTTTAAAAATCCGAAAAAGCCAGAATCGTTGTTGTACACTATCCTTTTTTTGGTTTTGTTCCTGCAACACTGAAATCGCAACGTCGTCCACTAGCCAATGTCTTCACCCTATGACAAATGACAATGCCCTATATAAAATGCAGTTTCATTTAGATATGTAGTAAAAACAAATGAAACATCATAGGTTTTTGCAATAATTTGTTGTCAGTTGAATATGCTGGATATTTTTAATTACGATTATATTATATTTTTAAATTATAATATTACGATTATATTTATAATAAACAAACAAAATTTGTCAACTTTTAATACCTCTGCGATACGACTGTACTACATACGTATGCATTTCAACAAAGATTTACTTATACTTTCAATAAACATTTCAATAAAGCCGGGTTTGATCTGTTCTCTACGAAACCGTTCACACAGCAGATTTAATTTTAAAACTAAATACAATTATTACTGCGAAAGTACGATGTGATTTCTGGTTATTTGCAGAATTTACTATTATGTCTTCAAACTAAGCATTATGATATTCTATTATACACAAATTCTTACGCCTTAGAAAATAAGATGAAACTTGTCCGATCAATAAAATGTGTCAGATGCAGAACTTATCACGGTAGAGTGGCGAGAAAATTGAGAATTTCTCAAGCACTAAACTAAATACGAATTATTTATGATCAACAGATTTACTATCTTAAGACGATTATGATTGTGAAAGGGGATCTCTTATATAGGGCATACAAAAACAGCTATAAGAACCCTCGTAAAAGAACATAATAATTATGATGGTCATAAAAAAAGACAAACAAATCTGCACTCGTCAACAACGTATGAAATCGCCTCAACCATAACATCAGACTTGTAAACCACAGATCTTTTTAGATAAATAAATTAGTGACTTTTCTGTCTAATTAAGAAATTAGGTTTCAACCTTTAAAATAACATCTTTTTTTTTTTCATTATATTTATTATTTGAAACAGTCCAAATGTTTCTAAAGACATTTCTTAAAGCTGGGTAATGATATTGCGTTTTTTTGACGCTCTACTGTCTGCTCTGGCTGCGTTCTTTTAAATGTCAATTGAATCATACATATTTTAATGTGAAAAATGACGTTAGTTTTGAAAAATGAATACATTTTTTTTCTTATCATGTTTTAAATATCTATGTAATTTCATTACTATTTATTTTCATTCAATTAAAAAAAAAGTCTCAGTTTACAATTTTTTTCGGCTGGTTTTGTGGTCTTGTGGACAAAGGCCTCATCCGGAGACTCGAATTGAGCGAGAAGAACGAACGAACATTCCCGTTCGCTACACATCATTCGCCCTATTCATCGATTGAACGGCGGCGGCGCAACATATCTTGCAACTAGTTTCGATTTTACTAATTATTGTCCGAACATTTGATTCCTTGTGCTTGAAAGTTAATTGCGGTGGTCCCAGTAATAAAGCAGTGCTGATTCGGCCGGCTGTGCAAGGAACGAAGGCGACTCGTCAAAGACGGTTGAAGGTGAGTGCTCTTTGATCCACAAGACTATTCGAGACCCAGAAAATCCAGACCAGCTCCGCTGTCTATCGAAGGTCACCCCAACACAATTTTTATTGAACATCCTCATCGCTTATTTTAGTAATTACTAAACTCGTTTATCACTTTGTATCAACGTTTACGGTATTTAAAAAAGAACAATACTTAGTTGAAGTTAAGACAGGACCTACAGCAATTTTTTTTCTGTATCCAAAGTAAATACTAGTATGTTGTTTTACCTCAAATTGAAAAAACTTACCGATCTCAAGAGATCTTTATTCCCAGGGGGTTAAAGTCCGCCAGACGATGACAAACCCGGCTGATGTCATCACGAACATGAATAATATGTTGTGCCTACCCAAAAAAGGTGGGTTAAGGGCAGGAAAAATAAGAAGAATTCTTAAATAGGGTCCTGAGCATCAACGTCAGTCATCATAATCCCAGAAATTTTATATGATATAAAATTATACTCTTCTATGATGGCATTTGTGAAAAGATTGAATATACAAAAAATTAAAGAGATCTCATTACTTCGTAGTTTACTACATGTCTACTGCTACTACGTTTACTAAATTTCAACAGTATTAACAAACGAAGTATAAAAACAGTTTTATTATTCTTTAATAAGCAACGTACCTTTACTTTATTTCAATCCGTAGTAACATAAAACATTTCATTATTTTGAGTAAGCTTGCAAGGTTGTTCTTTGCCGATATCAAAGCACTGTCTGTGATTTCTCAAGAGGATTGATCTTTCATTGAAATATTCGAAGTTATAAAATAAAATCGTTGAATGTCCAAAGAGCATTGATTTGATTGTTTTAAACGGAATCCCTAGAGGCATGTAAAATAAAATAAATGAAATCTAGTCTTTTACGTATAACATGCTGAAGCATACGAACTTCTTACAATTAAGAGAGTATCGATAAAATTCATAATATGAAGGCGGAATCTTCAGTATGTAAAGAGTCCCTTGTATTAGGGACTTTTACAATGAATTACGAGTGATATCGAGTGAGTCTTAATATAGTACAATGATTAGATAAATTATAATTCTAATTCTGATTAATCTCTAATCTAATTAGATTAGGGTATAATCAGAATAATATAAGAGATAATGTCGTCCGGGCAAATAATGTAATTTTAAATTGTCATCCGCAACATGCACCCACAGGACAGGCTTGCCTAGTAGTAGAAACATCCTTATAATTATATAGTAAGGAAGTTAATTTCAATGGCGTTAAATAGTTTAAAGAAGGATAGAACTAATTAATATGGTGGATCTTGCCTTTGAGTCACTTACGTTCATTTATTTAATATTCTTCACCTATCACAATTTCTCTTCACGCCCCAGGATGACTGGTAGTAAATGCCAATAGGCGGAGTAATCACTATTTAAAGTGTTTGCAATAAATAAACAAATAAAATAATTTAAACTCAATTATTGCGTAAACGTACACAGAATCTGTTGTGACATTATGTTAATCACTATGCTTTACATTTATATAAAACTATGAATAACCCTTTGTTAAAATTAACTCAAACCGTTATTTATTCCCAACAAATGTATTAGAATACCCATTGTTCATTTATTATGTACCCAGATCCCTTCTTATCTTCCCTTTAATAATAACCTGCACTCTCGCTATAAACTCCTAATCTTAGTACAAACTTGAATTTATAAATACTCCACATTATGTTAACATCTTATATATTCGCATATAATTACATATTGTTACGAGATAGGGCTCAGGGTTGGGGTAAATATACATTTAAATATTTAAATTATTGGCAAATATCAATTTTTCCGCGCACGGCGGCCCACTTGACAAATGCTTGCACTATTTTCTTTTTCTTTTTCACAACACTGTTGAATTCACTTCTCCTTTTGTTCTTCGCGTTCCTTTCTCTTCGATTTCCTCTAAAGAACTGCCCGCCTAGTCTGCTCCTGGCTCTTTTTACATTCTGAAATTTTCGTTCGACTTTACGGCTAAAACATTATAGAAACGATTTGAATTTCGAATAGAAACCATTTACTTATGACATATTACAACACCAATTTGCAAACGAAATACGTAATTAAAGTATAAACTTAAAAAAGAGTGAGAAAGAAGAAAGATAAAAATGAGAAAAGCAAATTGGTACATGTATATGTTACCGGCCAAACTCGATTTCAGGACAAACTAGTTGTGCCTAGGCTAAACTAGTTCTTCCTATACGCGATAAGAGTAATTAGTATAGACTAGTACAAACTAATTTGGCCCAAGCCCGATAGGATAAACCAGTTTAGGCGAATCCAAACTAATTTGTCCTAAACCCGATAGGATAGACCAGTTTAGACTAGGTCAAACTAGTTGATCCTGATATAAATTCGCATACTAGGATAAACTGGTATAGCCTAGTCTAAACATTATAGTATATCAAGAAAGTCAAAATAAAAAGATAAACTGAATTACTTACTCCGTAATTGGAAAAATAATAATTTTTATTTAAACCATAATGATTCGTCGGTAAAAGTTATAGATAATTGGTAATACAAACAATCATACTTTAACAAATAATAAATAAATATTTTTAGGACACATTTTTACACAACGTTTTCTAGTCCCATACTAAGCAACGCTTGTACTATGGGTACTAGATAACTGATAAACATACTTAAACATACTTTACTGATGTAAATAAATACATATTATAAATATATAAGCACCCAGACACTAGAAAAACACTATATTTTTCCAGTAGTGGGGATCGTACCCACATCCCCTGGCGCAGAAGGCAGGTACACTACCCACGACGCCATTCGTGTCGTCGGTTGATGTGAAGTCGCCACCCCACGCCCAGTAATTATATTAAAATTGTTATTTACTTTTACATGGTGTGCTTTGGTGGCACTTAGAATTGCAGAGTATCCTTGCTTTCTTTCACTGGCATCTGTTTGTGGGACAGCTTTTGTTGCAGCTGCATCTCACAAAACCTTGGCCTGATCTAACTGAATGTTTCTAGTAGCTACAGTCCTTAACGATACTTCAGAGCCTTGCTTTACATCTGCTACATCTAAAAACGAATGGTGAGCGAGAAGCGGCGCGGCGCGTGATTTGGGAAGGGCATGTACAAGTCCTGACATGTTTGCTCAATTACTTTCGACTCTGCTCAATTTTTAAACTGTATAGACTAGGTCATACCGGTTTATCCTAGAGCGTGCGTATTTATATGTAAAGCGGAACAATTTTTTAATTGCTGCGCAGTATATGCGTCATCTTTTGTCTGTAGATGTATATTATGTCTTGATTGGAACTTGTACTTTAAAGCAGCACCGTTCTAGATACATGAAAATTAATTTATTTGCAGCGAACTGCCATCATTACTTTTAGCGAGTTATAGAATCTAAATATAACAACATTTTTTTATGTTTTTCTTATTCCGTTCGGTGAAAAGAAGACAATTTTCACAAACTGCCGTTATTAGAATACCTAAGTTTCGGTGCGCTAGTGTACCTTGTATTTGTATATATTAGAGATACCTTATAATATAAGTGATAAAAAAACTAATAAATTATTACTCCATTAAATGTTAAAGAATTAGTATAGCCCGTCATGTTAATCAATTTAAGGTAAATATCACAGAATAATAAATGAAGATATTTATTACATTTTCTTAAAAGACTTACATACTTACAAATCATAACATTCATTTATAATTCCGACATATTAATATCAATATGTGCATATAGTAAATACAAGCGTGTTAGGAAAGCAAGCGAATGAAACATCCGAAATATCAAAATTTTATTATGATTTTTTTTACTAAACAAATATATTTACGAATGGGCACGAATGGGCAGGACCATCTTTGTAAGTAACACGACCTCACAGAACACACACATACTGGCGTGAATTGGAAGTGATACTTTATTTCGTCTTTTAATTTAGGTAGCCGGGGCCAACTTTGTTAAAATGTCAATGGACACTGGTTATCATTTAACATCAGATGAACCCCCAGCACGTTTACCACCATCGCCAATAAATAATAAATATGATCCATTTCATTTAAAATCCCTTTTAACTTCGACTGCATGACAATTCAACTACAGAAGTACTTTGAAACACGTACGTATTATGATATTGCTCTTGAATTATTAATGGCACTCCTCTGTCAATTCGCATAACGTGTATTATTTATCGGCATAAAATAGTTAACGCTTTTCGACGTAAAACAGAAAAACACGAGTGATTTGATGAATTATGAATCATTTTGATTTAAGAGAAAGAGAAGAATAATATCTGAGTAACAAAATCAACCAGCGAGCGTCTGGTTCAGATTCAGATACATTTGAATGCATTGTCAATTAGCATTGGGTCTAATAGCTTTTGATAATATCGATATTATTAAGTAAATTGATATTGGTATAATTAACATGAGTTGACTTATTTATATAAAAGTTTGTATCAAAATAAAATTTTAAATATAGGTATGTGGTATGTAGGTATGAGCACCTATCTATCTATACTATAATAAAAGAGTAGAATCGGCGTGTCTATACATTGTATATATTTATGAAAAATTGAAATAGGGTATCATAAAAAGAGTTATAGGAAACATAAAAACCATTTTTGGAATTCTGTCTGTCTGTCTGTCTGTCTGTGCGCGATAAACTCGGAAACTACTTATCGGATTTTGATGCAGTTTTCACTGGTCACTCAAGCGAAGCTTGGACCAACGTCTAGGCTTTGTTTCATCTCAATCGGTTAAGTCAAATGGGAGTTCTAAGATTAAAGCAGTGCAGTCGCAAACAGTTAGTTTTCACAGTTATCCAACTACTTGACTAATTAGTATGGTGTTTTTGAAAGTATTCAAGATTAATTCTGTGCAACATTAAAGCTTTGTTTTATTTGCAATTGGTTCACTCAAAAAAACATTATGTGAATATTCACAAAACATAGGATCGTTTTTACGGAGTTTTTGACACCGTGTCAGTACAACTTCCTCACCATATTTGAGTATCGTTTGATCGTAATAAGTTTACTTAAACAGAATATACACGTTATTAGCTACTGGATCAATTGGAACAGTTTTAATTTTTTCAAATGTCATAGTAGCTCCCAATACAAAAAATTACCTTCCGTACAAAAATATTCTATCAGTGATAAAATTTTAACCACGATAACGTCAATTTTTAGGTTCATAATTTAAAAAAGCAAGCCTTTTTTTATTATTTATTAACAAATTCTTCAATCTTGAATTACAGTCCAGCATAGGTAAGTTACGATAAGATAAGGAATTAGTTCCCGTGCAAAAACTAGATGGCGTTGTTAAATTCATAAAATACGCTGTATACATATTTTTACAATTTAATTAAGAGACAAGCGCCGACCATTTGAATTTTAATAATAATATTAATGCGAATTTCTTCGATTAAGATTTATACGATAGGTACAGTTTTAGTTTTGCTCGCTATACGGATATTCTTGTATATAACATTAGTGGATTTCTCTATAGGGCGCGTATTCGGCGGGCCACATATATTTAGGCTGCTAATTAGTGGGGTTTTTTAGTAGCGTTGCTTGACTTTCGCCTCTCGTTTCTTTGCGCAGGCGATATTCCATGAAAATTATAACAAATCAGGCGGGCCTGATAAGTAGGCTCCATAATATCAATTACTAACTTTCTTAGTTTGATTTTTTGTGCCTTCCAGCGAGTCTTTTCTTTAATGAGCCTAGGGCGACCAACGGACATATCTGTCACTGTTTAGGAATATACATTTGGTTAGGCTAGGATATTTGGATATTATTTCGCTTTGTGGTTTGGAAATTATGTTTGTTTTTTGTCAATGACTCACAAATTGTATCTGATATTTTTTTGTGATTAAGGTACTTATTTTTTAGTATTTTCTATATAATTGAATTTACCTTTTAATATTTATTCCAAAAATGCCTCGATAGAATTAAAAAGAATAAAACGATTTGATCTCAACAATCTAACGAAAACCAAACACGACTTAGTGCTGATACCCATTTCACCATAGACGCCATTCATTATCTCGCACATTGGAGTCAGTTATAGGTTATGAGAGTGAATTTTGGACTGAGCACCTGTAGAGGCCGTTGACAGAATGCTACAGTACATACACCGAGATGAAAGGCTAATGGGGAACGTCACAGTTGTTTTCTCTGGAGATCTTCGAAACCCTTCCTCTCGTTACTTAGGGGAGTAAAGTGAATAAATAAATGCCTCACAGAAGCGTTCTTATTTCTGGTCTCAAAACCATAAGTTGCGGTTGACAGTTAACGTGCGGACTCTGTTTACATGCCCAAGAATTTTCCGATATCCTTTCAGAGAAAAATGGGCAGGTGTTGTATGCAGGCAAAATGTATTTGGAGAACTTCTCTAAATACTGAGCTCAAAGCCTAAACATAACCTAAATATAACCGAGAATTTTCCTGATGATATCAGGATTATTCTTTGTTATGTGAACGCATTATGCTCACTGCAAGCAATTACCAAGCCACAAATTAACCGGTTGAGTTTTTATGTTCGCTTACTGCAAGTGGCCTTTCTGCATATAAAATCCCGCGCCATGTCGGTGTAAAATTGTGCAACGGCAGATTCCATTTTCAACTTCATATCAACTTAAGTTTATATAAACGTAACTTCTCTACAAAGGCACATAATTCGAGCCGAGATCGTCACTGGGTGTGGCTCAAACAGAATTGTGTTTATTTCGTGAATACCACTCGCTAGATCACTGACCATTGCGCAGTTAAAGGCATTGCCTTCGGCGTGGGTTCGATTCTGACAGGGGACAATTATTTGTGTTACCCATATTAATTGTTTCCCAGAAGGCAAAACTATGAATGTGGTATGTAAAGTGATATTTTATTGTACACTAGCTTTTCACCTGTAGTTCGATACATATATCTCATAAACTGTGATATTTATACAGTTGAAATTTTCACAGATGATGTATTTCTGTTGACGCTATAACAACAAATAAAGAAAAGCAGAATATATTTTTTTTAGTGGGGCTCTCATACAACAGACATGATTTTTTTGACTTTTTTATAGATTATGGTATGGAACCTTTCGTGCACGATTGCGACTCACACTTGGCTGGTGTTTAAATTTATATAATCTAACAATTATCATCATTTTACAGACCATAATATAATTATAGTTAACTATAGTTTCATCCAATTCAGCTGGAGCGATTACTTTTTTTTAAGTTGATATAACTTTTTTATTTATGAACCGATTTGAATTAAACTAACACTAAATGTTAAGTGAGGTACTACTATGTAGCACCCAAATCAGTTAAGCCGTTTCTGAGATTAACGCGCACAAACGCACTTACACACAGACAACAATTTTAAAAACCATTGTTTTGGGTTCTATTGCGTTCATAAAGGGGGATCTTTAGTAATAGTTTTTCTCAAATATCAACATCAGATATGTACAGACAAAGACAAGTTACATTTTCATTATATGTCTGTATCTGTTTGAATTTTCCCTATTCCACGCGGACGTAATGGCGGGCAATATTTAAGTGACTTTTTATAAAAATATATAAATACTTAAAAAAAAAATATTTAAAATAAGATTTATTAAAACAAGTTTACAACTTGTTAGTAACTTAAGATTAAGGAATTATTAGTAGCAGCTCTCCAAATTTTGATAATTTGTAGGGGAAATGACAAATCTTCATTAAATTCACCTAAGTATACAGTGTACAAATATTAGTTAGGAAAAAAATTGAAGATATTCGTTAGACTTAGGAGGAAATTGATTTATAAAGGATAAGCAAAGTTTACCGAGTGCGAAACGGTCTTGTTTCAAGTGTTTGAAATAAGTAACGTAAATCCCTTAGACACTTTCTTACAATTAATATTCCCACTCTCAGTAATTTTAAGTACGGAAAATTACCCTGTATAAAATCAAAAATGTGTATTATGACAGTTGGATCAAATTATTTTTTTTAAATGAGAAATTGACAAGCGCATTCACCTGTGCTTGCCGTTGCCCATGAACGTCTACAACACTTCAGCCCCTGCAGATGCGCTTGCTACCAATCACCACCGCTCACCAGAAGAAACGCGTTAATATAATACTCTACCACTTTACTCTGGTATTCTTTGTAGTTCTGTTGTCGTCCGTCTCTCAAGCCTACTCAGTTGTGCGACAACAAAAGCCGCGGAACTAGCACAGAAGAAGCCGATGTTCAATGTGACTTATTGATAAGTTGAAGCTTATAAATAAATTCCGTTTCAGAGTTTTGTCTCAATTCAACAAGTGCGTTAAAGTAAAGTAATATCGATACTATTATTGAGAAATGCATTCATAGTAAAAATAAAAACAAGAATTGTGTGCCATCAGTTAAGTTACGAAAACAACCATTTATTTTTCTATGAATACAAATGAACAAGTACTGTGGACGCAATAAAACGCAGAAGGGGGAAAATTACGGGAGCCAAAGAAATTGCGTCGAGTGGCAGTGGACGTTGTGAAATTACCCAATTCATCCTGCAATTGTTGCTCAGCTGAGTTACCCGATTTATTTACTACCTTTTTTCTTCGCCACCGTTTTTTCTCTCTAGCTACTCTACTATCGTTTTTATGTCTTGGCTTAATTTCATCAGCAGCATCATAACAGTCATTGACTACAGTTGAGTTACTCGATATATTTTTCAATTATTTTATTCTCCCATGCGTTTTTCACGCCTTAGCAATATTTTGCCTTGCACTTAACTGTGGTAGGGCCACGCAACAGTTTTCACTGTTGCACGAAGAGGCAGGTCCGTCCGGGTAATTACCACGACCTCACAGAAAACCGGCGTAAAGGTTACACTTCTGCGTTTCGTCTGGTGAGTGAGGTGGTAAGGCCCACTTTTTTAAGGTGGCAACGCATTTGCAACCTGGGTGTTGCAAATTTACGCCTTAGCTAAATTTACCATGCAAATTCATAACAGAATTTTACTACAGCTGAGGTACTCGAATAATTTACTACTTCATTTCTTCATCCATCCGTTTTTACGCCTTAGCTTACTTGTCCTTTGCAACATCGAAACAGAAATGGACTACTAATGTGCTATTCGTTTTATTTACTACCGCTTTTCATCAACTATGCTTTTTTACCTTGCAGTTCTTGCAGCTTTCGCAATCTCAATTTTTTCATGTCTTACCATGATTTATTCACTTTTTTAACTCCGAGCCCTGAAAAGCGAGCACATCTTTGACTTCATCATTTTCCTATGAAACTAACTTCAAACCAATTTAACTTTAGCTGTAAACAAAGCGGTTGTTCGAAACGACAAGTCTGCTAGCCGAGTTTCTCTTATGATATATTCTATACGAAAGATGACATGAACATTATGAAACATAATTAATATAGCACTGGCAGTTTTGTTTCATTTCCTCATAAATTTATAGATATTCCGTTGCAAAGATTCTTATAAACTTAGCTTACTTGGTAAAGACTTGCTTTAGCCATGCATAAATATCACATCTGATAAGTACTTGCATATTACATTATTAATCCACTTAAGTAGTTGATCGGACGAGTAATAAAGCAGCAACTTGGAAGGTATTTCATATGAGATGGGTACAAACAAGAGGTTCATGGGAATTGACAACTGTTGCCTAGATATACATATACATTAGATATTTTCGTGGTTGATACTGAATATTTTTTTAAGATTAGAATCTGTATTATGATATTTAAAACAATATTATCTTTTGTTGCAGAGTAAAGAAGAGATCGTTTGAAAAATGTATGAAAACATTTTTATATTTGTTTTCTGGCGACGTACACCGGTGTGGCAAGGAAAAGGAAATTTTGTAGTAATTACGTAAACTCACTCTTAAAAGCTTATTTCTTACATACTACGAAACTAAGACAGCTGCCGTGAAATCTACCTAATAGTAAAATTATGTTTTTAATGTTATAGAGGTCTTGGTTATATAAAGGTATTTGTGGACTTTGGATAGGGACAATAGAGATTTTATTTGTGCTTAAATAAATGATAAAATGCGGTTTACATTGATTAAAAATTATTTTATTATGTTGCTAATTTATATTTCTTGTGTTTAACATTTGCCTTTGGCTTTGAGTCTGTGATCACGAAATGGAACATCCCAGTAGAAGGTTTGAAAGTCTGTAACCAGATTGTTCAAATTCAATTCAAGCAATCCAATAAGGGCCACGATAGCTCAGAGTTACAAGCTTTTAATTAACTATATACGACCAAACAGATCTTAGCTCACTGAACTTTTAAAACTAAATTGATTCGTTAACAATGGTGTGAGGTCAAAGACTTTTAACATTTTAACATTCTTTGTGTACATTTTAGTTTTTAGACTTCAATATCAATACTTTCAATTGAGAATTTTACATGAGAGCTCAATATAGATATAAATTATGCCTGGATCGTAGGTCCACGTCCGAAGTCTTTCATGAACGTTTATTTCGGTCTCAATTTAGTTTCTTTTTACGTTGACCCTCCGAAGTTCCTCATACGTTACGATCTCGGTATTCATCTGGAATACCTAAGCAGATGGCCTTTCATTTCGCCAGCTTTGTATGAGAAGCTACAAAACTTGAAAAAATTACAGCTTAGACTTGTAACGAAGAATAAAGTTTCAACAAATTCTAACTGTATTTATTTATAACTAGTTACCCGCCCGGCTTCGCACGGGTGCAATGTATTATACATATGAACCTTCCTCTTGAATCACTTTTATAAACAGTGAATTACAACGAGATATTTACTTCATTTTCGGCAGTTTCGTTCCTACAAAAGTAAATTAAGATACTTATTCATGTATTAAGGAATGATATTCATAAAATTAAATTTCATTACAAGTCATTGATTAATATTCGGTTATTAATCATTCAAACTTAGGATTCATCGATCTCTGAAAAATACTGGTAGTATCAGTACGTTTCCTAAATATTTGTGCCAAATCTTAGGAACATTTACCGTTCGTATGTATCTATGTATATACTTGAGCGTATTAAAAATTTTGCTATTAGGTTCATATTAGTTTTACGCAAATATGATCACGTTTCCGAATTTCGTTCAAAGCTCAAGTGGTTACCCATTCGTTTTCTTTTCGCCGGAATCTGCACACTGTCTCTCTTCTGTACTGTGTATTACTTAACCCTAGAACTCGAAGTAATTTAAAGGAACACTAAGTTTCTAGGCCATAACCATCCAGAACGAGTTCTGCGATCCGCTGAAGATCTAATTCTAGCACCACATGCGTAGAAAACTAAATATTATAGGAACTCCTTTACAGTTAGGGTCATTTGCTTATGGAATGAACTTCCTCCGTCTTGCGGAGACGATACAAAAATTTTAAAATGACGTAAAAACATTATCTTAACCTTTTGTAATCCAAAGTTCACAATGGCAATATTCGGATTTAATTCTTCTCTCATGCATTTGTTTATGTTTATGTAATATATGTTATACTATATATTTATTTATGTTTATGTATGTTTATTATATTTTAGTATATTATATTTAAGTCTATACGTATTAAGTAAGTTATTTGAGCACACCACCACACACTATTCATTAGTTCATTTTCCTTGTACAAAGGTTGTCTGGAAGAGATCGCTTTTTAGCGATAAGACCGCCTTATTGTACCTAGTTTTTAAGACTTATTTTATACTAATTGTATTAAATTCTTTGTGGTGTACAATAAAATATAAAAAAATAATAATATGTAATTTATGTTTGTCCATGTGTGTAGCAATGGGGTTTGTAAAAGGAAACTATATTTACGAATCTATTGCGTTTTTAATTTTAATACCCAACATCTATAGACGTGTGTCCTAAATAAGAGAGCCTCAGAGAAGACCAACGTGAAGAGAAGGAGCCGAAGTATAGTACTTTCCCATTTCGTCTGGTGAGTGAGGTAACCGAAGCCCACGTTTATACAGATTGACAATGTAAAAGCAACCCCTCTAAGGTTTTGTATATGCCCTTGGGCGCTGTTATCATTTAATATCAGATGAACCGTATGGACGTTTTTCAACATTTTACCAAAGTTTAAATATTTATTAAAATTGTACCTGTTATTCTTCACAACTGCAAAATTTTGAAATTCAATTAATTTATGAAAGAACATCTTCATATCAAAAGCTTCAAATACATAAGAACTAAAGAGAAATCCGAGTGGAGCTCTGTCATTCATTTAATAGTGTTATTGTTAAATTTGAAGACCTCTTTGCCTATTAGCATCAACAACGAAATCTACACTAGTACATAATCATGGCACTGTACAGTCCGAATGCTTCAAAATTGAAAAAGCTTGCGTACAAATGCTGGAATGGGAATGAATGCACTTATATGAAATGAATATACATGCTGCTGAAACTTGAATTGTTAACTTGAACGTGTTATCGTATTTAGAAAAACCTATTCACTTGATTATATAGTATCGTGATAGTAAAATGTTGCCATAATTTTTTTATTGGTTTCCTAACGCGATTTTCCAAACCTTGAATGGGAAATATAAAATAAACGGATTTATTTACATACATTCCGTCCGAAAATGTGTAGCAAGTAATACGAGACCGTATTTTAACATTTATGAAGCTTCAGCTGAACCCAAAAGTTGTTACTTTGCTAATCCGTTACTAACGACTGGAAATATGGGCCGCAACAAAAATTAAATTAAATGAAGCTTACACAATCCCTTAATTATAACACTCGCTGCATTATCGCGAATTCGTCTGTTGGTATCAAGTTGGAATAAAATACCAACCACCAGGTAAGTTTTTTTCTAATAAATTGATTTAATGTAATGTAATCTGGTATGGCATGGGTAATCCATGTAATGGCATGTAATTTTTAAATTGTTGTAGGGAAAAATAAACTAATGTAAATACAACCAAAGTGATAACACAGTTGTATATTTCATTTGTTTACAGTACCTGAGACAGTCGCTAAATAAGTTTGATCGATCTTATATGAAAGTACCTATTCAACTTTAGATACATTTAAACGTCTTTACTAGGATTAGCTGTGTTTAATCTTCGTTAGATACAGTTAAATTATCAATAAAAAAAGTTAACGTCTGAGCACTAAATGAAGGCTCCGTTTTCAGCGGCGAAAAATTGGGACAGATTCTAAATGCTGCGCTTAACTAAGGCACAAACTTTAGCAACATGTACAAGTACAGAGGACACGTAAGATTTCTTCTTTCAGCACAAATGATGATCAAATATTGCTGTCATTGAAATGTGTATTATAGTAGTACCTACTCACTTACTCACCTACTCACTTAACACGTTGAATTTGCTCACCAATAGATGGTAATTCATAACTGCTGCTTATGAACACTCACAACACTGGTTTCGTTGATTACGTTCCGTTTAAACCGAAATTGACAAGTGTAGGTCAATTGGAAGTACCTAGGTACCATAGGTTTTGGGTTAAAAACCTATAATTATGGTTCCCGTCGATCTACAATCACCAAATTTGGCAAAAAGCAAGCTTCTTGCAGCAAAAAAAGTAAAAAAAAAGAAGATGATAATTAAGGTAAATTTTGGTACTTACAAGTTTTTGCGGAAATCTATTAGCCCATATCTTTTTATCGTGTTTACTCAGCACTCTGATTTTTATACACCCATAATGGCGAACCTCAGTATCTGGTATAAATTTCAACTTGCTAGGTCCACCCGTTCCTGAGAAAATCGGTATTGATATTTACCAATTTCATTATGGCGGTATAATGGTTGCCACGGAAACGTTCCGTACCTACGGAACCCTCAACGTACGAGTTCGACTCGCACTTAACCGGTTTTTATTTGTCAAAGTTTTAAGTCTGGTTACATGAGAATTTTATTTTTTTTTTATATTTAATACAGAGTATTCCTATTACTAATCTCTTAATTATTTACTTGTTGGAGTAAGATTCTTCTACGTTAAGGAAATAGGTACACTAATTCGAGCCCAGTGATCACTGCATGAATTGGTAATTCTCTAATGACTATGATATGTACATACAAACTTTCGCCTTTATAATATGAGTAAGGATATTCATTTTCATCAACAATTTGGTAAATATTAAACTGATTCAATAATTTAAAATGAATGGTATATAAAGGGATGAGAGGCAAAACGATTCCTCATTATCTGATATATGTCGAACATTATGTTCTTGAATATTTATACATCATTAGCTTTTTATTTCTCTTATTGCGCCTTTGAGATTCAAAATTATGTTTGTTTAGGATGTTATGTCTATAATGTTATGAAAATATTTTCACGTTAATGACCGTGAATTCAACACAGAAATAAACCTTTATGAACCTACTAATAGTTTTTTTTGGATTGTGATATTTACACGTTAGGTTCTGTACTGCACGGACGGTTATACGATTTTAGGAATGTTTTGCAAAATAAGACACGTGTAATCAGTAGAGTATGTTGTAATTACTACAGTCTGCGTTTTAAGACGAGAAACTTTATTATTACCTAAACTAATATTGCAAAGGATTGAGGTCTTTAATTTTGTTTTTATGTAATGGATAATCTGACGACCGATGGGAAATAAAAGTTCTCGAGTGGCGACCACGAACCGGAAGAAATAGCGTTGGAAGTTCTCCCTCTAGGTGGATTGACAACATAGAAAGAGTCGCGTGTATGAAATGGCGTGTATGGAATGGTGGATGAAAATGGCAGTGTCGTTTGTTCTAAGGGGGAGGCCTATATTCAACAATGGGCGTCTTACGGCTGACGATGATGATAAATGGATAATCTGCAACTTTATCTATCTTATTAATTTAACGACAACCCACGAGGGGAAAGCCAGTTTTGAAAATATAAGATTGATTTGCTTGTATTAACATCTGCGTAATCATACTTAACTTTTTTAATTTAAGTATCTAAATAAAATTATTTATAAATTTCAATACTTGATACTTAAAACTAATATTATTACACAGAAAGACGAAGTTGATATTAGCTTACTCTTATACATTAAATTGATAACCATTTTCGAAATCAAATATAAAAATTTTGTTACGATTGATGAAATAGTCTAGGTTTTGTTCTTTATAAAAGGAGCTCTCCTTATAAAAGGATTAAAATGAGGGTTGATGGAAGTATACATTTTTTAAAAAGTTAAACAAATCACCATTTTCTCTCGGTGTTTAATCAAAAACAATTTTCTTAGCGAAATTGTGTTTTTCATTCAACCGATCTTAATGTAGCATTTAAAATTCTCATTTAAACAGTGTTTCCTCGAAATTATTTGGTAAATTTAAGAGAAAATGGAGTTTGAAGAACAAAGTTTACGAAGAGTGAAATGAATTCGATACAAGTGTATTGAAGAATTTACGTAAATCCGTTCATCTAATTCTTCTTAATAAAGCCCAATGTAAGAATTATAGAATTTTGATATTTTTTTATATTTCAATAGGTCTTTTTCTCAAGATGGCACATCACATTAAAAAAAAAGATGGCGTTACGGTGTTAATTTTTTTGAAATGATATAAAAAATAATGATCAAATATAATCAATACCATTTCGCAAACGTTAACGTTGTTTAAATTGTTAAGTAAGACTTTGAAACAGTAATTTGAAATAAAATTTTAGTGTGGCTTTTTAAAATAAGATTTTCCATTCATAAAATTCGTAAGCTGCAATAAAAGCTATAGGTTTTTCATTTTATTGCACGTTTAAGAGGCGTTTAATTATAGGGGGAAAATTTTAAATTTTGCATGTTTTTTAGTTAGACTTACCCCAAAAATAAATAAATAAAATAAAACAATGGAACGTTTAATACGCACCTACCATTGTTTTACTTAACTTAACAGAAATAAAAATTTGAAGCTTTTAATTTTCAAGCTTTAATTTTAATCTTTGCACATCCCAATTTATAAAGATCCTCAGAAATTTATCAAAGATCGAATTTTCTACAACTCTTACTAACTGCGAAGGTACATGTGGAAATATTTTGAATTTGAAAAGTTCAAGAACAAATGTGTTAATAATACCTCTAGCTTTACACTTTTTATACAAATGAGGTTATAGAAGATTACAAATACTTCGCTGAGGGCAGTTTGGTTAAAGATTAATAAAACAATATTTTGACTATTACATTTATTATTACATATCTTTTCTTATGGCCCTTAGCCATAAGAAAAGATATTTTATTGCATAATAAAAGATTGTTATTCTATTTTATTATAAGTGTTATGTCTACGACGACGGTCAACAACAAGTAAACCCAAAATAACTACTTTTTTATTTATACAAACGAAAACGAACTTTTGACAAATAAAACCAAGAAGGAGGAAAATTACGTGGGCTCAAGCAATTGCAAAGAGTGGCGTCGGATGTTTTGAAATTACTCAAATTCAGCCTGTACTTGTTACGAGTCACTTGGTTCGTTTATTTATCAATTTCTTTCACTGATTTATTTTAGGTAGCCCTGAACTAGTAGCACCTTAACCTAAATACACACCTACTCCTTAATAGAGACAAATAGCTAGGGTTATGAATTGCTATTCTATTAAATATTTAACTGTGGTAGGACAACGCAACTGTGTTCGCTTTTGCACGAATGGGCAGGTCAGTAAGGGTTAGTACCACGACTTACACTCCTGCGTTCCGTCTGGTGAGTGCCGTAGCCGGGCCCATTTTATTTAAAGGTAACAACGCCTCCGCAGCCCTACGGGTGTTGCACCAGGTGAACCGCCAGCTCGTTTGCCACTTTGTGACATACAAAAATACAATAAATATTTTATAACAAAGTTTGCTTGCATCCTCCAGCTGTGTACTTCGTAACTCCTGCCTTTATTCCATAACCTTCACGGCTTCTTCAGGTATATAAACGCACCAAAGCCATTTGTGTGCCTCACGAAAAATGTCCTTAATCAAAGATGATTCAACAACACTATAACATGAAAACATTATACATTTTGCGGCACATAACAAAAACAAGGATTGAAACTTAATTATTTAACCAGTATAAAGGGGACTTCCCATTAGTGAACTCAGTATTTTCAGTATTTCAGGTATTTTTTCTTTTCTTGAAAAACACCAAACTATAGAGTAAGATAATCGACTATTGCAGAGGCGTTTTATGAACAAAAAGTGCGAGTCGGACACGCGCGCGAAGGGATCCGTACCATTATGTATAAAAACGGCAAAAAAACCATTTCCGTTGTATGGGAGCCCCACTTAAATAGTTTTTTATCCTGTTTTTAGTATTTGTTGTCATAGCGGTAACAGAAATACATCATCCGTGAAAATGTCAACTATCTATCACGGTTCATGAGATACAGCCTGGTGACAGACGGACAGACAGACAGACAGCAGAGTCTTAGTAATAAGGTGCCGTTTTACCCTTTGGGTCCGGAACCCTAAAAACTAAATCCTATATAAAAATTTAAATGTGTCGCTTGCTAACTTTGAAAATGTCAGATGTAAATTAAGTTCTTAATTCATAAAACTTGTTCTGAAACAATACTAAATATAATTACGCTTGCTGTTATAAACATTTTACGCAACAACGCTATTAGGAACGTACCTAGAGCCGTTTCAATCTAAAAACGCGACACATATGTACATAATATATAACAATAGGACAGTAAGTAATCACTCCCATATACTATTCAACATTCGGAAGCTTGCAATTTGAAGTATTTCAATTTGCACAGTGTCAGGTTGACAGGAGGCATCTGTTATCTGTTATAGATGCTCGATGATTCTTGTATGAATTTCTCTGACTACATAGTTATGTAACACTTGAATATAAGATGAATATAAAGTAAAGTGTCTGTCTAAGCCTATACGTGTCCCACTGCTGGGCAAAGGCCCTCCTCTGTACAGAGGTTATCAGGGCGTAGTTCACCACGCGACTACGCGATTTGCGGACTGCACATAATTATCTTCAAAATATATTTTTTTCATATTTGGAAAATATGCAGGTTTCCTCACGATTCCTCAGAGTAAGACATTACATTCCATTTAGGTGCTTCAACAATAGCTTTGTCTGCAAGCAAAGTTTAATTAGTTCGAAATAGATCTCAGAGGAAAATTATTAAGGACGTTATGAATCAAATGCAATATACAAACACCGCGTCAAAGGAAAACCTCTTGAGAAAATTGCATATGGTAATTTCAATGAAGACATTTGGCAAAGGAAAGACATTAATTGAAATGCTGTGAAAATTTCATTAAAATGAGAAAAAGGGTAAATAATAGATAAAATAGTGTAAATTGATAATTCTCCATGAATATCTTTTCCCTGCTTTTATTTTTCAATCACCTGCAAAACAGTAGGAGGGTGTAATTTCGGTTATATTTCTTTTGTTACCTCAGAACCCCTTCATTTATGAGCCGATTTTAAAAATTACTTTTGCATGAGGGAGAAAATGTACATGTAATGGGTCAGAGATTTTAAGTCACTTTTGTTGCGAATCAGCGCAAATTCTTTTCGTACATACACACGTAAGTAGTTATCCTTTATTTCATATATTTTTAGGATTAATATTCTTTTAGTGCTAGTTTCTGCACTCACGATGAACCCTTAAATCATGACCCTAAAAATAAATTCACATACGTGCCGATACTACACATTTGTACGTTTATAAATGAACGAAAGCAAACAAACCTCTCGTAGTTTTACCCTGCCGTGAATAATATTCATTATTTTTTTTTTTCGATTTTACGATATAGCCATTATAATTATATCAACTTAATAGACAACTGATGTAAGTATATCTAGAATAATAAATTATGAAAGAAAGTATTTTTATAAAAAGTATTTATAATACTCTCCACACATACACAAAAATATGTTTTTACTCTTTATTCATAAAATGGGTACATATTTCGCATAACAGTAGGTAACATCTTAAACTTAGTTACCACAAACAGAAGTGTTTACATTCAACATTTAATTAAAATTGTAATCAAAATAAATATCAAGGCATTGTTTTGGAGATGGAAGGGGAAATTCAATTGGGACAAACAAGTTTACGGAGAGCAAACGGATTCATTACAAGTATTTTTAAAAAATTCCTTGAATGTGCTCGTTAAATTCTATTCATGAATTTTCCCAAACATATATGGTAGCGTTTAGTTACTGCAGAAATGAATTTAACCTGAATAGCTATTGACTTGTGTTAAATTAATACAAGAATTTGCTAATTATTAAAGTGATTATTGTAATTTGTAATCTGGATGTATTTATAATTTTGATATAATGTAAATGGAAGTTACATTATATTACGAAGTAACTAATTTCTTGATAATTGTTAAAGATTAATTGTCGTTGATTTGTTTGTTGTTTTGATTAGACCAAGTGACGTGTTGTATAGTATAAAAGCCGATGTCTGCTACATCATTCTGTTCAGAGTGTTCATAGTGTGTACTTTGAAGTAAAAAATTATAACAGTGATCAAGTTCTTTTATTATTATTGTGTGTGCGTAATATTACAACAATGTCACATGGTACACTGCTGTTCAGCAATAGTGGCTAAAACTTAACATATATGTGTTAATGTTAAAGTATTATCAAAACCTATATAAAAACGATAGTGAAGAGAAAATTAAAGTTCAGAAAAGTTCAGAAAGTTATATTATATATTTTATAAAATAAAATATAAAGTTATATTATATTCTTACAGTCGGCGGCGGATATCACTTAACATCAGGTGAACCGTCAGTTCGATTGCCACCTTCTCACATTAAAAAAATACAAGTATGTTTTTACGTATGTGAAAGCGCCGCTAGAGCTCAAAATAATGTCAACCTATACTACACTAGGAACAATGCTATAAAATAAAACTTTAAAATAACTGACCAGCAAATAAACATAATCACAAAAAAAATCGTTTAAAAAATCACGGCTGCTAGATATTGTAACCCTCTACCTCTTTCTCGTTAAACTTTATCATAGGTGCCTTGAAGATCCTATGAAGAAGTTTCATTTTGTTATATTACATTACACCTTAATCTTTGCCTAATTTTCAAAGCAAATATGTACATGAATTACCAATAACATTGAAGAAGTGAAATATAATAAATTTACTTTTACATCATTATTAGATGAAACTATTCTTACTGATTTTATCGCCTTTAATATAAAATTAAATTCCCCAAGTTTTCGAATACTTCGTAACTTTCGTGTTCATGTGACAGAAGTTACTTTGAAAACTAATTTTAACTGTGACCATGAATGCTGCAAAGCATTTTATATTTTATAAATTACGTCTGAAGTAGCACCACTTACTTCATAGTATTTGTTAGAAATAAATATATAATGTTATTATATATTTTTAGCTAAACGACCCATAAACTTTAAGTCATTATTTTCAATCTTGCAAGTCACTGTTTGAAAGAAATTAAATTAATTTAACTCATTAAGAGTGAAATTCATTCGTAAAGCGCTTACGTATTTATTGCACCTTCTTTTGGACTTTTTGACAATGAATATAATTAGCAAAAGCCTAACGTACCACGAGGAGAAATGTAATAATAGTTAAAAGGTAAAATAAAAGTTAATTCGTTATAAAAAATAGTTACTGTTTGCAATCAGAAATTATTACTTTGAGTAATTGTAAAGAAAAGAATTGAACAAAACAAATAATAAAAATATTATTACCTTATTTCCTCTATCCTTATTACCTCCTATTCAGCTTCTTTTTGTTGGTAATTAATGTTTTTATCGTTTCGTCATACTCATGAGTTTTCACGAAAGTCAATCAATCAAGTTCTACACGCTCTCTACGTGTATATTTCTTAACGACCTTCTGTTGGGAAGATAAACACCATCCGAAAAAACAATATATTTATTTCAGTTAATTGAGTCAAAAACAATAGAATTTAATACTTTGAATTGTTGAAAAATTCCTGCTGATTTTTATCGGACGTCATTCTTTAGAACATGAACGAATTTTATTGGTTCATTTAGCAAAAAAGAATATTTTTGTACAAAGTCATCGATGTTTTAAATGTTACTCTGTATGAAATCGTTGCAATAGATAGGTCTTTCTCTTTTAAATAATCTGTTGTTATTCCTTTGTGACAGTGAGATTTTAACACGTCCTGTCAATGAAGATATTGAGAACGGAATATTTATTTACATCAACATCTTGTATACTTTAAATAAATGTGGTAAACATATTTTCTAACTAAGATATTTGACTTTGTTATTTTATCGTTAAGACGACGAACACTTGTTGTGCGACATGAATATAACTGAGAAATCTTAAAAACCACAAGGCGAATCCTCATTTGGTTCGTAGATTCCGGCTAAAGTATCATTCAACGATGTTCAGTGCGTTCATAAAACTTATCTCTGTTCAACACAACTTTGTACTCCGCCACTGGCACTTTTTACAGGAGCAATACGTCCCTGAATAAATGTTTGCTGTTCTTTTTTACAGTTTCGTCTTATGCAACGTGTTCAAGCTTCTCTTTCTGTGCATACCACTCATCGTCGCCGTGATCATTGGTGTGGCGATATACAATGCAATGAAAGGTGCCGTTGTGTAGTCTTCAACATTGAAAGGACCGGTGAGTGCATTTCCATTCAATAACTTCAGAATCTGGAATATCTGTATAGTCAATGTTATTCTCATACATTATTCTCTTCTTTCTTTCAAATAAAGATGACGAATATGCTTGTCCCAAAGCGTAATAGTGCCGTACCTTGTAGGAAATACTATTTTCTTTCATTTTAATAATTATATAATAGTCTTGTTTTTATTTTCAGATATTGCTTATTTTGTTGTCCGCCTTTTTTAATGCAGTGAATATATATCAAGCGTTATTTATTTTAATATTCAAGTGATAATTTTGATAAAAATGTAATTGAATAGATATGTACAAATAAATTATATTTTTAATAGATACGTATTATTCTTTGATTATGTTCGTATTGTCTGTAACTGAGATACCTGTGTTCTTTTGGAAAACTCCAGCTAAAATACTTCAAAGAATTTTCCTGTTCAGTAAGAATTGTAACATGCCTAAAAATAGGATGGACATACTTCTAACGCTAACGTCCTATACAACTACAACCTACTGATTCATATATTCAGAGACTTTTTCATTTGTTGCCACGATGCGCGTCATTACATGTGTCTCTAACAGTATGTTTTATCCTTTTAAAATTCATTCAACCAATATGCTTTGTGACTCTTACAAATGAACTTTAAAATTTAATAACTCGGTAAATATTAATGTTTTAAGGAAGTAAATGTTTATTACAATTCCCGATTGTATTATATTGTTTTCCGCACTTCTTCGAGCATCATGACAATATACAGTAATGTTGTAAGTAATTTATAATATACGTAAATAATATTAACATCGCAAAAAATCCCTTTAATAGAAACTTGTTCACTTGATATCATATACCCGCATCTCATTGAAATTATACACGGCCCTGCGCTGGGTTGGCAGACAAAACAATTTAATATCTTAAACTCATTTAACTTTTAAAATAAAGTGCCCATCATACGGAGAGGTACGACATTGAAAAAGCTTCTATTAACATATAAATGACAATACCACACAGTGGTAAATATTTCCGCTTTTAAAGAACTGTTCGGAATTTTAGTTTTGCACGAATGGGCAAGCTCGTCCTTGAAAGTACCTCGGCCTCACAGCGTGGCCTCACGGTGTGAAAAATATATATTATACTTCTGCGCCTCGTCTTGTTAGGTAACCCCCATTTATTTTAATTTTTGCAACGCATCTGCAACCCTTTAGGTGTAAATGTCCTTAGGCGACGGTTATCACTTAAAATCAGGTGAACCGCTGGTTGCCAGCATCACTAGTACTTACAAAACAAAGCACATAGTACTTATAAAACAAAGTCGTCCCGCTTTGTTTTATGTCGGATCTTGATGCGTTTTCTTTTACTAGATAGTGTTTCAGGGGGAAAGTTTATATGCATTTTATAGTAAAGAAACATAGTATAGTTTATTTAGCATAAACAAAAAAAACAACGTGGACAAGTGATCAGTCGGCGAATAGAATCTTCCCGTAGGTTCTGTGTCGGATTAAGATTTACGATCATACTAATCTAACCTTTTTTTTATTCCAAGTAATTTTTTGTTGTCAGTTCTGTTATTATTTGTGTCTATGCTCGTTGCTCCCATATCCGAATCATAATAAATCTCGTATCATAATAATCATCTTCGAATCATAATAATCAAAAAAATAACAGAGACTAAGGTAAGCGGGCCTCGTTTGGATGAATATTTTTGTATGTTGTATTTTATGTTTGTAATGGTTAATCTGTAATATTTGTGAATTTTTTCTTTCTTTTTGTTTTTTAATATAATAAAATGTAATTCTAAATGTGGATGTATATGAGTCCTAGTAACTTGAAATAAATGATAATAATAAGAAATAATAATCTTTTTTTTCTATATATATGTATACGATATCGCATATAACCATCGGATTAGAGAAACTTTAGATATTCGATTACCGACCAGTAACAGCTAAAGACTAAAGGGAAATGTTACTGATCGTTTTCTAGTATTAGACCAGCGTCGATAATTTATGTAACCAAAAAAAAAAACAGTAGAATGAAATTCATTAAAAGAAGGGGAATATGATAAAAATTAAAGAAAAATATATTACGGGTGATCTGAGTTCGAGAAGTAGGTTTTTTCACATAAACTCAAATTTATATGAAAATTTAAATAACTAAGTTTTTGATTTTTTATTTTTATCTTTTTTTTTATGTGAAAGGTTGCCAAACGAGCAGACGGTTCACCTGATGGTAAGTGAATACCGCCGCCCATGGACATCTGCTACACCCGAGGGTTACAGATGCGTTGACAACCTTTTGAAAATTGGGCTCCGGCTACCTCACTCACCAGACGAAACGCGAAGGTATTTGTCATACTTCCACTTTACGCTGGTCTTCTGTGAGGTCGTGGTACTTACCCGGACGGGCCTGCCCGTTCGTGCAACAGCCGAGGCTGCTGCGTGGCCCTACCACCGTTAAATGTTTTTTCACTTTTACAAAAATGTTTTTTCACGAAATTTGGTCAAAACTTTCCGTTATTTTTCCGTTTCATTTTTAACATATTCCCCTCCCTTTCCAATGAGTTTCATCACACTGCTCTTTTTTTCACTTAGCCCTGGTCTGTTTTGACATGCTAGTCCCTTGAAATTCAAACGGTAGAAAACGAAACAAACTGACGATTCGACTAAGTTTGCATATACAGGATCGATCAAAGTCGATTTAATCCCAAACGCGATAGATTGAGCCGAGCCCAAGTCCCAAACGTAATACGTCTCAATACCGACCACTAATGTGAGCGCATGAGAAATCCGAAAACGTGCTCAACGGTGCATGCCGCTGAGATTTGAATCTGCTTCCACGTTGCGAAATGCGCGTAGTCCCTCAACGTTCGGCTCACGTTCCCTCGGAACTGCGATCACGTGAAATCCGTTTTATTTTTGTAATCGTATTACACTTGCGTAACCGTACCGTGTTTGGGCGGTCGCTTTCAATTCGATTAATCGATCAACTTGAGTTCATACTTGAGTTGCCGATGACTCTACACTCTAACAGATAACCTAATACCCTCTATACAGAAGAGGTCTTAGCCAAGCAATGGAACATACGTATATAGGCTGTTACTCTACATTTCACATTTGTGAAGTTTCTACAGATTCTTACTGGTGTAAGAAAATTCAAATCATTCGTCGTTTTTATTTCCGTGTTTGCGGATGACTTCTTGCGTTTTCGTTCCTACAGCTCTTTCTAACATATTAGCATTGTTAAATTAATATCTGTTCTTCACAAGTCACGCTAATCAATAGTAATTTTTGGTCAGTACAATAATCAATTAAACAAAGATAATTTACTCAAATAATGTAAAATAATTATATATTTTAATTAACCAGCAAAAACTAATAATTTGTTAAAGTTTGAGGAAGCATTAAAGGAAGCAACAAGTTGGTTGAATATCATACATGAAAAATCTACGCGCTTATTTATTTATCTTAAATGTAGTTGGAATAGTTAAATTATTCCTATTAGTGGTCGCCTAGTGGTCGAAATTGTTCCATAATTAATTATACATGGCAGTGTGTGTAATGTTTTTTTTATTGATTTGTGTTTGAAGTATTTTTATGCACAATTTCAAAAAAATATTAGCATTCTGCACTCCTTCTCCTATAGATAATCTAAAGTATGTATTTTGACAAAAATATGACCGCAGAGTTTCTTGCCGGTTCTTCTCTTTCAGGTCTAGCTTTGTGAACCGTTTTTGACGTTCAATAAGAGCCTAAGATAAGCCTATGTCGAATAAAGAAATTTTGATTTTAATTTGACTTTGACTTTGAATAAAACCGTTTAAAACGACTTACATGCACAAAAAGTTTTTTGATTTTTATTTGTATTTTATTTAGTTATTAATTAATTAAAAGGGATAGTGATAAAGTTTGTTTAACATCTAACACTTATATCATTCTTTTTTCTTAGATGCTTGAAAGAAAAAAAGAGAAGGGAAAACAATTCATAAATCAACTTTGCTTGGTTGCAATTTTGCTTATATTCATGTGCACTGTATGATTCTGTTAAGTATGGTATTCATTTACGAAATGATCTGTTAAGCAAAATACTACAAACATTTAACGTCTTTAACGGAAATTAGAAACCTCGAACTTCATTTCGGTGGAACGGACATCCACTTTCGCCGAGATATTTGAACTTATAACTCGAAATGACAGTCAGACGAGAAAATTATTGCATAATATTTAATTAAAGTTCCAAACGAATGAAGACAACAAAGAACAAAATGTATTCTTCAGCACAATGCACAGTACAATAACACATGTTTGAAATTTTGATCAATCCCGCTTTCAGTATATCAGTTTGAACGTAGTTAATAGGGCATTTAGAGAATGTAAAATTATTAAAAAGGGATGTTTTTTCTAGTGTAGCAGGTCAGCGGGACTAAAATTTAAGTTTTGTAGCCTATGATCATATGATAGATGTCCCATCTACGGAATAGAAGTGTTTTAAGCAATTAATGTTCAAAACAACAACAATACTTTTTTATTGACCACCAAGAACGTTAATCAGTATTAAAACAAAAAAAAGAATATAACTTTCATTTGTGTATATGATAATTAAAATTCTGTTTCCGATGACATTACTTATAGAAAAAAAATAAGCCAGTTTGACTGGAGAAGAACCACGACTTTACAGAACACGGGCATAAAGTAGTCTCAAGGAGCAGTTATCACTAACACTAAACATCAATTAGAAAAAAGATAAAATCTACAACGTGAATAAGAATGCTGCAATTGTTCGAAACGTCGGAAATTATAACATTAATTACAGATGATAAAATCCATAAACTGTTTTCATTTAATAGACTAATCAAATTATAATTGTCGGCGTTAACATTTTTACTTTGTTCTAGCTCGGTTATAGCTTCTGCCTCAATTTTTGCGAGGCTTTTAATAATAACTGTATACATAAAACCTGTTTTGATTTCAAAAATCACGAGGAATTTTTTTACTAGCAACACAGTTAGATGAGTTGGCAAAGAAATGTTTCTAATAACCAATCTCATACATTTTACTATTGTGTACTGTTCTGTGTGCCTGTCTGCACGTAACTTTTCAAGTATAATATAGTAGGATTTGACAGTAACATTTTTCACATATAATCAATTGGCTCGTATTAAGAATTAATACTCGAGCAGTTACGAATTACGTGATTATATTGTATAATGAGTTATCGTGCACAACAACCATTAAATATCAACCGACGTTCAGGGTTCTAATAACGAAAATAGATTTCTTTATTTATTTACTTATTGCTACAACTTTTCGGACGCCGCGTAATTTCGCCGAATTTCATCGCGAAGCCCACTAAACTGAACAACTTGTTAAAATTACAAATACAGCAAAGCGTTGTTTCGGAATATTTTACCAAATACAACGTGATTCAGTTTGTTTTTCGAAAGATCAAAGAACCGTTGAATGGCAAAAAAGGAACAGCAGATTGAAAAAGATGACCAAAAGTGTCAAATTATTATTTTAAGACTATTAAAAAAACGTTTAATTTTCTGTTGGCACATTAAGAAAAGTTATTAATAATGCTATGCGTTTTTAATAAATGCAAACAACTTACTGCGATTATTGTTATTGTAATTTAATCAATAATGGATTAACGCCTTAGATGTAGTAGTTATATACAAGGTCAACAAGTAAGTTGTATATGCGTTCAGAAAATTTTCATCTTATTCCTACGAGCCAGAATTAGGCCATAGCTTATCTCACCGTCTTATATATCGAAACTTTTTAATATCTTAAAGCATTTGTAGCATTTATTACTTAACTAACTGATTTATTGGTAAGAAGATAGCATTTTCAACCGACTTCAAATAAGGAGGAGGTTCTCAATTCGACTGTTTTTTTTATGTTTAGTTCTTCAGAACTTTCCGATTTTGATGATTCTTTTTTTATTTGAAAGCTGCCACGTGGTCCCATATTGATTTCATTGGTATTGCATCTTGGGCTCCGGAGATACGTAGGGAGCTCCCGAAATTCAATTACAAAATGAATACAGAGCGAGATATTTGAAATCAGTTTTATTTTTCGTTACTAAAAATATTGTTCGAAATTCGTGTTCGGCGAAGGGTTAATGGAAGGTGGAACTCCATCGAGTCTGAAATGAACTATGAACAAGATCAGATGTGATTATAATGTGTAAGTTATGCGCAATTGACATTGTCATATATCTTAAAGCTTAATTTTTGTAGCAGCGGTCATGAACGGCCAAGTCGAAAGTTCATCGCTCAGCATTAAATATTAAAGCCATTATTTCTTTATGTAATAAGATGGAAAGCGAACTGGCAATTCATCTGGTGTTAAGCGATTTTGAATAAACGTAGGGTTGCAAATACCTTCCAAAAAAGTGGGCCGGGACTAACTCACTCACCAGACGAAACGCTCAAGTATAACATTCCCACTTCACGCCGGTCATCTGTGTGATCATGGTACTTACACGGACGGACCTTCCCATTCGTGCAACAGCGAAGACTATAAGTATTCTTAAATCAGGACCTTCCATCAGAAGCTGACTTTAATTTATTTTATTTTAAATATACCGAAATGTTAACCACCTTTAGCGTTAAAGTAAAGTAAGTGAGTAATTGCCTATACATGTCCCACTGCTGGGCAAAGGCCTCCTCTATACACAGGGCATCAGGGCATAGTCCACTACGGGGATCCACGGCGGATTGGCGGACTTCACATATCTTCGAAAAATATTTTCTTTTTGTTATTATTTCGAAAATATGCAGGTTTCCTCACGATGTTTTCCTTCACCGCGGAGCACGTGATAAGTCAGCACTTAGTTAAAAACTTCATTGGTGCCGGCACCGGGGATTGAACACAGGTTGCTCGAGTATATTGAATAAAAGGCGAGCGCCCGAACACTAAGCTATCACGGCTCTTGCGCACTTAAAGTAAGCGAAATTTAAATAAGCACCTTAATATTACGGCTTACATCGGCTTATTGCGCACTTTCACATCTTATCTGAACGCTTGCACTCGCGCTATTAAAGTCAGAGCACTCATTATCTCGTGCAAAGGGGTTGACTGTATTAGAAGGAATTCCCGGGCTTTCTTTTGATATAAAGATATAATGAAAACTGGTAGATAGATTATTTAATTTGAGAATAAATGAAATACTTTCACTTCAACGTGGGCAATAATTCTAATATTAAAAATAAATAAAAAAAGCAAAACAGTATCGTGTTTAAGTTTTTAGTGTACTTGAAATAAACGTCTCAATTAAAGAATTTACTTTATATAACTAACATCTCAATTCCATAAAGTTATCATTAAAAATTATAAATTTTATCATAGCTGACGTTAGAAAATTTAAGAAACACTTACTTCACTTTGTCTTCTAACAATATAGCCTTTGAGTTAACGCAATAAATCTAATCCAAGAAAAACTCTTTTGAATGTACCGTCAAGAAAGTCTGTCTGTCAAAGAAAATATTTAAAAAACTATTAAAAAATATTAAAGTGGTTTTCCCTTACAAAATTGATGTAACCAGGGCCCCAATTTTTTAAAGTTTCTGAAGGCATCTGCCATCTGATGATTTAGATGTCAATGAGCACTATATTCATTTAAAATATAGCAGTGTAATATTCAAAATAAAACATGAAAAT
Source organism: Iphiclides podalirius (assembly GCA_933534255.1). Classification (NCBI taxonomy): domain Eukaryota; kingdom Metazoa; phylum Arthropoda; class Insecta; order Lepidoptera; family Papilionidae; genus Iphiclides; species Iphiclides podalirius. The sequence continues at coordinate 9,311,218 of OW152830.1, read as the reverse complement.
GACATTATGAAATAATAATTATGTGTAAAATATATTTTTGCGTATGCGTTTAATTTTTTTAATTCGCATTTCATGTCTAAACGAAAACGGAACTGGCCCTGTATGGAGTTCCGTAGCTGTTAAATATTTTTGGTTGACAAATTAAACATAAATAGGTAATATGATTATTGAAAATTATTTTCTTACAAATCTATATTTAAGATTAAAATTAAGCAAATATAATATCCCTAATTTACAGAAAAAAAATCGTCGCTTTCATCATACCTTTTATACGTATTGCATAAGTCTTAACCTATCCTGTACAAAAAGTAACAATTTGTTATTCAACAATGTGCAGTTAAAATTACAAAAAGCCTCTTCTCATGAAATATGTAGCTGTTTAACAATTTACTCTATTAATCTTCTTAGCTTTGATAGGGTTAAACATACAGGTAATGAAGAAAAATTGACGTGTTGACGCTGAGTTATTTCCCAAGAGGTGCATTCTTATTTTGAGCGATTACATCTTTAAGTATACGCTTCTCTAATATTTCAATAAAGAAAAAGTATAATAAATCAACATCGCATCCAGAAGGTCACCTCTATAGAGATCGATGCGTTTTATGTATATAAATTCTGCGAGAGATCACTGTCTTTGACTAAGTTTTAATTTTGTGCCAATTACATATCATTGCATTTTGAATGCCAAAAACTGTTACTTAATCTCTGGTAAAGGTAAGTGCCAACTGATATCTTAGTATGCGGCTGACAGATTAATATTTTTAAACTTTTTACTAATAAATAATTAATCCTAAGTGATATATCATATTATAATAACACTTTTAGAGATGAGCTAAGTGAATTGTTATACATATTTAAATCTTATGGCGCTGCCTTGTTGAACGAACGGGCATGTCCGTCCGGGGAAGTACCACGACCTCACAGAAAGCGTGGAGTGGAAGTGTTAAGGCCCATTTACACGATGCCATTTTCTTGAACACACAAGAGCAATAATTGAATGCAATAAATTGCGCGCGATAATTGTTTAGACCATTTGTTGTTTAGACCGTGCAACTCATTTATTGCTTCAATTTAATTGTATACAACAGGCAAGAAACTGGCATCATGTAAATGGGCCTTTATACTTCTGCGTTTCGTCCGGTGAGAGAGGCAACCGGAGCCCACTTTATTTAAAGGTGGCAAAGTATTTGCAACCCTACGGGGGTTGGAAATGTCCATGGGCGGCGGTTATAACTTAATATCAGGTGAGTCGCTTCGATAGTTCTTTTGAGCTGTATGATATGATTTCCGAGGTGATAAATTAGCGTGGATTTCAGTCCCGCGACTATCGTCGTCTTTATCGCACCGCTTGTCCCACGATCCCAGACTTGCAAAACCTGTACATGAGACCGTGATCGTGACAATTCATGATGAATTTCATTACTATTATATGACATGATATGACAACTTTAAGTACATGATAAATAAAGTTTGATAATGTTTTATTATGATATAATGAATAAGGAATAGTATAACTTAGTATTCTTACGATATACTTGCAACAGTTTGTTTTTTTATTAAATCAAAATTCCGACTCAAGTCGCGGTTTGGGAGAATGAGAACATTTTCGAAATTTAATTAAATCTCTCCTTGCCTTGATAATGAGTAAATTTCGCAGTGCAATTTGGAATGCTCTGCTTTTGGCTCTGATTACATCTTTTGAAATGCTAATTTAATTATACATACGTGCCTCTCACGAGAAAGTGACTAATACATTTTGCAAAATCTATGAATGCAATTTATCTATCTATTATTTATTCATATAATTTACATCTCCAACTCTATGAATTTGTAATTTCTAATTTTTACTTTAATCTCCACAAAAGAACGTATTTCGTCAAACGAATGTAAGCTGATCTTCATTCCTACTATTTGTTTCGTTATTCAGTAATCACGTATACCATACTCGTAGCATGAATCTATTTTATAATTAAACTTCTTTGATTATTAAAACCGTTTTCATAGAGACGGACATTATTTTAAAATTTAAAAAGTTTATAATAAAAGGATTAGCAGAGTCGTAAAAGCTAAGCTCGGGTGCTCGCTCTACTATTTCAACACACTTTAGCAATCTGAGTTGAAATAGCGGTGGCGGCATTTACTAAATTGCTGATTCCAGCTAAGCAATGATCTATCACGTGCGTGATTACGCACCGAGGGGGCTCCCCCCCAAAGTGGTGCCAATCACCTCGGTGACTAGTCTCTAAAAAGGAGAATTGACGTTAACCCCGAGAAGGGTATAGCAATACACTTCACTCGGGCCTACCGCATTAAGTAAATATACAGGCTATAAATGTCCCACTGCTGCGACCCCTCCGCGGATGGGAGGATCTTCAAATACCTTCGAAATATTTTTTTGTTATTATTCCGATAACATGCAGGTTTCTTCCCGATGTTTCCCTTCACGGCTGAGCATTGATAAAAGTTAGCACTCAAAACTAACAATTTCATTGGTGTGGACACTGGTGATAAAACTCAGGATGCTGGAGTAAACGTAGCCAGCTCCAATGACCCGAGCTCGTCGGAGCAAAAACCTTGGGTCAATCACAATATAGGGTCAATCGATCACTTGATAAAAGAAAGCCTAAAGGTGACTTTCAACTCCAAAATTCCATTCGTCACAAATATAAAAAACAAAAGAGACAGAGCCGGTCTATAACTTAACAAACCCCTGAAATAAATACAAACTTTTGTTAAACAAGGCATGACGAATCCAAATGTCGTTCCTTATATGTCCTATATATTTATTATACTTATATGTCTCACAAACCTGCCTAAACTTCAGGTAATACAAAATAAATTCGACCGCATCACTATGCTCGTCGACGTCACTGCAAACGCTACGCGAACCTTTTCAAGACAACCAAACGTATCATCGGATGAGCAGAAAACTTTTTTTTATTGCAAGAAAGGGGCGAGAGCCTCCGCCCATGGACATCTGCAACCCGTAAGGTTGCTGATGCGTAGTCACCTTTTAACAAAGTGGACCCCGGCTACCTCACTCAACACACGAAACGCAGAAGTGTAACACATTCACTTTACGCTGGTCGTCTGTGAGGTCGTGGTACTTACCCGCACGGACCTGCTATCCGAATGATAAAGATTGAAGACAAAACAGTTTGCAATTTTGCAATCGTTTTTGGCATATTTAATAACTTCACTCGTATAACAAAACTGTTGATTTATTAGTTTAGACTATTAATTGAATCAATTAATAAAACTGTTATGTTTACTCGCATTTATTTTATTGTATAAATACACATTCTGTGTGTTATTGCATTGTTCCGTTTCTTATTATCCTTATAATATTGTTCATTATAAATAGTTTTCTGGAAAAAATCATAATATAACAATATTCCTCTTAACATAGAATTTCCAAAATTATATAGCAAGCAACAAACATTGGATAAATTTTAAATTTTAATTAGCCATTTACATTAAAGGGAAGAATATAAATTAGAAAAATAAACATTAAATAAATTTCGAACAACAACTTTGCAAGTGATGCCGTATCGTATATTTCAAACTATCTCAGTTAATAAATCGTAATTAGGACAGAACGCCGGCAAGGTGCGGAAATAGGACACCTTACGTTTATTTAACGCTACACTAAGAGATTAAAATTCAACTCACAGAATACTTCGAATGTAAGCAAAAACCACGTTATAACTATTATAATGAAGACAATCACAATTGTGGTGAGTATCTGTGCAGTATCACTTATTGTTTCTAGAAGGATTCTCTTGTAACATCTCCTGGAACTGGTATGGAATAGTTTTAAATATAATCTCAGGTGTAATTTCTGGGTGTAAATAAGCCATAAGAATTCACACAATTCCATCACTACGTATGAAATTGTGATTCGCTTATTAGTTCGTGGTATAAATAAAAATTGAGAAAAATTTGACGTCATACCGCATAACTATTTGTATCGATTATTTTACCATAAATTGTCGTTTCCATCTTCGCACAAAAGAATATGAATTTCTTAAATCTTTTACATCAAAATGTATGACGTTATTCTCACCCATCGAAATTTCTTTTGTATAATAGAACACAAAACCGTGCTATAGAGTATAAAACTGTATATAACCTTTTTTTTATCGTTTCATGTAATTATAATTTTTATTGCTTGAAATAACTTACGAGATGACATTTTTTCTTAGACTGGATCAAAAGAACAATGTTTTACCAACGAAAACACCTCCATGATTCAGCACAAGACGTTGTACAGTGAAGTAATATTCCTGTGAGTGTATTTATAACGTATAGATAACGTAATATGCGAATAAAAAATGTAATGGGAGATGCATTCAAAAATCCGTATCCAAAGAACTGATGTTCAGATATTTCGCATGCATTTAGCAAGAATATTTGCCTCGAACCTTCTCTTAATTACAACTAACGTATTCGAGTGAAATTTATTTATCATTATAACAAACCATTTAAATAAACATCCACCGTCCGCCAAATCCCGAGTGCTGGTACCCGCTTGTTTGAATTTTAAACTCCCCTTAGGCCGCCACGCGTCAAACAATACCCTTGGCTAATACAAATTTGGATATTAACATAATGATAACAGCACTTCAAAGCGTATACTTAAATATTAAACGTAGCCTTACGAAGTACATATGTAACTCTCCAGAGAGAATAGCTCAAACGAAACGATTTATTCAAGATGTTTGATATAAAAATTTTAAAAACTTACAAGGTTTGACGACTTCAAACGTAAATAATACGAACATGAGTGGCTAATATAAAAAGTTAATATATAAAGAAATATAGAAATTCCCCAATCCTAAACTAATTAAAACCTAAAAACTGCGTTTACATACAGATCAAAGAAGTCCCAATTCACATACAGATCAAAGAAGTGTGAAGCAACCATAAGTAAGTACAAAAAACCAATGTGTGTACTTATGCTTATTATACTTCTCTAACGTAATAAAAGAAAAATAACTAAAAATTTTATGCCGTGTGCCAATACTTTGTTTGTGAAAAAAGACATTAATCAAATAAATGGGAATTTTAGGTAAATTAGAAAAAGCTGTCATGCTTGCCATGGTGACATAATGGATTTGGTGTCGCTTTTAGGTGTCGCGCATCATAAAAATTCACTCTTATCATTTTTCCAAAACGCGCCATAAGAAATTTAACTTCAAAAGTTTTGAAACCGCTTCTTTGTGTTCTTTTGTCAATACGCATAAAACTTCACGTATGTTAACAGCTGTTAAACAAAGATTAGTTGGAAAGAGAAAACTAAACTTCTGATAAATTTCACTCTGAAGAAGAAAACGCTAATGGACCGGGATTACTCTTAATGGCTTCCCTGCAAAGCTATTAGTATCACTGGGTATTATAGAGCTACGTGCACGACATTTATAACACCCGACAGAAAAAATTCCACCACTTCATCCAGTTGCAAGAGGTCAACTGTAGGTTACATACGACGAGCTACGTAATATAACATGTATTTCTAATGATACGTCCCTTTGTTGCGTGTTATAACATAATATGACATAACGTATGTCCTGATCCCACCTGTTCAATAACCCAGCCCATAATTCAGAGCCATTTGAACCTTACCTTTCAGAGGCCCTTTGATAATTAAAGAGTGAATGAGAAAATAATGTAAAATTATTATAACAGTAATTATAACTAATTATATAATATATAATAATATATATAGTAATTATAACTTTAAATCCTACTATAATAGTAATTATAACTTTAAATCCGCGCACATGTATTAAAATATATTATAATAGAGAGGTTGATTTTATAATATATAGCATAATTTGATGAAAATAAATGGTATTGTACGGTATTTTGTCGCTCTCTTAAAGCTCAGAAAAGCAAACGTTCCGTATTCCTCCGCAACAATATTCAATTCCGCTACCAATTTACGGTAATAAGCGCATTGTTTCAACTAACTAGCTTTATTTATCTGGAAGCAGCTTGTGAATTTAATCCATTTCTGGTCTTAAATCTGCATTGGAAAGCTATAGATAGTATTATCGACAAGATTATTCCTCGTCGAATACGTATTATGAACCAATGAATGCAATAACACGGTGGTAGGGCCACATAGCAGCCTCGGCTGTTGCACGAATGGGCAGGCTCGTCCGGGTAAGTACCACGACCTCACAGAAGACCGGTGTAAAGTGAAAGTATAATACTTTCGCGTTTCGTCTCGTGAGTGAGGTGGCCGGAGCCCAATTTTCAAAAGGTTGTCAACGCATCTGCAATCCTCGGGTGTAGATGCCCATGGGCGTCGGCATCCACTTAACATCAGGTGAACCATCTGCTTGTTGCCAATTTGTCACATAAAAAAAAATTACATTATCTCATTTATTACACATTTTAAAAGATTAAACCTCTTTTGCGAATAGATACTGAATAATCTTTCTTTGAGTTTTTGATTCTGACATTAATAATATTTGAAGTGGAGCTTAACAATACTGATTTCTTTTATATTCTATTCTTTTATTTTTGTGTTATATTATTTTATAGCGTTTTCATTGTTAATTCAAAATCTCCATCATGGGTTGTGGTTGTTCACAGGCTGGACATTCAATTGCCAACTTTGTCTTCATGTTTGAGAGGTAAGTGAATCAACAAATTAACTGATTTTACTCCATCTCAGGGGATAACACGCGATAAGCAGTTGCAGTTGTCCTTGTTGACTAGTTTTCTAGTTATCCCTATCTATTTCTAAGAAATAAACTGAGATAGCAGTAAATATTGTTAGACATTCAATTGCAAACTTAGTCTTCATATTTGTGAGGTGAGTGAATAAACAAATTAACTCATATCTCTCCATCTCAAGGTACATACAACACGCGATAAGCTTGTATCTTTTTTTTAATGTGAAAAAGTGGCAAACGAGCAGGCGGTTCACCTGATACTAAGTAATATCCGCCGCCCATGGACATTTGCAACATCCGTAGGGTTGCGTTGCCACCTTTAAACAAAGTGGGCCCAGTCTACGTCACTCACCAGACGAAACGCAGAAGTTAACACCTGTACCTCTGTATCTATTTCGAAGAAATAAAAGGAGGTAGCGGTATATATGTAGATTAACAAACTTTGCGTTATTTTCTAACTGCTGTACATTTTATTCGATGCACAAACATTTGTCCGTAAGCTCTGTTTTCTCATTTTTATATAATTAAAATTAAAGCTTTAAAACCAGTGAGTAATTTTTTACATTAGAGTCACGAGAGTTTTTCGTATACTTATATTTTAATCGATAGAGAAACATTACCGAAAAATTAAATACGAAATAAAATTATGCGCGAAGACATTAAGATTTTGGGAAAAAATATATAATTTAACCTTACAACGCTGATCTGACTTCGAACAAGATTGCCCTGGCTCCGGTAATCAAATCAGTTGCAGTCACAGCTAGACAACTATCATTTTAGCTGAGGCATAAGTGTAAAACTTTCATTTTCACGCCGGTCTTCTGTGAGGTCGTGGTACCGCCCGCCCATTCGTGCAACACCGAAGATTGTTGTGTGGCGCTACCACCGCTTGCCTACAGGATGAAATTCAATTTGTTTATTATAAGTTTTTATTTCTGCTTATCACGCTATTTACCTTATTTAAATACGAATACTGCTGTAATTTTCCAAGGCGGTGACAATTGGCTACGTCGAATGGTACCGTCGGAAATGTTCACAATCCTTGGTGGTTACAGATTTGGCACGGCCATAGCTCTCACGATAATCGTCAGTTGTATTATGCTGACGACGGTAGGAATGCTGGCGCTTGGCATTGGCCTCGGCTACAATTATTGCTTCGTGGACTTCAAAGTGAAGAGGCTTTTCGGTACAATCTGATTTTTAGACCAATTTAACTTGAGTGTCAACTAGAATTATGTTGCAAACCAATTGAAAATTCTGGAACTCAAATCATCAATTTAGGCGCGATAAAATCCGTAGAATATTTTTATTTTTTGTTTACAATATTAACGAGTAATACTGGTGTTATCAAGAGGAATCATTGAAGAAATAGATTGATATTTTAATATTTTACACGGGTACTTTCGGGCACTTTGGTTTTCTGCAACGATTCTTAACGAATTACTAACGCTTGCAATAAGAACTAATTTGTGTCACTGGGAGTTTTACAGACATGAAACTTTATCTTCATTACTTTACATTTACATTCAGAGCTACCATTTATGGATAGCACAATTTTTGTACCGTATGGTGATCGAACCCACAACACAGCGCGATATACCAAGCTAGGTGAACATCTATATTTTCAGGTTCCAGAGCCTGAAATAATGTTTACGAGTATATATACTTTTTGTTATCGGCACTGAAAGCTTCTAGAAATACCTTAATCTTCGGAAGAAAGACAGGGCTAGGTGCGTCTTGTACGCACTAAGCCCCCTTCGGTCGTCACCCATAGCTTATTTGAAGGGGCTCTGGAATCTCGAGTGGAATGCAACGATGCTCCTCAGCACTGCGCCTAAACTCATCCAGAAAGAGAGAGGTGGCATCTTCACCATCTCCTGCGTTTTGTATACAAGATTACTTCATGTTCTTCTCCCACCTTCCTTGCTTTATTTCACTTGGTACTCAAGTTCCCCATTCCGAGTCAAAAAAAACAAAGTATGCGATGTTAGATAGGCCGTAGATACCTTATTCTGTATGGCGCTTACGAGTACATATTCTATGAATAATATGTACAAACTGAATTAACATAACTTTTATACACTTTTAACGCCTAATAAACTCGCCGTTGAACGTGTAAATTCATATATTAGTTTTATTTATTTACAGATGATAACAAAAATCCGAGGAGGTTCCTAGTGCGAAAAAAGAAAGACGCCGGAAACGAGACAGATGCTGTGGAAGAATTTGAAGATGGAGAATTCAACATTAGGCCTACAATGATAGTTCCTTTAAAAAGCAATATAAGCTTCTCGCTACTGATATCGCGAATAAGAGATTTAAACAAAAACGTCACTTTAGAATTGATCGCATCATGAATCGATTTAATCATTGCCGTCTGGCGCGTTTTATTTATTCGATTCGATTTTTGTGATGTTTGTAATGAATGTTGTAAATGAATGTCAATTTTAATTAAAAATATACGGTAACTTTAGAATTCTTTTATTTTTAAAATTTTCATTCATCCATTTTGATAAATAAATCAAAGAATCTAATAATACATACGTGTGCATAACGTTTTCGTAAAATAATCAAATACTAAGCGTCAAAAACTAAGGGGTTTAAGAATGTCAGTAAATTTTTTGGTAAAAAATATTCGATATACATTTAAGAGGTACAAAATTGCAAACCGACTACTTCATTAGCTCTAAACCCCCAAGAATTAAACGCGTAATTCTAAACCCTCTAGGTTTTTTGCTTTGTCGATATTAAGTCTGCCACTTGATGAATTTAAACGAAAAATTAAAAGTAAACTTATGGCTAAAGCCTATTATACTATTGCCGAATATCTTGACGACGCCAATGTGTGGGGTTAATACTGTTGATACTCACGTAGGCTTGTTTTAGCCTATTTACTATTGTACTTGTACTATTATATTGTAAACTGATTTTTTAAAAAAAGAGCAACTGTTAAGTTTCTTGCCGGTTTCTTCTCAACAGAAACTGCTTTCCGAACCGGTGGTAACTTACGAACGTGTTAATTTCTTGTAAAATTTTGACGTTTCATAAGAACGCGCAAGCGTCTATGTGAATAAAGATATTTCATTATTATTATTATTATTTATTATTTTACAATTTGTTTTATAATTTCCGAAATCTATGGATTGTTAATAAATGTAATAAACTCTACCGTAAGTAATTTTATTAAAATTCACCGAAATTTATGGGAAATGCAAAGTAAATGCATCAAAAAAATATTAACGTTACACTAAATCATTTTATAAGTTATTTTTCGCCATATTTAATCGCTACATACTCGATGCGATACAATTGAAAACCTAATTATCATACCAACGAATTATTCAAACTATTACAAGAAATGGAACAAAGTAACAGTCTCGTATGTCTCGTTAGTTATGAAAGCCCAGTAAAATTATAACAGTGCAGATATATAGCTTGAAGCTTCTTCAATCGGAAGTCAAATAACGCCCGGTTTCTGAAACATTGATCATTGTAGAAATTAACTAATCAGCTGTGAAATGAATTTTCAAATGTCATTTCAGTTGCCAAAAGGATGGTTAAATTTGAATTGATCATTCTGATGATTAAGAAGATCATTTTAATCAATTCAGAGAGTTTAACCATCCTTTTGGCAACTTAAATGACATTTAAAAATCCATTTTACAGCTGTTAGTTAATTGCTACGATGATCATTGTTTGAGAAATTGGGCTTTAGTGCACTAGCAATCCCAATTCCCATAACCAACTCTTCTTACCTAACCACCATTTTAATAGACAAATATTCTTACCTATTACTAATAGGGTGGAAAATGGTATGGTAATGGTAAGGGACACATTCAATTCATGTCAAGAGAGTTATTTACGCCGTTTGGAGAAGAAGATACCTGCATAACAGCTTTGATGAGGTTTTCCCAAATTATCAGCTCCTGCCAACCAGTACCAGTGAAGTTAAATATAGAGATACAGCCCGATAGAGAAGACCGCTGGATAGCCTACAATAGGGTAGATAAAAAAAAAACTTAATTTTGTTTGTTAGATAACAACCGCAGATTGGCAAAACGACCCTGAAAAGTCTCCAATTATCAATCTCCCGGTGATCAAGCCTGCCTCATCTCCAACCATCGTCCCCATTCGTGCAACAGTGAAACCTGGTGCGTGACCCTATCATAGTTGTGTACCTTGATTGTAAAATTATGTTAATGATTTAATAAGTCTCAATATAATTCTTGTACGTACTTACAACTCATACCTTGTTCCTACAGAAACAGGTAGAGCCAAGTGCGTCGCCTTGCAAAACTGTCACGCCTTAAAAATTTTTTTTACTTCCCTCTGGTCAGTGAACGGTGTTGTGAGAGAAAAAAAATAATAATTATCATGATCATAGTTCCATTTTCAATGCCGTAGATCCGTAGAGCAACCTGCACTATTGGAAGAATAGGCAGGCTGATTTGCAGACCGAACCGAAACAATGTATATCTATGGACATCGAACAACGAAGAAAAAAACTTAACTATACGTTAATAACGCTATAACTTTTTATTTAACTAAAAATTTGCACGTATTTTAAGTACCTAATACTACAGAGAGAAACCAATAAATAACTGAAATAATGCCATCTATCGCACATTAGGTTTATCACGACATGTTACCTAATTCATTAACAAGAAAATAATTTAGTTACATAAATACTCATTAGATGGCATTTTATTAAGTTGTCTGTTAATAGAAAATTCCGCCTTTTTAAATTCTTGCTAAACAAAAAGCACACAATTGTTTTAAATCTACTTGTTTTTTTATAAAAACTTTTAAGTAAATTCAATTGAAAATAACTTATATAAGCGAAAGCTATGTGATATTAACTCAAAACCATAATGCGATTATGTATCCGACCTTGATTATGTATCCAAAGAAGTAAACCCATAATACATTATTGCACTTTAGATTACGTATTCGCGGCAGGAGTTAGTCTCGGTGCATCACTCCAGCTAGATCATTTGTTATCTTGATTGGCTGTCTAGACGTCTGGTAAAAATAAGATAAATCTATTATGAGTCAAAATAAAATTTCTGCATACAGAAACAACGGTATATTTTAGTTACAGAAAGAACAATTTCTTTTTATTTAGATTATCACCTGCATCACATATACATGAGTGGTAACCCTAGACGAATTTAAAAGAGGACGGTAATTGATGATCAATTAATATTGATTGGTACTCAATTTTTGTAGAGCAGGAGCCATTTTATGAATTCCTAACAATAACCTCTCTAATTCTCCTAATGACCTCGATAACCTAATTTCTCCTCCTTAGGTCTAGTTAAAATGAAGCAAGCGAGGTTGATTCCATAAAGCATATACCTAAACATACGCAGTGATTTGAATTCATCAAACAAGTTATTATTCATCAAACAAGTTATTATCAGGTATATTTAAAATATACAATATGAAAGAAAACTAGTGAAGAAATCTTTGCCAATACAATTATGTACATTTTTACTTCCATGTTAAGACATTTGATTTGTTACTCTTCATAAAACATTGATAGCATATTTGATTAAAATTAGGATTTATTTAACTAATTAAATTCTTAGATTGATGACTCGGTAGCTGCTTGTTTGGGGAATGGATGCCAATGGCATTGACATCGCCTCTGGGGTCGTGAGTTCAATTTACGGGACAAGTATTTAAGTTACGCACAGATAATGTTTCCGGATCTGAGTGTTTGTTCCCGTCTGTTTTCGTTATTTAATTATTAATTTATGACTACAAAAGCAGGCAAATAGCAGTTTCTGCCGTTGCACGAATGGCCATGCTTATCCGGTGAAGTACGATGGCCTCACAAAAGATCGAAGTGAAGAGAAAGTTTATAGTTTTCCGTTGCGTCTGGTGAGTCATCGAGTGCCACAGATTTGCCAACGGATGAGGAACCCATTAGTGATTTAGGTGGCCATGTGCGCTAAACACTTAATGACCTATAAATAACAAGTCCATTTTTTTATTAACGAAAAACAAAACCGACTTCAAATATTTCGCTCTGTACTCACTTTATATATATTTTCAGGAGTCCAACATTCAATACCAAAGAAACTGGTATTAGATCTTGGAATGGTATTGAATATGGGACCACATGGGAATCCCCAGCTTTCATATAAAATATGAATCATAAAAATCGGTTCACTGAATCGAAAGTAATGAGGTAACAACGAATTGAGAACCTCCTCATTTTTTAAGTCTGTTGACAATTAGTAAAGCGCCATACATTGAAGACGAACGAATCAAAGTCGTTCAAATGTAATAGACGTAAGCGTCAGCGGTAGTTTGTAACATTTATCATCACTACATAAGCGGAGATCTAACGTGATTCCTTGGAAAGGTTAATACATAGTGTCAGTTCGTAATAAAAACACGACACGTATAAAACAAGCAAAATTGCAAAATAACTACAAATGCTGAAAGGAATGCTATCTTGAGTCTTTATTAAATAGTGTTTCTGTGGTAACAGAATCTGCCATCGCAGACTCAGCTGGCTTCTTATAACCACGAACAATAGACAATGAAGCGATACGGACAGGCTCAGTGTAAACTGCGGGCCTTACACCGATGCACACCTATGTATATACAAATAATTATAATTATGTGGACGCAAGACCTCTTATAATCGATTGGAACATACGAGCCTCAAAGAATAATAGATCGGTTAATAAAAAATTACCAAATAAAAAAATGGGGCCGCGTTGTGGACTATGCCCTGATACCCTCTGTACAGAGGAGGCCTTTGCCCGGTAGTGGGATATGTATAGGCTGATACTTTACTTTTATTGTATAAATACTTTCGGAACATTTATGAATGTCGGAACCGAAAGGAGTAGATTTTTTTGTGAAATTATTTTGTAACACAGCGTCGATGTACTCTCACGTGCTCATTATTTACGCAGAGACCCTTATCTAAGTTCTTCAGTATGGACCTTTTAATTGACTCGATAATTTATCTCACCACCTATTCAATACTTTGAATTTAAAATGCATTTTACATGATACTATGCCACTCTTCGCTTTCTTCTTTTGTGATGCATTCAGCATCATTTTTGAAATACCTCTTTGTGGATCCCGTATCAACATTGTGCATGAATTTTGCAACTCTAGCAAGACGATTTTTCTCGATCCCCGTTATGAGAATCCTATAAGTTTCGCTACCATATTAATTCAATAATTCTACATATTAGGTAATTAATAAGCTTTAAATTAACACTTAAACAAGTGACAAAAGTCCTATTCAGCAATACGAACAGTTGAGATTACCGTCCGAGAACGTAGTTGAAACGGAAGTCTTCGCAACATCGTAATTTTCCCGATCGCTCTCATTCTGACGTCATACCCAATTCTGAGTTTTGCCAGCGATAACAATACCGTTTTCTGCTTCACTTGTAATACGTATAATTTCAGAGATTTTAATAAATACATAATAAATCGATAAAATAACTTAATATATCGATGGAAATTTCATGATTTCATGCCATTGTCGTCAGACAAATGGCAAAGTACTTCTATACTTTATTTAAATTTGTCAGAAATATATTATATGCTACATACATAAATATTTACGATTTACGAAAATAAAAAACTCACAAGTCAATTAACATTCAACAGTTATAAGTATCGTAGTTAATTAGGTAATGACCGAACGATTAGTCTTGAATTACTATTTATTCGTTTAAATGACTTATCGACGCTTCTTTAAAGAAGTTGGTCAGAGGTATACCTCCTTACATAGGATATATATGTAGATAGTCGAGTTATTGGATTCACGTTTTACCATCATGTGATTTGGATTCATTTTTTGATGATGAAAGCTTACGTTTTGATGTTGGAATCAGTCCAGGAGCACTTAATTTTTTAACCATATAATGTCCTTGTGATGTCAGTGTAGATCTTAATATTCCGCTTTTCTTCCACTCGCTTTTTTCACTCAGAAGTTAAGTATAACTATTCAGCGATGAAATGCAGCCAGATAAACTTTTATACATAATTATTATATAATATATTTACCCTATACAGCTAACACCTACACTTCTTTCTCTCACTAACTTTCCGGTTGAAACCATCCTTTTGGCAACTCAAATGATATTTGAAAAGCTATTTGACAGCTGATTAGTAATTTTTTTACGATGATCAGTGTTTCAGAAACCAGGCTTAAGTATAATGGTTAGACTACTGATTGTCGGTAAGGCAGAATACCATCTACCATCGTATATTAATAATAATTACTTTACTAAAATTTATTTTATAATATAAGCCGTGATAGCTCAGTGTCCGGACGCTCGCCTTTAATTCAATATACTCGAGCAACCTGAGTTCGATCCCCGATGCCCCAATGAAATTGTTAATTGTGCTGACTTATCACGTTCTCGGCGGTGAAGGAAAGGGGGCGTCCATAAATTACGCGAGGTGTTTTTTTTTTTAAATTTTCTGTCCCTGGTGAGATTTTATTCAACCTCCTCCCCCAATCCCCAATCTTACGTGAGATTTTTCAAATGTGGGTTTCTTACGTAAACGCGTTGGATTGTTATTGTAAAAAGAAAAAAAAATGCTTCGTGCTTTTATTTACGACTAGTTAATACTAGTAATCAATATTGCTGAGAGTTTAATTATAAGTGTAATAAAAATTTAACAATAGAATACTTAAATCATAACTACTGTGATTAAAAAAGGAATATCTACTCTAATTCAGTCCATGGAGAATCATGCACGGTCTAAAGAGAGACTATTGGAACCGACATGTCCATATGATTTTCAGTAAAATCATCTGCTCCTTCAACTTTGTTCTGATCTAGCCACTCTAAGCCATTGGCACTTGCACACAGTAACTCATTAGCTCGTCTTGTGACAATCCGTGAGGGTCGCACTTTGCGGAACATACGCGCTTACTTAGCTGGTGCAATGTGGGCTGATCGCCTGTGCTCTGCAGCTCTCGTGCTAGATGCAAAGTAAATACCGCATGTACTGCAGCATCTTTTCTCTAAATTCAGATTAAATTGAGCTATTTGGTATAAAACAAATATGGTGGTTTGACAGTCAGTAAATGTATAAATCAAAGTATGAATGAAATTATTTTCTTTCGAACGAATTAGTGAGTGATCTTAATCGTATTACGCGATTACGCTCAAGATTAAATCTTAAGCATGTACAATCTTGATTAAATGGACCAAAATAGTATAAAATTTTTTTGTTGTTTTATATTTGCCGAGACCCCCCCCCCCCCCCCTCTTCAACGTAAGATTAGATGAGATTTGACTCGAAATACCCTTAACACCTCAAATATTTTCCAAAATATGTGAAACGCCCAACCATCGTGAGGAAACTATTTTTTTTGTTATTATTTTTGAAATAATAACAAAAAAAAATATTTTCCAAAATATGTGAAATCCGCCAATCCGCAGTGGGACCGAGTGGTGGACTATGCCCTGATACAGAGGGTGTATAGAGGCCTCCTCTGCCCTTTTGCCCCGCAGTGGGCATTTATAGGATGTTACTTCATTTTTCGTTTAAAAATTATTTTCGGTTAAGCTTAGTGCTACTGGTTCTATTGCATTGTTATCGGAGCGGAACACGAATGCAAATTTTAAAGTAAATCAGACAGCTAGAAGTGGATAAAATTGACGTTGAAAGATTTTTTACTTTAATAGATAGATGGATAGGTAGATAGAAAGATAGATAGATAGATTAATAGATCTATTGATAGATAGATAGATACAAGTGAAGCGGATAAAAGCGTGTTAAAAAATAATTAGCAACACCATCGTGAAAATAATATATAATATTCTTTCTATTTCAATACCCTATCCTCATCTCTAACGTGTTTGGGAAAAGACCCTAGTGAAATAAATATATATATTATAATTTTTATCTATAAATATAATGTGTACATAATACTTACTTTTATTTAATGTAATAAGTACGAAAAGATCTTTTTATATTTAGCAGCACTGAAGTATATATACACTTGCTGAAAATTATAAAAAAAAACATTCCTTTACGAAAAAAATAAATTAATCCTTCATTTTGTTTTTCATTCCTTTTTTTTAAATCTAAGGACGGCCTTCAATAATATGTGATTAAACATATGACACTGATTTGGATTTATCAAACCTAATCTTTAAAGTTATAACGTTTGAAATACGATGAAGCTGTATCTACCGTCTATTTTAGCAATTACAATAACTCTTTAAGGATAAGATTAATTACTATTTTTAATTCTTTCAACATAAAGTATACTACTTGGCTTTATACTATACTACAACTCTTATACAGCTAGTATGATTTCGAACGGTTAAGAATAAACCAAGTAGATACATGTACATATTGAATGTAGCTACAGGTTCTCAGAAAAGTAAAAGAACGCCTTCAACTCCCTCCATCAAGTTTACCAAACATGGGATCCCGTAATAATTTCTCAGTGAACCCTAAAAGGAAGGGGGCAATGTAAAAAGTAATTATGAATGCTACGGTGAGCTCGTCCGACAATTCGATCATCGCCGTGCGAGCATTTACGCGCGCTTGTATGTTTTTTTAATTTACTTCAAAAACCATTTGCATATTCGTAAAAAATGTCCCGTTCCGTTAAAAGTGCATGAGACTTTTGTTTGTGCATTAAGTATACTTATTTATTTGCGAGAGTTATTTATCGTCAAAATTTGAGGTTGTTTCATGTGAAAGTTTACTAGTAGTAGTGGTTTACATACTGGAAAAAGTCTTAATGTGTGATGAAAAGATACTTAAAGTCTCGTGAGGAGTACTGTAAGTAAACGAATGAGAATATTTTTAAATAATTATATAATAATATTTAAAAATCTTCCGTCGATTTTTAATAAATCTCTAAAAAATATTTCACATTGCAACATCGAAAAGACTTAAGTGCCTAATTTTAATTTACTTACTAATTAATTATATAAATTTATTTGTTTATTGTACATGTATTCCAGATATGAACTCCACAGGCAACTCGCAAACTTTCATTTAATATAATTTATTTTATCTTCTATGAATGCGATCATAGAAAAATGTTTAAACGTGATGAAAGATTTCGTGTATTAATTTACAAATGTTAATAATTAAATCTAAGATGATTCGGATGTACCAACAAAATTTCACTCAATGTAACCCACAGGCTTTTTGTCTTATTGTGATTTTTTATTTTTTGTTTTTTTTTAGCTTGATCATCTTCAGAATTTTTTTTTTAATTTTTCTATTGCCAGATGTGATAAAGACAGATGACATTTATTTTAATAATTTTAATGCGGAATTTATCTTTTTTAAAAGGTTCAAATTTAATGTGGCGTTATTAGGATACATAAACCGATATGTGAAACCATTGAAATTTAAACGACGTGAAGTCGCTTTTGGTCGCGATAGCGCACAGTGCTAATAATAATTTGCATTCTTCACTATATATATAAGTGCTTTTTTGTTCAACTTTTTTCAGCCGTCGCGGAAAAATATTGATTTGGTGACGTCCTTTGATTCGGAATAGCGTCTAAAAATTGTAAAAGTTATAATGGGGTTCATTCATATTTTCCCGAGACTGCTGAAAAAAGTTAAACAAATGTGCACTTATATATATAGTGACTGAACTATATAGGAAATTACTGATTTTTGGAAATTGTATCCTATTTAACTGGCTAGTTAATAATCCAAAAAATCAGTCAAAATATAAAATTTAATCTTTATTAACTCGACACTACACCATGACACACTATTGTGGTAGTTTCAACATGAACCCACACCACCGTTTCCTATAGCCTCGACATTCGTCAATAAATACCCACGTCCAGTCGTCCACGTAGAATAATGGAGTCAGATTGAACGCTTCCTGTGAAGGAATAAGGTGTGCATTCTTGCCTCCTGTTGTTTTTTTTAAGAATTAGTGCTACTAAAAGATATAGAGAAAAGTTTGACCAAATTTCTACGATATGTATTTACAAAAATGAAAAACCTAATAAAGTTACATTATAAATATTTCATTATGTTATGCGTTTTAGCAACTTTCACGATCATTCATACAAAATAGGTACGTTTTGATTTTAACTTGAAGACGAGATAACGAAAATGTCCAAAACAATGTTCAGACCTGACGGAATAATACGAGTAGGAACACGTTCATTCTTCTTCTAGTTCTTCTTCGTTGAATGGAAATAAAACGCTACATTCAATAAATTACATAAGTAATTTGTTGCTTAAGCTTTTGAACAAGCGGGCAACTATTAAAGCATTACATGATTCATACAAGTCATTTAAGAATTAATGAACTAATAAGTCCACAGCGCTCGTCTTAAAAAAAAAAAGAAGAAGCCGCTCACGCCGAGCCGT
This sequence comes from Iphiclides podalirius, assembly GCA_933534255.1. Taxonomy (NCBI): domain Eukaryota; kingdom Metazoa; phylum Arthropoda; class Insecta; order Lepidoptera; family Papilionidae; genus Iphiclides; species Iphiclides podalirius. The sequence goes on along the minus strand of OW152830.1, from coordinate 9,292,169 downwards.
TCCGTCCGTGTTTACTGTTTAACGTGTTTCGTCGCATCGCACCAATCAGACGTGCTCGCGCGCCGATGCTTTTCGTCGGTTGTTCCAATCAATATTATATTAATTTCACGCCTTAATATTGAGTTCGTTTGTTTATTGTGTAAAGTTACTTATTAATGAGTTTTATAACTATAAGCCTTGGGGTTATCGTCTTATTCAGAAGTAAATATATTTAGAATATAACCTTTAAAATTGAAAAGTCAGGTTAAAGTTGAAAACAGTGAAAGTTTACTCAAGGACACTAGGCGTTGAGATAACAGTAAAAGAATATAGTCACGTGTGCTTGTATGTATTAATTGACTCAAAAGTTGAAACGTAAGTACCTGTGTTTTGAAATTACATTTGCATTCTTCACAATAATTTAATGCCTTTAAATCATTGTGTTTCATTAGTATTAGTAGTAGTAGTAGTAGTAAGAGTAGTAAAAGTAAGTAGTAAGAGTTTTCCTCTATTAATAACATTAAATGTTTCCTAAGTAATTACATTTATTTCACGAATTGATTATAAATTTTCTTTGCGTTTCATATAAGAGTTTCTTTTTCCTTTATTGATAAAAATAAGAACATATTAAGTGTTTCAAATTACAATTGTCACAATTGAATTATTCAAAATCATAGAATGATAAGAAAAAGCTATTATTGTAGGTTATTTCATTATAAGCCTCAATTACTACGAAAATAATGTTTATGTTTAGGATATATTCATTTAGTAACACAATATTCAACATAATATTTAAATTAGTGCAATTTCCTATTTCAATAAAATCGCTGTAATGATATTTCAACATAATGAACAAGTGTCTGTGAACATGAGTTTTCCAAAATAAAAAACATTCACGTCGGTCTTATTCTAAGAACGATCTACAAGAATAACTAACGAATGGGTTTTTACGTTCAGTTCACTGTTTATACAAACGCAATGCTAACATTCCTGTAATAGGTAAGCAGAATATCAACGTCATGAATATTAGAAAATTAGCAAATTAGCAAACTATTCGGAATAAGAATATTTTTAGTCTTTTGACGATATTGCTCAGCGGAATTTAAGTAAATACGTGCCAAATAATTGGCTGCTAATTCGCAATGCCAAACTTTGTAGATTTGGTTACTGGAGGTAGAATTTTGATGTATTATGGAGCTCCATAATACATCAAAATTCTCTCTCTTCTTTAGCCAATGTAAATACGCGGGATATGTGTGAAAGTAGCGTATATTTTCGCTAAATGTGTACCTATTTGGTCCTTTTGTAAACCCAACGCTCCGACCGCGATTGGTAAATATTTGCGTTTTTTAATCGTTAAAGTCGCTAAAGTAGTTAGATTATGCCACCGAGTTCTTTCGCTTGCATTCCGATACAGAATTTATTTTTCAAATAAGAATATGTCTGGACTTTCACCTGTTGTTAAGCGAAGACCGCCGCACATGGGCATATACAACTCCTAAAGAGTGGACCACCTGCCCCCTTGTAAATTTTTGAAATAAATACAAAACTCTTGATTGAACGTTCAAAATATTGTTTTTTTGCTGTTTCTCTACAGCATAAAAGTAACCTTTTGGCAAAAATTCATGTTTACAACCTTTTGGTGGTTACCTCGATCACACTGTTTTCTTGAACACCTGCATTGGTTGTGGCAATCGAAATCATCAATCATGGTTTTTGTATAAACAGACTATACTTCAGTAATTATTGACAAATAACTCATGCAGATAGATTCCTGCCGACACTTCTCAATGCCGCGTAGTGAGTGAGAGACGATTGGAATTTATGGTTTTACCTATATTAGGTTATTACTTATGAAATTTGCCTTTTATTGAACTGGCCACTTTGATCTCAAATATATGGTATTTGGCTAGGAATTCCAAATTCAAATTTATTTCAAATTTTGGCTTGTGCATTGTGTTTCGAATTTAGCGATTCATTTGTTTCCATGCCACTTCATTTTCCTGTTCACAATATGGTTAACTTAAAATATCGCGTTATTTAATAAAAGATTAATAATATGTATAGGGAAGCTACTGTAAAGGGAAACATGGATTTTGGTTCCAATATTTTTGTTCTGTTTTAAATTGTATTGTTACTTGTTAAGAAAAATAGATCCTGTACGACTGTCAGTGCACATCACAGTGGTTGAAACCATGAAAATCTGATAAATCGTGTCCCAAGCGAAAGTTGACTCAGAAAAAGTTACTGGAGTGGACCTCACACTTCACGATATATGGTCGCTAAATTAGAGGAGCCACGATTGGAATGTCCTCGACACCCATCAAACCCCCTGGCCTTGCTCCAACGGATTACTTTGGACAATTTCTTACCAGGAAAAAAAATCAATTCCGATGGGGCAGTCCGAAATTTCAATATTAATCTTTATTTGAACTGGTATATGAACTATAATGTTGTATAGCTTTTTGAATCCAAGTTCATCCAATACAAATAGTATGCAAATATTATCAAAGTCACAGACAGCCAATATCAAAGTAAATATCAAAGTCAATAATAACCCTAACTACTTCTCTTTATAGTCCATAACTACTGAACTGCCTTCAAAGACTTTATTGATTCTCACTTCCACGTTCTTTTCAGGAGTAGAATTAATGGATGTTCTTAATTTATACTACCTATTAAATGGCGAAAGTGTAAAGATAAAAATGGTTAAATATATCATTTCATATACTTTTCTCATTTTACTTTTACCATATAAAACCTCAATTTGGGCTCGAACGTTGGTGCCGGCACCAATGAAATTGTTCATTGGAATTTTAAGTGCTGACTCATCAAGTTCTCTACGGTCAGGAAAAACATCGTGAGGAAACCTACGACCTATTTTGGAAATGATAATAAATCTAAATATACATAATATAAACCTACATATTTCGAAGATATATGTGAAGTCTGCCAATCCGCAGTGGGGTCGCGTGGTGGACTATGGCTTAATGCCCTCTGTACAGAGAAGGTCTTTACTTTACTATTTTTAAGATATATTGAATTTCTCATCGTATGATTAAACTAAATATATTAAGTGATAATATAGAAATTTCATATTATTTCTATAAATATAATAATCTCCACCACATTATAGGCTTCTGCCAAAATTTCTTGTTGCTGAGCCGATATAAATGATTGATGAAGTCAATAGAAGCCGTATTAAAAACGGTTCGTCCGAAAGCAAACAAAGGGATATAAATTTTGAAACATCTGTTACCGTCTCAGTTTAAAAATAAACAGGACCTGGAGGTTGGTTTTTTTTTTTTTTTTGTTGTAAATCGTGTATTTTGGAAATTACATGTACGATCATACAAATTACTGAGTAATGAAATATGCATAATTTTTTTCGATCTTACCGACCTAATAATAAGAAAATATGAAGTGGTGTTTTTCACAAAAGAAAGAACTTTAAAAAAAAAGGAAAAAAACAACAAAATCATCTGGATTCGAAAAAAAAGTAAAAAAAAAAGAGTGTGAGAATGATCTTGATACGAGCCACGGGCGTCTGTTTTGGGGACGCTCGATTACCGACCGAGCTATTATAACGTTTTTTTATGCGGCGAAATTTACCGTCATATTCGAATGATATTTTTCATTCCCTGAAAACAGGGATAAAAGGACATTTTCTAAAAATGAAACCTAACTAGATCGGTTTTTCGCAACCGAATCTACGCACATACCAAATATCATGAAAATCGCTGGAGCCGTTTCAGAGATTCCGATTATATATATATATATATACAAGAATTGCTCGTTTAAAGGATAAGAAAGATAAGATACAAGAATTGCTAGTTTAGAGGATAAGATATATGAGAAAAGTAAACCATTTGTATATTGTTATGATAAATATAAAATAAGGTTTTTATCATTATTATAGCTGTTGGGTTTAAGTTCAATCAGCACTTTATATATCCTTACTACTGTGGTAGGGAAAGAACAATAATTAGATCCGTTTCGACATCATTAATAGACCAAATCGACCGGGGAAGTACCACAACTTCAGAAAAGACCAGATTACTTTCGCCTTTCGTGCAGGGAGTACAAATACCGAAGACCCACACTTAGCAGTAAGCAAATACCCTCATCATCAAGGCGCGGCAGTTCCCAGGTGACTCCACTTTGAAATGGACAAAATATTATACAACATTCTTACTAATACAATGTATTCATCCCAAATGGACATTTCTTACCAAAAACAAAAAAAGCGCCTTAACAAAATGTCCGTTTAAACTCTAGGTCGGAGATTCATTGTTAGTCTTTTATGAAAAATATTGCCTTACGTTAGTTTTGCCGGAGCCCAATTTTCAAAAGGTTGTCAACGCATCTGTAGCCCTCGGGTGTGGCAGATGTCCATGGGCGGTGGTATTCGCTTAACATCAGGTGAACCGTCTGCTCGTTTGACAACTTTTCGCATAAAATAAAAAAAAATAAAAAAATAAAAATAAATAGTTTGAGAAAACGACTTAGTAAGTTAAGACTTACACGGCCTTTTCCACCGAAACATTCTTTGACACTCACTTGTACCAATGGGATAATGTAACAATTTCAAAAATGTTACCACAACCGACCGTGTACCGGCGTTTTCAAGTTCGGTGCTCCAGAATTATTTTGCAAATTTTATGTACGAAGCTATGCCAATGCTGCATGAGATAATATGATTCTACCATCATGATCAGCTTAATAGAACTTGCTGTCTTCTGACCTGATTGAAGATAGCCTTGAGGGAAGAATTTATAGGATGGCTGCATACAATAGGGCAACCGGCATTCTCTTGAAGGTTGGCAACTGCTTACCCATGGTAATGGATGTCTTTTTTGGCAATCACATAACATTATGTGCATTGCCCAAATTTCTTAAATAACTATCCTTCACAACATGCAAAATTTGTAGCTTAATTTATAATTGATGAATTTTAATTTTTCTTTTAACTCTACAACTTCATCTTTCGCTAAAAAAACTTTATTTATAAAGCTAAATTATTTGACTTGTAATTCGAATGGGAGCCGAGCGTGGACTAAACAAAAAATAACAATCCTAACATTCGCCTTACAGTACGCACAACACTTATTAACATACCATATCTAAACCATATTAAGCGCTATAGTTGGTACTAAATTAAAAACCTCCTAATCACTGACCGCTGAAAATTTCTTCGAGTATTTATGTACTTGTGTTATATAAATAGTAGGCTAAATCTGAAATAAATGTTCACATTCGTACACCACCTCCTAAAGATTTTTTGCAATTATACGTTGCTGAATAATTAAAAGATAATATGCATACAATAAGACAACGTGGGCAGCGCTCTCAACGCCCTTCGAGTGATTTTGTAATTATTCCTTGTTTTTTTATGACTTTTAAATATTATATTATTGAATACTTAAGTGTTAAAAAAAAGTATTAAACTTTTAAAAATGGAAGAGTGTTATGTGGAAGTTACGCAATTCAAAGGTATGAAAAGCGAAAAATGATTTTGGGTTGTCTAAGAACTGAGGATAATCATACTGTGACCTGAGTAACCAGAAAAGCAGGAAAAACTAAAGTTTCAAAACTATAGCAGTAGTTTGCTTTTATTTACTTTTACATATTATTTTGAGTGTATGATGTCTATGTGTTAAACTATTGTATTGCTCATGAAATATGTTTTTGTATGACATGAGAGACTGGTGCGTGGCGAGAGGCCTTTTATTGTGTTTGGTTCTTTCCCACCATAGGTCACGACATGCAGGGGGATACCTTACCTTTAGATAGACTTAAACTCCGAAGAGCGCCGTGGTGAATCGCCGTGCCTTTAGTGAAGTTCGACATTCTCTAGCATTTTGATAGACTTGCTCTATCATTAATTATAATAAAATCGTAACGTAAATAACCGAAATGCAGACAGTTGTTTTTTTTTTTTTACATAATTATATTAATTACTAGCCAACCACCCCGGCTTTGCACGGGTATAATGTGTAATACCTTATTTATAAACCTTCGTCTTGAATCACTCTATCTACTAAAAAAAAACGCATCAAGATTCGTTGCGTAATTTTAAAGATCTAAGCATACATATGGACAGACAGACAGCGAGATGACTTTGTTTTATACTATGTAGTGATGTATTAATTTTTTTTATTCTTTTACAGAACGAGAAAAGGTGCAAAATGACCATCCAGAGTATGACGGTAACAGATTCCCGTGACGGCACGAGGGGACGTTGCAGAGGGTAAGTAGACTAATAAAATCGTAGAATATCTCAACACATTTACAAGTCCAGAATAATTAACCAAACTAATAAAGTAAGACGGATCTTTTGTTACAGCATTTCGTTCTACTAAATGCTTTGGATTAGAGATTTATTTTTAAACTGGTTATAGCTTAAAAATTCAAATCTTTCAAAACTCACTCATAAGTTAGCTTGCAGATTAATTAGGCCAACATCTAAATCCTACGTAGACAGCTTGTTAGTGCAACTTTCAATAATATTTTATTTGAAATGTACGTTGTATTATGACTTTCTATTACATATTTAATAACATTCGTTCAGAGAAAAGAAACAATTATGATAAATAATGAAACGACATATAATGTTGAAGCGCCTGCTTAAATTTATTGTCTATGTTTTTATTTCATGTTTTTGCTCAAAACGAGGGGAAAACTAAAGTACAATTTTGAATATCTGTTTCTTATACAAATCAACTTATTGCTGAATGTACTTGTACTATATTATTTATTTACAGTATTTCTTTTAAATACTTATAAATAATCTATGATTTTAATTTTTCTACAGATTAAATATTTTTTAAGATATTGTATCGAATCTTTCCAATAATATACATAGTTGACATCTATGACCATTACGAGACCATCTCGAATCATAGTATATATATGGTCCCTCGCCATGTGTTCGATTCGAACGATTTTTGCAGCATAACTTGGACTATGCATCGGAGTAAAACTTAAAACAGTATTCTGTAAAAAAACATTATTATACAAACATGTTTTGTTCTATCGTGTGCCTTGATTAATATTAATTGACCTCGAATCACTTATAATCTTACAATCTGCGTTGGACCTTTATATTTATATGATGTAAGTACCTAGAAATATAATCATAGTTTATTATATAACCGTAGTTTATTTCTGTACTGATACTGTCTTTTTTGCTATACCTCAATTTTTTTTCCGATCGAAAACAGCGTGTTGGCTCACGTGGGTCTCCATTATGCTTTTTAGTTTTAATTTGACAAGGAAGTGTGGAAATGACTCTTGCATCGTCTTGCAAGTCCCAACTACTGCAGATTTTATACTTTTTTATGTAAAAGGTGGCAAACGAGCTGATGGTTCTCCTGATGATAAGCGATAACCACCGCCCATTAACATTTGCACACCCGTAGGGTTACAGTTGCCTTGCCACCTTAAAATAAAGTCGGCCCCGACTACCTCACTCACCAGACGAAACGCAGAGGTATACGCATCCACTTCAAGCCGGTCTTATGTGAGGTCGTGGTACTTATCTGGACGGACCTGCCCGTTCGTGCAACAGCGAAGGCTGTTGCGTGGCCTACCATAGTTAACCTAACCTAACAAATTCAGAAGACCGCAGAATTTTTTCATTTCATCCTGGACAGGTCTGATTTAGTTACCTAATGGTAGTTTTCGTTCAATAATAGTTTAAAATAAGCCTGTAATGCATTCAGACATTTTAACTTTGACTTTTAACAATCGACTGGTATCACCCTTGGAAGAATATCTACAAGCCCTCCTAACGGTCAGATGTCTGTTCGTGTCTGATGGTTATTGTGGATGTCTATAAGTGACGGTAATCAATAAGTTACTGCTCTTAAGTTGTAGACTTAAGATGAAACGAACTTATTCGTAATGATAAAGAAAATTAACGGTTGACATTTCATTCTTCAATCAAAGATGAATTTCAGTTTTGTTCGCGCACTACCCAAAGGTTAAACTAACAAGACAGCACCCTACTCATATTACTAAGCCTCCTCTGTCTGTCTGTCGGTTTGTCACCAGGCTGTATCTCACGAACCGTGATAGTTAGACGGTTGACATTTTCAATAAAAACTGTTGCCAAGTTAAAACAAATACTTGGTGTTGACATTCAATAAAAACTTAAGTTAAACCTTTATTGAATAAAGATACTTCGGCTTTGAAAAAAAAACAAATAAAAAATATTTAAGTGGGGCTCCCATACACCCTACGCGCACGATTCCGACTCACTTGGCCGGTTTTTTAACTGTCGTACACTAGTGTTTCCTTTATCAGCTATTCTGCAAGCGAGCAGTCGTTGATTTAAAGCCGGTCAGTTTATTTGTACAAAGAGCTGTTCATATTTTATCAGTTAGCCAACAAACATTATTCATACGTCACGGGCTGAAGGGGTCTGCGTTGTGCTTGGGAGAATTAACGCTCCGTTATTTCGCAAGAGCAATAACAAATACACGTCCCACTTATGGGTGGTAGGTAGAGGTGCCGACGTTCTTTCGTAAATATGGTATTTATCAAAATAACCTTTAATGTTTACTAGCGACCCGGCCCGGCTTCGCACGGGTGCAATCTATTATACATACAAACCTTCCTCTTGAATCACTATATCTAGTAAAAAAACGCATCAAGGTCCGTTCCGTAGTTTTAAAGGTCTAAGCATACATAGGAACAGACAGCGGGACGACTTTGCTTTATACTATGTAGTGATAGTGGTGTCTAAAGCTAATGGCTACGACGCCGGGGTTCGATTCCCACACGGGACAAGTGATGTGACCCACAGATAATTGTCTCTCTCTCGGATCTGTGTATTTGTCCCGAAGGAGGTTTGACGTCGGGCAGGCGACCTATCGTAAAAAAACCCTAGCCGAAACGATGAATCACATGCTGTATCTAACCTACCCCACCTAGTTGAGATAAGGGCAGGAGGAGGATGATGTTGATGGTTTATATTATACTTCACTAGCGACCCGCTCCGTCTTCGTACGGGTGCAATGTATTACACCTATATATAAACCTTCCTGTTGAAACACTCTATCTAGTAAAAAAACCGCATCAAGATCCGTTGCGTAGTTTTAAAGATCTAAGCCTACATAGACAGACAGACAGCGGGATGACTTTGTTTTATACATGTAGTGATAAGATACTAGTGAAGAATACACAAAAATATATTTGTTGTTTCCAAAAATATTATTAGAAGTATTCTTGTTTATTATAACTACGCAGCGCAGAAATAAAATATAATATTTCTCAAAGGTGTTCTTTGTCGGTGCGCCGAAACTTCCATAATTCTTCATTCAAACTTAATGATTTGAATACTATTTTAAAGCTTATGTTTACCGCTAGAAAAAAGTAAATGATTTCATTAAAAAATATCGTTTAAGCATTTTGTATTAGCAAATGCCAACTCTTGACAATTTATTTAAATGAAATATTTACTTACCGAATTAATTTAATACCGAATTAAATTTAGAAATATTACTCTTCAAAATGGGACACCGTTCATTGATAAATACTTACATATACATACACATTATTATATTATACTAGCTGATCCGGCAAACGTTGTTATACCATATAAATTATTTGTAGGGTAGAAAAAAATGTTTGCGGTGGACCACTCGTAACATTTAAGGGGATGAAAAATGGATGTTGTCCAATTCTCCGCCAAAGTCAAAGTCAAATATCTTTATTCAAAATAGAAGCATTACACTTTCTTATTGAAAGTCAAAAAAGGAAAGCCACTGAGTTGAGAGGAAACTCAGCGGGACATTTAACAACCCTTTTTTTGTTTATGTGGGGGAAATGCATACGCATACCCGCCCTCGCGGGGGCAAGAGTGGGTTATGTCGGACTCGCACCGACCAAAACCCCCACCATGTTCCACTTAGGCGCATATCGGCAGGGTCACGGGAACGCTTTCGCGGCCCTGCCAGCACTGGCCGCCTCAGCAGCCCCCTCGCGGGGAGCAATTCCCCTATTCTCCGGGTAAGGCGCGCTGGAGCATTCAGCGCGCCTTTGCAAGGCCAACGAACTCTACCGAGTTCGCTGACCGGGGCAATGGGAGCCAGGAGAGCTAGTGCTAATAAGCTGCAAGCCTCCCAGCCTCCAGCGGTGGACCTGGTCTTTAGCTCCGTCGCTCACCACGTTTCGGCCGCGGAGGAAAGTGAGAACAGCGCATCGCAATACCGACACTCCTCTCCCTCCGCGGCCCCACCACCACTGCATCAGCGGTGCAGCCCCATCGAGTCGCGGAGGATAAGAGCGCGGCCAACGCAATACCGACACTCCTCTTCCCCCGCGACTCCTCCTCGGTAGCAGAAGACAGGGAGAGTGGCTCCACCTCTACCACCCTCGACCTGTCCCCTGCACCCTTCAGCACGCATCTAGAGTGGGCTCAATGAGCCCACCCAGAGCGGCCCTCTCGGGCCGGCCTTACACCACACGCCGGCCCAGTGTGGGTTCGTTCCTCTTAGCTTCGCCGTGGGTGACCAAGCCACGGCTACTAAGCCTCTCCGCCACGTCAAGGCGGGAACCCGGTCGGTGGGGACATTTGACCACACTGGCCGATATGCACAAAAATTTCACGAAAATCGGTCGAGCCGTTTCGGAGGAGTTCAATTACAAACACCGTGACACGTGAATTTTATGTATTAGATTATAGGTCGTTATATCGTTACATTATTATTCGGTGACCGATCGAGATACTGTGCAAAAAAAAAGTTCAACTAGTTTTATACATATGTATATTATATAATACTATTGTTATTATTAGGCTGGGGTACTCTTTTCGCAAATAGTATGTATGTACTTATAATATAATCTCTTTGGATATACCATTTGTATCTGGCTGGTTTTGGTATATGGTATTTGTGACATTTATGGACCTAGTGCAGTGTCTGTGAGAGTAGCACAAATTCCCTCATAGATCATGTCCCTATCTACAAGATGGCAGAAAGTTATTGAATAAAATGGCACCTACATACTTTAGGTAAATGTAAATAAGGGAGGCAGACATAACATAACTCTGATGGCCTTTTCTTTAAAAAAATACGTTCTTCTTAATTTAAAGAAACAGTACCCGGAGGACCGAGTTTTGCTCGGTTTGTTTTTTTTTTTTGGTAAATCGTGTGTTTTGGAAATTACATTTGGATACAAATTACTGAGTAATGAAATATACGTAATATTTTCTGATCTTACCGACGTAATGATAAGAAAATATGAACTGATGTTTTTCACAAAAGAAAGAACTTAAAAAAAAGGGAAAAAAATAACAAAATAACAAATCGACAAAAAATAAAAGATAAAGAAATCAGGATCAGGAATCGAAAAAAAAGTAAAAAAAAATAAGTGTGTAAATGATCGTGATACGAACCACGGCCTTCTGTTTCGTGGCTGTTTGTTAGCGGCCGCCCGATTACCGACCGAGCTATTATAACATTTTTTTTTCGGTGAAATTTACCGTCGTATTCGAATAATATTTTTCATTCCTTGAAAACTGGGATAAAACGACATTTTCTAAAAATGAAACCTAGTCAGATCGATTTTTCGCCCCCGAATCTACGCACATACAAAATTTAATGAAAATCGCATTTCTTGTATATATATATATATATACAAGAATTGCTCGTTTAAAGGATAAGATTTTATTTTATCGCTCAACTCTTTTACGTAATTTAAACAGTCAACATACTAATAAAGTAATGGACACACGTCACAGACTTACACATACGCAAGGGGGAAACAATTATTTTCTAGATTGTAATCGTTACTAATATCTATAAAGTATCGCGTAATACAGTAGCCGTTCTCCTTCATCATACGAGTAATTCTTATCGCGAGCAAAATCAAGGTCTGCGTAAACATGAATCCATCATATGCGTTTCCCGCTATAAAGGCGTAACTGTGATCATGTATCGCAATTAGATTTTACGCGAAGATAATTTTTCAATCATCCTTTAAAATCAACACACGTTTTTTATATATACTGGTGGTCGCCTAGTGGTCGAAATTGGACCATAATTAATTGTACATTGTATATACCATCCAAAAACATAATGTTTTTGATGTTTTTTAATGTATTTTTATAATATATAAAATAATTATAAATATATAATTTTATATTTTATATAATATATATAAACTATAAGTGTGAGAAATGTCATACTCCTCCGTCCACGCAATTTTCGTAAAAAGGGGTACAAAATGTTTTCTTCACGTATTAATATGTAGATACCAAATTTTTTCTAATGTGAACAGTAGTCAAGTAAACAGGCGATTCACGTAATGTTAAGAGGATGCCACCGCCCAGGCATTTGCAACACCCAATGTAGACACATGCGTTTGTCACCGAAATAAAGTGGGCCACACTTGCGTTTTAAGGCGCGCTCTTCTGTTGGGTCGCGGTACATCCCGCCCGCGGACCTGCCCAATCGCGCAACAGAGAAATTTCCTACGTGGCTTCACCACGGTAAAAAGAGCTGAAGCAATTTGATTTCAAACAGTTCAAAATCTAAAAGTTTATCCGCCGCGCAACCGGTGCGCAGTGGTATCAGCGACTGTAGACTCCCGATGATTCGCGCACATGTTAAAGATCTGACTAAACAGTTCTTCGATAGAGCCCAGCATCATCCCAACCCTCCGGTGGTAAGCGCAGCAAATTACCAACCCGACACAAAGCGAACGTCAACAAACGTCCGCATCGACCTGGTCGAGAAAGAGGACTTAGATACGCCGGACCCACCGTTAGTGTCACACATCACACCATTTCGCCCTCGCCTCCGGACGCGACGAGACCAACACAACGCGTTCACAAGGTACACCCGCGTTCCGGGGCGGTTCTCACCGCTCCCAACCACCGATTAGCTAATTGCACAGTCGACGGCCATCGGGGTTTCGATTCGAATCGCAACCTCGATGGCCCTTAGATGACACACCATAGTTAAACCCACGCATTAGCACATGCGCAGCTCTACCCACAGCGGAGGGTTCTGGCTAGCCCACCTGTTCTGCGTCAGATGAAACTTTAATAGTCTCGGGACTGAAAGCAAAAACATCAGTTAATACAAGATACAAGAAGAGTGAGTTCAAATCCCGATAAAGTTTTATCAAACGCATTTCCCGTTGCAGCATTACTGTGCTAACGTATTAATTCAGCAATTAAATTTTATGAGAAGTTTATGTTCAATCCGATTAGAAAGCCCCAGTAACTCAGTATCCGGGTAACCGCTTTTAATTCAGCACACTAAAGCAATCTGGATTCGAATCCTGGTAAAGTTTACATTTATTCCTGTATTGCGATATTGAGTGCTGATTTACCACGTTCTCAGCGGTGAAGGTGTATTGAGGACACCGGAATATCGTCCAAATACATTGATGATTCTGTGACGAAGTGGCCAAAGTATCGGCTTCGGCAATGTGGGTTCGATTCCCACACGGGACCACTATTTGTGTGACCCATAAAAACCTAGTTGTTTCGCATCTGAGTGTTTGTCCGCATGAAATTTATGTTTGTAAAACGTCCTTACAACACAGGATAACGTTATCCTAAAGTAAGGGCATTGTTTTATTAACATTAAAAAAAAAAACTTTGCTAATATATATGGAAGGCCTTTGCCCTGCCGAACGGCATATTTCTTCAGTGAGTCACGTTATCCATTTCGAAAAAGGCCAAATATAATTGTCAATTCCGACTTGTTTAGAACTTAAAGCACCAGATAGGAGATCTGATAAAAACGAAATCGCACATATATAGTACTTTAGATACACAGTACATATACAGCGTGTCTTTACAATCGTCTCTTTCAAATTCATTCAACCCATTTTGGAGGATGTTCTGTTGATGAAAATATTTTGTTTTGGAAAATTTAATAACTCAGTAAATATCGATGTTTAAAGAATGTAAATGTTTAATACAATTTTAAAAATTTATCCTCTATATGCGTGTTCATTTATCGTCGCGATTGAAAAGACACGCTGTATAGTACCACATACTACATACACATACATATAAAGTACGCCTACGCGATTTGTACCTACTGATTTATGATTGGAACGAGAAGTGGCCATCATTGAATTTATTACATTTTGTCGTTTTTTTTAATTCAAAAACTGGCTAGCACTTGACTGACTTATGTCTTTAAGCGCACCCACAGCACATATGAATTCCTAGTATGGAGCTGTTTGGGTACTCTGTGGGTGCGCGGGGCTATGTTCAGCAGTGGACTTAAACAGGCTGAACATCATCATTTGAGCAGAGCAGCAGCTTTTAACTTCGCTCGAATGGGCAGGATCTTCTGTGAGAGCTGCGGCCGTGGTACTTTCCCGAGTATGCCTCTAGAAAGTACTAGGCTTCTAAGAAGACCAGTGTGAAGTGAAACTATTATACTTTCGCAAGTGAGGTAACCGGAGACCTCGTTTTAAAAGGCTGTCAACGCATCTACAAGCCCATTTAGGTTGCTGACATCCATCGGTGGCCGTAAACACTTAACATCAGGTTGTACACCAAAATTGTTTTCTAAGCTTTTGCTAGGAAACTATTCTACTCATTCTCAAAAGTAAAAAAATAATAAATATGACAGTTATAATCCTAACTAACACTGAGGAAACCTTCTGCTGAGCGACTTTTGTATCGATAGCCGGGGCATTTTTAATTTATTTATACGTTAAAACCATGGAATTCATGTTTCGAATCCATAGTTCATAAATATTACGTTCCGGGCCGAAGAGAGAGATGTTTATTTAACTTTGAAGAAAAAGTGACGAATTGCTTATTTAACTTTGAAGAAAAAGTGACGAATTGCTCTGCAATGACGTCCCTCGTTTGTTTACGCTAGTGGACTTTCAATAATCGATACATTGTTCGTTTGAAGTATGTTTGGCATAAAAATAAATTAACAGCCTATACATGTCCCACCGCTGGGCAAAGGCCACCTCTGTACAGAGGGTATTAGGGCATAGAACCATCACGGCACCCCACTGCGGATTGCAGACTCACGATGTTTTCCTGAAAGACCGGCGTAAAGTAGAAGTGTTACAACTTCTGCGTTTCGTCTGGTGAGTGAGGCAGCCTGGGCTCACTTTATTTAAAGGTGGCAACGCGTTTGCAACCCCACTTAACATCAGGTGAACCGCCAGCTCGTTTGCCACTTTCTCACATAATAAAAAAACATTGAAAACACTGACGATACAAGTCTAGATAGCAGGCTTATGCGGAGAAATATTGCTTAGTGTGCTTTATGTGAAATGTGATAATAGTTTTAATAAAACTTTATATCATTTATCGAAATTACTCGTAACTAAACCTATGTCTTACCGGATTTATAAACTATTAAAATTTCACTCGATTCTAACTTAAAGCCTTGCACACATTACTGTAATTCGAACTATAAAAAAATATAGTAAAATTAATCTGGAAAATGTAAAATACATAAAAAAATAATTTAAACGTTATAATTAAATAATAAAATAAATTCACAATGTACTTGTAAAATAAAATAAAATCGGGTTTCTGGAAATTTATCACAAATAATTGATTACGCAATGAACTATGTAATATAAACTTTTTACATACTAACTTAAAATAAATAGCTTAACTAGTTGAAACAGTTCCAATAATGTGTAAAGAAGTATTTATCAATAAAAGGTATTTTATTTTAAAGATTGACTGTTTCAGTTTAATTTAGGAAAATTTCAATAGATAACATTGTGCTACTTTTTTTTTATTTTTAAACGAAAGTTTTTATGAAAATATTTTATTTATCTCTTTTTCCCCAATAGTAACAAATTTTAAAGTGGTTATGCATGGCGAATCGATAAAAAACACCTTTGATAAATAACATATACAATTATACATATTATATCCTTAATAAGTTTAGTTAAATATTTTTAGGCCTGTTAGGTCTCCAATAAAACGTTTTAAACCTGCCGTGTGCTCCGGGCCTTCGATGACGTTTGGCACGAGGTCGGCGGCGACGCCGTTTGCCGGTTTTAATAGTACTATGTCGACCACTATGTGTAAGGTGTCCACGCGCGCTGGAGTTTCTCGACGAAATCGCGCCACTAACCGCCGCAAAAGGTCTTAAGCGCCAGTGAAACCGTGTGCATAAGTGAGAACTTTGCGATGTGCGACCAACAGCTAATCAGACAGAGCTCGTTGAAGAAACCCGACCGAGTTGGGAGTGCTAGCCGGAAGAACCTGCACGTCCTGATCAAAGTACCAGAATCGGCGCGTGAGAGGTACCTATATAGAGTCACTTTTTGCGTCGGCAAGATTTGAATTGGCGTACCCATTAAATATCACGACGTTTCGTATCACCTGAACGGAACGAATCTCGAATGAAAACCGCAGATTACGCGAACTCCTGATTAAGAGCAAGTCTTACCTAAAGTTATTGAATGAAATATTTACTTGGTGCCTTTAATATGTGAAATATATCAATCGTGTTTGTACTAAAGCAATCGTAGTTCTTTGTTTTGCCACGGCAATACGATGGCACGATGGGCCAGTTCAACCGAATAAAACCGTCTCACAGAAAACCGTCGTGAAGTAGGGATTTTTATACTTTGCGTTTAGTACGTTGGGTGATGGGTTGCAACAACTCTAGTGTTATAAACGAATAGTCACCTAACATGCAGTGTGCTTGCCATACAGAAAAATTAAGCTTTATTTAAAAAAACCTTTTTAATTGTTCTCTTTAAATAGGTATTGTATCTTTTTAAATAGGTCTAATTAAAATTGCAAAGATTCTATTACAGACACCGGGGCAGATAAACTTACAAAGAAACCACAAAAAGTTAAATGATCGCCGTTTTTAATTTTTAGCTTCAAGGGTTATCCTCAATTGGTTAAACTGTAACCCATTCAAACACACGATCAAATCGTAGAGTACCTTTTTGTGCAAAGCGAACACATGTCTACATGCGTGTTTCAACTGTACCCTTGAGTTTCGTACCAAAATTCCGACGGCTATCGACTGTCAATTGGCAAATGAGAGCGGTGAGAACCGATATAGAGCGTGGGTATATCTAGAGTAGGTAAGCAGTGTGGTTTAGTACACGTATTTGTACCAATAAATACTCGTACGTCTTTCAACTGTGCCCTGAGTTTCGTACCAAAACACCGACGGTCTGAACCGATATAGAGTGCGTGTATACCTAGAGTAAACGGTGTGTTTAGTACACGTATTCGTACCAATACATACGTCTTTAACTGCATTCTTAAGTTTCGCAACTCTGACAGTAATCAACTATATCATCGGTAGCTGGGAGCCGTGAGAACCGGAACGGGAGCAGTAGAGTACGCGTTGTTTAGTACCCAAAAGCAAGGTCCATCTACAAATAGTTATATATCAACAGGTGCATGTGCAGTAATGTTCTGAGCTGATCCGCAGTTCGTCGCAGTCTTCGACCGGGCCGATAAGGTCTTTTACATTGTCAAAGTCAAAGTCAAAATATCATTTTTCACATAGCCGCTTGCGCGTTCTTATGAAACGTTGAAATTTTACAACGAAATTGTTTGAGATCTTTCGCGACTGCATCCGTTTGATGCTTGGCGGTAATATTTGAGACAAGCCCGCAATATCGTCAGAATCATGTCAACAGCGAATGATCAAATATGATTATGTCAAAATATCTTTACGCAAGGCTAATAATACGTAAATTAAAATTTTTAAAATTGATTTCATTTTACTTTCGGTTAATGGTACACCGTAGGGACTATAGATCTAGTAGAAAAACTATTAGAATATATGTACATATCTTACATGTGTACATAACACCTTCATGTAAATATTACATTTAAATCTCGAAACCAAGTTATCAACATTTTTTAGGGACTAGTTTATTCTTATATATATTGCCTTCTGTTGGATTGCTTTGCTCCTTCTATTATACTAAGATTTAACACGACTTTAATTTATATTATACTAGCTGCTGCCCGCGACTACGTCTGCGTAGAATAGGCTGATGGCGAAAGATTTAGACAGATATACATCAAATAAGTATATAAATTATAGCCTATGTCTTATTCTGATGTAAAAGCTATATTATTGTAAAGTTTCATTAAAATCCATTCAGTAGTTTTTGTTTGAATGAGTAACAAACATCCATCCATACATACAAACTTTCGCGTTTATAATATTAGTTAAGATTAAGATTAGTAAGAAAGTATAAGTTTAACGGTGGTAGGGCCACGCAGCAGCCTGTTGCACGAATGGGCTCGCTCGTCTGGGTCAGTACCACGACCTCACAGAAGACCGGCGTAAAGTGGGAATATGATATTTTCGCGTTTCGTCTGGTGAGTGAGGTAGCCGGAGCCTAATTTTCAAAGGTTGTCAACCCATCTACAATCCTCGGGTGTAGCGGATGTCCATGGGCGGCGGTATTCACTTAACATCAGGTGAACCGTCTGCTCGCTTGGCAACTTTTCACACATAAAAAAAAAACAATAAAAGTAATATCATTAAACTTAGGACGTGAAGTATAGCGGTTACACGTGCTAACTCTCCGGATGAACAATATTTTATTAATAAACCTTAACGTGTTTTGGTGTTGTGTACACTGCAAAACAATTGAAATTATAAACAATATATTGCGTAAGCAGCCAGTTAGTGAAATATTTGAAATTAATGCGAAATACTTTCACTCTACATAATTTCTTATCTACAATTTAAATTAACAGACTATACAATATATAGAAAGTCGATAAGTAATTCTTTTGTAATTTAATAAATCGAGTGGCTGTATATTTTTTAAAATAAATATTTAACTATTTTCGTTAGATGTGGATATTTTTAACATTTTAGCATCCATTTTAAAAGTCTTGTTTAATAATAGTGTTATCAATACAACGAAAAAAAATTACCTCATAATTTTATGCATACATATTTTGCTAAATTAAATCAAACTGAATAAAGGAATGCATAAAATTTGTATGTGCATAGTGTATACAGCACATGATAAAAATAACAAAACGTTTAAAAACCTCGTCTCGCTAATATTTCAGGTTATTATACCATAACCATAATGCATATACATTTTAAATGCAATCTACAATTCTATCTCGCTTCCTGTCCTTTGAAAACGTAATAAAAGCAGTCAATTGACAAACAGACACTCTTAAACCCTGAACACATCCATACAAGATTAAAATTAAATTTCAAATAAAATTTCCAATTTGAAAAAAGAGTAATTACCTAACATTCTTTGAAAAAAATATGATATTTCCATAGACGTCTTCTGACGCTTAATATATCGATAATAACTTATTAATACATAGACAATGACGCGATATTAGAGATATTTTATAACAATAAAGATATCTATAAAAATTATCTTTAATTACTTACAACAGATACCTATATTTTTTTCGAAACTTAAGAAATGTTACGCATATAAAATGTCAATATACACTTTTCATGACGTCGTGTAGGAAGCAGAGATGCTCACAAATGGCATAAATTGTTAAGACACTACTGCGAAGACCTTAAACGGAGATAAGTACAGCGTAAGCTTCTATTGATTAACACTCCATTTAGCACCTCAAACTAACTCGTAAACAAAATCTCTTATATCGTTAGTTACTTACAAGTTTTCAAACATTTCAACCATCTAGACCGTTTACCATCACACCTGTAACTCACTTATTGGGAAGTGTAATGTGATTTGTAATTGAGCGACTTTATGCCGGCCCAGGTGTTAGGAGTGCGTTCAAAATTTTCGATAAAATAAGATTAATTAACGGCGTTTACTATAAACAAACCAGTTGTGCGAACTAGTTATGTAAACGTATGAACGAGTCTTTACAGTGACGCGCGAGGTCGGCAGCCACGATATTTGTTGGTGGATTTTTTTCCAGTTTAATATCAAACCACTACATGCGTTGACCAACGGTGCGGGCGTATTCCGTAGTTTTGTTTGAACGGAACTTTGTTTTTGCCTCTAAGTATTGAGAAACTCGACCATGTGTGACCGACAGCTGCTCAGACATAGCTCCTTGAGGAAACCGGACCTGAGGGTTAATGGCAGAAGGAGGAATCGTCACGTTCACATAACACTTCCGGAGTCAGCTGGTGATGAGTGAGCTTTAAAACTAATAACAGATAACATTTTAATTCATCACAAACCTCGTGTTAGTTAATTAATTAATTCAAATTGTTTATGATTGAAATATAATATAGCAGCAAAATTAAATCGATTTTGTTTAAATTAAACTCTCATTATGCCTTTACGGAGTTAGACATTTGTAAAATTTCTTTAAAATAATGTTTTTCCCCGTAAAAAAACGTAATGAGTATCGAAATAGGTAAAATAATTAGTAAGTAATGTTTCAACCACATCACATTCTAAAAGATAAATGTCAATAATTGTATAAAATTGAAGGCGACGCGAATGGCGTGGTGGGTAGTGTACCTGCCTCCTGCGCCAGAGGGTGTGGGTTCGATCCCCACTACTGGAAAAATATTGTGAGATGAACAGTGTTTTTGTAGTGTCTGGGTGTTTATATATGTATCATATGTATTTATTCACAAAAGAAAAGTATGTTTATCAGTTTTCTAGTACGCATAGTACAAGCTTTCCTTAGATTGGGACTAGAGAATGTTGTGTAAAAATGTGTCCTAAAATATTTATTAATTTATTATTTATTTATTTGTATGTTCCCTTGGGGAGGACTATTTTGCAAAAGTAGTTAATATTGCAAAAGGCTGTTTGGATTGGATTGGAATAGTCTATTATCGATCCTTAAAATTGGAAGTTTTGCAACCAAAACTAGTTTCCTAAGATATTGCTCTCTCTTTTGTTATAAATTTTATTACATCAATTTATAAAAATAAAACCTTCGGCCTTAAAACTTCTATTTATTGACATATTTGATAATTATCGTACGTACGTACTAACTGGTGTTTTCACAATTCCTAACATTTTAGTGAGTACTTTAGGCAGACATAAATATTTACAGGTTTCTGTACAATCGCATTCCTTGTTTTTATTACATTTCCGACGAATTGTTTGGATTGCGTTAATTATGTAGAAGACCGTGAGGTCGAGGATAGTTGATGGTTACGGCTGAGTAGCTTTAGCCTATCAAACCTTGAATCTAGCTTCGATTTGAAGAGCACTATGATAGAGTAAGATTCAAAGTATGCGTCGTTGTTTTTATTGCTTGGTCACAAGGATCTACTCAAGTTAGTTTATTGTCCGCGCGCGCTTTTAATTCAATATACTCTAGCAAACTGAGTTCGATTCTGATGCCGGCGGCACCAATGTAATGGACAGCCAGCACTTAAAAAAAATAATTTGTTAAGTGCTGACTTATCACGTGCTCAGCGGCGAAGGAAAACATCGTGAGGAAACCTGCGTATTTTCGAAATAATAACATAAGCACAAAAAAAAATATTTCGAAGATATGTGAAGTCCACCAATCCGCGGTGAGGTCACGGGGAGTAAAATAACTCATTGTTACGAGCTAGGGATTGCGGGATGGAGTGAAAGGCCGGTATTGTAATGTTCACTAAACTTATAAGCTAAAATGCGATGGCTTCCTTTTTGCCGCACAAGCCTCCACACTTGTACAGGCGCGACAGCCCCGTTTTTGGCGCACAAGCCCTCCACTTCTTCTACAGGTGCAATGACCCCTTTTTTAATGCACAAGGCTACACTTCTACATGTGCAACACTTAAATCCTTTACTTACAATTCTCAGTTTTACTTTTCCTTTTCTCCTGATCAAACACACACAAACAATTACAGTTACCGAAGCTGAGAATTAACAGTTGTCTCTTTTTTAATTTTCTGTTCCTTTTTCTGCAAGTTATACGTAAGTTATCTTGCTTCTTTGCATACTCGAAGCACGATCCTGAGCCACCTACAATCCATCGACTTCCCGCACATTTGTTACATCACAGAACGTCACTCTATCTCTTGAGGGGTACACTGCAATAGCCAATACAAGGCCACTTGAGAAAATAGTACCATTCTTCCCCATCGATTATCGGTTCTACGAGCTCGCCCATTGCTACTTCAGCTTACTAATCTTCTGGGCCAAGTCGGTTATCTTTATATTGATATTGGACCATAAAATATGCCGAAGTTTCCCGAACGTTGCCCAACCGAGCTGGATTTTGACGTTCGACTTACCTAAACGCACTAAATGTCCTAGTCAACATACGAACGAGCACAATGTTCCCAACAAGAGCCGATAAAGGCGTGACATGGACATTAGCCATGATCTTCGTCTTGCCCATGTTCATCTTAAGGCCCACTCGTTCGGAGACACTGTTGAGGTCATTGAACATAGTACCAAAGTCCTCCGGTGTTTCTACCACAATGATTATGTCGTCGGCAAATCGAAGGTTTGTTATATATTATGAATATAGTATGACAATATATAATTCATTAATTTCAGCTTTGTGAATAATTTTGGGTGAATAGTTTATCACGGAATATGTGAAACTCATAACAAAAACAGGCTCACTTAGAGTTTTCTGCTAATCACTTATGCACTCCGGTTTGTTGGCAATCGTTATTAATTTTAAATATTCAACCACCAAGCAGATTTTTTTATGACCTTCTTTTTCATTTAATAACTTGAATGCGATTCTCAAATGCTAAAACAAAGTGCTTAGTATTTCTCGCGTACGCAAATTATTAGGTACTCACCTTTGTTTCTTTTTAACTAAAGGGCTAAAATTTTAGTCGCCAGTTTTTCGACTAAAAGTTACTTTAACCTGCTCAGTTTAATTTCGGTATAAGGCCGGATTGTCCTAGCCATTATATCGCCAACGCAGATATAACCACACATCATTGCCTCGCGGACTGTCAGAAAGAAACTCGAGGACGCCTTTTGTAGACAGGAAATGTCTAGAAGTATATTATCTACTTTGTGCTAGAAGTAAAGATCAGACTGTTAGTGTTCAGGTCACACTGTTCACGGGCGTCTTGATATCCATTCCCGGTAAGGAAAGTTCAACAGTTGGTCACCTCATAAACTGTCATTGTGCCCGCATGTGTCTGATGCCCACGTGGCAGAATAATTTGTGTGATCCGTAAATAGATGTTCCGAGTCTAGATGAACTTAGTGTCCGTAGGTAATTATCATGATTGTCCTTACCTTCTGCGACACTGAAAGAAACATTAATATACGACTGGAGCAATTTATCATACCAGACCACAACTCATACCAAATTACCTTCATGGTATTTTTAATTTTTATCGCAACATATCTTTTTTTTTATAATAAGGTGTTGTTTAATAATTTAAAATACAAATAATTATTACTTTTATGAATGTAAAAGACGACATTGGAACATAAAGAAACGGACCCAATTTCGTTATATAGTACTAAGTTATAGCTTACAGTATAAGCCTTATACTATAACTTTAGATATATTCCAAATTCTTGTAGTAAATGAGACATGGCCATAGACAAAACCTTAATGCGAAATTCATCTAAGATGGTTGGTCTAACTTGTATTGAATTTATCCACTTTCTTCGACACATATTGCTTACGAAACTAGCAATAATCATTAAAGCGGAAACGAAATTCAATCACGTATTGTGCTGTTTCCATCGCCATCTATCGGAGAAACGTTGAAACTAATTTGGGAAAAGCGGACCGGCTTGAACAGCTGTATTTTCTATCGATCCTCTTTATACCCGCAAATAAATTCACTGCAATACCTGCAGTTTATACACACTGCCGACGTCAAAACTTGACGAATTGAAATGGTCAAAGCGAATATATAAAATTATCGAAAAGATATTGATGAAGCAAAACCATTTGTGAAAGTAGAGTAAATTTTGGTTGTGGAAAATTAACTGCGCGGTTATACATTTCGTGTGATACTTTCAATACTAAAGTTCCGATATAAACGTAGTGGTCGGTGAAGAACAAATAACTAAAATGGAGCAATCCCTAAGGAGTGGATTGCACAGAAGGAATTTTATAAGTACGCGCATTGATGACATACCGATGGATACCATACGTTTAGTGTCACCAATTAACAGATTCACTATGTTTCATGGTAATTTTAATGGTGACGAAATAGACTATCTAGAAAAGTAAGTACATGTAATGAAGAAAATGAAGACGTTTTTCGTACGTATCGAAATTTCGACATTATATTTTTGGTTTAATGTCTTAGAAGCATTTAATAAGCTTAAGTAAAAAGCTACACAAAATATGGTAATAGAGATATAAAATAGGTAAAATAAGTATAATTATAAATTATAATTTAAAATAATTGATATTTTGATACGATTTAAAATCTATTTTTAAAATTTATTTAAAAATAAAACAAAACATTAATAAATTAAGGTAGCTCATCGAGCATCGGGAAGATCTCATCTCATATTTATCATATTTTAAAAAATGCTGATAAATTGCATCATAACATATTATACACAACATTTCTCAGTAATTTTCTAATTGTTTTAATTAATACGTTGTAGAAGTTTTCCTATTTACTTCTGGAATCCATCGCAGTATTATAAAAATAAAAAAATATTAATATGACATTTATTTTTCGTCAATTCCGCAACAGGTGGCGCTGTAAAAATATTTTCTTTCACAGGCCTTACAAGTTGCGGACAAAGGTTTTAATAACTTCATTAGTGTTGCTGGTCTTCGTGTCTGCCTTGAGTGGCTTCCTCATCGGCAGCGCTGACTACGCAGCATGGAAGAAATTGGACCCTCCCGACCCAGTTCACGCATTGCCACCGTCGGCGTCAATCATGCGCGTATTTCACCGAGCGGCCGTATGCACAGATGCCGCGCATTGCTCGAAAGTAGGAAGGTGAGATAAAAGTATTCTCATTTTGTATGTTGCAATCGTCGTTGTTTATAGTCGTATTAAAATTGCGATGACAAGAAAATCGTCAAATTATCTGATAAGCTTATTATCATCCAGAGAAATACTTTTTTATACTTATAGCAATGAAAAATATTTTGTGATGCTACTCGCCAACAGATGGCACTTGCATTGGTATTATTTTATTACCATTGTGTTACTAGCAATATGGACTGAATGGTAATGAGTAGAAATAAATGTCATTTAAAGACAAATCAAAGATAACGCACCATGCTGAACATATACAACTTTCCTTCGATTTCAACAGGGTTACTGTATTAAGACAATAGTGTACATTGACCTTGTACGTGACATGTACGAGCTACGACAACACTTAATGTAGGGTCGTTAGGGCGGATTAGAAAAGTACTTGTTGTAAACATATTTGCCTATGTTTTTTCAATTGTCTACTGGCCTATGTCTTAAAAATTGGTTCATCCTACAATTTTAATCTCATTGAAAACCAAATATTGACATATAAACGAAAAACTTGAAATCCTTTGAATTCATTTCAAATTTTAAAATCTTAATTGGTGCCATCTTCGCTACTCCTTTTTGGTATTAATTGATTCTTATAGATAAAACATTATTTATAAATTTTAAAAGCATTTACATTTCTTCGAAGAAAATATAAATTTTTAGTTGGCAACACTGGCGGGCTTACTCACACACTTGCATAACTATGCATAATAAACAATGTTTCATAACCGGGTCGCAGCGAACGCTACCAACCAATCACGTTTCGTCTTTCGAGAACTTTATCGACGCGCATGCGGTCAGTGACGTGTCTCTGCGTACCTATAAAACTGCCGTGTTTCGTTCCGTCGCGAACATTTTGTTAAAACAAAATCTGCAGTAACGTTGTCACTGTGACAAATTTCGTGTGTTATACCAAAAAACACATTTTCTAGTCGTAAATATGTCCGAGGCCTTCTTCGACGAATACGATTACTACAACTTTGAACACGACAAGCACATTTTCTCCGGGCACAGCGGTAAGCAACGCTCGAAGAGAGAGGTGAGCGAGCACACAAACCACTTCGACCCGTCCGGCCATTCTAGAAAAATCGTCACGAAGCTGATCAATACGGAGAAGAACAAGAAGGGCGGTAACAAACATTAGATGGGCGCACAATAAATCGGACGACAATGGCGTGTAAAAGGACTTCAGAGATGCCCAACGAAAGGAGGACGTTATGGCGGATACCAGAAGAGAGCGTGGGTCGTGGGCCGGCGCTGAGATCACTGGAACACCCAAGGCGATTCCTGTTGACCCAGGGATTTTACCTCGCCCACCACAACAGCGTCAGGTTACGCTGCCGGTCGAGGCCACCGCGCCAAAAGTAAATCACCTACCGGCGTCCCGACCGGTATATTTTCTATTTTGGACATAACACCGTTCCGTTGACTGATCTCAATTCTCGACTCTCACTGAGCTTGTTGTAGAGCTCAAAATCGCTGTGTTACTAATTGCTAGATACTTACGTTATGTTACATTTTATTTTGTATCGCTAGTGGTACACAAAGGACTGTAATAATAATTTAAGGTGAATAAAGATATTAATTTAAACTACCTCCTTTGTTTTTCTCATTGGACGTGAGTGTCTGAGGCGGAAAATTGAATGTTGCCCCTAGCGAGGTCATTGGCTCGTTTGTTGTCACTGGTTTAAACGACTCGCGTAGTCTAGAGCTCGTGTTTACATACAAAAACAACCTTGGGGCGCTAAAGTGCGATTGTGTTGGCGAAGACTGCGCAGTGACCTTGCTTCACAGTTTTTTTTATTGCGTCTGACTAGATGTTTGGGCTGAGCATAGCTAGTTTTACCTGGGTAAAAACAATAACTACAGACATAAGAAATAAACTGGTGCCCGTATTGTGATGGGTTTTATCTTCACTCGTAATCCCACTTCATATCTTTGTACATAGCGATTTAAGGTCCATTGATACTGTCCTTGTTGTGTGAGTAAATTTGAATAGATCTAAACTGAAATGCTGTGTGATGCGGTCGTGTCCTCTACCTTGTCAGAAGATACATAGTTTATGCTATGGACAATTTGTGTACACTATGAATTTGCACCTTTAGAATCTACAGTCTACAGTCATGTGATCATTTCTGTAGATTTCGTTTTTATAGTTTCTGTTTAGCTTTTTAGTTGTAACCGTAATGTTTATCTTGGTACACTTACCGTGTTACCCTTGTAATGTAGTTCTTTGTATTTGTTTTGCGACCGATTCTGAGACCTAGCAAATCTGCATATAAAATTTCATACACGACACATAGTTGTAAGAAATTTTACAATACCTACTCTGCCATAATATATTCTTAGCACGAAACAAATTTTAATTGTCCTCAAATCAAGACTGCAAATGAATTCTGAAAAAGCAAAGTCATAAATCAACATTTTCCGACTCAAAATCCACAACACTTCAAAATCAAGACTGAGTTTAGTCAATATTATTTTATTTGAAAACTTCACAGCCAGACAACATTTCAGAGCTACCTACCTCATGATTTTTATTAAAATATCCTTCCTATATATTGAAATGTTTTACTTGGTAGAACTTTACCTACACGAGTCCAATGAAAAGGTTTACTTTTGCTTAAAATGTGAGTATTGTTTGATATAGACAGCCATAAATGTACTGTTATTTTTGTTATAATGTAACAAAAATAACAGCTGATTGGACTTCTGAATGTTCGACTTTTAGCTTCTCTTACGTCAACACTTAATATATTTTTTTTCCATCAGACATCAGCGTCTATCGCAATAAATCAGCAACAATATGCCTCCATTTTTTAAAATGATGGCACGGCATTTTGCGTGCTTTCCGTCATTTGATGAATCGCCTGATGGACATCTAAGTTAGCAAATTACTGAAGTATATGTAGACTATCAAATATATATATTTCAAAACTCAAATACGCAAAAACTCTCATTATGTTTAAAATTTAACTGTACTGTGAGCTAATCTTAAATGATAGATAGACATTATGAGACTGGCTTTTGTTAGATCTTTTTAAGAGAAGTACCTCAAAGCTTGACCGAGGTTCAGGCTAGGCGCCCCGAACACCCGGCCACCTCAAGTCCGGCGGATTTGTAAAGGCCCCTAAGGCAAACAGTGGTAGATCCTACCATGAAAAACCTCCAAATTCTGCAGTTCTGCTATACATTATTTTCTTGCAATTTTGATACTAAAGGCATTTAGTTGAAGATCATTTGTAATCATAATGTGTTAGTTTTTTAAAAATATTTACTTTAAAGTAGGTTGAGACCGCGGCGTACGTGCAGGGCTACACGCGATTGATTTTCCATTTGCTAATAATTTCCGTTCGGTTTTTTCGATTTCTTTATTTTGAAGTTATAAATACGTATATTACCTATATATATTTTTTTATGTAATTCACTATTATGATTTGAGTTTTAAGATAATTTTCATTCTTCCTTCCTTCTACGCCATTTTCTAACGCACTCACCGCATCTAGAAGGCTCGTAAATCGAATAACCTTTGTTGCCTTTGTTCAACAGTGAACGTCTTGCGGCTGATGATAATGTTGAATCTAAGTCTATCATAGCTTTGTTTTTTAAGTAAGACCGCAACGCATTTCGTAATAAATCATGGACCGAAAATTTTCACGCCGTAAATTCATTTTGATTTATAAAAAGACTTGGAAATGCCGCCAATTCACAAAAACAAAAAAATGACAAATGAATGATTACTAATTACGTGCTCTAAAATTTTGCACGTACTTAAAATACAAAATCTCACTGTCGTAAATAAATGGGGAAAAAATAAAATGTTTTATTTTTTTTTATTTATAAGACAAAAAAATTTAATGACAAAGGCGAGAAAGACACTGAAGTGTTTTTATACTTATGGACATTTATCTCCATTTAAGTCTGAACTAAAACAGCATAGTGGATATATAACACAAATTAGAGCATCACCGTGATAGCTCATTGCCCGGGCGATCGCTTTTAATTCAATATACTCAAGTAACCTGAGTTCGATCCCCGGTGCCGGCACCAATGAAATTGTTAATTTAAATTGCCAACTTATCACGTGCTCCGCTGTGAAGGAAAACACCGTGAGGAAACCTGCATATTTTCGAAATTATAACAAAACAAAAATTATTTCGAAGATATGTCCGCCAATCCGCAGCGGGGCCGCTTGGTGGACTATACCCTGATACCCAATGTATAGAGGAGGCCTTTGCCCAGCAGTGGAATATGTATAGGCTGTTACTTTACTTAACTTTAGAGCATCACCAAAAAAGAAAACCAGGTAGGTTATTTCTTGAGGGCTGAATAAACTTAACATAAAGTTAGCTGCTTAGCTTAGCGGTTAGAGCGTCTGTGGGCTTGGTTCCCACAGCGGCAAAAATATTTTCGTCCATTTTTCTACAAAATTTAGGTTAACTTAGTTTACTATTTCATTTAGAATTAAATTATGAAAGCATAATTTCATATTGTTGTGTAACGAAGATGCAACGAACAATACATTTATATATTACATACAAATGACCAAGCTGTGCTTTGCTTTTAACTGTGGTAGGGCCCCGCAACGGCTTCGGCTGTAACACGAATGGGCAGGCTCGTCCGAGTAAGTACCACGACCTCACAGAAGACCGGCGTGAAGTGGAAGTATAATAATTTCGCGTTTCGTCTCGTGAGCGAGGCAGCCGGAGCCCAATTTTCTAAAGGTTGTCAACGCATCTGCAACCCTCTGGAGTAGCAGTAGTCCATGGGCGGCGGTATTCACTTAACATCAGGTGAACTGCCGGCTCGCTTGGCAACATTTCGCATAAAAAACAGCCGTGAGAGAGATCTAGCTCGGTGCGTTGTTCCAGACAAATCCTCGTTCAAAACGGTTCCGCCGTGGACGCGGCGATCGCGTCGATGTTCTGCAACGGCGTACTCAACCACCAGAGCATGGGGCTCGGGGGAGGCTTCTTCATGACCGTATACATAAAGGAGGAGGGCAGGGCGTACAGCGTCATAGCGAGGGAGAAAGCCCCTGCAGCGGCCACGGAGGACATGTTCCACGGGGACATTACGAAATCGTCGAAAGGTAACACAGGGATCGGAATAAAAATTAATACCAATATTGGGCGCGGGAATTTCGTATAATATTTGACAGCTAGCTGTTAACCGCGCCTTCTTTTATTATACTCCATAATATCTCGCAGATGGCAGGATTTTTCCAACTCACTTGACACGTGTTAAATTTTGGACAATTCACACAATATCTTTATAAATTGATAGCTTATCTGCTATTTTGATGTTTAAGCTAAATTATTGTAAAGTTTCATTAAAATCCATTCAATGGTTTTTACGTGAAAGGGTAACAAACATCCATACGTAAACTTTCTTTATAATATAGGTAAGGATAGTATGATTAAGTGACCAACCCGGTGGCGCCGTTGCTAAGCTGTTGGCCAACGTGGTCGTGGGCTCGATTTCCAAACGGGACAAATTTTCCGGATCTGAGTGTTTGTCTCCCGAGGAGGGTTGACGTGGGGTAGGCGGTCTGTCGTAAAAGAACATAGTCGAAACCGCTCACGAAATTGTTCATATGCTGTGCCGACCCCACCTAGGTGGGATAAGGGCTGGAGTATTATTAAGTTTGGAAATCAAACTAAACTTGTAAACTAAACTGCAAATTACAAAGACTTAAAGCAAAAATAAATTTATCATTCCATTGATAAAGCATTAACTTCTTAATGTTGTTTACCGGGTCAAAGACATGCACCTAATCGGTGTCTGGTCTCGTAAACCGTCAGCTTGCGAGTCTTCCTATTATTGAGTTTAAGAACAGACATGTAAGGTTTCCTAATATGACGAACATGATTGTGAGGCTAAGGCTCGCTCGTGGTACAAACACGTGAAAATGTGTCAATTTTAAATATGTAAAAATACATATAACAACCATGAACGACTTTACGCTACTTATTAAAGGTAAATAATAATGTTAACTGCCATCGAAACAGGTCCACGATATCAAGGTTGCTGTATACCTATTGGGGCCCCTGGGCACTTTAGAATGCAGACCCATAAGACTGTAACTTAGGTAAACTTATTTTGAAGAGTTTCCGATGTTTCACAAGTTTCCGCTTGTGAAACATCGGAAAGAATATTGGTCGCAAAAATATTGTACGATGTAAGTTACGAAAAATGATTATCTATCTATTATTAAATGATGCTGTCAACATTAAGTCCTTGTACAGAATAAGTTTTTGTACAGAGTTTTGTACAAGAAGTTTTAAAATGAAATAAAAATTATCATTGGTCCTAATCCCAATTCTAAAAATAATTCTAGACCGGTTTGAATAATGCACTGGGATAAATGTGGCCTAATATTCGCTGACAATATAACAGATTATGCAATTGTTTTCGTTTGCACGCATAGCTGTTTTTCTTTCACAATTACGCGCAATACAGGCGTTGCGATTTCGTAACTTCCGGCTATTGAAAAAAATTGAAAAGCTAAAAAAGTCATCACGTTTTTTGTCGGAGTTATCATACAAAAAATAAATTTCACGAAGATTTTTTATTTTTATTTTAACCACTTAAAAAAAACTTCCTGACTTTAAATTAAAATTAAAACTTCCTGATTACTCTATTTGTTATTATATTCGTCCACCTCAATTACTCGCACCCTTTATAATAAAGTCACATATGGTGGGTTTATTACTTTTCTTAATCTAGTTTTTAACTATCTTCCGCGTTCTTTAACGCGATAACAACATTATCGTATTATACGTGGTCGTTCCAGTTAATACTTATCGGTATGGACTCTGAAATCTCAACATATGAAATAGTTTCCCTAGAGTTTATTATTTCCTGCTGTTGTCTAACGTTATACTTGAAACTAAATATTTTTTTTTAATTCAAAACTTGCTGGCACTTGACTGCTATCCCACCTGATGGTAAGTGAACATGCAGCCGTTGATGGTAAGCGCGCTAGCTCAGTAGAAACCTATTCACTCTTGCCTTGAAGACGCCTACGTTAAATGTGGAGTGAATAGGATGGAGGATGGCAGTTGAACGAGGCCTTGCGATGTTACCCAACAACGCAACCAGAGTCACAGCACCGCAGGGCGCTTGAAGTTGACTATAACGAGTCCACAGTTTCTTCCTGTCGCCTTTACTGTGCAAGTATAATCGATCGAACGACCAGATCATGTTCATTATGTGTTCAGAGTTATACTTAAACTTTAAGCCAAAATATGCTTTTTTAATATTTTTTTTAAAGTACTCCTGCACTTTAAAAACAGTTTCCGTGTCGCAGGCGGTTTCGCACACATTAAAATCTCGGGCGCAAAGAAAACTTCGTTTAAGGAACATGCACGGTTGAAAAGACTGGAAATGTCCTACAAATATCTGTTTTAATTGGTTGTGGCCGTGCGAGGCCAGGAAAGAAAAACATGATCAGATAATGGTCGACAAGCTATCGCTGCACTCAGGGCCAGATTAAGAGGTCTGGAGGCCTCTGGCCAACAAAGGAGTGGAGGCCCCTTGGCCGCAAATTATTTTGTATTGATATGTGTTAATATTTAATGTAATCATGTTTGTACCAAGTACTGTAGGTAAAAGTAAAACGCGAAATAAATATGATAGGAAAAGTTGTTTACTATTGATTACTAGTCTGAGTTTGAATTTTTTTTTTCTGAAGTCTGTTGTGGGGGCCCTGGGGCTGTTGTCCCGAAAGAACGATCATTGTTAAAAGATTATATCGTTATAAAAATAGTTTATTATATTGCATTAACTTGTTTGAGGAATAATTTTTATAATTGCTTTTTATAATTGTTTAGTATTGCTTGTTGGCTTGTTTATTAAAGTTATAAAATGAGATTTTATTTATCATTGGCAATTTTTACATCGAAAAGTGAATTTACTATCCACAGACACACATGCACACACAAACGTGCGCCCGCACGCACACGCTGGCACGCACACACGCATATGCACACGTAACACACACATGCAAACATTCGTTTATTGTTGTCATTATTATCACATCTTTGTTTTTTATAATTATGTTTAACCGTTTCTAGATTTTCTTTAATTTTTTTTATTTTCTCTTTCTCTTTTTGTTATTCTTAGTGGTTCAAATAGTGTTTACCGTTCGTATGCTGACACTAAAATGTGGAAATCATTAACTTCCCCCATAGGACAGGCTGCGGCTAGTGTGGGGGTTAGTATTGTATCAATTGTAAACCTATATAATTATATTAATAAATAATAAATTTGAAATTTGAGAATTTGAGTATCAATCAACAGACAGATTTGGATGTTTTATTTGCTATAGAGAAATTGCTGTTATATTAATTTTATATAGTACTAGCGGCCCGCCCCGGCTTCGCGCAGGTGCAATGTATTATAAATATAAACCTTTCTCTTGAATCACTCTATCTATTAAAAAAAAACCGCATCAAGATCCATTGCGTAGTTTTAAATATCTAACCATACATAGGGACAGACACAGCGGGATGACTTTGTTTTATACTATGTAGTGATTCAAATTCGCTCATTAATATAGGCTCGTCTTTCTTACACTGTGATAGTCAATAAGAGGCTGCCATTCGAGAACCTTTCTTCCTCACAGCCATCGGTTCTACGAGCTGTATAACCGGTCCATATATGCTAATATAATATTAGTATGTAGGAGGGCAATCTTTTCGAAGGGAAAAGTACGATATATTTTTCTAGGTCGCACTTGACGCTGAGATTCACTGTCGAACCCTTTCCACACAAAATACAATAGACAACTTAAACCTAAACACCATTGCTTACAGTCAGATGGCGTGGTAGTCAAGCATTTGTCAATTTTCAAGTAAATAAAAGAACACTGAGACTATTCCGTATTGCAAAGCGACGTGGCCTTTTAAAGTAATCTCTTTTTGCAATCCCTTCTATTGTAAGCTATGTAGGTTATCAAAACTTTATCATCATTCACAAACACGCATGCGTATATACAATGTCTCATAAAGCAACTGTTTAAACAAGCTGCATTTAAACAATGAACCCTGAAATATGTAATTAAAAGCGGCAACCATTCTGGCCTTATAGAGTCGCGATCAAATAAATTAAGGAGTTATAACCGCGCTTTTGCGTGTTCTCAGTAAATGACGTCATCTTCACAATATCGAGATGATATGTTCCAATCGGTGCAATTTTCACAAAATGTTACAACAGATCCGATGTCGTTTAACATGAAAACATTATCGATGATGATTCATAGCCTTATAAATATTCACATATTAGTAACATTATTTTAGTATATGTTAATATATTTTGTTCTGAATACTTTTGCTCTTCCACCCGAGGATTTGATACTTGAATTTTTCTTTATAGAATGATGGTATACACCTATATTGATCTAATCAAATAGTTAAAGTAGTATAATAGAATATAATAGAATATAATAAATAAATAAATAAAGAACAATAAGAAACAGAGAAAGAGCTAGATGAGAGTCGAATGGAGGGGCATAACGCTTTTTCCTTACGTGACGATTTCTACCAACTAACACTTCCCCCAAGCCGCGTTAAGGAACTTCAAAAATCAAAAGTTAGTATGGAAGCGACCTAGTTTCTAGATAAAATCAGCTGATAAAATAAAAATATTGTAAAAAATGAGATATAACGCATTTTTGTAATAATAAACGAAAATTATGTGTATAAATCGTTTTCATTTTTGCATAATAGTTTGAAGGCAAAAAATTAAATCTGCTGAAACACTAAAGGTGATAGATGTTAAGAAGAGATTAAAATTTGCAAGGCCAACGAAGTGTTTTTTGCGTTTGTGTGTCCACAGATTTTGCTTGTCCGCTTTCATGCGAAAGTTTCACCAAAGCTTTCTCCTCAATCTGGTTCGCGATATTAATACCTGGCATGTGACCGTTCAAATTTTTGCTGCGTAATAACTTATATCTTAGTATTCATGTGCAACGTCTTCAAGGTTTCGAAAACACGAACTTCAGCGGAAAATTATTATTAATACAACCACACACACAAATGCATGTCAATTTCAAGTCGAAACGGCATGAAATATGTTAATTTGCAAGTTTTAGTCGTAACAACCTTTTTGTAACACTCAATTAGGCCAACGCACGTACTAATAATAAATTAATATAATTGATAATAATAAAATAACGTAATAAATAAATATCTGGGGACATATTTTTACACAACGTTGCCTAGTCCTTAACTAAGCAAAGCTGTACTATACATAGGTATTAAATAACCGATAATTATGTTTATGTTATAGATATACAAAGCAACCAGACACTGAAAAACTGTGTTCATCACACAATATTTTCCGAGTAGCGGGGTTCGAACCCATTCCAACCTGGGTCATAAACTAGTAGTTTCACTATCCACTATGTCAATCGTATCGTCAACATTATTTTTATGTACGCGGATAAAACAAATGCTATCACGGATCCAGCGCAAATTCAGAAGGGATATATGTTCCGCTGATATTATTATTTCCATTTCAAAGTCAAAATTTCTTTATTCAACATAGGCTTATTTCAAGCTCTTATTGAGCGTCAGAAACTACCACTTTTTAAAGTATGTTCTACAACATTTTCGGGGATTTCACTTACTAGACAAAACTTTAACACGTTACGTCGTCCCGGTCTTCTGTGAGACATAATCTTGACCCATCCGTGCCGGTAACCGCTACGAAGCTATCGTGAAGAGCTAATAAGCTAACGTGACCAGCGATTGCGTTGCTTTGCCAGGTCCGCTGGCAATCGGGGTTCCGGGCGAGCTGCGTGGCATGTGGGCGGCGTACAAGAGGTGGGGCAAGCTGCCCTGGGAGAGCTTAATAGCCCCCACGCTGCAGCTCTGCGAGGACGGATACGTGGTCTCGAAAGCGCTGCACGACGGCCTGATGGTGGCATCCTACGTGAGGAATGATCCGAATTTGAGGTAACTTCCACTTCGAGCTCTTGCATTATTTTTTTTGTATGGGGGGAGGGGGGGGGGGGGGGGGGGGGAATCTTCGAAAGATACCCTGCCCTCGGTGGCAACCTTCTGCACGTTTGGAGGGGCTCAGGGATCTCCTACGGAACGCAACGGTGTCCCTCGGTACTGCGTGATCAATTATTAAACTTAAATGTTAAAAAAATAATAATGTTCACATTTCCCTATGTAAAAGGGTTGCCACAGGAAAACAATTATAGACATAGTCTTAATCATATGTTATATATGTTGACAAATAACAATTATGTACCCGTTTATCAAAAAAATAAATTAAATTGTGATTTAATTGACATAAATAATATTATAAATTATAAATTATCCAATTTGACATATGATAGGTTCATCCTATCCAATTTTTATTTAAAACAGTTAGCTAATATGCTATCTTATTGCATTTTTTTAAACCCAGCCAATTGTTTGGCTAACCAGACTGCTGCTTCTATTGAACAGCAACAAAATTTGACATGTACCAATTTTGAATCCGTTCCAAGTAATTTAAATTAAATAAGAAGACAACAGAGGCAATCTCTGGCACTTCAATTAAAAAATTAACTTATTCTAGTAAATTAGTGAGATATGTAAGTAAATTGAATAAAGACATTAATTGTAGTAATAAATTAAATTGTATTAGCCTGGTCCATCAAAACATCCAAGGAATGTTAAGTAAAGATTTGGAAATTGAGTTATTTTTGAACAGTAACAATATTGATATATTATGTATTACTGAACATTGGCTATTAAACTACCAGTACATATTTAACTTCAGATGTCACCAGGTTGCTAGTCTGTTCAGCAGAGAAAAAGCGATACGTGGTGGCTCTCTTATACTTATTAATAATGCTTTAAAATTTAAGAACCGCAAAGATGTTGTGAGCCTCTCTGTTGAGCAGACTATTGAAATAGCCTGTGTGGAGCTTGAGCAATTCATTGTTGTATGCGTATACAGACCTCCTAGTGCGTTATATGAATCTTTTGAAAATGTTTTGGAAGAATTGATGTTGAAGTTATCTGAGTCTAATAAATATATTATTGTCTGTGGTGAATTTAACATAAATTTATTAGAAAATTCTACCACCTCTATTAGATTCAGATCATTGTTAAATTCATATAACCTTGCCAATTTATTCCTTGAACCAACTAGAATCACTACTTCTTCCGCAACTTGTTTAGATAACATATTTACAAATTGTAACCCAATTAACAAGTCTATTATTAATATATTTACTTCAGACCATTGCGGACAACTTGCCACTTTTAAATCATATATAAAAAATAGTAGTGCTAAGGTACAAAAAATAATGGTTGTTCCTGTAAATAGAACTCGGGTTGAGAAGTTTAGAAGTAATATAACTAAAAAGCTGACGTATCTACCTTATAATGATAGCCCCAATGCACTTTACAACATATTATTTAATTTAATTAAAGTGGAATTTAATACTATATTTACTCCTAAGACAGTCAAACCTAAAAGCTCTGTAGTTTTCAATGAATGGGCAACAGTCGGAATTCATAATAGTAGACGTAGATTGTATGAACTTTATAGTGAAAGGACATACAATCATAGTCAATGTTTTGTTTCTTATGTTAGTGCCTACTCTAAAATATTTAAAAAAGCTTGTTATACTGCTAAATCTCTATATATTAGGAATAAAATAAAAAATGCACCTGATAGAATCAAAATGACTTGGAAAATAATTAATAGCGAAACGGGAAGAGTCACGAAGCGCAAATCTGACCTAATGTTAACTAATGATAATAATTCTATTAACTCAAATCAACAGGCTGCTACTTTCTTCGAGAAATTTTTCGTTGACATTCCAGTTTCAACAACCAAGTCACTTCTTTCCTCACCGACAGTTGCTGAGTCATTACTAAAAAAGAATGTTATGGAATGTAAAGTAAACTTTAAATTTACTACTGTAAACAAGACAGAAATTGTTAAAAACTTTTAAAACTTTAGATGTTAAAAGAACTGCAGATCTATGGGGGATCTCGGTTAAGGTGATCAGTTCTATTATTGATGTAATATCACCTTACCTAGCAACTATTTTTAATATTTGTATCAATCGTGGCGAATTTCCTGACCTTATGAAACATAGTAAAATCATTCCGGTGTTTAAATCTGGTAGTACTTCAGACCCCAATAATTTTAGACCTATCTCTGTACTGCCAACTCTTAGTAAAATTTTTGAAAAAATCATGTTGAATCAAATGTTACAACATTTTAGCTCTCATAATTTATTACATAACAAGCAATATGGATTTACTAGGGGTCGCTCAACAACTGATGCGGGTGTTCAGCTCGTTATGAATATTTTTGAAGCCTGGGAAAAGTCGCAGGATGCCTTAGGAATATTCTGTGACTTAACCAAAGCTTTCGATTGTGTACAGCATGAGACCTTGGTCAGGAAACTACGCCACTATGGTATAAGAGATGCCGCACTCAATCTTCTGAAATCGTACTTGAGCCATCGAATTCAGAGAGTTGACGTGAATGGCAAGAGATCTCCCGGGGCCTTGGTAAATATGGGGTCCCGCAGGGATCTATTCTTGGGCCTTTTCTCTTCCTCATTTACATAAATGATCTACCTTATCTTGTTAATAATTATCATGAGATAGTATTGTTTGCGGATGATACCTCTTTAATCTTTAAAGTAAACCGACGTTCTTTAAGTTATGACGATGTAAACAATACTCTATCTACTGTAGTACATTGGTTTAGTGCTAACAATTTACTGTTGAATAATAAAAAAACTAAATGTATTAAATTTACAACTTCCTCCAATGTTAAACATGTAAAAACTGATGTACTTTTATATGGGGAAGCGTTGGACCCTATTGACTCAACTGTATACCTTGGCATAACTATTGATGCCAAACTGCAATGGGGCCCCCATATTAATAGACTGGCGAGTAGACTTAGCTCAGCAGCTTTCGCGGTCAAAAAAATAAGACAGTTAACTGATGTTGATACGGCTCGCTTGGTATATTTTAGTTATTTTCACAGTATAATGTCTTATGGCATTCTGCTTTGGGGTAACGCAGCCGACATTAATACAATCTTTATCTTACAAAAGAGAGCTATTCGTGCAGTTTACAATCTGGGCCCCAAAGAATCGTTAAGAAACTTGTTTAAAGAGATAAAGGTATTGACTGTTGCTGCTCAATACATTTTTGAAAATGTTTTGTATGTCCATAAAAATAAGGATAAATTTTTAAGACATAATAATGTTCATGATATAAATACTAGGAACAAAAATAAATTGATCCTACCCACAAGTAGACTCCGTAAAATAAGTAAATCTTTTATGGGACAATGTATACGTTATTACAACAAAATTCCAGAAAACGTTCAAAATGCATCAATAGCTAAATTTAAAAAAATAGTAAGAACGTTTGTGTGTTAAAGGCTACTATAATATTAATGATTATTTAAATGATAACACACTCTGGTAATGAACTGATCGCTCCAGGCTCTTTCAATCGGAGTTCTTATATTGTATTTTAACGAATTTATGTCAAACTGCTTATTTTAAAAAAAAAAAAAAACGCCCGCTGAGTTTCTTTCGCGCGTTCTTCTCGGAACAGTGGCTTTCTTTTCCGAACCGGTGGTAGTGTTTTGACTATCAATAAGTGAGTGTAATGCTCCTATGTTGAATAAATACATTTGATTTTGATTTGATTTTGATTTTGATACGGCGACGTAATTGTAAGGGAAATCATTATAAAAGGATAAAAAATGTTTTATAGACGGTCATCGGTTTCTAACTTTAGAGACGTAGATAGACTTTTTTTTTCACCGTGCTTATTTGAAGATTTGCGCTCTGGCCGCCATCTTTTGAACATGATAAAACCGAAGGAGCCGCTGGGAAACGCAACAGCCATAACGAGCATTCCTAACATCCCAACCACTAAGACATGATCGGCCATTCACATTACACATAAAAATTATAATTACCTTATAATTAAATACAACACACCACTATCATCACAATTTACGTCAGTGTCGTTCAAGTAAGCAACGACAATGTTTCCTATATTAATAACATATTTTATTGAACACGAAAGACCAACAATATTATCAAACAAAAGACCAATAAATCCGCTCGCAGATAAGACGCAAATGCGTCATTTGATTTCTTCTAAATGTTCAGTCGTCATAAAAACAGGTCGCGTACTTTTACTAGATAAAAATGAGTCAGATGTCGCTTAGTAAAAACATTTCATGAACCAGTATTTAAACACCTCCGTTATCATATTATGCAAGTCTTGGTACGGTTGCGTGATGTTGTTGGCAAATGTAGCGATTGACATACGATGCGTTGATGATTTACTATTGGATACAAGAAGTCTATTATTGTTCTCAAAGGTTATTACACCTTCGGTATTGTTTTGCATGTCTATCACGAGTATTAAATTCGAAACCCAGCTGAATTCTATTCCTTAATGGTCGCACTGAAGCTTCGACTTCCTTATGTGGTGCACAGATAATATTATAATGGTACGGACATAAAGGTAATCTTCGACTCCTTAGTATGGGGTATATAAAGAAAGTGCTTATCGCAACTGAAAAAAGCGCCATAGTCGATGAATTTAAAGGCTGTGGTCAATGAATATGTAAGGAACCCTGCATACTTATAAAATGTAAAAACATACGCCTAACATATTTTAAGTCCGCTAATCCGTGTCCGTGTGTCCACGACCTAATGCTCTCTCTAAGGTCTTCGCAAGCTCATGGCCACGAAAAAAAGTGTCGTAATCAATGAATCTAACAGCTGTGGTCAATGAAAATGTAAGGAACCCTGGATACTTATAAAATGTAAAAACATATGTCTAACATATTTATGTCCGCTAATTTGTGTCCGTGTATCCACGGCCTAATGCTCTCTCTAAGGCCTTCGCAGACTCATAGTCACATACACAGGTTGTCAATTTTGGCCTACCTTGCACCACCTCTTCCAGGAAAACCTACTACAACCCCACCAAGCAGCAATTCCAC
Source organism: Iphiclides podalirius (assembly GCA_933534255.1). Taxonomy (NCBI): domain Eukaryota; kingdom Metazoa; phylum Arthropoda; class Insecta; order Lepidoptera; family Papilionidae; genus Iphiclides; species Iphiclides podalirius. The sequence continues at coordinate 9,251,325 of OW152830.1, read as the reverse complement.
AGGCCGGGCACCGTGGTGAAACCGAGCGAGGCATTCTGCAAAACGCTGAAGCGAATTGCAGCTAAAGGCGGCGACGAACTCTACAACGGCAGCCTGTCGGTGGACTTCCTGGACGATCTGCAGAGGGTCGGCAGCATCATCAGCGCCGAAGACCTCCGAAACTACGAGTAAGTTTTGACGGCGAGAAGGCAACGCAGCAGCCTCGGCAGCCCGCACGAATGGGCAGGCTCGTCCGTAAGTACCACGATCTCACAGAAGTACGGCGTGAAGAGTAGCAGAAGTGTAGCACTTTCGCCTTTCGTCTGGTGAGTGAGGTGGCCGGAGACCAATTTTCAAATGGATGTCAATGCATCTGGAACCCTCGGTTGTAGCAGATGTCCATAGGCGGCGGTATTCACTTAACATCAGTAAGTTAACATCATAAAAAACTGGTCAATAGTAACCTGAACTTCTACTACGTCGTCCATCTTTAACTTACCCACCATTAATTTATAAAATGAGGTCTGCGTATTGTGTGCGCACGAAAATACTGCTGGATAGATTTCAGTTGATTCTTCTATGTTTTACTTTTTAGATACTTGCCCCTTGTTGAAAAAGCAATATTTTGATATCTTCATTTAATGTAAATATATTAAAGTTTGAAGAAACAATAGTTATACGCATTACGTATTCAGTGATTTGTGTTTTCTTTGTTTGACGAAGTCGCGGGTATAGGTAAGCTAATCTCCCATAACGTGATAGAGTATGCTCCTAACCTCTGTTTGCCTAACCTGAGCATAGTAAAAAGGAGAACACGTGCACACCTTAGTTATATCTGTCTATCGTCACGTGGGAAAGAGATAGCTAATGCTATACCTACATACATAATCCCGCTACACAAATAACAGACCGGTAGTCCGGTGGTTTCAAAGCTGTCTCATCTGAAACTAAGTGTGTGATAAGTGAGTTTCCTTTACGATCTATTCTTCCATTATAAACAAACAGTTTTCGTAAATAACGAAGCGATACGAAATTATTTCAGATGTCAACATTTTAATTATTTACAAACTAAACAGCAAAAAAAAAACGTTATCTAATGTTTATATCAGATAAAAATATTCAATTTGTATTAATTATATTTTGGTACCTACGTTTAAATCGCAAAACTTATCAGTTATAAAGAACGACGCAGTAATATTTTTGTTTTGAATTGTTATCATATGCCGTTTTGTAGGGATTAGCACAATACAATCCGGTAAACAACAACGATGGCTCGAGTCACGTAGTCTCAGACCGCTTTATCAACCGTTGTAAACACGTTCAGACCGTAAACACAACCTTATAGTTGCTCTCAAGTATCCTACGTTATTAGGGAGTTTGTAACACTGTTGAATTACGGTTTAAATATTTAAAGCAAAAACAACTGTGGTAGGGGAAACTCCGTTAGGAACGAACTTACGATCAGCTCAAAATGTAATTAAGAATCAAGAAATATCACTTTAACACGTTGAACGCCACGTGAAAATAGTCACGTGGCGTTCAACGTGTTAAAAAAAAACTTCATTTAATGAAGTTTGTAATCAAATTGTAAAATTGCAAAATTACTCAAGATAAAGAAGCGGCGAATCTTAGATCTGTAATAGAATGTGTAGTACGGCAATATTCCGCTTTGAAACATTTATCCAGAAACGTTAGCGGTAGTTGGTTCTATTTTGCATAGCTACGTCCGTTAGTTTTTGTGTAGACAGCTCGGATAAGTCGAAGAGAAAATGACACGCAAAATTAACAAACCAGTTAAATGGAATACTTATTTTATTTATCGAATGTTACGTATCGTTATTAAAATAAAATCTAACAATAAAAAAAGTTTTACCTTCCGCGATCATACGTTATCAAATGGTTTTGTACATTCTGAACCAATTCATTCAAGCATGTAAAAAACGCTGTGGAAGATAACACAATTCACATAATAAATAACGTCTTACGCATCACTTTTAAAGTAAGAGCTATCTTTAGAAAATAAAATGTATTGTTTTACAAATCTTCGCGTCTATTAAACGTAAAGAGGTAAAAAATAAATAATAATGCTATCTGCTGCGTTTCAATAGATTTAGTAATTTGGTAAGTATTGGTCGTGAACGCAAATTTAAAAAAGTGTCCATTGCACATAAGAGATCTTAAATATCGATCTTAAATATTGGTGCATATTGGGACTTGAACCAGCTACATTAGAATATGAGTCAATCGCCAGTCACCGAGATACCACGGTCTTTATAATAAAATGTTTCTTAGTTATTTCTGCTGTTGGTGACTCGTTTTACCCAATTGATTTAAGTACGAGACGCAGAAGTATACGAAACAAAGAGTAGTAATAATTAGCTACGCAGTATACATTTCTTCTATAGAAAAATATGCAAACAAGTATTTGTCGATATTCAAAAAATATACATAGCACCCGTGTTATTTTCCCCGGCAATAAATCGTTTCTGACCTCATTTTAACAATATCACTAACCTTTATAAGATCATCTATTAAAGAACTTATCGAACCTATAAACAGTCACAAGGTCTTCCTGTATATACCAACCAGTCAACCTTACTTAACTATACTTACAATGACAGCAATTATGTTTTGTCATGTAGTAATAGTGTCATCTATTTAGAGATGTAATAGTATATTATATTATTGGGGGGATATTCATTTGTTTTCTCGTCTGGTTGGGTTTATAAATAATAAATAAAAATAAAGATTATATTATATATTATATTATTTTATTAGAATTGTTTAAAGTGGGTAATTTATGGTAACAGTACCTAAACCCAAGAAATCGTGCGGACATTGTATTATATTTTGTTATGATTGCTTTTCACCCGTTTCTAATTTCAGTCTACGATTAAAATTCGCAATTCGATAAAGTTTCTCGACAATTCGATACCATTGCTGACAACGTCATTTCACAAGATGGCGACAGACGCCATTTTTATTATTCATACATTTAACACCTGTGCAAAGCTGAATTAAAACAAAACGATACAAATTGCATTAGTCATTGTATATATAGAAACGATAAATTACCTTCCCTATATTAACAGGTTTTGTATTTCTACACAAGTCTTTCTAATGCCGTATTTATTATAGGGTCACGGGGTTTAAACGCCTAAATTAAAGTACCTACTTCTAGATATTTTTTGTTTACGTATTTTACAATTGTGAGGGACGTCATCTTATTTGCTATGTTCATTTTAATTGTTTTAAAAATTACTGCTTATTATTTTCAGTTATTAAAATATACTTTCAAAGCCTCTACCTCATCAGGAAGTTTGTTTAAAAAAATTGTTTAACAGAGAAAGAGTTATACGAAGTTGTAACACTGAAAACATATAATGGAAAAGCAATTCCAAATTCAAGATGAAACATAACCAATAGACTTTCGCGAAAACTGACTACTGAATAACTTGAAAATTAATAGTGCTTAGTGAATGCAACTCTGCTAACAACTATGAAAAAGTTCCAATAAAGTTGCCGTCAAAATAAAAAAAACGAAAACTTTCGTTTATATAAGAAAAAAAAATTGAAACATAATGAAATAAAAATAGCAGTAAATAATATGTGCACATGTACGTGACATATTTATAGATGTACGTATGTAATTAGGTATTGATAACAATGTTGCGACGAATTATATTGATACGTGGAAACTTACAGGAGGTCAGTTCGCGATACGTACATTACTCCTCGTGATTGCATTTAATATGAGCACAAAGGTCTGATAGCAAAATCGACTATTAAAGGCGAACTCACTATAACTTCACTCTTATGTGTTTCTTTTTTTCATAATTAACATTTAATTTAATTAATAATTAGACTTCTACGATTCGCTATTCATTAAAAAATTGTGATTTTGATTCAAGGCTTGGCCTAGTCAAGGTCCCCAGTGACATTTATTACGGTGGTAAGGCCACGCAGTAGCTTCGGCTGTTGCACGAATGGACAGGCCCGTACGGGTAAGTACCACGACCTCACAGAAGACCAGCGTAAAGTGGAAGTATGACAAATACTTTCGCGTTTCGTCTGGTGAGTGAGGTAGCCGGAGCCCAATTTTCAAAAGGTTGTCAATGCATATGTAACCCTCGGGTGTAGCAGATATGGACATCTACGGGCGGCGGTATTCACTTAACATCAGGTGTACCGTCTGCTCGTTTGACAACTTTTCGCATAAAAAAAAATAAAAAGTCTTTATGATTATTTTCAAGTATTCCGTTCTTTGAATGCGACCCTTCCATCCTTTCGATGTGCCAGTGATTGTCATCCAAAATAAGACTCGGATGGTAGCCGATCCGTCATCTACACGGCTATATATAAATGCTATATAATAAATACTACATCCATCAAATTCCAAAATATTTAAAGAATTTTTTTAATATTTTGAATTTTAAAAAAGGCATTGCCAGGATTCGAACATGGAATAACGTTATCAAAAATAATTATAAAATAAGTAAAAAAACAAAGATATGCTATAATAGTAATTCCGAATTAGTATACGAAATTTTAATGCTATTATTATTTAGAAAACGTTCACACTAATCATTGTTTGTAAAATGTAGAATCAATAATTATATAAAGAAAACTGTTTACTGTGCCAAAACACGAATTGAGGACAAAGAACGAAAATATACCGAAATGAAAATAGGACGATTCCACGACGTCTGTTTTGCCCGTTTCGATCTTATTTTTTTTATGCCGACATTGAAATAACAGAAACGGGTCGAATATTCCACAATCATTTAGGTTAACGGTTTAATTTTTCTTTTCTAATTCAAAAGCACTACATATTTAAATAGCACGAGGCCGTGTGACCTAGAAATTTATTTGATAAATCCAATACCGTTCTTTTTTTTTCTTTAACATTTATGTACAAAACAAATCATTATATATAACATGTTAAGAATTCCGATCAGTGATAAATTTTATTCAGTTTTTTATACATTGTAATTGCAATATCAATTTTGCTAATTTATTATAGTATAAATCCGTGCTCGTTCAAAATAGATATTTCTTCGCAGTTGATTGCAATCTGTTATGTCGTGTAATTGCAAAGAAACAGATAGTTCATCTGATGATAGAAAGTGATTTTAACCCCCATGGTTGTTGAAGACAACACCGATAGTGTCGCAGATCGTTCTCCATCTAAGGAATGGGCTCAGTAAATTCACAAAACTCAAAATATCTCTTTTCTCTTTCTCTTTACTTTATATCCTTCTCTCTCGTGTAACGAAACGTGCCTTAATATTCTTGATATTTCACTCTCAGTTTTCCTGTAGCTATCATATCCGCCCTGAGAAGTTTCACTTCAACAATAGAAAGGCTTTGTCGATCGAATCTGGTTTCCTTTTATCGAAACCCGAAATCGTTTTGGTGCCAGGGCGAAGGTGACGGAACCGCTGGAGGTGCCCCTTAGCAACGGCGATATTCTGTACACCCCGCCGCCGCCGAGCAGCGGACTGATACTAGTCAACATACTGAACATACTGAGCGGTTACAACTTCACGTCGCTCAGCATAAACACCGCGGAAGACAAGATCCTCACCTACCACCGAATAATAGAGGCCTTCAAGTACGCGTACGCAACCAGGACCAAGTTGGGCGACGCCGACTTCCTGCATTTGGACGGTGTAAGAATTCAATGCCTTTATTAATTTTCCACTGTTTCCAAACTGAGGGGGGGGGGAGGATAAGTTTAGCTAGCTCAGTAAATATCTTACCGTCTAATTACAAGACCGAATCCAAGGCGACGTGTTACTAACGTCATCATCGTCAGTTAATAAGGCTTCCCCCACAGACTTCCAGGACACATGATCTTGAGTGCTGCATCCAATCGATCCACAGTCCATATTTCGTGACTCCGTAACGCAGTTGCCAAGGTTTGGCTTCGGCACAGGGGGTCGCGGGCTAGATTCCCACACGAAACAACTATTTGTGCGATCCACAGATAGCTGGTCACGAACGTGACGTCACTCGAGTCAAATAAGGCATGCACCTGACAGGAAAAGAGTAATCTGTCAACAAATCCGATAGACTATCTATTTTGCGCCGCAGCTGATCAAGAACGTGACGTCACGCGAGTACGGCGAGCAGCTCCGCATGAGGATCAACGACACGATGACCAGCAACGACACGGCCACGTACGGCGCGACGGAATACTCGAAGGGCGACAGCGGCACCGCCCACATCTCCATCATCGGGACCAACGGGGACGCCGTCTCCGTCACCAGCTCGATCAACTACTAGTGAGCGGCCACTTGCCTTAACATAAAGCCTCCGGATGTCCCCGAACTTTTTAATCTCGATTAGACTTTGGTTCACCATAAAGCCTCCAGTTGTCTTTAATCCTTTTGGTCTCGCAGACTTTGGCTCTCGTTCGCCATTAGGCAGATAAGTGCAGCTAGCAGCCGCGCCACTGTGTCATTGAGTTATACAGAGGTTGATTCTATTAACGGTTATCGATGCAATTGCAGCTCCATGGTTATTGTAGATCTCCGTGGTCGGCGGTAATCACCTCAGCTAAACTGCCTGTCTGTCCCTTACCACCACCCCAAGAAAATCCAATGACAAACATAAGCCTCTCGAGACCTCTAAACTCATCGATTTAACTCGAGACCTTGACAATAAACCAATCACGTTGAACTTCCTGCTTATCCCTTACCACCATTCCCTAAACGAAATCCAACGATCTTCTTAAAACTCTCGACAAGTCTCCCATCAATGGATTGAAATCAAGACTGTGGCAATAAACCGATCACGTTGAACTTCCTGCTTATCCCTTACCATCATTCATTCCATCAAGAAAATTCAATGACCCACGTAATACTCTCCACACCTTCACCAATTGTTTTCAAATCAATATCATGGCAATAAACCAATAACGTTGAACTTCTTGCTTGTCCCTTACCATCCCATAAAGAAAATCGAGACCCACGTAAGCGTATCCACACCTTCACTCAATGGTTTCAACACAAGACCACGGCAATAAACCGATCACATTGAACTACCCGCTTGTCCCTTACCACTTTCCCATAAAGCAAATCAAATGACCTTCTTGAGCCTCACGACACATCTTCCACCACGAGTTGCCGGAACTTCTTGATTGTCCCTTACCATCCCATAAAGAGAATCGACACCATGTCACCCATTCCAGCTTCGGCGTCGGCTTCTCGACCCTCAACACGGGCATCGTGATGAACAACGTGATGGACGACTTCTCGTCGCCGGGCATCGTGAACTACTTCGGCGTGCGGCCCTCGTCGGCGAACTTCATAGCGCCCGGCAAGAGGCCCCTATCATCGATGAACCCCAGCATCATCGTGGACCGCGCCGGCAACGCGAAGGTGGTGATCGGCGCCTCGGGCGGCACCAAAATCACCACGGCCGTCGCCCTGGTGGGTTATTTTTTTAGCACCAAGATCATTACGGCCGTCGCCCTGGTGGGTTTTTTGGCACCAAGATCACCACGGCCGTCGCCCTGGTAGGTTATTTTTTGGCACCAAGATCATTACGGCCGTCGCCCTGGTGGGTTTTTTGGCACCAAGATCACCACGGCCGTCGCCCTGGTGGGTTTGTTTATTTTTTATTTTTTTTACAAAAAGTGGAGTCTTAGTAAGTAGTGTCCCGTTTTACCCTTTGGGTACGGAACCCTAAAAATAAATCTCCAACGTAGGAAAACGTTATTTTTGTTAATTAGTATTTTTTTTAATTTGGTACAAAAATAGGAAATTGCCAGCGGCGTACTTTTCATTCCGTATTTAAATACGATGCATCAAAGCGTTGCTCTTTATCCTTTGTCAAATTAAAAAAACGTCGCATCCAAGCGACGATTTCGCATTTCTTTTAAAATTTTGTTTTGTGATTTCATGCTCAGGTGATCATTCGCAAGCTCTGGTTCGGGCAGACGGTGAAGCAGGCGGTGGACGAACCGCGACTATACCACCAGCTGTTGCCGATGCGCATCGACTACGAATACGGCGTGACGACGGTAATTGCTCTTTTTTCAAATGACGCTTTCATAAATTTGTTTAACATATTTTTTTTAATTTATATTATGGAGGGTTAAAAAAACCATTTTAACAGAACAATTTAAGGGTTTGAATATGAAAGTAATTATTTTTTTTCAAAAAAAAAAAATATTTCATTTGTTACGTTCCGCCTTCGCAGCAAAATCAATATAGTTCACATAAACACAACTATGAATGTTCTTTAACCAATTCAAAAAAGTGATATAGAAAATACGAGGCAGCGTTGAAGTTAAAAAAAGATTGGATGCTAAAAAAGTAAAGAAATTCATGGTACTTTAATGTCATTTTATTCCACGATTTTTTATTTTATTTATTAAATGAAACTAGGATACTTAGATTACTAGGATACTATTACGGATTTTATTGCGTTTTTTTTATTTTGATTTGAACTCCCTACGTTTCGAACCCTTTCCAGCGATCATGGTCACGGGACAGACTAAGTTGTTATACGTCTTGATGTCGTAGCGTCAATTATTTTGTTTATTTTTATTCCGATCCACGCAGACGGAGCTTATGGTATCTTGAGATCTGGCAGTGTTGGTGTGCTTGAATTTAATTTTATAAATTATGGGATCCCAAGCAGATGATAAACTCCAACCATCTGCTCTATTGAAATTAGGATGTTTAAAACATGTAGAAAAAGTACGAAAAGATTGTCGTCACTATGGGAATCGAACCCACGTCTTCGGCATTCGCGGCCTGACGCTCTAGCCACTGAGCTAAACGGCTGATAGCCACAGCGACGAAAATCTTAACGCCTTCTTTCTACATTGTTATTTAGCATTTGAAGCAATGCTTGGCGTATCTATTGTTATATCCTTTCCAGCATACAAATGCCAGCATACATGTTTGTAGAACTGTATTTCGTTGTACACTGTACTTTCGTCTGGTGAGTGAGGTAGCCGGGGCGCACTTTATTTGAAGGTGACAACGCTTCTGCAACCCATAGGTTGTTGCAAATGTCCATGGGCGGCGGTTATTACTTAACATCAGGTGAAACAATAGCTCGTTTACCACATTGTTACATAAAATATACATATTGCAGGACGTAATCAAAGGTTTGGAAGCGAAGGGCCACGCCGTGCAACGCTACAGGCAGCGAGGCTCAACTGTCTGCGCTGTCTACAGGAACAGAACGGCTATATACGCGAACGCCGATTACAGGAAGGGCGGCGACGTCGACGGAATCAATTAACGCGCGAGAAAATCACCCCTACAATGTAAAATAAATCGTACTTCTTTAAACAAAAGAAAACTAACCAGATTTTTTTTCTAGTGTGCCAGTACTGTTTGTTTGTGAAAAAAAAATCATTAAATGCATTCGATAACGGTTCTATTTAATAACTTGACATTATGGGTTAATGTCAAAAAGTTTTTTCGTTTGCCATGGTAACGCCATTAGGTCGGTGTCACTTTTAGGTGTCACAAAAATTAACCCTTTTCCAAACGCGCTAAAAGAAGTATAACTTCTGTAATAGTACGACTCAAATGCGCCTGACGCCCCCGAGTTTCATCAAAGTCGCAGCGTTATATACGGATCACGCAATTGAGCATACCAAAGGTGAATCCACTGTCGAATGACGATTCAGATGGCGCTGCGGTCGACTAATGCATCGGCTTAACCTATATTTTTAAATACTATAACCCGTAATGTACTCCACGTTGTAATTTAAAAACGCAATTTATATGAAATATTATTTATAAGTTTAGCTTACTTTACAAATTGGGTCAGGGTTGAATATCCTGGTGTGTATTTGTCGCTGTGTATTTGTCGTCAGCCGCTAAATAGCCCCATTTGAAGCTCAGAGCTCAGTAATTACAATTATAGAAGGTGCTATATGTCGGTAGGCGTTCCCGCCGGAGTCTACTTTGCGTTCTGTCTTGATCTTACTAAATACTATACGTTGGTACAGTCGCGAACAAATGTTTAGTTGCTCCTTTTGTAAATATTTGTTTTTTCTTCTATAAAAAGTTTTGCATTCGGCGATACTCGAGGTTTGCAGTGCCAACTAGACTCAGGCGTGTTTAAGTTTTGCGCGAAATGCACAGCGTATCTGTTCTCCGTTTAGCTCACTTTACAAATTAGTGTACAGTCGCGAACTATGTTGCTATTCGGTTTTGTGAACGTACGATTCTGCGACTTTCTTGAATTCTACTTTTTGTTCCTACTTCCGTTTTGTATTCTACTCAACTTATTTTGCACTCAAGCCGATAAGGCGGAGGAATCTTCAATTAGGCGCATTTGAGTTCTGCCTGTACTTGATAGAGCATGGATATGTAATTTCCACGCCAATTACGCATATTCCCCGTCGACGGTTAGCACACGTAGTTCGATGACTTTCATTAGCGGAAACACACGATGCTTGACGATCATAAAGAATGTACTCACTTTTGTGTTTATAATCTATGGACCATATAAAACAAATGTTACACACAAGCACAAGACCTTTGGGCTTTGATTGATTATATAGACAAGTATACTATAATCAAAGCACAAGGCCTTAGAAATGACTAAGTGAATACTCAATTATTACGATAAAAATTTAATTTTTATTATATGCGATCTGAATAACAGTTTAATCAGTATTAAAAAAATTTCAATATTAAGAAAAATAACGTGTTGAGTTATTGGGTCGCATTTTATAATTTGACTATGCTTAGATGTTTTCTTTTGTATTCTCGCTAATTAAATCAAGAAGTAGTTTTCAATTAACAAATTGGAAATTTCTTCTATATTAAGAATGTGATTGGCAATAAAAAAGAAAATATTACTGCCATGAAATGGTGTATTTTTAAGTTAGATAACCGTTGAAACTTGTATATAATTTTTTTCTTCTTATTTTAGATGCATTTAGATAAAAAGTGAGTGAGTGGTGATTTCATAATGATATAATAACGAATAGAAAAGATCTTTCATTTTTATCTAATTTTACTCTATAAAATATTCATAGTGTTAAGTATATAGTAAAAATCTCATATTGTGCATAATATGAGGGTTCAATCAATGTTTAAATGATAATTGTATTATAAGAAAATTAATGCCGTAAATATTTTAAAATATGTCATTCTTAGAAAAAATAGTTGTGTGCCATTGAATTTTTATAGTATTTCAAATGTTCCTGTTTAATAATGTTATTATTTAGAGCAACCTAACTTATTCAATCCTATACCTCTAATTTTACAAACATAATGTTTAAAGACGAGAATGTAGTGATCTACTTTCATTCTCTGTTAAAAAATGCTTTCATTGAGTGACAAATTCCTTAGTATATTATAATTTATATCCTTCTACATCAAAGTATTAACACTGTATTATTACTGTTCACAGCTAAATATGTGACAAATGTATGTACATTAAGTGGTTTTTAGATATATATATTAATGTATACAAGAGGATATGCTGTATTTTATGTGTGTTTTGTTCTCATCTAATGTTTTAATGTCTTCAATAAACAACGCACAGACTTCTAAGACATTATTTCTATTCCGCTTCACTCATTTGGCAGTTCTCAAGTATTAACAGTATTAAAAACTAGATATTATTGTATTCTAAGTTGGTATGAATACTGCTTAAAACAGTAAGGATCACATTGAAATTTTAGCAAATTTTAATGATTTGCTAAAACACTGTAAAAGTCGCTCTACTAATACTTAATTTCGAAATCTACAATTATATCAAGATATAGGCTTTAAGAAATGGCTCTAATATTTAATTTTTGGGACTGTAATTATGTCACGACACCCTTACATGGTTATTATTTACGCGATTCCTATTACCGATGGACGTTGAATCAACGAACTAGTTAAATCAACTTTAACCCCTACATGAAATCAACTATTTGAAATCATCAACGACGTTCGACGACGCAAAAATAACTGAATAAATTTAAAAACTTACGTTGAAAATAACGTACTTGCTGATAATTATTTGACACATTTTTTTTTAATTTTAAGGTCATGCTTTGGATCTTAAATTTTTGTTTGACAATTTGTAAACTGCACGTAAGGTCTAACCTTTAAAAATTCTGATATTAACCGCAAATTATGTCTAAACATAATTTGCGGTTAATATCAGAATTTTACTTCATATATTTCTTCGTATTACATCTTTTTTTGTAGAGTTATTAATTTAAAATTGTATATTAATCTATCAGTCCATTTATGCAAATAGATAAGCATCACATTAACTAGTTGGCGAAAATGAATCGACGTTAACGTTAACGAAAAAACCTATACTTAGCTCAAATTGGCATTTAGAAAGTTATTAGCGAGCAATGCCATCTATCGTTGAGTAGATCAGAACATGTAAAGGTTGTAGTGTCTAGCTATTTGCGCCATCTATTAGACAATAGCCTAAAGATGAATAATGCAGTTCCTTTTCATTAAATACTAATAATTATAGTAATGAAACAAACAGTTAAGAAAAAATTCATTCTTTTTTGCATTGTAATTGCATTGCACTCTATTTCTTATAAACTAAAACTATATTAACAATTCAAAATTTACACCATATTCAAAGACGCAACCTAAATATTATTATAACTGAAAATTATTGAAAAATGATTAATTATTTCAATCATAAATAATACATATAATATCAAAAACAATCGCAAGTGAAATTAATCTAAAATCAATTTGGAATAAAAGCGTTTATAAAATAAAAGGAATTTATAAGAAAAATGTCATGAATAAAATCAAGCAAATTCAATATCCATAAAACTTGTAACTACATATCATTTTGCTACATTTTTATCATTACATACAGGACGAACCAAATACAAACATAGATGTTATTATATTTTTGTCCAGTACACAAAACAGTGTGTGACAGTAAAAAAAAGTTGGTATTCTCCTGTGGAATTAATGTGATCAGTTATCCTTAATACTTACTTGATAAAGCGATATTAAATACATTTCATTGATACACTAGCTGCTGCCCGCGACTACGTCTGCGAAGAACAGGCTGAAGGAACACCCACAGCTAGTGTAACGACATACACCATAGTTCGCCCTCGCCTTCAAGCACGGCGAGACCAACACAGCCTACATAAGGTACACCCGCGGTCCTGGGCGGTTCTCACCGCCCTCAGCCACCGATTAGGTAAAAACGCAGTCGACGGCCATCGGGGTCCCGGCCCGAACCGAACCGCAACCTCGATGGCCCTTAGACGACATACCATAGTTAAACGCACGTATCAGCACATGCGCGGCCCTAACCACCGCGGAGGGCCCAAGCCCGTGGGTTCTGTCTAGCCCACCGGTTCTGCGTCAAATGAAGCTTTAATATTCTCGGGACTGAAAGCAAAAACCTCAGTTAATACAAGATACAAGAAGGCTGAAGGTGTAACATTCAGACAGAGAGACAAATGTACATAAAAATATGACAAGATATACATAAATTATAACTAATGTGTTATTCTGATGTATTAGCTATATTATTGTAGTTTCATTAAAATCCATCCAATAGTATTTTCGCATTTATAATATTAGTAAGGATTGTGCGAATAAAATATTTCCTTTCACTGGGCTTTACATTAATAATATATAGCATATATTATTCAACCAATCTTTCAGCATCAACAATGTGAATTTAATTGCATTGCCGGCGTTTAAAATCACCAAAAACACTACTTCCATTTTAAGTCGCCAAACCCACAAGCTTTTTACAGTCCGAGTTTCAACCAAAGTGAATGTTTTTTTTTTTTTCAACTAAACAGAGTACATACTGTGTGTACATATGCCCCATTGCTGGAATACTTTATGGACCTTTAGGACATTTGTTGCGTTTGTATACTAGCTTTAAGTGCTACAAGGCCGACACCAGTGAGGAATCATATAGAAGTTCTTATTTTCACTTGGATTTGAGGGATGCCGCAATCTTGGAAGTTTTGATTGAGTTATATATTATAAGGCCAAAGCGTCTCGCATCGCCTCGGCGGGGTTAACGAACTTTGTGGAGCCGATCAGGAGGGTGTTGTCAATGCCGCTGGTGATGACACTCCGATGCAGCTGCTTGCACTCCTCAGCGGTCACGCCACCCACCACGAAGAGTACAACCGTCGGATTGTCCAGTGGATGCTTCGTGCTGCGCGGTTTCTTGCTCGTGAGCATGCTGCAAACGAATGTAAACAAAAATTTAACCCTTTAAAGAGAACTCGCAAAGCAAGACGGTGCCACTGAATGTGAGGGGGAAAATTATTTCTTTGTTGTTACGAGATATTAACATTAAACAAACAAATAAATAATTTATTTCTTTATTGTTGCTACGGTTATCACTTAACATCAGGTGAAGCACCAGCCCGCTTGCCATCTTCTCACTTAAAAAAAATATGCATAAGGTATATCATTTTCTCCCAAAGACCCACAAATAAATATGCGTATAATATATCTCTATTCTTCTCTGTAGAGAAAGTATCTACCCTCTAGGTCTTTGCTCGGCAGTGGGATATATGCAGGCATAAATTACTTTACTTTTACACACTAAAGAACATTTTTATATGTACAATGGAAAACATATTCGCTGTGTGGGCAAAAATAGCTAGTTATTGAGATAGTTAACAATATATTAGAGTATAATTTTTTATAAATAAATTGGATCATAAAAAATGAATCGCATAAACAAAAGAAAATTTGCGTAATATTCGTGAATGGTTAATTAACTATAAAGCATAGCCATAATAATACATTTATATAACTACATACTTAAGTATTTATCATTCAGAACACTTCATAACTGTTTATTCATTAATTTATAAGTTCGCCAATATTGGACACATTAAGTGTGCAAATTAATTATAAAAGTAAAAAAAATCGTAAATGTTCCTTCAATTACAGTACTATTGAATGACACTTGCCTTCCAATTCGCAACGTGAGATGTGACAACTTGCACGACTGCATAAATAGGGGCTCTCACCTGAAGCCGCTGCGCAGTAGGTCCTTCAGGCCCTCGTTCCTGTGACGCAGGTCCTGCAGCTCGGGCCGGTCCGAGTCCACGACGTCGTCAATGAGCTGCGCCAACACTCCCCGATACTCGTGGCCGCCGCCAGCTACGCAAGGGCAGAGCACCGACGTGTACCTGCAAGCGGAACATACCTAAACACTTTAACGGATGATCCACTCACCTTACACAATATCACACAGTCCCCTGTTTCCATACTTTTACAGATTCTGGGACCAAAGCTTGTACAAGTTTTGTGATAACTTATTTAAATTTTTTTGATCAATCTCTGGTTCTCTCTCAATCTATCAAAAACAACAGTCTTTTATTCAATTTAGGCATATGCTGAGCACTTTTTCTAAAATTTTAGCCAAATCAAATAAAAAAAGAAAAAAAAAAATGGAAAGTAACTGCATTCAAATACGAACTAATTATAGGATATTTTTTAAAATAAACATTTGATACATATATCATGTTTCTCAATGTAATATAAATATAATATTGCAATGATATGTGAATAACTCATAGCCTTTTTTATTTATTTACGCTACTTTAGTTTAAACATTTGAGATAACAATATTTTATACCTATGTAAAATCTTTCTCATCTGCGAAACATCTTTCAATCTTGCCATTATTCTGTTTGCTATTTCAGCACATTCCTCAGGCGTTGCAATACTTAAGTTGTCCAAGTGGCGAAAGAAAGTTTTATGATCTTCAAATATGGCAACACCTAGTGTCTCGGCAAGATTGTCTTCATGTTGCTTCTTAAATAATACCTCGGTCCCGATCAGGGAGTACACATGCGTAGTCAATGCTAATAGACTTTCAAGTGAGAGACTCCTCTCTTTGCGTGTCTTAATAAGTTGACATATCTGTAAATTAAAATTAAAAATGGACAAATTTTGGCAAGAGATGTCATAAATAAACAAAAATTCAACCCAAATAGAATTGTATGTATGTGGTATATGCAAAAATAATTATGTAAATTTCAATTAACAACTGAGTGCAAACAACTTTGTATGTGCAAAAGTGAAAAGTGCAAAGCAAGCACTCATTACTACATTTACTGATATAAAAATCTTTAAAACTATCCTTTTCTGTACTAACATTAATTAGTAGATTGACAACTTTTGCATATATGTTTTATAACCAGGAGCCAACATACCTGATGCAAAACACTAGTGGAATCCCTGCTTGCAGAAAGACTCTGGTGTACTTGCCTTTCTAAATTCATTAAAAGCTCCATTTCATTACGCTTTGAAGACTTCAAAGTTTGTACTACACCTAAAGCTTGCTGTAGAACTCCTAAGTGGTTGCTTATTATGTCATAGTTTCCTGAAAATATAAATAGATACTCTCACTCTCAGAACTAACCACCCACAACATTTCTTGTTAGTTTTATATTTATAATATACATCATTTTCACAAGTCAAGTCCATCAACAGTAAGATATTATAAAATTATTATGATGAAATTACTATTTATAGATTACTATGATGATTTTACCTTTAGAAGCATTAACAATTTTCTCTAAACTGTGTGGTGTGACTTTAAGTAAAGTTTTAGGTCCTGGTGACTTTTGCACATCAATCTTAGAGAGCTTATTATACAGGTCAAACATCACTTCCTTTTGAGATTTATTAACCATGTAATCAAATGTTTGTATACAAGCTTCATCATTAGCATGGTAAATACATCCCGGACTCAATTGGATGTCATCAGGATGTGATATGCTGAAGAGAACAAATCAATAAATTAGTGTCATTGCTAAGAAAATTTCAAGAAGGAAATGTTTTATAATTTAATCTTTTGACTTATAATCAATATAAAGTGAGTTAGCAAATTCTGTTGTTGCATGAATGGGCAGATTTTGCCCAGGAAGTATTGCAGCATTTCAGTAGACTGGCATGGAAGTGGAAATGTTATACTTTTGCATTGTGTCTGGTGATTGAGGCACCACAGTCTTTTAGGTACCTATGGGTCCTACACTTGTCACCTTCTAACATAAATTATACCAAACTTTATAGGTGCTCACCATTAATTTAATATACTCAAGCAATAATGGAGTTCAATCCTTGGTACCAATAAAATTGTTAATTTTAAGTGCTGACTTATCACCTGCTCAGTGATGGAGGATAAAATTGTGAGGAAACCTAAACATTTTCAAAATAATAAAATATATTTCAAAGATATGAGAAGTCCCCTTATATGCAGCGGGGCCCCTTGGTGGACATGCAATACAAACTTACATATTAGCCTCACACAGTGGTGACATATCTACTGCAACATCATTTGAATGTCCAGGGAATCTTGGTAGCACATACATTACTTTGTCTAATACTGACTCCATGGAATGACTTGTAACACCACAAAGGTCTAATGTGCGGTCCACTATTATCAAAGACACAGGATTTGAACAATTCTGCAACATTTTACAGTTTTTCATAATTTTGTTTACCATAATCTTAGTATATTTTTATGTTTTACACTCTTCTCCTATTCTCAATGCTTCTAATCAGGTTTATTTCTATCAAATGAATTATGTTCATTTGTGTTGTTGTTGTTGAAATTATTTGTTTCACACAATTATACATACCTTTCTTCGTGCCAAACATACTGGAGAATTTTCTAGTACCCCAGCAATCAAAGAACTGTATGCACCCATATAGAATATATCTTCTTTAAAATTCATGGAATCAAACATACTGTTTAAACTACTGGCAAGTCTTCGTACTTGAGATCGTTCCTTACTGGTCAGAGTATATAAGTCAATAGAATTTAATTCAGGGATTAACTTCCCATTAAATGTTGGGTACATTTCTTGATATGGGGGTGTTAGAAACACAATATTAGTTGGGGATATTGTGAATATTGGTATATGAACTACCTCAGTAGCACATTGCTGAAAATAATTAATTACAAATATTGCACAAAACCTCAGTCATTTGATAGCATATAGTCATTTGATATTAAAATAGTAATTTAAACATACAATGAGCAACTACAATGCTATCTATATTAAATAAAAGTAAAGAAACATGTTTAAAATTAACCTTCTTTCCTATCCATTCAACAAGCATTCCTTCCAGTTGCTTTGTAGCTTCGCTTGATGCCTTACCAGCTGCGACAACATCACTGACATCTTTCCCATCATTGAGCTCTAAGTAAACTAAATCCAAGCTTATACATGAAATAAGAATACAATGTGAAAATTCGCTGCTCTTTATTATTTCACGAATTGTTTGCAACTGAGTTGAAGTTGTTTGAGTTATAAACACTGCCTTTTTATGTTCTTTACACGAAAACTAAAAGAAAACAATGTAATATTAATAAATATTCACTGTAATACATACCAATTTTATAAATATACTACAAGGTTCTTTTAATCAAGTGTGATAGAAATAAGGAATTATCAACACCATTAGTTGTATTTTTAGTACAAAGCTTTGTGGATAAAAAATTTGAATTAAAAAGTAAAAATCAGCAGTCATGCCTACTTTTTAGAATAAAACAATTATATATCCATTCTAGATATTTACTCAAAAGAGTAAGCTATATAATCTAAAACATGTTTGGGTTGGGTTTTGAATGGAGTCGCCCGAATTTAAGTACACTGTAAGTTTGGGGGCGTTAAGGAGGTTCATACCAAGAAATCTAATGCATTTTTTTCGCCAGAGACGCGTAAAAATTTAATAACAAATTTTCTAAAATTTCTTAAAAACTTAAGAAACGTGAAATGGAACAAAATTTGATAAATTTCAGTGTTTTCGAAGATGCGAATAATAAAAAAAACTTAAGCGATAGACGCGATATAACTTAAGGACACTGAGCCGTGATAGCTCAGTGTCCGGGCGCTCGCCTTAATTCAATGTATACTCGAGCAACCTGAGTTCGATCCCCGGTGCCGGCACCAATGAAGTTTTTAACTTTAAGTGCTGAATTATCACGTGCTCCGCGGTGAAGGAAAACATCGTGAGGAAACCTGCATATTTTCGGAATAACAAAAAAAAAATGTATTTCGAAAATATGTGAAGTCCGCCAATCCGCAGTGGGGCCGCGTGGTGGACTATGCCCTGATACCCTCTGTATAGAGGAGGCCTTTGCCCAGCAGTGGGACATGTATAGGCTGTTACTTTACTTTACTTTTACTTTTAAGCGATAGAGAAAATTCTCACATATAGTTTATGAGAAAAATATGTTGAAAACTTGTTGTATTTTACCTGAGAAAATACGCACTACATTCAGACAGATTAGGTTAGAAGTTTAAGCCTTTGTGGTTCTTTTTTTATAGCCTATGTGGTTATTTTTTTATAACCACCATTAGCACTTCTGTTGTTAAGTCTGGTTAAGGACAAGAGGCAGGAGGGGAACCCTCCCACATGACATTCATATTAGATTATTATCTATGAAAGAAGTAAAATTAAAAATTGTATAATAAAAAAACTAAGTGTCTCCAGCAGGGAGGCAAGTGGGGGGTGACTCACTACATCATCCCCATATATTTTACTTATCTTTGTTAATTACATTCTCAGATGCAGTGCATGAAGATGTCATTTAAATTAAGTATCATTAGAATTTTACTAAAATATAATACTGCATTAAGAAATAAATATGTTAGTATAAAAACCTCAAAAGGTGATAAACTTTTAACAGCGACTGCTCCTCCGGTGAGAAGATTAAATAATCCTCCATCCCAATGAAGACATTCAGCGGTATTGTCGTCCAAAAACACAACAGCACCAATTATTCTGTTTAAAACCTCGGCCCACCAGGCTTTTCCAAATTCCTTCGGGGAAGCTGTCGTCATTTTTGAAAATATTGTTAGAATTTAAACAATATTTTTTAAAGTTTACCGATTGTTACGAACTGTTAGGATTCACATAATAACAGATTTTATGTCTTGAATGTTTTTATGTCATTAACAGATATATGAAATTGATTTTAATAATATTTTAGTATAGGCAGGTAAGGACTTCTGACTTCTAATCAATAAAGTTCATTTCAATTTTCCTAAAATTTGATGATTCTTCTTCTTTTTCCCTTATGGCGATTTGATTTGATTTTAATTGATCTGATAACTGACAACGACAAGACAAGTGACAACAGTTGACAACACTGAGGATTGAGGAAGTGTTGTCAACTGTTGTGACTCTGAACTCTGCCATAAAGCATCAACTGCAGAGCTAACGCCATGTAGAGCTAATAGACGACATTTTAACTTTATAAAAGCACTTCGCAATTATAAGCTTGAGGATGTTTTCTTTGCGAAGTTAAGAAAATTAAATTAAAATATGAATCCCGAATCCCTGTTACTACCGACAAGTACATTCCCGAGCGAGAAACCCCTTAAAATGTCGAGTGACTCGAGTGTTGGACTCAAGGGTATTTATTCCCTAAAATATAAAGAAACATTCCGCACTAGCTACTCATCCATAATTCCTATTAATGTTGAGGGATTTCCCGTAACGTTAAACATAAATGAAAAGGGTTGTCAACATAAAAGTGCAAAAACGGTAGAAAAATCGGGATAATAACGGTGAAAAATAATGGAAAATCGTTGCATTTCAGTATTTCAATAGGACTGCGATAGAGTAGTTCATAATGTAGCGTAGAGTTAGAGAGCAACATCTCTATGTAGTAGTGTTCTTAAAATACAATAAAAGAATAAACTAAGATGGCATTTCTATAGCATATGTCATAGAAAACACAAAAACCTATTGGCTCACCAAGGCTCCCATATTTTTATTTTTTTATACATTTACACATTTATTAGTTCATTCGTGTTTGTTCTTAATAATTCGCTATAAGTAATCGTTTATTCGTATTTCTTTTATTTAAAAAAAAAAAAATAGTTATTACTATACAGCGTGTCGTTACAACCGCGACAATAATTGAATACACATTTTTTATGATTATTGGCAAGAAGCGTTAGATGTGTGTTCATTTATTGTCGCGATGGTAACGACACGCTGTATAAATATGCTTTCAAGCTAGTCCCCACACTCTAATTGTGCCTAATTTCTAATTCTTGGTTAAACACTATCTTCGCTATGCAACATAATAGATAATAAAATTTCAGATATACAGCGTAGCTTTTCTAAGTGTATCCACTTTTTTATTACATTCTAGACATAAATAATGTTATACAAAAAATAATAAATATTTAAAATTACTCGTAAGTACCTAATTAATTACATTCATTTGAACTTATCTCAAAATTTTAATACGCGGCAAAATTATAATTTTTTTACGCGGGATCATTTCTAACTAACACACACACGAGTTCGTGCACAGTAAAATTTAGGTATTTATGATTGACTACCGCATTGTCAACACGTTCTGTTTTTTAGGGAATAGGGAATAGAATGGCATTTTTTTTGAAAAAAAATCTATATTTTCTATTTCAATAAACGATTATACTACTGAGTCTGAACCTCTAGTGTAAATTTGGGCACTTCTCAAAAAATCTTCCTGTATAAAAGTACTCTTTGCTACCTACGCCACTAATTTAAGCATTCAGTACACTAATGCTACAAGAGTGCCATTATAATTTAGTAATGATGGATAGTACTGTATACATTTTTGTTGATAATTAATTATTTAGTATAAACCACATATAAGATACTACCTATTATACAGCGTGTCTTTAACACCGCGACAATAAATGAACACACGTCTAACGCTACTTGCCAATAATCATAAAAAAATATTAACGTAAATAAAATCCATAATTAAAAAAAATATTTTTCAAACAAATTAATTAAGTAAAAAAGAAACAAAATTTGTAACACCTATACAACTACATCTGACTGATTTATACATTCAGAGACTTTTTCATTCGTTGCCACAGCGCCGCATTACAAGCTTCTCCTTCTAACACTATGTTTTGTCTCTTTTAAATTCATTCAACGCATTCATATGCTTTGTGACCTTTACAAATGAACTTTACATTAAAATTTTATACGTAAGGCTGTTCTAAAATTCTTTGTTTTGGACAATTTGATAACTCATTAAATATTTATGTTTAAAGAATTTAAATCTTTAATACAATTTTAAAAAGTTATCCTCTATATGTGTGTTCATTTATTGTCGCGATGGTAAAGACATGCTGTATATATACTGCCGCAACAGCAACCTTGTTTATTGACTGTAACTGAGAGTTGCACACAACGACAGAACTGGATCATTCTATTTATATAGAAGAGAAGCTGATGCACGCGACTTCGCCCGCGTGAATTTCGGTTATCGCGACCAAAAGCAATCATGAAATTTTGATCCCGTTTTATATTATTATTTATTAACTTTCCAATTACTGCTTCATAATTGGCCATTTTTTAAAGTATTAATATAGATATATAGCATGTTATCCCCAAGCCATATGCCATCACGGACTTTTCTATAGACCTATATAAAATACGAAATTCCGTCATACATCATTTTATTATATCTCAAAGCATTTAGGCGGCTTTTACAATGAAAGCTCCCAAACGCCTTTTTTTTTCTGACGCCTCTAACAAATATCATTATAGCTATTGTGTACATAACTCGACAAATTATACAGCGTGTCGTTACCATCGCGACAATAAATGAACACACGTATAACGCTACTTGCCAATAATCATAAAATAATATTAAAATTAAACAAAATCCATAATTAAAAAAAAATATTTTTCAAACAAACTAATTGAGTAAAAAAGAAACAAAATTTGTAACACCTATACACCTCGCGCCACAGCGTCGTATTACAAGCCTCTCCTTCTAACAGTATGTTTTGTCTCTTTTAAATTCATTCAACCCATTCATATGCTTTGTGACCTTTACAAATGAACTTTACGTTACGCTTTTATAGGTAAGGTGTTCTAAAATTCTTTGTTTTGAAAAATTTGATAACTCATTAAATATTTATGTTTAAAGAATTTAAATGTTTAATACAAGCTTTAAAAAGTTATCCCCTATATGTGTGTTCATTTATTGTCGCGATGGTAACGACATGTTGTATATATACTGCCGCAACAGCAACCTTGTTTATTGACTGTAACTGAGAGTTGCACACAACGACAGAACTGGATCATTCTATTTATATAGAAGAGAAGCTGATGCAC
Organism: Iphiclides podalirius; assembly: GCA_933534255.1. NCBI lineage: Eukaryota > Metazoa > Arthropoda > Insecta > Lepidoptera > Papilionidae > Iphiclides > Iphiclides podalirius. The sequence goes on along the minus strand of OW152830.1, from coordinate 9,228,235 downwards.
GCGACTTCGCCCGCGTGAATTTCGGTTATCGCGACCAAAAGCAATCATGAAATTTTGATCCCGTTTTATATTATTATTTATTAACTTTCCAATTACTGCTTCATAATTGGCCATTTTTTTAAAGTATTAATATAGATATATAGCATGTTATCCCCAAGCCATATGCCATCACGGACTTTTCTATAGACCTATATAAAATACGAAATTCCGCCATACATCATTTTATTATATCTCAATGCATTTAGGCGGCTTTTACAATGAAAGCTCCCAGACGCCGTTTTTTTTCTGACGCCTCTAACAAATATCATTATAGCTATTGTGTACATAACTCGACAAATTATACAGCGTGTCGTTACCATCGCGACAATAAATGAACACACGTATAACGCTACTTGCCAATAATCATAAAATAATATTAAAATTAAACAAAATCCATAATTAAAAAAAAATATTTTTCAAACAAACTAATTGAGTAAAAAAGAAACAAAATTTGTAACATCCTATACAACTCGCGCCACAGCTTCGTATTACAAGCCTCTCCTTCTAACAGTATGTTTTGTCTCTTTTAAATTCATTTAACCCATTCATATGCTTTGTGACCTTTACAAATGAACTTTAAGTTACGCTTTTATAGGTAAGGGTGTTCTAAAATTCTTTGTTATGAAAAATTTAATAACTCTGTAAATATTGATGTTTAAAGAATTTAAATGTTTAATACAGCTTTAAAAAGTTATCCCCTATATGTGTGTTCATTTATTGTCGCGATGGTAACGACACGCTGTATATTAAAACCTTCCTCGAGAACCACTCTGGAGAAAACAGCATGAAAATCATTGCAATCAATCGAGTTTATTGCAAACAGACAGACAGACGCGACAAACTTCGTTTTATAATTTGTAGTGATGATTATCTAGGAGTGCATTAGTATGCTGAAGAAGTATGATGTATGTTTGTTAATATGAATCGACTGATTTCATCAACAAAAAAAAGTTCTGATACCACCTGCTTGTGATACCTTCTAAACCAGTGGTACCTAGTGGTTGTAGATTGGTGGTAGATAAGTGGTTAACATAATGGGCAATATAGAAGAATTAATTGTTCCACAATGAACATTTTAAGGCCATTCAACATTTATATACAAATTTGATAGTGATAAGTCTATAGCAGTTTATCAGTCCAAGGAAACATTTAAGAACTGTAATATTAAAAGTAAGTAAAAAAAGGCAGTGAATTGCACTCTTTTTTCCGATGTTCTTGAAAATATTAAGAAGCTCGAAACTCAGGTTTATATTCAGTTATAAAATTCACCCTATACATATATATTCGCATATATAGAAGTTATGTTATAAAAACTAAAGTGGTATTTTAATGTTTTATTTTACTTACAATACACAATTTTGTAATCTATATGAACAACTGAAAGTTTTTCTAACAATAATGTTGTCAATAATAACATTGTTCAATGTTCATCTTCATATCCAGAAGGCAGGGCGTTAACATGCGGGTTGTGGAAGAGAGTTTTCTGGCCATCTCCCCATGGGAACCTCTGAAAATGTCAAAAAAGAATTTCACAAATTGATAGGAATAATACAGATCTGAAATAAACTGCTATTATTCCTAAATAGTTTAATAATGCTGATCTAATATAAATGCGAGCTTAAAACTACTATTGAGATACACAATATTTGTTATTTCTTGAGAGGCTGTTTATAAGTTTTATTTTGTCGAGCTAGTATTTACTCTTCATTTTCAGTTCAAGATCAAACAACTTCTCGTTTTGGCAAGCATTTTTAGCCTATTGGCTTTTTTTAAATAGCATTGTGCTGCAAATTGTATTAAAACAAGTTAAACTACTACAATTCAATAACATTGGGTTTTAACTACTGTTACTTTTAATTACCTTTGTACGAATGCGCATATACTCATATGGGACGAAGGGGGGACGCTCATGAGTCTCCTCTTGGTGGCCTAGATAAGCATTCAGCATGCCAAGGCCAATTGCTGGGAATGCTACGAATAAAGACAGCTTCTTCCACAGTTTATAACCACCTGAATAAAAGTTTATTTTCAGAAACATATTAAATTCATTTACATTTTACACTAACAATTTCTTTTAATTTATTTATACACCAAAGTCTAATTATTTTAATTGATAGAGAAATTGTACTGTGTTCATGTGTTCCCTGAATTGATTTGAGATCATCAATATAAAACCTTTAAAGGTTGTTTGCCCTTAGGTTAGCACTGAAGAATTAGACACATTCAACATATTCATGTAAAATTAGACAATCCGTCTTGGTGAATATTATATTGTACCCTTGCATAATTTAGGGGTCCTCTTGAATAATTATTTCAAAATTAATTTTTAACTTCAAAACAGATAAGATACGAAAGGGTTATATGATTACATAATTATCAAGAATTTGGAAATGAAAATCTCACCTCCATGTCCCCCAGCTGTCGCAGAATGAGATGAAGCTCGTGCTTGATTTTTAAGGTATGAAGTAGCAGTTCGGTGTAAGATAGAAGCCATTTTCGGGAAGAGAATAATAAACTGCAGTACTGAAAGTTACGCCAAATTCATTTGTCAATTTGTCAAACTTCCTGAAAATAAAATCGATTTAGTGTGACCAGGAGATAAATAATTTTTTTCTTTTCCATAGTTTTCATAAAATATTTAGTAATTTTTCAAGATTTTTTGCACCGTACGTTTGGAAACAACAATTATAAGATGTTACAAAATGTGATATACACTTTTAATTGTACATTATTCGATATTCACATTGACATCAATTAATAATTATTCAATTTATTTTACATTATAATTTTACTTTTATGTTTTTATAAAATTACTCTATTTTTCTTTAACTACAGCAGTAGTTCCAGTATTCGCCTCGCCTAGAGTTACAAGACCTGCTGGTCTGGTAACTCTAGTACTAGGAGGTGAATTTATCGTAACAGGTTAAATATAACTGGTATCTCGAGATAACCTGCTATACCTGTTACGAACAAATTAAAATAACAGCTCAGTTCACACAAATTGCGCCTTAACACGCCCTCACTAGATTTTTTTTTATTCATGCTAACGACTGTTACCTTAATTAGAAAGAGATAAAAACTATTACATCGCGTCACAGTTGTTACTGAACACTGTCACTGTAACATGCTCTTTCTTTTTCTTGCATCGGTCTTATAGCTTTGTTAGAAAGAGAAGTAAGGACGTTACCATAGAGTAAAATACTGTAAAGGCTGCTATTATGGAACAGTTAAAAGAAAATGGTCACAACATAGTATGAAATAACACCGTTATTTTGTAACAGCTATTTATCACTCTTATTTTTAAGTTACAGGAACAGGCATTACAGGTACTTGATTTAATTTAACATACAGTCTTTTAAATATAGGTTGATACGCGGAACATTTACATACAAATATGGATCTCGTATATAAAGTTCCGTATTTTTTAAACAAAAATGTACGTCATACAATGTGTTTATTTCGTAATGTCATGCCCCGCGTATCATCGTTTAATTAACAAACAGTAGTATAGCCAAAGACCTTACACTTAATAATTTTCTAACTATATCTATGATCTTTGAAGCTCACTCGCATCTAGTACCTTGCACAGATAATGTAAGCATTAAGTAATCGATGCCTTGTGTTACTCATAGATGGCGACTATATCAATTTTACAAAAAAAATCTAAAAATATGTATTAGCTAATCACTTCAAGTCAAGCTCAGAGGCATTAATTATCAAAATAAGTACTGTCTCTATATGTTTCTTTATGTTAGTTATATTTCAAATTAAATAAAAAATAAAATTTTGTAAATACATTAATAAGTATTATTAATATTATATCAGGAAGACCAATAAAAAAAACATATTTATTCAATTATTTATTTTGGATAAATTAGTGTCAACGTACAAGTATTTTTTAAATTGCGTATTTTTAAATATCTACTGTATTCGAGTTAGATAAAATTATCGCAGTACATTTTTTAATGTTACGATAACGAATTTGCCTTCTTTACACACCATAAGTAAGGAATTTCATTATTTCACTTTAATAAAAATCAATAAGCAGAAAAAGAATATAGAAATTTCAGTTTAACTAAATAATATAATTACTATAACATCGTTCATATTTAACAGTTTTAGTTTTAAAATAATAAAAAATAGGTAAAGTTAAATTATAGGTCTTTACCGCTTTACCCGAGATACGATTTTAATCATAGATAAAACATATATACTGAAATGAATACTGATTTTAGTGCTAATGGTTCGTCAGTAATGGAATCTCTCACAGCCAGTTTCAAGGTAGTAGGTGTTTGGTGGTTTTATCGAAGGCTTCATACGACAAAGAAAAATAGCATGTAATTCCATTTCTCTACAAATAGCCATGTAATTAACTCCTTTACTGTTAATACATGCGCTAGTCTGAAATAATCGATTGATCGAATGCCGTGAAGTCCTTTGAAACGATGTTAAGTGAACCGTTAGTTGACGCTTTAACTAAAGGAAAATGGCGTTCCAATATTGACTTCGGTGACATCTGAAATGAAATGAGTAAACATTAATCAGTGTAAAGAGTGAATGGCAACAATGATTAAGTTTATCAAATATTTTTGCCATGCTAAATACCTACAGCGGCGTCGCATTGTGAGACTGCTATTAGTATTTAAGTACAATAATATCCGATCGAAACAGGTTTTTGCGATCGAAACCGAAACTTCTATAAAAGGATCATCTTTTGAGGGAAAAATAAATATCTTTATATCATATAGTCATGCACTCTTCGAAATTTTCACTTATTGGTATGATAATCAACTTAACAAACTCAGTTTAGAAAAAAAAATTAATTGCGCATTAAAAAGACTCAAAATAGGTTTATTTTAGTTGTTAGATTCTTCTGTTGAAAATTATTCGTGGTGATTTTGAACACGCTTAAGGTTTTTTTTTTATAAATGTATTAAGTAGTTTGTAATTGTATAAAGTGTTTTTATTAATTAGTCAAACGATTTATACTCGAACGTCGCAGCGTTAAACAAAATCCGTTCATTCATTCATCACGCCGCTTGCTTGCATGGATGGAATTTCACTCTCTGATCATAACCGATTATAGCGCGAGAACTCCCGAATGCAGGTTTCGGTCGTAGTTTCGGCAGGTTTGGCGCCGAAACCGAAACTAGTTTTTTTGCCGAAACTCGACCGAAATCAGAAACCAAAACCGAACATTCGGTCGGACACTAAAGTAAAATTAAATGCAATCAAAAAGTTTAGTTTAGTTTTAAACATTTTAATAAGAAGCCACTTGGTTCCTTTACAAAATAAGGCTTCTTTGAGGCCAATTTGGCCTTACTTTCCAATTGACCGCGGAACTGGACATTGCTCGAGATTTCGACGCCAAGTATTCCGATACTAGCTGTGGCAGACAGGGGAGTGTTCTCAAAATGAGGATTCACGACAAATGGGGACTTTTTCAGCGGTTAACGCGCAAACTTGTGTCTTATTGGGGTTGAATTGGACTAAATCGACTTTAGTCGATCCCAGTCTGAGATTTTTGTTAACAAAGTCTCGACTTCAGACACAAGTTTGTTCCTGCTCAATTTCCGGTTTGTCAGCTTCAATGTGACGACATTCAAGCCAAAGAGTACTTTTATATATCGGAAATGATTTGAATCAAGCCCTTATCTAACCTCTTAGAATGGCCGTGTGGAAAACAATTATTTTTAAATAGCTATCTAATGAACCGATGACTTTTCCTGATTCAAAACATTTTCATTTTCTCCGATTAAGTAATTGTAGTTTTTATTTAATTATTATCAAATTATGAGGTTATAGGCGTTAACAAGGTTTAATATAGCAGAATTAACTTGAATAAATGTTATTTTCTGTATTTAGATGGATTAAAGATTTGGTGTGAAGATAGTTTATATCGAATTTCCTCGAAATCGTAAAATAAGTAGTTAATCGTAGAATAAATAGTACCCAACCAGACGGAAGCCAAGTGGAGACCAAACGGCCGAGGGTTAAGGCCCATTTACACGGTGCCAGTTTCTTGCCTGTTGTATACAATTAAATTGAAGCAATAAATGAGTTGCATGGTCTAAACAACAAATGGTCTTAACAATTATTGCGCGCAATTTATTGCATTCAATTATTGCTCTTGTATGTACAAGAAAATGGCATCGTGTAAATGGGCCTTTAGTGTGAAAGGGAGAGAAACCGGCGCCCAATGCGGGCGGTATCGACGTGCACGCTTTCTGAATTTGAGCTTAGAACGGTCCTTCCCCAAGTCCCAATCCCCTCAGTCGGCTAACTGGGATTAACTCATTCGCAGAAACGACTATCGGGATAATTTCGGTACATAAACCACCCCACATGTCGGTCACCTCGTGTCCAGATATTTCGTCTTCTTATCTGTTTCGGCTTTCAAGAGGTTCTCATCATATGGAATGGAATTTCAACCAAAAATAGCCGCGACTGTGCCCGGTCAATCAACACGATATCAGTGGGCTAATTCACTAGTTCCTTGCTTCGAAACCACGTCAATTTCTTGAAAACTTACGACCATTTGCAATAAATGTATTCTGTATGACATATTGAACGAACTTACGCCTTACTTCGAGGAACTTACCTAATTGAACTTTCGCCATTTGCAAAAAATGTATTCTGTATGACATATTGAACGAAACCGCGGGGAATCAACATAATACTAATGTGATTTGAGCTGTCATGGGATCACTTATAGTTTCGTAACTGTTAGATTTTTCGAATTGTTTTTGTGCAGAAATTACCAAAGTAAACCCATTATTGCAAAAACCCACTATTGTAAAAAGGTATGTGGAGAATACATAAATGAAGAAAAATCTTTATTATTAACTTTCGTTTTATTTTCAGACATGGCGGGACCTTCGTAACAGTGTAAAGCAAAAAGCCAGACGGTGCTGTCCGTGCTATGTCAAAACCTCATTTTCATGGAATAAAAGCTCTTTTATGGATTTTCTGTCAATTATTTACTTAATAATAGATGTTAGGTAACTTATTAAATTATACTTTCTTCTTCTAATTCTTTAGAAATTAATATTCTGTTGCATAAATTCAGGGCGCATTCGGGAGTTCGAAACGTGCCAGAGGCAATTTATCTTAGATCTGAGAGAATATGGAAATATCGATTCCATATCACTTAAGCGTGGCATCACATATTGCACGTGGCATTTCATACAGAATTAGGCCTCAGGTTTGTTCGCGAGAATCTCCCTGAAATCTTCGTTATCATTGTCATCATTATCATCATAGAATGTGAAAAAAGCAGTAAAATAGTCTTATTTGGAATATGGAGTACATTTATATATATATAATCGGAATCTCGGAAAGGGCTCCAGCGATTTTTATGAAATTTAGTATGTGCGTAGATTTGGGGGCGAAAAATCTATCTAGCTAGGTTTAATTTTTAGAAAATGTCCTTTTATCCTTGTTTTCAGGGTATGAAAAATATCATTCGAATATAACGGTAAATTTCACCGCAAAAAAATGTTATAATAGCTCGGTCGGTAATCGGGCGGCCCCAAAACAGACGGCCGCGATTCGTATCACGATCATTTACACACTTATTTTTTTACTTTTTTTCGATTCCAGATCATTGCTTTCTTTATTTTTTATTTTTTTGTCGATTTGTTATTTTTTCCCTTTTTTTTAAAGTTCTTTCTTTTGTGAAAAACACCAGTTCATATTTTCTTATTATTACGGCGGTAAGATTGAAAAATTTTATGCATATTTCATTACTCAGTAATTTGTATCTAAATGTAATTTCCGAAATACACGATTTACCAAAAAAAAAAAAACAAACCGAGCAAAGCTCGGTCCTTCATACTATTTTCTAATAAGACCAAACGCACTAACGAGTTAAGTAATTAGAATTAGTACAGCTTTTTCTTCCCGAACAAAGATTAGCTACCTAACGATGTTTAAATGTTCATATTTATGCTTACAAATATTAAAAAAATGGCCGTTGAGATAACAAAACATGTAATTTCTTCTATCTTATCATGTAAAGAATGCAAAAATTCTTTCGAAATGTTTTTGTGCGGTATCATTTACAGTTTATGTACAATTTATCAGAGGCGTAACACACTCTTTGTCAAAATTTAATTTAACATTTTAAAAATATCACACCTATTCAAAGGTGTTCCCAGCCCTAGCCAGGTATTGGATGCGCGTCGCGTCACCGCGTGACAGGCGCCGACGCCAGTCGCGTCTCGTCTCGTGCGAATGCTAAGTGAAGCGACAAGCGTGAATTTTTTGCATGAAAGGTCTCGTATGCATGCGCTTGGTTCCCAAGTTATATTCAGTCTATATTTCATCTCTAAGTAACTTTTATGTAGAAAACCAAACGACGATACAGCGTAGCAATAAAAACGCTTAATGTTTTTGTAAATACCGGTTTTAAAGTTTGTCCTTTTAAACCTTTGTTTTACGTTTTGTCTCCCAAATGAGATAACCTGAGATGATTACTTGTAGAAGTTAACACCTACAACGTAATGCATAATGTAAAAAAAAATAACTCAATTATCAATTTCTAAGCTAAGTGGTGTCGTTTATCACATTTTTAAAATTTCCATGGTGACTAGGTTAGTAGCACGCTGTGCAGACCGAAATGTTTTTTTTTTCCGACGAATTATTTTTAGACAAATTAATTTTCCAATTTATTTATTGGATTTAACTTATGATTTAATGTAAAATACATATAAAATCTTAATATTGTAAGTAAGTAGTATTGAATAAATAAATACTATTTATGTTAATATATGGCTTCCTTTCCCCATCCGCGGAACCCCAAACGGAAGAATTTCACAAAACTAAACCGAGACGAACGTGCGCTCGACTTTTGATCGCTGCTCACCTTCTTCGACTTTACGTGTTCGAAGTTGAAGCCCATATAGAGGGCAGACTGCTGAAGTTGGCGCAAGCTGCGCATTCGCACTTTGGGGTCTCTCTCCAAAAGCCGCATCAAAAGAGCTCGTGACGCGCTTGTCAAATCTCCCGCGCTTTTCGGCAGTGTGCCTGGCAGCGGTCGTGTGGCATTCGGCGCCTTTTTTTCTTTGTCGCTGTTAACAATTTATTATGGAATTATTGTTCTGTAGATTTTTACGTGCGCATTACAGAAATGTGTGCCCATTGGGGATGAAAAAGTATTACTCCCATTAGTTATCTTTTTGTCTATAGACAAACATTAAACAACGAGGGAATGAGTAGCTCTATGCGAAGTAACTGTTTGTAGAAACTATATTGGAAGATCAAACAATAAAATATTGGTTTTCCTGTTTAATGATCTGTGTTTTCGCCTTCGTAACCTTGTTATTCGAAAAATTACAATATATCTAACAATTAAAAAAATCATATGTGTATTGGTCATACATTCGAAGTATAACGTATCATTTAAACTAATGGCATCCAAAGCCAAATCCCATCCGCATTGGGGGGAAACAAAACGCTCTGAAGAGAGGAGGCTTGAGGTCAGATTTGGAGCATTTTATGGTTGCTAAATTTGCTATAGGCTTTAAGTTTTACGTCGTACCTTACTGCTATCGGAAAATCGCCCGCGATGAAATCTTTTGAAGCCTTGTCGACCACGTCCTCCTCTTCATCTATCGCAGAAACCGGGTACTGTAAACAAAACGTAATTTTTTTTGTCGACACATTCATAGCTATCATATATTTGACATTTAAATAAATGAAATAAGCCACAAAATTAAAATAAAGATGTTCACTTATTATAGTTGAGTGGTAAAATCAAACGGTGTTCATTTTTTGTCAAATATGTCTACGGATTTTGCTCCATCTTTGCACTTTCAATAAATTTTAATAATCCTAGCACCATTTAAAAGGTGCATTATTTCAGATGGATGTAGGAATTGTATATGAGTGACTATTTAGGTTTATTATATGATTATGGACGATAGTCAACTAAGTCAATTGCACCTGGGCGAAGCTGGGTTAGATCTCTAGCAAGCCATGATTTCAAATTGTTATTTACTGATGTGAATACTTGTTAATCAAATGGGCAGAAGCTAGAAAATTTTGATTGTTAGAATGCAATTATTAGTTTATGTTACATGATTAACAACATTTGTAAAAGTTCGTTACTTCTTTTTTTATGTGTATTTATTGTACTTATTTTGTTATGGAAATTTGACATAAACGATAAATTCGTGTACTTGTGTGATTGTCTTCTATCTCGAAGCCATCAAGCCATCAAGCTTTCCTGACATTCACAGTTCAAACCATAAGCTACTTTGGGAGCTTCGTACACGAACTCTTGGAATATACAAATTAGGGATCTAGTTCAAAAAAACGGAAAACGTCAAAATTTTAATCGGCTGTGGACTGTAATATTCCGAAGTACGGCGCAAGCTTTGCGATTTTTCGTTTTCCCGAGAAAAAACTACGAATTAAACTATTTCTAAGTATCTAATTATTATAATGACACATGAATCTAATGATAAAAAGAAATAAAGCAAAGTAATAGCAGTGACAAATGAACAAACGATCTTACAGTAGATAGTAGTTTGTGTGATTATAATCCCGTATGAAACGACTCGGCTTATACTGCTTTATATAATAAAATATAAATACGGCCGTAATTCCGACTTAATGGCCGTTGAACATGCGAGTATGTAGCTGAATTAGCATCCAACCGCGATCAATTTATAATAAGGAGCACTTGTACTCATGATCCTGAGCACTAATTCTTAAATAAGCACTACTAGATAGGGCTGTTATAAACACATTATTAAAATAGTATTAGGTACAGCCTATGATTTAAACTTTGAAAATGTGGCCTATATTATATTAATGCATCTTAAATAAGTATAGAAATATCGATCCATATGAAAATTTCGCCCCTTGAAAAGGATAATAAATAGGGAAACGCTGTAAAATAGGCGGGCTGTCAAACAGCGCGGGACACTCGGGGATATGACAACCCTAGCGCGGGAAGCGGACTCGCTCCGCCGCGCGGACCCGTCTTGCCGATGAAAAAAGTCCAACTCTGCGTCCGGCTAAAAATAGGGAGCCCGGGACTTAATTGCACACTTGGAATTTACAGCACGTTTTAACGATTGTTAGTACATCGAGATAAATGCAGCCCGACGCGGGGGCGGGGTAATGGTCTCGCGAAGATTGTGATGCGCTGTTACTAATTCATATTGAAATAGACACGGGCGCGTTCATAAAACGGTAAGTCCGGTCTCACGTAGGCGCCTCACTATCCGTTGAATTTTAAAATGTCGAGAGAGAAAAAAGAACTTACATTTGAATTTGGAACGAGACGTCTAGATTAAGTGCCGAAGGGGCGCCAGATAGGCAACTCCGTTCTCTTTTAAAGTTGCATTCGTCTGAGAGTTGCATCGTGTAACGTGTGCGAATTGCAACGCGCGTCCGCTCCTAAATTTACACGATTCTGAGGAGGAGCGCGTAAAATGTTAATTTTATGTCATTCCCGAGCTGAGTCGTCTCGGGGACGTAACAATTGGGTGCTTAGCTTACGGACGCGGTCTCTCGGACGATAAATTAAGAGCTATTCACCGTTAGAATTAGCGCGCCCGACTACTAATCAACTGTTATCTTTATCAAAGCGTACAAAGCGGTTGCATCGGGTGTTTATATTTCGATCTGGTCACGACTCGGCCGCATTAGTGAATAAGAATACAATTACTTTTGCTAGCAGCGGCTTGGAGTGCTTCGGGAGAGTTTTATCGTTTTCGTTTGATAATTCGCTTCTGTTGTAACGAAATACGTGAGCTTACTTTGTCGTGCTCACATTTTCTTGTATTACTATTTTTCTATCATACTCGGTGCGTAAGAATCGTAGTACGCTTTATTGTAATCGTTTTAGGATTAGGGATTCAAGAAATAGTTTTTTGAGTCACTTATTCATTTTCATAGTTTTTATTTCATATTTTTTATTGAAATTTTTAAATATTTGTACATGTGTTTTGTGCTTACTATTGATTTACCTATAGAATACATTTTATACAGGAAGAATATTCAATAAATGTTGATCTTTAGTAAAAACTTCCCTATTTTCGGGGTTACGTACCCGAAGCGTAAAACGGGACCCTATTACTGAACCTTCGTTGTCTGTCTGTCTATCCGTCAGTCACCAGGCTGTACCTCATGAATCGCGATAGTTAGACAGTTGAAATGTTCGTGGATGATGGATGATTTTCTATTGCCGCTATAACAAAAAATACTAAAAAAAATTAAATGGGGCTCCCGTACAACAGACATAATTTTTTTGTCGTTTCTATAGATATGGATATAATGATACGGAACCCTTTGTGCGCGAGTCCGACTCGAACTTGGTCGATTTTTTTGAAACATATTAAAGTGACAGCACTGCTAGAAAATATTGCTATCCTATCCGGCTATACGGTTCCTCAGTCCATTGTTTTCACCGGCTACGATGTGTGTTATGTGATTTTATTTGTTCGCCTCGTTTAGGTCACAAGATACTTAATTAGGTATATCGAAATGTCAATAAAAAAGGGCAGTAAAATGTTTAAGTCTATGGCAATATCGAAATAAAAATAAACCAAAGACTTATTCTGAATAAATTAACAGACAGCGATAATAAATATATCTGTATATGATAATTTACCATAACATTACATTGCTGATTAATGATTGAATATTTCATTGATAACATACTTGAACACAATCAGTTATATGACAAGCAGGAATTCGGTATTAAGTAAATATGAATTATTTTCATAATATTTTTTTATGCGGAAGGTGGAAAACGAGCTTGCGATGCACCTGATGTTAAGTGATAACAGCCGCCCATGGACATTGCAACACTCGTAGGGTTGTAGATGCGTTGCCACCTCTTAGCCCTCGTGGGCCTTGGCTACCTCACTCACCAGACGAAACGCAGGAGTACAACACTTACACTTCCCAATCGTGCAACAGCGAAACTGTTGCGTGGCCCTAACATGACAAATGGAAAAGGTGTGTTGAAATTTCTAATTTCTTTATTCAATACAGGCTTATTTCAAGCTCTTATTGAACGTCAAAAACTACCACCAGCTCACGAGACCTGTCCTGAGAAGAACCGGCAATATATATGTGTATGGATATATATATATATATATATATATACAAACATATATATATATATATATATATACAAACATATATATATATATATATATATATATATATATATATATACATTCCATAACACCATTTATCCATAAAAATACGAGGTTCCTAGGAGTGCGATTACACTAGAATCTAGAGAATTAAATTTTTTGACGATACGTCGATATTAATTATAATAATCATATTGTTCACGTTTCAAATCATTTCATGTTCACTGAAACAAGATACCTGTTTTCGGAAGTGAACGGAACGTGGAAAAACTCGAAAGTATTTAGTTCGCAGCATTTCGTCGATACGGGGGAAGTGGTCGTAAAATTACAGTTAACATGGCAATCAGGTCCGCATTAAGAGGCAAAATGAACGATATCATATTAAATTTTCCATGTCCAGTAAAATGACTCGGTTGAATTACTTTTAAATAACGGGAAGGCATTTTTTAAGCATGTAGGTGTGTATCTTAAATAAAGTTTATTACTGTTACTTATAAATTAAGATGAGGATACAAAAATGAACATACAATGTCTAAATTAAATATAGGTTTTTTTTTACAGAGAACACAAATACAAACAAAGTACCTATTTTGTTTATGGGTTAGGAACCTACCGTGGGTGTGCGCATATTTCAATACAGTTTTATGGAATGGTTTAGGAGCATAAACATTATTCACGTTTATTTATAGGAGAAAATAAATCATTATAGACTTTTACAGTTTAAAATTTGTTTTTATAAAAACGATAATGACATTTTATACTTCCTTGTATTTATCAAATTAGGGATGCACGCCAAACTAGACGAGCCGGCAGTTTGAAAGGACGCCTGAAGGCTTTAACGTCTTCGCATCATTTGCTTTACGGCTACAGGGTCAGAAAAATAAACAAAAAGTTTAAATTAGAATGAAATAGCAAATTTTATACACAACGGACGGTTTTAGTCGTGAATTTTTAAAGGTCGTCTAATTACATCTACAATACTATTACATTGCTCAAGTTTATTCAAATCACAAAGCAATTATTATGTCGGCAAACAAACGTACTATGTCAAGTTCAAAAATCCTGTAACGTTCAGATATTCATATTTTTATAGTAATTCACATGTCACGTTTCTTGATATAAGCAAGAGGAAAAAAACGTTGACGATGAACGCAATGGAGGAAAAATTGTGCATCTTTTGTTATTGTTACGGAACATGAAGTTGCGAGTAAAATAAAATAATACAAACACACATTAGAACAAATGGAAAATTCTGTGATTGATGCAACGAATGACAGATTGTAGATAAACTTTGTCTCTGTGTTGTATGCTACAGGTACAGTCGCGAAGAGTTTTAATAAGCGTTGCGGAGAATCATATTGTGTCTGGTATCTCCTTTATTTAGTTATCTTTTTATGGAGTGTGCGACTTGCACAGCGATAAACAATCACCGCCACCCATTTTCGTTCGCCACACTTAAGTTCACAATCTGTGCTGGCGTTACTAATCCGATTGAATTTTCGCTTAGAGAGGTGTTAAATATCGCCCAATCCACTACCCAGTAGCCATAGTGTTCCAGAAGCTGGTTTTGATTATAACTTATTTTCAATTACGAAATGGTAGGGTCTGTTTTCAATTCATATTCTAAGGTAGATAAACTTAAGATTTGCTGCGGGCACAAAGGGGAATTCCACGCTTCTTTGAAGACCGGCGTAAAAGAGAAATGGTATATAGGTATAATAGACTAGGAATAGGTAGGTAAGCTTTTATTTACAAGAAAGGCCTATGACCGTCTCAGATGCAGACATCAGATAAGGACCTTTATCTCGACAGCAAAACTCGATGAGCTGTTATATACTGAGGCATGTAAGATAGATTTTCATTGCAAATTATTATATAAGCGAATAAAAAAGGTAAGGTCTCAAAGTAAGACTAAGAAAACGGACTACTAGTTGCGTCCACTCCGTGCGCGTGTACAACATGAGATGATTTAAATGATAAATCTGATAGTAAACATACTCGTAAAGCAACATCTGTAATGCAAAATGAAACAGATATGGATTCCTGGTATTGCATGATTCATTCGTAAGAGAGCTTAAGGTTCTGCAATTGATTTTATTGAAGCCGGTATTATACTTATTTTGTAATTTAACTTTTTTTCGAAGGCCACTGCGTAGCTTTAACCGCCCGAGTTCATTCCTCGCAAAACTCGCTGGACGCTTGACAGGGTTGGCATTTCTGTAACTAGATTGCATTCGAATTTCAAAACGTACTTCAAACATTGGTACGTCACGTCGTAAGCATTTTTTTTCTAAAATATTATTATATATTTTTTTTAAATTATAATTATACAAAGCTTGAGTATATATTCAATTGTCACTTGGAAGTTATATAATATATTAAGTTAAGTTATATAATATATTCAATTGTCACAAGAGTAATTTTTTTTAATCGATATGCACATGCGATTTGTATTCTTTGACCGAAAATTAAGAAAGATCAGGGTTCATAGTAAAGTAAAAGTGAAATACAAGTGAAGTTTTTTTTTTTTTTTTTTTTTTTTTTTTTTGGGCTTGATGAGCCACTGTTGGCCTTAGGGGCCTTTACAGTTCCGACGGAATTGAGGTGGCCGGGCGCTCGAGGTGCCTAGCCTGAACCTCGCGTATTTATTATTACGCGATATGGTGACTAAGCTCGAGGGCTCCCGAAGGAACCTCGGCTCGGGCCGTCACGCTATTTAGTTCACCGGTTTGGGAGGTCGCCAAGCTCTTAGGGCGCTTTGGCGGGGGATCCATGGAGTGATCAGGCTCAAGGGTCCCCGAGAGGGGACCTCGGCTTGGGCTGTCACTCAACACGCGCTTAGCATTCCGATTCGAGGGTGCCCGAGAGGGCCGGACCTCGGCTCGATCGGTAGCTGTTATCTGACTGGGGGGATCTCTAGAGCTATCGTTACTACCACTTCGTAAAGCGTTGGCGCTGGGAGAAGAAGTGGCGGAAGAAACTCCAGCAACGCTTCTATCTTGAACTGGGGAGAACCTGCCAGGTATGTGGCGGAACCTAGTATATGTTTGCTGCACTCGCCGGCGAGTGCGGTTTGTGTTGGTGTGTTTGCGAAGTTTTTTAGTCCTTTCGATGGCGATAGTCGTCTCATCGTCAGGGAAATCGTGAACGTGTCGCGGTCTACGGTGATTGCGGCGGAACGTACCTAGCGGCAGGGGTCTGTAGGTGGCGGACCTACGATTAGCGGGTTGGGATGCGCGGCGGCGGAATCGAAGTATCGGCGCGACGCCGACTTCAGGAATTGAGCGATGGTGGGCAACTCTAAATCGACATGAAGGTCGATATTGCGCATGTACCAGGGTGCTCCCGTGGCTCTGCGCAAAAATCGATTTTGGATGACCTGAAGCCGGTGTATTTGCTTCGGAGCAATGTGTGCGAAAACTGGACTCGCGTACGTCATGATAGGGCGAACTACTGCCTTATATAGAGTCACCTTGTTCCGAAGGGACATTTTAGACGTTTTGTTGAGGAGCGGATGGAGGCGACCGAGTACGAAGGCCGCCCGGTTCTTGACCCGAGTCACGTGCTGGTTGAACCTAAGTTGGGAGTCAAGGACGATACCTAAATATTTAACTTTGTTCACCCATGGTACCGGACTATCCATGAGTTTAACGGGGGGTGGTTTATCTACGTTTTTATGCGCAAAAAAAAAGGACGGCCGCGCTCTTGGCGGGATTGATTTCGATCCTCCATTGCCGAAACTAGTCACCGATGGTGATGGCTGCAGCTTGGAGGCGTCGATGGATAATTTCGGATGTTCTGCCTGCTGTATAGAGACAGGTGTCGTCGGCAAATAGGGCAAGTTCTACATCTTTGACTCGCGGCATGTCATTGGTGTAGAGCGTAAAAAGGACTGGGCCCAACGCCGACCTCAAGCACCCCGGCTCGAACGGGATGCGTTGTCGAACACACGCCTTCGACGCGATAGCGAAAGGTCCGATTACTTAGGAAGTCTCGTATTATGCATACGAGACGATCGGGCACTCCGAACCCGTATAACTTGTATACGAGCCCGTTGTGCCAGACTTTATCGAAGGCCTTTGCCACGTCCAAGAAGAGTGCTCCGGTGTTGAGTCCGCGTTGGCGTTTGACTAGTATGTGCTCCGTGATGCGGTGCACTTGATGAGTACAAGAATGTTTGGCTCTAAAGCCAAACTGTTCAGGGATGGGGAGCCCTTTGGCGTCCATAAGGGATCTTAGTCGGGCTAATATTAGTCTTTCAAAGATCTTCCCAAATGTTTTGAGAAGACTTATTGGACGATAAGAGGTTGGGAGGGTCGCGGGTTTGTGAGGTTTGAGGAACCCTATTACGTCAGCTTCTTTCCACTCGGACGGGAAGAAGCCTTCGGTTATAGCCGCGTTGTAAATTAGTACTAGTATCTGAAGGATGCTAGTAGGGAGAAGTTTGGTCACCTTATTGGTGATACCATCTGAGCCAGGCGCTTTGCGTGGGCGCAGTTTGTTAATTGTTTCTGCGAGTTCCGAGCACGTGACCGGGGGAACGGGATCGCGGAGTGGTTCCGATGCTTTCCTTTCGGTGTACACCAATAGAAATACAGGATTTATAACTAAAGACACGTGGGTACAACAGGGTAGAATGTGTATGTGTTGTGTAATTTACATAACAAAAGTTAATTTTCAAGTTAATTTTCAATTCAATGTCTAATGGAAATAAAATATACAAATTAGCCTCCCAGTGTTGCCCTTGTCTTACCTTATATATATACTGACTGGGCTAGAGCAATAAATCAAGGATCTGTCTGACCAGGAAAGTTCCACGGAGCGAAAAGTATACAAGTATTTATATTTTTGAGTTTTACTCCGCTTGTGTTATAATACTTTATTTTCATATTTTTATAAAGTAAATAATGCAATACGCTGTTATTTAATATGGCGCTTGTATTTGAAATTTGTGCGTAGAACAGAATTTAACAATCAGCCCTAGTTGGTATAAGTACAGTCCAGTGATTAAAGATGATTCCCTTCTTATATATTGTCATTAAAAACTGCTCACTTGACAAAGAATAGAAAAGTGATTTGACACATCCGATTTTTAGGGTTCCGTACCCAAAGAGCAAAACGGGGCCCTAATACTAAGACTATGCTGTCTGTCTATCTGTCTGTCCGTCTGTCACCAGGCTGTATCTCATGAACCATGATAGTTAGACAGTTGAAATTTTTACAGAAAATGAATTTCTGTTGCCGCTTTAACAAAACAGAATAAAAAAATATTTCAGTGCGGCTATCATACAACAGACATGATTTTTTTGCCGTTGTGGTACGGAACGCTTTGGCCGGCTCTTTTTTTTTTTATTTATTTATTTTTTTTTTTATGGGAAAAAAGCAGCAAACGAGCAGGAGGCTCACCTGATGGTAAGTGATCACCGCCGCCCATGGACATCTGCAACACCCGAGGGCTTACAAATGCGTTGCCGGCCTTTTAGGAATGAGTACGCTCTCTCTCTTTTTGAAGGTTCCCAGGTCGTAACGGTTCGGAAAGACCGCCGGCGGCAGCTGGTTCCACAGAGTGGTTGTGCGAGGCAGTAAATGCCTTGAAAATCGCGCTGTTGTGGAACGCTGGACATCGAGGTGGTGTGGATGAAATTTTTGGTTTTGGCGCGATGTCCGATGGTGAAATTCAGCCGCTGGGATCAATTCAAACAATTCCTCGGAACACTCCCCGTGATAGATGCGGTAGAAGATGCAGAGTGACCCAACATCTCTGCGCATAGCCAAAGGATCAAGCTGATCGGAAAGACCTTGATCGTCGATAGCCCTAGGTGCCCTACGTTGGATGCGGTCAAATGGAAGAAGCTGGTAACAGGGGGCTCCCGCCCAGAGGTGAGAGCAGTACTCCATGTGGGGCCGAATTTGCGCCTTATAAAGGTTTAGGCGTTGAGCCGACGTGAAGTACTGTCTCGCCTTGCTGAGCACACCGAGCTTCTTTGAGGCCAATTTGGCCTTACTTTCCAATTGATCGCGGAACTGGACATTGCTCGAGATTTCGACGCCAAGTATTCCGATACTAGCTGTGACAGACAGGGGAGTGTTCTCAAAATGAGGAGTTTTTGCACTGTCAAAGTCAAATAATGTTATTGAATTTAACCGTTTTTCAAATTATGTAATTATATCTAATCTTCAAGAGATAGAATACTAATTAGTATTTTAGTTTGCTTATTAATCGTCGGTTTTGCGACCAATTTGATTTCCGCCTTTCTTAACGCGTCATGTTTACGCTTTACGTCGTTTTTTGCGCATTTAAAGGTGGCAACCCTGAATCGACCGCGACATCGTATGACGGCTGGCATTGGCAAGGGGATCGTTCAACTTTGAAACTCATTTATGTGTGCCTCGAGATCGCCCCAGTCATTAACTACGCTTCAGATATAATTTAGATGGTGCATTTGTGAGATCCAAGACGCCTATGATTAGTTTTGCGATGGATTAATGAGAATGATATTGTGTGTTGACTTTAGGAATGGCCGCCATATTGTTTGTTATCTTCTCTGCAAACATTTTACAACCAATTAGGGCACTGTCACATTTCGGTTTCACGACTCTATAACGCCATTTGTTGTGAATTGGTAATAACAAACGTAAGTTATTATATTATTAATTTATTATTGTAATGTAACTTTTTTTTTATTATATTATTTTCGAATTACTCAATTGCAATGTTTATCGGTCGAGTTAATTTACTGTCATCATTATAAACACGGATCGTCATTATTAACTTGACGCGTTTTATTGGACATTTTCATTAACGTAAATAGAGTTTTAAGTTTAATCTTGTAGCTAAAGAGTATTTTAAATTGTTACCCTGGAGTCGTATATACTTTCTGTTAAACTGAATACAACCTAAACTCCATGGGAGCGAATTAAACGCGAGACACACCCCTAGCTAGACAGAGCTAAATTACTAGAGTCCAGTGAAGGGCTGCCGAGGCACTGATGCAAAATGCCCGGCCCGCAACCATAAACCCGCTTTGACGGAGTCCTGATAAGGGCATTTACCTCCCCTCGGCATCGCGATAATTCATCGACGTCGTAATACACAAGCCCGCTTTTTTACAAAGCATCAATATGCAACGTCGTACAAACCGCTTTTTATCGACGTTTAAAAATACATCCACCAGCTATTTGCGTCGAACGGGTAAATACAGTTGATGTATGTGTTGGAAACGTAAATGTTCGCAAAGAAATGTTACGTGGGAATCAATTTATTTAAACTAGAAATAAAAAGGTTAAAGTTGCTTGTGACAGACAACTTTATATCACGAAACAGAATCGATTTAAATTACAATAGTGCTTTAAAAAACATATTTGTTAATCATGATCCTTCATCACCCTAATCATCATTGTTCGGCACAAGATGGGAATCGCATCGTTAGTGGTATTATTATTTTCAACAAGTCTCCTGTGTGTAACCTTCCTTAGGAAAACTTTAGCAAAACCCATATATAAAAATATGAAAATTCTCTGAGTCGCACAAAATCAGTGTAGGAATCGAACCTTCGACCTGGCACTAACGTCAGCTCAATTTGACAAAGTTTATTTGTTATTATAATTGCAAAACATTTATGAAGTAAAGTAAGAAGTATGGTAGATTTTTGGAGGCCAGTTTCCTTACCCACAGATGGTAAGTAATGGTACATACCAATAGGTAGTAACTACATTTACTACCCATTGGTAGTAATGCAACAGCTCGTTAAAAGCCCATTTATTCACTTTTGCTTTGAAGACACTTATATTGTACTCGGATGGCAAAACTGTTATAGGAGAACTGCTGCGCCCCTTAATTGTAGTCAAGGTAGGAAATTAAGATGGCTATCGAGGGGATTTTAGTGAGCAGGAACCCCATACAACCCTACCTTACCGTAGGAATCAGGGTATAAAAATAAAAGGACCAACAAAAACGTACAAAACTTACAAAATGGATATTGATCCGTTAGAACAAGACGTCAAAGCTCTGGCGTCAAAGCTTTTTTTACTGAAAATAAATTGTCCTATTGATGTCGTAACCAACCGGTGATAGTTAATTAAATGTCTATTTAACCGCCGGTTGCGTATCTCTTTGTGCGACAGTCACTCTTTTAGGTTAATATTAGGGTGACTGTACTTAGTTTCTTTAACTGGACGCATTGGAATAATCCTAAGCTTCGGCCGACACGGACTTTTTCGCCCGACCTACTATAAAAGCCAACAAGTTTTGAAAATAACTCATTGTAAACTGTACTGACCGCCAACTTTACAAAATGATTTGATTACTCGTTACTTACTTTCACATAATTTGCTCCTTATTTTTAAAATATAACCTTTATAAAATAAATTTCACATACACGTATGTGAAAATCATTAAAAAAATACAGATTAATAAAATCGATGCATATGTAAACGGTTAAAATGTATCCTTTAGCTTTTATGTATCTGAATACAAATTCAGTCAATAAAAGATATCGATATTATTACAGGCAATGTATTAATAAAGATGACCCATGTCTATACTGCACGGTGTTTAAATTGTTACGCTTTATATTAAATGACAAATATAAGTGAATGTGACAGATGATATAGAACGAATGATACGGAAAGAGATAGCAGTCTATATAAATGTAATCCAATTACCTACACCAATTGTCGTTATTTGAGTGCCTCAGTTTCGGTGCGCTAGTGTCATATCTATCACGTATTTGTATATAATGTCATTGACTAGAGGTCCGAAGGAGTAGTAATTATTATTGGCTATGGTGTAGGATTGTATTAATTCATATTTAATTACGTTAAACGTAAATCAACGAGCGAATCCAGTTCACTGACAACTGGGGCAGTTGTTAGGGTAAGGCTTCGGCGTGCCAGTTATTTGTGTGGCCTACAGATGATTGTTCCGGATTTGGGTGTTTGTTCCCGAGGAGGAAAAAAAATGACACAGCCAAAACCACTCACAACGCGATTCGCATGTTATGCCAATCACAACTAAGTGGATTAAGGGCTGCAGGTGATGATCATATTTACCAATTAACGAGATTAATGCGAGTAAAGCACTAATAGAATTCGCTGACAGCGACGGATACACTGGAAAACTTCTTTTGTTATCCATCGACAAAATACATCCCGAATATTAATTGTGTCATGGCCACCCTGTAGCAAGGGACACGGTCTCATCTAGGCGCAACCTTGACTCGTGATCGATGGACGCAGCGTTCGCGTTGCGTTGAGCAATTTCAGAGGTGAAAAAAAAAGAAACATTAAAACACAATGGTTCAATCTAAAACCGGTCTAATGATGTTCGTGATATCTGCAAATGTGAGCAACGCCACGTACTACGCGACCATTCGTATTATTAAGAAGTTGACGGTAGCCCGGATGGGCTATGGATATTAGTACGTAAAACATCTCAGTTCGCTTCATTAACATGGACTCTGTAAAGTGTTCTTTTTTTTGTGAAAAGTTGCCAAGCGAGCAGACGGTTCACCTGATGTTAAGTGAATACCGCCGCCCATTGACATCTGCTACACCCGAGGGTTCCAGATGCGTTGACAACCTTTTGAAAATTGAGCATTTAAATTTTCTATATATAATCCAGAGGCGTATATGTGTGATGCCGAGGATAATGTTATAATATAGGAAAAAAGTAAACTACATAATCCAGTGGCGCTAAACAGATTGCCGAGGCACTACGATCGCGTCGCTGCACCAAACTGGTTGTATTTGGAAGCGAGTGATTGGAAGAAAGGTACTCGTTTTTTTCATGTTTGTCGCCGCAATTAACAGAATCCGACAAAACAAGGGAAGCACCGACTAAGTGCTTTAGGGTCTTGCTTCGTTCGTCGAAAATTCCTTTGTGAAATACGTGTAATGTCGACTGTCGACGAAGAAAATGCTTTTGATAAAGTGACGCGTATTTCCCTTTCGCGTTCTTGAGGCGATGGGATTTGACGAACGTGGGAATGCTAATGAATAGAATCACATACAATGGACAGTAAATAACTGTCATTAGCAACTCCTCGTCATTTTTACAGTGAGTAACACTCACGCTACCGAACACAATATCATCGTCACAGTATTGACTAGGTCAAACATCGTTTAAATCAGAAAATTCCGTTAACAAATTGCACATTGAGGGTGTGGTAGTTGGAAAAGAATTTTTGACATGTACTCACAAACAAAAACAGATCAATAGTAAAATACAAATATTTAGGCTACAATCTTTGTAAGAGTAATTACTCAATAATGTAAAGAGTTTATGATAAATCCTCCAATTTCAATTGAGAAATAGTTCTGCTTTCATACAGACGTGATTTGGTAACATCAGGTTGATGTTTCTGTCCGCCGACCATGAACATTCTCAAAACGCAGGGTGCGACCCCTGTTTGTTTGCCATGCTTCATGAAGTTTGGCCACGGTTACCTCACTCATCGGACTAAACGCAGAAGTATAAATACTTCTATTTTACTTCAATGTTTATGTATGTCCGCGGTACTTCTCCGAAGGAACCGACCTATTCAGCCATAAACAGAATCTGCTGCTTAACTACCACCCAAAACTATTCTCGAAACCCGTGACTACACGTAATAAATTTGCAGTAAACATTCGTTAAATATAGAATGTCAAATAGACAGATAATTCCACTTCGATATAAATCAGCGTTTGTATTTATCTAAATTTAAAATACTTCAAAATATCCCAGAAGACTTATTTTCGAATATCCGTTCACACAGACAAGAAAAAATGCAAAAAGGTTTTATTCTTCCACGCAAAAGAATATTACAACCTTTTTGTTGCATGTCTGCAAAGCCGATGATATTACGAGGAGCGCCTTGACAATTTATTATGATGCTTATCGAAAGGGCGGTGTTCTAGGCACGGAGTATGCGTCATGAGCGCACAATCACAGATTCAAAAGGATGTCCGCCATTACGACTGAGATTGAATGGACTCCAACAATTTCGGTCTCAAGTACCGTGCAATGCTCGTTGACAGTTAACTTGGCGGGATAAGCATTGCCTTTCCGTTCCGTTTATTAAAAACATTGAATAGAAATGTGTTTTTACGACAAAAACCAAGAGTAAATATAAAATAAGAAAAACAGAACGACAAAAATAAAAACTCAGTTATTTTTAAGCTTCACAATTTTCATAAACCTTATCTTTCGAGACATATTTTAAGAAAGTTTTCTATTATTACCTAACATAAATAAAATAACTAGCGGGCCAGACCCCGCCTTGCACGGTTTGTATAGTTAAAGTTAAATTGAACTCTGTACTAAATAACTGTATTGTATAAATAATGACAGTTAACAGCGAAATAAGGCAGCTGGCAGTTATCAGCTCTTTCTTTAGACTTATTTCTTCAGAGATCAAAGTCTTCAGAGATCAAAGTTGAACTTGACAAATCATAGTTAAGAAAAATGAAAGCACAGTTACTGACAGATGATTTGTACGGAAAAACCCCAACATAAGCAAACACATTTAACTGTACCGTTTCGTCAAAAGTATTGAAGTATAATATATTAAAAATGTAAATCAAATACAGGAGATTGGCAAAACAATATTGACCCATACACGAACAGTGTTGTTAAAGCAAATATTTGTATATAGTTTATTGGACAGAGTAAACAGAAATAACGAGGAGCATTGCTCTATGTCGACGATAGAAACCAATGCATGTTTGATTGTTAAATATGTATCTACACTACACCCGTATAGATTTACGGCTTCTAATATTAGGACGATATAAATAACAACAAGTTGGTTTGGTAAACGTCTTAGAGTATTTTTAGCACGAGGTTACGAAGACACAGCTCTACACAAGCAGGCAGGATTTTATGATAATTAATAATAATAACATTTGTAGGATATAGCTGTTATTGGAAAACTAATAAAATCGATATAAGTACGTGAAACGTCAAGCGGGAAGGGTTGGTTTAAAATTGGAATACGTAGTTGCGTTTTTTGTTTTTCTATTGTCAACATTACGAAGACAAGACATTCTTATAAATTATGTTTTAAAAAATAAAATATTAACATTTTGCGATTTTTAATTTATGTCAAAAGATAGTTTCTTTGAGTTATTAAAAAAATAAAGTCGATATACGGGTAGGTACTATGAATAATTTATTTAGCGAATGGGGAACCGGGCTGCGCGTCGCGGTACAAACGAGACGCTCGGTGCAGGCCGGCCGCTGCGGTCAATGGCCTTGACATTGTACGAGTTTTGTGTTTACGTTACACTTTATGGTCTTTCTCCCAACAGTTTAAGTTCAACTATGGCGGCATACATGTGCTTTTAAAATGAATTCAGTTTTTGGAAAGCTATAAAAAAATATTGATTTTCCTTATGGACGAAGACGGTTTTGAAATCGCTGCAAACAACATATTACAAGTATGAATAGGTCAAAACTTTTGAATAGGTATTTATATATCAATACACATAAAACATTTAAAGTTTTTACTTTAAAAAAAATTAGCAAGTAGGTAGGTAATACTGAATACCTTGCTCTCTACTTTCAACCATAAGTTAATTTATTTACTTTTGATAGTGAAATTTGTAAAGTTAATGATTCGATAGTGGACATGGAAGAGGAAATTAATTCGAGTGTCAGAACATTGTCATTAAATGCATTGATTATGGTTATTAACGCGACGGAAATTCATCCCGTGTCCATTTTTGTCTTACATTACGTGACTGTGTTGGTGATTAATAACGAAAATAAGTGATTTTTACATTTTTAATGGCAGAATTTATGGTTAAGGACCTCACTTGATATAAAATTAATATGAAGAATGAATGTGAAGAGTTAAGGAGGTTGTATTGATTTGAATGACGATGTCTCAATGGAGGAGTTGCTTAGCATAAGCTTAGGCCCTGAGAGTCGTTAGTTCGATTTTCACAGTGGTAGGACCACGCACTTAGTTCACTGATGCACGAATGGACAGGTCCGTCCGGGGAAGTACCACGACCGCACACAAGACTGGCGTAATGTAGAAGTATTATGCTTCTGCGTTTCGTCTGGTGAGTGAGGTAGCCGCGGCCCACTTCATTAAAAGGTGGCAACGCCTTTGCAACCTTATGGGTGTTGCAAACGTCCGTGGGCGACGGTTATCACTTACCATCAGGTGAACCGCCAGCTCGTTTGTCATCTTATCACATAAAAAAACGTGGGGCAACTATTTCTGTGACTCATAGATAAATTGTTCCGGATCTGGGTGCTTCATCCCAAGAAAGGTTGACGTCAGGCGGCGTAAGAACACCTAGTAAATATCACAAACAACGTGATTCTCATGTTGTGCCAACCCCACCTTGGTGGGATAAGGCCAGAAGGATGATGATGGTGAAGAGTTAAGGAGATATGTGGTAGAACTATGCAGAAAAACTTCTGCTACGACATGGATGGGTTTGTTCAACAGGGGCTGTAAAAAACGTAAAGGAGAAGTACGTTAACTTTTAAGTCTTTTGAGTGAGGAGAACAACCCTCTTATAGACTGTCCATGGGCGGCAGTAACTTCTTTAAAAAAAACGAAACAGATATTTAACCAAGTAGAACCAATATCGTTGAGATATGTTAACAAATAATTGTGGAGATGGATATTCTTAACACTTTATGGTCGCATTGCTTCTGTACTTGTACTGCAGCGGACTTGCTGCTTGTCATGTTTCGGTGGACTTTATTGGCTGTCTCTGTCTAACCTGTTAGGGATAAAAGAGCTAAGAGGGATAACAGGGCTTGTCATAAAAAACCGCACGTCGAACACTTAACCGTCGCGGCAATAAGGAAGCAGGCGTCGCGACGACTTGTTTAAAATCAATTGCACAATAGATTTTGAAGAAAGGATCGTTGGGGGCATGACGAATGGCCATAACATAACATTGTTGCGACGTGTCGTCGCGAACGTTCCAACGATGCGGAAACGGTCTTCCTGTTATCACGGTAGCTAAACAGCTTCTAAACAGAAAGCGATTAGCGTTGATGACTGCGGGGTGGATGCATATTACCCTTATCTTTGGACTAGCGATGTGGTAAAGGAGAGGTGTAGTTCATCCAAATTCAGCACATTGACTCACCTCTACTATACTATAATATTTTTAAATTAACGATTTTTACTGTAACACTTTTACACATTACAACGGACTGATGATAGATGTGTATCAAAAATTTCTTCTTTTATTAAAAACATTTCTGCTATTGTGGTATAACGTTATCCTGTGTTGTAGGGACGTTTTACAAACATAAACTTCTCGTGGACAAACACTCAGATGTGAAACAATTATCTGTGGGTCACACAAATAGTTGTCTCGTGTGGGAATTAAACCCATGACCCCCGGTGCCGAAGTCAATACTTTGGCGGCTGCGCCACGGACTCATCGAATTCTGATCCATTATGAATTTCGTACCGAGCAGATAAAGAAACAAAGGGATTTTATAGAAACGTAACTAACATATTCAAGAATGTGAAGGGATATTTATTTTGTATAAAATCAAGAAATCAATATGCGAAGAGAGGTTTAATTTGTCTGATACTATCTCATGATCTGATACACTCTTATCACTTTTATCTTTTTATTTTATTTTCTTCACATTTTTAACGTTGGCAACGCGTCTGTAACACGTATGTACGTTGTATGAGTTGATGTCCATGGTTGGTGGTAATCACTTAACAAGTTAACTGTCTGATTGCTTTCAAACTATTAACATAAAAAAAAAGAAGCACTAAGCCGTTAAAATAAATAAAATAACGTTACCAAAGGCCGCGATAAAATTTTTGTTTAAGTATTAATTTTAATTATTAATGTCAATTGTGAGGAAAGCCATTTGAACACGAATCGCTTATCATTATCTTAGTCGTGCTGCAATGGGCTACACGTACAATGAACCACCAAATAAAAACAGTAATGGTGGCTACATTTCGGGCAATTGTGTTCGGAATCGTAGGAGTCAATAGGGTGCGAAATAGCTTGCACCAATCCGTTTCGATTTGACAATCACATAAGAGCGCCGTGGGATCTATTGGATGCGATGTCAGCAGGGCTTAATCGCTGAACGAAATTGAATACATGAATCAGTTCGTAGACTAAAATAAATCAACTGGTTATCGTATTTATTCATTAGCATTTACATATCAAATTGTCGTTTATTCAAATGTGGCCGTAGAAGTAAATGCTCACGAGGCTGCGTTATCAAGCCATGGTCATAGTTCATCCTCGGTAAATATTATGCATATATTTAAACACATAATATTTAAAATTACAAATAACACAACACAGGCATATATTTAAAATTAATCTCATATATTTATAAATGAAAACACAGTACATCACAAGAACGACAGCAAACAATTGATATGAATTTAAATGCATGGTCAACTAGTTCGGATTGAAAATTGAATTTGTTTTTACTGTTTTTTTTAAATAGTCGAAAGGGATAATGTTATTGGAAATTATTTAATAATTGATACTAATTCTCTATAAATTAAAATTTATTATTTTACATATCTTAAGTGTTGTCAAAAAGGGTAGTGCAAGGTATACAAGTTTGTAATAAATTCCGGTTTGTTTCAAATTAGTGATAAGTCTTAAAATCATCTTGCCAATTGTAAAACAGGCTTATGCATAATGAATTACCGTTATCACTGTGCTTTCTAAATTCGTCTTTTGACGGATAAATAATTTTACTTAAAACAATAATTTATGAGTAAACATTCGCATTCGCGATTAGCAATTATTTATGCCAGGAATGCGTGATATTGTTACACTTAAAAACAATTTGTTAAAAACCCTTCAGTTTCCATTGCAAAAGCATGAGACGATCTATTGACGACATTCTTGAGAGTAAATACGGACAAGAGAGTAATCAATAAAGCTTTATAAGTTGAGCATTTAAATATAATTACACAACTGTGCAACGTGTTATAAATACATTCTCTTTTTTTATGTTTTCTAGCAGATGCATAACTATTTCATATTTCTTCACTTGCTCTTTATAAAAGTTTTTGTCAGTTACGATTTTAAAATTCGACGAAGAATTGCTTTCATACGACAATCCTTGTCTAAAACAAGGCTTTTGATTGGTCATGTTTTGCACAAAATAAATAAATAAATGACCAATTAAAAGCCCCATAGGGTCAGCAAATGCAATTAGTCGACTCTGTCCATCGCCTTTGAATAAAAAGAACCTGCTGTTGATAGTTCATATGACGTTCGACCTTTTCATATCAATTCAATTTTTTCAACTTTTCATATCAGTTAAACCTTTTCAGACATCAATAGTTTGATACATCGCCGTTTATTTGACAAGAAATAATACCAATTTCTACTTTCATATATGAATATAATGGATTTGGTGAGAGGTAAGTTTGTCTTTATACATGGAGATCTATCACCTTGATCCTCATACATATGTCAAAGCACTTCGTTAAAAACAAGCTGCCTACCGTTTCATCATTATACTTTTTACATTTAACAGTTTCCGGTTGATGTTTTGTTCATATTGTTGAAATAAAATAACCAAATATTACAATAACAACAGTAACGCATAACGCAAACACGAAAAGCAAGATACGTAATCATAATCCGAGACGAGGAACGGGGTCGAATATAATTGGGTAGGTCGGCAAATTTCGAGAAGACGCTACGGGGAACCCTGACTAAGTACGTGCGCTATCCAACCTTAGCACAAATAGATTGGACGCGGTTTTTGTCTCATCTGCGGCCGTTTCCTGAGGCTAATTCGTAAGATGACATTATCTTCGCAAACGGTCACGAACAGCCGGATTGTGGTCGCAGTTAGGCAAACGCTTCCGACGTATTTCCTTGATGCTCACGGCACTTTAACCGTATTACGAATAGACGATGACTGAGCAAAAGCGACACACGTGTCTGCAAATAGCATGAAAAATGCTTCTAGAATGTTCGAGGTCTGCAAATTTTGCACTGCGGTCGCGTGACAGACTCCTAATATCCTACGTAGGAGGTCGTTACTCATTAGTGGGATCATTCTAGTAACACTAAGTCTTGATCAAACCAGAAATCGAATAATAGAATCACCTGGAGCGTTCTTGACCCAACGTCCAGTCGATTGAGAGTCTTGATGTGTTGAATTAAGAAATACTTGACATGACAACACGCCCGTCTTAAGTGTGAAATAATATTGAACAGCACGGTTCAGTATGGATTATTTAAACTAGATCCCAGTTTCCATAAAACTGACTCAAGCTGTTCCCAGTTTAAATATAAATTGAGAATCTAAACAAAAGAAGCATAAATAAAGCACGACGATTATCGAATAATAAAGATTATGAAAGTCCTCAAGAATGCGTCGAATACCGATACACATGGGAGCTTAGGCTGGCGATTTGCTCAACAGCGATGAATAAAATTTAAATTACACCCATCAAACATTTATTGAGTAAAGTAGCCTCGGATCTTATTGTGCATCATATCTGTTAATAAAATGATTGCGAAAGCGCTTTGTAACCATTCAACTGACAGCTTGTGGTTACTTTGCAAACTAACGGATCTAAAGTAAGGAACCAATGCGCATTGGAATCATTCGCAAACGCGGCGCACGAGTTCCAATTTAGAATAACGACGAAATATTTAATTTGAACAAATTAAAAACTTTGCTAATCAGCTAGCGCAACACATGCATTCGATTCGTAATAAAAACAATAATGGTAAAATTGTTTGCAATTATTTCAACTGTTAATACACTGGCATTATTTCCTATTACGTTCTTAAAGATTTATATAGAATAACCGTTTTGAAGTGAGTAAGGGTTTAAAATACTCGAAATTGAAATTGACGACATTTTGAGAATATACGGAACTAATACGACAAGACTTGACGTTAATTGGGAGCACAAAGATGCGCCTTTAAAGTTCAACGGCGAGCGTTTTACTCGCTCTTCACTAGGCGTATCGCCAATGAAAAATTAAATGGGAATGGGGATTAATGGGCGGCCATCGTTAATAAGTAACGCCATTTAACGGTTTACCTGAACCGGACAGCAGGCGATTAGTTCACGAGTCAGTCGCGGCGTCCGAAGCCGGGCTTAATTCATACAGTTTAGCGCTAGACGCTGGCTCCGAGCGGTGTACGGTAAAATAATTGCGAGTCGCGACATAAAGAAGGTTTTACACTGGGCTCGATCTCAGGTCTTGTTGCATGGAATTATAAAATTGAACGACTATCGATGTAGTGCACTTGATCACATATTAACGCTTACGCCTTAGCTAAGGATTGTGCAGACCTTTTACGCCTTTGCCACATCCATATATTTTCGTGTGCAATACTGTTGCTGGCACTCTATATGCCCACTCGGTATTGCCAATCTGCGCTATATATGCGATAATACCGCCGGACAACCCTTTCTTCTATACAAACAAACCAGTAACTTACTGTTACCGTTAAGGTTAAACTTACTACGCTGGGTTAAGTGTTTGCCAGCTTTCATGGATGTCCCAAGACAACGGGGTTGCAATTGCAATGCGATCCTCTGAATCGCAGATTGGGATCATTTAGGAGGCGGCTACCTTACCCACTAGCAGGCGGGATTCTGTCACGTTGATCCTTCTAGGACGAGTCGTACCATTAACGAAACAGCAGCAGACGCTGTTACATAGGTCTACAAAAGTACAATAATAAAATAAGATCACTATGACTTTAACGCGACATTTAAAATGTTAAAGAAACTGAATTGTGTACAGTACTAAGGTTATACAATCTCGATTTTTTTACAAATAAGTAAAATCAAACCAAGCCTATAGATTTTTCTTCGGCTTCGATGCTTTCTTTATGGATCAAGATTTGTACTGGATGTTTTTTATGTTGTTTCTATACGCATTTACAGTTCTTTAGAGCGTTCGATGGCGTCGTACATAAATCTTCTTATTGTTCTTTTTCCGTCAGCTACTGGCTCCAGTTCAGTTATACAGTTGTCGATGCTCTAAGCTAACAGTCTAACCTTAGAAACAACGTGGTAGAGGTACTGCAGCATTCTTAACAGCTTCTACTACACGAATAGGCTAGGACTAGGTGAATAACAAAACCTGCAGTTACCATCGTGTGGTTAAACTAATATCACTTTTAGGTTTCGTCCGGTAAGTTAGGTGACCCCTACTGAGTGTGTCACAGTGTCTGCAACATCTCTACTGCTTTATTGCTGAGCGGGAGTCGCACCGGTGAGCAGAAAATAATAAACGACAGTGAACTAATCCGACAAAGACAGGCATGATTGCTGATTGATGTTTGAACGTTCTAGTTTGAAGTTCTAACTGACCGTTGATAAAAATTTGAACCCTCCGTCAGTGTACAAGGCGCGTTGTAACAGAAACGGTTGTTTGTGCATAAAGGGTGAAATTGATGGCAGTCGCTAAATGACCTTTCCGTCTTTGCCGCTAAGTGCCCATTATTTCGATATTTTTATCGTGCGCCATGTTGTAGATGTTTTATAGTTTCCTATAAAACATCTAGCTTAGGAAGTTATAAAAACAGGTGCTATTGGAGTTAGTATATTAGGAGTAACTTTATTAAGTCTATTTGTTATTACCATCGTAATTTGTTAGATCCTTATTGTTATGAACTTTTGTGGTTTATTTGAAACATTGAAAACATATGTATGTTTTTACATACATATGTTTTTAATGTTCTTATTTTTGTAAGAACTAATATAAGTTGTAAACCATATTCCACATTCATTGTTTTACTATTAATGAACATATAATAAAGGAAACAAAATTTTTGTTTTCTTGTACAAAACTTCCATCAAATTTGGTTTTACTTTAGTATCGTAGTATTCTGTAAAAACGTTTAACATACCTATCAACCCTTCAAAAACATTAAAAAGTACAATAATTTACGCGAATTATTTTGAAAAGTGGCCATGTTTTTGCAAGCTGATTTAAAAAAAACCACATGACGAATGAACATGTTCTGTATATCGCCATCGCGATCGTTTAACGGGACTAAAAGAAAGTTCGGCAAAACAGCTACAGAAATGTCACTTATTGCATAATGAAGAAATTTAAAGGGAAACGCGTTTAAAAAGTAGATGTAATGACAATGGGGTATTACATCGGTGTGTTCCTGGAATTGTTATCGCTGCCCACGAGGATCTCGTTGTACCCATTTTACGATTGCAATTAAAAAGGCGGATCTTTATTCTTTTTTGTTTCGACCGATCGCGGCAAAATGCAACTGATCTTTTGTTTTTAGCGTTCCGTACGCAAGAGGTAAAACGGGACCCTATTACTAAGACTCCCCTGTGTGTCTGTCCGCCTGTCGCCAGACTGTATCTCATGAACCGTGATAGTAAGACAGTTGCAATTTTCACAGATGATGTATATTTCTGCCGCCTTTATTACAACAAAATACAAAACAACAACAAACTAAAAAACAAAATATATAACTATTTGAGTATAACCATAACTATTAACTATATAGTATTCCCATATAACAGATATTTTTCTTTTTGCCGTTTTTATAAATAATGGTATGGAACCCTTTGTGCGCGAGTCCGACTCACACTTAGCCGGTTAGTAGAGTGTTCTATTTAATTTTTAATTTCAGTCCAATACTTTTTGCAATCTTCCGCACAGGAGATTGATTCCACCCTCATATTTCTGATCTTTGCTGGCCAAAGCTGTAAAAAGCTTATAGTTCTACCATAGGTATTGCAACTTAATTATATGGTATAAAATCAGTCAACGCGCGACCTCCTTGCGTGTTTTCGACTTTTCCTAAATGCGCTATTTGCGGATGGAGCACATCCGATTTGGTCGAAATTTCACTTAAAACACGAGCGTGTGGCGAAATGCAGATTTCGGCCATTAAAATTCGTTGCCGCCCGGCCCGTGTTCCATTACGA
Source organism: Iphiclides podalirius (assembly GCA_933534255.1). Lineage (NCBI taxonomy): Eukaryota > Metazoa > Arthropoda > Insecta > Lepidoptera > Papilionidae > Iphiclides > Iphiclides podalirius. Next base: position 9,194,179 of record OW152830.1, on the reverse strand, counting down.
TACGGGGGTCGATCGAATTTTAATTAGGGGTCTTGGTTCGGTTTCCGTCGCGAATACCTCTTTTATGCGTTTTGACGACCCGATTGGCGTAGTAGGTAGTGTACCTGCCTTTTGCGCCAGAGGGTTCGATCCCCACTTCTGGAAAAATATTGTGTATAGAACATAGTGTTTTTCTAGTGTCTGGGTGTTTATATATGTATTTATTTACAAAAAAAATGTATGTTTAACAGTGATCTAGTACCCATAGTACAAGCGTTGCTTAGTGCGAAAATATTATTATTTATTATTATTATTACGATATATAAATTGCCTTAACGTGAGTTGTAGTAGGCCAATACATTAAATAATTGTACAAATAAAAATGCTCTCCTTTGTTAATAAAATTATTGCGATGAATCATTGTTATTGCAAACATTTAGATAATTCCCGCTCGCTTCAGGAAGTATAAAATACATTATGCTTATATTTCTCAATACTGTATCAATATTTTGGTAATCTTTCGTTAGAAGATCAAACATAGGCTTTTTATCGCGTATAAAGGGAATACATAATTATCTAATATAGTCTTCAACATACTGCGCGAAAACAATGGCTGTATTGAGTTATTAATTATAATAGTAGAATGAAAACTTATGAACTTGTCCAACTGATAAATTGTTTGCGTTTTTATTCCTCGTTGACTGGACGGACGGCCTACATGATGGAATAAGAAATAGCTTTCAAATTGAGGGAAAAAGTGTTAGTTAACCAGATATACATTGATAAACGGAAAATATTAACTTTTTGCTTCAATTATCTAACATATTAGCTACTTGTTTTTGTTTATCTAACATTAAAGGAGAGTTGGGATAACATAAAAGGATAACATTAAAGGACAGGAAGAAAGTTGTATGCGTACATGAAAACCTCAATTAATATTCTATTCGGATGTAGTTACAGACAATAAATTTGAAACATATGAAATTGTAAACATAGAACAGACGTTTTAAAAACAAAGGGTTGTAAACATAGAACAGATACATCTGTAGACATCGTGCTCCAAAAAAGCCATGAAATTTCATCATCCTTCCATCCAACCTAAATGGGAATAGCAAAACATGCGAATCGTGTTTTAAATGGTTTTGGCTATACTCTTTTTACGACAAAGCGCCTGTCTGCCTGAAGTCAACCGTCCTTGAGAACAAACACCCAGATCGGGAACAATTATCTGTGGGACATACAAATACCTCACCCGTGCGGGAATCGAACCCACGATCCCCGGCGCCTAAGCCAATAAAACTGGTAACCAAGGCAATAAAATAATGTAAAATTTCACACTGACGTCTTTGGATTAGTCATACGATCACAGTTTCGTTCTATATAACAAATTGTTTCAGAAACCGCAAGTGTCTTAGATATTGTCTTCAATGATATTACATACAAATACGAGGTAGATATGAGACTATCGCGCCGAAACCGAGGCACTTAAATTACGGTGCCAATCATTCGGTATCATATGTTCTATGTCATCTATCATATTCACTTATATACGTAATATAATCATGAAAAGTGGAATAATTTTTAAATTCCCAATAGCGTAACACTGCCCCGCCACAGATTTGAACCCGCAGCTTTTAGAACGGAAGTACCATATGCAGGCCACTACTCTATAACTTCGATCGTGTAATATGTACGTCTATGAATATAAGTAACACTCGGTACATCCGCCCGCAATAAAAGGATTGTTGAGTTGTAAATAGATTCATGATTAGCATAGAGATTCTAATTTCCATTGCCGCACTGTTAGTAATTGCCAACATACTTCTTCCTTTGAAAGGAAGAATTCTCATCAGTCCAGTCATGTGGCATCCTTCTGCATTCATCATTTTATTATGTAATGGCAATTTAAAAAGAAACGATTATGCCGTTGTCTGTACTGACCCTTCTTTTCCGCTTGTGAACTATCGCGTATACATTACTATGATCTCACTTATACTTTTTTCTTGTTTTTTTTTTTTGTTTAATAATAAGTAAGAAAAAAGCTATGCTAATAGTCCCCAGGTGTTGTTATGACGTAATAGTTAATGTCACGTATATTTTATAGATAAATTTAAAATTAATGCATCCTTGGCTTAGTAAAACCCTATACATTCTGACCTTAAACACGATCGCATCGTCATCAGAAGGAAATACTGATGCCAGTAAATAGTTCCATTATTTTGATGATTGCGTAAACATTGCAGCTTAACGGTGAACATAAACTTACAAATTCGTCAAACGAAAATATAATAAATACAGGTAATATAAAAAAAAAAACAGGGCGTAGACCAACTGACCGTTTAGCAGACGGAAGGTCGAAGAGTTGTCACATGTCGCTACATCACTTATCAGAAGGATTCGAAACGTCGGGAAATTAAAATCAAAATAAAAACGCGATGAAATCCGTAAACTAGTTTCATTTAATAAATGTTATGTAACTTAACGCAAAACCTATATTGATTGTTTGTTGTACTGCTCAATTAAATTCGCAAAATATGGGGTCGAAATGGTCTGTCACAAATAGAGCGTTCCATTTTTTATTACTCCTTCGATCAACAATAACAACGTTGGTATTGTAAATCGAGGATCTACTCTATTATTTTTTATGTATGCACAAAAACTTGATCCAAATGTAGGCTACCTTAGGCAATAACTAAGATTGATGTCATTATTATCGAAATCTCTGCGATACGACTGTAGTAATTATAGCGCAACTAAACATAAACATAATAGTTTTGAGATAATCGATAGTTTTACTTATTTTTGTAGTGTTATGTATCAAATAGCATTATAGAAAATAATATCGCTTAATCCGTGTTTATCAAAACCTAATGTTATATCTTGTAAATAATAAAGATATATATTTCCCTATACAACTTAAGAATGAGAAACAATGGAATGTATAAACATTATTAATAGTCGAGGTAATAAATTCAAAGGCTGAAAGTTCAATGTTAAAATGCTCTCGAAGTATATATTGCACGCAAGTGAAATAAACACGTTGAATAAATAAATATTCCAGATATTTTTCACTGCTTACTAAAAGTTTATGGAGTTTGATGAATAAGAACAGTCATATCATAGACAGCGAATGACTGTCCCCCATTCTTTTTTTATCATTTTACGGTACGCATACGCGGTGTACATCTAGTGCACATGTAACATGTTTTGAACTTGATCCAAAGGTCGTTTATTTCGTAAAAATCAAACATCTTCAATGGAACTAGAAAGCAAAACTACGGCTAAAAGTATCATACAAATAAGTCGAAACATTCGACTGGGTTAAGACGAAAAATATTAGGACAATGCTGTATGTATACAGTTATATTATATAGTGTAATATTTTGACAATGCACAACGAGTGACAGATGAACATGAAGACTCCTTGGCAATGATTGTCAACGATAATGCATGACGGACGTGAATGTTTTGAAATGTACAACTTATAATCGATTCGACGCATGAACTATAGTGAAGAGGTAATTTTGTTTGGCCGTGAAAATGTTCCCACAAAATTAAATATGGTGCGAAACTATAAAATACAATCGAGACGGCACGTAACGATCGTGATTATTATTATTTATTTATGATTGTAATTAGCAAAATCAAGTTATTCGGTATTTTAATACCGAATCTATCGAAATGTTCCGAGAACGTTATTTTAAATGGAGTATGATATCACTGACTTTGGTTAGCACAAAGAAAACTAACAGAACGCCTGAATTGATTTTCAAAAGTCGTTTTCCTTATGTCATATACCAAAGCAAAGAGAAGAAATTAACAGACCATTTATCATTATCAGCACCGCACCGTCACTCCTCCCAGAACAATATCGAGTGGAGAAGGCTATGTTTATCAATCCGAATGAAAGCGTTTTCGCGAAATCCAACCGTGTAAGGCAGTTGATAATTAATGCTAAATAAAACGCGAATGTATTTAAAACTCTATTCCAATATACGTGGTAATAGTAAACTTGCAATTGGAAAATAAACAAGCAGTAACGGAATAGTCCGTCATACGATTTAACCATCCGACTGACATCAGACCGTGAATGATACCTTTTTTGCCGCGAAATCCCGCGGAAAGGTACAGATTAAACACAAAAACACTTTAGCCAATGGAAGAACGAGGATATTAGGGATACGGTCAATTAACCGGTCGCTAAAAACTGAGGTCATTCTAAGCGATGACGGAATAAAATATTTTCCCGATGACATCTTTGTTTGTTGTGACAAAATGTTATCTTTTTTTATCTTGTTTATGTATAATCTCGGCTATGTATAATGCACATAGGTATTGCCCGCATGTTTTGAAGAAATAAAAACAGAATTTTTAATAATACGGCCTTAATCACATTTTAATCGAATAAATTGCAATTGCATATACAAAAACATGATTTCATTATTAACTAGGTGATACAAACGACTCCTACTCTAGCAAACAATACCTGATTCGCGGCGACCAACCATCACGATATCACGGAAATGAGGACTCTGAACAACTGTTTATGCAGCTCAAACATTTTTGTCTCGTGTGGGGTGCGAACCCACAACACCACGCAATCGCAGTTGACAAGGGTTCGACTAAGCCATTGCGCCATCCATATTATAAATTAGATTTGGCAGATGACAGAACAAAAAAGCGCCTATAGTTCCGTGGTTCCGATGTTCTTGATACCAGAATGTTTCACTAGAACAGATTTTGTTACTGTATTGAGGGCGCCAGCGAAAGCGGTGCTGATTTTAAGAGATAAGAGAGTAGGCCACTAGATGCTGTGTCCGATTTTTGTATTAAGGATTCAGGTTATACAAAAAATAACCCGAAGATATGACCTGAATTTTATAGATTCTTTTTAGACGCTTGCATTGATAGTTTCGATTGGCTTCAAAATCGGAGATCTCCTCTCAGATGCCTCCTCCTCCTCGATCTCAGTGTCCGGGCGCTTGCCTTTGATTCAATATACTCGAGCAACCTGAGTTCCATCCCCGGTGCCGGCACCAATGAGGTACATATTTTCGAAATAATAACAAAAAAATCATATTTCGAAGATATGTGAAGTCCGTCCAATCCACAGTGGGGCCGCGTGGTGGACTATGACCTGATTGATACCCTCTGTACAGAGGAGACCTTTGCCCAGCAGTGGGACATGTATAGACTTTACTTTTCTTTTTTTATCCTGATCGTGAACGTTGAGTAGTGAACGTTTATTTGATTGAAACCTCATTAGCTAAAAGCTTGACGCGTCGTTATCACGTCAATACTGGAGTAGCGACATTCATAGAACAAATATTTACACAAAAAAATACATAAATATATTTATTTAGGCACAATACTACTTAAAATGTTCAAGAAACCCGAAGAAACAATACTCAGATCAGATTAGAATGATAATTAATTGTCACTTTGGAACTAATGGCTTCGTAGAGTGCAGACACAAGACCGGACGCGACCCACCTCGGAGCACGGTCCACCATTTTTCTAATAGCGCGATCAGTTCGTTGATCTCATGTTCTCTCACTTCGCCCGGTGATTTGGAGTGCGAAGGAGTGACGTACTGGACACTCATTCAGCGGCACGTTCATACGTCTCGGCGACAAATTCGCTTGCATTGACAACAGACGTATGAATAAAACGCGAGCCCCAACAGACGCACTGCGGGCGCGTCTCGAATGCTAATAGCGCGCGAATTTTATGCGAACTATCAAAATTTTGCATGTGCCGTTAACGAGATTGAGTTTTTTTTTTCCTTTTTCTTCGCCCGCCCGGCAACAGTGGTGTGCGAGTTAGACGCGACAGTTGAGTTTTGTCCCCTTCCGAATTTAGAATAACTTTGAGCTAGGGAATAAATGAGGTTTTCAATTTGTCTGCGGATGCAGCCATTCCAATCGTGCGTGTCTATGGTCTAAGATGTTTATTTGACTTCTATGTATATATAGGTAAAGTTTGTAACGTAACGAAAACGAAAACTTTTAATTAAAATAAAGCGAAGAGGCAGTTCGCCTGATGTTTACCGTCGCCTGGGACACGTTAACACCATGGGGTTGCCTATACGCTTTCAACCTTTAAAAGAGGGGGTCCTGATTATCTCACTCAACAGACGTAACGCAATACAATAATACTTCTATTCCTCGACGGTCTTTTGTTCCGGTATTTTTAAAAAGTTATAATATGTAATGTAGAAATTAAAAAAATCTTATGATTGCTTTTTTTTCTTTTTTTGTAAATTTGTAATAAATGCACCTACCTTAACTTTTCTGGACCACCCCGAGGTTGACTGGGAGATATTGCTGATGGCATTGAGTCCGCCTTTGTACATAAATGTTGGTGCAGAAAGTTTAAATAAATAAATAAATATCTCTCTGCGTACTACAAATAAATATAAAAGTTTGCCGACATACATTTTTTCACACAAGCAACAAACAAGCAATATTTACTCCAGACGGTACATTATCCCACGTACGCGGACACACGAAACACCAAAGAGTTTCTGAAAAGAATGAGGTCAACTACAACGTGGATTTAGCGCAGGAGAAAATGCTCCTACTGATCTGATACGTTTACAACCAATGACCTTTACCTGACAGGTGGATAGCAGCCACCAACAGGTTGATGGTAGAATACCGCGCGTCAGTCCGTGATAAAAATGACACAACTGATGATGTTATTCAGGAAACTTCACAACGTTAATGTAAACTTTATTTACGTTCACCTTAATGTTGTAGAGTTTTCTCTGACTCAGCGACTATGTGCATAGTTCATTTTATCACCAAGACAAGATAGTGTATTATCTAAGTACATACATAATAAACAACGTTACGGAAATAAACGCGATCGTCTTTCTGTCTGAACGTTACGTCTTGTTATTTTTAGATTTTTTTTTAAAACAAGCCTATATTTTTACTAAAGAAAAAAAAACCGACTAATTTTCAGGAGTTCCCTAAGTATCTCCGGAGCCCAAGATCCAATACCAATGAAATTAATACGGGACCGCGTGGGGAGTACCAGCTTTCAAATAAAAAAAAAGCATCATGAAAATCGGTTCACTCAGTCGAAAGTTCTGAGATGACAAACAAAAAAAATAAAGTCGAACTGAGAACCTTCTCCTTTTTTGAAGTCGGTTGATGATAACCAGCATAATATAAATATATGCGTTTCAAAAAGGAGTATCTAAGGATTTAGCTGGTACTATATGTAACTCATGATACTCGAATATGTATTTAATAGTCTTATTAATAAATCAAAGAACTGAAATTTGAAAATATTTTACGAACTTAAGCATGTTTAAGTTTCAATTTGAGTCCCTGGGCGAAAAAAAAAATCTCAAATCTAATCAACATAGTTTAAACTCTATCGTGTATAGATTATCCAGGAAACACTTGAAACCATATCATGTTACGCAGTTAAATGACAGTCCCTGATGTAAAAGATAAGTACGTAACAGAAGTCTGTTATATTATTAAATAAATGTTATTGATTAGATTACTATATATAATTCCTTGTTTCGAAATTAACAAAATTGACCGTTTTAATTCCAAAATAAAATAAAAGTTCTTTAGAAATAAAATGGCTATTAATTGATGATATGCACATATGTGTCGACTGTTTTTCCACTATTCAATCCGAAAGCGTTCGATGTTCGGTCGATAGGTATAATTATAGGTGCGTCACGTTCAGAAATAATATATTTTATACTCAGAAAATTATTAGTTTAATCAAAATAACGTTTATTATAAAAAATGACGACTTGCGCTTAACAATCTTTGTTCTTTTTTTAATACATTTCGTAAGAATTAAACGATTGTCAGCGATGTGCTCAAGGTCAAAGAGAACAAGGCAAAATAAAAAAAGTCAAATGCCAAATTATCGCTTTAATGAAAAATTGCTGTCGTCTACATCATTTCAATTATTGTTTTTGTAATTAATACAACAACGTATTACGAAATAACTCAGACAATTAAATATCGTTAATTGTAGTATTGGGTGAGATAAAACTAATAAATTATGAAACAAAATGGCGGATTTGGTTTCCACGTTCTGCGATCCGGTGTTTAATCATAAATCTTCAGATCAATAAATATTGAATTATTGAGGCAAATAAAATATACAAAATACATATAAAGACACTTATTAAAAATAGTATCTGGGACCGACTTTTTTGGTAAATCGTATATTTTGGAAACTAAAAAAATAAAAAATAAAGGAAGCATAGAAATATGGTATAGAAAAAATGTAAAAAAAATAAGTGTGTAAACCCAGGCATTCTGTTTCGGGACCGCCCGATTACCGACCGATCTATTATAAAATTTTTTTTGGTTGATAAAATGAAACGTAGCTAGATCGATTTTTCGCCCCCGAATCTACGCACATACTAAATTTCATGAAAATCGCTGGAGCCATTACCGAGATTCCGATTATATATATATATATACATATATATATATATATATATATATATATATACAAGAATTGCTCGTTTAAAGGTATTATATAGAATATCAATATCTCATAAAATAGAATAATATTAAAAATTTAATTTTGGTATTTTATTATAGTGTTTAAGACGTTAACTACTTAAAAAACCCGCTATACCTAATAGTGCTTTATAAAATTATCTCGCGGATCATTGCGTCAAAAGATTAAGCGCCTAACCGTTTACGCTAACAGGGTGAATGGAAGGAAGAAGCGTCCCTTATGTATAGAAAATGCGAAAACGTTTGTCTGTTTGTCCTTGCGTAACAACGGACCTCATCGGACCGAACCGTACTAAGGGACCTTTTAATAGAGTCTATTTTCTATATGTTTATGCCATGGCCAGTTCTGATCACCCCACGATGAGAACCTTTCCGTCTCTTCATAATATAGGCCTGAGAGCAACAAAGGTAAAGTGTGATTCTCTAATTATGTTTGATTTCACTGATATTTAACGAACGGATTTAACTAGATAATAAAGAAAAATACTACAACAGACTGTATGCACTGGCGTTAGCCCCTCTCCATTAAAGTGACGTCATTGCTCTTTATGTACCCACTATAACTATAAATATATCAAAACTCATTGGTGTGTGACTTCATCCGCGATCCAGTTTTAAATAATTACAACAAATTTACAAAAATGATGGCACATAAAATGTCAACATCACTCCATGTAACTATTTACATCTGACTTGATCTGCTTTATGCACGTCATCTCAGAGTCGTATGACAGCACTGGTGTATAAAATTACACGAAGCCAGTCGTTGCATAGTGCTGCAGAGGCAGACTAAAATCACCGGTTTGAATCACGGCACCAATGGATTTTCTGTTGTTCGGATGTTTTACAAGTAAAGATCGCCCTCTCTTGTACCGTACGCCCTGGCTATGACGGCTCATGTTTCACAGTACTTGTAAATTTTGGGGCTAATCAATCCCTGAATTCTTAACGGTTATTGAAAATAGACGAATGTATATTTTTATAATTGTATTGTAAAAAATTTTACCCGAATAAGTTAATTAATTTCTTTATCAAAGATTCGTGCAACGTAAATCCTTATTGCCTTCTTGTCGTCGATAGGTATCAAGTACTCAAAGTTCTATATACACTAACGATACACTACACTATACACGCCATGCGGCATGTAATCTATATATTTATATAAATGAATCCCTATTTCCCTTGGTCAAGCCATCACGCGTGAACGTCTGGACCGATTTCGCTAATTCTTTTTATAATATTCCTTGAAGTAGGAAGATGGTTCTTACGGAGAGAAAAATTAAAAAAAAAAAGCCTGAAAAAGTCTAAAAACAGCTCTTTTCTATATTCCCGTACAAAAGATTCTTAATAATACTTAAAAATCAGTTTGAACTTTAATACCATACCATAAAGTTTAAGTGTTAGTGGAGGGGGGGTTCCGGGAAGGCAAAACAAATGGGTGACTGTGGTAAAAGTCACTTGAAATGTCTCTTTGCTGTGCATCACTACATAGTATAAAACCAAAAAGTATAAAGTCGTCCCGCTCTCTGTCTGTCCCTATTTACGCTTAGATCTTTAAAACTACGCAACGGATCTAGATGCGGTTTTTTTTTTACTAGCTAGAGTGATTCAAAAGGTAGGTTCATATGTATAATACATTGTACCCGTGCGAAGCCGGGGAGGGTCGCTAGTTATTTAAAAAGTAAAGATATGATCAAGTTCAAAAGTTAAGACATGTAAAGATTTTTGCTGTTATTGAATGATAATAATTCTCTTAATTGCCATACGCTGTAATAAAAAATTACACAAAAACTGTTTTATTCCGTGGTTTCCATGAAACTAACAAACATCTAAATACAACAAAATTATTAAAAATTTCGTTAAGCGTTAATAAGTATCAAATCGGCTATCTAAACTAGTTCTCGCTATACGCTCGACGTGAGATAAGTTAACCGCTCTGACAAAGTGGCCATTACAGAGAAGCAATGGTAAGTTTCCTTGTCCAGGCCATTTACCGGTCTAGACGTTCATAGGCAGAGGATAGTCTATGATTAGATCTATAAGCCGTTTCTATTTCTAGCGCAGCTTGATAAAAATGCGGGGCTTCGATAAGTTGACGAGTAATTCAATAAATTACGTCAAACACAGCAACGTGTTTAGGAAAAACGAATATAGGAATTTATACATCAATAATAAATAGTAATACCGATATAAATGTATTCACAATGCATTAATTATATGCTAAAAATTCATCGTTTCATTTAATAATTGATTCTTTTGTCGCATATTTAATAAAATTTCGTTTCCATACAGTTTATTTATTTATTTATCCTTTATGCACAAATAGTACAATGGCGGACTTAATGCTAAAAGCATTATCTCCCAGTCAACCTTGGGGTGGTACAGTTATATTTCATATCAGATCAATTGAAATTTGGAGCAAATTTTAGTAAAAACAAGGTTTTAAACGAAAACAAAAAAACCATTCAACCATAAATGAGTGTTATTAAGATGGCATGCATAAGTTTCCCGTTGTAAATATGTTCGCCGCTTAAGGAGATAACCCTCCATAAAGTGTAAGCGATTGGAATTTTAAAATATTTAAACTGACTTTCACGTAATGGACATAGGCCAAGGTTAAATAATGTTTATGTCATTATCATACTTAGCGTTCGAATTACTGTCGACATAGAGAGCTCTGTAAACGGTATTTTAGATTATAATCTATGGGTTGGTTTGGGCGTATCGCGAAAACTATTCTGAACATCAAGGACTACATAAGACCCGGCCCAATCACAACATTATGCATATTAATCTTGTGGAGGATGTATCGCTAAAATAGTGATGGGTCGCTCGGAACGGTATTATTTTATTTCCACGAAAACGGTAAAATGTAATAAGTTTTTTGACCCAACAGTTAAATGGTTTTATTTGATTTGTCTCCATTATTTGTAAAAGGCTCATTAATATAAAGTCTCGTTTCAGCATAATACAGCGATTTTATATTATTGTTGTTGGGTTTGTGAAACTAAGTACAGTTTTCTGTATATATAATATTTACTTTTATTATTTAGAGGTCTATTATGTTAAACATTAATAGTTTCGTCATAAGAATTAGATTATCACTTATGAGAATGAAAACCCGTATACAACAATTAAATATAAAACTCTTCCTTCCTTCTTTACCTCTATCCTGATAACAAGAATAATTTAAATTAAAATTAATTAAAAAATTTGAAGAGACAGACTTGTGTACATTCACAATGTCTTCAAAGTAGTAATTTATAAAGAAATACTGATAATGGAAGTTTACAATAATTCAAAATTCGTTTCTGACAGTTATTAAACCTATCATTAATAATGATGTAAAAAAAAAGAAAAAGTCAATAATAAGTAAAACTTAAAATATCATTGAAAAAGTGTTCAAACGATTGAAGTATCAAAATTTTGTGCATACATTAATCCGGGGTGCAAATGCATTAAAAGATCTTCAAAGTCAATCACCATAATGTCAATCAATTACAGCAATAAACATTCTTAGTGAAAGAAATAATAATCGTTAATACAACAAATAACTTACACAACAAGTATAAAAATTGTTAAGTATTTCAGTTATAGCTTTACACAAATAACTTACATCGGCAAGTTACGTCCATTTCAACATTTACGATACATTAAAAAATATTCCATAACTCTGGCATCTCGCTGTGCTTATAGAAAAAAAAAAACGATCGCCATAAAATGTTTTAAAACGAAATAAAGTCCAGAACTACGAAGATGCCCACGGTGCTTCGGAGCGAAGCCCGTAATGTAGAGATGTTCGACCGTACGCAGATCGTTTGCAATGGCAGCCGACGCGCCACCGAAACGCAGTGCCTATATAAACACGGGGAATTATCAAACCACCACCAATACATTGCCGACCGTCACAGCGCTAACATTAAAAAATTGACGAGTACACAAATTTCTTTTTTTTTTCAACGACAATTTGTGTAAGTGTTTGCTTCTCGTCGAGACGCCTTTGAATACCGGGATCTTAATTTCAGGTGAGTTTGAATTTTCCGACATCGGACTTTCTTTCGATTCCATTTTCAAAGTTGTTTCTTTTTAAACTATATTACTGAGCGAATTATTTCAATTATTAACGGCCAACGTATTTGATTTAAATATCCGTAATTTGTTCTGGAGTAGTCATCTAATATTTTTTTCAAAAAGCTACGATTAAATTTCAGTGCGTTTTTCGAGCTCTCTCGCAATCTCTAATAAGATATTATCTCAAGTTATAGCACTATCTCAAGTTTTACTTATAGCACGGTCACGGTGTAAGAGCTTGGAAAAATTTCACATTATCTACAGCTTTTGTGATAATTTTTCCCTTAACGCGAGAGATACGATTGCGCGCGGCAAATAAAAGACTTATCCTTCACGGTAGGATAGTCAACGGCTTGTGGTTCATGGGACAAAGGCGTAACTTTGTAACCGAGTCCCTGCCATCTAGGCTGAACGGTTTCAACTTACGCTTCAACGACTTCGATACATGTTTACGGCGCGTTATAAAAAAAAACAATTATATACCTACCTGTAAACTATTGATTGAAACATCAGAGTTTAATAAATAAACTTTTACGGTACATATTGTTAGAAGTAAATAGAGAATAGTGTTAGAAGAGATCGCTGCATTGAATAGTATTATTTTGAAAGAACTGTTTTATACAATACACACTTGAATATCAATAGCGAAATGTTTTAATAATAATTTACTGAGTAACAAAAGGTTAAATCTATCTAGTAAAATAATAGTAACAATACTATTTTATATCATTACGAGAAACATTTTTACGTTTGCAACTGATTCATACATACAAAGATATCAAAACCCAAAACAGTCAACTATAATCGGCCTTTATAGAATTGTCTATGGACATTGTTAGTCAAGGCCTGGCAACTAGGCGAAGTAACAGGTTTACAGATTCCAACCGTTCACCGTGGTTAAACATTTACCCTTATTAAAAGTACTATAGCGATAAATTCACAAAAACAATTAAACGACTACTGTCGATATACAATGGAATCGATGCGTTGCGAACGGCATAGAGGCATATACAGTAAATTTTAAAATAAATTTGTACATTACCACTGTTATATATTTTTTGCAGGAGATTGTTTAACAGCCCTATTGCCCCAAAGTATAACCGCGCACAACAATATCCTATTTGATTCCCAGCTAGCTAGTATTTTCCGTTATTTATATTCGACCTCTTAAACAATAGCTTACTAGGTCACAATGCATCATTACTTTTACCACTTCTGTTAGAAAGGCATAAGACTTGAAATACACATTAATTATTACATTAATATATAAATGATTAATTCAAGTGTTTATACCAATACTTCACGAATTCCGGATATAAAACGGTATCTACATGTTTTATCTCTTTTGTTACATATTATAACTATCTTATAGCACCTTCTTCTGTTTCTCCCACTCTTTGGGTTGATCAAATAATCATTTGAAGCCACACGACATCTATTGTCTCTATATAGTCCCTATAAAAGGTGTCAATAATAAAGTAAGTATAAATAAATGAATAATTAATATATTAATAAAGGCCTATGTCCAGCAGTGGACTACAAAAGGCTGATTGGATTGGATTAAATTGGAAAGGAATAATTGCGAAATAAACGTAATCATCACTTAAACGCCCTAAAGAGCCTCGCTTTGTCGCACGAGGATAAGAAAAACCAATCAAGATCGTGACTCAGTCCCTGGGCTTTGATTTAGATTGAGATAAAAAAAAAAGTTACGCTGCAGATGCAAAAGAGCGAAACAGCCGTCCGATAGGGCGAGCACCGCGAACGATATAAGAGGAACGCGCAAAACGCAAATCAATCATGGTCCATGACGTGGAGTGCTCCTTCTGAAGTTGCCTGTTATGAGGTGTACTTAACGATAACGTAAAGATACATCACGCGCAATAAATCTAAACTTTATCTTTAGGCTGCGCGAATGAATTTCACTGTCATAAAATAATCGCACAGAATTAGAAAAAAAAATTGTTATTATTCTGATGTTATTTCAGATAGGATAGTGTATTAACAATGTTTTTCTTCATGGACCGGCTAAGAATGGTAAACAAAATTAAGCCTCGCATTCTGCTACCTCTGTCTGACGCACTTATTACTTTTAAAAATAATGTGGCTAATGTGGTGAAAATATTACGCGTCAATGCTGATACGTATGTGAATAAAGCACGTGCAAAGCTATTTACGCAGTATCTTTCCTGTATGGATGACTCCATCCGTAATATTTTTATTTCTAACAAAAATTCCATTACAATATGGAATAGAAATATAGTGAAACACTAAAGTTAATCTGTTCAATCGCATACAACGAACAAACCGAAAGATTTAAAGAGTTTGAACATTCAAGGTAACCGTACGACAGGGCGGACAATTGTCTAACATTAAAATTTTCACGGGCCGCGAATATTTAGTCAAGCTTATTACAGTTCGGATTTATTTTCGTACAACAGACGACACTGACAAGGGCGAGCAACAAAACTAAAATAAATTTTTGTTTTAATTGTTTGTGTACTGAATAGCACTCATATAGGTAATATTACCTATATGAGTGCTATTTATATATATATATTCAGATGGAGTCGAAGTAAATCGAAAATGGTATAAATTTCCACATCCAAGAAGTTCGTTAACTCATAAAACTCAACAGATAATAGAAACATATATTAGCATAGAGTAAAAGGTTCATTTAGTGAGGGAAAAAAGAGTTAAGTGAAAAGAGAATGAGTTTCGCGTAAGTAATAGTATGGTTTTTTGAAATAATAAAAATCTTTCGCAGCTTTAAATATAAATTCATAAGCAGTTAAAGTACACGAGAACTAAAATGCCAAGCCTTGGCAATTAGAAGGGAGCTATTTAAATAATTCAAATCAATTAAACCATTGTACAAGAAAATAAGAGAATTACATTTCAACTTTACTTCCATATCCTCGTGAACAACAAGTATACTGTACATATTAAAGTGAAAGTTTTAAGTTATGTTCAATAGTTTAATGTGTGCAAAACGAGGAGGTTTCTAGTTAATTGGAAGTGATGTTAAGGACCTTTATTTCTCGGCAGAAAACAACAAAGTAATAGACGTACGAATTTAATTTTGTTTTAACTGTCGAATACTGGCCATTAAAGCCGGATCGTTATTTAAAATTTAGAAGAGAACTTATTTCTTTTCGACCAGAAATAAAAAGTCAACAACCTAACGGTTATGTCAGCGCGCAACCGAAATATTATCCAATCAGTATAAATATTTATATAAGTTAGCCCGAGCGAGGCTGCCTCGGCTCGAAACGGGTACATTTGTTGACATTTAGCACTTGCCCAAGCAGGCTTGTGCCGTTACACAAACCGAACCGGCGACTCTTCCGCTGGCATTGACCTAAGATTCCCGAGTGAAATGGACGGCCAGTGATTTATCTTTGCTGATGCATTTCGAAATGCTGTTCGTTGCATCACCCCGTAAGCAGCTCATCGCTTTTAAGACGCGTGGTGATTTTGTTTGTTTAAAAATCCTTTTGGCAACTAAAATAACATTTGAAAAACCATGACAGCTGATTAGTTGACTTCTACGACGATCAAAGTTTCAGAAACCGGGCGTAAATGTTGCGTCGCGACTGTCGCTAGAGACATGTCATGGCTAGGCAGTTTGATTCGTCACTCGCATATCGAATAATGGGATCGATTGATGGTCTCATTGCGTCGACAGTGAACAGTAGGTCGGGCGTTGCACAATTGCAAGCCGAATAACGGGTGCACAGACATACGGGCGCACCTTATAGAGCAATGATTCGACGGTAACCGAGTGTAACGTGCACACAACACTACGGGAGATGTGAAAGGATCACACATATTTCGCACTCGCCCTGTATAAAGTTACAATAGTTTTGACGCATGATTTATAGGGCTACCGTTCACGGTTTGATTACAACACATGAAGTGATAAAATATGAACCCAGATAGTTTTAGAAAGTAGAGGAATTTGTTAGGAACTTCAATTATTTATTTCAAAAGGGCATCAGAACGTTTTTGTGTCGCAAAAGCTATTTGTTGACTACAAACGTGCCACGTCTAGATTTACAAAACTAGTTGTTTATTTATTTTTATACAAAATACAGGGAAAATTATCAACTATTTCATAAAGATATAAACATGTAAAGTACACGTCCCACTGCTGGGCAAAGGCCTCCTCCGTACGGAGGGTATCAGGGCATAGTCCACCACGCGGCCCCAATGCGGATAGGTGGTACTTTACATGGCTTCTAAATATTTTTTTTGTTATAATTTCGAAAATATGCAGGTTTCCTCACGATGTTTTCCTTCACCGCAGAGCACGTGATAAGTAAACATATTGGAACATAATCTTCGAAGGTGTTTCAAACCGCGTTTAAGAGTGCGCAATAATTCGATGCAATGGAAAAATACCATTCTAATATGACATTTAAAGGCTAAATGTAGGTGGCTTGAAAACGTGTAGAGCGAAAACATAAACATCTGTTTAAACTACTTCCATCATGGATAAATAAGATTTTATGGATTTAGACTAAGAAACGCATATTAAGAATTTGAGACAATCGGTTATCGCCGAATCTAAATTACGCTCACTATAAGTATATTAATATTAATTGAATCCAAATATTGTGACAATATTATAATGAGAACTGGACAAATATAATATATTACAATTATCTGTAAGTCAAGGTTTATTCGACTTTATTATTAACATGTTAAAAGATTAATGATTCATTAATACTTAGGTAAATAAAGATAATAAACAAAAATACCTTTAGAATTTTTCCCGTCACGGTCTTGACTATATGTTACACAAAAGTGGCATAAAGCTACTTGATTAAGTTACTGTTGAATGTCCGTTATCCATTGTATTTGATTACGATTTCCTGAAATACAAATCCTTAAAACAAATTACTCACATCGTTACATATTGCCTTGTTGATTCTAAATCAGCTACTGAAGCTAACGTTAACGTTGACAAACAAAGTTACTTCTCTATTTTATTCGTCAACTTGTTATGTCGTATATTTAATTGAGAAATGGACAATACGCTATTAATAGTCAGTTATGTAGCAACCACGCGCTTCTTTCTATATGAAAAAAACAGACATATCTTTTATGAAGAATGCAAATAAATCGCGATTTAGTTAAATCGTTCTCACTCTGATTCAGATCAATTGACAACAAATAGAAGAGGAACAAATGAGAAACGAACCGTTAAGGCCTGCGTCGTAGAGCAGCGTTCGTGGAACATTTAGGAGGGCTCGTGATTGTGCAATTTAAAGGATTGTTAAAACGCCACAGATATGTATAAATATACAAATTGTCTCATTGTACGTGAGACCGATGTTAATACTAGTTATGGCGTTGGCTCCCTGACGCACGCTCCGCGGAATAACTACGCTGAGGACACGGCAAATACCTAATTGCACCATCGAGCGGTCACGACTCGGCTACATTATGCCGCGGACGTCTCGTTCGAATAAAAAGGACGATCTCATATTCTGCGAAGCAATCTAGCTAATTGGAAAATAAGCTCGGATTCAGATCTTCGTTCGTTTTTATCGCTCTATAGTTGGTTCAAGATATTTCGACACGTTGCTCGTCTAATATAGCGTGTCACGTATTACTAGACGGTTACTATTTCTTCTTTTGGTTTTTAATAATGATTCGAGATGATAAGGTAAGGCTTTTAGTTTAAAATAAGAGCTTCGCGTTTATGAATATTTGTTTTTTTAATTTGCGATAATATGAGGTGATACTAATCGATTAGCAAAGTCCTAGTTTTGTAAAAATTTCACAAAGGTAACATAGGTCCTTGTATGTCGGTTATGGTCAAACGACACTGAACTGGGGGCAAGTATGTTCGTTTCGCAAATACAATCGGCCGACCGTAACGCTATTGATACAATGAACGTTGCCGGAGATCAAATTTTGCAAGGGTCGCGTAATGAATAGCAAGCACGTAACAGATTGCGCGCAAACTGGGTCTAGAAACCCGCGAAACTAAGGCCTAGCTATCTAGAAAACGAAAAGACGTCGCGTAACCGATGAAAGGTCAGTAAACTCTTGTCAATGGAATATTACAACGAATCGAATTTGGAACCTACATTCATGCGTAGAAGAAAAAAACAAACTCTGCCTAGACTGATAGCATAAATGTATCAAAGGTCGGGGTCCCCTGGGTAAACTGTCCATACTCTTTGTCCATACTGTCATACCAAACTCTTAATTCTGAAGTGATTATAATTCTCTGACAAAGAAAGCTTCCTGAAGTGATAAAGAAATCTTCGAATATAGTGTTAGAGTATCTTTTGCGTCCGCGTTCATATTTGCGTGAATTGCCACCAACGGGAACATTCCTCGTGCGGAAGTTTTAGGCACACGTGTGTCGCTCCACACTCCACAGGGGAAAGGGGAGGGGGGAAGGGGCGTCACGTGGAAAACCACCACACAAGTACCAAGCGACGGCCGCCGGCACGTTTTTTGATTGGCACAATGAGCCGGGCATGCGCTGCATCAATTGGAAGATTGCCGGGCCGTGTGGGAAGGCGACAATCCTTGCCCTCAGACCGCTCCGAGGATATCCTTCCAGAAAATAACTCGAGAACGCTCTGTTAAACCATCGACGTGGTTCCTTTGTGGCGCGTCGCAGTCTTCCACAAATAACGTACATTAAAATTACAATACACGAGCGGTCTTATCGATTCATATACTTTAGAAGGCAAGACAATATTCATAGTTGTTAAAAAAAAATCATCAAAGTAGTTAGCTTTAGCAAACGAGATCCAGTGCAATTTAAATCTCATTATTTGAGGGGAGTATTTATGTTCCCATATCCCATTAAGTCGAAATGATGAATAATAAAAAAAGTTACCTAAAAGAAATAACCATAAAAAATTCTGTGACATTCCTTTTAATCGGATAAGGTTGCTTTTGTCTCTCATTCAAAATGTTTAGGAGTGTTAAAGCGGCATATAAACTAATTTCGATAGCTCGTAGCACGTAAAAGTTTTAGGGCATATTAAGGCGATTACCAGAAGCGAAGATGAGTGAGAAAAAAAACGTTACGAGAACAGGCCGAGTGTAATAACAGGTAACGATCGAGCAAGACCAGCGTTATGAAAGTCATTATGTTCTTATTCGGAAACATTGATTGCGGTAAATAAAAACTGAAATAACCCCCAATCCCATCTGAAATGTCGGTTCATTGAACTCTCTTGAACTTATAAATTGAACTTTCGAATATATCCCACACTATTTTCAATAGCCGATGGAATGTGATATTCTAAATACGCGGACTTTAATAATATCCAATAAAATCGAATCATAAAAATACGTAGAGTAATAGACAAACATTTTATTTGATAGAATTTCATATTCGAATTCACAGATAGTTTACGAATCGCGAGGTGTTTTGAAGGGAGAATGGATTAAAACTATATTCATTACTTCGTCTGAATCAAATTCGTTTAGTACCTGATGTATACACATGAAGCAATGAATCACTCTACGAATGCGATGGCATCTATTGCATTCTAGTCGCCGATTCTATTCAATGAACCTATTTAAATTCATATAATGTCCGTTCGCCGTCTGGCCGGATCATCCATATTACTGACGCGCATTTCGCATCCTGCCCACCGAGCACGCGCTAGGAAGTGTCCATCTTCTGTGAACTTGCAGACCGAATTCTATACGCATCAACTATACGACAAATCCTATAGGATAAAGCGTACGTTTAAAAAATTAACCTCGTTTCCTACTGGAACTGTTTTTTTTATTTTAAAATAAAAAAATACAAATGAAAAACAGTATCTTTTTCTCTTGCCTAGTTACTAAAAAATATATGTTCACATACCCGAGTACCAATTTTGTATATCGAATACTGAAATGAGAAGGCGAGCTTTAGTCACGCAATTAAGTTTTGTGCAGTCTATAATGGAAAATTTTAGAAACGAGTCTTTGATGAAGATTCTTGTAACTCGAGGTTAAATTTATGCTGAAGATCGTAGCCCGATCTATTTGCGGAACGGCGCCAAACCGCATTCCAGTGGGACCTGGGATATCGCTTTAACGCTATGCCTTAGTTGGCCAAGCTATTAATAGATCGATCGGGTTCTACGATCGTTGAGGTCGTACCTTCAATGGACGCGAGATACATACGTGCATTCCGCTTTTACTATAAATTCGATTTAACTTCAAGCCTAAAATTGCTTCGCAACAACTTAGTCGCTCTTCTATTTGAAACGTTTCATTTACTTTTATTTCACATGGTACTGAACAATCTCACGAACGAATGGAAACCTGCATAATAGATGACATCGGTGATCAGTGCATCCTATTTATTTAAATTAAATTCAATTCGATGCGACTGACAGATCGGGTACCCTCGCCGAGCGGGCGCCCTCAGATGATTCAGCCTTAATAGGAAAATTGCTATAAAACGTCGAAGCCGGTCGTCGGCGCGTAACATTGGCCTTACCGCGTACACGATGTTATGGTGGCGTGCGATAAATCTACGGCAATTTCTGCGATTACTCCTTCAAACAACTAACAGTTCAATTTTCCTTTGCAGGATGAAGGTCTTAATATTCTGCATGGCCGTTGTGGCCGTGACGCTGGCGATGCCGATCGCTGAGGAGAAACCCGAGGCTACTGTTGCTGCCGAATCGACGCCAGTATCCAAAGTCGAAGAAGCAAAGCCTGAAGTTAAGGCCGACGCGGCGGTTGTCGAGGAGAAAAAGGTTGAAGAGAAAGTCGAGGATAAAGAGTCTGAAAAACCGAAAGAGCCCGAAGTGAAAAGTGCTCCCGTTGAACCAAAACCTGAGGAGGTTAAGCAACCTGAACAATCAGCCGCTGTGAATGCGCCTGAAGTGCCAGAAGCCAAGTCAGCTGCGCCAATTGATGCTCAGCCTGAGGCAAAGCCAGTGGAAAGCCAAACCGTAGAGGCCAAGCCCGAAGATAAAAAAGAGGAACCATTACCAAAGGCGGTTGCAGTTGAAGACGTTAAAAAAGAATCTGAGGCCAAAGTTGAAGAAGTGAAAGAGGAATCATCTGCACCGCTGCCTAAATCCGCCCTGCCAGCGGAAGCAATTGACGTGGTGTCGGCCATTAAAAGTCCCGCCGCAGTCGCTGACGATTTTGTTGATCCAGCCGCTATTTCGCCGGAAAAGGTTCCCATTGCCACGGTGAAGAGCGCTGAGCCTATTCCAGAACCCATTTCAGAGTCGAGTTTGCCGAAAGAAAGCGCAGCCGTCGAGTCCAAAAAGGAAGAAAAACCCGTAAGCGCAGAAGTCGCTGCCCCAACCCCTGTTCTCAAAGAAGCACCCGCAGAGCCCAAATCTGCTGCCGAACTACCCGTCGATGATCCCCTACGAGTCGTCCGCGATACTGTCGAAGAGAAACAATCGGCCGCGCCGTCCGTGGTCGTTAAGTCTGTAGGGACATCCACAGATGTCGAAGCCCCAAAAGAGAGCGAAGCCGAAAAGAAACAAGACTCTAAGGACTTGAAAGCGATCGAACCAGTGGCGGTGGTTGAGCCGGCAAAAGAAACACCCGTCGAACCAGCTAAGCCCGTCGAAGAGCCAAAGGCCAGTGACGTTCAGTCTAAAGCTATAAAGGAAGAGGAGAAACCTGCTGGTGATGCGCCCGCCGACAGTTCCGAGGAGAGTGTGGAGAGCCAGGAGAAAAAGGGCGATAGCGTGGAAAAGGACTCATCAGAGGAGCTCACCGAAAAGAAGGCGAGCGAGGCCACCAAATCTTAAATAGGTGGGATATTAGCACCTGGCGGTAGGCGTGTGTCGACACGGTGTCTCGACACGCGCGTTCCGCCCGCGCCGCGCCGCTGTACAGTGTTTGTGATGCATTCCGAGGGTGTGCGAATGGCGAACGTTAGCCCACGTTTGCGTGAGCACCCCTCAACTATTCAATAGATTCTAGAGACTTATTTAAATAGCGGGAGCCGAAATAAATTACATTAAGTTGTAATTATTATTCCACGAAGTAAATTATCGAATTTCAGATAATGTAAGAAATAAAAACGATTTTTAAAATGTCCTGTGTTTTCCTTTGCCCTATTATGGACACTTAAATTCATGTCAGTAAAAATAAAACAAAGTAGATACATTGACGTATTCTATATCCATCTGATAAAGTAGAAAAAAATTATTTGATTTCACAAAGATGTTTTCTACAGTAAAAGTGTCTACCAAATAAGACATAGGTAATGATCGTTTTTCTCTTTTAATTTAGCAAATAGCATCTTCAACGGATAAAATAGATAAATATTAAAATAAAATATTATGTGAACGCATAGTTATCGCTCTTAAAAACTGTTAACCTCAAAATGATATTACACAGTAGCCTATGTAATGCTTTTAAAATATGTATTTCATTAAATCTATTACAAATAATCATACGATTAGTTGTGTTGTCCATATTTTTTTAATGTAATATTGCTAACGTATGGATACGTGAATTAATTTCACAAATTGCTTTAGACTATTACGAAAACTCGTGCCCACATTTATTGAAGACACGTCAATTTGTTTTCTTTTTCAACTTATTTACAACATAATGAAAATTGGGCAACCTCAAATTTCAATGACACTTTTAAACAATTTAAATAATATTCATTTTTCAAACTATAGTTGCGTTATTCAAATTGAAAATTTAAGACAAATGCCACATCGTGTCCAAAAGTTTACAAGACTTCAACGGTATTGGAAAGTTTGGAAACAGTATTTCCTAACATGATTGAAGGATTAAAAAAATAAAGTTACAATATAGACAACAATAATGAAATTTACCTTACATTGACATTGCAGAGCTTTTATTTCTCTCATACTTTCAGATTATATTAGTATACTATATATACATATATTTATATAATATGTTTGTATGATTATTATTTATTTGTATGTATATCTGTTAAGATGAGGTTTTAGCAGTTGCGAGATAACTTTGACGCTGCGAGGGAGGGATTTGATTTTGATCCAATTCAACCCAGTGTCTGTTATATTATGTCGAATAGTTCGACTGTGAATCAAATACAGAACCAGCGATTTGTCAGCTGTACTTGGCTCAAATAAGTTACTACATCTAATCTGTATTCTGTACATTTATCCAATTAGAATATGTATATTACGACATAGAAATGTTTTAGTTTATCTCTACAACACGAATGTCTATCACCCTGTAAAACTATAGTAATAAGTTCTCCTATAATTATAAAGTATGAGAATTTTAATTGCACGGAGCAATGTTTGTGGTCAACTCGCCGAATGCTATTAAGTTGCTCCCTTACCGGGAGCATACGACTGTAATGAGTGGCGGATTTGTAGTCCTGGCCGTCCTAGGCCCCAGCCCATGTAGTAAGTTACAGCCGCCCCTTTCTCAGCGCCCATCATATATCTTGTTTTCATCAGTAATTTTTTTGTCACGATCCGCCCCTAATAAGGCGGCCACCCTAGGCCCGGGCCTATTGGGCCGTAGGGTAAATCCGCCACTGGCTGTAATGTTACGTTTTATATCACATTTTGAGCATTACGTTAAAAGTACCTGGAGGACTTTTTTAGGTAAATCGTGTATTTTGGAAATTATATTTAGATACAAATTACCGAGTAATGAAATATGCATAATATTTTTCCGACGTAATAATAAGAAAATATGATTTTCACAAAATAAAGAACTTTAAAAAAAAAGGGAAAAAAAAACAAAATAACAAATCGACAAAAAATTTAAAATAAAGAAAGGAATGATCTGGAATCGAAAAAAATCAGTGTGTAAATGATCGTGGCACGAACCAAGGCCTTCTGTTTCGGGGCCGCCCGATTACCGACCGAACTATTATAACATTTTTTTTGCGGCGAAATTTACCGTCGTATTCGAATTATATTTTTCATTCCCTTAAAACAGGGATAAAAGGACATTTTATAAATATGAAACCTAGATCGATTTTTCGCCCCTGAATCTACGCACATACTAAATTTCATGAAAATCGCTGGAACCGTTTCCTAGTATATAATTGGAATCTCGGAAACGGCTCCAGCGATTTTCATGAAAATTGACGGAAATATGACGGTAAATTTCGCCGCAAAAGAAAATGTCATAATAGCTCCGTCGGTAATCGGTCTGCTCCAAAACAGACGGCCGTGGTTCGCGTCACTATCATTTACACATTTATTTTTTTACTTTTGTTTCGATTCCAAATCATTGCTTTCTTTATTTTAAATTTTTTGTCGAATTGTTATTTTGTTATTATTTTCCCTTTTTTTTAAAGTTCTTTCTTTTTTTGAAAAACATCAGTTCATATTTTCTTATTATTACGTCGGTAAGATCGAAAAAAATTATGCATATTTCATTACTCAGTAATTTTGTATCTAAATGTAATTTCCAAAATACACGATTTACCAAAAAAAAAAAAACAAACCGAGCAAAGCTCGGTCCTCCGGGTACTATATATATAATCGGTATCTAGGAAACGGATAAAAGATACTACCTTCCTGACTACATATTACAGGTTGCGTACTGTAATGCTCGGTTCTCCCCCTCACTGATGTAATGCTAATCATTACAGACAAATGTCCCTGGTGAGGGGGCATGCAATTAAGAAAGCCTTTCTAGCATCTTCCAAGCCAGCAATCTCAAAGTTCGTAGGGGATGTCCTTAAAATTTTACTTATCAGACTGGCTGAACTATGGACAGAAGATAGGAAGGCTGGTAAAGCGACACTGGAAATTTTGCGAATCCCTAAACCACCATAATGGATGGGTAGGGATGCTTGAGTCCAAGATTGCTTGTTCAGGTGCATATTAAAAATCGATTTTAAGTTAATTTTGATTAAGTCGTCTACTTGTGTCAAAAGATCTGGGTCATTCCAAAAGGACCAGCAACGGAGCACATAAGTAAATTTTGGACCGAAAAGACATTAATTTAGGACCGAAAAGACTAGAGAATTTTAACATGCAAAGTGCATAATGTGGACTGATGTCAAGGAGACACTCAAATATGATAATTGCATTAGTTATAAGGCACCTGATGATGATACTCAGTATATATGTTTCAGTATATATGTCTTATCTATGATGATACTGATGGATATAAGCTATTATATAAGTGAATGTGTCAGATTAGAGTATGATACGGATTACAGTCTATTGAATTGCAATATAAATACACCAATTCGCATAATTAAAGTGTGTCAGTTTCGGTGCGCTAGTGTCATCCTTATTTATATATATAATATTAATAGCTTATTAGTGTTAAATAAAAATATAACTTAATATACTATACGATAAGAAATATCTTAAAATCAGATCGAACTTACCTCATTGGTTAACATCCTACAAGCTATGACACCCAGAGACCACCAGTCCACGGCGTGCCCGTATGGTTCACGACTAAGAACTTCAGGTGCTACGGACAACGAGAAAAGGTGCTTAATTATGCTAGACCCTCAAACAAATATAGCTATAGTCAGAGCTGAACTAGCATTAAATTGTTACATTTGTATTGTAGGGTCTTAAATACTTATTAAAACATCACTTGACACAAATAACTCTGATTCGATTATTTGTGACATGACATTTATAAATGTCTAGAAAGTTATAGAACTTTACATTAGTATTGATATTTATAAGAAATCGGATCATACGTAAGCTATTTTTTATACGCGATGATGAATTATTCCCCGAGCCCGTGGTGACCACAACACAAGTGGGACGGCAGTTGGAGGATAGGCCCCAGAAACCATCACCACTTACTGGAAGTATACCGTCTAATAAGTAAGGTACCTACAACAAATATTACAGTGCTGGCCTGTAAGTTACCACGTGACTCCACCAGAATAAAAATTGTAATTATCTTTTCGGCACTGGTTTTTGTCTTCTATTCGAGAATATATCTGATAGGACGAACTTAAAAGCTCAGGAAGCAATTTTTTTTTTACTTCGACTGAACTTTGTTTCGTTTTTGTAGCCTTGTATCATTAATTACAATTTCATCTGTTAATTACATCTAAGATTACAATTTCATCTTAGATGTAAATTACAGTGATGACTGATCGTTTTCATCCCCTTTATATTGTGTGGCGACATCTCAAATTTACAGCCATTAAATCTTAAAAAAGGACAAGAGTATATTTAACCAGCTTTCTTACAGAAAAAAATTGCACCAAGTATTTTAGTAATGCTCTGATATTTGTCAAAAAACTTGAAAACTATCAGAGCATAGTCGATTCTAAGGGATTAAAGTAAATAAAAACTGACAATTTCAATTGCTAATAAAATAAAATATAAAAACTGACAATGTACAAGCGGCACATTATAAGTGTGAAATGCCATAAAGTAAAACAGTCCTTACCATAGGAAAAAATTATTAACCATTTGCACGGTATTTTATTTATTTATTTATTTAACAATATTTAAAATATAAATAAAACAATTGATAAATACTTCATTATTTATTTACATATATATATATATATATATATATAGTATAAATTATCACAAGACTAAATTTTTTTGCTTTTTTTTTTTGAACTCGTACATCACAACAGATACCACATATCTCAATTATCATAAACTAATATAAAACAGCCGTTATTCGACACAATTAAGATATATCAAAATCTTTCAAATAAGGCCATAGTATGTGTGCAAAGATAATATATTACTTTACAGTGTGCTTGACATACAACAATGTTACGACTTAAAACGAGGCACATAATAAAGATTTTATAATACAATAAAATATATTGTCCTATCACCAGAATCACCACATAAGACTTTAAATCAGGCAATGCGATTTTACGCTTCAAAAGTTATGGCTGATATGAAAAAGACATATGTATCTAAAAGAAGACAATTAGAATAGTAGGCATTAAGAATTTGAATGTTCCCGCAGTTGCATAATATGTACAGCCTCTTCTTTGGTGACAAATGTAATGCTGATAAATATAACTAGGAAGTAGGAAATGGACTTCCAATGGAGATGCACAATACACTAAGTCTAAAGTCACAAAATGAGGTAGGAAAGTAAATCAGAAGTTCAACTATGGATGGATTTTTTATCATAGAAAACATTTTTCAGAGTGCCATAGGAGTTTTATACAATTCTAAACAATAGGTACCTACAGTCATGTTGTAAATTGCCAAATAATTGATCCATCAAGTACAGTTAAAGATTTTTTTAAACTAAAAATAGGCTAACCTACTAGTGGAAGAACTCTTCTGGTTCTAACTGCAGACAATATGACCTATGCACCATATTCTACTTTAAAATTAGAGTTCTGAATACTAATCACACTAACTCACTGTTTGTGTTCAATTATAATTCACTGTTAAAAAAATTAAATTACCTCAACTTTTATTTTTATAAAGCTCTTAATACCTCAACCTTATCAATACAGTAAAAGACAAATTTCTAATGCACTGTACAATATTTACAATTTCTCAAACATATATCTAAATTGTTAATCATATTCATTCATTAGTTGATAAATCTCTATTCTAAAATTTTAACATGAAAAAACTTCAAAATGTACTTTTTAATGTGCTAACGCTTGCAACATTGGCAATATCACAAAACAAGATTCAAAATTGAAACCACAGAATAAACAATTTTTATAATACATCAAATGTCACTCAGTGGCACTTTCTCTGTGGCTAAAATAAAGAAACCACATATACAAGAACAAATATTATAGCTAAATTCCAACCAGTGTCATAAATAAACTTGTCATATTTGATAGCAATGGCAGGAAGTTTTATATACAAATATTTACAAACCTATGTCAAATTGATTTTAAAATTATTAGTGAAATAAATTCTAATTTACTTGTGGATATTTGTTATTAATTGAATACGCAAATAATAAAATGCGCTAAGAACTTAAAATTCATACGAGAGTAATATAATAAATCTTAAACAATATAGAAATGAGTGGACACTTCAACCAGCCTTCTAGTTTTTGCTCTGAAATCATATTTCTAAAACTATATATTGCTAATATTATTATAATGTATTGACGTTTACTGTGTATATCACAAAATAAATAGAGCAGTTAGAGAATATTAACAAAGATAACACACAAAATATAAAAGGAAAAATACACTACATGAGTTAATAAAGGGACTAGTATGGTTAGGTTCTCACGCTGACAATACTCAACATAAACTTACAACACATTTTGTGCCTAAATAAGTACATTATAATTATAAAATGCGCATCAAATTATTTCAAGCAATTCTAATTGTTACGTAAAATTGAAAATCAGTAAGAATGGCGAGGAAAATAAAGAAAAAATATGTCAACATCACTATGAAGTCATTTCCAATACTATGATACCACATATAAAAAGAAACAAATAATAAAATGTAAAAAAGGACACATACGCACAACAAGGATCACAAAGACAGTGTGTCGCGAATCAGTTTGCGCACAGTGTTGCCAACCGACGTCGGTGGCGCTCCGGAGAGGTTGTACTGTATTTTGAATAGGTACGGCTGGATATCCGGGTACGAGGTGTCGAATATCAGGTCGGCGTCCGAGCGGCTGGGCATTTTGGGCACGTACTCGTGCCGGTTGATTATCTCCGTTATGTGGACGATCTTGTCCTGGAGCATTTCGACGACGCTCTCGTGCTGGCTGCGCATGTCTTGCTCGCTGTGAGACTCGGTCAGCTCGCAGCAGACGGTCCACACCTCCCAGGGCACGCACTCCGGCTGGAAGGGCCAGCGGGCGCGCCGCTTCTGGAAGAACTCGAGGCTGATGGAGCCCCGCGGCGGCGACGAGCTCGCCGTCCGCAGCAAGTCCGAGAACTCGGATATCTCCCGCTTCACATTCCTACCGAGCGAGTCCGACTCGCAGCACACGTACGTGAAGTCGATGAAGTCGCAGTCCACGTCGATGTAGCTCACCGTCCGTATGGAGTAGCTCTCCTCGTTGTTGTACGTGAACTTGCCGCTGGAGCGGTGGAAGAGTACCGTGTGGAATATACTCGCGACCACCTCGTCCACTTGTCTGCCTTCCATGGACATTTCGAAGGAGATGCTGCGGGCGTTCATCTTGCCGTCGTCACAGGCAAGCCGCACGCGCAAACGCCTCCACTGACATAATCACCAGAAACAGGTTATCTTGTTAAGCACTCCCGATGCTTTTCAGAAGCAATAAGGTCACAGAGCGAGCAGCGCACTGAGCCATCTCACGGTTAAAAAATGTAACAAGTCAAATCCCACACTGAAATGGAAAATGACCTTTTTAGTTACACTATAGTTTTGTTTACCAAATAAAAAAAAATTGTATTAATCAGATTTAGAACTTACCCATATACTTTAGAGTGCCACAGAGTGTGGTTGTTCGGGTACCAATAGAGAGCCACTTTGACAGTCCAAAGTCAACCAGTCTAATGTGGTAGTCAGTGTCTAAGAGTATGTTCTCAGGCTTTAAATCTCGGTAAATGACACCTGCATTATGCAAGAAATCTGAAATAGAGAAAATAAACATTAACATAACATATCTTTAACAAAAGAAAATATTGATTATTTATCTGCTACAAATGATTTAATAAAATAACATTAAAAAAAGACACATTAAAGTAACATTATTTGATAACAGGTTAAATTTATAAATCAAACACTAATTAATTTCCCTATTCATTACACAATTAAACAGCTTCCAGGTAGAAAATGGAACAAAAAAAGATTACATAAATGCTAAACGCAGAGAACATAAAGAATATTGTAAAGGGAATTCTAATTTAGGGCATGGTAATTGTAATAAAAAACTTACCTATTACAATAGCAATTTCAGCAACAAAAACTTTGACAAGTTCCTGCGGCAACTTCTTATATTTATTTAGTAAATCTAGCAATTCACCTCCTGGAATGTATTCTGAAACTAAACATAAATAAAATTAAATCCCAATCTATATAAACAAAATACACATATTCTATGATCACTTGATAATGACCTCTAAATTAATCACTACAGCAAATTCATTTTAATCAAATACCCCAATGACACAATTCAACCAAGACTGACCTAATTTTTTTTTCATAATCATAAATGGATAAATCTAGTGATAATGTTCGGTATTATACTGATAATGAATAAAATACTATAATTGAACAGAGCAACAACCTTTGTTTAGTAGGTCATTCCTTATCAGTGATAATTTAATCAACATCACAATTTATATTACACACACTTGATTAGCCTTATGGTGGTTTTTATTGATAAAATGAAGTTTTTCATGAAATAAAAGTAGCTGTACAAAGGGAAATGTGTAATTGATATGATATGCCCACTACAAATTTCATGTTATGAATGTCAATCACAGGCGGCAGGCACCAACACATTCCTGTTTCTAGGGTTCCATACCCAAAGGGTAAAACGGGACCCTATTACTAAGACTCTGCTACACAGTTGAAATTTTCACAGATGATTTATTTCTGTTGCCGCTATAACAACAAGTACTAAAAAATATTTAAGCGGGGCTCCCATACAACAGACATGATTTTTTTGCCGCTTCTATAGATAATGGTACGGAACCTTCGTGCGCGAATCTGAATTGCACTTGGCCGATTTTTTAAATTTCTTGCTTTCCAAAAAAGAAGCTTAATGTTACATACCGATATTAATATGCAACCTCAGACTACCCTTTCACCAACAAAATTTGTAAAAATAGAGACAGACTTTTCACCGTAAATTTTTTATTCCACAGTACACAGTACTTTGAGTAGTACAGCATTATTTATATCATCTATACTACAAACTTATCCCTTTTAGTGTCTGCAACTCTTGTAGATATGCCTATATTTAAAGTGAGATAGCAGGGTCATATAGCAGTCAAGTGATTATCACGGCTTCTCCAAGTGTTCACTTTGAACTTTAGTCAATGCTCATCTGAACAATAACAAGTGCATAAAATTTGTTAATTTACTAATTGTGCGAAAAATTATTAAACCAAACACAATTTACATTAAATCACCAAATTATGTGTATAATGTAACAATAAAACGCAGAAAATAAGTGGAATGCAATGACTAAAAAATATGTCTAGTGTACCCATATAATAAGCATAATGCAAATTGTTTTCTTACCAGACATATTAGATTAGATAATAGATGATTATATTAGAATAGATAATTAACAGATTTAATTTAACCATTAAAGTAAGAGCTACTATTATTCAGTCACTATTATTGAAAAGAAAATTTCGAAAAGGTACAATATAATAACATTATGTTTAATACTAAATTTTAATAATTAAACTTAATAAACTTTTTGCATAATTAAATAAGTAAAAATTAAAGAAGAATAACTGAGAATCAACACACTCCTTACCAATATAAAGTGTTTCCTTTGTCTGCCAGCGTAAGACAGCACCGGCAATAAAGATATGGTGGCCGCAGGCAGATTGTATACGCGCTTCTTCTTTAACTTGTTCAACTGCTTTCTCACTTACTACCTGAAACAGAAAAGACAAAGGACTTTTTATTTCTCGGTCACTTTATTTTCAGCTCAAGATTTAATTGCATACAGTATTTGAATAAAAAAAGTATTTGTGGAGATAGTTATGGTATACTGTGGTTGAATTAAGAATGCAATAATCAAAGGTTTAAAACTAAAGAAAATGTAATAGAAGCATCAACTAACTAACAATAAATTTGTTAACTTTATTTACTTTTGATCTTATTGAAATGCATTCAACAAACAAACAAATTTTGATTCAATGATAAATTATGGTTGGTTCCTTATTTTTTATGTGAGAAGGTTGCAAACAAGCTGGTGGTTAACTTGATGTTAAGTGATAACATGCAGAGATATTAGTACTTTGAATGCAAGACACGGGTGCTTAACCCAAACAAGATTCCCACCATTCATCCCACTCAAACTTATTATATTGAGCAAGAGCATAGAAGTTAACAAATAGTTCATAAATAAGGGGTTTTGGTACAAACTTTCTCTACAAGAATACATAATAAACACCTGAGCAGCCTAATTTAATAACAATCTCTTTGCATATCCCAAAATTTGTTTAGTTTGCTTCAACAATATAACATATATTTAATGTAGAATGGGCAGGTCCGTCTGGCTTAGTACCACAACCTCACCAGAAGACCAGTGTGAAGTATAAGTGTTACACTTCTGCATTTCGTCTGGTGAGTGAGGTAGTGAGTGCCCACTTTATTAAAAGTGACAATGCATATACAACCCTATGGGTGTTGCAAAAGTCCATGAGTGGCGGTTATCTCTTAACATCAGGTGAACCTCCTGCTCGTTTGCCACTTTGTCATATATAAAAAAAATCATTTTCATATAACAGGATTCTACATTCGACTCCCCACAATTCTGAGTAAAATTGGGCAAATATTTGAATACTGGTACCGTAGATATAAATCAATTGCTATTATAACTATTACTTATAAACTCATATTATAATCATTTTGCCATTTTGGTTATACTTAAAGTTTAAAATGAATAAAAATGTTATAATTACCTGTGATTTGTTGAGGATTTTTAATGCATATATCTTTCCATCACTGTTTTTCTTAATTTTGATAACTTCTCCAAAAGCACCTTTGGCAATATTGTTTAGAATTTGGAAATCCCTTTGTAATAAGTTTGCAGTGATAGGAAATTCAGGCAGAAAAATGGATTCTCTATTTGCTATAGGCCAAGATGTTTTACTTGCTTCTAAATTGTTGTGAAATGTTGTTTCATTCCTCCTTAAAGAGTGATGTTTTGAAAATTAAAATATTATTTATTATTAGCACACAATAGGTGACATCAATGCAAGTTTAAATAGCAAAATAATACAATATATTTATGATCTACTAACCTTCTTCTAGCAACCCGAGACCAAGGTCGCGATGCGCTGTACACCGACTGGCTGCTTGTTAAGCTAACGAAAGAACGCCCGCTAAGATTGCCGACGAAATGGGGCAGACTGGACTACAAAAATTACAAAAATATTTACTCGCTCAGGTAACAAATACCATCCAAACAATGAATTTAGTCGATAAATAACCGTATTACGCTGCACGCATTTTGATTTTAAGGCAGTGAAGTGAGATTAATAAAAACTAATTACTTTAGCCTAGGCATAACAAAGCGTTTATTTCTATTACGTATGTTCAGCTGAGAATGACATTAGCAAGTTTTTGTTTCATCGTATATTATACCTGACTTGTTAACGCTTGAGCGTCTTGGTTTGAAAAGACTGATGGCCTTTGGTCCCTGTATTGATTACTTTTATTGTACGAATTTCCCATTAAACTAATTGTAACAACAAATCATCCCTAGTTTAAAAATATCAATACATTTTCTGTTTTTAAATTAACAATTTCTTCAAACCATAAAACCCACACATCCATAGACAATCTAAACGATAATAGATACAGATAGAATATAGATTAACATTACATACATATATATATATATATATATATATACAGACTAAAAAAGTATTACTTTTATTGTACGAATTTCCCAACTAAAGTTATTAACAAATCATTCCTATTCATTGTAAATATGTATACAACAGAATATAATAATAATACATTTATTATTATATTCTGTTTTTAAATTATAGACAATCTAAACGATAATAGATATAAGATAGAATATAGATTGACATTATATATACATACAGAGTAAAAAAAGACAATAATTTTATGAAGTACGCTTTTAGCCATACGGCTTTTATAGCATGATCAGAAAAGGTCCTTAAGTAGAAGGGCCACGAACTTGAGAGAGAGAGAGAGAGAGAAGAAGCTTTTGCATCCGCGCATGACGTCATCCGCTCCTTCTTGCATCTTGTATTAACTGATGTTTGTGCTTTCAGTCCCGAGACTATTAAAGCTTCATCTCACGCAGAACCAGTGGGCTAGCTAGAACTCACGGGTTTGGGTCCTCCGTTGTGGGTAGGGCCGCGCATGTGCTCATGCGTGCGTTTAACTACGGCATCTTATCTAAGGCCCATCGAGGTTGCAATGCGGACTGAGACCCCGATGGTCATCGACTACGTTTTTAGCTAATCGGTGGCTGGGGGCGATGAGAACCGCCCTAGAACGCGGGTGTACCTTGTGTACGCTTTCTGGTGGTCTCGCCGTGCTCGGAGGCGAGGACGAACTAATGTGTTGTTGCAACACTAACTGTGTGTATAGTGTTATCCGGCGGGACCCCCGACGGTTGTTGACGTTCGCGTTTGCATCGGGTTGGTAATTTGCTGCGCTTACCACCGGATGGGATGATGTTCGACAGTATCGAACGGTTTAGTCAGGTCTTTGAAAAATTCGCGAATCATCGGGAGTCTGCAATCGCTGTGCAGGTTGACGTTGCGTTGATACCACTGCGCACCGGTTGCACGGCGGATGAACTTATGTTGTGCTACTTGCAACTTGTGCAAACGAGTAGGGTGCGTGTGGGCGAAAATCATGCATGCGTAGGACATGATTGGCCGTACGCAAGCTTTGTATAAAAGTAATTTGTGTCTTAAAGACATTTTACTTGACTGGTTAGTTAAAGTGCTTAGCCGGCCGGGATTTACTTCAATTCTCCATTTGCGGAACCAATCGCCGAGGCGGTCTGCGGCCCTTTGGAGAGCATCCGCACCGCTGAACTTATTCGGTCCATGTAGACGAGAGATGGAAAATCAATTAATAAAGGGAACACAATATGCATGTGGCAATTTGTTTGGACCAAAATAACCCTTCGTGCATTGAGATCAGAGAGTAGTTTTTTACTAAAATGTATTAACAACATAGTCTCGCTTCTATGCTTGTATGCATATGTTAATCTTTTGCGCTTTGATGATTGGGCCGTGTACCATATATCAATTAAAGCTACGAGTTCTTCGACGAAATTGATGCTTCATATTTTACAGGAATAAAAAAAAAAATAAAGAAGGATGATTAATCAAAACCGCAGCATGAGAAGAGCTTTTAATTTCAACTGATTTCCTACTTCAGTATACTTTTTAGGGATCCGTATCCAAAGGGTGAAATGGAACCCTATTATTAAAACTCCGCTGTCTGTCTGTTTGTCCATCTGTCACCCGGTTGTATCTCATGAGGCATGTACTGTGACAGTTAGATGCTTGAAATGTTGCAGTTGCAGATGCAGATGATGTGTAGTTGCCGCTATAACAACAAATACTAAAAAATAGGATAAAAAAATGTAAGTGGGGCTCCCATTCAACAGACATGACTTTTTTATACATAATGGTACGGAACCCTTCGTTCGTGAGACCAAACATGTGGATAAATACGTTTTTGGTTCAAGGAAATACAGGGTATGGGAAGAATATGATTTTCAGAAGAACCGGGATCAGGGGGATCGCATTCATTGTTATTAACATGACTACATATATACAACAACACAATAACAAATGTACTTTCTAGAGAGAAGCGAGCTAAAGCGGTTCACCTGATATTAAGTAATAACCGTTGGACATTTGCAACACCCGTAAGGTTGCAAATGCGTTACCACCTTTTGATAAGTTGAACCCCGGCTACCACACTCACTAGACGAAACGCAGAAGTATAACACTTCCACTTCACGCCGGTCATCTGTTAGGTTGTGGTTCTTACCTGGGCGGACCCGACCATACTTGCAACAGCCGAAGCTGTTACGTGGCCCTACCACACTTACGATTTTACAAACATAGACATAAATTATTACTTAAGATAAGTAAACAGCACTGAATAAAAAAAAGTAAAAACTAATTTGGTATCACTCACAAGAGCTCAATGCAGAGCTGGCTTCTTTTTCAAGGATCATGTCTGCTATTCTCACTCTCTCCACGAATGTTGTGTCAAAAAGCATTCTTTTAGACCCGCGTCCAAAGCCTAAGCTATTTGAGATTAGAACTGAGAAAAGGACCAATAGTGTGATGGCCCCTAGATAAGTATGTTACCACCCACACTACAAACAATACCTCTTACAATCCGTCCTTCCGTTCCGTCCATTCACTCACCCGAACGTACAGAAGGTAATGCTGGAAGATAGAGTACGCCTTCCTACAAAAACCCTCCTTGAATCCACACCTGACTACCAATTACATATCTACCCTTAAGCAATCACCTATTTGTTTAGATCTAAGGATGTTCTAAAATTGTTTTTTTTTTGTAAAATTTAATAACTCTGTAAATATTAATGTTTAAAGAACGTAAATGCTTAATCCAATTTTAAAAAGTTATCCTCTATGTGTTATATGTGTGTTCATTTATTGTCGCGGTTGTAACGACACGCTGTATAAGATGGGTTCTAAATTATTCATCTATGACGCCAATTGCCTTAATTTGATTGCCTCAGTTTTGGCGGGCTAGTGTCCTAGACATATATAGCGGTTAGTATCATTAATAAACAGAGAAAAAATAATAGTAATCCACTAACAATGACAGAATCGTTTCATGTCGAAGAATAAACATGTTACTGGGGATTGTCAGGTGTAAACAGGTATGGCGGTATCAGTTACTTTCACTGATTGGATAATAGAAAAAAATTTATATTCTTGTTTTATATTGCAATCCAGGATAGTATTTTCTTATTAATATTGTTACGTGTTAGGGGTTCGAAGGATTTGGAGAGAAAGACCTGCTGACTCTTTTGAAGACTTTATTCAATAGCACTAGGTCCAACACAAAGCACTAGGTCCAAACACTAAGCACTAACGATGTCCTGTTTTGTAGCCAAGTCGTAGGTTTCACTGGTATCGCTCTTGATCACTAGTTTTCGCTCCGAAGTCGCCTCGAAGGTAGCTCAAACTGAACTGTCATCGCTCGCCTCCCTGCGGCTTTTTATATGGGCCGAGACCGGTTCCGGAATAATCCAGAAAGATCATTCCTGGAACGTACCCGACACGCACGAACATGTTCGTGATTCCGGAAAGTTCGCGAATGTACCCGGTTTTCGAGACAGCAGTTCCTCTAACGCCATCTAGTGTTGAATAGGGGGTTTTATGTCGTCTTTGTTCTTTAGTGGTTTTGATAGTTGACGCTAGATGGCGTTAGTTCCTTTGTGTGTTCATAACAATATCTTGATAATGCAACATTTCATGAAAAATCATTTTTTAATAAACTATTAAAAATATTCTGTCCAAGATTTTTTAGGCAACCCAGTTTTAATATATTTTCTAATATATTAAATTTATTATAAAATAAATTTTATTCTATTATCAGCTCGGTGAAGGTCGATTTAGATTCGGATCTTAGATCATCAGTTGTAGTTGTATACGATGTTTTTTCTTTTTTACTTAATTAGTTTGTTTGAAAAATATATTTTTTTAATTATGAAATTTTTTAACGTTTTATATTTTTCTAATGATTATTGGCAAGTAGCGTTAGACGTGTGTTCATTTATTGTCGCGTTTGTAACTACACGCTGTATAAATAATTTTAGTCCCATCTCTGCATTACCAACTCTGAGTAAAATTTTTGAAAAAAATCTTATTGAATCAAATGTTGCAGCATTATAGTTCACATAATTTATTATAGGTTAAATTATCCATAACAAGCAATATGGGTTTACTAGGGGTCGCTTAACAACAGATACGGATGTTCAGCTCGTTATGAATATTTTTGAAGCCTGGGAAGAGACGCAGTATGCCATAGGTATATTCTGTGATTTAACCAAAGCTTTTGATTGTGTACAACAGTGTTAGTCAGGAAACTACAGTATAAGAGACTGCGTTCAGTCTTCTGAAGAAAAAAAAAGCCATCGAATTCAGAGAGTTGACGTGAATGGCAAGTGATCTCTGGTTCCGCAGGAATCTGTTCTTAGGCCTTTTTTCTTCCTCATTTACATAAATGCCCTGCCTTCTCTAGTCCTTACTATAATATTATAATATTATCCTTACTAATATTATAAACGCGAAAGTTTGTATGTATGGAACGATGTTTGTTATCCTTTCACCCAAATACTACTGAATGGATTTTAATGAAACTACAATAATATAGCTTTTACATCAGAATAAGACATAGGTTATAAGTTATATACATATTTTATGTATATCTGTCTTTTTGTCTGAAAGGCGTAACCTTCAGCCTATTTTAGCCAGACGTAGTCGCGGGCAGCAGCAAGTTAATAATAATCATGAGATAGTATTTTTTGCTCATGATATATCTTCAATTTTTAAAGTAAAGCGACATTCCTTAAATTATAAGGATATAAACAATACTCTATTCGCTGTGGTACATTGGTTTAGTGCTAACAATTTATTGTTGAACAATAAAAAACTAACAACATAACGCCCGGTTCCTGGAACACTAATTATCGTAGAAATTAACTAATCTTTCAAAAGGCTTGTCAAATGTCAATTGAGTTGCCAAAAGGATCTTCTTCTTTACGTGTCGATGACTAATCATATACTTCCGGCCCAGAACTCAGCCACTTCGACAGCCAAATTGATGAAAAAGATTAAAGGATAGATACGAAGAGGATACATACGCCTGAAAAAAGTTTAAAGTTTAAAGTCACCCAATCGTGTTGCTGTTGCTTTTATTGTCATTGATGTGACACTTCCAAAGAGTACTTTTATATATCTGAACACTTCCTTCCAATGGATCTGGACATTTCCTTCCAATGAAAATGTATAGACTTATGACTTTTCATATCATACTAGTTATATATATTAAGTAATTATATGTATTAGTGTATATGTATTATCTACCTGTGTATCATACGTTGTATATCATCTGGCACATCCACTTATATATGAGATATATAAAGCCATTAATATTATATACAAATACGAAGTAGATATGACACTAGCCACCGAAAAAGGCACTCAAAGTGCACCAATTGGTAAAATAGATTGCAGTTTTATACAGTGCTAAATTTCCCGTATCAAACCTTCTATATCGTCTGTCACATTCATTTATATTAATGTTAATAAATTTTCATCATCTTAACTGTAAGTAAAT
Source organism: Iphiclides podalirius (assembly GCA_933534255.1). Lineage (NCBI taxonomy): Eukaryota > Metazoa > Arthropoda > Insecta > Lepidoptera > Papilionidae > Iphiclides > Iphiclides podalirius. The sequence goes on along the minus strand of OW152830.1, from coordinate 9,154,696 downwards.
GCAAATGTCCATGGGCAGTGGTTAATATCATTAACTGACATCAGATGTACCACCAGCTGGTTTGCTACCTTTTCATATAAAAAAGACTGTTACTATCATCAAATCAACATAAGCATAATCTTAAAAAATCGTTAGAAATAATTTCAAACTAAAAATTGACGATTAAAATGACTTAGGTTTTTAATTATAATTTTTATTTCGATACATTGGGTGTACATGTTTTCTTTTAAACTGTTTATATTTCCTAGAAATAAATTGTTTTAGTTTGAAGAAAAGTTTTACTGCCACCTCACATAAAAATATGAAAAAGCTTAGGGCTAAAAATAAAATGTAACATTTATAAATTCCTTCGACATCGTCCCAAGCCATAGGTCTTACCGGTACTTCTTCTTTGATTTCAGTAAACCTGTATTGTTCCCACTTTGTGACTAATCCAGCTTCGACAATTGCTAAAATATATTTGTTATATACTTCAGTAATTGCAGAGTTCTTAGGAAAAATCATGTTAAGATAATGACCGTGAGCTCTGTCTTTAGCAACGTGTAAATATTGTTGACCCTTAGCGTTCATTTTATTTCGCTCTAAATATTTACTAACAGCACAGTCGAGCAGGCAAAATCTACGACTGTCATTATCCATTTTCCTAACACAACCAAACAAATCTTTGTTAGGTACAAGTCTTGAGTTAATCGTGCGATATACTTCTTTGTCATTCGGAAGTATAACATCAGGTGATGCCATACCTTCAACTATATATCCCTTTTTAGCGATATCTTCATACGTATCTACCTCCTTGCCTCTTTTGGCGGCTGAGAAAAACGATATTATTGCAGCTTGAGTGGAGAAATTGATAAGAAAGAAACTCCACAAGGATATGAATAAATAAATACGAAATGCTCCTTGCTTCGGTGGATTGTAAAGACCTATGGAAAGAATCGTCCTCACCGTGTTCACAAGATCTTTTCCCGCTTGATCGAAACTTATTCGCCCACGTTGTTCGACATTAAATATGAAGAAAAGAAACCATGAGCAAAGGAAACAAAACAAGAATTGAATAACTATGCTTAGATTGTTAAGTAACAACTTCTCATCGAATAGAATTGTTTCGAATTCAGCGCGATGAGCTAAAAAACAAACACCGCTATCTTTATAAGGAAACGTGTTATCAATTTGAATAAGCACCAAATCAAGCAAATACACAGGAAACAAGAATAGATCGAATTTTCGGTGTGAATACGCAAAGTTCATTTGTATGCACAAGTCGTAATCAAATGGTTCTTTTATTTGCCCCTCAGCAGGAGATAAATTTATGGTAAAGTTCATAAGTTCCGCCATTGTGTTCCAAACCATTGCGTCCCTCTTTTGAAGAGTGTACGTCCCGTCACTGTGATTGTGGATTTCTAGAAATGGCAACACTTCGACTCCGAAAGCTCTCATCGGATATCCGTGAAAGTTCTTCACTTTACTCTGGAATAGATTGACTTGTTGCAATTTCGACGTATCATTATAGAGTATTGAGACTGTTTCAAATCCGAGACAGGTACCGAAGAAATTCATCCGTATCTTAGATTCAATTGGTATCTTCTTACAACCCTCTTCACAAATGAATCCGGTAGAAAAATCATCAAACGGCATACCGATCTTTTTGGCTAATCTACAACCGTAAACATGCTTAAACCGGTATGGCTCACTAGTGTAAGGGTTATAATATGATACATGGAATATTTCTTGAGAATCGTTGTATTGAAAGGTAATAGCATTGATTGCCCTGTAGTACCACAAAATATAGAATAATTTCGCTAAAATTTTGCTATCTTCCACAGTGTGATAATACAGTATAACATGTGCCAAGGGATGCCAATACGGGGTAGACACAACTTTAGTCATGACATCTTCGAATTGTTCGAAATTCAAACAATCAATGACTACGACGTTAGAATGGTAACGCACTACGTCTTCAATATCGTAATCATCCTCAACGTCTATATTAGATATTGAGAAGGTGATATGAAGGTCTTGAAGTTTCTTGTAAAAATTATCAGGCAAATGTCCAAAACAGAGAACGTTACTCCATCCGTTTTTTCTCCAGTTGTTGCGGACTATTTCAGCCTGTAAACATTTTTTCAATGTAGACAATCTTTATAAAAAGTGTATAAATGGCATTAATAGTGTTAACTTTGCAAGAATTAATTATGTAAGAAAACAATGACGTTCCTATTCGCACTTCTCTGGTGGTAAACGACAACTTATTTCTATAAGTTTTTTTTATCTTTATAGCGGTCTCATCTTAATTTTTAACTTATTTATCTTAACGGACTGTCGTCTGGATACTGACATACGACAGGTATGATTATTACCTAAACATAATAAGAATAAGAAAACAGCGGAGTATCGGGTTAAGAATTACAAAGAAAAAATAAAAAAATAAGAAGTACATAGGTAATAATGATATTAATGTAAGTAGCTTTGTGGCTGGACCAAATCTTGGACCGGAACTGACAGTTTTTTCATATAGACACAACACCTTCCCTATATAGGTATATTTAAATTTAAATATAAGGTAGGTTACCTATTGTTTTGTGCAAAATTATTACAGGTCTCTTGTGTATATGCATATATGTAATTGTACAGTGTCCGTTTTCAATAAAGCTGTATATTTTATGTAACGTTAATGTTACATAATATGTAATGTAAGTTAAATCTATCTTCTAATATATAAAATTCTCGTGTCACAGTTTTCGTTGCCATACTCCTCCGAAACGGCTTGACCGATTTTGATGAAATTGTTTGTGCTTATCCGGTATCTATGAGAATCGGCCAACATCTATTTTTCATCCCCCTAAATGTTAGGGGTAGTCCACCCCTAAATTTTTTTTTTATTTTTTATATAAAACTTTTTGTTTCTATTTTTTTATGACACAGCATACAAAAATACATACAACCCTAAATTTTCACCCCTCTACGCAGACGTAGTCGCGGGCAGCAGCTAGTATAGTATATAACCAAGTCAAAAACGACGTCGTTCCGTCTTGAGAAAACTAGGCTTAAGTAAACGACGATATACTTACAATTATATCTATTCTTTGATCCTCTTTACTTTTTACAACCATCATATTGGCATTTTCGAGTGCCCCTCGTTCTGCTATAGATAATATTATTATAAATGTAAGCGACCAGGACATTAAACCGGTCGGTCCCATGATCAGTGATTTATCTACGAACCGATCACTTTAGCGACTTGGAACAATATGAGCATCACATTATTCTGAGTCTGAAACTTTTCCAATTCAGTGCTGTATATTAATGTATAAATGTTCATATTGTGCCACCAATATTCTAATAGCATAAAAATTTCCAGCACTCTCGTTAATGTCATATGGATATGGATAAAAAGTGATTTTCGATCGATCATCGCCGTACCATTCTAAGAAATAATTAACCATAAAAATGATGAATTATTCAAACCAAAATCACACCGACCCTGAAAAACACTTTTGTGTGCTTATACTTGCTGTATTTTTTTAATGGGAATGTTTAAAGTTTCTTTTATAATTCAATGTATATCATAGAAAAAAATCATAAAAGATTTTTACATTAAGCATAATGTCATCGATTGTGACATTGACCATCATTCTTGGCGTCCATCTTCTTCTTTTAACATTGCCCACACAAACACATTTTAGACAAATAAAATCACAAAGATCCTACCTGTAGTTTCTGAAATAGATTGAAAATCTGTGCAAAAAATGTTCTAGCTGTGGGAATATTATAATTTTTAACAAAAAGAAACCGACTTCAATCAGAAATTTAAAAACATTGATTAATACATATTCAATGATGGCCCTCGATTTCTCTGGGATGCCATCATCAAATCCGGGTTTCCTTATCATGGTACCTCCCTTGGGATATCTACTTTCCGACAAAAAAGAATCATCAAAATCGGTTCATAAACGACGAAGTTATCCACGAACACACATAAAAAAAAATCTATACGGTCGAATTGAGAAACCTCCTCCTTTCTTGAAATCGGTTAAAAAGTTGTTTCCATTAGCATGCTTTCATAAACATGTGGCAAAAGTACGCTCTTATGCACAGCTATCGTGACTCTCATCATATAAAGTTTTTTGACACTGAGAATCTGAGCGTCCTTATAGAGATATGTCAGAACTATCTGTGCCTTCTCTAAAATAATAAGATTGGCTTTCGCAGCAGCACCCTAAGCAAATATACAGGCATTGATGATTGACTAGTATAAAGTCTAAAGTCAAAGACTCCTAAATAATGGCATTAATTTTCTTGTGTATTAAAATTGTTTTTATAGTGCTAATCTCTGCACTTAAGATTTAACATTAAAATTTGTAGAAACAGTAGGGAACAATTTCGAATATCGTTTTACAACGATAATTCGAATGAAACATCTCGCCATTGCTTTTTTGACAAATTCTTCTGTATGCTGGAAAGGATATAAGAAATGAATGCGCCAAACATTGCTTCAAATGCTATAATAACAATGTAGATAAAAGACGTTAAGATTTTCGTCGGTGTGGCAATCAGCCGCTTACCTTAGTGGCTAAAGCGTCAGGCTGCGAATGCCGAAGACGTGGTTCGATTCCCACAGCGGCAACAATCTTTTCGCAATTTTTCTACAAATTTTTGATGATGTGCGTCTTATAAGTGAGCCTCTCATTAAGTACAACTCTTAGATACTTCTGGGTGTCGACTCTTTCCATGTAATGTTTTGCAACCTTACGGCTGTTGCAAATGTCCACGGGCGTCGGTTATTATTTCCCATTAGGTGAACCGTCAGCTTGTTTGCCACTTTTAGAGTTGGTCCAAGGATGCTACCAGTGTTACACCAAAACATACTCATTTTAGACCAATTACTTGAGTACCGATTTAAACGCATTGTTTTCTGTCTAAAAAGTACCTTGAAAACCATTTTAAAAGAATGCCTCTAATGCCATATGCATTCAGCTTTTTTAAGAGAATAGGAAAAGAGACTGTACAACATAAATATAGGAATAGTGACTGGATGACTCGGTAGCACAATTGCTAAGTTATTAGGCATCGGCGCAGGGGGTCGTGGGTTCAATTCCATCACGGGACAAGTACTTGTGTGACCCACAGATAACTGTACTCGATATGGGTTTTTCTTCTCCAGGAGGGTTGACGTCAGACAGGCGGCCGGTCGTAAAAAACCTAGCCAAAACGACTTACAACATGTTGTGCAGACCCCTCCTATGTGGGATAAGGACAGTAGTTATGAGGAATAGAGACTGTATCGAAAGCTTTGGTAAGATCGAGAAAGATGTTACAGTCTCATCCTTTATCTAAATGAGATTAAATAAGCAGACTGGATATTCGGTTGTTTTTTTTCGAAAGCCAAACTGTGAAGAGGAGACGAATCTGTTTTATTCAAGACTAGCTGTTGCCCGCGACTATGTCCGCGTGGAATAGGGTGAAAGCGAAAAATTCAGACAGATACAGACAGATATATATAATAAATAATAATAAAAAAATATATAATAAAAATGTAACTTGTCTTTGTCTGTACATGGAAGATATTTGAGAAAAACTATTATCAAAGATCCCCCTATATCAACGCAATAGAACTCAAAACAATGGTTGTTAAAATTGTTGTCTGTGTGTATGTGCGTTTGTGCGCGTTAATCTCATAAACGGCTTAACTGATTTGGGTGGAACTTTAACTAATGCGTTGTAGTACTTCACTTACATTTAGTGTTAGTTTTATTCAAATCGGTTCATAAATAAAAAAGTTATATCAACTTAAAAACAAGTTATCGCTACAGCTGAATTGGATGAAACTATAGTTAACTATAATTATATTATGGTCTGTAAAATGATGATAATTGTTAGATTATATAAATTTTAAAAAGTGCCAAGTGCGAGTCGCAATCGTGCACGTAGGGTACACCATAATAATCTATAAAAAAGGCAATAAAATTATGTCTGTTGTATGAGAGCCCCACATAAAAACATCTGATATCCTTTATTTGTTGTTATAGCATCAACAGAAATATATCATCTGTGAAAATTTCAACTGTCTAAATATCGAACCGCGGGCGAAAAGCTAGTGTACAATAAAATATCACTTTAAATACCACATTCACAGTTTTGCCTTCTGGGAAACAATTACTATGGGTCACACAAATAATTGTCTCGTGTGAGAATCGAACCCACGCCGAAGGCAATGCCTTGACAACAGCGCAATGGTCAGTGATCTAGCGAGTGGTATTCGCAAAATAAACACAATTTTGTTTGAGCCACACCCAGTGACAATCTCAGTTTATATGAAGTTGAAAATGGAATCCACCATTGCTCAATTTTATACCGACTTATGTTTTATATTATGTCAACCGCAACTTATGTTTTTGAGACCAGAGATAAGAACGCTTCTGTGAGGCATTTATTTACTCCAGAGAAAACAACTGTGACGTTCCCCATTGGCCTTTCATCTCTTCCATGTACTGTAGTGTTCTGTCAACGGCCTCTACAGGTGTTCGGTCAAAATTCACTCTCAGTTAACTTTTTTCTTTACTTTAATGTCATAACCTATAACTGACTCCAATGTGCGAGATAATGAATAGCGTCTATGCCGAAATGGGTATCAGCACTAAGTCGTGTTTGGTTTCATTAGATTGTTGAAATCAAATCGTTCTCATTCTTTTTATTCTATCGAGGCATTTTTGTAATAAATATTAAAAGGTAAATTCGATTATTTAGAAAATACTACAAAATAAGTATCTTAATTACAAAAAAAAAATATCAGATATAATTTGTGGGTCAGTGACAAAAAACAAACATAATTTCCAAATCACAAAGCAAAATAATATCTGAATATCCTAGCCTAACCAAATCTATATTCCTAAACAGTGACAGATTTGTCCGTTGGTCGCCCTAGGCTCATTAAAGATTAAGAGAAAAGACTCGCTGGAAGGCACAAAAAATTAAACAAAGAAAGTTAGTACATGATATTATGGAGCCGAAGAATGGTACCTACTTATCAGGCCCGCTTGATTTGTTATAATTTTCATGGCCGAGTACGCGGCCGGTAGAGAAATCCACTACTGTTCGTAACAACTAACCAAATCGCAAACCAAAATCAAGAATATCCCTATACCGAGCAAAAGTAAAATCGTACCTATCGTATAAATCTCAATCGAAGAAATTCGCATTATTATTATTAAAATGCAAATGGTCGGCGCTCGTCCCATAATTAACTTGTGAAAATATGTATACAGTGCATTTTATGTAGAACAACGCCATCTAGTTTTTGCATGGCAACTAATTCCTTTTCTTATCGTAACTTACCTATGCTGGACTGTAATTCTATTAATTGAAGAATTTGTTAATAAATAATAAAAAAAAGTATGATTTTTTAATATGAAACTGAAAATTCGCGTTATCGTGGTTAAAATTTTATCACTGACAGAACATTTTTATGGAAGGTAATTTTTTGTATTGGGAGCTACTACGACATTTGAAAAAAATTAAAAACTGTTCCAATTGATCCAGTAGCTAATAACGTGTATATTCTGTTTAAGTAAACTAATTACGATCAAATGATGCTTAAATATTGCGAGGAAGTTGTACTGTCACCCTGTCAAATACCCCGTTAAAATCGAACCTATGGTTTGTGAGTATTCACATAGCTTTTTTTTAGTGAACCAATTGCAATAAAACAAAGTTTTAATGTTGCACAGAATTAATCTTGAATACTTACAAAAACGAAAGGTAAGGTCACAATATGCGTTAGGTGTCCTTTGTGACCTTTCAAAAGCCTTCGACTGCGTAGATCACAAAACCCTTCTTTGCAAGCTAGATTATTATGGCATTCGTGAGAGCGCCCTCAATCTTCATCACCTTAGTAATAGAATTCAAAAAGTATCTATAAATAATGTTAATTCCGCAGGGTCCCCCATGAAAATGGGTTTACCACAAGGATCAATCTTGGGCCCATTTTTATTTCTAGTATATATAAATGATCTCCCCTCTTATGCCAGTGAGTTTTGTGATTTTGTACTGACGCTGACGATACATTACTCATATTTAAGGTTGACCGAAGTTTATCTAATTATGACGACGTAAATGGTGCACTTTTGCATATCCTTCACTGGTTCATCATAAATAATATGGTATTAAATGCCAAAAAAATTAAATGTATTCTTTTTACTCTTCCTAGTGTGAGAAGGCAAAGTTTTAGTTTATTATTAAATAACGTATCGCTCAATCCTGTTGAGTCTGCAGTTTTCTTGGGGATTACAGTAGATTCAAAGCTTCAGTGGAGTCCCCATCTATCATCTCTTGCGAGTAGGCTAAGCTCCGCTGTTTTTGCGATTAGGAAGTTTAGACAGCTAACAGACATCGACACTGCCAGACTTGTTTACTTTAGTTATTTTCACAGCATGTTATCGTACGGCATTTTGTTGTAGGGTAGTGCATCTGATATAAATTCTATATTTATTCTTCAAAAAAGAGCTGTCCGAGCAATCTATAACATCGGAGCCCGGGATACACTCAGAGATATTTTTAAAGACATTAATGTACTCACTGTTGGGTCCCAATATATTTATTGTAATATCTTGTACGTTAGACATAATCTTAATTGGTATCTAAAGAATAGTGACAGACATAAATTAAGTACTAGAAATAAGGATAAATTAATTACACCATTGTTTCGTCTACAAAAAGTAAATAGATCGTTCATGGGGCAAAGTGTGCGCATGTATAATAAAATCCCACAATCGGTATTAAGTCTGCCACTAGATGAATTTAAACGCAAAATTAAAAGCGAACTTATGGCTAAGGCATATTAGACGCCAATGTGTGGGGTTAATGCTGTTGATACTCACGTAGGCTAAAATGACATACTTGTTCTATTATATTTTAAACTAATCGTTTTAAAAAAGAGCAACTGTTGAGTTTCTTGCCGGTTTCTTCTCAACAGAAACTGCTTTCCGAACCGGTGGTAACTTACGAACGTATTAATTTTTATGTAAAATTTTTGACAATTCATAAGAACGCGCAAGCGTCTATGTGAATAAAAAAATGTAGTTCATGCACTCATCTTTCTTTGTCCAGTCTATTCTTTTTTTCGAGTAATACGTTGCCTTTCAAAATCATGGCAGAGTTGCTTCGCATTTAAAAAGGAAAGCAAGCAAATCAAAGCACTTTCTTAAAACTTTTTGAGTAAGTTCTGCCGCCTTACTCCCCAAATTCGATTCGCATTTGTTTTTGTTTTCGATTTGAACTCACTCTTGATTCGAACTCGATTTAAAAAGCTTACTCCCAAACCGAATCGAAACTAGAAACAAGATCGTGCGTTATCAAATCCGTTAACTGTATCCGGCCTATTATGTCACAGACAAATGTTCCATGTTTACGGTTATAACATCTTTTTTTAGGTATAATGTTAATTGCTTAATTTTTTCCGAAAAATTATTCGATCTTAGTTCCAATTAGAGCCAAAGCACATGATTGTGCGCTGGCGTCAGATGCAGTGGTACGAACTGTCATGAATTTGAGTCAAACTCGATTGATTCAGAACTCGAATCTGTCGGGAGTAGGCCTGCTGCTCAGAGTCCATGATCAAACTAAAGTTTGGAGCATTCTATCTGGTGTATGGTACAGTTATTTATATTTATCCTTGCACATCCTTATTTCTGATAATTATGTAGTTTTAAAAAATGTAATACTTTAGAAAACAATTTCACTTATTTGCGTAGAGAAAATATTAAAACTGAACTTTAAAGATAACAATTGAATTTAACAAACTTTAAGCTAATTTTTTTCTCGATTAACATAAAGATATTATATTAAAGTTAAGATGTTATACATAAAATATGTATATAATTCATAGCCTATGTCTTATTCTGATGTATAAGTTATATTATTGTAAAGTTTCATTTCAATCCATTCAGTAGTATTTGCGTGAAAGGGTAACAAATATCCATCCATACATACAAACTTTCGTCTTTGTAATATTAGTAAGGATAGTAAAAACCAACAGTATGTTTTCATTTTATTGTCAGTGCCAAAATGCATAAAAACTTTTAGATCTTGTATCTGACAAGCATAAAGGTGCTTCACACGCAAAAAAAAACCTTTAGAATGAACAATTTAAGAAATCTCCGCTACCATATCATCACGTTTTGTTGTAAACTGCTTTATCCTTTTGAGAGAATATCGTTTTATGATATCAAAGATTCTTATTGACATTTCGCATAAAAAAATTATGATACTCAGCCCTAGGAATAGGGCGTAGCACTTATAAATTCCTTCGACATCCTCCCATGCCATCGAACGAACCGGTGCCTCTTCTTTAATTTCGGTAAACCTGTATTGCTCCCATTTATTGACTAGCCCGGCTTCAACGATTGCTAAAATGTATTTATTATACAACTCGGTGATTGCAGAGTTCCGTTGGAAGAGCATGTTTAGGTAATGGCCATGAGCTTTGTCCTTGGCAACGTGTAAATATTGCTCGCCCTTCTCGTTCATTTTATTCCTCTCCAAGTATTTACAAACGGCACAGTCGAGCAGGCAAAATCTACGACTGTCATTGGACATTTTATTGACGCAGCCAAACAAATCCTTGTTCGAGATCAGTCTGGAGTTGATGTCGCGATAAATCTTCTTATGATCCGGAAGGATGACGTCTGGGGATGCCATACCTTCAACGATGTATCCCTTTTCAGCTATATCTTCGAACGTGTCAACCTCCTTGCCTCTTTTGGCGGCAGAGAAAAATGATATTATAGCGGCTTGAGTGGAGAAATTGATAATAAAGAAACTCCACAGGGATATGAATAAATAAATGCGAAAGGCACCTTGCTTCGGTGGATTGTAAAGACCAATAGAAAGAATCGTCCTCACCGTATTGACAAGATCTTTTCCAGCTTGATCGAAAGTCGTTCGGCCACGTTGCTCGATATTGAAAATGAAGAAAACGAACCACGAAAATATGAAACATAAAAGGAATTGAATGATAAAACTAATGTTGTTCATTAATAATTTCTCGTCGAAAAGGATTGTTTCGAAATCAGCCCGATGAGCTAAAAAACAGACACCGCTTTCTTTGTAAGGAAATGTGTTATCTATCTGCACGAGTACCAAATCAAATTGATAAACGGGGAATAAGAACAAGTCGAATTTGCGATGCGAAAATGAAAACACCATTTGAATGTTCAAGTCGTAATCGAAAGGTTTCTTGATTTTTCCTTCGGCGGGCGACAAATCGATGGTAAAGTTCATGAGTTCCGCCATCGTGTTCCAGACCATTGCGTCCCTCTTGTGGAGCGTGTACGTTCCATCGCTGTGGTTTCGAATTTCAAGGAACGGCAACACCTCGGCGCCGTACGCCCTCATCGGATACCCGTGAAAGTTCTTCACTTTGCTCTCGAACAGATTGACTCGCTGCAACTTCAGCTTCTCATCGTAGGGCATCGAAATCGTCTCATAGCCTAGGCAAGTGCCGAAAAAATTCATCCGTAATTTGGATTGAATCGGTATCTTCTCGCAGCCCTCTTCACAAATGAACGCGGTTGCAAAGTCATCAAAGGGCATGCCTATCTTCTTGGCTAACCTGCAGCCGTAGACATGCTTGTACCGGTACGGTTCACTATTGTAAGGGTTATAATATGACACATAGAATTTGTCCTCAGAATCGTTATATTGAAAGATAATAGCATTAATTGCTCTATAATACCATAAAATGTAGAATAGTCTCGCTAGCATCTTGCTATCTTCAACAGTATGGTAATAGAGAATTACGTGTGCCAACGGATGCCAATACGGTGTGGACACCACTTTTGTCATTATATCTTCCAATTGCTCAAAACTCAAACAGTCAATGATAACAACATTTGAATGGTAAGGTACTACATCCTCTATATCGTAATCGTCCTCCACATCGATGTTAGAGATTGAGAAAGTGAGACGCAGATCTTGGACGTTCTTGTAGAAGTTATCAGGAAAATGTCCGAAGCAAAGAACGTTGTTCCATCCATTTGTTTTCAGATGTCTTTTAACAATTTCGCTCTGCAAACGATAATTCTTTAAAAATAAAACTATCTAATTTATTATGGTAAATAATACTTACTTACTTACAATTATATCCATTCTAATGTCTTCTTTATCTTGAAGAACCATTAAATTTCTTTGCCCGTGGACTGCCAAAGTTGACATACATAAAACTAGGAAAGTTTCTGAGATGATCATTACAGTGGATATGATTTCATTCCCGAATAGTCGGCAACGCTGATGGATTACAATAAATTGAATGAAAAGAACGAAAGTTTCCAGGTAAATCCAATCCATGAAGTGATCGCCATCAATTTTGTAGTTTCAAAATGGTTTCCCCTCATAAAATAATGTTATGGATGACATCAAATCAACGCTGATTACTCCAAGAGCTAATAAGGAATATTGATATTGAAATATTCAGAGTATTTTCCATTTTCGAAATTAGAATTTTTTTTTGGTTTGGCGTAAGTATATCTCTACGATCATGAATTATACTATGTTTTATTGTTGATTGAAGTCATAATCACAGAAAATAGCGATCCAAGCTTAATGAGTCGTTCCAAAAGATACCTGAAAATAAAGTTTGTAACTGTTACGTAAATGTATTGTTTTAATAAATTATGATATCTGTTTATTTTCCGGTATGACTTATTCAGTTGTTACAAAATAAATCTTTGGCGATTTTTTTTATAAATACATTTTATTGTTTTTAAAATAAAGACATTTTGTCAATAAGAAAATATTTATTCAAACAACACTGTATGCGATAACTATAATAAACCCTTCACAGAGAAAGTATAAAAGACCTAACACACTATGTAACTATGCTTATAGCTAATATTTAGAATCTATCATTGCTTATTATTCCAAAAATCGATATATTTAAGACTTAACAAATAGATAAAAAAGAAAGTTTGTATTTTTTATCCTATATGGTGTTGAAATCCTAAGAGGCACTTAAACTTTTTAAATTAAATAATACATAAGTTTCTGATATGATTAATAAAACGAATCGTGTTGTAAAGTGTTATCGATAATATTACAATGATTTTTATAATTTTTAACAATAGTTTAATTACTTTAATAACAAACAGGCAAATCCAACAAAATATATATGTATATAAATATGATATACAGAGTTAACAATACCATAACCACTTTCACCTTAAAACCCAAAATATATATAATTAGAATTTTGTAAGGAACACCATTATGTTTTGATTTTAAAATAATTAGATAGTGAGAAATTGGAATGACCTTTATTATAATGTAATTTAATATAATTATGAATTTAATAGTAACCCAAATTTAAACGAAAAGCAATATTCAAGTCTGTTACGTCACATACAATTAGTATTGTAACGAAAATGCCTAAGCAAGTTTTGATAAAGCATGCAGGTTGATAAAGCGATTTTAATGCTCTCAAAGTTTATGTTATGCTTGTATATGAATGTTGTCTGTAAAGCGATTTATAGCAATGATTTTGAAGCAATTAATTCTCGGTTCTAGTTTGTACTTTAAAACTACATTTAAAAAGATCCACAACTTTCTGTCCAGTTCCAACTTGTAACATCATTGTAAAACACATACTAACGGTCGTAAACATTCGAACGCCATTTAAAAAACGCCAAAGTGACGATTTTGTGTTCTAATCTGGATATCATTACCCGACTTCGGCGAAGCAGAAAAAAAGTTGGGTTATGCACTTGACTCGTGTATATAAAAATGTAAGAACCGATGTCAATAAATGATATGGCGTTAGATTAATCTTCACTGCGCTAATAATAATAATAAACATGGAAGGTCAAGAGTTAAACTTAAATAATGAATAACAATTAACATTTTTAAATGATCGTGGCTTTGGGTGTTTTAGGGCGAGTTTTTATGGGATTACAGGGTATGCAAAGATTTTTTGCTTGTATGGAGTGCACGCGCATGCCTTACATCGACAATTTCGACGGTCAGCCCGGCTTTAGAATGTCAGATGTCATTTAAAAAACGGGCAAATATCGATTTCGACTTATTTTTAAGGTTTTTTCTAACTTGAACAACATTTAAAAAGCGCTTCACCTAAATTTCTTCGGTACGTATAAATGTTTCCGTTTGACTTCAAACATCATTTGGAAATCATAGCAACTGTCGTGAGCGTTCTGTCTCAATTCGGACGTAATTCAGCAAGCGTTTATTTGACGATTTCTACTGTTCCGTTTGTATCCGCATCATTCAGTAGTGCCGGCTATGTACTGCTGCAGATGGTCCCATGCCTTGTCGACTTGAGCTTGAGTGTAATCGTAGCTCCAGTAGGGGCTGAAGACCACGTTGGCGGCGGCCACCTGCTCCAAATTGGAAGGCTGCGACTCGATGCGTTGCCTCGCCTCCAATTCGGATAGACTGTTGCGCTGTTGCAACCGCTTGATCGCCTGTCGATTGAACCGTTGATGTTAGCAAGACGAACAGGGTTTTATATTCCGAGACTAAATATCTCGGAATTTTATATGTTGTATTTATCGTGTCGGCATATATTTGTATAATTCACAGACCCATGCGTGATTTTATGATTTTATGCGTGAAATTACTCATTGGAAATCCTCAGACCATTTTTATAACATACAGTCTTGAGCGTTTTCAGTAAAAAATAAATAATTAAAGAATGAATCTATATTCCTATTACCGCGGAGATTATTGCTGGTTCTGTTTTCGACCCGTCTTTATTCATATCAAACGTGCAAATATGGGATAAGATTACTAATGATATCCTAACGAATCGTTGGACAATTAATCATTTAGTTAGTTTTAAATTTTCAACTAATCGGGAAATTAGTTTACAAATCAAATTACATTGTAACGAACAGAGTGCAGCAACAAAAGCGAGAAATTGGAAAGGTGTCCGGAAATTTCTTAGGTATGCACTAAAGCTTGTACTATGGGCGCTACAAAACTCATAAACATACTTCAACATACTTGTTCTTTTATAAATATATACATATTATAAATATACAAACACCCAGACACTGGAAAACCACAATGTTCACCACACACAATATTTTCCCAGCGGTGGGATTGAACCCACATCCTCTAGTGCAAGAGGCAGTTTCACTACTCCCCACGCCAATCGTGTCCTCAAATACATGCAAGTTATCGGTTTAAAAACAACTCCAAACGAGTCAAGGGTCCGTACCTCGGCCGGTGGTATAATAACGGACCACAGCTGGTGGCAGTACTTGTACCACTTGGCCCTCACCATCACCGCGGCCTCCATCACCACCACTTTGTAGCCTGCCTCCCCCAGGGCCCTGATCCGCCTCTGCGCCTCTTCTATCACGGCGGGCCACACTGTCCGGTTCAACTTCTCCAATTGCTCCTGCGAACGGATCCCGTCATAGTATGCTTAACTGTGGTAGGGCCAATGGCGGAATTGCCAGACATGGCCGCCCTAGGCCCCAGGCCATGTGGTAAATGCCAGCCGCCCCTTTCTCAGCACCCAACATATAGACTACATAATGAATTTACAAACTTTTATCGAAATCAATTCAGAAAGCGCACCACCAAAGCTAGTTTGTAATGTTTTCCGATGGTACAGAGATGCATAAATTTGTCATATTTTCGTCCGTTTTTCTACAAATTTTAATATTTTATCTTAAGTGCAGATGTGCACTTGTGCTTTATAGACATGCAAGCGATCGACCGGCAGGAAATACTGTCTCACTCTATTAAGAAGCGAGCTTTATACAAGCCAGCTCGACTTTACAACACTACATAACTATATAGCATCTCTATATTTTGTACATAAAGTTTACGAAACTGATTGAGGATTATTGTTATAACATGGGGTGCAGTGCGGCCCGTGCAAGATCCTTTAGAATGTACACTTGTTTAAAGAGAATATACAGTCAATACCTTTATCTCTTTAAACACTTGTTTAAAGAGATAAAGGTATTGACTGTTGCTGCTCAATACATTTTTGAAAATGTTTTGTATGTCCATAAAAATAAGGATAAATTTTTAAGACATAATAATGTTCATGATATAAATACTAGGAACAAAAATAAATTGATCCTACCCACAAGTAGACTCCGTAAAATAAGTAAATCTTTTATGGGACAATGTATACGTTATTACAACAAAATTCCAGAAAACGTTCAAAATGCATCAATAGCTAAATTTAAAAAAATAGTAAAAGAACGTTTGTGTGTTAAAGGCTACTATAATATTAATGATTATTTAAATGATAACACACTCTGGTAATGAACTGATCGCTCCAGGCTCTTTCAATCGGAGTTCTTATATTGTATTTTAACGAATTTATGTCAAACTGCTTATTTAAAAAAAAAAAAAGCCCGCTGAGTTTCTTTCGCCGGTTCTTCTCAGTAGAGTGGCTTTCTTTTCCGAACCGGTGGTAGTGTTTTGACTATCAATAAGTGAGTGTAATGCTCCTATGTTGAATAAATACATTTGATTTTGATTTTGATTTTGAATATATTTCAGAACTTAGTTATCTCTCCTTATCATCAGTGAATTATTTGTCATTGGCCGCTCCTAATATCGCCCTAGGCCCGGGCCTACCAGGCCTTAGGGCAAATCCGCCAATGAGTAGGGCCACGCAAAAATGTTCGCTGTTTCACGGACGGGCAGGTTCGTCCGGGAAAGTACCACGACCTCATAGAACATCTGCGTGAAATGGAAGTGTTACACTGAGTGAGGTAGCCGGGGCCAAATTTATTTAAAGGAGTTAACGCATCTCCAACAAGCTTACGACAGTTACCATAGTTAGAAAGAGATAAAATCTGCTAGCTACTGTTCTATGCTCTTTGTTTTCCTTGCATAGGTCATAAGCCTTTGTTGAAGTACGGTGATGAGGTTATATGCTCATCAACAACATCAAAAACCGCAGTTACAGGTTACTCCATATTATAAGACAGACAGGAACCCTAAAAATCGAAATCAATTTGGGTGAATCGCTTAATAATTAATTGGGCGATGAATGGTCACCTTGTCGCTGAATACGATCTGGCCCAACTTTCTTCTATCGACCTCCCCATCGTCCGTTATTATGCGATCCCCAAAGACCTCAGCCAAGGTCCGATTCAGGGGAAGCCCCGGCTTGTATAGCTCGTGGGCAATTATATCACAATTCACGATTGCAGCACCTTTAAGCCTGGAATTAAGAATCTTAAATAACACTATGTATAGTAGATATTTACTACTAAGCTCTCGCAAAAGCATAGTGCATTATTATTATAATGATTGGTTCGCTATCCACATTTTGGTTATACTTCTTTCTAAATATTGAATTTATTATTTAAATACGCCATTGAACAATGGACAGTGGACCTGCACAATACCTGGACAATGAAAAAGTTACCGATGAAATTAGTATTGTAGTAACTTGTGTTTACGATTGTACTACCCAAATGAACAAATTGAACGCCGATTAATTGTTCATTTAATTAGCCACAACTGTGTGATTAGCAAAGATTGTGCAAAACAACTACTTCAAGGATACATACTTCAATTTCTCGGCGATATTACTCTTCCCGCTCGCAATGCCACCAGCCAGACCAATCACGTACGGACTCTCAGGAATATTGGGATTTGGCTGAAAAGAAATTATATTATTATAATAAGCTAATAATAAAATAAATGGCTACGACTGCTATTTTATTTTTAATATTTTATAATTATGTTTCTTGATAACATTATTCATCTGTAGAGTTTACTACTTGTATAAGTTAGTATATATACCAGTAGTAAACTCTACAGACCTTACGATAGTGCGTAAGGGTGTACTACGATCGGATACAACAGGACGGAGTACGAGATCAAATATGCTATTGGACGGGAGTTGAATACTTTCATAGCAATCAAACAAAGGTTGGCGCTTTTAACTTGAAACTGGCACAATGGTCATGATGTGGCGCGATTTTAGAAAAAAGAAGCAGTCGTCAGTTGCGCACTTGTAATATAATCCAATATCGAAATCACGTACACTTTCGCTAGTGATACCAATTTGAGTGATCGCCTCACAGATCAGATCTCTCTCCACACTATAGGTTGACTGGCAGAGAATGCCCAAAGGAATTAGGTCCGCCTATTGCGTTTCGTATTAAAGGAAATGCAATAAAGACTAAATAAATATAAGAACCTGTTACAAAACTCAATACGGGAGTTTTCTTTAATGTTAAGAGGATGGCAATTGAGGTTCACCTGTATAAAGTGATAACCGCCGCCCATGGACATTTGCAACATCCGTAGGGTTACAAGTGCGTTGGCTTTTACCTTTCAATAAAACGGATCTCGGTTAACTCACGAAGACATAACTACGACAAAGATACTTCACTTCGAAAGTACTTACCTCGGGCTCCCTCAGTACAGTTCCGAGGATCCTCATTCGTTGGTTACTAGAGCTCACTTTGCTCTCCTCCTCTTGCGAACGTTGGGAAGACGTGTCCGTAGCCAGCGCTATGACGTACGCATCGAGCGGGTTGAGGCCGTTCTGCTCGCGTTTCAGGTTTATCTTGACAGCGCCGCGCATCGTCTCCTCGCTGACCACTATCAGCTTGGTGTGGAAATGCGAATCGTGACTCATGCGACCGCTTAACTACTCAAAACACACGCCCGAGCGAAACGGCGAAATAATGCGTGTGTCCGTAGGGAAGAACGGACTAACGCCGAAATCAAATTCGAAATTCTAATGTAGCGTTGAAATTTTACATGAAAATTAAAATTAATTCACATGCTGTACCGAACCCATGTGGTTGGTTAAGAGGAGAGGAATGATGTCTTTACACACTCATGTTCACAAAACCGAAAGACAAGGTTTTCCGTAACTTTATAACAGGTAGAAGCAAGAGAGGAATTTAATCCAGCGTGGGTTTGAATGTAAGAGTAATACCAAATGATAAACTAAAAAAATATCACAATGGAACAGGAAAGTTTGTTAAAACAAACCCTAAAGTAAATATTCACAGTTGTCATATAAAATCCCTTACCTCATACCTAGGATCTGATTTGGTTGGCCCATAGAGGTCTTGAATAGGTTCCACTTTATACTCAAGGTCAGGATTTATGTCTGTTAAGAAGTCAAGGACACCTTGTATTCGTTTTTCCACAGGCTCTATTAATTCCCAAAGAACTTTTGCTGTAATGAAGTTATTACAATAATATGTTATGAATTATTTTAATAGAATTATTATTTTAATAAGAATCCAGATGTACATAATGTCAATACTGGAACCAAACTCAAACAAACATTATATTGTCTTTTTTTATCACAAACCCGCAATGGACTCCGGATGGACCCGCCATGGAGTATGATTATTTCATTCCATTACGATTTTATCATTTTGTGTCCTGTTTTTCTTTCTACTAAGTATTAATAATTCACAAAATTTTGTGTCCAGTTTTCTTTAATTTATATGGATTAAAATATGTTAGTATTACTCAATTTTTTTATCATAACTTTTTGATTTATACTTAATTAAATTAGAATGAGTAATAATTAAATAAAATCTTAATAAAAACATTATAAAATTACGAAAAAGAAATTTTTCATACTTAATGTGTAATTAATTTATGGTAGTGTAAATAATAATGAGTGCATGTTAGTTTGTATACAACATATTAATACTCCTACTGCATGTGTGCAACTATATGCACTAAAATGTTGTAAAAAATTGTATAAATGGCAATATTACAACAGCAAATAAAAGTTTGATTTTAAAATAATATGATTTGGCATTTCTTACATTGTATCATATTTACATCAGTTACCCCCACCGTAACATGTTTTGTGGCTCTCAGGGCAGCTTCAGATAATAGAATTTTGTGTCCATTGTGTAATCTGTCAAATGTTCCACCAACTGCCACATATTCATAAGTCTTGACTTTTTCTTCTGCTAAAGTTTCTTCTGCATCTTGTGAATCTTTAAAATTAAATCAACCATCACTTTAATTTTTAGCAATAAAGATAACTTTATTATTAAATGAAAATAAAACATAAATATTGGCTAGGTTTCATAAAATGTAATTAATTACAATTGAACAGATAATTTTACTTACATCATTTAATATATTAATTATCATTGCATTATTAAAATTACAATAAGAATCTTTGGAAATGTATTTCCCATTTAGTATTAAATTTGCTATACTTACCAACACTTACAACTTTATGCACCATATCTAAGTTTTTCACAGTTTGTTTTAATTCATCTACTTGTTTATTTAGTTCACTGTCATAAAATATAACATTTATAGGATGATTTGTTTGCACTTTATCTGCTGAACTACCGGGCTTTAACATTAGTCTAATATCAGTATTTTGTGAAGATAGCTGAAAAAATAATTTATTATTAAAATAAATTATTGCACCAAAGTGGAAATAATGTTCTTTCTAAATTATATTACTGGTGTCTTAAATTATAATGCAAGCAAATGTTGCAACCACATGACAAAACCTGAAGGAATTTTGTTAATATACAAAATTGAAAATTTTATGATATACTTACATTACTGTAAATGTTTACTATTTGTTTATTCAGAATTGGAAGTAAGTTTGCACTGTCGTTATTAATTTTGATGTATAGCATATTTTTCACAAATTTATTCACTTTGGAGACAAGACTGTGGGCTTTTGCAGCATTTGTCACAAATATAAGACCATTATTAGCCATTCTTTCCAAATCTAAAACTGTAATATAGTTCATTTTACAAAATTAGATAAGGTTACAATTATTACATCTTCAGAACCCACCTGCAATATTCAATATAAAATAATATGAAACAGTAAATGATAGAAACACTACTGTTAATGGTATTACGTACACTGAATTCATCATTTTTTGGAATCAATTGGAGATATTTTATACTATTTTGATTTTAAAACGTAATGAAGTTTTAGGTTTACATTTAGTATCTAATTAAATTGTTCAATATGCGATTATATAAAAAAATATATATGCAAGTAATTAGTAAATCTGAGGTACTTAAGTATCTAAATTTAATTGAACATTAATAAATTAATGCAACAAGTTTAGTTACCTAAGTAAAGTATTTAATATGCCTATATTTTATAAATGTACATATAAAAAATTTCACTGAAATTAAATATTAGAGAGTAACTCCTTATCACTCTTCACCTATTTGTCAAAAAGTCTTATCACTGTATGAAATATGAATTAACTGTGTTAGTATTATTGTCAATGTAATGACAATGACATTTCATTGACATCTAATATAATTCATAGAGTAAAGTAATACTACGGAAACAGGTATTATTGGACTATGAAGCGTAGAGTTAGGGAGTAGTCTAAAATAGAAAATGTAAATAAAATAAAATACAATCAGATGGCGTTGCTGTAGCATAATAGCCTCATCTCAGCGCCAAAGTGGATTGCTATTATTTAGATTTTTGAGATCTTATTCTAGACAATTGACTGTTACTGAGATGATTATTGTTTACTGTTTAACGCATTATTTTTCGGTAGATTATAATCTATCGAAGTGAAACTGTAAAATCTACAACCTGTCGAGCTTTAAATTGTGAACTGTCTGAAAGTTGTTTCTGATTAGTCGGTGTTACATTGGGCCGTTATGTGTCATATTATATGGGTTAGGAATAAAACACAAGTGTCACTTAAATAATATAAATGCACTCGAAGAATTGTTCAAGTCCTTATTTTTGTGTTTGCTAAGGTTAAATGAGAGGTTCGCAGAGGTCAATCGGCGAATCCCACTCGGATGGGCAGCGTTCCGGAAACTTCGGCATATCTTCTCGTCTAATATCCCTTAATGTTTGAAAACAAAAGTCTTCATTCAATGTGTGTTGCCAGTGATGACGTACGGAACTGAGATGTGGTCCTTCACTATTGGCCGTATGAGGAAGCTCAAAGTCGCTCAGCGAGCTATGCGCTGATATGCGCTGATATGGAGCGGGATATGCTCGGTATTTCTCTGCGTGATAGAGTTCGTAGAGAAGACTTCCGCAGTAGAACCAAGGTAACCGACATAGCTCAGAGGATTAGCAATGTGAAATGGCGATGGGCCGGCCATATAGCTAGTAGAACCGATAACCGTTGGGGAAGAAATGTTCTCGAATGGCAGCCTCGTACTGGCCATCGCAGTGTAGGACGACCCCCTCCTAAATGGAGTGACGACCTGTGCAAATGTGCGGGAAGTCCATGGGTGCAGGTGGCTCAGGATCGTACTTCGTGGCAGTCTTTGGGGGAGGCCTATGTTCGGCAGTGGATTCAAACAGGCTGAAATGATGATGATGATGATGATGATGATTAAATGTGTCATCTAGACAAGAGTATAATCAAATATAATTTTTTTTATTTAGTAGGTAATCAATAATTCTGGTATATCATAAAAAGTATCAGCATATACATGTCCCATCGCTGGGCAAAGGCCTCCTCTGTACAGAGGGTATCAGGGCATAGTCCACCACGCAGCCCCACTGCGGACTGGCGGACTTCACATATCTTCGAAATATTTTTTTTTTGTTATTATTTTGAAAATATGCAGGTTTCCGCAGAGCGCGTGTTAATTCGGCACTTAAAATTAACAATTTCGATTTTCAATTAATAAATTTGAGGGGCTTGTTAGTTGCCCCGTTATTTATTCCATATGACCATATCAATTATATATATATAGATACAAACTAGCTTTTCGTCCGCGGCTTCGCTCGCGTTAAAGCCCTTAAATAAATATAGTTCTTTAACCTTTCAACCCTTTACAACACTTTTCCAATTAAAAAATAGCCTATGTCCTTTCTCAGGCTCTAGACTATCTGTGTACCAAACACAGATAGTCTAGAGCCTGAGAAATTAAAAATTCATTTAAATCGGTTCAGAAGTTTTGGCGTGAAAGCGAGACAGACAGACAGAGTGTCTTTCGCTTTTATAATATTAGTATGGATGATAATTTTATTTTTGGGATGACCGTGGATTATCTCCCTGTTAATCAGTGCAGTTCACGTCAGGTAAGTATTTTATATAGGTACATAATCTATTCCAGTTTGCCTCGGCAGTATGCTTCCGTAAGTACTGAGCAGTCCGCTCTTCTTAAGGTGAAAGTTATGTGCATGAATTTAGCAGCTTTGATTCTCCACTTTTTAGACAATGTCCGAATTCGTCCAGACGTTCTTGGAGTTTTGGGAATGCTGGTTTGCGGCATTTGTCGAACGATAAAACGGCGGTATCATTTGTGAAGGTTGCAGTGAAAACTTCCTCGAAGGTAGATCAGCGGTACAAACCTTGTACAGACAAGGACCCAAAACAGAGCCTTGCCGTATCCCAGCATGAATTTGGTAGAAGCCTGATGAGCAGTTCTTACATCTTACTTGGAATATCCAGTTCTATAGGTAGTAGAGAACGTATGCGTAGTGTGGATTTTTTTTTAGTTTACATTAAAGGCTCATGTGCCATACTCTGTCGAAAACGTTCTGCACTAATAAGACAAATGCGATAAACTGGATAACATTAGTTTTAATACGTTTTGAATATTATCTTAACTGTAACAATATTATATACTTAAATATTTAACCTCTTAAACAATAAAAGCTACTTTTACGTTAATCCTTATGATTAATTATAATAACCGTACAGAAAAACTATTTTTGCAACATCTTTTATTTTTAACTTTACTGTACTATTTTAATATCTTTGTCCTAAGACTATTACAACGCATTTGAATTAGAATTTGTTTAAAACCTAGTGCATTAACTTATACATATATCAACCAATCGAAATCAATATAGAATGATATAAAATTTGGATAAAATTAAAGTTTAACTCAATAAGTTAATAGTAATATGGCACTGGAATCGGTTTGTGTGTACCTTAAGTTTTTGCTAAGAAACATTCTAGCAATTCATACTTATATAATTACAAACTGACGGCAGCTTCACATTGCGTTTATATTCCTATATATACTACTAGTCCTAGACGAGCTAAAGAGACAAAGAGTATAATAAGCCATACTATGTACATTATTAAGATGAACAGAAAGGGATTCATCGTTCAGTTCTTGTTACTCTCATTAATTATTAAACTTATTATTTGGTGTGATAAGTTTGTCTTGACATACAATACACCGCAATGTAAAAGTTTAAGAAGGCTACATTTAAATCGTGTAATAGCATGTATGCAGCAAATCTCTTTCACATTCACTTAAGAAAAAAAAATATGGTTTGTCATAGCGGCAGCTGTACGCGTTCTGGTGTAAAACTTCTCGAAGTGAAAGAGTAGTCGTTGGGATCGGTACTGAAAAAAAAAGTGAATTTATTTTATCGTCATTCATTAAATACGAAACGACCACCAAAAAAAAGTGGTTTAGTTTTAATCGAACTTGTAAACTCAGCGTACGCGGGTATATATAATACAGGGGTTTTAGAGTGACCATTTTCTTAATCATAATAATTACCATTGGAATAAAATGAAAATAGATAATATTTTTAAATATTGTCTACTTAATAATATAATTTTTTAAATTTGCCGATATGCCGAATACTAACTTAATTACATTTAATTATTGTTGTAGGACCATGCAACAGCTTCTCCTGATGCACTAATCTGCTAACGCGCTTGGAGAAGGACCGTCCTCACAGAACATAAAAAACTGTGCGTTGTTGCGTTGCAAACACAGCACGCAAAAAATTAGACACTTATCTTAAGATAACCAGGGATTTAAAAAAGCCCATATTAATAGTGCTTTCAAGAGGAGAGGGGCGTAATGGACACGAGCATATGGAATGTATATTTTTAGCATACACGGATAGTATAGAATGTATATTGTTAGCATACATAATAAAGGTATATACCGATTGTATACCTTTAGAGTATTGACGATGGTGAGTTTTAGCGTAGTTCCTTCAAACGAAGTGCGGTCTCATCGTTAGACACGCGCGTGTCTTCGGTCGGAGCGGAGCTTGAGCGTGTCGCCCACTGGGCGGCGCTGTCGGACGCCGGCACGCCGCGAACACTGCGCCATCTGCAATAACAACGAGCAGCGTTGCAAATGTGACTTTTTTTTCTGTTTCTGGCATTTCGTCCTCTAAGCCAATGACAAGAAGGAGGGAAACAGCGGTGGTGTTGAAATAAATTTATTTCAACAGGAGTGAGAAGCGAAATTTGAAAATAGGAAAGTAATCGGGAATATTTAGATCATATTATTATAATATACCTACATCATATTGTTTGAACTGTGATAAAGTGGTATTAAAACATGAGTACATATTCAAATCGATTCCGTACCATAGAAAACACACAAGTGAAACTTGAAAATCATATCCAGTGTCTGACCCGCCCTTATGACTTTCCACTCAATTGTGGAATCGTCATACTAATGAAACAAACCGTTAAAATATTTCCAATGTATAAAATATGAAATAAATATATAAAACTCCGAATATTTTCCAACAACAAATACTACCAATCCAATCGCTAAGACTATTAAATGTACAAGCTTCAACATTTATAACCAAAACCATCATGTGAATAGACAATACTCACTTCTTAGCAATCAAATTACGGACTTTCTTCTTCCACACGAAAATAAGGAATATGAAGACGCCAAGGGCGATGTTGGAAATGTCTATTAAAATCCAGTACCAGTTCGAACCACCAACGGAGAAGCTTATAATCTCAACTGTCCAGTTCACGCCCATAACAATGAAAAGCTTGAGATAGAGGCCATATCTGTGAAAAAATAATATGCGTGATTTTTATGTTTTGTAACATAACTTAATTTGTACTTAATTGGATTAATTACTATGCACGTTTAGCGTAATTAACAGTAACATAACCAATACAGATTGTATATATACCTAGAGCAAATATTTTAGTCAACAAATATTAAAAACATACGAAACGGTCCGGCTCTGTTACTTAAGTAATCTCTCAAATACAATGCCCATTATGCACAAACAAACTTTAGTTATACAAAACTGGCGACCATAATGTCCCACGTTTGTATGTACTTTGCTCGTGTAAGCCCCCACAAACCTGCATAAACTTCAGGTAAATCAACATAAGTCCATCCACCTTCCTACCCGGGTTAGTTGGAATCAGCATATCGTTTTCAGACTCCCGACGCTACGCGAACACTTTGAAGAGTTAACGAAACGTTCACAAGGGATCCAGCAAGACAATACTATATCCACAGATAGTGCTAACACAATCAATTAGTTCCTCATCGCCTACGAGCACGGCGAAACTAACTCAACGGGTACACAACCGCGTTTCAGGGCGATTTTCTACGCCCTAATCACAGATTAATACAGTCAACGGCCATGGGGTCGTGGTCTATACTGAATCTCGGTACCGTAGGTGACATTCCTCACAATAGATAACACACCTATGAGCACATGCGCGGCCATATCAAAGGGTCGTATTAAGCTCGTGTCTGCTGGCTAGCCAACTAGTTCTGCGTTCGATGAAGCCTTAATAAGTAACTTACTGAATGTAAAAGCAGCAGTTGAAGGAAAGTAATTACAGTTTGTGCACAGATTTTTAAAGAGAAGCCATAAGATATCAGTATTTTTATTGACCAATTATAACAATAAGCTGATTCTGAATAATAAAAGTTATCGTTGATATAAAACTATGATGATAGTAAAGCTAAATCGATATGGTATATAATTTTTATCGATACCTCTGTTTGTCTCTCATAAGTTTGTCGCTCCTAGCCGATTCAGAACCCTTCAAAATGGCGGTCTCCTGCTTGATAGATCGTATTCGATGGGCAGTCACCGAAAACAGCACCACGTTGCAAACAACAAGCACCAAGACCGGCGTGAGGAAGTATACGAGCTCGCTCAGCCAATCTGTCAAGCAGAAAAATAACCTAGTAGTTGGAACCATGGCGGGGAGACGAACGAATGTTATAATATGTTTATAAATAATTACAGATCATTTCATTGGTGAGTCAAGACACTTCATTCACTTCAAGGTCACAGACTTGTGGGTATACTTTAAGCGAGCACATTGGCTTTACAATAAAAGATATTTAAAAAATAAATAAGATATTTATACATAAATAAACCTTTACTGCAAGGTCCCTCGCAACTGACACCTTAAACATTTTATTAGAGGATACTTTTGCATATTAAACGCTTACTAAACTACCAAATCAATGAAATAGATCTTATCCCTAAAGAGCTTTTTTGTTATTAGTTATTTTTTTTGGATTTCGATATTTGCAAATCATTTGAGCTATACAGTCGAGCTTCTTTATCTAATTTAGAAGAATTAGAGTTGGAATGTAATATGATATTTTTATTTTCAAGCAATTATTCAATAAAATGTTACGTGTCTTCATCACAGTCCGCTTACAACTTGAGGTTGTGTTTAAGATGAACCCGAAGTGTGTAATGAAACAAAATTAATAAATGTTTCTATGTAGCTAGATTTTCCTCACGATGACGCAATGATAGGATAGAATAGACGCAATTTTTTTAAAGACAGTCATCAAACTGCGGCATTGCACTGTTGGGCTTAGGCCTCTCCAAATACCAAAGCACGCCAATGTTTCTTGTTCTACCGCTACGAGTATGTGCCAAGCCAAAGCAAGCCTGCACACACACGAATGCATAGTGCCGTTACAATTACATTCGCTCACTGTCAAACCAGCATCTCTTGTTGGCGAAGCCCGGCGTGATGATGCCGTCGGGGAGGTCAGCGAAGTGCATGGCAATGGTGGCAGACGTCAGGACTACGGGCACACCCCAGGCGTACATCCCGTACAAGCCGAAGCGTTTTTTGTCCCGACGCTTATTACTGCTGCCACGGTAGCTGCTGCACGCCGTAAAATAAAAAGAATTATATTAGTAATTTATCACGAATGTGTATTCATAATAAATTACATAATACGTAATTCTGAATAATTTATATATCAAACATTGTATTCGCTAGTACTTATATCTTATAATTAACTAGGTGCGCGCGAAAGCATGCCGTTTTTTACTCTACCGAGAATGAGAAAATATGAGAAAACCTAAATGATCTATCGTTTAAGGAAATAAAAATGCCAAATGGAAACACCAATGACGTCCAAACATAGCTTTTCGACGCCAAATCAAATTTCCGGGAACTGGATGATGTATCCTAAATTAAAGGCTTTATAAATACACGTGCCAAAATTGGGTCAAACAATAACAGGAACCAAAGTTTCACATTTTTCTTTCAGGATTTTCATATTGAATGTTAAAATAGTTCGAGTTACATTGCAACCGCTAGGTTAAAAAGTAAAAAAATAGAAAATACGCTGTTTACACATTTAAAAAAATGTAATTATTAATGATTTTGTAGGTACTCAGTTTTTTTATGAACCATATACATATAAAATATAACTATTAATTACTAAATCAAATACCATTCTCAACCGGAAAATTTGATTATAATGACTGAACACAGCATTAAAATGGTATTTGAATCAATTTGATAAAGAATTATGGAAGTTATGTCGTACAAAAAAAGGAAACGCCTTTTGAGAATTAAAATGAAGAGATAATTTTTATCTCCCACGGAAAAAAAATTGTTTATTGATAAAGTAAAAACGTTAAAAAAAATATTTTAACGTCAGACCTAATTCTCCACGAATTTACGTCAGTCTCCGTTTATATAGCAATTTTAAATGTCTCAGTTACTGATTCACAATTGTTGTTGGTCAATAAAGACGTAAACATAAAAGAAAAGTTAAAGAATCGTGTAGTCTACGCGTCTTCTAGATCGACCTTCCGACATCCATTTTTATCTTACCATTTTGACTGTTGTGACGAGGTTAGTCCCCCGGTCCTTCGTTCAGCGGTTTGCAATAAAGGAGCACATCAAAAACCTTTATATTACAAATTTCGAAACGTTCATACATACTACATGTAGCGAACACAACATTCATTCACTATGGTGTTTGTTATTCACGATATTTTTCATGCCAATCGGTCCAGTGTTGTTTTAGAACAACTTAGAATAAATGTTTATACTTCCAATTAATTTATGCATACATGAAATCTATAGCTTATTTTTTAAATGAAAAATAAATAAAAGTTTACGAATGTGACTACTGCATAATTGATTTTCTAGAATAGAAATGAACTTAATATTTGTATATGAAATATAAAAGATGTAATGTGATTCCTTCGGCATGAATCAGCAAGAAATATATCTATTAATTATGCTGGTCTCTATGTTTATACGTTTCGAATATTCTGCATTTGTGGACATGGAGCCGTTTGTAATAAATACGATAAATTTCGTGTAAATGGTAATATCATACCGCAGAAACCAACTTCAATGTATAATTGCAGCTTTAATGTATTTAATCTACTTATTAAGCTATACATTGTGAAACGTATGTGTGTAAAAGTAAATTTAAAAAAGTGTAGGTACATTATTTTTACAAATTAAATTTTTTTATTTAATATATTAAGATTTTTATGCTGAACCAAGTTCATTCAGCCAGCATTTTATTCACTAAATTATTTCTACGTTAAACGAAAAAGGATTCGTGTGTCCTACATGAGAAAATTAATGAATATAAGATGAACATTCACGGGCAATTTTTCGTCAATTTTAGCTCGAAACTGTGCAAATGGTTGCGACACTACGGATATATGACCAACATGCTAGTTATGAACATCGACCTGGAAGCTAGTCACATGGAGACCTACAGGGATGAGGTGCAGTCAGGTAGTGTCGGCATTAACGTTCTGAAATTCAGACACTGCTGGTTAATCCTCACGTAAAATACACGTTGAAGTACCTGACGCGATGGTACATAAATAATAATTCCGAATTAATACTTTAACAATAGCCATTTGGACAGATTATACAAAAAAATAGCACATTTTTAACCTTGCCCATTAAATCAATTGAAAACGATACGAAATGAACCGAGGAGAGATGGACGGAACATTACTTCTTGCTTGGGGAATAATAAATATTTTCGATGCGTTAAATTTTAAAAGGGCTGTTTATCCAATAAAATAAATTGATTTATAGTCACCTGAACGTCCTCCATATGTCAAAACACATTACGTTAAGCCAGAAGAAGCTCGTTTGGAAAGCGTAGTAAACGATGAAAGCTGAAAATAATCGAATAATGATGATTTTTATTTTGATAAACATTTTTTATTTTATACCATCGATGTTATTGTTGATGATCTCATTTGTTAAATATTAAAAACAAATATGTTTTAACACATAATAATAAATTGGAATTAATGAGATGTAGATATTTTTTACTGAAACTGAAAAAACTTATATAGGTTACTACCTAAAAATACTTATATAGACGAACTGAATGCTGAAAAGCATTTCTCTTCCAAAGTTAAAAGTAAAGTATCAAGCATATACATGACCCAATGAGCAAAGGCCTCTTCTGTAAAGATAGTATTAGGACATAGTTTACCACGCGGTCTACCTGCTGATAATAACTGTTATTCTGTGGTATTTAATTTGTGTGTTAGTAATGGTTTTCCGTATGATTTATTTTATTTAAATAAACAATATCATGGATAACGTTTCAAAAGGAAGAAGTGAAGCGGACGAGATATTTTAATATCATTAGATTTTTTTATTTAACATCATTCTGCTTATTTCAAATATTAAAATACTTGAAATAAGCAGAACCAATAGACAGCGCTAATAGGCAGATGAAGTAGCAAGTTACAGACTAGTTTAACCTTTGGTTAGTCCCACTGCTGTAAATGTCCCACTGCTGGGCAAAGGCCTCCTTTATACAGTGGGTATCAGGGCATAGTCCACCACGCGACCCCACAGCGGATTGACGGACTTCACAAATTTTCGAAATATTTTTCTTATTATTATTTCGAAAATTTGCAGGTTTCCTCACGATGTTTTCCTTCACCGCCGAGGACGTGATAATTCAGCACTTAAAATTAACAATTTCATTGGTGCTGGAACCGGGGATCGAATTCAGGTTGATCGAGTAAATGTAATTAAAGGCGAACTTCCGGACACTGAGCTACACTCCTACATACCCAATGAAATTTGTACGAGCAGTTACTGGTGACTTTAACTGGTGATTAGACTTTCCATTTTACTTGTAGATGGTGAAACAAGCCCTTAGAGATTCGCATTACGGGCTTATACAGGTTTTGAGTTGAAGTCTCTCATTAACACCATTGAATATATTGAATTTTGAAATAATGTATTGAATTTTGGAGGACTGTATGGCTCGTAATATATCCTCGTACATTGTGGCCACCTCATCACATTGGTACGTTGAGTTGTATGACCTTCAGCGAATACCGTTTCGATATTTTAAGCCACAAAGAACAATTTCAGTACACCTCGCGATAACCCTGAAAAATGGGTTCATGAGCAGTAAATAGTATGTTTTAGTTGAGATTTTTGTAGTAAAACGATTGTCGGATCAGTAACTAAAAACCTCCCTTTTTTGAAATCCGATACGCTACACTTAAATTCATTTTTATTAGACGCTTCGCCTTAGATGACTCGATGTAGGTATTAGTGTTGTAAGCGAAATAAAACATTAAAAGCTTAACAAAATATTATTGTTTTTATGACAGCATGAGTTGAACAACGATTTTTTAGCCAAACTAAGATAGCAGCTTATTTAGTAAATATGTTTTTTGTTTGTTTTTATTTAATTTTAACTTATTCATCAAGAAAATATATTTTATAATCGTACTACCAAGAGCTAGCTAATTTTATACACGAGGTTTTTAAAAGTTGTATCAATATTTATCTTAAATGAAGTATTCATCACAAATAAAGATGTCGTAATGTATCTGCTAGTCAGTTTGGTGTCAATCGTCACCGTCTTTTATCTTCTTGGCCTATTTGTAATGTTTATGAAAGCAATATGTTCTATAATTAGTGACGTCTTGTTTCAAAGGTTTATTTTTTTCATAAAATAATCCAACTGATATTTCGAAGATGATCTATTTTCAGTTATAACTGATTAAGTAAGTTTGAAATTAAGAAATGTGTTAGTTTTTGTATTTTTGTTGTGTTATGTGATAAGGTTTTATATTTTTAGTTACTATAATATTTAACAGTAATCAATTTTATTGCGTGAATGTACTATAAATATAACAGAAAATGGAAGAAACGGTCATGTAAGTACGTGAAGTCGATGTGTAATTTATCAACGAGGAAGTAAACAAATTCGTCCTTGCCAATCGTAAATATGCGTTAGTGAAAATTACGGGTCAAACGGAGCTCGTTTTCCTGAAATTTGTTTAGTTAATAGCTGCCCTAACGAAGTTTCCCGAGCCGTGAAAGGAACGCAAACAGCCATAAAAACTATTCGGGCCAATGGCAGGCCGCAACACGCAGGTGCGGCTGTATGTTAAAAAAAAAACATCAATCATCGTAGACAAAACGCAGTACGCTGCTCTAGGGGTGCCATATTAATTTTTCCAATGCTACCCTAATGGATGGTCGAAGAAATTAGACACTAATCATTTTCGACAACATGGCCAGTTTTCACCATGTTGTGCAAAAAGAGTGAGTTATTTTTCGGATCAATCTAACTATAATATTTAAAACCAGATCGTATTTTCGACAGATTTAAAAAATCGGTTGTATTTTCAGTCTCCAGACCTGTAATGTTAATGAGATATTTAAAATCAGTTTTGTTTTTTGTTACTAACAAAAATTTACTTGTATAGGAGACATTAAAATAAGACGAAACGAAAGCAAGCGTATCAATCGAGCGAGATATCTTGAAGGTTTGTTCGATATTAAATGGTCTATATGCTTCATGCCAGCTTTAATAAATGAAAGTCGTCCTTTGCCTGGCAGTGGGGTAAACGTTTAGGTAATGGATAGACTTTTACTTTATTTTTCACTTATTTAATTTGCACGAACTTAAGACGTCTAGTAGAGTGTTCGTCGAGCTACCGTGGCATTCCCAATCACCTATAAGCTTGACAGACAACTTTCGTGTCACTAGGTCCTACCACCGTTACGATGTTAACACATATTTTTATTATTATCTGCAAGACTTTTCAAAATCCTCACATCAACACGCACTTTCGCCACAAATAGAGAAGCAACGACTTATCTACCCATCTTCCTACACGCCCAGAAAAAGTTTTTTGATTTAATTCTGTTAGTGTAGCTATTCTCTAATGAAACGGTGGAATATGCAGTTAATATAAATTAGAGCCATTTTATTATACTCAGGTGCGGTCGAATGTAATTATGTAGTGATTACATGAGGTCAGCGTGATTTGCGTGACACTGGCTCGCGTGTGAACAAAGTTTGCCATATTTTTTTATACATCCCAGTATTTCCACCGCATCATTGGCATACAATAGTGTTTTAAAAATCCGGTGTCAAATGTGTATACATATTTCATTCATATCTCGTCATGCAGGTAATTAAAAAATATAATATATATAAATGTAAGTATATGTTATGCTTTTGGTGTACCTTAATAAATAAATAAATAAACGTGATTGCTGCTGAGATTATTCGCGAATGTGGAAACATACTCGAAAAGATCCATTTCCCCTACGACCAGCATTAGAGTGATGTCAGCCAGGAAAATAGACTATTTCCCCATTAATCGTGCACAAAGCGCTTTTATTTAGATGACATTATTCATGATAAGTACACTCTAGATTTCTTATTTCATCCCAAAATAAATTCATGGTTAGTTAGGTCGTTCACAGTCGTCGTAAAAACATGTAGGGGAGACCGGGGTTGGTTGACTATAGGGGTAGGTTGACTAACTGTTAAAAAGTCGTCAGCCGTAGCCTTGAGCCAACCAGTGAGGCACGAGAGTCCGTCATCTCCCCCCCGCTCAATCACCGGGTCGCGTCGCGCACGCACGTCGTTTAGGAGAAGGAACGGAATATTGAAAAACAACGCACGTAAGTAATTATTTTTGTTGTAATGTTAATTGTTATGATGCATATTTATTCATGGTTATTGATTTTCAAAACATTTACAACGAATGTTTGATTCATGGTCTTTATTTTATGTATTATTCTATTTCATATCGTTGCAGTTTTGAAGTTATGGCACGCGGTTCAAAATTAAAACGTGGTTCAGGGCTAGTAGACTAATGTATAACGGGGCTGGTTGACCACCTGGTCAACCAGTCCCAAAATACTTGATGATATTAGACCCATTCCGAAACCTGAACAGAAAATAAAAGACATGTTTGAAAACGAAAAAGCACTATTTACACAGATACACCAGAAAAAGAAAATCTTATGCAACTTAAGGAAAAACAACAATCTAGTAAGATGCTGATCAAGAAAACAAAGAAACCATCAGGCAGAAAATGTAATAAAAGAAAGGGTAAAAGCAAGAAAACTATTATATGGTGAGGCTTATAAGAAGATAAGTGACGACGATGAAAGTGATGAGGATTCAACGTTTTGTTTGATGAAACAAAACCGTTCATCGTCATCACTTTCATCGTCATCACTGAATCCTATAGCTCTAGCATTTTAGGAGAAAAATGGATTCAATGCACTGGGTGCTAGTGGTAACACAAAATGTGTAAACGGGAGCATATTCTTCTATGAATGCAAAAATTGCATCACCGATTTAGAAGACAGAAAATAAATTATTTTATATAATTAATATATAAACATACATATATACGTCAAAACGGTTACCAAATAATAAATATAATTACATTACTTAGATATGATTATCCGTTACCAAAGGTTTATAAGAAGTTTTTTCGTTTTGTTTTAAATACTTACGAAAGTACTTTGTTTTTTTTTTTGGATACTCAAATTACCTAATGTTCAAGCGTCTGATTGTTTTTCTTATAATTTTAATTTTATTGTGTTTAATTGAAATGGCGGAAGATCGCCTATTGCTTGCAATAAACAATATGAGTAATAATTTTTTGTGTCTTTTATCCTATTTCCTCGCAGATTTTGCCTTTACAACTTCATAGGTCAACTTACCCCAGATGAATAGTCAACCTACCCCAAACATGGGGTAGGTTGACCAGTTTTTCCTATTATATAAGAACTGGCCTGCACTCTACATCTTAATGAATAACGTGCTTTTTGCCACTTCTTTCCAAAGCTCAAAAGTAAATCTATGACCTGAACCCATTTTTAAATAAATATACTCTAAAGGAATAAAAATAGAAGCCTTTAAGCTGAAACTTGGTCAACCAACCCCGGTCTCCCCTACACTAATTTGTCCGCGAAAATCTCGACGCTTCGTGTGGTGACGATATCGACCGCTTAGCTTAGTGGCTCGAGAATGGCTGGACACATAATCAGGAGAGCGCAGGTTCTTCTGTGCACATTTTTAAGATCTGCACATTTTTGAGATTCGCCCTAAGTGCAGACACTAACACTTAAACAGTATGTGTGTACTGTACGCACTTAAGAATTTATACTTCTTTAGTATAAAGACGTGATATGCAAATGTTAACGGTTCATTTAGATATCTTGGAATTATTATTAAATGTCAAAAAGTTGTTATTGGTTGCCGATGTTAAATTGGTTACCAAGCATCTTGTCGTTTTTTGAGGGTCGGAGTATGCGCGCATTGTAAAAATTTTACTATCATAATTTTTAAAACGCGCCAAAGAAAACCTCAAAAATTTGTCGTCATAGCAAAACATCATCATCATCCTCCTGCCCTTATCCCACCTAGGTGGGGTCGGCATAAAATGTGAATCATGTTGTAAGTGGTTTTGGCTACGATTTTTACGACCGGCCGCCAGCCCGTCCCGTTTGCAAATCGAACCCACGACCCCCAACGCCGAAGCCAATAGTTTAGCAACTCGTCATTCCGCGCCACCAAGTCGTTATAGCAAATGATGAGTGATAAATCTGTCCTGCTTTCCATGATAATATGAGACAGTGATAGATTATACGAAAAAAAAAGGAATAATGATAGAGCGACAGAACAATACGAGCATTCACGTGGGATTCTTACCGATCGCGTAGCAGCCCGTCATGTCTACTCCAATTTTTCCAGTATGCAGCTTCAGATAGGCTAGAAACGCGTAGGCGACGATCAGGCCTGCACAATACGCCATCAGGCACATACCGTGCAGGTTCCGCAACTCCGGTATGAAGGCGTAAACAATGAAGGTCGCGATTAGGAACGGAATTGACAGCATCAGACCTGAAAAATAAAAGCTGCGTAAATAAAGATTAATGTTTCCTATTCCATTTCACATGCGATTTATCCTTTTGAAGTTGACGCGTCCGGCGTTTAGTAGTTAGACGCTCCCGCAAGTTTTCCGAGTTTTTAAAAAAACTCAGACTTTTTTACTTAAGTTCATTGGAAAAAATTAGTAAAATCATAAATATAAAACTCCTCTTATCTGAATCATTGAATTATATAAAATCTTAAAGTGATGTGATATATCGTTTTAGATTATAACTTCATGGATATCAAAATATAAAAATCTGTTTAAATTTCTTCTTTTGCAGTTAAAATACCTACCACTACGTCTTTAATAACTTTTCTAATTATTCTTTTTATAGAGGATTCGTGTGTCGTAAGTTTTCCAAAGTAAAAAAATGAACGTCACCCTAACGATATATGATTCGAGTATGCAATACATACATAAGACATACAACTGCGTCATAGACACGGCCGATATTGATTGCTTTGACTGATTTAGATGTCTGCCATCGCTCGCTGTCTACCGCAACGTTGGGTCCACTGGGGATGGACATAGAGCGATGGAGCATTTTATATTATGTCCCATTCCAATATACCACTAAAACGTTGGAATTGACAGGAATATATGCAAGAAGTAGTAGAAATTTTGGACTCACAATTTATTCTTCTTAGGCTTCTAGGAAAAGTATGGACACATATTTTGCTTACAGACAGAGTTTGCGTCTGATATACGGAAATTTATAATTTCTTTTTAAAATTTATCTTTTCAAAAAAATAAAGAAAGCGAAATAAAAGAATCTGTATAGCGGGAGGGTGCGCACATATGAAAACCATATTATGCATAAATTAGACTTGAAGCAAAAATCTATGCACACAAATAACTGTTCCGTATGGGGATCGAACCCACAACGCGGCTGGTTTTGGGCTATCAGCACCTAAACCTTTGCTCCATCATGCAGTTAAATACTGTCAGTGATATTGAACAGTCACGCCCGGTTTCTGAAACACTGATTATCGTAGGTGGCTCAGGATCGTACTTCATGGCAGTCTATGGGGGAGGCCTATGTTCAGCAGTGGACTCAAACAGGCTGAAATGATGATGATGATGATGATGATTATCGTAGATGTCAACTAATCAGCTTTCAAATGGCTTTTCAATTTTCACTTTAATTGCCAAAAGGATGATTAAACTCTCTGAATTGACCAGAATTATCTTCTTAACGATCACAATGATCAATTGGCATTTTGGCAATTCAAATGACATTTGAAAAGCCATTTGACAGCTAATTAGTTGACATCTACGATGATCAGTGTTTCAGAAACCGGGCGTAAGTCGAAAAACATGTATGGATAAGGAACCTCTCCGCTCTTAATCTTTTCTCACAAATAGGTTTTGAATAAACTCTACCACAATTTGCTTACTGTATAATACAATGTTTCACGGTCTCGTTATGAACAACTGATATGGTACCGTTTGATTATCGTGAACATGCCCCACTTGACAATTTTATGGTTCGAATCGTAATTCCACACCAACGCGACTCCGATAAAATTGCGAACGTAATAAAGCTATAAAGCTAATGGCCTATTAACCTAAGCGAAGGCGTAATGTTGGGCGTTTAACCTCAGAATTTGATGAATGATACGCGAAATATGAATTATATAAGCATAATTTAACAAAAGCCGCCTGCTCAATTAAAAACCTTGGTTTATAGAGTATTTGTCACACGAGGTGGTTTTTCCCCTGATGGTAAACGACCCCTAGCACCCACAGACATCCCGAATAACCGTAGGTCTCGTTGCGAAGGTAAAATTATAAAAGAAGACCGGCTTCAAGTGGAAGTATAATTCTTTCGCGTTTTATCTGGTGAGTGAGGTAGCCGGAGCCCATTTTTCAAAAGGTTCGCAAACACCTGCAACCCTCGAGTGTAGCAGATGTCCATGGGCGGCGGTATTCACTTAACATCAGGTTCACCACCTGCTCGCTTAGCAACTTTTCACATAAAAAAGGTACCCATATTCTTGTGTGCCCAAGGAGCCTGGTATAGTCAAAGACGGCGTTGATCGAAATGTTAGGAACTTAAATTTGAAATGAAACATGGTAAAATGAGAATCAAAAACAATCCGTGAAACACTTACCAACGGCATAAGTAACGTACAGAACTGGGCTGTCATCATTGGAGTCTTTATCCGGGTAACAGACAACGGCCACCAATCGAGTGTCGTTCTCCGATAGATTAGTCATCATGTCGACGCAATACTTTGTTGGGTTGAGCCATACCTGGCTATTGGAGGTCTCCAAAAAGAGACTGGCATTCTGAAAACGTATTCAAAACGGTAAACGTGAAATTAGTATGCAACTTCCCAACGGGTACGACATCCCCACATAACACAGACAGTTGAAAAACACAGGTACAAGCTGTAAATTCTTCAAATCTCTGAGATATAAAATTTGAAATAAAACATAACAAAGTCAGTAACTATGATTTCATTTAACGAAGATCGGTGTTTCTGGAGGTATAATAATTCATTAGAATAAAGATATTAATTAATTAATTAAACCTACTTATAACGACCATAATTATTATTTTACTATAAGTTTTTTAACCTTTTAATAAAAACACGAATTCGTTATTGTATTTGCACAGATAATAATAGTAGGTACTAGAGATAATGTGACAAACAAAGAAACGTTGATTTTTATACGCTAAACAGAAAGAGATGGCAGTTATAAATAAAAGAATTTATTTCGTGGCTCAAAATAAAGTCAATGTCAATGATAAAAATGATATGAAATATCCTGTCTGGCAGAGCGTTTCCATCCTTTCAAAGGAGCAATTAATTGATTTGGTTTGAATTGGTAGGGTTCAGAGCTGGACAACAAATTTAAAAAGGACCTTCCATTTCTGCTTAAACTAAACGTACTCTAATAAAATGATAAATTTATACATGTGAAATGATAAATAAGTGGGGCGCGATTTTAATGAGATATTTTAATGATAATTTTACATTAAGGTTTGCATTATTTATAAATTTAATGTTATAAGCCTAAATAGAAGGTATAAATGATTTCTTTTTTTTTATGTGAGAAAGTGGCAAACGAGCTGGCGGTTCACCTGATGTTAAGTGATAACCGCCGCCCATGGACATTTGCAACAGCCTTAGGGTTGCAAATGCGTTGCCACCTTTAAATAAAGTGGGCCCCAACTACCTCGCCCACCAGACGAAACGCAGAAGTGTAACATTTCTACTTTACGCCGATCTTCTGTGAGTTGATTATTGTGTCGTGGTACTTACCGGGACGGACCTGCCCATTCGTGCAACAGCGAAGACTGTTGCGTGGCCCTACCACAGTAATAATTTATTTGTTATAATGATTACTGTTAGTGAAAAATACATTGTATCAATATTAACAAAATAAATAAATATATTACGGACCAACCCTACGCGTTTATGTGCCAAAAAAGCTAGAGTAAGCTCTGAAAGGTTTGAGTGAGAAGACCAATCATTTTGTTATCAGTTGCAAAAATACTTCAAGTATGTACATAAAACTTTTCGATAAGTAATTCCTAAAAATATAAATCCGCTAATATACCTATGTAGAAATACCTAGTCTACCGTACTTGAAATTATGCGTCAAGTTCGGTCTCATTAATTCGATAAAAAGAGATATTTAATGATACGTATGCGCCTGGATGGATGCGATTTTAATATGCGTCTTTTATAACTTGACGCCCCTTTTTTTTTTTTTTTTTTTAACGATGGGAAATGCGTCATGCATACTCTCCTTAGGGGAAGCAAGGAGAGTTATGTTGGACTCCCGCTCTGAGAAGGGCAGACCTACCAACTAAAACCCATCGGGTGTCCTCCTCTGCCGTCAAATGCTGGATTGCAGGGCCCGCTTAAGCGATTCTGCTGCAACCCAGCCACGGCTACCCCGACCCTGCACAGGGCTGGGGCACACCACGAAGGGACTTTTGTCCCCGTTCTCCGCATGAGTGCCCATGACACCAGTGGGCACTTAGTCTTCGCGGGGCCTCATACCGTTAGGTGACAGACGTCCCCACGTCTGTCACCCGGAGGCCCATTAGGGCGGGAGACGGCGCTCGTGTGCCGCCCGCCTTCTCCCCATGCGACGTCGCCGGATCGGGTCGGAAGAAGCATTCTCCTCCCTCTCCCTTTCGGCGGCCTCCTTCTGTAAAACGACTGTCTCGCAGAAGGAGGCCATCGCCCTCCACGCCGCCCTGCTGTCGACCATTGTTCTAAAGATGGCCGGCAGCGAGAGAGATCCGACCCGACGACGTCACGGAGCCGCCCTCGCGGCTCCTCCCACGCCGGGCATTCCGTCATCGTGTGCTGCGCCGTATCGTCGTCGGCGCAGCACACAATGGTGGCACCTTTGGCTCGGTTCCCTCCCGATAGCGTGCAGGTAATGACCGAAGCATCCATGCCCAGTCATCACCTGCACCATCCGGAATGACAAACTGCCATTTCGGGAACCGATCCACTTCTCCAGGACAGGCCTAATGGCCTGTGCCACTCTATGTCCGGCAGTGGGAGCCGCCAAACGTTCCTGCCAGGTGCGCATCAAAATGATGCGCGCCTGGCGTCGCCACCTTGCGATTCGTTCGGTGGAAACGTTATCGCCGCACCCCTTCGCCTCAGCGACTCGGCGATATACCTCCGCGAGGACTTTAGCCTCTAAGTCCCATGGTGGGGATCCCGCCAAAGCACACGCCGCCTCGCCGGCCACTGTGCGGTAGCCGCGTATAGCCCTGAGTGCCATGGCGCGCTGCGGTCGTCGCAGCAACGCTCTATTCGTGGCACTCAAGGCATCCACCCACACAGGAGCTCCGTAGAGGGCCATCGATCTGATGACCCCCATGTACAGGCGGCGGCAGACCGACCCTGGTCCCCCCACATTAGGCAAGAGGCGTCCAAGAGCAGCGGATGCCTTTAACAGATTCGGTGTCAGCCGGCGAAAGTGAGCGGCGAACGTCCACCGTCCGTCTAGGACGAGTCCGAGATACTTCATCTCGGACTCGACCCGGACCTCCACTTCTCCGATCCGGAGTGGTGTGCCTGCAGCCAGCCTCCTTCTAGGTCCATGGAAAAATAGGGCCTTGGTTTTCTCAAGGGCCACCCGTAGGCCTTGAGCTCTGATGCGGGACACCACTAGTCCCACACCGACCACCGCCAGCTGGGTCGCCTCCTGATGCGTCGCGCCGCGGGCAAGAACGAGTGTGTCGTCAGCATAGCAGACAACACGAAGCCCGCGCAGCAGGGCACCACGGAGTACCCTGTCGTAGCCGATGTTCCACAGGAGTGGGCCAAGGACCGATCCCTGTGGAACACCGCACCACGTTTCCCTCTGTACGAGGACGCCATCGCGCCCTACACACACACAACGCTCCTTCCCCGTAGGTACGCCACAATAAATGCACGCAAGTACCGGGGGAGTCGGTGGTATCGGAGGCCCTCCTCGATGGTAGCGAACGGCAGGGTATTGAATGCGTTTGCGATGTCAAGAGACACCGCCAACACCACGTTGCCGTTTGCGCCTGCTCCTCCGCATACCCCTTGACACACAATATGGCGTCTATTGTGGAGCGCGATGGTCGGAACCCGTATTGGGCGTCGGACAGGTCAGGACCCTCGCGCATCATATGACGTATGATGCGCGAGGCGACCACCCTCTCCAACAGCTTACCGGCCTCGTCCAACAGGATGATTGGCCGGTAAGCCGAGGGCGATTCTTCAGGGCGTCCCTCCTTACGAAGGAGAACAACCCTGCCCGCCTTCCAACACTGCGGGAACTCTCCACGCCGAAGACAAGCGGTGAAAAGCTTCCTCAAGCGTTCCTCTAGGGGCCCCAAGGCCAAGACCAGAGCCCTGCCGGGCACACCATCGGGGCCAGGGGCCGTTTTGCGCCCACGAAGCCGCAGAAGTGCGGCTCCCATCTCACCCTCGGATACCAGAGGCACCTCCTCGGTGGTTTCCGGCTCAGGCACCGGTGGGACCAGCACCGTGGCCAGCCGTTCCGGTGGAATAGATTCAGCAGGCGGCGGACCCCGACCAAGCTTGCCCCTGGTTGCTCGGTATGGACGACCCCAGGGATCGCGGTCCAAGCCCGCGAGGAGCTCACCCCAGGCAGTGTCTTTGGCCCTCAGGATGGCCAGCTGCAAGGATTTTTTGGCGTCGTGATACGCCCTCTGCAGATGGTCATTCAGTTCCTCATTCCGCGGCCGCCGCCGCCGCTGTCGTTGGAACTTCCGGCGGGCGGCGACACAGCGTCGCCGAAGATCCGCAATGTCAGGTGACCACCAGTACACCTGCCTCTTTTGAGGTCT
The DNA here is from genome assembly GCA_933534255.1 of Iphiclides podalirius. Lineage (NCBI taxonomy): Eukaryota > Metazoa > Arthropoda > Insecta > Lepidoptera > Papilionidae > Iphiclides > Iphiclides podalirius. The sequence continues at coordinate 9,112,190 of OW152830.1, read as the reverse complement.
TTGCCGCACGCGGACCATGCAGGCATCGCAGACCCTGGTGATCGCGCTGCGGAAACACATCGCCTCCTCGTCCGTCGTCCCCGGAGGCGGGGAGCTCCAGGACTCGACGATGGCGGCCTCCTTCAGCAGGTCAACGTCCAACCCCGCGAGGGCCCATCGCGGAAACGTTGAGGCCATCGCAGGGAAGGCGGGGACCAACTGCATCCCTCTGGAGGAGGAGACGCTGAAGCGGATATATAAGTGATCCGACAGCGTCTCCACCTCCCCCATAACTCGCCAATCTCGTACTGCCTGAGCAACCGCCGGGCTCGCAAAGGAAAGGTCTACAATGGACCCCCCTTGGACCCGAACACAGGTTTGTGATGTGCCGCAGTTGAGAAGTGCCAACCCAGATTCCGTGGCCCAGTCTTCAACCGCAATCCCCCGCACGTCTGTGGCAGGCGATCCCCAAGCCGTATTCTTGGCATTAAAGTCGCCCGCCACAATTACCGGTCGAGGTGCAACTCGCCTAATGGCCGCCTGCATATCACCGAGGAGCGTCTCGAGTTCAGCGAGGGTTTTGTTTGGGGAAAAATACACCGAGAATATTGTGTATTTCCCCCAGTCGGCCGCCACAAAACCATTTCCCCTCTCTTTGACGGAAAAAGGGGCGTGGTACCATCTGGAACATAGATGGCCGCCGTGCCCGTAGCATCCCCTATCCAGTTGGCGGGTATGCAATAAGGCTCCGCTACCACCGCCAGTCCAATTTGCCATTGCGCCAGTGCCTGGAATAATAGATCCTGGGCACCGGCGCAATGGTTTAGGTTTATCTGGAGGAAATGTCTATCCCTATCCATTATTAGAGTCGACACACATTTCCTCTTGTCGGGACGAATCCCGATCCACCTGCTGGGATGCCGGGGTCCTGCCGGCTATTTTCCCTTTTTTCGGTGGGGAGCAACCCTTAGCCCCCACCGAGTGCTCAGCTGGCCTACCTGCAACTGCGCATACTGCGCAGTGGGGTTTGGCTAAGCATGCCGCTGCTTTGTGTCCAGGAGCACTGCAGCGATAACAAATATCGCTGCGGTCCACCTCCGAAGTGCACTGGAGTCGCGTGTGCCCGATTTCTAGGCATCGGAAACACTTCATAGGCCGCGGCTCCAGGGACTCGACGTGCACATAGCTCCAGCCAATCCTCATACTCCGAGCTGACACCAGGACCTTAGCAGCTGCCACTGGACATTGCACCCAGATGCAGCCAGTGCCCCGGCGGCCCTCCCGAATTTCACCCGCCTTGACGTGGTCAAGGGGACAGGCGGCTGCAGCGACAATCGCAGCGAGCACCTCATCCCTGGTGACGGAATCATCCAGGCCAGTAAGACGCAAATCCGCGCACTTCACCGGCCTGGCGATCCGTGCTTCTCCGGCTAGGACCTCACGGAGCTTCGCGGCGAAACTGTCCGCTGCTTCGCTCGTGACCCCTACTGGAAGCTCGAGAACTCGAGCTCCCGTGGCCGCCTGCCTTATTTTCAGGCCTGCCGGGATGTTCAAGGCCGTCAGATCTAACCTCTGACGGGCTTTGGTGAGAACATCACTATACGTAACCCCCTTTTCGACGGCATCGTGCTGTAGTGTGATTACTACAGCTGCCGTCGTAGGGGCACGTAGTTTGCGGGCTCTACGCCTCCGTTTCTTTTTATTAGCGGCGGCTGGCGTCGCAGTGGCCACAGCGGGTCTTGATGCCGTACCGGACTTGGGCACCGCAGCGGATCCCGTTGCGACCAATGGGGGCCTCGGCACCGTAATAGATTTCACGGCGGCCGTAGGTGGCTTAGGCGTCGCGAAGGGCTTAGCCACAGACTTCTTTGGCTTGGCGGAGATGGAAGCCGACATCTGCACGTCAAGCGCGGGCGCTGTCTTCTTTCCCTTCCCCTTTCCCTTCCGTACCACTGCACTCCATGTCTCTCCCAGAGAGGTAGGGGTGGGATCTGGTGCCGATGAAGGCCCAGGTTCGGCGCTACGCCTATCCGCAGCCAAAGGCGGCCTCAGGCGCTTCTCCGGGAGCAAGCGCTCCTCGAGAGCCTCGAATCGCGCGCTGATCATCGTCCCTACTTGGGATAGTACATCACGCGCGATATGCTCAGCCTGCAGTGTTGGTGCCGGCGTCCGTTCCTGGGCTGGGCGAGGCGCCTTCTCTATACTGAGACGCATGCTAGCAACCTCCTTTTGGAGCGTCGCCACCTCGTCCCGCAGCCGTTTGTTGTCGGCCTGGAGGCGGCGGGTTTCATCAGTCGATGATATGCTCTGTAGACCGTTCACCGCCTCCCGGATCATCTCAGCCGCTTCCTTAAGGGCTTTTACAAAAGTGCCCTTCAGGTTCTTTGATTTCGTAGCGACTTTGGTGATGACTTTATTTATTTATTTATTTATTTATACTTTATGCACAAGCTGTACAGAGGCGGACTTAATGCCACAGGCATTATCTCCCAGTCAACCTTGGGGTGGTACAGAGAAGATTCGGTAGGTGCACAGAAAGATGTCAAAAGAAATAAATAAAAAGAAAACACTGTTAAAATATAAACTGTTGTAAATGAAAGTATATACACATGTTAATTATAGTATATATATAATAAATACTAACAGGTGTATGTACATACATACTAATACATAAATATCTTTCTAAATATATGCATAAAATCATATATACATACATAAATAAATGTATACAGACAATTATAAATACATATATACATATACATAAATAAATTCTGACAATTAACGATGGAGTTGACCTGCCGACAAGTTTTTGAGGATGTGCTCACGTGCTTTTTTTTTAAATACAAAGCGACTTTTAGCCAACCTGATTTTGAGAGGTAGCTCATTCCACAGAAGGATAGACTGGATAAAGAAGGAAGAATGCATGAAATCAGAACGGTGAGGAGGACATACGAGAAGACGATTATGCGAGGAGCGAAGGTTTTTATTGCTAACGGCACATAGATATTGGAAATGATGGGATAAGTAAGTCGGAAAAAAGAAGAAGAGTTCAGGAAAGAGTATAGAGTAGTCAGTGCTCTTAGAGAGCGTCGTTGACGTATGGGTAGCCACTGCAGTTGAGCACGGTAAGTAGATACATGGTCATACTTGCGAAGATTGAAAACGAATCGAATGCAGTTATTCAGAAGTCGGTCGAGTTTATTGAGTTGATCTGCATTCAGGTCGAAGTAGCACACGTCACACTTTAATGCCATCATCGACCCTCTCAAGCAGGGTCGAAGAAAGGCGAGAGTCGACTACGTCGTCAAAGCCAGCGGGGCGCAATGCTCTATCGAGCCGGCGCCTTTGGATCAGCTCTGGAACCTCCTTCTCCGCCTGGAGCTCCATCTCTGCCCTCCTGGCTTCCATGAGCTCCCGCTTCCCTTTCGCCAGCCCCAAATACTGCCCACTATTGGGCGGGCGGCCTCTACCCCTTTTAGGCACAGGGGTGCCTCTCCTTTTGAACGCCGAAGATTCCGGATGATCATCTGCTTCGGCGTCTGCATCCGAGGCGCGAGTGCGCTTCTTGCGCACTCTCTGGGCCTCTCCGCTACCCATACTGGCGAAGCTAGCGTTGCTAGCTACGCTTTTTTCCAATTCCAGGCTCATTTCAGAGCCAGAATCTGACGCGGATATACCGCCTACCTCCTCTAAACTCCCTACTGTGGTTGATGTCAAAGGGCCATCCTCCTTTCTTTGGGTATCACAGCGTTCGAGCTGTACGCCTAACTCCTTAAGAACGTCATTTCCTTTTAGATTTTTCTTTTCCATTTTTATTCCCACGAGTTGGGACGATATAGATGCACTCCCCGGGTTACGCCCATTCCGGTCGACTAAAAAGTGGAGTGGGGTACATACTGTGGAGGTCCCCAGGTATCCACAGGCTTTATAGGGTTTTAACGAGGGTTCTCTCGGGCTTTATAGGGTTTTCCTTCCCGCGGGCCGGCCAATTAAGGCAAGCCCTCCGACCAGCAACACAGAAGCACTTACACATATACACTCCCAAACACATACACATACACACACACAAATACCCACACAACATCTCCAACTGGAGCCACCAGAAGGGTCGTTGAAGTGAGTCGCTGGTTGCGGAACGAGGAGTTGGCGAAATCTCCTCCGACGGTGGCGTCAGACGCACTGAGATTAGTCAGCGCGCCGACCCGTCCTCCTAGGCCCTATCCGATGTGTTCTCTGCTGATGAGAGAATCACACGGAGAGCCCCTCCTTGTGCTGCTCTTCGTCTGGTCCCTCGCTCCGAGCCTGTCCGGTATGGGAGACCCTATCCGGCATAGCCTTGGAGGTCATTAGGACACGCAAGCCCCTCCACCACAACAAGGTGGCAGCACGACGGGGGGATAACTTGACGCCCCTTGATCATGTTCTGCTTACATATAAAACATTTATACATTTTTATATATATTCTATTTTGAAGTGATATATTTAATAGTGGTAACGCATCATTAAAATTGTAGATCCGCGGATACGGATCATTGGCGACAAAATCCGCGGATACGGATACGGATCTTAACTTAATATCCAGGAAAATCGCAATATTAGAGTATCTACCGTCCTTGTTTTTGGCCTGATTGGCGTGGGGAGTAGGTAGTAAACCTGCCTCTTGCGCCAGAAGGTGTGGGTTCGATACCTACTACTGGAAAAATATTGTGTGATGAACATTTTTTTTGAGAGTTTTTATTATGTGTATTTATTTACAAAAGAAAAGTATGTTTATCAGTTATCTAGTACCCCATAGTACAAGCGTTGCTTAGTTTGGGACTGGGAAGAACTTTATGTAAAAAATGTGCCCGAAAGTAATATGTGCGAGTAATATAAATATAAATATATTTATATTACTCGCACATATTTATCTTTTATCATGAATTTTGGGGGATGAAGCTGCCAAGTTACTCACAACAAGTTTTGAAGTACAATTTATCGTTCCTTTAATTGTCACTGTGTTTTTAATCAAAAGTTAACACTTTGAGTGTCACAGTGTAATAATTTACTTAATTAGAATTTTCATTTTATTACGATTACAAGGGTAAAGATCCGTCAAAAATCGCTCCATTTTTACGGATACGGATCTTTTTTTCCGACGGATATCCGCGGATACGGATACGGATATCCGGAACATCACTAACATTTAATTATTATACAACTAAACATTATTTCATATATGTACGTTTATAAAAAATGGAGCAGCGTCCTTACCATGAAAACATATTCGAACGGTCCGATAAGATTGCGAGATCGGATTTTCATTTAAGTTTATTTAATTTTATATAATTGTGTATCCGTATAATCGAATTCGTTTCAACATTTTAGGTCCTTCCGTGAAAGAAAACTTTTAGGGAACTTATTAATAATTGCTGCTTCTCCTGGTATACGAATAAGCCTAGTTCTGAAAAAAAAAGCACAGTCTAACAGTTGTCCAGCGTAAAGTAGTATATAAAGTTTTGCATATCGAGTTTAAAAAAAAGTGAAAAGCAACAAAATTCGTTATACCATTTATCCTGCGATTAACGATTTTGTAAGAAAAATGTTTTCACATCTGGCCCGCGTTAACAGCGCGTAGGATGAATAATTTTTTTTATTTTGCATAAGTGACGAGTAGGCGACCTTCTTTTTTCCAAAGTTGTTTGTATTATTTTTACCGCATATGCAATGGATCAAGGCTGTATCAGACACAAAACAATCATGTTCCACTTCTGATTGTATTCTCATTGTTTGTGCAAAACCAAAATCAACAGACGTCACTAACGTAACGATCGGAAAAATATGGCGTAACGTTTGAAATGTCATTACGAGCAGGATAAAAAGAGGCAATTTTGGCGGCAAATATAAAACTTATTTTTAGGGTTCCGTACCCAAAGGGTAAAACGGGACCCTATTACTACTGTAAGGCCAACAGTGGTATAATATCATGGCAAAAAAAGGCGTACAGAAATTAAGTAAACACCTTCGCTTTACTTTGTACTCATTTAAAATTTTGACATACCACGATCTCTTCGCTATAAGACCATCATAAATTGTCTTTCAATGATATTTTATGCTACAGATATGTTATTAACGCGCCGGGAGTGCAGCGAGTGAAATTTGTTTTCCAGTTGGAACGTTTTCGTGGCTAATAAAGAAAGCGATAGTAAAATAAGTTTAATACAGGGACGAGAACGACGGATGCTCGTCGAGATTTTTTTTACACTTATGTTAAATAGACAAACACTTATCATCCTCTTTATTATTATCTATATTAATCCGTGAAGCAAAAACTTTCTACCCCTTTTTACGAAAATTGCGCAGACAGAGGATTATGAAATTTCCCACACTTATAGATTTCCATTAAGACCATTATCCATTAGGCAGAGAATTATGAAATTTCCCACACTTATAGTTGACCATTCAAAGAAACGTTTCAATGTGTGCTGTCACACTGTTTGGAAATAGGAAAATTTTCCTCCGGTGATTTTGTATAAGTATTACATATCTATGTATAGTATAAAATATCTTGGGTTATATAAGTTGATGTAAAAGAATGTATTTAAATTAGAATTCTTGTAACAAAGCGTAAGTACAACACATACCGCCCGTCGCGCATTCCAGTTACGTCACGTTTATGGCTAGGATATTTTAACACTTAATAAATCAAATTGTTCCATGTTATGAAAATACGCTATGATAAAGTATAGTGTAGTTGTAGTAGTTAGTAGTTTGTAGTGCTAGTTTAGTTTTCCTATTACCTTTATATTACCAATATAGCATACCTTAACCAATTTTTCATTAACATATAAGGGTAAAAATCAAGGTTATAAGCTTAATTGTAAAACATATGGGTATTGTCTTAGCATATAAACTAGCAATATCACATTACAATACAAATATTTGTAGAGTGTGTCAAAGAAACGAGTGAAAAATTTTTTTTTTACAGAAAAAAGACCTCAGTAAGTTTTGCGCACCATATTGAATAGACACATATTGTTAGCTCCTAAAAAATGTATATATTTTTGCAGTGAAATCTGATGCAAAAATTACTTACAAAAAATTAAAAGGCGAGGAAGATTCTTTCATGATTAAGTATATTGATTCTATCTGTATGAATCACACATCGGTATTTACAATATAGTCTTATATCTTCTTCTTTAGTCTTCTTCCCCATACATCCTCCATGCAATTACTTTCTGTGGTTCCACAGAAGTTCTAAATGTGAGGGTGGAGTGTATTAATACTGTCCACCCTCTATCGACAATTTTATTATCTTTAATCTATTCTTTCTCCTGTGGCTTCGGAATACAAATAGCACATTATCACGGCGACTATAACACTAACCTTTTAATTAACAATTTTCGTGCACAGAAGTTTCGTACACTAATGCGTGTGTTGCTTTCCTATTGCATTTCAACTGGAATCTACTCATCATAATAAAAAATACAGGTGATTCTTTGATTGATATTATTTTGACACTCATGATTGATGATTTCTGCCCTTTAACAACCTTGGTAGTTTGCAAAACTATACTTTCAATTAAATGGAATGGAATTTTCCCTACTATCGATCAAATTAATTTCTTCCATTTAAAAAGAAAAGTTTGTAGTAAATGTAATGAGAAAATCGACATCGCCACACCGTTACATACGACTTGATTTATTTCTTGATTGATTACTTCTCTAAAACCACGAATCTCAACTTTTAATTATCATTAACTAGTAGAAAAATACTAAAAAAATGCATGCTAAAGAGTTTCAGTTCCAAAACTAATTTCGGTTGGATACTACGTTTCATAATCTGTGCCCAAGAACGACTACGTAAGAAAATAGCTCTCCAGAAACAGCCATAGACCTATGGATTACCTCTACAGAATTTATATAATAACATTAACTCCACGAAGGCGTGTCGCTTCTATTTGCTAATGCTGACTGCATAATTTTGTAGTTGACTTTTGGAACGAGTCGTTCCTTAACGCTACTTCGCGACGCGACGTGTTCGGTGTGTGTTGGTAAAAATCATTCATCGTTTATTAAATTAATATTTTTCCTAAAACATTAATTGAATCTTTGTAATATCTAACCTTATTTGCATTGCAAATATGATAAAAAAATAAAGATAAAGAGGAAAAATATCTTAGTAACAAAATACAAAACAGACTTTTGCTTTTCAAGCAACTTCATCAGGTCGCGTTTTGAGGGCCGGTGTGCGGAGTGCGCGCGTCGTTAATTTTACTCTCATAATTTTTTCCATACGTACCAAAAGACTTTAAAATAATTAGACTATAAAAAAATACAGTCATATAGTCATAATCTGTCTCACTCACTCATTTAATCTTTATATTTACTGAATGATGATTTCGCTCTCAGACCGTAGACCATTAAAGCTGCATCGAAAACAGCTCTGGAACAGCCAGACTCCACAAGCTCGATACGATCCTCAATGTTGGGTAGGGGAGCGCATGAGCTCATGCATACGTCATCTAGTGAGGGAGATGTCACCTAAGGGCCATCAGGGTTCAGAGCAGACCGGTTGGCCCCGATGGCGGTCGACTGTGTTAAATGTTGACTAGGGGCGGTGAGAACAGCTCTGGAACGCTGGTGTACCTTATACATATACGCATTGTGCTGGTTTCGCTGTGCTCGTAGGCGAGACAGAATTTTTTGGTTTTGTATGTTAGCATTACCTAGCATGTGTGCGTATAATGTTGTCGGGCTCATTCTATCATTTTTACTTTGGTGCCATCAATATACTTCGTATCATTATTACGGGCATTTTAACGTAAACGACTTTTTTAAACATTTATTCCAATATAATTTTATTTAACTGAAGTTTATTTAAGTTCAATTGTTAATTTAAGTAATTCGAATCTGCGTCGTGGCTCAAAATATTTGACAACACTAATGCGAGAATATACGTAATAAAACCGTTTAAAAACTTTTAAGTTAAACGGTTTTATTTTCTGTTTTTTTTTTTGTGCACTGAAAACTACAATATTGTATTGTCATCTAAATTAAATGTGTGTACCAAATTTCAGATCAATCTGACAACGGAAAGGTGCTTAAATTTCAATTTCTAATTTTGACCCAAATAAACAAATAAATTCCGTACGTGTCGAGCTAAATAAAACCGTTTAATAATAAAATTAAGAATGTTAGGTACTATTTTGACATTATAGTGCAAACGCTAATGTCATTATTACTCGGAAGTAAGGAGCAAACGACTCCGCCTATTGCAATCTGTTGAATAAACACATAAAACGGAAAATGTTTACAACCACTAACGTTGTGGAATGCGAAATAGTAACAAGTTCGTATGATGATTCTTTCGTATGAAGTTCGACTGAGTGTACAATGAGACCTCTGATGAATGAATGAGGATTCACAGTGAAAGTGGAAATGAAGTGGAACTTGTAGCTGATTATTTTCAAATTTAGAATTATGTTATTAAAGGAAAACAAAAAACTGTCAGTCGTAGGACTGCAAGTCAGAAGTGAAAACTTGGCTTCACAAACTTATAAACTTTATTTTTGTTATAAAATGTAATCAATTAGATTAAACATTACATACTTTCTTCAATTATATTCAAACTAGCTTATCGCCCGCGGCTTCGCTCGCGTTGAAGCCCTTAAATAAATATCTTTCTTTAACCTTTCAACCTTTTACAACACTTTTTCCCAATTAAAAAATAGCCTATGTCCTTTCTCGGGCTCTACAATATATGTGTACCATTTAAATCGGTTCAGTAGTTTTGGCGTGAAAGTGAGACAGACAGACAGAGTTACTTTCGCATTTAAAATATTAGTATGGATTTATTTGATGACTCCGTAGCGCAGTTGCCAAGGTATTGGCTTCGGCGTGGGGGGTCGTGGGTTCGATTCCCACACGGGGCAACTATTTCTGCGGCCCACAGATAGTTGTTTCACATCTGGGTGTTTGTCCTCGTTCAATTCATGTTTGTAAAACGTCCTTACAACACAGGATAATGTTATCCTAAAGTGAGAGCAATCTTTTTAAAAAAACAAAAAAATTTAAATACAAATTTAAAATGTCTTTATTCAAATAGACGCTTGCGCGTTATTATAAAACGTCAAATTTTACATAAAAATTAATAGTTCGTAAGCAAGTTACCACCGGTTCGAATAGCACTTTCTGTTGAGGAGAGACCGGCAAGAAACTCAACGGTTGCTCTTTTTTAGAAAGATCAGTTTACAATACACATAATAGTCTTATTTTAGCCTACGTGAGTTTCAACAGTATTGACTCCACATATCGGCGTCGTCGAGATATTCGGCAATGGTATAATGGTTAAAGCATAACCATGTTTACTTTTATTTTGCGTTAAAATTGATCAAGTGGTAGCATTAACATCGACTGTGGGATTTTATTATACTTGCGCACACTTTGCCCCATGAACGCAGAATGACCTATTTACTTTTGTACATGAAACAATGGCGTAGTTAATTTGTCCTTATTTCTAGTATTTATTATATGTATCTGAACGTGACGGTCATGGTTGGAAGTTGAGCGCCTTTTCCCATCCTACTTTTCTAAAAAGTTATCACTGAAAGTAATAAAATTATAATGAATTAAAATTATATCGTCAATCAAGTAAATCCGCCACTCGCATTTTTACAATTTCAATAAACAGTCCGGTTACATACGCTCGCTACAATGACCAATCTACTTTATTATATTCTTCAAAATGGTTTCAGTCGTTTGGTATTAACCAGGGAACATAGACACTAACATACATACATATAGATCAAATTAACACATCACCCTCTTTTTTTTTTTACATTTTTGGACATAAATGAAGTCTCGAAAGAGGGAAAAAAGTTATAGTTTTTCATTATAAAATATCGTCATCAAACATCTTGTTCGTATGTTACCAAACATTTATGTTTGGTAATGACATTCGTGTGTCTCACTTGATGTGTCTTTTCTGTCTTTACTTCGACACTAGCTACGCCTCGCGGTTTCACTCGCGTTAAATTTGGATCAGCCGCACACAGCTGTCGTTATTCTTTATTGACGTATTTTCCCACAGCTTGCCAGATTTCTTGGACGCTTGACGTTCTGTTTACGATTTTTGACAAATACAAAGAATCGTTGCATGAATTTTGAAATCTACTTACAGTTTCGACTTATAGTTTCTAAGATTATCGATTTATATTCCAACTATGAGTCCAACTGTACAATTTAAGTAATAAGATAGAAATTCAACAATTTTTGGTTGCGTGTTGTTGAGCTTAACAAATGCAAAGAATTATTTTTGTGATAAAACGACACTTTAATTTTTTTATATGGTTTCTAAATATTTCAAATAAACGTAATTACCCACAAGAAGAATAGCCACTCTCTTTTTTGTCTCGACCGACGGCGATTGCCAAGGCTCTCATATGCTTAGAGAATTAATAAAAACTAAAAAGCAGACTGTGACAAACGAGACTAGTGGCGAGTGCCGCCCATGAAACTGTAATAACGGTCCCGAAATGGATTACTCTGCTCTCTCAGATTGAAAGGACCGCATATTCAGTCTATCCACCATCTTGGCAAAACATTATATGAGGCTCAATATATGACCTCAATCGCCAATGACAAATAAAGTTTCAATTCATTCGCATTTTCCACGCGAGAACTCGCTTACGTCATACGCGTATTGGAAGGGGCTTTGTTCTTAACGTTCCTTACATCTTTTAAAGTGTTTACACTAAATATGAAACCAATAAATCAAAAGCGCTCGATGGAAGAAAATAAAGCCTTTGTATTAAGTTTTTCCCGGCATATGGTAATTCTCACGAAACGATGCAAGTACACGCGTAGTATAAACAAAACCATAAACATGATGTAACAATAAACAATGTACCGTGATTATTTAGGCTCAACGGGCATTGGTTAGCATTCCGTTTAAGAACCCACTATTTTGCGTTCCAAACATTGGCAGCTTGTGTTCGCGCCAACTAAACAAATATCGAATTCGAAAAGTTCACTCCTTCCTAGTAAATCAAGTGCGAATAGGTTTTTTTATTAAGTTCAATTCTTTAGAGTTCGATTTAGCCTTTGAAATACTACGTTATTCCGATATTATTGCATGAATCTAACGCATACGTATTGGCACAGCGCTTATCTGTACTGAAATAATAATTTATTTTCAAATATGATCAATATAAAAGAAAAATATAGAAGCATATCTATCTAATGTCCAGCACCAACTATAAAAAAAAAATATTTTATAGTTTTTATAGTTATTTCATAGCTATCTACACTATTCATAGCTATTCACTACTTCGCCTATGTTCCTTTCAACTATGAAAATTAAATTCATTAAATACTTTCAGTACATGAGTTTAGATCTACCAATGTTGGTATTAAATGATATTCTCTTCAGTGACTTAGTTCAAGATCCCGACCAATTAAAAAAAATTATCCTAGTTTGCACTGTATATATTTGCACTATACATAAATTTGCTGTCGAAATCAGTTGTTGATTGTCCATTAAGGCTGAATCTTATGGGAGAGCTATAATAAACAATAAAATGGGCAAAAAAATACATGTTCATATAGATTACAGAGAACGTCTGTTATTAGGATAAAAACGTTCTAACTTTGGTAATTGATTCAATTATCACAAGCAAAGACTACTTAACAGAGATATACATGAGAATACGGAATCATGACATTCGAGTAGCTCGAAATGAGGCCTTTAATATATTTCATGGCTTATCACTTTTTAATGAAAGATTTTAATATGTAAACGAAAATTGCATTTGTACTACCGAGATAAATACAAATAATTTCCATCCTAATAGTGATGATAGAAATTGTAGAGTGGACTATATGGACTAATATAGAGTCGGTACTGGTCGAAGACCTATCAGTTAGAGTATACATATTTGTAACTCTATTTCTTTTGAAACTAATTCAATTTTCAACGAGGAAAAATATAACATTATGTAAAACATGAGAAAGTATTTTTTTTTTCTTTTTAATGGAAAAACATTGCCCTTACTTTACGATAACATTATCCTGTGTTGTAAGGACGTTTTACATGCATAAATTTCACGCGGACAAACACCCAGATGCGAAACTGCTATCTGTGGGTCACACAAATAGTTGTCCCGTGTGGGAATCGAACCCATGACCCCCGACGCCGAAGCCGATACCTTAGCAATTGCGCCACGGAGTCCTCAATTATAATTATTTTCTGTAAATATAAATATATTATAATTGTTTTCTGTTTAAAACACATTTACGCGAGTGTACATAACCGCCGTCCCGCGTAACACTAATAGCTTTTGTTAGTAAATTACTAAAACCAATTCTGTGCACGCGACTGATGCAGTAACTCTTGCGAAACGTACATTGTTAAACGGTTATAGCACTCCGAATATATCGCCGGTGCAAAGATTGATATCGCGGTGCGGCAAAATTCACATGTTCAACGATAGGAAATCTCTATAAACTTTATGATCACCACACCTAAAGCCACCCAATAAGATGGTTTGTTGATCTCTTCAGATTTCATAAGTGTTAGGGTCCACTTAACCAAAAGGGTGGCAGCACATTTGCAAACATACGGGTGTAGTTAATGTCCATGAGCGGCAGTTACCACTTAACAACACAGGTGTTAGGTTTAATAAATGAAAGTAGCCAAATTAAATAGTTCCGTGTCATATTGAGGTCATAAATAATTCCATCATATTTATGCATTATACGTTTACTTCTGTGACATTGGAGTTACTCCGAAAATACGAAAATCGACACAGTTCTCGAATCCGATCTGCCGGTTGTTTTGTCGGAGCAGTTAATGCAACGATACAAGTTCAACGACGACAGACGGTAGCATTGGTAGCAGCAACAGAATTTGCAATATTAGGGCTAATCGAGCTCCGAACCGAACCGAACTAATATTATGATGCCACGTTTAGGAAGTTTTCAAAATACGAAAATAGATGAGATCTTAACGTTTATAATTTTTTTTTCTGGCACTAAATGCGTGGCCCTACTCTGTGGTAGAGTCACGCGGCAGCCTTGGCTGTTGCACGAATGGGCATGCTCGTCCGTTTAAGTACCACGACCTCATAGAAGACCGGCGTAAAGTGGAAGTATAATAAATACTTTCGGGTTTCGTCTGGTGAGTGGGGTGCCGGAGCCCAATTTTGTCAACGAGCCAAAAGGTTGTCAACGCATCTGCAACCCTCGGGTGAAATAGATGTCCATGGGCGGCGGTATTCACTTAACATCAGGTGAACCGCATGCTCGTTTGGCATCGTTTCACATAAAAAAAACACTGATCCTAAAATTTTAAAACGCTCAAAGATTTCTACAAAATTTGCATATTGTTCTAAAAGGCTTTACCGCATTCATCAATTATCAGAAGATTGATATTTATTGCCGCGTAGTGGATAGTAAACCTGTCTCTTACGTCAGAGGATGTCGGTTTGAAACCCTCTACTGATAATTATATATTACTAGCTGCTGCCCGCGACTACGTCTGCGTAAAATAGGCTGAAGGCGTAACATTCAAACAGAAAGACAGACATACATTAAATATGTTTATAAATTATAGCCTATGTCTTATTCTGATGTATATGCTATATTATTGTAAAGTTTCATTAAAATCCATTCAGTAGTATTTGCGTGAAAGAGTAACAAATTAAATAATTTTAGGACTATATTATTTACAGATTTATTATTGGCCCTATTTTCATTATGACCTAGTGTAATTTTAAACATTTAAAAGCGGAACGACTTCTTAACGCCGCGCAGTCATCTTTGGAGTAAACTCAGTTAAATGCTTTAATTCGATTTAAGTTGTTACATACATAAGTTTGTTTGAGTTGGGTTAGTTGGACACGTTAATGAAAGAGCACGAGTGAAACAAGACTGACCTTTATTCTGTATTTCTATTCCCACGTTATCTTTCACAATATAGCACATGCAAGTTACAAAAATGAGAGACCTACATAAGTGAGGCCATCAGGTAAGGTAATTTTATAATCAATAATGTTTTATCACAACAAAATCTTGGAAAACTACATCGCGGTTACCGAATATTTGCAATGCAAATAATTTGCTAATTGCAAACCGTGCGGACTATGCCGTCCCATGCACGTTTATCTTTGATAAGAAAATGAATTGAGCCTTGGTGGGAACTGGCTACTACTACAATTACATTAAGTCATCAACCATATACATATTAATTTATGAATACCATTGTGATGTCACTTCAAATGCAATCAAAAGTTGTACTTGTGTAAGTAGTTTTTATGAACGCATATACGAAGAAAATATTTTAATTTAAGAAGTTATTGGGCATAAGAAATATAATTATAGTCGTCCGTGAATGACATCGTGATCTCACTTCAGACAGAATTATGGCACTGTAAGTTGTAATTCTGTAATTTGTCTTCTATTGAAGGCCTCTACGAAAAGGACTACAATTTAGAAATAGTTAATAAACCCATCAAACAAGTAATAAGCTGAATATTCAATTGGTTAACACAAAGATATAACAGAAATGTGGCACATTATTTTCTTTCACTACCTACATATTAGAGCTGGGGCCATATCTTGAGGCAAAAACGGAATTATTCCAGTACGACATAGGTTATTTCTCATGAGATTAAACTGTATAGCGATGCTATAGTGCGTTATGAATAACACACCATCCGGGCCTTTTTGTTGAATCCCTCTTTTCGATATCGAGTCGAGGGCACCCTCTCCACAAGCCGCCGCCTCACGGCCGGCGTACCACAAGGCTCCTGCCTCTCACCTTTGCTCTTTACGCTCTACACGAGCGACATACCCAAAGACCCCCACGTCAATCTCGCGCTTTTCGCGGATGACACCGCGCTCTTTTATTCAGACCGCAACCTTAGAATACTAACCACTCGACTCCAAAGCGCCGCCGACCGCCTCGGCGATTGGTTCCGCAAATGGAGAATAGAAATAAATCCCGAAAAGAGTGTGGCGATTCACTTCACACGAAGTACCTACCCGTCACATCTTTATAATGGCCCTCGCCAATGCGGAAATTTGGGGCAAATATCCCTATATGGCCAACCGTTCCCCTGGGAGAAAAAGGTCAAATACTTAGGAGTCACTTTCGACTCGCGTATGTCATTTACTACGCACATTAATAACGTTCGTAATAGAGCGTCGCCCGCGAAACTCCCTCATCGCCCCGGTCGACGAAGAGGACTTAGATACGATGGACCCACCGCCGGGGGTCCCGCCGGATAACACTACACCCACAGTTAGTGTAACAACAATCACACCAGTTCGCCCTCGCCTCCGAGCACGGCGAGACCCACACAACGCGTACACAAGGTACACCCGCGTTCCGGGGCGGTTCTCACGGCTCCCAGCCACCGATTAGCTAAATGCACAGTCGACGGCCATCGGGGTCTCGGTCCGAACCGCGACCTCGACGGCCCTTAGATGACATACCATAATTAAACGCACGCATGAGCACATGCGCGACTCTACCCATAGCGGAGGGTCCAAACCCGTGGGTTCTGGCTAGCACACCCGTTCTGCGTCCGATGAAGCTTTAATAGTCTCGGGACTGAAAGCAAAAACATCAGTTAATACAAGATACAAGTTATGAATAACGATGCTATAGTGCGTTATGAATAAATATAAATGAATAAATTATACCATGAAAGATTTCTATTTTAAGACAAATTTCGATTATAATTTAAAAAAAACATACAAAGTTAAAATAACTTTGATTTTCCTCAACAGCAGCTGTACTCATAGAAGACATTTCACAGTTATAAATATTTGCGAATTAGATGAAATTACGAAAACAACAGTTGGTCTTCATTTGACATCCTCTCATTAGTGATTTACAATGCACAGCAGGAACAACAGCTGTGTGCTATTTTCCAATCTCTGTCAAAAAAATGGTTGTGTATAATTGTGTAAATACGTACTATTTACGCGCGTGAGAAGTTATATTTCTTTGGCATGATTAAAAAATAGTTTTTAATTGCATGCAAATAATTAATTATAATAAAATAAGAAAAAGACTGGAAAAGGATATATATAATAAATAATAATAAAATTATAAAAGCGCTATCTACAATTATATTGAGAACTGTAACTATAACTGTTTTTCATAACGCCCCTAAAGAAGTAATTATAACTTCAATAATTTTGATTACGATAAATCGCGGCAAATATAAAAGCAGACAAACGCTTACGAAGCCCATAAAGTAAAAAAAAAAACATTCGGCGAAGGAATTTTCAAAACAATGAAGATAACAATATTTCTTTGCTACGTCGTTTCTTCCTAATTTGGCGCGAGTAACAGCGTTGGAGTAATAGAGAGTAAACAGTTGGAGTAACAACATTGGAGATAAGGCAAGGCATAACTTTTCTGGAATTTGAACGCATCCTATACCGCAGCTTGAAACTTGAAAACTTGCGCTTTGAAAAGATTGGAAAAACAGAGTTTGATATACTTACGCCCGGTTACAAAAACACTGATCATCGTAGAAGTTAACTAATCAGCTGTCAAATGGCTTTTCAAATGTTATTTGAGTTTCCAAATAGATTGTTAAACTCTTTGAATTGATCATTGTGATCATTAAGAATATTATTCTGATCAATTCAGAAACCTTAACTTCTACGATGTAGGTACAAGTGTTTCAGAAACCGGGCGTGAGTCGTAATAAAAATAAATTGCTATATTCAAACGAAAGTCATAATTTTAATAACAACATGAAAAACTTAAAATCCAAGATAATTATTAATGACATTGGCTTTCGCTTTTTACGCTAAGCTCTCTGCATACATTTATGCGTGGTAGAGACACGCAGCACCTTCTGCTGTTGACGAATTGAATGGCCAGCATACAGAAAAATGCCACAGCAACTCATCTGTAATCCAGACGTTGCAGGCGCTGGGGATGCAGGAACCATTTAAAAGCAGGTGAACCAACTGTACCCTTGCCCCCTTATCGCAATAAAAATTGATTCTGGTATAAATGTGAACATTTCTTATTTGGCTCTCTAGCACCATCTTATTTTCTCTATTTCTTTGTCGGTTAACTGGTAGAGAACACCTAATGATGTTAAGTCCGCGATAGTACGCTATTGGGGAAAAAGTTTTAAAATAAATAAATCGAAACAATATGGCCTTATTTAAAATATTCATTCATTTGAAAAAATCTAATGTTCCAACAAAAGCAGTCAATATATTTGACCTACATCAAAAAACAATATTACATTTAAAAAGAATAAGCTCTCCTTTCATAAATCACAATTAGCGCTGACTTTAATTATCACCGTTGGAAATAGCTGAAAAGTTTCTTCATGACGTCACCCGTTGAGAAAGGTCTTTAGCGTTAGTTAGGTTCTTTAGCCTAACAAACAGCTTTCATTTTGAAATGACTATGAAATTTTTAACAATACCTACAATAATAATAGACTAATGGCTTAATGACTAAGTTCTTGAACAGTGATTAGTACGTTATAGACATAGTCAACAAAACTTTTCGTTTATAATATTACTCATGGGTACATTCAAACGGTCACTGTCCTGACCTTATATAGTCTAATTATTTAGCTCTAGTTATTAGTAGGTACACTTTAGTTATACTTACAGTTTACAAAAATTTTTGTTTTCAAGGTCAGTAAACTGCCTACTTCTGCTCTGTTCCTTCTTGGAATGTAGAGTATCCTTTAAATTATAGTATATTTTAAAGTCAACGCCAATATTTTTTTAATTGCCAATACATTGTATAGTTTTTTTTGTACTTGTAAATATCCAAATATACCACTGGTTCGTTAAAATCCAGCCTGACAAAATCTCTGCGGTCAAACAAATGTCAGTTTTTAAATATATTCGATACCAGTAAAAACAGTCTTCGCTGTTGCACGAATGGGCAGGTCCGATCGGGGAAGTATCACGACATTGCAGAATTCTGGCGTGAAGTGGAAGTGTTGTACTTCTGTGTTTCGTCTGGTGAGTAAGGTAATCGGGGCCCATTTATTAAAAGGTCTCGACATATCTACAACACTACGGGTGTTTTAAATGCACGTAGGCCGTAGGCGGCGGTCATCACTTAACATCAGGTGAACCGCCCCCTCGCTTGCGATCTCGTATAAAAGAAATAATAACATCAGAACGAATGTATAGCATTTAATGAACATGCGAGTGCAGTGCAGGATTCATTTTCATTTGGTCGCCTCAAAGGCCGAAGTATTGCTCCTTAAAGTATTGTTCACATAATGATTGGCCTTTTCAATAAAATTTTCCTTGAATATTTGCGTAACGTTATGTTCATTAAACTATTTTTGGGTATCATTAATTTTGTCGTAAATTTTAAACATGAAAGCGTTTGCGGTTCTAGTCTCCCTAAGCAACTCTAATGTTTTGCGTTAGTTATTATAATGTTGTTTGGCTTAATTATATTACTAAATGCTTGTTTCTAAGGTTAAAATTAAAGCCTATTAAAGGAACTTAGTTGCCGACGGCTCATAGGGCTTTAATTATATTTATGACATATAATTTACTCCCTCATTTCTTACAAATTAATGTTTATATAAAAATAAGCTAATACCAAAGCAAAGACTTAAAAACGAATGTTATTTTCAATAAAAGTTTCGGTTTCTGCAGTTTCAGTTACAACCACAAATAGGCTTTTTCGGCTTAGCCTCTTTTTAAGTTCGTGGTTATTTCGAAGTAACAGGTAGATTTGTTTGGAACCTAAAACTTTAAATTATTCTCATATTTAATGAATTCGCATTTATTTAATCTATCGAATAGACTATAAATGAATAGACTATAAAATATCGAATAGACTATTTGTCTGGTGAGTGAGGTAGCCGGAGCACACTTTTTTAAAAGTTGTCAACGCACCACGCCCTCACGTATCTTAGATGTCCATGGACAGCGGTATTCGCTTAACATCGGGTCAAACGCTTGCTCGCACAACTTCTCACATTAAGAAAAACTTTTTTCAAATGCAACTCCGCAATTATAATCCATTTGTATAATTGAATGTACTGTTGTTGATAAATCTCGTCAACTGCGATAAACTTGCATGAGTCTTAATGATATATTATAGTATTGGAAAGGAAATGGCGGTCCCATTTTGAATCATAAAGTAAATAAATATTATTAACCGGAGCCGATATAACTTAATCATTGAGTTTAAAATAAAAAAGTTTAATTTACGTTGTAAATAAAAAAAAATACGAAATCTAATGTTATACCGTTCGAGGTGCCCATTTCGTAAAACAGCTAGACTAACAGCCGAACAACACTCAAGTGCGTTATTATTCATCGTCATATCTATAGTCAACTAATGGACCATTGGAATGTTGACTTAGGGATAGCCTAACAAGGACTAATGCGTGGGCACACAATGTGTTTTGTTTTGTCACGCTAAATGCAGTTAAGATCAGTCACAGACATTTATCAACGGCGTCTTGACTATTTCAATTGTTGAACGGGAAGAGCAAACCCTGTGTTTTATCTATCGGTGACAAATAGCAGAGATAGCCACTTATACCATTTTTGACATATTGATAGAATAATAATAAGAATAATAAAAACTTGTACTGTGATTATGAATTATTAAAACAATAAATACCGAAAACAAATATTGAATAAATATATTTTGAACTGTGAACGGGAAGAGCAACCCTGTGTGTTTATTTTGACAAATAGCAGAGATAGCCACTTATACCATTTTTGACATATTGATAGAATAATAACTTAACCTTTATAACTTAACAATAAAACAATTGTACTGTGATATTTTGACTATTATTAAATGAACACAATAAAGTACCGAAGATATTGGTCAAAGAAAGCCATTATCAACAAACGCATTGAACGATGTTGACGATGTTGACGATATTGTAAAATATATTTCCTCTCACTTGAACTTCTATCACACAATCGCTTATTAAACTATAAAAAGTAAAAAAGTAAAGTAACAGCCTATACATGTCCCACTGCTAGGAGAAGGCCTCCTCTATACAGAGGGTATCAGGGCATAGTCCACCACGCGGCCCCACTGCGGATTGGCGAACTTCACATATCTTCGATAAATATTTTTTTTGTTATTATTTCGAAAATATGCAGGTTTCCTCACGATTTTTCCTTCACCGCGGAGCACGTGATAAGTCAGCACTTGAAGTTAAAAACTTCATTGTTGCCGGCACCGGGGATCGAACTCAGGTTGCTCGAGTATATTGAATTAAAGGCACGTTGAGCTATCACGGCTCTTATTAAATTATAATAATATTAAAACTAGTGATTTACTAGTTCGTGGTTTCAGTAAAACGTTTTAATAAAAATAATTCAAGTCAACTTCTTTCTGCTCTCTGACACCTATCATGGGTCGGAAAGATCTCTTTCAATTTCTTTATATTCTATCAGTTGATACGGATATCATAAAAACCTTAATACGTCCCAAAAGTACGTAATCTATAATAATAACTTGACTACATTATAAAACAATCGTTTTTAGCAATCTAACAAACAGAGGTCGAGACGTCTAGTCAAATAAAACCAATGTATTTATTATCTAGTATTAAAAAGTTATTGCTATCGAGGTTTTCTTACATGTTGTAGTATCCTTATTTGTCAGAATATAAGATTTTTGAATAATAATAATAGTGAGTCTAAATCATTCTCGAATCGACTTGAAGGCACACAAAAAATTACATCAAAAAATCGGTGCAGCCGTTTAGGAGGAGTTCAGTGACATACACACGTAGAGAAGAATTATACTATATAAAAAGATTTATAATAGGTAATAGAAAAACAAATTAATTTTGTCCACCGAAGAACTGCTTAATATTTAGGATTTGTCTATAAATACAAAATCATTTTTTTTTGATAAAGTTTGGAAAACCATAACGTTTATTGCTGCCATCAAAATTATCATAACACGTCTATAGAATTTAAAGCAATTGTAGTTCAAAATTATTAACTTGCTTGAGAAGTAATTCACAACCACATTACCTGTTGAATGAAAATTCTTTCGGTGGGCGAGCTCGTGTCGACCAGATATCTTTCGTCGCACAACCGGGAGTGCATGAAGAAGAAGCTGCTATGCGCCGCAACATCTAAGGGCTCCTTCCCTCTGAAGATTGGCGGGCTGAATGGATTCGCTGCGGCGTGGTCCGTCGCCGCGCACGTCTTGTTGGAGAAGGCCTCGCCTTCGCCGCAGCACTTCCAGAGGCAAACCCGCCCTATGCAGGGGCAGCCGAGTCTAATCAGCGCCCCGTCCTCCTCCAGGTCGTACCAAGCCCCGCTCACGTACTCCAGGCCGCCGTGAATCACGGAACCGTTGGAAAACTCGACGCCGCCCGTGATGTTCAAACTTTCCAATCTGCCACACGGACTGCAACTGACCGAGTAGACTAAGAACAGAAGACGCGTCAGCGCCGAAGTCGCCTTCATCGTCACGGCAACCCCTTCCGGCACTCAATACACCACTAATACGGTTCACAGCAAACCCGCGATCCTTCCCATGGTTGTACGTAATGAGAATTAGTGGAAAAGAATCCGTGACTTATGAAATTAACGCGAACTCAATCTTAAACGTAGGGACCGTTTATCGCGTATAAAGTGTTCTTTATCACGCTCGTGAGGTAATCTGATGTATCATTTTTATTATGATAAGAGATAACAGCTCGCCGCGGCCGCGGTCGCGATTTTAAGTACAGGGACGTCGCGCCGACACGATACCTGACTCCCGACTGACTATTCTAGGGCACGTGAAGCCAAGTTCGGTGGAGCTGCCAGAACGGGGTGACAATCATGCACCATATAAAATATAAACGTCATCACGAAATGTAAAACAGCGAAACTTACTTGGAAAAGTGATTTTTTCAACATTGTCTAAGTTTTCTCCCGTTTTAAGATTTGCGAGAATCATTACATGGACAAAATTGTCAATGACTTCGCTAATTCGGGTAGTGTAGATCATTTTTTTTTATTTATCCGTTTCTCCTTCACTCTGCCGTATTTTTCAGCCAGATGTAAGACCCAGAGTCAATTTACGTTGCTACCTTACGAATCATTCATATTGCTGTATAAATTAGAAATGTCCAAACTAGCATATCTGTTAGAGCGACCATCGCGCGACATTTTGCGGGGCCGTTATCTTAACATACATATTAAATGTTAACAACAATGTTTTATTACGTACTCAGTTTGTGTATGTACACAAAAACCTTTTAAATAGATTAAATCGTCATATTTTAAAAATAAATATAAGAGTATTTAGCACATCTAACTCGGCCAATGTTGTACGAAACGAAGAAGAGTTGTAGAGTTGTAAGAGGAGTAGTATGTTAGTTAGTTTACATTTCATGCTCTGAACCAAACTGAACTCTTTCTCAAACGGTGCTAGCGCGTCTCCCGGTGCCTCCGTGTCCTTTATTTGTATTCTTTTATGTGAGGAGGTGGCAAGCAATCTGGTGGAGTTATTTAAGATGTAAATTGATAAACGGCGCCCATTGAAATTTGTAACACTCGTAGGTATACAGATGCGTTGCCATCTTTTAATAAAGTGGGCTCAGGCTACCTCACTCCGAGACGGAACGCCAGATGTATAATACTTCCACTTAACGCGAGACTTTTGAGGGGTCGTGGTACTTTGTTGTGGGGTAGTGCACCCGATATGAATTCTATATTTATTCTATAAAAAAGAGCTGTCCGAGCAATCTATAATATCGGAGCCCGGAGTTCGCTCAGAGATATTTTTAAAGAGATTAATATACTTACTGTTGCTTCTCAATACATTTCTTGTAATGTTTTGTATATTCGTCATAACCTCAATTTTTACCTAAAGAATAGTGACAGACATAAATTAAACACTAGAAATAAGGACAAACTTACTACGCCATTGTTTCGCCTACAAAAAGTAAATAGGTCGTTCATGGGGCAAGGTCTGCGCATGTATAATAAAATCCCACAGTCGATATTAAGTCTGCCGCTTGATCAATTTAAATGTAAAATCAAAAGTCAACTTATGGTTAAAGCATTACGCTATTGTAAATATCTCGACGACGGCAATGTGTGGAGTTAATACCGTTGATACTCACGTAGGGTAGAATAAGACTATTTTATACCGGTAATTTTATATTGTAAACTGATATTTTTGAAAAAAAGCCACTGTTGCGTTTCTTGCCGGTCTCTTCTCAACAGAAACTGCTTTCCGAACCGATGGTACCTTACGAACCTATATGAATAATTTTTTATGTAAAATTTGACAATTCATAAGAACGCGCAAGCGTCTATTTGAATAAAGATTTTTGATTGATTTCACGGACGGACCTAAAAATTTACAGTCATTACCTCGACCAAATTGAAAAAACTA
Source organism: Iphiclides podalirius (assembly GCA_933534255.1). NCBI lineage: Eukaryota > Metazoa > Arthropoda > Insecta > Lepidoptera > Papilionidae > Iphiclides > Iphiclides podalirius. The sequence continues at coordinate 9,087,833 of OW152830.1, read as the reverse complement.
GCGAATAAATCTTCCCTGAAGATATCCTCGACTTTCGAAGTCCCGGGACTTTAATTTTAGTTGTCTCAAGTCTCGGGACTTTCGGGTCGAGACTCGAAACGAGACAAAATTACCGAAATTGTTATGTAAACGTTTTTATTTTCAAATAATTGAAGGAGCCTAGCGTCATCTGTTAGTTTAATGAATAATTACTTGGTTCTACTACGTAACTACTGAGTTTGCAACACAATGTAGTTTGTTTTCGTTTTTAATACTTGTTGTTTGTGTATGAAGTTGCAGGTAAGCTACGGACTAGTTTAACCCTTGGTTAGTGTTAGAAATTCGTACGAGCAGATACTGGTGACTTTAACTGGTGATTAGCCTACTTGATACTATACTTGTAGATGGTGAAAGAACCCCTTACCCTTTTTAAAAAAAAACAAATAAAATGTTTTTGTTAAAAGTCTCGAAATCCCGGAAGTTCCCAGGACTTAGCTTGTAGGTTGTCTCGTGTCGCGGGACTCTGAAGTTGTCGGGAATTCCCAAACCCTAATCCTAACTTGTTATGCTTGATAAATATAAAATAAAAATAAAAAGCCTTTTATTTCTTGCTACACAATAGAAATTGACAATTTGAAAAAAGAAACAATGTCCGGTTATGTAGATAGAATTAATGAATTAGATATAATTATAACATATTATAGGTACATTAAAACATGTAGAAAAAGTACTAATCAAATGCTAAAATAACAATGTAGAAAGAAGGCGTTAAGATTTTCGTCGCTGTGGCTATCAGCCGTTTAGCTCAGTGGCTAGAGCGTCAGGCCGCGAATGCCGAAGACGTGGGTTCGATTCCCACAGCGGCGACAATCTTTTCGTACTTTTTCTACATATTTTAATGTTCAATCTTAAGTGCAGAGATTAGCACTATAAAAAACTTTAAAATTTATATTATAGGTACGTTATGCTTGCATGGTATTAATTTGCCGTTTACCGCCTTTGAAACCTAAGTCCGCACATTAGACAGGTATCATCTTAAGACATTATTAACATCCCCACAAGCCAAACAACAGAGTTCCCAAGCGCATTTTCTATGGTAAACTCCAGATTGGAAAGAAAAGAAAACGATTGAAAAACGAACGACGAAACTCCGGAATGGAAAGAAAGAAGTAACAAAACAAGGCGACCAATATACGCGGTACAAAGATGTACTTAAGCGACGCATGAAATTTGTGATTTAGATCTATCGCAGTGGGACCATGACGCACCTGGATATCTGTGGACAGTTATCGTGAACAGAAAGTTGTATGAGTATGAGAGTAGACGAAGGTTAGAGCTTGATACAAAACGAGATGAACTCCAGTGGTCGGGCCACCTGCGGCCTTTCAGTTATATCGGAGGTTGCTGACTTGTGGACGTACATTTGGCACAAAATTGTTTATGTTCGTAACCTGAGGGCACACATGCGACGACCTGATTATTCAATTCCAAGTTGCTGTGGCCGAATGTGGTCAGGACCATCATCATCATCTAGACTTCAGAAGTCGGAGTCGCTCTTGTATGCTTAGTCTTTTCTAGGGTTCCGTACCCAAAGGGTAAAACTGTCTGTCCGTCTGACCGTCTGTCGCCAGGCTGTATATCTCATGAACCGCGATAGTTAGGCAGTTAAATTTACACAGATGATGTATTTCGTTTGCCGATATAACAACAGATATTAAAATAACAACAAATATTTTCCCATACAACAGACATGATTTTTTTGTCGCTTCTAAAGATAATGTACGGAACCCTTCGTTCGCGAGTGAGAACAATAGGAGAATTGATATTTATGGACATAGTCCGTAGACTGTAAAAAGCTTCACCGGGAATAGAGCTCCTGGAAGGGCTGCTTCCACAGATTTAACGAGGTTGCGCGGCGTCATAGCTATCCTCGATGGTAACAGGATAGTAACAATTGTCATTGAAAAGTATGATTGTATATGTCTGACCACCAACATTTTTTATAGTAAATACTTTGGATCACGTAAATAATTAATTACATTTGATAGTTAGCTGTTCTGTTAATGCATTAATATTAATAATGAGTTTGCTGAATTCTGCATCAGTATCTGCCGTCTTCGTTTACACGTGCTGGACGTTTATTATTCTGTATCAGGGTTCTCTTAGATGACAGAGAAGTTCTATCAACTCACGAAAAATATATCAAAGCCAATATTTTCTTATAGAAAAACTATGCTTAAGAAAAGAACACTGCACACACAGAAGTGTGTGAAATATGGCATAGTTTATATGGCGTAGTCCATTGGTATTAGCGCGATAAAGCCTAATCTAACGCTATATCGTTCCGCAAAACTAAAGTATAGTAAAGAAAAAAAAATGTGTAACTTTTGGATTTTTGTGTCCACTTACCGTGTTAGTTCATCGCTTGTTATTGTTTTCAAAAAAAAATTATGCATATAATTTGCCCTAAGTGCAATTTGTATTTTCTTTAATATTAATATTTTAGGGTAATTGTTTACAATTTGACGCAAAGTTTTAGGCACTTACAAATATTTTTAATCGATAATAGTTTTTGATATTAATAGAAACAAGCCTAGGAAACAAGTGTGTTTTTAGATTTGGTAGGTATAACGCGGCAATTCGGAAACGAAAAAGCGAGCAGCTTAATTGTAGCATCCTGCCAGCCATTACATTGTATTATTATATTTGAATAATTGTATAATTGAATAATAAATAAATTATAACCCGTAAGCCGTACCGAACGGCGCAAAAAATGTCTACCAAAATTGGTAGACTCGTGTTTCACTTACGTCAGTGTCATTTGAATCATGTACGGATAACGAGCTAATTAATTATGCCTTTTTGTGCTATTAAATCGTGCCGCAATTATATGAGTGAATCGTATAATAATACCAAGATCACTTCTCATCGGTATGTTTTGTTATTTAAAGTAACAGCCTATACAAGTCCCACTGCTGGGCAAAGGCCTCCTCTATACAGAGGGTATCAGGGCATAATCCACCATGCGACCCCACTGTGGATTGGCGGACTTCACATATCTTCGAAATATATATATTTTTTGTTATTATTTCGAAAATATGCAGGTTTCCTAACGATGTTTTCCTTCACCGCGGAGCACGCGATAAGTCAGCACTTAAAGTTAAAAACTTCATTGGTGCCGGCACCGGGGATCGAACTCAGGTTGCTCGAGTATATTGAATTAAAGGCGAGCGCCCGGACACTGGGCTATCACATTTTTGTTATTTAATCACTATTAATTTAAGATAACACGATTTTTTATTTCATTATTTCGTAGGTTAGTCTGGTTAGCCGGTATTGTCAGTTTAATACAAGGTGGTTTTGGGGAAACTGTGGGAGACAGGTACAAATATCATTACATCATTATACTTTCGTATACCTACATTCTTTCGATCAGAACATTTTTATTTTAAAAATAACATTATTCGTCCACTGCTGAACATAGGCCTCCCCCATTGACTTCCACTTCGACCGGAAGGAAGTTTTTTTTTAAAACAGTGGATTTTAGGAGGTTTTTGAAATTCTTTAGGAGTTTTTTTTCAACAGTTGGTAACACTGAACTGCGGCCGGTTATTATTCATTTATTTTATTCGGTTATCTTTCATCATTCATCATTTTATTTTGTTATACGTTACAGTAAAACATTAATATTGTATTTACCGGTAAAGACTGCAACGCAAATTTGCATTCGTTTTCTCACTTGAAAATGATAGTGACATATAGATAACATGGATTCAATCGATTGGAGGAAATTTACTCATTTTGGATAGCCAAAAATAATTTAACGTAAATAATTTACTAAACGGCATCAGACTCGAAATCATTCATAACAAAGATTATAAAAAAATAGCGAGTGAATATTATAAAAAACGAAAGAGTTCGCAAAACATATTCCTTTATTTTATTTACTTTATCCAAAAATAACATCTAGCAAGCTTGTATCCAATTATAGTTTTCTATAAAATGTTATCAAATATAAATAAAATAAATTTCATATACTTACACTATATAGAAAACTGTAGTTGAATACAGCTCTCAACTGTCAAAACAAAATGGTTAATTTAGTGTCGGTTATAAACATCTGAACTTGTAGTTCGGTCCCGCATCAAGAGATGGCGCTGTCTCACGAGGAGACTGATGACTTTATAATAATTATAATGTACTCTTTGTATAAACTACTGTTGTTACAGCGCCACCTATCGTCTAAATGATGCAACATGTCAATAATCTTCCATAAATACTTTTGCTACCTACCGGCGATTTTTATACTTATATTTTCTCTGTTTCAACTTTCACTATATTGTAATGTTTTCTGTTCTGTTCCATTTCTTATATAGAGGGTAGAAGTAAGGAGGACCATCTCAGTGTATTAAAAAGTGTCCGTTGAAAGGGAGCAAATTAAGGTGGCGCTATAGTAGCAAGTGGAAGAATTTTAAATAGATCGCCACAAATTATTAGAGGAGGATACTAAATTAAAAAAGGAAAGAAACGTTTCCGCTTTGTTACAGCGCAATTTTTTAAATTTTATTGTAATATATAGACCTAAGACAATCGCGTGCTGAAAAAAGGTTATAGAGGTTTCATAATTATTATCTGAATGTACAAATCACCAAAACGAATTTAACAGGCAATCAATAAATATACAATATATTAACAGTACAATATATTAAAATATAAATGAAGAAATAAAAATTTATATTTTCAACGATATAACACACTATATAGCACACTTCACTCTACTTATAACTGCTAAGTTCATATAATTTCCACTTGCTACACTAGCGCTATTTCGGTGAGTGTTCGAACAATTATTTGCTGTTTACAAGTGGACACTTTTTCGACTAATCCTCCATAATTTCTTACTTGCTACAATACACAGTTTCAGTCACAAGTTCTAAATTATTTCAAAATCCAACAAAATCCATCTCATTAATTTACTAAAGAATTAACAACTGTATTAATTTCATTATATTTTTCGTTGTTACTAAAATTAATAAAATACTAATCTCCAAAATGATTAGGTTAGTTCATTATTGTTGGATGAAAATTTAATATATTGTTAATTTATAATTATATGACCGTGATAACTGTCAGTGTGAGTTGTTGTTACAATCAATTAATTGTATGAACGTGCATTACGTTAAACGAAAAAAAAGACTAAAGTCAGTCTTTTCGTTGTTTCTTATAAAGAAATGGCTAGCAGCGCCATCTATCTGAAAATATTTCAGTGTTTTAAAAAGATGGCGCTTATACCAATAATTGCTTACAAAGAATAATCTTTTTTTGAATAATCTTCTTTAGCGACCAAATGTAAGTAATACATACATAAGTACTTATTACTTACATTTGGTCGCCAAAAAATTAATATTTGTGAAGACCAACTAAAACTAAAGTATAAGATTACTGTCAGTTTTTTTATGGTGTGATTCTAAATTCTAGTACGACATAGGAACAATACCTACCGGAAATGATTGATAGCGATTTGGAGGACTCCCCGTCCCGTTATATTTAAGAATGTTGCTATAAACATAGTAGTTTGTTTGAAATCGGGTAAATTTGTGCATGTTATTTACTAGATGAACAAAAAATTTTTATGTTAAAAACTAAGTTAAGTTTCTATTTAACTACTACTCTCCTAAGTTAACTCTATTTAACTCTACTAAGTTAAGATTTACAGATACTCGAGTACGTTGCATAAGAATGAAATTAACGTATATAAATCAAAAAAATTACATGAATATTGTTGTTGTTGAAAAACTGTATAATTCCTATGTAACCATAATATCCTTGAAATAAATAAAATCATTCAGCCACTTGAGTTTTGTTAAAAAGAGTTATTATTTTAATAGGCAGCTAACTAATGAGGAAACTGCAAAATTAGTTTATTATGCTTATTTTCACAGCATAATGTCCTATGGTGTCTTACTTTGGGGTTCCGTATCCGGTCTTGACACAATATTTGTATTACAAAAGCAGGCTATACGGGCCGTCTATGGCTTGGGTCCACGTGAGTCGCTACGACAAATATTTAAGCAAATAAACGTTTTGACGCTCCCGTCGCTTTACATACTTGAGAACATCATGTATGTACGTAATAATATCCACCTTTTTACGAAAAAACAATCCACATCGCGTCGGGACCGTGGAGACACTCTGGAAGTACCGAGGTTTAGATTGGCTAAAACCAGAAAGTCGTTTCTTGGAAGATGCATCAACTTTTATAATAAAATAGGTGACATCCACAAACAACTAAGTATAAACAATTTCAAACAATTTGTAAAAGCTACCTTAATGGCAAGGGCCTACTATAATATCCAAGAATAAATAGAGGACAAGGATGTTTGGAAATGACTCTTGCTCTGCACTTGCAAGACCCCTGGATTTTATACCTAAATAAGTGTGTATGATTGCATTAAAATATATATATATATATATATATATATATATATATATATATATATATAAATATAACAAAAAGAACAAGACCGCAGAGTTTCTTGCCGGTTCTTCTAATAGGCAAAAAAAAAACTTCAAAAATCCAATCGAATTACCATCTATCGACTTTGACTTTGAATAAAACTTAGTTATTCTAGCTTTCGACAGTGAAGGAATGTAACTTTCCGTAGATAAAGACAATGTTAGTGTCAACAGCAATACAATTAGAGTAGAGTATAAATATAATTTTTCATACAATTAACATTGATGCTTCTTCTTCGTCGTAAATTATTCGAATTACTTCGACGTCTTACTTCTAAAATTCGCCTGTTGGGGGCTAGGTTCTGGGAAAACATCTTTGGAGATCTGCTTACATTATCCGCAACCAGAGACCAGAGAACAAGTCACTTATATCTATAGTCTATACTCTATAACATACATACATACAGATTCTGGCGGGAATTTGAAAAAGCGCGGTTCAAATTTATTTTTTCAAAGTCTGTTTTAATTAATTTTAATATTATTTCTTTTTAAATAATTAAAATATTAGACAAATTAGAAGTATATATAACGAGTAAATAATAAAAATGGATGGAAAGGAGGAGGGCGGGGATAACCCGCCTTCCTCAAAAAAAAGACCAAGGCGCCCTGAAGATCTTCGTACCCCGGACGTTTCTGGTATTGGCGGCGGAGGTGGTGAGTGTGAACATTTATCATATCGCAAACCCAATTATAAAAGACTATACCCAGAAAATGCAACTAACACAGAATTTAAAGTTTATATTGAAAGCAAAAACATACAGGAAAGACTGGGAAATAAAAGCCCGATCTACTTAAATCATATATTTGGGAATATTAAAGGTGTGGTGGCAATAAGGCGTATTAACGCAAATAAAATTGTCATTTTTAAACAGCACAATACGGCTAATAATTTTATAAACAACATCAACTTTCTTGAAAAACATGAAATGAAAGCATATATTCCAGCAGCTCAAATTGAAAAAACTGGTATCATCAGATTTGTACCTGCAAATATCTCAAATAAAGAATTATTCACTAAATTGACTTCTACATATGAAATTATTGCTGTTAGGTTTATAAAAAAAGTTGGTCACGAATTGTTAGGAACACAAACTGTAAGCATTACATTTTTGACGAACTCATTACCCGAGAGTGTACAGTACGATTTATTTTCATACAGAGTTTTTGAATATGTTTCTCCTCTGCAACAATGCTACAAATGCTTTAAATTTAATCATTCTGCAAAGATATGTAATGGCAAACAGCGTTGCTCTATTTGTTCAGGTGAACATTCTTATAAAGAATGCAGTAAACCAGATGAGGTTTGCTGCATTAATTGCAGCGGACCTCATTTGGCTATTTCGAAATTATGTCCCATTAAAATAAAGAAAATATTAGAAAAGAAAAATAAAATTACATATGCAAGCATTGCCACTACAAAAGAGAATACAGACTTCAGATAAAAATGTAAATACTGTAAATAAAGCACCCAAACATGTAAATAAATTTGTAAATATTAAACAAGTCTCACAAACTGTAAATAATGATGATATTAAATCACAAATTATTGGGAACAGTGATGTACTTATGGCCCTTGTACACACACTGGTCCAAATAGGCAACAAAAATGATAATGAACCTATCACTACATCATTAATTAAAGATATACTGATTAAAAATCTGGCAACATGATGGATACACAACTATATAAAAAACCTTCTTTACATATTGCGCAATTTAATATTCAAGGTGCAAATCACAAAAAACTTCTTCTTACAAAATTCTTAAATGAAAAAATTATTGATATTTGTCTACTAAATGAGACATGTTTACAAGATCATCAATCCTTTAATATTACAGGCTATAATTTTTACAGTAAAAGTTCGAAAAATCCGCGTAATGGTGTAGGAATATTAATTAAACCATATTTGAAACACAATATTATAAATCGTCGTTGAAGTTCTAACACCACGGATGTCAAAAATAGCAACTTTTCAGGAGAGAGAAAAAATTGCATAAATTTGTATAGATACTATAATATTACAAAATTACTGTTTATGTATACTTAATTATAGTTCTATTTAATGTAGAATCATTAACTATTTATGAAAATCAGTTATTCAGCCCAAATGTAATGACATACGTTGTTTTGTCACTTTAATATACAAATTGACATGACTTACGTCATTTTCTATAGGGAATTAAACAAAACTGTTATATTTATTAATTTATTTTATCGCAATGCAATCAGGTTTTTTTTATTTATTAAACATTATACTTTTTATTTAAGTATTTAAACATTTACCCTTAACAAGTATTTTAAATTTAATTTTAATGGTAGGGCCAAGCAGCAGCCTCGGCTGTTGCACGAATAGGCAGGCCGTCTGGATAAGTACCACGACCTCACAGAAGACCAGCGTAAAGTGGAAGTATGACAAATACTTTCGCGTTTCGTCTGGTGAGTGAGGTAGCCGGAGCCCAATTTTCAAAAGGTTGTCAACGCATCTGCAAACCCTGGGGTGTAGCAGATGTTCATGGGCGGCGGTATTCACTTAACATCAGGTGAACCGTCAGCTCGTTTGGCAACTGATCACATAAAAAAAAAAGACGAAGAAAAAGTCTTAATTTAAAAAATTTACTTTGTAGGGCTGCTTAAGACGAGCTTCCTTTGAAATTGATGCGTAGTGTGACAAGAATCTAACTCCATCTGGGTATGACCCTTCTCTAGAATTTTTTGTTCGATCTGGATGTTATAGTCCATTGTTAACTCCAGCAATGCATTGGATATAGAATTATAGGCACCAGCTTTTTAGACAACGTTTTTTTCAAACAGTCTATTATGCAGGATGTATACACAGAAGCCACCAGCCCTGTAGTACACTCATCGAACCAATAACAATCCACGTCTTTGTTTTCAAGATTGTACATGGTGAAGTTGTTAACACCTAATTTTTTCTTATAATATATTGCACTGGCTTCAAGTTTAGGACACAGCTGTAGCGATTGTAAGTCATGTGTAGAGACATGCACTACTTTATTGATAGCCCTTAATTTATCTTGAGTTTTTTCCTGTTTAGCTCTATCCTTCTTTAATCTATGTTCACGGTATTTGGCTTCTCTGATATTTCCTACATTATGAGAACAATACAAATCGCATTGGTCTTTCTTAGGTGAAATTAGACTTAAATTATTTTCAATGAATACTTGATCGAATAACCATCGAGAGGTGGGCTTTTCTTGCTATTCGTTACATTTCTCACAGAACAATTTATAGAGTTTCAATTTGCTCTGTACAACTGGATACAAATAAAGTTTGTTTGCTATCTCGTCGATATCCCATGTACTGCTCTCCCTCTTATCCTAATTTCTTGCATTCATTTTTTGTCCCCTCTCTTTTGGTATCTGACCTTTGGATTTTCTTTTACGTTTAGAATGGGATCTCCACAATATTCGTTGTTAATTGTTTTTTCGTTTTCATTAGCTTCTACAATATCAATATTTTTATCACTTAGTCTATCCGTTACAATTTGGGTCATTACATCAGGTATTTTCACGGTGCTTCCTTCTTCTGATGATAATAATCGTGTTTGGTTTTCACGCAATTCTCCTGATTCTTGTATCATAGATGTTTCTATAACTTCTTCTGTTATTATCAATGAAGACTGTTCACCTTCCCCCGATGTAATAATTAAATTTTCAGTAATTATATTTAAACGATCGTCTGTTAAAATTTGTGGTGGAGTCTGTGTAACTAAATCAGAAACAGTTGTATTTTCATTGTTATTTAATATTAGAATAGGTAAATTATTTAGACAACAAATTTTCGAGGTTTGAAATTCGGTGTATAGTATTCTGGGTAACTGATTTTTGTTTAACGTTTTTCAGGGGTACCTTAATTTTTAATACTTTGCAAAGTTCAAGTACAGTACACCGCACAACTACTTTGTGGAACGAGTTGTCGCCAGCGGTATTTCCAGACCGATACGACTTAGGGACCTTCAAGAAGAGAGCCTATTCCTTCCTTAAAGGCCGGCAACGCAATTGCGACTCAACCGATGTTGCAAATGTCCATGGGCTGCGGTGATCGCTTATCACCAGGTGACCCACATGCTCGTTTGCCTCCTATTCCCATAAAAAAAAATGTTTCATCCTCGTCACTGCTCATTTTGAGTCTTTTTTATCTGAATAAATTATTCATTACTGAATAAGTACTAATACTAATAATAACTAATATATACAATATTTTAAATTTTATGTTACTTAATTATGAACTATTCAACTTAAAATTTAAAATATGATCGTAACAAACCAGAAAACCGTTACATTAAAACACCACGTAACTTCTGATGGGCCTTAGAGCAACACCACTTAAGTCATTTCACCAACTTTCATTAGCATTAACTAACTAAAATAAGCTTATATCAATATAAAAATTATCGACGTTTAAGAGTAGGAATATCTAATAAAACGACAAATACAATCTTAATAGTATGCTTATTATAATTTCCTACCTTTTTTCCATTAATTGTTAGGAGCAACCGGGAAGTACGTTCCACACTATGGAACTTATGTGATTTACGTGCTGTTTCCAAATATAACGCCGATTTGGTGGATTCCGTGTAGATGAATTTTCTTAATTTCACGAGTTTCTATTGGCCGATACGTGTTTCTGATTGGCTAAAACGATGCTTCTTTCGATTCTCTAGCGAATGGCATCAAAATGTCAAAATAGCCAAAAAGTGACTTACGTGGTGTTAGAACTTCAACGACGAAATACTACTTTTTATGAAGATATACAAACAATAGCTATAAGTATAAATACAAAAAATACAACTTTATCTATTCTTTGTGTGTACTGTCCTCCCTCCAATAAGCACATAAGAATTAATAGATTGCGCAATATTATAAGAGATTTACCAAAACCTCTTTTCATAAGTGGTGATTCAATGCACATCATATTGCTTTTGGATGTCTGTCTACAAAAAGTTGTGGTCAAAGCTTGTATGACATTATCGATGAATATGATTTATGCATTATAAATAATGGCAGCTTCACTACAGTAAATTATCCTACACGCAATCCCTCAGCAATAGATGTAAGTTTTGTTAGTCCACAGTTGGCCCCAATTTGTGAATGGTCTGTGCATGACGATGCTATGGGCAGTTACCATTATCCAACCATCACAAGCATTACAATGTGCATTGAAAGATACTCAATCAATAAACATAGTGACAAATTTTTATACAACAAAACAGATTGGACTAAATATAGAGAATTCTCTAATTCAGTGTTCCATGACATGATGGTTAGCAAAGAGAATGCAATGAAATCCTATGAGGAATTTTGTAACCGACTTGATACACTTAAAAGAATGATAGTTACTAGATTCACTAGGACTAACTTTAGAAGTAGACCACCAGCCCCCTGGTGGAACAGTATATGTGAACAAGCCGTTATTAAATCTTATGATGCACTGAAACATTACAGAAGTGATCCAACAATACATAATTACATCAACTATAAAAGATTGGATGCTTTAAAAAAGCGCACCATAAAAGAGCAAAAAAGAATCAGTTGGAATAGTTTTTGTAACAGTTTCAATAGAAATACTCCCATTAGTGAAATCTGGAAACTCATTAAAAGGTTTAAGGGTATGAGAATGGGTAATAAGTCATATAAGGATGAATTTGTACAACCGCTTTTACACAAGCTATCAGATAACACCAATTTAGTTGATCCAAAATCATTAGACAATTTTTTTAATAATAACAATGAAAATCCTCATTCAAGATTTTTACTGGATTCTTTTTCATGGAATGAATTTTTGATGAGTATACAATCTAGAAAAAATACTAGTCCTGGTTTAGATGATTTTCCATATTTACTGATAAAACATCTACCTGAATCTATACAAAAGTTATTTTTGAACATTCTTAATAGTCTCTGACATAAAAAAATAATACCAAATTCATGGAAAACTCAATGTGTAATACCTATACTTAAACCAGATAAATCACCTGAACTGGCTAGTTCTTATCGACCAATCTCGCTATCGTCATGTCTTGGAAAGATATTTGAAAACATGATAAAGTCACGCCTTGACTGGTATGCAGAATCTAATAGTGTGATCCCTCATGTTCAATATGGATTTCGTAGAGGAAGAAGTTGTACTGACAGCTTCATTTCCCTCATAAATGACCTGAAAAATGCAAAACACAATAAATTACACACAGTTTGTATATTTCTGGATGTGCAAAGTGCATTTGATAGTGTGAATCCTGGCATACTGGTGAAGGTACTGAGCAACGCTGGTGTACCTGGCCAATTATGTAAATGGATATATGATTTCCTTAATAATAGAATATTATATGTAAAGCACAACAATACCTTGCATGGACCTAGAAATGTGTCAAAGGGCACCATACAAGGTGCAAATTGTCGCCCTTGTTATATAACTTGTATACTTGTGAGATATGTAAATATGTAAATACTAAAAATGTAAATATACTACAGTTTGCAGATGATTTAGTTTTATACAGTTCAGATGTGAATTTAATAGTAGCCATTGAAAATGTTAACACTGGTTTAAGACAGTTGAGTAATTATTATCAGAACAGATTAAATTTAAATATAAATTCTGCCAAAAGTAGTGTCATGATATTTGGAAAAGATAAGCCATTAATTGATGTTGTTTATAATGGTAATGTTATTCAACGAGTAGCTGTACACAAATTCTTGGGTGTTATCATTGACCAGAAGTTGTCATTTGAAGAACATATAAAATATGTATCTAGGAATGTATTAAACAGTGTCAACATTTTAAGATGTCTAGCAGGTGTTACATGGGGTGCAGACCCCAAAATACTTTCAGTGCTATATAAATCTGTCATATCAAGCCATTTTGATTACAGTTCTTTGGGTTATTTAAATAGCACTCATACTCCATAAATTAGATGTTTTACAGAACAAGGCTTTGAGGATCATATCAGGGGCAATGTGTTCGACTCCCAGAAGGGCCATGGAAGTTGAAAAAAATATTATGCCTTTGATTTTGAGAAGACTTTGCTTGCAGAAAGATACTGTCTGAAACTATTATCATCAAATAATTTGCAAATTATAAATAGAATCATACCTCACTTCATTAACATAGATGGTCCATTGACTTCATCTAAAGATCTTCTGACAGGTACAACTCCAACTTTGTGCCGGATTTTCTTAGAAATACAATCTCATTATTCAAATATCAAAAAACATTCTCACTGGCCATGTTACACTCATTCTTATAATAGTATTACACATCCTATTATGATTCTATCAAATTCAATTGATAACAATTCAGACTTTCTAGCATTCTTAGAAGAAAACAAGAAGTATTATATAATCTACACTGATGGCAGTAAAGGTAATGATTACGTGAGAAAGTGCAGTATATGATCCCCAAAAAGATGTTGCTCAAAGCTTTGCTCTAGATAAACAGTGCTCCATTTTTACAGCAGAGGCATATGCAGTTTTTGAAGCTTTAAAATCAATTAGTTGTGTAATTAATTGTAAATATTTTCTAATTTTAACAGACTCTTTGAGTCTTATAAACAGTCTAAGACATGTAAGTCTTAATATTAAAAACAAATTTCATAATTTATTTCATTAAAGATATTGTATTTCGATTACATAAAAAGGGGATAACAATTGCCTTTATGTGGGTTCCCGCACACAAAGGTATTTCTGGTAATGAAATTGCAGACAAAACTGCATATGAAGGGGTCAATGCTATTGACGTTAGAAATGTGGTGCATGTTCCTATGATCGATTATTATTCCGATGTAAATATTTCATTAAAAAATATTTGGCTAAACTTCTGGAAGGAGGATCAAAAATTTAAAGGAAAATGGTATGGAGGTATCCAAGAGAATTTACCGAGACCTTGGTATGATGAGCTGGAAATAAATAGTTAGCCGTGAATTCGTCACCACAATCAACAGATTACGATTTGGCCATAACACTGCACCTGCACACCTCGCAAGACTCAATATAATAAAAAGCAATATTTGCATTTTCTGTAATGATGGGATAGCTGACATGAATCATATTTTCTTCAAATGTCCAAATAAAACGTTCGTTTTTCATAGACTAATATTGGCAAGTGAAATAAATAATAGAAGTTAGTGATACCTCCCGCCGCCACTTGTGTGATTTGCTCAAAAACAAAAAGTGTTATAATGCATTATATAAATACGTTAAAAATACTGTGGGGACAATTTAAATAACTAAATAAAATCAGTGAACACGTAAAAATATACAAAAATGAGAAAATTAGTGTTCGAAAATAAGACTTGGCTTAAAGGTCTTGTTACCAGGCCATAAAATCTTTAATAAAAAAAAAAATACATACATACACATAGAAAGTGTAAAGTGTAATAGGATAAGTGTCGGTTCGGCTCGGCAATAATCGAAGGCAGAGGCCAGACAACAGACAAAAAGTTTAGAGTGATTAATGCGAGACTTTGAGTACGAAGTTTCCATTTAAAATCAACGTAAGTAATTTTTCTAATTTCATTGGCAATTCTTTAACAGTATTTGTAGCTTAGTGAATCTATTCGGGTAGTACTTTTAAGTTTGGGTAAATTGTTTATGGCGCAAGTAAAATTTATAGAAAATACTGAAGAAATGTTAATATTGCTTGATATCCGACATGTCGCTCGCTATATAGAAAATGGCGAACGCAAGGAAGTGCGACGTGGAGCGATCGGGGCGTTGCATTCCGTGCGAGTCTTATATTAGTTATTGACTATATATATGTATAAATACTGAAGAAATGTTAATATTGCTTGATATCCGACATGTCGCTCGCTATATAGAAAATGGCGAACGCAAGGAAGTGCGACGTGGAGCGATCGGGGCGTTGCATTCCGTGCGAGTCTTATATTAGTTATTGACTATATATATATATATAAATACTGAAGAAATGTTAATATTGCTTGATATCCGACATGTCGCTCGCTATATAGAAAATGGCGAACGCAAGGAAGTGCGACGTGGAGCGATCGGGGCGTTGCATTCCGTGCGAGTCTTATATTAGTTATTGACTATATATATATAAATACGTGAATGGCTGAATGCGTTATACTTATACAATAAGAGTACAGTGTGAGTGTAAACCAATAGGACAGTTACGAATCAAATTTGCTTATAAGCTGCCTTGCAACTAGATCCTAATAGAATATCTTTTTATTTCTGTTGCAAGTGCACCCACCGCGCGCCCGTTTAATTCCCCGACATTTGACACGTCACTTGCCGTAGTGTAAACAGTTAATTAATTAGTACAATGGCCGGCAACAGGCAACAAAATTGGACGTATTTTTTAACGTTTCTCGTCCATTTCGAGAGGAAAATACCACTAGAGTTGCATTTCCCTTACCTGTACTGTAACAGCCACTTGTCTGGTGTTCGCTACTGGCCACTGTAATCATGCTTACAACACAGCTACACTAACCAGCCAGCTGCTCACTTGAAACGGGGGTAAAATTTCAGCAGCCCACTACTTTTATATAGCAAACAAAAGAAAAATTTAAACGACACATAACTATAGAGACGTATCACTAAGTAATCAATAAAAAAAAATTGATAGTGATCTATACTTTTCGAGAAAAAAACGTAATTAAATCTTGCCATTTTACTATTGTCAACATTTTCATATTAAAAACCTTCCGTAAAACACTGTCTTGTCCACACTTAAAACGTTTAAATTTTATTCAAGAATTCATGATAACACAAAAATATCAAAAGTACTATACTACACCCGAGGGTTTGCAGATGCGTTGGAATTTGGGCGTCGGCTACCTCACTCACCAGACGAAACGCGAAAGTATTATACTTCAACTTTACGCCGGTCTTCTGTAAGGTAGTGGTACTTACCCGGACGAGCCTGCCCATTCGTGCAACAGCCGAGGCTGCTGCATAACCCTATTAACGTTGCAATTGAATTAAGCCTTTGCCGATAAGCGGTCACCGCCGCCAACAGGAATCCGTAGCTCCATTGGAATTTTAAGGCTATTTATTCTACGAGGGTGTTGTAATGTAATAAAAATAAATAATATTTTCCGTATCTTACCAGCACAGTTATCTTTCCAGTGTGACGATGGGTTTGCTCGCGGCAATCGTTGTGAACACCGTAGGGGCCGCCGTCATTTACGGGACGGGGGGCCTAGGAGCCGCGTGGGTGGCGCCGATGCTGGGCTTCAGCAGCGGCGGCATCGTTGCCGGCAGCACCGCCGCCGCCGCCCAGGCATACTACGGCAACGTGGCGGCGGGCAGCGTCGTTTCTCAGCTAACCGCGATTGCTATGGCGTCACCAACTCCATAAATAGGTGATATAATCCTTCCGTCCGCAATATAATGTGCGTCCCTTATCGACGTTTTGGACGGGTTTCTGCTAGGTTTCTAACCATCGGGCAGCCTGAGTGATTTTAGAGGAAGAAGCCTAAAGGTACATTGAAATGTGACTTGCGAGTCTGTATCTCTGAAACACGAAGAGTGTACATCAAAATAACAAAATCATGAATAAACGAGATCTAGACGATCTTTACTTGTCTGTACCTAGACTAAAACTACTAGATGATAGAAGTTTGAAATATTGAATGTGTTTGCATTTGCATCTAAAAATAACCCGATTTAAGGTTCTTCCTTTAGACTAAAACTCAATTGTGTATTCCAACTCATTGTAACGTCAATCATAACTGGACTATCGCGCATAACTGGACACTCAATACTATACCCATTAATCGACCTCTACGAAAATAAACTGTATTATTATAAATACCTAATATAGAGATATACAATAGTTGTGGGCGATGTGCCCATGGGCTCTTACATTCTTTGTCTCATTCTAATTGCATTTTATTAGTCTTATTAACTACAAACTATAATGTCTCCATATGACACTACTATAACGATATTCCTTGTTTCAGATACTGATGGTGTTCGACGTCTGTAGTGACGATGAATGAATTTTGAAATAAATGAAATGATTAATGTTCTCGTTTTTTTTCGTCAATAATTAACTTATTTGCGACACTAACGACGTACCACGTAACGGTCACGCTCTTTACCACTTAATAGCATTACATTGTTAATTGATGGCGTTTAGTCTATCAATAAATAAGACAAATTATCTTGGTAATTAATTTGTGGCCTAAATAATGGCGAAGCAATCGCCACTTTCCCTTTTTTTTGCGATCGACACAGGCCTAAAAATAACAATATGTCGGAAGTCTTTCTTTTTTTTTTTAAAGTTATCTTTACGTTAAGGATACCGTCGACCTTACCAACTGAAATTGGCGACCAGCGAAAATTGTGCAGACGACAGTTAGCACGTCATAACCCCCATTACTGCAGACAGCACGGCGAACTTGCACCGATGGCATCATTACTTTTAGTTCATTAAATTATAAATCAGTCAAACTCCATTCCTAACTATCATACCACACCATAACCACCTTGTAATTTAATTAAATAAAAAAAAATATTGATATACCGATCGCCAAATACTTAACTCGACGCGTGATCGATTGCTTTATGTCAAAAAAAATCTCATCATTCATCACTCATCGCTTAATACCTATTGTTGGCTGATCGTAAATATGCACTTTTGGCCCGCTAAACTGTCAAATAAGCCATCAAGTAGCAAAAGGTTAGTAAATGGAAAGTGTAAAATAGATGTCAGCTTCAACTTTAAATTGTTACGACTAGAAATATAAATATTCAAATTTAACTATTTCTCTAGACGACTATATCGAATCACCAACTTGAAGAACTCTTTGAATTAGGTACTTGCTGAGCATCCTGGCTTAGCCAAAAAGGACTTAGGGCAAGATCTAAACCATAGATGATAAACTTATATATTGAGATCTAAACTGTTGATAAACAATGGAATAAACTTGCCAATTACATTAATGAAAGAGAAGCGATAGATTAAACAATCAATATAAAGTTATCGCAATTTAACGTTACTAATTTAGGATTGTTCTTTGATTGCTCTCACTGCTATTAAAATAGGTGATACGAAATCTTTATGTCGCTTTGGTGTGTATCGGTGAACTGAAAAGTGCAATAGCCTATACTATTGCACTTTTCAGTTCACCGATTGTTCTACAGAAGCAGCACTATCGTCATTATGTTTTCGCTTTGTTATTGCTGATACATAATACTTATTTGCGATTTGCTTTTTACGTAATAAGCCTACTGATAGAGGGGACCGCATGTTCTTATTGCATCTTCGCTCCCGGCTTTATCACACATGGCCTGCCATAACCGGCATGCGAGGGAACGAGTAAAGTGCTATGACGGGATATAGGTACCTATCATAAAATAATTCCAATACGGTCGCGAAAATGTAAAATGCGTGAGAAACTTGGGAAAATCGTGCATTACACTACTTTAGAGAAAATATATATATATATACGATGCAATATTAATATTTTAAACGAAATATATAGATGAAGAAAATCTTGAAATATAATTACGTGAATAGGTCGACAGAAATGCATGAAAGTTTAAAAACAAGAAAAGTTAGGTAACCAAAAGATTGATCATTTTGATTATATAACGGTTATAGATAGTTTGTAGAAACATTAGATTCTAGTACGGATGTGACTTATTGAAAATCGGCCAAGCGCGACTCGGAATCGCGCACGAAGAGAAGGAATTGGTAATGAATCTTTTTTATGTATTCACGCAACTTTTTACAAGCTCGTTCGATTTGGATGATTTATTATATTAATAAGGATGTAACCTGAAATGTTTAGAAGTTAAATTAGAAAATAAAGTCATAAACTAGGGTCCTCATCCCAAAATACAGCATAGTCAGGTTACACAGTACAGGTCAGTCAACAAAAACCAATCACATCAATTAAGATACTATCGTGAACATTGACATTTACCGCGCAACCACCGCCACAGCACCAGGACAAAGGTAATCAACATATCGGTATACTGCAGAAGGAGGTATATGTACACTGGATTGACGACCTGTGCAAGTGGATGGTGAGAAGTCCATGGATGCAGTTGGCCCAGGATCGTGCTTCGTGGCATGTAGGGGAGGCTTATAGTGCGACGATGCCCAGGCCATTGGGTGCGACCCGATGCCTGCACCATTGCCTGACATGCGTAGATGCAACGTATGCACTTGAACTTAAATATTGGTTTGACAAATAGCATCTAAGGATGCATATGAAATTTTAAGTAAATTGAAATGGAAAAATATGCGGAATAAAAAGTAGGTTCCAATTTTTATCAGAGGTGATCTAATTTTGATAGAACATGAAAGTGGTAAATAATAAGATATACGAAGGGTCTTGAACATTGATAACCGAAAGTGAACATTACAATTTTCCTTCAACATTGAAGTCTACCAACTATAATATCAAATCTGCTGAGCCATAAGACCTGTATATTAGACCGTTTACTTAAATATTCCGAGATCTTGTATATTAGACCGTTTACTTAAATATTCCGAGATCTAAGTTTGATCCAGTTGAGGAGTACACTGCACAAGGTACCCAAGTGTGACCAATCAAAATAAAAGATCAAAGACCAATCAATCGGAAAATAATAGAAAGGAGAGAATAGGAGTAATAAAGTGAAAAAAATATACATACAATAAGTAATTTAATTGAATTATAATATGTAAATCCAAATACTTATTTATTAGTTCCCTTTTACGCAGCATAAAAAATTGATCTTCAGAAAAGTAAAAAACTCTTTATGACAATTAGTTTAATTTAATGCAGCCTTTCCACAGAACATTCTTCAGCTGTGAGAAGTCAAGGTAATGTGGTCCTAATGGAACTACTAAATTTTAGTTGTATGTATAACTACTACTGGTAGGTGCCAATATTTACAAGTCCCATTTTTTTTTTATTTAATTTTTAATATTATTTGAATAAAAATATCTTTGAACTAAAAGAATATATCGAAATAAAGCATATTTAATTAAATACTGTAATAAAGGGCAAAAAAATGATACATGATTTTTTTTCCTGCTTGAAATTGGGCCATTAACATTAAATTGCTTAAGAGGAGTATGTGACATCACAAAAAAGTAAAAAAAAAGTTCAACAATGCATAAATACACAAAATATATTAAAGTTACATATTTTCCATGGAAATAATTCTGAATTATCAAAAGTTTAAAGTCTCATACTTGTTGTGTATTCCTGATGAGGTAGAAGAAAATTGTTATTATATACCAAGTATTATAAGTTTTATTTTGGTAGCCATACTCTATGCAGAAATGTGTAAAATATGGTATGTAAGAAGTTCGAAATATTAAAGCTTGCTGAGACATACCACCGTTACAAATGACGTAAACCACATTCATAAAGCTATTTGTATCTTACTGCATACACTTTTTGCCATGGCTTATTACTTATATTTAAAATGGCAGATCACACCACTTTCAAACAATAAAAAAGTAAATGTTTCCCATCTTACATTGTCATCTATATTTCCTCCGTTTTTGTGGGGAAGATCGTACATAAGAATTTCGGGCATACTTATCTATAAATAGTTCTTGATAAATTAAATTATTTGATTCTGAACCCAAATATTTAGATATTTCTGTATATAGAAATCTTTTATAAGCCTCTTCACTTGTAGTTGTTTGGGTAGACACAGATCTTTTCTTTAGTGTCGTAGGTACAATTGTTTTTTTTAAATCCATAAATCTTTGAGTATTTTGATCTATTTTGTTTAACAAGAGATTTTCCATCCTAGTCATTCTTGCTTCAAGATTTGATAAAAATATTTCATTGTTTCTTAAATGTTCTACTTTACAAGATGAGGGTTCTTTTTCTACTATTTTCTGATCAGATTGCTCCACCTTGTGTTCATTATTTTTTTCTGGTTCTTCAATTTTTATAACACAAGATTCTAATATATCTTTCAACTTCATATTAAACTTTCTTTTTTCTCTTATAGCTGCTACCCTTTCTGGTGACAGTTTGTTCTTCAAAACAGAAATTTTTGAATCTTTGTTATCGTTTAAACTAATATTGGATTTATCATTTAAAGCTTGGGGTGTTTGTATATTTTTATTATTTTGGTAATCTTCAGTTTGAGGGATTTCAGTTTTGGGGATTATTGTTGGTTCCAGATCTTGATTTACAATATTTTTACATTCTTCTACAGGTTTTTTATCTACAACATCTTTGCTTGCACTATTATTTCTTTTCAAATGTGACACATTTAAAATAACGGATGGTGAAATTGGTTGGAAATTACCACTAATTGGAACTGGGCCAGTTAATTTCTTTTCAGATATTATTCTTACCTTTGGTTTACTTTTTACATTTATTTGCAATTTTTTATCAGGCAATTTATTAATATCCATACACAAATTATTTTGGGTTGTTTCACCTAGATTCAAATTGTGGGAATATGGAGGTATGATAAAAATAGGCTGCGATTGGGTATTTTGAATATTATTTTTAAAGGATACTAATTTATCATTTAATAGCCCATTTTCATCAATTTCAATTTCAATGCTATTGGGTTTCTCATCAACATTGCTGTTTAACACAAAGTTAAATTGAGCAAAATTGTCACATTTTGGTTGTGTCAAGGTGTTAATATCAGTTTTTTGATATGATGTTTCTAAATTTACAGAATTTGTCAAAAAATCTATATACTTTAGTGAAAAATTTGCCTTTTTATCATCAATGGGAAAATAATCATTTTCAATATCTTCAATAATAATAGGATAAAGTTTAGTGAATTCATGCGATTTATCAATCCATTTGCTAGGGTCACAGTAGGGACCATCTTCAGTTGGTATTGCCTCAAATGTAAGTTTTTCTTTCTGAAATTACAATTAAATGTATATTGATTAAATATCCTTCTCACATATATAAAATAGGGCAAATGTTCAGCACATTGACGAGCGCAAATTGCAATTAAAAAAAATTTAAGGAATACAGAAAAATCACTAATGAATTAATCAACAAGCAGAATTACATCCCTTACAGTTTTCGAGAAAAAAAATATTTAAAACTTGTAACTTTCACTAAGAACTTTTACTAATTTGACTTCAAAAATTGAATACAGAGTCCTACATGATAAATATAGGAACCGAGTGACATCATACTTGTATTGATTGTTCGATTATTATTTTTTTAAATTTAATGTGTCACAGTACCAACACAGAGCAATCAAACTTGGACAGGTTAGGTTAGAAGGTTAAGGTGTTCACCTTCATGGGTATTTTTTTATGACCACCCAGAATTAGGAGCAAAATTAAAATATTGACAACAACAAAATTGCGGATTTCTATTGTGAATATTACAACTATTTAATTTTTTTTTTTCGAAAACTATAAGCAACCGGAGAACTCTCCTTGTTTAGCAATTTATTAGTGATTTTTCTGTATCGTTTAAAATTTATTTTAATCGCAATATGCACCCGTCAATGTCCTGAACAGTTTTTTCCGTAGTTTTACATGTCTATATAAACATTTGTCATTTGTTGAAGATGTCACATTTTTGAAATAACATTGTTTATTGGGATTTTATTTATTGTGACAAAATTTGAACATTTTCAACTTTAACAGAAATTACTTTTAGAGCATTTTAATGAATTGTTAAATAATACAATTTAATAATTGTGTTATTTGCAGATTTGGTTAAATGTCTTGTTTATCTAGGAATTAAGGTTTTTACTGTGGTGGGGCCACACAGGAACCTCAGCTGTTGCACGAATGGGCAGGTTCATCCAGAACTCATTCACCAGACAAATACTTTTGCATTCTATCTGGTGAGTGAGGTAGTCCAATTTTCAAAAGGTTGTCAATGCATGAATGTCCATGGTATTCACTTAACATCAGGTGAACCGCCTGCTTGCTTGCCAACTTTTCACTTAAAAAAATCTAGAAGGATTTTTGAGTGATATCTGAACTGCCACAAAATGAAAAATACATGTAAAGCCATGAATGCATGAATTTATCTACTACTATTTCTTTTTGTCAAATAAGTTTTTAAATTTGTCACCTTATCAGAATAACAAGAAAAAGTTCAAAAGTGCAACAAATCTCAAATGCATTCACCTCACACATTCTGATGAGTGGTGTGTTCATTTAAATATAAAAAAATCATTTAAATCAGAAAAACACCACAATATTTAAAAGTTTGGTACATTTCCTAGTATCTTTGAAGCATTTCTGCTTTTAACTTAAAAATGGATATAGCTGATTCACTAATCAATGAAATAAACCTAGTTGTTATTATATAATTAAAAATGAATAAAATGGCTGTTCAATTTTTATTGCTACAATAGTGATTTTCTTAAATGTTAATCTGCAAATGTCTTTTTCTCTAAATTGGACATTTTGGTTAGTACTCAGTTTTCCTAATAGTGAAAAATACACAGTTACAAAGCCACTATATAGTATAAAGTAATAACAAGACATTAAATTAAAACTTACCTTAAAATTCATAAAATATTGATCTTTGAAGTGGTGTTGACAAACAACTCTGTTCTTAAGTTGTGATACTTTTAAATTAAGATACTCTAGTCGATGTGCATTGATTAACCATTGGTGACACCTTACTTTGTCAAAAACAGGGTAATGGAACATATGAGTCTTTCCATCGGTCTTCACCATGCAGTTGCGGTATGTACATCGACATCCTCCCATTTTATAAAATTCTGAAGTAGTAGTTACCAATTTAGGTATTATTACAACCGTCTAATATTTATCGTACTACAACATGTAAAATACAAAATGTGCAAAAAATCATATCAATTACAATTTGGAGCAATTCTCGAAAAAATACAACTTATCAATAGATATATTGCAGTCTAATTTATTTCGTTGAAGATCATATTGTATCAATTCAGATATACAAATAACAAAAGTACTCTTTGTATCAATTTTGTGACACACAAAACTTATGGGACTTGACTTACGTTTTAATTATTACAGGACACAATCGTGGCAACACTAGCTAAATATTTATGCTTATTACAAATTAACGTTCAGTTAAACGACGTTAATAAACTTATACCTAAAGTTAAGAAAACACATGACAATTACAAACATATATAAAAGTTCTCTTTGATTACAAAATAACATTTGGTGATTTTATAAAATATTTACTACTAGGCACGGGCAAAAGATAGCGATGTATAAAAATATCGATATTTTTTTTGAAGTAAAAATCTTGAACTAGTTAAATTCTTCAACTATTTAGTTAGCGTGATACTTTTGTCAGTTTGCATGATTTAACGCTGTGACGTTCAATGAGTCCAAA
This sequence comes from Iphiclides podalirius, assembly GCA_933534255.1. Taxonomy (NCBI): domain Eukaryota; kingdom Metazoa; phylum Arthropoda; class Insecta; order Lepidoptera; family Papilionidae; genus Iphiclides; species Iphiclides podalirius. The sequence goes on along the minus strand of OW152830.1, from coordinate 9,063,060 downwards.
TCGTTTGACTGATTAATATTTTAAAATTTTATGCAATTATAATTTAATAAATTTACAAAAAAAGCACCTTAAAAAGAAGTGATATTCAAAAATCGCCCTTAAGTATCTAATTTTCCAGGCTACTTCAGTGTCTTCAGAAAGAATAGGGAATATGCAAAAGAGGCCCTTATCAACCAGGGATATGGCGACGGTTCGCGAGTTCTCACCATTCATGAAGCACAAGGATACGGGTCAGTCTTTTTCATGCGTACAAAAGTGAGCAAGCTACAGCTGCACGACAGCGTTCAGCATGCCGTAGTGGCGGTATCCCGGCACACGGTCAGCTGTGTTTACTACACAGACGACTGTGACGATGCAGCAGGCCGCCTTATCCAAAAAGCCATGGCGGCATCAACCTGCAAGATAAGAGACTATAATCTTAAAATGACAATTAGGCAATTGGCGGTCGCAGAGAGACTAGCAAAGAAATAACACCTATTACCCAATAACCTGCGACGACGAGATCTCCGTCTTGAATGGTGGATGTGGCTCATGGGATCACTTTGAAACCGAAAAGACACTTAAGGAGTGATAAGAAAACTATTTATTTGAACTTAAACATTTTCAACTTATTTTAGACCAAACGTAATGATTATGAAATTTATATAAAATACAAGAGTTATGTCATATAGCTAGACATGTTGTTGATTGGTAATCTCAGATTATACATACTCTTTTGATATGAACTCTGATCTTCTTGGTTTATGTATTATGTTTGAATTACTTTAAATTAAATTTAGAATGTTAGTTTTATTTGTTCAGACTGAATTGTGTCATATTTGATTGATTCCGTAAAAATCGTTTGTAGAAGTAACATGTCTAGCTGTCTGACATAACTCTTGTATTTTATATAAATTTCATAATCATTACGTTTGGTCCAAAAATAAGTTCAAAATGTTTAAGTTGAAATAAACAGTTTTCCTATCAGTCCTTAAGTGTCTTTTTGGTTTGAGAACGATCCCATGAGCCACATCCACCATTCAAGAGGTTATGGGCCCAGAAACATCTATATTTTTTGGAGATTTTCCAGTTTTTGAGCAAAAGTGACAGCTGCAAAGAAATTTTCAAAGATGGACAAGCCCATCAAACCATTATTAGAAAAAGAAACTATCATTCAAGACTTGAAACAAATTAAATTAGTAAATTACTTTAAAAATAACTGCTGTGGATTTTGAAAATATTTTGAAAAAGAACGAGCAGACTGCGACCATGAGTGAGGATTTATTATCCATGAATAAAATGAAGGCATGGTGATGAAGAAGAAATAATTGAAAAAAAGAAAGAATTCAAAAGGGAACAATTGAAAAAAAAAAAACAATTGACGTTGTTGGGAATAAGGAGAGTGCAGAAACAAATGAAGTAGTTTGTGAGGAAACAGTTGAAGATGTGAGGAGCGTGAATTTTGTTCATAATCAGGATGAAGTTGTAGAGAATAAAGGAGATTTTAATGTTTTTTTTGGATGCGATTGGAGATAGACAGGAAGGGGTTGTTGCGGAGGGATCCACCGAGAAATAGGTTTTTTGAAGAGGAGACGGAGGTTGTTGCGGAGGGTGTTGGTCCAGAGAGGGATCCACCGAGAAATAGGTTTTTGTGAAGAGGAGACGGAGCTTGTTGCGGAGGGTGTGAGTCCAGGGAGGGATCCACCGAGAAATAGGTCTTTGTGAATAGGAGACGGAGGTTGTTGCGGAGGGTGTGAGTCCAGGGAGGGATGCACCGAGAAATAGGTCTTTATGGACGGGAAGACGGAGGTTGTTGCGGAGTTTGTGGGTCCAGGGAGGGATCCACCGATAAATAGGTCTTTACCTGAGAGGTAGAAGAATTGTTATGGATTTTTTGGCTGTGTGCACTTTTACGTTTGGGGAGGCGGTTGGCTCTGGTGAGACGGAGCGATAGTTGATGGCTGTGGAGGAGCAGAGGTTTTTCTATGGAGAGGAATGGCGCGTGGGAGTTGGTTGGTGAAAAAGAGGCTGAAGGGGAAGATTTGTGGGTTGAAGTCTTTACGATCTAAAAGAACCTGCTTTGATGTGAAACATTGGTGTTAATGTCTAGATAGACGTTATTAAGAATTTTAGGTATTTTCATTCTAAACCTTTTACTGTAGGTAGTGTTAATGTAAGGGGGTGTTAATAATAGAAATTCGCGCCTTGGAAGCGTGTGTATGAGATATTAGTAAGGGAAAGGATCGGAATTCAAAACGGAATTTTTCGGAGAAACTTTTTACAAAAATTTTTGTTATCTCTTCCTTTATAATGTATTGTGTTTTATTGTATTTTTCTGGTTTGAGTTATAGTTATCGAGTTTTTGTTTTTGTTGAGAGATTGTTATTGTTGTTTTATGATTGGGGATTTGTTTGTTGATAATTTCTAAATTTTTTGGGTTTCTGTACTTGTCTGGTGTTATGATGTATGTCTGAGATTAAGGGGGTGTGTTGATTGGTAATCTCAGATTATAAATACTCTTTTGATATCAACTCTGATCTTCTTGGTTTATGTAGCATGTTTGAATTACTTTAAATTAAATTTAGAATGTTAGTTTTATTTGTTCAGACTGAATTGTGTCATATTTGATTGATTCCGTAAAAATCGTTTGTAGAAGTAACATGTCTAGCTGTCTGACATGACTCTTGTATTTTATATAAATTTCATAATCATTACGTTTGGTCCAAAAATAAGTTCAAAATGTTTAAGTTGAAATAAACAGTTTTCCTATCAGTCCTTAAGTGTCTTTTTGGTTTGAGAGCGATCCCATGAGCCACATCCACCATTCAAGACATGTTACTTCTCCAAATGATTTTTACGGAATCAATCAAATATGACAATTCAGTCTGAACAAATAAAACTAACATTCCAAATTTAATTTAAAGTAATTCAAACATGCTACATAAACCAAGAAGATCAGAGTTGATATCAAAAGAGTATGTATGATCTGAGATTACCAATCAACACACCCCCTTAATCTCAGATATACATCATAACACCAGACAAGTACAGAAACCCAAAAAATTTAGAAATTATCAACAAACAAATCCCCAATCATAAAACAACAATAACAATCTCTCAACAAAAACAAAAACTCGATAACTATAACTCAAACCAGAAAAATACAATAAAACACAATACATTATAAAGGAAGAGATAACAAAATTTTTTGTAAAAAGTTTCTCCGAAAAATTCCGTTTTGAATTCCGATCCTTTCCCTTACTAATATCTCATACACACGCTTCCACGCCGCGATTTCTATTATTAACACCCCCTTACATTAGCACTACCTACACTAAAAGGTTTTTAGGTCTATCAAGACATTAACACCAATATGTCACATCAAAGCAGGTTGTTTTAGATCGTAAAGACTTCAACCCACAAATCTTCCCCTTCAGCCTCTTTTTCACCAACCAACTCCCACACGCCATTCCTCTCCAAAGAAAAACCTCTACTCCTCCACAGCCATCAACTATCGCTCCGTCTCACCAGAGCCAACCGCCTCCCCAAACGTAAAAGTGCACACAGCCAAAAAATCCACAACAATCCTTATACCTCTCAGGTAAAGAGACCTTCAGATTATATGAAGAGATGGCCTTGATACAAATTGTTTTTTTTGACCGATTAAGTAATTGTTTTTGTAATTTTGTATTTTTTAAACATCTACTAAAACTGCCTAAACTACCTGTGGTTGTAAAGGAATAAGCTAATTAAACATCGAACGTAACGAAGACATCAGCAGTAGAACTAAGGTGACCGACATAGCTCAGAGGTTTAGATTAGCTAATACCAGAAAGTCGTTTCTTGGAAGATGCATCAACTTTTATAATAACACATGTGTGACATCCACAAACAACTAAGTATAAACAATTTCAAACAATTTGTAAAAGCTACCTTAATGGCAAGGGCTTATTATAATATCCAAGAATACATAGAGGACAAGGATGTTTGGAAATGACTCTTGCTCTGCACTTGCAAGACCCCTGGCTGCTGCTGATTTTATACCCAAATAAGTGTGTATAATTGCATTAAAAAAAATATATATATAACAAAAAGAACAAGACCGCAGAGTTTCTTGCCGGTTCTTCTCTGTGCAGGTCTAGTTTAGTGAACCGGTGGTAGATTTTTGTTGACGTTCAATAAGAGCTTAAGTTAGGCCTATATTGAATAAATATACTTTGACTTTGACTTTGACTTTGAGAGGATTAGCAAGCTGAAGTGGCGATGGGCCGGCCATATAGCTCGTAGAACCGATAACCGTTGGGGAAGAAAGGTTCTCGAGTGGCAGCCTCGTACTGGCCATCGCAGTGTGGGACGACCCCCCACTAGATGGAGTGACGACCTGTGCAAATGTGCGGGAAGTCGATGGATGCAGGTGGCTCAGGATCGTACTTCGTGGCAGTCTATGGGAGAGGCCTATGTTCAGCAGTGGACTCAAACAGGCTGAAATGATGATGATGATGAAGCTAATTAGTGTTGTTATTTTTTTTGTTGTATGTTTAAACACATGTCTATGAAGAAGGAAAAAAAATGTTAAGTACTTAGTATAACTGTGGTAATTAGCTTCAGTCTGAGGCCAGACTGATTTGCAGAATGGCCGAGTTGTAGGATTAATTATTTAATAGTTGAGTAAAAGATGATATTTGAACGAAGTATTGTGTGAATGAGAAGGATGGATGACGTAAAAGGGATTGAGGGACTTTTCGCAACGACGCCACGAACGAGTAACGTGTATCTGTGTCTTAAAATGTATTAATTTAAATAAAGATGAAAATAGTAACAATATACTCAAAATAAAGATTTTATTTATCTTACGCCTACATATATATATAAATAAAAAAAATCAGTAAATATGAACTCACTGCTGCACCATTACCAGCCCGGTAAAAATTTAAAATTAAATAACATGTTAATCAAAAAAGAGTACGGACTACGAGTCTGTAGAGTTACTTTGTTAAAATAAAAAAATGATGCAGATTTAATATTTTTCAATATTTTGTGACTAAAATATTAAAAAATCATAAAAAATTGGCCACTGCAACATTTTTATTTTGTTTTTTATACATTTTTAACAAATATTACGGATTAAAGTAACGTGAAATCGAACGTTTTTTAAAACGCCAATCAGCGTCTAGTGACGTCATTCATGTTTTGACAGTTTATAAAGGTTAACATTGGAAAATCGAAAGGTAAACATCGTTTTATTTTGCGATATTTAATTTTATTTTTGAATAAAAATGGAGATTGGGGTTATAAAAGCAGACTCCAGGAATTTACCGGAAGTTAGTGTTGACATGGTTATAAATGTTTTTGTTGCAAGTGCAGAGTTTTAAAGTGTAGAAATGAAAGGGATTAAAATGTTACGGTATATATAAATCACAGTGAGACTTTGTATTTCATTCAACAGCTTCTACATTTAGCAGTTATTTCAGGGCAACAAGGCATTTTGTGGCGACAGCGCTATCGGTTATATCCAAATCAAAACAGATGGAGATGACATCTGATCATATTAACATGGTTTTTTTTCCCATTGTGGTTTGAGTAAAGGTAGTATAGATTCTAATATAGTTTTATTTATATACTCATTTCATATATATTAGTAAAATGTATACATTTTCTATTTTTACAGGTATGGAAGGATCAACTTTTTATGAAGTTGATCACTGCAAAAGTAAAATTGGTTCTCTACTGATCAAAATTATGGGGGCACAATCAAAGTTTACTTCCATTGCAATGGCTAGAGGGAAAAACTTGATAAATTTTGGGCACAAGTTCACCTTAAAATGTTATTCAGCAGAAGAAAAAAATCCAACTTTCTGTGTGGCAAAGCCAAATTTTGAAAAATCTAAAGTAGATGTGTATTATGTGCCATTTGATAACAGCGTCATATCTGTTTTGGACGCTAAGTTCTGGGTAGATGTTCTGGCTACTAACCGACAATAAATGAACAGACGTCTAACGCTACTTGCCAATAATCATTAAAAATGTTAACATTAAACAAAATCCCTAATTAAAAAAAATATTTTTCAAGCAAACTAATTAAGTAAAAAAGAAACAAAATTTGTAACATCCTATACAACTCGCGCCACACTCCTTCTAACTGTATGTTTTGTCTCTTTTAAATTCATTCAACCCATTCATATGCTTTGTGACCTTTAGAAATGAACTTTACGTTATAGTTTTATATGTAAGGGTGTTCTTAAATTCTTAGTTTTGGAAAATTTGATAACTCTGTAAATATTGATGTTTAAAGAATGTAAATCTTTAATACAATTTTAAAAAGTTATCCTCTGTATGTGTGTTCATTTATTGTCACCATTGTAAAGACACACTGTATATATATAAAACATTTCACCATACTTTTAATTTTTCTCAAATTTATTGATAAACATATTATAAAAAATAAGAGCCTGTTTTTTAATACAGTTATTTATTCAATTTTAATTAAGGCTGATTGTAAATTGGCAAAAGCACAATAAATGATCATAGCATAGTCTATGTTGTAGTATTAAAAAATGATCAACACATGCGTGTGGCTTTAGAAAAAAATATTTTATTTGATTTTTAGTGCCCAGGACCATAATATTATATTTTTGTGGGTTAATTATCAAAGAGTTTTGCCGAACTCATAATGCCACCCTTAGCAGCTTGGCATTAATTGTATCAACCGCAAATGATGTATCTCTAGGATTGAAGGATAAATAAAGTTGGGTGTCATCTGCATACATGTGATATTTGCAGTGGTAAATCTTGACATATCAGCACTGTATAGAATTCACAGCAAGGGTCCTAATAAAGATCCCTGAGGTACTCCTCTGCGAACTGGTGCAGGGGAACAGAACAAGGTCGATCCATCCTTTGCTTTAAGCTGAACGCGCTATTTGATAAGTAGCTTTCGAACCACCGTACTGTTTCACATTCGAATCCGTAGTAAGAAGGCTTTGATAAAAGTAAATTGGTATTTATTGTATCGAATGCCTGCGAGAAATCTAACAATGTTAATATGGTACTTTCACCCCGATCTCTAGCTTCAAGTATATTGTCTATAACCTCTGCAAAAGCTGTTGCAGTCCCACGCAAGAGGTTCCCAGCTTCGCCGGCAGACTTCCCACGGACTAGGGAGAACAACGTAGCTAGGATAATTCGAAACGGCTTGGATCGCAATCCATAAAAGGACCTAGAGGAAGGATTAAGGTTACGATTTTGGATAATGGAATACGATTTTAATGAAATTTTTTGTGTCTTCAGGTGGATTCAAGGATGGTTTAGATTAAGAAACTTATTCTAAAAGTATGAAGTTTTCGGTTTTAAGACGTGTGTACACATGTGTACAGGACAACGTCTTTCGAGTCCGCTAGTAATCATTATAAAGTGCGGCGAGACAATAAATAATCATACAAACAGTTATTTACGAGAAAAATTTAGTTACGAGATTTTTTCTGTAATTGCTAGCTACACGGTAATGACGTTCTTTGGGTCGTCTTACCGCAGACGATAAATAATCTGAATCGAGCAAGTTGTTTCCTTTTAATGAATTTAAAATCTGGATTTTAATAAAAATGATATCACTACATAGTATAAAACAAAGTGTTTGTCAAACATCGTTTACCGCAGTTTAATGAGATAAACGCTATTTTGTAAACAATTTATAGTGCTCTGATTTCTTTCCGACATCATTAGTGACATAAAAAGTTATGATAATAACAACAAAGAACTAAAAATATTGCGATGCTGGATCGATAGTATTTAGATCCACATTTTTAATTATTAATTTTGTGTCCGATCTATGCAGAGGGAGCTAATTGTATCTTGTCTTGCAGTATAGTGGTTTGTTTGGGCCTAGATTTAATTTTATTGATGACAGGATCCCAAGCTGATGGTAGTACCCAACCCTCTTCTCTATTGAAATTAGGGTGTTTTTTAATTTCAATAGCCTCGCGAATCATTCTTGGGAGGAATCGGTGTTCTTTAGCAAGGATCTGTGGTCTGCTAAACCTGATGTAGTGGTTGGGCCGATTTATGGTGTGCTCACAAACTGCAGACTTGTTCAGTCTATTATGTTTTATGTCTGCTGTATGTTCTTTCACGCGGGTTTTTATTGCTCTTTTTCGTTTGTCCTATGTAAGAGAGCCCACATGCACAGTCAAGTTTGTACACTCCTGGATCTTGCAGAGGGATATTACACTTGACAGATGGTAAAATTACTAATCTTCTTCAGCGGCTTGTAGAATGTATTAATTGAAGCCTGCTTCAAGATATAGCCAATCTTGTCGGTGACTCCTCTGACGTATGGTAGAACAGCAGATAATCGCTCCACTGTGGCTGGTTTCACTCAGTCACTGTGACGTAGGCGCGGTGCTCGAAGCTTGTTGTCATGCAGAACTTGCTTAACATGTTGAAGCTCAGCGCCCAGGTGTTGTTTGTCACAGATCCCTTGTGCTCTCCGAAACAAAGATTTAAAATTAAAAATAAACGCGATAAATCCGTAAAATTAGTTTCATTTATAATATCATTATAAGTCATCATCCAAATACCAAATTCTAAATTAAAAGAATAAAAAAGGAAATGAAACCAATTCAGCAAAGATATTTTACTACGTCGCAGAGTAGACTAGTGAGATGAAGTTGCTTGCGATGCTTCATTTTTAGTACCTAATATTATTGCTTCTTCTGTTTGAAGACACGCGTTACGTTGCCTCGTGGAGTATGGCATAGCAGAAACGCGCACATCCATTTTGTACAGGTTATTTTTTTTTCCGTTCCCGTATATAACCTTTGTCATAAGCGAAATTCAATTTAGATAAAACTAAAGACTCAATCTTACTAATGAACGAAATAAATGAAGTTCTTCGCTAAGATAAAGCAGTTATTTAGAAAGCACATTTGATTAAAAACAGCCTCGCACTGTCTTTGAAAATACTTTAGACACAACAAACCACATTATCTTATACCAACTATTCATTAACATGGAGTGGTATGGCGTGCCGCCCTAAAAGATCGATTCATAAATACACCTATTACTTTGTATAAACTGCTCTGTTATCATAATGGAAGTACTTTACTTAATAAAGTTTTACAATAAACGTCCTTGTGCGATAATTGACTCGTGTGTTTGTTAACAATTAAATCCTTTTTTTATTTTCGTGCCAACATTTATATACTTCGCATGGGTGTCCAAGGCCATAATATTAATAACTAAAATATTTAACAACAGTTCATGACTACATAGGCTGATGTTAAAATTTTGTAATAGTAGAAGAGCCCGATCGATTTCCACTCAAGCGTGGGTTGGTTGATGATGTGGCGAATATAGATGGCGGACGTCTTGTCGACATTGTTTGACATCCGCCGAGTGATTGGAACTCGGGTAGCGCTTTGGTTCAGTTGGCGCTGCATCTTCCTAGCCGCATTCGCCGCTTTGTGAGAAGACGTTCAGGAAGGCGCTATCTTACACGTACATAGCCAACAGTAGATTTTCATCCTATTTGGGAGCGTTATGATCCAAGGTGGTAAATTCGTTGGCGTACTCCGCATACAAGTGCGGCGATAGACAACTACCTTGAGGTATACCAGCTTTGATGCATGGACCCGCTGATTCGGCTTCTCGAAGCGCACGACGAACATCCGGTCCTGGAGACATGACGCTAATAGCCGCACGTGCGCGCGGTAGTTGGTGGTGTCGTTCAGTTTGTACAGGAGAACCTAATGCCACGCAGTCGAAGGCCTTCTCCATGTCGAGAAGAATCCCCAGACAGATGCGGCACCTGTTATAGTGGGCTGCAAAATAGTGCACTCGGGCCAGCTGAGCTGTGGTGGAAAAGCCGCTGCCGAATCTGAACTGCTTCCTGTGCAGTTCAACACAGGGTACTATTCAGAAGCAGTCGGTCAAAGAAAATCGCTACATGTGGCAGTATTGTTAACGGCCTGTAGCTAGACAGAAGATGTCGGTCCTTGCCCGGTTTCAGCAGGACGATGATCTTGCCGATTATCCACTCTTTGTACACCATTGTACAAGTGACACCGCGACGCTAACACTTATCTAGGTAGCTATCTTATTGCTAGCGTTGTGATTTGGTCGGTATCGGCAGCCTTGCAGAGCGGAAGATAGCTCGCCGCTCTACGCACTTCGGCCGGAGTGATGAAAATGTCACCGTCACTCGTGGCGGTGACATTTGGCCTCAGACAGCCTATCTATGCCGTTCCAATTCACGGTGGAACGCAATGGCGCTGCCTGTCACAAGTTGCTTTCGATGCTCTGCCAAGATATCAGCTCTGTCTTTAGCTACAAAGTGCTTACGTCCGTCACTGCATGCGAGTGACAAAGTGTGGTGTTCGGTTGAGCCGCTGGTTAAGGTAGTAGTTAGGTTTGAAATTCCGAGACCTGCTCGATCCGGCCTGCTCCCACCCCTCACGCCTGTACGCCTTGATGGCTGCCGACAGCTTATGCTTGAGCCGATTCAGACGTGTTTTCGGTAGACGGGGTTTAGGTACGACCGACGGAACCAAATAGTTTTTTTTAAAGATTATTAATCATTGTAATTTGGGAATTTTTTCATGCGGTTACTCATTCCTACTATACATTAGATACTCTATAGTAGCCACCACTAGCTAATATATGTAATTGAAATTTCTCTTTAATTTTGGTTCCTAATACACTCCAACAGCTCTTTTATCTTTTATTAACTGAAGTAATTGCTTTCAGTTCTTAGACTATTAACGTAGAACTCTTGGGCTAGCCAGAACCCTCGAATTTGAAACGCTTCTCTTTAGGTAGGGCTGCGATGTGCTCATGCGTACGTTATTTAATGGAAAATGTCACCAACGGACCGTGATGCCGATGGCATGGCCGTTGACTGTGTTTAACTATTCGGTGACTGGAGGTGGTGAAAACCGCCGTGGAACGCGGGTGTACTTTGTGTACGCGTTATGTTCGTTCCGCCGTGCTCGTAGGCGAGGACGAACTAGAGTAAAGTAACACGCTATACATGTCCCACTACAGCGCAAAGGCCACCTCTATACAAAGGGTATCATCACCAGGCGGACTTCTAACATTTCCAAAAAAATTTTTGTTATTATTTCAAAAATATGCAGGTTTCCTCACGATTTTTTCCTTTATCGCTGAGCACGTGATAATTCAGCAATTAAAATTAACAATTTCATTGGTGCGGGTACCGGGGATCGAACTCAGGTTGCTCGAGTATATTGAATTAAAGGTCAGCGCCCGGACACTGAGCAATCACGGCCCCCGGCGGCGGTCAGTCCGACGTACTTATGTCCCCCCTTCTTCGACCAGGTCGATGAGGACGTGGCATTGCGTCGCGCTAGCGTTTGCGTTGATATCGGTTTAGTAATTCACTGCATTCACCACCAGAGGGTTGGGATGACTTTCGGCCCTCCCAAAAAACTATTTGGAGAACTTTTGTACTATCTGCAGCTTGTAAAAGCGAGCAGGGTTTATATGGGCACTACAACAGCAAATTCTATGCATCCTAATTCACATTGCAAGTATTACAATTTGGTGAACTTGCGTAATTTGTGTTGTTCAAAATTTGACAGTACCAATATAAAATTAAAAATATATTGATATCTTATAGCCGATTAATAGACACAAAGGTGAAAAAAAGACAAAAAAATAAGAATTTGAACAGGTCTAGCGTTACAAATACGAAAAAAGAACACTCTGTACCTTTACCGACGCAATTATTCAAAAGCTATTTACTTGAAAATATAATACCACTACGCGTCCGTGAAACTTCTAAATTTATCATTGCCTGTAGATCAGCCATTGTGTTTTAACTCTAGTAAAATACGACAAAACCAACCATTTCACCATGCAATCAGATACAGAAACGGAAAATGCAAAAAAGCAACGCACATGTGACAGCATTAAATCACTTTATATATTTCTTAAAATATTTTCATTACAAAGCAACAAAGAAAAAAATTTCAGATTTCAATTTTGTGCAATATTCAAAACAGTTTTAACAGCGATCACCCTCGCAAGTTTGACCATATTTACTTTATGTTGGAAAATTCTTTACCTTTATGCTGATATCAACGATTCAATCAAAGTGACAGACGCGATCCAAATGGTATACGACTTGTGCCAGTACATTGTGGATTTGTCGTTCGTGTTTACTTATGGAAGAGACATGAGTGTCGAATATTTCCAGCAATATGGTAGGTTAGACAAAATCCTCGACATGACCTTTTACGTGGAAATTAGGGAGCGCCTCGATAAATTGATAATTTTCTTCGGGGTTATCTGGGTCACGAGCAGCGCGTGCGACTTCATCGCATGGCTCCTGCTTTTCGGCATATTGACCCCCTTAGTCTATTCTGTAGCTTATTTATACTTACTTATAAAAATGCTCACCGTACTGGACCTCATAGCTCAAGTGATGCAAATTGAATTCCGTTTGCGTTGCATTGGCGATTATATACAAGATAACTACTGCATGGCAGACAAAAATAAAAGTTTTGCTGAAGATTGCATGTATATAGACAACTGGTTATACACAAAGAACGGACAACCAGAAGCCAAAACTTTAAAAAAAGCATTGGACGTTGCTTTAAACGCGGGCGACGAAATAAAATTTCTCAGTAAATATTATCTGTTGTTGATTGAACAAACTGCTTTTATCAACAAAATGTATGGTATGAGGGTAAGTAACAACTCATCATCATTTCGCAGCCTAAGTAGAACATCTGTAAAATTACAATTAATCTGGACGGCCGCGGCCGATTCAAATTATATTTTTTATGCATTGCAGTTGCTATTAGAATTTTTGAGGTATGAAATATGATTAGGTATAAATAAACAATATACTTTTTAAAAAAACATTTTTTCACTTGATTAATCTAATTTTGAAAACATTTGTGCCACCCCTCCGTGGTGTGGTCCTGTGGCGTCCTCAAAAACGTGTTCTTCATACTCTTCAACAGCCTCTTCTGGTGATGAAAATCGTTGACCGCGTAATTGGTTATAAATTTTTGGGAATATAAAAAAGTCAAATCACGTCGAGACTGTATGCAGGATGGCTCATAAGTTCTACGTTTTTCACTTTTAAAAATTTCGTTTTTCGATCTTCACGTGTGGGAACTAGCATTGTTGTGGTGCAAGATGATACGGCGTTTACGGTTATTTTTACGCAGTTCGTTGATAAATTCCAGAAAACAAATGATCGTGTACCAGTCTCTATTCACGGTACGACGATTCTCTAAAGCAACAGTAGCCATGTGTCCAGTTTTATTAAAAAAGAAGCAATCATCCGCTTTTCACGCGCGCCGCTTTGCTTGGTTTCGGCTCATTTTGAAAGAACCATACGCTGGACGCTTTGTTTTGGCATCTTAGCAATAAATCCATATTCCATCACCTGTTCATCACGCCCCTTCATTGAAGAATGGCAATGAAGCATGGCATTGCTGCAAGTGACGCGGTTCGTTTTCTAAGCCTCAGTCAAATTGTTTGGGATCCATCGCGAGCGTAGTATTCTCACACCCAAATGTTTGTGTAGGATTGATTGTATTTTATTCACGCCTGTCTAAGGATGCCCGAATCTCATGATAGGTCAAATGCCTGTCTGTTTCGATCATACGGCGCACAGCATCATTGTTTTTGTTGTTCACAGCCATGGACGGGCGGCTATCGCGAAAATCATCACTGAGATTGACACGACCGCACTTGAATTCCGCTAACCAGCTTTAAATGGAGGTCTGGCCTGGTGTTTCACCACCAAAAGCACACTGAACCTGAGCGAGGCTCTGCTGAACTGTCAAATTACACTTAAATTCGTAGAAAATCATACTAAGAAAATTCTCCGGAGTTATATCTATGTTAATATAGATACGCAATTTTTAAAATTTCGCCACAATATAAAAGCAATTGACAGTCAGATGAAACAAACTGCATTCTACATCCAAATTGTTCTATTTTTAAATGTTGTAATCATTTTTCAATTTTTAAGTAAGTGGCCAGTACCGGAAACTTAATGTAACCTACGTAACGACGTTTTCGTACGGAAAATGGCGACAATGTTGGATCACACGTTTATACATAACGTTGTCCAACGGAACATTCTAAAAAACATTAGGTCATACGTTCATATATAATGTTAGTTTACTAAAAACTATCAGATAAAAAAGAAAATCAGTATGGTATAAAGCATATAGCACTTTTTTCTACGAAAATACCATAAAAAAGTGAGTGACTATGATACTTCAGTAAAAAAAATTTAATCTTCTAAATAAGCTTTTATTTGTTGTTATTCTAACACTTGAACATAAACTGCAGGTGTTCGTAATATTGTTACTTATTTAATCAGTCGAAATATTAAATAATTACCTACATAAATAATAGGTATAAGTATCAAAAATAAATTCAATAGATTAAGAATATCGTTTACACGAGATCAAAATTATTATCGCAATAATTATCAATTTACTCTAATAAGCCGTGATAGCTCAGTGTCCGGGCGCTCGCCTTTAATTCAATATACTCCAGCAACCCGAGTTCGATCCCCGGTGCCGGCACCAATGAAGTTTTTAACTTTAAGTGCTGACTTATCACGTGCTCCGCGGTGAAGGAAAGCATCATGAGGAAACCTGCATATTTTCGAAATAATAACAAAAAAAAATCGAAGATATGTGAAGTCCGCCAATCCGCAGTGGGGCCGCGTAGTGGACTATGCCCTGATAACCTCTGTATAGAGGAGGCCTCTGCCCAGCAGTGGGACATGAATAGGCTGATACTTTACTTTTTACTTTTACTTTTTACTATAATAGAGTATTTTACACTTGTCTATTATATCAGTAAGCCTAGTCTAGTCAGTAAAAAAAAAACCGTGTCTAGACGTAAATATCCTTGTACTGCGGATGACAAATCAGAGAGAACGTTGTTCTATTCTCAATGTCTATAATTCTGATGAAAAAAAAAACGAGTTGCCCACTTCGTCAGATTAACCCTTGAAAACCTATCTATAGCTAATATCCGTTGCAAAGCCGCCAATTATAGTCATATTATATTATATTATAGTCATATTCATCTTTACAGATTATTTGAAACTGAATTAAATGTTCCTCTAATTCAATTAAATAGTACTAAGTTTATTTCAAACCAGATAAATGATTATATGGTTTCAGATACTACTAAACAGTTTGAGTTTGCTGATCGACATGATTAGGTTCTCAAATATTTCCGTGAGGTGGATAATCAGCTCACAGGTAATTATTTGGAGTCATCTAACATCGTTACAGATTATCCTGTAAAAATCGTTCTAAATATTTCAATGTCTTTACAGACACTCGGGGCCGTGGAATACTTCCCCGTTTTTTCAAACTTGACGCGTCTGTTGACATGCGTAGCGGTGATAATTACCCTGGTGGATGTCTGCGAAAAGGCGTATCGTCAAAGGGAAAGGATCTTTAACTCAATCGATCATTACGTCATAATGGGAGATCCCAGTAAGCAACATAGATTCTACTTCTAGTTTTTGATGATGCATTTTTACTATTTCATTTCAATAGCACAATATTTTATATTCACCAAGAGTATTACATCACAAAACAAAATGTATTTTACAAATCAGGTGACAATCAAAAGAAGGATTAGAGTTTCTGGCCGCGAACTTGAATGATACGAATGAAATACCAGCGTGATACCACATAAGACTGCGACATAAGATAAAATGACTCTTTTCAGATAATACGGTGGCTGCGGCGATGGTAAAATTTCGCGAACTGGTAGATTTGAGGCCAGTCACCTTCCACATGGCGTACTTTTTTCGTTTCGACTACTCCCTGCTCGTTTCCATCGCTTCAGTGGTCGTCACATATACAATTATTATTTTGCAAAGCGTTAACTAGGCGAGTTGATATTCTATGATATTCTAACATAATAAAAGTGAGGTAAAATATCTAAGATTTGCAACTAACAAAATAAAGAATTATGACGGTATCAGAGATCATACAGAGGGTATCAGGGCATAGTCCACCACGCGGCCCCACTGCGGATTAGCGGACTTCAGCTATCATCGAAATATATATTTTTTTGCTCGAGTATATTGAATTAAAGGGCGATCGTAACCCTCGGATCAGGTGAACCGTCTGCTCGTTTGACAACTTTTCGCATAAAAAAAAAAAAAAAAAAAAAATATATTTTTTTGCTCGAGTATATTGAATTAAAGGCGAGCGCCCGGAAACTGAGCTATCACGGCTCTATGAATATTTGAATTTATATATAAAAAAACCGGCCAAGTGTGAATTGGACTCGCGCGTGAAGGGTTCAGCATTATCTATGCATTAGTTAGCATTATCTATAAAAACGGTAAAAAAATCGTGTCGGAGCCTCACCTATATATTTTTTTTAATTCTATTTTTTAGTATTTGTTGTTATAGCGGCAAAGGAAATACCTACATCATCTGTGAAAATTTTAATTATCTAACCATCACGGTTCATGAGATATGCCTGGTGACAGACGGATATATAGATATACATACAGACAGACAGACAGACAGCGAACGGAACCCTAAAAATAATGTTCCTGATGATATTACAATAAAATTCATTCGTCTGAGATAAAACTATGTTCAGTTGTTGTGCAATGTTGGCTTCGTGAAAAAATAATGTAAATAAATTATAGAAGAACAAGCAATGCCTAGTGTTCTGAATATTAACATTTAATTCCATGAACTTTTGTTTCACTTTACTTTGTATCGGAGGTCCAACTTTGTTCAACCAATTTAGTCTTTCTAATATCCATCGGCGATAGTCTTGTCATTTGACTCCTACCCTAATAAATAAATGGCACTGTAATGTCTGTGTTTTTATTTAGAAACATCCCAGTACATAAGCAAACAATAGTTGGAATGATGATTTTTTGTATTTACGCGTATTGTTACAAAACATTTAAGAAACGATCATTAAATATTTTTATTGTTACTGCTATCAACAAGTAATGTTTAAATTTTTTATTTATTACTAAACGTACATAGGTATATAAGGTTTACCGTTTTGTATTACGTAATATTCAATAAAATAAAAATATATTACCAAGTTTTTGTTAAACCAACATCGGCAATATCCGAGCATCATCGGAGAAGCCGGGATCAGTATGACTGCTATCACAAAGCCAACATTAAAGCTTCATTCCTATCTGAGACAAGAGAAGACCTACTTGAGAAGGTGGCAAGTGAGATGGCGTTTCACCTGATGTGCAGTGATCCATGGACATTTGCGTCACCCGTAGGATTGCAGATGCGTTGTAACATTTAAATTTATTAAAATTAACTGAGTTTTGTATACAAGCATATTTTATAACACAGGCACTACATTTTATATCTCGTGCTAATAATACAATCTTTGTTGACTGAAAATGAAACAATCTCTTTTGTGTAAATGATAGTACATCCTAACCCATTATCTTCAGGACAACGCAATCAAGTGTCTGTTTTGACCGCTTATTTTTCAAATTTCGATATTAGTCATTCGCCTAGGCTAGGACACAAATTTTTAACTTCAAAATACTTGTTATGACTTCCCGCATATTTACACAGGTCATCACTCCATCTAGTGGGAGGTTATCCTACACTGCAATGGCCAGGACGAGTCTGCCACTCAAGAACCTTTCTTCCCCAACAAATAAAAAAAAATTCTACAAAATATTTGCTTGAACAACCATTGTTTGTTCGTTTGGTACATTCGCAAGATAGTCGTATCTTGTTGTGATTCCGTTTTAGAGAGCTGAAAACTTACAGTAAAGCCCGCCCACCGCCTGGAAACCTCGGTTGTGGAAAGAGAATTATTACAATCAGGGGGGATCATCAGGATCTAAAGCGTATTTCTGTCACATCCATCAGAAGAGCAAAGTGAGTGACATAGACTGAAAGTACTAAAATGTTTTTTACGTATATCCCACTGTCGACCTCGAAAATACGAGTTTTAGACTTACTATCAAACGGCAAACATAGCGAAGCCAGCTTCAAAAAAACTATATAAAATGACGATATATGTATGTATACATCTCATAGATTGATCTCAATGTATGAAATGTCTAATATACAGCGTGTCTTTACCATCGCGACAATAAACGAACACACATATAGAGGGTAACTTTTTAAAATTGTATTAAATATTTAGATTCTTTAAACATCAATATTTACCGAGTTATCAAATTTGCCAAAACAAAAAATTTTAGAACATCCTTACATATAAAACAGGGGTGGATTTAAAGAGATACTACTTACGTCTTAAGTCAATATATAAACCACCAAAATTTTACAGCCGTAAGAATTTTACCACACGCTGTAAACATAAGCTTTGTACTACTTATCTGAAATTACATTAAATAAAAGAAAAATAGTAATATCCCACGGAACCATTCATATGTTACCCTTAGTATTTACGTTTTACGTGCTTCTATTTAACTAGCGATTAAAACAACATCCAACAAATTGATAAAAGTGTTTATTATTAATCGAAATGAAGCCAGTTTCATACGTTAAGAGGTGCAAATGTGATATGAGCGTGGCATAGGAAATTCAAAAAGGTATACGCAATTTTGTTACAATGAATACACGCGACGGCCTGAACAACAAGATTATTGTGACCGACCTCTCTAAAATCGAATTTACGAATAATGATGCAATTAAAGAAATTAATGGGTGAGTGCAATTGTGTATTAATGCAATAATTATTACTTTGTATTAAGTGAATAATTATATTTTATTCAATGTGAAAATCTGTAGAAAAGGATTAAATCTCCAAAAAAAGTTTTTTAACTTTTACAGACGTTCCGAATAAAATGTTTTGGTACTTTTATAGTTCGGTGCTGTTTTTTGAAATGATTGCAAGAGATAATCTGTAAGAATCACTGTGCAAATGAAGACTATGTTTAAGTTAAGGTTAAAATTTAGTCAAGATTTCTTGAAAAATACTGTAATTAGGTAAATATGCGGTAGGCACACAGCAGTTTCTGCTGTTTTCCGGATAGGCAAACTTGTTCAGGAAGTACCAGAGCCTCGCAGAAGACTGGTGTGAAGTGAAAGTATAGGAATTATACTTTCGCGTTCCATTTAGTGAGTGAGGTAACTGATGCCCACTTTTTCAAACACCTCAGGTGTCGTAGATATCCGTGGGCGGCGGTAATCACTTAACATCGTGTCAACCGCATTTTGCACCTATTTTCCGTTTGATACAAACTTCAGATAGGTGTTTGTCGACAAGACAAGAGTGGAAAATCTACAAGCCTTCCATTTGAAGATCTTATGCCAGCTAGCATCTTGTGGCAATGTGAAAAATTATATATATGAGAATTAAAGTTTTTATTAAAATTATATATTTGAAAACCACGTGTTTCTGGTGGTCAATGGTAACTGTCTGCCATGGGCACCCGCTACACCAACGCATTGTAGATGTATTGCGAAACTTTATTAGGTTGTTTAGATTCGTAGAGATTGCATCTAAATAACTGGTTAATGGAATGGTAAGCACGCGGCTGCAGAAGTCTGAGATATTGCAGGCATATTGCAAATCAACGCAAGTAGTGGGCCGTTACACGAACGATGGATGAAACGCAAAATTATAATTTCAAGACATTGTCCCACACCAACAGTTGATGTGAGCCTTTGTCACAGTAATGAAAAGGGAATAAATGTATCAAATATATGATATATGTAATGTTATGACCTCGATATCTAATGATATGACGTCATGGGTTTTTAGTTGCAATTTGTTATTGTCATTTTCGGGGTGTTAACACAACCCAAGTGGTTTTATATTGCTATACCGATAAGAAATTAGATGATGTTCAAATTTCATACTTAAGTTACTAAACAAATCAAGGTGCTGCTTCCGTTGGTTTGTTTCCATTGACTGAATTTGAAGCTTGTGATGCCAAGATACATATCGTACGATAGAAAGATTGTCGTCATGACTATATTCGGGAGTTAATTATATGTACTGTTATACTTTACAGTGTCCCACAAGACGACAAGAAGGATAAAGTTTCACCAAATGTCTCATTTTTCACTTTGGTAAGTATTTACACTGTATCAATCAACGTTTATAAGAATCGACGTGTGTACGTATCTTCTCAGAGGATTCCAAAAACGGAGAACAAAAGCTATATATATATATATATATATATATATATATATATATATATATATAAATATATATATATTATTCGGTCCACTACAATGTTTTACTTTCATTTATTTTTTATTTGTTATCGGATTTAGTTTGTGTACCGGACAACGTCTGTCGGGTCCGCTATTTATAAGTAAATCTTGACCCGCAGTACCTATAGCTTAGGAACATTTGTTATATATCATATCGGTGACTAAATATTCATGTGGAAAATGTGATAAACCTTAGATTCATAATATTTAAGTCAGGACTGTTCAACTTGATATGAATATAAGTCTAATTGTTCATTGTTGATAATCTCTAGCTGCAGATTGCTTTTTTACGATCAGATTCATGCATGGTTTATCTTCTTTTTTGTTTTAGTTTAAATTTAGCACTACGCTGGATAGAATATACATCTTCTTTGCCGTTTTCTTATCAATAATATGCGGTTGTACAATGCCGCTTGGAGTGCTTCTCTTCTCTGCTCTGTTGCAAGCGATGGTGGATTATGGCCAGTCAGTTGTAGCTGGCGCTGCGGAGAAAGACGCCTTCTTGCAGTCATTGAGTGATTTCGCATTATACAATTGCCTCCTTGGATTGATTATCTTCTTTGTATCTTATGCGGCGACAGTGCTTATGAACGTTGCCGCCTTCAATCAGGTAATTATTGTTGTCATAAATTAAAAAGTAAAAATATATGGTGTCAAAGAACTTATCAATGACATGTAACATCATTGTCTATAACATTAAATTATTATTCATACTATTGTATAAGGCTTGCATTGAAAATAAATACGCATTACGCCATTTTTATTAAAATCAAACAATCGATTTCTCTGGGATTTCATGATCAGATCCGGGTTTCCTTATCATGGTACCACCCTTGGGATATCTCCTCGCCAACAAAAAGAATCATCGCAATCGGTCCATAAACGACGAAGTATTCCGCGAACACACATAAAATGTTAATTAATAATGATAATATTTAAAATATTAACACAATTACGACGTTAAATATATTTTATTGCATTTCGTTAACTATGTAAAATTAGATGTTGACATAGTCCTTGTAGAAAATTATAGATGCCGGCACGTCTTTTTACATCCTGCGAGGCATTACATCCCATTAACGAAACCACGAGTACACCTTCGTAATACCGCAATAATCAATTACTATGGTGTAACATGTAAAACTATAATATTTTATGAAGAAAAATAGTTTCTAACTTAAGACTTTTAAATGTCTATTTGCATGTTCGTTTTAATTCACCTATTAAATGCTTTTAGACGAAAAATTCGTTCCTTGTCTTGAGTTTCAACTCTCTTACCCGGTTTCGGAAACACTGATCATCGTAGATGTTAACTAATCAGCTGTCAAATGGTTTGTCAAATTTCATTTGAGTTGGCAAAAGAATGGTTAAACTCTTTGAATTCATCATTCGATTCATTCTTATCAATTCAGAGAGTTTAACCATCCCTTTGGCAACCGAAATGATATCTGAAAAGCCATTTGACAGCTGATTCGTTAGCTGCACGATGATCTGTGTTTCAGAAACCGGGAGTCTGTCTTTAAAAAGACACAAATTTTATTTTATCAGATAATGAAATAAAGCTTGTTGCTAAAGGGCCTTGTTTTAAATAAAAATATTTGATTGAAGGTTTACAGAATAAGACAAGAGTATTTGAGGACGGCCCTAAATCAAGATTTTGAATATTTCGATACACATCGAACTGGTGACTTTGCGGCTAAAATGACAGAGTAAGTTGTTTTGGTTTGCACTTTTTTAGTTAAAATAAAAAAAGGTTGATGTTAAAACAAAAGAATGAAGGAATAAATGACCGACAAAATGGCATGACATTTTTAACGCTACTAATGCTAAGTATTGCCATGCATGCTAATAGTACTAGTTAGTAGTAGCTAATACCGACTTGTCTTTATAGTAGAAAAAATAATCAATGTTTATTCTTTTGCAGCGACATTATGAAAGTCGAAGACGGCATTGGTGAGAAGTTGGCAAACTTCGTGTTCTTCCAGGCGTCATTTGTCAGCTGCATACTCATGGCATTCATAAAGGGATGGAAGCTGACACTGCTTTGTTTGATCTCATTTCCTATCACTATGGTTCCGCTTGCGTTGGCCGGTTTGGTGTGTAGTTTTTTTTTACTTCTACTCCACTATTGTATCAGATTCTATTCAGCATAGTTTGTTTTTATTTAATAGTATAAAATAAAAAGAAAACTGCTGAATTCAGTTAGATGATTTGGCCTCATCTTGTCACATGAGGTTGGCATAGGTGTCTATGAAATTTCTAATCATGACAATGTTAGATTTTAAGGCTACCTTCCTCGCGCCTCTTTATTAACTTACTAGCAAAGGTTGCAACACTAATGGAATTCAGTTTTGAAGTCAATATTGTACTTAATAAGTTACCTTATAAAATGTGTACAAACATTATTTGTAACCTACGGCCGTTTGAAATAAAGTAAGTACTTTTGAAATGGTGACACAATTTTTCATATGCGAATTCATCATCTTTTTTATTCATAAAAGAGATGAATGCCATTCATCTAATTGGCAATATATTTCTTAGCAAATCAGCTTTCTCCTATCCATCTTCGTAAAAGATTTCAGAAAATCTTACTAAAATGGTAAAAATACAATGAAAAGATTGGATTTAAATGAATATTAGTTGTATTTTACTTAACTTTCACACCATAATTTATTTAATAACATTACTTAAATGGCGTCATAGGTATCTTCACGGTTATCGAAGAAAGAAGCCGAGGAGTCGGGAAAAGCTGGTTCAATTGCAGAAGAAGTGCTTACCGCCGTAAGAACTGTTTACGCTTTTAACGGGCAGCAAAAGGAAATAGAAAGATATGAGAAACCCCTTAAGAAGGCAAGGGATGCGAATATTAAAAAGGGTGAGAGATTTTGAATATATTTTTATGGGAGGGTTGCAAATGTGCAAGGTATCGTGAATCAGCTAACAGCTAACAATAAACTCTGTTCATGGACGTCCATAACAGTGTAATGCAGGTATTTTATAAGAGTAAAGTAAGTGAACGCGCAAAATCCTGTCCGATCAAACAAATTGGAATCGTTTACTGCCTTAGTGTATGTACCCACTTAGTATTTACTTTATTATAAATTTTGATAACATACTAGAAACGAAAATCGAAACTGAAATCCGAAAACAACTTATAAATAAAAAAAAATAAAAAAAATGTGGACCGACTTGTGAATCTAAACCATTCTCGAATCGAAGACTGAAGACACACAAAATTTCATTAAGATCGGTCCAGGCGTTTAGAAGTTCAGTGACATACACAGGTGCAAAAGAATTATATAAATATAAAGATAATAATTATTTATATTGAAAAACAAAAATGGAATTGTTTTTGAACAAACAGTTTGGCGTTTGTTCATATAAGTACTTTGAAAAAATTTACTTTGTTATTCAATGAACTAAAAAAACTTCTAGTTTTTAGATGAACAAATAATTCCCGTGAAACGGTTACTTATTTGTATTAGATTTTTCTGATTAAAAACCGTGTTCAATGCGAGAGTAAATAGGCTTTTACTGGGCCGTTGCATTTACTATCTGCATCGTCATTTACCATCACGGTTGTTTTTAACCGACTTCGGCTGTATTTTTTTATGTTTATTACCTCAGAACTTTTGACTGAGTGAATCAATTTTGATGATTCTTTTTTTTTTTTCAAAGCTGGTGCTTCCTATATCATGGGCTCCGGAGATACTTAGGGAACTCCTGAAAATCATTTTAAAAATGAATACAGAGATATTTGAAGTCGGTTGTTTTCGTTCGTAAAAAAATGGTTATATTATCAGGTGTAGAGCATTGGAAACCTTCATCAATATCAGAGCTAGAATTTTTATGGACTAGCAATTTTTTTTGCGATATACTCGTATCATTATTAATCCATAAAGTATATCGCGATTTTTATTCTGTTCACAGCTTTATACAACGGCATGTCTATGGGAGTTTTATACTTTTGCATTTTCGGCTCCTACGCGTTGTCCTTTTGGTTCGGTTACAAACTAATGATCGAGGAGCCGGAGACGTATGATGTTAACACCATGCTCGCGGTATGTACCTATTTATATGTCCACACCTACCACTTATTTATATCCTACGTCCAGTATTTGACCATTTTTGATTTTCCTTAAAATATACACATGAGATGAATTTCATAAAAAGAATGCAATAATTATTAACATTATTCTTAAAGAACTCGTAATTTAAAAAAAAGGTACCTTACGAACCTACATATAATATTTTATGAAAAATTTGACGATTCATAAGAACGCAAAAGCGTCTATTTGAATAAAGATATTTTTGATTGTGTTAAAGAAATTGTCAATGAATCTTTTTTATGTATTCACGAAACTTTTGACAGACTTGTTCGATTTGGATGCTTTCAGGTTACATCCAGTTTATCCATTAATACCAGTTAAATTAGAAAATAATATTTTACCCTTTAATATAATATAGCAGGGGATGATGTCGTGCGGAGAGCGAATATTATTCTTTCATTTGAAAAGTTTTCAACCGAACAGGCGGTCCATCTGATTGATTTAGTGGATACCGTTACCCATGGACATCTACAGCACCCAGCAGATGCAATGACAACCTTTAAAAAGTCCCGATTACCTCAATCACAAGACGAATAAACGCGAAAGTATTAGAACTTCCACTTCACGCCGGTTTTCTGTGAGGCCGTGTTGCTTCCCCGGTAGAACCTGCCCGTTCATCCAACAGCAGTAGCTATTAAGTGGCCCTAAGAACATAAAATGTGATTGTTCGTCCCTCGAGGTTTTATGTTACATTTTGTGTTTCGTGTTACTTCTATTTAATGTGTTTCTAACACATTATTGACACATTGGCGACGATGCAAATTTAGGCACTTGCAATTATTTCAGGACGTTCTTTTATTTTTTCAGTAAATTTGTTTTAGATTTCCTTATTCAGTTGTTTTTCTTACGTTTTATTTAAAAAAAAATTTAAAAGCCAGCATGTTTGACATCCATTATAAAGAATTGCCATCACATACGCAATTTCAATGATTAGGTGTTTTTCGGAGTAATGATGGGCACCGGTGAGTTCGGGATGTCCTCAACGCTGATGGAAGTTTTTGGCATGGCCCGTGGGGCAGGTGTACAGATTTTCGCCTTGTTCAACAACGTGCCTCACATCAATCCGTTGCTCAATCGGGGCTTCACACCCGCCTCCATCGACGGGAGCATTGAACTGAAGAACGTTGTTTTCCGCTACCCGTCGAGACCTGACGTACCAGTAAGATTTAAACTCCTTATCAATCTTCAGGAATAGTGATGTACATATAATTTTCATCATCATTGTAACGCGTTAGATTTTCTTCCACAGATTGCCTGGTGCTAGATTGATTTGTTCAATCGGTAAACTTAAACTTAGCTAATTATGTCATTCATTATTGTTATTTAATATTATTAAGTGTGCTATTTATTTTTAACATATGTATTCATGGCTTTTATCACTAAGGTGCTGAGGGGCGTCAGTTTAACTGTTAAGAAAGGACAATCCGTCGCGTTGGTTGGACACTCCGGCAGTGGCAAGTCCACGGTCATCCAACTGATATCCCGCTACTACGACGTTTTAAGCGGCAGTGTGAGTAGTAAACACATCTTTGGCAAACATCTCTTTATTGGCATTGCATATTTTGTTAGGTCTAAGAAATTTTATTTATTTGCTTATTTATTTGATTACTTATCTAATATTTGATTACATCGCTTCGCTAATTACGTAGACATTATAATCTCTCCTGCTTTTTGTCTTTACGGAATGTACCAATATACACAAGCCTATTAATAACGGGGAAAAGATAATAATTATTTTCCACTTTCCACGCTCCTTACATACTTTTCTAGCCTGGCATTACTACATGTACCAATCTGATACTAGACTTTCTTCTATTACGAATTTTCCACTTATTGTTGCATTACAAATTACTTTCATCAGTCTTTCTCATTAGTTCTTTACATTTGTTCAAGGCACCAAAGCATCATTTTATAAATGTTCTCATCCAATTTGCACTTCCTAACTCCAAGTTTTCGTATCCCGTCGTGCAGAGTCACGCCATGTGTGAAACTTAAAAAGATTGGTTTCGAATATATATAGGACCTCCTTTCGAAGTCCTTCGTAACATCTTCGTAATCGGTTTCGAATATAGGACGTCATTCCTTTTCGAAGTCCTTCACAGCGTCTTCGTATTCAGGTGTCCGTGGGCGGTCACGACGTGAGGAACCTGTCCGTGCGCTGGCTGCGTCAGCAGATCGGCCTGGTGGGGCAGGAGCCGGTGCTGTTCAACACCACGGTCCGCGAGAACATCCGTTACGGGCGCCCCGCAGCCACCGACGCGGACATTGAGACGGCTGCAGGGCAGGCTAACGCGCACACCTTCATCTCGAAACTGCCTTCCGTAAGCTCACTGCTGTTCTGTTTCTTTTTTTACGGGCGAAGGTGGCAAAGGAGTGGGAGGTTCATCTGATGTCAAGAGCATACCATAAGAAATTAGGCCGCGGTTTCTATTTCATGACGTACAGCAAAAGTCTTTTATGCCGGTTTAGGCCAAAGTACTTACTGCATAAATCGGCTCATTTAGGTATCAAAAGTTCACATTTATTTATGATGATATCTATTATATTATCACTATATCCGTCCGCTAAAACTTCATATACACCTAAAAACTAAAACGTATTGATAATATGTAACCTAATTCAGTTTATGTCTTGGGTGTTTGTCCCGATTGTAAGTCAAGATAACTGAACGGTTCTTGCCTGAAGAATGCATAACATATTTTTATTACGATTATTTATATATTTAATTATGCATTATTAATTACGTGCATAAAAACTAGTCAAAAAACATTAAATTATAAAAAACGCCAAACGTCTTTATCTTCATAAGACATCGTTATTTTAATTTTGATTTATCATAATTTTTACAAAACTTATTTATTTTGTATTATTAACTTATTTTTACATAGCCGACAGAATTTAACAAATACTTACTGAGAGTATAGACAGTAATTCTGAAATATATTTGCTGAATTACGGCATTACTAATAACATCTATAAATAATCTCTATATAAATGAAAACGACTGTTAACAATAGCAAACTATGAACAACCCGTTTAGTTTACATTCCTGGTACCTACATTCGTTATAGGGCTACGACACGTTAGTTGGCGAGCGCGGTGCTTCATTGTCCGGAGGGCAGAAGCAACGGCTCGCTATCGCTCGTGCACTAATCAGAAACCCAGACATTTTGCTCCTGGATGAAGCCACTAGTGCCCTGGACGTGTCTTCGGAAGCCAGGGTGCAGCAAGCTCTTGACAAGGTACTATTCAGTATGAAAAACGTAACCTCATAAAACGAACATAACATTACCTTATAATACGACTACTCGGTTGTTTTTAGTGTTTATTGGATAGCGGTAAAAACTGTAGGTTTTTTAATTGATATAAAAAATTTATTAAGTTGGATCACGAGGAAATTAATGTCTATCGCGTGTACTTCCAAACGTTAGTCAAAAAAGTAATAGCCTAGCAAAAGGTTAGCAAGAAAACTCAAAATTTCCAATGTTCAGCGCGGAGGCTTGATGACTGATTATTCAATGATGTTTATGGATGATTATTCAAATCTTGGTTATTTAGTTTTACATTTATTCCCGTCCGGGAACGTACCACGACCTCAAGTGGACCGCCAGCTCGATTAACCCCTCCTCACACTAAAAAAAAATGTTTTTCACTATAAAAGTACCTTGTTCTAATGTTCCAGACTTACATACAATCCACTACACATAGCGTGAAAAAATATATTATTATTAATACAGTCCGGCATTTCATTCAATAACTTTTGCTTGTTAACCATCACATTGCAGGCTCAAAAGGGAAGGACGACTGTAGTTGTGGCACACAGGCTTTCGACCATAAGGAATGTAGATGTTATATACGTTTTCAAAAGCGGGGAAATCGTTGAAAGCGGGGGCCACGAAGAGTTGATGAACAAAAAGGGCCACTATTACGACATGGTGATGGTGCAGTCTTCGCCAGAGCTAGATGAAATAGCAGGTCATTAATTAGACAACACTTAATTTTAATGATTTATTTTATTTAAAGGAATATTATAGGAAAGTAATTTACGGATTTTATTTTATTTTATTTCCATTTTCACTATCGTCTTTTCGTACACGTTAACGCGTCCATGATACCATTTCGTCCTCATGGACTATCATTAGTCACTTAATTTAATTCATGTAAAATGCGAATGTGCATGTCAATAAATTGAACCTATTTCGTTTTTATACAAGGATATACATTATTTTATTACCTATATCGTGATTATACAAGGTCTTTAAACTTTTAACAAACCAAGATATTTATTGTGATCTTGTTCTTTAAAAAATCTAATCTGATATGGCCTTACAATAATTAATTTATTATTTAATTTATTAATGGTATTTTCGTCCTTTTTCTAGAAACTTCTAATGTCATCGCTCGGCCAGTTTCTGTCATGAAAGAAATCGACGAAGACGAATGTGTTGATGTAAAGATGGAAGTAAGTTTTCCAACTGAAAATATAATTTAACAGTTAATCGCTGAGATTAGTTTTACACCATGGAATCCTATTGGAATATTTTTTTCACTAAATATCGTGCCACGGCTTCTATTTTCTTTTTTTTTTCTTAAATGTTCCATACTTGATTCTGGGCAATAAATTTTGGAAATTTCAAATTTATCATTTTCTTGCGTGCAGATTCAGATTTGTAAGCTAAAAACCATAGATAGTTCCTTAGATAGTATAAGACGTAACGTATTCTACGATCACAGTTCTTTAGTTCTTTTTTTTATGTGACAGTAACCATCGCCCATGGACATATGCAACACCCGTAGTGTTGCAGATGCGTTGCCACCGTTTAACAAAGTAGGCCCCGGCTACCTCACTCACCAGACGAAACGCAGAAGTGAGATCGTGGTACTGGACGATCGACGCAGAGTGAGAGCCCGGACGGACCTGCCCATTCGTGCAACAGCGTTGCGTGGCCCTACCACAGTTACATTCACATCACCCGATTTTATACAATTATCCTTTTCTAATGTTAATATAATATTGACCATATTTAAACGTTTGCGTATTCATAACGTGATTCGGTTATTGCAACCGAAGGAGGAGAAGAAAGAAGCGGTGCAGGAGGAGGTGTCGTTTTGGCGCGTGGTGCGACTCAACGCACCCGAATGGAGATCTGCCACCGCCGCCAGCATCTGTTCGCTCCTGAGCGGCTTCGCCATGCCCCTGTTCGCAGTCATACTGGGAGATTTCATGGGGGTAACGACAATTACTTTGAATTCCAAAAACAAACTAAAAACGCGATAAAATCCGTAAACTAGTTTCATTTAATAG
This sequence comes from Iphiclides podalirius, assembly GCA_933534255.1. Classification (NCBI taxonomy): domain Eukaryota; kingdom Metazoa; phylum Arthropoda; class Insecta; order Lepidoptera; family Papilionidae; genus Iphiclides; species Iphiclides podalirius. Next base: position 9,033,451 of record OW152830.1, on the reverse strand, counting down.
TCAGTCGATCCTTAAAATTAAATTGTACATAGCCTCGCATTTGATGCGAAATTTGTAAAAAAACTCTGCGATATATTTAAAAGTGATTAGTATGTTTATCACGCTGCCATAGCGAATAGTCAATTAGACTTTATTAATTTAATTTATATGAAATGACGGTTAAAAATAGTTTCCCGTGTCTCGCATTTAGTGCGGAAACAATTTATCTATAAACAAAATGAAAGTACTTAAATAAATATTTATTAATTTAGTCAGCTATGTTATTGATTAATTAAAGCTAAGCTATTAAAAAGACCATATGGCCTAATAACCTCTACTCGTATAAAGAAGACGCTCTTGTATTGAGGGAGGATTAGTATTTAAAATGTAATATGCTACATTTTATGATTACTAACACCAGGTATATGATTACTTACCCAATTAATTTCCAGGTATTATCGAACACGGACACCGCCGCAGTTTTGTTAGAAGTAGAAAAATATGCTTTGATATTCGTGGTCATTGGGGTCATATCTGGAGTTGTACATTTTATAGTGGTATGTATTCACACTTTATACTAAAGCGATTATACTCAAGATTTTTTTTTCAGGTGAGAAGGTGGCAAACGAGCTGGAAGTTCAGCTTACGTTAAGTGATAACCGCCGCCCATGGACATTTGCAACAACCGTAGTGTTGCAGATGCGTTGCCACCTCTTAATAAAGTGGGCTTCGGACCCTGGCTACCTCACTCACCAGGCGAAAAGCACAAGAATAATACTTCCACTTCACGCCGAGGTCGTTGAACTAACCCGGTCGGACCTGCCCGAATGCAACAGCGAAGACTGTTGCGTGGTCCTACCACAGTTAGATCAACCGCCCAGCTTAGCAATCAGCTGTTGATCAAGATCAAGATCTGAGCTGTTGCTCAAATTTCACAGCTTTTCTGTGTCCGGTAGCTACCACAAATTTTATAATGTTTTTCATAAATTAAATCGTGCATAGTGAATAATGCATCTTTCAAGATGCGTATACCATAGATTCATGTTCATAGAGCTATAAGCTCTACATAAATAGTTTTAATTTAATTTTAAATCATTTGAAAAGCGGCACATTTAATTAATTATAAATTATAGTAAAGGGAGTTAAATAATAGTCGCACTACACCAAAATAAGTTTGACAAGAAATTTACAAATAGATGCCTTAAGTGTCTCAGGCATTTATTAATTTTGTATCTTTTGACAGAGAAATGTAAAAGAAAAACAATTAGGTCTTATTTCCAATCGTATTCATTACGTAACTTTTTTACGAACGGGTATGTAACGTGATTGTGAGATTTAAGGCATGGTCTAAAATGTTCAAACGCATAAACAGCTATTCACGATAGCATCATTCAATTATAATGTACAAAGCAATTGAATGTATCTAAACGGAATATTATTTAATTACTTTTCAATTATCCATAATTGATTTGTTGATATAATTAAATTACTTGTCTTAGAATTGATTGAAATGAACAATGTAGGTAAGTATATATTGAAAATATGTTAAACTAATTTAGTTCATTCAGAGTTTCTTAATTTTGTATTCCAGCACTAACTAATGATAACTATGATATATATTATATAATTATATTAAAAGGTATTCAGTCTTTCCCGTGATTTAAGTAATTTTGGAATGTATTATCATTTTTATCATGCTTTAAATAACAACGTAATGAAAAGGAGAACCACTCAGAAAAAGGTTAATTAATTTATTGAATTTTACACTACACTAGAGAAACATTAAAATAATAACTATTTTTACAACATGGCATCAAAATCTGCTGCACGGCCCTACCACAGTGAACTAGAATGAAAGAGATCTATTCAAAGAGAATGATATTTATCTATCGCCAGTTAATTAGAAAGTTATAGTAGTTAATGAAAAATAGATAAAAAAAGTAAAGTAGAGTAACAGCCTTTAAAAGTCCCACTGCTGGGCAAAGACCTCCTCTATACAGAGGGTATTAGGGCATAGTCCACCACACGACCCCACTGCAGATGGGGGAATTCATTACCTTCGAAATATTATTTTTTTTATTATTTCTAAAATATGCAGGTCTTTTCACGATGTATTCCTTCACCGCTGAGCACGTGATAAATCAGCACTTAAATTAAAAATTTCAATGGTGCCTCCATTGGGGATCGAACTCAGGTTGCTCGAGTATAATGAATTAAAGCGAGCGCCCGGACAATAAACTATCACGGCTCTCGCTAAAAAAACATATTTGATACGAATTGAGAATCGAACCCAGGACCGAACTGAGCCGTTGAACCAAATTATGCTTTAAATGTTAAGCGAAATATCAACAACATTGTAGAACTCTCGTTCTTTGAGAAATCTATTTAAACATCGAAATGGTTCAAATTATTTTATCTTTCCCAAGGTCTACTTTTACGGCGTTGCCGGCGAGTGCTTGACAATGAGGCTTCGGTTGTTGATGTTCAAGAATCTTCTCCAGCAAGAGATTGCGTATTTCGATGATAAAGCGAACTCGACAGGGGCTCTTTGCACCAGATTGTCCGGTGAGGCGGCCGCCGTCCAAGGGGTGTGTTCATTTTGTATATTGTATTTGGGAATGTTTTGTACATTGTGTACGTGTCATGGTCTTATACCTAACGCCCGGTTTCTGAAACACTGATCATCGTAGAAATTAACTAATCAGCTGTGAAATGGCTTTTCAAATGTCATTTGAGTTGCCATAAGGATGGTTAAACTGTCTGAGTTGATCAGAATGATCTGTTTAATAATCAGAATGATCAACTCAAAGACTTTAATTAATTTCTACGATGATCAGTGTTTCAAAAACCGGGCCTAAGTCTTCTAACTGTGGGTCTGAACCTGAGCCTCTTAACACACCACGCCTCTAGCGTCGCTGCGATCGGGACAAAGACAACGATAATCGCGCGACTTGAATCGAAGTTACCTAATCACAATCCACAAACAACCTTACATGGCAAAAATGTGGACTAATCCGAAGGGGACTACATTACGCGTTATAGTTAGGATATAAAAATTAAGGCTATATTGATGCATTACTCGATGGCATCGTCATCTTGATTTACCTACATCATTTCTTTGTCTACTTTCCTCTGAAGTAAAACTGGCACAGTTGTTTTAAGTATCATTAATTTGTTGTACATTTTTAAATTAATTTGTTTAGCAATTAAATTCGAACAACAATTCAAAAGTCTCATTTAATATTTTAGAAAAAAGTCATCATAAATAATATTTTAGGAATAAATATGTAGTGTTTTCTAACAGCTCACAAGCTACGTTAAGGACAAAAATACACTGACTAAAATTAACCTTCTCATTCATATAGCGGGTGTTATAGAGACACACAGAAGAAGAGAGAAAGAGAAAGAGAGATATTCGTTTTAGATTGGAAATGAGTTGGGCATAATTTTCGTTACGTGACGATTCTACAAACTGACACAGCCGGCAAGCCGCGTTAAGGAATTTAGACTACTGCTAGAGAATGAACAAGTTTTATCTTGTCTCTGCGTAGATCGAACACAAAATTAATAATTTAAAAACTGACGGTAGACCAGGTTAACTATGACATTCAGACGTCCAACGCCTCAGTCTGTCCCGTAAACGGATTCGAAGCGTCGGGAATTAAAAGTAAAACTAAACGCGTTAAATCCTTTAAGTTATAGTTTCATTTAGTAATGTGTAATCGCGTAAATAAAGGAAATTATTGAAAAAAGTAGTTACAACGAAAACGTTCTAAGTTAGAATGCCTTTCCTCCTTACAGGCAACAGGTCAAAGGATAGGAACTGTCCTGCAAGCAATAGGAACTGTCATGTTCTCCATCGTGCTTGCCTTATACTTCCAATGGCAGGTGGGCTTGATCTCATTGTGCTGTGTACCACTAATGGCATTCGTCCTCTATTACGAAAACAAACTCACTAACGCCGCCGCCTTCGGAACGACGAAGTCAATGGAAACTAGTTCGAAGGTGAGAATATTTTTAAGTACCAAAAGTCCAACGGTTTTTTACACATATTCCTAGCAAAGGTTCTATCCTTTTCTTACGCAGGCGGACTAAGCGTTATGCTATGCCATTCATTATGCGTATAGCAAATAAATGGAACAATTTCCCGGCGTATATCTTTTCGTCCGAATATAACGTGGGTGTCTTCAAGGCTTTAGCTTAGGTCTGGTCTTATAGGCTTTTACTGCGCTCATGTATTTATCTTCTACGGCTACATCGCTACTTACCATCAAAGCATAATATAAAAAAAAAACTTATTCAATATAAAAACAGACATTTATAGCCCACGTTAAAAGAAAACAGAGAAGAAGAATGTTCGAACTAGTTAAATTGTTTCTAGAATATTTTGAAAAGCACAAGCGTTTTACTCCTATCCTCTATAGCCATCTACAAAAATTAACAAAATTAGTTAGATATTTTCAGGTACTTCACTATATTAACCACCTAACTTGCGACACGGTTTACAGGTTTCAGCAGTAGGTTTTTGGGCCTAATTGCTGGAATAAACTAACTTAAAGTAGAGCATATTGTTACCGCATCGCTTTATATAAATCTTCTATCTATTTTTAATACCTCAGCCTTACTAGTAAAACTATCCGAAATGGCCACTGGGTGATTGCATTTACTTAATTCAAGTGGGTACTCTTCTGTCTTTGCAGCTAGCAGTCGAGGCAGTTGCCAATGTGCGCACTGTTGCCTCGCTAGGCAGAGAGGAGAATTTTGTCAGGGAGTACGCTATGCTTCTCAGGCCCGCGTTGATGTACGCAAAGAGGACGTCTCATATGCGCGGCGTGGTCTTCGGCCTTTCGAGGAGCATCTTCAACTTCGCCTACGCCGTTTCACTGTATTACGGCGGGTCACTGATGGTCTACAAGCACGTTGACTACTCCCTCATAATCAAGTAAGAAAACTCTATCCATATTTTTTCATACAAAAGTATTAATATTCTCTTACATAAAAACGCTTCGATTTCAAACGCTCGGTGTGCCTGAATTTTAATTTAATCTTAGTTTAGTAAACAGTCTTCGTTTGGGAAAGTGTTCATTACGTTTGCTTAGAATTTTCAAAAATTCAATCCTAAACACAGTAAAAAAATACGGATTTGAAATATATTATTTCGCAATATATTGCAATTACTTGTATACAAGTAAAGGCTGGACTGCATTAACTATTTCCTTCCTGTAATTGTCAAAGTTTATACATTAAGCTCTGACATCTTTAACGCTAACTTGAAGAAAAAAGAGATAAGCAGATAACCTGATGAGGCTGTCGCGGAAGATCGATTTACAAATGTGCAATAGTGATTTTAGAAAATTTATTCTTGCAGCCACAGATTTTTTTTTAAACAGACGATTAGTCGAAGTCTCGCCTACAAACCAGTAAACTATTTAGTTAATATTACATTTAATCAATATAAAATGAAAAATACTTTTTAGGTCTGCTGAAACCCTGCTTATGGGGGCAAGTTCGGCGGGCGAAGCATTCGCCTTCGCGCCAAATTTCCAAAAGGGCATCAAAGCAGCTGCCCGCATTATTGTTATCCTCAATAAGAAATCTAAGATAGTCGATCCAGAAGAACCTTCGATTGAGAACTTCGTAAGTTTCAAATCAGTAGAGAACATACATAATTATATTAAATGACCTCCCGACGTTTCGAACCCTTCAGTCTGTCCCGTGACCATGAACGCTAAAAAGGGTTTACAACGTCGGAAATTAAAAATCAAAATTAAAACGCGATAATTAAATAAAAATTAATCCGTCATCTAGTTTAATTTAATATGTATAATATTCGCGTAAAATCAAGAAATCAATATAATAATATAAGGCTTCAAATCCGAATTGATTATTTCTTTCCTAATATTACGAAATTTTGAATCAACGCCTTCCTAATGAACTCTTATACTCGGAATCCATTATCATTTTTACTTAAACAAACTCAAACCACAAATATTTATTATCATGCGTATGTCAATTCTTTATAGAGCTAAATAAAATCTGTGCATTTTGTACAAACTCTTATTATAAATGAAACTGAATCTGTTATTAATTTAAATTTTTTATAGTGCTAATCTCTGCACTTAAGATTAAACATTAGATTTTTTGAAGAAAAAAGGAACGAAACAGTTTTTAGCCGCTGTAGAATCGAACCCACGTCTTCGGGATTCTCGCTATGACGCTCTAGCGGTTCGAATTATCGTAAAACGGTATTCGAAATTGTTTGTATGCTGGAAAGGATATAACAATGTTCATTTTTTCTACAAAAAAATTAACGAAACTGTTATTGTTTAATCCTTTTAAGAGGGGGAGTGGAGAAGCTAGTCTACGGAACATAGATTTCAAATATCCCACCCGCCCCATGGTGCAAGTGCTGAAAGACATGAACCTCGAAATACCGCGCAGTAAAACGATTGCTTTGGTGGGGGCCAGTGGTTGTGGCAAGAGTACCATCATCCAACTCCTGGAGAGGTATTACGATCCAGACAGTGGCACGGTGGTAAGGAGTTATTTTTTTTTATGTATTTGTCATACCAGCAGGCGGTTCACCTGATGTAAAATGATCACCGACACCCATGGATATCGACAATTTTTTTCAAAGTGGTCCCCTGTTATTTCACTTACCAATGATGTTTTTAACATTACACTCGATTATGTAAAATATAAGAAGAACTAGATCCTAGAAACTAGGAAGTTACGAATCACTATTGTGAGCTTATTGGAGATATCTTACTATTACGAATTAGTGTTCAAGTCTTTTCGGTTTATCTATATCAATACGAATTATGCACATATTATTCTAAAAATAATGTACATTAAATAAAACCATAATTATTATGTTTGTTCTGACAGACACAAGATGGAATTCCGCTACCGAGACTCCTTATGGCAGACTCCCGGCAAACAATAGGGTTCGTTCAACAAGAGCCAATTTTGTTTGACCGTACGATCGGCGAGAACATTGCATACGGTGATACCTCAAGGTCACCTAGCATGGAGGAAATTGTCGAAGTTGCGAAGCAGGCAAACATTCACAATTTCATTATCTCGTTACCAATGGTAAGAGTTTTTTTTTATGTGAAAAGTTGCCAAACGAGCAGACGGTTCACCTGATGTTAAGTGAATACCGCCGCCCATAGTCATCTGCTACACCCGAGGGTTTGCAGATGCGTTGACAACCTTTTTGGAAATTGGGCTCCGGCTACCTCACTCACCAGACGAAACGCTAAAGTATTTGTCATACTTCCACTTTACGCCGATCTTCTGTGAGGTCGTGATACTTACCCGGATGAGCCTGCCCATTCGTGCAACAGCTAAAGCTGCTGCGTGGCTCTACCACCGTCAGATAAGATAGTAAGATTTGTAGACGTATTATAAATAATTGGTAGAGTGTAGTCATGAAAATGATGTCTACGTCATTTATTGATTTTAAATTTAGGGCCGTGGTAGCTTAAGGTACGAAGACTCAGTTTTAATTCAATATACTCATACAAAGTGATTTCTAAGAATAGTACGAGGACACGGAAATTATTAATTGCAATTTTCTTTATTCTCTATATCATTTATACGATACATTATAAACTTTACATCTTCGAAGGCCTTGCTATAATAACAATTAGTTTTGGAAATAGACCTTTTCTTTTTTGAGGTTTATACTTCTTTTGGCGCGTTTGGGCAAAATAACGAAAGTAAATTTTTACGATGCTCGACACCTAAAAGCGATACCAATTTCACATGGTATTACCGTGGTAATATAACTTTCGATAATTTACCTATTATTATCAATGGCATGTAATAATGTATTTTCCACCAACAAAGAGTGCTGGCACACTTATATGTACACACACGCGTCTTTATTCATATGTGAAATACTAAATATTTTTGTCAATTGAATTACAGGGCTATGACACAAACATTGGATCGAAGGGTACACAGTTATCAGGTGGACAGAAGCAAAGAGTGGCAATAGCAAGGGCGCTTATAAGGAAACCTAAAATGCTCCTCCTTGACGAAGCTACGAGCGCGTTGGATACTGAGAGCGAAATGGTAAGAATTTACCAGTTGTAAAGGTATATTGTGCAACTTATAAAACAAAAGGTATAAGGAAAGTGTTTTTAATATTTTTTTTCTTTCAAAAAAGTTAGTTGTAAGTTATAGCGTCTAATACCCATGTGTGGTATTGGCTAAGTTCAAAACGGAATTTATTACTTACTCTGTAAACGTCCCAGGACGTCATTATGGCGATAAAAATCGGTGTAATTGTGTATATTACTTTATCTACTAACAAGACATTACTTTGAAAAATCTTTTACAAGGATGTGGGAACAAATTTATTATTGATATTGAACAGTCTTCGAGAGTGGATGGACTTTTGAATAAAATGTTTAAGACATTGTGGAAGGCGTGTACAAACTACTTTCTGAGTTCAACAGCTATGACTTAGTCATATTTCTTAAGGCCCATTTACACGATGCCATTTTCTTGTACATACAAGAGCAATAATTGAATGCAATAAATTGCGCGTTGTTGTTTAGACCATGCAACTCATTTATTGCTTCAATTTAATTGTATACAACAGGCAAGAAACTGGCACCGTGTAAATGGGTCTTTAGGTTGCCTCACACAATTTGGTTGTACGGGGGAGAATCATAGTGCAACGACCGGAGGCATAAGAGGCTTTTTTACTACTGTATTTTGTCCGGCGAGCCCAAAGGCTAAAACGCAAAGGGTGTTTTGGATGTACATGGGCGGTGGCACTCACTAATCAGGTGGACCGGCATCTCTTCTGCAGGTGGTGCAGGAGGACTTTCGAACACATAGTGTTAAGCGTTTGCAAAGTACTTTTTGAGTTCGGCAGTCACGGCTTAAGCCCGACATACGCTGGTCAAGTGTTTAGTACAGTAGACAAGTACTTCACTGTCAGCCATGATAGCTCAGTTTCCGGGCACTCGCTTTTAATAAATTATACTCAAGCAACCCGATGTCAAATCCCGGTGCAAGCGCCAATGAAAATTTCTTTTGCAGGTGGTGCAGGAGGCGCTTGACGCTGCTAAGGCCGGTCGCACGTGCGTGATGATAGCCCACCGACTGAGCACGGTTCGTGACGTGGACCTCATCTGCGTGCTGCGGGACGGCAACGTCGCGGAGAGCGGCACCCATTCCGAACTCATGCGCGCCAAAGGACTCTACTACAAACTCAACTGGCAAGGTCACACGTAGCTGCGCAACCCCCTTACCAACGTTGCCGTTTATTTGGCACACTTTGAGCTGCGTCGCATACGAGGTTCTGACACTCGTTGAACTTGACATTTAATGTCAACTTCAACGCGACATTCAATGATTGAATGATGACATTTTAATGAATACAATGAATGAATTTAAAATGCTACTACATATTCTATTAATTTTATCTGGACATCTTGTGATATTTGTTTTTATACTATGAAACTTTCCGCGCGGAAATATTATATTTTTGCCAATATAAGAGGAATTACAAGTCTTGTTATAAACATTTATCTATAAAATATTACGGCTAGCATTTAATAATTCACTGATAATAACATGTACATATAGATTATTTTCTTTACATTAAGTCTATTGTTTATACATCAATATTAAAGTACTTATACTATTTAACCTAAACATCATTTTTTTGATAACCCAAATATCCTTTCCATTGTTGATTTGCTCTATAATCTTATTTTTATATTATCTATTTACTTCCTGATCCTTTCAATCCATCTGTATAATTACAATTGTAACAGAAACGAAAATTCCAAAAGAGATAATGTTGGATGCAATTAATTAGCAATTGCGCAAATAGTGATAACTAAGCGGCCAAGACCACAAACTAAATGAAAGAAGATCAGTCTTCCTTAGACATCCGAGGAGTTTGACGTGATTGTTAACTATGAAAGAAACTTCTTATTAGAAGATATTAAGGGAGTTAAACTAAATATATTAAAATGTTCCATGTTGTATTTAAAGGTCGCCACGATATTAACGTTCGAAATTATCTATTTGATAAGTCCTATCATAGATAGTTGAATCGTAACAGTGAAGGTGTGCGAACACTACAAACGGAGCTGATTTATACAAAAAAAAGTAAAGAAACGTATTTCGCGTTTACGAGAAAAGTAATGAATGACAAGTGCTTAAAAAACAAAATTACAAATTATATATAATTCCGCCATGAATGATTCGAAAGACAACAAATTAAATATATTAAACATGAAAAAAAAATATAAAGTTAATGATCTGTCCAGTGTTGAGTTCACAAAAAATGTGCCTGGAAGTGATAAAGACAGGTAAGAAAGATTTTCATTTATTAATATGTTTATATTGTGAAGGTTAAATTAAAACTAAAATTATAGCTTTAATCAAAAACTGCATATTTTTTCAAGCTACATTAAATGTGAATAATTTATAATACATAATTAATATTGTTATGGGACTTTATTTTGCTAACCGTATTGAAAAACTCTCAAATGCATTTAGAGCCGTTGTGTTGGTATTTATTTTCAAGTTAAACCTAAATATAAAGTTTTCATCGCCTTCAATGTGTCACATAAACTTTTTAAATGCTGGTAACAATCAGTATGACTTTATCATAGTACAAATTCATTAAAACTGATCAGGTCAATTAACATGGTGTATTTCTGTTACTGCTTACGTAGCTTGTACGTTGTTGCACCACACATTTTCCACGACCCCTGAATCCCTCTACGTAGTTTGCCTCCTGTTCATTCGTACAGAGGAATGAGATAGATAGATAAGATAAGAAAAATTCAATTATTTCAAAGCAATTGAAAATAAGACCAAGAATAATAATGCACACCAATTAACGGTGTGGAGCGAAAATTCATAGCGATCCTCAGAGATATGAGGACGGACAATTACGTATATTTTACAAATATCGTGTTGGCAATACTGGCAACTAATTGTCGATTTAAGAAGATCTTTTTTTGTAGTTACGCCAAAAGGCTAGGAAACTTTATTATAAATTATTCTTGAAATTCTAGTCATCGGCTACGATTTACATCATGCAAAAGTTGCATGAATGATTAATAATTTAATGGTCACGATCGTTTTGTGCGTCACTTATCATATTCGTAATGTTCTTCTTTATTTCTATTATTAAGTTGACACAATACTATAGGCTTACGGTATTGAAAGATTCAGGGTTCCTATTATTTAAAGCTGATGATTGTAGAGTTTGTTTCATAATGTATTTAAATCTTAAGACATTTTATGGTTTCATGACACATATTGTTTAGATCAAAATACGTGTTCTTATAATTTTCATTACAATAAAAACAATACAACTAATTACAGAAAGTTTACTTTTAGCTCCACAATTCACATAAGCAAATAGTAACGACCGGAAGAAATTTAGTTTATTTTTTGTAATTATCAACGAACTCACAATATCTTTAATTAAAAGACGCTTGCGCGTTCTTATGAAACGTCGAATTTTACATATAAGTTGATACAAAGTTCTTAAGTATGTTTTCGCCGGTTCGGAAAGCAGTTTCAGTTGAGAAGAGACCGACAAGAAACTCAACAATGCAACTGTTGCCATATAATCTCTTAATATGAGCTACAAATTTAGGATAACTTTATACAACATACAAGATCGCCTCAAGTTGAAATTGAACCCATTAACAGAGTCGTTGGAATCTGCAGCTACTCTATCTATCTCTACAGCGCCAATTAGAAAACAACTTTTTGACAATTACCAATAATTTCATGTTATTTATATTAACCGTTATGAATTGCACTTAATGTCTTTACGCTAAAGAAGTATAACTTCGTGCGGTCATAAGAACACACATAATTTTTTATGTACACGAATATAATGTTAAAAGAAAACGATTTAACGGATTTTATCGTGCTCATCATTTAACGGTCTCTGTTATTATAATGTAATAATGGAACTATGGTTGCATAATTTGACAACTATGGGTAAATTGCAAAAATCGTTACATGGAATTTGGTTTGTTTCCAATCTTCGCAAAGATCAACTAGTCCTTTCACGGTTCATATTTGAAATAATTAAAATAAAGGAGCATACAAATTTTAACAGAGAAAGTGGGTATATTACGGTTTTAGCGGGTGGGTATATTACAAATATTACGGTTTTAGCATTACGACATAGACTTCCGGTAACTATAACCTTTGACTTTATTCTCCAGTTGATAAATTTTCCTAGATTCATTGACACAATCGCACGCAATCTTCGCGTACTTCTAACTTTTAGTGGCGCTTTTCAATCGGTGATAGTTTAGGATAATCTATTTTACACCTTTTCCTATAGAAGAGTAATGTTTTGAAAACTGAATGCGCAACCAACCCAGGTTGCGCATTCAATTCAGATTTGGTTCGGCGACATTGTCTTCAGCTACTCTCTTTGACAAGACGAACGCTACAAATGCTTTCAATGTCCAAGTAATATGTACAAAAGCGTCATTTTTGGCCTGAGAACTGAGACTTGAATTGGGTAGGGCACTTTATTAAATGATAGGCCATATGCGATAGAGCCTTACGTAGTCCACGCAGCAAATTGTGTTTTTGCACGAATGGGGCGCTCGTCCTGTGAAGTACTAAGGCCTCACAGAAATTTGGCGTGATATGAGGTATTATACTTTCGCGTTTCGTGTGATGGGTGAGGTAACCGAGTTGTTTTAGTGGTTGCCAATGCAGATTCAAACTGTCAGATACATTGCGTAGATATCCGTATAGGGCGATTATCACTTAACATCAGGTTAACCGCCTGCTCGTTGGGCAGCTTTTCAAATAAAAATTTATAAAGGTGATAATACGTAATGAAACTATCAAACAGTAGCAGTTTTATTTTATACTTCAATGAAAGTAAAAATACCACCTATATAACATTAGAATTAACAAACAGGAGTTACATAAAAAAAGGTTTAACTAGGGAAAATTAAATTTATTTTTATCAATTATTGGGAATTTATTTACTAACAAACTCTTAATCCGTTCCTCTAGCAACATCACACATATAGGCGTATATAGCAGGGGGGCCGGGTGGGCCGTGCCCACCCCAGTATCGTCTAGTGCCCACCCCAGGATTTTGGGTTACCGATTCGAAATTCTAGGCTGGACACCTATGAAACTATCCAAAAAAATCAGTTGAGATCTACCGTGGGAGAAGAGACGTTCTCAAGCATAACTCTTCTTCATATAGGAAACTAGTGCCCGGAAAACCCGCCCCAGCTTCGTACGGGTGCAGATATTGAAATTCTCGAATTTTCTCTACTACAATATGAATAATGTTTGATTTTTTTTTGTAGTAATGGCCTAGGCCCACCCTGGAAAATGGCCCTAGATACGCCAATGATCACATAAATAAGCGTTTCCTTATTGGAAACGGTTATTTGTGTGATATGCGTGATGCAAACTTTTATCAGTATCTTTTATCAATAACTATTTGACTAAAATAGATGTTAATAGTAATGACATGGATTTATTTAATATTCCAAGGTTAGAAAATCCTAATTTGAATGAATATAATATAGCATTCTCTTAAATTAGAGTTAAACTAGAAAGATGATATTACTTAAAACACAACGTCGAAGTGAATGAGTCATGGAATATGATAGAGGAGGCTGACCCCAAGAATATTATTGATAATTAGCAACAATGATAATATTATTAAACATCATTGAATTAACAACTGAAATGAGTTACTGAAACGCACGTTACATTGACAAAAATATACCATACAATTATTTTCACCGGAAGTAATGAGCACTGATATTTACCAGATAAGCTCTCTTCTTCATTGTCTTTATAAAAAAGATAATGAGTACCATGAATTTACTATAACAAATTGACAGTCAATGTCATTTTTATTCTCTTTTACATTAAATATTTGTCTCGAAGGACAGAAAAGTGACATTTTGTTATCGAAATAAAGTAATGAGTGCTGTGAGCTAATCATAAAAAGTTCATATTATCATCAGTATAACATAAGTATCATCATTTTTAAAGTGCGAATTTTATTATAGAAAAGTCTGAAATTGGACGGAGCGCAAACGTTTGCTACCTATACACAAAAAAATTATTATTCTATTTGTACAGTTTACCGTCCAATGTTGTAAGACTTGAAATTTGGGACCATTTTTTTAAATTTATATAATTCAATCACATCTCTACGTCAACATTGTTCAAATTGCTGCCCATGATTCTGGTAATATCAATTGAAGTTATGAACACAACACCTTTGCTTTACTCTTAAACGTGCATTTGATTGTTCGTTCTGTCGGTTTCTCTTAAAGAATAATCTTTGTACCTTAACCGTTGTTACAGCTCATCTGAGGCAGAATCAAAGACAGAAGAGTTGCCTAACATCTCATTCTTCACACTGGTACGTGTTTCCTTTGGTGCAAATAAATCTATGACAAATTTAGCTTACATTAAAGCCATGTTTTTTTAGTTTAGATTTGCGACTACCAGAGACAAGGCCTTCGTATTTTTTGGGATACTATGTTCGATATTATGTGGAGTAACAACACCAATAAACACCCTGCTGTTCGCCTCTTTACTACAAAGTATGGTAGACTATGGCATATCTGTCATTATGGGTGAACCTCAAAACGATGAGTTCCTCAGAGATGTCGGTCTTTTCGCCTTGTACAACTGTTTAGTTGGAGCTATACTTGTTACGTTGTCATATGCAGCCACAGTACTTATGAACGTTTCCGCTTATAATCAGGTAAATTGATTTTTTTATTTAATGAATATATATTAAATATTAGTTATGAATATATATTAGAACAAAAAATGGTAAAAATTTCCTTATGTTTCCGGGTGTTTTTGACCAAACAAAAAGTTTATTCGGTTAAGAAAAATCACTAATGAAATAATCAACAATCAGAATTTGGCGGTCGCTTATAGTTTTCGAGAAAAAAATATATTTAAAACTTGTTATTTTCACTAAATTAATCCGCCATTTTGTGTTTGACAACATGTATAAATTCACACACTTTTCCAAATTATAACCTTCGCATTATTAAAAAAGAGTCTTTAAAAATACTAAAAGTACTGTTACACTAAAGTTTTCTGGGTGGTCATAAAAAAAAAACCTAACATCGAAGGCTAAGGCGGGAGCGAACCTTCTAACCTAACCTATCCGAGTCGGATCGCTCTGTGTCGGATCTGTCACTCTTAAAATTAAAAGAAAATTAATCTTCGCCCACTTCCTATATTTTTCATGTTGGCGGTACTGTGTATTCAGTTTTTTTTTGAAGTCAAATTGGTAAAAATGGTGAACTTTCTTAGTGAAAATTACGTTTTAAATAATTTATTTTCTCGAAAACTATAAGCGACCGCCAAATTTTGCTTGGTGAATATTTTATTAATGATTTTTCTGTACCTAATTACATTTTTTTTACGTCGAAAAACACCCGGAAACTTAAAGAAACTAATACCCAAAAAATATTTACAAATATTAAAAAGTTGTTATTTAAATATTGTCCATATCTAATAAAACTAGTACATGCGGCATGGTACCAAGAACGTTTTGAACTTTAAACAGTAAACTAGAAAACTATAACAGCTGCTAGACTATTTTAAGAGATCGAAGTCCCTCAGCCTACAATAGAAAGTGTTTGAATTCTCTTTAGTTGATAGGTGATTTTGGTGGATAGGATGATATCCGAGAGAATCAAAGTAACCGAGAAACTGTCGAATATGGCGTCTTAACTGTAAATTATTTGGCAACGTTACACGCAGTAATGACTACTATTAGAGACGGCGAGAGTTTTTACATTCCTTAAAGACCGGCAATGCATATATGATGCTCTTCTTGCCTTGATAGTGGGCGGCACTTACGCTCAGGCGTTCCGCCTGCTCGTTTGTCTCCTTTTCATATAAAAGACATGATTACATCATGAAATAAAAAGAGACATCTTCCAGGTAAACGAAGCCGTTCACTGGCTAAGTAGAATAATGATCTCCGCGATGTATGAGGAACCAACTGAATGAGTAAGCAAAGGGGAAGATCAATCGATAGCGTGGGGCGGCTCGTTGCCTAATGTCGGCAGCCTCGAAGCCTATGTCCAAAAGTAGACTACGACGCTGGTGATGCTTATGTTGATAATGATGATGACAGAATATCAATGTATAGATTTCATAAACCTATAACCCAACAAACACTGTTGGAACAGGCTAGCAGACGAAACATCACAGTATATCTTGTTACTTGAAAGTATTAGAAATTACGTCGGTGAAAAAGTAAATTATTCACTATGAGAATGTAAAATGTAAGAATTGCTACATTGCAGCCCGTGTCGAAAACTTTCGCAACGATTAAAACTTTTAATATGATCTGATTGAATTTATTACTTCTTTGAAATTTTATTGTGATTTATCTTTTCATAATTGCAATACACTACAACTTTTCAGGTATACAAAATACGTCAAGAATATCTCAAAGCGGCGTTGAACCAGGATTTTGAGTACTTCGATATGCATCAAACTGGTGATTTCGCGTCTAAAATGACTGAGTAAGTAGTTGATAACATTATCAATACTTAAATGTAAACAAGGTTTTCTGTACCTATTGTTTTCATTATGACTATGGACAACACCTGTTTTGTTACAATGTCAGATTTTCGCAACAAACAGTTGTCTAAAGTTCGATTTAAAAAGTTTATTTTTTCATCGTGAGGTCGAATTATATTTTCCTGTAGTGTTTTCTTATTCAGTCTTCATTTAGGTCTAGAAATGAAAGTAAAGTTGTTCCATATTTTATTTCTATTCTTAAGTCATATTATCTTGTAAAAGTTAAAACTATTAAGGAAACAAAAGCAGAAAAGGGCATGCAAATATTTGCACGACTATAAATCAAAGTATCATCGTAAATACGTGACATAGATATTTTGTACCTTCTATCGACGCATGTTTACATTTTATCCATATTGCTGCGTCTAAATTTTAAGCTCACACATTTAAAACATCTTCATTACTCTAGAAATAAATTCTTCAATAGGATAAAAATTTTCTTACCCCGACAATACTAAATCGTAGTTTCGATTTAATCGTAACCTTGTGTGATTCTCTTCATATTTTGTTATACCTTACTAACTGAACTGAATTTAACAGAAATATAATGTTTCTATTTTGGCACAATGATTTTGTCAAAACGATGGTTATAAATTAAAATACAATACTCTTTAGGCTATAGGAATGTCTTTATATGAGAAATTCAGGGCCACGTGAAACCGCCGGTACCAACTTTGTGGCCAGTATATGGTAGGTATCATTACCTCATCTCATCCATTTTGTATATAGCTGACCATGAACCTTATGGACTGCTATGATGGTCCGGCCCGTATTTTCTGTAACGTTTTTCTTCGCATTTTTATATGTATTTTTATATGTTAAAACTTTTGTATTATTATACACATAAACAATGATTCATGCCAAAAATTTTGCAGCGACGTCGTGAAATTGGAGGAAGGCATCGGTGAGAAATTGGGCACGTTTGTCTTCTATCAGTCGTCTTTTGTTAGCTCCATAGCGATGGCTCTTATAAAGGGATGGAAACTCGCATTACTTTGCCTGATAACATTCCCCGTAACTTTGTTTTTGGTTGGCATCGCTGGACTGGTGAGTATTTTTTACAGACTATCTTTTGGTAGTTACTATATAATAGACTTCAATTTGTCTACTATAGGTTTTTCTTTCATTATATTACAATAAAAATATTGTTATACATAATATATTGAGTTGATGACAATAGTACAAATGAAAATAAATCGGTTATTAAAATGCTAAGACATATACAAAAGTTATGAAAAAAACAAAATTTTTAATATAATGTTGCACAATCAATCAATCTGAGATTAGATTGTATCATTTACTTTTTTAATGAGTTTGCGTAATTAGTCTTGCAAGATTATTTATATTGCAAATTGAATAAGTGCGTTTAAATATCTATCTATAATAATTTTACTCTTGCTCTCGATGTTTGATATTGTAGAAGATGTTTATTGCAGTTCCTTGAAAATATAAAAAAAAACACCAAAAAGGGATAAAACTTTAGGCATTCACTCACATTCAACCACCTCAACGGTGTGGTGTGATGTTATGGCAGGTGGAATAATTACATAGGTTAAACCAGTTTAACGAATAACGCGACATTACAATTAACGTTGTCAGATTGCATCGAGACTGTCTAAAAAAGAGGCTGTGGCATCTGGTAAAGCTGGGGCCGTGGCAGAGGAGGTGTTGTCCGCTGTGCGAACCGTTTACGCTTTCAGTGGACAAGAGAAAGAGATAGACAGATACAGGACGTATCTGGATGAGTCTAGAAGTATCAATATCAAAAAAGGTAAGACCATGCGATAGTCAAATCTCAAACTGAATAATTTCCCAATGGTTATGGTAAACGAGCAACCGGCAGATCTGATAATGAAAGATCGCCGCCAGCCGTGGACATTCAAACCATAGGAACTGTAACAGCGTTATCGGACTTTGACTTAGAAATGGCCATCTTCTTGAAAGTTAGGTAAACGCCGCCAATTATCAAGGTGTCGTTAGTATTTGGCGATTATTGCGCGCATAGTAAACTGTGGAGAAACTCAGTAATGATTTTAAAAATAATGACTTGTTACAGACTTTTGTGTTTATTTATTACAAAGTACAACTAGGCTTATGGAAAGTTATCGGCAACCGTTTGTTTTATTTCGCAAGATAAGTATTTTTTTGAAGAAATAAAACAACAATTTAAATTTTTATTTACGGTAAAAAAACAATAATTTAAGTGGTCACCATGACCTGCCAATTCGTGCCATGTTTTAGGTTCATCATGAAACGAGGTGTAATTTTAAACTAAAATATAAGCAATTTAGGACTAACTTGATATGGTTATGGTCTAATTTAAGTAAAAACTAAAGCTACTATACAATTCTAGTATTACTCACAACTTACCATCCCTCTACTACGTGTTCGTAAAATATTGTACATTAATCAATTGAATCATAAAGATATATTTTAATTGACGTTATGTGGATATCGCATCTAATGATATGAATCATCAACGAGTAACATGTGTCGTGATGTCATAAGTTTTACAATAGCTAGCAAATTCTTGAAGTTGAAGTGAACTATGATTATATACTTGTCTTAACTTTCATACTTGACAAGTATTAATTAAAAGATTGTGAAATCCTTAACTTTGTTTATCAACTCCCTACCATGATCAACCGTCATGCTGATATGTTAGACCAAATTAAGTGATGCGATGAAAACGGTAAAATAGTTTTATTCAGCGTTTAATTAATTTTCAGGATTCTTCACCGGCTTGGCGATGGGATTCCTATTCTTCTGTATATTTTGCTCCTACGCTATGTCCTTTTGGTTCGGCTATAAACTGATGGTGGATGAGCCGGAGAATTACGACGTTAACACCATGGTAGCGGTAAGTGTTCTTTTTTTTTATGTGAAAGTTGCCAAACGAGCAGACGGTTCACCTGATGGTAAGTGAATATCGCCGCCCATGAACATCTGCTACACCCGAGGGTTACAGATGTGTTGACAACCGTTTGAAAATTGGGCTGCGGCTACCTCACTCACCAGACGAAACGCGAAAGTATTTGTCATACTTCCACTTTACGCTGGTCTTCTGTGAGGTCGTGATACTTACCCGGACGGGCCTTTCCATTCCTGCAACAGCCGAGGCTGCTGCATGGCCCTACCACCGTAAAAACTGTCGTAAGAAAACAATGTGGAAGAATGCGTTAAGATTTTCGTCGGTGTGGTAATCAGCCGTTTAGCTCAGTGGCTAGAGCGTCAGGCCGCGAATGCCGAAGACGTGGGTTCGATTCCCACAGCGGCGACAATCTTTTCGCACTTTTTCTACATATTTTAACTGTCGTTACTGTCTACATTGTCCGTCACATGTTCCTCACTATATCTTAATCCATCACTGCAGTAGCAGAATCTTACGGTATTTGGCAAACTATGATAGTTGCCAAATACAAAAGTAACACTTTTCATTATATTTTATTGGCTGCAGTTGTAAAAGACGATTGAAAGCGAAATAACAAATATCAATGGTTTTTCGAAAATGTGATACTTGAGGAAGCGGTACACCTACGCGTCAAGTCAACACTTGTACTGGGTTTTTAGCAGCATATTATATTCAACCTCGAGTCATCAAAATTTAATAGCCTCTGTTCTTAAATCAACACTGGTACATACTATATTTTATAACAGTCTTTCTAGTTATTTTCTTTCCTATCTTCAAGTCACTCTACAGACACTAATTTGCACTTGGATATAATAATATTATCAACGGAATTTTTTCATTAGGTTTTCTTCGGTGTTCTGATGGGCTCCGCAAATTTCGGTATATCGTCCACTCTGATGGAGGTGTTCGGTATAGCGCGTGGTGCCGGCGCCCAGATCTTCAACCTCATCGACCAGGTGCCCACAATCAATCCGCTGATGAATCGTGGCGTGGTGCCCGACTCAATAGAAGGCAACATCGAATTGAAAGACGTCTACTTCCACTATCCCTCCAGACCTGATGTGCCCGTAAGTAAAATTGAAACATATAATTTCTGTTTCTACTTATTCGTTTCTCCGCCAGATTTTAAATGTTATTCATATATTTGTAACACCACCAGGTCTTAAAAGGCGTGAACCTGAGCGTGAAGCGCGGGCAATCGGTGGCGCTGGTGGGTCACTCGGGTTGCGGAAAGTCCACCATCATCCAACTCATATCGCGCTGCTATGACATCGTCGACGGCAGCGTAAGTAACAATTGAATGACTGTCTACTCGATTGACACATTTTCTCTTTTCAACCGACTTCAAAATGGAGGACTGCCTCCATTTTGAAGTTGATAAATAATGGGACTGCCCATTATTTATTTATTTACTGATAGAACCACCAACGGAATAAAATGTTGTTATGAAAAAAAAAATTGACAATAGGCTTAGGAACTAAGATTTACATGTTTCCAGTTAAAGGTAAGCATGTTTAAAAAGTCGATAAGTGTACGATAACTTAACAATTGTTACAAGTACGAGTAATGATATTCTTTTTGCATTGGGTTCGGTTTAGCTTCGATATAGTCCAATATTCAATTCAATGAAATCAAATAACGAGTATAGTAGTAAATGGGTGTAAAATTTGCGGTTGTAAAACTTGTTTAAAAACAGAATAATCTTATCCGATGTAAGTGATAATAAAATGTAAAACGTTTTTTTTTTTTTATTATAAGATATTATTAACGTATAGAGTAATTGTTCAGGTTATTTATATTTTGATT
Organism: Iphiclides podalirius; assembly: GCA_933534255.1. Taxonomy (NCBI): domain Eukaryota; kingdom Metazoa; phylum Arthropoda; class Insecta; order Lepidoptera; family Papilionidae; genus Iphiclides; species Iphiclides podalirius. Next base: position 9,012,132 of record OW152830.1, on the reverse strand, counting down.
TAGCATTGTGGAATGGATTTTTATAAACATACCACTAATACACACTCACTGATATCTTATACACACAAAGATAGCATGAACAGATAAATGTAATGCAATAAAATTGTACTAACTCTGTATCAGTTCATTTTTGTAATCGTATCAATTCTTTATTTGCCGGATAAATTTATTTTTTGAAAAGGTCCATATCGTTGATTTTCTTTTCATTATATTACTTAAACTTATGTTTTTCTTATTACGGATAACTTAACACAAGTAGGTCACCAAGTACTTACCTTAGAGGGGACTTTGATGGATAAATTTTGTATGTGTTCGCAAATAGGAGAAACTTAAATATAATATTTGCCACTCAGCTAAATTATAATATACAATATATATTTATTAAGAATTATTATAACCATCAAATTACAATGATTAACTGTAAATAAATTACATTGAAAATAATTGTTCAACTTTCAAACTCAATGGCCATACCCGGATCTAATGATTATGCTAAATAGGCAGATTCATAGTCTAAATTATTTAAAATTACAAATTGTGCTCATAATAGAGTAAGTCTGTAATATAGTAGGTATACAGGACGTTCAGTAAAATACATATAAAGTTGATACAGTAATATACAAAAGATACAGAAACACAGAAACCTAAATTGACACAGTAATACAGAAACCTATTTCAGTATAACTGGAGCACTAAACAGAATTACAAGACTTGACATTTGATGATAAGATATTTAGGTACTTAGCTTTAAGAATGAAACGAGTCGAATGCCGGAGCAGTTACACAAGTTGCGCAAGATTACAGAGTGCACATTATATCGTTATACCAGGTGCACGTGGACGGGAACGACGTGAGGAACCTGTCAGTGCGCTGGCTGCGCGACCAGATCGGCCTGGTGGGGCAGGAGCCGGTGCTGTTCAACACCACGGTCCGGGAGAACATACGTTACGGGCGCCCCGAAGCGACCGACGCTGAAATCGAAGCAGCCGCTAAGCAGGCCAACGCGCACCGCTTCGTCACGAAACTGCCGGCGGTGAGTGTTAAATACTAGCGAGAGCTGTTTACGAAGAAGGCTACTCTTTCTATTTCTGATGTTTATGTGAGAAGATATTTTCTAAATACTTAATACTTAATAATAATATCGAAGATATTGAACCCGCTGTGGGGTCGCGTGGTGGACTATGCCCTAATACCCTCTGTACGGCAGAGGAGGCCTTTGTGCAGCAGTGGGATATACAAAGGCTTTTTCATCTTCTTTTTTTATGTCAAAAGGTAGCAAACATAAGAAAGAAACGGTTCTGGATGGCCACCACCAATGTATCCGCCACATGGGTGCGCCATGTGGCGGATATTGCGTTGCCAGCTTATCGAAAAAGTTGGATCCTTACCAGAAAAAACTCAAAAGTATAACACCATAGAGTTATCTCAGAACAGAAAGCATAGAGTTCACTATGCTGCCGATGTAGTTCTAATTTTAGGTCGTAAGTCCGATTTACCAAAAATTTAAATCACTTTTCATTTATATCACTAATAATTTCATCTTCCACTATTTTTTGTTAACATTATGTCTCCGTGTTTCCGCTTTAAACTTGTATTGTGATTATGTTTCGATGGTTTCGACAGTGAATTCGGAGTCTATTTTTTTTTCTTTTGGCTGGATCGTCTACTATTGGCCTTTACAGATCCACCGGGCTTGAGGTACCTGAGGGCGCCTAAACTGTACCCCGCATGAGTCTATCGTGCGTCTCGTTTCATTCTTTTCGTATTAAAGGGGTACGACACATTGGTGGGCGAGCGCGGCGCCTCGCTGTCTGGTGGACAAAAACAGAGAATCGCCATCGCCCGTGCGCTGATACGCAACCCGCGCATATTGCTGCTCGACGAGGCAACCAGCGCTTTAGACACATCGTCCGAATCCAAAGTGCAAGCCGCACTTGACAGGGTGAGGATAGTTTTCGCGACCGATACCTGATATTTTACTAGAATGGGGGCTATACATAGAGCCATTATCCAGATAGTTAAATACGAAATAATTCGAATACAATAATTTGCTAAATAAAATATAGTCTTACGCTCGATTACAGACCCGGGCGTCAGAATTGGCTTGTCGAACGATACATATAATTGAGTCAAAAATGTATCCTCACGATATACAATTTTTCACTATAAACAATTTTTATCAAACCAACCTATGAAATGATTTTTGAAACTTTAAGCAAACGTAACTTTATACAAAAAAAACCTCGATAAGACTATTTCAAATTAATTTTTACTGCTTCGATCACTCTTATATTTACGTACGTGAGTGTTTGAAATTTCATTTTAAATATTTCTATAACATTTTTAATTTGTCTAAACACAATGATAAAATATTCTTGAATAAAGACTAAAAGCTAAAATGGGAAAAAGGAACAAAGCATAAGAAATAAATCCATAGAATCTTAAACCAGCCTCTTATACTGAGACACAATCGATAGTTAATGAGGTTGTAAAAAAATTACTTCAAATTAATTAGATACATTGCCCTTTTCTCGTTTTGCCATTTTTTCGTTAAGTTATCGGGGCTTCGTATTTTAAGTGAAAGAGGTTTTAGGCTCTGCCAGATGTGAAAAAAAAAATATTAACTTATAGAGGTTTTTGCGTTTACGAGATATCTACTACTGTAGTTACGTCATCGTATCTTGCACTACATAATATACTCCAACCGTTTTTGTACGCATTAAGGTGTATGTGTGTTTAAACGGTTTCTTTTAGGCTCAGGAAGGTCGAACAACTATTGTCGTCGCTCATAGGCTATCGACTATAAGAAACGTAGACCTAATCTACGTTTTCAAAAGTGGTACAATCATCGAGTCCGGAAATCACGAAGAACTTATGAAGAGCAGAGGTCATTACTATGATATGGTAATGATACAGTCATCGCCGGAGAATGACGAGGCTTCAGGTACTTAATATTGGCCTTAAAAGCTGTTTACAATTTACTCTTACCAATTTTTTTTGTAACAATATTTAAATTTTACAGATGGGTCACGTGTGTTAGCAAGGAAAGAATCTGAAATGGTCGAGGAAGACGAAGATGAAGAAATAAAGACGAAAATAGAAGTGAATAATTATTTTAAATTCAACAAAACGCTTTTATCATATCGCACCCCGCGTCGAATAACGCGACATCTGCAAAATTGTAATTTTTCAGGACGGCCGATACAATTTTTTTTTTTTAATTTTGGTTATAGTTTTCTTATATATAGCTGTTGCTATTACAATTTTTGAGGTTTGTAAAATGATTGTTTATTTAAACAAACAGTATACATTTTGAATAAATAATTATATAATTTTAGGAAATAAGAGGTTTCATGTGTAATAGTGACGTTTATATTACGTTGTTCAACGGATCATTTAAAAAAAATAATAGGTCACACCTTCATATATAACGTTGTTCTACTAAAAACGCAGAAAATATGTATGACATAACGCATGTAGCACTTTTTTTTAACAATAAACCATAAAAGTGGGTGACTGTGCAATAATTATCAATTGATTCTAATAGAGTATTCTACACTCGTCTATTACTTAGTAAGCTTAGTTTAGTCAGTAGAAAAAAACAGTGTCTAAACGTACATATGTCCTTGTACTGCGGAGCTTAAATCAGATGGACCGTAGTTCTATTCTGAATCTCAATATCTATAAGTCAGGCGAAAAATAATAAAATGTTATCTGAAAGCGTAGACAATAAACAAATTAAGACTCCGATGATAAAATCAAATTCGTTCTATCTTACCACAATACGTTATTCTACGCACGGTGCGATATTAGGTTTATCATATTATGCGATTATGAGATTAGCAATGCAATACCAGCCGGAAAAAGTCGTATAAATATTATAAAGAACAATGTTGCGTTTTGCGTAGCGGATGTTTCGAGACGTATTTAACATTTCTAATTAAACATTAATATTTCTTTTCTTTTTAAAGTAAATTAGTGAGTACAAATTTGTTATTATATTATTTTATCGCTCTACGGTAAGGAAGGTCTCTGGAGCTTTATTTATACATAACACCTTCCTGCTGTGAGGCTTCCGGCTAGAAGGTAATTAGGCGATTTTTTTAAAACTTACAGGAGAAGGAAGACATCGAGAATGAGGCACGGTCATCGTTCTGGCGCGTGGTACGTCTCAACTCACCCGAATGGAAGTCAATAACCGCAGCAAGTCTGTTTTCGGTGTGTAGTGGATTCGGCATGCCCCTTCTGGCTGTAATCCTTGGTGACTTCATCGGTGTAAGCATTTGCTAGACAAACTATTAAAAGAGTCGTGAATATTCGTAATTAAATTATCGAAAAACACTTTTTTTAGCGCCCCGCGCCCAAAAATTATTCCTTTCTTTGAATTTTTGCAATGCTCAACACTTGTGCCGACGCTTTATGTCTGGGCCAAGGTCCCGTATGGGTGTCACACTCAAGGCGCCTTTTTATTATTACATTAATACAAGTATTTGTCACCACGATTATCCGTGATATAAGTATTTGTCACCACGGATAATTGTTCCGGATCTGGCCGGACAAACGGCTGGTTGGAAGAAACCTCGAAAATGCCATTAACAACATGTTACCTGTTGTACCGACCTCCCCTTTTTTGCATGCACGAGTATGGCACGGCCATTCTTAGGCCTCCATTCGTAGTCTGGCTAAATGGATAGTTCGCATCTATGCAGAAAGAGAAAAATTGACCATTATTTAATTAAAGAATAAGTTTGTGTCAAATTTGCTAGCCAGCAGATGGCACTAAGTTCTAAGTAAACTGAATTTTGAGTGTTAATTATCGCCATGGACAGCAATTCAAGTGAGCTGGCAGATAAGTTGCTAACTTTTAAAAATATGCCCCCTCATTTAACAGACAACGCAAAAGTATAGTGATTCCATTTCAAGTCTATCTTCTGTAGGCCATGAATTGATAACTTACTGAATTAACCTAACGGATAGTAAACTAAATTAACTAAGCTAACCCTATTTTGTAAGGTTGGTTAATCACTTCTTTCATTTTAGGTCTTATCCAATCCCAACTCTGACGAAGTGCTAGCAGAAATACAAAGGTTTGCCCTCATTTTCGTCGGTATAGGCGTGTTCACGGGAATCTCCAATTTCATAACGGTAACAATTGTCTTTGGATTTCGGTGAATTTCAATAGATGTTTTATAATTTTGTTCTGAATAACGCTGAGGTTTTCAGGTGTTTTTCTACGCGATAGCTGGGGAACATCTCACGGCGCGTCTGAGGCTCTTAATGTTTGACAAATTGCTACAACAAGAAATTGCGTTTTACGACGACAAGAACAATTCGACGGGGGCTCTTTGCGCGCGTCTCTCCGGTGAAGCGGCTACAGTACAGGGGGTAATTTCTTCTTGTGCTATACCATACCAACCTAAAGGGCTATGCCATACCAACCCAAAGGTGCAGGCTCTAAAAGAGAACTACCACGGCTTCAGAGAAGCTTAGCGTGGTAGGGCTACGCAACAGCTTATACTGTTGCACGAATGTGCAGGCTCTAAAAGAGAACTACCACGGCTTCAGAGAAGACTAGTGAACTGGAATATATAATTTCGCGTTTCGTCTGGTGAGTGAGGTAACCGGGGCAACCACACATGTTTTCTAACGATTAGCGCATCTGCCACCACACAGGTATTGTAGATGTCCATTGGAAACAGTAACAAATTAATATATGATGAACCGCCTGCTCGCTTGCCATCTTTTCACATAAAAACACCCCTTTAGTTCATTGTGCGCGGCCTAAATTACGTTGCTCATCCTGGACCCCTTAAATTATATCTCGGGAGCCTTACACTTCGGAAGTACATACACTTCGGAAAACTTGGATTTAAACATATATTTACCGAAACTTACGTATTTCTTGCAGGCAACCGGACAAAGGATAGGGACTGTGCTACAGGCAGTTGGGACCTTCAGTTTTGCATTAACCCTTTCACTGATATACGAATGGAGGGTAGGATTGGTGGCACTGACTTTTGTACCGGTGCTGTCGGCTATACTCTACAAAGAGGGTCGTTTAGTTAGCGCCGAATCGTTTGGAACGGCACAAACGATGCAAAGCAGCTCCAAGGTAACTATTATAAAATACTATTATAACTAGTTATTAAGAAAGATTTACTAAAATTTGTTTTGTTAATAGACGAGTTACTAAAGAGGTTACATTATGTTAATGTAATGTATGTTATATTGTAAACTGACATTTTTGAAAAAGAGCAAGTGTTGAGTTTCTTACCGGTCTCTTCTCAACAGAAACTGCTTTCCGAACCGGAGGTGCCTTACGAACCTATATATAATTTTTTATGTAATATTCAACGATTCAAAAGAACGCGCAAGCGTCTATTTGAATAAATATATTTTGAATTTGATTATTTCACCAACTTATAATAAGATGATATATAAGTGATGCAATTTGCTCATACTTTCAGAATACAGCTGACCACTATTGCTTAAAGCTGTTATTGTTGAAGAAAACGATGATCTATCCCAGGTCACCACTGAACTATACAGCGTGTCGTTACCATCGCGACAATAAATGAACACGTCTAACGCTACTTGCCAATAATCATAAAAAAATATTAACGATAAACAAAATCCATAATTAAAAAAAAATATTTTTCAAACAAAGTAATTAAGTAAAAAAGAAACAAATTTTGTAACATCCTATACAACTCGCGCCACAGCGTCGCATTACAAGCCTCTCCTTCTAACAGTATGTTTTGTCTCTTTTAAATTCATTCAACCCATTCATATGCTTTGTGACCTTTACAAATGAAGTTTACGTTACGCTTTTATAAGTAAGGGTGTTCTAAAATTGTTTGTTTTGGAAAATTTAATAACTCGGTAAATATTGATGTTTAAAGAATGTAAATGTTTAATACAATTTTAAAAAGTTATCCTCTATATGTGTGTTCATTTATTGTCGCGGTCGTAACGACACGCTGTATATAGCTCTAGATCGCCGCTTAACCACGCCAGTAATTTCCAGGTGGCAGTAGAGGCGGTGGCCAACGTGCGCACTGTCGCCTCTCTAGGCAGAGAGGAGACCTTCGTCAGCGAATACGCTCGCCAACTGACGCCCGCCCTCCACGCCGCAAAGCGGATCACGCACTGGCGAGGCCTCGTCTTCGGTCTATCCAGAGGTCTCTTCAACTTCGTCTACGCAGCCGCCATGTACTACGGCGGCACGCTGATGGTTTACGAGAGCGTCGACTACGCTGTCGTCCTCAAGTACGACGTTTGTTTAGAATTTCACGTTTAAACACCTAACTGTTTGATGTACACACATTTTTTTTGTGAAATACATGAATATTGAACTCCAATTAATTTCTCCCGGTATTAACCAAACCATAAAAATAGTAGATCGTAGTGTAGTAAATAAACCGTAATATGCTACAAAAATGTGAAGAGAAATCTGTTGCTATATTCGCCGGTTTACTGCCGGGATCAGAACCTGCGTCTTCTAGACTCTAGCCACTAACTAAGAGGTCGACATCCTCACCACGCATCTAAAGTGCAGACACTAGAATCTGTAACCAATAAAAACGTCCGTTGGCCGCTTTCGATGTCTTGACTCGCGGAACAAACAATTGGAGGTAGTGAGAACTTAAAAACTTAATTTTAAAGTGTCTTTTATTGTATAATCTATGTGATTTTTATCGGTGTCTGACCCTTCAAAAGGGTATCTTGACACAATTTAAACATTTTGTTTACTTTGGTCGATTCCAATTCGGAAACAATCCACAGATCGGCTCAAGCGCTACTAATGGGTGCCTCGAGCGCGGCTCAAGCTTTCGCGTTTGCTCCAAACTTCCAGAAAGGCATCAAAGCAGCGGGACGCATTATCGTCCTGTTAAACAAACAATCCACGATACAGGACCCGGACAAGCCTGCCGTTGAAAACTTTGTGAGTTGCTTGCGCTTTTAATGATACGAAAGGCAATGTGTAAATAAGTGAAGCATTGAATTTTCCTTTCTTTTCAGAACTATACGTGTTTGTGTAAAATAAACATGAATATTGCAGCCACATCGGACCTTTTAACTATTTCATTAACGACACAACTATTTATTACAGAAAGGCACAGGGGAGGCAAGTCTTCAAAAGGTGGAGTTCAGGTATCCGACGCGTCCCCTGATTCAAGTGCTCAAAAAGTTCGATCTGGAGATCGAACAGGGGAAGACTTTCGCTTTGGTGGGCGCCAGTGGTTGCGGGAAGAGCACCGTTATCCAACTCCTTCAGAGGTATTACGATCCCGACGCAGGCATAGTGGTGGGTACATTACTCGTGCACCAAACACACGAATGATATCACTTTATTATTACATTACTAATGTGGATTGTCGATTAATTTCAGGCATTTGATGGTATACCGCTACCGAAGCTACGGCTAAATGACGCCCGACAGGCGATCGGCTTCGTACAACAAGAGCCTATCCTGTTCGATAGAACTATTGGTGAAAACATCGCGTACGGTGATAACTCGCGCAAACCGAACATGGACGAGATCGTATCAGCGGCGAAGCAAGCGAACATTCACAATTTCATTGTTTCATTGCCTATGGTAAGAAGTTTCATCACAACATTGGGATTTGAGATTTCTGTTATCGCTATAAGGTTCAAATTGCGCACTTGTATGTTTTATGTGTGTTTATGTAATTGCGCCTTTCAAGAGCTATGTATGATTAATATATCAATATCTTATTTCAGGGCTACGACACAAACATTGGCTCCAAAGGCACCCAGTTGTCGGGCGGTCAGAAGCAGCGAATTGCGATTGCCCGCGCACTAATACGGCGACCGAAAATGCTACTCCTAGACGAAGCGACGAGCGCTTTGGACACCGAAAGCGAGAAAGTAAGCAGCTTTAATATAGCTTCAATAACTACCCCTTCAATCATTTGTACATGTGTTTTACCTCAATCTATTCAACAAATTTTTCTATAACTTACAAATTATTATAAGCGATATATTAGCATAGTTGATTTTGATATAGTTTTTGCGGAAAATGTAAATTTAAAAAAACATAGTGTGTATCTTGACATAATCTTGTAATAAGAACTACATTTTGATATCTTTCCAGTCATGATAGATAGGGGCTGAACATGTGTGTGCTATGACATAAAATGTCCGAAAATCATAGTTCGAATCTTACGATTGGGTACTGTCAACAAAGAGACTCAGAAGTCATGAGAATCTTCGTATCGGGAATCTTTCGTAATTTTATCTAATTTAAAAAAATAAAAAATAGTGCTTAATCATTATCAGTCTCTTTTTGGACTAATAAACATTTTCAACCGTATCCGGACCCCTCTTAAAACTACATGCCGACCCTTGGACCATTGGCGCGTGGCGTAGTGTGTTAGGCGTTTGCTTTTTGAGTTCAACAGCCACGGCTTAGCCATACATAGCTCTGAGGTCCCTAAGGTTTTCTTTGCGCCTTAGAACAATGCAAGTCAACCGTGTGAGCTCAGTGTTCGCCACTCGCTTTTAATTAATTACAATCGAGCGAACCGAGTTCAAATCCCGGTGCAAGCGCCAATGAAAATTTCTTTTGCAGGTGGTGCAGGACGCGCTTGACGCTGCTAAGGCCGGTCGCACGTGCGTGATGATCGCCCACCGACTGAGCACGGTTCGCGACGCGGACCTCATCTGCGTTTTGCGGGACGGCAACGTCGCGGAGAGCGGCACCCATTCCGAGCTCATGCGCGCCCAAGGACTCTACTACAAACTCAACCTACAAGGTCACGCGTAGCACTGTCCGTGAGACGCGACATCGACAAGATGCACATGAAATATAACAATCGGATATATCGTATATCGATAGAGAGACTCATGGTACGGTATTGTATTCGTAACAGAGCCAACCACTCGATTTAAAAAAAAGCATACTGATGTTAATGTATTTAAATAATTATACATTCATTTGTAATATTTTATTATATTAAAATGTCCTATATGACATACAACTATAAAACATACATACAAAATTTACAATTGAAGGTTATTATTTGTATCATCAATATTTCGAAAATTGCTGTTGGTTAGTTATATAAAAGGCCTTTGTTCGTACAGACAAAAAATTTCCAACATCTACTCGATGTCCATCTATACTTTTAGTATGGTATAAGTAATAAAGTACCTAGTAAGTGTTTTGCTAACAGTTTTTTTAACTATATTGTTAGTCAATACTTGACCCGGATCATAATAAAACAGCTTCCCTCAAAGTGCAATATATTTTCTAATAGCAGTTTCTAAACAATATAACAACCGGTGGTCGTAGAGCCCAAGAGTAGTCTCTGTAGACAACTACCTGTAGCATTGTAACATATGAAGAGGAATGTTTGATTCATTCATGTTTATAGTAAATCAAATAAATCTTAGGCCTGATAATGCTATATAGTACTGCTTTTATTTGTCAATGCAATGTTCCAAGACAATGAAAATTTACCAAAGTTTTTTGGCTTTTTAAATATTTTAGGATCCTAAATTATCCATTAGTTTTAAGTAGTAGGTTTGCTACAGACATAATCACCATTTTGTAAAAATATTTTGTTGTAATGCAGCTAAAATGCAGCTTTAATTGAACTCGTTAACATTTTGTTTGATAGAATATATGTACATAAAATTGTCTTAATGCTTAAACTAAAAACTTTAAACAATGCATAAAAATTGTGTAGGCTGAGTACAGGTATGTGTAAAAAATGCAATAATTTTCAATCATATTATGTACTTACAGCAAATAAGCTTAACTATATGACATGGTACTTAATTATTATATTTGTCTTAGCTTTACAAGATTATATTTTAGATCAAGATCAGATTAGATAATTTGATTTTAATCAACTGAAGAATATTTCTTTTCATGTTTTAAAAGCCACTCTTTTCTGTCTAAGCCACAGCTGAATCCTCCTTTAGAGCAAGAAGCAACTACTCTATGGCATGGTATCACCATTAAATGAAGATTAGCACCGCAAGCTGCACCTATAGCTCTTGCATGGCTTGCAGGTCTGCCTAGAGCTTTAGCAAGTTCTGCATAAGTAGTAGTTGATCCATAGGGTAATTCCAAAAGTTTATTCCACACTTCCTGTTATAAGCAAACATTTTGTTTTATAAATTATATAGTAGTGGTAGATAAAGCAGATTCATAGTAAATCTCTGATACAGGAACACCTAACACGGGTATTCACTGTATACACAAGCACCATGCCTGTTAGAATTTAAAATAAAAATTATGTAATACGGTACGTACAATTTTACCACGCGCAACAATTCTTACACACTTTTAAAGTGCATTCTAAATAAGTACACTATATTATAGACAAGCTGCACTGTATATATTAAATTCAATAATTGACTTAAGAATATGATTTTTGTTTTAAAATCCATATGAACAATATGTTTTATTTTATTAAACGCTAAAGGCGCAGATTAGAGGCACAGGTTTTTTTCTCTCATAAATATTTTTTAAACGATAAAAAAAACACATCCATTACATAAATTATAAAACCAAAATCTAGTAAACCTCTACCTCTCCTACTAAATCTAAACATTTTATCTGTAATATACAAAACATGTCAAGAAAAATCAATCTAAGTACAAACCTTCTGAAAATCTGAGCCAATTGTTGAAATAGGTGTCGTAAATTTCTTAATTTCACCATCAAAATATTGTTTCAATTCTGTTTTAATTTTTTTTAATATATCGTTTTTACCCTCAGTATAACTACAATGAATTCCTTTACTAAGAGTCTGTAGCATTTTTTCAAATTTTTTTGAATCTTCAAACGCAACGATGTACAAAAAGTTTACATCTGCACCACAGCATATATTTCCAATGGGTGAATCAAAAATGCTTAAATAGACTTTATTTGTAGACCCCGTGGAATATTTTTCGATTATCGTTGAAAGCATTATTTTCTATAGAAATCCTAATTCTTCAAAATCAACATTATTTGATCTTGAAATTAAATTTATACAAATAATATATTTACTTTACTAGTACTACTTTTTTTTAATCTAAAGGCAACAGTTGCAAAATTTCTGCCATTGTGAAAACTGTAAATTCTAGTGGTTTCTTCATAATCGGTGTCATATTATTTTATGATCGCATCGCAAGATTATTTGTAATGAGCATATTAACAAAAGACTGTTTATTTATAACATAAAAGATAATGAATTTGAGCAGGAGTGTTTTAATATACATGATATTCAATAGATTTATAACAAATATAAACATAAAAAGTTATGTGAATGATACATAAAAATATCATATTGCCCACTAATAAGTTACGTTTTAGACGATCCCCTCGACTAATTAAACGAACTACTGAAACAATTTATTTCTATCACCGACGTTCTAACACGCGTTCTAGATACGTGACGAGAGAGCCCCGAACACATTAATAACAGACACCACGTCAACGAGCATAGTACAGCACAATCCGCCACTTATGATTATGTCACGCCACTTTAAAAAGGCTTAAGTTGTGTTGTTATTAAAAAATTACACGCGCACCAACATACAAAATATTGTCTACTGAACATCTCTCTCTTTACACTTTACTTACTGTAGGGCCACGCAGCAATCTGTGCTGTTGCACAAATGGGCAGGTCCATCCGGGGAAGTACCACGACCTCACTGAAAACCGACGTGAACTGGTGGCGTCTGAAGACCGACGTGAAGTGAGTATGGTAGCCTCTCAGGGGCCCTCTTTAAGGTAAGATGGCAAGGCATTTGAAAACGGGTGTGGTAAATGTCCGTGACCTAGTACACGATGAAGAGGAGCTGCGCAGTTTTACAAGCACGCGCTCCATAGGAGTATGCCTCCACGTGGGCGGGAAAGAGATACGCATGTTCGCTGCGTATCGCCCGCCCGGATTGCCCTTCAACGCCAGTGACATCCGGAATATCTGTTCCGACAACACTCCTGCCATTATAGCGGGGTATCTCAACACCAAGCATCCATCGTGGGGATCGAGAATTGAGACCCCCGCAGGCAGGAGTCTATAGGAAGATGCCGAGGAGGTGGGTTATGAGGTGCTGGGCCCTGACGAGCCCACACACATACCCACCATCGAAGATCATGTTCCGGATGTCCTGGACATCGTGCTCTGCCACAAAGTGCCATGCCCTGTCCAGGTAGAGGTGCTGTACGATGCGGACACGCAGCACCTCCCTGTGCTCATCGTGCTGAGTCTGGCTGCGAATTCATTGGCTCCCAGAGGCCCTAGGTACAGGACCGATTGGGGGGCCTATTCGAGAGCCATGTCCGACTTCAGTTTCGGTGCACCCATTTCAACCGCGGAGGACGTGGACCAGGCCGCGCGCAAAATCACCTGTAAAATACAGGAAGAATTGTGCGCGGCGACCAAGCCACAGGTGCACCGAAAAGACACTCCCGCGTAGGCTCCTCGAACGGCTGCACAAAAAGAGTTAGCTCAGGAAGCTGTGGGCACGCACCCGCTGCCCCCGCGAGTGAAGACACGTCTGAATCGGGTCAAGGATGAGCTGTCGGCAGCCATCAAGGCGTACAGGGGTGATGGGTGGGAGCGCCGCATTGAGCAGGCCTCCGAGTCGCAGACCTCCCTTCACCACCTTAACCGGCAGCTCAGCCGCACACCACAGCCCATCTGTCCACTCGTGGGTAGCGATGGGCGTAAGCACGCTGCAGCCCAAGACAGGGCTGACATATTGGCAGAGCACCTAAGGGCAATTTGTGGCCAACACATCGGCCCCACGCGCCATAGCGTTCCAGGAAGTAGACAAGGGCGGATCCAGGGGGGGGGGGGGTCATGACCCCCCCCTGGCCTGAGACTAGGACCTAGGTGGACCACTAATTAAAATTGTTAAACATAATGTTTTAATATATTTTTGCCACAATATAGATTTTATGTAAGTACCTTCAATATTTAATTAAATAATATAATATTTTTAACCGACTTCAAAATGAGGAGTTTCTCAACTCGATTGGTATATTTTTTTTCGATGTATGTACACCAATTACGTTGAGATTTATGATCCGATTTACATGATTCTTCTTTAGTTTGATGCACAATAGTTGCCATTTGGTCCCATAAAAATTTACCATATTTTAGCCAAGTAGTTTTCATTTTATGAACATTTTTACAATATTTTAATTTTAAATCATCAAATCAAATCTTGCAATTTCAATTTGATCTACTTCCCGGTTACCGATTGAGCTGAAATTTTGTATACATGTGTAAATCGCGAGAAAATGCAATATTTTTATGACATAGTGCTGATCTGATGATGAAGCTGGAAGGAAGGCCATAGGAACTTCGAATCAAACCATAGAGCCTCATCGCGTTTTGGTACATTTGAATAGTATTGACGAGTAGTTTATCTTTCATTGGTAACCAGGATCTGATGATGGAGCTCCATCTTCAGCTGTCCATGGACACATAGGGTTGCTGATGCGTTTTCTCCTTATAATAAAGTGGGCTCCAGCTACCTCACTCACCAGACAAATCGCAGAAGTACTTTACGCCGATCTTCTGTGAGGTCTATGAGGCTATTCTGTGAGGTTCTTATGACTACTCTGTAATGAAACGACTCAACCCCATCGAGTTTCGGCTCGTTTGATTCGTCTTGGCGAGTTCTTTGGTGCTAGATGGTAACCAGGGTCTGATGACAGAGCTGGAATGTGGCCATAGGAACTCAGTAATTAAGGAACACAACTGCCTCGAGTTTGATTTGTCTTAATAGGTGGGTTTTTGATGGGTGGTGAGATGTGGTGGTTTAGTGGACGTGAGTATGCGAGACCATCTTTGGGAAATAAAGATTTTTGTGAATGTGGATTCTGTCTTTGATTAGATGTATTAGAAGCGCTGAATATTATGAATGAATGAATGAATAAATATTTTTTTTTTGTTATTTATGAACATTTTTTTAATGTGGACGATGTAATTTTATTTTGTGTACGGCTATTTTAGGAGTTTTCATTTGGGTTGATTATATATTATTATTAAACCGTGTCCCGCAAGCACACAAGTTCGTTTCAAAAGTATACGACGCATTTATGAATGACTACCTCTTTGTCAACAAGTTTGTTTTTAAGGAATAGAATGCCAATTTTTCTTTAAAAAAGTTTGTTTTTATTTCAATTAACGATTATACTACCGAGTCTGAACCTCCTGTGTGAATTTGGGCACCTTTATAAAAGCCACCTTATATAATATATGATAATAAAAAGCAACGAAATGTTACGAACTAAAAAGAATTTTGCAAATCCGTCTATATCTGACGAAGGTATGCCGGAACATCCCTACATAAAAAATATAAACATGCGAATTGATAACCTCTTTCTTTTTGAAGTCGGTTAAAAATAAGTACCTACTTTTTACTTGTATCTATGATTATAAAAATTAAATTATAACTTCTTATCACTTGACCACGACTACATGACCCCCCCCTGGCACCAAAGCTGGATCCGCTCTTGGAAGTGGAGCAGCACATACAGGTGTTCCTGTCGGAGCCGGTGCCACGGCTGGATGGTGGATTATTCATCACTCCAACCGAAGTGCGTAGAGCCTCGCGCTCCGCAAGGCACCCGGCGTCGACGGAATCACGACGCTGGCGATAAGACAACTGCCTAAAAGGGGGATAGTGGCGCTGTGTCGCCTGTACAATGGTGTACTGCGCACGGCACACTTCCCCTCTGAGTGGAAAACCGGCAAGATCATCGTCCTGCCGAAACCGGGCAAGGACCGACGACTTCCGGCGAGCTACCGGCCTATTACGCTACTGCCGCACGTAGCGAAACTCTTTGAACGGTTGCTGCTGCAGAGAATAGTTCCCTGCATCGAGCTACGCAGGGAACAGTTCGGATTCCGCAGCGGCCACTCCACCACAGCACAGCTGGCCCGAGTGCTGCACTATCTTGCGGCCTAGTACAACAGGGGCCGCATCTGTTTGGGGGTCCTTCTCGATGTGGAGAAGGCCTTCGACAGTGTGGCACGAGGGCTTACTGTACAAGCTGCTGGAAGAGACCACCATCCACCGTGCGCTCGTGCGGTTAGTAGCGTCATTTCTCCAGAACCGGAAGTTCGTTGTACGTGTCGAGGAAGCCGAATCGGCGGTACGATGCATCCAAGCCGGTGTACCACAAGGTAGTTGTCTGTCGCCACACCTGTATGCGGTGTACACGGACGACATTCCCACCTTGGAGCAAAACGCCTCCGACTGGGATGAAGACGTGCTGTTGGCCCTCTACGCGGACGATAGCGCGTTCTTCAGTCTTCACACAAGACGGCGATTGCGGCGAGGAAGATGCAGCGCCAATTGGACCTGCTGCCCGAGTGGCTAGATAAGTGGCGGATGTCTGTCCATGTCGACAAGACGTCCGCCATCTACATCCGCCACATCAAACACCAACCCACGCTTGAGCTGCGAGGTCAAGCGATAACGAACCAGAACACCATCAGGTTACCTTGGGTGCCGGATAGACCGCTCGCTGAGTATGGCGCTCCAAGTCGAATACTCAGTTCGACAAGCCAGGGCAGCTCGAGCGGTCCTCTACCCAATCCTGGCATCCAAGCTACCAGTAAAGACGAAACTGGGCGTCTTTAAGACCTACATCCGTTCGCGCTTGACCTACGCCGCTCCGGCGTGGTACGCACTGGTTTCCGCCTCGCAGAGGCGCAGGTTCCAGGCGCAGCAGAACCTCGCCCTTCGAGCAATCGTGCGAGCCGGGAACGTAACCGCCCGTGACCTGAAGATCGAGTCCACCGGGGAGTTTGTGGTCCGGATGGCCCGTCGCATGTACGACAGGGTCGACAACGGACCACACCCACACCTGGAGAATATTACTCCACTCCACGACCGTCCTCCTGACGGACGTCCGCTCCCACGAGAGCTACTACGGTCGGAACAGGCCATTGGGGGTCCAGTCCCGACCGCACTTCCGCCGCTGTATCGGAGACGATGTCGTCCTCGCGTTACACACCGCGTGTAACGCCGTACACTCGCAAGTGCCGCTACCGCGGTCAGGGAAAGGGATGGCCGAAGGCCATCCTCACCACCGAACAGCCATTCGCTGGTCGAGATACACACCCGAGTAATGGGGACAGGGCCCCGAAACTCGTATATGCAGGGCCTTTGGCCAGCTGCAATATATCATAAATGTCCGTGAACGGTGGTTATTACTTAACATCAGATAAGCTGCCAAATCGCTTGCCGTATTCTTACATTAAAAAAAGTCATTAGCTCCTTTACTCTTCTCTAGGTTACTCACTAAACCTAATTTTCCTTTTTTTATGTACGTCACGAATAGAATGTCCAGTTTCGGCCCATACATAGGCATTTCTCTAAAAAAATGCAGTTTTTGTCCCAAACAAATATACTATTAAAATAATTTTAGGAGCCATCTCTTCATAAGTGATCAGGTACAACAGTCACCATAATCAAACAAGAAAATAATTACCAACCACCTCTTTTTATTTTAACAGCATTAATAATATAAATCAAAATTGATACAATTATAAACAATAAAGGATGCATTTAAAAAATTGTATATCTCATAATAAATACGTATCACTTGATTTTTACCACAGCTTTACCAATATTTTCTCCTCTTAATATGCCAACGAGGGCTTCTACCATGTTATTAAAGCCATCGTACACTTTTTCTTGGTATTTTAGTTTACCTTCTTGTAGCCAAGCCAAATTTGCGTTTATACCTTCGTTCCAACGATCGGTCCATCGATTAACTAGGAATCCCTCTACTTTCAATTCTTTAAAAACGATAGCCGGTTGCAATATTGTTACTGAAATATTGTTAATTAAGTGAGTGTTTTAAATAAATACTGGGGCAATCCTAATTTTTGTATTTACCTTTTGGTAGAACGGCATCATTGTAAGATGATATGGAACCACAAACTGCAACCCGTCCATATTTGTTCATGTAACTCATAATGGTTGAACTTATTTCTCCACCAACCTAATTGTTATCATCATTATTTAATATTTGTTCAATAATAAATATCTCTATAAATAAAAATAAGTAATAACACGTTACATTCATACATACATTGTCGAAATAGCAATCGACACGATTTGGTGCCGCTTCCCTAATGGCAGTCTTAATATCAACAGTTTTATAATTAAATGCATGATCAAATCCAAGTTCTTTTTCCAAATATTCACATTTCTCGTCTGAACCAGCAAATCCAATTACACGACAACCTTGAAAATAAAATTTCTATAATGAAAATTGCATTAATTGTTTTAAAATATAATTTGTGATTCATTTGCCTAATGTGGAGAACGCACAATTTAAGGAGAACTAGAAAACAATCGTATTTTATGAAATCCTAGGAAGAAGCCATAGTCATCTGCAATTGAATCCGATTAACTACTCTTTTTCTAACGCTGTATTTTTCTGGTAGCATCACGAACAAGTTCACCACCTAAGCTTATCCTAAAGGGCTTTATCTGAACTCACATAATATGAAACGTTGGCGTTTTCTTCGCTGCCCCAAGGGCATTCAACAAAGCTATATTGCCTTTCTTTACAAGTTTACTACAATTTTATTGTTCACACCATTCGAGCCATCGAATCGGTTGTTTCGACTTCAAATAGAACGCGCCTTGTAGAGGTCATCCATTTAAAGTGAGTGTTCTTCAAGAATACGTCTCTTACCCCTAATCTCGGGGGATGTGTCGAACTTGTACTTGTCATGGACGGCAGTCACTTTACCACCCGCCTCGAAAACGTCGCCCGGAACCAACACCTAGGTGGTTGGTTCCGGGCAAACAGAGTAGATGTGAACCTTCTTTACATGAGGCCACGCTAGAGTCAGTTCAAACACCATCAACCATTCACACACCATACTTGACCCTTAGAGACCCTTGACGCCGACATGCCATTTCCTAAAAATAATGTAAGAAATAACCATTTTTTTACTAACGAAAAACACAACTGACTTAAAATATCTCGCTCTGTATTCATTTTATAATTGATTTTCAGGAGCGCAAGACCCAATAAAAATGAAATTATATGGAACCACATGGAAAGCACTAGGTATCAAATAAAAAAGAATCATCAAAATTGGTTCACTCAATCAAAAGTTATGAGGTAACAAACATAAAATAAATACAAGCGAATTAAGAACCTCTCCTTTTGAAGTATGTTGAAAAAGCAGCATTACTGTATAGTGACTATATTATCTCAAGAACTTTTCGAGCAAAATATCATTCCAAGGCGACATCCTACGTTACCCAGAAGACGCAGGTTTGAATCCTGGCAGTGCCGAACATTTTCGACATTTTATCATTTAAACTCACGTCTTATTTTAAACCAGAATCCTCTTAAAAGATGGCGTTTGTGACTCTCTTGTGTTATGGATGTTAATGGGCGGTAATCACTTACCATCAGTTGAACCACCTACTTCTTTATCACGCTCTTTCATTAAATATCCCTTTATTTGCGAAGTTATTTGCGTAAAAGTTATTTGCGAAATCCTTAATGTACCTAGTAATTTTCCAATCTGCCCGACATGCGAACCGACCGCACCAGCCGCACCGGTAACCATGATTGTTTCTCCAGGCCGTGGTTTACATATCTCTTTCAACCCAAAGTAAGCTGTGTTACTATAGTAAAAAAAACATAATTATTTCTCGTAACGGAACGGAACGTAATATACTCGTAGTCTGATTAGAAAATAAAAAATGGTCACATTCCCTCACCCCCATTAGCGACTCCTCTTATTTATTATTGTTAAAATAAATTAATTGAAGTGGTTTTCTACAATGAATATAGTAAATTATTGTTCTCGTCTGGAAAATAATGCTACACTCACCCAGGCATTCCAAGTACTCCTAGAGCTAGTGACACAGGGTGCGGGCTTATGTCCGGCAACAAGTATAAGGGCAAGAATCCCATATTAGGCGGTTTGTTAGGGTTACAAACCGTATGAGTTCTCCATCCAAACGATCCTGCGACGTAAGCACCGACAGGATATCTTTCATTTCGACTTGCTATTATCCTAAAAACAATTATACTTTTTTACTAGCATATATTACTCTAGTGCAATGACAACAGACACCAATTCCACAATAAGATTAATGAGAAATTTTTATACCACACAAATCCATGATAACACAGAAGCGCGAATTTATTTTCAGACATAATACACATATTATCTTCTATTGAAAAACCTGACCTGCCCTAACTATTTGACAGTACTATTGTTTTGCAAGTATATTTAAGTATATTGAAAGCTTTCAAAGTCGAAGAAGAAGAATTTATAAAGAAATTTGCAAATTGCCCATTAGTTATTTGTTTTATCAATCATCTTCAGAGCTCTATTTTCGTATCACTGACTGATTTTTTATTCTGCTTTCAATTCATACACTTAAAAATTTATTGTGCTCAGAACTCGTGGAATAGCCAAGCCCATGCATGCACGCCTATGAGCGCTATCTATTGGGGTAGCGATTGTCTATGTACCTACATACTAGGGGATTATCTACGGGCTATAAGGAGAGCACAGTCAGGCACGTAATGCAACTCTAACAATATTTATTTTTGTTCCCTCAAACTGTCCTAGTGTAAATGAAAGATGATTTGTATAATATGCAATATTTTGCAATTAAATTATTATAGTTATTAAAGGGAGGGAGATGATCTTTTTATGAGATATTTAATGAATTGCAAAAAAAAGCACTGATGCACCATACTTTGCCACTTGTCCACCTATCATATCTGTTGGCAATTTGTAACCTATCATATAGGCACGCATGTATGGGTCTACACTGAGATATTCTGCTTCCGTTAAAATTTCTGTAAAAAAGCAAAATAAAACATAACAAGCATTGACTACTTTCTACTTATTGATTATCTTATTTTGTACTTAATTAATTAACATCATAAACAAAAAAAACCATACCTCCATCTAACAATTCAGGCAGTTCTTCCTCAACGATTTTAAAGTCACTTTTTTTCGGTTCCCCAATGAAATGTTTTGTGAGTACATATTTTTTAGCTTGAAGTCTTTTCGCAAATCCAGAATAAAAACGGAGAGATAAACAAAAAATATTCTTTACATTAGTCATTATTATCTTGGATTCGGAAATAAATATAATTACAGTCAAAGAGTACTTTTGTATATCTGAAATACAGTAATAATGTTGATGATTACAGTAATAATGTTGCAACAAAACAATAGGTTAAATTAAAACCTATCACACGGTCTTTTCAGTCCATACCAAAGATAATGTAATCACTACGTTTATACATTTGATCAAAGAGAATGTAATTAGGGATGAGGCGTATATACTGGAACAGGTATAAATACCCAGTATCAACATACCAGTATGCACACCGGGTATGTACGGGAGAGGCCCGTTCCATACCCGATAGGTATGGCCGCCTCGTCCGACGGTGGCGGTTAGAAGTGGGCGATACAAATCGTATCCGATATGAAAACTAACATTAGTACAATACCCGAATATCGCTTACTGGCTCGTTCAATATCTATGTATTTTACAATATCTGATATTTCCGAAATCTGATGTAACGTGCTCGCTCGCTATACCGACACGAATCGCGATATCATACGCGTTTGCCACAATATCTGATTTTTAAACAGATTTCGAGAGACAAAGCGCGTGAGATACAAATACTCACTAGTTAGAGCGCGACGGCAAGCAATGCACGTTATCAGATATCGAGCGACAAAGCGCGTGAGATGTAAATACTCACTAGTTAGAGCGGGACGGCAAGCAATGCACGATATCAGATATCGAGCGACAAAGCGCGTGAGATATAAATACTCACTAGTTAGAGCGGGACGGCAAGCAATGCACGATATCAGATTTTTAAACAGATTTTGAGCGACAAAGCGCGTGAGATACAAATATTACACTAGTTAGAGCAGTACGGCAAGCAAGGCACAATATCAGATTTTTAAACAGATATTATGAATAAGTTAAGTAATTTTGAATCTTAAAACCATGCAAGTAAGAACCGTTTCAATTAAATACTAATCATGGTATCAACGATTACTACAACGATATTTTTAAGTATATTTTTATTGTTTTGTTTAGCCTTGAGCCGTAACGGGCGACAAAGCGCGCAGTTAAGTAATTTTGAATCTTAACAGCATGGAAAAAAAACATTTTTAGTTGCATTTAAATACGAATTACGGTATTAAAGATGTCTTTAAATTTTGTTTAACCTTGAGCTGGATTGCATTGGTACCTAGCACGTAATAGTAAGGGATGCCAACTTACTACTTAAGAATTTTCTGCCTAAATTAAGGAAATTTTTTAGGAGGTAAATTTTTTTGTGAATATTTTTATTAGTTAAATTTTATTCATATTTTTGGAAAAAAATTAAACTACACAAAAAGAAAAATATAATTTAATAGTGCTGTGCTGCTTGGGTGGAAATCAGACCAAGGTTTACCAAGGCTTTGTGTGTATATTTTAAATTCTTCCGCCCTAAGTTATAATACTGAATGTATTATTTCTTACACAAATTATGAAAATATTGTCACTCATGATTGCGTGTTCTAAGAATATGTTAAAGTCAATTATTAAGCGATATATAAGATGTTAAAATAAATCATTTTTATATTACTTCAATTTCTATTTTTAATGAAATTTTTTATTTAATCAGGTAATGTTTTAATTTTACCTCAATAGTATAAAAAAATCGTGATTTTAAATTCAGTAAGTTTTTTGAATTTAGTCAATTGTAGTGGGTTTTCGAATTTATTTAGAAGTATTATTTTTGAACAGTTGGTATCACTGGTAATAGCTTTAGTTATGTATAGCTATAATGATCATCGAACAAGACTTTCGAGGAATAAAGTCAAAGAGCTTACGTTCCTAAACATGAATTTAAACCCGGAAGAATCTAAATAATTAATAATTATTAACCCACACATAATTGTAAATATATAATGTTAAGTTTTAAATATCAGGAAAATTATGTACTTTTTTTTTTTTTTTAGAATTCAAGGTGGATACGGGACCGTAAAATATCTAGATATTAAAATACATATTTTCGAAATCTGATATTTGAAATCGAAATCTGATTCAGATACGGTACTCAGAAAAAGCGATACGACCCATCTCTAGTGGCGGTAGATAACGCTCGCGACAACCCGCCGGCCGAATAGGTACGAAGTTCCCCGAAAGCTTACGGCGGCTCTTCCCGTCATGCCCGAATTGAAACGTATGATTTAGGCATTTTATACCAAATAATTCCTTGAGATAAATTTATTCTTTATTTCTATGACCATAAGTTAAATAAAAAATAGCGTAATAAGGTTAAACAGTAATATTTATTTTGAATTACTTTTTTTTGATAATAGGGTTCTTTACGTTAGTAAAGATGGAGCTTATTTTAGACTGATTAAATCTCAATTAAAAAAAACTGATTGCTAAAAAAACATCTAAATGTTCCAATTCCAACCAAAGAGGTTCAATTCCATACCGGGTCTCTAAAAGGAGGCCTGAACATAACTAATACCTATAGGTATTTTGATACTGGGTTTTAGCACCGGGTATACGGCGATACCCGTACCTTTGAGGCCGGGTATAGAATGTTGCAGGTATATCTCATGCCTAAATGTAATCACTAATCACTACGTTTATTGATATATTGCATTTGATATTTGGATATGGATCGATGGAGCCAAAGAGTACATTATTAATGTCTCCTCGTGAGACAGCGCCATCTCTTGATCCGGGAACGAACTACAAGTTAAGATGTTTATAACATATACTAATTAACCATTTTGTTTTTACATTTGAGTGCTGTATTCAACTACAGTTTTCTATATAGTGTATATAAAATTTATTTTATTTATATTTGATAACATTGTATAGAAAACTGTAATTGGATACAAGCTTGCTAGATGTTACTTTTGGATAAAGTAAATAAAATACAGAAATATGTTTTGCGGAATCTTTCGTTTTTTATAATATTCACTCGCTTTTTTTTATATCTAATCTTTTTTATGAATGATTTCGAGTCTGGTGTCGTTTGGTAAATTATTTACGTTAAATTATTTTTGGCTATCCAAAATCACTAAATTTCCTCCAATCGATTGAATCCATGTTTTAAATCAGTCATTATCATTTTCAGGTGAGAAAAAAAATGCAAATTTGCGTTGCAGTCTTTACCTGTAAATACAATATGAATGTTTTGCCGAAACGTATAACAAATTAAACGTAAACTCCTAAATTTAAAACAAAATTTTATTTTAATTTAAAATACATTTATACAGAAAAAAAATTATGTATGGTTCTTATTGTGGAGAAAATTGTATTTTATTAAACAAAAATTATTAATTTGAAAGAAAACATCTAGGCAAAATGTTGGAAGTGTGGTGTACTTTCATACTTTTCCTCTTCTTCACATATCTCCCATAGTTATATTTAACAACATATATATTTATATTTACAATAACACATTCATCACATAAGTATTTAATAACATTTACAGTATTCATATTTATTATTATAGACATTTATACTTTATATTATACATCAACTTTAATAAATTATCGACAATCCAATCCATCGATAACAAGTGAACGGAATTATCGACCTGCGCCACGTCACTACACAGCGACGGGTAAATAACGGTATGTATCGCGATGGTTTGCGCAGCTGACCCGCGGTCGCTCGAGCCAGTTGCAAAACTACTCCACGCGAAGCGCACGCCGCCTAACCTAACGACAACATATAGTTGACGCGAGTGATAGATCTTTTACGCTTATCGCTATTACTAGACTGTTTTACTGTGCTTAGCTTATTTTCCGTCCCTTCTGTAATGTTATTTATTCTGTGCCTCATAATCTTCTGTACTTTTCTCCTTCTAATTATAAATTGGTTCGTGTGCAGTGCAATAAACATTATATCCGTAAAGCCGTGCTATTTATTTACATTATGAACACCACCCTATTCAAGAGCACGAAAATTGTTCGTAGATCGCGTCATGAGGGTGACCATTCTTAACGGGATAAACAAAAAATGCTGGAATTTATATTTTTCTGGTCTTGTCAAAATAAATTATTAATATTCTTTTAAATTATGGAATGCTCAATTAACATAATGTGAAAGTATTTACTTAGTCTAAAAAATCAACCTGTATACATACAGATGCTGTTCACAAAAATCGTTTAAAAAGCTAAATTGATATAATCGATTTATTGAAAAATGATTATTATTATTGAAAAAAATAATTTTTAAAAATCGATTATTAGAATAAAAATAATCGATTAATATGAAAATCGATAACTTTTTCACATCCCTCACGTCAGGTCCCCGTCCTGCTGTTATTAATCTCCCAAATAACAATGGAAAGCATCTCTTTAGCTTATCCGATAATTTAAACTTTAGCATAATCGCTCCTGCGACTCCCACTAGGTATCCTACGGTGGACAAGTACCAACACGCGACACCGAGTATCTTAGATATCAATTAAATTATTCAAGGAGGTCTCGTTCGATATCGAGTCGATAGAGACAATCCATAAACTATTCAGATTATTCAGATCACAGGCCCGTCCTGTGTAAACGGGGCCAGAACGCCGTCGCGGTCCCTCCGACCAAATCCGTAGTGGAATGACTTCGTCTTGAGGCCAAACTCAGGGCCTTGGAACCCCAGGACATAGTCAACCTACCCAAGACGATAGCTACGTTCGATGACGCAAATCGAGCGATAGCAAGTCTCCGAGAAACCATCACTTACGCAGTCGCAGACTTGGAACGGAAGGTGAAACTGTCGGGCGACCGACGGTTTAACTTTCCGCCCGACCTGCGACTGCTAATTAGACAGAAAAATGCAGCCAAACGCGCTCGGAATCGCTAGAAGTCAAAGATCGTGTATCGGAACACCGACATACCACGTGGGACACCCTTCTGGAGGGCATCGAGCCATCGCACACCGCCTACTGGCGGTTGGCCCGCAGTCTGAAAGCAGACCCAGATAATCTTAGTAACAAAATTCTCATAGCTCTCCCTGGGCCGCTTATCTGTTTACTGGCGACCATTTTCAATACTTTACTCTCCAGTTGCTCCTTTCCGGAAGACTGGAAAGAAGCCGCGATTATCGGCATTCGCAAGCCGAATAAACCAGCCAAACAGCCCTCTAGTTATCGTCCCATCAGCCTTCTCAGTTGCCTGGGGAAGCTCTACGAGCGGCTTCTATGCCTGTTTAGGCTCAAAGAACACGTGTTTTCCAACGGCCTTCTGCTCTCGGAACAATTCGGCTTTCGAGCTAGACATTCCTGTCCCGATCAATTATTCCGCCTAACGGTGCGTATCCTAAAAGGCCTAATCACCCCTTTTTCTTTTTTTTGTTGACGTGGGGGAAATGCCTATCCGCATATGCATACCCGCCTTCGCGTGGGCAAGAGGGGGTTATGTCGGATTCGCATCGACTAAAACCCCCGCGATGTTACACCTAGGCGCATACGCACACTTCCGCGACCCTGCCAGCGCTGGCCGCCTTAGCAGCCCCCTCACGGGGAGCAACTCCCCTCTTCTCCAGGCAAGGCGCGTTGAAACATTCAGCGCGCCTTCCTATTTTCACGGCCAACGAACTCCCCCGAGTTCGCTGACTGGGGCCATGGGAACCAGGAAAGCCAGTGCTAATAAGCAGGCTTATTTAAAGAGTTGCTATCCGCTCTGTAAAAAAAATGCTACTCAAATATTAAAGACTACCAAAATTATGTAGGTTTTAAGGCTTATTTAACTAATTAGCAGCAAGCCTCCCAGCCCCCAGTGCTAATAAGCAGCAAGCCTCCCAGCCCCCAGCGGCGGACCTGGTCCGTGGTTCCGCCACTCACCACGTTTCGGCCGCGGAGGATAGGGAGAACGGCGCACCGCAATACCGACACTCCTCTCCCCTCGCGGCCCCACCACCACTGCATCAGCGGTGCAGCCCCGCCGAGTCGCGGAGGATAGTGAGCACGGCCAACGCAGTACCGACACTCCTCTTCCCCCGCGACTCCACCTCGGTAGCTGAATACAGGGAGAGTGGCTCCACCTCTACCACCCTCGACCTGTCCACCCTCCAGATTTTTTTTATTTACTAGAGTAGTTTAACAATCCTCTTATAAATTTTTATCCGGACGTAACGTAGGAAATAACGTTTCTTAAGTTATTCTTCATTTCTATAGTGCAGCTAGACTGTAAATTAAAATTATCTTCTCTAGATGCTATGTTATAGCAACAGGTACACTTGGAGAGGGTAAGTTTCACCCATGACTGCGTACAAAGGCCCGTTGTGCATAGCACATATAGAAGATTTCGGTAGAAAAAAAAACGTGTAACGTTTTTATATGGGATGGTGTAGTTAATGATGGGATTATTTAATAAAAGATTTATTAGCGGTTAAGAATTTGTATTTATCCCTTCAATTTAAAGTTACAATCCCTGGACTAGCTCAGATACAATATATTTTGTAATATAATAATAATAATAAGTTGGGCGCCTTGTCTGTTAGGAACAGACTGTTGTAATAATCACAATTAAGTATCTCAGGGAGTCGTGAGTACATAGGACCTACACATTACTTTGTGCGACCATAAAAGGTTAAATAATTAAATTAATTTGAGATGGTAAAACTTATGCAATTCAATTTAAAAAAAAAAACAAAGTCCAATCAGATAGTTATTTAAAATCTATGTCACCGCAGAGACATCTGCCCTGTGTGCACAGGTCAGCGTTGAGCTCAGAACCAGTAGAGAAAGTCAGGCCAAGTGTAGTGTGTAAAGCCGCACTGTTAGGGGTATATAGGAGACCTCCTGCCAACAAACACTACATTGTAGAACTAACAAAGGCAGGGATTTGAATCCACCTACAATTATAAGATGTGAAACACTTACCAACTGGAGGTAAAAAACAACATTCAATCGAGCAGCAGCTCAGACCAGCTTGCCAGCCACCTATGCCTTCAGCATCCTGTGATATTCGAAAAACCATACTTAGAAACACGAGACAATAAATTCTCAACCTACCTTCATGTGACATTTCTAAATACATTCACAATGCAAGTCTTTTACAATTTTAGTAGGAAACCAGTAAAAATAACAGAGGATCTTACCACGAGGGATAACAAATCCAGCACAGAGTTTCCCAGACAGCAATCACAAATAATACGACCAGGAGAACGTGTTCTGATTTCAACCAATAGCTATGCACTGTAAAAAAAGCGAATTGATAAGAAAACGAAATACGTAAACAAAACAACCACTGGCATGAACAAAACCAATCTTGTATCTTGTATTAACTGATGTTTTTGCTTTCAGTCCCGAGACTATTAAAGCTTCATCGGACGGAGAACCGGTGGGCTAGCCAGCACCCACGGGTTTGGACCCTCCGCTATGGGTAGGGTCGCGCATGTGCTCATGCGTGCGTTTAACTACTATGGTGTGTCATCTAAGGGCCGTCGAGGTCGCCGGTTCGGACCGAGACCCCGACGGCCGTCGATTGTGCATTTAGCTAATCGGTGGCTGGGAGCGGTGAGAACCGCCCCGGAACGCGGGTGTACCTTGTGTACGCGTTGTGTGGGTCTCGCCGTGCTCGGAGGCGAGGGCGAACTGGTGTGATTGTTGTTACACTAACAGTGGGTGTAGTGTTATCCGGCGGCACCCCCGGCGGTGGGTCCATCGTATCTAAGTCCTCTTCGTCGACCGGGTCGATGAGGACGTTTCGCGGGCGACGCTTGTTTACGTTCGCGTTTGTGTCCGGTTGGTAGTTTGCTGCGCTTACCACCAGAGGGTTGGGATGATGCTGGACTCTATCGAAGAACCGTTTTGTCAAATCTTTAAAATGTGCGCGAATCGTCGGGAGTCTGCAATCGCTGTGCAGGTCGACGTTGCGCTGATACCACTGCGCACCGGTTGCGCGGCGGATAAACTTATTTTGTACTATTTGCAACTTGTACAAGCGAGTAGGGTGCGTGTGGGCGAAGATCATGCATGCGTAGGACATAATAGGTCGTACGCAGGTCTTATATAATAATAACTTGTGCCTTAAGGGCATTTTACTTTTAGCATTAGTTAAATTGTGTAGCCGGCCGGAGACGAACGCGGCTCTATTACGAACGTTATTAATGTGCGTAGTAAATGACATACGCGAGTCGAAAGTGACTCCTAAGTATTTGACCTTTTTCTCCCAGGGGAGCGGTTGGCCATACAAGGGATATTTGCCCCAACTTTCTGCATTGGCGAGGGCCATTATAAAGATGTGACGGGTAGGTACTTCGTGTGAAGTGAATCGCCACACTCTTTTCAGGATTAATATCGATTCTCCATTTGCGGAACCAATCGCCGAGGCGGTCGGCGGCGCTTTGGAGTCGAGTTGTTAATTGACTGAGGTTGCGATCTGAGTAAAAGAGCGCCGTGTCATCCGCGAAAAGCGCGAGATTGACGTGAGGGTCTCTAGGTGTGTCGCTCGTGTAGAGCGTAAATAGCAAGGGAGAGAGGCAGGAGCCTTGTGGTACGCCGGCCGTGAGGCGGCGGCTTGTGGAGAGGGTGGCCTCGACTCGATATCGAAAAGAGCGGTTCAACAAAAAGGCCCGGATGGTGTGTACGAGCCTATCTGGCACTTTGAGTGTGTACAGCTTGTAAAGCAAGCCGTTGTGCCAGACTTTGCCGAATGCTTTTGCGACATCGAAGAATAGAGCCCCTGTACTAATGTGTTTGGGGTGGTTAAGGCCTTTTAGGATGTGCTCCGTTAGGCGGTATAGCTGATCGGGACAAGAGTGTCTAGCTCGAAAGCCGAATTGTTCCGTCGGCAGAAGGCCGTTGGAAAACACGTGCTCTTTGAGCCTGTTTAACAATAGCCGCTCGTAGAGCTTCCCCAGACAACTGAGGAGGCTGATGGGACGATAGCTGGAGGGCTTATTGGCTGGTTTATTCGGCTTGCGAATGCCGATAACCGTGGCTTGCTTCCAGTCGTCCGGAAAGGAGCAACTGGAGAGAAGGGTATTGAAAATTGTCGCCAGTAAACAGATAAGCGGCCCAGGGAGAGCTTTGAGAATCTTATTACTTATATTATCTGGGCCCGGGGCCGGATTTTGGTCTAAATTTTTAATAATATCTTGGACCTCTTCGGGGGTCACTGAATTTAAAGGTTCGCCTTCCGGTGGAAGCGCAGCCCTAGTCTCGATTACGCGGTCCACCTCCGTTAGGTGGTGCCGAATCGGTGTGTTCGCGCGATGGCGTACATTGCTGCTCTAGGTTGTCCGCAAGGCATTCGGCTTTTTCGGAGTCATCTAGGGCTACTGAAGCGCTATTAGGTCTAACTAACGGCGGTAGAGATTCGCGGGGGTCTGCTTTCAGACTGCGGGCCAACCGCCAGTAGGCGGTGTGCGATGGCTCGATGTCCTCTAGGAGAGTGTCCCACGTTGTGTGTCGGTGTTCCGATACACGATCTTTGACTTCTAGCTGAAGGCGTCTAAGTAGGGTTCGGTTCGATTCCGATCGGTATCGGTCGAAGGCGCGTTTGGCTGCATTTTTTTTGTCTAATTAGCAGTCGCAGGTCGGGCGGAAAGTTAAACCGTCGGTCGCCCGACAGTTTCACTGTCCGTTCCGAGTCTGCGACTGCGGAAGTAATAGTTTCGCGGAGACTCGCTATCGCTCGATTTGCGTCATCGAACGTAGCTATCGTCTCGGGTTAGTCTACTAAGTCTGGGGGGTCCAAGGCCTTGAGTTTGACCTCAAGACGATGCCAGTCCACTACGGATTTGGTCGGAGGGACCGCACCGGCGTTCTGGCCCAGTTTACACAGGACGGGCCTGTGGTCTGAGTCTAGTTCATGGATTGTCTCTATCGACTCTATATCGAGCGAGACCTCCCTGAATAACATTGTCTAGGACACTCGGTGACGCGTGCTGGTAGTTATCCACCGTAGGATACCTAGTGGGAGTCGCGGGAGCGACTATACTGAAATTTAGGTTATCGGATAAGCTAAAGAGATGCTTTCCGTTGTTGTTTGGGATGCTGTTGATGTCCCATGAGCCGTGTTTGCAGTTTAGATCTCCTGCAATTATCACGGAAGGGCCAAGTTAAGAAGCGTATCTAGGTCGCTTTGAAGGAGGGTTCTATTCCCCGAGAGGTAGGCTGAGACTAGTACAAGCGGCCTGTGGCGGGTGAGCGCTAACCTACACGCGGATGCCTCTATTTGACTTAGCTCTGGAATGTCGAGCGGGCAACAGGGCAAGGACCGTTTATAATAAATTAGTGTGCCTCCCAGACGGTTTGCTAACCGGTCGTGGCGGACAATATTGTAATTTGCGATTCTGGGATCGCGTACGCTAGGTTTCAAGAATGTCTCTTGCACTAGGAAAATATCTAAGTTATAATCGCGAAGGAATTCCGCGATTTCATCCCTTTGACCCTTTATGCCGTTTGCGTTGAAATACGAAACAACCAGAGCCCGAGGTTTTGTTCTACCTGCGGTTGTACTTCCCATTAAGGTGTTTTTAAGGGTCTAATTTACGACGCGGCGGAGCGCGGTTTTATTGCGCGGACTATTGTTCTTTACGGTTGGCTCGTAAAAGCCCAAAGGGCTTCCACAAGCGTTTTGTGTTGGCTAATTGCCCTAAGACGCTCGTGGCCAGATGTGGCGGCCGCTATTTTAGCGGACAATACGGCGAGTTCCTGCCTATTAATTATATCTAATAAGCTGCAGATGTTAGCTGTTTGCGCGAAGGGGTCGTCCTTGTTTTCCGCGAAAACTGACGGAATTAGCTGCACCTGCGGCCGCGGCGCCGTTTGAGAGGCGGGCAGCTGTTGCGCGATCGGTCGTGAGGCGACCGGGATTACCGGCGCGATTACCTGCGCGGCTACCTGGGGTTTCGCCCAGGCGTTAATGACGAGTACGGGCGCGGGTTTGGGCAACGTAGACTTCGCGGGAGATTTTCTCGCGGGAGTTTTCGGGGCCTTAGCGCAGCCTCTATAACTAGCCGGATGGCCGGTAGTGTGGCAATTTACGCAGTCCGGTGGATCTGCGCAATCTTTCGGCCTCGTGCACTCGGTTGTGCCGTGGTCACCGGTGCATTTGACGCACCTTGGGTGAGCGAAGCAGTTATTGGCCGTGTGGCCAAAATGTTGACAGTTGTGGCACTGTGCCACAACACCTGATTTACGTGGGGGCTCGATGACTAGGTCACTGAGCCCACAGACCCTCTTAAGGTTGAAAATGGCCTTACCTTCCGGGGTAGGGTCAAGTTCCACCATGAACATGTCCATAGGGACACGGGTGCGAGGGTGTCTGAGACGACGCACGGCGTGAACAGGGTATCCCTGAGTGCGGATGTCGACCTTAGCCATATCGACATCCGACTCTTTTGGGACGCCCTTAATTACGACCCGAAGTTTACGCTCTTCGGGTAGTGAGTAGGTGTGGAAACCTACCTTAGCTTCGCGCAAGTACTTTGTTACGCGGCGGAAATCGTCTGACGAATCGAGGTATACGCGGATACCCATATTTGTATTTTTTGACCGGGGGTCTCGGATGTTGTGGCGTTCAAACCACGAACAAACCTGGTGCCACTTTGCCTTATCTTGTATAATTATTGGCGGCGGTGGCTTGATTTTTCGCTCGGAGGCGAATGTCGGTTCCGACTGGGCAGACGCGGCTGCCTTCTTGGCGGGCGTCGCGGTGGGACGGTTTGACGGGGCGGCCTCGCTTTACGGGGTCGCTGTCTGTAGCGGGGCGTTTCTTGCCCTTTTTTCGCGATTTGACGACGGTGAAGCCGTCGGCGTTCGCGTTGTTAGAGGGGGTCGTTTCGACCTCCATGTCTGAGCCGCCGTCCGATTGTGAATCGGGAACGACAGCGCGGAAGGAGGCCGAAATTGGTTGCGCGGAAGGCGCGTTAACATCGATCGCGGCGGCGGAGGTCGACGCGACGGGCGTTTCGATTGTCGCTGAGGGCGACACAATAGCTGGCGCAGAGGGCACCGGAGATGGCGGCGAGGCGGCAGCCGGTGAAGCCGGACTGTCGCTAGAGAATTCGACGACAAGGCGCCGTTCCCTCGCGAAGCTTAAATATTTTGCCCATACTTCGGGGCATTCCTGCCGAAGGAACTCCTCTAAGAGGGAACCCATGACGACACTTGTGCCTTTGGGGCTTGCGCCCCGCCGGCGTGTGGTTTCTAAATAGGCCTCCCCACCTTGCGGCAGGGAGGTGTGTGCCTAAAAATTAACGTTTAATCGCCTGCGCTTTAGGTGCGCTAGGGTGAGTACCTAGCTGTCGCCTAATGCAACAAGCACACAGATAAAAATTACAATGCTGCCTCCGAGACGAGAAATGTGTGTAGATTCTACTTACGGACAGGAACCTGCCTACGAGCACAACACTACACTAACACTATCCGCTCGGAAGTCGGGCAAAGTTTCTTCTTTCTTCTATAATGTTTTTTCTTTCTTCTTGCTTGAGACTTCCCTAACCGTAGACCGCGAAACACGACAACGATGAGGCGAACAGTGCACACCAAGAGATAAAAAAAATATAAATAGCAACAATGGTTGCAAGATGGCTTCCGGGTCGGTTGGCATGGGCCCTCCGGCTCAGAGTAACGTCCGTTCCGTGTGGAAGCACGACGCGGAATGAACAAAACCAAGCAACTACTTACCAGTCGAAGATAATGGACCCACAAAACCTCAACATCAAAATAAAACTTATCTATCTAAAAGACATGTGCTCGAATGAGAAAACTTTCATTAAATAAATAATGTATAAGTGACTATTTTCTGGATCAGTCACTTCCTAGCTCTTCCTACATAAATTACATACATCATAGAAATATAAATAAATCTCTAATATTCCACATAAATTCCACTATCGCAACCATCCCTATCAAACCATAGAAAGAAATCAAAGAAATAGAAAAGAAAATGAAGAGAAGAGTCAGCAGTCATCATAAGTCTCACAAATACTACCTTCCAACAACAACCTTGCATAGTTCCATCAACCACATAACCATGTTTACTGTTTATTGAAATAAATATTAAGTTATGTAAATTATAATAAATATATATTGATACTAAATATATGTGGAAACCATATTCATATTATTCACTCCCCAACTAGTGATTAATAACCCTAATCTGACTATACAGTTTGCCTTTTCAATATAAGACTAACTGAAATCACTGTCATTGAGTCACCCTTTTCCACAATTATGACTGACTCATGACAATCCCCTATCACTAGTCAAGTACTGAGTGAAAAACAAATACATAGATAATATCTAATGTGAATGAGTTAGCATAGCTTTAGGCTTATTTAAAGAGTTGCTAACCGCTCTGTAAAAAAAATGCTACTCGCATGTTAAAGACTACCAAAATTATGTAGGTTTTAAAGCTTATTTAACGAGTTACCTACCACCGCTCACTATTGTTCACTATGGCAATTATAAGTAAATAATTATTATAATTTTACATACATAAATAATGTTGGTTATGATATAACTTCATAAATATTTTACTATTATGTATATGACTTTAATAATTTTTCACTCGAGACAGTCCCCTTACCTATCTACAGTATTCCTAACCTAATCCAAATTATTTCCATCTTTTACATTTCCATTACAGTAATCATTCCCTTGCATAACCTGCGCCTAGGACACAAACTAACACAGCCTAACCTGTGGTCCAAGGGTTAGTTACCAAAATTTACTAACATTTCCTGCTAAATACATTTCCTTTTCAGTAATCAATCCATTAAATAACCTGCGCCTAGGACACAAACTAACACAGCCTAACCTGTGGTCCAAGGGTTAGTCACCAAAATTAACTAATATTTCCTGCTAATTACATTTCCTTTTCAGTAATCAATCCATTGAATAACCTGCGCCTAGGACACAAACTAACACAGCCTAACCTGTAGTCCGAGGGTTAATCCTCAACAAGAAAAAATAACTCAAATAAATTGTATTTAAAACAAGAGTTATAGCAACAGACAACAAAAATTGTCTCTCAAGTACAGCTACAAATTATTACATAATCAGGCTTACAAACAACTTCAACGACGGACATTTCCGCTCACAGCAGTCAAATTATCTGCCAAGAGCAGCCAATTCTGCCAACAGCAGCCAATTCGACCAACAGCAGCCAATTATTCATAAATCAGTCCAAATTGGTAAACAGCAGCTAAATCTTCCACAAATCCAACCTATCAGCAACAGAATCATCAAATTAAAATACCCACTAACACAACTAACTGTAACTACCTCTACCTTATTATTACAGCCAGACAACCAGACTATAAACTTCATTCAAATCACTAATAAATTTCCTATTTACATACCTACACTCCCCTTAAATTAAATTTAACAATATTTAGCCTTCTATAAAATACTTAATTTTTTAATTTTAAGTCTTTAATATGCCAAATCCCAGCATCTTGATGCCTTCTCCTTAAATTGTAATATTTAACATTCTTATCATAAGACATTTTTCCTAACACAAGCTAATTGCTTTATTTTTATAATTCAATTTTTCAAGTACTAAGATCTTTAAATCCTATATTATTTATGGTCGCAGTCAGTTTACACTTTTCCATTAGTAAGTTATAGTTATAATATTGTTATACCTTAATAACATATCATCAAGTCATATATGTTTACAAAACTTTTTCAATCATTTAATTATTTTTGTTAATATGACTGTAAACAGAACACACAATCTTTAAATTAAGCAGCAAAGGCAGTATCCAGTATCAGTACACTTTATATTTTTATTTAATAGTATTTAAAACTATCCATCTGCATTAATAAAACTTAAGATAAGGTTATCCTAAATATTGACCACATTAAGAAATTTTATTGAAACACATGGAATTATATTCCACTTAAACACACAGCAAACAGTAAAAAGAGCATAAGACAAACTTGTGATAATAAATATTTTGTTTTTTAACTAAAGTATGGTCACAAAAAGTAAATAAACCAGTTGAGGCGCCAATGTAACGTTTTTATAGTGGGTGTCTAGATAATGATGGGAAGATTTAATAAAAGATTTATTAGCGGTTAAGAATTTGTATTTATCCCTTCAATTTAAAGTTACAATCCCTGGACTAGCTCAGATACAATATATTTTGTAATATAATAATAATAATAAGTTGGGCGCCTTGTCTGTTAGGAACAGACTGTTGTAATAATCACAATTAAGTATCTCAGGGAGTTGTGAGTACATTGGACCTACACATTACTTTGTGCAACCATAAAAGGTTAAATAATTAAATTAATTTGAGATGGTAAAACTTATGCAATTCAATTTAAAAAAAAAAAACAAAGTCCAATCAGGTAGTTATTTAAAATCTATGTCACCGCAGAGACATCTGCCCTGTGTGCACAGGTCAGCGTTGAGCTCAGAACCAGTAGAGAAAGTCAGGCCAAGTGTAGTGTGTAAAGCCACACTGTTGGGGGTATATAGGAGACCTCCTGCCAACAAACACTACATTGTAGAACTAACAAAGGCAGGGATTTGAATCCACCTACAATTATAAGATGTGAAACACTTACCAAATGGAGGTAAAAAAAAACAACATTCAATCGAGCAGCAGCTCAGACCAGCTTGCCAGCCACCTATGCCTTCAGCATCCACCTGTGATATTCGAAAAACCATACTTAGAAACACGAGACAATAAATTCTCAACCTACCTTCATGTGACATTTCTAAATACATTCACAATGCAAGTCTTTTACAATTTTAGTAGGAAACCAGTGAAAATAACAGAGGATCTTACCACGAGGGATAACAAATCCAGCACAGAGTTTCCCAGACAGCAATCACAAATAATACGACCAGGAACGTGTTCTGATTTCAACCTCTAGCTATGCACTGTAAAAAAAGCGAATTGATAAGAAAACGAAATACGTAAACAAAACAACCACTGGCATGAACAAAACCAAGCAACTACTTACCAGTCGAAGATAATGGATCCACAAAAACTAATTTATCCAATGTCAATTCGATCCGGCGGCAATCTCAAATGACAAGTACGACCAAATGAAGTTAACTTTTACATTCGTCCTTTCGAACAGGCAAAGGTTCATATGACATGCAGCCTAGTCTTTAGAAAAACGACAATTTAGACAAAGTGATGAAATCAACGTGGAGAGTAGCGATGGACGATTTACTTTTTTTCCAAGTCCAAAGATCAAATCGACTTGAAATGATCATGATTTGCCAATCGATTTGAGTCGACATGGCGTCTAACAAGTATAATTTTTAACAAAAAAAAACCGACTTTAATCCGGAAACTAAGAAATATTGTTAATACTTATAACATTTGAGGATTTCCCTCGATTTCTCTGGGATACAATCATCAGATCCGGATTCCTTGGTACCACCCTTTGGATATCTCCTTTCCACCTAAAAAAGAATCATCAAAATTGGTTCATAAACGATAAAGTTATCCACGAACACACATAAAAAAAATATATACGATCGAATTGAGAAACGTCTCTCTTTTTTGAAGTCTATTAATAATCATGGATCACGAAATCGGGATACGTTTCATTACAACTCAAGCTCGATTCGCGACTTCGCTTTAATAACTGTTTAGGTTTTAATACAATAAATAAGGGAAAATTACGCAAGCCATCGAAGAACAGGGATGAGTTATTTCGCAAAAATCAAGAGTTTACTTGTCAAATGTATGGTCTTAATCGGTTAAAAAAAATTAACGATACTTACGAATTTTTGGATAGCTTTAGATTTATTCATTAGGATAATAATGAATTTAAGTTACCTAAAAAGGTATTGACGCTTCTTCTCTACCACCATGCGAATCAGAACCGAAAAGTAATTTTTAAGGGCGTGTTACATTGCGCAAATTTGTCCTCACGCTAGCCTTAAAGTTCCAACTACTGAAGAACCCACAGACTGTGGTTGGGAAGAAGTAGACAACCGATTTGAATTTGATTGGTTTTCTGGCGCTCAGTTACCAACGTCGATTAAGGAGATAACCATTCATCCTGACAAAGGTATCAATTCTTTTTTTATACTTTTATTTTTTCATATGATCGTGTTTTACTATACACGTAGACTAATAATTTTTCTTTTCATCTTTTCACAGATGATGATGATGAAGATTTGATCGCATATAACTCTGACAGTGAATCGGAGAGAAGAAATTGATTCAAGCCAAAGCAAGAATGAAAATTATTATTTTTATTGTTATTTTTAATCAATTAATTGAAGTAAAAGTTTATTAATTAAAATATATGCTACAATAAATTATTCATTAATTAATTCACTCATACCAACATTCCCTCTATTATTAAACTTCATACTTGTTCTCAAAACTCTCAAATCAAGCATACTGCTGAATAACTTAAGAAACGTTATTTCCTCCTGGATGAAAATTTATAAGAGGATTATTAAAATACTGTAGTAAATAATAAAAAAAACAATCAGCTAGCTGGAAATCAAGGCAAAAGTCGTCAGCTGATAAGATTCAGTAGGTGATAGATGCTGTTATGTTACACCTTTCAAGGTACCAGCTGACAAACTTTCCACTGAGATACAGTAAGTCGACATAAATTTTCATTCATAGTAGCATATAAACGATCATCAGATAAATTTTTAGTTGAGAAGAAATCATTGAAAATATAAATTTCTTGTCATGTTCAAGCAGCCAGCTGACCTATAATCCACCGTTTTATGGTTAGTTGACTTTGTTCTTCTGTCAAAATACTAGAAAAACTAAAATCTGACAAATTTTCAAATGAGAGGAAAGGACTGAAAAAACTTTTTTTTCCTCCATGCGTGGGAGGCTGCCACCGCCCACCCCACCCACGGTGTCTCAGCTGACGGTCGCGAGTGTTCATAATATAAATCTCTAATGCATTTCACGAATTTTCTATTGGGAGGCACTTGGTCAAAATCTGTCACTGGCTCCCGGACTAATACAGTTTTAATTACCTGTTACGATAAATATGCCCCAAAACAAAAGCATACAATATCGAGCAGGGTAGCATTTTGTATTATAATTTCATGGTTCGTACTATATCCTATCCATATCTTAGGATAGTACGGAATTGTACCATAATTTACATAAATGACCATTATAAATGCCAATCCAACTTTTAAAACAGTTCATTTGGCTGTAATAACGTTGTAACGTTTTAAAAATACTATTTAAGAGTCAAGATTTTATTTCAACTGAGGATATGTTAAAAAAATTAAATTGAATCGAATTGATAAACTTGGAAGAGAAATTAATTAATGACAGTTAAAATCAAAATTATAATGTTTACTATATTTTTTTTACAAATACTATCGTTTTAAATAATTCGTACTATCTTTTTGAACATAACTAAATCCAACCCTGATATCGAGGAATGCAAGCTCTAAGAAACGTTATGTCTGACATATATGTTATAAGTTTATATGTAACTCCTGCGTTTATAAATGAATACTAAAGTATTTACAAAAACTTACCAAGTATCGGTTTTAGAGAACCATTGAGAACTTAGACCAGCTTTACAAGCCACCAGCCAGTGTTCCGATATAAATGTATTTATAATCTGTTTCAAAATGGCTTGAATTGTAATTGCTAGCTTGTTGTTGAATCGCTATTTGTGAAAATCAGGCAATATAATCAGGAATTGTTTAGTGACAAATTAAAAATTGATTAATGTAAAATAACATTTTAGGAACGGGTGTTTTTTTCATTGTCTTACTGTGAAAGTGAATATGGCTATTATCTTTCATTTATTGATGCCGACTCTAATCATCCCATAAAGTCTTAGTTAATTTGGTGTTTTCATTATGACTTCAGTGCAGGACTATTCATGCATATTTTGCAAAGAAAGCTTTGATGATAAGGAGACATTACAAATACATTTTAGGTACCTTTTCTTATGTTTCATAAATTTGCTTGTAACTCATCTGTTTACTACATAAATCCATTTATTTTATTATTATAGGAAACATGGAGATCCAAAGTTTAATCAAATCGCAAAGGCTAGACTTCGTGTCCAGAATGAATCACCGACTTCTCTTGAAACTCCAAAAGATGACAATGAAACTGTCTCATGTGATGTATG
Source organism: Iphiclides podalirius (assembly GCA_933534255.1). Taxonomy (NCBI): domain Eukaryota; kingdom Metazoa; phylum Arthropoda; class Insecta; order Lepidoptera; family Papilionidae; genus Iphiclides; species Iphiclides podalirius. The sequence continues at coordinate 8,972,042 of OW152830.1, read as the reverse complement.
CGACGAGGTGTTTCCAACGATATCTAAAGCAATAACACATAAACATAAGGTCCACCCCGAGCATGATGCTAAATATTTTTGTCCATGGTGTGGCAAGCTGTTCACATTAAAGGCAAGGAAGTCTTGGCTATTTGTCTGCTACAACAAATTTTCTACCAACAAAACGAAATTACTTAACAAAAACACTGATATTCCTTTAGTCCAGAGAGTATAGAAAATTATAACTGTTTACAATTTTATCGACTGTTTTTCGAGCTTATAATGAAATAATTCATATGTTGAAATTGATGTAAACACTTACTTTTAATAGAAAAAAATAATTGAATTATTTTATTTTCACCAAGAAAGTATTTTATAGACATGTTATTAACTTCGAAACATAGTACTGCCAACATGTTAAGTTGTTAAGTATAGGAAGTGAAAATTAATTTAAAAACTTTTAATTGGTCTTAACAATGTTGCCCCCACTTTGCGGGGCTCTGTGATAGGTAATACCTACCAAAGACACCTTGGGTATATAAAACTGTACTATGAAACTAACTTATCTGTTTGTAAGTAGAAACATAATTTTTAAACTTCAAATATTATCCTATATTGAATATTGTACACACTGTTAATAGCAGATTTCCATTTTATGACCACAATAATTTTTTTTTAATTTAAATTGAGAGGTTAGCAATTTTAACTTAGTAATTATTTAAATAGTGACATTTCTCTATTAATGAAAAAATTTTTAAAGCTCAAAAAATGGTACATAAGAATGAATTTAAACAATTACATTTCTTGTATTTGTTACATTCAAAAAACATTCTCTATTTCTTAATGTTGGTTGAGTCAACAAATTTTTATTTACTCACACAGAATGATGTCTTAAAGTTAAAAATTGTAATGTATAATGTTTGAATGCTCATATTATATATATTTTAATTAATTTATACTTTCAGCATCTTTATAACAAGCATCTGCAATCAACCCATGATTCTGTTGAATCCAAAACTATCACATCTTTTCACTGTGATTGTTGCAATGTAGACTTCTTTGTACCATCAGCCATGGTATACCACAATAAGTTTTTTCATAGACAAGACACAGACATACCCGCGGTGGGGCATTCAAAGAAAGTTAAGTTAGTAAGTCAGGTCAGTCCCAATAGGTAAATTAAAAAAAATTGTTCAAATTATTATCTCTGCAGACTCAAAGACATTGAATATTTTCAGGAACTGGTACAAATCTTCTACTGCCCTTTTTGTGGTGAGGAGTATAATAACAGGATTAATTTACATGTATGTATATTTTTTTTCTGTGTGAGAAGGTGAAAGGAGATTCACATGATGTTAAGTGATAACTTTAGCTCATTGATATTTTCAACACCCATAGGGTTGCAGATGTGTTGACACCTTTTAATAAAGTGGGCTCCACAAAAGTATAATATTTCCACTTCACGTCAGTCTTCTGTGAGGTTGTAGTCCAGGTAGGATTGACCTGCACATTTGCCCAACAGAGAAGACTTGGGTGGCCCTACCATAGCTAAAATAATTTGACAATGTTTTTATTGTATTTTATATTTTTACTGCACACTTTTATTTTTTATAGAAACATATGACAGATGATCACAGTGATGAAGATCATAGTCCTGAGAATATATTGAGATGCCCTTTATGTGAGGCAGTATTTTATCACTTAGATGCTTATGAATTACATTTAACTTTTCACTCATCAGAAGACCTTTACAGTGAAGAAAATGAAATGTAAGTGTTTTCAGATTAGTAAATTTCATTTTATTGAATTTCAGTACAAAAAAATTCTTATTACAGGCTTAAACAAATAGTTGAATTTTCATTGGATACAGTGCCCCCTCTGATGGAAAAAATGGAAAATCCTGCAAATAATGATGATTGTGAAGATATGGGTGCGATGGGAGTTGTAAGTTCATAATAGTTATTTTAATTTTACTTAAATTTCACCAAGTATTAGTTTCTACAATAGGAATTAAATTATTTCAGGATCAATTTCTTCAATTGACTATGAGTAAAGATCCAGAAGAAAAACATTCGGCATATATGGACAAAATCAAATCAAAAAAACATAAAAAACATAAAAAGTCCAAAAAAACAATAACACTAGATGAGTTTCTGAATATGAATACTGATGTATTTGGAGAAGGTTTAAATGTTCATGGTATAGAAGAGGTCCCTACAAGAGTTGTCACCAAACAATTAAAGCCTAAAAAAGAAAGTGCCCGAAATAATCAAAAGCAAGTGTCTTCGTCTGATATTGATAAATTGAAAAAACAAGGTATCACCATTAAAATGAAGTCCGGAAAAGGGCTTCCCAACAAACTCAGTCAACAACCAAGTACTCCATCAATTAGTAAAGCAAAGCCTATAAAATCCAATGTCATAAGCACATCTAGCGAAGTATTATCAAAACTGATGAATCAGAGTAATAGTCAAGTAAAAATTGTTAAAAGAAGTTCGCCTACAAATGCTAATATGGAGTTCGATTTAAAAGAAATAAACATTAATAAAGAACCAAATATACTTGAAGATAGTACTGCATTTGTTGAAGAAAAGTTAAGCATTGATCCTGTAGAAAATAAAGGTATAGATTATCAGAATTATATTAATAAAAGTAAGAATGAAATATACTCTGAAACACATATTGATTTTGTACTAGATGCAAAGTCAAAAAAAATTGAAGAAATTTGTCACAATTCTCCTGATTCCACATGCCCAGCACAAAGTGAAATTTCATGTCCTAATGATGACACAATAAAAGACAACACTTTAGATGAATCTGATGATACAAAGCAAAATCTAAATATTAATAGAGATTTTCATGATGCGGAGATCATCAACAGTATTAATGAAGTTGATGCTGAACAACCATTAAATGATCTTGAAGAAGGGTTCGCTAGTACTAAAATTCTACGCGGAAATATAACTGATACTACAAAAGAATCTCAGCCAAATGAGTTGAATGGAGAAAAGATTGAAAATAAAGATGATTCATCTCAAGACGTTACTACTAATACATTGAGTGCTATCAAACACCTAAGCGGACTTATTACGGTTAAGTCTGTTGTTAATCATTCCACGACATCGAAAGAAGACGATATCTTAAATTTATCTAATCACAATAATGTTGACGATTCACTCAATAAAGAGGAAAAAAGATTTGAGAATAATGAAACAAGTGCAGTAAATGTATGTAAGTCAGAAAATCAAAAAGAATCCACAAGTAGAACACTGGATGCATTGAAAAATTTAAGTAAACATGTCACAATAAAATCTTTATCATCACAAGTGTCATCACCTCCAAGTAGCGAAGTAGCAAAAAAGTCTAGAGAAGGAAGTGACGGTGAAGAAACTATAAATGAAGAAGAGGAGACGGAACTTCCGATAAAAGGCTTAAAGACAAATATTATTGGTAGAAAAGTTGTTACTCTTAAAAATCAAAATAAACCATCGAGTGTAACAAATAATTCGCAAATAGTAAATGCTGCTAAAATATCAATCACGAAGAAATCCCAAGATGATGAAATAGTATCCGAAACATTTGATGAAAGTGTAAAGAATCCTTCAAATGCAGATCTTTTAAAACGATTGACAAATGTTACTGCAAAACCAATTCCATCAAACAGGCATTTAAAGCGAGAACAAAATTATTTTCAGACTTCTAAACAGTCTTTTAGTACAAAGAATATTTTGAAACAAGAAAAAGTTAATGAGGAAATAGAAATTTTCAATATAGATGATTCTGATAGTGATGGTCAAGAAAAGCCAGATAACACAAGAGACGTCAAAACATCTAAAGCACCGGTAAACCCTATTAACAAAATTCCTAGCTCTGCACCCAAAACGAATGAAGCATTACGAAATATCAGTAAACAAATCACGGTAAAACCCAAGGATCTATTGTCAAAGAGAATAAATCAAAGTTCTTTAATGGACGAGGAAAATTTATCTGAACAAAATACATCATTTTCAGACGAAGATGAAGATTTTGATAACGTTTCTAATAAAATGGATAATGATATGAATCAAATCATGAATCGAAACAATAAAATATTGGAATCTACATTAAAGAATTTAGGAAAAAATATAACAGTGAAACCGAAGAATATGTCCCAAAATATAATGCAAAGAAAATATTTAGAGAGAAATACTGAACAAACTGAGATTAATTTTGAAAACGACTCTGAAAGTGATTCGGATTCTAAAATAAATAAAATTAAAATTACTGAAATAACTGATAACGCTCCCAGTGATCATGAATTCCTATCTGAGGAAGATGAAAAAAATAATAAAAGTTACACTACACAATCTCCAGACGCCTCCAATAACGGTACGGGTGATGATTATTCTGAAGATGAACATTTTGATAAAAATTCTGATATCGAAAGCGATACAAGTCAAACAATGGCTACAGACAAGTCAGGTGAAAGATCTTATCATTCGCCAGCATCGTTTTCATTATCTAAGGAAAGTCAAAAACGTCCTTTGAACAACACCTTTAAAAAAATAAATAACGAAATAACTATTAAGTCATTAAAAGATAAGCAAATTGTTAAAGAGACGGAATCCGACTTTAGAAGTAACACAGATAATTATATTAACGACAGTAAAGAATTGAGCGTTAAGTCCTTCAGGCAAAGTGTCCCTAAAACTAGTATAAAACCAGAAAACGCTACATCGTCATCTATGATCCACCAAACAGCGACATCAGTGAACGAAAAAGCGACAACATCAAACCAAGTAAATACAGTAAATAAAGAAGTGTCAGTAAAGACATTTCAAAGTCAAACAGTGATTGAAGAGATAACAACTACCGTTACAAAAACTATAAGAACTGTTAAGCAAGAAGTTCAAAGTGCAAGCCAAATTAATACAATTCCCACTTTAAAATCGCAAAAAGTTCTAAATTACAATCGTCAAGGAAAAAATACACAACACATAACAGTTAGACATCCATCACCGAATATAGGCACCAAAATTAAAAATACTCCAGCACCAAACAAACCTACCACTAGTGGTATTCGACCACTCAATCAACTGGTTCCTGTACGACATGGGCTAAATTTATCGAAACCTAACCCCAAAACGCCCAACGTAAAAAATGTTAATCCAAAACAGATTCAACAAAAGCCGACAGCGAGTAGACCTTTAAAAATTTCGCCGCAAGCCATGACCCAAACAGTGAAAAGATCGTTGCAAGAAAGTACTAGCCAGTTTAGTGGCTTTAAGAAGCCGAAGGACGCACAAGCCAGAGGCGAACAAGACGGAGATGTCTCAATGCATTTATCTACATCTGAAAGTAAGTCAGCCTTTACAAGCACTATAAAAAACATAAAAGGTCGGTCTTTGGTCACGGCCACACAGATGAAATCGGAAGTGAACACGAGTTCTCATTTGAGTAAGCTTGGCAACGTGTCAGGTCTTAAAGTTGTTAAAACCACCTCTAAACAGGCAACGCAAGTTGAGGAACGGGTTGAAAATTATGGAGCTAAACGGACTATGGAAGCCTTGCAGAAGTTACAGATGCAAGGGCTCTTAGTGAAGAGACCGCGTACTGATGGTGATAACATAACACAGACTGATAATGATTTTTCGAACTCAGAAAGTGAAAATGAGGAAGACGTTTGTGATAAATGATCAGTGCTTAGGTTCATTGCTACTTAGCATTGTTATATTGAAAATAAAAATTCTGTGAGTCAAATTGTGGCACTAAGAATTGCGAAGTTAGTGATTAATCTATTGATTTTTTCTTGCTAGTGTAGGCTACTTTTTGTTAGGTTTAAATTATCATTACTATTAAAAATATAAATGAGTGTATATAATGTGTCCGTGTTTTTGTAAATTTGTAAATACCAAGTTTGAATTAGAAAATAGAAGAAAATGATGATTCGCCCATGATTTGTTATTGCAATATCGTACGCAAAATAAATTCAGAATTATCAACAAAGGTTTTTATCACATGCACGTGACGCAATAAGTAGACGAAATTGGTTTTTAATATTTAATATGTATTTACATAGACATACTATAGTACCAATACATCAAACTGTAATATGAAAATATAAATATTTATTGACCGACATGATATATATAATTATATATATTATATTGATAATATATCCGTTCAATCATCACTTGTTAATCACATTTGAAACCAATAACATTCTTATTCCGATTTCACCTCCACCTTATTTTGTCTCCACTTTTGTTCCTGTAATCATTTAAAATTACAACGAACTTACACAGGTTAGTTCACAAATTACTATGTAAAATAAGAAAAGTTTGCAAATAAAGTAAACACTTGATAACACATATTAATAATGGTTAAAAGTCGTTACAAAAAGAAAAAAATTAAAGTGTGTAGCACCAAACCTTCATCTGTGAAGTAAGCTTAAGCGACAGACCAAAAACCAAATATATTATTAAACAAATACGAATCATTTATAAATGCTTTTACAAGGTTTTTATACTAGGGATTTACCCTATGAATATTTCTTTGTTAATTAAAGACGTACATGTTGAAGTTTATTTTAAATTACGAGTTTTACGGATTATTTCCTTTAAATTATTAATTAACATTTAACGACGTTTATATTAAAAACAACAATAATAACAAATAAGGGTAAAGGGTAACTCGACAGCCGCCAAAGTTTCAATTAAATATATTTGAAACCCTAAAGGGCCGTCCATTAATCACGTGATGTTTTTTTATCCTTTTTTTTTTTATCCTTTTTATTAGTACTTACAGAAAATTTTAAAATTAAGGACAATGATAAAAATGTGATATTTCGTGATTTTTTCCAAACCCCCTCTCCCCTCTTTCGAGCTTCACGTGATTAATGGACGGCCCCTAAGGGACTAACATAAGATGTTGTGGAATAACTGTCGCACTATAGCGTCATTTGATCTTTAGAATGTTCTAAACTAAACGATAGTAATCTGAAAGTCTGAAGCTTCATTGTTGGAAATATAATAGTAGCGGAACTCTGTTTACAGGCGAAAACGTGCAATGTTAATAACATTTATAAATTTTCATAATTATTTAATATTTTAAAAAGTATGAGTATATGGGGGCAATAATATTTAAATAAAAAAACAAACCTACTTATATTGAATTTCATTTAAAACAACCTCACGTACGTAGCGATGTCTATCCCTTGGTTGTTTACTCGTAGCAGTATTTATGGATAGGTTACTTAATGTTATTAAGAACCGTCACTTTTTGTTTCGGGCTTGTTGATTGGCTTGAAAACTATTCATGTATGTAAAATGTCCTTGCAAAACAGGATAGTGTCATCCTACAGCAAGGGGGGCAATGTTTTCAAAGGGAATACTACAAAAGATCTTTCTAGATCGCATTGGTCGTTGTCACTACCCAACCCGTTCCAAGCTAAATACACAATCACACCGGATATAAAGTGACGTGAATTCCAATAGTGGTTCAGCCTCATATCTTAGGAGATGAGGAGTGGTATTTCAAGTAAAGAACAAAAACGTATAGATTAAATAACCAGGATGTCGCTAATGTAGTGTAAGAGTAAGATCTGAATGGTCAAAAAACGTAGTGTAGTGAATGCACACTAACGCTTTTCGGTGCTTTCTTTGAATTGTAGAACTTATGCAGTAATACTTATCTCTGTGTAATCTATTTTATGGAAACTTTCTCTACATTGAGATACCACTCCTTATGGACTAAGAACCAGGGCAAAAACGCTCTGAATATACTAAAGCTGTTTTTCTACCAGTCGGTTATAGAAGTTGTGAACACATCAACACAGTCAAACGAACGGTGGAACAGGATGTTATCGTTACGTTGATAATGAAACGAATTTACTATAACTGAAAATTGTTGTAATGATTATAAATATACATTTCAATAACTGTTATGTCAGTCAACAGGTTAAATGTAAGAATAGAGCTGGTCAGTCAGTCCCAACGTTCATGTACTTAAGTTGCATCTTAAGACAGAAGCAGAGAAATAATAATATTTTTTTTATGCGAAAAGTTGTCAAACGAGCAGACGGTTCATCTGATGTTAAGTGAATACCGCCGCCCATGGACATCTGGCACTCCCGAGGGTTACGGATGCGTTGACAAGCTTTTGAAAATTGGGCTCCGGCTACCTCACTCACCAGACCAAATGCGAAACTATTTGTCATACTTCCACTTTACGCTGGTCTTCTGTGAGGTCGTGGTACTTACCCGGACGGGCCTGCCTATTCGTGCAGCAGCCGAGGCTGCTGCGTAGCCCTAACACCGTTCATTTTGGATTTATACTTCTTTTGGCGCGTTAAAAAATTATGAGATTAAAATATTGGGCACGAATTCCGGCAGACAGGGCGGTGAAGAGAGCCTATATGCGGCAGCCCAGATACCGCTGGAAGGTTGAAGTTGTGAAGGACCTTCGCGCCCTGAACGCAGAAAACTGGGAGGAGATCGCACAAGACAGGGCGCGTTGGCGCCAACCCGTATCGGAGGCCAAGACCCACTTCGGGTCGCTGAGCCAGCGGAGTTAGTTAATTAAAATATTGGGCGTGCAGAGTAAAAATGCACCCGCACACCGATGACCATAAAGCGACATGTTGAAGTTTTTTGCAATGCGACCAACTTCACGGTATAACCATGCCAACCAATTACAACTTTTTGATATTCAATCAATCAAACAGCCTCTTGCAGTCCACTGCCGTATATAGGCCTCCACAGTGCACAATCTACCGCTTTTCTCATCCAGCATTCGGTCCACCCGGTCGGATTCGACAGACACTGCGTTTTCCGAGATGTGGTCTCCATTCGAGAACCCGCTTGCTCCAACGCTCATCGGTTATACTTCATAGCTTGCTACACATGGACAATATCCATGACTATGGTCCTCTTTCGGATGATTACGTTGTGGATTTTATCCCTTGCGAAACACCGAGCATAGATCTCTCCATAGCTCGCTGGGCGACGTGTAATCGGTGGGCCAGCCTCATACTTAATTAAACGGTTAACAATTGCATTCATGTCTTTTTCACAAACAAATAGTACGGGCAACTCTCGAGGGCCGTGGCTTCGATTCCCACACTTGAGCCTTAATTATTTGAGCGAAATTTAAAAACGGGACAGTAAGACTCCGCTGTCTGTCTGTCTGTCTGTCTGTCACCAGATCTCCTGAACCGTGATGTTTAGAACCGTTGGCTCCCATTCAACAAAGATGATTTTTTTGCCGCTTTGATAGATCTAATATGGATACAGAACACTTCGAGCGCGAGTTCGACTCGCACTTTTGCCCGTTTTTAACCACTTTATAATTAAAAACCCATAGCAAATCAAGGGCTGTTTGAAAAAATTCACTACGGGCCCCGCGCTTGCTTAATCCGGCACTGATTCAACAGTTCAATTGACTGACCGCAGAACATATATGTTTATGTACACAACTACTATAGCCAACGGACAGAAAATCAGCTTTAGTAAATTCAGTGCGTTTTTTGCCCTCGCTCTCCGCCTAGAATAATTATTCATAAACAATCACACCGTTCATACAGTTTTGTATGGACAAAGCTAATGCGTCATGATATATTGAATTTAAATGGAAATGAATTGTTTTGGAAAATCGCTTCAAACGTCCAGACAAAAATATTCACATTTAGCGATAAATAAGTATCTTTACGAGTCATCCAAACATACCAAGATAGTAATTTCATTGGACAGCCGATACGCGATAGCTCGCAATTTGTAGCGAAGTTTCAATCCGCCTTTTATTTTCTTTTTCAAAGTTTGCAGTATCGTGTACATGTTGCAACAGTGTAGCACAAGAAACAAAGCTGCCAGGTAAGAAACCTGTCAAACGTCGCAAAATAAATAAAACATAATTATGCAAAACAAAAAAGCTGCAACTGAAAGACAAATTTATTAATCCAGCATTTTAACAATAAATTAAGTATAATTACTATATATTAAAATACGTTAAAAAATACAGAGCGTAAGTACAAACACTTCATAACACCATCATAATGTTACATTATAAAAATCCAGCACTATTTCTTAAGGTTTTACATAGCCAAAATATTTTTTATAGATTCTATTAAAGCAACGTATAAATGTGATATGTAAACGTTATAATATTTAAATGTATTAACCACAAATTGACTAGGTATGTTAAAAGTAAAGGTATTTTACAATGACATGTGCTCAAATGCAGTAATAACTTCTTTAAAACAAAGCTGAATATCTCGTTCATAATTAAACAAAATAATATTGGATATGATGATTGAAATGTTATATTTAATAAAAAAAAGTTTTGTTTTGTTTTGTTGTACATTTAATCCGGTATGATTGACAATTTAATCGAGTTTTTATATTCAAATAAAGTTCACTCAGCGTTTTTACCTACTAGGGAATTATTACATTTTTAGAAATAGAAAAATCTAGATCTTGTATGTCATAGTCACTGTTGGCTTTTATAAAGGTGCCCAAATTCACACAGGAGGTTCAGACTCGGTAGTATAATCGTTTAATGAAACAAACCTTTTTTCCAAAAAAATTGCCATTCTATTCCCTAAAAAACAGAACTTGTTGACAATGCGGTAGTCATTCATAAATGCTGCGTATACTTTTGAAATGAACTTGTATGCGTGTTAGTTACGAATGATCGAATTACGAATAAATGAGTTTGATGAATAAATCACGCAATTTCCAAAATAAGTTCAAGTGAATTTAATTAATTAAATAAGAGTGATTTTAAATATTTATCGTTTTTTATATAACTTTATTTATGTCTAGATTGTAATTTAAAAAAATGGATACACTTAGAAAAGCCTCCCTGTATACATGCCAATATTTTGGGTGCTCTTACGGATACATTTGAAAGACATTAGTAAGCCTTATTGTTTAACCTTAAGATTGTATTGAACTTTACGATAAACAGACTAGAAGACATAAGCAGTCCGTTTGTTTTTAATGCAAATTGATCGTATACATCTCTAAAGAAAATTGCGATGTAATTTTAACAAAACTATTTCTTTGTATTCACAAGTTCATATTCCTCACATAAATACAGTTTTTTCTTGTATATATTCACTGAACATAGAAATATTTATGGAAAAATTATAATAAGTAAACATTTGGTAAATATAACGTGTAGGTACAATAAAATGAAAGACGATGACCACTTTTATAATTATGACTAACCACGTTTGAAATGTCACATTTGAAAATGTAAGCAACTTAAAGTCTAAAAGTTACGAACTCACGACCCCCAGAGCGAAAGCACTATTTGCTTAGCAACTGCGCCACCATATCGTTAGACACGGTATATACCCAATTACCCACTGATGATTATTAACAAATACATATGGGTACACAATTTGTCTATAAAGTACCAGCTACTTAGGTATCAGTTCAGTAGACAATATCGGAACTAAAAACCGCTCTTATGAAATTTCATTCCGATGACAGATTCTAGTGTGAATACTCTCTGTGTTTTAACAACCTTTAAAAAATTATGCTCGACTAATTATTTTAAGTTTTGTCATTTATTAATGAACAATCTCCAAAGATACAATTTGAAAAAGTTTTACAACGCGTTGCTGCTGCAACAGGTCAGTGTTTTTTGATATTGGAATATAAATTAAGAATATAAAGTTGGAATATTTGTCTACAAATGAATGAATGAAGAGAAACGAGCTGAAAAAAACCAGTCAAGGCCGAATCGATCTCGTATGTCAAGGGTTCTGTACCTACCTGCTGTGCCAAATTTTATGATTCTAGGTCAACGGGAACTACGGTATAAGGTTTACGACCCAAAACCTATAGGGTACTTCCGGTTAACCTAGAATTGTCAATTTTTTTTAAAAGCAAGATCTTACAGCACAAGGGAAAATTTTCCCGAAAATCTAAATTTGCCCAAATCTTTTTATCGAGTGGACTCGGGACCTTGATTTTTATACAACAAATAGGGACCATATACCTCAGTATCTGGTATAAATTTTACTTGCTAGGTCCACCCGTTCCTGAGAAAATCGGTGTTGACACGCGGACAGACTGACGGACAAGAGAGTGATCTTATAGGGGTTCCTTTTTTTACCTTTTAAGGTACGGAACCCTTAAAAGCAATATTAAAGTTTCTACTCCTGGTAAGCACAGACACACTTTGGATAATAAATAACTTATAAACATGCTTAAACATACTTTTTCTTTTGTAAAAAAAATACATATTATAAATAACCAAAAATCCAAACGCTGGAAAAACACTATGTTTAACATACAATTTTTTTCAGTAGTCGGGATCGAACCCACACACTCTGGCGCAAGAGGTAGGTGCACTAAGATAATTCTGATCATTAAGAAGATCATTCTGATCAATTCAAATGGTTTACCCATCCTTTTGGCAACAGTTATGACATTTGACAGCTGATTAGTTAGTAAGATCAGTGTTTGAGAAACCGGGCGTAAATGCTCCCTTCGCGATGCCGAACAGCTCTACTGAACAGATAAGTTGGTGGCACTATACCTACTTTTACAGTTCTAAACAATTGACACACATATGTAGCACTCAATTTTATCCAAATAAAATATTTGTTTTTATCCAATGATAGCCTGCAGCTTTAACAAATAAATTCTACACTATAAATAAAAATCAACGTTCAATTAATAAAGATTTTTTAATACAATTAAAAATATGAATTTTTGGGCGTATATGGTCATAGTCGTTTCGTTATCCGTACTACCTTAATGAGCAAAGTTAAATAGAATAAAAGTATAAAGCAGATCTTGAGTAATAATTACATTGAATTTCATTTTCATTATTACTATTTTATTAATCTTTGTAGATCCTGAGATTGAGATACGAATTTATTTTCTATTAACAGATCAATAGTGCATACAGGGAGGCTTTTTAAAGGTGCCCAAATTTACACAGGAGGTTCAGACTCGGTAGTATAATCATTTATTGAAATAAAAACAAACTTATTTTTTCTCAATAAAATTACCATTCTATTCCCTTAAAAATTCCCTCAAGAACTTGTTGACAACGCGGTAGTCATTTATAAATACGTAAATTTTACTGTTCACGCACACAAACGAACTTGTGTGCGTGTTAGTTATGAATGATCGCGCGTAAAATAAATGAGTTGCGTATAAATCACGCACTTTTTGAGATAAGTTCAAATGAATGTAATTAATTACTTACGAGGGATTTAAAATATTCATCATTTTGTATATAACATTATTTATGACTAAAATTTAATTAAAAAAATGGGTACACTTAGAAAAGCCTCCCTGTATATAAACCACAAGCAACAAAGAAACATTCATTTTATATATTAATTCAATTAAAAAAACAACATACTTTTTTAAAACAGAACATGACTCAATATTGTTAGTTTCATTTTTTATAAATTATTTATATTAATCATAATGCAATACACTTTAGTACTATGTAGCCAGCTACATAAAATAACTAAGCTTACTGCAAGTTTTAATTACATGCTAGATGTGCACCATAAAAAAATCGAAGCACGAATTGAAATCAATGCATTTTATATGGTTTCTTATTAAAATCCTACAGTTTTTGATAGGATTTACCAAAAAAATTATTGAAAACAAAGTTAAAGTTTAAAAGGTATAACATAGCTCGTTAATATACATTGACAAATTTACTTGACATACAAATTGAGATTCATAAATATTTACATTAAAAAAATCAAAAAGTCTTAAGATTTGGATAATCTGTATATATATGGTCACAATAAATCAGAAAAAATCGAGAAAAAATTGTATTAATGGTGATATTCATGAGCTTTCAAGTTATTTGATATGTTATATATCTTTGATATTATTGCTGACTTATCTACATATTATTAAAAAGTTTAAGCGTTTTAATAAAACTGGTGATTAATAATTAAAATAGAGACATAACATTCTGAATTCCAAAAAGAATGACACATCTTTTAAATATATATTACCGATATCGGTCAGTTAATATTTATTATCGCATACGAAAACTTTTATTAATATGGTACACTGAAAGTAGAAAAAAATAAAAACAGTTTGCAAAGTTATAAATTTCTACAAATTTATTCCCTTAATATTGCTCCAAAACCATAAAAAGTGTTTGTGTTGTCTTTCATCAAGTAAACATAATAATTAATCTTTCAGTGTTTCCATATTTGTTCTAAATAAATTTTACAAGTCAGCTAACTACTTCACTAATAATACGTGCGTTCGATATTCAGATAACTCGTATGTTACACTGTTACCTGCTCGTTGAGTTTTTGGGGTATAACCATAAGAGTTGTTGCAGTGTTGCCAATGCCAATTGTCAGGAACGATATACTTAAAGCTGGCACCTGTTATTTTGCATGGTATATGGGCACATATTATACATCATGAAGATATTTTAGTTGTAAAGTAATAATTATAATTAAATGCCAATAAAATCATTATAATTTATCAAGAATCTGATATTATTCCTATGGTATACTAAGATCATTAATAAATAATATGAATGTGACATTTATAAACAGCCTCAGAGTTATACTTCAACTACAACTCGTAAACCAGAGCCAATGGATAAGAAAACATTACATTGAAATGTTTAAACAGATCATGTAACATTAAAATTTTACCACATTAAAACACTCATAACAAAAGATTCATGATTAGCGGAAAATATTCTATCATTTACAGTAGGTAGGGCTGCCTTCTCTTCTCACTATTATTATCTCGACATAAATTAAAATGACATCAATATTAAATCAAGACATTTAAAAGTTTCCAGAAACAATTGCTCCAAGCCTGGGTATACATTTGTTAATGTTTAGGAATAACCCCACAGCATTGCTCTGTTCCTTAGCATGGCAGTCATGATTAGGGAATATAGTAATATATAACTTAGTCTCATATTGTCTTCATTTTCAATAAAAATGCATAATACATAAATATGTACTACACGCTCAGCCTGAGCTCACGAATGAAATTATTGTTAACAATTCAGAGCATTACTCTTGACTATTAACAACATTATGAATAGTGGGGTGGGGAAAAAGCCTTATTATCAAATTAAATGTTCTTACATACCTGCCATGTGGCTTCTGGGTGATAGCTTATATGGTACAAAGTATAAGCAATGTAAAGTTGGAAAATATATCCGCCAAAAAGGAATGGTAAAAGGTATGACAGTCCTCTCCACATCCAAGAGTGAAAACCTTCTATTGTTATGTCCATATTATGTCTTGCACCAAGTGCTTTCAATCTGTACAAAACACCACTTTGATACCTGAACTGCATATACTGAACTACACCTGGAAAAGAATCTAAGTTATTAATATAGTATATATATATATATAAACAAAATTGAATCCCATTTAAATCAAAATATGTATATCAACATTACAAAAAACGAACTATTACAAAAATACTGAACTCTGATGATATATATAATTTGGAACATCTGTACTTACTGATATAAGCAATAAACCACATAAAGGTATGTCTAAATTCATTCCAGGGTTCGTTTTGTGGCCAAATGAGTAATATTCCAGAAACCACAGTCGATATAAAGTGATGCATTCTCCACCAGCCTTTAATTCTTGATCCATTGACTTTCAAAATGCTTTCCCGTATTGTTAGTGTACAATAATACCATACTAACAAGAATATCAATATTAATTGAAGAGGCCTGAAAGATTCAGATTGTAATTATTTAAATCGTTAGCATTGACAAATTCAGAATCAACTGACAATATAAAGTCTTGTATCTTGTATTAACTGATGTTTTTGCTTTCAGTCCCAAGACTATTAAAGCTTCATCTGACGCAGAACCGGTGGGCTAGCCAGAACCCACGGGTTTGGGCCCTCCGCTGTGGGTAGGGCCACGCATGTGCTCATGCGTGCGTTTAACTATGGTGTGTCATCTAAGGGCCATAGAGGTCTTGGTTCGGACCGAAACCCCGATGGCCGTCGACTGTGCAATTAGCTAATCGGTGGCTGGGGGCGGTGAGAACCGCCCCGGAACGCGGGTGTACCTGTGTACGCGTTGTGTTGGTCTCGCCGTGCTCGGAGGCGAGGGCGAACTAGTGTGTTTGTTGTTGCACTAACTGTGGGTGTAGTGTTGTCCGGCTTGACCCCCGGTGGTGGGTCCGGCGTGTCTAAGTCCCCTTCCTCGACCGGGTCGATTAGGACGTTTCGCGGGCGACGCTTGTTGACGTTCGCGTTTGTGTCAGGTTGGTAATTTGCTGCGCTTACCACCAGTGGGTTGGGATGATGATCGGCTCTATCGAAGAACCGTTTGGTCAGGTCTTTAAAATATTCGCGAATCGTCGGGAGTCTGCAATCGCTGTGCAGGTCGACGTTGCGTTGATACCACTGCGCACCGGTTGCGCGGCGGATGAACTTATTTTGTACTATTTGTAACTTGTACAAGCGAGTAGGGTGCGTGTGGGCGAAGATCATGCATGCGTAAGACATAATAGGTCGTACGCAGGTCTTATATAATAATAATTTGTGCCTTAAGGGCATTTTACTTTTAGCGTTAGTTAAATTGTGTAGTCGGCCGGAGACGAATGCGGCTCTATTGCGAACGTTATTAATGTGCGTATTAAATGACATACGCGAGTCGAAAGTGACTCCTAAGTATTTGACATTTTTCTCCCAGGGGAGCGGTTGGCCATAAAGGGATATTTGCCCCAACTTTCTGCATTGACGAGGGCCATTATAAAGATGTGACGGGTAAGTACTTCGTGTGAAGTGAATCGCCACACTCTTTTCGGGATTTATTTCTATTCTCCATTTGCGAAACCAATCGCCGAGGCGGTCGGCAGCGCTTTGGAGTCGAGTGGTTAGTTGTCTAAGGTTGCGGTCTGAATAAAAGAGCGCCGTGTCATCCGCGAAAAGCGCGAGATTGACGTGGGGGTCTGTAGGTATATCGCTCGTGTAGAGCGTAAAGAGCAAAGGTGAGAGGCAGGAGCCTTGTGGTACGCCGGCCGTGAGGCGGCGGCTTGTGGAGAGGGTGCCCTCTACCCGATATCGAAAAGAGCGGTTCGACAGGAAGGCCCGGATGGTGTGTACGAGCCTATCTGGCGCTTTGAGTGTGTACAGCTTGTAAAGCAAGCCGTTGAGCCAAACTTGGTCGAATGCTTTTGCGACGTCGAAGAAAAGAGCCCCTGTACTAATATGTTTAGGGAGATTTAGGCCTTTTAGGATATGTTCCGTTAGGCGGAATAGTTGATCGGGACAGGAATGTCTAGCTCGAAAGCCGAATTGTTCCGCCGGCAGAAGGCCGTTGGAAAACACGTGCTCATTGAGCCTGTTTAATAAAAGCCGTTCGTAGAGCTTCCCCAGGCAACTGAGGAGGCTGATGGGACGATAACTAGAGGGCTGGTTGGCTGGTTTATTCGGCTTGCGAATGCCGATAACCCTGGCTTCTTTCCAGTCGTCCGGAAAGGAGCAACTGGAGAGTAAAGTATTGTAAATGGTCGCCAGTAAACAGATAAGCGGCCCAGGGAGAGCTTTAAGAATTTTGTTACTAATATTATCTGGGCCCGGGGCGGATTTGGGTTTTAAGTTTTTAATAATATCTTGAACCTCTTCGGGGGTCACTGAATTCAAAGGATCGCCTTCCGGTGGAAGCGCAGCCCTAATCTCGATTAGGGCTGCGCTTAGTCCACCTCCGTTAGGTGGGCTGTATCGATGTGTTCGCGCGATGGCGTACATTGCTGCTCTAGGTTGTCCGCAAGGCATTCGGCTTTTTCGGAGTCATCTAGGGCTACTGAAGCGCTATTAGGTCGAACTAACGGCGGTAGAGATTCGCGGGGGTCTGCTTTCAGACTGCGGGCCAATCGCCAGTAGGCGGTGTGCGATGGCTCGATGTCCTCTAGGAGTGTCCCACGTTGTATGTCGGTATTCCGATACACGATCTTTGACTTCTAGCTGAAGGCGTCGAAGTAGGGTTCGGTTCGATTCCGATCGGTATCGGTCGAAAGCGCGTTTGGCTGCATTTTTCTGCCTAATTAGCAGTCGCAGGTCGGGCGGAAGGTTAAAACGTCGGTCGCTCGACAGTTTAACCGTCCGTTCCGAGTCTGCGACTGTGGAAGTGATGGTTTCTCGGAGACTTGCTATCGCTCGATTTGCGTCATCGAACGTAGCTATCGTCCCGGGTAGGTCGACTAAGTCCTGGGGGTCCAAGGCCTTGAGTTTGACCTCAAGACGATGCCAGTCCACTACGGATTTGGTCGGAGGGACCGCGCCGGCGTTCTGGCCCAGTTTACACAGGACGGGCCTGTGATCTGAATCTAGTTCATGGATTGTCTCTATCGACTCGATGTCGAGCGAGACCTCCTTGAATAACATGATATCTAGGATTCTCGGTGTCGCGTGTTGGTAGTTGTCCACCGTAGGATACCTAGTGGGAGTCGCAGGAGCAATTATGCTAAAGTTTAAATTATCGGATAAGCTAAAGAGATGCTTTCCGTTGTTATTTGGGATGCTGTGGATGTCCCATGAGCCGTGTTTGCAGTTTAGATCTCCTGCAATTATCACGGAAGGACCTAAGTTAAGTAGCGTATCTAGGTCGCTTTGTAATAAGGTTTTGTTCCCCGAGAGGTAGGCTGAGACTAGTACAAGCGGCCTATGGCCGGTGAGCGCTAACCTACACGCGGATGCCTCTATATGGCTTAGCTCTGGAATGTCGAGCGGGCTACAGTGCAAGGACCGTTTGTAATAAATTAAGGTGCCTCCCAGACGGTTTGCTAACCGGTCGTGGCGGACTATGTTGTAGTTTGCGATTCTGGGATCGCGTACACTAGGTTTTAAGAATGTCTCTTGCACTAAAAAAATATCTATGTTATAATCGCGAAGGAATTCCGCGATTTCGTCCCTTTGACCCTTTATGCCGTTTGCGTTGAAATACGAAACAACCAGAGCCCGAGGTTTTGTTCTACCTGCGGTTGTACTTCCCATTACAATATAAAGTTTCAAATGTATCAGCCATATGATGATTTAAAAGGTGATACCCAAAAATTTCATTGGTTATACCATTTATAGTAAAAGTGCAGCATGTACGCTTCAAAATTAGATTACACCTGAAATTCTATGGTTCCCCGCCAGAATAAGATTCTATGTGAATTCAGGAGTGTTTTTTTTATGCGATAAGATGGCAAATGGCTGACGGTTCACCCGAATGTAAGTGATAATCGCCGCCCATGGACACTTGCAACACCCATAAGATTGCAAAGGCATTGCTACCTTTTATTGAAGTGGGCTCTGGCTACCTCACTCACCAGACGAAACGCAGAAGCGTAATACTTCTACTTTACGCCAGTCTTCTGTAAGGTTGTGGTACTTCCCCGGATGGACCCATCCTTTCATGCATCAGCCAACTGTTGCGTGGCCCTACCACTGTTAAATGAGGTATTGCCTTTATGCTGAACTGCTGACACTGAAAGGCATATTTCTAGGACAACAATAATTTTTATTATGGGCAATAGTCAGCAGGTACCGTAGCCTGTAGGTATTAACAATGCTTTCATTGATAATTCTTACTAAAGGTACAGTAAAAGTTGTCTTAGAGATTGTTTATGTTGGGAGTTATTGCCTTGTTTGCAAACAGCCATTACTTCATAATTATATTAAATGTTTCATGAATAAACCTATTTTATCATATATTTAAGACATTTTATCGCATTTACAATAATTTCTTTAACATTGTACTCTGACCATGAATACTATTGTCATTGTCATCTTACTGTCCTTATCCCACCTAGGTGGGTCTCACCTTTGTGGGTCACACAAATACATGTCCCGTGGAATCGAACCTACGATAGTCGACGCCGAAGCCAATAATTGCTAATCAATGGCGCGATTGAGGCATGACCATGAATACTATCGTATTGAAACAAAATAAAAACCAAAATTAAACAGGGAAAAATTCCCGTTACAATATGTAGTGCTTGCACAAAAGGAATCAATACAGCATTGTATGTTGTTAAATAAAACTATTGTTGTGTTTTTTCTGTAACCATAACATTGTTTTATGGTAACAAATCAATTTTAAGTAAGTCTTGATGCAAGACATAAATGGATCTATGTCTTAAAAATGGCTCCATTACTAAGTGCTTAAATAGGTATAAAATCAAGGGGATTATTATTTAAAGCTAAGACTGAACTTCCGTAAAAATAGATTACTTACTTAGCATACACAATAAACAAGGTTTTAATTTTCCTAAATTAATTATTGGTAAATAAAATCATTAATATTATAATAAATGTTACATTACCTGAAGTTTATGTATAAATTTCCAACAGCTAAGACAAATGCAATTGCGCTTAGAATTAACTTGAACTTTTCATACTCATCCTTATATTTGAATCTGAAAAAAAAAAGGTATGAATTTTTGTATACTATATAAATAAAATTATAGTGTTTATGAAAAAAACTTTGTAAATGTTTTAGTCTGTCCAAAAGATTGATTAGATGTGGTAGCAGTTTCAAGTTACAAATTTTAACTAGGTTTTAATTATATGACCTTCAACAGTAGTAAATCAACACGATTGGCTAACTAAACGGAATTTAAAAGAATAGCAGAAAAAGCATGGATAAAGCCATTTTTGGCCATTCATTTTGTTACTTGTGCATTTGTACTTGATCCATAGTTCACAAAATTATAAAAGAAGGAAGAAGTGATTGGAAGAAATTCGAACAATTGATGGTGTAACATTGAAAGATATCATAAAAGATTTGTTAGGCAAACATTTACCAACAACAATAGTGCTATACTGAGTTAAGGTCAGAGCTGGGTAAAGACTGCAAAATCAAATACATATAGAGGAAAAATAAAGTGTACAAGAATCTAAGAAACCAATAATCTATGCATATTACTTATCTGAACAACAAGTGAGTTTATCAATACCATACCGATTGTTCTTACACAAAAATTACATTTCCTAAACTTACTTATCATTTTTATTCAATATTGAAACATTAACATTTCCCAGGATAATTTTTAAATACAGACTATTTTGTTTGGGCAGGGTAGCTTCTATTTCATGAAGCATTGCTTTCCTTTTCATAATCTCTTTCTCAAGGTTTGCAACTCTTTCATCCTTTGTTAACGCTTTTTTCTCTAATCTGTAATTATTCAAAAACATAAAAATAATGTAAATTAGCTGTAGCATTAGCTAGTTTCACATGACTTACTTTAGTCACATCTGTGGCAGTTTAATTTCCGTTTTTATAAAAAACAGGAAAACGGTATCGCTTTAGTATCCGGTCGCACGCGTAGGGAGAGAGGAGAGAACCCCTCTTTAAGGAGGGGGGGATGCGAAAACGTAGTTTCTGAAATAACTTTGCCTGACTTAAGCTATGTTCCTATGGTTGTATTACTTTACAATCAGGTGGTGGGGGGAAGGGGTCTATGCCTCTTGGCAACATTGAATTGACAATATTCTAACCAAACCTGATCTGCCATTATAGGTCGGACGGTGCTTATTTCTGGGTGGCTATTAAAAAAATAACTATGTTTTTTTTTTTTTTTTTTTTTTTTTTTTTTTTTTTTTTTTTTTTTTTTTTTTTTTTTTTTTTTTTTTTTTTTTTTTTTTTTTTTTTTTTTTTTTTTTTTTTTTTTTTTTTTTTTTTTTTTTTTTTGTTTTTTTTTTTTTTTTTTTTTTTTTTTTTTTTTTTTTTTTTTTTTTTTTTTTTTTTTTTTTTTTCTTTTTTTTTTTTTTTTTTTTTTTTTTTTTTTTTTTTTTTTTTTTTTTTTTTTTTTTTTTTTTTTTTTTTTTTTTTTTTTTTTTTTTTTTTTTTTTTTTTTTTTTTTTTTTGTAGGCTAGCCTTATAATAACTAACCTGTTTGATTTGGATTGCTCTGAATCGGGCTGCCAACCATAATGATGATATCAAAAAACTTAAACAACTTGAAAGATCTTTTTAATGGTCTTACATATTTATCTCAGTTCTATTTTCTTTTCGGGGCCATCACTTCTGCCAATACTTTCTTGTTGATTTAACTTAAAAAGTAATACTATTTAACTCCTATAGTGACCAGTCACACCAGACTATAGAAACCAGTTGGTTTAATTTATTAGGTATTACTTTCTCGAAAACTACTTAGTGCAATGGTCTATTACCTACATATACCAATTTAAAAAATGCTACCGGATACTAAAGCAAAGCCTGGAAAACTCATTAGTCCAATTAAATTTATATTAATGAAACCTTGCCACAAGGGCGTAAATACCACAACCTCTCAGAAGACAGGCACTATACTTCCATGTTTCGTCTGGTGAATGAAGTAGCCAGCCTTTTAAAGTTGTTAACATCTGCAACCCTATGGGTGTTGCAAATGTTAACAGGTGGCGGTTATCGCTAGACATCAGCTGAACCTCCAGCTCTTGCCTCCTTACATAAAAAAAACATTTTAAGTGATTAATAAGTTAAGTTGTCTTTCAATTCTTTTCAATTTTAACTCTTTCAGATTTATAATAAACCACATGGTCTTATCTTATCAAAAAATAAGAACTCACTAATCTTGGTATTTGAAATAATTGTGTGCTTTTAGGTACTTCTTATGCTACTACTTAAAATATTGCCAAATAGGCAATGCATTCGAATATTAGGAAGGTTAGTTGGTTATCAGTTTTTGCATTAAATCTTACAGTATTTTCTGGGTGTGATAAGAAAGCCTGAAAAGTATTTTACTTTTCATATCGATAATCAATTATATTCCTCTATTTTGTAAAATAAGGATTTAAGCTTCTGCGGGGATAAAATAAAACAAACATCTTTATTACAAATAAATATAAACTTTTTTTGTAAAAATAAAATGTCAAATGACATTATTGTTCATGTTTTAATGAATTCCATAATTGTAAATTTATATGTATTTTAAAACAATGAACCAAAACTTTTCTAAAGGTTCAAAATACTGTTGTTGTTAGATATATAGATATATAAAACACAGCTGTTAATGAAAAACATGTTTATGAATGTGTAAATAATATGATAAATGCAAATGATTATGATAATCTCTGATCAATTCTGACCTTTTGAGTGCTGATGTGATAACAGACATGCGATATCTTTGATGACTGAGTTCTTTCATGCAAGTTGCCTGCAGCTCCCCAACTTCTTCCAACTTGGTTGCATAATCTTTATTAACTGCCTAAAATTAATGGGCATAATACACATTTACATTTTATAGAAAAACTCATGATTCCATTTTGCTGCAAATATAACTACTATAGCATTAAGATTTAAAAATTCATAACATATGTTTGTATATTTACAAAGGTACCTATTCAGCTCATAATGAAGCAATAAAAGAACCACTTCAACTTTGGTTTCTGGGGGATTTTATTATTACAGTTGTAATAATTCAAAAAGCCATCTCTTTAATTCGATACATACATAACTTGAATAAATAAAAAAAATTGTGATACCTACTTGCTAAATTATTTAATAAATGAAAAAAAAATTAACAACGTATATTATTAACTTGCATGGAATGTAAATTAAAGTTTGAGAAAGATAATGTTAGGTATAAAGTTCATCTAAGGTATCTAAATAATAATGTATAGACAGATAGAAAATATACCTCAAGTCGTTTGTAGTCCGCAATCAAATCTTCCCATTCCTTTAAACATTCTTCAACATCCATTTTAACTTGATATAAATATATTTAGTATTGTTGTAAAACGAAAATGGACACAATCTCACTAATAGAAAACTTCAAATCTCAAGCTCATTTCCCAATTTTACATGTGTCAATAAGTCATATCATTTGTCAAGGTGTTTTTTTTTTTTTTGGATTTTATGGCCTGGTATCAAGGACCTTTAGGCCAATGTCAAGGTGTGTCATCAAACAGTAGGGCTAGGGGTGGACGTTGCGACTTGCGACGACGAACCGATTACAAAACCCGTTTAGTGTTTCTCTGCGACGATGATTCTCCATCTCACTTCCTAGGTTCAAGCAGTCCTCGTTGCACAAATCTGTCTTCGCATTACTTGGTGTATTTTTGTTCACCTGTGAAAATACCGTCGAGAACGCAATGATTTAACTATCCATCACAGTGATAATGAGTTACCAATGTATTACCAGTTGTCAATTCAGTCGTTCGTGATGCAATGGTCTAACCCTTGCAAGCTTATGTCGGATGACTTAAAGTTCTAAGTCGAATTTAATGAACAATTAATTGAAATAATCGCAAAATTCCCTGGAATTCGAGCCAATATTATTTCATGTGTTTCTTTTTTTTGAGGCCAGAGAATCAGTTGTTAATGAAGCCTAATGAGAGCTTTAGTAGCTAATTGTTATAAATGAAAGTAAAAGTATAAAATGAAGTTGATTAAATCGTAAAGTAAAGTCGATATTTTTAGAATTCATACTGAATTTAATAAATTATTTCGTACATTTTGAAATAATTGTAAGAACTATGTAACTATTTCGCTCAACGAAAACTTCGTTATTGCAATTCTATTTCATGTAAGATCGTTTTGCGCAACTGTTTCCGTCGTCGGCTGTGTTTCGTCTGTAAAAATTGGAAAATGTGAATCGCTAGCCTGTTGCTGTTTTTAAGGTTCCGTACCCAAAGGGTAAACTGGGACCCTAATACTAAGACTCCGCTGTCTGTCTGTCCGTCTGTCACCAGGCTGTATCTCATGAACCGTGATTGTTATACAAGTGAATTTTTCACAGATGAAGTATTTCTGTTGTCGCTATAACAACAAATAGGTACTAAAAACAGAATTTAAAAATAACTGATAAATAATGCAGCAAACATGAATTTTTTCAGTTTTTAGGGTTCCGTACGCAAAGAGTAAAACGGGACCCTATTACTAAGACTCCGCTGTCTGTCTGTCACCAGGCTATATCTTATGAACCATGATAGTTATACACTAGCCAGTTGAACCGGTCCGCACCGAACCTCGATAGCCCGTAGGCGACACTCCTTAGCTAACGCACACATGAGCATATGCGCGACTCTAACCTACTGTGGAGGGCCTCAAACCCGTGGGTTTTGCGTTCGATTAAACTTTAAGTCTCGGACTGACACCGTTAACATCAGTTAATACAATAATACAGTTAGGCACTTTTAAAATAAAAATAGAATAAAAAAAATATTTATGTGGGGCTCCCATACAACAGACATAATTTTCCCCCCGTTTGTATTGATAATGGTACCGAACCCTTCATGAGCTTCGTTCGCCTTGCACTTGTTTGTTACCGTCAGCATTGTAGTTCACATCCCCATGCAATGTAGGGATGTCGAAAAGGTTGTGGTATACCAATATTTTTGCTTCTATATATCGATATTTTCAGACGATGTTCCAATATATCATACAAAATATTCAATATCGAAAGTCGTATCAAACGATATTTTATAAAAACTTTTCCCATAAAAGTTATTTATTCTTATCTTAAAAAAAACGAAGGTTTTGTTTTAATTGTAAAAGCTTATTAATATATATTTTGCCCAAAAAGAATATATAGCCCTCATAGCAGATCCTGTTAGACCCTGTTTGAAATTTAATTTTTTATAGTGCAAATCTCTGCACTTAAGATGAAACATTAAAATTTGTAGAAAAAAGGAACGAAAAGTTTCTCGCCGCTGTGGGAATCGAACCCACGTCTTCGGGATTCACGCCCTGACACTAGCCACTAAGCTAACGGCTGACTGCGACACCGACGAACGAAATTAGCACTATAGAAGTTTTAATTTCAACAATTTCTGTGACTAAATTGTCGTCTACACTCATAATATCGATGTATGTTTTATTAGGACATGGCTGCAAAATAATCACCAACAGGTAAGATGCAGGATACTGAAGCTCCTCTTTAAAAGTTTTCTAACAAAAATCTGTACAGATCTTCACGTTAGGAATTTTGCACATGATAGACTTAAGTATTTAAACTGAAACAAACTTATAAAACGTAGTGATTCGGTATGTACACTTTGCGTGCACACGTGTGTGTAGGACACAATCTTCCTTATTCTGAGATATTCCCGAGTATGGTGAAAGCTGCCTCTGATCCAGTTTTTACTATAAACTGTTTACAAGTCTAGATTTTTCTAAGCTAGGTATATAGTTATAATGGTTTATGGTACTCAAAAGTCGGACTTCCCGTCGCCGTCAAACAATTTTAACGGATTTTATCGCTTTCAAAATGCTCAATGTTTCTAATACTTTCCAGCATTCTTGGTCATAAGTCATATAGAAACATTGATTCAACGTTTTAGTATTTGCTTAAATTTAAGCTTATATGTAACTTGATTCAGTGTTTTTCTGTCCAGTAAATTATTTCGGTAAGTTTTAATATATATATTTAATCCGATAGGTTTAATTTATATTTATCGTTATTAAAGTTTAGTTTTTAAATACTCTGGGAAACTACTAAAATAAACACAAAATAAATTACATAGGTATTTAATTGATTTATTTACAGAAAATATTAGACCAAATCCTATTAAATTTTGGTTGTAACTTCCTATTTAAAGTTAAATAAAATACAGTGGTTATATGTTGTATGGACAAAATCCCCTTCAAGAGAAGCTTCATGCGTGAAACATTATTACGGATCTTGTTTGTGGCAAGAGGATTTTGTTTGGAAACATGTTTAATACATATAGATTAAGCAGTTATGTTGGCATGAGTGCAAATACTATTTAATATAATTGTAATACAAACTTTTTATTTGTGAAAAACATACTCTATAGTTCGCAAGCTTTAACATCAGACTGCCCTCTAATTTATCTCAAGGAGATTATATAATTGCTGACTGTCAAATCCTACAAAAAATGTATAATATAAAAGTTAGTTATTATGTTGAAAGAGCTATAGAAATCTTAAAATTAATATATCAAACAACATTAAAACCTCTATAAGCATCGGTATAAATTCAACTACATTGCAATGCAGTCTTGAAAAAAATTATCTAAAAGGCAGCAATTACTACTTTTTTATAATCCTACTATGTTAGTAAGTACTGACTTCAAACTATACGAGAAGAGTGGAAACTTTTTATTACAATATAATCTCCTTGATCAGTGCATATTTTCCTGCCTACACTGAATACTGCTTGCGGTGCCATGTGACGCTGATATACACTAAGGTAGATCAGGTAGTAGTATCACCAGATATATTTTGACACATTTTCACTCACCAAACTTTTTTATGCATTATTGTGCATTATAGCGTTTTTTTACAAATAACAAATATGTTAAATCTTACTGATGGTTGTTTATTTTTTCGGACACAATTAGGATAAATAATATATTTTTTTATTAATTGAAACTAGTCTACCAATTGTAATATTGAAATTGTAGACGTAATTTCATAGCCAGTTTCTTATTAGAGGACTTGTTATATTTTCTATTTATTTGCCACAAGGCAAAGCATTCATATAAACCTACCTAGCTCTCTAATGTAGTTAAGAACATGGCACCGCAGCAAGAACTTTATGCATTTACTCATATGCTAGCACTGCAAAGCATCTAATTATATGACCGTACATGACTATGTCTACCACTAATTTATAGAATATTACCGGGCAACCAAACTTCCTCAACTCGTAAATAAATAACTAACTTAAAGAACAGAATTAAGTTACACCAACATTGCTAGCTACCTCAGAAAGGAGCGACATTACAAAATTATATTACTAATTATATCACACATTTCAAATTATGTAAAACTTTCAGTATGATATAAGAATAGTATTAAATATTACGCCATTGCAAAAATGATTATCCTAGCTTTTTAATAGCTAGTTTTACTATAGTGAATTTCGTTTGAGACATTTAAACTGAGGTTGGTAAATAAATAAAAATCTTTTGAAAATATAACACTCTAACTTATAGTTAAAGTTTTGTATCAACCAAAACTTAAAATAAGTTGCTATAAAACACAGCTATTCGTTAAAATACCAAAGCGCGAAGCTCCACCAACAAACTTTATCATAGAAGTAATGAATTATGAGCTTGTTTAAGTCTCCGATAGATATCCATTAATGCTGTTGGCATTCAAGCAAACAAACATAATGAGGATCGAATCGAGTAGAGACAATAAGCATTTCTATTTACAAGTAGATTTTAATGAATTTATGTGATTAGCGTAAAAATGACTAATTCTTTGTTGATTGTCATGAATAACCATCAATATCAATGTAATAATAACAACTAAATTATTCATAAACAAATCAAGGTACAGAATTTCAAGAGCGATCATATAAGAAACTGTATTAACTACTGATACCAAATAAAATTATATCTAAACGCTCTTACAAATAAACAATAACTATAAAATAAAACAGAATAATGAAATGTTAAATTATAACACAGCTTTTAACTCCTCACTTCATCGTTCCTATGGGATACAAGACGCATGCTATGTCCCTTTCATTAAAATTATTTAAACTTGGCGTCGCGGTTTGAAGCTATCAAATTAACTAAAAATATCTCAAGTAGACAACATTTATTATTACATTTTAATGGAATGTGACTCCCTAATAGAGTTTTAAGCCTGTAAGAATAGAGAAAAGTTATATTGGTACATAGCATCGTCATGTACACCAAAAGAGACCACAATGAGCCAAAGGAAAAAGTATCAATAAATTATCAAAAACTCGCTTTTTTTCTCTCTTTCAAAATGATTTAAACATTAAAATCGAAACTCATAACATTCTCATTGTAGCTATAATGTGAAAAATAATGATAAACACATCATCGGTGAGTTTAAGTTACTAAAATGGCAATGCTCTTAGCGACACTCCCAAACTTTGACGGTCAGATCGACGCTGCCCGAAATCACATATGGCAAGCTCCTGTGGAAATCTGAAAATAATTTTTAATGGATTAGTATATATACAAATCACAAAACTGCATTCACAGAGAAAAATGAAAAGAACATTTGGATAACCGAGTTACTAATTTAGTTGTCATCAAAACTAAAACTATAATGAGGGAAAATTTATTTTTGTCTGTAATGGGTCACCTTAGTAGCAACACTGAGCTCCCGCGATCAAAATACTCTCATAAAAGTCTGTTGCTCAGATATACAGCGTAGCGTTACCATCGCGACAATAAATGAACATACGTCTAACGCTACTTGCCAATAATCATAAAAAAATATTAACGTTAAACAAAATCCATAATTAAAAAAAAATATTTTTCAAACTAATTAAGTAAAAAAGAAACCAAATTCATTCATATGCTTTGTGACCTTTACAAATGAACTTCACGTTACAGTTTTATACTTAAGGGTGCTCTAAAAATCTTTGATTTGGAAAATTTTATAACTCTGTAAATATTGATGTTTAAAAAATGTAAATGTTTAATACAATTTTAAAAAGTTATCCCATATATGTGTGTTCATTAATTGTCGCGATTGTAAAGACACACTGTATATTCTGACTAAAGTAGATTAAAGATTTAAGCTTGAAAATGATATAATATTCACTTTTATTTATAATAAAATCTTTATTATTAATAAAAATATTTATAATAAATTAGTCTTAAATCCTTAAATATGGATCACAACAATTAAAATTAATGAATAAAAACCAATTCAATATTTAGTGTTACCCACTACTCCTGGCTCTAATCACAATTGCCATATAATAGGCTCTCGTAGATCATTTTTAGTTTCCTGACAATTGCCATCCCTTTCTTCAACGAGTGCGGCTAGAAGCTACGACCTCTCTAGCCTAGCCGCTAGCCTGAACTATTTTTTTATTTCACCTTATAATTTTTTAATAAAAGGCCTGCAATGCATTTACAAGGTGTTGCAGATGTTCATGGGCGGCGGTGATCACTATACATCAGGTGTACCTCTTGCCACTTTTTGTCCCTTTTTTTCCATACAAAATAAATTGAACATCAAAGAGGGCCCAATTTCTGACTGAAATACATGCGATGAATCAGTCATCATTCTGATTTGCACCTTCTTCTATTTGATGCGCATCTATGGTTTAAGCTACAAGATTCCTGACATTGTTGGTTAACTGTCAAGCAGACACAGCAGACTGGCTGGCACATATTTAAAACATAAGTCACTTCTCACTTAAAGGATAAGTACACTGGTTGACGTTTGACTACTAAATAATAAGGATAGGTCAGGTAATTGACCTTTTGTAGAAGGCAGGAACAATCCTTAATTTGCTTTATAAGGGGTTGAAAAATATAACATGTCTTTACATTATTTAAAAGTCAAAAGTTTAATAATTAAAGAAAAAGTTCAGGGATCAGTTATTTTTTTAAGACATTCAACAACATGTTTTATGCTCACGAGTGTGCTCAACAGATTCATGAAAAAAGCATTATCCATGAATTCCTATCAATATGGGTACTATATGGGTTTTAATTAATATCAATATTTTTCTAAGAATTTCGGATTTAACAAAACTTCAATTATCTACTTCGCGTAAGGTACAATAATTATAAGTGGGAAATAACAATAAATTACAGTTCTTCATTTCCATTCGACTACTTTGAAATCTTAGAAGATAATTTTCACTACCTTCTTTGCACAATGAGTATGATGAACATATTTTATATTTTGAATATTATGTTAGATTTACATTTAAAATATCCTATTCTATCACTGGTTAACGAACTGAAATAAGTCCAGTAAAACATGCAATTTAGTCTCAAACATGGATGTAGTGAGTAGCTTAGCTTATACTATAGGCATAATGAAAATTATATGGACCTTCACATAAAGAATATCACTGTTTTGTTCTTTTATTTAATCATTCAGGAAGATTATTTACTTATTAAGAAGACTATTACTTTAGCAAACTGAGTTCGATCCCCAGTGCGGGCACCAATGAAATTGTTAATTTTAAGTGCTGTATTATCACATGCTAAGTAGTGAAGGAAAACATCGTGAGGAAACCTGCATATTTTCGAAATAATAACAAAAAAAAATATTACAAAGATATGTGAAGTCCGCCAGTGTAAGGACATCATCCGCAGTGGGGCCGCGTGGTGGACTATGCCCTGATACTCTCTGTATAGAGGAGACATGTGTCCAGCAGCGGGACATGTATAGGCTGTTATTTTACTTTACTTACTATGGACAACATGGAAGTTGTTACTTCTCGTGAGTGTTCACTATACAAGTCAAGTGCTGAGGAAAGGCCTCTGCGAATCCTCCCTCTCCACTGCGAACTAGCAAACTACACATATATTCGAAATATTTTTTATTTTATTATTTTGGAAATATGCAGGTCACAACTTCACGATGTCATCCTACACCGCTCATGTATTTGTTTTTCGTGTGGATGGGTTTGTGAAGTAAGCCCCAGATCTATTATAGCCTTTTCTTCAAAAACAATGCCTCCTTAGTGTAGGGTAACATTATCCAATGTTGTAAGGACGTTTTACATACATAAATTTTATATGTACAAGTGCCAAGATCTGAAACGATTATCTGTGGGGCACACAAATAGTTGCCTCCTGTGGGAATCGAACCCGCGACCCCAGCCAACGCCTCGGCAGCTGCGCCACGGGGTCACCACCACGGCTTATACTGCGGGGCAACGTTCGGTGCTCACCGAGGCTGGTGGCGAAGTGCTGGTGCGCGTAGAGGGTCTTGAGGCAGCGCGTGTGCGCGACGTCCCACACGCGCAGCGTCTTGTCGTCCGA
Organism: Iphiclides podalirius; assembly: GCA_933534255.1. Classification (NCBI taxonomy): domain Eukaryota; kingdom Metazoa; phylum Arthropoda; class Insecta; order Lepidoptera; family Papilionidae; genus Iphiclides; species Iphiclides podalirius. The sequence goes on along the minus strand of OW152830.1, from coordinate 8,940,408 downwards.
TGCGGTGAGCAGGTAGCGGCCGCCCGGGTGCCACGCGGCGCCCCGCACCCAGTTGTCGTGGCCCACGAGCGTGGCCAGGCACTGGCCGGTGCTCACGTCCCAGATCTGTGCACAGTTGGGGGACCGTCAGATTATTTGATATGCATTTTTTTAATGTGAGAAGGTAGCGAGCGAGCCGACCGGTTCGCGTGAAGTTAAGTGATGACCGATGACCGCCGCCCATGGACATTTGCAACACCGGTATTGTTTCCACCTTTTAATAAGTGGGCCCCGGCTAACCCTTCCACTTCACGCCGGTCTTCTGTGAGGATGTAGTACTTATCGAGATGGAACGTTTGTGTAGCGTATTTATAAGGACGCCGCACTAAAAAACGCCATTGAAGAAAATCAAGTATGACAGACTCAGAACAGACAGTGACGAACAAATTATAGCGCATGGCGAGGAGTGAAAGTTGGTGAGAAGACTGCTTAATGTTAATTTTTTTTTATTTTAATTAAAAAATAACGTTAAACACTAATTTGTTGTTAGTTTCCTTCAATATGAGATGATCTCTTTTGGTTTTGTAATTGTTAAGAACCAGATAATACAGTAAACATTGAAGGAAAAAAAGGTTTTATTTTTTCATCTAGGATCAACTAATAGAAAGAATCTTAGATCATTCTCACTGGGTTGGAAGTAGTTTCCACTCCACGGTTTCTTGAGTGAAGGCGAGATCATCATCTGATAGGCATTTTATTGCGATAGAGCCTCGTAATTAGCTTCTCATACCATATAAAGGGACCGATTCCATCAGGGAAGCTTGACTTTACCATCCCAACCATTGGCAAGAAATGACCATATCATAGACCTTGATGGTAAACGCCTAAAACAGTAATGTTTATATTTTACGTTTTAACCGGTGAGCGCGGTATACCACCAGGCGAAATAACATGGAATTGCAGACAAATATTAATAACAAAGTTATAATTGGTTGCCATGGTAACATTGTGAAGTTGGTCTCGCTTTTAGGTGCCCGCGTATCGTATAGAGGTATATACGTGTGACGGTGGTAGGGCCACGCAGCAGTCTCGGCTGTTGCACGAATGGGCAGACTCGTTTGGGTAAGTACCACGACCTCACAGAAGACCGGCGTAAAGTGGAAGTACAATTCTTTCGCGTTTCGTCTGGTATGGTGGTGGCCGGAGCCGAATTTTCAATGGGTTGTCAACGCATCTGGAACCCTCGGATATAGCAGGTGTCCATGGGCGGCGGTATTCACTTAACATCAGGTGAACCGCCTGCTAGTATGGCAACTTTTCACATCGAAAAAAAAAAAAAAATAAAAAAAAAAGACGACAACCTTGACGGTCTTGTCGCGCGAGCCGCTGGCGAGGAAGGGCCCTGCGTGGTTGGCGCGCCTGTTGTCCCCGCCGGCCGCCTCGTTGATGGCCGCGGCCGCCGCCTCCGGAGCCCACGCCACGCACTCGACCACGTGCTCGTGCTCGCGAAGCTCCATCTGTGCGGCGATCGGTGATTCTCAAATATATTATTATAATGAAACGGGCTTTATTAGACGTGCTGGTTATCGCTTGTACCACCACACCTTTATGTCAATGTGGGATAGATGGGCCTATGTCAAACGGTTGGCGGTTAGGAATGTAAAATAAACTGACCGATGTCAATGATTGCTTTTACTGCACTGAAAAATGTGATAATTATAATTACGAACTAAAGGTCGCGCATACGAGCGCAAGTGTCAATATGACGTGTGTGCAGTTTTGTTATACAATAGAAAATGTACGGCTTTGCCTGTACAATAGACTTAAAAAGTAGTAAATTTACAGCCTATAAATGTCCCACTGCCGGACAAAGGCCTCCTCTGTAGAGAGCGTATATGGGCATAGTTTTGAAATATTTTTCTTTTTTGTTATTATTTCGACAATATGCAAGTTTCCTCACGATGTCTTCACAGCCGAATACGTAATAAATATAAATAGAGTTAATAAATTTAAAATTGAATATAATTCTGAATAATTACTTTAACATTAATTGATTGTATAAGTGAATTCATTCTGCGTTTATCATTCATGTCATATCATTATATTCATGTACTCCTCCCTCTGCTTTCTTCTTTATATCACAAATTCTTGTCGCAATGGTTGTCTGGAAGAAATCGCTTTCAGAGCCAATCGCTCTGGCTATTGTACTTGCTTTTACATTCATTTGTAATTCGCACTTGTTATGTTTTTGGTACAATAAAGTATTTACATAAATTTACTTCAATAGGTACAATCATATCTTATAACCCTAGAGAGGTGAACAGAGGATAACTCGTGCTGTGTACAAAAATATACTTTACTCTATCATGAATGTAACTTGAATAGGTTAAAATTGGTTGTTTTATGGGATTTTTTTTTTAGAGCAAGGGTTTAACAAAATCGTCACCATATAAGGTAGGGGGCAAAAGGAGGGATTCACCTTGCACTCGTTGGCGTTACTGTCCGTATTCCAAATGCGAACGGTTTGATCGTTGGAGCAAGAAGCGAGGAGGCTCCCGTCACCCGAAACGCGCACCATGCGCACCCACTCGCGATGACCCTTGAAAGTCTTCACGCAGTACCTGCGCGTGGAAGGAGACATGAGTTTATTACGTTGTAAAATAGAATTATTTTTAGTACAATTATTTTTTAACACTTCTTAACGGTTATAGGTTGTACAAGTAGATTCCGCTACTGTAGGTTTAACCGTAGAAATACCAGGGTCTCATTGGATATCAGCATAAAGTATTTCATCTCCTGCTTGAAATTATCGTGGGCCATACGTTTAAACCTTGGTAACATGTGTCATGTACATTGTCATTCCCAAGAATTTGAAATGTTCATAGGCAGCAGTAAACACTTAGGCAATGCAATCAGAAATTGAATAATTTATTGTTATATGGGTGCATACATATGAACCTTCCAAATGAATCACTCTATCTAGTAAAAAACCGCATAAAGACCCATTGGGTAGTTTTAAAGATCTAAGCATACATAGGGACCGACAGACAGCGGGACGACTTTTTAGTGATTATTACAGTTGAACAGAGTTAGACTTACCCGGTGGCCACATCCCAGGCCTTGATGGTCTTATCCCGGCTAGCCGAGTAGACCAAATCGCCGCTGGGCGAGAACGCCACTGAAGACACGTTGTGCTCGTGGCCATGCATAGTCTTTATGCACTCGAAAGTCTGGTGGAAATCCCACAGCTTGATCGACATGTCCGCGCTGCACGAAACTGAAACGTACAGTAACAATTGGACATATAAATAAATTTCCTTTCAAATGAAATACTCGATTTTGAAAGTTAAAGTTGATATTTAGCTCCGTCCGTACTATTTTACCAGGGCTTTCCACGGTACGGTTAGTTCCAAAAGGTAAAAAGCTTTTTAACTATATAAGTTCTTTTCTTTACAGCGGTTGCGTCTTTAAGAATTCGTAGCTAGAAGTTACACATACAATCGAGTTATTATCGATAGTTTTTCCGGAGCCGTTCACTCACCAAGCAGCTTGCCATGATGGTCGAATGCGATGTCCTGAACGGAATCGGTGTGCCCCTTAAGGGTTCGTTCGTACACGCCGCTCTCGAACTCCCAAACGCGGATCGTCGCGTCCTCGCTCGAAGACACCATCAAACTGAACACCGGGTGGAAGATTACCTGGAACATTCAAATTGCGCTCGTAAGAAACAAAATTAGTAATAGACTACGTGGGTATAATCTTTTAACTGTTTACATGAAGTCTGCCTATTCTACTAAAAATATTCATTGATAAAATATATTATGTATATAAGCAATACATCATTTAGCTTCAAGTGGTAGGCAAATATGGTCAGTTGTTCAAAAAAGCGATTATATGGTTTTGTGTATTTGTCGGGTGAAGACCAGTTGGTTCATTGAATTCGCCATCCATGTGATAGTTGCATTACCAACCTTTTACATGGTACAGTACAATACTTTCATTCGGTCTTCATTGAGGCCGTGGTACTGTCCCGGACGGGCTATTTATTACATCCGTCCGTGACTCTACCATACTCAAGAAGTCAGAAAATTAATACCTAAAGGATTTAATTTCGCATTCTTATATCGCAAGTAAGTCCCATTTACTAATTAGGCCTTTACTGCAGAGTAATATAATGAATTTTTTGGGGTATGAAATTACATTATGATTATGATACAGTTAGTCTTAACACAAGTAAAAAAAAATCATGTTCCATATATATATAAAAAGAAACTAAAAACTGTTTATAATTAGTTTATAGAAACTATTATGAAACTGAAGCAAATGATAATTATTAAAATACGACTCAACGTGTATACATATAACCACGTAGAGCATGACTTGTAATACGAAACGAAACATTCAAATTTAAATTTCAAAAAATTTCGAGCGACGTTTTTAACGCGAGCTTCGACGGTATATTCCTCGCAAATATTGGCGCTGCAAAGAGACGCCAAATATCTCAATTTGCATATGCAAAAAGAAAGTGCTCAATAAAATTAGTATAAAAGTAAAAGTAGATAATCAAAGTAGCTATATCTGGCGTTACATCACACGTTGGTCTATTTTATAGGTCGACGCGGTATGTGTTAGCGGCTGCGGTCATACTCACCGAACCGAGAATTAAATCTCGATGTATAAGTATAATAATATACTGACTTAGTTTCTTTTTAATTGTTTCTAATTTAATAAAATGAGTCGTTATAGTTTTCAAGTTAATTATATTTATTGCTGTGAGATATCATAACTAAGTCTTTTAATTATAATTTATAAGTAGCGACTCTTACAATGTTTTCGCTTTAGATAATGTTTATTGTTTTCTATGATTTCTGTATTTTTTTGAGAGAATGACCGGACCTTTCTCTCTTGATAATAAAAATGTCCACGTATCACTCTATGTATAGGTGTGCTTACTATTGTTCTTTAAAACAGGTATGAAATTAATAAGCCCTTTAATCGAGGCACTATTTTTATTTTAAACATTTAAGTTCCATAAGCTGTTTTGACTTACTAAAAAAGATAATTAATACAAAGTATGTATATATTATATTTATTTATATATAAAATATGAGTATGTAAGTATGTATATCTTATATTATGTATGTGTGTATGTATCGTGCATTAATATGTTTACTTTATTTTTTTTTTCTGTTGTTGTAAATTTGTTATAAATGCACCTACCCTAACTTTTCTGGACCACCCCAAGGTTGACTGGGAGATAATGCTGATGGCATTAAGTCCGCCTTTGTACACAAATGTTTGTGCAAAAAGTTTAAATAAATAAATAAATAAATAATTGATTTGATCTTGAAAGTTTTACCAAATTGAGACACAACAACGTAAACTTGATATATTGATTTTGATTAAAATACATGAGAGCACTTGTGATTGTTTGTTAACCAAACAAAACTAAACATGACTAAAAGTCAAATGGCCGAAACGATATGATGCACATTTATTTCTACTTATTTATCATTATTTATTGCGATTTATACAGTTACGAATCATGCAGATAATAAGAGCCGCTTGCAAATACGTTCCGTTTGCCGTCCGTACTTATTTCAAGCACACGTAGCAGGCGCACGCACATATACACACGCACGCATGCACAGAGCACGAAACCCATTGGGGAACATTTACGTAAAGAGCGAACGTTAGGAGGGAATTCGAATCTTATTAAGCGTTACTTCGTAGCGATGGCACTGGGTAGCGTGGTTACTAAGATTCGCAACCGAGGGTTGTGGTTTCGTTTCCTGCAAGGCTCAGGTATTAGTGTAACCCAAAGGTAAATTGCGGGTCTGAATGTTTGTTCTCACGGAGAGTTGATGTCAGGCAGGCGACTCGTCATAATAACCTTAGTCGATATCGTTAATAACATGATTCACATAATGTGCCTAACAATAAGGGCAGGAGAAGATTAAGTCGTTACTTAATTAATGCGAGAATTTGGAAGGTTAATAATAGGCTTAGTTCGGTTCTCGCCAACTGGTTTTACAGGGCGCGTGTTGTGGCTTCGATCCTCACATATGACAAGTTTGTGTGATTCATAAATAACTGTTCTGCCCTTGCGAGCTTGGATGCAAATTTTTAGTGTTTTTGTGAGAACTCCTGTGACACAGAAATTATTTCCTTTGGCGGGCACCGTTTAAAAATCGCGATTTTTATTACGGTTGGAATTCAAATTATTATTTAAACGTAGTTCAGGTAAGTTAATATGCCTAGCAGCAGCTTGTTCTCCGATACAAAAAGGTCCGCACGAACAATCAAGTATTACTGCTCGGCGATGTGGCCACAGATGATAAATGAGCTAGCTCAGAAAAAGCCACACGCTAAGTACTAGAATAATTAGTCTCCTTCCGATAAGCAAGATGACCGGAGGGACCATTAGGTGTTGCGGATGTGCACTGGCGGCGAGGTACCCCCCACAAACCGTTAAACCGCTTGTCCATATACCACCGCATTATTTAAAAAAAAGAAAAACAATTTATAGGTCGCGCACAAGATAAGCTCTACTCCGGGAGTTTTCCGTATGAGCCGTTGATTGATAAAATTGAGTTATTAATAAACACTAAAAACTATCATACACCTAAAAAAATCTGTTCGCAACTATACACTATAGTATTGTGAGAGGGAGACAAAAAGCCGTGCGAACGAGACGGCAGCCTCTGCGATACGCACTGCGTAATATCCTGGAGGAGCTTGAGGGGAGATGTAATCTTTAGGCGCTTAGTAATAAATATAAACATCGATATATCGATGTTTTCAAAAATATCTATATCGTCCTCGAGGAAAAAATATCAATATATCGATATTTTGTCTTCATCCCTAGAATAGCGTAATCATTTCGCCCTAACCTTCGTAATGGTCGCCCGGTGTCCGGTGAGGCAGAACTTCTCGGGGGGCCGGGGGATCCACTCAGCTGGCGTGCGTTTGCCTCGAGTGGGGGCGCCCTCCATGAACTCCTTCTGAGCCTCAGAAAGCTTCGATTCCAATTCCATAACCTGTAAAGAAAGTACAACATTTATATGACGTACCGTAGTTGCGCGGAACATTGGTTAGACTGAATAAAAAAAAAAAAACATATGAATAAACACATTTGATTACAAAACAGTTTCAAAAGCATTAAATATCGCTTGGTCAAGGCTATTTAATATTTAAGTAATTTTATATTTCACATCGTTTGAAATATAAAATAACTTAAACAATAGTGGAGATAAAAGTATTTTAATACAATTTTGAAAGCTCATGAGGCATTTTTTACTCATTGAATATTGTTTAGGGTGTTGAATAAGAATGCTTATTATTTTTGTTATATAGCGGGAGGTAATGATAATTTAAATTTTATGCTCGCTGAATGTTGTTAATCGCTTACACGTTAATTGGTATCATCAAATTATTGAAATTTATTCTAGGGTACTTACGGAATATATATAACTAAGTAGCAGGAATTAATCTAGGTTTTATTTTGTATGATTCAAGTGGAGTTGACATTCATTGCGGCAAAAGATTCATTACTTATGCAACAATAATTATCACTATATTATCGAATTAATCCACTGAAGTCGACGTTTCTCAATTAAGAATGAAATAAGTACCTAGGCTGATAGGTGGTAGGGCTACACAACAGTGTTCGGTGTTCGTATGAATGGGCAGGTCCGTTTTTAGTACGTTTGATTACCACGACCTCACAGAAGACCGGCGTGAAGAGTTACACTTCAACAGGTATTCTTAGTAGGTACACAGTTCTCTATCGCTCAATACTTATTATTTATAACTTACCTATGGTACCTACTTTTTTATTAAGATTCATAGTCATTTTATAAATACTAAATGAATAAAGTAATACCAATATCTTACTCTCTTTTTTTTTCTGGATTGTACAATTTTCCATTTTATTTAGGTAATCGATCAGAAAAATGATGACTGTATTTATATTATGTAAGTTCTTACATTATGGAGCTTTCAAAGTTTCAATAAAACAGCAGCTATTCGTCCCGTTTCCATAATATGCTGATTTAAAAGTTCGGCCTCTAGCATCAGAGTATGCGGACGTTGCTGGCGACCTAGAAACTTCGACATACCGATCGATCCATCCCGCTGCCTAGACCGAATGGCTTCTGCTGGGCGTACAATTTTCATCAAGCTGGCTTATTTTTAATTACATATTTTTTTTTAAATTTTAGATATTAAAATGAAACGCGCCAAAATAAAATATAAAAAAATGTTATAATTTGGCGTTAAGATAAGATGCTCACGCCTGTTACAAGGTCTTCTACTACCAAGAGGCAAGGATGGTGGGACGCTTAGAAGCATGATATCAAAACGTGTGTCCTATACCTAAACGAAACAGATGTTTGAAATTACAAGTGTAATATATTTTGGTGCTTTTATGTTTTATTTTGTCAACATTATCACCAATACCGTCCCGTCGTTCCCTTCGCCGTCGAGAGAACGCGGTATAAAATAGATTACAACTTGAATGTGCTGGCAACAATTAGTGGTGTATAGTTCGTCGAACGACGAATTATTTGTATGACCAAGGCAGCAAAAAGCGAAAATTATTTAAAAAGCTCATTACTCATGTACGTGCCAGCACTTCACAGCCTTCTAGAACATTTCTACTAGCAGTACTTCTATTAGAACCAGGTTAAACGGCAGGTGCAAACTCACCTTCTTCTGCAGCCTGATGACGGAGGTCCACTTCTTCTCCAGCAGGCCGCCGAACTTGCGATCCATCTCGCCGGTCATTTCGGCCTCCTTCTTGAACGCTTCCAGCGCGTCCGTGTAGCCATTGCTGCCCAAATAATCGGCGATCGCTTTGTTCCTGAAATGAATATTTTAATTGTAATCTAAATTGAACAATATTGACCACATTTCTTTTAAAAAAAAAAAGATAAGACACGAGGTCTGATTAAATAAGAAATGATCTCAGAAAAAAACACTCATTTGATTGCAGTATCGTTGTTTACTTTTATGAGAGTGGGTCCAAATTACCTAACTCAACAGATCAAAAGTATGACTTTTACTTTACACTCTTTTTTGCCAGGCTGTGGTAGCTACTTCGACAGACCGTAAAAAGAAAGAATATATTTAAAAAAGTTTACATATATTACCAAAGCCTCATGTGAATCCTCGATATACGTACGTAATATGTATAATACAATATATAGGTATATAAAACGTAATAAAGAAAAAACTGTTTGCGTGGGATAGAGATGACGCTATTTGATTATTGATTAAGCTACCATAACTGTGGTAGGGCCACGCAACAGTTCACTGTTGCACGAATGGGCAGGTTCGTCCGGGTAAGTACCACGACCTCACAGAATAACAGCGTAAAGTAGAAGTGTTACACTTCTGCGTTTTGGTGAGTGAGGTGGCTGGGTCCCACTTTATTCAAAGGTGGCAATGCATTTGCAACCCTACACATGTTTCAAATATTATATTTGCCACTTTCTCACATAAACCAAACCCAAGGAAGTAAGATTAACCCCAAAGGAAGTAAGATTTAGCAAGTAGAGTATTACGACGGTATTAAGGTTTGAAGAGGTTAAAAAGTTATACACGTGAACAATTCATTTTAACTGCTGTATCGGCCTATTAAATCATCCTATTCAATCAATCACATCCTAACGGACGATTAGTTTTCATTTCAGATGGACACGATGAACAAACATAATTTCAGGGCTGCATTGCGTTCTCATATGGTGAACGATATCTTTGTAATGCGGCAGAGTTATTTGACGTGGATTATTTAATATACTACTCAGCTTATGTCCGCATAAAGACTTAAAACGAATATATTTTGTTTCGGTAGTTTTACAACTAGCGTCTAACAAAATAAAGATTAAAATAATTATATTTTTCTCAAAATCAAAGCTAACAGCGTCAACTACAATAACAATTTAAGACTAATCAAATCATTACTATTAACAATGTTATTTAGCAAAAGTGGAATAAAATAACATAACAGATGCCATTATTGATTCCGGACATTATTTCTGAGGGTAAGGGTAATGAAAAATCGGGTCTCAAGTTAGAGGTTGTCGTTACCGCGGGGGGCGTTTCACCGATATCATTTCCCAAACCTAATACAATGGAATACTCATATATTATATGATATATAATGTATATAAATATGGATAAACAAAAGAGGACTGAATAACAAAAACTTGAAACGTGCAAAACTTAGTTGCGACAGTCGCGGTGTCGAAACTTATCGCTTAGCGACGGCGCTAGCCGGGCCATCAATTATTACATTAGTGACGCAAAAAATTCTTAAACATAAAAATCACGAAGTTTCTAGAAGACGGTGGATTAAAATAATCTAGCGATTACCAAACATTGCCCCCGTTGTTGCGAGGCGGTGGCGGCGGGCGTTTGCTTATGCCCTTCCGAGCGGAATCCCCGATTACCACGAGTGAATACTTACAAGTGACGGAGCGGCTAATAAAATTCGAACTTGTCCCAGTTAGATAAGACGGTTTTGTTGTGGAATCGTAACAAAGTGAGCGAGCCGAAACGTGTCGGTTACCATAAGCGCGAATTAGACCTTTGACGAGGTGTGAGAAATAACTTCAAACTCTTCGCAATAGCATAATAATGAGAATATTATTAGAACATGTGCTTGGCAATATACAAAAGATCCATTGCTAGATATCGTTCGCGCCGTCTTGATTGCGAAGTGCACAGAACATTACTAATATTGCTAATATATTAATGCAATTCAACAATAACAATAACTCATGTATCAATATCGTTATGTACCTATATATTTTATATTTTTATAAACTTTTCGTAAGTGCATGTAAATGTCTACAACAAGCAACCTTTGGCGTGGTAAGACAGTAGAAAGAGTTCACGTCATTAAAAAATCGTAAACATAAAATTCAAACTAAATATTAGAGTGAGAAAAAAAAACGGAAAGTTGTGCTTAGTGAGAACCAATAAAGAACTAGTTAATAGAGTCAAGAGACTCCCTTTATTTTTCCAGTCGTCTTTTGCTGAACACGAAAAACGTTAAAAGCTACGTTAGCCTGCCAAGATACGGCAGGTATTATCCAACATATAATTAATAATCTATACTAATAAATAGAGAGCCGGTTTTTGTTTCGGTTATACTGCGAAAACAACTGAACCGATGGGAATAATAATTATACCATAAAAAGCAGCGTGTTTCTGTTGAAAGGTTTTAGTATATTAATTGTATTTATATCAAATTAGCAGATCTATCACAATTTTCGCGGACGACGTCGCGGGCGAAATGCTTGTATTATAATATTGAATTCAAAGTGTAGGAAAACTTAAATGTAAACGATCTCTCGATTGAGTCATTGACATCTAATATAAACTATGCATATATGTACGTATTGTGTGCAAAATGTGAAAAAAATTATTGCTGTTAACTTTCTTTGGGTTGAATTTTACAATTAAATACGTTTGATTCGATTTATGATACAATATGTTTGATTGAAATTGTATTATACATATAAATAGAATAATTTTAAAGATCTTTAAGTTTTATTATCCATAATTGATCCAATACAGTAAGTCCGTATCGATAAGAACATGGAATCTAAAAGTAGCTTTTGCTTCACAGACCTTTTAAACAAACAGTGAATGTACTGTACATTGTTGGCAATTCAAATAAGCATAACGAACGTGAAAAAAAGAAACAGATAACAGAATATGTGGAGCAGACCAGAAATATTACAAACCTAAGGAATTGTTCTTATTTCTGCTTTCTAAGAGAAACGCATGTGTGTGGTATTGTCGTCGTATAACTTATCTTTTACACGTTGTCATGTACAACCCTATCGATTGATTGCATTTTTTCGATCTAACCAATAAAACCACAGTCTCAAACAACATTTAGTATCCCGCGTTCTTATTTTGTTAAATAATCTCTGTAACAGTACAACATGATATCTGTTACGAATTAGTTAGCGTAAGAAAAAAAAATCAATTATTTGCGTTTCGATATAACGCTTTCCCCCGATCGATCATTGACGTTTATTGATATTCTATTTCAATACAATCTCTCTAGCAATTTGTCACAACCATAATTGACTTTATGGAATGAGTCCTAAAAAACACGAGATAAACGTATTGGTCGGTCTGAGAGGAAAAAAAGACGACATAATGACACGGATAAGAAGTAATCGTAGAGATATTCCGTTGGTGGCGTCTCTATTGTGCAAAATTCATTTCTCGCTTGTTATATATCAAGTTTCGATATCTACACGGTGAAACTGAATCGAATGTAAAGACAATCTAAGGCGGCCCATTGTTTGTGTGGGAGCCAATCAAGGTTGTTTTTTTCTACGGGTGGAAAGCTCGAACGCGTGGGTAGCGAATCACGTGACCACCGATCGACTATCCAAAATCAGACTTCAAAGAAGCAATGTTTTTAATTTAGTCTTCTTCTACAACGAAAGAGCCGATCTTATCAATACTAGGTCGGAATTGCTTAAGCTTGACAAGGATAATGGGATTAAAACAAACACGGATTAGGGGGCAACGAACCAAATGTTTAACATACAAAACATTTTGCATATTCTGTTTCGCTGTGTCAAATCTAACTAAAATTGTTACAAAGCTATTAAACTGCCTACTATTCGCTGTGACGGTCAAATTTTAAAGCCACTATTTTAAAAATACGTACGATATATTTATCCTATTCAAAATTAGATTAATATTAATCACAATCAAGGTTCTCACGTAATGTTGACCGGTATGATCCAAACATTCATTTCATTTAAAAAAAAAACAGCCACATTCGCTTATGTCAATCTTCAGCCTTATCCGCTGACCTGTTAAGCGGATTCCGAACGAATGGTAAAGTTCAGTTGCAATGATGCCGCGTAGCGAAAGTGGTGCGGCGCGACGAGGTAGCTTTGTACACTCGAGAAATTAACTTTCACGGTACATTCCCGACGATACGCCTACTATCGAAGGGCACTTGCCGCCGGTAAGCCACCGCAGGTGAACGGTCTCCCAATACAGGTGAACGGTTTTCCATTGCAGGTGAACGGTTTGCCATTGCAGGTGAATTGTTTGACATTCCATCATGGCAATTTAAATAAATTCGATTAAACGATTAAGGAAGGAGGTACGAACGGTTAAGGAGGAATGCCGATGCTCCTTGTTTGTGTCGTTTAACTTTCAGTATTAATTAGACGACGCTAGAACCATAGTGATCTAAGAGACATTTTTTATCAATTAATGGGTTTGTTACACAATGGCATACAAGAATCATAATTATTTCATAGCACACTGATCCCAATGGGCAGCATGCTCAGTACTTCATTGTTTAAGGGATCACTATATCTCTGCTCGAGTAATTGAATGTTAAATGAGGCGCACTTAGATCACTGTGGTCTCAAGTTTACCTGTTCATTCATTGTGTCGACTTCTGTTTAGCCTTTTGTTTCAATTCTATATCTAGAGGTTCTGCCCCTGCTTCGTCGGGGTGGATTTTAATGGCAGAATATTGTAATAATGCAAATTTCGTGAGGACTTCACTTTTCAATAGATTTCAAAAAGGAGGAGGTTATGAATTCGGTCGTATGTTTGTTATCTCAGAACTTCATTTATGAACCGATTTTAAAAATTCTTTTTTTTGCATAGAGTTTCGGTTTAGCACCACTGTGGTGTTGTCCTGTATTATTTAAGTACTCCTCAAAATAAAACAGAAAACTTTAGACCGTGGTCAGAATAAAATAGGCAGTCGACTAGTGTACATTACCAAAACATGAAAGCAATGCTTACTCCTCTATTACAATAAATAAACAGCTTTGATAAGTGAATATTTGCCTTAGAAATGATAGAATAATAGAGCGTGGTGGTTTAGTGCAGGTGCAAGTCTAGGGCACAATAGAATACGGCACATCACTCAAATAAAGACCATAATAAAAGTACCATTTCGTGAATGTAAGAGGAAGGTTGCAGGCAAATATTTAATGAAGGAGTGGAGTGTCATGAAGGGAGCCACAAAGTTGTGGGCGAACACTTTTAGACAGCAAACTTTAGCGCTTACGAAAAAGAGCAAAAGAAAAAAGTTCCTTGATAGGGAGATCGATCCCAGTACTTGAAACAGAATAATAAGATGATTCAAAAGAGAAAACATGTGTAAATAAATCTTAAAAATACATTCTTCCGTTATAGCTACATTTAAAAGGTATTACACAAACGTATGGACGTTTAGTTGGTTTGCTATTCAAGCATCACTCTGACACAATACGAGCTCTTCGTCCGGGACATGACTGTAGAAGCTTATAAATCAATGCTAATCGTAATGAATTTGTTATGATGAGATACGATCGAGTTATTCAATCATGTCATCACCCATACGATCATCCATCGTTCATTACGTCAAAGGTTTGGAACAATAAAAAAAATCGTACATTTAAGAACCTATTGTATTGATGACCGGTACAGCACGCGATGAATTATTGTGTCCCACGATTTATTCATCAGTAAACAAAATAATTACATTTATAGGATATATAAGTAGGGCCGCAACAGTCTGCTGTGGTACAAATGGGCAGGTCCGATCAGGGAAGGACGTAAAACGTGAATTGTCAGTGTTATTATATAGAACAAAGAAGTATATAACATATATACTTCTTTGTTTCGTAGAGTGAAGATGCAAGAGTATCGGTTGTATGTTATGCTGGTGTAGTTTTCGTTAGGCTTTTTTAATTTATGAGATCTTTTCAACACTATAAATAGCCATAGACAATGAAAAAGTAACAAACTTCTAGCAAACCAGAATTTAAAACTACGTTGGAACAAACGTGTTCCTTAATTTCAGGTCAAGTCACGGACGAAACCTCCAAAACGTGAGAGGAGTCTAAATAAAACATAATACTCAAAACCATCTTACACCAACGGTACAATGAACGTCTTCCAATTTACAAAACCCGTCGTGTTTCTAGTCTAACGGAACCACCAAATGGCGACAATAAAACCGAAAACAGAACAATGGCTGGAGGACGACTGGAGCAAATCACAATTAGCATTATCAGTACGAAGCTACGCGCATCGTATGCGCCATTTGCATATTTAACTAATAATTCCAAGTTATTTGATAAAAAATAAGTGATTAATTTCAAGTTCTGAGAAACTTTATGATACTAATGTAGAACCAGAATTTATTTGTTTGATTGTTTGTATTTAATAAGTCATCTCAAAATAACCAAACCTCGCAACGCCTCCCCTCCCAAAACTCACAAAAACAGGGGCCAACAACATTTCAACACGTTTCAACACGAGATTATTGTCGTGCATTACCTTACGCTAGAGCAAAATTCACGCAGGTCTTCTGTAAGGTTGTTCTACATCCCCATTCAAGCTGGCCTCATGTTGCTTCACCATTTTAAAAACTTCAGTTACCGCTGAAAGTCGGAGCTGACTAATTTGTCAGTTACCATGAGACCGCTCTCGACTGGTACTTTAAACTGGATACACGTAAAGACGTGAAAGACGAAATGGTCTTATATATAGAAAAAACAATATTTAATAAGTGTTACATGCTTAATGGGCGCGAATGCACAGCTAAAATTTACACCTTGCAACATCACAGTTAGCTTAAGCTTTTTTTTTTTTCGAACGGTCACAACGAATTTCGAGTTTCTTTTCCCGTTCACGAAACAAAGGTCAAGATAATTTAAGGAAATTATTACAATTTCATATTTTTTTGTGCCTTTGAGATGTTATTACGATTCGATTAAAAATGAATATGTCAAGAAACAATACTCTATGTAAAGAGTAAAAGAAAAAGTTTAATGCTCCAAGGGCCATGCATGATTTCTTAATTTAATGACCCACTGGGATCTTGTAATTCTTAATGTTGTTTTAGTTAACAAGACATTAGATCAAGATTTTTCAACAGTTACATATATTCATCTTTGCTTCTCGTTGTGTCAGATAAAGAGTAAGTTGCTATTTCTATTGATTTTTTATTATGATAACGTGTATTATCTGAAAGCTCTACCCTGTGTAATTTCACATTTTAGTTGAACCCGCTAATAAATTTTCCTTATATTGAGATGGTAGGAATGAGGCGAGTGGCTGAGGGCAGGGGGGGAGGGGCAGTGAGGGGGGTCTCCCATGCGACTCTTATCGATCGTCACAGTAAGCGCCGGCAGGCAACGTCACGGCTGCGTCATTTCTGATCTCTTTCCAGTGGATTATTTTCTGCTTGGTACGGAAGGAAATTTCCAATTTACATCTAAATGTAGGAAGACTTGACGGTGGGCGGATTAGTGGAAATCTTAATAAGAGAAGGCATCTTAATGTCATTCAAGACAAAACTATTTCAATTCGTCATTCGTTGTTCGAGGCGATCGTCTAGATCTAATCGTGATTTTAGTAGAAGAAATGACGTCAAAAAAGCTCGCTATTTAATGTAACAACAATGTAGAGAAGACTTTTAAAAAGATATTTTAAACAAAAACAGTTTTTGCATTTACAATGAAATGCAGGTACGGATTTCGATAATAATACTTTAACTGAACATTCACATAATGATTGAATTATCCAAATAAGTGTAACGATGTATATTATTTAAATGCGTTTTTTAAATGAAATAGGTATACGAAACGCGACTGAGATTTTCACGACCCCTATCAGTACAAGACAAACATACTCTGTGACTTTACTCGCACGCTAACGGACCTCTAATGGATGTAATAAATGAGGCTGTATACTTAATGAAAAGACGGAATACCAAACCGTAGGGTTGTTATACGAGGGGAGTGAAATATCATGAGGGTTTTACAGAGAAGGGGAAGTTATGACGTCACGTCGATGACTATAAACCAAACTTGCGATGAGTAATACTGCGTACACCGGCAATATATTTTTCGGTTTGTAATACTAAATCATTAGAAGCTTTTTAACAAAATCTAGACGTTTGAAAAAACGATTCAGTTAAATTAATGTAAATAAATAAAACGCGATGTGTGTCGTAGAGAAACTTTGAATATTCCTATTATTAATATAAAACTATTACATATATATTAATTCTGCATAAAGGAAAACAGACAAACGTCGTCACTCGTCGGTTAAAATTAATGTAATTTCTTGAATTTTATAAGTATTAAGAGAAAATATACATTATTACTCGATAAAAAAAAATGAGGCAAGGTATTAAATAAAGGACGATTGATTTAAAGGTCACTAGAAACGGAGCAAGTAAAAACTGAAGAACTTGTCTAATAAAAAACTGTATTAAGGCTAATGAAGTAATAAAATGCCTAAGCAATACAGCTAATGCAATTAAGACTACACAAGAATTGAGATTGCTTTTCAAGTAAACGATTAAGTTCTAGCTACTATCGTCTAGGGATTAAACTTTTTTATTATTAGTAACAGGTTTTGAATTGAAACAATTAGTTTTGTAAATTATTCAAACTTCGTGAGCTAAATTTAAAAACATCACTCGATTAAGCGCATAAAGTAAATAAAAAAAAGGCACTACCTACAATAGCCTAGTTCCGGTTTGCAAACTGACTTCGTTCTTTGGTTTGATCAAAACTGACGTTTCCTAATTCGATGACGGCGATAGATACGTTTTTAGATTTTTTAATTGTAAAAATTCCTCGGAACTTTAGAACTTACAAAAAAACCTAACGAGCTGTAGATAATGTCTTGTGGGGCGCCAAGGTGTTGAGTACGGAGTTTATATTTTGCTAACATATTGAGAGTAATGGTAATATGCAGAGTGCATACCGAGGAATGCGGCAGAATATAACAAGGGGGCGACCGGTGGAAACAGCATTCCTTGCAGTCCGGCGCGATCGACACGCCAAACGGACAGCGCTAGGCGCATACCATGTCCAGTTTCTCCATAAAAGGGTTATCATAGCGCCTTTATATGCGACCATCAAAATTATGGAAGTACTTTTATGATAAAAACGCGTAAAACAGTTTCATTTAAAATTTGCTATAAATATTTATGCTATTGTGTCCCGTTCACAACCAATTACAAATTCAATAAAGCACCAAAGCTTGTAGATTCAGGTTATAAGTTGGAATTTAAACACGAGTAGAGGTCAACTGAGCTATGGTCACAATTAAATTGCTGATGACGCCAAAAGATGAGTCAGAAGGCCGTTGTAGACATAAGATATAAGCGACGATTATCAGGCGGACGACGCTTGTGCGGCACTCAAGGTCTTGTGCGAATAAAAATTTCTGGGGTCTGCGGCACAATTTCATGTTTATTCATAGCATTTTTTTCGACATTAATGATTAAATATAAACACAAAGCATTTAAACGCATAATTTGAATATCATCAAGTATAAAAAATAATGAATTTATTGTTTCAATTTAATTAAAGATGGAAGGTTCTTCTACTAAGTATACACTGACTATTTGGTTACTTTAATACCTCAATGAAACATGAACTTAATAAAGCTTGTGGCAAAATAATGACATATAAAGTAATGCTTGAAAATACAATGATATTTAACAATTATTGTGCTTTAATTTCGTAATAGAATACATTGAATGGCCATCTATCAGCCTGCGCCAAGATTAAGAAGTACCCGCTAGCTAATACTGCTTACGGGTGAAAGTACACCCACAGCGACCGTTGTTCTAGTTTGGTATCACAACAACGATCGGGTGATAACGTCTGTTTTGGGACCACCCATCGCTCTGCACGGCCGTAGGCGGTAGAGGCGTTTGAAGAGCGCGTTACGTAATAGTGTGCAAACACGATTGATTAGGTGGGTCGATGTTATGCAAGCAGAAGATATCATAGAAAGCCAAATATTTGGCACATCCCACCAGCCGGACCGAAACAGTCTCGACTACGAAGCCGTTCGCGCGTTCAGCGGGAGTGCACGAGCTAAAATAGATGCCTGTTACGTTATGGCGTTTGTAAACGATCTGCAAATATCGCCAAGTCAGGGTCAGCACGCCTTCTAAACACACATATCGGTCTCCATAGAAGACGTGCGATCGAGTGCGTTAAGTTTTAACGGTATACAAACAAATATAAAAGAAAGTTGTCTATAGATTAGACAAGAAGTTATGATGAGAATTCAGAAATGTAAAAAACCTCGCGCACGAAGACTTCAGCAGCACGGACAGACAGATAGACGGCGAAGTCTTAGTAATATGGTCCCATTTAACCCTTTGGGTACGGAACCCTAAAAAGGGCTTGATCTTATAACTACGATGTTTATGGGTGTTAATTATTTTCGTGTTTATTTATTTCACTATTAAATTTTAAATTTTAAATATTTTTATTTAAAATAAAAATATTTAAAATTTAAAAATATCTTTGTTGGCAGATATTTTTTCACCCCTCGTTCATAGGTTATTTGCTCGCCAACTAGTTTCGTACGGTCATTTGAACCTTATTTGGGGTGAAGGGGACTCCGTAATGTAGAGGGCCAACACCCCTTCAAAGACAGCCAAGTGAAAGAAAGCTTTACAAAGCAAGCGATTGTCGGTTTTATGTCAATTGTGTTAAAGTATTAACTGTAATATGATCCATCATGTAACAATATTGATTAAACTGGCTGCTGATTTGTAGAATATTGTCAGCACTAACAGGTAGCTATCGTCATATATACCCAGAACAATATCACGTCAAACAGTGTTATATTTAGATTCAGGATAACAAGAAACCAATTTTTATCGTGCATATGAGAGACGAATCTGTCCGATATCATATCTGGATGAAGTGGATACAGACCATTGGGCTCAATATTTAGTAGGCCATTGATATAAATAAAAAAAACATTAATAGTTTACTTTTATGAGTGACGGTGGCAAGTAAGCGATCGGGTCCAGGTAAATACCGAGTCCAATTGAAGATGTTAAGCGAAGAACGCTACCCATGAAGACCTACAACATCTGCACCTGTTATGTACAGGTGCCGTGACAACCTTGAATATTGTGCCTCTGTTACCAAGCCAGGCGAAAGACAATAATTTTAATACGCCCGCTTTACTTCTTTTTAAGTAATGCGGTTTTTAAGTCACCCGGGTAGCATGAGATGCATACACGGACATTGAGAAAATTACTGTGTTATTATTTGATAGGTTTTAAAGACAAATGGAAGGTTATTTAACTTTATTATTACAACGACTCACAACAACAATAATTCCTTAATATTAGACAATATTTTGAACACGGCTCTCTTGAACTTTTGCAGGGTAATTAATGAATGAGTTATATTTCATGTTATGTCGGTGGTGTATAATCCCATCTTCATCTGAATTTTCATGATCCATCAAATCCAATACATTCACAAATGCGAAAGTGTTTAGAGCACTCGCATCAAAACTTTCGCATGTAGATTACATTATCAATGATTGATAAATAATTTTGAAAAAGTAATTGTAATGTTGCACCTTTATGACGCTTCCAGGGAAGTGTAATAAAGTTATTGGTAACTGACGAAATTGAATGTGATTACAAAGTTATTTTTTATATTTTTTTTAATTGCAAAGTGAAACGCAGTCAAAAATCCAAATAAATGTGCAACACATATCATTTGATTTTTTTTATCAATGTTTTACATTCGTAAGAAATGAAGTATAATGACATTATACTATTATTAATAAATAGACGTCTATAACAGCAATTCTACGATTGAACTAATCAAAAACTTTTAAAGCCGTTGGGTATTCTTAATTTGGTAGTTAAAACGAACGCGGACGTATAAAAAGTAAATTAACAAGAAATTAAGAGTACGGCGGGCATCCTAGCCGTTGCTTTAATGCGCCTTTTACAGACGTTCGTTATTTTGAATTCAATCCGCGAATGAACGACCAGCGTTGGCAATGAAACGCAACGAATTAATTGCGAGCACAGAATTTAATTCCAGGCCGGACGCGAAGAGCAACGAGTTCTGTCTTTTGATGAATAACAAAGGTGATGTCTGTTTAACTCGAGTGTTTTTTTTTTCGTCTTGCCATTTAATCGAGGTTAGTTACATTTGAGTTTACACTGAGAGATCCTATGGTGTTATTTACTCATAGCACCACAACGCCGATAAACGTATTTGAATATTACACGCAAGCCAAATTCAATATCACCATAACACATAATTAAAACAAAATAAAGAAAGTGATTACTTTAAATTTTTAATTTTTGTAGATAAATGAACTGATAAATATTAAAGAAAATAAATACTTACAAAATTGCTTAAAGATAAACTAAAGAAAATGAAAACTTTGAAAAATGCCAATCGACAATATTATTTATTACAGTTCATTTACTTTGGCAATATAAGGATTCAGGTCGTATAGTTTTAGGTAAGTAGCAACTATTTTAGAGCGGCTTTAAACAGTAAAAGTCCCGTTGATGTGTTCGATGGATTTTATATCATTTTTACGATAGCATCGATTCGAAGTTGAGCATGTGAGAATAATATATTGCCTTAATTGGCTAGTGAAAGATAACTTATTAATCGTCTTTTTTTTCGCCTTCCCACCATTGCCTATTAGTGTATATTTTTTATATTAAAGAGATTGGTAACTACAAAGCCATTCTTCTGATTGTACGTAATAATCCTCACCAATAAACATTCGCAACACCAGCCGTATTATTATTGTGTTGTTCGACCTATACGACCTTTGTGAAACTAGGTCTTCGGTTACTTCACTCAGTAGACGAAACGGAAAAGTATCAATACCATATTCTATAAGGCTGTATAGGTAGGTATACTATATACTTCAGGCAACACCACGACCACTTTCATTGAAAGAAAGGCAGAAGAACAGATGAAAGTGTTCATCACTCTATGCTAGTTATACATACGTACGATTTATCATTGATGCATGATAACTCTGATTATTTTAGACATGGAAGCTTTGTCAGTGATGGGGTAGTTAGCAGTACGTTTCAACGATCCTAACATGGTTCGAATCCCAAGTGGCGTAACAATTATTATTCGCTTTTCAGAATTTTTAAGCGTCAACTTCACCATGTTATATTTGAAGAGGCTCCACATCTCCAAAATGATTTCCGCACTTCCATAACGCAATGAAGCGTTATTAACCATCAGCCAACTCTGCCTAACTGTAACTACCTGTAGAACTTGCGATATAAGCGATTAAACTGAACGCTTTTATTACGTTTGTTTAGTCTTCGCAGGCCACGATTGGACCGAGATGGACGATTTTACGACTGCTTTCGCAATACTCACGAATATTTCGCAATTCACGACGCGTTCACTGTTCAGCTGGACCCATCAAATTATATATAATTCGATCAAAGGATTAATTAAAATAAAATAATAAAAAAACAACGATCCGGTTGGACGATGTCTTTTAACCACATCGATCTTTGTGATAAATGCTTTTTAACAGTTTTCGCCGTTACGTGGCCGTAACACAGTTTGGGTTGCGGATTCGAATCTTAGTGGCGTGCCCAAATAAGCTCCCAAACCCAATGATGTTTATCAATATAGATGACGCATATCCGTACTGCGCGGCGTTTAAAAAATGTTCTTCTTCTTCTTCTTCTAAGGCAGTTGGCGGTCCTTATGATATCGTCAATGACACAATAATGGAAAAGAAACAAATGGTTTCAAATATCAAGAATATCTTCTAGTTTAAAAATGTTCCGCATTACATTCTATGACATTATATAAGTGAATGTGACAGATGATATTAGAACAATGAAAAGAAAAAGCAATCTATAGAATTGTAAGCTAATTAATTTTGAATGCCTCAATTTGTCGGTGCGCTAGTGTCACATCTTTGTAAATAATATCATTGCCCTCTCCACACGAAGCTGTCCCTGTTTCTGCTTTGCATTTATGTTGAAGGGGTGCCAATGATGTTATACACAACGATATGTGATATATTCACCTGTCCACTATGCACCATCGCATCTTAATGACAGTACACTTTAAAGCGTGCAGCGCTTACGTGTGGACCCACCTTTAAGCCATGAGTTTCAAAAAAAAAAAAAAAAGCGTGCTCGTTGCGTATTCGTCGAATGACTATAAACAGGTCTAGAGAGCACGGGCGGCCAGTATAACGCGCGCTCGGTCAAAGTCTTGCGCGTGACGCAACAAGGTTTAACGTATTAAGGATTCTGTCACTAGACTGCGTTGTGACGAGAGACCCGATCCGTGTTTCTGTAACGGGCTTACATAATGCGCTTAAACCGGCGCGGACGCACTTGTTTTCGAGCGGCGTGCGAACGCAGCGGTGGCGGAAGTTGCCACACTAGCCTGTTACACACTGCGAGTGGCAAAGGTCCGAATGTAGAGTACTCGAAAGCGCGAATTGATTTCTCCTCCTCGCGGAAGCCGCCCGTGGGGTCTCTGTGGAACTCACTGGCGGCACAAAGACTGGTGTAGGGCCACGCGACAGTCTTCTCTGTTGCACGAATGGGCAGGTCTGTCCGCGTAAGTACTACGACCACAGAGAAGACCGGCATGAAATGTAGTTTTATACTTCTGCGTTTCGTCTCGTGAGTGAGGTAGCCGGGGCCAACTTTATTAAAAGGTGGCAACGCAACTAATGGGCGAAAATGTCAATAGGCGGCGGTTATCACTCAACACATGAACCGCCAGCTCATTTGCAACCTTCTTCCATAAATAAAACGGCCGGAATAAAGCAAAAAATAGACACTACTGCCTTTCGTGTATTAACTGTGCCACGTATCAGTCTTCTCTGTTGCACGAATGAGCAGGTCAGTGAGAGTAAGTACCACAACCTCACAGAAGACTGGCGTTAATTGAAAGTGTTATACTTCTGCGTAGTATAGTAGCTAGTGTTGTATTAAAAGGTGGCCGCATCTGCAACCGTTTGGGTGTTGCAAATGTCAATGGGCGGCGAATTATCACTTAACGTTAGGTGAGCCGCCAGCTCGTTTGCAACTTTCTCAAAAAATATGAGCGAGGTATCGAAAGCTTGTTATCTTAATGTCGGTAAGTCAGGAACTAAGAGGCTCTTGCGAGTGTCCAATGGGCTACTGTGATTAATCACTAAGAACGGCTGAACGAATTGCACGTTATCACAATTTCTTTTAAAAAGCCCTTACTGAACGGAACATAAATCAAAACAATAATGGAACATCACATGAGAACAGAATCAGAACAACTACGAGGCCAATGGTTTTCGATAGACTAAGCATCGTTATGATATATTTAATTTGATATAAGTTCATATGGACATTGCAGACGAGATAAGAAATGCGAGACATGTTTAAGAACGACGACCCATAAATAGCGTAAACAATCGATCGCTGCCGACTGACAGATAAGTTTATCTGTTATGTTTGTTGAACAGGCCACGGTCTCCTTTCACTTTGGCGCAGATCGCAAGGAATATGTCGAGGAGTGTACTGAGGTCTTCGGGTCACGAAAAAAGACTGCGTAATGAACAAACACCGTAGCAGTAAAAGTTATAACGGTAAGTTAAACTTATTATCATAGTGTCTAGAAGGCCATGTTTTAAATCACCTATACAAAATGGTACAAATGTTAAAGTTTGAATAAAGAATGCGTAGCGGTCAATACTCTCATGATAGAGACTAGTGACAGCTTTAAAATCGCAGTGCCGTACGTCATCGTCGATAAAAATACAGCAGGCAGATGAAATACACAAAACGCGTAGGAATTCTTTTCAACGCCACTTTCGTAACCAATGCAAATTATCACGAAACCACTTTTTTTTATAAATAGTGATTACGTAACTCGATCGCTCTGAATCGCTTTGAACCCTGAGTAAAATGAAGTCGCAAAAGTGATAGACGCAGGTGGGTACAATTAGAAATTCTTCGAAAGTGGACTGTGTAGATTAGAAGGCGGAAGGAAGTGACAAACTTGTAGGCTGACAAAGTAAGCCAAATGGGCTTACAGCTAACTTGAGTAACTACGTTTACGTCGGTGTAAACAGGTGCTTGACCGCAGTTTTCATACTGGGCGACTTTGTGAACAGATAAACGTATTTTATATTTATATTATTTTAAAACAGATTCGTATTCAAAAAGGCAAACAATTGATTGTCATGGGTAGGAATACTATGTTGATCCACATTGTTATTTTATTCTCACTTCATTCTTACTTATAAATCACCCTTAATGGGATAGCAGAAAAAGCATTAACTTTAGAAATAATTGTGACTTCAGTACCGCAAAGTAATCTTAAAGTAACGGCAAGTGAGCATTCTCATTCAGTACTCAAATTAGCATTAACGTAACACCTATATCCATTCCCTCACAGTTAGACGCGTTAACACATTTCAGGAAGCGCTCGTTTTCTTGCGCATAGTTCTTCGGAAATTGCAATCAGCTTCGCGTAGATATAATGATGATGAGGTTCCTCGTCTCACGAAGTAGAGTCGGCGAGGGGAAGCGTCCACGTCGGGGTCGACGACATGGCGTTTGGAGAACACTGTTACTTTCAAAGGTCGAGCGAGGTGCGGGCAAGATTCGCATTGCGGTTCAAAAGTAAAAGGTTCGGTGATCGTTTTAGGCGACCTTTTGCACCATTGTCCTCCGATCAGTAATGGGCCCCGTGGCGGAATATGCTCTAACACCCTACGAAATGTTGAAACCTTTTGCAGTTAATGATATTTTAAGTTCTTTTTTACTTATTTATTAAAGAGTTTTTACACACGTAGGTAATATTTTAAGTCACCATTGAAATGCAATGTGACTTAAAATGTTACCAAATAAGTAAATAGTATCATGCGAATGGCCTCACGGTGAGTGATCCCTTACTGAGAACCGGGGTCAAATGTTTTTAAAGGTGCGTTGCCAGTATCTCAAGCCCCTCAGGTTAAAGATTCCCAAAGGCGGCGGTAATCACTTAACAATAGGGGAATCGCTAGTCTCTTGCTATTTTTAGGGTTTTTTATTCAAAGGGTAAAACGGTACCCTATTAAGACTTTGCTGTCGGTCCGTCTGCCACCAGGCTGTATCTCATGAACCGTGATAATAAGACAGTTGAAATTTTCACAGATGATTTATTTCTGTTGCCTCTAACAACAAATAAAATTATTAAAAAACAGAATAAAATGTATTTAAGTGATATGAAGTGTTATATTTCATACTGCAGGCAAGATTTTTTGCCGTTTTTATAGATAACCCTTCGTGCGCGAGTCTGACTCGCACTTGGCCGGTTTTTTAATTCATCTATAGGTATTTCTTACTTTATCTAGGCTACGAATCCGCGTTTGGCCCTACCAAGCTCTGTAAAGAGAAAGATGTACACCTTTTCGGAGTGTAAGTGCAAAAGCATTTCCATAAAATCTTAAGGAAAGAAGAAGTTTACAAAAAGAGTGACTTGTGGTAGTAGAATATGCGATTTTCAATTCATTTTAACAAATGAACAATTACAAGTGAATTTGGAATAATTTCGATATTAGTAGTTCGATGACAGGAGGTTAGTAAAGTGAGATAAACTTCAACGCAGCGTGCATGAGAAACTGCGCATTGCAGCATTCTTCCGCTGCATAGTATTGATAAAATTGTGCAGTCATACATATACGCACACCTCTTTCAAAACGTTCACCTATAGAAGTTAAAGAACTTTTATTGGTGTATACAATACATTACGCAAATTAATAATGGCCGCTTTGTACTAATTAATAAAGCTTTAAAGCTTTTTGTGTGTCATTACATATTCTTACGCAATACTTGTACAGCCGTGGCATATGACAACGTTTTTAACCGGCGTGATACTATGTTAAACGGGATCATTTACAGTTGCGACGTATTTAAATACATAGTTGTTTATCTGAAGTAATAACATTATGTCCAGCAAGGCGGCATATGGAAGCTTTACGAATGTTGGTTCGCTGTCGCCAGTAAGGACGTAATTAAACCGCCTCCATGAAATTCACCAACAGTCCATTTTCGGTGTTCATTTGGAACACACAATTATGCCTACCCGACGACTTTTTTGTGTCCCCCAGCAATGGACCAAATAAATGTATGGCTATATACTGCAATACCTCCATCTCGACTCAACTTGCAACGCTCTTTAGCCTGAATCAAAAATCTTCCAAAAATAAAATTCGACATTTTTGCACATATCTTGCTAAAATTTTGTAGAAGTCAGTTAGGAATTCAATACGTTTAATCTTCAATTAAATTTAAATTGAAAAATTGTATGCGTAGATCAAAATTATAGTAAATAGGATTATTAGAGTATTGAGAAATTCAACGATGTTAGAGTTAGTGCCGAAATATGAAATTGCCAGCTGTTTAACACAGCAAGCATTATTCTTGTCACTTATCTGAATCTATCATATGGCGTCAATAAGAGGTTTCAGCAACCTGCAGCAATTTGATAATATCCGCATACAAAGAGGAGACTGCTATTTATGTGAGATAATTGTAAAATAAGTTAAGAAAATTTGCAATATCAAACTTTAAATTGTAATTATTATCAATACCTTAATATATATTCATTTTAACATTTCCAAAAGTATGGTTCTGTATATTTAAATATTATTTTTGCGATGCCAGGCAAATTATTAAAAATGTTGCCCACCCCTGATTTATAACATAAATTCTAGTTTATGAAAGAGCCGATTTTCTAGGGTTGAAATCTTCGATCCTTAACTTTTCATTAAAACTATATCTACTTTGATGGAAACTTTGTAACATCCTAAAAAGCTGTATATTATGTCTTAATATTTAACAAACTAATATTGATGAATAAGGTTGCATGGGGTACAACATGCAATCATTTAAAAATTTTAACGTTGTAAGACATGAAATCTTTTTAGTCGCGCTCACGAGACCTCTAGCACTTACTAGCATTGAATTCGTGAGACTTTACAAATAGTCTCAATACATTCATTAGCCAGTTGTTAAACGCCACGTTAAGTCCTAACAAATAATTGCAGATGTTTGATAAAAACGGAAGATTTAAAAAATAAGATCCTATTTTACAATAAATCTCACTGTTCATCCAAATAATGAAGTTCTGTAAAATTTTAAAAAAATCAATTGAGTATAAAATATATCTTATACTCAGCGAAGAGATGAGGTTTTTATATGCTTATAATTGAACAAATAATACTTTAAACACTTTAGATTTATTCCTAGTATACATATGGGAAATTTGTTTCTTTCGCCTGTTTTCAGTTACTGGCACGAATGCAATTCCACACGGTAACTTAGAAATAATTGTAACAATTATATCCTTAAAGGATCAATAAATGCAATCCTAGTTAGCAACTGCCGAGGATGTGATACTTCCGTGATTAAAACAAGGAAGTCTTTGCACATGTGAGGTATATGTTCAGATAGAAATGTCCGTTGTGATTGTTTTAACACACATTATCCAAATAAACTTTTAGCATAACATACGGTATAAGCAAATTGATAATTGTGCAGCCAATGAAACGTGAAAATTTTACACGAAATGATAATTTATCATTAAATTATATGGTGAAAAGTTAAAATAATAATTATGTTTGTAACTTTAGTATGACATTTTTGTATGATACGACCTAATCCAATGACGTTTTACTAAAGATGACGCGTGTCCATACTACGCGGCGTTTCAAAGTTGTTCCGTGTTACATTATTATGACATATATGACATATATAGAGATAGCAGTTTATAGAATTGCAATCTAATTAAATGAATTGGCGTAATTTGCGGGACTCAGTTTCGGCGCACTACTATAAATACCAAACTAAATACCAAGCAAACAAAGAAAATTCTCCATGACTACTTCGTACTAAATTCAGAATTCATAATACTAGGCTATTACACAAATCGTCATAAATGCACATAGCCGCATAAGCCAGTGGGTAACACAAGACTTTTTCCTCTTTTCTACCTACCACAAATGTATGACTAGGAGATAGACATACCTACCATAGAGTACTTACCAAAAATTATCAGTAATACATTTTTTTAAGTAAAATTTGTATGTCATCTTAAAATATATCAATGTCGACGTCATGCTTTACTTAAAACGACGACGACATTTTGTTAAAAACAAAATATTTTCATCTACGAAAATGTAGATTTGCACGGCTATTTCGATGCAAAGAACGCTGTTATTGGAACGCTATTCACGTTATTAATATTTTAATTTCAATCAAAAAGCGACAGAAT
This sequence comes from Iphiclides podalirius, assembly GCA_933534255.1. Taxonomy (NCBI): domain Eukaryota; kingdom Metazoa; phylum Arthropoda; class Insecta; order Lepidoptera; family Papilionidae; genus Iphiclides; species Iphiclides podalirius. The sequence goes on along the minus strand of OW152830.1, from coordinate 8,911,321 downwards.
CTAGAGCTTTTTGCCTGGCCCATTCTCGGCGATCGACCTTAAAACCTCTCGCGGTCGACCGTTTGAGCATTTATTTATTTATTTATTTATTTATTTATTTATACTTTATTGTACACCAAAAATAAAAATATATAAAAAGCAAATTACAAATGAATATAAAAGGAAGTACAATAGGCGGTCTTATCGCTCAGAATGCGATTTCTTCCAGACAACCATTGTGAAAAGAATATTTGCTAATAAGACATAAAGAAGAGAGCAGAGGGAGGTGTACATGAATCACTTATGAACATCGGATGAAGGCATTTATACGTCAATAAGATAGTGAAAGATTTCGGGAAAAATAGGAAAGGAAAAAGGAAAGCGTGAATTCACAGTTCCAAGTAATGAGCTTTTAATAGGTTTTTAAAAGAAAGAAGTGACTTAGCTTGTCGAATGTGAAGGGGCAAAGAATTCCACAAACGCACAGCTGTCACTGTAAAAGATTTTTTGAAGAAGGAAGAGGAATGTACAGGAGTTTGGAGGGAGAGATAGGCAGAAGAACGAAGGGACCTTTCATGGGATAAGGAAAGATACTCGAAGCGATCTTTTAAGTATTTCGGAGTAGACGGATTAAACAACACTGTACAAAGCAGAGAGAATATGGGTATTGCTACGAAGGCGGATTGGGAGGCACTCGAGCTGTGTACGAAAATCGGAAACATGATATTTACGAAGCCCAAATATGAATCGAAGACACAAATTTAAGCATCTTTGACATAAGCCCTTTATAATAAAAATAATCACGTAATCATACAAAGTTCCACTCGATTCGCCGATTGTGAACACTGATTAATAAATATTACGGCAGTTGTATAAATAAAAATGAAGGTGATAAGGATAGTGATAGTGACTTTTCCGTAGCAAAACCACGTGGAAATTCCTGTTGCGAAATGAACCGGCTCTATCTGTTTTTCAGCCTTTCGCCATAGCTTTTTGGCATAGAAACCAGTATTGAAGATAATGAGGGCCATCATCACTTACCATCGGGACAGTCCACAGTGATAAAACGCAATGCTCATAACCACAGACAAATTGCAGATGCATGCTTGATAACTTTTCCAAAAAAAATGTAAACAAATTGCTCCTTCACCTTGCTAATATTGCAAACATCCATTAAAAAAACTAAGCAGTATCCATTCACCCTCACATGTAACACTTCTTAAAACGAAAATGTGTAAACTATATGTGGAATGAAAGAGCTACTCACAGCTCCTCTCGTTGCCGTTGTGACAACACCATTTTCATTGTGGTCGGGTGACGCTTGAGGCTGCGGGCCCGGGAGGTTAACTGCACTAGAGTCTCACTGGTTCACGCGGGCGACGGCGGGTAAGCCGTTGCCATTATCACACCTGCCCCATGCAAAGAACACAGTTATAACTCACCAACATTTATTCAATTATGACACAACTAATTTTAAGATAATGGTAACATTAAAAAACTACAAAAGATTATTTTATATCTTCTGTGAACCAATCTAAAGTAGTGAACAGTTCAAAATATTCAAGCTGGCCTAAATTATGTAAGGAAATTAGTAATTATAAACAATGCAGTGTTTACAATATTAAAATACAATCACAAGTTACACTACACAGTAAAGACTACTCAATAAAACATTTAGCTTAAATAACATCTGCCCTCCACATTCTGAAATTCTCCAGACTTAATCTGTACCATACCTAATTAATGTGCATACCAATAATTGGCTTATGTATCTTAGTGTGGTATATCAATTTAGTAAAATCTATTCTCAAACAAGAAACATGTAAGCAGGTAGTCAATATAAAAGTAACTGTCTTCATTTTTGTTATTCCAACAAGTTTTTAATAAAGAAAAGAATTAATTGTTTAGATGTGACTTTGAATCAATACATTCCACTTATTAAAGTTTTTTATAAGCTATTAGTGAAGCAGGTGCCATTTAGGCATTTCTCATTTCCTTTTTTAACTTTCTAGGTTTCTTTCAATAATTAATTTAGGCAATCTTAGGGCTTCTTTACGTTGCTTATTTGACCTTTTTTGTAAGCTGAACACTGCCTCTGTATAGGCTTATCTTGGTAAATTTCAAAATACTATACACTTTTAATGGTGTCATTAGGTGTTAAAAAAGATGGTCCTGCCTATTTTTTATTGTGTCATAACCATGACTGAGAGACAGTATTTGCTGTAACAGAGATTGATTATACAAGCATCTTAATTAAATACTTAAGATATTCTATGTATAGTTAAATACTTAAAAAGTATTATTTTTCTATGACAAAACTTCAAAGCCAGGTCTTATTGTTCACCCTAATAATTCCATGATGTTTAGATTAAATATACAATGTTTAAAAATCATTATGATCTTATTTTAAATTATTTAAATAAAAAATAGAACACAGTCTCTATTTCATTGGAATACGAAGAAATTACGAATTTTAAAAGTTTTTTTGGTAAAGCAATACTTAAAAAGAAATCAATTCGTAAAAATGGATATTGTTTTTAAGACAAAACATTATTGTGGAAATTCACAATTTTATTACAAAACACTACAGTTATTCTAACAGTGTTTTCATTTCCCTATATTAATGATCACAATCTAAGAATATCGAATTTGGCAACTAAACCTAATAAACTATTTGACAACCTGAATGGTATAGTACATTGTGAACTTGTCTCTTATTCCAGAGTGTATCTACTATAAAAATATTGTGTGATGAATATATTGTTCTTCCAATCTCAGGGTCCTTATATATCTAAAATATGTTTTTATTTACAAAAGAAAAGTATGTTTATCAATTATGTTTTGCTTAGTGCTCTTACTATATGTTTTGGTTAGTTTTGGACTAGATGACTTTGTGTAATAAAGAACATAATTATATAAATAAAGAAAATATAATACAAAATTAATGCTGACAATATACTTTACCGAGAAAATTATCTCGCGTAATAATATACGTTAAGTTGAATCTCTGCTACGATATATTGTGTATGCTACAGCGTTCTGAAAAAACTTGCCTTGCTTCATCAGATCAATGCGGGTAAATATTGGCTTCCAAAAATCATTAGTATCATTAATTTGCGCGAAAATAAATAATGCATATTTCAAGGAGCATTGCAGTAAAATGACTCAGAATTTAAACGTCAAAATCCATACTGTCATTTTGCCACATCAACGAAATAACCAAATCCGAAATTTAATAAAAGGTAATATTGGTGACTTTTATATTATACGATAACCCGTTAGAAGTAAAAATCAATAAAATATTAAAATATCAGAACGGCCATATTGAACCATAGTTCGTAACTGAAACGAATAAGAAATAGATTAAACGTTGTTTCTGAAACCGTTACCAAGTGGAAAATAGATTCGATGTTGAACTATACTTACAAAACGTAAAAACACAAAAATTTGCACTCTTCCAAAATTAAGATCACACACAGCATAAACACACTTCACACAAGACCCAAGGCAGTAAACCGTTTTCGTTGCAATGGCTCAAACTCAAATTCACTCAATAAACTACAATGGCGAGCGAGTTTCGATTTTTTTCCTTTTCACTATATGTTCGGTGCGCCATCTATGGCCACCACTCGGTAACTTTATAGAAAAACCTGTTAGCTTGCAACATTAGCGTAAGTTGAAAGAAAGAAATATATATAATATACATATATGCAGTTGTAAGAAAAAGACAAAACTATTTAGGCAATACAATAACAAAAAAAAATTATAATACCAATTTTATAATGGATTAGCTATTACGCAAATAATTTTTATTAAAATGCATATTGCACCTTGATACTTGTTATTTCTGAGCAAAATTTAAATAAAAACAAATTTAATAGCATAAAATTAATATAATATGTAAGATATATTTTTTGTAATAATGTAAACTTATAACTTATATTATAATATATGCTGCATTTTTAACAAGTTTTACTACATCCGTAATAAATTTAATAACTTATTATTGAAAAATAACGTTATAGATTAAAAAAAAATTATAAAACAAATGAAGCATATATCGACACCATACAGAATTACAGAATGGTACCCGACATAGATTAAACAGACATTACAAAACCCAACTCAACAAAACAAATGTCCGATTCGTGCGCCCATTTCGTAAGTTCTTCGAACGATAATTTCGATCAACGCCCTCATAATGTTATGTTATAATATGTATGGGCATATGTGAGTTGTAATATTTATTACCTACCGTCTATTATATTTTAAATTTCTTCTTGAAATTCTTTGGAAAACTCTTACATTACTATAACAGAACGGCTAAGAGAGGAGAGGAATCAAGTTTCATTTATGCAGTTTTATAAATGTTTGCATGGGTGTTGGAAGTATCTGATACCTTTTTGATTATAATTTACTACTTTTATTAGTTGAGACAAGTGAATACCCAATATGGCAGTGAATAGTGTTCACCTTTCACCGTGAAATAATGCTGGATCCAATCATCGATGTGTTCGTCGTCATATCAGAAACGAAGTACTGATGTTGACTTTGAGGAGCGGTGTGTGCGATGGTGATAGCAAAGAGTAAAAAAGTTAAGCCAAAAATGAACAATACTATAAAAAATATGGATTACAATTGGACTTCAGGCCAGGAACCTCCCAACAACCAAGAAGTGGGTGTTCCTCGGGCCTTATTCATTCCTCATTCAAATTCTTTACCATTTGAGGAAAGGCGTGTGACATTGGAACAACCTATTAAGGTAAATATTGTTTTTTATCAATAAAATGTAAATTCTATGAATCTGAAATTCAAACATTGAAAAGCACAAAAATTATTTACTGTCTTTATGTTAATAATTGGTATATAAAACAATTGTCATGTTTTGTTTATATTTCTCTCTACATGATATATTTCAAATTGCAACTGTATTTAGTTTAAATATTGGTACTCAGCACACACATATACAAGTAATCTACTAACTTATTACATGCTTAAGGCTTTTGCAATGTAGTGAACATCCTTGTTTATAATTAACAGTTTCCCAAAGCGGAAATTTTAAAATTTTGAATAAATTGTGCTGTTAGAAGGTTAAGTAATGTTATTTTTTATGTTCTATTCATACTTACTATTAAATCTTTATTCATATAATAATAACATCATTCTTCATAAAAATATAATATTTCAAAGTATTCCAGAATTATTCATTTATAAAAATCTTACATAAATTTATGTTTTCATTATTTACAAATAATGGATTATTTTTTCATCCCTTTTATTTTAAGAAAAATATTTTTTGTAGAAAATTGTTTTACCATTCAAATTTAATTCTAGTTGGCTTATAAGTGATTTCATAATTATTTATTTACTCTTCTAGACATAAGTTACTATTTTTAACATCACAATATTGCTTGTTGCAATTTACCAATAGTATTCTAGAAATTTGGTACATTCTAATCTTCAAGTATTGAAATAGACAGTTGATAAAAACTTATCTGTTTACTGTCCAATATGTATCAATTTATCACTGTTATTATTATACCTTCAAAGTGGTTCATGTGCGATTCTTACTGTAATGCTCTTAAGATGTATTTTTAATCTTTATTAAGTTACTTCACCTAGTTGTGTTTTGATTCATGCTAAAAAGTTTGCACAAGGTGTCCTCTTTAAGTGTTTGAGCATGTTACAATGCATAAATCTTTAGCATATAACTATAAATGACATACAGGTAGCGAAATTATTTAATTGTCTACACATATTTGTATAAGTTTGCTTAATATGATAGTAAAATCATGTGTAATCCTTAATATTATAGACATAAAAGTTTGTATGAATGGATGGATGTTTTTAGTGCTTTCACGCAAATACAACTGAATTGATTTTAATGAAACTTTACAATAATATAATCAGAATAAGACATAGGCTATAATTTATATACATATTTTATATATATCTGTCTTTCCGTCTGAATGTTACGCCTTCAGCCTATTCTACGCAGACGTAGTCGCGAGCAGCAGCTAGTTTTATATAAATATTTGGCATGGAGATACATTTATAAAACAGTAAGGGCAAAAGTTGGCCCAAATGACACAAAATGTCTGTTCGTGGAAAAGTTTGCTTAAAAGACAAATAATCAATGTTCCTTTTTTAAATTGAGTTAAAAATTTGTTTTTAGTTTATTCAATCATTAGAATATTGAGTGGTACACAATTTGTCTAATCTGTGGTAAGTTAACTGCGGTGAAGTATAATTATATAGCTCAGACATTTATATGATAGTTTAATGGGTAGCAGGAGTACAGATAAATTTATGTTTGGGGTTCTGATATATCTTGTATCTTGATACCATCATAACTTCGTCATATGCATTGCCTGCTTGCTGATTGATTTTTGTAATGACAGCAATAAATTCCATGTTGTGATATTTCTGTTGTGAAATTTATTTACTAAACAACACAGAAAATCTAATTATATTAATAAGTAATGCAGTCATTTAAAGGCAAATTATCATCCCCATATCTGTTGTAAGCGTGGCAGCATATAAAGAGGAAAACGACTTCTCAACAAAAGAATCTAGTCGAGTTCAAAGTCTCGTTAAGGCGGCCAAAGCCACCGTCCGTTGAGTTAGGCCCGAACGTTTTGTATGGAAGTCATGCGCCGCGTGTGCGTGTGCGTGCACGCGTGTCTGACTCAGCGTGACCCGTGCCGCCCGAGACGGCCACAATTGTGCATTGGCAATTAAGTTTAATGAGATTAAATTGTGCTATTTCCAACCGAGCATCTGCTACCCCGCGCGCGGCGGAAGTCGCTTCTTATCACAGCGTACGGGCACAGGAAGTGTGGTATTCATAGAGGCCGAGTGGCCATCCAAGATATCCGCTCCGAGCAGCTCTGTCGATATGGTCCTAGTGGCGAAACAATACAATATACACCGCTCGCCGAAGTTTCGTTTCGTTGAGTTACGCTCGAAACAGCATAAGTCATTCGGCTCCGAAGCCTGTTAGAACTTCTCTTTTAATTGAAATTGCCTGATTACTATCCCATACGAAGTTAGATATAAATAAAGTGCTGTTAGTTTAAAAAATCTTTAACTTCAGAAGAATAGATACGAATATGATGCAAGAATAGATATGAATAAAAACAAATAATATTTTCATATCACGCTTCGTCTTCCATCTCAGAATTAGGGATTGCAGTCAAAGAATCTTTCTTTTAATCGAAGCCAAAAAAATAATCAACGTCTCTGCTAATTCCCCGAGTTGTACATTGAATATTGTTACTAGTGATTTATCTATATTTATTCATGCAATGTATTCATTAATGCTTTAAGACTGTAGACGGACATCCGGTTTACGTAAATAAGTCGATTGAGGCAGCGATGTGTTCTATCTTAATGATCAAGGGAGAATATATAAAACTACTCATTCATAGCCTATGACGTTCAGTTCTGTATCCTATATCGTGTCTTAGGTACGATTAATTCCCGATCGTATGCTCCTATGGACATGGGCTCTCATGAAATAGAATCTAGATTGTTCATCTGAAGTAGAAATGCGAATGAAATTAAATCCATAACATTATCGTTATTACTTTCAACAGTATTGTCTTGGTTTTGAACGTATTGTCTAATGGAGTTCAACAGAAATCAAATATCGAAGTTCTATTCCCTGGTGTAACAGAAATTAATTAAACATGTTAAACCTTAATTTGAGAAAGTTTAAGTACGAAGCATGAATTGACCCTTCGATTTTAATTGTTTCATTTTATATGTAAATAAAGCAAAACGTCTAATACATGGATAAAGAGGTTTTCCTTGTACTTTTGTACTCACCTGTAGAAATCTGAATCTATATTTCGAAGCCAGCTTCATTCAAATTGTGGTTTAAGGTTCTGATTTATTACCCCCACGGGAGTCAAGAAAACATTGCCAGAAATCATATGACCGTTGCGTAGTTTTAAAGATCTAAGCATACATAGGGATAGACAGACAGCGGGACGACTTTTTTATACTATGTATGATAAGCCTTATACATAAAGAAAACGATTTAAAGTATTTATGTTGATTTTTTTAATATTGGTTTAAGAGGTTTTTAATGGGTTCTAAAAATTGCCTTTCCAAATGTAGGCCTTAGGGTTGATATTTTATTGTAAACTCTATGCCTTCTCATCCATTCTATCCATTCAGTTCGTTACTAAATTACTTACTTAATTATGTAAAGTTTAATGTTTTTGTTTTTTAATCGTCTTTTGGTTTTTTCCAGATTGGTCGAAACGTATATCGGGCGACACCAACACCTACGAACACGATCTTCGAATGTAGAGTCCTCTCGCGGCATCACGCCACCCTCTACTATGACAAAGGACACTTCTATCTCGTGGTAAGTTGACGTAGTGTTTTCTCCGCGCGATGTGTCACTGATATGTTTTGACATCGTAATCTTACATTTTCCTCTCGGAGACAATTTTCTTTTTGGAAGCCAAAGGCATAAAATATTAATTTCTGTTAAATGTATTTGTAGTTGTGCTTTGTAATTGTAATTGTAATTATATTTTCAAAGTTATTTTAATGAACACGTGATTTCTAATTAGAATCAAGGTGGTGAATTTTGCGGTGGTAGGGCCACGCAGCAGCCTCGGCTGTTGCACGAATGGGCAGGCCCGTCCGGGTAAGTACCACGACCTCACAGAAGACCAGCGTAAAGTGGAAGTATGACAAATACTTTCGCGTTTCGTCTGGTGAGTGAGGTAGCCGGAGCCCAATTTTCCAAAGGTTGTCAACGCATCTGTAACCCTCGGGTGTGGCAGATGTCCATGGGCGGCGCTATTCACTTAACATCAGGTGAACCGTCTGCTCGTTTGACAACTTTTCGCATAAAAAAAAAAAAGGTCTAATTAGAAATCACGTGTCAAGGTCACTTTAGCCAATTTTTTCTATATGCTTTATGAACGTCAAAATTGATTTGTATTTCGACTTGTACAGAGAAAAACACCAGGATCTCTGTTGTACTTATTCCTTTTTTTCTAAAGATAAAATAATAATAAAAATTCTCCTATAAAATTTCGTACAGCCAGGGAGCTTTTAGGATTAATATTTATTTTCAGTGCTAATCTCTGTGCTCATGTCAATCGAACCTACGTCTTCTGGACGCTTCATCCAGAAAACGCAGGTTCAACACCTGCGGTGCCAAAAGTTATAATGCATTTATCTATAAGTGCTTCGCGCCCTGAACGCATAAAACTGGGAGGAGATCGCACAAGATTTCGTTAGTTAGTTAAAGAGTAAAGGCCCATTTACACGGTGCCAGTTTCTTGCCTGTTGTATACAATTAAATTGAAGCAATAAATGAGTTGTATGGTCTAAACAATAAATGGTCTTAACAATTATTGCGCGCAATTTGTTGCATTCAATTATTGCTCTTGTATGTACAAGAAAATGGCATCGTGTAAATGGGCCTTTAGTTTATCTACAAGTCATTCTACATTTCAAGTCAGTGGGCTTGCAAGCGCCGTATGAGTTATCTCTACACATGTTGGTCCTTGATTTCATAAGTAACATTATATTAGGCATTTTTTTAATTCCTTAACTATGTGAGCTGTTTTTAGGAAACCGTTAAAAGCATCTCAATCTTTGTGAATACTTTATATACTATCACATTTCTCTTCAATGAAAGGTCGATGATGATATTTTTTTCTGTTAAATTTCGAAAACTTTATTAAATTGCGATATTAGCATTTTCCTTATACCACTTCCTAAACGTTTAACGTTTAACCTAACAATTAGTTATCATTTAAACTGTCGGATCACGTTCCAGCTATTGCGCATTTTTACCGTTTGCCTTTATAAGGTTTCTTCCTCGCAAGTCGCACCCCTATAGTTAGCTTTGCACGCGAACAGTTTAGGTACCGGACCTAGAACGAGTTCTTTCAAAAGAATAAAACATTCTTGTTAGCTTCGTTGTCTTTGCTGGATTACTTTGAGCGGCAAAATATTGTTTTTTTTTTATGTGAAAAGTTGGCGGTAAACCTGAAAGGTCATTACAGCCGCACATAGTCAAGTCCAAAGTCTGAAAGCTTACAGTTAGCAACAACAAAAAATTTGGCCCCGGTTAACTCACTCACCGGATGAAACACGAAAGTATAGTACTTCCACTTCATGCTGGTCTCCTGTGAGGCTGTGGTGTCTTCCCCGGCGAAATAAAGCAACAGCAGAATCTATTGCGTGCTAAACCTCAGTCGTAAATTTTATTTCGGTGCAAAATTTTTCAGGTTATAAGCTTTATCCAAAGTTAGGTAACGATAATAGTTAAAACAAAAAAAACAGTTTACATATGTTACTATAATAATATATCCCAATTCTTAAAACTGTTCCGATACTTTTGTCCTACTGTCTACTGTCTTTTTATTTCACGAATGATAATAGAATCTGAAAGATAATAGAAATAACCGTGACCATAAACAACTAAATTTAAATTAAAGTGGTATCTAATTCAATCAGGAAAACATGAAGAAGTATTTTTCCCTCTACGCAGTTTCTTCTTAACATTTATATAACAGGGATGTAATAAGAAACTTCACCTGATTCATAAAATTATCATCAACTTTCTTGATTCTCCTTGTTTAACATAAATTATACGAGTATCCTCGACCTAGCGTAGCGCATTCGTCGAGCACGTTCGGGAAACAAAATTAGCGGCAACTTTAACACTAGAACATAAAATCGTTTACTCTACCGACCTATATTGATTGAAAACGAAGCCTATAAATATAACTAATCATTATTAATCACACAGGCTTGCTCAGATATGTTAATCAGCCAAGGTACCGTACAAATACTTTATTTGTTAACTAGAATTCTATTGTCTTTAGTCTTTGATTGTAACTTCGTAAATAAACGAAATTAATGCTAATTAATCCTTATCGATGTTTTCGAGTGATTTCATGTAAATATTGGCCAGCGCTTGGCTGCTATTCTCAGTAGTAAATTGTAATGTAAAGTACGTGATTGCGATTTATTCTAATACAAATAGAAGCGAAAATGTGTGTATTACACATGGAATGCTGCAATCTGGCACTTACCACTTGGCCACGCGCTCAGATCTTCATATACAATTACCTAGTTGTTGAGCTGAGAGCAGACACAGGTTTGCCATTTACTTTATATACATGGCAATCTCATGTGAACCTAATCTGGAAAATGATTTAGGACTACTCGGTGATGCAGGTCCTAAGTTATAAGCTTCGGTGCCGGGGTCGTGAGTTCGATTACCACACGAGTCAAATATTTATGTGACCCGCAGATATTGTTTCGGATCTTGAGCGTTTGTTGTCAAGACGGTTGACGTCAGACGGCCGGTGGTAAAAATCTAGCTAAAGCCACTTACATAATTCACATGTGTCGAGTCCACCTAGGTGGCATAAGTGCAATAGAAATGTGATGATCGATCCAGGACATCTAGTCTCCCTGTCTACCCGTCTAATTTTACTCGGGAACGGGGGGAATATTTATGTCAAACGCCGAGGTCTAGGGTCTCTTCGCGATGTACAATATTAAATATTCGCATCAATGCGATTAAGGCATTGTTCATTTTTGTCGCACATTTTTCCATTCGCACACACACTTCAAAACTTACAATGTACTTCTCGCGGGCCTGGAACCATTAAGTTCGACAAGAACTTTTTTAATCCATAGTACAAGTTCACTAAAAATCCATAATAATCATGTTTATACGGAACCCCCAGACATAACGTAACATACTATGTTTAGTGTGTTACCACCCTAATCTTACATCATCCGTTCACGCGTGTAACTATTATGAAAGAGCCTTATTGGCTTGTCTATGTTTAGACTTTTAGACGTGAAGCGGTTCCACTCTCACTCGCTACGCCACTTACGATTTTTCATATCCAAATATGGTCATTATCAATTTCGTTTTACGGCCAAATATTATCCGTGACTTCGCCCGTTTGTTAATTTAAAAAATAAAAATAAAAACCTTCCGCAATTTAATCTATGCTTCCTTTGGCATAGTTAATTTTTATAAGTCTACTATAACCTGATAGTTAACACAGGATCGGCGATTTAGTCATATCTCAGCATCTACATAGAAATTGGTTGATCCATAGACAATAGGCAGTATAATATTTGATTTTTATTTTTGAACATGGCCACACCTCTCTGTGGCCTTTTTCGATTCCTTTAGAACTTCGGTACAATAAGTATATATAAACACTCTCCTGTTCAATAGCTATGTTGTGATATCAAGTCAATCAATCATCGCATAGTTTATGAATTTGGTGAACACAAACATACGAAAGCTAAATTTTTATATATACATATAATAAGTAAGAAATAGTATAGAGTAATCGCAATCATTAATAAAGAGTAACTACTATGAAAAAAAAAATACTTCGTTAATTTTTAGAATTCAGTGCGGTATCGTAAGCCGCATACTCCGTTAATATAAGAAAATATTACAAATCCAGTCAAGGAACTACGCGCAGTCTGAGTGATATAAAAGTCTTAATTCCGAAACGTGATTTCGGCATGTTTTATACATTGTTATTAAGCGAATTGTTTTTGTTAACTGACGTTCTCTATTTGAAACGTGCCACAAATATTACGGCCACGAAGGTCGTCTACTTGAAACGACGAGTTTGCATAGATTATCCGACGGCAAAGGCTGTTGATACAAGATATTCTTGTTATTCATTTAAATCGTTTCTTTTCAGTTAATTTATCATTTTCAATTCGTTTTTTTTTTAACTTTAACGCGATATTGTTTTTTTTTAATAATTTTAATAAGACCACACAAAGGCCATTTTTAAATACATTTGTTTCATTATTGTTACTATATCTCTACGCCCAACGAGTACCAGAAGACGTTTTGATCGCGACTATTTTTAATGAGGTTTAACTAGGTTCGCAACTTGAATTACAAAGATTGAACTAGGTGCTTGACGTGATTGGCGTAGTAAAAATGCCTATTGCACCGAAGGTTGTGGGTTTTATGCCCACTACTGGAAAATTCTTAATTTTTTTTAAATGGTTATAATTGCGGTAAAAATTGTTATAATTGCGTTCACCAGATGTTAAGTGGAGTCTGCAACACCTAAAGGGCTTGTACATGCGTTGACAACTTTTAAAAAAGTTGGTGACGGTCAGCTCACTCACGAAAACGAAAGTATGTACAACACTTTCACTTCACGGTGGCCTTCTGTGAGGGTTCTTCTCCGCACAAGCCTGCCCGCTCGTGCAACAGCAGAAGCTGTTTCATGGCCCTACCACAAAACAATTAATTGATGATCAGTATTTCCTTAGTGCCTGGATGTTTATATATCTGCAAAAAAATTATATCTTGTATATGTCGCATTACTGGAAAATGCCTCTTCACAGGGCATACAAAGGGTTATAGGCCATCATAGTCCATCACGCTCCGCGGATTGGCAGAATTCACATATCTTCGTATTTTTTTTTATTAGATATTATTTATTATAAAATATGCAGATTTCCTCACGATGTTTTCGTTCGCTGCTGATCATTTGATAAGTCAGCACTTAAAATTCGAATTGTTCTGGCATTGGAATTTGAACTCGGGTCGCTTGAGTATATTGAAATAAAAGAATGCGGCCCGGACACTATCTTCAATAATTAGTCATCTATACATTAAAAGTATGTTTTTATATTACCGTATATTTACTTTCATCGTTATACATAATTATCATAATTAACTTTCTTGATGAAGTTTAAATAAATATATTTGCATTTTTCTGTTCGAATATACAACTTTATGATGATCACGGATATTACATGTTTTATTTTACAATATTATCTTATTAAAGAGAGAAAGCACGATCCTAGCATGAAACACGCGCAAGGATCGTGGAAAGTTGAAATCGGCGATCGATAGATATACTTCAGCCTCGTGGTCCTGGTTGCTCGGGCGTAATCTAAAACTTCTAATAAACAAGCAGAAGGCTGGTCTGTGGTGAGGTTTAACTGTGGCCATGGGGCCACGCAACAGTTGTTGCACGAATGGGCAGGTCCGTCCGGGGAAGTACCACGACCTCGCAGAATATCGGCGTGAAGTGGAAAATTTATAACTTCTGCGTTTCGTTTGGTGAGTGAGGTAGCCAGGTCCCCACATTTTTAAAAGGCGGTTATCACTTAACAGCAGATGAACCACCGGCTCGCTTGGCGGTTCACCTTCTCACATAAAAAGAGTGATTAGCAAACGGGCTAGCCCTATCAATGAGTGTAGCAACTGCATTTGTGACAGTACATGGCGCAACACTAGAGGTGTAGAGGAAAACCAAACCGCCTTCACTGGTCTGTTCCGATCGCAGTAGCTCTCGGAGTAGGTGTCCTTAAGGAGAAGGGGTGGGTCGCGGTGCTCTCTAGGTGTGGGTGTGGCAGTATGTCGACTCTGTCGTATGTGCGACGATAATAATGTGTGGTAGGGTGGTATGGTCACGCAACAGTTTCTGCTGTTGCGTGGCCAGGCGCGTCCGATATACCACGGATTCAGCACCACGACCCACGGAAAGTCGGCGTGAATTGGAAGTATTAAACTTTCGCGTATAGTCTGGTGACTGAGCCATTTTTCTTAATTTTCGACACCTCTGCAAGACAACGGGCGTTGTAGATGACCATGGGCGGTGGTATTCACTTAACATCGGTTGAACCGTTTGCCCCCTTGACAACTTTTCATATAAAAAAATCGACGGGGCTTCAGTCCCCGATATCAGCCTGCCAGGGTAAAAAGCTTGAGTCTATATGTATTACCATGCGCATACTAACATATATTTTCTCATTAAACTTATTTAATATGAGTTTAGCCACTAGCTGAGCAATATTTTTATGCGTCATTAACTACATATATATACTATGACGTCTTATATTGCTTGATCTATAAAGAATCTCATTTAGACCATATTTGCCTTAGGATCTTTTAAGGCTTGGCATGACATCACTTAAATATTTAACAAAAAGTATTTGAAACATACTTCCTTTGTTAGTACAATCCGAACTCGGACTGAGAGTTATTTAGAATAGCTAATTGACATAAATATGATATTGTAAGTTTTCTGCAAATTGCTTTTATAAAAAAATATTGATTCCAAAATTAGGGAAATGTTCTCAAAAACGATTATACTTAATACCTTATGTTACATAAACAATTTTAAGCTAACCTTATTTCAGAAAAGTAGTTAAACCTAAGGTAGGTAACCTAAGGTTTAACTTATCGGTGGTAGGGCCACGCAGCAGCCTCGGCTGTTGCACGAATGGGCAGGCTCGTCCGGGTAAGTACCACGAAATCACAGAAAACCGACGTAAAGTTGAAGTATAAAGCTTTCGCGTTTCCTCTGGTGGTGACCGGAGCCCAATTTTCAAAAGGTGTCAATGCATCTCGCCATTTATATCTTTTAAAAATAGTAATAACAATAAGATGTATCGATTATTTTACCATGAAAACACTTATATTTGTATACTGATTTTCTTTCGCCCATCGTGCGTGCTTGAAAAGACTCAGGGAAAATATTGTGTCTTATTTTTTAATTTTACTTTGGCATCAGGTGAGTATTCGTGAGATTTGACCCTTTAGCGTTATACACGAAAGTGTCGACTTCACTCTAATCTCGTGGAGTCATAGCCTCCAATTTAGCCTTACACCTCGTCACTTCCTAAATAAATAAAAAAAAACTCAACCAGAGCTTGTACTTGTGTTTTAATTGGCGGCACGCGATACCTTTTGTCTCTCGATATTTACGATGCGACTCGTATTTGAATATTATATTGAGTATAATATTATATAGAGACGAAATATGTATAACATGGTATTGTACGCGTGTGTCGACCATGATCAGCTGTCGTCGACACTGCAACGCGACAGCCCGTACGTGATCGACTTGAGGTCGAAGAATAATTAATACAAGTACGTAAAACATTTTCAGTAACAAAAAAAATCAGATGTTACATTAAATATCTTACTCACTATACATTTTCTTTTGGATTTTGAAATGTTCCCTGATGTCCGCATTCAAAGGTGCAATGTCAATAAATTATATGGAACCATGTGGGAGCTAAACCGAACCCAGTGCAAAAAGAACTTTTCGTAAATCATGGAGCTGTGAACCTCCTTTTTTGAAGTCGGGTGAAAAATTTATTTGTATTCTTTGTTCTGGTTGCAAATGACCGCTCAGTATCACTGTAATAGAGCGAACGTCATGCCGCGGAAATGCATAGATTGCGATTACACGATTTAGTTCCGTATCATATTCGCTGTATCCGTCGATTTAGATTTGTGTTTATTGTGTTCATCGTATGTTGCTATGTCTTTTTTATCGTTTGATTTCGCCGCTGTAAATAATGCAACGTTTGTATATCGAATTATCATGAAAGTGGAAAATTAATAATTGAATTCTTGCACCTAAGACCGTGAGTTATTTGCATTACCAATTTTTAAAAGGCCACTAACTACCAGACGAAAGTAATAAACATAAACACATCTATTTTATGCCGTTCTTCCATTAGACCACGGTGCTTCCCCTGATTAGGGATATATTATTAAGGTGGGGCACCTTCACAACAAACGCTATCAAATATCGATGATTATCTGTTAATTTAGACTGCCAGACATATTAGATAATTATTTATTTTTTTCAAACAACTGACCAACCAACCGTCTACGTAGTAACTAGATGGACTTTTATGAATTGCATAAATTGTTAAAAACACGATAGCTCAATATTAAATTGAAAGCAATAAAATGGTTCCATATAAAACAAAATCCAGCATTAGCGTCAATACAAGAAGTAATTATCGTCGAAACCTTACCTCTTAGTCCTCCCCTCAGAGATCGAGAAAGAGTGCATTAGTATTGGTCATGTGACCTCGCGCAGTCTGCGGCCATTGAATACATTGCGTCGGTACTTAGAAGAATCTATAACGACCCCGCATTCTTATAATAGTTCTATGCATCGAGGCATTATTCAAATGCAAAGCGATGGTATCGCCTCTTTGTCTGGGCACGGTCTCCGTGTTGGTTTCCAAATCCCGCCACCGTGGGTGTCGCTCGTTTGAATGTCGAATAGTAAAAGTTTGAATATGGAACAGCGAAGAGATTAGGAAATAGTTTGTTGACGAAGTGTAGGCGGACAGCAGATAGTACGATTCTCGAATGTTCCATACCTAGTACCTTGGCTTTTTTCTGTATTTTCGCATGTCCTTACGGCGTATTGCGGGTAGCGTTGATTCCGAGTTAGTCGCAGAGTTCGTACTGTTGAAACGAATCTTACTTTTTTCATCTTTTTTTTTTTTTTTAAATCCCTTACTTTAGGCTAGCATTATCTTGTTGTAAGAACGTTTTACAAACATAAATTTCACGCGGACAAACACCCAGATGCAAAACAACTGTCTGTGGGTTACACATACAGTTGTCCCGCGAGGGAATCGAACCCACGACCCCCGGCACCGAAAGTAATCACCGCGGTACACTTGCTAATAATTAACTGGTAATAAGCTAGTTAAATATTATTAATGTCAGTTTTATTGGACATACCCTGTAGAAAGAGAAGCCGCAATTTATCTTTTACGGGGTGGTTAAGATCTTAGGAGTAGGGACGAAATATTTAATGATGTTATAGATGTAATTGTTCGGCGAATGTGAGACACAAAACGAGTGTTGGGTTGTGTAAATGTAATACGGGAAGCCTTTGTGGAAAAAATTAGATTATACAATTTATTTTTCAATGATACAAAGGTTCATTTATAAAATTCATATATAGGTACCTATATTGATGAACATTAGTCATTCTTTTATTCATTGTATCACACAGCACTACGTTTAGTATTTCTTACGTTTTGCTTAAACAAAAGAAGTTCCCCAAAGATTACGTGAGTTACAGAGACCGTTTGTTCTCATTGCATTAGTTTCGTTTTCAATCTTCATTCGATATTGGAACAAAGTGGTTCGAAATGTCACTCAAATTAATTGAAAGAATTCGACATTGAATATTGCTGATCGGTATTGATCATTGTATTCGAATCAAGTTTCGCTCCAAAAGAATTCGATCGGTGAAGCAAACAAACAAACAAAGCGCATGGCAAATTGTAAACACGCTCCGTTTATTTGTCCGTTGACAGTTCGAGTGTACGTGTCTGTAGTTTATTCGCGGTCGAATTCATGTTGGTCGACGACGCGATTGTACGTGTGGCCGTTTTCTATTTCGCAGGACAATCAAAGCAGCAACGGTACATTCATCAACAATAAACGCTGTTCCATATCGGAACTCGAGCCGCAGGAGGTGTTCTCCGGAGACGTGGTCCAGTTCGGCATTCCCGTAGTTGAGAATGCAGGGAATTCGGAAAAGGTACTGTCGGCAACACTTTTGATTGACCATGTAATCTAATCATATACGCAAGCTATGCACGCGTATCGTCGAGTACAGAAAATATTGTAATCTAATTAAATAGATGATAATTTAAAGAATTGTATATTCAAATAGTCGAAAAAGAACGTTGTTCGGAGCTGTACTGAGACATTTTGACTTTGTATCTAACGAGACGGTAATACCTAACCATCGTCAGTCTCCTCGTTTTTTGGACTAGAACCTTAAGCCCGATTTACATTGGTCAAGAATAGTGGCGCGTAGCAAGTACAAGTATAGAGGCCAGTGGCCAGTGTCGGGCACGGGACAAATGCTGTTTACACAGCAGCAAGAAATGGGACTGCCATTTCTCAATCGAAATGGACGAGTAACGTCAAAAAATACGTTAAATTTTGCCTGCCGTTCTACTATTTTGATTGTTTACATTACGGCAAGTGAAGAGTCAAGTGATTCGTAGGAAGTTCAGGCGCGAGAGGTGCATTTGCAAAAAATTGAAAGCGATTCTAGGTCTAGTAGTAAGGCAGCTTGCAAACCAAGTTGACTAGCTACTGTCCGATGGTTTACACCACTGTACTTATTTACTTCACTAAACACTTGACCAGTGTAAATCGGGCTTTAGTCGAATCTACTATACTGTTAATAATTTTTTTATCCGTTTGAATAAAAAATGCACGTGAATGTAACGTAACGTAACGGATCCATAACAATTATTTGTGCGAAATACAAAGTACTTATTAAATTAGAGATAGATAACCTAGAGTCGAATCCGTAACTCACGACATACGCGTATGTGCCTATCCGTAAGGGATGAAAACCACTTTTGTGGTTATCTAAAATTTATTTATTATGTTTAAAAATGCCGATTATTGTAACAAAAATAACGTTTTCCTTACAGAAACCTCATATTTTCATGTCAATGTCCATATCTCAATATGCGTCTCGCATAATTTATTAGCATTAAAAAATATATGCTAAACAATTACGTCAGGCGCATACACGCAGTTACGAATAAAAACAATAGTGACAGTAATTTTATTGAAATAAAATATTAATTTTTATCATTTATATTAAAAATAACTGCAGGTTTCAGTAATACAAAACCTTAACCAAAAGTAAAGTTACAGTTGATAAAGGAATTTTATATGCGTTTTAATTTTTTTTTTCGTAGAGTCTGGGTGAGTTACCCAAGTTCGAACAAGAAGGCACGGGTTCGAATCCCGCAGCGCCGAAAAAGCTTTCGACACTATCTTCTATATTCACACTTACGCTTATAGACATATGGTTGAATTTGGTTTTGTTCATGTTTTGTATTGTTCGCTGATTGCAGAACACGTTTCCGCCGGTGGTTGCCCTGCTCAAACTGTACCACCCGGACGGGAAGGAGGCGAAGCTCTCCTTCAACCCCACCATGACGACCCCACTGCACCTGAAAGAGTTGTACCAGCTCAACAACTACGTTCAGGTAACGCAGATGGTTCTTGGGGTCGAACTGTCCAAATGTGCGGGTAGTCGATGGATTCAGTTGCCCAGTGTCGTGCTTTGCGGCAGTCTGTGGTAGGCCTATGTTAAGCATTGGAACGGAGTAGGCTGAAAGGGTGGTAATGATGGCAACTGCAGTATTAATATAGAGTAAATTCAATTGTGACATTTAACATTTTTGGGCTACATAGTCTTTGAAATGAAGAGCTTTTTATAAAAGAAACAAAAACGAAACGTAATATTGAATTACGGAGTATAGTTGATTTTCAACCTAATGTTTACCAATATTGAAAAATAATATTATTACAATTATTTTTATTTGCCTCGTCTTCCGAACATGGTGGCTGCAAAAAGCTATCAAAAGCCACAAAAATCCACAAAAAATGTCTATCACGAGTAATTAATTTTCCGATAAAATCAACGTGCGATGTGGTTATTAAACAAACTCCCATTTTCTTGCTATTGTTTTCGTAATGAATGATTGCTAAGTACGCACTGCGTAAATGATTGTGATTTAAAACACACCCACTGCTCCATCCAGCACCATTGCGGTGCTGGATTGCTCCGTGGCGCACGTGCCAAGGTCACTGTTTGTTTGACCCACAGATAATTGTTGCATCCGGGTGTTTGTTTGTCCGCGTGAAATTTATGTTTGTAAAACGTCCTTACAACACAAAACATAAAGTATTTATTTATTTATTTATGCTTTATTGCAAAACCTTAAAAAAAAGGAAGGAAAAAAGGAAAGTATATAAATTATAGTAGCCTAAAGTAAGAGTTATAAAAATTTTAATATTATAATAAAAACAAACTATAATTTATTAATAATAATAATTTATTGTAATAAAAAAAATGTTATTTATTTATTTAAAATTTGTTGCACATACAACGTACAATGGCGGACTTAACACCATTAGGTGTTCTCTACCAGTCAACCGACAAATAAGTAGAGAGAACAAGGAGGTGCGAAAGAGCCACGTGAGAGGTGGTGAAAAATATGAATTTATATAAAATGTATATACATATGAAATTAAAAAAAAAAAAAAAAAAAAAAAACGTTTCGTGCTCAGGAGGCGGTCCAGCGCGAGGCGTCGCTCGAGGGCAGGCTGCGGACGCTGCGCGAGTGCGTTGAGAGGACGCGCGCCGACGCGCAGGCGTCGTGGGAGCTGTTCGTGGGCGAGCAGCGGCTGCTCACGAGGGTGCACACGCTCGAGGCGATGCTGGCGGCGGGCAAGCAGCCGGACCACCACCACGTGGTGCAGCTGCTCACCGACAAGCGCAACTACCAGGTACCGCCGCCGGGGCTGCGTTGGGGCAGCGCTTTGACGTAAAAAAAGCGCTTTAACGCTTAAAGGGTCACGCCGGGTCTTCGCCGTTGCACGTGTGGGTGGGGTCCGTCCGGTGACGAGCCAATAAGGCCGGCGTCAAGTGGATGTGTTACGTCTGGAGTGACGTAACCGTGGCCCACTCAGATTGTGAATTCAATTGTGGATTAATAGTTTAAAAATAAACATGCCAAAAAGATATTGCATTTGTTTACATATTTACCTAAAATAAATATATGTTAAGTATATTCGACTAGCACCAGCTTTGCTCAGTTGTGGTACTAGATGAAGTTCTGTAAAAATATCTAAATATTAATTTTATTTCGCTTTGTTTATGTTAACCATGACTTGGGTGAAGTGGAAAATGAAATATTCATTTATTTTATACGTTGATGCTGGTCAAGCGCTCACGACGGCCGCCGTATAAAAGTGTCCTATTATCCCTCTTTTTACTCTATTCCATTTTTATTTGGGTTCTCAACATTTGCGGACAAGACTACGACGTCTGGTAAAAATATGTAATGGGAGTTGGGAATCGGTTTACTTTTTACGCTTACGTGTACCCGCCGTTGCAGGAGGTCGCTCAGGAGAGCCTCCGCACGGCGCACGAGCAGCGGCTGATGCTGGAGGAGAGCCTGGAGCGGCGCAACCGGGAGGCGGCCGCGTTGCACCAGCACAACTGCGCGCTGAGGCTCACCGCCAACAACGCCCTCGCCGAGCTGCAGGTGCGCCCGGATGGATAGATGACGCGCGCGTGCAAAAGTATTTTGCACACCCTGTTGTTTTGGCGTGGGAATAATTCTTTATGGATCTTTCACATACCCCTGAAGAGTTGCCAAGCGGGCAGGCGGTTCACCTGATGTTAAGTGAATGCCGCCGCCCGTGGACATCTGCTACACCCGAGGGTTTGCAGGTGCGTTGACAACTCTTTTTGAAATTGGGCCTTTTGAACTTTGTGGTATGTGCGAGTTCCGGACAGAACAGATACCCATTAAAAATACCCACGTTGCACGTGCACAATCGCATTAGCCGGGTACACGGGAACACGACGACGCAATCTACCTCTTCTCCACCACACTCACTCACTCACACACTATTAACACACCCACTCCGTGATAATGGTGCTGTGCGTGTACAATTAGGGCGGCACCCCTCACGAGTCCTATCTGGAGCAGACACCCCCATGCCTGCAGCTTTGCATGCCCTGTCATCCCGTGCATGATTTTATTGAGTTAAAGTCTTACAAACTTAAATCTCGCAACCTCCTCAAAGGCCACTTGGATAACGTTTAAGTGACCTGTTATTATCAATCACTTGAAATTGGTAAGTTTTTTTCATCTCGAAATTTTTCTCGATCCCGCAATAGTGCGGCCACGCAGTTGCCTCCGCTGTTCCACTAGTAGGCAGTCGTAGTACTCTAGTACTCGTCCTGGGAAGTATCACGACCTTCAAGAAGACTGACGTGAAGTGGATGTGTTATATTATGTGCTTCTGCGTTTCGTGTGGAGAGTGAGATAACCGGCGCACACTTTATGAAAGGTGGCAACTTATCTGCAAACCTACGGGTGTTGCAAATGTCCATGTCCATGGAGTCACTCCAGAATAGGCTCACTTGTTGAAGGTCCCTTAGTCGTGTCGGTTACTGCCACTTGTGTGACTCCGTGGAGGAGTTGTCAAGTTCGTGAGTTCGTTTCCCACACGAGAACTATTTTTACGACCCATGTTTATGTTAATGTTTCACCGTCACGTTGCAGAAGTTGGCGGCGCGTTGCGAGAGGAAGATGTGCGCAGCGAGGCTCGCTATCGCCGCCGCAGAGGAGCGGGAGCAGGCAGTGAGAAAACACCTGCCCCTCGCCGTCAGTGAATACTTTATTATCTATATAAATAAAGTTATAGAGGTGCTAGAGATGCACGTGTTAGAATATTGCATTAGGCTGTTATTTTATACAAGTCTATAAATTAAAACCATTGGGAATCATAAACAGATCAACTAAAATTCCACATTTTAGATCATTCTAAACAAGAAAAAGCAAATAAGTGGTATCTTTTGACTGTGTTTCCAAAGAAACTTATCTTTCCAACGACACAACCATTGTACTATTCTTAACTAATGTTATACAACACTCGGTCGTTTTCAGTGTTCCGTGCAGAACGGCGAGGCGAAGATGCTGGTTCTCAGCACGGACAGCAACAAGCTGCAAGAGTCGAGGCGCTCCGGTTCGCTGGAGGATGCCGTTCGAGCCCTGCCAGACTACGTGAAACTGCTGCTGCCACAGCACCTGCTCAACAAGGTATCGGCATCTTAAATGAATGAATGAAGCATAATGAATGAATGAATGATTAGTTTTATTGTCCACAACAAATGAAAGGATACACATAATTAACATCAGTAATATGGTTTTCATATTACAAAGCCCAATTTTCAAAAGGTTGTCACCGTTTGAAAATTGGGCTTTGTAATATGAATATACGTCTGTAACCCTCGGGTGTAGCAGATGTCCATGGGCGGCGGTATTCACTTAACATCGGGTGAACCGCCTGCTCCTTGGGGACTTTTCACATAAAAAAAAGTTAGTAATAGTAATGGAATGCACAATGGCGGCTTCATCGCTTCGTAGCGATCCTTTCCAGGCAAGCAATGGCGTAAAGGAAAGTTTATTACGTGGTAGGTGGCGCATTAGTCTGCCGCATATACATATGTATGCACATAAGCAGCCCTGTAGTCCCGGGCTCATAGAATAGGGCTAAGGTATCCCCTGCCTGTCGTAAAAGGCGACTAAAAGGGGCCACGGATGGGCAGCAGCACGAAGTGGTCTCGTGTTGCTGCAAGAGGGTGAGGGGATCGGAGAAGGTTTTATCCTTCTCCGAGGCGTGCTCAGGCGTAGTACCGAGAGACACCGGTGCGTTCCATGGGAGATCCCGGAGTCCCTCCAAATGTACGGAAGGCGGCCAGCGAGGGGGTTTTAATGGGTAAGAACCCCACATAACTCTGTCATGTCAAGTGACAGGGTTATGTGGGGTATCTTTTGAAGATTTCACCCCCGATACCAAAACAAAAAAAAAGGTGGTGCAATAGTGTAATTTGATGTCTACGTGGCGCAGTTGCCAAGGTATTGGCCTTGGCGTCGGGGGTCGTGTGTTTGATTCCCACACTGGACAACTATTTGTGTGACCCACAGATAGGTGTTTCGCATCTGTGTGTTTGTCCACGTGAAATTTATGTTTTATAAAACGTTCTTACAACACAGGCTAATGTTATCTTAAAGTAAGGGCAATGTTTAAAAAAAAGTATTATACATAATATATTTACATTTTATTTTTACGTGTGGAAAATGCCACTAACTACGATTACCGGCTTCAACCGGCCATCTCAGGCCGGCCTCACGCCACAGGTCACACTAGTGTGGGATTTTTTTGCCTTCGCTATGTCAAGCGTTCTCTATCGCCCAATGAAAATTCTATTTCAAACCAGCAAAGCATTACAAATATTATCATGTTCGTTATTCTCTTGCAGTCCATACTAATATTATAAATGCGAACTCTGTCTGTCTCGCTTTCAAGTAAAAACACTGAACCAATTAACATGAAATTTGGTACACAGATAGTTTGGAGCCTGAGCAAGGATATAGGCTATTTTTTACTTGGAAAAAAGTGTTGTAAAGGGTTGAAAATATCTTTCTTTAAAAATGTATATACAGCGTGTCTTTACCACCGCGACAATAAATGAACACACATATAGAGGATAACTTTTTAAAATTGTATTGAAGCATTTACATTCTTTAAACATCAATATTTACCGAGTTATAAAATTTTTCCAAAAAAAAAAACAATTTTAGAACACCCTTACGTATAAAACTGTAAGGTAAAGTTCATTTGTAAAGGGCACAAAGCCTATGAATGAGTTGAATGAATTTAAAAGAGATAAAACATACTGTTAGAAGGAGAGATTTGTAATGCGACGCTGTGGCAACCAATGAAAATGTCTCTGAATATATGAATCAGTCAGTTGTAGTTGTACAGGATGTTACAAATTTTGTTTCTTTTTTTTATTTAATTAGTGTTTGAAAAATATTTTTTTTAATTTATGATTTTTTTTAACGTTTCTATTTTTTATGATTATTGACAAGTAGTAGACATGTGTTCATTTATTGTTGCGGTGGTAACGACACGCTGTATATTTTTTAAAGAAAGATATTTACTTAAGGACTTCAACGCGAGCGAATCCACGGGCGAAAAGCTAGTAGTTAATATTACCATAGGCAGCAGTTTTTATTTGACTCAGTCATCAATCGTCTTCAACTTTCATAGATACCGTAAATTTCACTTATATTCGTGCGACCATCAAACACCATAGACAATTTTTCCTTAACTGTAGAGGTTAAACTCGCCAAGAATCACTCCTTTGAATCCCTCCCGACGAATTCTAATTCTGCATTCATTATGTTCATCCACATAACGAGCCATACCCGACATGGCGGCTACTTGTCAGCCATCGTTGTAAAAGAACTCGCACACGATGGGTTCTATTACTATCAAGGTTCATGAGATACAGCCTGGTGAAAGACGGACAGACGGACAGCGAAGTCTTAGTAGTAGGGTCCCGTTTTACCCTTTGGGTAAGGAACCCTAAAATTATTCTCCTAAGAGTTAGCTACAATATATCATCATCTACAGTTGCATAGTCTAGTTGACTTGAGAAGTCGTCTCGTTTATTTGATTCACCCTACCTTAACACGATTTTTATAGTTTGCTACAAGATCTCAAATTTTGATAACAAGGAATTGAAATAGATTTTTCTTCCTTTATCTATTTTATTTTTGATTTATAAATATGTTTTATGTTCCAGGTGGGCATAAAAACAATATCAGCGGAGGGAAAGTCAGCGAAAGAATTCGAACTAATATTAAAAAAGAATAATATTTACAACTCAGAAAATAAAGGTATGTTTTACAGTAAACATAAATTTTCTAGTCGACTCTTCCATTATATATAATGTAACCAATGAACGCAAATAAAACATGGAAGTCTGCTGTATTAATTTTACTTACTTAATTTAATACAAATTCGGTTTTGATTTATTGCACATATTGGTGCACTGGTTGAGGATATAGAATGCCAATA
This sequence comes from Iphiclides podalirius, assembly GCA_933534255.1. Lineage (NCBI taxonomy): Eukaryota > Metazoa > Arthropoda > Insecta > Lepidoptera > Papilionidae > Iphiclides > Iphiclides podalirius. The sequence continues at coordinate 8,885,031 of OW152830.1, read as the reverse complement.
AGTCCGCCCTTCGTAATCTCTGTTTAAAGTGTTTCCAATTGAGAATAAATAAATGAATATATTTATAAAGTATAATGTTCATTATATTTTTTTTTTAATTCATTTTAACTAGTTTCTTGTCGAACAGAAAAACAAGTTACGGAGGATGGCGATGTTGGTGTCAGCAGTGAGGAGAAATCCGAGGAGCCGGAGTCTTTCACCGACGACGAGAAGCAATCTCGGCTCAACCACGGTTAGTGCAACGCCTAGCCGTCAACAAAACAGTTAACGATCACATTCTTTTTATTCAGAAAAACTGCTGTTTATGGTAAATGGACACGTTTTTTTGACACCATAGCCACACTGAGGCACTTAATTTTTTTTATATAAGGAAGGTTGTCATACGAGCCGCCAATTCACTTGATGTTAAGTTATTACCGCCCATGGTCACCTACAATACATTAAAGGTTGCAAATGGCGTTTTTTACTTTTTTTTTTTAAAATGGTTCCAGTACCATATTTATCAGTTGTAACGCAAAAGCAGAATACTTCCACTTCATGCTGGTCTTCTGCACGGCTGTGGTACTTCCTTGGTCGAGTCTGCGTACTGTTGTTGCGTAGACCACTAGATTTTGGCTCTGAAATGGAACGTAACTGCCCCATTGAATTGTTAAAAGTAATTGTAGTTTACGGCTGCATCGAAAGACTTCAATTGGTTTTTAACTAGGATTGAATCATTTCATTTTTGGTCTTCGATTTATTATCGAAACTTATATGACAATAAAATAATGCAATTTTAGTTAGGCGTTAAACGGCTCCGGAGTTTGCTTGCATGTCTGTTAAATATTTAAATAGACTCGACGCAACCTTGCCCGTAATCCTTTTCCCATGGCGATACAAAAAAAAAAAGTTTGCCTGAAAGCCTAATAGTTTTAATCCAATCAAATATTATCTTTATTTTAAATACTAAGCGTATATATTTTATATAATGTTATTCTTTGCGTTTCAGATCAAGTTAACGAAGTGGAGTCCACGAGTCCAATAGATGGGGATCTGCATCCGGACAACAATGCGAACTCGACATACAGCGAGCCGAGCACGCGAGAGGAATCGCCTGTTCGTACTGTTACATCATTTGTAACATCATTTATCTCAAGTAGACGTAAAGTATGCGCTATAAGTAAATATGACTACCATCTAGCGACTGTTTAAATGGCTGACATTAGATAATCAGCTCTAGATGCAATCTAACCCCCGGTGAAGTAATTCATGATCCAGATGAAGGATAATTACAAGTACAAATATTAAGATTTTTAACGATTATGAATTAACAACAGCATACAATAACATAGCCTGGAGTCGTCGTGTAATAATATATCTTCGTGGTACGGTTATCGATTTTCTTCTCTATAGAAGTTAGGGTGTTTTTTAATTTTAATAGCCTTGCGGATCATCCTTGGAAGGAATAGGTGTTGTTTTGCAAGGGTTGGTGTGTGAATCAAACCTGATGTATTGGTTGGGGCGATTTAAGGTGCTACCATCAGCTTGGGATTATACCGTCAATAAAACTATTAAGGCCGAAACGAACCACATCTTCAAGACAAGAAACAATTAGCACATTCTGTGGAGATCGAACACAAAATTAATAATATAAATAATGACAGTAGCCCGGACTAACTATAAGATTCAGACATTCCAATCTTCGCTCCGTCACATAATTTATTTTAAAGAAATGCGATAAATCCTTAAAAATAAATTCAATGAGTGGTGTGTAATCGCGCAAATTCAAGAATTTATCAGTCATACTACTTCGTATTTTTCTCTCTCGTAACCATTTATCGATCAAAACTCGCTAAACAATGTAGACTAAAGGCTGAGAATATAAAGCTTGTTTACAAAAAAATAATCATTCGTACTTTTTATATAACATTTTATTAGGGTCTTTGTTATAAAATTAAAACTAGCCCACATGTTAATGGAACAATAGTGATATTTGTGGTCAAATTAATTTACGTACATTTAGATCGTATCACTCAAGCTTTATTTTATTATGTATTATATAAGTAGAGAAGAACATAGGAGACGCTGAGTTTCAATATTTTGGGCCCTCATAAATCTGAGCGTCCCAGTATGCTTTAGGGTAGTTAAAAAAAAATTGCTTCCAAGATTACTATCTAAAATAATGAGTGAATGAATGAAATATGTACACAAAAAAATACAAATAAAATATAATAATACAAAACTGTACAATAGGCGTATCCGTGTACAGAATTTTAACGATACCATAATGACGGTACGAATACATTATACCATACAAAACTAACATTATTTAAATAGAGCAAAGCGGGCGTCGAATACGCGAACATACTGCGCGTGATGGGCGGGCTGAACGAGGAGATCCGGGCGCTGCGCGAGCGGCTCGCCGCCGCCACGGGCGAGGCGGAGCAGCTACGCGCGGTGCGCGACGAGCTGCTCGCCGCGCAGCCCGAGCCGCGCGACGAGCCGCCCGCCGAGCACGAGGACGCCGCCGCATTCCGCGCCAAGATCCACGACTTGCAGGTGCCTACTAAAAGCGAACTGCGATCGCTCACAATATAATATGACCCACGGCGACCCGAATGGCGTAGTGGGTAGTGTACCCGCCTCCTGCGCCAGAGGGTGTGGGTTCGATCCCCACTACTGACCAAATATTGTGTGATGAACATGGTGTTTTTCTAGTGTCTGGGTATTTATTTACAAAAGAAAAGTATGTTTAAGTATGTTAATCAGTTTTCTAGTACCCATAGTACAAGCTTTGCTTAGTTTGGGATTAGAAAATGTTGTGTACAAATGTGTCCTAAATATTTATTAATTTATTATTATTTATATACGAGATTCTATATGAACTAAAAATCACACTCCGTAAATAGTAGTACATTAAAGAACACAATATAGAGAGCTCAGGCATTACCTACAGTAGTGAAGATTTGCCAGAATAATGTTTATGTACCTATTTTCCACACTGGCAGGAATGTCGGATTACAGGGATTAGACATTGGCCAGATTACTGGGTTCCACAAGTACTTAACTCCAGATCTCCTCTAAGCTTTGCCGGGATGGGAATGGGTTTTCTCACTAGAAACAGGCCAGCATACTACACTTAGTATGCTGGCCTGTTAGCACTCTATATGTTTTTTTGGCTATCAATATGGCGTTTATTTTATTTAAACCTATTATGGTGTGTTTGATTTGTAATACGGTAGAGCCACGGCTGCAGCATCTTATACCGCTCTAGTAACTAACTTTAGAGAAGAATCTTACCGACGTGAAGTAAAAGTTTACTTATATACTTCTGTGTTACATTTGCTGAGCCAAGGATCGGAATGATCGCTGTTATAGAGCTTGGCTGCAATGTAAACGATATTCTTTTATTTATTTATTTTTTATATGAGAAGGTTTTACGCCGTTCTTCTGTGAGGTTATGGTACTTACCCGCACGAACATGCCCATTCGTACAACATCGAAGACGGTTGCGCAGTCCTACATAAATAAAACTAATAAAGAAAAACAATATCATCTTTTAAATTTACTCAGTCTCATTAAAATTACGTGTTTATAGTTTCATTTAAATTTTATACCCGACCTTGCAGGCCCAACTCAGCCGTTCGACGGTCGCCGAGGAGGCGAACCTGGCCGAGATCCAGCGGCTGGCCTCCAGCGCGGCCGAGATGCAAGCGGAGCTCGCGTTCCGGCCGACGCGCGCCGACATCGACGACCTCGCCGCGGTCGTGGGCGGCCTGCGCAACGAGCTCGTCGCCAAGCAGGACCAGATCGAGCGCCTCCAGGCGACGCTGAACAGGGAGAAGTGCACCGTCGACAAGGCGGTGGAGACCACGCCCGCGATAGAGAAGCCCGCCGAGCCCGCCGAGCCCATCGAGCCCGCCGACCCCATCGACGCTACCAAGATATCGGCCGAGATCGACGAGATGTTCCAGCTGGACTACGACGAGGACGAGGACGAGTCGGACTCGGCGGCGACCGAGATCGGTCGAGACGCCCTCGAGGAGGGAACCGCCGCGCCGGCCGAGTACGTGCGCCTGGACGACGAGCAGCGGCTGCAGGTGACCCTGCAGAACGGCAGTCTGCACGCGCTCGAGGAGGAGCTGGTGAGGGCGAAGGAGCGGTGGGCCGAGGTGTGCGCCGAGAGGGCCCGCCTCGCCGCCCAGCTGGCCGCGCTGCAGAGCAAGCCGCTACGCCCCGACGTGACCCACGCCGTAGCGCTACTGCTGCCCGTAGCGCTCGCCTGCCTCTACTACCTCCTGCTGCCCTACATCTCCTGATTGACGGCCACTTGGGACCCGCCCGGCTACGCCTAGCCCCACGCCCGCCCGTGGCGGCGTCGTTGCACGCCTTCTGATGACTTGTGAATAGCGCGAGCATTGACCGGTTCTATGTGACCCTGTTGTTTCAACATCGCGACGTCATTGCGGCTGCGTGGGGCAAGGATGGCTCGGTGTACAACAGCCTTTGTGGTGACTGGTGATGATCCGGTTCGAGCTTTCTGTAGGGAGTGCCATCTTTAGTGAAATTGGGCCGCTACGCGGCGGGGGTAGGCGCTCTTTGTTATTGCGTGTACATTATTATCGATCTAGATTTGTTTCTATTAAAAAAAAAGGATTAAAGAAAATTATGCCTCGATTAAGGTGTGAAATTATAAATTCGTTGTTGATATCTGCCATAATAACTGTATATTGTTAATGTTAAGGCCTAACGACTGTCTTAATTTATAAATTATTGTTGTACAAGGTCCTCTTGATAAATGAAACGGTACTGTCTCAACTAAAGTTTCTCCTTGTCGAGCGATGTGTTGTTTTGTATAATCTCTATGATACTTCGTTGTGTGTTCATGAATTTTACGTACAGGTTGCGCCGCCGATAGTTGAGCAGAGATCAGCCGCACTGGTTTTCGACGGCTACTCACACATATCATTTTGTATAGGCTTTCGCTCGTGTCAGCCGATAAACTTTCGAATTGTTCTTTTTCTAGTCCTGGAGGCCGTTCTGGGTTCATTCTCGTTCACGAGAAGCCTTCGACGAGTTTTAATTTGAGGGACACACGGTTCGCCGCCAAGTTTTTCTTCAGCGAGTCGGTCTGCTGTTTGCTAAAATCTATTTTGTATATTCTAAATTTACTACTTGTATTACAACGGCGTATGTGGCTCCACACGAGTGTTCGCTGTCATCTCGATAGTTATGGTAAATTTTGATTCGCGGGTTCGAATTCGCCATTTCGTTGGCATGACCTTTTGTGTGTCAGGCATTTTTCCGTTTGCTTTACTAAATCAATGCCGCCAGTCTCTAATCGAATGCCGTCTGAATGCGACCACGTGTGGCCATATGACAAATTTGTTGGTATCGCGTACGCGCGTTTGTTTGCTTTTGCTAGCGATTTACTCGTTGCATGACGTTTTATCTTCTCGCCATTAATAGCGTTTACTGAGCGATGTACGAGTTTCACTCTGCTTGCGGTCTCTGCAGTATCGGCGTCGAGAACCACGCGAGATTGAGATGATGAATCGCTCTGTGATGTGAAGGCCAATAGATAATTTTGTAACAAAATCGTAAATAACTAACAGATTAACTATATCCTTTAGATTTACTGTAACATTATCACGTTGAACCACTGTCTATAGATATATTTATTATTTTATTGTTGCACTGAATATTTTTTTTTGTTATGTTCTCTTGTTTTAGTTTGTGTTTAAACCACCTTATTGTAAATACGTCATATCTTATACTCCTTACGTTTAGTTTGATGCTGTCGAAGACTTTTATGTTTTATTTTAGGGAGTAATATAATGCATTCAATGTGGATGTACTGATAAATTTATTGGAAATAATATTGATTTGTTTAAACATCGGCATTTTCATTTGTCGCTAAAGGCGGCAGTGTCAAGACTTTCTTTAAAGTGGCAAACGAGCTGGCGGTTCACCTGATGTTAAATGATAACCGCCGCCCATGTACTTTTGTAACACCCAAAGGGTTGCAAAAGCGTTACCACTTTATTTAAAAGTGGTAACGCTTAAGTGGTCTTCCTCACTCCCCAAACGAAACGCAGAAGTGTTCTACTTTACACCGGTCTTCTGTCACGACCTCACATACTTACTCGAACAGACCTGCCCATTCGTGCAATAGTTGAACACTGTTGCGTGGCACTACCACAGAAAAACTTTCGTTTAATTTTAATAGGTCGTCAATGATTTAGTATTCCCGCCAGCTATAGACAACAATAGTAAACAACTTTTCTTTTCATATTTTTTTCACGTTTTACGTTGTACCGACAGTACTTTGTAGAAACATGATTACATTAAATATTAACAGAAATCAATAGAAAATAACTTGGGGCCAAGGGGCCTCCACTCCTTTGTTGCTCCGAGGCCTCCAGACCTCTAAATCTGGCCCTGAATATTTGGAACCTTCTTAAGTCGTTTATTGAAATTACATTTTGTTATTAGGGTCGACCTAGTCAGACTGCTAGAAAGTGCCATTTGGCATTAAGCCCGCCGTTTGTGTTAACAAATAAATTTTCGAGAAAAGAATTTTATGAATAACATTTTTTTCGATTACATGCTGGTATTCAATTATTCAACATTCAATAGCCGGCCTTCATATTAATCTGTACCTTATTAAAAGCGATCCGAGATTTTTATAACAACTATGTGAACTAATATGATGCAAATAATGGTGGGTGGCATTGCTCACTTACGATTGGGTGATCCATTTGCAAGTTTGTCTCCTGTTTCAAATAAGGGTCCCTGAAAAAACGAAGATCAGTTTTGTCTACAAGTTTTATTTTATCCAAAAAAGGCAATACATACGTATATATCAACAAAAGCGCCGGGGCGGCATCAGACGCAGATGAAGTTGCGAACTTTTTACCTTTAACTAATGCTTTTGCTTTTAGTCCGTAGAGTAAAGAGACCTAAGGTCTCCGGACATCATCAATTTGAAAGATTTACGTCCTATAGACATATCGCTAAGGCTGTTGACTAGAGGGCTGGTTCTTTTCTTGATCAAAGGTTAATAAGTGATACTCACTCTAGTGATAATAACTCCCAAAGTTATGCTTCATAAAGTTTATTTCAACTTATGCTTTTACCATAGTTTGAAATGAAAATACGATTCGATAATTTTTATTTATTTTCCAATAACTTTTTGATATTAAAATGCTTGTGCTCTTCGTTTGTTTTGTTTTCTTTCCTGCAATATATATATTTAGTTCTTCATGATTAAAAAAATTCAATTCAAGTGTAAAAGCAAGGCCTTGCAAATCTAAAGAAGAATGAACTTGTAAATAATTACCAAATATATTTTAATGAAGGAATCGCGTGATCGCCGTCAGACCGCTTACAATAAACGTTAATAGCGATGAAATAATAAGATTTTGAAAATCATACCGTAATGATTTTCCAATACAATATATTCATGTTTTATATCGTGAACAGTAGAACGGTTCTACGAATGACAAATGAAACTAAATATAACTTTGAAATTTTCTGAGATTTTATGAATAAGGTATGAGATTTATCAATGTTTGTAAACTTGAGTTCTTTATTAATATTAATAATACTATATAATTACATTAAAAAGTAATACGTTATATTATTTTCATTACGTGTAGAAATAAAAGACATAATCGGTAAAAAATATTTATTAATTTTAAAATAAATTTCACAAAGAACGCCTCTCGACAAAATAAAGTTAAGAAACTGATATTTTCCTCACATAATGTGATCATGAGACCTAATGGGTAGAGACAATCTTACTAAAATATAGAAATAATTATGTAGTACCTTGTGCACTAAATCGCACGTCAAGCGGGATCAAGCGTTAATAGAGAATATAGTACTGTCCATACGCTTCCTAGATATTCTAATAACATTCCCAAAATCAGTTCATGTTCATCTTCAAGGTTAAAAGGAGAATATCCATCTCCGTCAAGCGTGTCGTGTTGACTGAAGCGACGCGACGGAATTTGATGAATCTGGAGGCTGCTGGGAAACTGTTTACGCAGTTAAACTAATGCAGGTGACATACGTTTTTGAAATCAGCAAATGGAATAGAAATATATTAGGATATAAATTGGAAAAACTAGTAGGTACTAAAAATATTTCATTGCACGAAACAAAAGAGCACGATTGTATAAATAAAGAATTAGTAATAGTCACTGCAACCTAAAATTTATTAAAATTAAAAATTAGGGATTATTTTAGACATTCATAACCGGTATAGAAACTGAATTATAATTTTAACCTTATACATTAAATGTACCTTTACAACGTATAATTTATATAAAAAGAGTTAACAAGACTGACGCCCGGTTTCTGAAAAACTGATCAGTGTCAGGCGTCAGATTGAAATTTGCAGTTATTATATACTAAGTAATTGATGTCGGCTGTTAGGTAGATATTGTTTTCATCTTGTGATAGGTATTGACCAAGTTTTACTGGCTAATAATACTTATACAGCTATAAATGTTTAATATCACAATTTAGGGAACATTCTTATGAAATGCATAAGTAAGATACATCAAGCTATTCTCATAGCTAACCACAACAATCACGACTTCATCACTCACGAATCACGGTTTTTTGTTCTTTCAACTTTGCAGTCCAATATTGAGTTTTCTAATTGAAAACCTTTTCTAGAAATATAATCTTTTGTTACTCGTGTATGTAGTTAGATTAGTGGTTTTAGTAAGAATAAATATTAGTATAAAATATTATAATAATGAATATTTGTATAAAAACATGAACATGTGACAATAACTTGTGCAAAAAGGTTAACTGACTGGAAAAGCAAGCGACAATCTTGCTTGATTTCAACTTTCGTGGCATTTAATGAAATAACGGTAAGCGTAGCGCAAGAGATAAGCCGCTTTTGAGCCACTTGCGGCTGCTAACGAAGAGAGGCAGATGCGTGGTGTTTGTGAGGAAGTATAATTATTTATTGGCCAACATTAACGCCCGCCACTTAACATACTATGAATCTACCTCAGTACGAAACGACAAATGTCGGTTACGTATCAATGATACGTTGATATGATACGAAACTATATCGATAGAATATAGAAGAGTTCATTTTTATTTCACTTGAATTTAGAGATCTGACACGATGCCCCTAGCATTCAAAAATCAGAAGACCGGCGAGATGTGGAAGTATTGCAACTTTGCGTTACATTTGATAAACGTTGACAACACGTCTGCAACAGATGTGCATAGACGGTAGTAATCATTTAACATTGTCGATTGCCACCTTTTAAAAAAAAACGCAGAATTTTTTCAGTATATTCTACATTAATAACATAAGCTACTTTTCATTGAGAAAATTCATCTATATGTTATTAAATATCAAAATACAAATTTATTTTAGCTATTACTTTTGGTCTTGTTATTTTTTCTTTTTCCAACCATTTTTCTTATCGTTTCATATTTCTAATATTACAGGTATTATGTGAAAATCAAAATCAAGGCACTAAAGGACTAAATACTGTTTTCCATTACAGTGACTCCTTCCCGTAACGCTATCCATCATAGTCCTGGACTGTAAAGGGTATGACAGATTCCAGGTAAACAAAACAACTGGCAAATTTGAAGTTGATTTAAGCGAAATTTATTCGAGAAAAGCGACGCGTTTTCTTAACTGAGGTAAGGGGAGAGATCCTTAAAGTGCATGTAAACCTACATATAAGAATTTTTTATTTTTATTTTTATTTTTATGTGAAAAGTTGCTAAACGAGCAGTCGGTTCACCTGATGGTAAGTGAATACCGCCGCCCATGGACATCTGCCACACCCGAGGGTTACAGATGCGTTGACAACCTTTTGAAAATTGGGCTCCGGCTACCTCACTCACCAGACGAAACGCGAAAGTATTTGTCATACTTCCACTTTACGCTGGTCTTCTGTGAGGTCGTGGTACTTACCCGGACGGGCCTGCCCATTCGTGCAACAGCCGAGGCTGTTGCGTGGCCCTACCACCGTGAATTTGGATAATTATATTTTTATACGTGAAAGATAAAATATTTTACCACGATATTTTTAAATAACAAAACATCATGTGTTATTTTTAATCGTAATGCACATGAAAGAGAAATTATTAATTATATAACAAAACAGATGCAGGTTTACAATATAATATCTATGTTTACTTACTTATATGTACCCGATATATTTTTTTATGTCAAAAAGTGGCAAACGACGACCTGATGTTAAGTGATATCCGCCGCCCATAGACATTTGCAAGTACCCGTAGGGCTGTAAAGGCGTTGCCGCCTTTAAATAAAGTGGACTTCGGCTACATCACTCGCCACACGAAACACAGATGTGTAACTGTAACACTTATACTTTACGCTGATTTCCTGTGAGGTCGTGGTACTTATCCGGACGGACCTGTCCATTCGTGTTGTGAACACTGTTGCGTGGCCCTACCACAGTTGATATATTAAAATTAAAAAGTTTATGTTTCATTCGATCAAGACAACATTAAACAAATATGTTTCGCTGTGAAAGAGCCACAGCCCTTGCTGTTGCACGAATACCTACGTAGGTATACAGTACGAATGCGCAGGTCCGTCCGGGTAAGTACTTCGATCCTACAGAAGGCCGACGTGAAGTGGAAGTGTTATACTTCTGCGTTGTCTGTGTTAGTCTGGTAGGCGGGGCCCGCTTTATTAAAAGGTGTAAATAACACCAAACGATAAAATAGATTTCAAACATGTGATAATTCGGCCTAGACAAAGGAAATAGGTCAATTTACATATACCAGGAGGCGAAGAAAACAGCCTTATCTTTTATGAGATTATAGAATTGTTTCAGTATAGTTGTGTTAATATCTTATACGTATGCGTTAATGACACGAGGTTTGCGCTCTCGAAATTTCGAAAATTTTGGCGGTATATCCGGATGATTCATCCGGATCCAATGCGCAATGATATCACAACTTGCCCGACTGCAACGTGCTTTCGAAATTGAGATGTCTTGCCTTTCTTATTGCGCTCTTGGTCTCTGACTAACGCACTCTGCAACGCAATGTCGAACGTTTACGTAATAGCCGCCTCGGCTTTTTATGTCCAGTCATGACTTTTCACGTGGGCCTGTTTTATTACTAGTTGGTCCTGTCAGCTAAATAATATTAGCAATTCGAAGCTTGCTGCGTTTTACCTATTAATATTTGTATTACAAAACTGTTATACTGCAAGGGTGAATAGAACAATGTATAGACATGTAGTAGCTAAATATATTCAGATATATGTCCATTGTAAATGTAGTTTTAAAATAAATTCTTCAGATTTCTTTCGACGTAAGACATGTCAGATCTTACTTATAAACATAAAAACTACAGAACGATGCATAATTTATAGTTTTACAATAATTGAAAAAGAAGTGTGGTTGTAAGTGAAGGCCTCTCCTGGTTCCGTAACGAATAATCGTTTTTGAATGGATTTTTTTATGTGAAAAGTTGCCAAACGAGCAGACGGTTCACCTGATAGTAAGTGAATATTGCCGCCCATAGAGATCTGCTAAACCCGAGGGTTGCAGATGCGATGACAACCTTTTAAAAATTGGTTGCCGGCCACCTCACTCACCAGACGAAACACGAAAGTATTATAAGTACTTCCACTTTACGCCGGTCTTCTCGTTATTCGGTCGTGGTACTTACCCGGACGAGCCTGCCCATTCGTGCAATAGCCGAGGCTGCTGCGTGGCCCTACCACCTTAAAAAATAACCTATAGATAAACTAGGTTAACACATCAATTGTTTTTAGGGTCTCATTTTAGGCGTCTGTCCGTCTGTCGACGGGCTGTCTCATTAATCGTGATAATTAGGCAGTTCAAATTTTAACAGATGATGTATTTCTGTTGCAGCTATAACAAAATTATAATACTTATAAAACAGAATAAAAATATGTTTAAGCGGGGCAGACAACAGACATATTTTTTGCCGTCTTTATACATGGTATGGAACTCTTTGTGCGCGAGTCCAACTCGCACTTGGCCGGTTTTAAACCATAGAAGTTAACTATTTTAATCATCCACGGGTAAAAGATAAGTTATAATTTGTAGAGTAGGTAGTATCTATAATTCATTATTTCTTCTCAGCACCCGTTTTAGACGTAGTTATATATTACACAATATATTATTGGCTCATGTAATTTAATAACATCATCTGGTTTAATCTTCGATTTAAAATTCCAGTAAAGACCTAAACGTCGTCTACAGCACACTCGTATCGAGTGTGCTGTAGACGAGTCTATTTCATTAAAATATATTTTAATACTGATTTTTATGATTAGTTCGAAGGATAGAACTGTAAGATTTTCCATTACCACAGCGTGATTTACCAAGTGCAAAAAAAATTTATTCGATAAAGAAAAATCACTCGCTGCGCATAGTTTTCGAGAAAAAAAAAATTTAAAACTCGTTATTTTCATTAAGAAAGTGCTCCATTTTGTTATTGCAAATATGTTAGATATAAAGCTACTAAAAGATATTATATTAAAAATACATACATATTTGAAGTCGCACACTTTTCCAAATGGTAATGTCGCATTAATAAAAAACACTGATGCTTCTTCGTCTTTGGTTTAATTATTACATTGTAACATTTAAAAACTTTCATATTAAATCAAAAACACGTCTTGTCCACACTTTAAACAAACAAAACTTTTTACAAGAACACCACGACGACACAAATAAATTGAAAAGTACTGAACGATCTGATTGAGATTCTAATAAAATTTTATAAAAAGAAATAAAATATAAATTACAATACGTACACAATTCACTAGTGCTAGTAGACGTGCACATATTATCCACCATTACAAATACGAATATTAAATAGGAAATTAAAAAGAGCGGGAAATACTTATCTTTTTAAATTTAATATATGATTAGGTACTCAAATATCAATACAGGCAATATGCTCATATAGATTTCGGAACTCAATTACAAATTTTATAAAATCTTTTTAATCAGTAGTATAAATTAATTTCAAGTCTATTTAACACAAATTGGAGAAAAAGGGCGGGAAACTTTGAAAGCTAAGCGCGCGTTTTTTTCTCTAAATCACATTTATTTAATTTTAGTGATAATAATCAGAGAAGTTTTGTGTATATATGTAATTTTTTTACTTTGTGTAGTTAATTATTAATAGTAATAGTTTAATTTCTATACCTAGGTAAGTTTTATATATTTTATTATAATGAATGAACCCCCTGATCCCGGGGGTGGAGTCCCCGAGGTTGCGTACAATGTAGAAGTTTCTAATGGCGAGTCTTGTATGGACACTGATGCGTCGAATACTCTTATCATTAGAAACGCTCACGTTTGCAGAAAATTTGCAAACATTGCAATAAAAAAAGGAGGAGCAGTCATTCTGGTACTAAGAATGACCAAACTAAGCATGCCTGTCATTGCGATAGTGATGAGAACAGCACCATTCTAAATAATGTTGCATCACCAGTAACAACAGAATCAAAAGAGCCCGAGCAACTTAGTGTCGAATATAGAAAGATTTACCAAAACAGTGACTTATCACCTTATATTATACATGTTCAAAAAGAAGTATCTTCATTTAATGATGGTACTTCATTCCACCCTGTGTCCTTTGGCAATTTTCTAAAAAAAAATGCATTTAGGAATATCATCAATGGCAGTATAAAAAAAATTGGTAGGAACAAGATTTCCCTTGCATTTTCCAATTTTACTGATGCTAACACTTTTATTAATCATCCTTCTTTGTCTACACAGAAATTAAAAGCCTTTATTCCAACCTTCAACATAACTAGGATGGGTATTGTAAGAGGAGTGCCAGCTGAATGGTCCCCAGATGAAATTAAAAATAACATAACTGTGCCAATGGGTTGTGGTGAAATTTTAAAAATAAGACGATTAAATTATAAAACAACTGTTGATGGGTCTCCAGTTTGGAAACCTTCACAGACAGTAGTTATAACATTTGATGGTCAGGTTCTTCCAAAACACATTTATATGTGCTATAATGCTTTATCTGTCGAACTTTACACATATCCTACTATACAATGTTACAACTGCTGTCGATATGGTCACACTAAAATTCAATGTAGGTCCAAACCACGCTGCTTTAAGTGTGGAGATGTTCATACAAGTGACTCTTGCAATAAAGATGATGACTGTGCTTTCTGTTTCCTTTGTTCTGGGTCACATTTTGCTATTAGCAAATCATGTCCTGAATGGGCTAGACAAAAACAAATAAAATTGACCATGGCACAAAACTGCATCTCATATGCAGAGGCTTCCAAAATGCTCCCCCCTGTCACTAAGTCTTATGTTGACATTCTTAAATCTGTTCCCTCTAGCACATATTCAGCTGAGTCTATGAGGCCACAACATTCTTTGTCATCACATATTAACCAACCATTGAAAAACTCATATAAAAAGACAGTTTCTTTAAAAACTCGACCTCTTCCCCATTTCAACAAAGGCTATGACAAAGCAGCTCATCAAGCTCTAATTAAGGACTTTGAAATGCCAATGTCGTCTAACGGATGTGCATTAACACCCAATGGGAATGAAAAACAAGACATATTTACAGATGTTGTAATTCCTTTAATTAATTCTTTGTTACTAAGTAAAATAATTTCACCGAACAACGTTGCTCAAACATTTGATATTCTTAAACAAATTCTTAACAATGGACAATCAAGCCAAAGTTATACAATGGAATTGCAGGAGCATAGTTAATAAAAAAAGTGAATTGATATATTTGATTAACAAATTTAATCCTTTCCTTATCTCTCTTTCGGAGACTTGGCTGCGGCCAAATTTATCATTTAATATGCAAGGATACATTTGCCATAGAAAAGACAGATTGGATGGATATGGTGGTGTAGCAATCTTAATTAAAAAAACTGTTATTTTCACGTATGTTCCACTGCCTCCACACTCTGATAACTTTTCGGCAATTGCGATTTCATACAATAATGTTTGTTATGTATCTATTTATGTTCCTCACCCATCTCAACAAGTTTTAAATGAAGTTAATCATCTCTTATCTTCACTGAAAAAGCCATTTTTGGTTATGGGTGATTTTAACTGTCATCATCAATCCTGGGGTAGCTCTTTTTCTAATCCTAATGGAGATCTAATGTTAGATATCCTTGATCATCATAATTTATGTGTTCTAAATACTTCAAAGCCGACAAGACGTACAGAACCGAATGAGAGTGTGAGTGCTGTAGATTTATCTATATGTACTCCCAATCTTTCTTCTGTTCTAGAGTGGGACATTTTGTCTTCTACTTATGGCAGTGATCATTTTCCAATAATTATTTCGTTCGTTTCCTTTCTATAACCTTCCAAATCAAAAAGTTCCGCGTTCACGTATGAAATACAGATTAAGTACTAAAGGCTGGCATACTTACAAAAGCAACACACTACAGAACGTTTCTACCTTGCCAGATGTCCAAAAATTTTATGAAATTGACTCCTATAATTCTTTTGTAAATTTTCTTAATAACGCTGCGGAACAAGCTTTTCCTTTAAAAGAAAATACCTACCAAAAAGCTTCACCCCCGCCATGGTGGGATAAAGAATGCTCTGAAGCTGTTAAAAAAAGAAAGACTGCAGAAAGACAATATTGTTCATCTATGACATCAGAAAATTTTGAAAGTTTTCAAGTTATAAGTACCAACACACACAAAATTTTAAAGATGAAGAAAATCGAAGGGTGGAAAAATTACTGTTCATCGATCTCTCCTAATACTAATCCTTCAGTTCTCTGGCAAAATATCAGACGATTCAGATGTAGTAAAATTAGTTCTCCCTCAATATCTCTTCCAATAGATCTTGCTGAAGATTTTACAGACCGACTTGCCCCCCCTTTTGCTCCAGAATTTCGCCACCCAAATTTAGAGTGTAATTTAAACGATCACTCCGAATTAGCCTCGCAGTTTTCTATGTCAGAATTAAAAGGCATATTATCATATCTTAAGGATTCTGCCCCTGGGGAGGATGGTATTATATACTCTTTTATTTCAAATTTAGACGAAAAAATTTTGTCTTACTTTTTAAATCTTTTAAATTCCATAATAGCAACTAGCAATATACCAAAGTCTTGGCAAACACAGGAAATCATTGCTATTCTTAAACCCGGGAAACTTTCTACTGAGGCCACATCTTACAGGCCAATAGCATTATCATCTGTAATAGGTAAGCTTGCAGAACATTTAGTGAAAAACCGGCTTGAATGGCTTGCTGAAAATAAAAATATAATAGCAAGCAGTCAATTTGGTTTTAGGAAAGGAAGAGGTACGATAGATAGCTTGAGTATTTTAACTACTGATATAAGACTGGCGTTCACAAATAATAATTTCCTTCTATCTGCGTTTTTAGACATAAATTCTGCATATGATAGTGTTCTTCCGCATCTGTTACGGCAGAAATTAATTGATTTAAAAGTTCCAAAAATATTCATTAACTTCATTTATAACATGTTATATGAGAGGACTATACATATTTTTTTAGAAAATGGACATAAAATATCCAGGACGACTTGGAAAGGATTACCCCAGGGCTCTGTTCTTAGTCCGTTACTCTATAATATATACACATATGATTTAGAACATTTCCTTAATGGGTCTGCAAATATTCTACAGTATGCAGATGATTTACTTCTGTATGTTTCGGATGAATCTGCTCATAAAGCTTGTGAGTGCTTAAATTACTCTTTGCGTCTATTGAGTATTTGGAGTGAATCAAATGGTCTTGAATTGTCTGCCTCTAAAAGTACCACTGTAGTATTTTCCAGAAAACGTGTTCTTCCAAAAATCCACATTTCTTATAAAAATAGTCCAATTCCAGTTAAGAATAATGCAAAATTTTTAGGTCTAATATTGGACTCAAAACTTACTGGCATTCCGCATTTCGATTATGTAGTAGCAAAATGTGAACGTCAACTAAATATGTTAAGATGCCTTTCTGGTGTATGGTGGGGTGCGCACCCCATCTCCTTAAAGTTAGTTTACAACGCTATCATTAGAAGCATTGTAGATTATGGTACATTTTTATTGGAACCTTGTAACGCATCTGGTCTTAAAAAAATCGATTTAATTCAATCAAAAGCTTTACGAATAATATCTGGTGCAATGAAATCCAGTCCCATTAATGCTCTTCAATTAGAATGTGGAGATCCGCCGCTCCACTTAAGAAGACAATATTTAGCTGATAGATTCCTGTTTCGTTGTTTACAATTTTTAAACCATCCTTTAATAACAAAACTACAAACCTTATGTCAAGTCATTAATTCATCTTCGTATTGGAAACTCAAGGAATTGCCATGTCTTGTTAAAAGTTACCAAAAATATCTTGCTATTGAAGCCCCCATGTATCGTTCCAAAACTCTTCCACTGTTTGAAACCGATTATAAAATCTTGACTCTTACACCCTCCATAAAACTCAATGTTGGAATAAAAAAAGATGAAATAGAGATTCATACAGCTTTTAAATTCATTATTGAAAATAACTGGGAGAATTGGCACTATATATATAGTGATGCTTCTAAACATACCAATAATAGTTGTGTTGGGGTTGGAGTATTTCATTCTCAGTATAATATTGTACAAAAAATTAAATTACCTCCTGAATCATCAGTATTTACTGGGGAATGTTTTGGTCTATTTCGCGCAGTAGAATATATATTATTAACAAACTTATGTAAAGCTATAATTTTTACGGACTCTCTAAGTTCTTTACAAACATTAGCACATTTTCCGCTTAAATCAAAATGCCAATATCCTATAATTTTAGAAATAAGAAAATTGTTATACAAATGCCAAGTTTAAAAACATTACAGTAGTTTTTGCATGGATTCCCGGGCATAGCGGCATTAAAGGAAATGAAAAGGCAGACGAGTTAGCAAATGAAGCCGTGTTAAGCGGTGATATATATCCTTACACTAATTATTGTCACGATCTTCTTTCCTTGTCGAAGCGATATTTGAAAGAGTCCTGGGAACATTACTGGACATCTCCTAGCCTAGTGAAAGGAAAATTCTACTCCTCAATTCAACCGACAATTCCAAATAAGCCTTGGTACACTCAAGTCAATTTAAATAAATATTGTACTAGTTCTTTAATTCGTTTGCGATTAGGTCACTGCTGTTCTCCGTCTTTTCTGTTTAAGATTCATGTTGTAGATACTTCTTTATGTGCTTGTGGAACGGAAGAAGGAAATTTGAACCATATTTTCCTTTCTTGCCCATTATATGACCGCTCCTCTCTTTTTACTGATCTTCTATTGCTCCGGATACCTTTTCCTATTAATATACCATTCCTTTTAGCATATAACGACCCTTGTGTATATAAAACATTAGCTTCATTTATTCAGAAAAATGCTATAAAACTATAGTATAATTTGGTTAATAGGTTTATATATATAAATGTATGCGTATGTATGTGTGTATATATGGGTATATATATATATATATATATATATATATATATATATATATATATATATACATATATATGTGTGTATATATGTATATATATTATGTGTATTTGTGTAAATACGATATTAATAAAACTAAATATTCTGTAATTAATAATACTTTATCACATTGAATATATGTATCGTAAATCTTCTTGATTATTTTCCTTTTTCCAAATTCCGCTTCCTAGTCCTGTTGAAATAAATTTATATTTCAACAAAACCACTGTTTCCTTCCTTTTACTTGTCATTGGCATAAAGGATAACAAAATGCCACAATAAAAAGAAAAAAAAAAAAAAAAAAAAACACAAATTGATAGGTTTTTCTTAATTGCACATTTTTATATAGCAAGAAGCCTTATCTGATTAAGATTAAAAGTGAGTTTTTCTTTAATTTGTTTATTAAAATTACGAAGATTTTCCTTTTTACATACGAAATATTCACCTTTCATAAAATTTTTATTTTTTGTTTAAATTAAAAAATAATCATATTTCTGGCCGTGGAAGAGTCAAATTTAATAATTAAATAATAATTATTATTTCATTATTAAATTTGACTCTTCCACGTGCTTCGCCAGAACACTCGCTATGTCGCCCCTGAGTGTTGCTTCACCCACTCGGCCTTCGCTCCGCTACGGATCTCGGCGGCTCGACCTCCGGCGCGAGGTTCTGGCTCCGCCTTTTTATGTTCACTCTAGGGGTAGGGACCACAAGACGACATGGAGTCGGGGTGCTCTGTGTCGGATCTTTGACACATTATTTAAAAAAAAAAATTCGATTTTACAATCGATACGAGTATGACGTCACTCGCTACCTATATTTATCATGTTGGCTGTACGTACTAAATATTTTAAATTTCTAATAATAAATTGTTTTATAATCGATACGAGTATGACATCGCCCGCTTCCTATATTTATCATATTGGAAATACTGTATATTGAGTTTTTGAAGTCCACTTAGTAAAATGGCAGACTCTCTCTATCTCTAACTGTGAGTGAGCAGATAATTCTGCGTGTTGATTATTTCATTAGTAATTTTTCTCTACGGAAAAAAGTTTTTTGTTAGCTCGAAAATCAAACTGTGGTAATGGAAATTAATACCAAAAATTTTACATAAAAATTAATACGTTCGTAAGTTACCACACTAACTAACTATATAACAAAAATAATAAGAAATAAATGTGTAACTATATTTATATATAGAGCCGTGGTAGCTCAGTCTCCGGGCGATTGCCTTTAATTTAATATACTAGAGCAATCTGAGCTCGATCCCCGGTGCCGGTACCAATGAACTTGTTAATTTTAAGTGCTCAGCGGTGAAGGAAAACATCGTGAGGATACCTGCATATTTATGAAATAATAAAAAAATATTTCAAAGATATGATGCGAAGTTCGCCAATCCGCAGTGGGGCCGCGTAGTGGACTATCCCCTAATACCTTCTGTAAAGAGGACGCCTTTTCCCAGCAGTGGGATAATTTCTTCCAATAGGTTTTCCTGAAATTACTATATTTTTAACATGTTGAAAAAATAATGCTATTTTTTATTCAAAAAAAGTTACAACCCGTATGACACTGATGAGACAGTTTTTGTTCGACTCCAAATTTAATTTTATTCGTGATTTTTTATAGAATAACTAAAATATTATTAATGTCAGTCGGTGTCTTTTTTTAAGTTTAAAAATTAATTGTTTATACAACTTTTATCGTATATTTTAGTAAAATAGGTTTTTCAAACGTAATCGTGTTTTTCTTCTAGGCCCAAATATACCGTCGCGTGATAGAAAACGATAAATCCCCGAGCGAAGCACAGATGCCTTATTTATAAATGCACGTTTTTAGTTTTTCGAATAGAGATCTTTTATTTTATTCCATGACAGAAATCCATAGTTTAATTGCAAACATTTGGTAAAAAAATACCTTCGGATTTCGATTAGAAGTGATCTTCTAAAAACAGTGACGATACAGATGAAGCATAATAACATTTTTGAGACATCTACACGGTGGTAGAGCCTCGCAGCAGGCTCGGCTGTTGCACGAATGGGCAGGCTCGTCCGGGTAAGTACCACGACCTCACAGAAGATCGGCGTAAAGTGGAAGTATGACAAATACTTTCGCGTTTCGTCTGGTGAGTGAGGTAGCCGGAGCCCAATTTCCAAAAAGGTTGTCAACGCATTTGCAAACCCTCTGGTGTAGCAGATGTCTATGGGCGGCGGTATTCACTTAACATCAGGTGAACCGTCTGCTCGTTTGGCAACTTTTCACATAAAAAAAAAAACATCAATTTTGTAACGTTGTTTGTTAGATATTAAAGGAAAAACTAAGTCAATTTCTAATGCGACTACAATGTCGGTAGCCCTTCAAGGTAAATATATGTACCAAAAAGATTTTGTTCCATATTGTTAGGCACATAATCCTAAAATGAGGAAAGTCTACTTCATTTTTATTTTCTTTGATGCAAGTCTTGTGACGTAATCTATATGGGTTCAATGATCGTTTGTACCTTTTGATTAAATATCTTTACAATCTTATCGATTCGAAATAACAGGAAGATTATTTAAGGTAATCTTGAACGAATAAAGTGCAGAAAAAAATATCCCTGAAAGCAAACAGTAATTGAAAATCATTTAAAATTAAGTATATTTATATATTTCAATAAAAGACATATTTATTAGTATAGAGGTTAAAAAAACATATTGAAATTTTAATTCCGGCAAAATTTATAAATAGAATGTGGAATAAACAATTGGTAGCATAACAAACACACAAATTAGGTTTTACCTTACACTTTAGACATGAGAAACGGGAGCTCTAATTTACGATGGAGTCACAAAGGTAGAATATAGCTACACTAAGTATATGCTTAAATTTAAAGTATTTTTAAAGGTATAATTATGTTCACATTAATATTTCTTTGACTAGGAGAAGAGCATTTATAACATGCTAATGGGTAAAACATATAAATATATATGAAATAAAAATTTAACATTTCAAGAGTTATTATTTTTTAAAAAAACTATTTCACGGAACTTTTCTCATTAAACTTGACTGTTTATTCATTCTAGGAGAGTCCATCCCTTTACTACGGACAAGTTTCGACAAGTCTTGAAAATAAAAAAGTCCGTATAATAGTTTAAGTAACTACACAAAAACTTATTTCCAAACACAATCGGAGGCAGGTACTTTGTTTGTATTTTCGTAATTACAGGGAACCTTGCAGATTCTACTTTCCCGCGTTCAACAAATTGGCAACACCTCGACACCTTTAGTTTTCAAAGGTGAACGAAGTAGATATTCTGCTAGTCCGTTGATCACGCGGGAAAAAGTAGCAAAGGTGTTCTTGAAAAAGGGCCGATCTTTTCTTTCTTCTCATTTGTTATTTCTTAAGATGGGGTTTCTGACTCTCTCGTGTCTGAACATGTCGACGTCGACAAAACGTATAAGCGATACAAACGGACGAAGATCCCACCGACCCGTGTATGTCGGCCGAGCTGGGAAGTTCGTCCGGGCGTAGCACTTGATACTGATTTTCTTTCTTCTTTGGCCTCTTTGACTGATTTAACTGCAGCCTCATGATTTCTCTTCTTCTTAAACTTACGTCTTGAATAGCTCGTCGTAAACAAAAATTCTACTACTACCTAACTACTAACAAACATTAAGTATTAAAAAAACGATCATTAAATAAGTCAACACAATTTCAGCAATGGGACTGAATCTCATCAAAATATTCTAGTAAAAAGGTAACATTTTATGAAAATTTCTCCGTTTTTTCATTATAACTGGTAAGGTATTAACATTAACAAATACTGAAATAAATTAAAATGCCATAATATATGAAGCAAAGACAAAACTGCGATTAATTCACCTGCAACGTAGATCTGTTAGCAATAATTAACGCGTCTTGATGGTGGCGAGCGCGGCGCTGCCTTCCGACGACCTTCGGCCGGCGCGAGTGAGCGAGCGAGCGAGCAGCGGGGAGCGCGGCGCCCGCGTCGGCGGTGAACGAACTCACCTTGACAAATGCACCATTTGGCATTGTTCGCGGGAAAACCGGCGGCCTTGCGCGCCACCGACCGCCGCGCCGCCTAGCCGCCGCCTCGCCGCGCCGGCCAATCACGCGCCTTCGCGCCACAGCCTGCGCCCGTTTTGGCGGGAACCACTCGGCCGAATGTTGACCGCTTGGCGCGCGGCGCGCCGCCACATCGCTTCGTTTTCAGCGCTCCCTTTCAAAGCGACCTCAACGCATGCGGGCTGAAACGTGCGTCGGTTCACATTATACATCGACTTGTTTAGACTTGCCTTCCAGGTGCTATTGACAGGTTTGGTTACGGCTTTATACTCAGACATCTAACATTTGTCTCATTCGTCTAGCAGAG
The DNA here is from genome assembly GCA_933534255.1 of Iphiclides podalirius. Lineage (NCBI taxonomy): Eukaryota > Metazoa > Arthropoda > Insecta > Lepidoptera > Papilionidae > Iphiclides > Iphiclides podalirius. Next base: position 8,862,173 of record OW152830.1, on the reverse strand, counting down.
GGAATATTTACTAATAAAGCTACAACGATTATTCGAAATGTAATTACGCCATCTAGGTTGTAATTTTTATCGGCATTACTACTTAATTACTACTACTTAGTAATTTTATCCTTAAAAACATAGTGGATCTTTTCGTAGCGCTTAGTGTTCGCTATTGACGTGTACTAATTATTCACTTTATTACCAAAATGGCGGATGCAACTTGAGATGTGACGTCGACGTTGCTAGCAATCGTGCGCCGCCGCCTAATAACTACTTCGTGGAAATTCGATATGGCGCGAAATCTATTTATCGACGAATAAACACTCTAATTAGATATTTTCAAAAACATTATTTTCTATATTAAAAGAAATGCATATCTTCTCATTTGAATCATCAACGTTTAAATATATTCGGTCATTTATGTACCGTATGTATAATAATTTGAGTTTTTGATATTAACATGAAATTAAAAACTACTTTTTGACGAAGCAAAGGCGTTATACAGTTGAAATTATCCATTAGTGGTTAACCAAATAGGACAGGCACATCAAAATAATTCGACTTTTTTGTGTAGTTGGAAATTCATATTCAAGCTGCTAGAAACGTAATTTATGGACTCTTTTGTTAATTCCATAATAATCTCTAAGAGGGAAGGGCACAGCTGCTGACAATTTCGTGAAATCGCTAAAGGAAAAACAACATAATTATAAAATTCTCAACTTATTTCCGTATCTCACGCATTCGCAAACATTTCGTTAATTGCATTCCCTTGGTTAATATATTAGCATTATATATTAACCAAGCGAATGTTATATTGCTCATGGAAAAAATCGTCAACAAAAGATAAAACCAGTAATAGGCAGTACTGAATGCAATAATTAGAATGTTCTCTACGCCTTTTATTTTAACACTGGATGAAGGCGGTGTCTAAAAACTGATGCAAATAGTCACCCACGTCCGTTCCGGGTATTTTGTGCTCATTAATAATACAGGATAATGCGTCAAAATAACATAGGTACGACACATTTTTCGTTTTTTAACATTTAAATAGTTGTTAGTTGATATCAATAATCAAATGTATAACTGTTAAACTTTATGGTAAGAAGAAAATGTTTTCCATTAGAAAAAACGATATTACAAAATAGGGCTGTATCAGTAGCTATGCAAATAATTGAGATATACCAACACAGGAATATATTTTTAACCGACTTAAAAAAAAGGAGGAGGTTTCTCAATTCGACCGTATATATTTTTATTTTTTTATGTGTGTTCGGGGATAACTTCGTTATTCATGAACCGATTTTGATGATTCTTTTTTTGTTGGAAAGGAGATATCCCAAGGGTGGTACCATGATAAGGAAACCCAGATCTGATGATGGCATCCCAGAAATATCGAGGGCAATCCTCAAATGTTATAGGAGTTGACAATGTTGTTTTACTTTCCTGTTTGAAGTCGGGTTTTTTTTTTGTTCAAAATTATAAAATGTGGAGATAACATGTTATTCTGAACGCAGACCTCGGACCGCTCATTATTCCTGCTGTTCTTTTTTCAGCAAAGGTTTTTGTCCGGCTGCATTAATCATAAAACACGCATCAGTCACGGACCGTTCATCCTAATACGGTGAATCGGCAACAATAATACACGACTTTAGATTATATTCCTCTATATGTTCGATAAACCGATAATGACAATTAAATAAATCTCATCTCATTCAAATCACTATTATGTTGAGAATGTCCGTGACGTAATGATAGTTTTTGCAGAGTTCATTGCGTTATGTAACGTCGTTATTTAACATTACTAGATTTACTTTTTATAACTAGTTTCAATATGGGATTAATAATAGTTGACGTAACTCGAAAAAGATTAAAATAATTAAGTTTCTTCTACTGCAGCGCTCGCCTCTCTTCGTGTGACTCATGTCTTCTTAATGCCGGACGGACCTGCTATACGACTTTCCTGGGAAGGCCTAAAACGTTTTGTTGCTAAACGGAAAACGTTCACCAAACTATAACGCATGACATTATTTTCGTTTTTTTTCCTTATTTTCATGTATCGACTGATGAATTGGTAATAATATAATTTTTTACTGTGCTAAAAATCATATAGCTTCTTCTGTTAAGCGAATGGTCATAACTACACAAGGAATTACCACGGCCTCAAAGAACACCGTCGTAAAGTCGAAGTATTTCAACCTCATTTTAATTAAGTCCACTTTCGAAAGTTTTGGTAAATTACCAAAAAAATTACCTCCACATTGTGCTAAGAGCGGTGGTTACATTTCCCGAAATATGGAACGTTAATATAATACGCTTATAATCGGCAACTGTTGTTTAGCTCCTAAAAAAATATCGCTGCAGGGTAATAAATGCTTCAACAAGCATTGGCCGTGTAGCTTCAGCGAGGTTTGCGCCGGCGCAGGACGTGAGTCAGGTGTCGTTAACCCGAACGATGCTACGCGTCATCACAAGTTCAGCCCGCCATTATATTTGACGCCATTTTTTATTGCGTCTCTACATTCTCGATTCTGGATTTTCTCAATATTTGCACCCGAATTAGGCTTGATCGATGCATATGTATGTACAGAATGTTCAAGGAGGAAATTTCCACTATCAACGTGCACTTATTTTGTCCGCGTGGACATAAGTTGATTCGGGCACGTGGATAATATTTGTGCGATACAATTTCATGTTATCTGTTACATATAATGCACAGACTTCCTCCGTTCAGAGTAATAATATAAGACATATATCTGCCACGCTATTTTGTTAGCTTTATATGCCTTAGTAACATTTTATTTCTTAAATATGTATATATGGTTCCCGTGACTCTGGTTCTTTCATCATATAGAGTATTTTATTTGGACGAAGGAAGAGGTTTTTAGTCAAAATGATTATTATAATGAAATGAAATTATGAATGGAAATTTTCAGTTAAGTTGAGGAGCTATAGGTTGGAAAATTGAAAACCGCTTATCCATTTAAATAATATCGATCAAAGATGAAATTGTAATGTCAGCCGATATTTATAAAGTTGTATTAGGAACGCGGTAAATACTTGGTGAAGGTTGGTGTAAAAACATCGCCGTAAAAGGTTCGAAATTAATCTAAACCAGGGTTACTTTATTCGTGTTCAACGCAGCGTAACTCATTTCGGTAAAAGAGAGAAATGAACTAGTAAAAAATATAATAGTGCCTTGGAAGAACCGTGTCAGTTCACGACTAATAAAATATGTTGTAGTATAAAAAAAAACTTAAAACTAGAAAAAAAACCCGTTCAATAAAGAAAACAAAAAAGTGTAAACGTGTATTTTATATTATTAAATTAACGCGTTTATTTTAAACTTTAACTTTTCGTAATATAGGTACTTTGTAGCATTCATCATGGAAAAATGATAAAATTCGTAAAAATAGTCTCATGTAACAAAATCTTTTATAATAATCATAATTATGTAAACGTATAACATAGCGACCGGGATACTGTAAAGATTCCTTTTTTAATGCTCCATTTACAGCGAGCGTTTCGTTTTCAAAAAGACAATACTTCCCTTTTTAATACATATGTATGAGTTTGAAGAATTAATTATTATTTGGTGGTGACCATCGACGGTGGCGTTTGATTATTAATGAATATTTATCGAACGGTCGCATCCGGACATGACTCAGGGCGGGCTAGGCCGATGTGAGTCGTCATTTGTTCGCGAATAAATAACACTTTAGTGGCAACGCGCATAGCTGAGATAGGCTTTTGTGACACCGGGGACTTTATATATATTTAATATACCTTTAAATTTGAAATAGGATCCTAAAAAAAACTCATAAAAGGTGCGAAGCTTAAAGTTTTTATAGTAGCAACAAAATGCGATTTGATCTGAAGTAATCATCGTTTTTACGTTTCCGTTTCCAATAGGTAAATCGAGAACCTATTAATAAATGATTAAATTAAATTGTCTGAAAGTCAGGCTAAAGTAGGCTGCATCTCATGAACCGTGATAGTTAAGAGTTGAATTTTTACAGATGATGTATTTCTGTTGCCGTTATAACAATAATTACTAAAAACAGAATAAAAAAATATGTAAGTGGGGCTCCCGTAAAACAGATATGATTTTTTTGCCGATAATGGTACGGAACCCTTCGTGCGCGAGTTCGATTCGCACTTGGTCGATTTTTTTTATTTTGTGCCATCAGCTAAATATATGAAAAATATATAGTTAAATATTCACTACAGGACATTCCACACTCATTAATCGATTATACTATCGAAAGTAATTCCTTCTCTCCGTATGTCTCTTCGATTTATTGTATTACTAGCGACCCGCTCCGGCTTCGCACGGGTGCAATGCTGAATGTTTGTTTTCGACATCGCAATAGAAACCTCTAAAATTATCAGTAATTGTCTATTATATTATGCATGAAGTATACATATAAACCTTCCTCTTGAATCGCTCTATTAAAGAAAACCGCATCAAAATCCGTTGCGTAGTTTTAAAGATCTAAGCATATATATGGACAGACAGACAGCGGGACGACTTTGTTTTATACTATGTAGTGATGTTGTTTATAGTATTTCTTTGGTAAAGCTGAACGTTGACGACGTCCACACATACTAAATCACGTTTCTCGGTGTTAAATAATTCAGGACGAGGGAGCAATTGTATTGGGTGCAATGTTATATAACAAAAAAGTATTTTTAAGTGTTACGCTTCCAAATTTTCTAAGAAGTCGACTTCCTACATCATAAAGAAACATCGGGAGCGACTGCCCGCGTTCTTCCGCCCGCCGGAGCCGCCCATTCCAATTCGGGGCGCGTCGCGCGTCGACGTGCAATCGAATCGAGACATTTGACACGCTCCCCGAGGCGGAGATCTTTCGAGAAGTTGCTTTTTTAATTTTTAATGTTATTTTACATTCATTAACTGTAGGGCCACGCAATAGATTCGGCTGTTGCACGAATGGGCTGGTCTGTCCGGGGGCGACCTCACAGAAGACCGGCGTAAACTAGAAATGTGGGGCCCACTTTATTGAAAGGTGGCTACGCATACGCACATAGAAAAAAATATATTGCGCCGAAACTAGAAATGATAGTTGTGTAATTAATAAAGAAATACATTTTAATCTGATTTTTATTTTTTGTGACGATAACAGTAAATGATTTTGTTTTATTTAAACATTAATCTTCTCATAACCTACAGTAGTTCACCTGTTGGTATCCGACAACGACAACAAGGATTTTATAGAGACATATTGTTAACCTAAAGATTGTTAATCTGTAAGATAAAGCTGTCTATCACGCCAGTACTCTTGATCCTTAGTGTGAAACAAAAAATAAAATAAAATCCACGATCAAGAGTTATCGTGGTAGAGTCGTCGTAGACGGGCAAAGTAAAGCCCCTTTTTTAACGGGGAACATTCAAACCCGAATCGCGTCAGAGGATATCTGAGGAATTCACGCAATTGAAGGGATCCGCAGTCTTAATTGAGATAAAATCCGATGCGGATACTGATACGTTAAGCATGCAACACGTAGAGGCGGACTGGTCCAGCGCCCTTATCAATTCTTAGAAAATCCCATAACTGCATTATTAATGCATTTTTCATCCGGCTTCAAAAAAGGAGGAATTGCTCGATTCAGTTGGATTGTTTTTTATGTTTTTTACCTTAGAACTCAAGTCATTTATGAAACGATTTTAAAAATTATTTTTGCATTGGGTTTAGTTTAGCGCTCCTTCCAGTACTGGACCGGGGGTTCGAGAGATACATGAACGATACACTCCTCAAAATGAAATAAAAATTTACATTTAATAAGATATATTAAATCGGTTCAGTTTTTTGATAATATAAATGTACTTTTTATGTAGGTTTTTTTTTCTCATAAATACCTTTTTTTAATTTCCTGACAAATTTGTTAATTTTTCGGGGTCAGGAACATTACCTGAAGAAAAATAAGAAAATACATAATGCACCATTAGCTTCGGATCAAATAATTTATTACCAAAGTTTACAGTCGTAACAGATAAGTAAATATAGGAATAAAACTAACATTAGAAATTAACCAATTGTAGTTTTTGTAACTTGTAATTTTACCATTTAATTTTTTTTGTACATTATCATAAAAATTTGATAAAGGGGAAACAATTTTCTAGAATCTAGAACTTTTCATTTTTTTACCGAAATTACGTTATTTGTGGCACACTACATGTAATTTATTAGGCTAAAAGTAAATAAAACAATTGCGAGCTAATCAAAACTATAAATAATTTGTGCTTAATAATTATTGCTCATTTCTTCGTATAGCAATATATGTTATATGATTTGAATGACTAACTCGCCTCACGTTTTCTTGGAAAGCCTTGCAAACATCAAAGTGTCAATTTAATCGAAAATTGCTAAATGGATGCATGATGTCATCGAAATAAATTGGCGTGATCTGTGGTTTTATTTATACTCTGTTACAATATTTATTTATTTATGCTTTATTGCACACCAATAACATAAAAGGTGCAAATTAGGAATAAATGTAAAAGGAAGTACAATAGTGGATCTTATCGCTATGAAAGCGGTTTCTAGTTTTATTAATTTTTGCTAATGAGACATAAAGAAGAGCGCAGGGGGAGGTGTACATGAATCACTAATAAACACAGAATGAAGGCATTTACATATCAATTTCAAAGTTTCGGGAAAAATAGAAAAAATATTATTTAACTATACATATATTTAGCTATACTAGGCATGTATAATTATATAAAGAAACCGCAATGCCAATTTTATTTAGATTTTTTTCAAATAACTAAGTAATAAATAACTTTACGAGGCAAGTCAGCAAATTATTATTAAAACCTAGAATCACTCATCGACGGGAAAAATTTGAAGGGTTTCAAGCGTTTATTTTTCTTAGTTTTCAATCTACTTGAGCGTTATAAAATGAGCAAAAATTTGAATGAATTTCCACTCGATTGTAATTTGTCGTACCTATGTTTAAAAGATACGCTATATGAAAGTTAGATTGGGTACTGTGTGCTTAGAAAATATCTATAGATCTATAGATTTGTTATGAAAGAAAAGTGATAAGTTGGTTAAAATGTTTTAAACAATTATCACTGCCAGCACATCCACACTACTTATCGCTACCAACATTTGACTCGGTGGAATACAGTAGCCTCGCAAAACAGAAGAAATTATTAGATTATAAATGCTTCTTCCTTACGTGTTTCTGCATAGTTAAAGGTATGTGAGATTAGCTAAAAAGTCTCGCTAAACGAATAAAATCGAAAGAGATTGATGTATTAACACATTTTTTTTAAAAACCGGACACTAAATCATCGCCTAAATATGGGCATCTAGCGTCCATTGTACGAAAAAAATGCACACGTAACATGCCACATACAATGGTGTGCGTGGCTTATCTATGTCGTGGCATCGTGCCTCGTGACGTCAGCATCAGCTGAGCCGTTCCGTCGAAAAGAACAGTCGGTCGAGATATATTTAGATTATGATTGAAACAGATGACACGAAACAGAAAATTAATGCATCCATTTATAATGATTTAATGAGGTGATACACATGTGTAATTAAAATATCATTTTTGACTTTGAATAAACTTACATGGTGATATCGATAAAGCTATAATAATCATCGAGAATAACAACCTCTAACTCCTTATTATTAATTGTTTTTAAGGAGGATGTGTAATTTTAAGAAAAAATATAAACGAATGAAATTGAATACCAATCAAACTTATTTCGACGGCATAGTGGTTGCATAAAAAAACGGAAAATTAACAGCTGATTGTGTAATAAAGTGAAGTGTAGTGACCTTTCCATTCCCTGAATATTCAGTGGAATATTTAAAAAAAAATCCAATCTCGCAGGGAACTCATTCAATAAATCTCGCGAAAAGGAAACAATATTATCATTCGGAGACGTTACAATTATATTATCACGTGTTATTTCAAATGGAGATCGTCGAATAAGGCACAGCTGTGGAACGGGTTTGAGCCGCATTCCTGAGGGAACGCCAGTGCCTCGCGCCAACACCCGATCGGGGAGGGCTAATTGCGGACAAAAAATAGACATTGCAGCGCACTTGCGACTGCCATCTAATATAAAACTGTTGTTTTGTACAGCGTCACCTGTCGTTCATTGCGTCGGCTCTATATTTAAATAACTACACGTTATACAAGTCCCTACAAGAGCTGTAATAGCTCATTGTCCGGGCGCTCTCTTTTAATTCAATGTACTCGAGCAACCTGAGTTCGATCCCCAGTGCCGGCACCAATGAAATTGTTAATTTTAAGTGCTGACTTATCACGTGCTCAGCGGTGACAGGAAACACTAAACAAGGAGCATATTTTCGAAATAATAACAAAAAATGTTTGGAAGATATGTGAAGTCTGATTCCGCAATTAAGTCACAAAAAAGCAATCCACAGTGGAGTCGCGTGGCGGACTTAGCCTTAATTCTCACTGTACACAAAAGACCTTTGTCTAGTATTGGGATATATAGATATACGGTGTTATTTTATACAAGTTTCTTTACTATCGATTTAAATAAAATGATAGATGTCTGCCGTTGTGCTCACATAATCGAAAAAACTACTTGATAGATTTTACTACGTCAAAGCACTAATTTTTTACTCACATTGACACTCACACTCCCTTATCTAGAAAAAATTGCGATGTGTTCATTTAATGTAAATTCATTAGTTTTATGAATCAATCGTTTTGACGTTTTACAAGATGGCGGCGTTAGTTCCGATTTCGACCACGTGTCCAAATATCATTGTGGCACCGTAGAGTTAGGTTAGATCTCGAAGGCGCTGTACGCCACCCTGTAGATGGCACAGACCTTTCGTGTGGGGTTATAAATATAATTAGACACCAAATGAAGTCGCAGGTATCAGCTAGTTGAAGTATAAAAATATACAGACTTTAACTCTGCTAGAGTGGCAACTAGTGCTGTTATATAAATAGTATAATAGTGAACTGACGTAAAGTAGAATTAATCGTACATTATACTTGGCGGTTCATCCGATGGCCGAGTTAACCTGAGTCCCTGTCATAAAATAAAATTCCCCAACGCGCCCTCAAACCACGGGTGTAATGATCCATGATCGGCGTTAATTTATTATATGAATAGCTTTATTAACATTAAGGCTGGGCTTCTTACTCTCTTACGTTAACTGGCGTTCTCAACAATACCTTACCTTTTAAATCCTTATAGCGTACATAATGTGATTTCACTCTCAAATGAGTTAATGAGCTAGGTACTCAACGACGACAGAAGATGCGACACAAGTGTCAGATACAAAATTAACTGTTCACACTTAGGCAGATTTCTAATTCTGCTTATAGACAAATGTGCGGAAATTGTAACCGAGCTTTTCACACGCAGTGGAACCCGGAAAAAAGCATAACTGCAGAACACCAGCAACACACGTATTATCAGGTGACCAGCTTTCCCGATTGCCTTAATTGTGTTTGGTATGAAACCAAAAATTATTAAACAAAGTGCGGATAATGAATAAGGCTGTTAAAATGGTTGCATGAAAAATGTAGATTATACACTATGGAAGTATATTAAATTATTGTGCTTAGTTATATTCAGTCTGTGATGATATTGGGGCGGGGAATTCGAAGTTTAATTCTGAGGTTCTTGGTTCGAATCTTAGAGGCGCTGTACGTTACTGTTTTTGGGTAAATTATCTTAGTCAGTTAGGATTAAATAATTTAAAGCTTTGGTAATCTTCAATAAAAGATTTCCATTTACAAATTTGGTCAAAAACATTAACATATGTTATTGAAATAAATTATACCTTAATTTATGATTACAAGAATTCTGAATGCATTTATTTAATGAGCTGGAGTAATAAAGTAATACTGGCGTAAAAAGAGCTTTCTAGCTACATTAAAGTGAAGTTTTAATAAACGGTATGTTTTTTGTTAGTAATTCTTTATTTTAGTTTTTAAAAGCGAACATTTTTTAATAGTTATCTACACATAATTTATGCAAATAGAGAATTTAATCCTATCGATCTAATTTTTCATTTGATAAGTTGTGTAACTATTACCCACCAATGGGCTTGTAGAGGCTGTAGCTCCATAAAAGCCAATTCAAACTTGCACTATCAAATACACACGCGCAGCTTGTTCGCGATTCTTCGCGACTTCCAAACGATTCGAAGCGAAAAAACGTTTGGCCACCGTAATAGAATCACAAGATTTGTCAAATTTCCGCCGAATGTAGCGGCCGCTTGGAAAATATGAATGAGTCATTTGGCACGGCGGATCTGGAACATAAAGGGTACGCGACGCGATTCGCAAATATAATTGGATAGTAAACCATCCCCCGCTTCCTAAACGTCACGCGGCGATCTCAAAAATGCTCTTACTCAACAGGCGTGGCGATCTTTTCCTTTTTCTTTCAATATGTAGAGACAGATACAGAAATAAGAGGCATATTCTTTGAAACCTACGCATAGTTCTTAAATAAATTGTGCATCAATTGAGATAGAGGCCGGCACTTGTCAGTTCAATAATAACAGTCATTTTATAAAAAAAAGCATATCCTATTATATCTATCTGTATATTCTCTATTCTGTAGATCTATATATGTTTTAAATATAAAACATACTTAGTTTTACTTTCATAGCCTTCGACTTGTGGTTATTTCATACCACATTGGAAAATTGAACATTGAATAAAATTATCATATAATCGAATACAAGCCAAGTTTAATTTTACATTGATTGAACGAAAAATAAGTTATATTTATCATGTTATATGCATAACATGACTATACTTGTCATAAATAAAATCGCATTTATCCTCGATAGGAAAACAACCCAATAGTTTATTTATTTAAATAGCTGTAGCCAATTCTAACGATTCCGTGACAAACACATAAATTGCGGACACCTTGAAATCCTATGCTTGTTTGTCGTTAAAGTCTTATTTTGTTGATAATCTCCAAACTAATGTATGTTATGCTACTATCAAAGTATATTAGTAAGATTGTTTTTATGCAGTGATGTTTTTTGACTTATCAATAATGAATCTAACATTATATTGTACGTATAAAGACAATTATATAAAGTTCTATTCAGGTTTCTGAGAAATATCAATAATAACTTTCATGATACATATAACATACTTTTCATGGAAATGGGGTTAATTTTGATTTTGAATTGTTGAACTTAATTACACGTTCCACCGTAATTTCATCAAGATGAAGACTTGAATTAGATGCAGGAACCTAGAAAACTTCTTTTTTACATAAATCTTTTTTTATGTGACAAGACTGCAGACAGGCAGCTCATGTATCTTTGAGTGATTATCGCTCATGGACATGGACGATATAAGGGGGCTTGGTGATGATGCGTTGCGACCATTTAAGAGTAGGCCCTGGTTTCCTCACTGCCCAGTCGAAGTGTGGTAACTAGTAGGTGGTATATAGAAGATGCCACGTGGCCCTAATGAGGTAAAATTTATATTCCTTCATACCTGCCAAGTCATCGTTTGGCTTATTTAGACTTACAAGTAATAATATGAATAAATAATCTCTATTATTAATATTATTTAAAAGGGCAATTAAGCTGCGTTGAAACGAAATGGGATACTTCAATGTTCTGATGTTCACAGAATGGTCGGTGGAAAGTATGGTTTAATGCCCTAATTAAGGAATTCTCGGCATCGGTCCGTCACAGTCCGTTAACTGATTAGATTGTTCATAGAGCGAGGCCGCTCGACGCACGCCTCTTATAATTTGCCTTATCACACTGACAGACTCAAGTGGTATCAGAACAGAGATTAGGGGCCATTCGTATCAAGTGCGCTTAATTGTATAAAGACTATAATATAAAATTTGTTAATACTCTAGATTTGGATTGAAATTTATGGCAACTTCTCTCTGATATTTTATTTTAATTGGATGATAAATGAAACTGAGGTAGGAACATCTCGAGTTAATTAAACAGACTTAAGGGTAAAAGTTGGAAGGGTTATCTCTAGGTGAATTTTTATTCATATTTTGCTCTCCACCCAACAAATCAACAAATAACCTTATATTATTTCATTCAGTAACCACAGTCTAATTAAAGCGTTGAAAGTGCATATTTTTAAAATATCTGTACATTCTAATGCTTCTGCGCATTGCGAAGGCGTATAGTTTCCCGCCATTTGCCTAACCTAATCGCAGATGCGGTTGCAATGTCTGATTTATTATTGTCGATTTCTTTGAACCCGGCTACCTGACGGCGCTGGACGCGCGCCAATATCGTCCGGAAAAAGTGTAGGAGTCAGGTTTATATATTTTTCCACATTCCTTTCTAAATATAATAGTGACGATTCGGCCGTATCATAATGACGTGCGTCCATGTCAGCGCACTGACGCCGCGCCCACGTCAGCCCACTGAATCACGAGCTAACGCCTTCGACTGCCCGTTCCCGCCAATTGATCGCTCCATCCACAATCTTATCTAGCTCCATGCAACGTTACTCTTCTCATTACCTTCATGTTAAACGTAATGAACGTAGTTGGCGAATGCGTGATTTCTTTCTGTGATCACGTCGGCAGCGATGCAGTCGCTGATGAACGAACGAGCTCAGATTATTCATTCTTGCTTTGAAGACGCCCAAGTTATATTCTGACTGAAGACAGATGGTGTTAGGTTGAAAGACGCACGTTCCAAGAATTTTTATGGAAGAAGGTGGTGAACGGCAGCGGCATCTTGATAAGATGCATTAAGATCCAGTCATGAATATCATAAACGCCCGAGGGTAGCGTTCCCAACCCCTCGTTATGTAACGCATTAGTAAATATACTTTTTATTTATACCAATCTTATGTGAGGCCCTCGACGTGCCTGCCCATGCAATAGCAACAGCTACTACCTAGTAAATCTAGGTGGTAGCTGTTGCTATTGCATGGGCAGTTAAAAGTTGCTTAGGACGCTAATCTCCTTTTGCCTTCGTGTACTACGAATTATTATATTATCTTTTTGTGATTTCGTTTCATTTTATTTATAAGGTTGTCTATTTACTTTCCAAACCTTACATTGTCAAACTCTTTAGTGACTTTATACTTTAAATTATGTGGGTCCAGGAATATCATCATCACATCTTCACCAGCCTGCAACAATCTACTAAGCAATACTTTTAAAGTAAAAACATTTATTTTATTTTATTTGTTCTGCTGATCAAGAATTTATTTCAACAAGTGAAGAAAATTTAGACCACTACACGCGTGAAATATAAGTCTAGATCTCAATGAATTTTATAGTGGCTTCGTGAGAGTATCTTATCTTAAGGCACTCTCGGTGGGCGGTATGAAACGAGCGACAACCACACCTTGTTATGGCTCTATTGCAAAAAACGTTTGTTAGCAATGTTCGTAGTAGGTAAATATCTTTAACGTTTTAAATTGTATGATTTTTCGGCCATATTTAAATTGTATTTAAAAAGTTAATTGGAACGTATTGATTACTTGTCATTAATTAAATATTTTAAAGGAGAGATTATCTGATTATATGATAATAAATAAATTCAACGACATTGTATGGTTTCAAAGAAAGTATGGATTTATTCCAGGGTATAGAGCTAATGTTCATTAATTTATGTTAATTATTAATTAATTTTTAAATATAAACTTCTGATTAAATAGAGTATTTGTCATGGCTTTTTATTTTAATCAAACTTTTTATTACTTAAATCACACTTTATATAAGAAGTCAAAGATCAATAGAACTAAATCAGTAGAACAGAAGCCAGTGTATTTAATTGGGTCTGAATAGCATATAATTTGAAAAATATTCTCGGACCGCACAAATATTCCAAAAGCGAAAATTTTTATATCAACAAACGGAATTGAATGAAATCTAGGATGGTCCAACCAGGTTAATTCAAAGCGTACCGTTTACATAATGTAAGCTTTTAAACTCACGCAAAAACTGCATAACAACGAGGGACAAATCAATCGTTGTGAGGCGATAACATTTCGGAGAGCGCAATGCCCGTATCCTAGTTGTCTATGTGTATGGGAGACCAGCAAACCGGCTCGTGACTCACGGATCGGCGAAGGTCCGCGCCTGACCGTAGCAAATTCAACCTCCTTGTTGCTCCGACCTAAAGCTTCTCCAAAATAATTGACTTATCTATACACGCAAATGCGCGTGTTGTATATAGCTGTTTTCCTCTCTATGAATCCTCGAGAGCATTCCAAACAACAAGAAATTCAAAACGAACATAAATTATGATATGAAGAATTGTTGTGACGTTTTGGTCAGAAGTATTCATGGATTTAATCTCAGTAAACTTTTGAATAGTATTACTTGTTATTGTAATTTCTAAGCTTTACATGCCTTTCAGTATAAGTTATGTCGATGGACTGAAATGGATTCTATTGCGTTAAGAATAAAGTGTACCTTCGTTCGACATTGCAAAAACGTAACAAGTCGCAACTTGAAGCACAAAGGCAATCGCCCTCCGACGAGACCCCACAAGATAACCTCCGCACAATTATAAGGCGTTTAACTTCATGAATTTTCCCTCCAACACGGGCATAAGATTTACTCAAACATGACTGAGTAAATCTTATGATGATTTTTTAATATACAAAATCAATATTGGGTATGATAAATACGAAGGCGTTGTAGATGAAGATTTTAAATAAACTTAATTTCTAGAATTCTCCCTTTTTTGTGATTTCCTGCAAGTGAAAAATTTTAATGTCACGATTATTCTTAGAATGAACAAAGTTTTGAAATAATCTATTAGTTTTTTCGGTATAAAAAAGTGTTTACGAAAGTATTACAATAGTAAAGAGCTTTGTTTCAAGTTGTGACAGGTTTTGACAAGTTGGTTCCTGAACCTGTTCAATCGGGAGACCATTGGTTTGATTTTTGTTCAGAATTAACCTGAATTATTTTTTATTTCCAAGATTCTTATTCGAATCAATGTTACTAATAAGTAGATAGTCTTCACTTGCCGATTAGAGTTTTAGGATCTTTTTAACCTCGAAATCCTCTTGGTAAACCTTTGCCTTATGAATGATTTTACTTTGGATCTTTTCTTAATACGGCGAATTACCATGCTGTAAAACAATTTTGGCCCTTGGTGTTAAACTAGGGGCCTTGTGTGAGAGTCACGTGGACGTTCAACACGGGCAAGGTTATTAACGGCCCGGTACGGTTTGGTCCCGCTCAGAATTAGAGAAGTGTCGTTATCGGCGACATTGACGCAGAGTTCAGCGATCGTCGCGGCCGCCGGAGCACGGTGTGACGTCACGCGCACGATAGCCTTATCGGGCCGCAACTCTACATTTGCCGAGCGCCTGTCTCCGAGAGAACCTAAGACTGCGTCCGCGGGTAAACTAATAAGTGTAAAGCGACGAGATGACCCGCACCCGACCTTTATCCGCGCTGAAGGTAATCATCAAAAGGCCGCCGTGCGCGCTTATCGCACACACATTAACGTCCCCGCTTGCAACTAATTATTCGTTGAACAAGGTCGCTCCACGCGCCGTTCGAGGAAGTTTCGGGCTTCGAGCATTTGTCACGTTGCGGACGATGCCGTCGAATCTTTTTCGACTTACTTAATCGACCGCGCTAATATGCGAGTCAAATTACTTCAGTCGACCAAAGTTAGGCGGTCAGCGTTGTAATGTAACAGGCGCCGGAATAACGTATGACGGAAGGCGCGATTGCGTCAGAGGAAACGGGCTTCTTTAACTGCCGCCGCCGGCGACTGTGATAGATAAAGTGCGGAACGGAAATGCCCGGCGGCCTGTCGATGCGGCGACAATGCCTGCGCTATTTGCGTTAAACGAGCGTTTTATTTCAGTCGGTTGTGGCGTGAACGTCCGCGCCGGAATTTTGGCCGCTAGGAATCCGATTCCGTTAGCCCGGTGCGGCCGAGAGCCGGCGGCGCGGCGGCTGGAGACTGGCCGGTCACTTGTTACCGGGCGGCACTGCGACCAGCGACACGGTGTCCCGACAACACGACCATTTGCACAAAAGGAAAATTCGAGACGCGGCTGACTCATCGCGCCGTCCGCGGCCGCCGCATTTCGCTTAGCAACGCGCATCGGAACGCTGCCGGCGCGATAAATGACTACTTTTTTTTTCGCTTTCACTTGCCGCACGCGCGTGTTCGTCCTCTTACCTTGGCGGGGTCGCGGCACCAGTCGACCGAGCACTGTGCCGCGCCGGCTTAACCACACACTGAATTGTACACGGCCATATCCAATCGTGAATCACTCAAACTCGGAGAGCGCTGCGCACATCCGGAGTCGACGCGTGCGTCGTGCGAGGTGTCGCTCGCGGAACTGACTGCGCCGGCGCCCCATTTGGGTCACTGTCATACGGTGGAGGGGCGGACACGTTCGCCTCTGAAATATCGGCGTCTCGCGAATATGTCTCGTCGACGGGCGTTCTCCCCTCCCGCTTGAGCGCTGACTTGAGATCGGGCATCTCGCAAAGTTCGCCTTCTTCGAGCGTTCTCTGCTTACTGTTAAAGCCTTTGCTAACTTATGGCGCGAAACAAAGTGCCTCGTGTCGAAAAAGCGCGGCAACATGTAAGCGCTCTAACCTATAAGAGACGGAATATATATATTTTTAAAACTAAAATCTGAAGATTTTGTAAATAATTACATATTTACCCGTTTTCTTCTTGGGATAAGAACAAATGGCTATAAAAACTAAAAGATATCATAGTAGAGTTAGGTGACAATTAGATTGGTATATCAAATAATGATTGCGGATGAGACCAATTTATGATATATTTCTATTTTAGTATTAGCATTTTATATTACTAAATGTGTATGAATTGCAAATAGTAGAGTTGTAGAGTCGTTGTATGTACTAGTCTTTAGATGTAGAAAATCATCAAAAGAAAATTTATCGAATATTCAAATAAAAAGTGAGATATGGTAGTCAACTGTTTATGTATAGAATACAACTATAGGATCAAAAGCAGTTTGGTTAGTTAATTGCAAGAATAATTTTATGCGTGAAAGTTGCGATACATTTTACAGAAATCAAATCTGGTTTTCAATTAAATGTAAACCCAATAATCTGTTTAGACTCTAGAAAATTTATCTTTTGTCATTGGCGACACAAAATTCCAACATTATGACATAGCCAAAGTTATCGCCAATTGTGTCTTTTCAAGACTGCATGAGTTGCGGAGAAAGTATGTTTTTATAAATTTGTATTGAATAGGTATTATTATACCTAGCGATGCTGGTGTTAAAATATATATACACATAGTAATAGAGTATTCGTCGTTGAGCTAATCACAAGGCACTGAAAACAAATAGGCGTTCTTAACATAGTTATTTCATGTTGTCATATAAATAAAGTGGTGATTACGTAGTCTCTCAGTTTTGTTCTAGGGCTAATATGCAGGAACAAGTGACTGAATCACGAATACCTCAAACTGAATTCACTACATCTCAATTGTTATATGCATTATCAGCTCTTCATTTATCTTTACCTGTCTTGTTCTCATTTAATTTTAACTGTTCGCTTGTTTTTAATATCGGACCAGCAATATATTGGATTATAAGTCTTCCAGTTTAGTTTTCACAATAATATAAAGATTTAATTCCGATACAAATGCTACAATACAATAATCCAATAGTTAATTACAATAACGAGGATTTTCATCAATGGTTATTTAAATTAAAAAAATATGTATTTCTATATAAAATCTTTTCTGTATATAGGCAATCTTTTCAAGTTTTCTACAAAACCTTATTAAATCATGACTAATAGAATTCAGTTTATCACCGAACACGGGAACAGAAATGTAGAGACATTATTTTTGCACAAAAGCAGTATAAAAATAGGCTCGTTGGTGTATGCCAATTATTTGTGCCAATGATCTTACATTGCAAATCCATATACTAATCACTAAGTTACCACCGTTATTTAGATCCATTTTCAAAGATCAACAGATAGGGTGAGAGCAGACCAATAGATAGGGTTGCGGACTACTTTGAAAATTTTAGGCCACCGGTATCCACTCACAAAGCATGAAACGTAAAAGTAATAGTACTTCCTCCATCTGATTTTTTGAGAGGCCATGGTACCGCCTCGATTGAGTGGACCCATTCACAACACAGCAAAAGCTTGGCTCTAAAATGCTAAAAATTCTATCTCTATATTTATTGTGGATAATCAATATTTTCTAGTCCCTTGAAACAAATCAGAGTGAAAGGTAAGTATAGCCACCTAGCCATTGTGATGAATCAACCATCCCATGTAAGTATTTAACTATAGTAGAGTTGCGGAACTCTCTTCTTGATGCGGATCAACTAGTGCTATTATAAATGAAACTAATTTTACGGATATCCGTAAAATTAGTTTCATTTATAATGTGTAATCGCGTAAATACAAGAAATTATTAACTAGTGCTATTGTTAAATCAGCTGGCACGTCCAGGCCTCACAGAACACTAGCGTCAAGTAAGAGTATTGTTGAGTTCTTGTTCAAATTTCAAACTCAGGCAGAATTATTGTGGATTAAACTCATTAGATTTTTTATTAAGAGATAAAAATACATGAATTTACAACACATCGTCGTTGATGTATGCACAATATGTACACACATCTATGACAAGGGAGGAGGGAAGAAATCGTGGTGCAAAGTGTCCTTAACAAAACTAAAACAAATGATTTCATAATTAAAATTAAATCTTTAACAAGCATTCACTTTCCCGTTTTGTTTGGCGACTGAGGTGAGGCATACGTAGTCTCTACCACATAGGTACGATATAAAATTATATTGTTATCTTACATTATTATATGTTTCAAAGACATAGTTTACATTTTTTTTCACGACAATATTTCAGAATCAATGAAGCATCAACTTTTTTATTACCTAATTGATTTAAAGATTTTAACGGAGTAAGGTGTTAATGAAAAATGTTAAATTAAAAAAAAGTAGGTGGTATTAGAAGCTGATTTGTCGAGTGTAATGGAATGCAGCACGTCCGGTGTCCGCAGAATGGTTAGAGGCGTTGAGGTGCTGTCGGCGGTGTAATTTCTCATCAATCAGAGTCGCAACACAGTAGCCGAGTAATTTCTTGATAGTTGTCCAAGGACTGCCTAATTTAATTTGTTCAAACACGTACGTATTGTGTCTGTGACTTTAATGTGGAATATCTTATCTTCTGTATATATATATATGAAAAAGTCTAAATACAACTCTTTTCTATATTCCCATACAAAAGATTCATAATAATACTTAAAAGTCAATTTGAACTTTAATACCGTACCATAACGTTTAAGTGTTAGTGGAGGGGTATCTCTTTGCTGTGCATCACTACATAGTATAAAACAAAGTCGATATTAGATCCATGAACGCTTTTCGGGAACTAAAATTAAAATGTAAATCGTAAATATATCTTATTCATTGTTTTTTTATGTGAAATGTTTTCAGAAAAAAAAGGATGCCAGGTGTTACCTTAATTTTTAAAAGCGAGCAGATTACTCCCCTACTACATAGTTCGAACCTGATGTTCGACAGTGAATACCACCGCCCATGGACATCTGCTAAACTCGAAGGTGTGCAGATGCGTTGACAACCTTTTGAAAATTGGGGTCCGGCTACCTCACTCATAATTCGAAACGCGAAAGTATTATATTTCCACGCCTTTTACGCCGGTCTTCTGTGAGGTTGTGGTACTTAGGTACCCGGACGAGCCTGCCCATTTGTGCAACGACCGAGGCTGCTGCTTGGCCCTACCACCGTAAAAAATATATATAATATATAAAAATATATATGTTCAAATACAGCGTTGTTAAACTCGTTAGTTATCATATTATGACGAATATTAACAAAAGTATTTTATAAATCTCATCGTGATTAAATAAATATAGCTCAAAAAATAGCTCTGAGGATAGTCCAAGTAAACAAAAACGCTGATCAGGATGCTGTAAAGTAATGAATAGTCAAGACAGTAACAGATACAGACTATTTTGGAAATATTCAACGTTAATTAATTAATATTCAATATTATACTTTATTGGTATCACAGAAAAGACTAATAATGCAGATAATAAAAAACCTTACAAGTATTCAATATTTCTCTACATAATTGAGACATTTTTATACGTGACATTTATTGGTCGCTCCATGTTCTACATACATAAGTATCGAATAATAAAACAGATTATACGACTGGCTGTTAAAGAAACTAATTTACGGAAATATTTATTATTTATATTATCAGAAGTAGACACCGTATTTTCATATTCAATGTAGACGATTGGAATTAATAAAAAATAATAAAAGGCTTTGCTGAGTTGGGCCACTGTTAATGTGCGGGAACTCGAAGTGAACACGCTATTTTTTCATGAGCCAGTGTGAATTCACTATCAAGAAGATTTCACTGGCGACCTTCAGGTGATAGTACTCAAGGGTTACATTTAGAAGAAATGTTTCCATTCAACAAAAATTAAACAAGGAGGAATAAATCAGAAACTTTTGTCGTATGATATGACGCTTTTATTAAAACAACTTTTATTCATCATCATCCTCTTGCCCTTATCCCAGCTAGGTGGGGTAGGCACAATTCGTAAATCGTGGTGTAAGTGGTTTTTGCTAGGTTTTCAACCGATTTTCAAAAAAGGAGGAGGTTCTCAATTCGACTGTATTTTTTTATATTTGTTACCTCAGAATTTTCGAGTGAGTGAACCAATTTTGATGATTCTTTTTTTATTCAAAAAAAAAAATCATCAAAAATTTTTATTCAAATAAAAAAAGAGTCATCAAAAACTGGTACTTCCCCAGCCCATATTAATTCCATTTATGTTGGTTCTTGGGGTCCGAACTTAGCTTTTGAAAATCAATTATAAAATGAATACAGAGCGAGATATTTGAAGTCGGTTTTGTTTTACGTCAATGAAAAAAAGGACTTGTTTACGACCGGTCACCTGCCTGACATCAAACCCTCCTTAAGAACAAACACCCACAATTATCTGTGGGCCACGCAAATACTTGTCCCGCGGTAATAGAAACCACGACCCCTGGCGCCGAAATTAATCTCCATCAATACCGATAATTGCCAATAGTACAGGCAATAATACAACAAAAGTCTCTTCATTACACATAAGTTTATCAAGAAGCGATCTAATTTATAAGCGTCTATCTCGATTGGGTGATCACAACGCGCTTGAAAGTTATTGAGAGCGTCTCTGAAGCGAGCGGCGGAATAGCGACCTCGGAAGGCCGTTATTTCGCCATTAACGAGAGCGCATACCGCATTTCGATTGAGCGCCTTTATAGAACTTTCTCGAACGGACCCGTCCCTCACCGGCAACAGACGACGTGGCGCCGACTTCTTAAATTGAAACCACACATGCCTTTATTCCTATACTCTACATTATTTACGACTCCTAAAAGTATTCGTTAAAAAAAAAAAAAGAGTACGGACCACGAGTCTGTAGAGTTAGTTTGGTAAAATAAAAAATAAAAAAAAGTATTCGTTGTGATTTGATAAATTGGATGTTAGTTTACTCGGAGATGAATTGGAAGCATGCAGGATAAATCTTAAGCATATTGAAAATATTTTACAAACATTCCTTAATACTAACATGTCTATATAATTATATAAAAAATTTCAACGACTATTACCTGCTCAGCGGTGAAAAAAAAAACATCGTGAGGAAACCTGCATATTTTCGAAATAATAAAAAAAAATTCGAAGATATGTTGTGACATCCGCTATTCCGCAGTGGGGTCACGTGTATGCCATAATGCTCTCAGTACAGAGGAGGCCTTTGCCCAGCAGTGGGATACGTATAGACTGTTACTTTACTTTACTTTTAATATATTACAACAAAATAGATAATAATCAAAAAATCTTTCATAAAATCTGTTTTGTGCGTTTCCTAGCGTTTGCGTGCTAGATTGTATATACTGAAAAATTGATTGAAGAACTAGAGTTGTGAGGTCGCGATCTATTGGAATATATGTAAATGTTATCATACTTCGAATCGTCAAGTAGAGAAACCACAGTGGGCTTGACATGATGCCTAATCTAAGGAATATGTATGTACGGTTATAAATGGCACTGCATAATAACTATATATATAATCAATATAATCAAATGTTAAAACACAAGGGACCTAAGGGATTTGTAATGTACCACTTTCACATGAGAAACTACATTATATTTATAGGACATATTTATAACAACCTATAGTGCCTTTTGTATAACATGAAGATCCCAATGTAAAAGAAGTGAAAGCATCAGTTCAGTAAAGCCTAGTATTTTTACAATCTTCTGCAAGATCGGAAGTGAAGAGTCGCGAGGGTGTTAAATGAAACTATATAGACAGTGGTCTAGGCCGTCACCTGGCGCAACCCTGTAGTCCTGGGCTCATAGAATAGGGCTAAGGTATTGTCCTGTCGTAAGAGGCAGCTAAAGGGGACACATGCTCGGTATGAGACTTTGTATCCCACGTCTATCGTAAAAGGCCATTGAAAGGGTCACTAAGTTAACAGTCGCTCGGTATTGAACTTTATTTTACAAGTTAGGTGAGTTCACGTGTGTCTAATATGGTTGGAAAATTGGGGACGGTTTGTAAGGAAGGCCCTACCATTGATGTACACGAAGGGCACTAGTGCGTTCCGTGGGAGATCCCAGAGCCCTGAGGGTATTTTACTGAGTAAGAATCACACATAACCCTGCCCTGAGTAGTGGCTTTATCTTTTAGGTGATTTCCCCTCCGATACCATCAACGGGTAGACACATCGCCGACTGCCGTTGAGCAGAACCTTGATGGAACCTACAAAGCAGGGTGTACGTGCATGCAAGACAAAACATTGTACTTTTTGTCCGTGATTTCAAAAAAATAGTAATAAAGTAAAATCCCCCGCGACTGAGAAGTATTTCCCTAGAGCGGGGACGGTTTATCAAAAAAGAAAGAATAAAGATTTACGACTGATATCGCGTTTAGTGTTATTCTTATATTTCATCTAATGTAACCATGGCTGCTATAAGTGTTCGCTACGAAACGCTAAGGATTTAATAAAAAAGTTTCGTTTTAAAGAGTAAAAAAAAATATATTTATACACTCAAGATTCAACACGTCACTTTGATTTGAACACGTTGTGATAAAGTAGTCTCAGATTAAAAATGTGTGCGACAAATTTAACATTATCTGACTTTGATCTTGACATACACAAGTATTCGATATTTAAACTATAACTTCACGAATGGAAAATGGAATAAGTCAAAACATTTTGAAACGATTTAAGTTTCTCTAGGATCAGTGCCGTCTTAAACCATACCCTTGGGTAAACAAGAATTTTCCGAGGGGTCCTTATGGAAAAAAGTTTCCAAGCGAGCAGGCGGTTCACCTGATGTTAAGTGCCGCCCATGGACATCTGCTACACCCGAGTGTTGCAGCTGCGCTGACAACCTTTTGAAAATTGGGCTCCAGCAAAAGTTTGTTGCATCATTGCAAGGATGTATACCCAAAATGTGCGCTCCAGAGCACACTTGGCGTTCGAGAGTGCTCTGGAGAACTATGAACTATATGTGGAAAATAGAATCTGACATACATGAAGTGATTTAACAAATTTTTCGTCTTTAAATACATTTTGCTTATTTATACGATTAGGCTGGGCCGTGCCAAACAAGTTCTCGAATTTTAGATTTTTACATATTCATTAATTTTTCTTTTGCTTCCTTTTTTTGCTTCCGACAAAATACATATGAAACACTTCGTCTCAAGATTTTAATCATTTCAGTCCCATAAATATTTAAAACTTAATAAGAAATTTAAAATTCGGGAACTCAATAACATGCTTAATCCTTTATTATAAAAAATTTCCAATTTTTTAATTCATCTTATCTTCATACTTCTTAAACTTTTTTGTTCGTTTAAATTTAATTAAAATATTAAAAGAGACCGTTCCCTGGGCCCCGTGTAAAGGCAATGTAAGAACTGTCTATTTATATTTATGAATTATTTTATTACCAGTCCAAATCTATCTTCCTGTTGGTCATTTTATTGTAATAAATAAATTTCAGCGTGATTACTGAACTGTTGTAGTGCCACGCAACAGCTTCTGCTGTTGCATGACTGTGCAAGCTCGTCCGGGGACGTACCACGACTTCACAGAAGACCAAAGTGATGTAAAAGTATTATACTTTTGTATTACATCTGGTGAGTGAAGTGACCGAGACCCATTGTTCTTAAAGGTTGGTAACGAGTCTGCAACACATCTGGTGTTGATCATATCTTATATAAAATATGATATAAATAATCGTTTATCCAAGAATGTAAATATAAATATTTTTAATGTTTTATTAACATTAGAGTTATAGTTATTTTCCAAAATAAACCTAGAAATATAGCGTTATATAAAATTCCCTTTACTTGCAATACAAATAATGATATTATTCTTAATTTATTGATTATTCTAAAAGCTAGAAAATTTATGAAACATAATTACAATAAAATATAGCTGTGCTTATATATTTTATTTTATTTTACTGCTCATTATATAGTATATGTACTACTTTTAAATTATAATACAAACAAAATATTCAAAAATACTTTTAGTTACATAACAGCTTTGTCAATTTATTATAAATGTGCTAATCTTGGACCTCGCTTATCATTATTTAAGTTATACCGATATCTTCTCATTATCACATTTCTTATAAGTTTCGCTATGAAAATTTATAATAAAAAAGTATAATTTATGTTAAAATGTATATCCCCTTCTTTTACTAAACATTATTTATTGTGACCAGTCATCAATTGAAGACTCAATTAACTTATCATTATTGAAATTTTTGTTTAATAATTCATACTTAGAAAAAAGGTAACTTCAAACCTTTGAAGAACAGAAAAAACAGCGATGTTAATATCTAGTCACGTCCGATTATGGTAAGTTTTGAATTTTCATTTTGTTAAATTCGTCACGTAGGGAAGCTCGTCATAGACAAGTTCGAGTGTGGATTATTTGATTAACAAATTAATATTTATGCGCTGTATTTACGTTTATAAATAATTCAAACCGGGACCTACATGGGAACGATAGCTTTCTTTGCGTATTTTATAATAATATTTAAACTAAATGACTCTATGTTCGAATTTAAAGTATAGTGGAAAATAGGAATCATTCAATGTTGATTTTCGAAACGAGTCTATTACATTTTATACCGTAGGTGCAGCCATAAATGATTAGTCAATAAGTGTATTAAATAAGCTGCTATATAATCTAGCAAACAGGTTTGTTTGTGAGATGACAGCAACGAACTATTAAAATATATAGCATATATATAAGAAGATACAATCTTTATACTAATCATAAGCGGCGATAAATTTTAAATGAAAACTTATCCAATAAAATAGATATCTCTCCTATTTGATGTGTTATTTTGTGTTTTACCTGTAAGCTATCTTACAGTATTTAACAAATTATTTTTTCACATAAATGCCCGTAAAATGATTTACATGGTGTTACTAATTTGTTTTTAAATTTTCAAAGTAACTTATCTATACAAAATTTAAATTATCGTTATAAAATCCATAAACTGGTGAAACCCACAAACTCATTGATATTGTAGGAGCCGCTATCATAATACATATATACATTATATTAGAAATCAAAATTAACTTCTTCGTTAAACTGAACATAGCGTTCAACCTTTTGGTGCCGATAGACTATTCATATTAATTTGTAATGAGAACATGACGATGATCAAATGCCATTCAAAAGAAAGGACAGGTTCGTAACGGTTTTTTATTAACAAATTAAATTCACAGAAAAACGATAATGATAACATGAACAGCAAATCGTCTACTCTGATTTAATACTTACCAGAAATAAATCCCTGCGTTCGTACTCCCGCCATCGACCGAGTACTGTAGCACAGATAACTAATACAGCGGCAGGCTCTCGTCGAAACGAGGCCGCTCTAGTGTACAGTGCAAAAAGTCGTCGGCGAACAAATGGAATTATCACGTTATAACATCGGCCGATGTTGGGGAGATGACGCGGCCGAAGCACTGTTTGACAACACATTAGAAGTGGCCGAGCTGGCGATTGAGAGGGAAAAAAGACGGCGAAACGGCAAGAGAAAAAAAATCACGTTCGCCTGGGCGTGGCGGGGCGGGACAGGGCGTAAGCGCCCTCAGCGCCGCCCCCCTTGACTCACCACCGCAACAAAGACTCCGTAGGCACGTAAAAGTGTTCGCAGCACTCGCTCACATTATCGACCTCAAATATATAACCATTAATTACTCAATAACTCATATAAAACAAACAAATAATGAGAACACGACAATCATATTGGCGAATTGAATCAAGAAGAGCGTTTTGCTTTGATTGATTCAATTCGCTTCATTAACATTATATTAATTAACATTCATTACAGCCCTTCTCAAAAGTCGACATACATCAAATATTGCCAAAACATTAACTGTAATATTTTCCTTCCTAAATGAGATTATACTGCCCGAGCGATAACTTGTCAGTTCGTTTTACACGGTGCTTACGCCTCTGAGATAACCTCGATACATTTAAAGCGAAAGAGCAATGAATGATGCTACAGCATTTGTTGTGGCTATAGCTTATTTTTAGGAGCACAATTGCTGTGGTGTCTTTTGTCATCTTGCGTTTTCATCAAATGTGTTGTTTATAACTGCATATTTCATTTAACATTGGCATCTTTTTTTATCAAGTACAGGAAACCTTTTTTTCTTTAATACCATTATCATGCTACTTTTTTGTCATTGTCTATTCAGATTGCTAGAAATAACTGGATAAGTTATTTCTAGCATAAAAGATCATTCGTACAGCTAAGCAATGCAATAACCTGCCGGCATCCGTCTTTCCGTCCGATTACAACGTAGGCGTCTTCAAGGAAAGAGTGAATAGGTTTTTACTGAGCTAGCGCGCTAACCATCAAAGGCTGCATCGCCACTTACCATCAGGTGGGATGGCAGTCAAGTGCTGGCCAGATGCAAATAAAAAAAAAAGTAAAATTAGCCCGTTAAAATGTTTGCAAATATTATAAAAACGCTATTAAAATTCTTTCTGTATCGACATGTGCTAGAATTTACTTACTCCTTCGCCTGCGTCTGTTCTAAGTTCTATATTTTTTTTAGTCGTATCTGTATCGCAGTCCGCCTCGGGTCATGCAGGTGAGTCATCTACTGACAAGGAGAGGGAGTGTTGTGATGACGTCATCTTCGACCTGCTGTCCTCATATTGGCTCCGTGCTTTGTTTGCCAACGAGTGTCTGCCCCCAGTCATTTCCAAGAATCGGCCGTTCATAATTTGGAGCCAAGTCAACAGTTCCGCTCCCGACAACGCGTTATTGTACCAAGTGTAACCAGGATTTCATTTTTTTGCTATAAAATAATAATCAGTATACTTTTAAAATACCCGCCAGACGGTGTTCTGTTCAATTAAATTTGTTTTATTAAATGAAATTGCACTGGCATTTAAAACCGAATCGATTTTAACACACGTCAGGAGGAGAATTGATAATTTCTTCCGCAAGGCCACACTCCATAAAAATTAAATTAAGCTATACCGAAATGATTATCAGACCAATGAAATGTTGCGCCGACGTTGCATGCAAGCCGGGCTTCGACCGGGCGCGGGTGAACGACCGCCAAACCGCGCTAATCCGCCATCTTGGATTCGTCACGGAGAGCGCGCGTTATGTCTTTTGCCGTGAGCTTGGGCATGGCAACACCATTCAATAACAAGACATTATCATTTACTGATAGATTTTGGAAGTTAAAAGACGAGTGTGCAGTGAGTATTAAAAAAGAGTGCACTAAGGTGATTCATTTTAAATGTGATAAACAGACAGGCATACCCCCTTAACCAGTAAATGCATTTCATTAAATTTTATAATTTCCCTCAAACGCGTTAGGTATTAAGTAGAGCTGAACTAAGGATGGGATATAACTTCAATATCTGAAGATTAATAGTGTCTATAGTAATTAATAGTGCCACAATTAAAGACGAATAACAGTAGACGTTCTCAAAATCTAATTTTGATAAAAATAGCACTCTCCAAAAATGGATTGTAGTTTTGGATGCCCATCCTGCTTTCTTATAAAAATCGAACACTCCAAGCGGGCATTGACTATTGTTAAGACTAGCAAAATGGATAGCCAAACCATTTCTATGAAAAACTGTCTCTCTTATGTTATATGCATAAATAGCGACAAACGTTATAAAAAAGTAATGTCTGTTGTATGGGAGCTCCACTAAAATATTTTTTTATTCTTATTTTTAGTATTTGAGGTATAGCGGCAACAGAAATACACAATCTCTGAAAATTTCAATTTTGTCACTATCACGGTTCATGAGATACAGCCTGGTGACAGACGGACAGACAGAGAGACAGACAGATAGACAGGTGTCCCGTTTTACCCTTTGGTTACGAAATCTTAAAAAGAATTTTACTTCTCAGGTCTAAAAATGTAAGGTTCATGTAGAGTTCCAGAAAGAATTCAGAACAGCATTCACTTGCAACTATCGCCTGCCAAAAACGGGAATAGTAAATAATTAGTGAAAAAATTAAATATTATCTCTTTAAATTACCACTACCATTTTAAAATTATTATAACCTGTAAAATCAAAATTTAAAGTTACTAGTAGCACCCAGGTCGTCTATAATAATTATAATATAATTACATTATCCTCGAACAATCTGAGTCCAAATCTGTAGTATTTACTTCGTATCTGTAACTGTAAATTTTAAGTACTGACTTATCTCGTGCGCAGCAGCGTAGGATAACATCGTGAGGAAACTTGTATATAATGTAGAGAAAATATATTTCGAACATATGTGAAGTCTTTCGATCCGTAGTGGGTGGACTATGTCCATTATATTATGGGTATTATATGCCAACAGCCTACTTACCTTTACTTTTTTACTTTAACCCAAGTTGACGCTGACAAACACAGATCAGGGGCAATTAATTGCAATTCAAGAACGGCACATTGGAGGAGCCATTGTGACAAAATATATGGGACGGTGAAAGAGATGACTTCATTGCCGAATCTAGTTAACGAGTCACAACAATAAGTTCTGCGAATGAGTCATCACAGATCAATTAAAAATATCCAAATTAAATTGCACTGACGCTAGCTCGTTCCGAAGGTGGTTTCCCGCTGCGTTCGACGTCGCATGTAGGTGACATTCCTCTGCCAATGGAGAAAACTTGTCGCCCGGCATTCAGGGCCCGCCCTTAACAGACGCCGAGGTCTGGTACCGTTGTTGCTAACGCCCGTCGCAACGAGGGTTGCCAATGCGAACTTTCAAATATTCCTAATTATATATCTACTGCACTAATTAATTGTTTTCCATCCTTCATTACTTTTTATCGCTTGATTTCGAAATTTTTAAACGTTTTTTTTTTTGAGAAAAAAGTAAATTCGGACTCTCAAACGGTCAATTAAACCAGACATACTAAGGTGTACATAGTGTCTATATATATATATATATATAGATATATACATGCAATTCAATCTTTATTGATCTAATATTTACAAGATTAAATCTATCTAAAATTACATATTATCTAATAAACCTAATCCACGCGGCATAGTTATGCTTAACCTTTGAGCGAGAAAAGAACCAGCTCTCTTGTCACTATATATATATATATATATATATATATATATATATATATATATATATATATATATATATATTAAGTAACTTTTTGATCTACGAATAACTTTATTATAATGTATAAGATGATGTAATCATGCTTATCTAAAAAGGAGTAGGTAGTTATATATTTTATTTAATTTAATGAGTATATAAATTGATTGAGTTTATCTATTTTCATCGTGATTTATGCTAAAAAAAATGATCACCAACTGGTTTTTAATAAGTGACCTGGTGGTAGTTTTGACTTTCATAAGAGTTTAAATCGACTCTTTACCGTATTAAGACGCGTCACCGTGATGAGATCCTACAGTAAGGGCAATGTTTTATGAATTAAAAAAAAGGAAGCATTGTTAATTGAGACCTTAAAGTGGATACCTCAAGATTTAGAAACATTAATTCTATACAGTTTGGTGTATTCTCTAGTACGGTTATCTAATAAAGTAACAAATGCTCTGCACCCCTACAATGTATCTAAGAGCGTCGTATTCATAAAGGTTGGCGCGATTTATCCGAATGGTATAGCTCTCAAGCGTCTCAAATGGCTTTTCAGAGTCAATACGGATAAACTTACTTCCATAGTTGTACACCTAAATACTATATTGCAGTCTACATTTATTTAGGCTATAAATAAGCTGTATACTAAATTGTATATTGGATCAACTTTGTTCTTTTTCTGATTATATATCTTGGCATTAAACAGATATATAGCTTAGCAAAGCTAAAACGCACAAATTACTCTCGTCTCGGACTGTTTCTTTTCTGTATATATGGGGCGTGGTGTGCGAAATGTAAAGTAATAGACTGTTTATATACATGGCCTGCTGCTGTGCAAAGAACTCCTTTGTGCAGAGGATATTAGGAACTACTTCACCACGCGACCCCAAGGCTTGGCAGCATTCACATATCTTCGAAATATTTGTTTTAGTATTTCGAAAATATGCAGGTTTTCCTTACAACGTTTTCCTTCACCACTGGGCAAACTTACGGCTCTTTTACTTAAGTATTATTATAGGACATTAGTCGCCTGAAATAATTCATCCTGTGTTATTGTGGTAGGACCATGCAACAGCGTTCACTGTTGCACGAATGGGCAGTCCGTCTGGGTAAATACCACGACCTCACAGACGACCGGCGTAAGGTAGAAGTGTTACAACTTCTGCGTTTCGTCTGGTGAGTGAGGTAGCCGGGGCCCATTTTATTTAAAATGCAGGTGTTGCAAAATGTCCATCGGTGGCGACATTAGAAACCCTGTATTAAGCAAATTCATGGTAGAGCCGGAGCTTTCAGACAAGAAGTCACACATAGGTTGTCTCGTATACATCCCCGAAAACGGCAAAATTATAAAAAACTTGAACTGTATTACTGCCTTTCAGTATTTCAAGCGGAACTGCTAGTAATAAGTAAAGCCTGCCAGTGAAGACTCCGACCCAATCAATAAAGCTAAAATAGCATCCGACCAGGTAAGATTAGCAACCGTCAAACAAAATAGCAACTAGCATTAGAAATGCAAAACTCAAACGGATACGAGGACACTTCAGCAGCAAAGGAAACGAAGTAGCTGACAAGGTCGCTAATTGTGCAGCCTATAATCGGACCTATGCCTCATTCATTCGAAACTCATTTCGACTTTCCCATGAGCATCGCAAGGACAAACTCACGTTCAACCAGCCTTTAGTCCTTCAAAAACAGTATGGCAACCCACTCAACTTTAGATGAAAATGTGCCAAACATACAACACCCTCCTGCAAGTCTTAAAAAATATAATAATTAATTTTGCGGTTACGCAAAAACAACGGATACTAGATATAAACAATACCTCAAAAGATTCAAGATTACTAACAACGACTTATGCCTTTGCGATGACACAACTACCCAATCTATCGTCCGATTAAACAATGCCCCAAATTTTCAAAAACCTGAGTAGGTCATGGAATTGCAACCTTAACGCTCAATAGAAAACCTTCAAATCTTAAAGAAATGTCAAACTACAATAGAGTTTCATGGAGTAATCATCTAAAAATGTATCAAAGATTTTTCAACCAAACCGGACAAAGAATCGTATTTATTTACTTTTATGTATTTATTATACACAGACGCTAGTACACACTTATACTAAACAACCGACATCTAGAATTTTACTAGATTCTAAACTCAATTTGAGTGTACCCGATATACTACTAACTAGGTACCGCGCGCATACCTGTTTTGGTCGAAATCAAAATATCCAAAAAAAAAAAAGATTGTTATTTCAGCTATAACCATATTGTTAGCATTAATATTAACCATAAAAATATCACCCGTACACGATCCAGATCAAACTGCTGAAAGAAGAGATGAAATCATCAACAGTATCCCATTGACACCAGTGTATCGCCTGCAGTCTATAAAATAATGTTTCTGGTCACCGGCTCCTAAGTGGATGCATTTTGCCTTAGTCACGCGTTGCCATATAGATAGTCTATGAAAGTAGTACGACATGGTTGGTCGTGTTTAAATAATGTTTTTTTTTTTTCATTATAAAATACATGATTTAAAATGATTTTGTATACTAATATTGCTCTGTATGCCAACGCATATATGGTCATTTGAATCGAGAATGTAGGTAAATAACATAAAATTATAAATTTTAAGACTGACACAAAAAGTATGTGTGTACTTAATACTTATGTACGCACGTAAGAAGTTATACTTCTTTAGCGAAAAAAAAAAAACTAAAAACTTTATTCCAGTGTTTTTCTTGTGCCAGTACTCTCCTTTTGTTTGTAAAAAGACATTAAATACATTTGATAACGGTTTAATGTAATAACTTGGATTTATATCACTAAAACTTATAACACTCTTTTTAAGTCTGGGTTTTTTTTAGGCGAAAAGTTGCCAAACGAGCAGACGGGTCACCTGATGTTAAGTGAATACCGCCGCCCATGGACATCTTCTACACCCCAGCTACACCCCAGGGTTACAGATGCGTTGACTACCTTTTGAAAATTGGGCTCCGGCTACCTCACTCACCAGGCGAAACGCGAAAGTATTTGTCATACTTCCACTTTACGCCGGTCTTCTGTGAGGTCGTGGTACTTACCCGGACGGGCCTGCCCATTCGTGCAACAGCCGAGGCTGCTGCGTGGCCCTACCACCGTAGGTAAAACTACAAATTGAAAATAAATCTTCCAGAACAACATCGTATTGTATCTATTGTCAAATATGAAGTAAATTATACTGCGTCATAAAACTACCTTTACAGTTTCATATACCCTATTACTAAGTCTCCTCTGTCTGTCTATCAGTCTGTACGTCTATCCATCTATCCGTCTGTACATCTCTCGGGGCTTACATACAATAGACATTATTTTTGCCGTTTTTATAGATAATGGTACGGAACCCTTGGTGCGCGAGTCCGACTCGCACTTGGTCGGTTTTAATTTTTCAACCTTACCAATTTACTCTATAAAACATTTTTAAATATTTTGAGTTTATTTACAGAACACATTGGTAGTGAAAATTAATAATCGATTTTTACTACAAGAAGCCTTGCAGCATACACTCGATAGACTTTATAATTTATATTTTAATGATAGACAATCTAGTCGAAGGATCGAAAAGCAACATTGTTGTATGAATGTAATGATGGAAGAAGGTTGCTGCATTGGTGCATTTTTTTTAATTTTAGCATATATGTTCCTCTAAAGTGCACCTTGTGGTCATGATATTGATGGTTTAGTATGAATGACCGGCCTTGAGGAATGCCGCCGCTCATTGTAAGAAGATTCGCGGCAAGCAAGTTGCGCGGCTAGTTGCGGCCGTATCTTGAGTTTCATCGCGCCGGTGCGGCGACCGCACACAACCGCGCGACGTAGTTAATTGCTCCGTACGCGTTTCTATTAGCTTTCAATTTGCCATGTCTTCCTGGTACCTCATATTTATGTATACCCTTTTTCCATACAAACGGATAAATTATTTAGTCTACTTGACGTAATTGGGCATTTGATGAGAATTGTGACTTTTCTTCTTGTATTTTAAAACTTTATTACCGCATCGACTATCGGGTTAAAAAAAACCTGTAAATATATTACTCTATTTCAATTTATTTAGAAACAATTTAAATGTAATAAAATTGGAAAAATAATCACGTGACTCCAAACGCTCTAAGAATGATCATTCTGTTTGTGACGTCATAATGTCAAATAATTCCACGATGGTACGCTGTCTTTGATTTCTTCATATGTATTAAAAAAATATATATCATACTATAAATATGACAAAAAATTGTTTCTGTGTACGATAAAGATTGATGTTCTCTCTCACAATTACACCAATTGGAATTATTTGAGTAACTCAGTTTCGGTGCGCTAGAGTTCTACCTCTTATTTGTTTGTACATAATGTCATTGTATATATACACAATACAAATTACTAAAAAGCAACATTTGTTTACTTGTAGATAGTATGCTTATTTGTGTATAAATTTAAATATATTTCAATTACTACAACTTATCTGAAAGTGGTGTACACATAAGGCAGATTCGTCCGTGGAAGTACCACGGCCTAAAAGAAGATTGGCGTGAATCGCGAGTATATTCGCGTTTCAACTGTTGAGTTGCTAAACGGGGCCAACTTTTTTAATGGCTGACAACGCCTCTATAACTCGTCAGGTGTTATAGATTGTACGTGGGTTGCGGTAATCAGACATCATCAGTTGTACCGCCTGCCCGCTTGCCAAGTTATCTACAGCTATCGACATGTCTACAACTGATGCTTATTAGCTCAAAATAGAGTTGCGATTAGGTAGAGTGTGTTTCCCAATTATTTCGTTTTCATAAACTGCTATACAATTTGTTATGTATGTGGTTTATTTTGTTTGAAGTCACTACAAGTTACCATTAAAAACTAATCACCCGATTCCTGATACACCGAGTCACACTAATTCAATTTATACTGCATACTTGATGCTTCAATTTACCTAATTCGTTGGTTGTTCGGGTCGTTTAGTGTGCGGGGTTGATGTGTTTTTACCGAAAAGATATTATTTCAAGAGTCCATGAATTACGATTTTTAAGGACGATGCTTCATTTATAAAGTTATTACGCTTATATTTTAAAGTTATTACTTATACTCATATATACACTAGGTCTGTATGCCGGTGTTAATACAGTTTCCCTCGAAGAAATGTGACGTCACTATGCCAAGAAATTAGAAAAGAAATATTGCAATGCAAAATTGTTGTATGAATGGGCTGGTTCGCCTAGAGAAGTCCCACGTAGAACAAAGTAAAGTATACTTATAGTGTATATAATTTTGTCTGGTGAATAAAGTAACCGGGTAACACTTACTTAGAATGTAGTGATGTCACATGCATGGACATAGACAACACTTACCTACAGGGCGGTGGTAATCGTTATAAAGCCTGTTTCTTTTTAAGAAACCTGTCTTTGTTGTACCACATGATGTATTACAAGTAATTCTGTTTAAAATTTGGTTAAAGGTTTGTAAGTACTGAGTATAAGTTCCTACTTGACTAATCTGGTAGAAGTATCTTTGTGACGTAATGTCACTTATGATTTTCAATTTGTATATATAAATATTCATATTTTATATATAATTGTATGTTTATATTTTATATTATCAAATATAATAATAATTCCTGCAGTTTACTTTAAAAACATTATCTAGCTTCGCTTTTGTAGGGATGTGACTAATGCCGTTATATTATAGCTACAAGATGCCGTACGGAGACAGAGGCGATATTCATTGCCCATTCACAACTAACATAAGGTAAACCGTATGCTTTCTACCTTACGATTACACGCTCACCATCTTTTCAAGAAACCCTAAGCTAATATCAGGACAATCCAAACTATTCCAGACGTGTGGTGGCCGCAGCAGTGACGCAACTCCCGGAGTTTGAATCACCGTTCTCCACAATTTGAGAGGGACGATGAATCACGGGTTGCGTGATGCGTGCACATCACTCGGTACAAGGCTGCTCCTTCGTATTCGTCACATCTCTTTTCGGCCAGGCCCGTGTAGCAAAAATTTACATAAAGCCAACTTCATTCCATTTAGCCAGTTGAGAAGAAGACGGCCGCAATCAGATCTTTTAAATATTTCCTGTTCTAAACTCTCGTTTTAACATCCTAATAAATACAATCTATGACATTTATAAAATATTTTCACTAACCTATTAAAGAATACTTTTCAGGGTAATCGCAATTCTAAAACTACTCGTGGTCAAACCAATATGATTACAGAGGTAGGCCCATGTAGCAGATTAGGCGGTGAATGTACCTGCTCACCAAGGTCAAATCTCGTAGAGGATAGAAGTAGAAGTGATATTTTTTTGGCGTTTGTCACGGTTTGGTGGATGTCGATAGACTGGGGATATCAGAAATACATTTAGATGACGGGATCGCCCGTTTTGCACCTTCTCTGTTTGTAAAAATTGTACACTTCTATCATAAAATATTCTCCACTCTTAATTGGACATTTCGATAGCTCTAGAAAAGTATTACGCAGATGATATCAACTTTTCGTTACAATGATAATCATATATCGCTCACTACAATTTGTCACAAATCACAATTTCTTATAGGAAATTGACTTACCTTAAAACATGTAGAAAAAGTACGAAAAGATTGTCGCCGCTGTGGGAATCGAACCCACGTCTTCGGCATTCGCGGCCTGACGCTCTAGCCACTGAGCTAAACGGCTGATAGCCACAGCGACGAAAATCTTAACGCCTTCTTTCTACATTGTTATTTAGCATTTGAAGCAATGCTTGGCGAATCTATTGTTATATCCTTTCCAGCATACAAACAATTTCGAATATCGTTTTACAACGATGATTCGAACGAGAGATGTCGCCATTGCTTTTTATAATTTTTAAAGTTTTTTATAGTGCTAATCTCTGCACCTAAGATTGAACATTAAAACATGTAGAAAAAGTACGAAAAGATTGTCGCCGCTGTGGGAATCGAACCCACGTCTTCGGCATTCGCGGCCTGACGCTCTAGCCACTGAGCTAAACAGTTTTTTATAGTGCTAATCTTATAAAAAGCATAAAAAATTATAAAAAGCAATGGCGACATCTCTCGTTCGAATCATCGTTGTAAAACGATATTCTAAATTGTTTGTATGCTGGAAAGGATATAACAATAGATTCGCCAAGCATTGCTTCAAATGCTAAATAACAATGTAGAAAGAAAGCGTTAAGATTTTCGTCGCTGTGGCTATCAGCCGTTTAGCTCAGTGGCTAGAGCGTCAGGCCGCGAATGCCGAAGACGTGGGTTCGATTCCCACAGCGGCGACAATCTTTTCGTACTTTTTCTACATGTTTTAATGTTCAATCTTAGGTGCAGAGATTAGCACTATAAAAAACTTTAAAAATTATAAAAAGCAATGGCGACATCTCTCGTTCGAATCATCGTTGTAAAACGATATTCGAAATTGTTTGTATGCTGGAAAGGATATAACAATCGATTCGCCAAGCATTGCTTCAAATGCTAAATAACAATGTAGAAAGAAGGCGTTAAGATTTTCGTCGCTGTGGCTATCAGCCGTTTAGCTCAGTGGCTAGAGCGTCAGGCCGCGAATGCCGAAGACGTGGGTTCGATTCCCACAGCGGCGACAATCTTTTCGTACTTTTTCTACATGTTTTAATGTTCAATCTTAGGTGCAGGGATTAGCACTATAAAAAACTTTAAAAATTGACTTACCTACTAAATAATACAAAGTATTGGAAAAACCAACATAAATAAGGACGAGGAAGATCAAAGAATGTAATGTATATTTATTTAATTTATAATCTTTTCCTTCAAGATACTTTCTTGCAAATCGAAATATTCTGCAATGACGAATAGATCTATCATTTTCTTCTTACAAATTCTACCGGTTGTACTTTTTTACAAGACAATTTATGTCGTTTCCGGAAATTAATTAACCAAGGATATTATTCTTAAATAGTGTCGGAATATTGTTTACCTGCACATATTCAGCGACATCTTCCATAGTTTAATTTAAAAGAAAGAATTCTTATTATTTCGGGACATGATAGATATGTAAAACAAATTTTTTAATACTGCAAATACATAAAAATAAGTTTGAGAACCACTGCTAATTACTATGTGAAAGCTAAATGGGGTTATAAGGAAAATATAATATATCGGATTAAACCCGGAAGGGTATTTCTGAAAAAAAAAAAATTAATAACAATTAGAATGTTATGTTCCTCGTACATAAACGCAAAATACGATAATCTATGGTTAAAAGGAAAACTTGTTCATGTAACTTACCAAAATTGCGAAATAAATTTATTGGGGTTATTATGAATCACTAAAAATGACGCGAAAAACACTTGTCCAAGAAAACTTGCTGTCACACACATAATATTGTCACTAGCGACTTGCTACGACTGAGACGGCGTGGTTATTAAATATGCTGTCTAGTCTAACGTTGCTAGTAGAGAAATATAATTATAATTAATACAAATTTAACGATTTCGGAATATATCCGTTTTCGGAATTGCCCCACTGCACCCTAATTCATTTTAAAAAGCTAGATGGCCTTTTTAAATAACTCAACTCACATTTTAACTGAGTAATTTTCCTCCATGATTAAAATTATCATCATCATTCGAGTCTTTAAAAAATTTAAGAATGTAAATTTCTTCCAAACCAAATAATTAAATTCATAGCATTCACGTTCATTTAATTGGCTACATTTTATTTAAAAGAAATCACCTCGTATCAAAAGAGATTCAAAGAGAGCGCACTATGAAGTTTTATTATGGCCCTCATTAAGTTGCCGCTACAAAATAATAATTATTTGAAATTAAAAATAACGTGAGCCGCCCGTTCCGGTCTGAGTGCGGTACGTTGACGTTTGCCTCCGCGCCAAGCTCATATTCTGTCGGAAAGTTTTAAATTTGGAACGATTATAAATAATAATTGATTTTTAAAAGAGTGTGAATTCGCAATTTTCACTGTTTATATATATATTGATTTTTGTTATATTAACGTTTTCTTTTTCCAATCTCATTATTTATCGGTATTGACCACTAGCCTCTGCGGTCGCCATATAATGGTCGTAATGATTTCCGCTTGGCTGATTGTTATCACAGGCTCAATTGGAGGAACTTGTTTGTTATCGCCAGCAAAGAGAAGGAAAATATATGGCGATCCTACGGCGACATTCATAAAATTATAAGAGTAAGGTAAAATTATGGAAAAACCCAAAATCAAAACATTAATCGTCTGTTATCATCGAAAAGTATATTTTTTGATGTGAGAGATTTCAAGAGATCGGGTATTATCGCCCATGTGATTACCGCAGCCCATCGACACCTACAACACCCAAAGGGTGGCAGATTTGTTCTTAAAAAAAAAACGGATTTTTCATGGTTGCACTCGCCAGACGAAACGAAAAAACAATACTTCCACTTCACGCTGACCTTCTGTGAGGCCCTGGTACCTTCCCGGAAGATCTGCCCATTCGTGCAACAGCATAATTTGTTGCGTGCCCCTACCCGGCTACCATGGAAAACATAATTATGTATTTTGTATACAGGAGGTGGGAAACAAGCATTCAAATCAGCTAATAGTGACAAAAGTTGATCATGAACATTCGCAACAACCGCTCTAGTTCATTTCTTATAATTACGCAACTATATTTACTATTGAAACAATTTTTACAGATTTATCGCGATTATACTCTGTCATGTGACAAGCTGTAGTAGACTTATTTAAAAACTCGGGCCGACAATGGCAATGACAATAAAGGAAATAAAGAATAAACGGGATACATCAGTAAATAACAGTTTAATTTAGTTATCAATTCGTTGCTGCCCTTTGAGGTAGGATTTGCTCTCTAATTGATGATCGCTAAGCCGTATCGAAGAGGAAATGGCACTAGCAACAATTGATCGGACGAAGTGGTTCAGTGACGCATAATACTTTGTGAATTTACGATAGTGGAATGCTTGATATAACATGGATGAAACTACGTATTTTACATAACATGTATTCTATTGATATGGATATAGAGACGCTACTTTATGTAAGTAGAGCATCGAGTCTATCAGAAAATACTTCATTGACCACATTTCAGCGATAAATGAACGGTAAAATGGAAAAAGCTAGTCTTGTATTTGTATTGTATATGTATTCCCAACGACTACGGCGACCTCTTTGACCTATTGTAGTCTTCCCTTAAAAACATTACTCCTTACTTTAAAATAACATTATCCTTTTTTTTTACACAACATTTTCTAGTCCCAAGCTAAGCAAAGCTTGTACTATGGGTACTAGAAAACTGATAAACATACTTAAACATACTTTTCTTTTGTAAATAAATCCATATTATACATAAAGAAACACCCAGAAACTAGAAAAACACCGTGTTCATCACACAATATTTTTCCAGTAATGGGGATCGAACCCACACCCTCTGGCGCAGGAGGCAGGTACACTACCCACTTACATAACATTATCCTGTGTTGTAAAATCGGAAAGAATTGTCTGTGGGTCACACAAATTGTTGTCTCGTGTGGGAATCAAACCCACGTACCCTGGCACCGGAGCCAATACCTTGGCAACTTCGCAACTGAGCCGGCTTATAGTTAGCTTATAGTCAGACACTAGAAAAGCACTATTGTCATCACACAAAATTTTTCTAGTAATGGGGATCGAGCACAAACCCTCTGGCGTAAGAGAGAGGTTCACTATCCACTACGCAAATCGGATCAACGCCCGTGTCTCATAGGTAAAGTAGGCAAAGTCATATATTTTTGTGCGAGAAGGTAGCAAGTAAGTAAGCCTGTACCGGCCAATGTTTGGTGATTACCGCCGCCCATAGACATCTTTATAATTAAAATGATAGGAGTTCTGTATTCGTGCGCGCGTCACGAATAACTGCTGGATAGTTTTCAATTAATTCTTCTAAATTTCATTTCTTAGTCACTTGGCCCTAATCAAAAATAATATTGTGTTATTCATATTTAATGTAAAGTTAATAATGACTTTCATATGCACTGTTGAATGAGAAGCAAGCATAGTGTAGTGGGAAGTGTATGATATATACGGGTAATATTGCCATTACTATTGCTTTTATTCGATAAGCCTGAGAATACTATGCTTGTATCACTTGAACTTAGTCGGCAATTAACTCTACAACAAGTGACAACGGTTTACTGAATATTCTAATCTAAAAGTTAAAATTAATACCTACATCGTAATTTAGTCTGACATGAATGATGTGCTTGTGTTCCCTTTTTATCTGAAAGGATTTTCTTCAGCTCAAATCGGTTATAAATTAAAAAAATCAAATTAGATAAGTAACTGATTTTGATTTGAACTCCGCTACATAAAGAGTAACAATAACCAAAAATAGACTAAATTCATCCTTATATAAATTTAAATAAGCCTTTAGTTTTATACATGTAGCTAAAAGTGTAACTCTGTACTCCCTGTCATCAAATTTTCATCGTAGATTACGATTTTTGTAATAAAAGTCATCATTCACATTGTATTCCACAACAAGCCACATACTTACTAAGACACGTATGTCTAAGAATACAATTAATAGGGCACCGGCTTAAACACAGCAATCAGAGATAATGTGAGGAATTGTATTTCAACTATGTTCTCATCGGCTGCAGCCGAGCTTGGCCTTATAAGGCGTTAATTAAGTCAGAGACCAGTTGCAACAATTTAAGGGCACTGACACACGCCCGTCTAGATAGAAAAGTATACATATAATATATGTAAATGTCTATACATTTCGAATCTCTATAGATTCTATATTGGTTTCAATAATTGAATCACCATTTTAAAGCTCATATTTGCCGCTATTGACGAAAAACATACAATTAGAGTAAAGTAAATGTTCATAAAAAACTTTCGTTTAAAAAATTCCTATATATATCGAGGTAGAATAAAAAACTTAATTCTTCAAAATAAGATTATTCATTGATAAAAACGATTATTTTCACATTATTATACTAACACTCGGTGATTGTGATCAGTACTGTGCGAAAATCGCGTGGTTAAACTTATTATATGTGTAGGTATGTATTTCATTCTTACAGCAGCGCTCGAATTAAACAAAATAAGAACACTTTCTTTGTATGTTTCTTATCATTTCGTTATAAATTCCGTTTTAATTTTTTTAACAATCTTGTGTCTGGTGGTACACATGGAAAAGCATAATTTAAAAAAAATATGTATTATTTTTCGTCCTGTCATTTGACTTTGTGACTTCTGCGTTAGTCGTCAAATCGACGATATTACATTTTTGACTGATCGCAGTACCTACTGCAAAAACTGAACAGGTCAACTTATATATATTTCATACTGACATAGATTTCTTATCATGTTCATTGCAGTGATCGTTAAGTTAAAATAAAAAATAAAGTGTTCTTGGATCCTTTTTTTCTTAATTTCATCATTCTTAATTATAAATTCTGTTTTGATTATTTAACAACTACCAGACATGTAAAAGCAAACTAAAGCAATAAAATGTCGATAAAAGTATTTAAGTATAATTTTAGTCCTGGCATTTCTAAAGATCGTGACTCCGAATAAAGCATTAGTCGATGGTAAACATAAATTACATTTTTATCTATTCCTTCGTTCTTTAAATAACAACATGCCAAGAAATTAAACAATACGATAAGGTTTAATGAATATAAAATGTATGCATAACTGATTAAATTTAAAACTGCTATAAATGTCATCAGTGTCGAATTTGATGTTTGAAAAATATCGTATTATAGAGATGTAAGGTGAAATTCAATTTGGTAAAGAGTCTTTTTATTTAAAAATTAAACTCAAAAATAATTTTACTGGACCGATATCCGCTTAATTTTTGATTGTAAACGATTCTAACTGTAAATATTTGATATGAAGGTCATTAAAGCGGTAAAAGAAATTTGACGGATAAGAAGTGAACGGCATGTAAGGTGGAGCCCTATAGATCGGAGAGCTATCGGCACAGACGGGCGGCCAGACACAGCCGGCCAAGTCGCGCGGGAGGGACGAAGGCGCCGGGGCGAAGGCTCTATTACGTCAGCGGCCGCATCCGGGTTCGCGGCCGCCGCACGCGCCGCATAATGTGACCCGACTATAGCCGCAGGTGGACCTTTCGCCAGCGAAAACCATATTCTTATATTAAATTAATACAGGATCAACATCATTCCTTTACACATAAACATCGACATTTAAAAAATTTGTATAAACCGAAATGTAGCCTGACAGCGGAGCTTTTGTTTCAATTAAAAAAAAATTCTGCGTCAGATGAAGCTTTAATAGTCTCGGGACTGAAAGCACAAACATCAGTTAATACAAGATACAATTAAAAAAAATCTTCAAGCGTGAACTCCTCCTCCAAAAGAAAGTAATGTCGGTCAAAATGCTATTTATTACAATTATAAATGAGAAACACTCAAATGCATTATGTTAGCAAAGAATTCAGATAGATGACTGTTGTGGCATGCTTGCCGTGTAATATTCTAATTCGAAATAAATTTATAAGATAAGTTGAACTTCGAACGGGAAATTGATGTTTTTAATTATCTCCATCAATTTTTATTAAATAGAAAATACCTAGTTGTCACTATTCGAACATATTTGGAACGTTAATAAGTTGGAATATACAGCCTATAAAGAACAGACAAATTAATTTTGTAACTTTCACAGACTCTCCTAACCAGCAAGCCGCTTAAGGTCTATACTAGACATGTGCGCGGGCGCAACGCTCTGCGCGGGAGGAACAGTCACTGTTACTATGCCGCGACGGGTTGGCGGTCGGAAATCGTCCGAATTCTAGGCCACTGCCGCCAACAATTTTCTGTCTCTTTCTCGCAATTGATGCAGTCTGTGCCGTCAGCGTCAAAATTGAATTATCCGAGAGCTCGGACGTTATTGAGGAACATCATGTAGGAATTTTATATAACGTTTAAAAGGTTATCGGATCTTATGACGTTACATCGCTCCAATACATACACTGACATATGGTTTACGTTTTTACGGTTATAACATCTTTATTGAACTTATACTTCTTTTGGTGCAAATAATTTTATTACAAATAAAATATGAGAGTAAAATTTTTACGATGCGCGCGAACATCGAAAGCCGTTTGGTTGCAAAGCGACCAACTTCGATCAACTTCACAGTATTACCATGGAAACCAATAACCATTTTGAAATATACCTATATTTCGAAGTTAATTATTTATACCATTATCAAACGCATTTAGGTGATGTCTTTTTCACAAATATGTTTTTGCAAATGTATTGTTCAAAAATGTACTGGAACAGGGGATAAAATTTTTTGTTATTCTTCTTTAGTTACGCTAAAGTTATTTTGTAACACATTTTTTTATATTATTATTAATCCTCTATTTATTACTCCATTATTAGTCTTAAACTATTAAACCGAAAAAATTGGAATTGGAAAAAAATATACTGTTGATGAATCTTCTACATGGAGAAATCGGAAGACATTAAGATATAATAATAACCGTAAAGATGATTATTTTATAAAAAATAATATTTATTTAATTATTTGGAGATAGGTAAACACTTTAGTTAATTATGGTTGTGATTCATTTAGCGTTCACTCACAACTCTCTATATAAACGTAGAGCACTTAATTGTGTATTATTTATTAAGGTTGCTGTGCAAATATGCTAACTATGTCGTAATGATAAAGAAACATCACGAGAATTCAGGAAAATATATCCAGATCCTGTATGGATCTACTAATGGCCCTCGCCTAGGGCCGTAATAATCAAAACTGGTTTCCAGAAGCCACTGTAAGCTAAGTATCATTACTTCCATTCGTCAGCTCTCTTATTTCAGATTTTAAAATAATCTATTTTTCAAGGCATCCAAGCAATCTTCGGCATAACAGAATTCTTATTGACTACACTTGAAGGCCCCATTAGGTCGTAACAAGAGAAGAATAAGTATTTTTCATACAATGACAAAATAATATTTAAACTAATAACGATGTAAGAAAACATTATGAAGGAAAATAGTAACAAATCTGACGTTGTGATTATAGTTTTGCTGGGTACCTAACGTGTAAGTAAGGACAAGAGCCTTAAATCAAAAACAAAATTCCACAGACGAAGTAA
Organism: Iphiclides podalirius; assembly: GCA_933534255.1. Lineage (NCBI taxonomy): Eukaryota > Metazoa > Arthropoda > Insecta > Lepidoptera > Papilionidae > Iphiclides > Iphiclides podalirius. Next base: position 8,817,406 of record OW152830.1, on the reverse strand, counting down.
CAGTAGGTACCACACTGGCTTGTAAAAGATGCAAGGATGGCGCGAGATTTTAAGTGATCATCTAGCCAACTGCATTGTGTTTTGTAAGTAATTTTGATCATCATACAGGACAAATATTTCCACACTACAAACGTTGATTTCTTCTTCTTCTTCTTCGTCACACTCATTTCTGAAGGTCGTGTCAACTAGAATCGCTTCCTGTTGTTGGTAAGCAAGTGTGGTGGTGTCTACTAGTTTCCTTAGTTTAGTGGAGTCTGTGCCTTCTGCTTTTCGCATAGCAGTGGTAATGGGCAGGTTAAGGATGACCTTGATCTGTTCGGACCAGCGGTGTGGTGCTCTACCTCGAGATCTTTTACTTTATACATATTATATATATTTAGTTTATATACTCTTTAATTGCCTGTTATTTCAGATCTGTAATTTTTATGCCGGCGCGCTTGTCAACTTTTCACAAAAAAAATCTTATAGAGTATTTGATTAATCTTATTAATTATATGAATGGAAGGGTAATATTTAAAGGATCGCTAAGAAATGTAAAGATATTTTAGGCCCTTAATTTGTAAAAAGTAACTACAATACTAACAGCTACAAAATACGTAAAGTAAGTACCATTGGGTATTGTCATAAGTCAATCAATGTAACACTCTTAACTCTAGACAATCAATGTATTCACTATATTTTGTTGTGGTGGTAATAGCATGAATAAAATAGGCTGTTAACAAATAGAACAGTATTAGATCTATAAACAGGAATCTGATATTCGCTAACAATGTTAGTCTCTATGAAATTTATTTACAATAGGCGGCGAAACCGCGTGGTCTCTGGATAAAATCTCGCCTGTAATTACAACAAAGTCGCTTACATTTTTCTCTGACATTGTGTGTAAATTATACGATGAAGATCAAATACGAACAAATTGAGGTTTAATACCCGACTTGCAAAACATGGAAATGAGAAATCGTTGAAGTAGCACAGATTTAAAGTTAATTTGCCCCTTCACGGGTCATCCTAAAGTTTTGATAACGAAGGCGAAAAAAATATTTTTGTAACAATGTTTACACATGCATATTGTTTTATCTCTCTTGGAAGCGCGGCCATCTAGAGGTCACCCGATCTAGAGATAGCCGCGAAGAGTTGCCAGTTTTAGGCACTTCGTGTTTTATGCCCGACCGGCTGGGCACCGGTCCAATGCGGTGCACATTTTTTCGCCAACACCGCGAACCGGTTACCCAAAGCATAACGGCACGGCCGAGAGGCTGATCGCTCGTGGGAAGAGCGGGTTCCGGCTGTGCCACTTGCGACGCCTTTCACCGCGCAAGGTCGCCCCGCGACCGCCACTTTCTTTCTATAGACGCGCGGAATGCGACGCCCGAATTTATTGCTGTGACGTCACGCGACAGGAGTCATCGAACACCGCTCCCGCCTAAACGTAGTGGCATACGATACGAAACGGCCATCTTGCGGTCGGCTTTTAAAGATCGTGTCCCTTCACTTCTCGCATTTCTGTCACGGATGTTTAAAAAAAAAGAATATTACAAACAGTGTATATACGCTGCAAAGCTAAACAAGCCTCCCGCTGGTGATTCATCACAACAAGAAGCGCGGCTTGGATTGGATTGGAATAATCATAACATAAAACCTCTGCGTTTCAGACTTCGGACAAAGTAATTTGCGTGAACGCCACAGGGTCGTAGCAAGGTCGCCTCGGCAAGAAAACGGCTTGCCAAACCTCTATCGGTTCTTCTTAGTTAATAAAATAAGCACGATTCTTTTAATAGCAGGATTTGGGCCTAGAGTTTTGTTCGCGGCAAATAACTCGATCTGAGTAATGATAGGTTTAGCCTTGAGAAAGGGATTTTTTTTACGTTCGGTATTTCTTTTTTATTTTCTAATAATGTTTTTTTTTTTCTTTTTGAAACTTACTCTTGTGCATCCAGAAACAAGGTCAACTAGAAAATTTACTTGACTCATGAATAATTTATTTAAATACGAATTACAGTCGAAAATATTCCATGCGTGGACATGACTAAGACATCTCGTACATGTGACATTTTCAAATTTTTATTTAGATCATTTTAAGTAAAGTAGAATTTAATATTTTAAGAAATCAATATTTTAATTTAATATTTATATCGTGAACCAAACATAATTTTATACGAACTGCATAAAACGAACATAAACAAGTTCTAAGAACTGTTTGCTATCATGTGCAAGGTTAAAAGGGAGTAAATTGTACTGCATTTTAATTCAACTAATAGGACGGAAATGCCCTTAGGCATGTAAGCGGTCATTATAATATTTTTTTTTTCTCTGGCTTACAGAATACGGTTAAAACATCTTCTATTTGTAGTACACCGACATAAATTTAAATTGGAGCCTAAAGCGGGAAGATGTCGCTCGTGTTCTCGTGTAAGAGTCCGATTTTTAGTAATCGCCTCCAATTTAGCAACAGATTTTGCTGTTGATAAATTGGAACTGTAACGTGTGTTAAACTTTGTCCCATAAACATACGGGTAACAGACAGTTGTTAATTTATTTATCAAAACTATATGTGATTATCTATATGATCAAAACATAACAAATAGATAATAAAAAAGTTACGTGGCGCCATTCAACATTTGAAAGTGACAGTGCGGTACATCCGGCACGTTCCGGAACTAAAGAATGTTTCTTGATCAACTGGATGGGTTACATCATCGACTTGCTACAATTGTTACATCATCGACTTGCTAAAATTGTCACATCAATACATTCTCAATTAATTATCACACAATCTTGCTATTCTAGCAGAAAAACTTAAAGTATACGTGGATACTACAATCTACCTTAGGGCTATAAACAATAAACATAATTATGTTTCTGCTCTTTCTCATCTCCATCATGCTTTGGCAGAAATTTTGTAAACACTGAAGTGCCCTCGGCAGATAATTTTAAAGTATTTCCTTATATATTAGCGATACTGATATATGTCGATTTGTCGCAAATGTGTATTCAAATTACCTTAAATTTGATCTCCTATGTACTACTATGCCATTTAATCTGTGTGGCTCATTTGAAATCATTTATATAAAATATTGATTTAATTTTTTATTTTATTCTTTGTTATGTTAGGTTTATCATATTCATCTCCTCTTTCTGCTTCATCATCAATATCATTTCAGCCTATATGAGTCCACAGGTGAACATATGCTTCCCCCACAGGCCGGCACGAATCACGATCCTGAGCCACGCGATGCGTGAGTACTGCAGATTGGCAGACTTCACATATCTTGGAAATATTTTTTCTGCTATTATTTTGAAAATTAAAATTTCTTACCGGTGTTTCCCTTCACCATTGAGCACGTGATAAATCAGCACTTAATCTTATCTTTCTTGTAGGTGACACCTTAATAATCACTATGAGAGTTTTTGTATATACTTAATGCGAAAAATAAGTGCATTGCTTACCCGTACATCTGTACGTCTTCAATTCTGTAACATAGCGTCTTTTTTTATGTGAAAAGTTAGCCAAACGAGCAGAAGGTTCACCTGATGGTAAGTGAATACCGCCGTCCATGAACATCTGCTATACCCGAGGTTTACAGATGCGTTGAGGGTACAAAAGGTTATCACTTTTGAAAATTGGGCTCCGGCTACCTCACTCACCAGACGAAACGCAAAAGTATTTGTCATACTTTCACTTTAAGCTGGTCTTCTGTGAGGTCGTGGTATTTACCCGGACGGGCCTGTCCATTCGTGCAATAGCCGAGGCTGCTGCGTGGCCCTACCTACTGTCTGCCATCTATCATACTATTTGTGAAAAATTATCTTGTTTAAATTTCCTACCTTATATAGCAGATCATTAATATAAATTCTTAAATAATTTTAACCCATAACGTGGAGCTTAGAGTCTTTTACGTAGCGGCAGCGTTGACGGCTTCATCAGAAGAGATCCGCGGCTAGGCGACCCACGGATTCAGCAAAAAAAAAAATGGGTTTGTAGCACGACGACAACACGATGATGCCGCCCTCTCTACCGCAACTCCGACCCCTGTAAACGAGAGATGGAAAATCGAATATTAGTTCAAAACTCGGCTTTGACCGCAATTGATGGTTAAATCTATCCTGAAGAAGTAATCCGATCGAAATTGCGAAATTACGGAACATTATGCCCGAAACTACTATCAGTATTTACGAAAGTAGTCAATTTACAAAAAAATATATAAGAAAAGTCACGTATTGTATGTACTTAGTTAATTGAGTACCGCTAGTTACTATTGCGCGCGGACTTGCTTTTGAATAAGAATACTAACACAATAAAAAAGTCGTGCGATTCAAAAGCAGCCTGCCACAGGCAGATATCCTAAGTAGACTGCGAATTTTAGACCTCGCATTCGCCAGAGAACGCCCTGTGCCTGCTGTAAATTAGCGTATGGGGTGTGTTCCTCCCTATGGAAGTTAAGTTATAAGGAGTAGTCTTAATGTATAGGAAAGTTTTATAATAGAGAACATATCTTGATGGCGTTTAGTTGTAGCCTAATTTCAACATTGCAAAAATAGGGCCAAAATAGAAAAAACTGCACAAAAATAAATGGAAATAGATAGATATTCGCTTATTGAAAGTTTACCAGCTCTTGAATAATAACAAAATTACGAAAAAATATACTTTTACAAAGTTAATTTTTTATATAATAAGCTTGGCGTTTTTAAAATATATTTTTAAATTTTAGTTTGGTAACTGCATACATTTAATTTTCAGCTAAAACGCATATTACATATTACTCGTTTTTCTGTACAATATAGGATACCGTAATTAAGTAGTGACGGCTGTTATTCAAGGGAGCTCTATCAAGTTTTATAATTTGTGACACTAAACTAAAATGTACGAATACGCCTGGAAATGTTATACTTTATTGTTAGGAGCTCACGAATATTGTCGTTTCTTGGCTCATCATACGACAGACGATAAATAAAATAAATCGGGTAAATTATAAGAAATTCGAAATCTGGCTTTGTATAAAAAGGATATGAATAATTTGAACCGATAAAATTGGATCAATGGGTATAATGGATACATATGGAAATCAACAGATTATCAAACATTATGATAAAAGTGTTTTTTAATGTTATTCTCCACGAATATCTTATTTCTGAATGTATTTATTATAATAAATAAAATTAATACTTTTTTTCCGAATCAAATACCGAATATTATACAAAACTTATTCGATTAGAACTTATTTTATCTCTAGTCCTGTCAAATTAATTGTGACCGGGTATACTACAGTCTACACGGACTATAGGGATGTTATTATGGTGTCGTTGAGCTTATAATTAATTTTTATTTATTTAGGTTTATTAGAAATAATACGCTGAATTAAGTAAAACTGTGTTTTTAATTTTTTAAACCGTGCAATTCCCGATGACAAACGGGTTTGATTCTGATTATGAAATATGAAGCGTGTAAAAAAGAACTCTCTTTCGGTTTCGATGGAAATTTTTTTTTAATATTACTGAAAACTTGAAGTTCCTCGTATATAGAGCAGTATGGATTCCGTCCGTATCCGAAATTATTTCAAACTTTTATAGTGGATTCGGTAAGGTTACTGATGGATTTTCATTTCGGTTAGAGCTTCAAAAAATCTTTGATAATACCTAATGGTATGGTCAATTATGGCAGAAATATAAACTTAATATGCATAAGTATATTATATTGCTTTTGCCGTATTTCTACGAAATTCACCTACAAGTAAGTTAAACTATTTCAATGAACTTTTATTTGTAGGAAAAACAGTAACCTTATCATCACTACATAGTATGAAACAAAGTCGTCCCGCTGTCGGTCTGTCCCTAAGTATGCTTATATTTTTAAAACTACGCAACGGATTTTGATGATATTTTTATTTATTATAGATAGAGTGATTCAAGAGGAAGGTTTATATGTATAATACATTAAATCCGTGCGAAGCCGGGGCGGGTCGCTAGCATTAAATAAATTGCCACTTTAGTTATGTATTATAAATATAATTATACATTACACAATATGACCTTTCATTTTATAACTTACGTATGCGGTACGATTGTCCTGGAACTCGCTTTTAATTTTACATACTCGAGCAACCTGAGTACAATATGTGGAGTCGGCTAATCCGCGTGGTAAATTATGCTTTAATACCCACTGTACCAAACACTGGTACATATATAGGCAACAGCCTAAACAACTTAGATAACTTATTTCTTATCGTATTGAAAATTATTTTTATTTACTTCCGAATATAAACATTTTATGTATGTTATGTATATAAATTAATTTTGGTAAAATAAGTGAGTAGAGGCTTCGCCCAATTTCCTTCAATCATCTGCATCCCTCGCCTATCTCATCTAACTCTCTCTTGTAGTCTTCTGACTTTTCTTTTGCCTACCATACTACATAATTTCTTCAATAAACTGTGACTTAAAAAAACATTTCCTAAAATCTTTATATTAATTTAAAGATTTAATCGTGTTTCATTTTCATTCTTTTTACTCTATGTAGGTATGCATATGCATAACGCCTATAATGTCCTCATTCATCACATCTGTCATATTAGGGATGGGCAAATGGAAAAAAAATATCGATATTTATCGTATCGATGTTTTTCAAATATATAGATATATATCACCCAAGAAATATTGATATTTCGATACATCGATATTTTTTGCCCAATTTGCAATTATTTATAAAAATTGCCTAAATTATCGAAATTTTAAAGCAAATACACATCTGGCTGTTTCAACATAAGTTTTATTATTTAAAAAACAAAATTCAAATTGCTTGACATAAAAAAAAAGAAACAAAAAAAAAAAAAACATTATTAAAGAACTTCCATACAGCAGACATGACGTTTAACATAAATACAATTCACACAATAAAAATAACAATGAGCCACGCTTTTACTCGTGACAACACAACAAAACAACGTTCGTCGTACCAACACTCTAAAATACAATACAGTCAGTCCAGTGCAGTGATACCAACCACACCAACAAGCAATGTCATTGTCATAGACAAGCAAGTCATAGAGAGTAATTTTTGTTTGTGTTTGAAGCAAAGAAACTAAACCCATACAGCCTACTGCATATTTTCTAAATTTAAGAAATCGGATTGGTCAAAATCATGATGTGACGCGTGAGCAGACAGCAGAGCTTTAAAAATATATCGATTTTGATATCTGAAAATAAATATCGAAAATTGATATATCGCGGGAAGAAATATCGCTAATTAGTATTGATATTTTTTTGAAAAAATATCGATATTTTGATATATCGATATTTTTACCCATCTCTATGTCATATCATAGATTAAGAATTTCATGTGTTGTTTTATATTTTTTTATTCTCTGATTATTGTTTAAAATTTTTCTCGACGCCTTGTTCTTGTTATCAATGTAAAACTTATAACTTATTGTCTGCATCGTTAAAAAGAAATTTTGGATACGTAAATGAGACGGGGTTCAGATGCGATGTTATAGTTAGTCTCGTAAAAATGGACACTGCCAGTTCACCTGTAAAAAAGGTTAAAAGCCCAGCTCTTGATAATATTAATACCAAAACATCGGTCATGTAAGTATAATTGGTTTATCTACAATCAACAGCCATTGAACTTTCAAGTATAATGATAATAAAAAATAACTTTTCCTGAATTACAGATGTTTAAAGGTCCCTGAAGGCTTATTTGATGCAATAACAGCTAAGAAGCATTTTACCAAATTTGGTCGAGTTCAAAAAATAAAACTTTTTCCAAAACGACAGATGTGCATAATTGAATATGATCAACCCCTAAGTGCAGAGCGGGCAGTTTTGAATGCTGGAGCATTTGATGGGTTTATGTTCGATGTTACTCGTACAAAGGGTCAAATGTATGTTTTTTTATAAGTAGGCTGATTTAAATACATAATGCAAACATAATATCGAAATTATAATAGTGCAAACATGAAAGCAAACAATGTTTTAAGCTTTATACATGTATAAAATATATAATTGTAATAATTGACAGTAAGGATTGATAGAGTATATTTTGCGAACAGAAGGCGTAAGAGTAGGAAAGATGATGATCCTGATTGGGTACCGGACTCAGATGTTGAAGAGGAACTTTCAGCTATGAGAGGAGCTCCAACTTACCGAGTACCTCGTCAAAAAGGTAAAAATGAAACTTTTTTTATTCCTCATATATTGATATATAAGAAAATTGTAAAAATTAACAAACTATCAATAAAATTTATTTCCATCAATTAATTATGTAGTTATGGAGGTTGATCCAGGAGAAAGGAAACTGAAACTCCCCACAAAAGTAACAACATTATTGCCCAAAAGAAAACCGGTGTCAACAATAACAAGAATAAAACAGACAGTGTAAGATTAATCTATTTATATTATTACTATTTATTAATTCTTTATTAACATGTTTCAATTATAGTGCAAATAATGATATTGCAAAATGTTGTTAAAAGTATATTTATTTGAAAAGAATTCTGTGTGTTACAATAATGTTCAATTAATATTTTGTACAAAGGTGGAGTTACTGCATAGAGTTCCAGATGTAAAGGGAGGGTAAATTATTTAGAGACTAAAGACAATTTAATATTTACAATTTTATTGAGCACATCACATTTTGAGTATGTGCCTGCAAGCTTTATTTTTTAATACAAATAACTATTAGCCATTTCAAGTTTGAGGTAACATATTCCACAGAAGAATAGACTTGATGATGATACACCCTAATATTGCAGGACTCCACGTACAGCTACAGGAGAATCCTCTTCAGTCACTGTGGCATCCACTAGTTTAAGTACATCAGAGGCAGCTGCAGAACTATATCAACTTCGCAGTAGGGTCTCTCTGACTCCAGATGAGCAATGGCGTACATTAGATGCTCGAGACAGGTCAGCTGTTTGAAAATATTTTTAACAACCCCATACATACCCTCAACTAAAATTAGAAAAAGTAGCAGATTTTTTAAAATAGATGTGTAAAATTTATTGTGTAGTTTTTGTGACACTATCACTGCATATTTGCTAAACTATTTATTTAACCTCAATGAGAGACAATGGCCATTTCTGTACCTCTATAAGCTAGAGACTAGGGTTAGTGAGAACCTCCATAAGCAAAAAAGTGATCACGGTCCCTTGAACTCTCCTTATCCTGGTTAGTCTGTACATTATTTTATGGCATACAAGTTGGTGGTTCACCTGATGTTAAGTGATAATCACCACCCATGGACGTTTGCAACATCAATAAGGTTGCACATGCGATGCCACCTTTTAATTAAGTGGGCCTCAGATCCCTCACTCACCAGACAAAACGCAGAAGTATGTATGACACTTCCACTTTACACTGGTCTTTTGTGAGGTCATGGTACTCACCCGGATAGACCTGCCCATTCATGTAAGAGCGAGTACTATAACATGGTCTTACCACAGTAATTAAATATTTGTAAATTATTAAAATTCATATCTAAAAATGACATTGCCCCTGTAATATTCCATGTTTGAAATTTGTGTTACATGTCAATTTATTAAAATAAAAAACTTCTTGTTAATATTGGTTTTCAGAATCTTACGTGCCTGGGGCGGTGCAGGTTCCAGGGTAAAGGTTGGAGGTGCTACTATTGGCACTTGCCCAGACATGTGTCCTGAAAAAGAATTATTACACCGTCAGGCTGAACATCAGGTAAACACTCCTATCATAATGATGACAATACATAATTTACATGATGGTAGCCAAAAGTAACATTAAACATTAACATGAACTTGAGAAAACCCAATGGCACAAAACAATTTAGTACAAATCAATAATATTTTGGCAGCAAGCTTCCTTGCCAATTTATCTGGTGGTATTGGTGTAAGAAAAGTTTCTAGTGTCGCTATACCTGCTTCTCTTCCTTACATTATGCATGTAATAATGCATGATAATAAAATGTAATAAACTCCTAAGGAAGCAAGGATATCTTTTCTGTCTATATATTAGGATATAGATTTAGCATTTTTATTTATATATTTATTCTTTATGGAAAACACCTCGAAAAGGGTTACAAAGGGCGGACTTAATGCCTATTTCTAGGTGTCTCATCTCAAGAATCGAGTTATTGGCTTCATGCCTTAACATCAAGTAACTTGGGCATATTATTGGATGATGAAAGCCAAAATTTTCCGACATCAGTATGCTCATGTCAGGTGGTAAATAGTAGTGTTTGCATCCTTTAATTCCTTCTATTTTAGGGCCCTATGGCATTTTCCGTCACCATGTGAAAGAGGCTTAACTTTGATCCATTGGGACAGGCACAGCCCAAACTACTTGTGTAGGCACATGAGCGGCGCCTCTAATCTAAGAGGTAATTTAGTCAGGGCCTTTGTGTAAATTATGTATTTTTGACATTTGCTGTAGAAACTTTAGGTCTGTGGGGTTTTGCATCTCAAAATTTTTGAATAGAATTATGTCCTCGACTAATTTTGTGGCTTTATGATAACACAGTCAGTTTTGTGAATCTAAGGAAATGAAAATATCGTTCTTGGCACCTTGCTGCTTGAGCTAGGCTTATAAGACAGCTTGTTATACAGCGTGTCGTTACCATCGCGACAATAAATGAACACACGTCTAACGCTACTTGCCAATAATCATAAAAAAATATTAACGTTAAACAAAATCCATAATTAAAAAAAAATATTTTACAAATGAACTAATTAAGTAAAAAAGAAACAAAATTTGTAACATAACAACGATGGTTTTAAATATTTTTATTTTTCAAAGATTATTTGTATTCTTTTGAATTTTATTATTATATTTTGTGTAATAATAATGTAGTAAATTAATATTTTAATCTATATTACTAAATAACCCAGAGCCTAGTGTACTCACTAGGCTCTGGGATTTGGGCTCCAGTTATAACTGCAAATATTGTCCATACTTCAGGTGATGACATTGGAAACAATACCAGATTCTGATGGCCAGCTGGAACCTTGGCGTGCAGTCAAACAGTACAGTCGAAGCTCAGCTGACCAAGAGATACCAATGTGTTATGAGTTGCGACCTGCACATGTACTTACCAGGACCTGTGCTTATCTGCTTAATGAGATAGCAGACACCACTAGACAGGTTATTTAAACTCTATAAGAATAAATAGTAAATATGTAATATTGAAACTGACTTCAATGTATTTTTACACATATGCAAATACAGTGTTCATTTTTACATTGTTTACAAGTAAAAACAGGTTTTTATTTGATATTTTTTTATAGGTTACATTGGCAGACTGGTTTCATTTCATGTGGGACCGATTTCGGGGGATCCGTAAAGATATAACACAACAGGCGTTGTGTTGTGCAGGTAAAGTATTTTTGAAATTAATGTTACTGTTTTTTTCCAATATGAAATTGTGGTAAGAGTATTTTGACAGTAGAGCTAAAATGAAATAAAGAAAAATGAACAATGCTAATTAATGATCAATAGTCTCCTCCGATTTCAAGCTATTTATTAAATAAATTATTATATTCATGTATAAATAGAATCATTCATCTATAAATATGAAAACCCCAAGTCAGTTTACGTAAAAAAACCTAAATGATTTTAGATTCAATCCGCCTGGTGGAGACTTGTGCCCGATTCCACGCACATTGCGCAGCTCGTCTTGCAGATTTAGAGCATACACAATTTGATCAGAAACTCAATACAGACAATCTCACCAAGTGCCTGCAGACCCTCAAACATATGTATGCCGATGTTGGACCCGAGTTGAAGCCAAGGGAGGCGGAGTTCAGGGGTTATATTGCTCTGTTGAATTTGGGAGACTCGAATTTCTGGTGGGAGGTTAGTCTTTACCTGTTTTTAAACAAAATTAACTTTTTATATCTCATAGTGACTGTGTTAATTTCTGTAAAGTATTAAATAAATCTAAATACTTATCTCAATAACTGTATTAGAAGTTATTCTTTGAGAATGAAAAGCTTATGAGAAATGAATGGCAAAGAGTTAAATCATTAAAAAAAAGTAGTATTGTTAATTTACAGAATAAACATATATTCATATTATATTACCAAGCGTAATATGCCCATTGAGCTATGGAGTGGGCTATGCTCAGTATTTCTCTAAGTGATTGTGTTCGTAACGAAGATATCGTCAGAACTAAGGTGTATCCTCATGTAGCAGAAATTAGTAAGCTAAGCTTTTAGTGAACGTCAAAAAAAGTACCACTAGTTCACTAAAAAAAAAATTACATCATCATCACATTTTTAAATAATTTTTAAAAAAATTACAAATAACTATAACTAAAGGATACCTGTCTACAGAAAGACATTCTGTGAATCTTCAAGGGGTAGTGTTCATTTATTGTCGCGATGGTAACGACACGCTGTATATGAGTAAATATGATTTCAATTTAGTGGAGTTTAAAAAGTAAATTATTGGTTGTAAACTAGCCTTACACAATATCTAGTATTTTATTTGGGTGCTCTACTTTTTCATCTTAAACAATAGTGATATGTCATTTGCAAACCTTTTGATTGATATTAGTGGCAGAATCGTCGAAAACCTTGCAGAAGACACTTATTTGTTACCTGTTTATCGAATTTACTTAATTAAAAATCATTGTCTTACTTACTGCAATCAACCTCAACGAAACATGAAAGCAGCAGTTCTGCCGAGTCATTGTTATTCTAACATTTTTATAGATTATTTAAAAATTACATTTTTTTATAGTAGAAAAACCATTACTAAACCATTTATATGTTTGTATTTCTTTAATAATTATATGCAAATATTTTTGTTTACAGATCAAGCAGTTACCAAAGGAGATTCAAAAATCGCCATCAATCACGTTTGCCATACAAGTGTTTACAGCATTGGATAACAATAACTATGTCAAGTTTTTCCGTCTCATCAATGAAAAAGCTACTTACCTCCAAGCATGCATTCTGTTGAGGTACTTCAATGATGTTAGAGCACGAGCACTTGCACGAATTGTTAAAGCCTACGCACCCAGAGGCGGTTCAAGATATCCAGCTAATGAAATGATGAGCGCCCTTGCTTTTGAATCTGTAGGAAGTATGAAGTCGTTTGTGAATCATTATGGTTTACGTTTTTCAAAGACGGAATCGGAATTAACAATAATACTAGACAGGAATCAGTTCATAGAGGACAGTGATCCATATCCACTTGCTCGAGCTGTGAAACTTATAGAATCTAAGAGACAAAGTACAGTTGGCGAAGTGATCGCGGGCGGTTCGATGTTAAGGGATAGCTATGACAATCACATTTTATATTCCAGTTTCAATAAAGATGGTAAACTAAAAGAAACTGCATTATTAGCTGAAGATCTAGGATATAATACTATCAATGATAGTAATAAAGACATAAATCTATTGAAAGCTGAAATTCAAAGGCTTAGTAGATGTGGAAGGAATAATGATAATGCTGAAAGTGCTAAAGATTCTATGAATAAAGCCTTTCGTGAAATTGTTTCTAAGATTCCAAATAAAAATTCTCTCATGACGCCCATAACAGATCCTAGTAATAAAAACAAGTCTTTCTCATTTCAACCTGCAATTGTTGTAGCTCCACCAGAAGTTATGAAAACTTTACCAGTCAACGAAACGAAGGGAATTTTTAGTTTTTCCAAGCCTCATCAGATATTTTCTGATTCAAATATAGCAAAGAAAAATCATGCTGAAAAAGCTTTTTTCTCATCAACAAATACAGCAGAACCAGGATCTCTATTTAGAGAATCAAAAAACAATATATTCAAACAAACAACTATTGGAAAGTCTTTATTTAAGCCATCCGAAAATAATAAAGACATTTTTAATGCTGGTGATACATCCAAAACTATATTCACGTTAAACAAACCAACTAGTTTTAACGATAAAGATGCAAGAGAAAACCACACAGCATTTAATAATAATATTCCCAAAACATTTGAGAATTCGACAGGACTTTCTAACAGTACCTCCTCAACTATTCCAAACACATTTTTGTTTGGAAAACTACCAAATAAACAACAAAATGAGTCCCAAAACACAACAAACATTTTCAAAACATTTAGTAAACCAATGATTACTAACAATAGCATATTTGGGTTGTCTGAAAATGTTGCTAAAAACAAACCAATAAATGCAGAAACTAAATTATCACCGAGCAGTTTATTCAAAAATGCTTGTCAACCTGAAAAGGTATTTTCTTTCTTTCCAAGTAAAAACAAAGCACAAACAGTTGCAGATAGCATATTTAAATCTGTACAGACAACAAGAGACGTTTATGAATTTCAAGAAGAAGATTCAATTAACCTTTTAAATGATCAGAAAGCCAATGAGGCTGAGGCTAAGTTGCTAGAAGTAAAGAAAAAGGAAGAAGAAACGATGTTAAAAATGCAGCAACAAGAGGAAATAAGGAGAAGAGAAGAAGAACTAAAGAAGTTAGAAAAGCAAAAGCAATTAGAAGAAATTAAGAAAAAAGAAGAAGAGAAAAAGCAAGAAGAACTTCGAATAAAGAAACTAGAACAAGAAAAAAAGGCTGAGTTGCAAAGAAAAGCTCTGGAAGAGGAGAGAATATTTAAAGAAAAGGTTGAAAGAGACTCACAGCAATGTCTAGCAGATCTTTTAGAAGAAACCAATAATGAGACTATTCAAGAGTTAATTAAGGAGGAACTGGAAAAACTTAAAACAATAGTATTGCATTCTCAAAATACTACAGACGAACTAATAATAGAGTTATGTCAAGATATTTGTATGTCTGAAATCAAAGCTGAAATTTTTTGGACTCAAAAGTTATTAAAAAAATGGTTTTATATTTGGAAAAAACAATTTCTAAGAAACAAAAAAAGACGAAACCTATTAGAAGATACACCAGTATGGTTAACTGATTACACACCCATAGAGGAAGCTAAATGTTTAAAGAGACTTGTAGAGATCTCAGCATTAAAAAATATGAATGCAATACATAAAGGTTATAAATTTTCAGGTGAATTAAATGAAATTCCCTCACCCGACCAATATAATATCATGGAAATAATTAGAAGTCCACTTTTGAAAAGAATGAAGCAAATTAATTATCCATATGACAAATGTTTCTTTTGGAAGGTAGCATTAGTTTCGACAATATCTTCACAATGGCTTTTAAGGAGAGTTAATATAGAAAATTGGTTACGGGCAGCACTTGGCGACAAAAATAAATCGGACAACAAAGACGGCTTAATTTACGTCAGACGACAATCGTGGAACTATCTCATGGACTTTGCTATATCTGTCAGTCTGACAAATAGGGAATTAAGATCAAGCTATAATGAAGCTTTAGAAGGAGCTAATGGGTTTTTGTTCTATGCCGATGAAAATATCTCCAACATGGTCGAAACAATACAAGACGTTATGAAAAGTAAATATCCATATCAAATTATCCCGGTTGCAGTTGTTATTCCTAAATTAGAAGACTCGTCTAGACTAAAAGTGGAAGAAAACCTGAACGACTTAGTAAACAACAACGTCATATCTGGATATAGACTTTTTATAGTAGAAAAGCAACATTTGAGTGAATCGCTGCATTCTTGCACTAAATGTGCTTTGAAATGGCTAGCGAGAAAATGTCCTAAAAATCCTTCCATCGAAATTGATTATCTGAAATCCATTTGTCAAAGGTATCTTGGTAACGAAATTTGGCACAAACTAAGATCTGAAGGTGATGCTAGAATGGCAAGTATTCAGCAGGATTTAAATAAACTAGTCAGCTGTTATAATGTGGCTGTTGATAAATTAACTGAGATTATAACTAATCAGGATTTATTTAACTATCCATCATTTCCGTTGGAGTTTAATCAATACCTGGACCATAATTCTCCATATCCAAAACCGTATGAGTTCATCCCAAGTAGCGTAAAACAGCCAGACAATATTTTTTCAATTAAAAGAATAATGCATTGTTTAAAATTAACAAACTCTGCCTCAAATTTTCGACCTTCAAATGCTATTGACATGCAGCAACAAATAAGTGGCTATTGCAAACAAATTGGCTGGTTTGATAACCCCGAAAAAATCGCGTCCAAAGTTGTCGCAATATTACCAAACAATTTTTTTGATGTGGGAATTTCATGTGACGAATTTAGTAAATTTTTTGAACAATACAACTTAATTGATTTCTTGAATATCGTGGTCTATGAGAAGATAAATAGTTTACATAATTTTGAGAACATATGTGCCATTTACGAAAAGGTTTGTTTAGAGGAATATCGCAATGTTAATTGGATATACGATATAGATGTTTTCACTGGAGTAAAACATAAAGCCGTTGATTGCGAAGATGATATCGATATTTTTATAAGTGCGAAGAGGCGGAAACTGGAATTAAGTAAAATGGAGTACCTTATCTTCGAAGAAAAAGATTGTACGTTAGTTGAGGAAAGCATAACAGCAGTGGATAATAGTATATCTTCATTCATTGATTGCAGTGAAGCTATGATACAGTTAGAGAAGCAACTTGAAGAGGAGAAGAAGAAATCCGATGAACTTGAAAATTTATTACGAGCGGCGTTATCTGATGTGTAAACGTCATTGTCCATATTTATTTTTTGTAATTTTCAATTGATTAAATATAAACTGAAACAGTTTGTTGTTTTATAAATTTAGCTTTCGTATATTTTGTATCCGCAAAACTCAAAAACTAGCCGATGCATCGATGTTCACATCATAGCTACTCTCCCAGATTTCACTTTTTTTTACTCTCCTAGATTTGAATCGTGTTATTAATCTATGGGTCGTAAATACTTATCTCGTGTTGGAACTGAAAATCGAAATCGCCGGCGCCAGAATAAATAGCAACTGCGCCACTGATACATGTGCATAGCGGAGAACTATTTTACTGTAAACAATATTTTATTTTGGCACGCAATTAGATCTGTTGTACGCAATTAATTGCTATGCCTAATAAATAAAAGTCAAGAATTAAGTTAAAACATAAAAAAAGCCCACTCACGCTTTTAATCTTATGGCAAATGTTCGTTAAGTTTTCATTGAAAATTTGGAACTGCTGTGAGCTGTGAAATTCACTGCAGTTTTCATTTCAGCATGATAATACGAATTGAGCCGATCCTGTTTTTTCTCAAATTGAGATTGGGCTGTCGTCTTTTGTAAGAGTAATTACTCCTACACCACAGAGTGCTTTCGTATATAAGGAAATGTTCTACACTGCGACCTTGATTACGTATTACCTTGTTCGCGATACAACTATAATATCTAGAGCATACATGTTGTGGACCATTATATTAATAATGTACTCTTTGTTGTGGACCCTGAATTATGGGGTCACATGTGGAAGCAAACAATCAAATGTCAGATTTCAGTTTCAAATTGAATTGATGAAGGCTGAATTTATTTAAATAGCGTGCCAAATGTAGATGCTTGATATGATCATCTCCAATTTTAGCTGTAGGGCCATCACAAAGCTCTTGTAATTTTACAATTCAGTTTATGGATACCAAAAAAAGTATTTTAAATAAGTAATTATGTTTAAGTTGGCATTGTGTAACGTCTAGCTCTAAAACTTATTTGACTCAAAGCTTTGTTTCGTTTTTCTACAGTATCAAGATATTTTCCCTATTATAGGAATTTTAGCCAAATGCTTACGCCGGACCCACCGCCGGGGGTCCCGCCGGATAACACTACACCCACAGCTAGTGTAACAACAAACACAATAGTTCGCCCTCGCCTCCGAGCACAGCGAGACCAACACAACGCGTACACAAGGTACACCCGCGTTTCAGGGCGGTTCTCACCGCCCCCAGCCACCGATTAGCTAAAAACACAGTCGACGGCCATCGGGGTCTCGGTCCGCACCGCAACTTCGATGGCCCTTAGATGACATGTCGCAGTTAAACGCACGCATGAGCACATGCGCGGCCCTACCCACAGCGGAGGGCCCAAACCCGTGGGTTCTGGCTAGCCCACCGGTTCTGCGTCAGATGAAGCTTTAATAGTCTCGGGACTGAAAGCAAAAAACATCAGTTAATACAAGATACAAGAAGCCAAATGCTGTGAAAACTAACTTCCATTTGATTAAAGGTAAAAATAATATTAATAATCTAAAGAATAGTGACAGACATAAACTAATAAGAAAACTAAACATTGTTTTTTATATAAACATATGCAACAAATGATTTATTATATTTGTCAGATTTGAATTTTACTTGAGAGATGTTATTTCTTTTTAAATGGTAATTGAGTACCCAACTGCACCAGGAGGAAGATTATGTTTTTCGAGAGTTCCATGTATGTATGTATGTATAATTGTTTGGAACGTCTGCAGCCTGAATGGCTTGATGGATAGTCTAAGAGGTGTCGTTAGATTCATATTTATTGAGAGAGTGACACTGGGTATATCCGAATATAAAATTACACAAACACAGTTTTTCAAATTATATTCTTTTATTTTGGTAATTATTACATCACAACTAATCAACATTATTTTTATTTTGTACAACATTAAGACACGCATCAGCAAACTCAGTAGAATATAGGCTCTGTCATATATTCTTGAATGAGTGAGTCTGGATCATAGGATTTGTCTAATGTTTTTAACATTTCTCGAACATGAGGATTTTCTAAACACTTTTTTAATTCCATTGATCCCTCTGAAACAAAATTTCAATGATAACCATTTATTAGATTAAATGTAAAAGAACAGGTATAATCAAAAATCAAAATTTGCAAGATTAAATATTATTATTATTATATACTTTATTGTACACCACAAAGAATTTGATATAATTAGTATAAAATAAGTCTTAAAAGTTAGCTACAATAATAAATACATGTGTATAAAGTTTTTTCGCATCTTTATTTTCATGGAAAAAATAACATGTTAACATTTCTGTAATGATATACATGAACTTGAATATTATTTTAAGTTTATTGACCTAGTAGTCTTAATTTGTCTAGTGGCACTGTGTCTTCTGTTGGATATTCATACTCATATGTACTTTTCTTTGTAACATCTGATTTATCAGTTTGTGGTGGAGTAGGGGCAGCGCATGGATTTTCTTTATGAATTTTATAACAGGCAACAGAACAACTAGAAGAAAAAGAGAAAGTTATCTAAGATCAGGCTTATCATTAGTTAAAAGTTTGTGAATATAAATGTAGCATGCATGTACTGAATATAATTAATTTGCATTTTTAGTTTTCCTTCTTTTAGTCTTATTACATAGCAATACTTACTAAGGTTGTCGACATGTCGGACATTTATATTTATAATTATTATCACAATGTGTACAATTCATTATAAGCTTTGTCAAACAGACTTAGTTTTAAAGAATTAAAAATTGTATCTAAATTAAAAAATAATACTCTTGAAGTTAGAACACATACATGTGAGTTTGACATTTAACATCAATTCAGACCAGACAGTGACTCTGAGTGCTACCAACTTTCGAAAATATTTGTCCCTAAAGTCAAAAGCCCCTAAAACCCCCTAGTAAAATAATATTATTAAAAAATTATAAATAGCGCAAAGATTTTTGCCTTATTTTCCACATAAATGGAATAATACAGTGAAGGACATTGGAGCAAAAATGTTGGTTTTATAAAAAATGCTTAATCTAAAATAGTATTTAGATTTAAAAGGAATTTAAGTTTATAAAAATTGTCTCTTATGATTTCTTTAATTTATCGTAATTTTAAAAATATGATATATTGAATTAATTGATGATAAAAATTTTTAAGTACTTTTGGTGTTCCCACGGTTCAACTGTATTCTGACTGCCAATTATACTCAGTGCGTAAATTATTTATGTTACACAGCATTTTCAGATATCCCAGGTAATTTAAGAAGTTCTATCCAAGACTCTACAAAATAAGCAGAAGATCTCGAAATATTTTTCCTAACGTAAAACGTCTTAATTACTTAAAAACTTTTTTGTCATCGCTTTTATTGCCTTTTGGCAACATACCTGTACAACAACCTTCACAAGAAATTCGACATATTTCATTGGGACCAATTTGCCTGTAAAAAAAAGATATACGAATATTAACTACAATTGAACTACCAGCAGACTGAAGACTTATAAAAAGGTCAGCATAATGCAAACCTCACCACGCACAGTAGACAAATAATACTATGCAAATTAATATCAATACACTCATATTTATAAAAAAACACACATACACTTCAATTGTTCTTGTATCTTGTATTAACTGAAGTTTTTGCTTTCAGTCCCGAGACTATTAAAGCTTCATCTGACGCAGAACCCAAGGGCTTGGGCCCTCCGCTGTGGGTAGGGCCGCGCATGTGCTTATGCATGCATTTAACTATGGTATGTCCTCTAAGGGCTATCGAGGTTGCGGTTCGGATCGGGACCCCGATGGCCGTCGACTGTGTTTTTAGCTGGCGGTGGCTGGGGGCGGTGAGAACCACTTTGAACGCTGGTGTACCTTGTGTACGCGTTGTGTTGGTCTCGCCGTGCTCGGAGGCGAGGGCGAACTATCGTGTTTGTTGTTACACTAGCTGTGGGTGTAGTGTTATCCGGCGGAATCTTCAATTGTTATTATGTTTATTGCAACTTACCTTGTTTAATTGATCCTAGACTAGCTAATCGGGAGTCCCCTTTGCGAGACAGTTTGCTAACGGTTGTGTTCAATATTGTTAAATGCTTTGTTTTTATAGTGTACACCTTGTTTAAATAAACTTTCTTATTATTATTTCTTTAAATTTTATATTGGTCAAGGACAGTGGCGAGTAGCCAGTACAAATACAGTCGCCAGTGGGTGGCACCGGATAAGTGGCTGTTTACACTACAGCAAGTTTATTCCATCTATTACCTATATCACAAAACATCAAGCGGACAGTGGAGAAAAAAGGGACTGTGCCTGCTAAGTGCATTATTATTTAATTGCATGGTAAGTTTGACTTTATTATATATCTTTATTCAAAAGTTATGTAGTTTAACATTTATGTATTTTTATCTCCATCCTCATAAATGTTTTTAGTTAGACACCACACTTACATTTATGAACCTAACGAAAACCAAACTTACTAATGCATACAAAAGTATCCCATTTTAACGGTAAACTATTATAACTAGGTACCTCTATAAGCCTTGACAATTTACTATTAAAGCCCTAATAGTTTAACTAATTATAATTACCTATTATCGGGAGTGTCTAATAGTCACTCCCGATAATATAATAATAGGTTCATCTATCTGTCCGACAATACTCTCAATAATTGTAAATGATTTTCGTTGAGGGCTTTCTGCAAGTTAAATAGAGGTAGCCTTAAATTAACACGAGCTAGAATAAAAATGAAAAGCACTCCTTACTTCTGTACTTTAATAATGCTCATACATATTTACAAACGAGATATAGTTATGTCACGACACACAACTCGTTTGAACATTTAAATAAAAAAACATAAGTTGTACATGTTAGCAATTTAAATTTACTCGATTGTACTTGAATGTTTCAATATGCACGTTAAGACTATCCAGTTACTGATTTAATTATTTACTAGTCACATGTTTAAGACGTTAGAAACAAAAATAATAAAACATGTCTAGGGCTAACGCCCTAGTTACCTACCTAGTTAGTTTATTTTACATTTTTTTTACCGGACGGATCGCTGGACGGAATGTTATTATTTAATATCTGTGTTATTTCATATTCATATCTGTTAAAATTATCTAGATATCATAACATTTAGTCAAAGGAATATGCTTTAAAAGAGAAAGACAAATAGAAATCTGTAATAATGCTATATTTCTTTCCAAAATTCAAAAATAAAACGGAAACAAATTTGCCAAATTATGGCACGCTCATAAAATCCGATCACATAGAATTATTCTAACATACTGTTTAAACATTCGTATCGTATGCGATTCGTTATTTACACAAAGTGTACACAGGCAGCTTCATACATGTTTTACATACAGGCATTTATAAAACTTACACTAGGGACGCATACACAAATAACGTAACACGCAAAATGCATCAGCAAATTAAAGCTAAACGCATGCGATGTTTCATGCCGTAAATTCGACGCGAACACTTGTTCTTAAATAAGGTACATTCACAGGTAAACGGGATTTTGTTTCGATAACGACGTTAATCGATTACTCGATGATTTTGTGTTATCTGTGGCCACGATGACACGTGTTACAGCTCCCCATGGTTGGTGGGTCTGTTGTCCGATATATAGTAGGAGGCATCTGGGGGCGTCGTGCCGGCGTCGGCCGCCGCAAGGGAGAGGTAGCGAGCCCTCAAATGGTGCGCCGAAGCTTTGGGCTGGCGCGAGCGCGTGAAAATGCCCTTCTTGTTCCCACCGACGCGGGTTATAGCTGGAAGAAATATATAAAATGACTACCGCATAATGTTGTCACTTTAATCTCGTTACATTCCCTTATTTTTCCCGCCCAACGCGGGATATACCTGGAAGAAATGTAGAGTAGATGATGAGTTGACCCGTGTGAAATTTTCGCCCAGTACCGTGGACAATCACAGAATGGTAATCAATTATCAATGATTATAATTTTGTTTTTTAAATAATGTTTATGAAATTGGAATGGCATATTCCACCAAAAAAGCCTAAATGAAATAAAAGTGTAACTTGCTAATTTTCATTTTCAAACGGTGTTGGAGTTAAGCGATATAATATTAATATTATATAATAACAATAAGCACGTTGGTGTACTTAACGATTATACGGAAACTGTCAAAATGTCGTCCTTTCCATTACACCCTATTTTTTGCCTATTTTAAAGACGTTTTAACGTTGAGTTTTTGAGTAGTTAACCTACGTCACTCACATAGGTTTTTATTAAAGAGAAAAAAAAAAGCAATATTCTTCAAATTCCAGTAGCTCTATAGGAACCACTTTACTCCATCCATCAGCATACTGTCCTTATTACACAGTGGGGTATGCACTGTGTATAACATTGCGTAGAGAAACCAAGACAATCACCCAGATCCGGAACAATAATCCGTAGGTCACACAAATACTTCTTCCGGGTGGGAATCGAACCCTCTTCCGGCGCAAGTCCCTCCGTTTACTACTCAGCACCTGTGGCTTATCATCTGTATCGATTATACGCACTTTGAGCGGTTTTGAAATCGGCGAAGTTCCAAATGAACTCGCCCACGAAGAAGCCGGCTTGCCGCAGTCTATCGAAAGCCTTAAAGTGCTCCGACATCAGCGCTACCTGGTACTCCTCAGACCACACGTACTCTGGGACCTAAAAGCCATAGACACATGTTCTAACAATCATTAGTCCATTTCCTTTCGATGACATGAACTGCTTGTTATGCGTTTATTTCACATAAATTGAATTCTTGTATACCTATATATTGAGAGCATTATTTATGTATAAATTTTTACCTCAAAAAATTCTGTTTGCGATACGAAATTAAAAAAAATGTGTTGTCTTATGTATTACGAAAAATGGCGTCCATTTCAATTTGAAATAACAGGGAAGTTTATTATTTAGTTGGTTTTATTATAATAAAAGGGAACGGAACACCTTTACGGAAAACTACATTAATGTTAGTTTTCCCACACACGTTTCCCAAGTTGTCTTTATTTTATAAGTAGTAAGCATTTCGTTATTTCTTACATTTACATTAGGCTGATCGTTTGAATGTAACGCTGATATGACCAAATACTGATAGGATTATTATGACAAAGGTTATATTATTAAAACATGTAGAAATGTTGAACATGTGTTCAATCTTAAGTGCAGAGATTAGCACCCCACATACCCCCAATCTACGAACTTTATCATCAAGTCACAAGTAGCCACTAATACTGAAGTTGAGTCTACAATCCTGTGCGCTGGAAACGATGGCCCGTTTTGATTCCTAATAGATATTTTTTTTATGTGAGCGAGCTGACGGCTTAGTGATAACCACCACCCATGGACATTTACAACACCCGTAAGGGTGCGGATGCCATCTTTTAATAAAGTGGGCCCCGGCTACCTCATTCACCAGACGGAACGTGGAAGTACAACACTTCCACATCACGCCGGTCTTCTGTGAGGTCGTGGTACTTCCCCGGACGGACCTGCCCATTCGTGCAACAGCGAACTGTTGCGTACTAGTGAAAATCCATATGAAGCGGGAACCCACCAAGTGCAGCCCGGCGATAGTGTCCGCGCCATACTCGGTCATGATGACAGGCTTGTTGTGCTTCAAGTGCCAGGCGGTGGCCTCGTCCACCACGTTGCCAGTGATGGCGGCGAGCTGGCCGGTGGCGTGGTACCAGCCGTTGTATCGGTTGAAGCTGATCACGTCCAGGTACTGAGCCTGAAATCGAATAATTAAAGTGAATGCAAGAGCTTAATCGATTCATTTATTAGATATTGTATCATTTTGATTCTATTAATAAAGGAATAGCGGGAGGAAATGTCTCGAAATTTGTATTACCTGACTCTCTTTGGATTAAGAGGATTAAGAGTTTTTAATGGATGTGTTTTCACTTAGTCCTCCCACTTAAAATATTATACCTTGATGTTTTTTTCTATCAGAACACTCTTTTGTTTTGTTTCGTTACAAGAAAAATGATAACGAAACATTACTTTTTAATGCTAAGATTTATACAAACGGTGCAGATGTCAGGAGTAGTATTACAATTTGTTTTGTACTAGTAACACAGTGTTATTGGCTGATGTTTTAAATGATCGCTTACGGATTTATCGGCGACGTAGCTTTGGGCGATGGCGATAGTAACAGGCCTCGATAAGTCCATGGATTTCACGTGTCTCACTACTTCACTGTAACCAACAAATTTAAAGATATTTTAATTTTTTATTTCTAAATAAAATTTTTGAAAAGTTTTTCACTACTGCCAATATTTATTTAGAACCTTCCGGATAACAAGTTGAAACTATAATTATGTTACTACTAGTGGACCGGGCAGACGTTGTCCTACACACGACAGATAATTTAAAAATTGTGAATCTAAAACATTCTCGAATCGACCTGAAGTCACACAAAAAGTTTTATTTAAATCGGTCCAGCCGTTTAGGAGGAGTTCACTGACATAGTAAATAGTGAATACATATAATTATAAAGATGTACAGTATTTCTAAAAATGGTTAAAGTAGGTACTATTACGGATTCAAACAAACTTCTCGAACGACATCGCGCGGCATGTGAAACGGGATTTTAGGTTTGGTTTCTATAAAAGCCATGACAAAATAAAAATATTTATCTATATCGATAACAATATAATATATAAATAAATAAATACGTGAAGCAAAAACTGTACCCCTTTTTACTAAAATTGCGCGCACGGAGGAGTATGAAATTTCCGACAATTACCTATAGTTTATATGAGGGAGTGCTGATTGTTAATATTTTTTTTAATTATGCACAAAAATACATTAAATGAATAAAGAAAACATTACACACACTAACATGTATTTGAAATTCACACACATATATACTCTTTTGTTTATTGTGTATTGTATTTGAATTAATACTGTTGAAAGTTATAATTTCAATGAATTATGGTCGAATTTCGACCGCTCGGCGTCCACTAGTCATAGTCTTCGGATTTCTCCATACAAACAATTATCAACAGTTATACCAATTTTTTTCCGCTTATCTTCATTCTACGGCGAAATATCATGAAACGTTGGCATACCCGAAGTAGGCGTCGGCGAGGCGGTTGGCGGACCTGGGCTCGTTGGAAACTGACCACATGACGACGCTGGGGTGGTTCTTGTCCCGTCGGATCAGCTCTGTCAGTGACTGCTTGTGTTTCGCCAGCAACGCGTCCGAGAACAAGCTGAGCGGACAAATGTTGTAGTCACAATGCGATTCAAATAAGAATAGGATTGACCTCGCGTTATCTTGTGACGTCATAGCTGTCAATTCAGACCAATTAGGTAGGGTGAACGAAACAGATATTTTTGAAATAATATTCAAGTATTTATAAATAAATTTTGTATTAAAAGCATGAAAGAAATAGATTATTTCCGAGTTAAAAGGTGCTGAACCAGAAATCATAAATAGAATACAATGATTCTCGTACGCTACAAGTGCGAGAATGGAACGATTTAAGGTTACGAAAAGTAACTTTCACATATTATAAATGTGATTTATCATTTACGTTCTACAACACAACTGCGCTCACTCGGTATCGACCCCTGGACACTCGTCTATGATCATGATTCCTTGCTCGTCGGCCAGCTGGTATATCTCCTCGGCGTACGGGTAGTGGGACGTGCGAAACACGTTTGCACCCACCCAGCGGATCAGATTGAAATTCTTCACCCACAGCACCGGATCCCAGCCCTTGCCTCGCAACTGAATCGACACCAAAAATACCGTAGAGCACAAAACGTATTCGTTATCCAAATATACGTATCTATGCAGCACAAAATATGTTCGGAATCAAAAACATCATGTATCCTGAGAATACAATCAGTATTCAAAATGTCAAGCAGCAGAAATATATTCCATATTCAAAATAATTCGTATTCGAAATGCCATACAGTATTAAATATGCTCAACATTCGATACCCACGTTGCTAAAAATGCATTCGTCATGATTGATTAAGCATTCTCATAGAAGAGACTCACATCTGAATCTTCATGCATGCCGAACCCTCTCAAGTACAACGGTTTGTCGTTGATGTAGACGGTCGTGTTGCTCCAAGTGACCGTCCTTATGCCAATTTTCTGGCTGTACGTGTCTATCGTTTCTCCACGGGCTCCAATTAAACTCGCCTAAAGAAAAAAAGCAATTGATATAAGAAAAGCGATTCATGAGTATGTATTATAGGATATTTTTACAATAGGTATACTAAATTAATAATATTAAGTAATACATTTTTACTATCACTTCCACCAAGAAAACGGGAAACTGTGTTAGCATAAATATCTAAATGTGATGCTATTGATGTTTTGTCGCTGCCGAACTTAGGAAACTAGAACAGCGTAACAGTAAAGCAGGTGTGGAATTAGCAGAATTAGCGAAATTAGCGAAAGAGCTTAGTGGCGGGGTCATCCCCGGCGCGTACAACAGTTAGTATTACTTCTTCTCACTTTTAATTGATAAATAATTAGTATTTTAAATTTGGATCGATCGTCCACTGTTGGTTTTAAGAAGGTGTTTACAGATAAACTTTCCTTAGGAGTTTATTAGTATTGAATACTTGCTTTAAATGTGTATAAGTAGCCGGGGTAGGGATGCATCAAGTATGGCCACCAGAAGTTTGCGTTCCCTATTTCTATGAGGCCGGCGCAGTCTTGGGAAGCTGCGACCTGAGAGTCGTTCTTGTCGTATATTTGCACTAGACATTCCACGTTGCCCGAACTCGGCCCTCTATGCGTAACGTTGTAGACGATAAAACCTAAAAAAAAAACATCTATTAGAATAAATGTGTTGTTGTGTATGTTAATTGAAATGGCTTGTACCTGGGTATAATGTCGTATATTTTAATATTATTATATTATTAGATTAGTAAGTACAATAATTTTATTATACATATTTATTTTGTTACTAATAATATCTGTAGTCTTACTAAGTAACTTTTAATCGTGAAATCAGTTGTCGAAATATTTTTGACTTAATATTTTTATTTCCATTTACATTAATATTTTCACCTACAGACCTATATGCTCAATAGCATTACATTATAAATTCATTATAATGTTAACAACTTAATGAACAAGACATGCGTCTGTTAAGATTACAGCTTACATGTGCCATAAGCATTGATTTTTATTACGCAGTTAAAATTGGAATTTGACTCTAACACGGCAAATAGGCCGCACCGTTAGATCTCACTGTACCAGTGTTATGCTGATATCATCTGGATCGCATTGTTGTCATGTAAATAGGTCCGCGATGAATGTTGCCATTCTATCGCCGCCCAACATGTATACGGCTGTTGGGCTTTGATAGGTTTATCGGTGCCATTAATCGTTGCCATAATGCTATTTTTGTCGGTTCTGTTAAATAAAAGCGCGGAAAAATCAATGGTTTATTATCTGTTTCGAGTTTTGTTTTTAACAGGTGTTATATTGTACTTTTTAATTCACGTACCTTTAGAAATGTAAACGTCGGTGTTAATGATAATTATCGTGGTATACTCTTAACGATTATTTTGTTTCCATGTATTTATTGTTAGGCAACGTGGCTTACAGGCCTTTAGAAATTGAAGTCATAATATTGAATGCCTTTATACCATTATAATTAATATCCATTTAAGTTTTTGGTAATAGTATATAAAAAATTACTTAAAATGAACTAATTATTACAAATTAGTACAAACAGTTTTTAGATTTACTATATTTTTTTATTATTCATTCATAAATCTTTGTAATTATAAATAATTTAAAATATTTGACGTGGATTGAAGTTATAAAACCAAGCTAAATGTTCATCGCGTTGCCTAGGAGTACTTGAGTACATTATGTTTCAACTAAAAAAATTGTGATCATAGGCCTATATCAATTGAAAATTCAAATTCAATTATAATATCTTATAATAAAACAGCAGTCTACGCATTACTCGGTAATACAATAGAATAAAAAGAAGACGATAAAAATCAATCTAAAGAGTAAATCGTGTGACTTTTCGAATCGTACCGGTCAATCCTTGTATGTCGGTATTTACGATGACGTCATCGATGTAAAGTTGCGGAGTTGAATACAGGAAAACGGTGCGATGTATGCCCGCGTAGTTGAAAAAGTCGAAAGTGTACGTCTGTTCCTGTCGCACTTTGTTGTTCCTGAAAACAAGAGGCCATTGAGATAGATACAATTAATATATATGGCAAATAAATAAATAAATATACTAAAATAAGAAAATTTAGATAAAGAACTCAAAACCGTGTTAAGACGTTCTTATTTCAAATTTATTAAAATAGTATGTAAGGGACCGACCTTGATGGTATTAATACTAAGCAAAGAAAAAAAAAACAAAGAATGCAAGGACGAGATAACAAATTAGAATGCACCTATATGTGACACGTGACGTGTTATTCAAACACATTAAGTGTGGCCTAACGACTGCATGACTGGAAATGTTGTCCATGTAATTGACCTTATCAAGGATGCGATGGATTAAATGGTCAAAGAGCTCAATGACTTGTTATTTAACGTTGTTATATTCGTCTTTTTGTGTCTGTGTAGCGTATTCAATAAATTTATCGTGTATAGGGCGCATCTTCGTTTTGTTGTAAAAAATTTCGAATGAAAATTATGCGTATATTCAAGGTGTGTTTCTGTAATGACACATCCTATAAATTTAAAAAGTTGTTTACAAATAGATCGGAATGCCCCTCTAATTCACATTGTCATACTCCGACATGGAATCACCTACTACGTATTTATATGGTGATATACCACATCACTGGAACAGATAAAAAAAGTTGAGAATTTTACTGACCAGAAACGGAATTAGGAATCTGTAATGATGTAGTATTAAGTTCTGCGTTCCAATACAGTATTTAATAAATTTTCGTTATCTGGATTTCTTTCGTGCAAGAAATCAGTGACTCGTTTGTCTACGATATACAGATACGGCTTGCTACATTTTGTTTTGAAATAAATAACTGGAGTGAAATGATTATAATACCATTCTCTTCTAGTGTTAAAATGAAATATTAAGGTTTGAAGCAATCATCACATCCAAATAGATCTAAAATGACAGGAATCACTTCCCATCAGGTAGGTACCGCTACCAGTTTGTGGATTTTTGATACGTACGGTCAGACTATTTGGCTTTACAACTTACCCGATGAACGTATCCTTGATGGTTCCTTGAGGGATGGTGTCGCTCAGCAGTGTGTTGTCCACTACCACCGTTAGCAAGTTGCTCGCGTTTTGGTGCACCACATCAGTTATTTCCACTTCGAAAGGTAGGTGACCTATTTCGTGATACTTCATCAGTTTTCCGTTTACCCACTAAAACGAAAAAAAAATTCTCATTTAACTTTTGAATTGTCGTATATGAATTTGTATTTAAATCATCTTGATATATTGATTGTAGTGGACAAAAGGAACTAACTGTGAGTATCTGTGTTTCACTGGCTCAGTACTACTACACACAGCTCCGAGCGTAGGCGCACGTCTTTACCATACCGCGTCTAATGCTAGACTGACAGACTGTCGCTACCCCCTCTACTGGTGTACATGAGACAATTTATTATATCTATTAAATAATTACAAACACTACATTGATGATTTCATTATATTTAATTTTATTTATAAGTATGAAGAAATAATCTAAATAAATTTAAGCGTGGTATGGGCAGGTCCGTCCGGGTAAGTAAGTCAAAACCAGGATAATTTTATTACCCAGGGATAATTTTATTAACGGGATAGTTTTATTACCCAGCTGACAGTAAATGGTCATACATCCCTGGTGGTTAAGCCACTGGGAAGCAACAAATTGCTTTTTCCCCACCTACGTGACAAACATTCACATAGTTTGTACCGTGGTAGGGCCACGCAGCAGCCTCGGCTGTTGCACGAATGGGCAGGCCCGTCCGGGTAAGTACCACGACCTCACAGAAGACCAGCGTAAAGTGGAAGTATGACAAATACTTTCGCGTTTCGTGTGGTGAGTGAGGTTGCCGGAGCCCAATTTTCAAAACGTCATCGCATCTGTAACCCTCGGGTGTGGCAGATGTCCATGGACGGCGGTATTCACTTAACATCAGGTGACCCGTCTGCTCGCTTGACAACATTTCACGTAAAAAAAAATGCAAAGGCGGATGTAGGCTGGTCATTATCTTAGGCCGTCATTACCTCGGGTTATCTTCAGCCTTTTCTTTATTTATTTTAGTCTGATCTACATAGATAGATATTTCTCAAGGTCTTTATGTCTTGGAGTGGCCTCCAGTGTTGGAGTGATTAGATTAGAATTTAGGAGTAATAGTAAATTTGCTGGCAGAAGTATTGCGTGACCAAATTATACTTGCCAACACAACATTCGGTAAAATAGTTTTAGTCACAAAGTAACAGATTGAATACAAGAAAACTGCATGGTGCTTATTATTTTTAATAACCGTAGTTTCGAACCCTTTAAAACATTTACAATCACAGAAAGACTAAGAAGTGTTATCAACTCAAATACCAAAGTCGAGTTAAACCGAAACACTTTTAACTGTTTTATTCCGTATATAGGGTGGCTTTTCTAAGTGTATCCATTTTTTTAATTAAATTCTAGACATAAATAATATTATATAATAAATGATAAATATTTAAAGTCACTCGTAAGTAATTGATTACATTTACTTGAACTTATCTCAAAAAGTGCGTGATTTATACGCAACTCATTTATTTCACGCACGATCATTCATAACTAATACGCACACAAGTTCGTGCACAGTAAACGTTCGGTTTTTTAGGGAATAGAATGGCATTTTGTTTTTGGAAAAAAAAACTTTGTATTTTATTTCAATAAACGATTATACTACCGAGTCTGAACCTCCTGTGTAAATTTGGGCACTTCTCAAAAAATCTCCCTGTATTGTATTGTCTGTCTTGCATTGTTTTTAGAATTAATTTTTATTTATATAATCCAAAGCCAGTTACGAACGTTTTTGGCGAAAACAACAATTTAAAAAATTGATATGTGAGGAACTTTGAAGGATAGTTTCTATTGCAGTAATAAAACGTCTATAAACATTTCATTAAAGTAATCTTAAGGTGATTCTTTACAGAAGCGTAAATGATTTTATTACCAATTGTGAAATAAATAAGAAAAACTTACACATATTTGTAATGTTAAAATGTTGTTCTTACTATCTATTAGGAACAAACAATCGTATGTACACACAAAACTTTAACCTCTATTACCTTATCGCGTTATTCAATTCTTGGCCTCTACTTATTATCAGAAGTGATGACTTGAAGTAATAGTAGTTTCATATGAATAATCGCAATGAGGTTTAATATTGACTAACATTCTTTAAGAGATAAGGTGACAATCACATGGCATCTACAACATTCCAAGCATTGAGATATTCGCGGAAAACAGAAACAGCTGAAGAATATTTCTATTTCATGTGACAAGGAAGAAAGGTGTTGTCTCGTTCACCTAAGGATAGCTAAAAAGCCCGTGGATTTGTAGACGCTTCGCCAATCTAAAAGACGCTAACCTAAGTAGACGGAACGGTGAAATACTATAGTTCCACTTCACGCCGACCTTTTGCGACAATTTGGTACTTTTTTGAATGAACATTTAGTGAAACAGAAAAGCTGCTGCGTAGATTTTTGTTAGTTATTTTATTAGTTAGTAACTAATAATTTACGTACTTAGATTGTACAATCATGACTCGGTGGCGCCGTTGTTAAACTATTAGCTTCGGCGACGGCGGTCGTGGGTTCGATTCCCACACGGGGCATGTAATTTTGTGACCCACAGATAGTTGTTCCGCATCTGGGTGTTTGTTTCCCCACAAGGGGTGACGTCAGGCAGGCTGATCGTAAAAAAACATAGTCAAAGCCGCTTACAACATGATTCAACGTTGCATCGACCCCACCTAGGTGGGATAAAAGCAGGAGGATAATGACTTATATTGTACAATTACTAAGTATCTAAATATATTTAAAGAATAGATAAAGAGATATTTCTTGGCTTGGATCTTTCGAAAGTATATTCTAATGTATCATTGTCAATCGGCGCAGAACGTACGTTCGTTAAAATAGTAGTAAATAAAAACAATGTTTCCTTTGCTTTGTTAGGTTATGAGATAATTTCTTTATCACGCAACGCATTCACACATACTCGCTTGATATTATTTTCTCATGAGAT
Source organism: Iphiclides podalirius (assembly GCA_933534255.1). Taxonomy (NCBI): domain Eukaryota; kingdom Metazoa; phylum Arthropoda; class Insecta; order Lepidoptera; family Papilionidae; genus Iphiclides; species Iphiclides podalirius. The sequence continues at coordinate 8,784,652 of OW152830.1, read as the reverse complement.
TACGCAAGGCGATGCCGCGATTCATTTTCTATACAAACATAGTTTTTAAGCGAAGCGGGGGTCGTTTTGTTTCATTTCCTCAACAGTATAGCATTCTGCGCGAATGTTCTGGCATTTTTATAACAAGATACTTCTAATAAACTTCAAGCTTGCGCTCGGGCGCGTTGTCTAGATTCTTTTGAGACTCGCTTTTCTGTTTTTTAAGCAATTTCAAGTGAACTTGGAAATTAAAATTTTCTCTCTTAACCGTTCATTCACAAAAAGTTTATGAATGAACCGTCGTTTTCCGCGGAATCCACAATGTGTAAAAAAATGTTGTACGTAACATACACTTACGCACGTTTTTGAAATACAATGATTAAATTCTTCAAATGAACCGAAAATAAGAAATTATAATTTACGATTATTTGAATAAGAACTTTTTTTTTCTAGAAAAGACGAAGCAGCCAATATTTTGCCACCACAACCATCTCTAGTCCCAAACTAAGCAACGCCTTTACTATGGGTACCAGATAACTGATAAACATACTTAAACATATTTTTTTGTAAACAAATACACTTTATACATATATTTACAACAAGACAATGGAAAAACACTATGTTCATTATAAAACCTTTTTCCAGTAGTGTGGATCGGACCCACACTGGGGCAAGAGGCAGGTTCACTACCCACTACGCCAATCGGGTACCTTTACTGTAATATTACATTATCCTGTGTTGTAACGACGTTGATGATCTAGGACTAACGAGGTTATTTAAAGATAAACCCGGCTTCTTGACAGCCTTTCTATCATATCAAAAATGATGCCTTTACGGAATTTAAGTCATTTTGAAAAACTGTGGACTACACACCGTTATACATCGTTGGAATCGATTTGTTTCGCGTTAGACGGAACGTTCTGTCTGTTCTGTTCCCGCCGTCGTCGTCGACTGTTGCGTGCATCAAATAAATCGTGTGTGCCCATTATAGGCGAGCATACGATTTAAATACGTTAGACGCGGGCAACCGCGAAATGATTTGTATTCGGATCTGAACGAGGCATTGTACCCGTCTCGATATCACAACAATGTCCCGTAAATTGCGCTTTACGATCGACTTGCAAATTCCGCTCGGGCCTAGTGTGGCGACGGTGCTGCCGCGAATGAGGAAGGTTGAAAACACGGCCGTACAGCTTAATACAATCCCCTAGGGATTCAAAGCTATGCCATTATCTAGTGTATATGCGTCAGTTATATCGCGACTATTATTGTAAGTGAACCAGCAAACCCGGCAAACATTGTTTTGCCATATAAATTATTTGTAGCGTAGAAAAAAATCTTTGGGGTGGACCATCTTTAACATTCAGGGGGATGAAAAATAGATGTTATCCGATTCACCACCCTGGCCGATACGAACACAAAATTTCATGAAAATCGGCCAAGCCGTTTCGGAGGAGTTCAATTACAAACATCGCGACACGAGAATTTTATATATTACATATTACGATTGTTCTCCATTTACTGTGTACGTATCTTAATTTGTCCCCAATGCATTTCTATACCATTCATCGATTGCGATTAAATTGTTACGTAAATAACCGATGAAGTATTTGGTATTGTTAATTACCGAAAAAAATTTAAGAATGTGCAGCGCACTCTAAAAAGGTTTTTTAATTGTTCACCGGCCAGTGCTTCACCGTTATCCAATATGATTTGATGTAGTCCTTGATGATAACCCACTAGTTCAGCCACCCATCCCCTTCTTGACATAATTATCTAATACTACGTTGGTATGTATACATTTTTGCACTTATATTTGTGTATGTGTATTGTATATATATATGCTATTTATATAAATAGTACCCGGCGGACCGAGCTTTGCTCGGTTTGCTTTTTTTGATAAATCGTGTATTTTGGAAATTACATTTAGACACAAATTACTGAGTAATGAAATATTCATAATATTTTTCGATCTTACCTATGTAATAATAATAATAAGAAAATATGAACTGATGTTTTTTCACAAAAGAAAGAACTTTAAAAAAAATGTAGTGGGGAAAAAATAACACCAAATAACAAATCGACAAAAAATTAAAAATAAAGAAAAGCAATATGATCTGGAATCGAAAAAAAGTACAATTAAAAAAAATAAATGTTTAAATGATCGTGACGCGAACCACGGCCGTCTGTTTTTGGGCTGCCCGATTACCGACCATATATATATATATACAGAATAATAAATAATAATAAATATATATATAAATATAAGAATTGCTCGTTTAAAGGATAAGATTAGTATAAGTCCATATTTACGTATATGTAATATCTTTGCATATTTATTATTCTTCTGTACGAGTGTAGGTATGTCACTGAACTCCTCCAAAATGGCTGGACCGATTTTAAAATTTTAGGTCGATTTGAGAATGGTTTAGATTCAATTTTTTTTTAAAGTTATCGGATTTAAGTCGCGTGTACAGGACAACGTCTGTTCGGTCAGTTTTATATAACATTACTAGCGACCCGCCTCGGCTTTGCACAAGTGCAATGTATGATACAAATAAACCTTCCTCGTGAATCACTCTATCTAGTAAAAAAATCATCAAGATCCGTTGCCTACTTTTAAAGATTTAAGCATACATAGGGACAGACAGACAGCGGGACGACTTTGTTTTATACTATGTAGTGATATTATTTTTAAACTACTTCCCATTTGGCTCTTTTGCACGTCCTTATTTTCTGTTATTATTTGTCGGTTGACTGATATAGAACTACTAATGGTGTTAAAGTACGCCAATGTAGGCTATTGTGCAAAAAGTTTTTAAATAAATATAAGTCTTCGTCAACTACTGGTAGCGATTGCTATTGAATTTACGATGTCAAATAATTTCTAACTGTAATAAATTTATAATTTGTTGTTTTGTATCAAAGTTATCTAGATGCCTTAAAGTTACTGACAGGTTTAACTGTGGTTAAAATAAGCGCAGTGAACGTAAAATAAATCCTGATAGTGTGTGTAGGTGGAAGAACTGGACGATCTGCGCGGAAAAAATCGCTCGGGATTGCGGGTGTATAAAGTATAATATGACTGGTTGAAACCGAATAGTACATGAGCATTGATGTCTCATCCTTTTGAGAAAATTCTAGCTTCCGTTTACCTAACTACCCTCGGTCAGGTTAGGTTAAGCCTTCGTCCATTTCTGGATAACACAACTGTTTTTTCTTCAAATAAAAACATTACCCTGGAGTAAAACTGTGCTATATTTTAGAGGTTTATATTTAATATTAAAAATGTCAATAAAATCCTATCAGGAATATTATGCGGAATGTACCATAGACCCCAGGGCCCAGGCCCCAAAGCTTACTTAGCCGATCCGTAAAATTGTCCTCTTTGAAATAAAATAGGCTAGGCAGATAATGTATCAATGGTTAAATGAGGTTTAAACCTTAGAGGTTTAATTAATGTTTTGATATTTTGTAGTAAAGATAGCTTCGATGGAAGAATAAAAGATGACCTTAATTTTATTGTCTTTTTCAACCGAATTCAAAAACGGAAGAGGTTCTCAATTCGACTGTTTACCTCACAACTTTCGACTGAGTGAAGAGATTTTGATGATTCTTTTATTGTTTGAAAGCTGGTGCTTCCCATGTGGTCCCATATTAATTTAATTGGTATTGGATCTTGGGCTCTGGAGATGCTTAGGGAACTCCTTAAAATCAATTATAAAATGAATAAAGAGCGAGATATTTTTTTAGGACACATTCTTTTTACACAACATTCTCTAGTCCCAAACTAAGCAATGCTTGTACTATGGGCACTAGAAAACTGATAGACATACTTAAACATACTTTTCTTTTGTAAATAAATACACATTATACATATATAACACCCAGACACTAGAAAAACACTATGCTCATCACACAATATTTTTCCAGTAGTGGGGATCGAACCCACACCCTCTGGCGCAGAAGGCAGGTACACTACCGACTACGCCATTCGGGTCGTCAAATTTGAAGTAGGTTTTGTTTAATTTTTATAAAAATATGGACTTGTTAACATATTCCGTGCAACATATAGTGTATTTCTTTCGTACACGGCAGGCAGACTCGAAAGCAGCGTGGAATAAAAACGATTACGTCACATCACAGTCAAGCGCACGCAGTATGTCCCGGGTCATCTGTTATCGTCCGATCCGTGGGTCAGGCGGGAGCGGGTCGCGAGACCGGTCACGTTCGGCAAATTGTCCAATTACACCGCAATTGCCTAGTGACGGACGAATGACGCGGACACCACGAGCGCGATCTACATACTCGTTCGGAGCGGTTGCAAGGGATTTATGCTGCCCTGGTACTTCGAGATGCCTATAAGGTTTATTTATTAGGTACATGGAAATGTACCATGTCGTAGACCGACCACAGTGGACCGTTATTATTTTAAAAAATAGCAATATTTAATTGTGCATTCCAAATTAGAATTATACTACTTGACCAGTGCGAAATGTTCGCATAGTACCGTGATCAGTCACCGAATGGTAATAAAATATAGTGTGTAAATAAATAGTAACCAATGAAAGGTAGCATATTTTGAAGAACAAATTGTCAATAGATGGCTTTATCATACATACATTCTTTATAAAAAGTTTTAAAAACATTAACTTTATTCTACTTGTCTATTTTTTGTTAGTAGCGACAAACATGTGTTTTAAACTGGTGCTTGAATCATTTAATTTCATGAATAATTGGAAGTTATGGCGTTCCAACAAAAACACTTTTAAGAAATAGTCCATGTGAAATTTATATTTGTAAAAAAGCATAGGATTTTTATTATCCTACACTGAGGGCAATGTTTTTTAAAAAAAATAAAAATAATATATAGAGATTGTATGATTTCTCTAATATTTTATAACTGAGATTTATAAATCGACACCCTTTAACTAGTATTAAGTAGACCGTTTGTTAATTCAATTTTGAATTCTTATTTTGATTTTTTTTAAGTCTCGCCTATCTGAAATTTAAAATAAAATGGATTTTCATAAAAAGTGCCCAACATACAGAAGTGGCAGTTCTTGCGCGTGTAAGTACACAGATAAATGCACTCTTTTTTAATAGATAGGAAGTAAGAAAGATATATTGATGTAGCATCCAATTAATGAGGTTTTCAATCAATGCAATAAACTAAAACAAAATTATTGCTCTATGGTACGTGCGCTAAAAGCACTAACTTTAAATAAGGATTTTGTGATTAATCAACAGTGCGATATTTTTTTAATCAAGCGACTTCAAAAAAAGGAGGAGTTCTCACTTTTGACGAAGGAATGAGAACATAAAAAAAATTATTCACCGGATCATCGTCCGCGCAGTCAGCGTCAATAACACATCAGTGTACAAGCGTAAAAATATTCATCACTCATCATGGGTGTAAATATTTTCTACAATACTGTCTGGCCATTTTAATTTCGGTCGGTTCATTGCAGGCTGCTTTTTTATGCAGAAAAGGGGCAAACGAGTAGGAGGCTCACCTGACGGTAAGTGATTACCGCCGCCATGAACACCTGCAACACCCGAGGGCTTACAAATGCGTTGCCGGAATTAACAAATGCTCTCGTTACTGTGTCGTTACTTATTACTACGAGATAGTTTGAATGTTTCCCACTCACCACTTGCGCGGCGTAATGCACGCTGCTGAAGCGGAGCCACACTCGCTGGCCGTCTCGCAGCCACCAGGGCGGCACGTGGAACCGCCGGTCGTACCACACCGGCCCCACGTGGTCCCTCAGGGAGCCGTCTTCGCCCACGTCGTTGTACGACGACGGCACCGGCATGGGTATCACCGGACCAGTCTGTGTGATTTCTATGATTACTGACACATATACGCGATTACTAAACATTTTTTTAAGTTTATTAGGTACTGAACTGAATACAGTCTAGCATGACTACAAATAAATATACAGGAATAAAATGATTGCATTCTATACATAGCAAACACAGTATACATAATACTTTTTCACGAATTCTGTTGCGTTTTATGTTTTTTCCCGAAGTTGCGGACAATTTACTTGAGCGCGGTTGGATGGATGTTACTTGCTTTTAGTTTTGTGTACTTTGTCGACGATCCCTCACGATCTTCATGTTTACCAAAAATGAAAGTATTGGTCACTTTATGCGTTATACAACTGATCATATACGTGATTAACTTTCAATTTGTTGATAGAAATCAATTGAGGCCTCGGTGGCGCCGTTGCTAACCCATTCTAAGGCTTCGGCGTCGGGGGACGTGGGTTCGATTCCCACACAGGACAAGTATTTGTGGGACCCACAGATTATTGATTTGGGTGTTTGGTTCCCAAAGAGGATTGACGTCAGGTAGGCGGCCGGTCGTGAAAGAACCTAGCCAAAACCACTTACAACATGATTCACTTACATTTTGTGCCGACCCCACCTAGGTGGGATAAGGACAGGAGGATGGATGACGGTGATGATGATAGAAATTAATTCCAATATTACTGTCCTGTGTTGTTAGCAAAATAAATGTCCGGTAAAGTAGTGGTTGGACCTAAACTAAGTAAATTATTAACCCGATTAGCGGTCTTTTCTTGGCTAACTTAAAAGAAGTAGTGACAGATTATGTACTGCTATTATTCCGAAGAGGATTTTGTCCATAGTCACGGAATTGTCGATGTCATTTTATTAAATGCATTTAACGGTAACTTGATTGATGGCTGACGTCATTTAATTGTAAGTGTTGAATGAATTAATTCCCACCGCCTACTCACAATCGTCGTGAAGAAAAGAAAAGAGGACAGATGTTACATACAAAAGTCACGGGTAACGGCTTTCATAGCTAAATTATGTTAGGCCACTGTGCTTATAACGCCAGGCAACCAATAGTCTTATTAACCTTTTAAAGTATTATTTATAAATATTTTTCTTATTAGTTATATACCAGACCGATGAAAAAGTTTTTCTGTTTATTTATGTATGTGCGCTTTGTTAATGCTTTTGCATGCCCTACAGCTTGAAGTTTTTGCTAGATATCAACATTATGAGTTGTCAACAGATTATACTCAGTTATGGGACGAACATACGGTACATTATTGGTACATTACGGTTATTTTCATTACAATTAATGCAGTCGATTTTAAATTAATCTATAATTAACAAAAAAAAAAAACAATGTTTATATGTTTTTTTTTTTCATTCTTTCGGGTTGGTCGATACCCTAATATTCTCAAACTGTTAGAGTATGGAAATAAATTACGTAAATGTCATCGACTGAAGTTCTGGTCTGGCATTAATTTTTACTACTAAATCGATGTAAGCTTCTTTCAAAAGCAGTACTGTTAATGAAGAGACGAAAATGAGTCCGCATAACGTTATTAAAACAATGAGCTTTTTCGATGCCCCGTGATCGCTATACGATAACGTTGACGGCAACATGATGATGCGCAATATAATAATAGATTTAAATCGGTGTTCGATTTTGCAAATTCATTTCGACGCCATCTTGATATGTCAAATGAGAAATGCAT